>CM060373.1:90460156-93009181 GCA_030545235.1 Helianthus tuberosus
GAAGCCCATTGTACAAGCATTTAAGCACAAAGTGTTGAAAACTTCTTTTCAACACATGCTGTATAGCCGGATGGATCTTACCCGGATCAACTTGACCCGTTTTACTTTGATGGATCCAATATAAACTTTCTATCACTCTATCTAAACCACAAAATACGTTTCTTCCATCCAGACGCTCCACCTTTCTCTACAAACCCTAACCCTAACCTTCATTTCATCCACCGCTCCTCCATCGAACCGGTCGTCGACATCACCGTCTTCTCCCCTTCTCCACTCCAACAGTCGCTTCATGGCTTCTTTCCCGGTGGCTTCAAGATCGGACACTATCTCAGCAGATTCGACACCAGATCCGACACCAGATCGATTTCTATGGCTTCTTTCCCGGTGGCTTCAAGATCCGACACTATCTTAGTAGATCCGACACCAGATCTACTGGTTTAATTGTAGGGTACCTTTCTTTTTACCATATCTTCTTATTTTATTTTATTTTTTTTTGTTATTTGAATCTAATCTGGGTAATGTTTCAGATCTTCCGTTTGGTTGTGGGTTCGTCAACGATGGTGCTTGTGGGTGGAAGATCTGGCCCGATCTATGTTCTTTGTAAGTAGATTTCTAGGTTTATTTACAAGATTTCTTGATTTTTGTTTTATTCTGGGTAATGTTTCAAGTCTAGGGTTTATTTACAAGATTTCTTGATTTTTGTTTAAATTTATAGGCTTTTTTTATGTGTTTTGTGTTTTTTTTAGGGAGATTTCGTTTGGTTTTCGGTTTCTTTGACTGTGGTTTTTTTGCTAGGGTTTCGAACAGTGCGAGGTAGACATTATATGTAAGATATAAAGCAAATCTGATGGTTTTTGTGGTGGTGGTTTACAGATCTGGTGGTAGCTGGCTGTTGTAAATTTGAATGAAGATGCGGTAGACATTAGGGGTTTACATGTCCTCATATGCATTCTATTAGTATGTTTTCATTTACATTCATTCATATTATTATACAATATGTAATTAATTAATGCAACTAAAACTAAGCCTTCTCTTGAGCAGACCAAACATGTTGTCGTATCAATGATTGTTCTTCAATGTTTTGGTTGTGTTGGTTCATATTTGGTAGCTATCTCGGTGCCGTTTTACTGGTAATTAACCATATCTTTGATCTGTCTACAGGTTCTACACCAGCTTATTTTTACACATATATTGTATGATTTCTACAACTATGATGCCAGAGACACAAAATTCAGTCAACTTTTTTCAAATTTTACACAGGTTTCAGTCAACTTTTTTCAAAGTTTACACAGGTTAACTTCTTTTTGCCTTTTTATTATGAGTAAAATGTTTTTTGTTTAGATCTGATATAATGTCTCTAATTAAATTAAGGTTTTATGTTATTTTGTTAATTTGAATGTGTATTCAGCAGTTGTATAATAATGTGTAGCTTAGTGACTCACAGTTAAGAAGTTACTTATGGTGCACATTCGTAATTAAATATTTAATAAACATGCAGGGTATGTTGCAGTGTATTCAGATGTTTTTCTTGCTGCACTAACGTTGATTCCTTATGAGTTTGTCGTGTTTGAGGATGGTCACAAGAACCTGAGCTACACCGAGCTTGTAAATACGATATTTGTATTTTATGATATGTCTCAAATATGATATATGTTCAATTTATGCAGGTCTTTGATGTTGCTGTTGGTGATATTTTAATCATCACTAACCGTACCAAGGTTGTTGACTTCACACAGCCTTATATAGAATCAGGTTGAGTTCTAACATGGTTGAGTTCTAACACAGCCTTCAGTCACATTCTAACATGGTGTTCTTTGAAAAAGTGTGAAGCATTTTGTTCTTTACAAAAAGCCATCATACTCAAAGGCGATTCATGATGTCAAGGGAGTTCTGAGAAGGTTGAAGTTCCGAGACGGAAACGACGACTGCTCTTGGATCTTCTTTCGGTACTTCTGTTAGCTGATTATGGTCGCTTTCGCACCTGATCCGTCGCGTTTATTGTTGTTTCGAATAAGGTAGGTTCATGTTGTAGTCCGTTTGTTTTAAAAGTGTATGGACATGTTTGCTGAATTCGGTTCGGTTTTAAAACCGGTTTTAACTGGTTTTTTAAATCAGTTCGGTTTTTGAAGGGGTGCAAATGTCGTGAAGAAGAACCGTGCTATAACCACCAGGTCTGGTTGAGCCCGAACCGGTTTTCAAAACATTGGTTTCAATATTTTTTTCCGGTTTCGATCCGAGAACCAATTTTTTTTACATGTCTAGCTACATTTAGCTTTTCACTTTAGATTTGTTTATTTGTAAACCGCTTTGTGTCCGTTTTCTTAATCTATAGTTTTCTTTTTAAACACCGGTCAAGTTAGTTTGGATGGCCCTCAAACCTCTTTTTTGTCCATTCTTTGATTTATATGATTGTTAAATTTATGTTATATAATAATATAACTTAATTTGTAATAAACCACTTTAGGAGGTTGTATGTATCAGATGGTTTTGATGTTTAGGGGAGTTTCAGTTGGTTTTGATGTTTCTTTTGCTCTAACCGGTTTCAGTTGTAATCTAACCATTCATTTTGCTTTTACAATTGTCAACTACTAAACCTGTCAAGTGTCATATACTAGCCCTTTTACTGTTTCCTTTACCTTTTACTGTTTGTCCTTTTCACTGCAGAGTTGTTTTAACAGCTGTAATACATGGTCAAGCATTGGAACTCTACAACTTTTCCCATGCTTTTTGATATTGGAACCTGACATCTCCTACAACACTCTCAACTATCTTGGTATTATATATTCGTGTGAAGTTTCAAACACTCAACAGTAGATAAAGATTGTTCAGTTCTGATGTAATGTTTTCTTATTATTTATTTACAATATATCGTTGTCAGTTTGACACCAATCGGTAACTGTTTTAAACTTTGTTTCAGTTTCAGGCATTAATAGTTGGATAATCAGGTGTGGGAACATGGTGGTTTTGTAGACACAAGTAACCTTCCAATTAGCAGTACAAGCCAGCCAGTGGACTCCATGGTGTTCAGGTAAAAACATTATAGGTCTTTAATGCTTTGTTTATACATGGGAAAGTTTACATCTTACAGTAGGAGTTTGAATGTGTAAAACATCATATGTTAAAAAAAAACCATTACTAAATTTCATTAAATTTTGGGAATAGTTCAAACTTTAAGTGAATAATTTGAAATTATTCTTAAAATCTAGCGAGTTTGTAGCAAAAAGTATTGTTTTAACTTTTAACGCGTCTATATTTATCGAATAAAGGGGTATTTATGGTTCAAAGATAACTGACGTGACCCAGTATTTTAACTTTTTTTGCCGCACAGGATGTGTTAACAAAACCATGTTATTACAGGAATTCATATTTTAAGTTTTGTATTAGTTTTGGGAAATAGTTTTGTATTTCATCTCCATTTAGCATCATATGAAGTTGATATGTTTTGTATTTTCTTCTTGTAGTTTGATTACTTTCTTTTTCAAATTATCAAGTTAACTTTCTGTTAACCATCTATTGTTATTTTACTTGGTTATGATTCTGACTTAACCGACCCGTTTATGTTTGAATGACCACAATATTGACTTGACTGATGGTTTTTGTAATTTTATATGAAGGTGATAAGTCAAAAAATGGCTATTTCAAAAAGTTGGAGAATGCTAAAGAGAGGTTGCATCTTTTCAAGGCATACAAGATACAGGTTATTGGCGGGCTGTCTCCAATTAAAAGTTATAAAAAAACATTATCATGAGAGATCCTTAGAAACAAATCAACAAATCGTTGTAATTATTGTTACAAATTTATAACGTTTATTTTTTATCGAGTAATGTTTATCGTTGTAATTTTGTTAACAAATTTATGATGTTCATCATATTGCACTTCGTATTTGTATCGATTAATGATTTATGGTTAAAGCATTATGTTTGATTTGACGAAAAGATTAATAAACTAACAGCTAAAAAAAATTAATAAAAGTATATCACTAAAGAATCGATAAATTAATAGTAAAACAAGTGCCAACATATCACGAAAATCAAACCAGTGGCTACGTTTTGAAAATATTAATCATAGTTAAAAGCATCAACAGTCTGGTCAGTCGCTACGTTTTGAAGATTATTAAATCGACAAGCCAAATGTTTGAAGAAAGAAAATGACCGCGAAACCAAACCGAAGATTGGTTTTGGCGGTTTTACGATTTGAAACTAAACCGTGATCACCCCTACAATATATCACGAAACGACTGATAAACTAACGGTAAACGAGTATCCTATTGTAAATCGCCTCCGCCACCGCATCACGCGGGTAGAAAGCTAGTTTTGTATAAATATATATTTATTAAACAGATGAGGCGTGTGTCCACATGGGTTTTCAAACGAGGTTACGGGATGAGATCCCGACATTAGTGGAACTTATATAGTTACTTTATGTGTATATATATGTATTGTGCGTAAATATATTTAATGGTAACATATATAATGATCATCAATGGGTCGTTAAGTTGTACGTTTTCTTTTTCTTAAATGAAAACATCTCATTCGATCTAAGCAAGTTTGGTGAACGACTTGCCAAGTGGACTCATGGTTACACCTAAGTGCCTTATATGATTTAGGACACTTGTAGGTTGGCTTCTTTTTCGGACATCTTAGTTATTGGCTAGCATTTGCATGGCGTTCCAGGTGAGTTCATAACCCCCACTTTTTACGGTTTTACATTTTTATAAATGTTTTCGGGGGTGGAAAGACATGTAAGTTTTTGCAAAAGAAAACACTATTTCGATGAACGAAAACACATATTTATAAACCATGTTGCAAATGAATTTCAACGAACTAGAAAGGTTTACGAAAGGTTTATACTAAACATACTGGTTTTACAAAACAAACGCGTATTTTCGCAAAAGTGCATGATTTTCATAACTAGTGACGGGAAGGTCCTAGTGACAACAACGGGACTGGGTTGGTCTGCGTACGGACAACGAGACAACCCAATGGGTTTATGTCCCCCTTTTCTTTTGAATATACATGATAACTAGGGTATGGTTAAGCTATGGAATTAATTCTCGGATCACGTGCGAATAGGCGCTAACTTAGGCACCATTAATCCTTTTAAGGACCACGGAATACGGGGTAGATCTATCGGGTACGGGCGAGCCCCACTCACGGCCCTTGTGCGGCCACTTAGAGTGCTTTTGTGTCCCTGTCGAAGTGAATCGACACTTAAATCGTCTACCGGGTTGAGTGCTTCCTATTTCGGCACACATATTAATGTCCTAGCTACACATTACTGATCATTAAGTTCATAGACGCTTACATACCAGCTTTCGATACTTAAATTTTCAAATGTTTTTAAGATTCATTTGATAAAAACTCACAAATACATAGATTTACGAACTTTGGTAACGTTTTTCAACTTATGTACAAGTAAGAGGACGTGTTGGTCCTGCTTACAAAGACTCTTTTTGGCTCGGCCTATTCTCTCTCATGCAATGCACAAAGACTCTCGTGGGCTAGACTCACAATTTTCATATAACTTGCCGAGAAAATGATTTCACTGAATTTTCTCCACAACTTTTAAACCGGTAAACAAAAGATTTGTTTAAAATCTTTTTTTTTTCAAAACAAACTATGAACTCGCTCAACTTTATGTTGATTTTTTGCATGTTCTTTCTCAGGTTGCATTTTCAAAACTATGGAACGGTTGGAATAGGAGAACCCATGGGAATTCGAGTACTTAGCGGCGTTCATTTATAGAAGTCTTAGCTCAAACACTTCCGATGTGCAATGAAGCTACCAGTCCAGTCACGCCAGCTTTGATATTTCGGGGTGTGACAGATTGGTATCAGAGCTATAGGTTTCAGCGAAGTAGGTTTCTGTAGAGATACCTAGGCTTTAACCTCACTATCCTCTGCGAACTTAGATATCAAGACTTGAACACATACAGAACGCCTAGGACTCGAATATGGGTTCCAACCGTTGCCACGAACAATGAGTCAACTATTTTGATTTTAAACATGCACAAGAGTTGTGTTTGATACACGAGACACGGAACAATTACATACGGTAAGCAAAACCTTGAGAGTTTTGATAACATGCATCTAGGACCTTTGGAGAACTTATGTCAAAATCCATTAAAGGTCATTACGTAGGAACTGTGACAGTTAACTCAGGCAAACGCCATTATATTATGTCGTCTATGCTATCTCACTTACCCGAGCAGGTAACCTACGCCGAACGAAACGTTAGTGCACAAGAATACACTTCACATTCTACGCGGAATGAAACGCTCATGCACAAGTGTACATGAAACTTAAACTATACGTCAGCGGACGTTGAAGTACATCACACACGACTTTCGAGACGAGGCCTTGGGGAAAACACAAATGGACACGACAACAACGATACTAACCCCGTCAGCGGGAGAACTACCAACCGAAATGCGGCACTTTGCCACGTGATCATGCAAACGACACGAATCTCGCTGAGGTAAGTTAGAACAAGATTTCACAACAGTCGCTACTTAGTCTAAAGAGACTCACAGTTATTGGCTCTGCAAAAGAAGTCACATGCTTTCGCAATCCCCCCATTTCATTTATGCCGAATACGCTATGTTCGACCGTTCCATGGTAATGTCACCTAACAACCAGTCCTCACACGAAATTCCAGGTAAAGTCCTTAAATTTCTTTTATTGAAAATCCGACTTTTGCATCTAGTGAGTAGATTTTTTTTACATTTCTACTTCCCCCTAATGGTCATTGCATCACGAAGATTTTATTTCATGATAGCTAAAACTCATTTGCTTATTTCTTGACAAATTCGTACGCTACACATGCATTGTTTGCTACGCATGTGGTTTCACTTCGAATGGTTGTTTTGTCAACATCTCATATATTATTTCGCTATACTAAATCTTTGCATTGTATTCTAGACGACCCGTATTATTGCAAAATGTTGACTCCTTTATATCGAGTCAACGGATTTCTTGGAAAACTCATTTTCTTTTGAGTGGCATACATGGTTTTTCGTTGTGGCCATGTCGAAACTTTCTTATTGATACATGAATTCATTGTTGGATTATGTTTCAACCAAGTTTAATTCATTGAACTTGCTCGTAATATATATTCGATTCAAGATTCCATATGATGGATTGAGGCCATCATATTCGAAATAATCCCAAGAAGCACTTCATTTGCTTTGAACCATAACATGCTTGTCTGGTCTTCGACTTCATTGAATCGTTTCTCTGATCACGATCACCTTGTGGTGGCGTTTTTCACAAGTTTGAAGCTTATCTAGGTCTGGACCCTCTAGATCCCTACTACGATAACGATGAATACATTATGGAGATCTTAGAGAATCCGTACCCTCAGGAGGATCCCATGCCCCGGTACCCAGACCCAGTACCAGCACCTACACCCCCAATGAGTGTAGAAAATGTGCATGAGCTCCAAACTTTCGGAGAAGAGATTTTAGAGAGTAGTGAGAGGATGAGGCAGGTAGGAGAGCGACTCGTCTGGAAATATGACTAGCGCAATATGGATTACTGGATGAATCCAGATCAGTAAAGGTGATGGTGGAGTTGTTATAATAATAATAATATAATATAATAATATATATGTGTGTTTGTTGAAAAAAAAATCATAATTATAGATGCCTACTTGTAGTGTAATTTTATTTCAATTGTATTGTAATTTTAATTTCCCATTCTGGTTTGTAGTAGATGCATACTATATATATATAAAAATAGAGTAAGTCGCAATGATCGACGCTTTTGACCAAAATGAGTATTATGTGATTGGGTATTTTAAATATTATCTTGTGATATTAATACGTGATAATTGTTTAAAATTCAGATGGCCGACCAAGTGAATCAAGAGAATCTGGATAATAACCCGAAAAACCAGAATGACAATAATCTGAATAACGATAATCTAAACAATAATAACAATGGAAACCAAGTGGATAATAGTGCCATTCAACACATAGTGGCACAAGAAATTATAGATGCAATGCCATTTATTATTCAAACTGTTAAGGAGGCGGATAATAAAAGTAAACTTAGCAGTAAGCGACCAACTAAACAATGGACCCGTACTTCAAACGCCCATTCCCAAAAGAAGAAGAACCATGCCTTATGGTTGTTCTTATAAAGAATTCTGGTCTTGTAAACCAATGGAATTCTCGGGCAATGAAGGGGCCGTTGCAGTTCTACGCTGGATAGAAAAAACTGAGGCAGTCTTAAGAATAAGCAAGTGCGCGTAAGAGGATAAGATAATGTTTGCTTCTAATCTGTTTAAGAATTCAATCTTAGAATGGTGGAACACTATTCTCCAAACTAGGGGAAGTGATAGGGTTTACAATATGGAATGGGAAGAATTTAAGAACATGGTAGGAAGGAAATTCTGCCCTCCTAATGAAAAAGAACAGATAGCAAATAAGTTCTTATACCTTAGGATGACTGGTGTGGTTAGTAAGGGATACACTAAGTTATTCTTTGAATATGCTAGAATAGTGTCAACCCTTGCATCACCTGAACCAGTATTAATCTCCCGTTACATCTGGGGATTAATCAGGGAGATAAGGCATGTAGTCAAGGCAGCTAGACCACAAACCGTAGAAGAAGCTGTAGAACTAGCCAATACCTTGACAGATGAATTAGTCCGTACACGAGAAGAGGATCAAAGAAAGAACCTAGCTCAAAGGCTTACCCAAGAATTTCGCTCTGGAAATTCTAATCATGGGAAAAATGTAGGTTCTATCTCAGCACCCTATTGCAAGTATTGCAAAAAGAAACATTCTGAAAGATGCTCCATATATTGCAACTTTTGCAAAATATCTGGACACAAGGAAGAAGACTGCAGGAAAAAGCCTAACAACAGGATATGCTACAACTGCGGAGAACAAGGCCACATCAAGCCTAACTGTCCAAAGCTAGCTCCAGCTACGAACACCAAGAATACTAAAAATGCTAGACCATTTGTTCTGACTGCAGAAGAAGCAAAGATGATCCCGTATGTGATCACCGGTACATGTTTAGTTAATGATGTTTTTGCTAAAGTATTATTTGACTCTGGTGCGAACCAAAGTTTTATTAATACTTCATTTTGCAAACTTCTCAATCAATCATTAACTAAACTTCCACAAGAATGTCTAGTAGAGACAGCAAATGATAAACTATTAAAATTTCTGAAATCTTGCAGGGAGCAAGAATAGAAATTTTAAATCAAAAATTTATTGCAAACCTTTACCCCATGAATCTGGCAGGATTTGATGTCGTGTTAGGAATGGATTGGTTAATAGCCAATAAAGCTAGTATTTTGTGTGATCAAAAGCCCATCCAAGTAAATTCACCAAGAGGTGAAAAGATCACAATTAAAGGAAATAAAACCTCTAGATCCACTAAATTCATCTCTGTGATGAAAACAGCAAGTTACATAAGAAAAGGATCATTAGTATATTTGATTTCTATAATCACTAACACTAAAGGAAAAGAATTAAAGGATATTCCAGTAGTATCCCAGTTTTCAGATGTATTTCCAGAAGAGCTACCAGGGCAACCTCCAGATAGAGTAGTTGAATTCAGAATCCATTTGATACCAGGGACAGCACTAATTGCCAAAGCACCTTACCGATTGGCACCCGCAGAAATGCAGGAACTAAAGAAACAATTAGATGAATTGTTAGAGAAAGGATTCATATAGCCAAGTTCTTCCCCATGGGGAGCACCGATTTTATTCGTTAAAAAGAAGGACGGATCAATGCGTATGCGCATTGATTACCGTGAATTGAACAAAGTCACGATTAAGAATCGTTATCCATTACCAAGAATTGATGATCTGTTTGATCAATTGCAAGGAGCACGATTTTTCTCTAAAATCGATTTAAGGTCAGGATATCATCAATTAAAGGTACAGGAAGAGGACATTCCTAAAACCGCTTTCAGAACAAGGTATGGCCATTATGAATTTACTGTCATGCCATTTGGTTTAACCAATGCCCCAGCTGCATTTATGGACATGATGAACTGAATATGTAAGCCATATTTGGATAAATTCATAATTGTCTTTATAGATGATATTCTCATTTACTCTAAGAGTAAAGAGGAACATGCAAAGCAATTGCACACACTTTTAAGTTTATTAAGAAAGGAAAAGCTTTATGCTAAGTTTTCGAAGTGTGAGTTTTGGTTAGAACAGGTACAATTTCTCGGACACCTAGTTAATCATGAAGGAATTCATGTAGATCCCTCCAAGATCGAGGCAATTACCAAATGGAAAACCCCTGAGTCACCAACCGAGGTTAGAAGTTTCTTAGGATTGGCCGGTTATTATAGAAGTTTTATTCGAGATTTTTCTAGAATAGCCATTCCCTTGACTAAGTTAACCTGTAAATCCGTTAAGTTTGAATGGGGACCAAAACAAGAAGAAGCATTTAGAATCCTTAAGCAAAGATTAACCCATACACCCATACTAGCGTTACCAGAAGGAACTGAAGATTTTGTAATCTATTGTGACGCTTCTAAATTAGGTTATGGATGTCTGTTAATGCAACGTCAAAAGGTTATAGCTTACGCTTCTAGACAGCTTAAGAATCATGAAGAGAATTATTCAACTCATGATTTAGAATTAGGAGCTATAATTTTCGCCCTTAATATTTGGAGACATTACCTATATGGTAGTAAGTTTACCATTTTCACAGACCATAAGAGTTTAAGGTATGTCTTCGGGCAAAAGGAATTGAATATGAGACAAAGACATTGGATGGAGATGCTTAGTGATTATGATTGTGATATCCAGTATCATGCAGGAAAAGCAAATGTAGTTGCTGATGCTTTAAGCTGAACGTATCATGAAAAGCCAAAAAGAGTACGTTCTCGTAAGCTAAATCTGCAAGTAGATTTAAAACAACAGATTAGAAAGGCACAAGAATCAGTAATCAAGGACGATACTGAAAAACTAAAAGGAATGATTAAGGATTAGAAGTAGGAACAGATGGAATTTGGAGATTCCACAAGAAAAGAATGTGGATACCTAAATTAGGAAACCTACGTTACCGTATATTAGAAGAATAGGACCTGTAAATTATCAGCTACAACTGCCAGAGGAAATGGCAGGAATACATGATGTATTTCATGTATCTAATCTCAAGAAATGCTTAGCTGATGAATCACTGGTAGTACCTCTTAAGGATATAGAGGTAAATGAACAGTTAAAATTTGTAGAAAGACCTCTACAGATTGAAGATAGGAAAGTCAAGAACCTCAAGCACAAGAGATTAGTTCTGGTCAAAGTGAAGTGGGACACCAAAAGAGGACCAGAGTACACATGGGAGCTTGAATCAGAAATGCAAAGGAAATATCCACACTTGGTCCAGTAGACCTCGAGGACGAGTTCTAAAACAAGGTTGGGAGGATATAACAACCCTCCTGAATTTTTCTGACACCCTAATATATTTTAAATTATTCTCATATGTCCTAAAATATACCCCATATGCGAAAACAGACCCCGAATACCTCTATTTTATTAAAAATTAATTAAAAACAAAGTTTTTGTGTCGCTCGCGGGCCGCGTAGACCCCTTAGGGATCTTATGCGGGGCGCGACAGCTACGAAATCAGGCGAGACCCCAGGCCGACACGTGTCACGATCGTGGCAGAGCTAGTGCACTGACTAGGCCAGGCTAGGGCCTACCCAGTCTACTACGCGGGCCGCCGCGTAGCCCGTTGTCTCACCTTACGCGGGCCTCGAGGAAACCCAAAATCAGCCCTATAAATAGCAGGCATCGGGCCTTCAGTCAGATCATTCAAATTTCTTTTCTCTCTCGACTTTTTACATAGTATAAGCTATTTCCGGGTATAATATCCCCCTAACTAACGAAGTTCTGCTCCGTTGTAAGTATCATAACCCCGGTTACGTATTAGATACGCTGCCCGATTGATCCAGGGTTCCGTAACGGCTGTCGTGGTTCTGCCCGACGTAGTCGTTGGAATGCGGTCTCGGGGAGGGTATCATTAATATAAATAATGGGTTATTATACTAACACGTGTGCATTTGTGTAAATTGTAGATAATCACCAGGAAACCCTAAAGGATAATCTAAGACAGCAATGTGAGTTCATCCTCTTTTTGTAAACCTTTTTGTGAACTGTTTTACAAAACCTTAAATATTTTACAATATGATTAAGCAGTGATTGAGTCTTTGTAATTCTTCAATTACTGCCGGTATGTTGGGGTTTTGTATACAAAATGTGGAACACGTCACCATTGGACAAAGAGTTAGCCAATGTGTAATATGACCCACCAGTCAGGATTGACAGTACTGAATGAGTAATTGTGTAGATGTAAACATTGTAATCGCTCTCAATATTGTGTTAATTGATAAAACTCTTGAGTTGATTAAACTGGGATTCACTCACTAGTATTTCCCACTGACAAATGTTTTTAAAACGCGTTTCAGGTAACAAAATGTAAAAGCTAATTAGAAGAAAGCCAGCTGGAGAGCACTGACGGCTTGGAAAAATGTGGCTATAAAAGTTACCTAAAAGTCGATGTTTAAATTCAATAATATAGGGTTTATCCCTATAAACATGTTGTAATAAGAAACTTGGGTTTTACCCATGTGGTTATTAATATAAAATATGGTGGTTTTACTCTGATAAAACATTTCCTAACTACGGTCCTGATGAATTTTCCGCTGCCAAAATGATAAACAAATGATACCACCAAAACTGGTTTCGCGGCCGCCCGTTCCTGGGACAGATAGGGGGCGGGGGTTGTGACACTTTAACTATATCAACGAATGATATCTTTAACTAGATTGAAGAATCAATCTCTTTAACTAGACCACCCAAGGGTCTCTTTAACTATATCGACGAATGATATCTTTAAATAGATTGACAAATCAAACTCTTTAACTAGACCACCCAAGCGTCTCTTTAACTACATCAATGAATGATGTCTTTAACTTTGGAATAGTACTTTACAATCCAAGGGTCTTAACTATTACATAGAAGCCCATTAAGGATTTAAGATTGTACCTTTGGATAGCGAGTAATTTGATTCACACATAAACACATAATTGTCAACTTGGTCATCAATTTGTTATCAACTTGTTATAAATTTGTTTGTAAATTTTGTTATTGATTTAAATATGTGATTTAAAGTATGCCAGGAATCCAATTCCTGGACTTTGATTTTGCGCTATGAATTTCCATGAGGATTTAACTATGAAGATGGGAAGATCCTATAAGGATTTTGGAATTCGTGTAGCGAGAGATGTTTCGAAACCTTGTTCTAGATGTGCTTAAATCAAAACATGGGGTAAAATGCTTATGAAGTCAAGGTGCCAAGTATGCCATGGTGACATATGAAACAGAATTTGGAGGTTGTGTACTACGTATGTCAAGTCAACATACGAGCAGAATGTTCTTGAAAACTATGCATTGAGTTCTTTGGAAAATGTGTTTAATGCATTTGAAATCTTACGTAATGCTTTTGAGATCATGTGGTAGGTGTATTAGGTAAATATGTTTATAAAATGTTTTAAAACCAGGTGAAAAGGTTTTGAAATCATGTATATGGTTTTTGAAAACGTAGATAATGCTTTTGAAATTATACATTTGGTATATTAAGTAAATATATTATGTTAAATGTTTTTAAACCATATGAAAAGTTTTTGAAATCGTGAAGGAGGTTTTGAAAACATATACTATGTATATTGTTATGAAAAACAAATTGAAATGATATGTACATAGACATATCGCATAAGACTATTGAGGGATTTATGAGAAGTACCCTTAGGTATCCAAACAAGGATTTAAAGTAGTACTTTGAGTATTCGTTCAGAGTAGTAACTTGTACCTTGTACTTTGTTTCTTAGAAGGAAACGAGTACTTGGGATTTTCGTGGAGATCGCGAATGATCACATAAATGAGAAAACTACAAGAGTAGTTTTTTTTTTTTTGCAAGGAACACGGTTCCTTGGCGTCGGTTATCGTAAGGGTATGTCACACATACACACTATCGTATCAGTCTTGTAAATAAAAGTGAAACAACAAATTTATTTATATAACAACTGAATTGTTTCAAACGTCAAAGATAACAACAAGGGAAAATACAAAAGTCTAATTGTTTACTGCTACATTGTCATTTGCATTTGCCTCGTTTATGTTAAACACTCGTCCACGCGCTGGATTTACGTTAACAAGTCTTGGGCAATTGTTTCGGTAGTGAGTAAGATCACCACAGTTATAGCACGATCCAAGTGGAAAGCGAGCTTGAGCAGGGTTGACTTAAGGTTGGTTTGGACCACCATGGTTTGGGTTAAATCGACAAGCATTTGCCAGGTGACCGAGTCGCCCGCATGATGCACACAGACGACACTGTAGGTGAGCTAGGTGGTGTGCATTACATTTGTTGCATATCGGTGCAGTACCGGCATAAGGTTTCCTTGCAGGAGGTTGAGCTGGTTGGTTGTGAGTGTTTTGGTTGGGTTGAGCAGCAATCGCATAGTTTTGTGAAGACTTACACTTCTTAGAAGGTTCGGTTTTGTTTTCCTTGTTTTCCTCTTGAGTATTAGCTGCTTGTTTCTCGTCGCCTTTTCGGAAAAGTTTACCCTTTCTGATTTGAGATTCAGTCAGGGTAGCAGATAGTTCAATGGCATGTCTGACGGTAGTAGGGTTGCTACCAGTAACGATGTCCTGAACTGGGCCAGGGAGGCCATCAATGTACTTTTCGATCGCCTTATCCAAAGGCGTAACCATGGTTGGACATAACAAGCTCAATTCTTCGTACCGGTCAGTATAAGCACGGTGTTCGCCGCTGTCTTGTTTAATATTATCAAATTCCCTTTCCAATGCCCTGAGTTCATGATGAGGACAAAACTCCTTCATCATTAGAGCTCGAAGCTCCTCCCAGGTTTGTGCCATTGCCATATCGGCACCCCTATCCCTCATTACACCGTTCCACCATGTTAGAGCACGTTTCTCGAAAACACTGGACGCAAATTCAACCTTTCGTTCATTCGGACATTGCACATGTCTAAAGGTGCTTTCCAGACTCTCGAACCATTGTAGGAGCGCAGTTGCTCCTTGAGAGCCCGAAAATTTCAATGGTTTTGCCGAATTAAACGTTTTGAAACTACACTGAGCATTATTGTTATTGTTGTTTGCTTGATTAATCTGAGTTATTAGGTTCAGAAGCACAGCAGCGATCTGCTTAGTGATAATAGCTGCGAGTTCGTTGTTAGTTTGAGGTTGTGCATCTCGTCGAGGAGGCATATTCTAAAAAGAACAAGAAAACATGAGAAATGAGTGAGATGATATTGGATAGTAAAATTGGATGCTTAGAAGAATATCGATAAGACATAATGATTGTGATCATTTGTTCGTTATTTAAAACAAACAAACGACACGGTGACTAATCAAAGTAAATGGGTCATAATAATGTATCGCGAAGACATGCTTTAGCCTATAAGTGGACACTCACCCCAAGAGTTCCCAGGTAAGAATGACTGGTCCAATTATGTGGATTTGTACGAACACTCTAGCCTTAGACAGAAAACTCGGGGTACAGGAATCCACCCTTCCAGATTGCACGTGTTCACATTATAAAGACCCAAACTTTGACGAGATTTAGAAAACTTTGAATGTGACAACTGGCACCAAACCGGTAATTTCCGTACAATTTAATATACTACAAAAGTTACTTTATGCATTAACGATAGCGTTGCGTCAGAAATACTACTAAACTCACCGGTAAGACACATTGTGTCAACAATTCTGCAGAAAGCAGTCAGACAATAGAATTGGGGCCTAGGTGTAGGTCCAACGTCAAGAATACATTAAAACCCAAATATGTATACAAGGGTTAACATATAGACGTTCCGGAAGCTAGAATATGCACTAAAAAGCACCTGAAACGCACTTTAAATGCAGAATTCTGCACTAATCAGCTATAATCGGCTTTTTAACACATAAATATCATGCAGAATTCATGTTTTATTATCCAGAATACCCTCTTAAGTGTTGGGAATTAAAAGGGTCACAAAAGGGTACATAAAGGACACTAAACGGTGCAATTTAGCACTTTAACGAACCGGTATCTAACCGAACAACCGGATATTACCCGAAACACCAAAATTACACTAGAAGCATTGTTTAATTATTTCTGAGCTAGTTATGATCCCCGAACACCATAACACCCCTTATAACATAATAACACATTAAATCCCTAAACTTTATACTTGAAAACTAACTTATTTATACAATTAGAGATTGGAAGTTACACTTTGCCCCCCCTATATTATTCACGGTCACAAAGGGTGTGGACCCACCCTTGATCTTGTGTGATCTTGCTAGATCTTGCTTGATCTCATTAGATTGCATATGATATTTCTTGGATTCATTTACATATTATAGGATCTTGTAAAGATTGTGAGAATATATGAAATGGTTATAAGTAGGCACAAAAGATCAAGACCTCACCAACATTAACCTTCTTCTCCTCTCCCTCTCTTACCCACGGCCGTGAGCCACCACCCACACCACCACCATCTTCATCCATTGTTCATCCATTCCAAGTTAGTTACAAGGTGCAAGAAGGTGTTTAAGGAGGTTTAGAGCTTGTGAATCTTGAAGAACCTTCTCCATTTGCTTTTAACCATCACATTTGCCATCCTCAACTTCTTGAGTTCTTCCCTAGCCCTTGTGCTAGTAGTAAGCTCCTTGTAACTTGTTACTTCATATTTTGATAGTTAAAAGATGATGAATATTATTAATCACAAGAACACAAAAGAACATGATCATGATAATTTAACATAAGCTTAAATACATAAGAATACATGTAAATGATGATGATTTGCTTCTTGATGAATGATGATTTGTGTTAGTGATGCTAGACATCATAAGAAACCTACTAGATTGTGATTAAACACATGATCTAGTAAGTTAAAGTGGTGATCTTATGAAAGACCAAGATCATCACACTTTATGTCTTCATGAACTTGAATGATGAAAGCGATTTTCATATGTAAGGATGGTTTAAACAAAATACAAATCTTGTAAATAGATGATTACATAAATAATTTTCCCAAGAAACCAAGTTTATTTACAAGATTTACAAAGTCATGGTTTCTAAGTAAACTAATCATATTTTTAGTGTTTAAACAAGACTAGGAACATGATTGTAACAAGAAAAATACAAAAGAAATATTTTTAGAAAAATCATCTTACAAGTTGTAAATGACCAAATCCTTTAATAAAGTGATTTACAAACAAATAACCATGTTTTTAAGGGTAACTAAACCTACTAAATAACATGGTAAGTTACTACAAGTTTTTTTACAAAAACTTCAAGTTCATGATGTAGCGTAATTTACTTGATTTTGACACTCGGTAAGTGTTGAATGAGTCGATGATTGTTTGTGATGATTTTAAAAGAAAGTAAACACATGTTTTGAAAACATGGGAAACCTCCATTTTTAGGGGAAACCATGTCAAAATTTCTATAAATTTTGACACTTAGAAAAATATAATTTTTGGTGAAACTTATTCCCTAAAAATTCACCCAAAAATATTTACCAAGGTTTCCCTAATTTTTATGTAAACTTCAAGTTAAGAAATAATGATTTCTTTGGCAAACCCTGGCTTTTGCGGAAGCGTGGATTATTTTGGTGTGACTTCTTAATACCATAGCAACAATCATAACAATGCTATATGAAAATAAAACACATGATGATCATCCATTCATTAAGGTTAAAGATACTACAACACCATTGTTTGAAACTGTCGACACATAAAACAAGTTACAACCATGACAAGATTAAAACGTGTTCACATGACACAACCAAAGACTTAAATAAAACGTGGTTTAAAGACATGTAACCCGTCCAGGTAAGGGTTACACCTCCTAAACCTGGATGACATCGTTATTCACTACGCAGCTTGACACAATTGCACACTTCGCCAGATCCATTAATTTCCTGAAATACATGTAGTTTGAAAAATCAACAAAAGTTGAGCGAGTTCATGTAAAAGTGAGTATGTATAAACCTTCAAAGTATGAATAAAAGTCCCTGGTATGTAGCAATAAGGAAAAAGAGATCACCAATGGGTTGCAAAGCCACTGGTATGTGTGAAAAGGTGCAGGAAGACTCAAACCTAGCAAATTTGTTACCGGGCTTCGGCTGTAAGACACAGTCACCTCTATGGGTCGCCCCGGCCTCATGGGTGTGGGCTCGCTACACCCAAATAGATCTATCACTCTTGTGTCCCTCGGTCCTAACAACGAGGATTGATGGCCTTAAGTGTTGTACCCACCCCTCACATGATCTAGTAGTAAACCCTCCTTAAGCTAACCATACCATGTATAAAATTGTCTATAGTAATTGTAACATGTATTCCACCACCAAAGTATAAAACTGAAAACAGTTAAGAGAAAAGGGGGACATGAACTCACAGTACTGCGTCCTCTGAAACGAATCGTCAACCCAAACTCTGTCTGCTACGCGACGACCTACACGCACTAATGTCCATTAGACGAACGGGCCGTGCCTTGGCTTAGGGTTTAATGTTTTTGAGTTGCGACCCTTAAGTTTCTGAATATGTTTCCAAGTTATAATTATTAGTTAAAATAATTATCTTAACTTTAAATTATAGTTTATTTTGGAATAATCGTTAAACGATATTTCGTATTCATTCTTCACAAGTATTTTAACTTCGTATTTCCTTCCCAAGGATGGGGGTATTTACACATGTATCATTGTGATTCCGAAAAATATATTTTAAGTCCCACTTAGGAAAATATATTTAACTTATTCGTTCAAAAATAATATGTTCCCAAAATATATGGTATTTTTCCCAAAAATAATATATTTTTACTTCTCTAATTTTCCCAAAACAATATTTTACCAAAAATGTTCGTGCAAGAGTATTTTCTGAGATATTACATAAGTTACGTCTTAGCGTTCCGTGTTGTAATAACAAATACGTAACTTAAATATTTTATTCCTTGATGTTTTTGGTATTATTTTGGAGTTGTAATTTCCATTGTATTCATAAGTTATATTATTTTACCCTAAAAATAATATAACTAGTTCACAAATAATCACATAAGAGTTTTAGTATAAAATATATATTCTGAATATATATTTATCAAATTTTATTTACGAAAATCAACCTCCGATACTTGGTATTTTTGTAACAAAAATTTTGGCGAAGCTTATTTTGAAAACAAAGTTAAAAATATATTTGTAAACACTTGTTAGAAAAATATTTTCTAAGTGTTGGATTTTTAGAAAAATTTCGCCAGAGTTTCCTTTGTAAATGGAGGTGTCCATGCTTATAAGCATACCATTTTCTTTTGTAAAAATCATTCAACAATCACCAATCAACAATATACCATCTTTACTTAACAATTTTGTTAAAAACAAGCATTAATTTTCTACATCATGAACTTGAAAGTTTATAAAATTTTGTAGTAACTTACTAGTATTCTTAGTAAGTCTTGTTACCCTTAAAAATGTGATTAGTTCTTTAAAAACTTCATTTTTCAAGAATGTTAATGTTTACAACTTCTAATCATATTTTTGAAAAATATTTCTTTATGAGATTTTCTTGTTACACAAGTGTTTCTACACTTGTTTATCCACCAAAAATGAGATTAGTTTATATAAGATCCAAGGTTTAATGAAACTTATATTTTTAACTTGGTTCTTTTTGAAAAACCATACATGGATCTTTAGATCTACATGACTATCAACCTACTTGATCTTTATTTTTCAAGAAAACATAGTGTTCTTTCAAGTTCATGACCTTTATGTGGATGATCCATCATCCTACAATAATTCTACTTTCTCATCTTGCTAGATCATGTTTTTAATCATGATCTAGCAAGACCATGTGATGATCAACATCAAATACATGAGTAAACAATAATCAACAAGCATCACAACACTTGCACATCATGATTTCTTATGGTTTTAAGCTTATGTTAAGGTTTCAAGTTCATGGTTCTTGGTGTTCTTCAAGTTTAACATTATGAATCATACTTTAACCACCTTCACAAGATGTAAAATGAATGGATCTAAGAGACTTACCACTAGCTCAAGGCTAGGGGAGTTCAAGAATAGAAATGAGGTGGTTAATAGCAAATAGAGGTGGTCCTTGAGCTCCCGAGAACTCCAAGATTCGTTGTATACCTTGTAGCACCTTAGGATCACTAGATATTGGATGATTGAAACTTGAAGATGATGGTGAGGGTGGTGGTGGCTCACGGCCGAACCAAGGGAAGAGAGGGAGAGAATTTTTGGTGTGTTGTAGGTGATGAAGATAAGAATGATGGTGATCTTATGGTTTTATAGAAAATCCTCCAACATGTTATTGTCCATTAGATTAAGTGCCCCCTAAGTACATAAAAATTACATTAAACAAATGAAGAAAATCAAGGGTGGGGTACCACCCTTGAAACCGTAAGAAGGGGGGTTGCTTGGTTGAGTTTCAACTAAGTAGTTGGTGATTTAGTTTGAAATCAAAGGTTTAGTTAGTTGTTTATGAGTGTTATGAAATATATAATGTGTTAGGGTGTTCGGGGACCCTAACTAGCTTAGAACAATAAAAACATTGCTTCTAGCATTATTTTGGTGTTCCGGGTAATGTCCGGTTGTTCGGTTGTGTATTGTTCCGTAAAGCGTCCTTTATGTAACTTTTAGTGACACAATTAATTCCCGGCACTTAGGAAAGCATACAGGAACATTCTGCCATATTTTTGGCACATTACTAGCATATTAAATGCTGAATTTTGTTAGTAGATGCAGAATTCTGCATTTAGAGTGTGTTTTAGGCACTTCCCGGCACTTTAACTACCACCTAGTGACGCAGTTTTATGGTCCTCACTTCCCTACACTCCCTACTAGTGTAATATCCTGTCTCTGGCTCATACTGGCCTCAAAAACATTGTCTGTCTATGTGCTGGCATTGTTAGCATGTTTTCTGGGTTATCCACTCACTGTGCTAACTGTGCTTTATGCATCAAGTTTGTCACTAAAGTTTGTGTGTAATAAATGGAGTGACAGTATGAGATATGATGCATATGTATGTATGATACAAAAATCATAAAGCAGTTTAAATTGTCAGTTGTAATCAAGCACAGTCATTAAGCACATAATTATAATTAATTAATTGTACGGATACCTGGTTTAGTGAGAGTTGTCACATTCTCCCCCTGTTAAGAAAATTTCGTTCCGAAATTTTAGGTTCTGCTTCTAGTTGCAGGGGTCTTGGGGAACAAATGTGGGTACTTCTCTTTCATGCGATCTTCACGTTCCCACATGAATTCCGGCCCATGTCGTGCATTCCACCGAACTTTGACGAGCTTGACACTACTCCTGCGTGTTTTGTTAACTTTCCAATCCGTAACCTCAACGGGTTCTTCAGTAAAGTGGAGCGTGTCGTCGATATGAACTTCGTCCGCAGGAATGACCACTGTCTCTTGTGTTGGACTCTTTTTCAGGTTTGATACATGGAATGTATCATGAACACCATTAAGTTCAGCAGGTAAGTCCAATTTGTATGCTACCAAACCAACCCTTTTTAGAATTTTGAATGGACCAATGTATCGCGGATTTAACTTCCCGCGATTCCCAAAGCGTGCCACACCATTCCAGGGTGAAACCTTCAGTAATACCATGTCTCCCACCTCAAATTCCAGAGGTTTCCTCCTTACGTCCGCATAACTCTTTTGTCGGTCACGAGCCGTTTTGATGCGCTCTCGGATCTGTGCAATCTTGTCTGTCGTTTCCTGGACCAATTCCGGACCAACTAGTTGTCTATCACCCGCATCAGCCCAACAAATCGGTGATCGACATTTGCGTCCATAGAGAGCTTCGAACAGTGCGGCTTGAATACTTGCATGGTAACTGTTATTGTATGAAAATTCAACCAATGGTAGGTGAGTGTCCCAACTTCCACCTAAATCCATTACGCAAGCTCGCAACATGTCTTCCAATGTTTGAATTGTCCGTTCGCTCTGTCCATCAGTTTGCGGGTGAAATGTTGTACTCATATTTAACTGAGAACCAAATGCTTCTTGAAATGATTGCCAAATTCTGGACACGAATCTTCCATCTCTATCAGAGATGATCGAGAGAGGCACTCCATGTCGTGCAACAATCTCTCTCATGTATATATCTCTCATGTATATCTCAGCAAGCTTACTCGTGTTGTCTTTTTCCTTGATTGGCAAAAAGTACGCAGACTTCGTCAGGCGGTCTACTATTACCCAAATCGTATCATGGCCCTTGGGCGTCCTTGGTAATTTCGTTATGAAATCCATAGAAATCTGTTCCCACTTCCACTGGGGTATTTCAGGTTGTTGCAAGAGTCCTGAAGGCTTCTGGTATTCAACCTTTACCTTGCCGCAAGTTAAACATTTGTCCACATATACCGCAACATCGCCCTTCATCCTTGGCCACCAATAGAAATCCTTAAGGTCTTGGTACATCTTATCCGCTCCTGGATGAATCGAGTACCGAGATTTGTGAGCTTCATCAAAAATAACCTTCCTCAATCCACCAACCAAAGGTACCCAAATCCGTTTCATAAAGCACAAAGTTCCTTCCCCGTTTGGTACCAACTGCTTCTCCATCCCACGGAGATACTCATCCTCAATATTCCTTTCTTTAAGAGCTTCTCTCTGCGCGGCACGAATGCGCAATGAGAGGTCCGTTTGTATGATCATTTCTAAAGCCCTAACCCTTATGGGCTTAATCCTTTCCTTTCGACTCAGGGCATCGGCGACCACATTCGCCTTCCCAGGATGATACTTGATTTCACAATCGTAGTCGTTCAACAGTTCAACCCAGCGTCTTTGCCTCATGTTAAGTTCTTTTTGATTGAAAATATGCTGTAGGCTCTTGTGATCCGTGTAAATTGTGCATCGCGTGCCATATAAATAGTGTCGCCAGATCTTCAATGCAAATACTACCGCGCCTAATTCCAAGTCATGCGTGGTATAATTCTTTTCGTGGACCTTTAACTGGCGAGAAGCATATGCTATAACCTTCTGTCGCTGCATCAGCACGCAGCCTAAGCCCTGACGCGAGGCGTCGCAATATACCACGAAGTCATCTGTGCCTTCGGGTAATGATAAAATCGGTGCGTCACAAAGTTTGTTTTTCAACAACTAGAATGCTTCTTCTTGCTTGTCTCCCCAATCAAACTTCTTGTCCTTTTGGGTAAGGGAGGTCAAGGGTTGAGCGATTTTCGAGAAATCCTCAATGAACCTTCGATAATAACCAGCCAAACCTAAGAACTGTCGAATCTCGGTTGGTGTCTTTGGAGTCTCCCAGTTCTTGATCGCCTCGATCTTTGTGGGATCCACATGAATTCCATCTCCATTAACCACATGACCAAGAAACTGAACTTCGCGTAACCAGAACTCGCACTTTGAGAACTTCGCGTATAACTTCTCCTTTTTAAGTAGCTCTAAAATAGCTCTTAAATGTTGCTCGTGTTCTTCTTTCGACTTTGAATAAATCAGAATATCATCAATAAACACAATCACGAACTTGTCGAGGTACGGCTTACAAACTCTGTTCATCAAATCCATAAAAACGGCTGGCGCGTTTGTCAACCCAAACGGCATCACCAGAAACTCGTAATGTCCATATCGAGTTCTAAAAGCAGTCTTGGGAATACTTTCCTCTTGTATCCTCAGTTGATGGTAACCTGATCGTAGATCAATCTTTGAGTAAAAACTTGAACCTTGCAACTGATCGAACAGGTCATCAATTCTCGGCAAAGGATATCTATTCTTGATGGTCAACTTGTTCAGCTCCCGGTAGTCGATACACATGCGGAAGCTACCATCCTTCTTCTTAATGAACAAAACTGGAGCTCCCCAAGGTGAGAAGCTTGGCCGGATAAATCCTTTGTCTAGTAACTCCTGAAGTTGCGTCGACAACTCCTGCATTTCTGACGGAGCAAGTCGATAAGGTGCCTTGGCTACAGGCGCGGCGCCTGGAACCAAGTCAATGTGAAACTCGACTTGTCGCTGTGCCAGCAATCCTGGCAAGTCTTCTGGAAAGATTTCAGGATATTCCTTCACGACAGGAATGTCTTCTAGTTTCGGCTCAGCAGCTTCTTTATCCACGATGTGTGCCAGGAAGGAAACACATCCTTTCTTTAAGCATTTTCGAGCTTTCAAGCAACTAATGATTCTCAATGGCGTATCGCGCTTCTCTCCATGAACCACAATTGTTTCTCCATCCGCCATTGGGATGCGAATGGTCTTCTCGTGACAAACAATCTCTGCTTTGTTGCTAGATAACCAATCCATCCCTACCACCACGTCGAAGCTTCCCAACTCGGCTGGTAGTAGATCTAGAGTGAACTCGTGTTCTCCCAACTCGATCACGCATCCTCTGATGACTTCGTTCGTTTCAACTAGCTTTCCATTAGCCAGTTCAATTGAGTACGGAATGTCTAATTTACTAGCAGTTAACCCAAGCATTTTCTTAAATTCTAACGATACGAAACTATAATCGGCACCAGTATCAAACATTACAGATGCAAAGCGTTGATTTATAGGGAACGTACCAGTGACAACGTTTGGATCCTGGCGCGCTTCCCTTGCACCAATGTTGAAGACTCTGCCTTGCGCTTGGTTCAGTTTTGGGCATTCCCACTTAAAGTGCCCAACGTCTCCACAATTGAAACATCCCGGTCCCCGACCATTACCATTTCCATTTCCACCTTGAGCGTTGTTTTGGTTGCGATTTCCACTCGCAGCTTGGTTCGCAAAATTTCCACGGTTCCCATTTCCGCCATTTCCTCCCTGTTGGCGGTTTCCATTGCCATTCCCATAGCCTCGATTACCACCACGCCCAGCACCAGTCCCGGCCCAACATGTATCCTTCGAGTGGCCGTTCTTCCCACATGACTCACATTTCCTTAATTTGCACTGGCTGGAATGATGGCGCTGGCATGTATCACACTTGGGCAGAGTCCCATGTAGCCTTTCCCTCTGCTTTCAACACCGCTTTTGGCCCTAGTCGGTGCGCTTGACTCACCCTTCTTGCTCACACTGCTGGTACCTTGCTTGAAGTTGGAAAATTTCCGTTTGTTTTCACCAGACGACTCCACATGAGTCTCCTTCTTCTTCGGTTCATAATTTGAAAACTTGTTCAACCGAATGGCTTCTTCTGTAAGTGCCACGCTGAGATCAATGGCTTCAGTAATCGTTGAAGGCTTGGACATGGTTACCATGCTCATGATCTGAGGTGCCAATCCCCAGATGAAGCGCTCAATGCGTTTAAATTCGGGCGTGACCATGTACGGCACCACATGGGACAGATCATGAAACCTCTGAACATTTTATGCGATTTTAGGACCCTCCATTTTTAGGTGCCAGAACTCAGTTTCTAGCTTCTGTATTTCAGCCCGCGAACAGTATTTCTTTCTCATGAGCTATTTCAGCTCCGCCCATGTTAGTGCATATGTCGCCGCCTCTCCCAATGTTTGCACTTGCAGATTCCACAATGATAGGGCACCATCCAGAAAAAGCCCTGAGATGTATGTAACTTGTTGCTCAGGGGCACACTTGCTCATCCTTAGAACAGAATCTGTCTTTTCCGCCCAACGAACAAAATTTACAGCACCTCCGATGCCGTCAAAGTTTAGCGGCTTACAATCTAGGAATTGCTTAAAAGTACAGCCTGTACAAGCAATGTTGTTCACAGAAAAATTAGCAATTGCATCTGGAATGTCCAAATGTAAGGTAATGCGTCTCAGTGACGTAAACATTACCATGTGGTGGGTTGTTGTTGTTGTCTGAGGTATTCATGCTTGTTTCGGCACGCGAGGCCTCATAATCAGCAATCGCTTTTGAAATTTGTTCCTGTAACTCCGCCTCTGTGGTAGGCAAACATACAGCTCTTCGTAGAGGCATCTTCTAGAAGGAGATCATATTGGTCAGGTCATAATAAGTATAGTACGTAAGTAGTATGCGTACGTAACACATCCATCAATGCAATAACACATAACATCCCATGTCATAACCATAAACAAATAAATCAACAATGCTTGTAAGGAGAATACTGCGATTGAGCTATTATATAATTAAGACCACAATACAATGTTTACAAGTTTTCCAAATGTATCGTACATCCCAAAAGAGACTAAGGGTCACAACGCCCTTGTCTGAACTATCTAGCCATATACAACAACCAAAAATCAAATATCAAAAGTCATGATGTCAAAATGTGGTCTTCAAAATGCTGTATAGTCTGGCTCAATCGCTGTCTTCTCATCCAAAAGTAACACTACCTGCAACAGACCAAAAATCCTCATGCTGATGGGGGAGGAGGAGGAGGGAAGAAAATCAAACGGCACATACGCACCCAATCCTCCTCAAGTGCCTGGATAACGCGCAACAGGTAAGCTATCTGCTGCTCAGGAGTAAGGAAATGAATATCCGAATCAGGGGTAGCGGAAGAGGAGCGTGCGGTGCGGCAAAAGGAGTCTGACAGTGACACGGGGGAGGATGTGGAGTCCTCTCTAACTCCTGAATGCGACGACTCAGTGCGTCTTGCTGTAGCTGTAGGGAGATGAGTATATCGTTCGTCGTGTACCCCACATGAAAAGGGTGGTACGGGTCTGATAACAGCATAACATTGGGCGAAGCCCACAGAAACGGCTCGCCCGAAGGTACAAAAGATGGTGTAGTGTGAGGGAACTGAGACATGAACGGAACACATGTCGATACAGGAGGAACGTTAGCAGGCTGCTGTCTTGACGAACCCTCCCCATGACGAGGTGGAGGAATATCCTGGAGGAATGTGATAGGAAGATCGGTGCGATGGACATCAGAGATGTGTGGGTGGAAAAATGGAACATCAATAGGTGCGGAAACAGGTGCTACAGGAGGAGTGACTGGTAGCACAAACGGAGGGTAGTCATCATCATCCTCGATCCACCCATTACGGGTGTCAGCGTATCGAGGGTCGACATGCGTGGCAAATGGTGCATGGTCGACTACAGGTGGTGCAAGAGCGGGTGCATCAGCAGTAGGAACATCAGAAACTGGTGGTAAAATGACGGGTGACTCAATGACAGGTGGTGCCACGTCCGGTATATCGACGTGATCAGGCTCAGGTGAAGGATCCGGCACGAATGCAACAGCTGGAGCATCAACAGGGTCATGAGCAACGACCGGCTCCGGACCAAATGGAGCAGGCTCAACAGGTAAAAACTCGACCTTAGGATCTGGGTAGATGTCATGGGGAACGAGGGGCGCAATAGACATCGCCATGTCTGAGTCGGAGTCAGAGGAATGGTGCTGTACACCCTGGGCGTGCAGTGAAGCGGACACTACAGACTCAAAAGAGTAAGGACCAAACGGGTCGGATAAGGCCTCCGCGACAGGGGCCTCAACAGGTGGCAAAGCAACGATATCAGCAGCTGGAACCTCTACCATGGGAACAACAGGGTCGACAACGGGATCATCAGCAAGAGGGACATCGGCATCCATAAGGGCCACACCATCCTGGTCACCCTCCGGGGGACCCTCTATGAACAAATCGATGTCATCATCAGCGAACTCATCATGTGGCAGATCCTCGACCGGAACTGCAGCAAGTGGGAGAGGAGCAGGGACCTGAATAAGAGGTAGGTCCCCGCCGAAAGGACCATCAGCAATAGGAATATCATCCCCAAAATCATGTGGCAGATCCTCGTCCAGGTAAGGGTTACACCTCCTAAACCTGGATGACATCGTTATTCACTACGCAGCTTGACACAATTGCACACTTCGCCAGATCCATTAATTTCCTGAAATACATGTAGTTTGAAAAATCAACAAAAGTTGAGCGAGTTCATGTAAAAATGAGTATGTATAAACCTTCAAAGTATGAATAAAAGTCCCTGGTATGTAGCAATAAGGAAAAAGAGATCACCAATGGGTTGCAAAGCCACTGGTATGTGTGAAAAGGTGCAGGAAGACTCAAACCTAGCAAATTTGTTACCGGGCTTCGGCTGTAGGACACAGTCACCTCTATGGGCCGCCCCGGCCTCACGGGTGTGGGCTCGCTACACCCAAATAGATCTATCACTCTTGTGTCCCTCGGTCCTAACAACGAGGATTGATGGCCTTAAGTGTTGTACCCACCCCTCACATGATCTAGTAGTAAACCCTCCTTAAGCTAACCATACCATGTATAAAATTGTCTGTAGTAATTGTAACATGTATTCCACCCCCGAAGTATGAAACTGAAAACAGTTAAGAGAAAAGGGGGACATGAACTCACAGTACTGCGTCCTCTGAAACGAATCGTCAACCCAAACTCTGTCTACTACGCCGCACTAATGTCCATTAGACGAACGGGCCGTGCCTTGGCTTAGGGTTTAATGTTTTTGAGTTGCGACCCTTAAGTTTCTGAATATGTTTCCAAGTTATAATTATTAGTTAAAATAATTATCTTAACTTTAAATTATAGTTTATTTTGGAATAATCGTTAAACGATATTTCGTATTCATTCTTCACAAGTATTTTAACTTCGTATTTCCTTCCCAAGGATGGGGGTATTTACACATGTATCATTGTGATTCCGAAAAATATATTTTAAGTCCCACTTAGGAAAATATATTTAACTTATTCGTTCAAAAATAATATGTTCCCAAAATATATGTATTTTTCCCAAAAATAATATATTTTTACTTCTCTAATTTTCCCAAAACAATATTTTACCAAAAATGTTCGTGCAAGAGTATTTTCTGAGATATTACATAAGTTACGTCTTAGCGTTCCGTGTTGTAATAACAAATGCGTAACTTAAATATTTTATTCCTTGATGTTTTTGGTATTATTTTGGAGTTGTAATTTCCATGGTATTCATAAGTTATATTATTTTACCCTAAAAATAATATAACTAGTTCACAAATAAACAAAAAATCACATAAGAGTTTTAGTATTAAATATATATTCTAAATATATATTTATCAAATTTTATTTACGAAAATCAACCTCCGATACTTGGTATTTTTGTAATAAAAATTTTGGCGAAGCTTATTTTGAAAACAAAGTTAAAAATATATTTGTAAACACTTGTTAGAAAAATATTTTCTAAGTGTTGGATTATTAGAAAATTTCGCCAGAGTTTCCTTTGTAAATGGAGGTGTCCATGCTTATAAGCATATCATTTTCTTTTGTAAAAATCATTCAACAATCACTAATCAACAATATACCATCTTTACTTAACAATTTTGTTAAAAACAAGCATTAATTTTCTACATCATGAACTTGAAAGTTTATAAAATTTTGTAGTAACTTACTAGTATTCTTAGTAAGTCTTGTTACCCTTAAAAAAATGTGATTAGTTCTTTAAAAACTTTATTTTTCAAGAGTGTTAATGTTTACAACTTCTAATCATATTTTTGAAAAATATTTCTTTATGAGATTTTCTTGTTACACAAGTGTTTCTACACTTGTTTATCCACCAAAAATGAGATTAGTTTATGTAAGATCCAAGGTTTAATGAAACTTATATTTTTAACTTGGTTCTTTTTGAAAAACCATACATGGATCTTTAGATCTACATGACTATCAACCTACTTGATCTTTATTTTTCAAGAAAACATAGTGTTCTTTCAAGTTCATGACCTTTATGTGGATGATCCATCATCCTACAATAATTCTACTTTCTCATCTTGCTAGATCATGTTTTTAATCATGATCTAGCAAGACCATATGATGATCAACATCAAATACATGAGTAAACAATAATCAACAAGCATCACAACACTTGCACATCATGATTTCTTATGGTTTTAAGCTTATGTTAAGGTTTCAAGTTCATGGTTCTTGGTGTTCTTCAAGTTTAACATTATGAATCATACTTTAACCACCTTCACAAGATGTAAAATGAATGGATCTAAGAGACTTACCACTAGCTCAAGGCTAGGGGAGTTCAAGAATAGAAATGAGGTGGTTAATAGCAAAAAGAGGTGGTCCTTGAGCTCCCGAGAACTCCAAGCTTCGTTGTATACCTTGTAGCACCTTAGGATCACTAGAGATTGGATGATTGAAAGTTGAAGATGATGGTAAGGGTGGTGGTGGCTCACGGCCGAACCAAGGGAAGAGAGGGAGAGAATTTTTGGTGTGTTGTAGGTGATAAAGATAAGAATGATGGTGATCTTATGGTTTTATAGAAAATCCTCCAACATGTTATTGTCCATTAGATTAAGTGCCCCCTAAGTACATAACAATTACATTAAACAAATGAAGAAAATCAAGGGTGGGGTACCACCCTTGAAACCGTAAGAAGGGGGGTTGCTTGGTTGAGTTTCAACTAAGTAGTTGGTGATTTAGTTTGAAATCAAAGGTTTAGTTAGTGGTTTATGAGTGTTATGAAATATATAGTGTGTTAGGGTGTTCGGGGACCCTAACTAGCTTAGAACAATAAAAACATTGCTTCTAGCATTATTTTGGTGTTCCGGGTAATGTCCGGTTGTTCGGTTGTGTATTGTTCCGCTAAAGTGCTCAATTATTCCGTAAAGCGTCCTTTATGTAACTTTTAGTGACCCAATTAATTCCCGGCACTTAGGAAAGCATACAGGAACATTCTGCCATATTTTTGGCACATTACTAGCATATTAAATGCTGAATTTTGTTAGTAGATGCAGAATTCTGCATTTAGAGTGTGTTTTAGGCACTTCCCGAAACTTTAACTACCACCTAGTGACGCAGTTTTATGGTCCTCACTTCCCTACACTCCCTACTAGTGTAATATCCTATCTCTGGCTCATACTGGCCTCAAAAACATTGTCTGTCTATGTGCTGACATTGTCAGCATGTTTTCTGGGTTATCCACTCACTGTGCTAACTGTGCTTTGTGCATCAAGTTTGTCACTAAAGTTTGTGTGTAATAAATGGAGTGACAGTATGAGCTATGATGCATATGTATGTATGATACAAAAATCATAAAGCAGTTTAAATTGTCAGTTGTAATCAAGCACAGTCATTAAGCACATAATTATAATTAATTAATTGTACGGATACCTGGTTTAGTGAGAGTTGTCACATTCTTCAAGATAAAAATTGATATTAAGTATGTATATTTTTGAGGAAAATATATATATTTCTTGATCACCAAATTTTGTGCTAAGTGTATGTAGTATGTATCATATGTAATAGTGTATTAGGACTTGAAAATACACTAAATACTCCTGAGGAGTGAAAATACAAAATACACATACAACATGCTTAGACAAACACGAGAGAATATATTTATGAAAATATATTACTTGATAGATTATGTAACTTGGACAAGTTACGAAGATGAAACGAAGTTTTGGACAAAATACATAACTCGGGTGAAAAATACAAGATTCTTATATTTATTTTTTTAGAAAATGATATAAGTAAGATACATAGTTAAAAATATAAAATATTTTTAACAACAAAGAACAAATACATGAAAGATGGTGACTTGTACTTGTGCGATACAAGTCTAGTGACTAACATTAATAAAACACGTATAGGTCACGACGCTATATAAGCAAACCCGGTGAAGTTTACGGCGCAAGAAACGCAAAGTAGTGAGTTCATGCTCCCCCTTTTCTTTTAACTGTTTTCAGTTTTATAACTTCGGGGGTGAAGTACATGTTACTAGATGTTTACAGAAAAGTGAGTTCAGGTCCCCACTTTTAAACTTTTACATACTTTTTAAACTTGGGGAAAATACATGTGTTATGGTATGCTGGATACAAAGACTAAGGAATGATACTTTAAATCGTGTCACCAATAGGGTACCAGAAGCACCATTAATCAACAATATACCTAGACCGCAGAACAAAAGGTTAGATCTAATGGGTTTTCGGGCAACCACACTCTTGGTGAAAACTAGTACCAAGTAGTGCTTTTGTGTCTCAGTCGTGAATCGACAACTAGAAAAATGCCTATGGTTTGGATGCTTCCTATGTCGTGTCACATGTTAATGGCCTTGCAACCCATTAACAATCTCAATACTTACAGATGTACCTGATTTATACAAATTACATACCATGTTTTCATACAAAGTATATAAACGTTCAAGACAAAAACTGCATTAATTCACACCAACATTATGTTGACGATTTTCCAAAAACTCACATGTATTTCAGGTAACTAAAGTGGATGTGCGCGCGGTCTTACTCTTGCTCTTAGATGTCGTTTATGTTTATCTTTGAATAAAGTTGTGAACTTTTCAGACAATATGCTGTCTTGTGATGTAAACACTTAAACTATGTTTTCAGTTATGAAATGTTTGGCATTTGAAGTTATTTTTACGAGCATGTAGTATGTTTACCATTCATATGCAATGAGAACCTTTCATGATCACACCTCGTGCTTCCGCCTTAGAAAGGGGTGTGACAGATTGGTATCAGAGCTGCGATTGTAGTGAACCAGGATTCCTTCTCGAGTCTAGTCTACAATCTTTAGGATCCTTTCACGAAAACGATTTTTCAAAAAGTTTTCATTGCATAAAACTTTCCGCGACATCCACTACCTGAAACTGTTTACAAAGAGTCAAGAAAAGATACTACGAGACTTAGGGTGCACTGGAGTAGCACTTGTCTTTGACTAGAGATTACTTGCAACTATGTGTGATAATTGGTATATACATATACTAGAAATAGAATATCTCAGGTACTCGTGACTTTACCTGAAATCAGTGATCTATCTGAAGGAAGTGATCCGACGATGAAACAAACTGTGCGGACTGTGCAAGGACTTACGTAATTATGGATGCATACATAATTATGGAATTCAGTGCACAGAAACCACAACAAGGCTTGTCACGTATCATAAGAGATTCCTTCAAATGCAAGAGAAGGTCAAACATGAACACCCTTCCCCAGCCTATTAAATACTCTTTTGGAGTAATGATCTAGGGTTTAAAGACAAGAACCGCCAATGTGAAGTAGGATATTTTGTCCTTTACGTATATTAAACTTGTACTTTGGGAAGATGTTACAAGTTGTTCTGATATGTGTAAAGACTCGGTGAATATCTTATGACATACCAGTATTTATCCATTTATGCATGATTGTTACTGTATAAATTGGTTTATACGCTTGGCGGATTGTTTGATGTCACTTATGTGGTTATATGTCTGTGTATATATACTACTACTGTCTCGTATGACGATATCAAACAAATGTCTAACCCTGCTGTGTTGTGTTCTTTCAGAACATGGAACCTAGGAGAATTGTGAAAAATCAAGATTCTGATCAACCTCCTCCTCCTCTTCTACCGAGGACCACTGAGGAACTGAACGCCCTACTGGAAGAAAGGATCTCCGCAGCTATCGCTCAATACGAGGCAAACCGCACTGAACAAAGTGGAGGACTAAGCAATGCTAGATGTAATGGGCAGGGAGATACATCTGGAGGAAACACAGCTCAAGGCTGCACGTTCAAGCAGTTTCTCGACTGCAAACCACTGAACTACGATGGCACTGGAGGTGCAATGGCGTTTGTACGCTGGACGGAGAAGACGGATGCCACTATCCGTATGAGCAAGTGTACCGCGGATCAACAAGTCACTTTAGCTACTGGGTTGTTTGTTGATGAAGATTTGACTTGGTGGAATTTGCAAGTCCAGACTCTAGGTGATGATGCTGCATACGGCATGACGTGGGATGAACTAAAGGAACGTATGAGAGAGAAGTATTGCTCTCGTGCTGAACTCCAAAGGTTGGAGACTGAGTTCTGGCACTTGACCATGGAAGGTGCTGACATTACTGGTTATACCCGAAGGTTCCACGATTTTTCTAGAGTGATCCCCTACATGGTGACTCCGGAATTTAAGTTTGTTGAACGCTACATTTGGGGATTAGCCTCAGAATTTCGCAGCATGGTCACTTCGGCCAAACCTGCAACAATCACCGAGGCTGTAACTCTGGCTGTCAGCCTTACTGAAGATGCTGTTCGTATGAAGAAGTTATCACTGAACCCTACTAAAAAGACCGAGACGCATGCTGAGTCATCCGGTGACAAGAAAAGGAAGCATGCGAACCTGAATCAAGCAACACGTAACAACAAGGGTTCCAACAACAAGAAGCGCGACCCCAACCCCCCTCAGGAGGCGAAAACTTTTGCAACCATGAATGACGCTCCTGCCAAAAGATACCTAGGCACTCTCCCCACTTGCAACCAGTGCAAGCGTCGTCATGAAGGAGTTTGTCGCATTCCAAAATGTGACAAGTGTGGAAAACTGGGTCACCATACTGAGAACTGTTGGGGAAAAGGAAATAAGAACGGGAATGGAAACCGCAACGGTGCTGGCAATGGAAACCGAAATGGTAATGGAGCTGGGCAGAACCAAGGATGCTTTGGTTGTGGAAGCAAGGATCATTTCATAAAAGACTGCCCAAGGGGGAACAACGCTCAGGCTCGAGCATTTGTGATTGGAGCAAGGAATGCACGCGAGGACCCTAATGTGGTCACCGGTACGTTTCTCGTTAACAATCACTTTGCATCCATATTATTTGACACTGGTGCCGATTATAGCTTCAGGTCTGTGGAATTTAAACGTATGCTTGGAATAGAATCTAGTAGACTAAGTATTCCTTATTCCATAGAACTAGCCAATGGTAAACTTGTTGAATCGGGCAAAGTTGTTAGGGGTTTCTCATTAGAACTTGGTGAGCAAAGATTTAGCATCGACCTTTTACCTATTCAATTGGGTAGCTTCGATGTAGTGGTCGGAATGGACTGGTTGTCCAAGAACAAGGCTGAAGTTATTTGTCACGAGAAAATCATTCGCATCCCTTTGGCGAATGATGAAACTCTCATCGTGCATGGAGAAAAACGAGACGTGCCTCTGCGAATCATCAGTTGCATGAAGGCACAGAAGTGCTTAAGGAAAGGATGTGTTGCTTTCCTAGCGCACATTTTAGATAAGAAGGCTGAGGAGCCGAAACTCGAAGATATTCCTGTGGTGAAGGAATTCCCTGATGATTTTCCCGAAGATTTACCAGGACTACCTCCGCAACGACAAGTCGAATTCCATATAGACTTGGTTCCAGGAGCCGCTCCTGTAGCCAAGGCACCCTATCGGCTTGCACCATCCGAGATGCAAGAATTATCTACACAACTCCAGGAGTTGTTGGATAAAGGATTCATAAGGCCAAGCTTCTCACCCTGGGGAGCTCCAGTACTGTTTGTAAAGAAAAAGGATGGAACTCTGCGGATGTGTATCGATTAAAGAGAACTGAACAAGCTCACAATCAAGAATCGGTACCCACTACCGAGGATTGATGACTTATTTGATCAATTGCAAGGATCGAGCTACTATTCCAAGATCGACCTTCGATCTGGATACCATCAGTTAAGGATTCAAGAGGAAAGCGTGCCAAAGACTGCGTTCAGAACACGCTATGGGCGTTACGAGTTTCTTGTGATGCCATTAGAACTAACGAATGCACCAGCGGTATTTATGGATCTGATGAACCGCGTATGCAAACCATATCTTGATAAATTCGTGATTATATTTATCGACGATATCCTGATTTACTCGCAAACGAGAGAAGAGCACGAGCAACACCTCAGAACCATTTTGGAACTACTGAAGAAAGAGAAACTTTATGCAAAGTTCTCAAAGTGCGAATTCTGGATTCGCGAAGTACAGTTTCTTGGTCACATTGTGAATGAGAAGGGCATTCATGTAGACCCATCCAAGATTGAAGCAATAAAGAATTGGGAGCCCCCAAAACCCCAACTGAAGTTCGACAATTTTTGGGCTTAGCGGGCTATTACCGGCGATTTATCGAAAATTTCTCCAAGATAGCTCAACCGCTGACAACCCTTATGCAGAAAGACAAGAAGTACGACTGGGGTGACAAGCAGGAAGAAGCCTTCCAACTGCTCAAAAATAAGCTATGCGATGCACCAATACTATCCTTACCCGAAGGCACTGAAGACTTCGTGGTATACTGCGACGCTTCGCGTCAAGGTTTGGGTTGCGTGCTTATGCAGCGCCAAAAAGTCATCGCTTACGCTTCAAGACAGTTGAAGGTGCATGAAAGAAACTATACCACTCACGACCTGGAGCTAGGCGCGGTGGTATTCGCCATGAAGATCTGGCAACATTATTTATATGGTACACGATGTACAATCTTCACAGATCACAAAAGCCTGCAACACATATTTGATCAGAAGGAATTAAACATGTGCCAGCGACGTTGGGTCGAACTACTGAACGATTATGACTGTGAGATTAAGTACCATCCTGGATAGGCAAACGTTGTAGCAGACGCATTAAGTCGGAAAGAAAGGGTTAAGACCCTAAGGGTTCGAGCATTGGAAATGACTATTCGAATGAACCTCACTGCACGCATTCGTGATGCACAACAAGAAGCCCTTAAGATGGAGAATCGTAGAGCTGAATACCTCCGAGGTATGCTAAAGAATTTGGTGCCAAACAAAGAGGGAATCTTGTACTTTAAGGGGCGTATTTGGGTTCCGCTCTATGGCGGTATTCGAGAAGTCATCCTTAATGAAGCTCACAAGTCAAGATACTCGATCCATCCAGGATCAGACAAAATGTATCAAGACTTGAAGGATTACTATTGGTGGCTGAGGCTTAAAAGCGATGTTGCTATCTTCGTTGGAAAGTGCCTAACCTGTGCTAAGGTTAAGGCTGAATATCAGAAACCGTCCGGGCTACTGCAACAACCAGAGATACCCATGTGGAAATGGGAACAAATCTCGATTGACTTCATAACGAAATTACCCAGGACCCCTAGGGGGCACGATATGATATGGGTGATAGTTGATCGATTGACGAAATCTGCGCATTTCCTACCGATCCGAGAAAAGGATAGCACTGGAAAGCTTGCTGAGTTGTACTTGAAAGAAATTGTGGCACGTCATGGAGTGCCTATCTCAATCATTTCAGACAGAGATGGACGTTTTGTCTCGAGGATCTGGCAATCCTTCCAAGAAGCCTTTGGATTTCAATTAGATCTAAGCACGGCCTTCCATCCGCAAACAGACGGCCAAAGCGAACGGACCATACAAATGCTAGAAGATATGCTTCGCGCATGTGTTATGGACCTAGGCGGCAGCTGGGATACTCATCTACCTTTAGTTGAGTTTTCCTACAATAACAGCTATCATACGAGCTTAAAACCGGTAATTTCCGTACAATTTATGTTGGTGCATAATGTCTATAGCCTATGTCTTAAGTCTAGGTCATGTTTGTATAGGGTTTACAGGGGTTGAAAGTGTAATTTTATGTATTTTGATGTAATTCCGCTTGAAATGACACATGGTCATTTCAAGCGAAATCAGAAGTGTTAATTCCGCTTGAAATGACACATGGTCATTTCAAGCGAAATCAGATGCCTATATATAGGCAGGTCTTGTTTCTCATTTAATATGGAATTAGAAATTGTATACCGAACTGCTGCTGGATTTTCAAGTGAAATATTAATGAGAAACGTGTTTTAAAGTGATATACTCTATTTTCTACTCAATTCTTCACTGATTCTAAGCTGTTTGTCTGTTTCCGCCTCTCAAACAGTTGTGTATTATCTCTGATTGACTCATTTGATCGTCAAAACGATCCTACAAGTGGTATCAGAGCCAGTTATGAGTCAATACACTTGAATCAGTGCCTTTTTCTACACTTTCTTGGACTTCTGGACAAGTTAACGGACAAAATGGACTGATTTTCTGATATTGTGTGTAAAATACTGTTTTAATAAACCCTTGAGAGAATCAGATCAAAATTCGAACTAAATCTGATAAAAATGGACTAAAAACCTAATTCCGCTTGAACGAGAAATCTGATTCCGTTTGAAAAATTGTGGTAATTTCAAGCGAAATAAGTGATTCCGCTTGAAAACATCTGATTCTGCTTGAATAGTTGAAGTAATTTCAAGCGAAATAAGTGATTCCGCTTGAATAGTTGAAGTAATTTCAAGCGAAATAAGTGATTCCGCTTGAAAAACATCTTATTCCGCTTGAAATAGGTAATTCCGCTTGAAAACATGATTTTGCCTGAATTGGTGATTCCGCTTGAACTTGCTTGTGCCTATTTCAAGCGGAATTAGGCTGTCTATAAATAGTGGGGATATTCCGCTTGAACAACTCATTCTTGTTATTCCTCTTCAAACCACTGTTCAAGGCGATTTCAAGCGAAATCCCAAAATCATCGATTTACAGCCGAAATTCTACCCTATTGTTGTTTGATATCCTGATTATAGTTGGTTTACTCAACTATTATCATGGGAAATGTGAGATATTTGGTCGATTTGACCCAGATTTGTCTGATTTCATGTTGTCGGCGATGAACATGATAAAAACTTAGATCTAGGGTTTAATATAGACCTAAAATGAACGGTAATCATATCTATATACTCGGAATTTGTTGTATATATATTTTAGGGTTGTTGATTGAACCAGATCTAGTGTTTCTGCTTGATGACGTTAAACAGATTTTTTAAGCTTAGATCTAGGTTGATTTTGTTGGTAAAAATGGATAAAAATCATACCCACATGCTCGGAATCTTTCATAGAACAAATCCAGTTAAACAATTTCATCATTAGAAAAAGTTTTGAAAAATTTGTTCATGATTCCGTTTGAAACATGTAATTCCGCTTCAAATGGGTTTTAGTTTCAAATGGTATTCAGCTTGAAAGTTAATTCCGCTTGAATGTGCTATCATTGTTTAAACTGTAATTCCGCTTGAAATATAATTCCGATTGAAGTGATTTCGCTTGAATGATGTTTGAGTTGAAAATTTTCAAAAGTGTTTGATTTGATTGTATGTTATTGTTTTTCAGGCTTCAAATGTAATATTTGATCCATTACACAACAGTTGTTGTGATTTCGATGAGGAGAAGATTCCAAAGTTGTCCGAATTCAAAAGTATTCTGGAATTTATGAGAAGGTTGCCAATTCAGAAAGCTTTGACAAATCAACATCTGGTTTTTAGATCACATATTAAACGTTTTTGGGAAAAAGCAACATATGATGAAGAGAGCAAAGTGATCAATTCGTTTGTGGAGCTAAATGGTGAAAACAAACCAATTATTATCTCGGAGGCACTTATCCGTGAAGTGTTGGATTTTCCTGATGATGTAAACTCTCCAACAAAATTTCCTGAGAGGATGGTAAAAGGCTGTATGCTGCGGATGGGTTATGATAGTGCATTGAACAGTGCTAATTACTTGAAATCAAAGTTTACAAAGCCATACAAGTTTCTTATTCATTCAGTGTTGCAGGCTCTAAGTCATTGTAAGGGAGGTTATGATGCTATGAGAGATTATCAAATGAACATGGTGACAGCTCTCGTATTGAACAAGAAGTATAACTTTTCAAAGATTGTGTTTCATTATATGGTTGAGAATATTACATCAAAAAGCAAGACTTGGGTGTATCCAAGATTTGTTCAAATGATGTTAGATCATGCATATCCAGATCTTGAAAGAGATGAAAACAATGATCTGTTGGTGTTATCTCACATGAGTAATGATTCTGTGAAACAATTGGCCAGATATCATCCAAATCATCCAGAGCCAAAGACTAAAGTTGAATTTTTTGGTTTAATCAAAGATAAGGATTATCAAGATCCAGATCCAATCAATCATCAGAATTGGAAAATGAAGAAGAAATGAAAGAGAAAAGTTATGCAGATGAATTAAAAATACTTGAAGAATTCAAAGGAACTCAAAACGATTGGTTCTTGAAAGAGAAGAAAAAGAGGGGTAGGAAAGTAACTCCAAAAGTTCAAGTGGGGGAGGGTTCATCATCACAACCCAAAAAGTGTCAAAAGAAAGCTGTTAAGACATTGCTTGTTGATGAATCAGAGGAGGAAGCTGAAGCTCAAGTTAATATTGAAGGAGATGTTCATTTTTCTCCTGAATCTGCAAAGTTATTGAAAGCCCTTAATGAGTTTAATGCTGAAACAGAAAAGGCAGCTGGTGATGAAGAAAGTGATGATGTAAACAAAAGTACAACAAGTTCTTCGGAAGATGAAGTTGATGAGACTGAACGTTATAAGAAAGTAATGTCTGTTGTAGAGAAAGAAAAACAGAAAAAGAGAAAAAGGAGTGGTAAAGATGATGATGATGTGTACATTCCTTCTCAAGAAGATGTTCAAACGCCACCTACTTCTGGAGGTAAAAAGAAAGCAACTGCAAGGAAACGTGTGGTTACTCCAAAGATGAAAAAGACGTTGAAGATCCTGCTGAACAAGAAACATATCCAACAACCTACACCACCACCATCACCACTACCTGAACCACAACATCAACCATCACCAATCCAATCACCACATCTATCACCATTACATCTTTCACCATCACATTTATCTCCACCACACCAAACACCAATTCAAGAACAACCTATTATCACTGCACAGCAAATATTTCAAACACCACCATCTACACAACCACCTGTTCAAACTACACCTGGATCTTCTGGATACAAAAATTTTCTGAATGTTCCAAATATCCCTCTTGAAGATATTGGAGATTTCAGTTTTGTGAATGATGAACAAGTAAAAAAGTTAGAAAAGAAATTGGAAGAAGTGTTGATTGAAAACAAAAAGGTGTTAGATCGTGAAAAGAAATTGGAAAAGCGTGTAAAGTCTGTGGATGCTGAAAACTCTTTATTGTTGAAAAAGATTGAAGCTGATGAATCTGAAATGGATGTTATGAAAGTTCAGATTGCAGAATTGCTAGAAGAAAAGGCTCGCAGGGATGAGCAAAACAAGTACTTTGAATTGAAGAACAAAGAGTTAGAGGCAGCCAAAGCAGTAAAAGAGCATGAGTTATACATGATAAACAAAGTGTTAGAAAATTTACTGGGAAAGTCTGTTGAGCAACAATTTGATGAAATCAAGATTGAAGAAGTTAGAGCTCAACGTCAAGCAGAGATTGATGCTGATATGAAAAACAAAGGAAAGGGTATTGAAGGTGTTTCTACTGAAAGATCAATTATTCTATCGACTATTGAGAATCCTCGTCTGATCTCTGCAGTGTCTGTAATTTTTGAGGAAGACGTGTTACTTGAAGATGTTAATAATGATGAGGAAGTTGTTGAGGAAGATGATGAAGATGAGGAAGATGATGACATTGAAAAAGATGCAGATGATGAGGTATATTCTGCAAGTAGTCACAGTGATGATAATGATGACAATGATCAGGGTGGTACTGGTGTAAAAGTTACTGAAGCATCGAATGAACAAAATGTTGATGATTTTCTTCACGATGATGCAAATGAAGAAGCTGAGGATGCAATAGGAGAGGGGGAGAACGTTGATGATTCAAATGTTGATAATGTTGAAAAATTGATTCTACGTCTAGAGCCTGAGGTAGAAGAAGGAGAAATCAGGCATACATACACAATGGCTGAGATTATTGAGTTGATGAAGATTGATGATCCTGATTTCAAGTTTGATTTTGAAGAGGAGTTGAATGCATTTGATATGAATCAACAGCCTGAGTATGAGTACAAATATGTTGATGAGGCAGATAATTATGATTGAGTAGAGGTTGAAGATTGTAGTGAAGAAGAAAGTGTGAATGAAGACACTTCCAACTTTCCAACGCTTGTCGAGTTCTTCAGTCAAGCAAACGCAGATGAATTAAGAAGGAAAGTTATTGAATGTCTTAAAGATAAGAATTTTGATGGTACTACTAAAGATGCACAGAAAGAAGAACGCAAGAAGTGGTTTAGACATAGTAATGAAAGAAAGTTTAAGCGGCCATTAAAGTTTTAAAAGAGAGATGGAGATGTTTCACTTGGTGACATTATTAGTTGGGGATTCTTGCCACATGTGAATGCATATGCTATCAGAAGAGAGTACGGTGTACAGTATTTTGAACGTCTTTATGATATCATGTCTCTACCTTGGTGGGATGTGGAAGAGTTGTCAAAGGTTAGAACATTGAATTATCCTATCAGGAAAAATGATGTGCCTATGTGGGGTCTGATAAAGTATGAAGCATTAAAAGATTTCAAACACTGGAAGCCTCACTACCCGAAGAAAGTGAAGAGGGTAAATCCAGTGACTAGTACTGAAGAAACAATCCTGCATGTGAAGAAGCCTAAAGTGATCAAGAATATTCCTGTGCCAAAAATGGAGCAGGATTTTCATAAAGGTTTTGTGTGTTGGGTATACAGCTGTTTGTCAACAGAAGCTGTAATAACCTATAGGGCTGAAAATGAAGTTAGAGAAATCTTTGTGTATGATCCTCTATGGCAGGTGAATTGCTCTGCTAAAGATATAGAATGTTTGTTTGTAAACAAGATCTACTTCAATGCTGAAGATAGAGATCAAGCGATGCAATTTCAGAAGGTTGTATCCATATGTTTCCAGAAAAGTATCAATGCTGAGAGCAAATGGTCATCCAAATGGCGAAAGATAGAGCAAGAAGAAAAGTTGAAGGCTGAAAAAGAACGAAAGGCACGTGAAGACAAAGATAACATGCTAAGACATACAGTTAATCAAAGATTGGCTGCTGAAGAGAAGAAAACGGTTGATAAGAACAAGAAGCTTAGGAAGCTGCTGATGAAAAAGCCTAAGCCGAGGGAAGAGAAATTCAAGTCGCTGTGAAACAAAGTGCTGAAGACCAGACTGAAGACTCCGGCAATATCCAAGGGGGAGTTTGTTGGTGCATAATGTCTATAGCCTATGTCTTAAGTCTAGGTCATGTTTGTATAGGGTTTACAGGGGTTGAAAGTGTAATTTTATGTATTTTGATGTAATTCCGCTTGAAATGACACATGGTCATTTCAAGCGAAATCAGAAGTGTTAATTCCGCTTGAAATGACACATGGTCATTTCAAGCGAAATCAGATGCCTATATATAGGCAGGTCTTGTTTCTCATTTGATATGGAATTAGAAATTGTATACCGAATTGCTTCTGGATTTTCAAGTGAAATATTAATGAGAAACGTGTTTTAAAGTCTCAAACAGTTGTGTATTGTCTCTGATTGACTCATTTGATCGTCAAAACGATCCTACAATTTAATTAATACCTGATAACTGTAATTATGTGCTTAAATGTCAACATTGTTTGATTACATACTGTACAAGTGAATTTATGCACGTTTTATACTACAAAAATTGCTTTATGCATTAACGATAGCGTTGCGTCAGAAATACTAGTAAACTCACCGGTAAGACACATTGTGTCAATAATTCTGCAGAAAGCAGTCAGACAGTAGAATTGGGGTGTAACACCTGTGTCACTTCAACCGTCAAAAAAATTCCAAACCAATGAAATATTGTATTTCATACTTGGGATTTGTAAAATTTATGTGTATCTTTTACACATATCAACTCTTGTTTGATTTTAAGCTTTAAATCGCTTTCTGGAGGGTTATACGCGCTCTGATGCGTAAATATAACCAGTTTAATCCAACGAACACTCCGGAATAGTGAAATAGGCTTAACATACCTTAAATAACCTTTACATAACTTAGAAATAAGTTTTAAAGGCTTTGGTATGGCAAAAACAAGTTAATTCGCTTACAGGGACTAAAGTTGACAAACTGCGAAAGTATGCCAATTTGAACTGTAACAGACATTCCGGAACATGACCATAAGTTAAACACACCTTAAATATCCTTTACATAGCTTAGAAATAGGCTTTGAGGGGTTCGGTGTGCTAAAATAAACTTTTGGGTCATTCAGGGACTAAAAGTGTCAAAAAGTGCACAAGTTTGCATTTTTGCGCATAACTCACATTCTGAATACATCCGGACATCCAAAAATTTATGTAAGCACTAAAACATTTTTTTTTAGTGTTCGGCATAAGAAAAATCCATTCGTTACGCATTTTGGATCGTTTTTCGCGCTTATGCGCATTCCGTCGTAATTAAGCGAACATCGCGTTCGTACGACCAAACGAACCATCACCCGGCATATTTTTGAACATGTTTCATGTCCACAATGTTTAGGCAACATTTTAGGGCCTTAAAGTTGGCTTTACGGGCCTTAGAAGTGTCGGAAATGGCCTTAAACATGTGTAGGGACTGAAACTGTCATTTTTCAAACATGTTTCTGATCTGACATGCTCAGGCGGCCCGCATTATGTTTGGCTGATCCTGAAGCGGGCCGCGTCCGCCTTCTGGACCAGATTAACTGCATTAACAGCTGTTTGCAGCTGTTTTAACCACAACCACACACTCACCACTTGCCTAATCAGCTGATAAGGATGGTTTTCAGCCACCATGAGTTTCCGACAAGTGTACGCCTTGGATCATGGCACGTTTTCCATGAAACGATCCTAACGGTTACCCGAAAACTATAAATACCCCATCACCCCAACCTCATTTCTTACAAGAATTCTGATTTGAGAGCTCTAAGTTGAAACCATTGTTTCATACCTGAGTTCTTGGATCGGGATTAGCATTCGGGGACCCTTCGTAAGTATTCTTTCGTTCTTTTCCTTATTTTATTGCTTTTCGAGTCAGAAAGTCAAACTTTGTTTGACTTTCAGCGTTGACCAGTAATGGTCAATGCGAAGTTCGTTGAACTTCGCAACGTGAGTGTAATCACGTTGGTCATAGTCCCTTGGGACTATGCCCACTGATTACCACGTTGTCTAGAGTCGTAGGGTAGGCGATCTAATAAATCGCCTATACCTTCGAACTCGACCCATTTGGTCGATCATTAGGATCCGACCAAATACATTAGGTGACCATAGTAGGTAGGGAATAACCTTCCGAGGTTATACCCTATGGTCACATCGTTTAAGTAGTTGTATTATAGGTTGTTTATATGCCTTAGGTAAATTACCAGAATACCCTTTTCATGTATAATTGGTAATTAAGCATATGTAACCTAAACCTTTGTCACATAACTGATTATGTAACATGTTTAGGCATATAACACTTGTCATAGGGCTGGTTAGGCGTTCCGAACGCGTTTTACGCGAACGACGCGTTAAAGTAGCATAAGCTACCTAAACGGGTCGTAATGGGTCGATATCACTTAGGTTAAGTTTCATTTAGTATGTAGGCTTTGTTAAACCATATCATATGAGTTCCAACACTCATTTGGTTTACAAACCCTAATGCTACCCAGTCTTCCGATATAGGTCCGGTTTATTAACATAGCTACCTATATTAGGTGCCGTTTGATTCCGTGATCTCTAGCATTGCTTGGTGGTTATCTTTAGACATCTGAGCAATCTCAAGTGAGTACATAGACCCCTCTTTTACTGTTTTCCAAACTGTTTTGGGGTGAAACACATGTGCCTACTTGTTACTTTCATGCTTTCCTGTTTTCACATCATATACTGGTTATGTTCATTAGTACACTATTAGTACATTGATTTACATGACTTTTCTGCTTCGTATGTTAACTTAGCATACTTGGTACATCATTTTACATTACATTTCATGCTACGTGTGCCCATTGTGTGCATTACTTAGTACAACTGATTTCATCACATACTTACATTTTGACATTTGATCATACAAGTTATTACTTATCTTTTGACAAACTAAATGACTATCTAAGGTTTTAAACACTGATTTCTCTAAAAACATAAAATAAATGGTTGAATTGTACTTATTTTGTTCACCAGACCGATTGTTAGTATGATATAGCGCTATAGGATTTGACACCCCATTCCTGTTGTCATGGAATGTCTGAAACCAATTTGTTGCTCCATCCAAATAGGGATTGCCTTTGTGGTATCCTTATAGTCTCAAAGGTGTATTTTGATGCACCAGGTCTGAATGAATTCTCAAATCACACTATTAAAGTATATTTTGATATACTCTCATGTGTGGTATTGTACAAAACCAACATATATTTTGTTAAACATCCAAAGCATATTTTGATATGTTATTTACAAAACCAAAACATAGTTTAATTTTGTTATTTATCACATCAAAAGCATATGTTGATATGTTATTTATGAAACCAAAACATAGTTTATTATGTTACTTACAAATCTAAAGTATACTTTTAAATATGCTACTATAAGGTTATTCGTTTAACCTTACATTTATTTATACAAATCACATCGGATACCTATTACATGATTTACATTAGACATGAACATTTTACTTTGGTAGATTGGTTTGATTAAGTGATTAAGTAACGAAGCGTGTGTAATATGATACAAACATGGTGGATACGCCGCTGGTACTTCCTATATATAAGTGTTTGTATGGTATTACATGTCGTAGCGTTATTTGAATCATTTCAAGTTGAGACATAGAACATTTTATACAATTAACATACTTTTCACAAGACATTGTTTTACAAACAATTTATCTAATACAAACTCATTTTACAATGGTTATTCATTTAACCATACATTATTCTCTTATTTATACATATCATCAGATCTTATCGTTTTTCAAATGATTTACAAGATAAAGCAAATAACAAGGTTCATGACTAAACATTTTCTCAAACATAAGTCATGAATCCTATTTTCTCAAAACCTATGTATCTCACCGGCATTTTTATGCTGACGTACCTATTTTCACATGTGTTTTCAGGAGCTGAAGCATAGGACTTATCAAGACATACTTAGGCGGACCTATGCCTTAGTGACTTAAAACGAGACAAGACTAGTTAATTATTTTGTACTTCTTTGTTTATTAAGACATTGTAACACTTTTGATCAATAAAACGAAACTTCAATTGCCATGGATTTGAAACAATTAATTCTGTTACAACACTCCCCGACATTTCCGCCACGTTTTGTATGTTCCACGTGGTCGGGGTGTGACAGAAAAGATGGTATCAGAGCCAATGGTTATAGGGAATTAGGTTATTAGTAATACTTTGACCTAGTCTATAACTTTCTTAGGACCCTAACGTGAGTTTACTTGCGTTTAGTCATAAAACAATACCGTCACCTATCCTTAGGCGACGATCACAACAAGAACATAAATTTCAAAACCGCTTTGAAAACTAATCATCTGTTCTAGGATGATTGATTACTAGGTTTTGAACTCTCTGTTATATGGTTTTGAACCCCTTTAAGTTTTCAAAATCTCGTCAAGGTTTTGGGTTTTAAATAATGTGAACACGTGCAAACTGGAAGGGTGAATGCCTGTATTCTGGGTTTTCTGTCTAGGCAAGCACTTCGTATACATCTCATCAGACGCGAGACCAGTTGTGCTTACCTGGGAATTCTTGGGATGAGTGTTCACTTATAGGCGAGCATGTCTTCGCGATACATTATTTTAATCCATTTACTTTGATTAGTCATTGTGTGTCGTTTGTTGCTTTGTAGTAACAAACAAATGACCACTATCCTTGCTTTCATCGGATTTGTTTCATCTCATTCTTTTCGTCTAAATCTCTCACTCGTTTCTTTTCATGTTCCTCTTTTAGAATGCCTCCTCGACGCGACAATCAGATGGCAAATGACGAACTGGCGGCAATCATCGCACAGCAAATGGCTGTTGCCTTCCCAAATCTTTATGCTCAAATGATGCAAGCCATCAACAACAACAATGCTCCATGCAACTTCAAGAGTTTTAACTCGGCTAAACCGCTCAAGTTTAGTGGTTCTGAGGGAGCAACTGGGCTTCTTCAGTGGTTCGAAAGCATTGAGATTACCTTCCATCATGTTCAGTGTCCTGAAAATCGCAAGGTCGAGTTTTCATCGAGTGTATTTCAGAAGAGGGCTCTTACATGGTGGAACGGGGTGATGAGAGACCGCGGTGCTGAGATTGCATTAGCACAGACTTGGGCTGAGCTTAGGGCTCTTATGATGAAGGAGTTTTGTCCTCGTCATGAACTGCGAGCTTTGGAGAGAGAGTTTGATGATTTGAAGCAAGACAGTGGCGAACATCGAGCCTATACTGACCGTTTTGAAGAATTGAGCCTGCTGTGTCCTGCTATGGTTACTCCTGTGGATAAAGCGATCGAGAAATATACGGATGGTCTCCCTGACCTAGTTCAGGATATTGTTACTAGCAGTAACCCTACTACTGTCAGACAAGCCATTGAACTGTCTGCCACCCTAACTGAATCCCACATCAGGAAACGTAAGCTGTTTCGAAAAGGTGACCCAAGATCATCCGACAAGACTGCTCAAGTGGAACCAAAGGAAGAACATGCAGAGGTGTCCAAGAAGAAGAAGCGCAAAGCCTCTCAAAATTTTGCTGTAACTGCTCAAGACAAACAGGTTGCACCAAACCAACCAGCACAACCTCGCAAAAGGCAAAACTATGTTGGTACCGCACCTATGTGCAACAAGTGCAACCGTCATCATCTGGAGCAAGAGCAGTGTCACAAATGTACCCACTGTGGGCGGTTGGGACATTTGATCAATGTTTGTCGTTATGCAAATCAAGCTGCTGCAAACCCTGCTGCTGTTCAAGCACGGTTCCCTCCGGGGTCATGTTATAACTGCGGTGACCTTACCCACTACAGGAACAATTGCCCAAGGCTTGTTAACGCACCTCCAGCACGTGGATGAGTGTTTAACATCAATGAGGCAAACGTAAACAATGATGCGGCAGTGAACAACTAGTGTTTTGTTATTTTCCCTTGGTTGTAATCTTTGACGTTTAAAGACAAGTCAGTTGTTATATAAATAAAAATTCGTCGTTTTTATTTTTGCAAAACTGATACGATTGTGTGAATGTTTGATACAACCTTATGATGTCAACCCAAATACAAACTACTCGTGTGGTTCTGTCATTTTATGATCACTTGTGATCTCCCCTAGAACCTTAAACACTTGTTTCTTTTAAGAAACAAAGCCAAACTCTTATTGAAAATCCTTCTATTTATATAGATGGATCCTTGACTGATTAAAGTGCCAAATGAAATCCATGGATTGGATTCCTAGTGCGCTTTAATTGTCCATGCCTAAAGAGAACGAATTAAAGAATCAAGTTAACTAATTATGTACTTATGTGTTTTCTTCTATGTTTTGTGGTTGTATGTGATCCATCCAAATCCTCATAGAATCTTTCGTATCTCATACGAGAGATTTATAATAGGATATCCAAAGATACTATCTTAAATCCTTAATGGACTTCAACATTGTAGTTAAGTCCTTTGGATTTTAAAGTACTATTCTATAAATTGGACCTCTTGCATGGTCTGGTCAAACAGATTGATTTTGAAAATCTGGTTAGAAATATCCTACGATGATATAATTAAAAAGATCCCTTAAGTGGTCTATTTAAGGAGATCGTACGACGGTCTAGTTAAGAAGATCATGCGTTGATCTAATTAAAAGGCTCGTTCATTGATCAAATTAAAAGGACCCTTTGGTGGTCTAGTCAGGTCGCTTCATGTTTATTCAATTGATTTTTCCTCTACGCATTATGAAATGAACTGTGCGGACTGGGCAAGGAATTACGTAATTATGGAGGCCTACATAATTATGGAATTCAGTGCACAGAAACCACAGGAAGCTTTGTCATGTGTTAAGACCTATAGTGACAAGAATAATGATACGGAAGAAGTCTCGGACTTTGACCGATGTCATTTATTCTCACACTCCCCAATACTGATTTCAATCACACACCAAGTTTCCTATGATAAGTCTTCATAAGAAACGTTCTTCTGTCCGTAGTTCAAAAAAAAAAATTCCATGTTTTACTGCTACAAGGAATTCACTTTGAGGGTTAACAAATTCGCTAAGAATCCTAACATGGCCCAGAGTTTTACTTAAGGGTTCAATGGATCTATTAGAAGGCGAAACCGTCACAGCTGTCTTCACAAGTTTCCTCTAGAATAAAATTTCGGGACGAAATTTCCTAAAGTAGGGGAGACTGTAACACCTGTGTCACTTCAACCGTCAAAAAAATTCCAAACCAATGAAATATTGTATTTCATACTTGGGATTTGTAAAATTTATGTGTATCTTTTACACATATCAACTCTTGTTTGATTTTAAGCTTTAAATCGCTTTCTGGAGGGTTATACGCGCTCTGATGCGTAAATATAACCAGTTTAATTCAACGAACACTCCGGAATAGTGAAATAGGCTTAACATACCTTAAATAACCTTTACATAACTTAGAAATAAGTTTTAAAGGCTTTGGTATGGCAAAAACAAGTTAATTCGCTTACAGGGACTAAAGTTGACAAACTGCGAAAGTATGCCAATTTGAACTGTAACAGACATTCCGGAACATGACCATAAGTTAAACACACCTTAAATATCCTTTACATAGCTTAGAAATAGGCTTTGAGGGGTTCGGTGTGCTAAAATAAACTTTTGGGTCATTCAGGGACTAAAAGTGTCAAAAAGTGCACAAGTTTGCATTTTTGCGCATAACTCACATTCTGAATACATCCGGACATCCAAAAATTTATGTAAGCACTAAAACATTTTTTTTAGTGTTCGGCATAAGAAAAATCCATTCGTTACGCATTTTGGATCGTTTTTCGCGCTTATGCGTATTCCGTCGTAATTAAGCGAACATCGCGTTCGTACGACCAAACGAACCATCACCCGGCATATTTTTGAACATGTTTCATGTCCACAATGTTTAGGCAACATTTTAGGGCCTTAAAGTTGGCTTTACGGGCCTTAGAAGTGTCGGAAATGGCCTTAAACATGTGCAGGGACTGAAACTGTCATTTTTCAAACATGTTTCTGATCTGACATGCTCAGGCGGCCCGCATTATGTTTGGCTGATCCTGAAGCGGGCCGCGTCCGCCTTCTGGACCAGATTAACTGCATTAACAGCTGTTTGCAGCTGTTTTAACCACAACCACACACTCACCACTTGCCTAATCAGCTGATAAGGATGGTTTTCAGCCACCATGAGTTTCCGACAAGTGTACGCCTTGGATCATGGCACGTTTTCCATGAAACGATCCTAACGGTTACCCGTAAACTATAAATACCCCATCACCCCAACCTCATTTCTTACAAGAATTCTGATTTGAGAGCTCTAAGTTGAAACCATTGTTTCATACCTGAGTTCTTGGATCGGGATTAGCATTCGGGGACCCTTCGTAAGTATTCTTTCGTTCTTTTCCTTATTTTATTGCTTTTCGAGTCAGAAAGTCAAACTTTGTTTGACTTTCAGCGTTGACCAGTAATGGTCAATGCGAAGTTCGTTGAACTTCGCAACGTGAGTGTAATCACGTTGGTCATAGTCCCTTGGGACTATGCCCACTGATTACCACGTTGTCTAGAGTCGTAGGGTAGGCGATCTAATAAATCGCCTATACCTTCGAACTCGACCCATTTGGTCGATCATTAGGATCCGACCAAATACATTAGGTGACCATAGTAGGTAGGGAATAACCTTCCGAGGTTATACCCTATGGTCACATCGTTTAAGTAGTTGTATTATAGGTTGTTTATATGCCTTAGGTAAATTACCAGAATACCCTTTTCATGTATAATTGGTAATTAAGCATATGTAACCTAAACCTTTGTCACATAACTGATTATGTAACATGTTTAGGCATATAACACTTGTCATAGGGCTGGTTAGGCGTTCCGAACGCGTTTTACGCGAACGACGCGTTAAAGTAGCATAAGCTACCTAAACGGGTCGTAATGGGTCGATATCACTTAGGTTAAGTTTCATTTAGTATGTAGGCTTTGTTAAACCATATCATATGAGTTCCAACACTCATTTGGTTTACAAACCCTAATGCTACCCAGTCTTCCGATATAGGTCCGGTTTATTAACATAGCTACCTATATTAGGTGCCGTTTGATTCCGTGATCTCTAGCATTGCTTGGTGGTTATCTTTAGACATCTGAGCAATCTCAAGTGAGTATATAGACCCCTCTTTTACTGTTTTCCAAACTGTTTTGGGGTGAAACACATGTGCCTACTTGTTACTTTCATGCTTTCCTGTTTTCACATCATATACTGGTTATGTTCATTAGTACACTATTAGTACATTGATTTACATGAATTTTCTGCTTCGTATGTTAACTTAGCATACTTGGTACATCATTTTACATTACATTTCATGCTACGTGTGCCCATTGTGTGCATTACTTAGTACAACTGATTTCATCACATACTTACATTTTGACATTTGATCATACAAGTTATTACTTATCTTTTGACAAACTAAATGACTATCTAAGGTTTTAAACACTGATTTCTCTAAAAACATAAAATAAATGGTTGAATTGTACTTATTTTGTTCACCAGACCGATTGTTAGTATGATATAGCGCTATAGGATTTGACACCCCATTCCTGTTGTCATGGAATGTCTGAAACCAATTTGTTGCTCCATCCAAATAGGGATTGCCTTTGTGGTATCCTTATAGTCTCAAAGGTGTATTTTGATGCACCAGGTCTGAATGAATTCTCAAATCACACTATTAAAGTATATTTTGATATACTCTCATGTGTGGTATTGTACAAAACCAACATATATTTTGTTAAACATCCAAAGCATATTTTGATATGTTATTTACAAAACCAAAACATAGTTTAATTTTGTTATTTATCACATCAAAAGCATATGTTGATATGTTATTTATGAAACCAAAACATAGTTTATTATGTTACTTACAAATCTAAAGTATACTTTTAAATATGCTACTATAAGGTTATTCGTTTAACCTTACATTTATTTATACAAATCACATCGGATACCTATTACATGATTTACATTAGACATGAACATTTTACTTTGGTAGATTGGTTTGATTAAGTGATTAAGTAACGAAGCGTGTGTAATATGATACAAACATGGTGGATACGCTGCTGGTACTTCCTATATATAAGTGTTTGTATGGTATTACATGTCGTAGCGTTATTTGAATCATTTCAAGTTGAGACATAGAACATTTTATACAATTAACATACTTTTCACAAGACATTGTTTTACAAACAATTTATCTAATACAAACTCATTTTACAATGGTTATTCATTTAACCATACATTATTCTCTTATTTATACATATCATCAGATCTTATCGTTTTTCAAATGATTTACAAGATAAAGCAAATAACAAGGTTCATGACTAAACATTTTCTCAAACATAAGTCATGAATCCTATTTTCTCAAAACCTATGTATCTCACCGGCATTTTTATGCTGACGTACCTATTTTCACATGTGTTTTCAGGAGCTGAAGCATAGGACTTATCAAGACATACTTAGGCGGACCTATGCCTTAGTGACTTAAAACGAGACAAGACTAGTTAATTATTTTGTACTTCTTTGTTTATTAAGACATTGTAACACTTTTGATCAATAAAACGAAACTTCAATTGCCATGGATTTGAAACAATTAATTCTGTTACAACACTCCCCGACATTTCCGCCACGTTTTGTATGTTCCACGTGGTCGGGGTGTGACATGGGGCCTAGGTGTAGGTCCAACATCAAGAATACATTAAAACCCAAATATGTATACAAGGGTTAACATATAGACGTTTCGGAAGCTAGGATATGCACTAAAATGCACCCGAAACGCACTTTAAATGTAGAATTCTGCACAAATCAGCTATAATCAGCTTTTTAACACATAAATATCATGTAGAATTCATGTTTTATTATCCAGAATACCCTCCTAAGTGTTGGGAATTAAAAGGGTCACAAAAGGGTACATAAAGGACACTAAACGGTGCAATTTAGCACTTTAACGAACCGGTATCTAACCGAACAACCGGACATTACCCGAAACACCAAAATTACACTAGAAGCATTGTTTAATTATTTCTGAGCTAGTTATGATCCCCGAACACCATAACACCCCTTATAACATAATAACACATTAAATCCCTAAACTTTATACTTGAAAACTAACTTATTTATACAATTAGAGATTGGAAGTTACACTTTGCCCCCCCCCCTATATTGTTCACGGTCACAAAGGGTGTGGAGCCACCCTTGATCTTGTGTGATCTTGCTAGATCTTGCTTGATCTCATTAGATTGCATATGATATTTCTTGGATTCATTTAGATATTATAGGATATTGTAAAGATTGTAAGAAGATATGAAATGGTTATAAGTAGGCACATAAGATCAAGACCTCACCAACATCAACCTTCTTCTCCTCTCCCTCTCTTACCCACGGCCGTGAGCCACCACCCACACCACCACCATCTTCATCCATTGTTCATCCATTCCAAGTTAGTTACAAGGTGCAAGAAGGTGTTTAAGGAGGTTTAGAGCTTGTGAATCTTGAAGAAACTTCTCCATTTGCTTTTAACCATCACATTTGCCATCCTCAACTTCTTGAGTTCTTCCCTAGCCCTTGTGCTAGTAGTAAGCTTCTTGTAACTTGTTACTTCATATTTTGATAGTTAAAAGATGATGAATATTATTAATCACAAGAACACAAAAGAACATGATCATGATAATTTAACATAAGCTTAAATACATAAGAATACATGTAAATGATGATGATTTGCTTCTTGATGAATGATGATTTGTGTTGTGAAAGACCAAGATCATCACACTTTATGTCTTCATGAACTTGAATGATGAAAGTGATTTTCATATGTAAGGATGGTTTAAACAAAATATAAATCTTGTAAATAGATGATTACAAAAATAATTTTCCCAAGAAACCAAGTTTATTTACAAGATTTACAAAGTCATGGTTTCTAAGTAAACTAATCATATTTCTAGTTTTTAAACAAGACTAGGAACATGATTGTAACAAGAAAAATACAAAAGAAATATTTTTAGAAAAATCATCTTACAAGTTGTAAATGACCAAATCCTTTAATAAAGTGATTTACAAACAAATAACCATGTTTTTAAGGGTAACTAAACCTACTAAATAACATGGTAAGTTACTACAAGTTTTTTTACAAAAACTTCAAGTTCATGATGTAGCGTAATTTACTTGATTTTGACACTCGGTAAGTGTTGAATGAGTTGATGATTGTTTGTGATGATTTTAAAAGAAAATAAACACATGTTTTGAAAACATGGGAAACCTCCATTTTTAGGGGAAACCATGTCAAAATTTCTATAAATTTTGACACTTAGAAAAATATAAGTTTTGGTGAAACTTATTCCCTAAAAATTCACCCAAAAATATTTACCAAGGTTTCCCTAAGTTTTATGTAAACTTCAAGTTAAGAAATAATGATTTCTTCAAGATAAAAATTGATATTAAGTATGTATATTTTTGAGGAAAATATATATATTTCTTTATCACCAAATTTTGTGCTAAGTGTATGTAGTATGTATCATATGTAATAGTGTATTAGGACTTGAAAATACACTAAATACTCCTGAGGAGTGAAAATACAAAATACAAAATACACATACAACATGCTTAGAGAAACACGAGAGAATATATTTATGAAAATATATTACTTGATAGATTATGTAACTTGGACAAGTTATGAACATGAAATGAAGTTTTGGATAAAATACATAACTCGGGTGAAAAATACAAGATACTTATATTTTTTTTTTTTTAGAAAATGATATAAGTAAGATACATAGTTAAAAATATAAAATATTTTTAACAACAAAGAACAAATACATGAAAGATGGTGACTTGTACTTGTGCGATACAAGTCTAGTGACTAACATTAATAAAACACGTATAGGTCACGGTGCTATATAAGTAAACCCGGTGAAGTTTACGGCGCAAGAAACGCAAAGTAGTGAGTTCATGCTCCCCCTTTTCTTTTAAATGTTTTCAGTTTTATAACTTCGGGGGTGAAGTACATGTTACTAGATGTTTACAGAAAAGTGAGTTCATGTCCCCACTTTTAAACTTTTACATACTTTTTAAACTTGGGGAAAAGACATGTGTTATGGTATGCTGGATACAAAGACTAAGGAATGATACTTTAAATCATGTCACGAATAGGGTACCAGAAGCACCATTAATCAACAATATACCTAGACCGCAAAACAAAAGGTTAGATCTAATGGGTTTTCGGACAGCCACACTCTTGGTGAAAACTAGTACCAAGTAGTGCTTTTGTGTCTCAGTCGTGAATCGACAACTAGAAAAATGCCTATGGTTTGGATGCTTCCTATGTCGTGTCACATGTTAATGGCCTTGCAACCCATTAACAATCTCAATACTTACAGAAGTACCTGATTTATACAAATTACATACCATGTTTTCATACAAAGTATATAAACGTTCAATACAAAAACTACATGAATTCACACCAACATTATGTTGACGATTTTCCAAAAACTCACATGTGTTTCAGGTAACTAAAGTGGATGTGCACGCGGTCTTACTCTTGCTCTTGGATGTCGTTTATGTTTATCTTTGAATAAAGTTGTGAACTTTTCAGACAATATGTTGTCTTGTGATGTAAACACTTAAAGTATGTTTTCAGTTATGAAATGTTTGGCATTTGAAGTTATTTTTACGAGCATGTAGTATGTTTACCATTCGTATGCAATGAGAACCTTTCATGATCACACCTCGTGCTTCAGCCTTAGAAAGGGGTGTGACATTGAAGGTTCAAAACCTTATAACAAATCATCCAAGAACAGATGTTTGGTTTTCAAAACGGACTTGTATTTTGTTTTTTTGTTGTGGTTGTCACCTAAAGATAGGTGACGGTGTTGTTTTAGAATCTAAACGCAAGTAAACTCGCGTTAGGGTCCTAGGAAGGTTATAGACTAGGTCAAAGCATTACTAATAACCTAATTCCCTATAACCATGAGCTCTGATACCAACTTTTCTGTCACACCCGGCCGCGTAAAACAACAAGTCGCGGCGAAAACGTCGGGGAGTGGAGTAACAGAATCATTGTTTCACAACACATGGAATTTAAAGTTTGATTTCATAAATTAAAGTGTTTACATTGACTAAGAATTTTACAGAAACATAACATAAATTAAACTGTCTTTCATAGTTTTAAGTCACTAAGGCCCAGGTCCGCCTAAGTGTGTCATGAACATCATCATGCAATAGCTCCTGAAACACATGTGAAAATAGGTACGTCAGCATAAAAATGCCTGTGAGATACATAGGTTTTGTTGTTGTAGGATTCATGACTTGTAAGTAAAAAAGAAGTGTTTAAACAAAGGTAGTCATGAATCTTGTAAAACGTTTACTTTTATAAAAACTTATGAAAATCAGATGTTATAAAAGAATAATGCATGGTTAAATAAATAACCAAGTAAAAATGGGTTTGTATAAGATATGTCGTTTGTAAACAATGTATCATGTCTTTGTTTCTGTCAAAGTGGTTTAGATAACGCTGCGATATGTAATATCATAAAAGCACTTATATATAGGAAGTACCAGTGTGACAACTGTGCTCTGTAAACGATGTACGATGTAAAATAATATCAATTATCAATAAAACGATGTGTTTTGGTGTTATTATATGTGTATTTGTGTTTGATGATTTTACGATTTGATTCGAGTTCGATTTCAAGCTTTAAATCGCTTTCTGGAAAGTTATACGCAAATTGATGCGTAAACGTAATCAGTTTAGACGCGACAAACACTCCGGAATAGTGAAATAGGCTTCACATACCTTAAATAACCTTTATATAACTTAGAAATAAGTTTTGGACGGTTTGGTGTGTCGAAAACAAGTTTATTCAATCGCATGGACTGTTTGTGTCAAACTGCGAAACTATGCCGATTCGTATGGTAACGAACATTTCGGAACTTGATCATAAGTTAAACATACCCTAAATATCCTTTAAATAGCTTAGAAATAGGCTTTGAGGGGTTTGGTATGCGAAAATAAACTTATTTGACCAACAGGGACTAAAAGCGTCAAAAAGTGCATAAGTTTGCATTTTCGCGCATATCTTACGTTCTGAACATATCCGAATATCCAAAAATTTTTGTAATCATTAAAATATTTTATTTTAGTGATTGGAATGCAAAAATACCATTTGTCTTGAAATTTGGATCGTTTTTGCGTCCGTTCGAGTTTTCGTCGTAATTTACCGAATAACGCAACCGTACGACCAAATGAACCGACATCCAAAATGTTTTTGAGCATATTTTAAGTTCCCTATACTTTAACTTCATTTTAGAGCCTTGAAATGGGGTTAACGGGGCTTAAACGTGCTGAAAATCAAGTTTTAAGCATGCAGGGACCTGTTCTGCCAGTTTTTGAAACTTAGAACTGACCTCCCCCGAGCCACGCGCCAGACCAGGTGATACCTGGCACGCCACGTGACTGGGACCATTTTTCAGCAACTCAGTTTCAGCAACAGGCTTCAATTCCAGGGTCTTTTGTGTAAAATTCTCAATACCTAGAGCTGGTTTTCGACTTCCATTGTATTTAGAAACCATGTCCCCAAATATATGGCTAGGATTGATCCTTCTAAACACTTGGAATGATCTTGTTGATCCAATCTTCCTATAAATAGCAACGGTTTCTTCATTCATTCTTCACACTTGATCTCAAATCTGCTCTAAGTTGGAGTATTCATACTTCATACCTGAGCAATTTGAATCAAATCTTCATTGCTTGGACCCTTTGTAAGCTTCTTTCATGCTTTTCAAGCATGAAAGTCAAACAGTGTTTGACTTTCTGCTTTGACCACGAGTTGGTCAACACAAAGTTCGTTCGAACTTTGCAACGTGAGCGTAATCATGATTGTTATAGTCCCTTGTGACTATACCTACTGATTACTACGTCGATTAGTCGAAGTGACGAGTCAAAGCTTCAGTCAAAATACGTGTTTATGCATATTGTGCATCAAAGCTATTTTCGGGTATCAAAACACTTTGTTTTGATATCAAACCTGTTTTCTAACTTAGTTAAACATGTTTAACTCGTCACTTTTAGTCTAGTGCTTGTATAGGGTCGTAAGTCAAGCGGTCTTGACAACCCGACCCGTTTGGTCGATCGTTAGGATCCGACCAAGCATGTATTGTGACCATAGTTGTATAGGGAGTAACCTTCCGAGGTTATACCTTATGGTCACTTAGTTTAATTAGTTGTATGATAGGTAGTTTATATGCCTTAGGAAAATGACCAAAATGCCCTTTTCATGCATAATTGGTATTTAAGCATATGTAACTTAACTTTTGCCACTTAAACTGATTATGCAACACATTTAGGCATATAATACTTGTCATATGACTAGTTAGGCGCCTAGAACGCGCTTTTGCGCGAACGATGCGTTAACGTAGCATAAGCTACCTTAATGGGTCGTAACGGGTCGAAAGCACTTAGGATAGGTTCTGATTTAGAATGTAGGCTTTGTTAAACCATATCACAGGAGTTCCAATACTCATTTGGTTTACGAAACCTCATTCTACCCGATCTTCCGATTTAGGTGTCGATTTATTAACTTAGCGATTCGATTACTAGGTGCTACTTGAATTCCTTGGTTTACTCGAGCATTGATAGTTCATTAGATCAAGGATACTTTACAATTCAATGTGAGTACATAGTTCCCCAATTTTACTGTTTTCAAATGTTTTGGGGTGATTCATATGTGTTAAACGATTTCGATGCTTTCAAACAATGATTTCAAAAACGAATACTATGGTTTATATTAAACAAGAACAATTTCGATAATGTGAACGAACTTGTTGGACGTATTTACATAACGAATGACATTCATTAATTTTGGCCAAACCAACCAGTACTAGGTTATGGTACCATAGGATCTGACAAATCCCGTTATCGGACTGCACCCATGGTTATGTATGGGGGTTATGTGGGTAACGACTGAACCTGCTAATTGTTAACTTACCCTTTGGTGGTTTGTTAATATGAGTTGAACGATGGACGAGTTACGAAGGTTTGAAAGTATTCCACGAGACGACCAAAGTAGTTTTCACAATTAAAATGAGAACGATTTGAACGATTGAACGATTTTGAACGGTTGAAACAATTGAACGATTTTGAACGATTGAAACAATTGAACGATTTGAACGATTGGAATGATTTGAACAAGTTAAATGAATTGAATGAACGATGGGTTATTGGTTAGTGTTTAGATAACAGGACGGGTGTAATGTGATAAAATCATGGTAGATACGCCACTGGTACTTCATATATATAAATGTTTTTATCATATTATATTCCGTGGCGTTATTTAGTTCACTTGGACGAACGATTTTCAAACGAGACACGCAACGATGCTTACTAAACGATATAAACCATACGAGTTTTATTACGAGAACGATTTACGATTTGGTTTACTTAAACAAATGTTTTGGGTTAAGATTCATGGCATCGAGGTTTTATAAACTATAACCAATCAGTTTTGACTTGGTTATTCATTTTACAATACAAATGATGTGTGTATAAAGCAAAATAATCTCGGAAACGATTTGAACTTGAAAAGAGAGGATTGCATTGTATAAGTTGGATAATAGTAAAACATAGGTTTGATTAAAACTTGGATTGTTCCAAAACGGAACTTTGACTAAACCAAAGTGGTCGAATTTTCTTTCGAATTTGAGATAAATGCTTTGGCCTAATAGGTGAGATACTCTCGCCGAAATTTCATTTAATGGTATTCACCCTTCCAGTTACTACATGTTCCAAATGAATCAAAAATTCAAGACTTGGCGGGATTTTGAGAGTCAAGGAGTGGAACTAGTCGACAAGGTGCGGGTTTCACCCCTAACTTGACGATTTCGTACCCTAAGTGTGGTTGGTACTCGTCGGGTCAAAACTTAATTTCGACACTTTGACGAGGGTCCACTAGAATTTGAGATGGAAATTCTTCGTCAAGGTGAGGATTTCACTCCTAACTTGATGGTGAATTTCATGTAAAAAGAATATGCGGATTGAGAGTCGTTCACCAAATTGTGGGTTTCACGCCTATTTTGGTGAAGTCATCTCGTTTGTATATTACGAGCGTTTGCGAATCTAGTATTATCGAGTGAAATTCCTTAGGAAAGGCATATGTTATGAAATAAATAAACAAGCATGAGCACATAAGAGACATTTCAAGGATAACACACAAAGGCATCTCAAGAAAATTAACATATGAATCAAGTTTGGTCGAATTTGGTACTTAACTATAGACTAGGTCAAAAGCATGCCAATTTTCCTAATTCCCTATAGTTATGGCTCTGATACCAATCAGTCACACCCCAACCAATGGCGAAAACATCGGAGTGAGACGAAAAAAGATTGCTCATCACACATAACGCTAATTCTGACAATAGAATTAAAAATAAATTGATTTCATTCATAACAAAGTGTTACAATACATGGAACTTGAAATAGAACATATTCAATACAAGGAAAACAATACAACAATCAAGTACAAAAATTTATACAACAAATTAAACCTAATACGTCTATATGTGTACCTAAGTATCATCATTACTTCAGATTCATAGCATCGTCATCATCAACCTGTAACATGTTAAAAAGTATAGTTCAATACAAATATGTATTGGCGAGTATACAGGTTTTCATACATAGTATAAAAAGATAAGTTTTAAACAATTCCACATGGCAAGCTAGTCGAAACAAGATAAACAATAAATTGGCATGTGCATAACTAATCAAACAAAGATGAAACGCAATAAGCTCTTAACATAACCCAACGTTCACAGGCGGTGCGTTAATCCTATAGCACTATATATGTAAAGGATAGGCTCGTACGAAGTTAATGATAAGTCTAACACAAAACGTATAACCCCAGATTTAAATTATCAAGTAATCATGTATGCATGCATGTATAAGGAATGTTTGTGCATTTTGGAAATAAGTATAAGTGTAAGTTTTAATAGTTAACATGTTACACCCCAATATGTGGTAAACGAAAAGGGGGTTCAAGTATACTCACAAAATTGCTAATTCTTTCGATTATCCAAGTGTTGACGAGTGAATGAGTTTAGGAGGTTGAATGTATACGGATTGGAGTTCAAGGTATGTTTAGAGTCAGAATTCGGAATTTAAAAGTATATGGAAAGTAAATACATATGAGAAAATAACCATCTAGCACATAATACTCATTTTTGACACTATGAAACCCATAGGGGTTTGAATGTTTTCATGGGTTAAAGTACCCATTAGAATCGTAACGAGAACTAAGTTCTTAGATGGGTGTAACTTAGTATTTTGACAAATAACCATTAGATTATCCTCAAAGGTTCGGTTACTATAGGTATTATATTTTCTATATAGTATATAACATAAGTCTTTGTCCATCAAGTATAACAATATTATCATGGAAGTCATGCATGAGGTAGGAAGATAAATCTTCCATTTTGGAACCTCTTTTGTATTCACCAATGCACAAGTTGTCATAGACAACAAGGATGGTCATGAATGAGTTATTACGGAAATGAAATACACTAACTAGCTAACTAAGAAGAAAACATCAAGTGATGTGTGGATTTGTAGGTAGGATAGCCCAAGCTATCCAAATAATCACACTTTCACAAGTTCAACACTTGTTCATCATTTGTGGGTTAAAACCCTTTTAAAACAGAAAGTTTTGAGGCATAAAACCTCTGGATTTACATGTTACAACCTTGTTTTTAAGCTCACATAACCATGGTCTTGATTACTGGCATAAGGACATAGCAATGTGTTGAGAAATCATAAGTTAAATTATGTTTAATCAAGTGTTTGTACAAAATAGAAACTATCTTGCACTTTTATCCCTATTTGGTTGATGTTCCAGCCTTGGTTTTCCATGGAAAACCTGTGAAAACACACCTAAGGTTGTTCCAAGTGCTAAGAAGAAAGAATGAATGAAAAAGATGAAGTATAAGTGAAGTTATGCTCATTTTTGCAACTTGTAACAAATCTATCTTGCCACTGATTTTCCAGCTGATTTTGGGTGTTTGAGAGTGAAAGTGGAGTGTTTGCAAAGTGGAAAATGTGTGGAGAAGAGTTGGGTTTTATAGGGAGTGATTAGGTGAGGTGGTTGGGTCATTAAATGGAAGAAACACATCAAAGAAAGCACAAAATCGCCCAATCCAAAGGGCTGATCACGTTTTCTGCGGATCAGAGTGCCTCACGGGGCGTGAGCCATATGGGCATCTCGCTCACAGGGTGCGAGCCACCCCAGGTTGGTGATCTTGTTTGAGTTTTAACAAGTTTGGCCCTTATAGTTTCACATTTAAGCGTTTTAAGGTGTTTTAAGGTATTTTAAGCATAAAGGATAATGTGTAAAGGTATATTATGAAATTAAAGCATAAAATAAATATAAAACAAGTATAAATGAGTATGGATGTTGAGAATAAGTATCGAATTTTCATGAATTGAGCACATATGTCAAGTATATGTAAGTTTAACACGTTTTTGCATGATTTACGAATAAAGTATAACATGTATGATTATTCCAAACGTATAAACATGTATGGAGTATGTAGAACACGAATTTAAAGAAATACGAATTTTATTTATGATCCAAGTTGATTTTACAACGATTACAACGAAAAGATGATTACAAGAATACAAGACTTCCAAAAATAGAAATACGAACAATGCTTTCCAATTATGGAAGGTACGAAGAAGCAGGGAGTTACAGGAGTATATTCTGAGGTGGGACACGCGAATAAGTTAAGTACCTAAAACACTAAATCTCGTATCTCGAATCAATTGAAATTTGTGTGAAAATTTAAGTGGATCAGTATACTGACAATCTAAGTGAATCGTTTAGAACTTAAAGTGTTTATAGCTCAACGGTGCTAGTGATTTGTCATAAACTGATATGATCCTCTGACACGAACTCAAACAAAAATATTGTCTGTAAATATTTATTTACTACTTTATGTTTCAGAAAAATACAAAAAGATTTTGCTTCTACTTTATTTTCGACAACCGGTGTCCAAAGGCTGAGTTTCAAAATCTAAGTATGCTAAACATTGTTTCTGAAAATAAAACAAGTTCATTAAGTTGATACTTGAATTTGTATTTGAAATTTTTCAAAAACAGTTTGTGAAATCTCCAAGGTCATTAAGTTGGACTTGGATAATAATCGTGAGGTTTTGGATTCTTAAAATGTCAAATATGGAGTTATTTGATAGAGGGAGAGAGCCAGGTCATCATTCATGGGAAATCCTAAAAAGCTTTCACTGTCACATATTTGAAATGCTCCAGATTATGTTTAGAGCAAGGCTTTCAATCTTGAATTTTAATTATTAAAAATCTTATAAATGGTTTGAGAGTTTTTTAGATGAAAGAGCCAGACTACGATCCTGATAGCTGAGGCTAAGGGGGAGTCTGAAGACGAGCTCGAAGCAAGGAGGAGCTTGTATTCAAAGAGCCAGATAATGATTCTGGAGGAGATTGTTAGATCCAGGTGTCGATCCTGAAAAAGCACGGAAGCTTAACGAAAGGGGGAGCCTGTTGATCGAGTAAATTGAAAGGGGGAGCAGCTGAAGCTGAAAGCAGATCCACGAGGATTCTGTTAGAGTAAATGGAGAGTCTGTGTTGCTGAAAATGTCAACTTTTCTACAAACTCAGAGAGAGACAGAAAGCTACGAGACTGACCGCAACAATATCCAAGGGGGAGTTTGTGAGTGCATATGTCTATCTCTTGCGTCAATCACGTATCGTAGCTGAATCAGATGTTACAAGACCGGTGCTGAACTGAACAAAAGATAAAGATGTCATGTGTTGAAGCCTATCCAAACGGATGGACATCAGGTCCATTCGGACGGATGGCAAATGTTCATCCGGATATTATATGTGATAGTCCATCCATCCGGGTGGTGTAGATCCACTAGCTGGTTCATCCGGATGGGAAGTGCCTATAAATAGGTGTCTAGGGTCTTGTTATGTGACAACTGGCACTTTTCCATGTATTCCGTACAATAATAAACAGTAAATTGTACTTTGATGACTGTACATGATTGAATTAACTAGACGAATGATTTTCTGATTACTGTCATATACATACAAATGCATTTCATGTTGCAAGATTGTTTATCATCATTACATGCAACACAGTGTGGTTCAATTAGTGCACAAAACATAGTCAGCACAGTTATCAGACAAACTAGAAATACTAACGGGAGTTCAGTACTCAGACATACATGATGTTAAGACACAGAATGAGCCCCGGAACCAAGAACTACACTAGAATAGTATGTAGGAAAGTAGGGATCATAAACTGCCTTTCGAGTGATGATTTAGGTGCCAGAAAGTGCCTGAAACACACTAAAACTACAGAATTCTGTAGAAAACAACAAAATTCAGCAATTTTCAGCAATTTAACACTAAAATATAATGCAGAAATGTGGTTTAATTGTCCAAAATACCTTGATAAGCGTCGGGAATCAAAACTGTCATAAAAGACATCATATTGCACACTAAACTGCGCAATTTAGCACCTTAACGAACCGGTAACCAACCGAACAATGGGACACTACCCGAAACACCAAAATTTAACAAGAGGCATTGTTTTAATGTTACGAAGCTAGTTATGATCACTAAACATCATATTACCTCCCTAAACACACTTAAACCCTAAACTAACACTTAAATCCTAACCAAACTAACTAACCAAGACTTGAAACCTAACTAGATACCCCTCCCCCCCCATAAACGGTTCCAACATGGGTCCCACAAAGTGATTTCTTTTGATTATTAAAATGGATTATGTTCCCTTGAACTTAAACATATTAACCAAGGTTTAAACATATGTTGGAAGGAACATGATTTAAGACCACTAAATTACATTCATTCTCACAACATTCCACCTTCACAAGACTTCTTCTTCCTCCCCACATAAGCTACGGCCTAACACCCCCTTGTAACACCCTCCATTTTCATTCCATTCTGATACATTCTAAGGTGATTCTAAGGTGTCTCAATGTCGCAACCCCCGCCCCCTTATCTATCCCGGGAACGGGCGGTCACGAGACCAGTATTGGTGGTATCATTTGTTTATCATTTTGGCAGTGGAAATTTCATCAGGACCATAGTTAGGAAATGTTTATCAGAGTAAAACCACCATATTTTATATTAATAATCACATGGGTAAAACCCAAGTTTCTTATTACAACATGTTTATAGGGATAAACCCTATTTTATTGAATTTAAAACATCGTCTTTTAGGTAACTTTTATAGCCACATTTTTCCAAGCCGTCAGTGCTCTCAAGCTGGCTTTCTTCTAATTGGCTTTCACATTTTGTTACCTGAAACGCGTTTTAAAAACATTTTTCAGTGGGAAATACTGGTGAGTGAATCCCAGTTTAATTAAGAAGAGTTTTATCAATTAACACAGTATTAAGAGCGATCACAATGTTTATTTCGACACAATTACTCATTCAGTATTGTCAATCCTGACTGGTGGGTCATATTACCCATTGGCTAACTCATTGTCCAATGGTAACGTGTTCCACATTTTGTATACAAAACCCCAACATACCGGCAGTAATTGAAGAACTAGAAAGACTCAATCACTGCTTAATCGTATTGTAAAATATTTAAGGTTTTGTAAAACAATTTACAAAAAGGTTTACAAAAAGAGGATAAACTCACATTGCTGTCGGGCAAAACCTTGGCAGCCGTTATGGAACCCTGGTGATTTATCTATAAAATACACAAATGTACATATGTTAGTATAATAACCCTTTATTTATATTAACGATACCCTCCCCGAGACGGCATTCCAATGACTACGTCGGGCAAAACCTTGGCAGCCGTTATGGAACCCTGGATCAATCGGGCAGCGTATCTAATACGTAACCGGGGTTATAATACTTACAACGGAGCAGAACTTCGTTAATTAGGGGGATATTATACCCGAGTATAGTGCCTATTATGTAAAAAGTCGAGAGAGAAAAGAAATATGAACGATCTGACTGAAGGCCCGATGCCCTCTATTTATAGGGCTGATTTTTCGTTTCCTCGCGGCCCGCGTAAGGTGATTCCTCGGGTTACGCGGCCCGCGTAGTAGGGGTGTAGGGCTTAGCTCCGTCGATTCAACCAGCTAGACTTGCCACGATGATGACACGTGGCGGCCTCGGGTACGACCCTGACTTCTTGCTGTCGCGGCCCGCGTAAGCAGTAGCCAAAGGCTACGCGGCCCGCGAGCACCTATAAAATTTTGTTTTTAAAATTATTTTTAATGACATTTCATATTTTGGGCTCGGTTTTCACGTACGGGGTGTATTTTAAGACAGATAGGGGTATTTAAAAATATATTAGGGTGTCAGAAAAATTCAGGAGGGTTGTTATATTCTCCCCACCTTGTTTTAGAGCTCGTCCTCGAGGTCTACTGGAACAACTGTGGATATTTCCTTTGCATTTCTGATTCAAGCTCCCATGTGTATTCTGGTCCTCTCTTGGAGTCCCACTTCACTTTGACCAGAACTAATCTCTTGTGCTTGAGGTTTTTGACTTTCCTGTCTTCAATTTAGAGAGGCCTCTCTACAAATTTTAACTGCTCATTTACCTCTATATCCTTAAGAGGCACTATCAGCGATTCATCAGCTAAACACTTCTTGAGATTAGATACATGAAATACATCATGTATTCTTGCCATTTCCTCTGGCACTTGTAGCTGATAGGCTACAGGTCCTATTTTTCTAATAATCTCAAAAGTTCCAACATACCTGGGGCTTAGCTTTCCCCTTTTGATGAATCTTACCACTCCTTTCCAAGGAGAGACTTTTAATAACACTTTATCTCCTACTTGAAATTCCAACGGCTTTCGTCTGTTATCAGCATAACTCTTTTGTCGATCACGTGATGCTTTCAGTTGTTCCTTGACTTGAATGATTTTATCTGTTGTTTCTTGTACTATCTCAGATCCAGATAGTTGCTTTTCTCCAATTTCAGCCCAACAGACTGGCGTTCGGCACTTTCGTCCATAAAGTGCTTCAAATGGTGCAGCATCGATACTTGTGTGATAACTATTATTATAAGAAAATTCTATCAATGGTAAATGATCGTCCCAATTACCTCCGAAATCAATTACACAAGCTCTAAGCATGTCTTCCATTGTCTGAATTGTCCTTTCGCTTTGTTCGTCTGTTTGAGGATGATAGGCTGTGCTTAGATTTAACTTAGTTCCCATTGCTTTTTGGAAACTTGTCCAAAAATTAGAGGTAAAACGACTATCTCTGTCAGAAACAATTGATAGAGGAATTCCATGTAAAGAAACTACTTCATTTACATAATTTAGCTAATTGTTCCATATCAAAAGTTTCCTTCATCGGTAGGAAATGAGCTGACTTGGTTAGCCTGTCTAGAATCACCCAGATTGTATCATTACCTTTCCTAGTTTTGGGTAATTTAGTAACAAAATCCATTGTTATTAATTCCCATTTCCAAATTGGCATTTCTAATGGTTGCAATAAACCTGAAGGTTTTTGATGTTCAGCTTTGACTTGTGAACAGGTTAAACATTTTGCAACATATGCTACTATATCCTTTTTCATTCCTATCCACCAAAAATTCTTTCTTAAGTCTTGATACATCTTATTACTTCCAGGATGCATCGTATACTTAGACTTATGGGCTTCTTCTAATATACGGTAACGTAGGTTTCCTAATTTAGGTATCCACATCCTTTTCTTATGGAATCTCCAAATTCCATCTATTCCTTGTTCTAATTCCTTAATCATTCCTTTTAACTTCTCAGTATCATCCTTGATTACTGATTCGTGTGCCTTTTTAATCTATTCATTTAAATCCACTTGTAGATTTAATTTAAGAGAACGTACTTTTTTTGGCTTTTCATGATACTTTCGACTTAAAGCATCAGCAACTACATTTGCCTTTCCTGCATGATACTGGATATCACAATCATAATCACTAAGCATCTCCATCCAGCGTCTTTGTCTCATATTTAATTCCTTTTGCCCGAAGACATACCTTAAACTCTTATGGTCGGTGAAAATGGTAAACTTACTACCATATAGGTAATGTCTCCAAATCTTAAGGGCGAAAATTATAGCTCCTAACTCTAAATCATGGGTTGAATAATTTTCTTCGTGATTCTTAAGTTGTCTAGAAGCGTAAGCTATAACCTTTTGACGTTGCATTAACACACATCCATAACCTAATTTAGAAGCGTCACAATAGATTACAAAAGCTTCAGTTCCTTCTGGTAACACTAGTATGGGTGCATGGGCTAATCTTTGCTTAAGGATTCTAAAGGCTTCTTCTTGTTTTGGTCCCCATTCAAACTTAACGGATTTACAGGTTAACTTAGTTAAGGGAATGGCTATTCTAGAAAAATCTCGAATAAATCTTCTATAATAACCGGCCAATCCTAAGAAACTTCTAACCTCGGTTGGTGACTCAGGGGTTTTCCACCTGGTTATTGCCTCGATCTTGGTGGGATCTACATGAATTCCTTCATGATCAACTAGGTGTCCAAGAAATTGTACATGTTCTAACCAAAATTCACACTTCGAAAATTTAGCATAAAGCTTTTCTTTTCTTAATAAACTTAGAAGTGCGTGCAAATGCTCTGCATATTCCTCTTTACTCTTAGAGTAAATGAGAATATCATCTATAAAGACAATTATGAATTTATCCAAATATGGCTTACATATTCGGTTCATCATGTCCATGAATGCAGCTGGGGCATTGGTTAAACCAAATGGCATGACAGTAAATTCATAATGGCCATACCTTGTTCTGAAAGCGGTCTTAGGAATGTCCTCTTCCAGTACCTTTAATTGATGATATCCTGACCTTAAATCGATTTTAGAGAAAAATCGTGCTCCCTGCAATTGATCAAACATATCATCTATTCTTGGTAATGGATACTGATTCTTAATCGTGACTTTGTTCAATTCACGGTAGTCAATGCACATACGCATTGATCCGTCCTTCTTTTTAACGAATAAGATTGGCGCTCCCCATGGGGATGAACTTGGCTGTATGAATCCTTTCTCTAGCAATTCGTCTAACTGTTTCTTCAGTTCCTGCATTTATGCGGGTGCCAAACGGTAAGGTGCTTTGGCAATTGGTGTTGTCCCTGGTATTAGGTGGATTCTGAATTCAACTTCTCTATCTGGAGGTTGCCCTGGTAGCTCTTCTGGAAATACATCTGAAAACTGGGATACTACTAGAATATCCTTTAATTCTTTTCCTCTAGTGTTAGTGATTATGGAAATCAAATACACTAATAATCCTTTTCTTATGTAACTTGCTGTTTTCATCACAGAGATGAATTTAGTGGATCTAGAGGTTTTATTTCCTTTAATTGTGATCTTTTCACCCCTTGGTGAATTTACTTGGATTGACTTTTGATCACACAAAATACTGGCTTTATTGGTTATTAACCAATCCATTCCTAATACAATATCAAATCCTGCCAGATTCATTGGGTAGAGGTTTGCAATAAATTTCTGATTTAAAATTTCTATTCTTGCTCCCTGCAAGATTTCAGAAATTTTAATGGTTTCCCCATTTACTGTCTCTACTAGACATTCTTGTGGAAGTTTAGTTAATGATTGATTGAGAAGTTTGCAAAATGAAGTATTAATAAAACTTTGGTTCGCACCAGAGTCAAATAATACTTTAGCAAAAACATCATTAACTAAAAACGTACCAGTGATCACATCCGGGATCATCTTTGCTTCTTCTGCAGTAAGAACAAATGCTCTAGCATTTTTGGTGTTCTTGTTATTTGCAGCTGGAGCTAGCTTTGGACAGTTTGGCTTGATGTGGCCTTGTTCTCCGCAGTTGTAGCATATCCTGTTGCTAATCTTTTTTCCTGCAATCTTCCTCCTTGTGTCCCGATATTTTGCAGAAGTTACAGTATATGGAGCATCTTCCTGAATGCTTCCTTTTGCAAAACTTGCAGTAGAGTGCAGAGGTAGAACCTACATTTCTCCCACGTTTAGAATTTCCAGAACGGAATTCTTGTGTAAGCTTCTGGGTTAGGTTCCTCATTTGATCCTCTTCTCGTGTACATACTAATTCATCTGTCAAGGTATTTGTTAGTTCTACAGCTTCTTCTATGGTTTGGGGTCTAGCTGCCTTGACTACATGTCTTATCTCCCCAATTAATCCCCAGATGTAACGGGAGATTAATACTGGTTCAGGTGAAGCAAGGGTTGGCACTATTCTAGCATATTCAAATAATAACTTAGTGTACCCCTTACTATCCACACCAGTCATTCTAAGGTTTAGGAACTTGTTTGCTATATGTTCTTTTTCATTAGGACGGCAGAATTTCCTTTCTACCATGTTTTTAAACTCCTCCCATTCCATATTGTAAATTCTATCACTTCCTCTAGACTGGAGGATAGTGTTCCACCATTCTAGTGCTGAATTCTTAAACAGATTGGAAGCAAACACTATCTTATCCTCTTCCGCACATTTACTTATTCTTAAGACTGCCTTAGTCTTTTCTATCCAGCGTAGAGATGCAACGGCCCCTTCATTGCCCGAGAATTCCATCGATTTACAAGACCAGAATTCTTTGTAACAACAACCGTAAGACACGGTTCTTCTTCTTTCGGGAATGGGCACTTGAAGTACGGGTCCATTGTTTACGCTGTTTGCAGGTTCAGAGGGTCGCTTGCTATCATGTTTACTTTTATTTTCTGCTTCCCTAACCGTTTGAATAATATATGGCATTGCATCTATTATTCCTTGTGCCACTACGTGTTGGATGGCACTGTTGTCCACTTGGTTTCCATTATTGTTGTTGTTTGGGTTTCCGTTATCCGGGTTATTGTTACTCTGGTTATCGTTATTCAGATTTTCCGGATTCACTTCGTCGTTCATCTGAATTTTAAACAATTATCACATATTAATATCACAAGATAATATCTTAATATGATCAATCACATGACACGCATCTTGATCAAAAACATCGAGCATTGCGACTTTACTCTTTTCTTATTATAGTATGCGTCAAATACACACTAAGACTGGAATTAAAATTACAACACTACTATGCATCGTTAACCACAAAGTGGTCTATACTACAACATATATTATTATATATATTATTATTATTATTATTATTATTATTATTATTATTATTACCAACTCCACCATCACCTTCACTGGTCTGGATTCATCCAGTAATCCATATTGCGTTCGTCATATTTCCAGACGAGTCGCTCTCCTACCTGCCTCATCCTCTCACTACTCTCTAAGATTTCTTCTCCAAAAGTTCGGAGCTGGTGCGCATTTTCTGCACTCATTGGGGGTGCAGGTGCTGGTACTGGGTTTGGGTACTGGGGCATGGGATTCTCCTGAGGGTACGGATTCTCTAAGATCTCCCTAATATATTCATCGTTGTCATAGTAGGGATCTAGAGGTCCAGACCTGGATAGGCGGCTATGTTCGGCATGGGTTCATCATTTAGGTGATAGCGTGGCACATAATCCCTATGATCATCGAACCATGGATCATAATCTAGATCTAAAGGATTAGGGGCTGGTATCCTAGGTATCTTCTCAGGGTTGAAATCATGCATTTCTATCTCCATCGGCTGAGTGGGGAATAAAGGTAAGGGTTGTGGGGCTACAAGTTGTTCCAGATTTGGGTCGGCAGCAGTTGTTGCTAGGATATGAAAATTGGCAAAGCTCCTATTAAGCATATCCTGTGTATGGGCATCTGACTCTCGCTTAGCGGCTGCTAGGACTCTTTGCTGTTGCAACTTTCCCATTCTTTTCCTACGCTCAAATGCTCCCTTACTGAACCATCCTCTTTTTTTCTGAGGGAATGGCTCTTCAGACTGAGCCTTAAAGACAAACATCCCTTCTTCCTGATCAGCTGAATACCCAGAGAGGGTAGGCTGGGAAGAAGTACCTTCACTCCTAGGTGAATCGGACAACTGACGATACACGTCTGAGGGTCCTTGATCACTCATACTGTAAACAAACAAATAGTCAAATAACATATAACAAAAAAATACAGATATGCACATATTTTCATAATTTATTTCCTAACAATTTGGATAATATATTGATGTCAGCAAAACACTTCTGTGGCTGAATCAGTGGCTTAGTTCTGATACCACCTTCTGTCGCAACCCCCGCACCCTTATCTGTCCCGGGAACAGGCGGCCGCGAGACCAGTATTGGTGGTATCATTTGTTTATCATTTTGGCAGCGGAAATTTCATCAGGACCGTAGTTAGGAAATGTTTATCAGAGTAAAACCACCATATTTTATATTAATAATCACATGGGTAAAACCCAAGTTTCTTATTACAACATTTTTATAGGGATAACCCCTATTTTATTGAATTTAAAACATCGTCTTTTAGGTAACTTTTATAGCCACATTTTTCCAAGCCGTCAGTGCTCTCAAGCTGGCTTTCTTTTAATTGGCTTTCACATTTTGTTACCTGAAACGCGTTTTAAAAACATTTTTCAGTGGGAAATACGGGTGAGTGAATCCCAGTTTAATCAAGAAGAGTTTTATCAATTAACACAGTATTGAGAGCAATCACAATGTTTATTTCTACATAATTACTCATTCAGTATTGTCAATCCTGACTGGTGGGTCATATTACCCATTGGCTAACTCGTTGTCCAATGGTAACATGTTCCACATTTTGTATACAAAACCCCAACATACCGGCAGTAATTGAAGAACTACAAAGACTCAATCACCGCTTAATCACATTGTAAAACATTTAAGGTTTTGTAAAACAATTTACAAAAAGGTTTACAAAAAGAGGATAAACTCACATTGCTGTCTTAGATTTCTTCTAAGGTTTCCTGGTGATTTATCTATAAATTACACAAATGTACATATGTTAGTATAATAACCCTTTATTTATATTAACGATACCCTCCCCGTGACAGCATTCCAACGACTACGTCGGGCAGAACCTCGACAGCCGGTACGGAACCCTGGATCAATCGGGCAGCGTATCTAATAAGTAACCGGGGTTATAATACTTACAACGGAGCAGAACTTCGTTAATTAGGGGGATATTATACCCGAGTATAGTGCCTATTATGTAAAAAGTCGAGAGAGAAAAGAAATATGAACGATCTGACTGAAGGCCCGGTGCCCTCTATTTATAGGGCTGATTTTTCGTTTCCTCGCGGCCCGCGTAAGGTGAGTCCTAGGGTTACGCGGCCCGCGTAGTAGGGGTGTAGGGCATAGCTCCGTCGATTCAACCAGCTAGACTTGCCATGATGATGACACGTGGCGGCCTCGGGTGCGACCCTGACTTCTTGCTGTCGCGGCCCGCGTAAGCAGTAGCCAAAGGCTACGCGGCCCGCTAGCGCCTATAAAATTTTGTTTTTTAATTATTTTTAATGACATTTCATATTTTGGGCTTGGTTTTCACATACGGGGTGTATTTTAAGACATATAGGATATTTAAAAATATATTAGGATGTCAGAAAAATTCAAGATGGTTGTTATACTCAAACCTATCTAAGAAGGTGGGAAGCCACGGAATTGGAAGGACCTTCACAAGGAGCTATTAACCACTTCAATCTTCATCATCTTCATACTTGATTCTTCCCTAGCCTTGGTGCAAGTAGTAAGCCCCTTTCATCTTGTTTTTACTTCTAATTTTAGTGGTTAAAGTGAATGTAACTTGTTAATCTAAAGAATCTCAAGAAAACATAAGCATGAACATGAACATAAAGCTTAATAACAAGAAGATCAAGTTGTTTTAGTGTATGTGTTAAACTTGTTTGTTGAATACTTGCATATATGGTGTAGATCATCATATGGAGCTTGCTAGATGATGATTAAACACATGATCTAGCAAGTATAAGGATGGATCTTGAGAAAATCATGTTGATCATCCTTTATGTGGATCATGAACTTGAAGATGAACTTGTTTTAGTGTAGGATGATTATTCCTACAAGTTATAAGTCTTGAAAATAAAAGATTTCAAAAATAATATTTTCAAGAAACTAAAGTTTATTTCAAGATTTAACATAGAGTTGGTTTTTAAAGAAAATAAACATGTTTTAAGGGTTAAAACAAAGCTAGTAAAGTGTATGTAACATGAAAAATGCAAGAAGAATAATTTTTTTGTAAAATCAAGTTGTAAGTTGTAAAGAATGAAATTTTACAAGAAAGAGTTTTATTAAATAAAAACCATGGATTTAGTGTTCTTAAACCTCACTAAACAACATGTTAAAAGACTACATAGTTGTATAAACTTCAAGTTCATATCATGTTGTTAAAATGCATATTATGGCTCGTGGTAAGTTTTGTGTAAATTGTTGATGATTGATGATGAGTTTTTAAAAGAAAATTATATGCTTATGAGCATGGAAACCTCCATTTTAAAGGGGAAACTATGGCAAATTTTTTTGTAGAAATTAAACACTTAGAAAAATATTTTTAAACAAGTGTTTACAAGTAAACTTTGATCATGGTTTTCCTATAAAAATTTGTCATAATTTTTATTACAAAAATTACAAATATTGGAGGTTGATTTTTGATAATAAAAATCACTAACTATATATATTTAGGAAAATATATATTTAGATGTCACAACCTATGTGTTACTTGTATATTGATTGTATTAGTTATATTAAAATTAGGACTTGAAAATAATACACAATACAAAAATACTAAAAATTGTAACATGAAAATATTACCAAAATCCCAAGAGAATAAATATATAAGTTATAGCCGAATATTGGACAATCGGACAAACGGACATATGGACTATAATTATATATATTCCGGAAATAAATTCATAACTCGACAAGTATGACAAACGGTATTGTTGAAGCCGAAGAAAACGGAAAAATATGGATTTTTATAACTATTACAAAATATATCATATTTTGTCAAATAGAAAATACATTATTTTGAGTAGAGAAAAATATATATTTTCTTAAACAATTTAAAAATATATTATTTTGGTGAAAACTAAAATTAAATATATATTTTTCTAAGGATTAATCTTAAAAATATATTATTTTTGAAATATATGGAAATATACTTTATTTTTGCCAAGTAAAATTTATAGATAATTTTTCTATAAAAATTCTCTTAAAATATATATATTTTGAGAATATAAATTTGTGTATTCTTAGTTGTGTAAAAATAATATTCTGTAAAAATCAAATACAAATTAAGTATAAAATAATTAATAATTACAAGAAGATACGTATCCTCAATACGTATAAATACATACCGGAATACACTATCAATACTTGGCAAAATACCCGTATGCAAAATACACAAGTATAAGTATACCCACACTTGGGTAAATATATATGTGGAAATACAAAATAAACCAAGTTAAAAATATATTATTTTGACAATATTTCAAATAATTGAATAAAAATAGTTTAAGTTAAAATATTCATATTTTAACTAAAAATTATATAATTGGAAATTATATAATGCACATCAATCGTATAACTCAAGGTATCCTAAATTCCAAAAATAAGCCTTAATTATAACTAAGACTAAGAGTCGTTACACGACCTAAACGGATAATAAGACATAGTACGTGTGTAGGTAGTGATACGACCCAGGAAGTGAACCCTTTGAGTATACGAGACAGCAGGACGCAAACTTGTGAGTTCATGTCCCTTTTTTTTTTCTCTTAACTGTTTTCGGATTTATAACTCTCGGGGGTGAAATACAAGTCAGGGTATGATTTGGCTATGAAATGAGGTATTAGATCATGTGAGCATTGGCTGAAACTGAATGCCATTAATTCTATTAAAGTTCACGGACAAATATTAAATCTAACGGGTACGGCCGAGCCCCACTCAAGGTCCTTGTGTGACCACTTAGAGTGCTGTTGTGTCCCAGTCGAGGTGATTCGACAACGGTCAAGGTGATTTGGCACAGTCAATGTGATTTGATACAGTCAAGGTGATTTGACACAGTCAAGGTGATTTGATACAGTCAAGGTGATTTGACAAAGTTGAGGTGATTCGACACTAATAATCGTCTACTCTGGTTGAGTACTCCCTATGTCATCACATATATTAATGTCCTTGGAAAATATTAATTGATCTGTTCATAGACGCTTTACATACCTGTTTTCAAAGGAATCTCTCAAATGTTTACAAGTTTATTGGAACTCATACAAAACACATGAACTCGCTCAACTTTTGTTGATGTTTTCAAAATTAAATGTATTTCAGGAAACAAGATGGATCTTGGGCGCTGGTGTTGTTTTCAAGATGTAAAGTTCAAGTTTAGATGTTATCCACTTTTGTTAGTTTGTAACTTAACCTGAGGTTATGTTTTGTTGAAACTTAAATGACTTGAGTTTGTAATGTTTTAAAACTTATGAATGGATGAACATCATTTTAATCATATAGTTGTTTATTATAATCGAATGCAATGAAAACTGATCAAGTCACACGTATACGCTTCCGCAAAAGTCAGGGTGTGACAGGTTGGTATCAGAGCCTCGATTGTAGTGAACTAGGATTCCTTCTCGAGTCTAGACTACAATCACTAGGATTCTCTCACGAAAACATTTTTACAAAAAGGTTTTTCATTGCATTTACGAAAGCGCCAAGATCCATGAGTCAAACATTTTTCAAAGGAAAGACAAAGCAAGGACATTAGTAGGGAGGAGAATACCCCAACTAAAGTGCCAATTGAGGTATAGTCTACGTGAGATAGACTTGCCAAAAACGAAACGACCCCCAAAGGACAAACGAGAGTTATATGTGACATGTTGCAGTTATTTGCTTGTATATACTAAGTAACATTATTATTCATTAATATATATGCATATATGTGTATGGAATAATTATTGACGGGAATGAGATACCTTCGACTTCGAATCCTATTATTAATCTTGACTCGCACAATGAGACTATCGACCTCGCTTTTATTGTGGAGCTTATGGCTGATGTAGTTACCAAATGAGACCCCGAGCTTGTTTCCATAGAAGATGGTTGTACTTCCCTCTCGAATGAGAAGGTGCCTGACTATGATAGTAACAGCGAGGCGGTGGAGGCAACCTTGGACAGCAACCTTATCAGTGGGACGAGGTCCCTGAGGCATTTACGAAACAAGACTGACGACACTCTTGTCCAGATGAGAAGGATGATGTACTCATCTTGAAGGTGCCCCTCCAACCACTATTACTAGGAACTCTCCTTATTCCTATTCTGTCTAAGTATTGTGCCATTTCGCGCATGACGACAACGGACGTTGGCGCATGGACCACCATAAAGGTCCTATCTATGTCGAAGGTATGAGGACAGTAGTGTCCCTTCTCTGACTGATCAGCTGCTTCGAACGAGAGAAAATTTGGGTGACCATGCAAGACAATTTATTATTACGGGGGCCCACGTAATAACAACTTGTAGTGCATGTGGAATCCTGGTGGACTCTGCGGGTCAAGCTAATGATCACCACCCATTCAAAATCTCTGAGTGTTCAAACCTCCATCTAATGGAACAATACCAAGATAGTTGCTATAACACTCTACGAAGTAGGAAGTCTGTCTTTGCCTATTTTGTGCCTAACACTTCTACCTGTAATACAAGTCGTTTGGGAACTGATACCTAAGCAAGTGAAGATGGCTAACACTCAGGAAAGATTTTTCTCATCCTTGACCTCTCGTGCACCCTATCACCCCCTACCTATACCACCCTCAACAAACCTACACTCTCTATCCCGTAAAGCACCCCATCGTTGGGTAGTGCATTCGCGCCTTGGAAAACCGCTCTACGGTTGCTACAAGGCACAATTCGGTTCTAAGGAAGAAGTCACGTACTACCTTATCTCTGCATTTTCACTATCACCTCCTATACGTGGTAGTAATGCACAACCCCCATCTTTTCGAAAGTATACCCGTTTTTGTAAAACTAAGACCTAAGAAGACCAATGTAGAAGGAAAATAACCACTACTTTTGTATTATGAAACTTGTATGACCGAGGTGATGTAACCTCGATTCCATTTTGTTTTTCTTCTAAAAACAATGTAGCAAGTTGTCAAACATATATGAAAGCTCAGTGGTTGTCTTTTTATTTATACATTGTCGATTACATGTGCATGTGATGTTATGTGATTACATGTTGCTTGCTGTGATGATTATTCATGTTATATATGTATATATGCATATACACTTCGTAGGCAATTATTTGGTGAATGTTGTCTAACCTACCCGATACCTTTTGCTAGAAGAAAATGTCGCCCAGATGTGACACAGACGCTAATACGTTACCAAGGACAGAAGTCGAGCTTCAAGAACGCATATCACAGGAAATTGCACAGCACGAGGCCAACCGCTCAGCACACAGCGGTGGCACTTCCGGAAATAACCCTCCAACTGGTAATGTTAAGTCATCTAAGACACATTACAAAATATTTTGGATATTTCCAATTGTGCTTTGCCAATGCTCACTCGTGAATTATGTTACATGTGTTACAGGTTGTACTTATAAGCAATTTCTGGATTGCAAACCCCTAAACTTTGATGGCACGGGAGGTGCTGTCGCTTTTGTTCGCTGGGTGGAAAAGACCGATTCCGTGCTAAGAATGAGCAAATGTGCACCTGAACAGAAAGTCACTTATATTTCTGGGTTGTTTTTGGATGGTGCACTCTCCTGGTGGAACCTCCAAGTTCAAACTCTTGGCGAAGCTGCTGCATATGCGCTAACCTGGGATGAGCTTAAGGAACTGATGCGCAAGAAATACTGTTCAAGAGCTGAAATCCAGAAACTGGAAACTGAATTCTGGAATCTAAAGATGGATGAACCAAAGATAGCTGAGTATATTCAGCGTTTCCATGATTTATCAAGGGTCGTTCCCTATCTTGTCGAGCCAGAGTTCAAGAGAATCGAGCGATTTATTTGGGGACTTCCACCTCAAATCCTGAGCATGGTTACTGCCGCAAAGCCTCCAACCATCGCGGAGGCTATCGATTTGAGCGTTACACTTACTGAAGAAGCTCTTCGTATGGGAAAGTTTTCAAAATCTGAGACAAACAAGAAAGAGACTCACGTGGAGTCTTCGGGTGACAACAAAAGAAAGTTTTCAAACCTGAAGAAAGGCACCCAGGTAAGTCATGACAACTCAAATGCAAACAAAATAAGGGAAGCAAACCCGCCTTGTGGCAAAAAAGCTTATGGAGCCACCATGAAGGCCAGTGGTAAGATTTATTTAGGGACTAAGCCGAGATGTGACGAATGCAAGTTTCACCATGAAGGTCGATACCTGAGACCTAAGTGTGACAGATGTGGAAAAGAGGGACACAGCAAGGATGCCTATTAGGCAGGATATCCCAACCAAGGAGGAAATGGTGGCTACAACCAACGCGGAAACGATAATGGTAGAGTTCCGGGTTGCTTTAACTGTGGTGACGTGGGGCACTTTAGAAAAGATTGCCCTAAGAAGAACCAAGCAAGGAAGGGTCTTCATGATCGGAGCTCGTGAAGCACGCAAGGATCCAAATGTGGTTACGGGTACGTTCCCTATTAATCAACACTATGCATCCATTATGTTTGATACAAGCACCGACTTTAGTTTCGTATCAGTAGAATTTAAGAATACACTTGGCCTAGTTTCAAGTAAGCTAGACGTCCTGTGCTCTATAGAATTGGCAAATGGAAAGTTAGTTAAAGCAAATGAGGTGATTAAGGGTTGTACTTTGGAACTTGGAGAGCGGGAACTTTCTATTGATCTCCTACCTGCTGACTTGGGAAGCTATGATGTTGTAGTCGGCATGAATTGATTATCCTAGAATAGAGCTAAAGTTGTTTGTCATGAGAAAATCATTCGCAATCCCGCTTGCGAATGATGAAACACTTATAGTACACAGCCTTCATGCAGTTGATGCGAGGGTGCTGGGCCCCATAAGGCGGAGGATTGTGACATCCCACGTTAGTTATGAAAGCACAGAAGTGCCTTCGAAAGGGTTGCATAGCCTTCCTTGCTCATGTTGTCGATAAGGAGACCAAGGAGCCAAAGCTAGAAGACATCCCCGTTGGGAAGGAATTTCCAGAAGTCTTTCCCGAAGACTTGCTAGGATTACCCCCAGAGAGACAAGTTGAATTCCATATTGACCTGGTTCTAGGCACCGCTCCTGTAGCCGGGGCACCATATCGACTTGCGCCATCCGAAATACAAGAGTTATCCACGTAACTCCAGGAGTTGTTGGATGAGGGATTTATCAGGCCGGGCTTCTTGCCCCGGGGAGCTCCAATGTTGTTTGTCAAGAAGAAGGATAGCATTTTTCGAATGTGTATCGACTATAGGGAGTTGAATAAGTTAACCATCAAGAATCGGTATCCCCTGCCGAGGATTGATGACTTGTTTGACCAATTACAAGGTTCTAGCTACTACTCCAAGATCGATTTGAGATCAGGATATCATCAACTGAGAATACAAGAAGAAAGTATCCTTAAAACGGCCTTTAGGACTCACTATGGACATTACGAGTTCCTTGCCATGTCGTTCGGCTTAACCTATGCACTAGCAGTATTCATGGATCTCATGAGTCGGGTGTGTAAGCCGTGTCAGGATAAATTTGGGATTGTATTTATTGATGACATCCTTATATACTCGAAGACCAAGAAAGAACGAGAGCAACGTCTGCGAGCTATCTTAGAACTCTTGAAGAAGGAACAGTTGTATGTGAAGCGGTCGAAATGCGAATTCTGGATTCACGAGGTGCAATTCTTAGGTCACGTGGTAAATGAGAATGAAATTCATGTTGACCCTGCCAAGATCGAGGCAATCAAGAACTGAGAAGTCCCAAAGACGTCAACTGAGATACAACAATTTCTGGGGTTAGCGGGCTATTATAGACAATTCATTGAGAACTTTCAAGTATTGCTCAGCCGCTAACGTCCCTAACCCAGAAGGATAAAAAGTTTGATTGGGGCGAGAATCAAGAAACAGCTTTTCAGACATTGAAGGATAAACTCTGTGACGCGCCCATCTTATCTTTACCTGACGTTACCAATGGATTTGTGGTATATTGTGATGCTTCTCGACAAGGTCTTGCTTGCGTGTTGATGCAACGAGACAAAGTAATCGCATATGCGTCACGTCAATTGAAGGTGCATGAGAAGAACTATACCACGCACGACCTTGAACTAGGTGCAGTGAATTTCGCGTTGGAAATTTGGCGTCATTACTTGTATGGTACTCGTCGCACGATCTTTACAGATCATAAGAGCTTGCAGCACATTTTCGATTAGAAAGACTTAAACATAAGATAGCGAAGATGGGTCGAGCTGTTAAATAATTACGACTGTGAGATTAAGTATCACCTGGACAAGGCGAGCGTTGTAGCAGATGCCTTGAGCTGCAAGGAGTGTGCAAAACCACTAAGGATGCGAGCCTTAGAGATGACCATACAGACGAATCTCACTACTCGGATTCGTGAAGCTGAGCAAGAGGTGCTCAAACCAGAGAACCTACGAGCTGAAGCATTACGTGGAATGGGAGCGAATTCGATACCCAAGGAAGATGGAACATTGTACTTCCTGGAGCGAATTTGGGTTCCATTCTTCGGCGATCTACGCGCACTTATTTTGGATGAAGCTCAAAAGTCAAGGGACTCTATCCATCTTGGATCCGACGGGATGTAACAAGACTTTTATTGGCAGCCCAAGATGAAAGCCGTTATCGCTACGCATGTGGGTAACTGTCTTACTTGCGCCAAAGTTAAGGCAGAATGCCAGAAACCATCAGGGCTACTGCAACAATCTGAGATTCCCGTATGGAAGTGGGAACAGACATCAATGGATTTCATTACCAAGGTACCGAGAACCCAAAGAGGTCACGACATGATTTGGGTGATTATTGATCGACTCACGAAGTCTACGCAATTCTTACCGATCAGCGAGACAGACAGCACAAAGAAGTTAGCGGAGGTATATGTCAAGGAGATTGTGGCACGTCTGGAGTGCCTGTTTCTAACATATCCGACCAAGATGGTCATTTTGTATCAAGGATTTGGCAGACGTTTCAGCAAGCTTTTGGATCACAGTTGAACCTTAGTACTGCCTTTCACCCTCAGACGTACGGCCAAAGTGAACGGACAATACAGACTTTGGAAGACATGCTACGTGCTTATGAGATGGACTTTGGTGGAAGTTGGGATACTCACTTGCCCTTAGTGGAGTTTTCCTACAATAATAGTTATCACACCAGCATTCAGGCCGCACCGTTTGAAGCTTTATATGGACGTAAGCGTTGATCCCCGCGGTGTTGGGCGAAGACCGGAGATACACAGGTTATTGGTCCGGAGTTGGTTCAGGAGACTACGGACAAGATTGCTCAGATACGTGATCGTATCAAGTCAGCCCGTGACAGACAAAAGAGTTATGCCGACAAGCGGCAGAAGCCGTTGGAATTTGAAGTCGGAGATATGGTTCTATTGAAGGTCTCGCCTTGGAAAGGCGTGGTACGGTTTGGTAAACGTGGAAAGATAAACCCACGGTACATTGGACCCTTTGAAATTCTGGAAAGAATCGGAACCATTGTATACAAGCTAAAACTCCCAAAATAACTTAGCAGTGTTCATGACACGTTTCACGTGTCTAATCTCGAGGAGAGTCCGACTCAAGAAACAATCGTCATTCCCGCAGATGAGATTCACGTCAATGATAAACTCCAATTTACTGAAGAACCTGTAGAGGTTACGGACTGGAAGGTCCACAAGACACGGAGAAGACGTATTAAGCTTGTCAAAGTCCGTTGGAATTCACGACATGGCCCAGAGTTTACTTGGGAGCATGAAGACCAAATTAAGTCTAAATATCCACATTTATTTCACAACTCCCCTGCAAACGATAACACAGCTTGAATTTTGGGACGGAATACTTTTAACGGGGGGAGAATGTGACAACTGGCACTTTTCCATGTATTCCGTACAATAATAAACAGTAAATTGTACTTTGATGACTGTGCATGATTGAATTAACAAGACGAATGATTTTTTGATTACTGTCATAGACATACAAATGCATTTCATGTTGCAAGATTGTTTATCATCATTACATGAAACACAGTGTGGTTCAATTAGTACATAAAACAAAGTCAGCACAGTTATCAGACAAACTAGAAGTACTGATGGGAGTTCAGTACTCGAACAGACATGATGTTAAGACACAGAATGAGCCCCGGAACCAAGAACTACACTAGAATAGTATGTAGGAAAGTAGGGATCATAAAACTGCCTTCCAAGTGATGATTTAAGTGCCAGAAAGTGCCCGAAACACACTAAAACTGCAGAATTCTGCAGAAAACAACAAAATCCAGCAATTTTCAGCAATTTAACACTAAAATATAATGCAGAAATGTGGTTTAATTATCCAGAATAAGTTGATAAGCGTCGGGAATCAAAACTGTCATAAAAGACATCCTATTGCACACTAAACTGCGCAATTTAGCACCTTAACGAACCGGTAACCAACCGAACAACCGGACACTACCCGAAACACCAAAATTTAAAAAGAAGCATTGTTTTAATGTTACGAAGCTAGTTATGATCACTAAACATCATATTACCTCCCTAAACACATAAACACACTTAAACCCTAAACTAACACTTAAATCCTAACTAAACTAACTAACTAAGACTTGAAACCTAACTAGATACCCCCCCCCCCCATAACCAGTTCCAACATGGGTCCCACAAAGTGATTTCTTTTGATTATTAAAATGGAATATGTTCCCTTAAACTTAAACATATTAACCAAGGTTTAAACATATGTTGGAAGGAACATGATTTAAGACCACTAAATTACATTAATTCTCACAACATTCCATCTTCACAAGACTTCTTCTTCCTCCCCACATAAGCTACGGCCCAACACCCCCTTGTAACACCCTCCATTTTCATTCCGTTCTCATACATTCTAAGGTGATTCTAAGGTGTCTCAAGCCTATCTAAGAAGGTGGGAAGCCACGGAATTGGAAGGACCTTCACAAGGAGCTATTAACCACTTCAATCTTCATCATCTTCATACTTGATTCTTCCCTAGCCTTAGTGCTAGTAGTAAGCCCCTTTCATCTTGCTTTTACTTCTAATTTTAGAGGTTAAAGTGTAATGTAACTTGTTAATCTAAAGAATCTCAAGAAAACATAAGCATGAACATGACCATAAAGCTTAACAACAAGAAGATCAAGTTGTTTTAGTGTATGTGTTAAACTTGTTTGTTGAATACTTGCATATATGGTGTAGATCATCATATGAAGCTTGCTAGATGATGATTAAACACATGATCTAGCAAGTATAAGTAGGGCTGCAAATGAACCGAACGAACACGAACAAGACCTTGTTCGTGTTCGTTTGTTAAGAAATATATGTGTTCGTGAACCGTTCACGAACACTTATCGAACGAGATTTTATGTTCGTGTTTGTTTGTTAAGGAAATGAACTTGTTCGTGTTCGTTTGTGTTTGTTTGTTATTAGGAAACAAACAAAAAACGAACGTTGACGAACACAAACTAATGTTCATGAACACAAATGGAAACAAACAAACACAAGCAATCGTTTCATGAACAAAATATAATACATTGACACTTATTAGACATTTAATTTGTCGGAATTTTGAAGTATTTAAATAGATATAAAAACTAAAAACACTAATGAACTATCGAACACAAACGGACACGTTCCCGAACGTTCACAAACATGAACGAACGAAAACGACCTCTGTTCATGTTTGTTCATTTAACTAAACGAACGAAATTTCTTGTTTGTGTTCGTTTGTTTAATAAACGAACGAACACAAACGAACTTCCCGCCGAACGGTTCATGAACTGTTTGCCGAACGTTTGGTTCGTTTGCAGCCCTAAGTATAAGGATGGATCTTGAGAAAATCATGTTGATCATCCTTTATGTGGATCATGAACTTGAAGATGAACTTGTTTTAGTGTAGGAATATTATTCCTACAAGTTATAAGTCTTGAAAATAAAAGATTTCAAAAATAATATTTTCAAGAAACTAAAGTTTATTTCAAGATTTAACATAGAGTTGGTTTTTAAAGAAAATAAACATGTTTTAAGGGTTAAAACAAAGCTAGTAAAGTGTATGTAACATGAAAAATGCAAGAAGAATAATTTTTGTAAAATCAAGTTGTAAGTTGTAAAGAATGAAATTTTACAAGAAAGAGTTTTATTAAATAAAAACCATGGATTTAGTGTTCTTAAACCTCACTAAACAACATGTTAAAAGTCTACAAAGTTATATAAACTTCAAGTTCATATCATGTTGTTAAAATGCATATTATGGCTCATGGTAAGTTTTGTGTAAATTGTTGATGATTGATGATGAGTTTTTAAAAGAAAATGATATGCTTATGAGCATGGAAACCTCCATTTTTAAGGGAAACTATGGCAAAATTTTTGTAGAAATTAAACACTTAGAAAAATATTTTTAAACAAGTGTTTACAAGTAAACTTTGATCATGGTTTTCATATAAAAATTTGCCATAATTTTTATTACAAAAATTACAAAATATTGGAGGTTGATTTTTGATAATAAAAATCACTAAGTATATATTTAGGGAAATATATATTTAGATGTCACAACCTATGTGTTACTTGTATATTGATTGTATTAGTTATATTAAAATTAGGACCTGAAAATAATACACAATACCAAAATACTAAAAATTGTAACATGAAAATATTACCAAAATCCCAAGAGAATAAATATATAAGTTATACCCGAATATTGGACAATCGGACATATGGACTATAATTATATATATTACGGAAATAAATTCATAACTCGACAAGTATGACAAGCGTAATTGTTGAAACCGAAGAAAACGGAAAAATATGGATTTTTATAACTATTACAAAATATATCATATTTTGTCAAATAGAAAATCTATTATTTTGAGTAGAGAAAAATATATATTTTCTTAAACAATTTAAAAATATATTATTTTGGTGAAAACTAAAAATAAATATATATTTTTCTAAGAATTAATCTTAAAAATATATTATTTTTGAGATATATGGAAGTATACTTATTTTTGCCAAGTAAAATTTATAGATAATTTTTCTATAAAAATTCTCTTAAAATATGTATATTTTGAGAATATAAATTTGTGTATTCTTAGTTGTGTAAAAAATAATATTTCGTAAAAATAAAATACAAATTAAGTATAAAATACTTAATAAATACAAGAAGATACGTATCCTCAATATGTATAAATACATACTAGAATACACTACCAATACTTGGCAAAATACCCATATGCAAAATACACAAGTATAAATATACCCACACTTGGGTAAAATATATATGTGGAAATACATAATAAACCAAGTTAAAAATATATTATTTTGACAATATTTCAAACAATTGAATAAAAATAGCTTAAGTTAAAATATTCATATTTTAACTAATAATTATATAATTGGAAATTATATAATGCACATCAATCGTATAACTCAAGGTATCCTAAATTCTAAAAATAAGTCTTAATTATAACTAAGACTAAGAGTCGTTACACGACCTAAACGGCTAACAAGACATAGTACGTGTGTAGGTAGTGATACGACCCAGGAAGTGAACCCTTTGAGTATATGAGACAGCAGGACGCAAACTTGTGAGTTCATGTCCCTTTTTTTTCTCTTAACTGTTTTCGGATTTATAACTCTCGGGGGTGAAATACATGTCAACATGGGTATGATTTGGCTATGAAATGAACTATTAGATCATGTGAGCATAGGCTGAAACTGAATGCCATTAATTCTATTAAAGTTCACGGACAAAGGTTAGATCTAACGGGTACGGCCGAGCCCCACTCATGGTCCTTGTGTGACCACTTAGAGTGTTGTTGTGTCCCAGTCGAGGTGATTCGACAACGGTCAAGGTGATTTGACACATTCGAGGTGATTCGACACAGTTGAGGTGATTCGACACTAATAATCGTCTACTCTGGTTGAGTACTCCCTATGTCGTCACATATATTAATGTCCTTGCAAAACATTAATTGATCTGTTCATAGACGCTTTACATACCTGTTTTCAAAGGAATCTCTCAAATGTTTACAAGTTTATTGGAACTCATACAAAACACATGAACTCGCTCAACTTTTGTTGATGTTTTCAAAATTACATGTATTTCCGGAAAAAAAGATGGATCTTGGGCGCTGGTGTTATTTTCAAGATGTAAAGTTTAAGTTTAGATGTCATCCACTTTTGGTAGTTTGTAACTTAACCTGAGGTTATGTTTGGTTGAAACTTAAATGACTTTAGTTTGTAATGTTTTAAAACTTATGAATGGATGAACATCATTTTAATCATATAGTTGTTTATTATAATCGAATGCAATGAAAACTGATCAAGTCACACGTATACGCTTCTGCAAAAGTCAGGGTGTGACATGTCATTTGTAACTTTTGGAGACTAGAGTGGGGAAACTCTGTCCGTTTGATTTATGGGTATTGTACTTGTCAGATTATTAATCGAAATCAGTTTATAAGTACCTCTTCGTGTTCTGTCCACACACGTGATTGGATTCCGCATATTTCACGTGTTTATACGCATTCAACAGTTAGAGAAATCGATCCAGATCCTGAATTCACAAAGAGGGACCTAAATTACCATCTTAAACCCATGTTAAAACACCGATCAAAATTCAAAATTACACACTCTAAGTGTTTCACTTTTGGCTAAGTGATAGAGGTTCTTTAACCCCTGATATTGCTTAGAAATAAATTAGAGCAAGATTGTTGATAACCTTCTAGTGCATTGGTAGCCCCATGACCTTCCAAAGTGGAGGTAATGGTTGAGAATTTTGCCTTTGCTTTGGGTTCAGTCGTGGTTTTATTACGGTAGACCTTTGGGCGATAGTTTCCTTTAAAATTGTGGTGAGTTAACAGACTTAAGATAAACTTTTGCCATTAGGTTTACCCTAGTTATTAAGTTTTCATTAGTGGTTAATAAAAATGAGAGTAAAATTAGTAATTCAAAGAATAAACCCTTAAATATTAAAAGATTTGAGGTAATTCAAAGAATAAACCCTTAAATATAATGATTTGAGAAATTAGAGGCTCAAATCCCTATGTAGTGTATGTCCCACCTGCAGGCAGATCCATCATTGTATTCAATATTTTCTCTCATAATGCCCCACCAACTATGTCATCACCACCCGCGAATACCTCCTCTCTCTCTCTCTCTCTCTCTCTCTCTCTCTCTAAAATCAGATCCCTTCTTTCCGTAAAAATTCTCTGGATTCTGGGAAGACCAAGATCAACCAAAAAGGTATAATCTTTTGTGTTTTTTTTCATTAAACTTTCGTTATTTGAGCTACAACAGTTCAATTATTTATCCATAAAATTTGTCATATTTTGTGTCCACTCTGTACCGTCACCGACACTCACATATTTATCTTCATCTTCAAGAACCCATCGATTATTGATCCGCCGGTTCCACGAAATGTCTCACTGAGCATTTTCTTGAAATCTTGTATCTGTTTTTTTTTTTTTGGTATCTGGATTGTTTGTTTGCTTTAGCTGGTCTTGAAGTTATTATTACTAGCAGATTCACAAAAAAAAACATACTTATAAAACCTATATTTTTTATAATTGCTTAAATGCATTTAATGGGTTGAATCTTTGAAGTTTTGAAGTTCTTACCCTAAAAGACGTGCTGACGTCATCTTTGTCTAAGATTGCTTATGAGTTTAAAAAGAATAAGGTATTTAAAAAAAAAAAAAAAAAATTCGTGTTATAAAGGGTAGCAGTTTATTTCTTGTTTTTGTGATATTGAATCTGGGCAATGGATTATTAATTGCTATGGAAACAGGGGAGACAAAAAAAAAAAGGAAAAGTAAAGTTTATGCAAAAAGAATATAATAATAATAATAATAATAAAATAATAATAATAATAATAATAATAATAATAATAATAATAATAATAATAATAATAATAATAATAATAATAATAATAATTGAAAGATGGTAATAATGAGAGAGTGTGCGCTTAATGCCCTTTTCCCCTTTCTCACTCAAAAATTGAAAGATGATAATAATTTTCAGTTTTTCCCACATGCCTTAATCAATGGTTGTCTATACTCAAAAACTTTTTAATTGTTCATCATCATGAAGATGATGAGGGAATCTTGTTTGTGGGATTCTTGTGATTACTATATAGTTTTGTCACCTTATCTTTTATTATCATGGTATTGATGTATATGGACCACATTGTCCTTTTTATTATAGACTCAGGTATGCAAATTTGTGATGTAGAACATCCAATGGCTCAGTTTGGTGAAACTGCTTTGCTTGTTTGTACATTTCTACTTATGTTTTCTATATTAAGGATCTAATAATTGTTGCCAAAATGTGTTGGGTGGGGACACAGTTTTCTTTACTCTAATGGTTGGAAATAAGTATGAGTTTATAGCATTAACATAGGGTGTTTCTACTATATGTATAAAGATTTAACTTTGATAACCTTATTTGTTTTTTTGAGATTTAGGAGCATGACACTTCAAGTGTCATTTGTATGTACACCGCGTTTCAACTTTTAAACAAATTTATAGCCATGTAAATGGGAAGTTAAACGGGCGTTTAACTCTTGGGCTTCATCTTTGAAACGGACGTGTAACTCTTGGGCGTCATCTGATCTTTGAAACGGTCATATAACATCAAATTAATAGTGGTATGTGTATAAATCTTCCCTAATGCTAAATATTTGGTTCTCAATGTAGGTTTTAGAGTAGCTAACTGTTAATGGCATGCTATCTTATTTGTTATGATGCTGTAAAGAACTAGTAGATATGGCTTCATCATCTTCAAACCACAAGCAAAAACATGTTGGAAGCAAATCTACAGAGACGGAAGAGATCGTTAAATACATGTCGAATTTACCAAGTTATTTAGAGAGGGGAAAACCGGTCCAAGATAGAGCTTTGAATTTCGGTGTTTTAGATTGGGGGCGTTTAGAGCAGTGGCAATATCATAATCACAAACAGAGTAATAGATCATCTCTCCACTCTCATTTAAACATATCTACCGAAGAAATTTTGAGTAAAGATGCTCCGGTTAGTCACTCCAGGGTGAAGAGAACTACCAGCCGATCAAGAACCAAACCCAGAGGTGTAAAAAAGAATGATTTAAATGTTCAAGATCTTGCTGAATCTAGATCGTCGGATGATACTGGAAGTTTTCAATCAGCATCATCATCATTATCTTCAAACGGCAAGTTGAAAATCCAAGATGAGTTGGTAATTAAAAATGGGAATTTTCAAGATTCGTGTATTGGAAGCCGTGATGGTAAAAAGCATTCAGATCTAAAAACCGATGCTCCGAATTCACTTCCGCTTAAAAATGAAATTGTTAGCAAAAAGAACTCGAAAAATGAAACCGATTCTAAACGAAAAACTAGCATTGCATGCCAAACCAAGACGCCGGAGGAGAAAGAGTTTAGTATTGGGGCTAGCAAAAGCCGATTTAGTTTTAACATGAGCTCCAAGTCGGCAGTTGTTAAATCTGCTACGAAAACGTTGGAATCTCCTCTGGCTTCTCAAAATCCACCCGGAGATTCGAAAACAAAAGCAAAAGTGAAAATGGATTTGGGAAGTTGCAAAGAAGTCAGAGTTGATTATTCATGTAGGAACAAGACGAACGAGTTATCAACGTCGTCATCGTCGTCATCTTCATCATCAAGAAAGCGAGGTCTTTTTCAGATGGCTGTAAAAAATGGGCGCCCATTATTTACATTTTCAGTTGAAGACAATAAAAACGATATACTTGCAGCCACGGTAAGAAGTTTAGCTGGGAAAGACGACGCCAATAGTTGGGTTTATACGTTTTTCGCTGTTCATGAAGTTAAGAAAAAGAAAAGTGGCTGGTTATCGCATAGCAGTAAAGATAAAAGTAACGCGTATCTCCCTAATGTAACAGCCCAGATGACGGTTTCAAATCCTTTGGTTTATGATGGTACCACTAGGGAGTTTGTTCTATCCTCTGTTGACTCGGGTCAACCCGACCAACAAATCTTGGATGATCAGCTGGAAAAAGAGCTGGCAGCCATTGTTGTACGGTTTTTAAGAAAGGCAGGAGGTGAGGATGATAATCAAGATGGTTTTAGCACGACGGTTATTTTACCTGGTGGTCATCATAGTGTACCAAGAAAAGGAGAACCTTCGCCGCTGATTGAACGCTGGAGATCTGGTGGAAGATGTGATTGTGGCGGTTGGGATATCGGTTGCAGATTGAGAACCCTTGCTAACAATGTGAAATCTGATACAAGTTTAAATCCACCCGAAATTTTTGACCTTTTCCTTCAGGTATTGGCAAAACAAGCGGGGCCGGTCGGGCAGGGTAACGGGTCAGAATGGGTTCGAGTCAAATTTGTTTAAAAACAATTGTCATTTTGGTTCGGGTCAGAACGGGTTTTGACAAAAGTGGCCATCTAAATTGAGTTTGTGGTTATTTTGTGCTTGTTGATAGCTTTATAAGTAAATAATCAATATATATATTTTTAAGATAGTTGATAAAAGAAATATTGTCATTTTAAACGTAAACTTAAATTTAGATCTTCCAACAATATATAAGAATGTCCTTTTGGTACTTCTATCAATTAGTGTTATAAATTATCAGTGTTTGCGAAACACTCAAATAAGTGATTATCCAGGTCGTCAAACACTAGAGCGTGATCGCTTAATTGAGTAGATAATTTGTTTTTCTGAATCGAGTATTAGGTAATCAGTTTGAAAGTGGTAAAGCTTCTATGGTTACAAAGGGGTTTTATACAAAGGATTTAATAAAATCTTAGAAAATTGACGACATCAACCCTCACCTGGACACACTTAAAATCATGTAACTCATTTATCTTGACGAGTCAAACGCTTGTAATTGGTTGACTTGGAAACGGGTCATAAACAGGTGAGGTCGGTGTGTTGTAATAAACGGATCGTAAACTGGCTGATAGGCTGACCTTATAAAATATTTTTTTTTAAATTCTAATTTCTATCCAAAGTAACACGACTTACTGGTCAAATATGACAACCCAAAACCTGATTATTTTCGTGTCGTGTGGTTATAGCTACAGAGTCCGATTTATTTTCTCACTACTTTTCATCGCAGGGAGAAGTTGTAAACGAGAGACCGTTCTTCAGCCTATCTCCAATAAAAGAAGGAATATTTTCAGTCGACTACAACGCCTCTTTACCACTTTTACACGCATTTTCAATCTGTATATCAGTCATCGAATGCCGAAAATCGTCTCATCATACAGAACTCCGGGCCTATGTCGCGAAACGAGTGGACGATGTCGTGGTTCCTGTAACCTATGCTTCACTTCCACCTGTCTCCCCTGTTGGAAGGGTCTAGTAACATATAGGTACAATATTAGAAGATGCTGCATTTACAGCAATTGCATCACTTAGATATATTGATTATTATTATGTAACTGTGAATTAAATTAGTGAGAAATGTTGAGTTGAAGCTTCCGGTGGTTACTGGTGTTATTCCGGTCAACTCATGTATGAAACTTTTTTAAGACATTGACCCAAAAGTTGGGTTTCACAGGGAAAGTTTTTTTTTTTTGTATACTTCCTGAATGAACTGGTGCTTAAGTGTACATAAGCAGCAGGGTTGGGGGTCAGTTGGACCGGCCAGTTTTGGTAGTTTATCGGTTCAGTTTTGACGGTTTGAACCGATTTTTTTTATATATTTTCCCATTAAATTATCAGTTTGGACCAATAGTTTTAAAATGATTAAAATGGTATACATACATATCTAGGGGATGGTTCAAATGAAAACCACTTTTATTGTGAAAACTCGAAAACTAACTAAAAAAAAGCCTAAAAAACACACCAAAGTTTTTTTTTCAATTTTTTTTATAAAAATCGCAGGTTTTTATATATAAAAAAAACTTTTTTTCAAAAAAAAAAATAATAAATTTTGTAGTACACATACACATGTGCACTACAAATTTTTTTTTTGAATTTTTTTTTAATATAAAAAACCTGCGAAAATTGGTATGCAAAAAAAAAAAAAAAATTGGTATATTTTTTTGCCTTTTTTAATTAGTTTTCACAATAACTAGTGGTTTTCATTTGAACATTCCCCTACATATCTATATCTATATAAATATGGGTATCATTAATAGCCTTAAACTAAAAATTATACATGGGTATCACTACTAGCCTTAAACTAAAAATTACAATATCTATACACCTATACTTTCTATTAAAATTTGTTATGCATCGTTTTCTAAAAACCACACGTGTCACGGGTCTTACTACTAATACTATATAATAAAAGAAACCTATATGGGACACGTGTGAATCATTAGAGCTATTTGTTTTTTTATTTTCCCGCCTCTCTCTCTCCTAATTAATTATAAATACTTATTTTTTATAATTAAAGATATACGTTATATCTCTTTATTTATGGGTATTAGTTAGATTAGATACTATTCATTCATCTTTCAAAACTGATCCATTAAACATGAACGGCTGTAAACGAGCTGAGTCGAGCCGAGCTAGACCCAGCTCGAGCTCGGCTCGAACTCGATTCGAGCTGGCTCGGCTCGAGCTCGAATTTCAAATCGAGCTGAGATTTGAGGCTCGAGCTCGACTCGATTAGAATTCGAGCTAGCTCGGCTCGGCTCGATCTAGCTCGAACTAAAAAATAACCGCAAAATTTACTACTTAAAAAGCCCTTAAAAATGAAATTTTTTATAGACTAAGGGCCATAATTGCCATTTAATTTAACCATATGGCTAAATATGCAAGTATAAATAGTTAATTAATTTTGTACATTGTCTTTACCTTCTTTTATAGAGGCAATACTCCCTAGTTTTTGTTTTCTAAGCGATGTGTGACAAAAAAATGAAGGATGTAAACCTTATCGAGCCAGCTCACGAGCCGAGCCAGGCCAAGCTCGAGCTCGGCTCGTTTACAATCCGAGCCAAGTCGAGCTGGCTCGTTTACAACAGAGCCAATTTCGAGCCGAGCTTTCTTCGAGCATTTTTCGAGCGAGTTTCGAGCGAGCTGCGAGCCACGAGTTTTTTGAACACCCCTATTCTTGGGGCACCCACTGGACAAACGGAGTACTCCGAGAGTAACCCGAGTCCACCACCAATTCCGGGGAAAACCTGGTAACCCACCCGCCCGTAGGCACGACGGTGAAATTACCGGTAAAACCCGTTTGTCTCAAGTATCCAACACAGGTTTCCCTGGGTCTCCTGCCTCACTGTGCACCAAGTGAGAGTCGAACCTGCATCTCTCAAGAGAGATACAAGTCTTCCACCACTTGATCAAGAGATCATTGGCTCCATTAAACATTAGTTATGTAAAATTTTAACTTCATATAATAGTATTTAACATCAAAAGAAATCGTATAATCCATATTAATCCAAGGTGAAAGAAACCTATTTGGGACGTGTGAATCATTGTAGCTATCTGTTTTTTTTCCCGCCTCTCTCTTCTAATTAATTATAAATGCTTATTTTTTATAATTAAAGATATACATTATATCTCTTTATTTATGGGTATTAATTAGATTAGATACTAAGGCCATGTGTAGTCATAACGTCCTTTTGGGGGAGTTATGCGACACGTGGCGCGCCACGTCAGCAAGGGGCTTTATGGGGCGTTATGCAATTTGAGGCCGTAGTCATAAAGCCCCTTTGTCATCATTACTCAATTATGTTAATATTCATTTTTTTAATTAATTTATAAGTTTTATAAAATTAAAAAACATTCCATTAAATAAAAAACAATACATTAAAATAAAAAAAAGTTAAAGAAAAAAAAATTACACCTAAAAAATAAATTTATTCTTCGGTTTCATTTTCGTTCTCTCCTTCTTCCTCTTCGTTTTCTCCAGCATCCAAACCTACGTCTTCAAAGTTCCCGTCTTCGAATTCCTCAACCTCTTCTTCCTCGGAATCTTCGTCGTTATCACTGTTGAATCGAATTGGGCGAATCGCCCAAGCATGCTCAACCAAATCCGCCTTCAACGTGTTATGTATTTCTCTAGATCGCAATAGCTGAGCATTTGCGAGTCTCTCTTCCATTGTTGCTTGGGTTCCTTCGACTAAATCTTCTGGAATATAGTTTTGGCATATCGCTCTTCCATCATCCTCAATGATCATATTATGCAAAATGATGCAAGCATACATGGTCATTCGTATTCTATCCTTATGCCACATGCGACAAGGATTTCTGAGAAAATGCCATCGTTGCTGTAGAACCCCAAAACACCTCTCGATATCCTTTCTCGAAGACTCTTGTAATTTTTTAAAATACTTTCTTTTTTCATCGAACGTTTCAGAAAACGTTTTAACAATAATCGAATACTCCGGGTAGATACCATCGGCCAAGTAGTAGCCATGCTCGTAGTCGTTCCCGTTTGCATGAAAACCGGCCTTTGGTATAGTTCCAGAAATGTAGCCCTCTATTAATGGTGAAGCCTCTAACGTATTAATATCGTTAAAACACCCGGCTACACCAAAGAAGGCCGACCAAACCCAAAGGTCGTATGACGCAACAGCTTTAATACCAAAGTTGGCCCTTTTTGATCACCCCGTGTATGTTGACCTCGCCATGCGGTTGGACAATTATACCAACGCCATTGACGACAATCCAAGCTACCAATCATGCCGGGTATTCCATGCTTTTCTAGATGCACCTCATATATTTGTTGAAGGTCGTTCCAAGTGGGGTGTCTCAAATAACGTTTTCCATATAACTGGCATATACCTAAAAAATATAATTTAATATACAAAAGTCTTACTAGTAAGCTACTAAAAAATAAATATATAAAAGTAAATAAATAAAAGACAATAAAAATTACCATAGCAAAAATGTTCCAAGCAATCTCGGGTTGTTTTCTCCGCCATCTTCAAGTACTCGTCGTTGATGTCGTACGTGTTTCCGTATGACAATACGCGTAAGGCGGATGTGACCTTTTGAATTGAGGTGAAGCCTAGATATCCTCGCGCGTCCATTCTTTGTTTAAAGAAATCATACTTATTTTCCAAATCATTAGAAATGCGCAAAAATAACCTTTGGCTCATACGAAAACGCCGTCTAAAAACATTGGGTCCGTGAACCGGTGTCGCATCAAAATAGTCTCTCATTAAACGCTCGTTCGCGGCTTCACGATCTCGCAAGATATAGGTGCGCCGCAAGATGGGTCGTGGAGGGGGAGTAGGCCGAACGTGCTCAAGTGCTTGTATCATAAAAGTACACACACTCGTAACCGCTTCTTCCTCCTCCGCGTCTTCTTCGGGTGAAAAAAATCTTCGGTAAATATCGGTGAACGTAATATCATATAATAGTATTTAACATCAAAAGAAATCATATAATCCATATTAATCCAAGGTGTGTGAATAAAAGAGCAATCGTAATATCATATTTAATTGCCCATGAGTTCATGCAATCCTTTAACTACATATTTCATTCAAAGGTATGGTCGGTAATGGCAACGATATCTCGTTTTGGCTTGACACTTGGATCTGCAACGAACCATTAAAATTGCGGTTTCCGGACCTGTTTAGCCTTGACGTGGACAAAAAATGTAAAGTTGCTGACCGTGTTGTGAGGAACGTTACTGGCATTGATTTTCAATGGGGGTGGAGGTCTCAAATCGTCTCGGAGGAACTTTTGATCAGCCTCCAGCAGCTTTCTTCGACCTTGGACAGCGTGCAGATCAGCGACAGACCCGACAATTGGGTTTGGCTCGATAGCTCCTCGGGGGAATTCAGTGAAAAAGCTGTTAAGAAAAGCATTAAGGAGGACCAGGAGGAAGGGAACAGGTTTGTGCTTGATTGGTGTAGCTGGGTGCCAGCTAAAGTTAATATTCATGTTTGGAGAGCTGAAATGGAAAGGCTTCCCACAGGAGAAGCCCTTTTAAAAAGAAACATCCTGATCGAGGAAAGCGAGTGCTCGTTTTGCGGTGCTGATATCGAGTCTTCCGAGCACTTGTTTATTTCGTGCGGTACCGCCGCTATTGTGTGGCAAGGCGTGTCATCATGGTGTAAAATTCCAACATCTTTGCTTTATCTGTTTCGGATCTTTTTAGCGTTTTTATAAGTCTTAGAGCGTCGGAGAAGAAGATGGAAGCGGTTCAAGGCATAATCATGATTACTTGTTGGAGTCTCTGGCGTGCCAGGAACAATGCTCAGTTCTTGAATTCTCCGGTTAAGATTGATGGTATTTTAAGCGAAATAAAGGCTCTAGGCTTTCTTTGGTTCTCAAATAGATCTAGATTTAAAGGGATTGAATGGGGGGAGTGGTGCTCCTTTGTAAATATGTAATCCGTTTGTTTGGTTGTTTTTGTCGGCCCGTCTTGGGCCGGCGGTTCTGTTAATGAAAGTTACGTTTAAAAAAAAAGTAACAAGAAATTCAATATTATCTTTAATTATGAATTTCATTTAAATAAAACTAGAAAAAAACACATATAAACTTACTAATTATCTTCGTTGCAATCCCTTAACTACATATTTCATTCTAAAAACTAGAGGAAAAACTCAAGTGAGAAAAATTAGGAATTAACTTAACAAACAAACTACTGAAACGGATAAAAGTATAAAGAAAAAACGGATAAAAGTATAAATAAAAACATGTGATAATATGGATATATAAATTTATGTTAATATCCTTTACTAATAAAATTAAGAATTTATTTATAGGGTGGGGTTCTAGAGTGAACACTAGTGTATTTGCGAACTGAGTGAACAAATCCTGACTATTGATTTACACACATGTATGGTTGGGATTTCATCATCAAATCGTAAAATATACTAGTGTATTTCATCATCAAATAATTGCCATTGATTTACACACGTGTATGGCCAGGATTACTTCGCTCAGTTCGCAAATACACTAGTGTTCACTCATGAACCTAATCCTTTATATATATATATATATATATATATATATATATATATATATATATATATATATATATATAGTCGGGATTTAGAGAAAACGTTAGAAAGTGTGAGAATGGTAAGAACGCTTATGAATCGTCCGATCAAAACAATCTATGGACTAGATTGGCGCGGTGGCGTTTTCGTAAATAACATCAATTTTATTACGTGGACGCGCTTCATTAAGGGTAAAAAGGTCTTTTGACTTCTCCACACAAAATGCTATATAATGAAATAAAACGCCATAAAAAATAACACGCGCCATTCTAACTAAAAACGCCATAAGATATAAAACGTCAAACTTAATTATAATAAAATCCAGCCTAAAAAACCGCCAAAAAATCATATATATACATCTCAGACCTTCAATTAAAAACACACACAAAACCCCAAACACCATATTTAATATATACCATTCGTCTTAGAAACGCCAAAAAACCCAAACATCAAATATCTTCTAAACCAAAACGTTTATTTGAAATTTAGTTTGGTTGTCTGTAAGCTTTCGATCAATGTAATGGACAAAATCCTTAAGTGAGGATATTGTCCATTTCATTGAGTAAAATCTTATTGGCTTATCATCAACTTCCATCCAATTTATAACGCCAAAACATACAAAAACATTATTGAGGTTTGTTATCAATAAAGTTTAGCGGTATGGGGTGGACAACATTGTCACTTATCTTTCTTAACCGAGGATTAACAATGTTGTCCATCTCATACAGCAAAATATTTATTGATCTTAGCATGATCAAATTTTGAGCTTTAAAAGTGCTTTTATTTGGTGGCGTTCTTTCTATCGGTAAAACGCCAAAATTCAATATTTTTCTTACGGGGAAAAAATTCGCCGAATGGATTGTTAACTCAATAAAATTTTGCTGCATGAGATGGACAAATCTTCAAGAAAAAGAGGCTGAAGATGAATAAAAATTAAAATGAATCATACGAAAGTCAAAACAGCCAGTAAAGATGCTTCAAAAGAAGAAAGAGATTGCTGACAGTGAAGATTTGGAAGATCAATTGTTTATATTTTTTTCTATTTTTCTTTTTCAGCTGATTGTTATATAAATAACAACGCCATTTATAATAAAAACGCCATAAAGACAAATGTTTGTTAAAACGCCATATTGCCATAAAACGCCCCAAAAACTCCCAAGCTATAATAATATTACTTTGGACAAGTATTATAAAAAGCGAATAAAAAAATTAAAAACCAAACTTGAAATGGTAACTAAAAACAGTAACTACAAACAGTAAAACTAAAACCCCAAATTTGAAAGATGGGACATGTTACAGACTTCAGAGATAAAGCTTATAAAAAAAAAATTACAAACAGTAACTAAAAATGACGAATACTTTATTATAATAATGCACCGCCTAACCTACGCGCCAAAATGACATCCTATAAAAATGATACCAATCAGCAACTTCCATTTGATCAAACAAAAAAACAAACACCAATACTACTAAATACCACTCACTATATGTTGGTGCATGCGTCTGTCGACTTCGTCTTGTATCGAGTCTTATATTGTATTAGATAGATCTAGGCACGTTGTACGAGAAAAATGTCAAATATAGGGTGAGAGGCAATTTCACACGGAATTAGAAGTTGTAATTCCGTTTGAAATCGCCATGTCAAGTTCAAACGAAATCAGTAATTTCGCTTGAATGTGATTTCGCTTGAAGCAGTTTCAAGCGGAATTACAATGCCTATATATATGTGTTGTCTGATTTCATTTGAATTAGTCTTGAACATTCCGGTTGAGAGCCGAAGTGCTGCCAAAGTGTCTACTCGCTGTAAATCTTTGTCAAATCAATCTAAAGACAGTTTAAAGTGATATTCTAGCTGAATTGAACTCGATACGTTTGTTTCCGCCTTTCATATTGAGAAAAACTCTCTGATCGACTCATTCGGGTCAGAAAACGATCCTACAAGTGGTATCAGACCTTAGGAGGAAGAGTTCTTACCAATTCAGCTACATATTCTGATTTCTACACCTTCTTTTTCAAAATTAACAACTTGTCACGGTTAAATTGTCTTGAAATTCACACATTATATGCGAAATTGTGTTTTAACAAATCCTTGTAAGTTTCAGATCTTAAAACGCCTTAAAAATTGATCAATTTGACAAAAGACAGATCGAGATGATGACGTCAGCAACATTTCACACGGAATTAGACCTTAATTCCGCTTGAAACTGGTATTTCCCTTGAGTAATTCCGCTTCAAATCAGCTATTCCGCACCAAATTGTGATTCCGTTTGAAAATTTCACACGAAATTAGTGATTCCGTTTGAAAGGGTGTTAGTTCACACGGAATTAGGTATTTCGTTTGAAAGGATATTCCGCTCCAAAGGGATTTCGTTTGAAAGTGTGATTCCGTGTGAAGAGGTTATTCCGTTTGAAAGGTAATTTTGTTTGAACTTGACTGTTTGTGAAAATTGTTGCCGAAACATGGAAGAGGAATTTTATAACGCATTTGCTACTACCCCGACTACTCCTGCTAGTGTTACTCAGAACTTGACTATGGAAAATGAAACGGGCACTATGCAAAAACCGCCAAAGCTTATGAACATTGAAGAGTATAAAGGATGGGAGGAACGATTCGAAAATTGGGTGCAAGCAAATTATTTGGATGCTTGGGAATGTGTTGAAACGAAATATGTTAGACCATTGAATGATGAGGAAGAGGAGATTGCTATTAAAGATTTAAGTGCTGATGATAGAAAGAAATACAAAAATGAAAAGATGATGATTAGCTTATTGCATCAAGCTGTGAAGGAAGATATCCTGCTCTTACTGCAACACACTGGAAGTGCATACTCTATCTGGAGAGCTTTAAAATCAAAGTTTGTTGGTAGTAAAGAAATGATCAACAAAAAATCACTTTTGAAGAAAGAATTCGATTTATTTCGTGGCTTGAGAACCGAAAGCACAAAGCAGATTATTGAAAGATACTGCAATCTATTAGTCCAAATGAAAAGAGTGAGCATTAATAAAGATAATGAAGAGTTGATAGAAAAGTTGGCTGATGCGTTGCCACATGAAACTTGGGGCACGTATTTGATGATGTTGAGAAATAAGAAAGATTTTGGGAATTTGACACTGAACAAGTTCATCGAAAAGCTTGAAGCTCAAGAGATGGAACAGAGGAAGATTTCAAGAATGAAAGATTTTGATGGTGAACAAGATATCGGTTTGTATTACAAAGGAGGTATCAGTGATAAGACCAACATGTCACCAAAGGTCAAGACTGCTTTTAATGCTAAGATTTCATCTGGAGGATCTTCTAAAGGATCAAACAGCAAAACAAGTTTTTCTTCATATCCATCATTTGATCCAAATTTTCTACAACAAAGAATGGTAAGAGGTTACAATGCAACATTGTTTTAAATCTTGAGAATGATGAGAATTTCTCGGAAGAGGTGGCAAAAAGTCATATGTCTTTGTTGGGAACTGTGTTGGAATCATATGAAAGTCTTGTAGCAGGAAAGATCGGGAATCCAATGTTGACAAAAGAGGATTACGATCAGATTGATGCTGAGGAGATGGAATTAATGGATATAAAGTGGTGTTTGGCGAGTGTGTTGTTACGAGCTGAGAAATTCAAACAGATCACAGGAAGAGATGATTTCCGTGACGCTAATGTTTCTACTCTAGGTTTTGATAAATCTAAAGTTACTTGTTTTCGTTGCAGGGAAAAAGGACACTTCAAGAGAGAGTGCACAAATCGCGAAGCAAGTGGAGCTCAAAATCCTTTCAACAACAATGACTACTATCGGAAAGCAATTTATCATCAAGTTGCTCAACAATCACATCAACAAGAACCACAAGCTGCACATGCTAGGAAGGCAATCGAGGAATCATCAAAGAGAGCTTGTATGGTGAATCAAGAAGATAAGAAATCATCAAAAGATTTCAGTTGGGACAAATATGTTTCAGCTGATAGTAAAGCATGTCTGATAAATCAAGATGATGAAAGACTACCAGAAGGGTTTAGCTGGGCAAATTTCAGTTGGGATGATTATGATCCTAACAAAACTTCAAATCACAAAGCTTTTGTTGCTCGAGTTGCTGATGACAGTGATAATGATGATGATTATTATGCTAGGAGATTGGAAAAGGACTTAAGAATGATAGAGGAGAGTGACAGTGATGATGAAAAAGCTAAAAAGAAAAAGAAGAAAGTTAAAAAACCCGTTATGTCACACCCCGACCACGTAAAGCAACAAAACGTGGCGGAAATGTCGGGGAGTGTTGTAACAGAATTAATTGTTTCACAACCATGGAAATTAAAGTCACGTTTTATTTATCAATCAAGAGAGTTACGCTGTCTTAACCAAGAAACAAAGAGTACATAACATAATTTAACTAGTTCTTGCTTCGTTTTAAGTCACTAAAGCACAAGTCCGCCTAAGTGTCTCTCGATCATCCTATGCAACAGCTCCTGAAAACACATGTGAAAATAGGTACGTCAGCATAAAAATGCCTGTGAGATACATAGGTTTTGTGAAAATAGGATTCATGACTTGAGTTTAAAGAAACTGTTTAATAAAAAGGTAGCCATGAATCTTGTTGAGTGTTCCCTTTCATAAATCATTTGAAAAGTGATAAATAAACCAAATGATATATATGTATAAAAGAATAATGTATGGTTAAGGGAATAACCATGTAAAATGACTTTGTATAAGTTAGGTTATTTGTAAAACGATGTTTATGTGAAGATTGTATTGTAGATGTAATATGTCTAAACTGAAATGGTTTAAATATCGCTACGTTATGTAATACCATAAAAGCACTTATATTGTGACACCCCAGGAAAACCATGCAACTTAACTAGCTTCCTCAGTGAGTACGTACCAAATTTCGGGACGAAATTTCTTTCAACTTGGGGATAATGTGACAACTCGTATTTCAGAACCTATCTTTGTGCTTAATGTAACGTATGTGAACTTTGTGTGATTATCTGATACGTTGATTTAATGAATGTGTATGAGAATTCATGTTTGTATTATGTGGACCTATGTATGTATATATATATTATAAGCTCGGTACTTGTCCGGTCGCACAAGCCATTGGGCCGCACACTTTGTCCCTTTCTCTCACACTCTTCTCGGCCCACACTATGCTTGACTCGAGACCAATGGGCAACCCATGATGGGTTCGGCCCACTCCTTGTTTCGCATAATACACAAGGGGTTGTGTATTATGTCACACACCTCTCTCATTATTTGAAAACTCTCAAAAACACAAAACCCTAGAAGCTCTCTTTCTCCCCTCTAACCCGACGGCATCTTTCTTCCGATCGAAGACCTTCTCGGCTCCATCTTGTATTCCGGTTAGTGTCTTGTTAAATTGTTATGAATCATGAAGTTGTGATTGTTATGATCTATGTGAAATCTAGGGTTCTATACTAGTTGTGTGATTGATGAATTTATGTAAAACAGAAACATGTAGATGATTATGATATTGATGTATTGCTTGGTAAATTAAGAACCTACAAACTGTTAGAATTGTTAAACCCGAATGAGACTAGGGTTTTGGTAATCTAGATATGCATGAGTATTCGGTATTATTGTTGTCGTGTAAATCCGAGTCGTATGTTAATCGTGGAATCGATGGTACGGAATAGCTGGTTAATTGATGTTTATGATTTAGGATTTTGCATGTTAAGTGTTAGAAATTGTTAATCTAATGATCCAACTGTTACAGATCTTGTTTGAGAATGTTTAAGGTGATATGAATGTGCATAATTGCTGAAATTAATGCTATTTGATCTGAATGGAAACTGCCAACTTGTTTGCAAATGTTACGGAGATAATAGGCTATGAATAAGGAAGTTTGTTACACCTTCTTGGTTTCGACACGGGTTGCGAGTCGAGAACCCCTAGTCTCGACTCGAGACCACACCACATCGGCACACAATCAACAGGACTCGAGACCTTGGTTGCGGGTCCTGTTGCGACTCGAGACCACTTGGTCTCAAGTGATAGATGCATGACCCGAGACCTCCTTAATTGCGACTCGAGAACTCCAAGACTACAACTCGAGATCTCTAGTCTCGACTCGAGACCATAATACCCATACATACTGTTTGGACTTGCACACTGTTACGAGCCTAAGTAGTTGGGCCGCATACTTAGACTTTGTTTGTTTATGAAAATGTTACTGTTGAACTTGTTACGTACTGTTGTGAACTGCCATGATACTATGTGTATGCTATGATCATTGTTTGTATACGACTTGTTAGTATACGTGTAGAAAACATACGTGTATTACTCGAACTTAGACCTGACTTGTATGGTAACCATGTTAGGACGTGGTTGATCATAATTAGCTCAAGTGACCTTCTTTTATCTGCCGAGCTAATCTAAGGTGAGTTCACACTTTCTACAAAGCATGGGATTCCCAGGGGTTGGGAATGGGTTAAGGAATATGGATTCCTCGTCCTTTCTTGGGTAGGACAGTACGGGTTCAGGAATATAATTCCTCGTCCTTATGGACAGTTAACTTTCACTAGACCAAAACTCTATCACGAAGTCCCTCCTTTTTATATCGACTTAATCGCCGGGCCAATGGCGAGCGGGTCATTAGTTAGATAGCGCTATTTAGGTTTGACAAGCCTCACACCGTGCCGCAGAGGACGGGCGTGAACTAATGGATCTGGGCACGTCAATGATGATAGACATTGACAGTTCAGGGCACATAAACATGACTACAGTCAGCAGTCGATATGGTAACGAGTCTAGTAGTATTTACATGGGGTAGCCCCTACGGCCGAAAAGCCAGATAACTAAACATGGGGTAGCCCCCATGGCTGGATTGCCAGAGTTAATGGGTTAAACAATTCACATTTTCAACTATGGGGTAACCCCCACAGCAGGGATGCCAGTTAAAGGAAACTGATTTTGAAACAACTTAAAACAAACACCCAACTGTGAACTCGCTCAACATTATTGTTGACTCGTTACTACATGCTTTGCAGGTCAATAGGTTTAGCAGGAACTTGCATGGGGAAGAGTCGTTGTGGAGCATGGACATTGAGTGTTCATGTTGAACTTAAACATGATTGTCTTTTGCTATGGTTTTAGACATTATGCTTCCGCTTGCAACTTAAACTATGTTTTGTTTGGACACCAATTGTATTGTGTTGGATTTTATTATTACTTACATGCTTGTTCAATATGATTGGTGGCTTGATCCTGGTCAGTCACGCCTCCAAGCGGTGATACTCCGCGTGTGGATTTTGGGGGTGTGACATATATATAGGAAGTACCAGCGGCGTATCCACCATATTTTTATCGTATTACACGTCGCCTCATTACTTAAATCACTTACCCAAACAGCCACCAAGATGAAATGTTTAACAGTTTGTAGAAATGTTTATGTATGGTCAAATACGGTTCACACGGTTCAACAGTTACAAACGGTTCATAAAATCAAATGGTTACAACGGTTCACGTAGTCAAATAGTTACAACGGTTCACATAGTCAAATAGTTACAACGGTTCAAAATGTAATATAATGTGTTCATATGCTGGATGAGCATATGCAACAAAATGCAATGTAAAACAACATGTCCATATGTTGAGTAAACATATGCAACTAATGTAATGTAAATCAATGTGCTAGCATGCTCAGTCAACATACATAGCAGAAACGTAAAGTAAAACAATGTACTAAGTATGCTAAGTAAACATACATAGCGAAACAATGTAATGTAAATCATGTACTAATAGTGTACTAATGAACATAGCAAGTATACGATGTGAAAACAGGAAAGCACGAAAGTAACAAGTAGGCACATGTGTTTCACCCCAAAATGTTTGGAAAACAGTAAAAGAGGGGTCTATGTACTCACTTGAGATTGCCTAGAAGTCTTTGAGTAACAACCAAGCAATGCTAGAGATCACGGAAAATCAACGGCACAGAAGGTCCCCGCAAGCTCTTGATCCGATTTACTCTCAGGTATGAAGCATAAAATTCAACTTAGAGAGCCAAAATCAGATTCAAGTGTGAGTTTGCAAGGAAATGAAGGTGGGTATATATAGGAATTCAAGAACCGTTAAGATCGTTCATCGAAAACTGAGCTTTGATCTGGACCTTACATGTGTGCCCATGATTTTCTAAAACCATGGGAACCCCTAATAATGGACTAGGTTCATTGAATACCAGCCCATGGTTTTGCAAAACCATGGGTTAAAACCATCAACACTTCAAAATGGACTAGGTTCATTGAATATGGTCAGAAATTTCAAAAATGGTCCCTGCAATTGTAAAACTTGATTTTTTTGCACTTTTAAGCCCCGTTAACCCCATTTCAAGGCTCTAAAATAAAGTTAAACTATAGGGAACTCAAAACATGCTCAAAAATATGTCGGATGTCGGTTCGTTTGGCCGTACGGTTGCGTTGTTCGGTTAATTACGACGGAAGTTGTAACGGACGCAAAAACGATCCAAATTGCGCGACGAATGGATTTTTCTCATGCCAAACACTAAAATAAAATATTTTAGTGCTTACATAAATTTTTGGATGTCCGGATGTATTCAGAATGTAAGTTATGCGCGAAAATGCAAACTTATGCACTTTTTTGACGTTTTTAGCCCCTGAATGAGCATAAAGTTTATTTTAGCATACCGAACCCCTCAAAGCCTATTTCTAAGCTATGTAAAGGATATTTATGGTATGTTTAACTTATGGTCATGTTCCGGAATGTCTGTTATAGTACGAATCGCCATACTTTCGCAGTTTTTTGAATTAAGTCCCTGTAAGCGATTAAACTTGATTTTGCCATACCAAAGCCTTCAAAACTTATTTCTAAGTTATGTAGAGGTTATCTAAGGTATGTTAAGCCTATGTCACTATTCCGGAGTGTTTGTTGCATTAAACTGGTTATATTTACGCATCAGTGAACGTATAACCTTCCAGAAAGCGATCTAGAGTTCGAAATCGAACAAGAATTGATATGTGCAAAGAACACACATATTTATACAAATTCCAAGTATGAAACACAATATTTCATTGATTTGGTATCTGTTTGATGGTCGTAGTGACACAGGTGTCACAGTCTCCCATACTTTAGAAAATTTCATCCCGAAATTTATTCGTAGGAGCCTGTCTGTGACTTTGTGTTAAATAATTATCAAAGATGTGCAAGGCATAATCCTGTTATTTTCCTTGACGGATCTTCTTCAGAAGAGAAAATGAATGAACGGAGTCATTTTCCTCAACGGGTTCTTCGGAAATGGAAAATGAAGGATTTAACCAAACATATATTCATTTCCCTCAACGGATATTCTTCAGAAGTGAAAATGAATGGATGATTCATTTTCCTCAACGGGTTCTTCGTCAGAAACGGGAATGAAGGAATAATCAACGGATATTCATTTCCCTCAACGGATATTCTTCAGAACGAAAATGAACAAACGAAGTCATTCTCCTCAATGGGTATTCTTCAGAATTTGGAAATGAAGGATTTATCAACGGATATTCATTTCCCTCAATGGATATTCTTCAGAACGAAAATGAACAAACGGAGTCATTCTCCTCAACGGGTATTCTTTAGAATTTGGAAATGAAGGATTTGACAAACGGATATTCATTTCCTCAACGGATAATCTTCAGAAACGAAAATGAACGAACGGAGTCATTTTCAACGGTTGCTTCATCAGAGTTGGAAATGAACTGGGTTAACTCTAGATACATGACAGAACTTGCTGTGATTTCTATGCACTAAATTCCATAATTATGTATGCATCCATAATTACGTAATTCCTTGCACAGTCCGCACAGTTTGTTTTGTAATGTTTAGGGGAAGGAAATCAAACCTGTGATGAGGGTGACTAGACTACCATAGGGTCCCTTTTAATTAGATCGACAGATGATCTTTTTAAGTAGACCACCAAGGAGTCTTTTCAGCTATATCATCACATGACATTCCTAACCAGGTTTTTGGATCAATCTGTTTAACTAGACCACTCAAGGGGTCTAATTATGGAGTAGTACTTTATAATCCAAGGGACTTAACTACAACGTAGAAGTCCATTAAGGATTTAAGGTAGTACCTTTGGGTATCCTACTATGAATCCCTTATACGAAGATATGGATGATTCTACGAGGATTTGGATAACTTAATTTGGATCACACAAAAACATAAAAAAATGAACACATAAGCACATAATTGTTTTCTTGGATAATAATTGTTATTATCTTGTTATTAATTGTTATTAACTTGGCGTTGATTTGAACATGGGTATTCAAGGCATACCAGGAACCCAGTTAATGGACCTCAACGTCCTCAAGCATCTATCTGAAAAGATAGGATGACCTTCTAAAAATTCGATTTTTGATTACAAGGAATCACCACATTCGAATTAAGGTATACAACAATTAAGGACTTACGGGAATATCCTTAGGTACCCCATTAAGGAGTGGGTATTCGTCCAGAGTTGTAACTTGCGCCTTGTACTTCGTTCTCCTCGGAAGAAACGGGTACTTAGGATTTTCGTGGAAAACGCAAGAGATCATAAGGTGGAAGAATTTTGGGGGTAGTCTGTTCTTCAAGGGATAGGGTTCCTTGATTGTCGGTATTGTAGGGGATATGTTGTTTACACATGCAACCACATCAATATTTGTATATTGCATTGTAAAATAAAAGCTTTATTTATAAACAACGATAACAACTGTTTCATGGACCTTGACAACAAAAGAAAATAATACATCAGACGTGATTATTTCTAAACAGCGTTGTCTTCCATTCGGTCAGATGCTCATCCCTACACTGGATTCGCATTAGTAAGCTTTGGGCAGTTTCTTCAGAAATGGCCCATCTCGCCACAGTTGAAGTAAGAACCTGGTGGAAAACGACCTTGAGCAGGATTGTTGTTAACTTGATTTGGTGCAGCTGCTGTTGGGCAAACCCTCGCCGTATGACCTATAAGTCCATAAACTTGGCATGTGCGACACTTCACACCAGCATGATGATGTAGGCTACATTGGTTGCACAAGGGTGCAGTTCCGTTGTAGGGCTTCCTAGCAGGGGGTTGAGCTGGTTGGTTGGGGACGGCTTGACCATTGTGAGCGACCATGGCGAAGTTCTGAGAAGCCTTTCGCTTCTTTGACTTCTTAGGGGATCCAGTCTGTTCATCCATGGTCTTTGATTCCTCGATTGGTTTCTTGTCACTTTTTCGAAAAAGTTTACCTTTCCTGATCTGAGATTCAGTCAAGGTAGCGGATAGCTCAATGGCCTGTCTAACTGTAGTGGGTTTACTACCAGTTATAATGTCTTAAACTAAGTCAGGGAGGCCATCAATGTACTTTTCGATTGCCTTATCCAAAGGCGTGACCATGTTTGGGCATAACAGACTTAACTCCTCATAACGGTCCGTGTAGGCTCGATGCTCACCGCTATCTTGCTTAAGATCATCAAATTCCCTTTCTAGAGCCCTTAGCTCATGACGAGGACAGAATTCCTTCATCATAAGAGCCCTAAGCTCGGCCCAAGTCTGTGCTAAAGCAACCTTAGCACCATGGTCTCTCATCACCCCGTTCCACCATGTAAGAGCCCTCTTCTGAAACACACTGGAAGCAAACTCGACCTTGCGATTATCGGGACACTGAACGTGACGAAATGTACTCTCAGTGCTCTCGAACCATTGTAGGAGCCCGGTTGCTCCTTCAGAACCACTAAACTTGAGTGGCTTAGCCGAATTGAAACTCTTGAAATTGCATGAAGCATTATTGTTGTTGTTGGCTTGGTTCAGTTGAGCAATAAGATTTGGGAAAGCAGCAGCCATTTGCTGCGCGATGATTTCTGCCAGTTCGACATTCGCTATCTGATTGTCGCGTCGAGGAGGCATTCTAAAAGAGGAAACATGAAAGGAAACGAGTGAAATGGCATTAGGTAAGAATAGGATGTTACAAATACCGACCAAAAGTATGGGTGATGGTCATTTGTTTGAACCACGAAGCAAACAAACGACACATTATGACTAACCAAAGTAAATGGGTCAAAAATAATGTATTGTGAAGACATGCTCGCCTATAAGTGAACACTCAACCCAAGAGTTCCCAGGTAAGAGTGACTGGTCCGATTATGTGGATTTGTACAAACACTCTAGCCTTAGACAGAAAACCCAGGGTACAGGTATTCACTCTTCCAGTTTGCACGTGTTCACACTATTTAGGACCCAAAACTTTGACGAGATTTTGAAAACTCAAAGGGGTTCAAAACCTTATAACAGAGGGTTCAAAACCTAGTAATCAATCATCCAAGAACAGATGATTAATTTTCAAAGCGGATTCGGAATTGATGTTCTCGTTGTGGTTGCTGCCTAAAGATAGGCAATGGTATTGTTTTATGACTAAACGCAAGTAAACTCGCGTTAGGGTCCTAGGAAGGTTATAGTCTAGGTCAAAGCATTACCAATAACCAAATTCCCTATAACCATTGGCTTTGATACCAACTTTTCTGTCACACCCCGACCACGTAAAGCAACAAAACGTGGCGGAAATGTCGGGGAGTGTTGTAACAGAATTAATTGTTTCACAACCATGGAAATTAAAGTCACGTTTTATTTATCAATCAAGAGAGTTACGCTGTCTTAACCAAGAAACAAAGAGTACATAACATAATTTAACTAGTTCTTGCTTCGTTTTAAGTCACTAAGGCACAGGTCCGCCTAAGTGTGTCTTGATCATCCTATGCAACAGCTCCTGAAAACACATGTGAAAATAGGTACGTCAACATAAAAATGCCTGTGAGATACATAGGTTTTGTGAAAATAGGATTCATGACTTGAGTTTAAAGAAACTGTTTAATAAAAAGGTAGCCATGAATCTTGTTGAGTGTTCCCTTTCATAAATCATTTGAAAAGTGATAAATAAACCAAATGATATATATGTATAAAAGAATAATGTATGGTTAAGGGAATAACCATGTAAAATGACTTTGTATAAGTTAGGTTATTTGTAAAACGATGTTTATGTGAAGATTGTATTGTAGATGTAGTATGTCTAAACTGAAATGGTTTAAATAACGCTACGTTATGTAATACCATAAAAGCACTTATATATAGGAAGTACCAGCGGCGTATCCACCATGTTTTTATCGTATTACACGTAGCCTCGTTACTTAAATCACTTACCCAAACAGCCACCAAGATGAAATGTTTAACAGTTTGTAGAAATGTTTATGTATGGTCAAATACGGTTCACACGGTTCAACAGTTACAAACGGTTCATAAAATCAAATGGTTACAACGGTTCACGTAGTCAAATAGTTACAACGGTTCACATAGTCAAATAGTTACAACGGTTCAAAATGTAATATAATGTGTTCATATACTGGATGAGCATATGCAACAAAATGCAATGTAAAACAACGTGTCCTTATGTTGAGTAAACATATGCAACTAATGTAATGTATATCAATGTGCTAGCATGCTCAGTCAACATACATAGCAGAAACGTAAAGTAAAACAATGTACTAAGTATGCTAAGTAAACATACATAGCGAAACAATGTAATGTAAATCATGTACTAATAGTGTACTAATGAACATAGCAAGTATACGATGTGAAAATAGGAAAGCACGAAAGTAACAAGTAGGCACATGTGTTTCACCCCAAAATGTTTGGAAAACAGTAAAAGAGGGGTCTATGTACTCACTTGATATTGCCTAGAAGTCTTTGAGTAACAACCAAGCAATGCTAGAGATCACGGAAAATCAACGGCACAGAAGGTCCCCGCAAGCTCTTGATCCGATTTACTCTCAGGTATGAAGCATAAACTTCAACTTAGAGAGCCAAAATCAGATTCAAGTGTGAGTTTGCAAGGAAATGAAGGTGGGTATATATAGGAATTCAAGAACCGTTAAGATCGTTCATCGAAAACTGAGCTTTGATCTGGACCTTACATGTGTGCCCATGGTTTTCTAAAACCATGGGAGCCCCTAATAATGGACTAGGTTCATTGAATACCAGCCCATGGTTTTGCAAAACCATGGGTTAAAACCATCAACACTTCAAAATGGACTAGGTTCATTGAATCTGGTCAGAAATTTAAAAAATGGTCCCTGCAATTGTAAAACTTGATTTTTTTGCACTTTTAAGCCCCGTTAACCCCATTTCAAGGCTCTAAAATAAAGTTAAAGTATAGGGAACTCAAAACATGCTCAAAAATATGTCGGATGTCGGTTCGTTTGGCCGTACGGTTGCGTTGTTCGGTTAATTACGACGGAAGTCGTAACGGACGCAAAAACGATCCAAATTGCGCGACGAATGGATTTTTCTCATGCCAAACACTAAAATAAAATATTTTAGTGCTTACATAAATTTTTGGATGTCCGGATGTATTCAGAATGTAAGTTATGTGCGAAAATGCAAACTTATGCACTTTTTTGACGCTTTTAGCCCCTGAATGAGCATAAAGTTTATTTTAGCACACCGAACCCCTCAAAGCCTATTTCTAAGCTATGTAAAGGATATTTATGGTATGTTTAACTTATGGTCATATTCCGGAATGTCTGTTATAGTACGAATCGCCATACTTTTGTAGTTTGTCGAATTAAGTCCCTGTAAGCGATTAAACTTGATTTTGCCATACCAAAGCCTTCAAAACTTATTTCTAAGTTATGTAGAGGTTATCTAAGGTATGTTAAGCCTATGTCACTATTCCAGAGTGTTTGTTGCATTAAACTGGTTATATTTACGCATCAGTGCGCGTATAACCTTCCAGAAAGCGATCTAGAGTTTGAAATCGAACAAGAGTTGATATGTGCAAAGAACACACATATTTATACAAATTCCAAGTATGAAAAACAATATTTCATTGATTTGGTATCTGTTTAATGGTCGTAGTGACACAGGTGTCACACGTTAGCAGTGATGAAGAAGATGTTCCAGTGATAAGGAAGAAGGTTAAAGACATTCCAGTTTTCAAAGTTGATGCTGAAGTTGATGCACAAAAGATTCCAGTGATATGTGAAAACTGTGAAGCAGTAAAGAAGCAGAACAGTACATTGATTCATAACATGAACAGATTGAAAGAATCTTATGATGTTCTGAACAAAGCCATGAATCAATACAATTTGTCTAGCAGTGAACAAGCAACAACAATGAAGACACTACAAGGAGCTTTTATGACAAAGTAGAAAAGTGTTAACAGTTATATTGAGAAGTGTGCTGTGCTTGAACAGAAACTGGAAACTCAAAAATTGAAACAGAAAGAGTTAATAGATTGTTAAAAAGTTACTCATGTTGTTGACAGGATTTATCCAACTATTGAAGGCATGAAGGCTTTTGATGAAGAGGAAACATCTGAAGAAAAAACTTCTGAAAAGAAGAAGGATACTGAAGTGAATGATTCTGGTAAGAAACAAGGTTTCAGTTACAACAAGTGTCCACCCCCGCTTGAAAATGGATATTCTCCACGAAATCCAAATTCAGAATTAGTCAAAAAGGCAACCAATTTACAGTGGGAGTCTGAGTCTACAGAAAATTTGCCAGATAACATTGATGTTACTTTCACATCGTCTAACACTGATCATGAGTCTGAGTTAATAAAGAAAGTGGTCGATCAGGTGTTGGATAACGATGAAACCGAGGAGTCAAAATCGGAGTCAAACTCAGAGTCAAAGTCTGACAAGTCAAAGTCAACAGTCAAAAAGGACAAAAGGGTTTACAATAAAGAGTTTTTGTTATCAAAATCTAATTTGAATGATGAACCAATCAAAGTGGCTTATACTTTGAATGATTCTGACAAATTATATTCTGATGAAGAATTTCCAATAAGAGGTGTTAAAACTGACATGATTAAAAAGATTTTCAAACTAACAGAAATTAATATTTCTGAAATAAAAGATGTAAATTTTTCTGAAAAATCTAAAAAATACACCTCAAGAGATCAACAACGGCTAAACAAGAAAAAGGGTTATGGTTCTGGTTTTCAAAAGAAACCAAATCATAACGGTAATTTCAAAAGAAAAGGATTAGGATTTATTCCACCGAAAAATCATAAAAATGAAAAAACATATAAACCAAAAACTGTGTTTGTTACAGGAAAATCATCTGAAGAAGAAAAGGAGCAGTTGTTCAGGAATCAATCAAACAAAGAATTCCTTGCAAAGAAGCAAGAGGAAATGGAGAAAGAAGATGTTCAGAAAAAGGAGACGAGAACCTGTTTTCAATGTAAAACCGTTGGTCATATTACCAGGAATTGTCCTATGGCAATCCAAACAAAACAGGGAGTTTCTCTTAAACTGAAAGAAAAGATGGTTGAGAATGAACCACCAACTGAACAATTTAAAGTTTTCAAAAATTTGAAATTTGAAGTTGGTGAGTGTTCAAAAAGATTTTACAAGAGGAGAACAAATCTTGACAACCAAAAGTGGGTTGTTAAGAAATCTGATGATAGTTCTAGCAATGATTCTGATTCATCAAAATCAGAGGAGCTATTTTCAGGCAATGAGTCTGATTCCACAAAGTCAGAGGAGCTACGTGTTGAGTTAAAATTGAAAACGTCAGTTCCTCCAATGGATGATGTTAATTTTCCACCATTGAGGGCTGAGAATTTTAAACAAAAGGTTGGTAAAATTGAGATTTCAAATCAATTTTTCTCAGAAAAGAAAGAATTTGATGTTGAAAAAGCCTTTAACCCCACAGTGCAACATATTTTTGGCAAAATGGTTGATGGGAAGGTCAAAGGGGTGAAAGAATTTTATGAGAATAAAACAAAGAAACCAGGTAAAACTGTGACATCCCAGGTTTGTGACTGGGATGGAACATATTATGATGAGTGAAAAGTATGACTTGCCGGAGCTCCCAGGTTGGTAAGAGTGGAGCAGGAATCGGCATCTTTCTTGAGAAATTCACATTGGTGATATTTCGACTTACAAGTGGTAAATCAGGGACATTAAGTTGTACTTGATTTTCTACAAGTGGTATTGGTTGTTTGAATTTAAAATTGTTACATTTTTCAAATGATTGAAGGAACAAGATGATGAACCCCTAACCTACAAGTGGTTTTATGAAATCAACAAAACTAATTTTCCAGAAAAACCATTTGATTAAAACAAACTTAAGTGTTTTGAAATCACAATGGGAAAATAGTTTGTTGTCAGGGGGAGTTCTGATTGTTTATGCCAAGTGGATGGCGATTTGAAGTGATTCGATATCAGTTGTCACTTTACTTGTATAGTTTGTTTTCAAATTTCCTTTAAATGATTTTGAATTTTAGGGGGAGTAAGAATTTTTTTCAGAAAATCCAAAAACATTTGAAAATTTGAAAAAGTAAAAAACATGATAAAATGTAAAATGAGTTTTGTTGTAAAAAGAGGAAATGATAGTACATCAGTGGACGATCACAGCATGCTAAAGAATTGGAAAGTCAAATGTGATAAACGGTCTCACTGATGATGTGCCAGTAGGTTTTTACACATTTAGTAGACTGTGACGAGATATAAACCTAAATTTCAAACTTACTTATATCGTGGGGAACATCACTCGGATATATGGGTAACCCCCGAAATCTTGTTTGAAAGGTCCCTCTTTCTGAGATACTAGGTCTTTATGCTCAGTGATATTTGGGGTATTATCCCGGGACTTCTGATTTTGCGGAAGCAATGGCCTAGTCCCTGGAGAATACTTTACGCTTGCTTGAAATATAGCACCGCCCTCAGCATAAAAAAATGATGAAACATTGCAAAATGCTAATCATGTGCTGTTGAAGAAAAGATTCTCTAAAGGGAACACACCAAAAGTCGAAGCCGTCATCTCTCTGATTTTGCGGAAGCAATAGCCTGAGCTCTCACGGCCCTCGCATTTAACCCTTTACAGATATCATCTGTGGTATACTCACCTGTAAGACTGAATATTGGGATCTGGATACGGGAGTATATTCTGAGGTGGTACACACGAATAAGTTTAAGTGCTTAAAACACTAATCTCATATCTCGAAACAGTTGAACTTTGTGTGAGAATTTAAGTGGATCAGTATACTGACAATCTAAGTGAATCGTCTAGAACTTAAGATGTATAAAGCTTAACGGTGTTGGTGATTTATCTCATAAACTGATATGATCCTCTTGCGTAAACTCACAAAAATATTGTTTGTAGATATTTGTTTATTGCATTTTCATTCTACATTCAAAAATCCAAAAAGATTTTAATTGTGTTTTAGCATAAAATTTTTGAAAAATTCAAAAAGATTTTCGACAACTGATGTTGGAGAGCTGATTTTCAAAATTCCAAGTGCTAAACAGGATGAACAAGGTTTAGGAGATATTTGAAAAGAAAATTGTTTGTAAAGAAAAAGTTATTCTCACAAGTGGTTCATCAGTGATTAACATTGTAAAATCATTTATTGATTGTGTTTACAAGTGGTAAGCAGAGAATAAATTGTCAAATTTTAAATTCGTGAAATTTATTTCTGGGTTAAGAATGTGCAGGTTAACCAGGTTTCGATCCAGAGCAGGATGTGAGTCAGGTTTCAATTCTAGAACCTGTGAAAGTCAGATTATGATCCTAGTACAACTCAAGGGGGAGTTTGTTAGCAAAAGGGGAGTCTGAAGCTGATGATGCTGATGAACTTAAGGAATCAAGAGATCTGATCAAGAAAGTGTAAAAGCCAGCTACAGATCTTGGGATGATAGTGAGTTAAGAGCCAGGTCGAAATCCTGGAGAAGAAGAGAAGACAAAGATTGAGGATACTTTACATTGTTAGATATTTCGGGAGAAATCGAGAAGACTGATAAAGACTGAAGATGTTGAAGACTCGACACTGAAGACTCGTCAACATTCGAGGGGGAGTCTGTTGGTGCATGCGTCTGTCGACTTCATCTTGTATCGAGTCTTATATTGTATTAGATAGATTTAGGCACGTTGTACGAGAAAAAATGTCAAATATAGGGTGAGAGGCAATTTCACACAGAATTAGAAGTTGTAATTCCGTTTGAAATCGCCATGTCAAGTTCAACCGAAATCAGTAATTTCGTTTGAATGTGATTTCGCTTGAAGCAGTTTCAAGCGGAATTACAATGCCTATATATATGTGTTGTCTGATTTTGTTTGAATTAGTCTTGAACATTCCGGTTGAGAGCCGAAGTGCTGCCGAAGTGTCTACTCGCTGTAAATCTTTGTCAAATCAATCTAAAGACAGTTTAAAGTGATATTCTAGCTGAATTGAACTCGATACGTTTGTTTCCGCCTTTCATATTGAGAAAAACTCTTCTGATCGACTCATTCGGGTCAGAAAACGATCCTACACTGTAAAACGCCAAAAATTTAAAAAAAAATCAAAATGGCTAATATGCTTTCTTAGAGATTCAGTATTGTTATTCATGAAGTTTTCACTAAATGGATTTTGCTGCATGAGATGGACAAAAATTCAAGAAAAAGATACCGATGACAGTCAATGTCATTTTGTGTTCTTTGTTCTTGAAGAAGGCTTGGATGACGTGTGGGTGGGTTTTTCGTTTGGTTCTTCAACTTGATCTTCATCTTCAAAGATCTATATCCCCAAAAAAACATCCACAAAAGCCGCTTCAACAGACGAGCAGACAAAAATAATCAAATCGATGGGTTTGTTAAGTTTTACATAAAACGCCATATATCTGGTGAAGATTGTGAAGAGATAGACTGATGACAGTGAAGATGGTGAAAAGAGATCCGATTAGGATATTTTATTTTTTATTTTTTTTTCGCATCTATTTTTTTCCCTATGTTTGTAATATAATCTTCTGATTGTAAAACACCAAGATACCACAAAACGCCAAAATGTATATAAAAAATAATAGAACAATGGGTCATTTCGTCTAAAACGCCTTTGAATCTAAGAACAAACAATGCGGCGTCATCCTAAAAAGTCCTGGCCATACTCAGTATGGATGAAGCCATTCACAGAGAAATTCTGACCCCCCCTTGGAGTTCCAATGGCATACGATTTGAATAACGCCATAAAACGCCAAAAATACTGATACAATGAAACCATGAAAAACGCCATATAATTATTGAATTTGGTTAACGCCAAAAAATCTTAAACGCCAAAAATAAATCAATATTGTGAAAAAAGAAATTCGAAAAGCGGAAGATAAAATGACCAAAAAACCCTTCCGACCCTGATCATGCCCCGCGCCACGTGTTGGGCCAGGATGCGTTCTCACCGTTCTCACACTTTTTTCCGTTTTCTCCAGAACACGTTTCTATATATATATATATATATATATATATATATAGGGTCAGGATTTAGAGAAAACGGTGAAAACTAGAACAGTGAGAACGCTTATGGGTCGTCCGATCAAAACAATCCATGGACTAGATTGCGCGGTGGCGTTTTCGTAAATAACATCAGTTTTATTATGTGGGACGCGCTTCATTAAGGGTAAAAGGGTCTTTTACCGCTCATATTCAAAACGCCATCAAATGATAATACGCAATTAAAAAAAAAACGCCAAAAATTAGTGATAAAACGCGTTTGATATTACAGGAAGATGAAACAACACAGTAACTGAATTTCAGTTATTAACATTTATTAGAAGAAATTACCTCCTAAATTACGCGCCAAAACATCATTATATAAACGAGTTAAAACATAGCTTCCATAATCACTTAAATCTATCAATTTCTGCAAAAACATATTTAACCAAAAACGAGTAGGATCGGTTTTCGACTCCCGAACGATTGCATATGACACGTGTGACGTACGGAATCCATTCACGTGCGTGGACCGAACACGAGACCGTACTATAGACGTGATTCTATTCAATATACGACAAGTACAAAGCACCACGAATCACCCTGAGCACTTTCTCTCTCTAGTTTCTCTCTCTAACCTTCAAAGCTCCAAGTCTCTCAAATGAAAAAAGTTCTAAATCTAAGCCTTAACTCCTCTATTTATAGGCAAAGGATATAAGGAGAGTTTCCTTATTTACAATAATGCCACCTTGCCTTTTCTATCTAAATATTACAATATAAGGCTTGATTTAATCTGTTTCTGCTACGATATGTCTTGACGGAGGCGATAGACATAAATGCACCAACAGACTCCCCCTTGGATATTGCCGCAGTCAATCTCATAGCGTCTTGTCTTTTTCTCTCTCTGAGTCTTTTTGAAGATTTGACGTCTTTAGCAATCACAGACTCCCTTTTGCTTGAACAGAATCCCCGTGGATCTGTCTTCAGCTTCAGCTCCCCCTTTCATTAAACTCTTTCTTCAGGCTCCCCCTTTCGTCAAGATTCCGTGCTTTTGGGACCGACACCCGGCTTTCCGGATACAAGCTCCCCCTTGCGTCGAGCTTGTCTTCAGACTCCCCCTTAGAATCGGATATCGGGATCGTAATCTGGTACAACATCTGCAAATTCTCAAACATTTATAAGTGACAACGTTTTGAACATCCAGGATTGAAAAACCTGGCTCTCTCAGCATAAGCTAAAACATTTCAAATATGCAACAGTGAAAGCTTTTTCGATTGTCCAGGAATCATGACCTGGCTCTTAAAACTTTTAAATCAAGAACCTGGCTCTAAAATATAATAATATGAATATATCCAGGATTAATTTGATTCCACTCCCCCTATCAACAATCTTCATAGATTTGGCAGTTTCAGCGACCAAGATCAAAACCTAGCTCTTTATGACGGATTTTAACAAATCACAGTTAATCATCAAAGTCCAACTTAATGACCTTGGAGGCTTCACAAACTGTTTTTGATTTTTGATTTTAAAAACTTCAAGTTTCAAATTAATGAACTTGTTTATTTTCAGAAACACGATCAGCATACTTAGATTTTGAAACTCAGCACTCAGACATCGGTTGTTGAAACTAAAGTGAAATCAAAATATTTTTGTATTTTTCTGAAATATAAAGCAGTAAAGAAATATTTACAAACATATTTACAGACAATATTTTTGTTTGAGTTCGCGTCAGATGATCATATTAGTTTATGACAAATCACTAGTACCGTTGAGCTTTAAACACTTTAAGTTCTAAACGATTCACTTACATTGTCAGTTTACAGATCCTCTTAAATTTTCACACAAAGTTCAATTGATTCGAGATATGAGATTAGTGTTTTAAGAACTTAAACTTATTCGTGTGCCCCACCTCAGAATATACTCCCGTATCAAATTCCCTAGATTCAGTGTTACAGATGAGTATACCAATCTGATATCTGTATTCTGGGTTAGTGCGAGACCTTGAGAGCTCAGGTATGAACTTCCGTTCAATCAAAGAGATGAAGGCTCGAGTTTAGGTGTGTTCCCTTTAGGGAATCTTTTCTTCAACTGCAATTGATTCATATCTTTTGATATTTTTCAATTCTTATGCAGAGGGTAAGCTTTAAAAGCGCGTAAAGTATTATACGAGGTCTAGGCCATTGCTTCCGCAATATCAGAAGAATAGGTATAATACCCAAGATATCAAACAGTATAAAGACCTAGTATCTCAGAATCAGGCAATCTTTCAAACAATATTTCAGAGGTTACCCATATATCCGAGATATGTTCCCCACGAGATAAGTAAGTATTTGATATTTAGGTTTATATCTCGAAAACAATCTACTAAGCGTGTAAAAACCTACTGGCATATCATCAGTGAGACCGTTTATCACATTTTAACTTCCATTTCTTTAGCGTACTGTGATTTTCTATTGATGTACTATCATTTCCTCTTTTTACACACAACTCATTTTTGAATTTTATCATGTTTTTTGCTTTTTCAAATTTTTCTAATGTTTTTGGATTTTCTGACAATTTCTTACTCCCCCTAAAATTCAAAACATTTAAAGAAAAATTGATAACTGGATACTGATAGCTTTGTCTCGCCACCAATTTTCTGCTTCACATGCTCTGTTTTGCAGAAAACATACCCCCATGATTTACAACACATTGATATTTTACAGTTTGAAAATCGTTTTTCAATCTTGTGAAATTAATCATGTTTGTTCAGCCGTGAGGGTTTCGGCGTATTCACTCAACATATATTTGAAATTTTTGAATTTTTGACAAAATTTAAAAACAAACATTTTTTTTGACAAAATAAAAACATATTTTTGGTTTTTAAAATTGTCAATTTTTAAGGTTTATGAAATATTGTTTATTTATGTACAGAAATCAAACAAACTCCCTGTTTAACATTCGCAGGGTTCAGCAGCTTTCTACTCTCGTGCCAGGCTGCTTCCTTCGTTGATTTGACTTTCATCTTCTTTCTGAAGCACCTGCACATTCAAATTACTCAATTACTTGAACAATTTAGCCCAGGTCTGTTTGACCTTAGGCATTTCAACACAATATGCTTCATTCAACTTCGGAAAATCTTTATCATTTTTCACAAATGTATTTTCATTCCGATTGTCACTCACAGAAACCTTTTGTTTCTTTTCAACCCAAGATTCTCCTTTCGAAGCACTTCCTTTGTAAAAATGTGATTCATTTTGAACATTTTCGGCTTCCAAGTTTGCTTTGAATCAAACTTGGTTGACTTCTGATTCACAACATCAGACTTCTTTTTCGTTTCAACACCAACAGGTTTTAGATTTGGACACTTGCGAGCAAGATGTCCAGTTTGATCACATTTAAAACATGGTCTCATGGACACATCTTTGACCTGTTGTTGTTGCTTTTTCTGAGCATAGAACTCTTCATTAGACTGTCGTCTAAATAGGAGTTCTTTCTCTTCTTCGGAACTTGTTCCGTGAACAAAATTCATCTTTTGCTGATAGTTTGGCGTTTATTTCTTTTCCAATTCTGTTTCTTTTTATAACCCAACCCAGCCTTCATGTTTTTCTTTTTGTAACCAGGTTTGTTACAAAAAGTTTTGTGACTCTTTCCAGCAAATTTTGAAATTTCGGATTTTTCAATTTCAATCAATTTGAAAACTTTGTCAATCTTTTCTGAAATCACATTCTGAATCGGGGCTTCATTATCTGAGAATAATGTGTCCGATCCCATCATGGTATACACCAATCCTTTTGAATCATCATTCGCGTTTTTCACAAATTTTGAGTTTTTCAGATAACCTTCATGAAAACTACCTTCATTTTCATCCTGTGATTCAGATTTACCTGTTTCAACCGACTCTTCTTTCAAAACACTTTCAACGACCTTACCTACCACCTTTGAATCACTAGAATCATCAGATTTGGAATAGGTTACGTCAATGTTATCTGGCAATTGATCAACCATGTTGAAAGCCTTTTTCCACCTTCTCGTCATCATAGAACGTGAATTTTTCCTCAAACGGTGGTGGAACCTGATGATACTCTGAGCCAATTCCTTTCTTATTTTGCTCAGAATCTTTACCATCCGGTTTTAGATTGAAAATGCGTTCAAGAACATATGATGAAGCGTGATAACTGTGTAACTTGTTGTTATCTTGTTCTAAATCAGCTATTTTACGCTTTAGCTTAGCAACATCTTCAATGTAAGAATTTACAACTTGTTACTTTATTGAATACTGTCGCTTAAGCGTATCAGATGTTTCAGAACAATATTTCAATCTTGATTGAACAAGTTTCATTTGACTTTTCACATCTTCATGTGACTCTTTTGTAATGTGATATGCCAATTTTATTGAATCGTATTCCTTTTTCATTTCTTGAAAAACATTTTCCTTTTGTAAACACTCTTCTGCCATTTTTAAAATCTTTTCTTTCAAAGTCTCATTTTCTTTTTCTAAATTCTTGCATTTTTGTGTGAGCTTTTTGTCATTATCTTTCAAAATCTTTTCGTTTTCTAACATTTCTTTGCATTTATTTTTGAAAACTTCTTCTATTTTAGTGAATTCAATGTCTCTTTTTTCTGAATTTTTCATCTTTTTCAGTACAAGGACTGCACGTTTCCATACATTTCTTGCACTGTTCAGAATCAGTTGAAGTATTTACCTCAGTGATTGGCACTTCGGCTTTCTCTTCCGTCTGTGTCTAATCAGCTTCATTATTCTTCTGTTCCTTACCAACACCAACACTATCATCCACTTCAACCGAACTTTCAATCTTCACATCATCTTCATTCTGCTGTTTTTCAGTAACAGCTTCTTCTTCCTTTTCTTTCTCTTCCTCAGCTACCTTCTTCAAATCATTCACCAACTCATCAACATTCTTCTTCATTCTTTCTTCATCCCTCTTTTCAGACTTGCGGTCATCACATCACAAATTATCTTGTCCAGCCTTTTCAGATAAGTTTTATCTTTTACGTTTGAGTAATATTCGCCGGACAGAGGAATTACTGCAAGAACATCATCAAAAACCACTTCCTTTCGATGAACAACTGGATCACCATTTTTGTTGACATAACAATCTCTTTTCTTGCCCTATCTCCCATAGTACTTTGCTTCCTCATACTCTTCACGCATTTTCTCAATTTGACAACCAGCAAAGAATCTTTCTCGTTCAGTCTTTTCTTTCAGAATTTCTTCTCGACTTCTTTCCTTTATCTCGGTAACAAATGCATGATGTTTGTTTGATGATATAGTTTTGCCATGAGCTGTGAACCGATCATCAACAAGATCATCTTCTGGAAGGAATTCGCTCCAGTCAAAGCCTTCATCATCTTGAATCACAACACAAGCTCTTGATTTCTCCTTTTCAGGATTATCTTAAATTTGTTTCAACCTTGGTGATTCCTCTTTGTTCTTGTGATAGATCGCCTTTTGATAGTAATCTTCTTTAAACGGATTAGCGGTTTCTTCAACAACAGAGTTTCTGCATTCTCTTTTGAAATGACCCTTTTGTTTGCATTTGAAGCAGGTCACTTTTGATTTGTCGAAGCCCAGTTTTGTTGATGGTCCACAAATTGATTGTCTGCCAGTAATATCCATGAACCGCTGAGCTCTTCGAATGCAGCTTGCTAAACACCATCTTAAATCAATGAGTTCCATCTCTTCTGGATCGATCTGTTCGTAATCTTCCTTTGTCAGTTTGCAATTTCCAATTTTCCCGGCTACCAGATCTTCGTATGATTCCAGAATTGATCCTAGAAGGCTCATTTGCTATTTAGCAGCGTTGATGTTCATTGTTGAAGACTTCTTTAGCGTTAAAGCGATGTTGCAGAGAATCTCTTCAGGTTCTTCAGAGTTTGATGTTGTTGATGATGAATGATATCCTGGATCGTAGCTTGATGAGCTTTTCTGTGATTCTTTTGTCTTTTCAACACTGTATGCAGTCTTTATCGGCTCGCTAACTGTCACCGAGGGTACACTACCCTTGTAGTAAAGACCGACATTCTGGTGATGCGAAGAACTACTCATCTTGCTTTGCTTTTGCAGCTCAAGCTCATGACTTTCTATCTTTTCTATCAAAACATCAAGAGTAATTGTATCAAACAACACATCATTTTTCAAAATAAACACGCACGTTTGCCACTGATCAGCTCGTGGTAATGCTTCAATGATTTTATCAATTATTACTTCATGTGTTTTTGTTATCCCAAATCTATCGAGCTCGATTTTAAGGTGACAAAATCTTTCAATCATTTGTCGTACCGATTCACCTTTTAAACCATCAAACAAATCAAATTCCTTTTTAAGTAAAGCAATTTTAATCATTTTAATCTGTTTTCCCCCTTTTGAAGAACCATCATGAATTAACAAATAGAAAATATCATCTCTGATAGATTGCTGAATCAGTGCAATCATTTTCTGTTCATATGAAAATTTTCGTTTGTCTTCATCGGAAAGATCATTTAGATGAATCTCTTCATGCTTATCATTTATCGGTCGGCTGTATCCAAACTCCAAACAGAACCAACTCTCGTGAGCATATGCCTTTGTCTAGTTCAGAAACCTCTCTTTCCACCATGTGTAATCTTCTATGTTTTCAAGTTTAGGTGGTTTCGAATAAGTCCCATAGAAGTTATCATGTTTAATATTATCATTGATTGCTTTTGTTATGGTTTTTGGTGTAACGGTTGAAGTTTCTGAAGATTCTGATGTGAAAGCTTTGTAAAAGGTGTTATAGAATTCTTCACCCATGATGTTTCTCGTTTATCACCTCGAATAACCTGCAAACGAACAAATAAACGATCAGTTTTAAAAATGAACAGACAGTTGGATTGGACATGTATCCGATCGAACAAGTTCAATGAAAGTCAACATAATAACAACGATCGGATGGCAATGGATCGGATGTCAATTCGACCGGTTGGTCATCCGACGATTGGCTCACAAATCAATTGATTTAAATGACTGCTAGGTGTCGGATAGCTATCCGATGATTGACAATAGGTAAGTGTTGGATGGCTATCCGAGAGTTGACACTGGGCAAAGTGTCAGATGGTGATCCGTACGATTAGCCAATCGACGATTGTCACTTATCAATCAAACAAACGTGTTATGTAACGGACGATGATCCGACAATGTGCTATCCGACACTTGGACCTGTGAAACAAACAAATAAAGTGTTTAGGATCGGATGGCGAATCGAACGAATCGCCGTTCGACACTTTGACAAAATCTCTTTACACTTTAACTCGGATCGGATGGTGATCCGACACTTTACAATTATGATGACGAAAATTGTATGAAATGCACGTGGATCGGATCGTGAGTCGATCGAATCACCAACCGACGATTGCCACAAAAATTTAACTAACTGACAAAATATAATTGGTCCTCAAAACTGCAACCTGATCTAATGCAGCCGACAAATATCTAAAAATCCTGAACTCACTAAATTTCTATTGGGCCAAAACTATTAAATCACATGGGCTGCATCAGTTTGAAAATATTGAGCAACAATTATCACATGCAACAATTTAATGTCCAAAAAGATCTGTTCATATAATACTCCTATTGGGCCGTTCAAAACTAGTGGGCCGGTGCAATTAATTGTTTCACGTGGGCTGTGGATTGAATGAGATTTTTATGTAATGTTTGAACGAAATAGTTGAGTGTCGGATGGTGATTCGATCGAATCGCCAATCGACAGTTGACACAATAACAAGTATTTGAACAAATGAACTTACTGAGTATCGGATGGTGATTCGAACAAATTGCCACTCGATAGTTGAGAATTCTAGACAAACAAATCCACTTCGATTGAGTGGTGATCCGAGAGTTGCAACAATATCAAGAACAGTAGTAAATTTTAATATTTTCGGACCAGAAAAATTATGATTTCTCACTAACCATTTAGAATTAAGTTTTGAAAATTTGTAGGTTTGTAGATCAAACGTTTTCGCACAACGTATTAAAATTTCAGCCAATTTTATCTGTAAAAACTCGTTTAATTTGGTGTTTTTCAGTCAAGAACGTGAAGAAAAAGAGTAGAGTAAGAATTTTGACAAATCTGAAGTGATTTTGACTCTAAATCCGATGAAATCTCGTGCGATTTTGTGTGTTTGATCTGTGCAATCGAGCTCCTGCTCTGATACCACTTGTAGGATCGGTTTTCGACTCCTGAACGATTGCGTATGACACGTGTGACGTGCGGAATCCGTACACGTGCGTGGACTGAACACGAGACCTTACTATAAACTTGATTCTATTCAATATACGACAAGTACAAAGCACCACGAATCACCTTGGGCACTTTCTCTCTCTAGTTTCTCTCTCTAACCTTCAATGCTCCAAGTCTCTCAAATGGCAAAAGTTCTAAATCTAAGCCCTAACTCTTCTATTTATATGCTAAGTATATAAGGAGAGTTTCCTTATTTACAATAATGCCACCTTGCCTTTTCTATCTAAATATTACAATATAAGGCTTGATTTAATCTATTTCTGCTATGATATGTCTTGACGGAGGCGATAAACATAAATGCACCAACAAAACGCCAACTTAACCAAAACGCCAAAAATGGCAACAATCGTTTCGTGGAGATACACTCTGGCAATCAGGCGATTCGTCCTCCGTTTTGACAACAAAAGGAGGGTGTATGTTAAGACGGTCAGGGCAATTTTGAAGATGGAAGAAGAGGAGAGGGGTATCTTATCCCTTGGCATCGCTCTAGACAACGAATGCCATGAAACACATATGCTTATGAAAGCATTAACCAGGAAATTTGGACCAATCAAAGCAGATGTGAAGCCGGACCCTGTCATGACATCATGGCGTTTTGATGATGAAACAGACATGGTGACCTTTATATACGACAGCGGAGAGCAGGAAGTCTACTGGCTTGAAAACATCATGACAAAGCAAGGTGTTGTGCTGAGTCCAGGATCTGGTGAGTTTGACGGAGCTTCGGTCCCGAAACGACGTGTTTGGTGCGTTTATTACGACTAAGAAAGGAGTAGAAGATAGATACGGCACTGAGCAATCACTTACAATCTGGTCTCTATTGATTATTCAACGTTACAGCACCACGAGACCAGTTGGACAACATTTCCCCTCAGGGACCAAAAGCTTGTCCAAATGGGAACCCCAAGTCCCTATTTAAAGACAACTACCCATGTGTCCATCCGTCCGGATTGTCATCCGACCGGATGGTCATCTGGCCGGATGGACCTTTACATTATCAAAACCGTGTCCAACTTTTCTCCTATTCTATACAATATTCAACACACGCTCTATCTAACTATCTGCACAGTGGCAGACGTACGAAATATGCACCAACATCTTGGTTTCATGGAATAATTGCATAACGTTACTTGTACGAACACAAAAATGGACTCAAAATTGGAGTTAATGCAAGACATGTTCAAGTAGAGACTTCATAATCTTCAGGAACAAGAAGCCGATGAAGGTGAAGGTGATGGCATGGATGAATACATGAAGTTTACTATCCAAAATAATACCAAAAATCTCACGGGATAAATACATAAGTTACACACTTGATATTGTGAAACCGAACGCAAAAACGTAACTTACAAAATATTCCGGAAAATACTCTTGTAAATATATTTTTGGCAAATAATATTTTGGAAACAAAAGAAGTGAAAATATGATTTTTGTACTTATTACCAAGTTAAGTCATATTTTCAACAAAAAGAAAATATATTATTTTGAGAATACGAATACAAGAATACGAAAATACATGTATTAAATACTCCTATCCTTGGGAAGGAAATACGAAAATAAATACTTGAGAAGTATTATAACTTTGGATAATGTTAAAGACATAAAGGAAACGTAACTCAAAACATGAATACTAAGGAAAGGCACGGCCCGCTCGTCAAATAGACCCTAGCACATTGTAGGTAGACGTGTTTACTGACGAGATTTGAGTTACGAGTATTGAAGACGCAAAACTGTGAGTTCATGCTCCCCCTTTTCTCCTAACTGTTTTCGGTTTTATAACTCTAGGGGGTGAAATACATGTTACGAATGCTTAAACAGTATGAAATGCCTATGAAATACTAGTTCATGTGAGCATAGACTTAATATTGAAATGCCATTAATACTTAATTAGGGACGAGGGTTAGATCTAACGGGTACGGTCGAGCCCCACTCATGGTTACAACTAGTACCAAGCAGTGCTTCGGTGTCCCAGTCGAGGGAAATCGACATAGTCAAGGGAAATTGACATAGTCAAGGTAAATTGACATAGTCGAAGGGAAATTCGACATAGTCGAGGGAAATCGACATAGTCGAGGGAAAATCGACAAGGGTATATGCCTACTCATTACGAGTGCTCCCTATGTCCTCACATGCCTTAAAATCCTTGTAAAACATTTATGTTCATACACGCTTTTCATACCTGTTTACAAAGGAGTCTCTCAAAGATTTACAAGATTCAGTACTCACACAAAACGCATGAACTCGCTCAACTTTTGTGGATGTTTTCCAAAATTACATGTATTTCAGGTGACAGGATGGATCTTAGGCGCGGGTGTCGTAACTAGAAGTAGACGTCAAGTTTAGATGTCATCCACTTTTGTTGGTTTGTAACCTAGTCGAAGGTTGTGTTTTAAAACTTAAATAATCGGTGTTTGTAATACTCAAATTTTATGAATAGATGAACATCGTTTTGATCAGGTAGTTGTTTATTACGATTGAATGCAATGATATTAAACCAGTCACACATCATACGCTTCCGCAAAAGTCAGGGTGTGACAGTTTGGTATCAGAGCTTCGATTATAGTGAACTAGGATTCCTTCTCGAGTCTAGACTACAATCACTAGAGTTCTCTCACAAAAACATTTTACAAAAAGGTTTTGCATTGCATTCACGTAAGCGTCAAGATCCATGAGTCAAACAATTTTCAAAGAAGAGACAAGGCAAGGACATTAGTAGGGAATACCCCAAAATAAGGTGCGAACTAAGGCATAGTCTACACGAGTTAGACTTACCAAAGACAAAATGACCCCCCAAAGGATAAACGATAGTTATACGTGATATGATACATCAAATTGCCTGCTTATGCTAAGTAACATACTTGTTTATTGATATATATACATATGAATAAGTGTACGGAATAATTATTGACGTGAATAAGATACCTTCGACTCCGAATCCTATTATTGTACTTACCCGCACGATGAAGCTATCGACCTCGCGTTCATTGCAAAGCTCATGGCTGGAGTGGTTACCAAACGAGATTCTGAGCTTGCTTCCGTAGGAAATGGCTGCTCTTCTCTCTCGATCGTGAAGGTGCCTGACTACGGAAGTGACGGCGAGGCAGAGGCGGCAACCTTGAACGAATTCTTAATCAGTAAGATGAGGTCCCTGCGGCTTTTGTGAAGCGAGATTGACGACATACTTGACCAGAAAAGGAAGATGAAGTATTCATCTTGAAGGTGCCCCTCCAACTACTAGGAATTCTCCTTATTCCTATTTCGTTTAATCATCATGCCTATTCGCGCGTAACGATAACGAGTGTTAGCGCGTAGACCACCACAATGGTCCTTTCCATGTCATAGGTATAAGGACAGTAGTGTCCCCTCTTTGGTTGATCATCTGCTTGGACGAGAGAAAATTGGGGTAACTGTGCAAGACAATTTATTATTACGGGGGCCCACGTAATAACGACTTGTAGTGCATGGAAATCCTGGTGGACTCTGCGGGTCAGGTTGATGATCACCATCCCTCCAAGAATAATCTATAGGTGTTCACACCTTCATCTGGTAGAACAATACATAATACCATTGCTTTAGCGCTTTATAAAGTAGGAAACCTATCTTGCCTACTTCGTGTCTGACACTTCTACCCGTGTACGAGACGTTTGAGAACCGATATTTAAGTAAGTGAAGATGGATAACATTCGGAAAGATTCAGTGACCTTACACTCTCTATCACCCCTGCATGAACAACCCCCATCTCAGGGAAAGTATACCCGCCTTGTAAAGCTATGTAGAAGGAAAACAATAAGCCAAGTTGCCAAGCCTATGTGAAGGCTTAGTAATTGTTTCCTCGTTCATACATTATTGATTATATATGCATGTGATATTGGGTGATTACATGTTTGCTTATGGTGCTATGTACCTCATAAACAATTATGGAGTGTTGTCTAACCTACCTTATACCTTTTGACAGAAGAGAATGCCGCCCAGACGAGACACAGACACTAGTATGTTACCAAGGACAGAAGCCGAGCTTCAAGAACGTATCTCACAGGCAATTGCACGACATGAAGCCCTCCGCTCTAAACACAGCGGTGGCACTTCTGGAAATAACCGTCTAACTGGCTGTACCTATAAACAGTTCCTGGACTGCAAGCCATTGAACTTTGATGGCACAGGAGGTGTCGTTGCGTTTGTTCATTGGGCAGAGAAGACTGACTCTATTCTAAGAATGAGTAACTGTTCACCCCAGCAGAGTGTTACCTTTATCTCAGGGTTGTTTTTGGATGGCGCACTCTCCTGGTGGAACCTTCAGGTTCAGACCCTTGGTGCAGATGCTGCTTATGCACTGAGCTGGGACGAGCTCAAGGAAATGATGGAGAAGAAATACTGTTCTAGGGCTGAAATCTAGAAGCTTGAGGTGGAGTTTTGGAATTTGAAAATGGACAGACCAAAGATTTCTGAGTACGTCCAGCGATTTCACGACTTGTCTAGGGTCGTCCCCTACTTAGTCAAGCCGGAATTCAAGAGGATTGAGCGATTCATTTGGGGACTTGCACCTCAAATTAGGAGCATGGTTACTACCTCAAAGCCCTCGACCATCGCAGAGGCTATCGATTTGAGTGTCACTCTTACTGAAGAAGCTCTGCGCATGGGAAAATTTTCGGAATTTGAGGATAACAAGAAAGAGACTCATGTGGAGTCAGCAGGCAATAAGAAGAGGAAGTCTTCAAACCTAAAGATAAGCACCCAAGTCAGCTATGGAAACTCTAAAGCGGACAAAAGAAAGGGAGTAAACCCGCCGCGTAGCAGGAAAGCTGATAGAGCCACTAATAAGGCTGGTGATAAGGTTTACTTGGGGACTAAGCCAAGGTGTGAGGAATGCAATTTTTACCATAAAGGTCAATGTCTGAAGCCTAAGTGCGGGAAGTGTGGAAAAGAAGGGCACAGCAAGGATGCCTGTTGGGCGAAGGATCCAGATGGAAGAGATAATGGTAGAGTACTAGGTTGCTACAGATGTGGTGAAGCAGGGCACTTTAGGAAAGATTGCCCTAGGAAGAACCAAGCAAGGAAGAGTCTTCACGACCGGAGCTCGTAAAGCACGCCAGGATCCAGATGCGGTTACGGGTACGTACCCTATTAACCAACCCTATGCATCTATTTTGATTAATACTGGCACCAACTTTAACTTTGTATGCTTAGAACTTAAGAAACTGCTTGGCCTAGTTTCAAGTAAAATAGATTTCTCGTATTCTTTAGAAATGGGCATATAGAAGGCTAGTTTAAGCAGACGAAGCAATCAAGGATTATATTTTGGGGATTCAGAAGGCCGAAACCTTCTGTTACCATTGACATAGGAAGCCATGATATGATATTCAGCATGGGTCAGAAATCCAAGTATACAGTTGAAGTCGTTCGATATAAGAAAATCAGTCGCATCCCTCTTGCGAATGATGAAACATTTACAGTACGCAACCTTCCTGCAATAGGTGAAAGGGTGCTAGACCCCAAAAGGCAGCGGATCTGCGACATCTCTCATTGATCGAAGAAACAACAGAAGCGCCTTTGAGTAGACTGCAAAGCCTGAGGACACCCCCGTGATGGAAGAAGTTCCAGTAGCCTTTTCTGAAGACTTGCCAGGAATACCCCCCCCCCCCACAACGACAAGAGAAGTTTAAGATGAACCTCGTGCCAGAAGCAGCACCGGTGACAAGATGATGCCTTACCAACTAGTTTCTTCTGAGAAGCATGAGCCTCCGATATAACTACAAGAGCTGCTAGACAGAGGGAATCAAGGACATGACACCCTTAGTTAAGGACACAAGAAGAAAGTCGACAGTTTCCACTTTGCATCAATTCCAGAGAATTGGATACCAAGGATTGGTATCCTTTGCCAAGGATTGATGACATGAACAGACCAATCGTCAGGTTATAGTTACCACTCAAAGATCAACTTGAGGACATGATGTCCTCAACTGTGAATACAAGAAGGAAATATCCCTAAAACGACCTTTAGGACTCGCTTCGAGCGTTACGAGTTCCTTGTTGTACCGTTTGGCTTAACACATGCATCGACAGTATTCATGGACCTCCTGAATCGAACGTGTAAGCCATACCTGGATATAACATGATTATATTGACTACATTCTTATATGGCCAACGACCAAGGAAGGTCGTGAGCAACAGCTGCAATTTATCTTGCGACTCTTAGAGAAAGAACAGTTATGTGCTAAGATGTCGAAAAGAGAATTTCGAATTCACGAGGTAAGAACTTTAGGATACATGGTGGATAAGAACGAGAGTCATGCCAACCTTGCAATCAAGAGCTAAAGAGTTAGAGCTGCAATTATGTGACGCTTCTCAACAAAGTCTCGACTGCGCGTCGATGCAACGAGACCACGGCATTGCATACGCGTCAGGATGATTAAGGGATCATGAGAAGAAAGCATGATCTAGATACAATGATTGCGCACCGCAAAATTTAACGTCATTACCTGTAAGAAAATGCTGCACGACCTTCACTAATCACAAGGGTTGCAGCACACCGTTGATCGTAAAAACTAGAATGTTAACGTAGATGGACTAAGCTACTGAACGATGCAGACTGTATGGACATGATACATGCTTGTTTGATAAACTTGATGAAAAGTTGGGACACTCACTTGCCCTTAGTGGAGTTTTCCTACAACAGTATTTATCACACCGCCGTTTAAACCGCTTCGTGTGAAGCTTTAGATGGAACATAATAAGTCGATCCCCGTCGTGTTGAACGGAGACCGGAGATAAACAATCTACTGGCCCGAATTAGTCCAGGAAAAACTAGAGGCAAGATCGTTCAGATATGTGATTATATCAAGACAGCCCGCGGAATACGGAAAGATTGCGCCGATGAGCGGCGTAAATCGTAGGAATTTGAAATAAGAAGTATGGCTTTAATAGGAGCCTCGCCTAGAGAAGGCATGATGTGATTTGGAAAACGTAAAGGTTGGACCCCCGGTGTAGGGATCGGAACCATTGCTCACCAATTTGAAACTTCCAGAAAAAAAAAGATCAGTAGTGATCGCGACACATTCCATGTGTCTAGTCTTTAGAGGAGTCTGACTCAAGGAACAGTCGTTGTTCCCACAAATAAGATTCACGTCAATGACAAACGAAAAAAATACTGTAGAACCTGTTAAGGTTACGGACCAAGAGTCCACAAAACGCAGAAAAGACGTAATTGATTTGCTTGAGTACAGTAGAATTCATATCATGACCCAGAGTACACGGGAACATGAAGACAAATTTTAAACATAAGTAACCACATTTGATTCACAACTCCCCTGCGATCGATGGCATCGCTTGAATTTCGGGACGCAATTCTTTTAACGGAGGGAGTCTGCGACAAATGTCACTCTTCCGTACATTTCGTACACTAATTGAACAGTAATTTGTGCTTTAAATAACTGTGCATTAGATAGCTTACAAGTGAATGAAATTCTGAATACTGTTATATACATACAATGGCATTTCATGTTGCAAGACTTACTACATGCAACACGATATAGTTCTAATAATGCACAGAACAGAATTGGCACCATTATCAGACAAACTAAAAAGCTGACAACGTTCAGCACATAGACAGACAATATTTTGAGGCCCAGTATGAGTCAGAGATGACGTATTACACTAGTATAGTGTGTAGGGAAGTAAGGACCACAAAACTGTTTTTCTAGGTGATAGATAAAGTGCCGGAAAGTGCCTAAAACCCACATAAAGTGCAGAATTCTGCATAAATCAGCAAAATTCAGCATTTTAACAAGTTTATTACATGCAAAAATATGGCAAACTGGTCTTGAATGCTTTCCTAAGTATCGGGGATTAAAAGCGTTACAAAAGGGTACATAAAGAACACTAAATGGAATAGTTTGACACATTAACGAACCGGTATCTAACCGAACAACCGGACATTACCCGAAACACCAAAATTATACTAGAAACATTGTTTTAATGTTTCTGAGCTAGTTATGATCCCCGAACACCCTAACACACTATATAACACATGTTACACATAAACACTAAACATTATACTTAACATTTAACTAGATGGTTGGAATTTACACTTAGACCCCCCCCCATATATAAGTGGACGGTCACTTATGTGACCCCACCTCCCAAATTTTGCAAGATCTCACTAGATCTCATTTGATCTTCTCAATCTTAGTAGGATCTTATGTAATCTCTAAATGATCTTGCTTGGATTTTCTAAGATTTCCTAAGATCTTGTCATCTAAACTTGGATATAAGAACACATGAAGGATCACATTTCTCACACAACACCACTCATCTCTCTCCTTCTCCCTCTCTTCTCGGCCGTAAGAAGCCACCACCACCACCATCACTTCCACTTTGCTTCCATATATTCAAAGCTTATCACAAGGTGTAAAGTGCAATATTAGAAGGCTTGGTGTTTGAAGAACTTGAAGGACCTCCATCATTAGCTTTTATCCACCACTTTTGTCGTCATCATCAACTAGTGTTCTTCCCTAGCCATAGAGCTAGTAGTAAGACTCTCATAACCTTTGTTACTTCTATTTTTGTTGGTTAAAAGATGTATTTTGATGTTAATCACAAGAACACTAAAAGACATGAACATGAATCATGAACATAAAGCTTACATATGATGAAATAGTGATGAAACTATGTTGTTTAGTGTATGTATGATGTTTGCTTGTTATTTACTAGAGATTGTGATGTTGATCATCATAAGGAGCTTGCTAGATTGTGATTAAACACATGATCTAGCAAGTTAGAGGATGATTATGTGATGACATAAAATAATCATCTTCTTGTGTAAACATGAACTTGATGAATAAAATGATTTCTTGACAAATAATAAACAAAGTGAGTTGGTAGTCTTATGGATCCAAGGTCTACAAATGATTTTCCAAGAGAACCAAGTTCAAAATATGATTTTTAATAGAACTTGATTCTTACTTAAACCTACACTATTTTTAGTGGAAAAACAAGTGTATAAACACTTATGAAACAAGAAGATCTAATAAATAAACATTTTTGTAAAATATGTTTACAAGTTGTAAACACCTAGTTTCTTTAAGAATGAGATTTTTAGAGGAATAAACACACTTTAAAGGGTAACTAAACCCACTAAACACTTTACCAAGTTACTACGGGTTTTTGTGAAAGATCAAGTTCATGTTGTTATGTAAGTTGTATAGTTTTTGCACTTGGTAAGTGTAATATTGTTTAGGGATTGATTGTTGAATATTTATGATGATTTTTAAAAATGATATGCTTTGATAGCATGGACACCTCCATTTTTAGGGGAAACTATGGCAAAATTTTCTAAAAATATAAACACTTGGAAAAATATTTTCTAATAAATATTTACAAGTGTATTTTGATCATAAGTTTTCAATATAAACTTTGCCATAATTTTTGTAACAAAAATACAAATATTGGAGGTTGGTTATCGTAAACAAAAATGGGTGAATATATATTTAGAATATATATATATAAAAGACACTTGTGTGAATATTTGTATACGTTGTGAAACAGTTATATTATTTTAGGGTAAAATAATATAACTTAACAAAATACCATGAAGTTTACTATCCAAAATAATACCAAAAATCTCACGGGATAAATACACAAGTTACACACTTGATATTGTGAAACCGAACGCAAAAACGTAACTTACAAAATATTCCAGAAAATACTCTTATAAATATATTTTTGGCAAATATTATTTTGGAAACGAAAGAAGTGAAAATATGATTTTTGTACTTATTACCAAGTTAAGTCATATTTTCAACAAAAAGAAAATATATTATTTTGAGAATACGAATACGAGAATACGAAAATACATGTATGAAATACTCCCATCCTTAGGAAGGAAATACGAAAATAAATACTTGAGAAGTATTATAACTCTGGATAATGTTAAAGACATAAAGGAAACGTAACTCAAAACATGAATACTAAGGCAAGGCTCGGCCCGCTAGTCTAATAGACCCTAGTACATTGTAGGTAGTCGTGTTTGCTGACGAGATTTGAGTTACGAGTACTGAAGACGCAAAACAGTGAGTTCATGCTCCCCCTTTTCTCCTAACTGTTTTCGGTTTTATAACTCTCGGGGGTGAAATACATGTTACGAATGCTTAAACGGTATGAAATGCCTATGAAATACTAGTTCATGTGAGCATAGACTTAATATTGAAATGCCATTAATACTTAATTAGGGACGAGGGTTAGATCTAACGGGTACGGCCGAGCCCCACTTATGGTCACAACTACTACCAAGCAGTGATTCGGTGTCCCAGTCGGGGAAATCGACATAGTCAAGGGAAATTGACATAGTCGAAGGGAAATTCGACATAGTCGAGGGAAATCGACATAGTCGAGGGAAAATCGACAAGGGTATATGCCTACTCATTACGAGTGCTCCCTATGTCCTCACATGCCTTAAAATCCTTGTAAAACATTTATGTTCATACACGCTTTTCATACCTGTTTACAAAGGAGTCTCTCAAAGATTTACAAGATTACAGTACTCACACAAAACGCATGAACTCGCTCAACTTTTGTTGATGTTTTCCAAAATTACATGTATTTCAGGTGACATGATGGATCTTGGGCGCGGGTGTTGTAACTAGAAGTAGACTTCAAGTTTAGATGTCATTCACTTTTGTTTGTTTGTAACCTAGTCGAAGGTTGTGTTTTAAAACTTAAATAACCGGTGTTTGTAATACTCAAATTTTATGAATAGATGAACATCGTTTTGATCAGGTAGTTGTTTATTACGATTGAATGCAATGATATTAAACCAGTCACACATCATACGCTTCCGCAAAAGTCAGGGTGTGACACGTTGCCACATGAAACGGCAGACTTTTGCAGTTTGACGCAATTAGTCCCTGTAAGCGAACAAACTTGCTTTTGCCATACCAAACCCTTTAAAACTTATTTCTAATTTTTGTAAAGGTTATTTAAGGTATGTTAAGCTTATGTTGCTGTTCCGAACTGTTTGTTGCGTTAAACTGATTACGTTTACGCATCATTTTGCGTTTAACTTTCCAGAAAGCGATATAGAGTTTAAAATCGATCAAAAACCAAAATGTGCAAAATGTTAAACATAAATAAACAAACATTGGGATCCAAAACATATTGTTTTATTGATATTTGAATTGTTCAGAGTTGTAAAGTGGTTACACAAGCACAGATGTCACAATGCAGATGTTGGAGGTTGGACAGTTAGGAAGGGCACGCATCATGAAAATCGTGGTATTATAATAAATAAGTATTTTTTCTATTCAAAAGAGGGCCACAAAGAGTTTTGACCGGTGGATACTTTAGCTGAACAACCTTCTGATAGGTGGGTACTGATGTGCTAAAAAGTAGTTTAATAAAATTAACTAAATTAACCTAATTCTAGACTCTAAGTAATACTCTAGACTCACTAAGACACACTAAACTACTAACCGGCAAGTGTACCGATCGACTCTAGTATAGCTAATGTAAGTCCGGATATCGAACCCTCGAGACTCTATCCAATTACGCTAATTACTTTATCTAGACTGACTCTGACGCGATATTTAACTATTTTTATGTTTGGGGGGGGGGGGGTGGTTCTAAGAATTCTAAGAATGCAATTAAAACTAAATTAATTAACTAAGCTAACTAAACGAATTGCTGTGGACTTTGCTCAGATGGTGGAAACACTACCTAGACTGGAATCCTGATTGCTTTTAGTTAAGATTATATTTGGAAGTTGTCTACTATGGAACCAGGATCATGAAATTCTCACCTCTCGGGAAATCTAAAGAACCCCTAACCCTTCTCAAGAGCACGCTATGATACCCTAAAGGTTGTTAAATTACCAGTTATTAGACTCTTTTGCAAGACACCTAATGGATTTATAAAAGTATCCTACGAGGCTCACTCCCTGTCGAAATCGACTTGTTTTCTCAGTTAGACTTGCTAGACAATATCCAACAGGTTTACTCCTAATGAAGCTCCTACCTTTCAGTTTAATGACTTAGACCTAGCAATAACCTCGCACCTTGCAGCTATTGATGATTAGTAGAACACTTGATTTTATGAGATTACTTAATATTACTTCTAAGGTTTATCGGCCGATATAACCCTAAAGATTAAAGATTTATTATGTGATATCGACAGTCACCAAAATCTAAAACCTAGCACGACTCTATTATGTGATAAAGACCGTCACCAAGATTCATGCGAAGCAATAAACAATATTCAAATAACATCAAGCACGCATATACATCTAACCGATAGAACAAGTCATTTACAATTCATAAATAATCCATAGTTTTCATAAATCCATAATAATAATAAAAAACGTAAGCAATCATTCATCCAAGTCTAGGTAGTAACACAAGTTTAGCCAATCATAGTCATGAAAAAAATCAAACACGAAGTATTAATAAGAACACGAAACATGACGGTGAAAGAAAGACAAAAGTAAAGACACCTGAATGGCAAATATGCAACCATAATGATTCCCGCACTTCGTATCTTCAACCGGTAGCTTCCCGAACTCAAACACGCTCCAAAAGATCTCTGAAATTCGTCCACAAGCGTCTTGGTTCGTAAAATAGGGTTTTTGAATGATTATGATGAATTTATATTAAACCCTGATCTCATAACGAAGAAAAGCCGCCCAATAACTGTAACACCTGCATCCCTGAACTTTTAGCTATTGTCAATTTTAGTCCCTAAACTATGTGATACTTGACACTTTTTGATACTTGTGATGCTTAAATCTAGATTCTTGATTCTTAATACTATGATGCTTGATTTTTGATTCTAGAAACTTGATTCTTGATATTTATGAGACTTGATTCTTGATACTTGATTCCTGAGGCTTGATTCTTGATACTTGATACTTGAGGCTTGATTCTTGATACTTGATACTTGGAAACTAGATTCTTGATTCTTGATACTTGATACTTTGGTGCTTGACTCTTGAGACTTGTGAAACTTGAGACTTGGTTGAACGAGAGACTGGAGACTTGTCACTGGCGGAAACTATGAAACTTGGAAACTTTGTGTTAATGATATAATCTAGTTATGTGCTACTATTACCCAATAATACGCAACGCAACGCTTGATCTAACTAGCAAATCGAACCAAGGATGGGAACGCGGAAAGGATGGGATTGACCGAATGGAATCCGATCGGATGACCATCCGATCGGAGGGCCATTCGATTGAAGTGCCATCCGATCCGTGCCACACTGCCTTAACCTTCCTCTCTGACGCTATAAATAGGCCTGTCACATCATTCTCACTGATGTGACAACCTCCTTCGACTAAGACGCACGCACTCCCACTTTTCTTCCATTTCTCGGCGATTTCGGTACGTTTTACACTAGATTCTTGTACATCCTTGATCTATACACCATTCTCTACATGATTCTCCTTGAAATCACACTTTTCACCTTGAAATCTCTGAGATTTGAGCTCTTGAGGGTGATGTCATCATGGCGGTTTGTACAAACTGTTGTGTGATGTCATTCTAGTCAAGATCTAGCTCGGATCTAAGGAATCTCATGCGTTTTTACGCCGAATCTTACTAAATCTAAACTTTTCAGCTAAAACTTATGTTTTTCTCCATCTTTTCTTAAACTTTTACTTAGAACGGCGGAATCCGGACCCAAATGGGCTATAGACTTGATGATTAGTCTGGAGTCGGTTGGGAAATGGATGGTTGCCGGAGAAGATGACCAGAGTACGGATTCCGACATAAACATTGTAAAAAACAGACACCTGAATGGACTGGAGTGATTCATGTCCGATCAGATTGGCTGGATACTGATGTGGTTACCATTATCTCAATACGTACCATGCAGTCATCGTTAAAATCGAAACTTAGAAACTATAACAAGAGTGTGAACGGGACATGGCCCTCCCAATCGAATGGCAATCCGAGCGGACTGCCGTCTGATCGAACGACCATCCGATCGGAGTGGTATATGTCTCATAACCTTTAAACACTTAGAATCTTTTTGAAACTTCAAATCCTTGAAACTTTGAAACTTTGGAAACCTCCATGATCGAATGGCAATCCGATCGAACTGTCGTCCGATCGGATGACCATCCGATCGAAGTGGCCTAACTTCAACACTTGGATAAATTTTGGAAACTAGTCTCTAGATCGAATGACCATTTGATCAAATGGCCATCTGAACGGATGACCATCCGATCGGATGGCGATCCGTCCCCACACATATAAGTCATCTCAATCGAATGGTAATCCGATCGGACTGCCATCCGATCGAGTGACTGATCCGACACTTTGCGTAATCTCCTTATTCTGTCTAACACTTATCTATTGTTATCTAATAAGGCTAAACCTAAAAGAGCTCCCTTTGATCCAATAACAATCTTAACTGTTAAGCAATCACTGTGAGTATACTCGATCCCTTTTTGTTTTTAAACTTTGGGGTGCAACATGTATTCTATTAAACTATGAAACTTGATACTTGAAACTTTTGGAATCTAAACTCTAACCTACGTGTATGTGAAACTTATGATTCTTGATTCTTTATGCTATGTGAACGTTTAATCCAGAGTGTGTAGTTTCGCCTTAACAATAGTAGCGCTATAGGGAGATGCACCTCCCCATTATTCTCGGGGGTATTGTTAGGAGGATTCTAGTTTTCCTTGAGTCTTGGGAAAACACCAAAGCATCGCAAGACTTGGGCTATCACTTGGACTGCGAACACTAGCATGGCTGAAACTATTTTTATTCATTTACATCATGGGTATGAGACTTTTAAATCTATTATGCTATATTCTCAAACTTGTATACTCACCGGTACATTTTTATACTGACTCTATTTTAATACATGTTGCAGGCTGATAAGATGCTGAATCATGGAAATCAAGCTAGGGCTGATGCTTAGAAACCCACCTAGCCTAGTCTAGAATTTGAATCATGATTTATGGTTGTATTTGATACTTTTGTTGGTGATGTTGTTTTAGACAAATTTTGCATGAAACTTAATTAATCTTTATTGAAACTTTTGGTTGTTATGGAACCTCATGAGCAATCTGAACGCTTAGTGCCGCACCCTGATGTTTCGCCATCGGTTGGGGTGTGAAAGATTGGTATCAGAGCCATAACTATAGGGAATTAGGATAAGTAGGAATACTTGCCCTAGTCTATAGTTCTAGGAACATTGATTCTTATCTGTCGTTTAAGACTTATGCATTCTATCGTATCTGCTTCCTAGCAACACATTTTCCTGTTAAACTTACATGCCTTTCCTAAGGCTGACATAATATACACTTGATACTCTGAAAACACTGCTAATCAGTGTTCGTATTTTGCACAAGATTTACCCTCAAGTTAGGAGTGACATCCGAACCTTGATGGGAAATTTCCGTATTATATTCTTGTAGGTCTTATCTGTTGATAAGTACCGACGCTATTAGGGTACGACCTTGTTAAGATAGAGGTGAAACTCGTACCTTGATAACTAGTCCCACTCTTTGATTTTATGTCTCGCCAAAGTCTCGACATTCCCAATCAATTAGGAACTTGAAATGACCAAAAGGACGAATATCGTAGGCCTAACATCGATGACGTATTTGTCTAAGTAAGTCAAGACACGTTGCCTCAATTCGAAAGGGGGTCGAATCACTTTGGTTAGTCACCGTTCCTCTACCCGGAACAATCCTATGTTTTATGAGTCTATCTTTTATGTTATCTCAATTTTATGAGTGGTTTTAAACTTGATTCTTCATTTATTTGAGGCTTTTTACATAAATCGCACGTATGTCCGCAATCAAAATAATTAACTCTAATCTCAGGATCAAACTAAATTTATGAAGCTTATTTCATCATGTTAATCTATGTTGGAATCTTGATCGACTATGATACTATGTGAAGCTATTTGATGAATCTATGTGTTATGGTGGTTGTGAAACACTAAACGTAACATGGCATAGAAATACGAGACAGAAGTGATGTGTCTGAAACATGGTGGATAAGCCGCTGGTACTTCCTATATATAAGTGTTTCCAACTTGTTACCAACTTTCGTACAACGTGCCATGCGAAATTTAGTGTTTTACAGACTGGTAATGAGATTGTTGAACTCTAAACTATGGGAAACTACTTGTGTAATCTATGTGAACTCTATGTGTGTAATCTATGTGTACTCTAGCGTAATCTATGTGTAATCTATGTACGTGTGGTTTTGAGGTACAAAATACGAAACATAGCCTAGCGCCGAAGACGAGGCGGAAGTGGCATGTCCGAAACATGGTGGATACGTTGCTGGTACTTCCTATATATAAGTGTTTCTGGCATGTTACTAAACCTTCATACCACGCGCTAAGTGAAGTTCGTAGTTTTGTAGACTCGGGTCGAAGTTGTTGAATCTACTTGGTTGACCTATGCAAAAGCCTTGTGAGATGTGATGGAATCTAATGTTATGGTTAGCGAAGCATGACACCGATGACGAGACAGACGTGGCATGATTGAAGCATGGTGGATACGCCGCTGGTACTTCCTATGTATAAGTGCTTCCGTCATGTTGCCGAACTTTCGTAGCACGTGCCATGCGGGATTTCGTTGTTTGTGGACTGTGATAAGGTCGTTAACTCTAAATCTATGTGAATCTATTGGGTAATCTATCGGAATCTGTGTGAATCTATCAGATAAATCTACGTGAATCTATTGGGTTAATCTATGTGAATCTATCAAGTTAACCTACGCGTGTATGATAATGATGATGAGTGTGTTTGGAAATTGCGACACGTAACATGACACCGAGTACGAGGCGAAAGCGATGTGCCCGAAGCGTGGTGGATACGCCGCTGGTACTTCCTATATATAAGCGTTTCTGACATGTTGCCAAACTTCGTACAACGTGCCATGCGAAGGTCGTAGGTTTGCCGTGTTAAATCTATTAGAATCTATGTGAAACTTGTTGGAAACTTGAATCTTTAATCTATGTGAATCTTGTCGAATCTTGAGTCTTTAATCTATCATGTGTGAATCTATACTATGAGACCTTGTGAATCTAGACTTATACGATCCTCTTGCTGGATCTTTAGATTTCTTCTCGAAAGCTATCCAACACTCTCAAGAGATCCAGGGAGAAGTCTAAAAAAAGGATGATGTCCTTCATGGCCGACCAGATTGCTCGAGTCGTGCCAAAGATCGTCTCTGAGATCCAAGGATCAAACACTCCCCCATCCTCTGTGGAATCTAAGGGCGAGAAGCTAAAGCCCACGAAGTTTAGCTACAAACATTTCACCTCTTGCAACCCTAAACCTTTCACGGGCAGTGATGGGGTTGCGCAATGCTCGAGTGGTTTGACAGCATCGAGGTTACCTTCATTAACATCGAGTGCCCAGATCACTTAAAGACTAGGAGTGCAACGGGAATGTTCCATGGCAGAGCGTTGGAGTGGTTGTCGAATGAGAGAAACATCCTCTCTAATTGTCACACCCCAATTTGCAGCGGAAGAAAAAACGTGGGATGCAACAGACACCTCTGGTACATGCACATTGTTTATAAAGACACTACATTTTATTAATTACAAAATGTTGATTACATACTACATGTATGTTACAACTGCGTGTTCCCATGAACCACATAAGTCTTCTAAGTCGCATGCGTCTATCTCAATATTTGCCAATAAACACGTCTTGAACAACATACACGGATCACATCAGTCTCAAGTTACCTGAAATGCATGTTAGTTTTAAAAAGGGTCAGCTAAACGCTGCTGGTGAGTTCCACTGGTTTGGTTATTTAGTTTCAAAATGTATCAACGTGTTTAAATGCACATATTACGGTTCATAGATGGAATTACACGAGTGTCACAAGTGAGACCTAGACTGTTTTAATCGTATCGTGTCACACAGACACATACTCGCACCACCTGCATCTCATAAAGTTCAATGCCCTCGGGTAGTTATGTCTAACAACATAACCTGGGTAGGACGCGTGCAGTTGCCTGGCCCACGGTTTACTTTAATCACTTGTATCGGGGCTAATATCGTGTGTTAGTTAATTCACATCATATGGTTTGAGAAATTAACATAGTTTGTAACATGCAATTCACCCCAGAAAACAGGAAAACAGTTTAAAAGTGGGGGAAGGGAACTCACAGTGCAAATAGTATTCTCGGCTAAAGAGTGTTTAATCAACGAAATCAGCTTTAATAGCACACATGCAACTAAGGACTCAAATCAGTATCTAAGTCGGTAATGGTTATAACTTGGATTTGGTCAGGAGTTTACACCCTGGATTGAGTCTATAGGACACGGGTATGGTGATGGAGGTCAGGGAAGTATTAGTTTTCAGTTTGGCTTCCGGGCACCGGTTCGCGTGCCAGTCAATGTCAGTAGTTTAACGTGTTCGGATAATGGTACGGGAATACCAATAGTGCCAACACGTTGTTATTTAAGAATGATTAATTTTTCATTAAGGAAGTTTGGGTGTTTGGGGAGTCCAGGTTGCCCAATTTTGAGTTTCCGTTTCCACCGTCGGGGATTTCCCGAAATGGTATTGGACACACCCCGAGTGTCCAATCTGCCCTGGAATCTCCCGGAATACTACCCGTGTTTCAATTATAGTATTTGTCAGGTTAGGTCAGTTCCCAGTTCCGGCAGGTTCGTTACATGGTAAATTGCCGAAATTGATTTAAAATAACCCATTTTAATCCCAAAAATTCCCATTTTATCTATAATTTGAATAAAATTCTGAAAATTTTTATATAACTCAGTAAAAATCTATAGAATATGGGGAAAATTTCTGGGAATTTATTTTGGCATTTTACTTGTCTAAATAAATTATTTATAAAACCATATTTAACCACAAAATTAACATTAATGACCATCAGTGATCCAAAAATTCCCAAAAATTTCCTGGACATCCTTTATGTTTCCAGAAACATTTCCAAAAATTTTAAGATTTTCCGATTTGGTTTCGGTGCCTTTCCTGCTACCGAAAATTCGTAAAAAACATGGATTTTTAGCCCAAATCAAAACTCAACCAATGGACTCCGAATTTTCCTAGAACATTCCTCATATGTCTCTTAGTGTCTCTGTAAAATTTGGTAATTTATTGAATCCGTTTGGTATATTTTCCAGAATTCTTTTGGTAAAACAGTAAAAATTTCACTAATCTTCATCACCACACCAAATTTCAGCTCAATCCAAGTATCACGGACCAAGTTATAGTCCGAACAATATTCTGCCTAGTCTAGATTCAAGTTTTGGGTCATATACCTAGCGATTCCTTCTATTCCGAGCGTTCCTTGTGAGTCCAGAAGTATGTGTGGGCTATATTCAGTACCTACACATCAAGTACAATCCAAATATGCTAGAGCTTAGATCAATCAAGCTTTGTTTCATTGTTTTTCGGTTAATAGACTAGTTAAGCGATTTCTGTCGAATAGGTGTTAATTAGGGTATCAAAACCCAAAGATTTATAACCATGGCTGCCATATAACACCAGGGTATTCATATGGTGTTCATATTCAGCCCCTAAACTTTGTTTAAAACTCCAAAATTCATGGATAAAAATGAGTTTTCATGACATAAATCAAGTTTAATCAAGAAACCATGCTTAAAACCTTATGGATTTGAGTTAATACCTTTGATTTGTTGAAGTTTCTTGTGAAATCAGCTGGTTGTTCTTGAGAGAAACCAGAATTTTGAGAGGATTTGTGTTAAAATGAAATAAGAATAAGAAAAAAATTGAATTTTTTTTATTAAATAAAGGGGGGTGGGGGGCGGTTTGGGTGTGGGTCCCACAAGGACACCTCGTGCTTCGTAAAGTGCGCTAAAAGATGATGTTTATCTTCCGTTGAGTGTCTAGGTTCGTTTATGGGTCCCGGACGCTTTCGCGATTTGCGTGACGGACTCCGTTTCGCGCGTACTTAGTGTCAAAAGACTCGGTTTTAAAAATCATGCATAACCGTCTTGATATCTGAACCCAGTTATGTTTTAATCATAAAAGACTCGTATTAGAGTGGTTTAAGTGTTTTTAAGCTTGATCGATCATTCCTTGCACTTTTGATTGCCTTATGTTATTCCTGAAACGAAAGCGTTTCCCTAACCGGGAAGCTGCTTCATTTTGCGTGCCCGATCTCTGATTGGCTTCAAACCTTATGTCACAGTCTATGGCACAAAACTAAGTTGTTCCTGGAACTCAAAATCGTAAATGATGCTACCGATAACCTAATAATCAATGTCAAAGGTTTAAAGCGCTGTTAAACGGAACCCTCCCGTTTAACACGTGTTTCAAGGCTAAGGACACCAACTTCGCACTGTTGGCCCTTATTAGTGTCATGGCAGTCATAACCTGCTCTCGGATGCCTCCGAGACATAACAGATATCAGTTAGTTAAGCATATAAGTCACACATGTTTTTAGGGTTTTCAAGCAATTATAGTGTTAAGTGTGCTTTACAGTTTTGGACCGTTTAGGGTGCTCCTGGTTTCGTCATGGGTGTCACAGTCTCCCCTGGTTTAGAAATTTCATCCCCGAAATTCAATTCGTCTAGTTAGGGAAGAGATGTGGGTATTTTCTACGGAACTCATCCTTCCGTTCCCAGGTATACTCAGGTCCTTGCTTCGGGTTCCACCGGACTTTCACCAGCGAGATTTTGTTATAACGTAGTTGTTTGGTCTTCCCGTCTACTATTTCTATCGGTTCCTCCACAAAGTGGAGTTTGTCATCACTGTGCACATCTTCTATGGTATAATAGCTGCTTCATCCGTGAGATATTTCTTTAAGTTGGATACGTGGAAGACATCGTGAATTGTGCTCAGTTCATCTGGTAATTTCAGTCGGTACGCTACAGATCCAACCTTAGCAATAATTTCATACAGCCCAATGTATCTCGGAGCCAACTTTCCAGTCTTGCCAAACCTGATCACTCATTTCCATGGTGACACTTTTAACAGTACTTTGTCACCTACTTCAAACGACAACGATTTCCTGCGAACATCGGCGTACCTTTTCTGCCGATCTCGGGCCGCTTTCAGTCTACTTTGGATCTTATGCACCTTGTCTGTCGTCTCTTGAATTAGTTCAGACCCCGTGAGTTGAGTATCACCCACTTCAGCCCAACAAAGCGGCGATCTGCACTTTCGGCCATATAGTGCTTCGTACGGTGCAGCTTGTATGCTACTATGATAGCTGTTATTGTGTCACACCCTGACTTTTGCGGAAGCGTGGTTATTGGTGTGACTTCTTAATACCATAGCATTCAATCATAACAACGCTATATGATAAAAACATAAGATGTTCATCCATTAATTAAGTTTAGAAAATTCCATAACAAACTTGTCTTGAATACATCGATACCAAATTGAGTTACAAACCATGACATGTTCAACTGAGTTCATAAAGACTCCACAAAAGACTTGAAATAAAACCTGAGTTTGGAAACATGTATCCCGTCCAGGAATAGGATACACCCCTAAACTCAACAACCATGGATAACATCTTTTATTTAAACGCAGCTTGAAAACACATGCATACCCTTGCCAGATCCACTAGTTCCCTGAAATACATGTAGTTTGTAAAACATCAACAAAAGTTGAGCGAGTTCATGTGTGTGTATAAGTATGTATAAACCTTTGTAAATAGTATAAGTATGAATGTCCCGGTATGATAGCAAACAAGGAAAAGATCACCAATGGTTTGCAAGGTCACTGATATGTGTGACGGTGTAGGAAGACTCAAACCTAGCAAAGTTGCACCGGGCTTCCGGCTGGAAGACATAGTCACCACTATGGGCCACCCTGGCCTCATGGGTGTGGGCTCGCTACACCCAAATAGATCTATCACTCATGCCCCTCGGTCCTACAAGAGGATTGATGGCCTCAAGTATACGCCTACCCATTCACATGATCTATGGTTCTTTCCTAGGCTAACCATACCAATTGTATTGTAAGTAATCCTTTGTAACATGTATTTCACCCCCAAATTAAATAAACAAAACAGTTTAAAGAAAAGGGGGACATGAACTCACAGTATTGCGTCCTCAGCTCGTAACTCAAACTCTGTCAGCAAACACGACTACCTACAGTGTACTAACGTCTATTAGACGAACGGGTCGTGCCTTTGCTTAGTATTAATGTTTTCGAGTTACGTTTCTTATATTATTCCGAGTTATAATACTTGTTAAAATAAAATTTCAACTTAAATTATATTTAGTTTTGGAATAATTGTTTAAACAATATCTCTGTATTAATACTTCTCAAGTATTTAACTTCGTATTTCCTTCCTAAGGATAGGGTATCTTATACATGTATATTTGTATCATTGTACTTAAAATTTCTGAAATAATATATTTCCAAGTCTCACTTTAGAAAATATATTTGTAAACTCATTTTGTCCCAGAAATAATGTATTGTCCAGAAAATATATATTTTTTCCCAAAAATCATATATCTTCTAGCTATACTAGGAAAATATATTTTTATTTCCCAAAATAATATATTTCTCCTTGTCCAAAAATAATATTTACCAAAAATGTATAAGTAACGGTATTGTTTTGGATAGTAAATTTCATGGCACTTTGTTAAGTTATATTATTTTACCCTAGAATAATATAATCATTTCACCAAGTATACAAATAGTCACACAAGTGTCTTTAATATGTATATATATTCTAAATATATATTCACCCATTTTTATTTTAAAAAAAACCAACCTCCAATATTCGATTTTTTGTTACAAAAATTATGGCAAAGTTTATATCGAAAACTTATGATCAAAATATACTTGTAAACACGTGTTAGAAAATATTTTTCTAAGTGTTTATATTTTTAGAAAATTTTGCCATAGTTTCCCCTAAAAACGGAGGTGTCCATGCTATATAAGCATATCATTTTCTTTTCAAAAATCATCACAACAATCAATAGTTAATCCTTAAACAACTTACACTTCTCAAGTGCAAAAACTATACAATTTTCATAACATCATGAACTTGAACTTTCACAAAAACTCGTAGTAATTTGGTAGGGTGTTTAGTAGGTTTAGTTACCCCTTAAAGTGCGTTTATTACTTTACAAAACTCATTTTTACAGAAACTAGGTGTTTACAACTTGTTAGATGATCCTTCTAAAAATTATTCTTTTGAACTCTTCTTGTAAATAAAGTGCTCTTATACTTATTTTATCACCAAAAATTGTGTACATTTAAGTTAGAATCAAGTTCTACTAGAAATCATATTTTGAACTTAGTTTTCTTGGAAAATCATTCATGAATCTTAGATTCATAAGATTACTAGCTCACTTTATTCATTGTTTTTCAAGAAATCATCTTATCATTCAAGTTCATGCTCATGCATGAGGATGATCTTCTTGTGTTAGCACATAATCATCCTCTAACTTGCTAGATCATGTGTTTAATCACAATCTAGCAAGCTCCTTATGATGATCAACATCATAATCTCAAATAAACAACAACAAGTATCATACATATACTTAAACAACATTATTTCAACAAGATTTCATCATATGTAAGCTTCAAGTTCATGATTCAAGATTATGTCTTTTAGGGTTCTTATGATTTATATCATAACACATCTTTTAACAAATCAAAATTAGGAGTATCAAAGGGTTGTAAGAGTCTTACTACTAGCTCTAAGCCAGGGAAGGACACTTGAAGAAAAAGATGATGAAAATGGTATATGAAAGCAAGCAATGGAGGTTCTTCAAGTTCTACAAGCACCAAGCTTCACAAGACACCTTCTTACAACCTTGAGAGTGTATGGAATGAATGGATGGTGGTTGTATGGTGGTGGTGGTGGCGGAACTATCTAGGCCAAGAGGAAGAGGGAAAGAGCAAGAGGGAGAGAGTGTAAGAGAGTGGAGTGAAGTTGTGAATGAAATGATCTTGTAAGATTCAAGCCATACTTATAATCTTCACCTCTCAATATCTTGGCAAATAAATCAAGCAAGATCTAAATAAAATAAGAAACAAATCTTTGAGTGGGGTGTGGGGTCCTTGTGACTGTAAATTCCAAGGGGGGGGGGGGGGTAATTGTAAGTTTGAATGGTAACTAGTTAGTTAATAATTCAAATCCAAGCATATGGTTGCTAGTGTTAGTTACTAGATATTCTAGTGGGTGTTAGGGTGTTCGGGGATCATAACTAGCCAAGAAATAATAAAACAATGTTTCTGGCAATATTTTGGTGTTCCGGGTAATGTCCGGTTGTTCGGTTAGATACCGGTTCGTTAAAGTGTAAAGCTATTCCGTTTAATGATCTTTATGTTACTTTTTGTGACACTTTTAATTCCCGACACTTAGGAAAGCATTCAGGACCATTTAGTCAAATTTTTGCATGTAACTAGCTTGTTAAAATACTGAATTTTGCTGAAAAATGCATAATTCTGCACTATAAGTGGGTTTTAGGCACTTTCCGGCACTTTATCTATCACCTAGTGATGCAGTTTTATGGTCCTTACTTCCCTACACACCATACTAGTGTAGTACCTTGTCCCTGGCCCATACTGGGCTTCAAAACACTGCATGTCTATGTACTGAACCCCGTCAGCATATTCCTGCTTTTTCCGTTAACTGTGCTATCTGTGCTTTGTGCATCATGTATGTCAACATAGTTTGTATGTGATAATGATGTGACATCATGTAATATGTGATGCACATGTAAGTATGATGCAGTAATCAGAAAGCAGTTAAGTAATCCAGCACAGTCATTAAGCACGTAATCATAATTAATTAATTGTACGGATACCTGGTTTTATGAGGGTTGTCACATTCTCCCCCTGTTACGAAAATTTCATCCCGAAATTTAAGTTCTGCTACTAGCTGTAGAGGTCTTGGGGAACAAATGTGGGTATTTTTCTTTCATACGATCCTCACGCTCCCAAGTGAACTATGGGCCGTGTCACGCGTTCCAACGAACCTTGACGAGTTTGACACTACTCCGTCGTGTCTTGTTAACTTTCCAATCAGTAACCTCAACAGGTTCTTCAGTAAAGTGGAGTGTGTCGTCAATATGGACTTCGTCGGCAGGTATGACAACTGTTTCTTGAGTTGGACTCTTTTTCAGGTTGGATACATGAAATGTATCATGAACGCCATTCAGTTCTGCGGGTAGATCCAACTTGTAAGCTACAAGACCAATCCTCTCCAGGATTTTGAATGGTCCGGTGTATCGCGGGTTCAACTTCCCACGCTTCCCAAAGCGTGCTACACCCTTCCAGGGTGAAACCTTTAACAAAACCATATCTCCTACCTCAAACTCCAGAGGTTTCCTTCGTCGATCCGCGTAATTCTTTTGTCGATCACGAGCCGCCTTTATGCGCTCTCGGATCTGTGTAATCTTATCAGTCGTCTCTTGAACCAATTCTGGACCAACAAGCTGTCTATCACACGCGTCTGCCCAGCATAACGGTGATCCACACTTGCGTCCATAGAGAGCTTCAATTGGTGCAGCTTGGATACTTGCATGGTAGCTGTTGTTGTATGAGAATTCTACCAAGGGTAAGTGAGTGTCCCAACTGCCACTCAAATCCATTACGCATGCTCGCAACATATCTTCCAACGTTTGAATCGTTTATTCGCTCTGGCCATCTGTTTGCGGATGGAATGCAGTACTCAGATTCAACTGAGAACCAAAGGCTTCTTGGAAGGATTGCCAAATCCTCGATACAAACCTTCCGTCTCTATCAGAAATGATCGAGAGAGGCACTCCATGTCGTGCAACTATCTCTCTCAGGTATAGCTCAGCAAGCTTGCTAGTGTTGTCTTTCTCCTTGATTGGCAGAAAATGTGTTGATTTGGTCAGACGGCCTACGATTACCCAAATTGTATCGTGACCTCTGGGTGTTCCTGGCAATTTCGTTATAAAGTCCATTGAAATCTGCTCCCATTTCCACATGGGTATTTCTGGTTGTTGCAGAAGGCCTGAAGGCTTCTGATAGTCGGCCTTTACCGTGGCACAAGTCAAACATTTGCCAACATACGTCATAACATCACCTTTTAATCTCGGCCACCAATAGAAATCCTTTAAATCTTGGTACATTTTATCCGATCTTGGATGGATCGAGTACCGTGACTTGTGAGCTTAATCAAAAATAACGTCTCTCAATCCACCAAAGAGATGAACCCATATTTGTTTCATGAAGCACAACATTCCTTGCTCATTTGGTACCAACTGTTTCTCCATCCCATGGAGATATTCATTCACAAGATTCCCTTCCTTAAGTGCTTCTCTCTGCGCGACACGAATGCACAATGAGAGGTCCGTTTGAACAATCATTTCCAAAGCCCTAACCCTTAGGGGCTTGATTCTTTCCTTCCGACTCAAGGCATCGGCGACCACATTCGCCTTCCCTGGGTGATACTTAATCTCACAATCATAATCGTTCAACAACTCTACCCATCGTCTCTGTCTCATGTTAAGCTCTTTTTGATCAAAAATGTGTTGTAGGCTCTTGTGATCAGTGAAGATTGTGCATCGCGTGCCATACAAGAAATGTCGCCAGATCTTTAATGCAAACACCACTGTGCCTAACTCCAAGTCATGCGTGGTGTAGTTTTTCTCGTGTACCTTCAACTGGCGTGAAGCATAAGCTATAACTTTATGTCGCTGCATCAGCACGCAGCCTAAACCTTGACGCGAGGCGTCGTAATATACCACGAAGTCGTCAGTGCCTTCGGGTAGGGATAAGATGGGTGCGTCGCAAAGTTTGTTCTTTAACAACTAAAATGCTTCTTCTTGCTTGTCTCCCCATTCGTACTTCTTGTCTTTCTATGTAAGGGAGGTCAAAGGTTGAGCGATTTTTGAGAAACCCTCAATAAATCTGCGATAATATCCTGCCAAACCTAGGAACCGACGGATCTTAGTTGGCGTCTTTGGAGTCTCCCAATTCTTGATTGCCTCGATCTTTATGGGATCCACATGGATTCCATTTCCATTAACCACGTGACCAAGGAACTGAACCTCGCGCAGCCAAAACTCGCACTTCGAGAACTTCGCGTACAACTTTTCTTTCTTAAGTAGCTCTAAGATGGCTCTTAGATGTTGCTCATGTTCTTCCTTCGTCTTTGAATAGATTAAAATATCGTCGATGAATACGATCAAAAACTTATCGAGGTACGGCTTACAAACTCTATTCATCAAATCCATGAATGATGCCGGTGCGTTCGTCAACCCAAACGGCATAACCAGGAACTCGTAATGTCCATAGCGAGTCCTAAAGGCTGTTTTTGGAATACTTTCCTCTTGAATTCTTAACTGGTGATAGCCTGATCGAAGATCGATCTTGGAGTAAAAACTCGAACCTTGTAGTTGATCGAACAGGTCATCAATCCTTGGCAAAGGATATCTATTCTTGATAGTCAACTTGTTCAACTCGCGGTAGTCAATACACATGCGGAAACTACCATCCTTTTTCTTAACAAACAGCACTGGAGCTCCCCAAGGTGAGAAGCTTGGTCTGATAAATCCCTTGTCTAACAACTCCTGAAGTTGTGTCGACAATTCCTGCATTTCTGAAGGCGTAAGTCGATAGGGTGCCTTAGCCACAGGCGCAGCGCCTGGAACTAAGTCAATGTGAAACTCGACTTGTCGCTGCGGCGGCAATCCTGGCAAGTCTTCGGGAAAGACTTCAGGATATTCCTTAACAACTGGTATATCTTCTAACTTTGGCTCAGCGGCTTCTTTATCCATGATGTGTGCCAGGAATGCAACACATCCTTTCTGCAAACACTTTCGATCCTTCAGACAGCTAATGATTCTTAAGGGCGTATCGCGCTTCTCTCCATGTACCACAATCGTTTCTCCATCCACCATCGGAATGTGAATGATCTTCTCGTGACATACAATCTCTGCCCGGTTGCTCGACAACCAATCCATTCCGACTACCACGTCAAAGCTTCCCAACTCGACGGGCAGAAGATCAAGAGTAAACTCGTGCTCTCCCAGTTCTATCACGCAACCCTTAATAACTTCATTTGCTTCTACTAGCCTCCCATTAGCTAGTTCTGTCGAATATGGAATATCTAGCTTACTAGCTCCCAACCCAAGTATTTTCTTAAATTCTAGTGATACAAAACTATAATCGGCACCAGTATCAAACAATACAGATGCAAAGCGTTGATTGATAGGGAACGTACCAGTAACTACATTTGGATCTTGGCGAGCTTCCCTCGCACCGATGTTAAAGACTCTTCCATGTGCTTGATTAAGCTTTGGGCACTCTCTCTTGAAATGCCCCACGTCTCCACAATTAAAACAACCTGGTCCTCGACCATTACCATTCCCATTACCACCTTGAGCGTTGTTTTGGTTGTGGTTTCCACTCTCAGCTTGATTCGTAAAATTACCATGATTTCTGTTACCTCCATTCCCTCCTTGAGGGCGGTTTTCGTATCCATTCCCACCACGGTTGTTGTTGCCATAACCTCTCTGACCATTGTTACCACTCCCAGTACCAACCCAACATGTTTCTTTCGAGTGACCAACTCTTCCACAAGATTCACACTTTCCAGTTTGGCATCGTCCATTGTGATGCAACTGACACGCATCACATTTGGGCAAGGCGCCCATATACCCCTTTCCTTTGGCCTTGGCCGGTGCGTTTGTCTCATCCTTCTTGATCATACTGCTGGTACCTTTCTTAAAGTTGGAGAACTTCCGTTTGTTTTCTCCCGAGGACTCGACGTGAGTCTCCTTCTTTTTCTGGTCAGAGATCGAAAACTTGTTTAATCTGATTGCCTCTTTAGTTAGTGACACGCTTAGATCGATAGCCTCAATAATTGTCGGCGGCTTTGATGTTGTTACCATACTCATAATCTGAGGCGCCAACCCCCAAATGAAACGCTCAACGCGCTTGAATTCCGGAGTAACCATATATGGTACCACGTGAGATAGATCGTGAAATCGCTGCACATACTCCGTGGTTTTTGGGGCCATCCATCTTGAGGTTCCAAAACTCTGTTTCCAATTTTTGAATTTCGGACCTGGAGTAATACTTCTTTCGCATGAGCTCCTTCAGCTCGTTCCAAGTCAAAGCATATGCTGCTGCCTCTCCCAGAGTCTGGACTTGGAGATTCCACCACGAAAGCGCTCCATCTATGAACAGTCCGAAGATGTTGGTGACTTGCTGTTCTGGTGCGCATTTACTCATTCTTATCACCGAATCGGTCTTCTCTGTCCATCAGACAAAAGCCACAGCACCCCCGGTGCCGTCGAAATTCAGCGGTTTACTGTCTAAAAACTGCTTAAAGGTACAGCCTGTACAAGTAACATCATTCACAGCAAGCATTAGCGTTTGCACATGGAATATCCAAATGTAACGTAATGTGTCTCAAGCGACTTAAACATTACCATGGGGTGGGTTATTCCTCGAGGTACCCCCGCTAGTTTCAGCGCGTGAGGCCTCGTGCTCTGCTATTGCTCGTGAAATTCGTTCTTGTAATTCGGCCTCAGTAGTGGGCAATCGTGTCTCTCTTCGTGGAGGCATCTTCTATAAGGAGATTGTATGGGTCAGGTCGTATGCATATAAGTATGTAGTACGCGTATGTAATAACATTTATCAATCACACATAACATCCCATGTCATAACACAAACAAATAATCCAAAAACGTATATAATGAGAATGTTGCGATTGAGCTTTCATATATCAAGACCACAAGTACAGTTTTACATGTTCCACAATATATCATACATCAAAATGGGACTATAGGGTCACATCACCCCTGTCCAAAACGTCTACCAACTACAATAATCAAAAGTCAAAAGTCAAAGTGTGGTCTTCAAAAGCTGTGCAATCTGGCTCAATAGCTGCACTCTCATCAAAAGTAGTCTATCTGCATAAGACCAAAAACCTCTAAGTTGATGGTGGAGGAGGAGGAGGTGGAAGAATGAAAAGCAAATGGCGCATACGCGCTAACTCCTCCTCTAGAGTATGAACGAGATGCAACAAACAGCTGATCTGCAGCTCCATCGTAAGAAATCGAATATCAAAATCCTGGTAAGGAAATAGTGGAGCAGCAAGCTGTGATGGACCAGTACCAGGTGGAGGACGTGGGATCCTCTCTAGCTCCGTGACTCGACGACTCAACATATCCTGCTGGAGCTGTAGCGACAAAAGTATATCATCCCTCGTGTATCCAATGTGGAAGGGATGGTATGGATCAGTAACGGGCATCGCGTAGGGCGGAAACCACATCAGTGGCTCGCCCGTGGGTGCAGAAACAAAAGGAGCAGTGTGTGTAAACTGTGGCATGAAATGATCGGCTGCTGTCACAGGAGGTATATGACCGGGCTGCTGACTCGATGGTCCTTCCCCGGGACGGGGAGGAGGGATATCCTGAAGAAATGTGATGGGTAAATCAGTACGATGAATGTCAGATACGTGCGGGTGAAACGGGACAAAGTCAATGGGTGCAGGAGGGGGAGTAACTGGTCTAACAAAAGGAGGTAAATCGTCGTCGTGCTCGATCCACCCATTGTGGGTGAATGCATATCTGGGGCAATCTGGGCTGCAAAAGGAGAACGATCAACAAGTACAGGGATCGGGTCAGGTAGAGGTGGTGCAGCAACTGGTACATCGGCAGGTGCAAGGTCATGCTCTGGCAAAGGATCGTGAGCAGGTATGGGCTCTGGTGCAATCAAAGGCTCCGGGTCAGTTGGAGCAAGCTCTTGATCAGCGGGTATATCAAGGAGGTGATCGTCAGGAATGACAGGTGCATCAATAGGCTGCTCAGCAGGAATAAAATCAATCTCCTGCTCAGGATTGAAATCAGGATCAACAGGTGCCTCAAAAGGCTACTCATCGGGGACAAACTCAATCTCATGATCAGGGTCAAAATCGTGTGGAAAGACAGGATCAAACTCATCCTCAAAATCAAAATCATGATCATCGTCGTGTGGACCAACAGGTGCGGCGGACATAGCTGTGTCCGAATCAGAATTGGTGGGATACCGTTGTAATCCCAATGCATGTAAGGTACTGGAAGACACTGACTCGAATGAATCAGGACCTGAATGGTCGAAAGGAGACTCGACAACGGGAATCTCCTCATGTGGAATAGCAACGACATCATCAACTGGAATATCAACAAGTGGATCGACAACGGCATCACCGACCGGAGCCCCTCCATCCTGGGCATCTTCAGGGGACCCTCAATCAAAAGATCGACATCGTCGTCAGACATAGCGTCAAGAGGCAGATCCTCAAGAGGAACTGCAGCAAGGGGAAGAGGAGCAGGGATCTGAACGAGAGGTAGATCCTTGCCCGGAAGACCATCAGCTAGGGGTACGTCATCTCCAAAATTCGGCAAGGCGAAAGGCTGAAAATTGTCAGTATCATCTGAAAGCATATCTGGATCCCTCTCCGAGTCGGAGATAGGAATCTCGGGTGTCGGGATGATCTCATCATCCGAAGTGATAGCCATGGGATCAATGGGGTCGGATGCTCCGCTCTCTGAAGAGGACATGGTGTCTGTAGCAAATCAATCACAAGTATGCACATATATCAACAATCGTCAAATAAACATGTAAGTAATAACAATGTAGGCATGTATACAATCCTAGTCTTCCCAAGACTATCCCACCCAGCCTCTCAGACTGAACTACTTAGTTTCTCAGACTAGACCTCCCAGTTTCCCAAACTGAACTACCTAGCCTCTCAGGCTAAACCTCCCAGTCTCTCAGGCTAAACCTCCCAGTCTCTCAGACTGAACTACCCAGCCTCTCAGTCTAAACCTCCCAGTCTCTCAGACTGAACTACCCAGTTAGTCTCTCAGAATAACTCCCCAGTCTCTCAGACTGAATTACCCAGCTAGTCTCTCAGACTAAAATATAAATGGATTCTTTGAAATGTATTTTGTGTCTTTTATTTGAAAAAAAAAGTTTGTTTCCTGGATCTGGACACTTTGTGTATGCAATGAAAACATTTCGTGAGAGCCCTAATGATCATAGTCTAGACTTGAGAAGAATCCTAGTTCGCTACGATCGAGGCTCTGATACCAAGCTAACAGCCCAGCGTAACCGCACCACGATATTGTCCGCTTTGGCGGCCAGCACGCCCTCGGCGTCCGCCCCTCACGGTTTTCAAAATGCGTCATGATGGTGAAGGTATCCAGCCCCTTATAAGGAAGCCTTTGTTCCCTTTCACAACCGATATGGGATGTCACAATCCACCCCCCTTAAGGGGTCCAGCGTCCTCACAGGACCTGGCACCACCGGTCCGACCCTGGCTCTGATACCAAGCTCTCACACCCTGACTTTTGCGGAAGCGTGGTTATTGGTGTGACTTCTTAATACCATAGCATTCAATCATAACAACGCTATATGATAAAAACATGAGATGTTCATCCATTAATTAAGTTTAGAAAATACCATAACAAACTTGACTTGAATACATCGATACCAAATTGAGTTACAAACCATGACATGTTCAACTGAGTTCATAAAGACTCCACAAAAGACTTGAAATAAAACCTGAGTTTGGAAACATGTATCCCGTCCAAGAATTGGATACACCCCTAAACTCAACAACCATGGATAACATCTTTTATTTAAACGCAGCTTGAAAACACATGCATACCCTTGCCAGATCCACTAGTTCCCTGAAATACATGTAGTTTGAAAAACATCAACAAAAGTTGAGCGAGTTCATGTGTGTGTATAAGTATGTATAAACCTTTGTAAATAGTATAAGTATGAATGTCCCGGTATGATAGCAAACAAGGAAAAGATCACCAATGGTTTGCAAGGCTACTGATACGTGTGACGGTGTAGGAAGACTCAAACCTAGCAAAGTTGCACCGGGCTTCCAGTTGGAAGACATAGTCACCACTATGGGCCACCCTGGCCTCATGGGTGCGGGCTCGCTACACCCAAATAGATCTATCACTCATGCCCCTCGGTCCTACAAGAGGATTGATGGCCTCAAGTATACACCTACCCATTCACATGATCTATGGTTCTTTCCTAGGCTAACCATACCAATTGTATTGTAAGTAATCCTTTGTAACATGTATTTCACCCCCGAAGTAAATAAACAAAACAGTTTAAAGAAAAGGGGGACATGAACTCACAGTATTGTGTCCTCAGCTCGTAACCCAAACTCTGTCAGCAAACACGACTACCTACAGTGTACTAACATCTATTAGACGAACGAGTCGTGCCTTTGCTTAGTATTAATGTTTTCGAGTTACGTTTCTTATATTATTCCGAGTTATAATTACTTGTTAAAATAAATTTTCAACTTAAATTATATTTAATTTTGGAATAATTGTTTAAACAATATCTCTGTATTAATACTTCTTAAGTATTTAACTTCGTATTTCCTTCCCAAGGATGGGGTATCTTATACATGTATATTTGTATCATTGTACTTGAAATTTCTGAAATAATATATTTCCAAGTCTCACTTTAGAAAATATATTTGTAAACTCATTTTGTCCCAGAAATAATGTATTGTCCAGAAAATATATATTTTTCCCAAAAATCATATATCTTCTAACTATACTTGGAAAATATATTTTTATTTCCCAAAATAATATATTTCTCCTTGTCCAAAAATAATATTTACCAAAAATGTATAAGTAACGGTATTGTTTTGGATAGTAAATTTCATGACACTTTGTTAAGTTATAATATTTTACCCTAGAATAATATAATCATTTCACCAAGTATACAAATAATCACACAAGTGTCTTTAATATGTATATATATTCTAAATATATATTCACCCATTTTTATTTTAAAAAAAACCAACCTCCAATATTCGATTTTTTGTTACAAAAATTATGGCAAAGTTTATATCGAAAACTTATGATCAAAATATACTTGTAAACACGTGTTAGAAAATATTTTTCTAAGTGTTTATATTTTTAGAAAATTTTTCCATAGTTTCCCCTAAAAACGGAGGTGTCCATGCTATATAAGCATATCATTTTCTTTTCAAAAATCATCACAACAATCAATAGTTAATCCTTAAACAACTTACACTTCTCAAGTGCAAAAACTATACAGTTTTCATAACATCATGAACTTGAACTTTCACAAAAACTCGTAGTAATTTGGTAGGGTGTTTAGTAGGTTTAGTTACCCCTTAAAGTGCGTTTATTACTTTACAAAACTCATTTTTACAGAAACTAGGTGTTTACAACTTGTTAGATGATCCTTCTAAAAATTATTCTTTTGAACTCTTCTTGTAAATAAAGTGCTCTTATACTTATTTTATCACCAAAAATTGTGTACATTTAAGTAAGAATCAAGTTCTACTAGAAATCATATTTTGAACTTAGTTTTCTTGGAAAATCATTCATGAATCTTAGATTCATAAGATTACTAGCTCACTTTATTCATTGTTTTTCAAGAAATCATCTTATCATTCAAGTTCATGCTCATGCATGAGGATGATCTTCTTGTGTTAGCACATAATCATCCTCTAACTTGCTAGATCATGTGTTTAATCACAATCTAGCAAGCTCCTTATGATGATCAACATCATAATCTCAAATAAACAACAACAAGTATCATACATATACTTAAACAACATTATTTCAACAAGATTTCATCATATGTAAGCTTCAAGTTCATGATTCAAGATTATGTCTTTTAGGGTTCTTATGATTTATATCATAACACATCTTTTAACAAATCAAAATTAGGAGTATCAAAGGGTTGTAAGAGTCTTACTACTAGCTCTAAGCCAGGGAAGGACACTTGAAGAAAAAGATGATGAAAATGGTATATGAAAGCAAGCAATGGAGGTTCTTCAAGTTCTACAAGCACCAAGCTTCACAAGACACCTTCTTACAACCTTGAGAGTGTATGGAATGAATGGATGGTGGTTGTATGGTGGTGGTGGTGGCGGAACTATCTAGGCCGAGAGGAAGAGGGAAAGAGCAAGAGGGGGAGAGTGTAAGAGAGTGGAGTGAAGTTGTGAATGAAATGATCTTGTAAGATTCAAGCCATACTTATAATCTTCACCTCTCAATATCTTGGCAAATAAATCAAGCAAGATCTAAATAAAATAAGAAACAAATCTTTGAGTGGGGTGTGGGGTCCTTGTGACTGTAAATTCCAAGGGGGGGGGGGGGGGGGGTAATTGTAAGTTTGAATGGTAACTAGTTAGTTAATAATTCAAATCCAAGCATATGGTTGCTAGTGTTAGTTACTAGATATTCTAGTGGGTGTTAGGTTGTTCGGGGATCATAACTAGCCAAGAAATAATAAAACAATGTTTCTGGCAATATTTTGGTGTTCCGGGTAATGTCCGGTTGTTCGGTTAGATACCGGTTCGTTAAAGTGTCAAGCTATTCCGTTTAATGATCTTTATGTTACTTTTTGTGACACTTTTAATTCCCGACACTTAGGAAACCATTCAGGACCATTTAGTCAAATTTTTGCATGTAACTAGCTTGTTAAAAAACTGAATTTTGCTGAAAAATGCAGAATTCTGCACTATAAGTGGGTTTTAGGCACTTTCCGGCACTTTATCTATCACCTAGTGACGCAATTTTATGGTCCTTACTTCCCTACACACCATACTAGTGTAGTACCTTGTCCCTAGCCCATACTGGGATTCAAAACACTGCATGTCTATGTACTGAACCCCGTCAGCATATTCCTGCTTTTTTCGTTAACTGTGCTATCTGTGCTTTGTGCATCATGTATGTCAATATAGTTTGTATGTGATAATGATATGACATTATGTAATATGTGATGCACATGTAAGTATGATGCAGTAATCAGAAAGCAGTTAAGTAATCCAGCACAGTCATTAAGCACTTAATCATAATTAATTAATTGTACGGATACCTGGTTTTATGAGGGTTGTCACATATTGTAAGAGAATTCAATGAGGGGAAGGTGCTTATCCCAACTTCCTCCAAAGTCTAGGGTGCAAGCACGAAGTAGATCCTCTAATGTCTGGATAGTTCGTTCTGATTGGCCGTCGGTTTGGGGATGGTAAGCCGTACTCAGGTCTATTCTAGACCCCAAAGCTTCTTGTAACTGTTGCCAATAGTGTGAAGTGAAATGACTATCACGGTCTGAAATGATTGCAACTGGTAACCCGTGTCTAGCTACACTTTCCTTCGTGTAGATCTCGGCTAATTACTCGGTGTTGTAGGTAGTACGAATTGGAATAAAGTGCGCCGATTTGGTTAGTCTATCTACTACTACCCAAATCGCATCATGACCTCGAGGTGTTTTTGGAAGGTGGGTCACGAAATCCATCGTGATTTGTTCCCATTTCCATTGTGGTATTTCGGGTTGCTGTAACATTCCCGAGGGTTTCTGGTATTCTGCCTTTACCCGGGCACAAGTCAAGCATTTGCTCACGTACTCTGCTACGTCCTTTTTCATACATGGCCACCAATAAAATTCCTTAAGGTCGTGGTACATCTTGTCTGTACCGGGGTGAATAGAGTACTTAGATTTATGAGCCTCATCCATAACCAGTTGACGTAGGTCATGGAGAGTAGGAATCCATACCCTATTTTTTAAATACAACACTTCATCCAGTTTCCTCACAAAATTCCCTTCGTTTCCGTGTAAGTTTTCGCTATTTAGTTGGCCTTCCTCCAAAGCTTCCATTTAAGCATTACGAATCTGCTCTTTAAGACTGGTTTGAACAATCAACCCAAGAGCTCGCACTCTGAGTGGCTTTACTCGGCCTTTTCTACTCAAGGCATCGGCTACCACGTTAGCCTTACCTAGATGGTATTTTATTTCACAGTCGTAATCGTTCAATAGCTCCACCCATCTGCGTTGTCTCATATTTAGCTCCTTTTGATCGAATATATGTTGGAGGCTCTTGTGATCTGTATAAATTGTACATTTCGTGCCGTGCAAGTAATGCCTCCAGATCTTAAGTGCAAAAATCACCGCGCCCAGCTCTAAATCATGCGTCGTGTGATTCTTTTCATGTACTTTTAGTTGTCTAGACGCGTAAGCAGTGACCTTGTTTCTTTGCATTAGGACACATCCGAGCCCTTGCCGAGATGCGTCACAATATACGACGAAATCATCGTTGCCTTCGGGTAACGACAGGATTGGAGCTTCACATAACTTTTGTTTTAACAGCTGAAAAGTTGTTTCTTGTTCTTCGCCCCATTCGTATTTTCAATCTTTCTGTGTCAAGGCAGTTAAGGATTAAGAAATGCAAGAAAAGTTTTCAATGAAGCGACGGTAATATCCTGCCAATCCCAAGAATTGGCGTATCTCTTTCGGAGACTTAGGCGCTTGCCAATTCTTAATAGCTTCGATCTTACTAGGGTCAACATGAATCCCTTGTTGATCTAACACATGTCCTAAAAATTGCACCGCTTGCAACCAAAAGTCGCACTTTGAAATCTTGGCGTACAACTTCTCTTTCCTCAATATCTCTAGTATGACTCGTAGATGGTGCTCGTGTTCCTTTTTACTCTTGGAATAGATCAAAATATCGTCAATAAAGACTATGACGAATTTATCTAGATATGGTTTACACACTCGGTTCATGAGGTCCATAAATACCGCGGGTGCGTTGGTTAACCCAAAGGGCATAACCAGGAACTCATAGTGACCGTACCGAGTTTGAAAGGCTATTTTAGGGATATCTTCCTCTTGAATTTTCACTTGATGATAACAGGATCTAAGATCGATTTTGGAAAAGTAACAGGCTCCTTGCAACTGATCAAATAAATCATCGATTCGCGGAAGAGGATATCGATTCTTTATGGTAACCTTGTTCAGCTCCTGGTAGTCAATACACATCCGAAAGCTTCCATCCTTTTTCTTCACAAATAACACTGGTGCTCCCCAAGGTGAATAACTGGGACGGATAAAACCTCGGTCTAGCAGTTCTTGTAACTGAGATGATAGTTCTTGCATCTCTGCAGGTGCTAAATGGTAAGGTGCTTTGGCAATTGGAGCTGCTCCCGGTATTAAGTCGATACAGAATTCGACTTGCCGATTGAGTGGCAATCCGGGCAATTCTTCGGGAAACACATCTGGGTAATCACACACTACTGGGATATCCTTAATACGTTGTTCTTCTGGTTCGGTCGTCATTACACTTGCTAAGAACACATCACATCCTTGACGTGTACATTTCAATGCTTTAAGGTGGGATATCAGGTTTAATATGGTACCAGACTTCTCTCCCTGTACCATAATAACTTAGTCATTAGGAAAAGGAATCCTAACAATCTTTTGCTCACATATAATCTCCGCCTTGTACTTGGACAACCAGTCCATTCCCACTACTATATCGAAACTTCCGAGCTCTACCGGTAGTAGGTCAATAAGGAATTGGTGGTCGTTAAGAATTAAAGGAGAATCACGAATGATTTGGTGACTAGTTATAGGTTTACTGTTAGCAAGTTCTATGGAATAGGGACTAATTCAATAGCCGGCATATTTAATAGGGGTAAGAAATTAATGGAAACGTAGCTCCTATCTGCGCCCGTATCAAACAATACTGAAGCATACCGATCGGAAATGAGAAAGGTACCTGTCACCACACTCGGATCTTGCCGTGCGTCACCAGACCCAAGTATAAAGGCACGACCTCGAGCTGCATTTGAGGTAGAAGCTTGGCCCTGCGTATCCTTTCCTGCGGGCTGTTGAGCAAACTTTGGGCAGCTTCTTCGGAAGTGCTCCGTACTGCCACATCCGTAGCAAGTACGGGGGGTAGGTAATCTGTTGCGCCGGTTGTTGGGGTCGTTGTTGCAGAGGTTGAGGCCTTGGGGTTTGGAAACGGTTGGGTTCCAATGGTGTCTTACAGTTTCGGGTATAATGTCCACTTTTATTTCTTGCCGGCTTTCCCGGCATTGTCAAAATCTGGCGTCTAACCATGTCGTACGTAACCGTGCCTGACCTAGCTACCACTCCGTGCATGGTCAGGTGCTCCACCGAATTAATGATACTCCTTACTTCCGGGGCCAGTCCCCAGATATACCTCTCGATCTTCTTGGACTCCGGTCGAACCATGTCTGGCAAGATGCGTGCCAGTTCATTGAAGCGATTTGTGTAACCTGCATGATCCGCATCTTGCATCTGCAGGTTCCAAAACTCATTCTCGAGTTTCTGAATTTCGTGGATTAGGCAGAACCTTTCTCTCAGTAATATCTTAAGATCATCCCAAGTCATAGCATTAATCGCATCCTGCCCGCGAGATTGCACAATAACCTACCACCAGTTCAAAGCGTGGTCGGTAAAAGTGCAAGCTGTATACTTTACCGCACAGTTACCCGGACAATTACTTATGTTAAGGACCGATTCTGACTTCTCGATCCATTTCACAAACCCGTTCGGTCCTTTAGTTCCATTAAACTCCATTGGTTTGCACTCCATAAAGTGTTTATACGTGCAAACTGGCCTAACATTGTTTTGGTTATTGTTTTGACCAGAAAACACAGTTTGTAACATGCAATTCACCCCAGAAAACAGGAAAACAGTTTAAAAGTGGGGGAAGGGAACTCACAGTGCAAATAGTATTCTCGGCTAAAGAGTGTTTAATCAACGAAATCAGCTTTAATAGCACACATGCAAGTAAGGATTCAATTCAGTATCTAATTCGGTAATGGTTATAACTTGGATTTGGTCAGCAGTTTACACCCCGGATTGAGTCTATAGGACACGGGTATGGTGATGGAGGTCAGGGTAGTATTAGTTTTCAGTTTGGCTTCCGGGCACCGGTTCGCGTGCCAGTCAATGTCAGTAGTTTAACGTGTTCGGATAATTGTACGGGAATACCAATAGTGCCAACATGTTGTTATTTAAGAATGATTAATTTTTCATTAAGGAAGTTTGGGTGTTTGGGGAGTCCAGGTTGCCCAATTTTGAGTTTCCGTTTCCACCGTCGGGGATTTCCAGAAATGGTATTGGACACACCCCGAGTGTCCAATCTGCCCTGGAATCACCCGGAATACTCACTGTGTTTCAATTATAGTATTTTCCGGGATGGGTCAGTTCCCAGTTCCGGCAGGTTCGTTACACGGTAAATTGCCGAAATTGATTTAAAATAACCTATTTTTAATCCCAAAAATTCCCATTTTATCTATAATTTGAATAAAATTATGAAATTTTTTAAATAACTCAGTAAAAATCTGTAGAATATGGGGAAAATTTCTGGGAATTTATTTTGGCATTTTACTTGTCTAAATAAATTATTTACAAAACCATATTTAACCACAAAATTAACATTAATGACCATCAGTGATCCAAAAATTCCCAAAACTTTCCTGGGCATCTCTTATGTTTCCAGAAATATTTCCAAAAATTTTAAGATTTTTCTGATTTGGTTTCGGTGCGTTTCCTGCTACCGAAAATTCGTAAAAAACACGGATTTTTAGCCCAAATCAAAACTCAACCAATGAACTCAAAAATTTTCAGAACATTCCACATATGTCTCTTAGTGTATCTGTAAAATTTGGTGATTTATTGAATCCGTTTGGTATTTTTTCCAGAATTCTTTTGGTAAAACAGTAAAAATTTCACCAAAAATCGTTGAAAATTCCAAAAATTCTAAAATTTTACTTGGACCTTCCTGACACTAACCTTCATCAGCACACAAAATTTCAGCTCAATCCAAGTACCACGGACCAAGTTATAGTCCGAACAATATTATGCCTAGTCTAGATTCAAGTTTCGGGTCATATACCTAGCGATTCCTTCGATTCCGAGCGTTCCTTGTGAGTCCAGAAGTATGTGTGGGCTATATTCAGTACCTACACATCAAGTACAATCCAAATATGCTAGAAATTAGATCAATCAAGCTTTGTTTCATTGTTTTTCGGTTAATCGACTAGTTAAGCGATTTCTGTCGAATAGGTGTTAATTAGGGTATCAAAACCCAAAGATTTATAACCATGCCTTCCATATAACACCAGGGTATTCATATGGTTTTCATATTCAGCCCCTAAACTTTGTTTAAAACTCCAAAATTCATGGATAAAAATGAGTTTTCATGACATAAATCAAGTTTAATCAAGAAACCATGCTTAAAACCTTATGGATTTGAGTTAATACCTTTGATTTGTTGAAGTTTCTTGTGAAATCAGCTGGTTGTTCTTGAGAGAAACCAGAATTTTGAGAGGATTTGTGTTAAAATGAAATAAGAATAAGAAAAAATTGAATTTTTTTATTAAATAAAGGGGGGTGGGGGGCGGTTTGGGTGTGGGTCCCACAAGGCCACCTCGTGCTTCGCAAAGTGCGCTAAAAAATGATGTTTATCTTCCGTTGAGTGTCTAAGTTTGTTTACGGGTCCCGGACACTTTTGCGATTTGCGTGACAGACTCCGTTTCGCGCGTACTTAGTGTCAAAAGACTCGGTTTTAAAAATCATGCATAACCGTCTTGAAATCCGAACCCAGTTACGTTTTAATCATAAAAGACTCGTATTAGAGTGGTTTAAGTGTTTTTAAGCTTGATCGATCGTTCCTTGCACTTTTGATTGCCTTATGTTATTCCTGAAACGAAAGCGTTTCCCTAACCGGGAAGTTGCTTCGTTTTGCGTGCCCGGTCTCTGATTGGCTTCAAACCTTATGTCACAGTCTATGGCACAAAACTAAGTTGTTCCTAGAACTCGAAATTTTAAATGATGCTACCGATAACCTAATAATCAATGTCAATGGTTAAAAGCGCTGTTAAACGGAACACTCCTGTTTAACACGTGTTTCAAGGCTAAGGACACCAACTTCGCACTGTTGGCCCTTATTAGTGTCATGGCAGTCATAACGTGCTCTTGGATGCCTCCGAGACATAACAGATATCAGTTATTCAAGTATATAAGTCACACATGTTTTTAGGGTTTTCCCGCAATTATAGTGTTAAGTGTGCTTTACAGTTTTGGACCGTTTAGGGTGCACCTGGTATCGTCATGGGTGTCACACTAATGAAGAAGCCTATGCTCTTCCATGAGCTGAGGTGCGTGAACTAATAATGCTTGAGTTCTGCCCTCCCCATGAAAAATTGAAGCTCGAAGAAGAGTTCTGGCACTTGAAGCAGATCGGTGATGATAATCTGGCTTATACTACCCATTTCAAGCAGCTCAGCTTGATCGTTCCTCACTTGGTTTCTACTCCGAAGTGCATGATAACCAAGTGTATCAATGGACTACCTCTTGCTATGCGCGATTCTATTGAAGCAGCTCAACTCGACACTATTGAGGAAGTCTACCGTCTTGCAGCTAGTCTCAACAACAACCGCGTTCGTGATAAGCAGTTTGCTACTTCTGCTCCTTCTAAGTCTGCTCATCAGGTTACTTAGCAGCCAAGTGGCAGCAAGAACAAAAGGAGGAAGTCACAAGGCTCAGGATGCAATGCTATTGTTCCTGGTGCAAACCCTGTTACTAAACCTGCTCCTGCTGCTGCTGTTCAGAACCCTGGTGCTCCTGAAGTCAAGAGGCAGTACACTGGGCCTCACCCCAAGTGTACAACATGCAATTTTCATCATCCTGTTGCCTCTGCATGTCGTTTGTGCACCAACTGTAACCGCTAGGGTCACACGACTCCTTATTGCCGTGAAGCTAACCCTGCTCAACCAGCTCAGCAAGCCCCAGCTCAAGCAGCCCTACCAGCTCTTCCAGCCCCTCAGCAGAATTCGAGGCCAGTCAACGCTGTTCGTGCATGCTACAAGTGTGGAGATACTACCCACCTCCGTAACCAGTGTCCTCAGCTGAACCAGGACCAACAGCCAGCCGCTCGTGGCCGAGCATTCAATCTTAATGCTAACCAGGCTCGTAACGACAATGACATCGTTAATGGTACATTTCACGTTAATAACCTTTACGCTTCGATACTATTTGATATTGGTACCGACAGAATCTTTGTGTCCGTAGAATTTGAATCCTTGTTAAACTGTGCACGCTCTATGTTACCTAAGTCATTTTCGGTGGAGATTGCCGATGGTAAATCGATTCTAGTTGATTCTATTCTCTGTGGTTGTTCTTTGACTCTTAACGACCACGTGTTTACTATTGATCTAATACCTATGCAATTGGGTTGTTTTGATGTCATAATCGGCATGGATTGGTTGCGTAAGAACCATGCCGAGATTGCCTGTTACGAGAAGTTTGTTAGCTTACCTCTTACGCCCGGTGATATCTTGCATGTCTATGGAGACCGACCTTCGAGAGGGCAGAAGTTGATGTCATGCACTCAAGCGAACAGATGTTTACGTAAATAGAATTTCTCCTTCTTGGCCCACATGGTGGAACAAAAGGGAAAGGGGAAGAACATAAGCGACGTTCCAGTAGTGTGTGATTTCCCTGATGTCTTTCCCGAAGATCTTCCTGGTCTTCCTCCTCCTAGATCCGTTGATTTTCGTATTGATCTCATACCTGGTGCGAATTCTGTCACCAAGGCTCCTTATCGACTTGCACCTTCCGAGATGCAAGAGTTATCTAGCCAACTACAGGAACTGCTCGACAAGGGATTCATAAAGCGTCGACAAGAGTTATCTAGCCAACTACAGGAAATTCGTCCACAAGCGTCTTGGTTCGTAAAATAGGGTTTTTGAATGATTATGATGAATTTATATTAAACCCTGATCTCATAACGAAGAAAAGCCGCCCAATAACTGTAACACCTGCATCCCTGAACTTTTAGCTATTGTCAATTTTAGTCCCTAAACTATGTGATACTTGACACTTTTTGATACTTGTGATGCTTAAATCTAGATTCTTGATTCTTAATACTATGATGCTTGATTTTTGATTCTAGAAACTTGATTCTTGATATTTATAAGACTTGATTCTTGATACTTGATTCCTGAGGCTTGATTCTTGATACTTGATACTTGATACTTGATTCTTGAGGCTTGATTCTTGATACTTGATACTTGGAAACTAGATTCTTGATTCTTGATACTTGATACTTTGGTGCTTGACTCTTGAGACTCGTGAAACTTGAGACTTGGTTGAACGAGAGACTGGAGACTTGTCACTGGCGGAAACTATGAAACTTGGAAACTTTGTGTTAATGATATAATCTAGTTATGTGCTACTATTACCCAATAATATGCAACGCAACGCTTGATCTAACTAGCAAATCGAACCAAGGATGGGAACGCGGAAAGGATGGGATTGACCGAATGGCAATCCGATCGGATGACCATCCGATCGGATGACCATCCGATCGGAGGGCCATTCGATTGAAGTGCCATCCGATCCGTGCCACACTGCCTTAACCTTCCTCTCTGACACTATAAATAGGCCTGTCACATCATTCTCACTGATGTGACAACCTCCTTCGACCAAGACGCACGCACTCCCACTTTTCTTCCATTTCTCGGCGATTTCGGTACGTTTTACACTAGATTCTTGTACATCCTTGATCTATACACCATTCTCTACATGATTCTCCTTGAAATCACACTTTTCACCTTGAAATCTCTGAGATTTGAGCTCTTGAGGGTGATGTCATCATGGCGGTTTGTACAAACTGTTGTGTGATGTCATTCTAGTCAAGATCTAGCTCGGATCTAAGGAATCTCATGCGTTTTTACGCCGAATCTTACTAAATCTAAACTTTTCAGCTAAAACTTATGTTTTTCTCCATCTTTTCTTAAACTTTTACTTAGAACGGCGGAATCCGGACCCAAATGGGCTATAGACTTGATGATTAGTCTGGAGTCGGTTGGGAAATGGATGGTTGCCGGAGAAGATGACCAGAGTACGGATTCCGACATAAACATTGTAAAAAACAGACACCTGAATGGACTGGAGTGATTCATGTCCGATCAGATTGGCTGGATACTGATGTGGTTACCATTATCTCAATACGTACCATGCAGTCATCGTTAAAATCGAAACTTAGAAACTATAACAAGAGTGTGAACGGGACATGGCCCTCCCAATCGAATGGCAATCCGAGCGGACTGCCGTCTGATCGAACGACCATCCGATCGGAGTGGTATATGTCTCATAACCTTTAAACACTTAGAATCTTTTTGAAACTTCAAATCCTTGAAACTTTGAAACTTTGGAAACCTCCATGATCGAATGGCAATCCGATCGAAGTGGCCTAACTTCAACACTTGGATAAATTTTGGAAACTAGTCTCTAGATCGAATGACCATTTGATCAAATGGCCATCTGAACGGATGACCATCCGATCGGATGGCGATCCGTCCCCACACATATAAGTCATCTCAATCGAATGGTAATCCGATTGGACTGCCATCCGATCGAGTGACTGATCCGACACTTTGCGTAATCTCCTTATTCTGTCTGACACTTATCTATTGTTATCTAATAAGGCTAAACCTAAAAGAGCTCCCTTTGATCCAATAACAATCTTAACTGTTAAGCAATCACTGTGAGTATACTCGATCCCTTTTTGTTTTTAAACTTTGGGGTGCAACATGTATTCTATTAAACTATGAAACTTGATACTTGAAACTTTTGGAATCTAAACTCTAACCTACGTGTATGTGAAACTTATGATTCTTGATTCTTTATGCTATGTGAACGTTTAATCCAGAGTGTGTAGTTTCGCCTTAACAATAGTAGCGCTATAGGGAGATGCACCTCCCCATTATTCTCGGGGGTATTGTTAGGAGGATTCTAGTTTTCCTTGAGTCTTGGGAAAACACCAAAGCATCGCAAGACTTGGGCTATCACTTGGACTGCGAACACTAGCATGGCTGAAACTATTTTTATTCATTTACATCATGGGTATGAGACTTTTAAATCTATTATGCTATATTCTCAAACTTGTATACTCACCGGTACATTTTTATACTGACTCTATTTTAATACATGTTGCAGGCTGATAAGATGCTGAATCATGGAAATCAAGCTAGGGCTGATGCTTAGAAACCCACCTAGCCTAGTCTAGAATTTGAATCATGATTTATGGTTGTATTTGATACTTTTGTTGGTGATGTTGTTTTAGACAAATTTTGCATGAAACTTAATTAATCTTTATTGAAACTTTTGGTTGTTATGGAACCTCATGAGCAATCTGAACGCTTAGTGCCGCACCCCGATGTTTCGCCATCGGTTGGGGTGTGAAAGATTGGTATCAGAGCCATAATTATAGGGAATTAGGATAAGTAGGAATACTTGCTCTAGTCTATAGTTCTAGGAACATTGATTCTTATCTGTCGTTTAAGACTTATGCATTCTATCGTATCTGCTTCCTAGCAACACATTTTCCTGTTAAACTTACATGCCTTTCCTAAGGCTGACATAATATACACTTGATACTCTGAAAACACTGCTAATCAGTGTTCGTATTTTGCACAAGATTTACCCTCAAGTTAGGAGTGACATCCGAACCTTGATGGGAAATTTCCGTATTATATTCTTGTAGGTCTTATCTGTTGATAAGTACCGACGCTATTAGGGTACGACCTTGTTAAGATAGAGGTGAAACTCGTACCTTGATAACTAGTCCCACTCTTTGATTTTATGTCTCGCCAAAGTCTCGACATTCCCAATCAATTAGGAACTTGAAATAACCAAAAGGACGAATATCGTAGGCCTAACATCGATGACGTATTTGTCTAAGTAAGTCAAGACACGTTGCCTCAATTCGAAAGGGGGTCGAATCACTTTGGTTAGTCACCGTTCCTCTACCCGGAACAATCCTATGTTTTATGAGCCTATCTTTTATGTTATCTCAATTTTATGAGTGGTTTTAAACTTGATTCTTCATTTATTTGAGGCTTTTTACATAAATCGCACGTATGTCCGCAATCAAAATAATTAACTCTAATCTCAGGATCAAACTAAATTTATGAAGCTTATTTCATCATGTTAATCTATGTTGGAATCTTGATCGACTATGATACTATGTGAAGCTATTTGATGAATCTATGTGTTATGGTGGTTGTGAAACACTAAACGTAACATGGCATAGAAATACGAGACAGAAGTGATGTGTCTGAAACATGGTGGATAAGCCGCTGGTACTTCCTATATATAAGTGTTTCCAACTTGTTACCAACTTTCGTACAACGTGCCATGCGAAATTTAGTGTTTTACAGACTGGTAATGAGATTGTTGAACTCTAAACTATGGGAAACTACTTGTGTAATCTATGTGAACTCTATGTGTGTAATCTATGTGTACTCTAGCGTAATCTATGTGTAATCTATGTACGTGTGGTTTTGAGGTACAAAATACGAAACATAGCCTAGCGCCGAAGACGAGGCGGAAGTGGCATGTCCGAAACATGGTGGATACGTTGCTGGTACTTCCTATATATAAGTGTTTCTGGCATGTTACTAAACCTTCATACCACGCGCTAAGTGAAGTTCGTAGTTTTGTAGACTCGGGTCAAAGTTGTTGAATCTACTTAGTTAATCTATGTTGTTGAATCTACTTGGTTGACCTATGCAAAAGCCTTGTGAGATGTGATGGAATCTAATGTTATGGTTAGCGAAGCATGACACCGATGACGAGACAGACGTGGCATGATTGAAGCATGGTGGATACGCCGCTGGTACTTCCTATGTATAAGTGCTTCCGTCATGTTGCCGAACTTTCGTAGCACGTGCCATGCGGGATTTCGTTGTTTGTGGACTGTGATAAGGTCGTTAACTCTAAATCTATGTGAATCTATTGGGTAATCTATCGGAATCTGTGTGAATCTATCAGATAAATCTACGTGAATCTATTGGGTTAATCTATGTGAATCTATCAAGTTAACCTACGCGTGTATGATAATGATGATGAGTGTGTTTGGAAATTGCGACACGTAACATGACACCGAGTACGAGGCGAAAGCGATGTGCCCGAAGCGTGGTGGATACGCCGCTGGTACTTCCTATATATAAGCGTTTCTGACATGTTGCCAAACTTCGTACAACGTGCCATGCGAAGGTCGTAGGTTTGCCGTGTTAAATCTATTAGAATCTATGTGAAACTTGTTGGAAACTTGAATCTTTAATCTATGTGAATCTTGTCGAATCTTGAGTCTTTAATCTATCATGTGTGAATCTATACTATGAGACCTTGTGAATCTAGACTTATACGATCCTCTTGCTGGATCTTTAGATTTCTTCTCGAAAGCTATCCAACACTCTCAAGAGATCCAGGGAGAAGTCTAAAAAAAGGATGATGTCCTTCATGGCCGACCAGATTGCTCGAGTCGTGCCAAAGATCGTCTCTGAGATCCAAGGATCAAACACTCCCCCATCCTCTGTGGAATCTAAGGGCGAGAAGCTAAAGCCCACGAAGTTTAGCTACAAACATTTCACCTCTTGCAACCCTAAACCTTTCACGGGCAGTGATGGGGTTGCGCAATGCTCGAGTGGTTTGACAGCATCGAGGTTACCTTCATTAACATCGAGTGCCCAGATCACTTAAAGACTAGGAGTGCAACGGGAATGTTCCATGGCAGAGCGTTGGAGTGGTTGTCGAATGAGAGAAACATCCTCTCTAATTGTCACACCCCAATTTGCAGCGGAAGAAAAAACGTGGGATGCAACAGACACCTCTGGTACATGCACATTGTTTATAAAGACACTACATTTTATTAATTACAAAATGTTGATTACATACTACATGTATGTTACAACTGCGTGTTCCCATGAACCACATAAGTCTTCTAAGTCGCATGCGTCTATCTCAATATTTGCCAATAAACACGTCTTGAACAACATACACGGATCACATCAGTCTCAAGTTACCTGAAATGCATGTTAGTTTTAAAAAGGGTCAGCTAAACGCTGCTGGTGAGTTCCACTGGTTTGGTTATTTAGTTTCAAAATGTATCAACGTGTTTAAATGCACATATTACGGTTCATAGATGGAATTACACGAGTGTCACAAGTGAGACCTAGACTGTTTTAATCGTATCGTGTCACACAGACACATACTCGCACCACCTGCATCTCATAAAGTTCAATGCCCTCGGGTAGTTATGTCTAACAACATAACCTGGGTAGGACGCGTGCAGTTGCCTGGCCCACGGTTTACTTTAATCACTTGTATCGGGGCTAATATCGTGTGTTAGTTAATTCACATCATATGGTTTGAGAAATTAACATAGTTTGTAACATGCAATTCACCCCAGAAAACAGGAAAACAGTTTAAAAGTGGGGGAAGGGAACTCACAGTGCAAATAGTATTCTCGGCTAAAGAGTGTTTAATCAACGAAATCAGCTTTAATAGCACACATGCAACTAAGGACTCAAATCAGTATCTAAGTCGGTAATGGTTATAACTTGGATTTGGTCAGGAGTTTACACCCTGGATTGAGTCTATAGGACACGGGTATGGTGATGGAGGTCAGGGTAGTATTAGTTTTCAGTTTGGCTTCCGGGCACCGGTTCGCGTGCCAGTCAATGTCAGTAGTTTAACGTGTTCGGATAATGGTACGGGAATACCAATAGTGCCAACACGTTGTTATTTAAGAATGATTAATTTTTCATTAAGGAAGTTTGGGTGTTTGGGGAGTCCAGGTTGCCCAATTTTGAGTTTCCGTTTCCACCGTCGGGGATTACCCGAAATGGTATTGGACACACCCCGAGTGTCCAATCTGCCCTGGAATCTCCCGGAATACTCCCCGTGTTTCAATTATAGTATTTGTCAGGTTAGGTCAGTTCCCAGTTCCGGCAGGTTCGTTACATGGTAAATTGCCGAAATTGATTTAAAATAACCCATTTTAATCCCAAAAATTCCCATTTTATCTATAATTTGAATAAAATTCTAAAAATTTTTATATAACTCAGTAAAAATCTATAGAATATGGGGAAAATTTCTGGGAATTTATTTTGGCATTTTACTTGTCTAAATAAATTATTTATAAAACCATATTTAACCACAAAATTAACATTAATGACCATCAGTGATCCAAAAATTCCCAAAAATTTCCTGGACATCCTTTATGTTTCCAGAAACTGCTACCGAAAATTCGTAAAAAACATGGATTTTTAGCCCAAATCAAAACTCAACCAATGGACTTCGAATTTTCCTAGAACATTCCTCATATGTCTCTTAGTGTCTCTGTAAAATTTGGTAATTTATTGAATCCGTTTGGTATATTTTCCAGAATTCTTTTGGTAAAACAGTAAAAATTTCACTAACCTTCATCACCACACCAAATTTCAGCTCAATCCAAGTATCACGGACCAAGTTATAGTCCGAACAATATTCTGCCTAGTCTAGATTCAAGTTTTGGGTCATATACCTAGCGATTCCTTCTATTCCGAGCGTTCCTTGTGAGTCCAGAAGTATGTGTGGGCTATATTCAGTACCTACACATCAAGTACAATCCAAATATGCTAGAACTTAGATCAATCAAGCTTTGTTTCATTGTTTTTCGGTTAATAGACTAGTTAAGCGATTTCTGTCGAATAGGTGTTAATTAGGGTATCAAAACCCAAAGATTTATAACCATGGCTGCCATATAACACCAGGGTATTCATATGGTGTTCATATTCAGCCCCTAAACTTTGTTTAAAACTCCAAAATTCATGGATAAAAATGAGTTTTCATGACATAAATCAAGTTTAATCAAGAAACCATGCTTAAAACCTTATGGATTTGAGTTAATACCTTTGATTTGTTGAAGTTTCTTGTGAAATCAGCTGGTTGTTCTTGAGAGAAACCAGAATTTTGAGAGGATTTGTGTTAAAATGAAATAAGAATAAGAAAAAAATTGAATTTTTTTTATTAAATAAAGGGGGGTGGGGGGCGGTTTGGGTGTGGGTCCCACAAGGACACCTCGTGCTTCGTAAAGTGCGCTAAAAGATGATGTTTATCTTCCGTTGAGTGTCTAGGTTCGTTTATGGGTCCCGGACGCTTTCGCGATTTGCGTGACGGACTCCGTTTCGCGCGTACTTAGTGTCAAAAGACTCGGTTTTAAAAATCATGCATAACCGTCTTGATATCTGAACCCAGTTATGTTTTAATCATAAAAGACTCGTATTAGAGTGGTTTAAGTGTTTTTAAGCTTGATCGATCATTCCTTGCACTTTTGATTGCCTTATGTTATTCCTGAAACGAAAGCGTTTCCCTAACCGGGAAGCTGCTTCATTTTGCGTGCCCGATCTCTGATTGGCTTCAAACCTTATGTCACAGTCTATGGCACAAAACTAAGTTGTTCCTGGAACTCAAAATCGTAAATGATGCTACCGATAACCTAATAATCAATGTCAAAGGTTTAAAGCGCTGTTAAACGGAACCCTCCCGTTTAACACGTGTTTCAAGGCTAAGGACACCAACTTCGCACTGTTGGCCCTTATTAGTGTCATGGCAGTCATAACCTGCTCTCGGATGCCTCCGAGACATAACAGATATCAGTTAGTTAAGCATATAAGTCACACATGTTTTTAGGGTTTTCAAGCAATTATAGTGTTAAGTGTGCTTTACAGTTTTGGACCGTTTAGGGTGCTCCTGGTTTCGTCATGGGTGTCACAGTCTCCCCTGGTTTAGAAATTTCATCCCCGAAATTCAATTCGTCTAGTTAGGGAAGAGATGTGGGTATTTTCTACGGAACTCATCCTTCCGTTCCCAGGTATACTCAGGTCCTTGCTTCGGGTTCCACCGGACTTTCACCAGCGAGATTTTGTTATAACGTAGTTGTTTGGTCTTCCCGTCTACTATTTCTATCGGTTCCTCCACAAAGTGGAGTTTGTCATCACTGTGCACGTCTTCTATGGTATAATAGCTGCTTCATCCGTGAGATATTTCTTTAAGTTGGATACGTGGAAGACATCGTGAATTGTGCTCAGTTCATCTGGTAATTTCAGTCGGTACGCTACAGATCCAACCTTAGCAATAATTTCATACAGCCCAATGTATCTCGGAGCCAACTTTCCAGTCTTGCCAAACCTGATCACTCATTTCCATGGTGACACTTTTAACAGTACTTTGTCACCTACTTCAAACGACAACGATTTCCTGCGAACATCGGCGTACCTTTTCTGCCGATCTCGGGCCGCTTTCAGTCTACTTTGGATCTTATGCACCTTGTCTGTCGTCTCTTGAATTAGTTCAGACCCCGTGAGTTGAGTATCACCCACTTCAGCCCAACAAAGCGGCGATCTGCACTTCCGGCCATATAGTGCTTCGTACGGTGCAGCTTGTATGCTACTATGATAGCTGTTATTGTGTCACACCCTGACTTTTGCGGAAGCGTGGTTATTGGTGTGACTTCTTAATACCATAGCATTCAATCATAACAACGCTATATGATAAAAACATAAGATGTTCATCCATTAATTAAGTTTAGAAAATTCCATAACAAACTTGTCTTGAATACATCGATACCAAATTGAGTTACAAACCATGACATGTTCAACTGAGTTCATAAAGACTCCACAAAAGACTTGAAATAAAACCAGAGTTTGGAAACATGTATCCCGTCCAGGAATAGGATACACCCTTAAACTCAACAACCATGGATAACATCTTTTATTTAAACGCAGCTTGAAAACACATGCATACCCTTGCCAGATCCACTAGTTCCCTGAAATACATGTAGTTTGTAAAACATCAACAAAAGTTGAGCGAGTTCATGTGTGTGTATAAGTATGTATAAACCTTTGTAAATAGTATAAGTATGAATGTCCCGGTATGATAGCAAACAAGGAAAAGATCACCAATGGTTTGCAAGGCCACTGATACGTGTGACGGTGTAGGAAGACTCAAACCTAGCAAAGTTGCACCGGGCTTCCGGTTGGAAGACATAGTCACCACTATGGGCCACCCTGGCCTCATGGGTGCGGGCTCGCTACACCCAAATAGATCTATCACTCATGCCCCTCGGTCCTACAACAGGATTGATGGCCTCAAGTATACGCCTACCCATTCACATGATCTATGGTTCTTTCCTAGGCTAACCATACCAATTGTATTGTAAGTAATCCTTTGTAAGATGTATTTCACCCCCGAAGTAAATAAACAAAACAGTTTAAAGAAAAGGGGGACATGAACTCACAGTATTGTGTCCTCAGCTCGTAACTCAAACTCTGTCAGCAAACACGACTACCTACAGTGTACTAACGTCTATTAGACGAACGAGTCGTGCCTTTGCTTAGTATTAATGTTTTCGAGTTACGTTTCTTATATTATTCCGAGTTATAATTACTTGTTAAAATAAATTTTCAACTTAAATTATATTTAATTTTGGAATAATTGTTTAAACAATATCTCTGTATTAATACTTCTTAAGTATTTAACTTCGTATTTCCTTCCCAAGGATGGGGTATCTTATACATGTATATTTGTATCATTGTACTTGAAATTTCTGAAATAATATATTTCCAAGTCTCACTTTAGAAAATATATTTGTAAACTCATTTTGTCCCAGAAATAATGTATTGTCCAGAAAATATATATTTTTCCCAAAAATCATATATCTTCTAACTATACTTGGAAAATATATTTTTATTTCCCAAAATAATATATTTCTCCTTGTCCAAAAATAATATTTACCAAAAATGTATAAGTAACGGTATTGTTTTGGATAGTAAATTTCATGACACTTTGTTAAGTTATAATATTTTACCCTAGAATAATATAATCATTTCACCAAGTATACAAATAATCACACAAGTGTCTTTAATATGTATATATATTCTAAATATATATTCACCCATTTTTATTTTAAAAAAAAACAACCTCCAATATTCGATTTTTTGTTACAAAAATTATGGCAAAGTTTATATCGAAAACTTATGATCAAAATATACTTGTAAACACGTGTTAGAAAATATTTTTCTAAGTGTTTATATTTTTAGAAAATTTTTCCATAGTTTCCCCTAAAAACGGAGGTGTCCATGCTATATAAGCATATCATTTTCTTTTCAAAAATCATCACAACAATCAATAGTTAATCCTTAAACAACTTACACTTCTCAAGTGCAAAAACTATACAATTTTCATAACATCATGAACTTGAACTTTCACAAAAACTCGTAGTAATTTGGTAGGGTGTTTAGTAGGTTTAGTTACCCCTTAAAGTACGTTTATTACTTTACAAAACTCATTTTTACAGAAACTAGGTGTTTACAACTTGTTAGATGATCCTTCTAAAAATTATTCTTTTGAACTCTTCTTGTAAATAAAGTGCTCTTATACTTATTTTATCACCAAAAATTGTGTACATTTAAGTAAGAATCAAGTTCTACTAGAAATCATATTTTGAACTTAGTTTTCTTGGAAAATCATTCATGAATCTTAGATTCATAAGATTACTAGCTCACTTTATTCATTGTTTTTCAAGAAATCATCTTATCATTCAAGTTCATGCTCATGCATGAGGATGATCTTCTTGTGTTAGCACATAATCATCCTCTAACTTGCTAGATCATGTGTTTAATCACAATCTAGCAAGCTCCTTATGATGATCAACATCATAATCTCAAATAAACAACAACAAGTATCATACATATACTTAAACAACATTATTTCAACAAGATTTCATCATATGTAAGCTTCAAGTTCATGATTCAAGATTATGTCTTTTAGGGTTCTTATGATTTATATCATAACACATCTTTTAACAAATCAAAATTAGGAGTATCAAAGGGTTGTAAGAGTCTTACTACTAGCTCTAAGCCAGGGAAGGACACTTGAAGAAAAAGATGATGAAAATGGTATATGAAAGCAAGCAATGGAGGTTCTTCAAGTTCTACAAGCACCAAGCTTCACAAGACACCTTCTTACAACCTTGAGAGTGTATGGAATGAATGGATGGTGGTTGTATGGTGGTGGTGGTGGCGGAACTATCTAGGCCGAGAGGAAGAGGGAAAGAGCAAGAGGGAGAGAGTGTAAGAGAGTGGAGTGAAGTTGTGAATGAAATGATCTTGTAAGATTCAAGCCACACTTATAATCTTCACCTCTCAATATCTTGGCAAATAAATCAAGCAAGATCTAAATAAAATAAGAAACAAATCTTTGAGTGGGGTGTGGGGTCCTTGTGACTGTAAATTCCAAGGGGGGGGGGGGGTAATTGTAAGTTTGAATGGTAACTAGTTAGTTAATAATTCAAATCCAAGCATATGGTTGCTAGTGTTAGTTACTAGATATTCTAGTGGGTGTTAGGTTGTTCGGGGATCATAACTAGCCAAGAAATAATAAAACAATGTTTCTGGCAATATTTTGGTGTTCCGGGTAATGTCCGGTTGTTCGGTTAGATACCGGTTCGTTAAAGTGTAAAGCTATTCCGTTTAATGATCTTTATGTTACTTTTTGTGACACTTTTAATTCCCGACACTTAGGAAAGCATTCAGGACCATTTAGTCAAATTTTTGCATGTAACTAGCTTGTTAAAATACTGAATTTTGCTGAAAAATGCATAATTCTGCACTATAAGTGGGTTTTAGGCACTTTCCGGCACTTTATCTATCACCTAGTGATGCAGTTTTATGGTCCTTACTTCCCTACACACCATACTAGTGTAGTACCTTGTCCCTGGCCCATACTGGGCTTCAAAACACTGCATGTCTATGTACTGAACCCCGTCAGCATATTCCTGCTTTTTCCGTTAACTGTGCTATCTGTGCTTTGTGCATCATGTATGTCAATATAGTTTGTATGTGATAATGATGTGACATTATGTAATATGTGATGCACATGTAAGTATGATGCAGTAATCAGAAAGCAGTTAAGTAATCCAGCACAGTCATTAAGCACGTAATCATAATTAATTAATTGTACGGATACCTGGTTTTATGAGGGTTGTCACATTCTCCCCCTGTTACGAAAATTTCATCCCGAAATTTAAGTTCTGCTACTAGCTGTAGAGGTCTTGGGGAACAAATGTGGGTATTTTTCTTTCATACGATCCTCACGCTCCCAAGTGAACTATGGGCCATGTCACGCGTTCCAACGAACCTTGACGAGTTTGACACTACTCCGTCGTGTCTTGTTAACTTTCCAATCAGTAACCTCAACAGGTTCTTCAGTAAAGTGGAGTGTGTCGTCAATATGGACTTCGTCGGCAGGTATGACAACTGTTTCTTGAGTTGGACTCTTTTTCAGGTTGGATACATGAAATGTATCATGAACGCCATTCAGTTCTGCGGGTAGATCCAACTTGTAAGCTACAAGACCAATCCTCTCCAGGATTTTGAATGGTCCGGTGTATCGCGGGTTCAACTTCCCACGCTTCCCAAAGCGTGCTACACCCTTCCAGGGTGAAACCTTTAACAAAACCATATCTCCTACCTCAAACTCCAGAGGTTTCCTTCGTCGATCCGCGTAATTCTTTTGTTGATCACGAGCCGCCTTTATGCGCTCTCGGATCTGTGTAATCTTATCAGTCGTCTCTTGAACCAATTCTGGACCAACAAGCTGTCTATCACCCGCGTCTGCCCTGCATAACGGTGATCGACACTTGCGTCCATAGAGAGCTTCAATTGGTGCAGCTTGGATACTTGCATGGTAGCTGTTGTTGTATGAGAATTCTACCAAGGGTAAGTGAGTGTCCCAACTGCCACTCAAATCCATTACGCATGCTCGCAACATATCTTCCAACGTTTGAATCGTTCATTCGCTCTGGCCATCTGTCTGCGGATGGAATGCAGTACTCAGATTCAACTGAGAACCAAAGGCTTCTTGGAAGGATTGCCAAATCCTCGATACAAACCTTCCGTCTCTATCAGAAATGATCGAGAGAGGCACTCCATGTCGTGCAACTATCTCTCTCAGGTATAGCTCAGCAAGCTTGCTAGTGTTGTCTTTCTCCTTGATTGGCAGAAAATGTGTTGATTTGGTCAGACGGCCTACGATTACCCAAATTGTATCGTGACCTCTGGGTGTTCCTGGCAATTTTGTTATAAAGTCCATTGAAATCTGCTCCCATTTCCACATGGGTATTTCTGGTTGTTGCAGAAGGCCTGAAGGCTTCTGATAGTCGGCCTTTACCGTGGCACAAGTCAAACATTTGCCAACATACGTCATAACATCACCTTTTAATCTCGGCCACCAATAGAAATCCTTTAAATCTTGGTACATTTTATCCTATCTTGGATGGATCGAGTACCGTGACTTGTGAGCTTAATAAAAAATAACGTCTCTCAATCCACCAAAGAGATGAACCCATATTTGTTTCATGAAGCACAACGTTCCTTGCTCACTTGGTACCAACTGTTTCTCCATCCCACGGAGATATTCATTCACAAGATTCCCTTCCTTAAGTGCTTCTCTCTGCGCGACACGAATGCGCAATGAGAGGTCCGTTTGAACAATCATTTCCAAAGCCCTAACCCTTAGGGGCTTGATTCTTTCCTTCCGACTCAAGGCATCGGCGACCACATTCGCCTTCCCTGGGTGATACTTAATCTCACAATCATAATCGTTCAACAACTCTACCCATTGTCTCTGTCTCATGTTAAGCTCTTTTTGATCAAAAATGTGTTGTAGGCTCTTGTGATCAGTGAAGATTGTGCATCGCGTGCCATACAAGTAATGTCGCCAGATCTTTAATGCAAACACCACTGCGCCTAACTCCAAGTCATGCGTGGTGTAGTTTTTCTCGTGTACCTTCAACTGGCGTGAAGCATAAGCTATAACTTTATGTCGCTGCATCAGCACGCAGCCTAAACCTTGACGCGAGGCGTCGTAATATACCACGAAGTCGTCAGTGCCTTCGGGTAGGGATAAGATGGGTGCGTCGCAAAGTTTGTTCTTTAACAACTAAAATGCTTCTTCTTGCTTGTCTCCCCATTCGTACTTCTTGTCTTTCTATGTAAGGGAGGTCAAAGGTTGAGCGATTTTTGAGAAACCCTCAATAAATCTGGGATAATATCCTGCCAAACCTAGGAACCGACGGATCTTAGTTGGCGTCTTTGGAGTCTCCCAATTCTTGATTGCCTCGATCTTTGTGGGATCCACATGGATTCCATTTCCATTAACCACGTGACCAAGGAACTGAACCTCGCGCAGCCAAAACTCGCACTTCGAGAACTTCGCGTACAACTTTTCTTTCTTAAGTAGCTCTAAGATGGCTCTTAGATGTTGCTCATGTTCTTCCTTCGTCTTTGAATAGATTAAAATATCGTCGATGAATACGATCACAAACTTATCGAGGTACGGCTTACAAACTCTATTCATCAAATCCATGAATGATGCCGGTGCGTTCGTCAACCCAAACGGCATAACCAGGAACTCGTAATGTCCATAGCGAGTCCTAAAGGCTGTTTTTGGAATACTTTCCTCTTGAATTCTTAACTGGTGATAGCCTGATCGAAGATCGATCTTGGAGTAAAAACTCGAACCTTGTAGTTGATCGAACAGGTCATCAATCCTTGGCAAAGGATATCTATTCTTGATAGTCAACTTGTTCAACTCGCGGTAGTCAATACACATGCGGAAACTACCATCCTTTTTCTTAACAAACAGCACTGGAGCTCCCCAAGGTGAGAAGCTTGGTCTGATAAATCCCTTGTCTAACAACTCCTGAAGTTGTGTCGACAATTCCTGCATTTCTGAAGGCGTAAGTCGATAGGGTGCCTTAGCCACAGGCGCAGCGCCTGGAACTAAGTCAATGTGAAACTCGACTTGTCGCTGCGGCGGCAATCCTGGCAAGTCTTCGGGAAAGACTTCAGGATATTCCTTAACAACTGGTATATCTTCTAACTTTGGCTCAGCGGCTTCTTTATCCATGATGTGTGCCAGGAATGCAACACATCCTTTCTGCAAACACTTTCGATCCTTCAGACAGCTAATGATTCTTAAGGGCGTATCGCGCTTCTCTCCATGTACCACAATCGTTTCTCCATCCACCATCGGAATGTGAATGATCTTCTCGTGACATACAATCTCTGCCCGGTTGCTCGACAACCAATCCATTCCGACTACCACGTCAAAGCTTCCCAACTCGACGGGCAGAAGATCAAGAGTAAACTCGTGCTCTCCCAGTTCTATCACGCAACCCTTAATAACTTCATTTGCTTCTACTAGCCTCCCATTAGCTAGTTCTGTCGAATATGGAATATCTAGCTTACTAGCTCCCAACCCAAGTATTTTCTTAAATTCTAGTGATACAAAACTATAATCGACACCAGTATCAAACAATACAGATGCAAAGCGTTGATTGATAGGGAACGTACCAGTAACTACATTTGGATCTTGGCGAGCTTCCCTCGCACCGATGTTAAAGACTCTTCCATGTGCTTGATTAAGCTTTGGGCACTCTCTCTTGAAATGCCCCACGTCTCCACAATTAAAACAACCTGGTCCTCGACCATTACCATTCCCATTACCACCTTGAGCGTTGTTTTGGTTGTGGTTTCCACTCTCAGCTTGATTCGTAAAATTACCATGATTTCTGTTACCTCCATTCCCTCCTTGAGGGCGGTTTTCGTATCCATTCCCACCACGGTTGTTGTTGCCATAACCTCTCTGACCATTGTTACCACTCCCAGTACCAACCCAACATGTTTCTTTCGAGTGACCAACTCTTCCACAAGATTCACACTTTCCAGTTTGGCATCGTCCATTGTGATGCAACTGACACGCATCACATTTGGGCAAGGCGCCCATATACCCCTTTCCTTTGGCCTTGGCCGGTGCGTTTGTCTCATCCTTCTTGATCATACTGCTGGTACCTTTCTTAAAGTTGGAGAACTTCCGTTTGTTTTCTCCCGAGGACTCGACGTGAGTCTCCTTCTTTTTCTGGTCAGAGATCGAAAACTTGTTTAATCTGATTGCCTCTTTAGTCAGTGACACGCTTAGATCGATAGCCTCAATAATTGTCGGCGGCTTTGATGTTGTTACCATACTCATAATCTGAGGCGCCAACCCCCAAATGAAACGCTCAACGCGCTTGAATTCCGGAGTAACCATATATGGTACCACGTGAGATAGATCGTGAAATCGCTGCACATACTCCGTGGTTTTTGGGGCCATCCATCTTGAGGTTCCAAAACTCTGTTTCCAATTTTTGAATTTCGGACCTGGAGTAATACTTCTTTCGCATGAGCTCCTTCAGCTCGTTCCAAGTCAAAGCATATGCTGCTGCCTCTCCCAGAGTCTGGACTTGGAGATTCCACCACGAAAGCGCTCCATCTATGAACAGTCCGAAGATGTTGGTGACTTGCTGTTCTGGTGCGCATTTACTCATTCTTATCACCGAATCGGTCTTCTCTGTCCATCAGACAAAAGCCACAGCACCCCCGGTGCCGTCGAAATTCAGCGGTTTACTGTCTAAAAACTGCTTAAAGGTACAGCCTGTACAAGTAACATCATTCACAGCAAGCATTAGCGTTTGCACATGGAATATCCAAATGTAACGTAATGTGTCTCAAGCGACTTAAACATTACCATGGGGTGGGTTATTCCTCGAGGTACCCCCGCTAGTTTCAGCGCGTGAGGCCTCGTGCTCTGCTATTGCTCGTGAAATTCGTTCTTGTAATTCGGCCTCAGTAGTGGGCAATCGTGTCTCTCTTCGTGGAGGCATCTTCTATAAGGAGATTGTATGGGTCAGGTCGTATGCATATAAGTATGTAGTACGCGTATGTAATAACATTTATCAATCACACATAACATCCCATGTCATAACACAAACAAATAATCCAAAAACGTATATAATGAGAATGTTGCGATTGAGCTTTCATATATCAAGACCACAAGTACAGTTTTACATGTTCCACAATATATCATACATCAAAATGGGACTATAGGGTCACATCACCCCTGTCCAAAACGTCTACCAACTACAATAATCAAAAGTCAAAAGTCAAAGTGTGGTCTTCAAAAGCTGTGCAATCTGGCTCAATAGCTGCACTCTCATCAAAAGTAGTCTATCTGCATAAGACCAAAAACCTCTAAGTTGATGGTGGAGGAGGAGGAGGTGGAAGAATGAAAAGCAAATGGCGCATACGCGCTAACTCCTCCTCTAGAGTATGAACGAGATGCAACAAACAGCTGATCTGCAGCTCCATCGTAAGAAATCGAATATCAAAATCCTGGTAAGGAAATAGTGGAGCAGCAAGCTGTGATGGACCAGTACCAGGTGGAGGACGCGGGATCCTCTCTAGCTCCGTGACTCGACGACTCAACATATCCTGCTGGAGCTGTAGCGACAAAAGTATATCATCCCTCGTGTATCCAATGTGGAAGGGATGGTATGGATCAGTAACGGGCATCGCGTAGGGCGGAAACCACATCAGTGGCTCGCCCGTGGGTGCAGAAACAAAAGGAGCAGTGTGTGTAAACTGTGGCATGAAATGATCGGCTGCTGTCACAGGAGGTATATGACCGGGCTGCTGACTCGATGGTCCTTCCCCGGGACGGGGAGGAGGGATATCCTGAAGAAATGTGATGGGTAAATCAGTACGATGAATGTCAGATACGTGCGGGTGAAACGGGACAAAGTCAATGGGTGCAGGAGGGGGAGTAACTGGTCTAACAAAAGGAGGTAAATCGTCGTCGTGCTCGATCCACCCATTGTGGGTGAATGCATATCTGGGGCAATCTGGGCTGCAAAAGGAGAACGATCAACAAGTACAGGGATCGGGTCAGGTAGAGGTGGTGCAGCAACTGGTACATCGGCAGGTGCAAGGTCATGCTCTGGCAAAGGATCGTGAGCAGGTATGGGCTCTGGTGCAATCAAAGGCTCCGGGTCAGTTGGAGCAAGCTCTTGATCAGCGGGTATATCAAGGAGGTGATCGTCAGGAATGACAGGTGCATCAATAGGCTGCTCAGCAGGAATAAAATCAATCTCCTGCTCAGGATTGAAATCAGGATCAACAGGTGCCTCAAAAGGCTACTCATCGGGGACAAACTCAATCTCATGATCAGGGTCAAAATCGTGTGGAAAGACAGGATCAAACTCATCCTCAAAATCAAAATCAAAATCATGATCATCGTCGTGTGGACCAACAGGTGCGGCGGACATAGCTGTGTCCGAATCAGAATTGGTGGGATACCGTTGTAATCCCAATGCATGTAAGGTACTGGAAGACACTGACTCGAATGAATCAGGACCTGAATGGTCGAAAGGAGACTCGACAACGGGAATCTCCTCATGTGGAATAGCAACGACATCATCAACTGGAATATCAACAAGTGGATCGACAACGGCATCACCGACCGGAGCCCCTCCATCCTGGGCATCTTCAGGGGACCCTCAATCAAAAGATCGACATCGTCGTCAGACATAGCGTCAAGAGGCAGATCCTCAAGAGGAACTGCAGCAAGGGGAAGAGGAGCAGGGATCTGAACGAGAGGTAGATCCTTGCCCGGAAGACCATCAGCTAGGGGTACGTCATCTCCAAAATTCGGCAAGGCGAAAGGCTGAAAATTGTCAGTATCATCTGAAAGCATATCTGGATCCCTCTCCGAGTCGGAGATAGGAATCTCGGGTGTCGGGATGATCTCATCATCCGAAGTGATAGCCATGGGATCAATGGGGTCGGATGCTCCGCTCTCTGAAGAGGACATGGTGTCTGTAGCAAATCAATCACAAGTATGCACATATATCAACAATCGTCAAATAAACATGTAAGTAATAACAATGTAGGCATGTATACAATCCTAGTCTTCCCAAGACTATCCCACCCAGCCTCTCAGACTGAACTACTTAGTTTCTCAGACTAGACCTCCCAGTTTCCCAAACTGAACTACCTAGCCTCTCAGGCTAAACCTCCCAGTCTCTCAGGCTAAACCTCCCAGTCTCTCAGACTGAACTACCCAGCCTCTCAGTCTAAACCTCCCAGTCTCTCAGACTGAACTACCCAGTTAGTCTCTCAGAATAACTCCCCAGTCTCTCAGACTGAATTACCCAGCTAGTCTCTCAGACTAAAATATAAATGGATTCTTTGAAATGTATTTTGTGTCTTTTATTTGAAAAAAAAAAGTTTGTTTCCTGGATCTGGACACTTTGTGTATGCAATGAAAACATTTCGTGAGAGCCCTAATGATCATAGTCTAGACTTGAGAAGAATCCTAGTTCGCTACGATCGAGGCTCTGATACCAAGCTAACAGCCCAGCGTAACCGCACCACGATATTGTCCGCTTTGGCGGCCAGCACGCCCTCGGCGTCCGCCCCTCACGGTTTTCAAAATGCGTCATGATGGTGAAGGTATCCAGCCCCTTATAAGGAAGCCTTTGTTCCCTTTCACAACCGATATGGGATGTCACAATCCACCCCCCTTAAGGGGTCCAGCGTCCTCACAGGACCTGGCACCACCGGTCCGACCCTGGCTCTGATACCAAGCTCTCACACCCTGACTTTTGCGGAAGCGTGGTTATTGGTGTGACTTCTTAATACCATAGCATTCAATCATAACAACGCTATATGATAAAAACATGAGATGTTCATCCATTAATTAAGTTTAGAAAATACCATAACAAACTTGACTTGAATACATCGATACCAAATTGAGTTACAAACCATGACATGTTCAACTGAGTTCATAAAGACTCCACAAAAGACTTGAAATAAAACCTGAGTTTGGAAACATGTATCCCGTCCAAGAATTGGATACACCCCTAAACTCAACAACCATGGATAACATCTTTTATTTAAACGCAGCTTGAAAACACATGCATACCCTTGCCAGATCCACTAGTTCCCTGAAATACATGTAGTTTGAAAAACATCAACAAAAGTTGAGCGAGTTCATGTGTGTGTATAAGTATGTATAAACCTTTGTAAATAGTATAAGTATGAATGTCCCGGTATGATAGCAAACAAGGAAAAGATCACCAATGGTTTGCAAGGCTACTGATACGTGTGACGGTGTAGGAAGACTCAAACCTAGCAAAGTTGCACCGGGCTTCCGGTTGGAAGACATAGTCACCACTATGGGCCACCCTGGCCTCATGGGTGCGGGCTCGCTACACCCAAATAGATCTATCACTCATGCCCCTCGGTCCTACAAGAGGATTGATGGCCTCAAGTATACGCCTACCCATTCACATGATCTATGGTTCTTTCCTAGGCTAACCATACCAATTGTATTGTAAGTAATCCTTTGTAAGATGTATTTCACCCCCGAAGTAAATAAACAAAACAGTTTAAAGAAAAGGGGGACATGAACTCACAGTATTGTGTCCTCAGCTCGTAACCCAAACTCTGTCAGCAAACACGACTACCTACAGTGTACTAACATCTATTAGACGAACGAGTCGTGCCTTTGCTTAGTATTAATGTTTTCGAGTTACGTTTCTTATATTATTCCGAGTTATAATTACTTGTTAAAATAAATTTTCAACTTAAATTATATTTAATTTTGGAATAATTGTTTAAACAATATCTCTGTATTAATACTTCTTAAGTATTTAACTTCGTATTTCCTTCCCAAGGATGGGGTATCTTATACATGTATATTTGTATCATTGTACTTGAAATTTCTGAAATAATATATTTCCAAGTCTCACTTTAGAAAATATATTTGTAAACTCATTTTGTCCCAGAAATAATGTATTGTCCAGAAAATATATATTTTTCCCAAAAATCATATATCTTCTAACTATACTTGGAAAATATATTTTTATTTCCCAAAATAATATATTTCTCCTTGTCCAAAAATAATATTTACCAAAAATGTATAAGTAACGGTATTGTTTTGGATAGTAAATTTCATGACACTTTGTTAAGTTATAATATTTTACCCTAGAATAATATAATCATTTCACCAAGTATACAAATAATCACACAAGTGTCTTTAATATGTATATATATTCTAAATATATATTCACCCATTTTTATTTTAAAAAAAACCAACCTCCAATATTCGATTTTTTGTTACAAAAATTATGGCAAAGTTTATATCGAAAACTTATGATCAAAATTTACTTGTAAACACGTGTTAGAAAATATTTTTCTAAGTGTTTATATTTTTAGAAAATTTTTCCATAGTTTCCCCTAAAAACGGAGGTGTCCATGCTATATAAGCATATCATTTTCTTTTCAAAAATCATCACAACAATCAATAGTTAATCCTTAAACAACTTACACTTCTCAAGTGCAAAAACTATACAGTTTTCATAACATCATGAACTTGAACTTTCACAAAAACTCGTAGTAATTTGGTAGGGTGTTTAGTAGGTTTAGTTACCCCTTAAAGTGCGTTTATTACTTTACAAAACTCATTTTTACAGAAACTAGGTGTTTACAACTTGTTAGATGATCCTTCTAAAAATTATTCTTTTGAACTCTTCTTGTAAATAAAGTGCTCTTATACTTATTTTATCACCAAAAATTGTGTACATTTAAGTAAGAATCAAGTTCTACTAGAAATCATATTTTGAACTTAGTTTTCTTGGAAAATCATTCATGAATCTTAGATTCATAAGATTACTAGCTCACTTTATTCATTGTTTTTCAAGAAATCATCTTATCATTCAAGTTCATGCTCATGCATGAGGATGATCTTCTTGTGTTAGCACATAATCATCCTCTAACTTGCTAGATCATGTGTTTAATCACAATCTAGCAAGCTCCTTATGATGATCAACATCATAATCTCAAATAAACAACAACAAGTATCATACATATACTTAAACAACATTATTTCAACAAGATTTCATCATATGTAAGCTTCAAGTTCATGATTCAAGATTATGTCTTTTAGGGTTCTTATGATTTATATCATAACACATCTTTTAACAAATCAAAATTAGGAGTATCAAAGGGTTGTAAGAGTCTTACTACTAGCTCTAAGCCAGGGAAGGACACTTGAAGAAAAAGATGATGAAAATGGTATATGAAAGCAAGCAATGGAGGTTCTTCAAGTTCTACAAGCACCAAGCTTCACAAGACACCTTCTTACAACCTTGAGAGTGTATGGAATGAATGGATGGTGGTTGTATGGTGGTGGTGGTGGCGGAACTATCTAGGCCGAGAGGAAGAGGGAAAGAGCAAGAGGGAGAGAGTGTAAGAGAGTGGAGTGAAGTTGTGAATGAAATGATCTTGTAAGATTCAAGCCATACTTATAATCTTCACCTCTCAATATCTTGGCAAATAAATCAAGCAAGATCTAAATAAAATAAGAAACAAATCTTTGAGTGGGGTGTGGGGTCCTTGTGACTGTAAATTCCAAGGGGGGGGGGGGTAATTGTAAGTTTGAATGGTAACTAGTTAGTTAATAATTCAAATCCAAGCATATGGTTGCTAGTGTTAGTTACTAGATATTCTAGTGGGTGTTAGGTTGTTCGGGGATCATAACTAGCCAAGAAATAATAAAACAATGTTTCTGGCAATATTTTGGTGTTCCGGGTAATGTCCGGTTGTTCGGTTAGATACCGGTTCGTTAAAGTGTCAAGCTATTCCGTTTAATGATCTTTATGTTACTTTTTGTGACACTTTTAATTCCCGACACTTAGGAAACCATTCAGGACCATTTAGTCAAATTTTTGCATGTAACTAGCTTGTTAAAAAACTGAATTTTGCTGAAAAATGCAGAATTCTGCACTATAAGTGGGTTTTAGGCACTTTCCGGCACTTTATCTATCACCTAGTGACGCAATTTTATGGTCCTTACTTCCCTACACACCATACTAGTGTAGTACCTTGTCCCTAGCCCATACTGGGCTTCAAAACACTGCATGTCTATGTACTGAACCCCGTCAGCATATTCCTGCTTTTTTCGTTAACTGTGCTATCTGTGCTTTGTGCATCATGTATGTCAATATAGTTTGTATGTGATAATGATATGACATTATGTAATATGTGATGCACATGTAAGTATGATGCAGTAATCAGAAAGCAGTTAAGTAATCCAGCACAGTCATTAAGCACTTAATCATAATTAATTAATTGTACGGATACCTGGTTTTATGAGGGTTGTCACATATTGTAAGAGAATTCAATGAGGGGAAGGTGCTTATCCCAACTTCCTCCAAAGTCTAGGGTGCAAGCACGAAGTAGATCCTCTAATGTCTGGATAGTTCGTTCTGATTGGCCGTCGGTTTGGGGATGGTAAGCCGTACTCAGGTCTATTCTAGACCCCAAAGCTTCTTGTAACTGTTGCCAATAGTGTGAAGTGAAATGACTATCACGGTCTGAAATGATTGCAACTGGTAACCCGTGTCTAGCTACACTTTCCTTCGTGTAGATCTCGGCTAATTACTCGGTGTTGTAGGTAGTACGAATTGGAATAAAGTGCGCCGATTTGGTTAGTCTATCTACTACTACCCAAATCGCATCATGACCTCGAGGTGTTTTTGGAAGGTGGGTCACGAAATCCATCGTGATTTGTTCCCATTTCCATTGTGGTATTTCGGGTTGCTGTAACATTCCCGAGGGTTTCTGGTATTCTGCCTTTACCCGGGCACAAGTCAAGCATTTGCTCACGTACTCTGCTACGTCCTTTTTCATACATGGCCACCAATAAAATTCCTTAAGGTCGTGGTACATCTTGTCTGTACCGGGGTGAATAGAGTACTTAGATTTATGAGCCTCATCCATAACCAGTTGACGTAGGTCATGGAGAGTAGGAATCCATACCCTATTTTTTAAATACAACACTTCATCCAGTTTCCTCACAAAATTCCCTTCGTTTCCGTGTAAGTTTTCGCTATTTAGTTGGCCTTCCTCCAAAGCTTCCATTTAAGCATTACGAATCTGCTCTTTAAGACTGGTTTGAACAATCAACCCAAGAGCTCGCACTCTGAGTGGCTTTACTCGGCCTTTTCTACTCAAGGCATCGGCTACCACGTTAGCCTTACCTAGATGGTATTTTATTTCACAGTCGTAATCGTTCAATAGCTCCACCCATCTGCGTTGTCTCATATTTAGCTCCTTTTGATCGAATATATGTTGGAGGCTCTTGTGATCTGTATAAATTGTACATTTCGTGCCGTGCAAGTAATGCCTCCAGATCTTAAGTGCAAAAATCACCGCGCCCAGCTCTAAATCATGCGTCGTGTGATTCTTTTCATGTACTTTTAGTTGTCTAGACGCGTAAGCAGTGACCTTGTTTCTTTGCATTAGGACACATCCGAGCCCTTGCCGAGATGCGTCACAATATACGACGAAATCATCGTTGCCTTCGGGTAACGACAGGATTGGAGCTTCACATAACTTTTGTTTTAACAGCTGAAAAGTTGTTTCTTGTTCTTCGCCCCATTCGTATTTTCAATCTTTCTGTGTCAAGGCAGTTAAGGATTAAGAAATGCAAGAAAAGTTTTCAATGAAGCGACGGTAATATCCTGCCAATCCCAAGAATTGGCGTATCTCTTTCGGAGACTTAGGCGCTTGCCAATTCTTAATAGCTTCGATCTTACTAGGGTCAACATGAATCCCTTGTTGATCTAACACATGTCCTAAAAATTGCACCGCTTGCAACCAAAAGTCGCACTTTGAAATCTTGGCGTACAACTTCTCTTTCCTCAATATCTCTAGTATGACTCGTAGATGGTGCTCGTGTTCCTTTTTACTCTTGGAATAGATCAAAATATCGTCAATAAAGACTATGACGAATTTATCTAGATATGGTTTACACACTCGGTTCATGAGGTCCATAAATACCGCGGGTGCGTTGGTTAACCCAAAGGGCATAACCAGGAACTCATAGTGACCGTACCGAGTTTGAAAGGCTATTTTAGGGATATCTTCCTCTTGAATTTTCACTTGATGATAACAGGATCTAAGATCGATTTTGGAAAAGTAACAGGCTCCTTGCAACTGATCAAATAAATCATCGATTCGCGGAAGAGGATATCGATTCTTTATGGTAACCTTGTTCAGCTCCTGGTAGTCAATACACATCCGAAAGCTTCCATCCTTTTTCTTCACAAATAACACTGGTGCTCCCCAAGGTGAATAACTGGGACGGATAAAACCTCGGTCTAGCAGTTCTTGTAACTGAGATGATAGTTCTTGCATCTCTGCAGGTGCTAAATGGTAAGGTGCTTTGGCAATTGGAGCTGCTCCCGGTATTAAGTCGATACAGAATTCGACTTGCCGATTGAGTGGCAATCCGGGCAATTCTTCGGGAAACACATCTGGGTAATCACACACTACTGGGATATCCTTAATACGTTGTTCTTCTGGTTCGGTCGTCATTACACTTGCTAAGAACACATCACATCCTTGACGTATACATTTCAATGCTTTAAGGTGGGATATCAGGTTTAATATGGTACCAGACTTCTCTCCCTGTACCATAATAACTTAGTCATTAGGAAAAGGAATCCTAACAATCTTTTGCTCACATATAATCTCCGCCTTGTACTTGGACAACCAGTCCATTCCCACTACTATATCGAAACTTCCGAGCTCTACCGGTAGTAGGTCAATAAGGAATTGGTGGTCGTTAAGAATTAAAGGAGAATCACGAATGATTTGGTGACTAGTTATAGGTTTACTGTTAGCAAGTTCTATGGAATAGGGACTTGTTAATTCAATAGCCGGCATATTTAATAGGGGTAAGAAATTAATGGAAACGTAGCTCCTATCTGCGCCCGTATCAAACAATACTGAAGCATACCGATCGGAAATGAGAAAGGTACCTGTCACCACACTCGGATCTTGCCGTGCGTCACCAGACCCAAGTATAAAGGCACGACCTCGAGCTGCATTTGAGGTAGAAGCTTGGCCCTGCGTATCCTTTCCTGCGGGCTGTTGAGCAAACTTTGGGCAGCTTCTTCGGAAGTGCTCCGTACTGCCACATCCGTAGCAAGTACGGGGGGTAGGTAATCTGTTGCGCCGGTTGTTGGGGTCGTTGTTGCAGAGGTTGAGGCCTTGGGGTTTGGAAACGGTTGGGTTCCAATGGTGTCTTACAGTTTCGGGTATAATGTCCACTTTTATTTCTTGCCGGCTTTCCCGGCATTGTCAAAATCTGGCGTCTAACCATGTCGTACGTAACCGTGCCTGACCTAGCTACCACTCCGTGCATGGTCAGGTGCTCCACCGAATTAATGATACTCCTTACTTCCGGGGCCAGTCCCCAGATATACCTCTCGATCTTCTTGGACTCCGGTCGAACCATGTCTGGCAAGATGCGTGCCAGTTCATTGAAGCGATTTGTGTAACCTGCATGATCCGCATCTTGCATCTGCAGGTTCCAAAACTCATTCTCGAGTTTCTGAATTTCGTGGATTAGGCAGAACCTTTCTCTCAGTAATATCTTAAGATCATCCCAAGTCATAGCATTAATCGCATCCTGCCCGCGAGATTGCACAATAACCTACCACCAGTTCAAAGCGTGGTCGGTAAAAGTGCAAGCTGTATACTTTACCGCACAGTTACCCGGACAATTACTTATGTTAAGGACCGATTCCGACTTCTCGATCCATTTCACAAACCCGTTCGGTCCTTTAGTTCCATTAAACTCCATTGGTTTGCACTCCATAAAGTGTTTATACGTGCAAACTGGCCTAACATTGTTTTGGTTATTGTTTTGACCAGAAAACACAGTTTGTAACATGCAATTCACCCCAGAAAACAGGAAAACAGTTTAAAAGTGGGGGAAGGGAACTCACAGTGCAAATAGTATTCTCGGCTAAAGAGTGTTTAATCAACGAAATCAACTTTAATAGCACACATGCAAGTAAGGATTCAATTCAGTATCTAATTCGGTAATGGTTATAACTTGGATTTGGTCAGCAGTTTACACCCCGGATTGAGTCTATAGGACACGGGTATGGTGATGGAGGTCAGGGTAGTATTAGTTTTCAGTTTGGCTTCCGGGCACCGGTTCGCGTGCCAGTCAATGTCAGTAGTTTAACGTGTTCGGATAATTGTACGGGAATACCAATAGTGCCAACATGTTGTTATTTAAGAATGATTAATTTTTCATTAAGGAAGTTTGGGTGTTTGGGGAGTCCAGGTTGCCCAATTTTGAGTTTCCGTTTCCACCGTCGGGGATTTCCAGAAATGGTATTGGACACACCCCGAGTGTCCAATCTGCCCTGGAATCACCCGGAATACTCACTGTGTTTCAATTATAGTATTTTCCGGGATGGGTCAGTTCCCAGTTCCGGCAGGTTCGTTACACGGTAAATTGCCGAAATTGATTTAAAATAACCTATTTTTAATCCCAAAAATTCCCATTTTATCTATAATTTGAATAAAATTATGAAATTTTTTAAATAACTCAGTAAAAATCTGTAGAATATGGGGAAAATTTCTGGGAATTTATTTTGGCATTTTACTTGTCTAAATAAATTATTTACAAAACCATATTTAACCACAAAATTAACATTAATGACCATCAGTGATCCAAAAATTCCCAAAACTTTCCTGGGCATCTCTTATGTTTCCAGAAATATTTCCAAAAATTTTAAGATTTTTCTGATTTGGTTTCGGTGCGTTTCCTGCTACCGAAAATTCGTAAAAAACACGGATTTTTAGCCCAAATCAAAACTCAACCAATGAACTCAAAAATTTTCAGAACATTCCACATATGTCTCTTAGTGTATCTGTAAAATTTGGTGATTTATTGAATCCGTTTGGTATTTTTTCCAGAATTCTTTTGGTAAAACAGTAAAAATTTCACCAAAAATCGTTGAAAATTCCAAAAATTCTAAAATTTTACTTGGACCTTCCTGACACTAACCTTCATCAGCACACAAAATTTCAGCTCAATCCAAGTACCACGGACCAAGTTATAGTCCGAACAATATTATGCCTAGTCTAGATTCAAGTTTCGGGTCATATACCTAGCGATTCCTTCGATTCCGAGCGTTCCTTGTGAGTCCAGAAGTATGTGTGGGCTATATTCAGTACCTACACATCAAGTACAATCCAAATATGCTAGAAATTAGATCAATCAAGCTTTGTTTCATTGTTTTTCGGTTAATCGACTAGTTAAGCGATTTCTGTCGAATAGGTGTTAATTAGGGTATCAAAACCCAAAGATTTATAACCATGCCTTCCATATAACACCAGGGTATTCATATGGTTTTCATATTCAGCCCCTAAACTTTGTTTAAAACTCCAAAATTCATGGATAAAAATGAGTTTTCATGACATAAATCAAGTTTAATCAAGAAACCATGCTTAAAACCTTATGGATTTGAGTTAATACCTTTGATTTGTTGAAGTTTCTTGTGAAATCAGCTGGTTGTTCTTGAGAGAAACCAGAATTTTGAGAGGATTTGTGTTAAAATGAAATAAGAATAAGAAAAAATTGAATTTTTTTATTAAATAAAGGGGGGTGGGGGGCGGTTTGGGTGTGGGTCCCACAAGGCCACCTCGTGCTTCGCAAAGTGCGCTAAAAAATGATGTTTATCTTCCGTTGAGTGTCTAAGTTTGTTTACGGGTCCCGGACACTTTTGCGATTTGCGTGACAGACTCCGTTTCGCGCGTACTTAGTGTCAAAAGACTCGGTTTTAAAAATCATGCATAACCGTCTTGAAATCCGAACCCAGTTACGTTTTAATCATAAAAGACTCGTATTAGAGTGGTTTAAGTGTTTTTAAGCTTGATCGATCGTTCCTTGCACTTTTGATTGCCTTATGTTATTCCTGAAACGAAAGCGTTTCCCTAACCGGGAAGTTGCTTCGTTTTGCGTGCCCGGTCTCTGATTGGCTTCAAACCTTATGTCACAGTCTATGGCACAAAACTAAGTTGTTCCTAGAACTCGAAATTTTAAATGATGCTACCGATAACCTAATAATCAATGTCAATGGTTAAAAGCGCTGTTAAACGGAACACTCCCGTTTAACACGTGTTTCAAGGCTAAGGACACCAACTTCGCACTGTTGGCCCTTATTAGTGTCATGGCAGTCATAACGTGCTCTTGGATGCCTCCGAGACATAACAGATATCAGTTATTCAAGTATATAAGTCACACATGTTTTTAGGGTTTTCCCGCAATTATAGTGTTAAGTGTGCTTTACAGTTTTGGACCGTTTAGGGTGCACCTGGTATCGTCATGGGTGTCACACTAATGAAGAAGCCTATGCTCTTCCATGAGCTGAGGTGCGTGAACTAATAATGCTTGAGTTCTGCCCTCCCCATGAAAAATTGAAGCTCGAAGAAGAGTTCTGGCACTTGAAGCAGATTGGTGATGATAATCTGGCTTATACTACCCATTTCAAGCAGCTCAGCTTGATCGTTCCTCACTTGGTTTCTACTCCGAAGTGCATGATAACCAAGTGTATCAATGGACTACCTCTTGCTATGCGCGATTCTATTGAAGCAGCTCAACTCGACACTATTGAGGAAGTCTACCGTCTTGCAGCTAGTCTCAACAACAACCGCGTTCGTGATAAGCAGTTTGCTACTTCTGCTCCTTCTAAGTCTGCTCATCAGGTTACTTAGCAGCCAAGTGGCAGCAAGAACAAAAGGAGGAAGTCACAAGGCTCAGGATGCAATGCTATTGTTCCTGGTGCAAACCCTGTTACTAAACCTGCTCCTGCTGCTGCTGTTCAGAACCCTGGTGCTCCTGAAGTCAAGAGGCAGTACACTGGGCCTCACCCCAAGTGTACAACATGCAATTTTCATCATCCTGTTGCCTCTGCATGTCGTTTGTGCACCAACTGTAACCGCTAGGGTCACACGACTCCTTATTGCCGTGAAGCTAACCCTGCTCAACCAGCTCAGCAAGCCCCAGCTCAAGCAGCCCTACCAGCTCTTCCAGCCCCTCAGCAGAATTCGAGGCCAGTCAACGCTGTTCGTGCATGCTACAAGTGTGGAGATACTACCCACCTCCGTAACCAGTGTCCTCAGCTGAACCAGGACCAACAGCCAGCCGCTCGTGGCCGAGCATTCAATCTTAATGCTAACTAGGCTCGTAACGACAATGACATCGTTAATGGTACATTTCACGTTAATAACCTTTACGCTTCGATACTATTTGATATTGGTACCGACAGAATCTTTGTGTCCGTAGAATTTGAATCCTTGTTAAACTGTGCACGCTCTATGTTACCTAAGTCATTTTCGGTGGAGATTGCCGATGGTAAATCGATTCTAGTTGATTCTATTCTCTGTGGTTGTTCTTTGACTCTTAACGACCACGTGTTTACTATTGATCTAATACCTATGCAATTGGGTTGTTTTGATGTCATAATCGGCATGGATTGGTTGCGTAAGAACCATGCCGAGATTGCCTGTCACGAGAAGTTTGTTAGCTTACCTCTTACGCCCGGTGATATCTTGCATGTCTATGGAGACCGACCTTCGAGAGGGCAGAAGTTGATGTCATGCACTCAAGCGAACAGATGTTTACGTAAATAGAATTTCTCCTTCTTGGCCCACATGGTGGAACAAAAGGGAAAGGGGAAGAACATAAGCGACGTTCCAGTAGTGTGTGATTTCCCTGATGTCTTTCCCGAAGATCTTCCTGGTCTTCCTCCTCCTAGATCCGTTGATTTTCGTATTGATCTCATACCTGGTGCGAATTCTGTCACCAAGGCTCCTTATCGACTTGCACCTTCCGAGATGCAAGAGTTATCTAGCCAACTACAGGAACTGCTCGACAAGGGATTCATAAAGCGTCGACAAGAGTTATCTAGCCAACTACAGGAAATTCGTCCACAAGCGTCTTGGTTCGTAAAATAGGGTTTTTGAATGATTATGATGAATTTATATTAAACCCTGATCTCATAACGAAGAAAAGCCGCCCAATAACTGTAACACCTGCATCCCTGAACTTTTAGCTATTGTCAATTTTAGTCCCTAAACTATGTGATACTTGACACTTTTTGATACTTGTGATGCTTAAATCTAGATTCTTGATTCTTAATACTATGATGCTTGATTTTTGATTCTAGAAACTTGATTCTTGATATTTATAAGACTTGATTCTTGATACTTGATTCCTGAGGCTTGATTCTTGATACTTGATACTTGATACTTGATTCTTGAGGCTTGATTCTTGATACTTGATACTTGGAAACTAGATTCTTGATTCTTGATACTTGATACTTTGGTGCTTGACTCTTGAGACTCGTGAAACTTGAGACTTGGTTGAACGAGAGACTGGAGACTTGTCACTGGCGGAAACTATGAAACTTGGAAACTTTGTGTTAATGATATAATCTAGTTATGTGCTACTATTACCCAATAATATGCAACGCAACGCTTGATCTAACTAGCAAATCGAACCAAGGATGGGAACGCGGAAAGGATGGGATTGACCGAATGGCAATCCGATCGGATGACCATCCGATCGGATGACCATCCGATCGGAGGGCCATTCGATTGAAGTGCCATCCGATCCGTGCCACACTGCCTTAACCTTCCTCTCTGACACTATAAATAGGCCTGTCACATCATTCTCACTGATGTGACAACCTCCTTCGACCAAGACGCACGCACTCCCACTTTTCTTCCATTTCTCGGCGATTTCGGTACGTTTTACACTAGATTCTTGTACATCCTTGATCTATACACCATTCTCTACATGATTCTCCTTGAAATCACACTTTTCACCTTGAAATCTCTGAGATTTGAGCTCTTGAGGGTGATGTCATCATGGCGGTTTGTACAAACTGTTGTGTGATGTCATTCTAGTCAAGATCTAGCTCGGATCTAAGGAATCTCATGCGTTTTTACGCCGAATCTTACTAAATCTAAACTTTTCAGCTAAAACTTATGTTTTTCTCCATCTTTTCTTAAACTTTTACTTAGAACGGCGGAATCCGGACCCAAATGGGCTATAGACTTGATGATTAGTCTGGAGTCGGTTGGGAAATGGATGGTTGCCGGAGAAGATGACCAGAGTACGGATTCCGACATAAACATTGTAAAAAACAGACACCTGAATGGACTGGAGTGATTCATGTCCGATCAGATTGGCTGGATACTGATGTGGTTACCATTATCTCAATACGTACCATGCAGTCATCGTTAAAATCGAAACTTAGAAACTATAACAAGAGTGTGAACGGGACATGGCCCTCCCAATCGAATGGCAATCCGAGCGGACTGCCGTCTGATCGAACGACCATCCGATCGGAGTGGTATATGTCTCATAACCTTTAAACACTTAGAATCTTTTTGAAACTTCAAATCCTTGAAACTTTGAAACTTTGGAAACCTCCATGATCGAATGGCAATCCGATCGAAGTGGCCTAACTTCAACACTTGGATAAATTTTGGAAACTAGTCTCTAGATCGAATGACCATTTGATCAAATGGCCATCTGAACGGATGACCATCCGATCGGATGGCGATCCGTCCCCACACATATAAGTCATCTCAATCGAATGGTAATCCGATTGGACTGCCATCCGATCGAGTGACTGATCCGACACTTTGCGTAATCTCCTTATTCTGTCTGACACTTATCTATTGTTATCTAATAAGGCTAAACCTAAAAGAGCTCCCTTTGATCCAATAACAATCTTAACTGTTAAGCAATCACTGTGAGTATACTCGATCCCTTTTTGTTTTTAAACTTTGGGGTGCAACATGTATTCTATTAAACTATGAAACTTGATACTTGAAACTTTTGGAATCTAAACTCTAACCTACGTGTATGTGAAACTTATGATTCTTGATTCTTTATGCTATGTGAACGTTTAATCCAGAGTGTGTAGTTTCGCCTTAACAATAGTAGCGCTATAGGGAGATGCACCTCCCCATTATTCTCGGGGGTATTGTTAGGAGGATTCTAGTTTTCCTTGAGTCTTGGGAAAACACCAAAGCATCGCAAGACTTGGGCTATCACTTGGACTGCGAACACTAGCATGGCTGAAACTATTTTTATTCATTTACATCATGGGTATGAGACTTTTAAATCTATTATGCTATATTCTCAAACTTGTATACTCACCGGTACATTTTTATACTGACTCTATTTTAATACATGTTGCAGGCTGATAAGATGCTGAATCATGGAAATCAAGCTAGGGCTGATGCTTAGAAACCCACCTAGCCTAGTCTAGAATTTGAATCATGATTTATGGTTGTATTTGATACTTTTGTTGGTGATGTTGTTTTAGACAAATTTTGCATGAAACTTAATTAATCTTTATTGAAACTTTTGGTTGTTATGGAACCTCATGAGCAATCTGAACGCTTAGTGCCGCACCCCGATGTTTCGCCATCGGTTGGGGTGTGAAAGATTGGTATCAGAGCCATAATTATAGGGAATTAGGATAAGTAGGAATACTTGCTCTAGTCTATAGTTCTAGGAACATTGATTCTTATCTGTCGTTTAAGACTTATGCATTCTATCGTATCTGCTTCCTAGCAACACATTTTCCTGTTAAACTTACATGCCTTTCCTAAGGCTGACATAATATACACTTGATACTCTGAAAACACTGCTAATCAGTGTTCGTATTTTGCACAAGATTTACCCTCAAGTTAGGAGTGACATCCGAACCTTGATGGGAAATTTCCTTATTATATTCTTGTAGGTCTTATCTGTTGATAAGTACCGACGCTATTAGGGTACGACCTTGTTAAGATAGAGGTGAAACTCGTACCTTGATAACTAGTCCCACTCTTTGATTTTATGTCTCGCCAAAGTCTCGACATTCCCAATCAATTAGGAACTTGAAATGACCAAAAGGACGAATATCGTAGGCCTAACATCGATGACGTATTTGTCTAAGTAAGTCAAGACACGTTGCCTCAATTCGAAAGGGGGTCGAATCACTTTGGTTAGTCACCGTTCCTCTACCCGGAACAATCCTATGTTTTATGAGCCTATCTTTTATGTTATCTCAATTTTATGAGTGGTTTTAAACTTGATTCTTCATTTATTTGAGGCTTTTTACATAAATCGCACGTATGTCCGCAATCAAAATAATTAACTCTAATCTCAGGATCAAACTAAATTTATGAAGCTTATTTCATCATGTTAATCTATGTTGGAATCTTGATCGACTATGATACTATGTGAAGCTATTTGATGAATCTATGTGTTATGGTGGTTGTGAAACACTAAACGTAACATGGCATAGAAATACGAGACAGAAGTGATGTGTCTGAAACATGGTGGATAAGCCGCTGGTACTTCCTATATATAAGTGTTTCCAACTTGTTACCAACTTTCGTACAACGTGCCATGCGAAATTTAGTGTTTTACAGACTGGTAATGAGATTGTTGAACTCTAAACTATGGGAAACTACTTGTGTAATCTATGTGAACTCTATGTGTGTAATCTATGTGTACTCTAGCGTAATCTATGTGTAATCTATGTACGTGTGGTTTTGAGGTACAAAATACGAAACATAGCCTAGCGCCGAAGACGAGGCGGAAGTGGCATGTCCGAAACATGGTGGATACGTTGCTGGTACTTCCTATATATAAGTGTTTCTGGCATGTTACTAAACCTTCATACCACGCGCTAAGTGAAGTTCGTAGTTTTGTAGACTCAGGTCAAAGTTGTTGAATCTACTTAGTTAATCTATGTTGTTGAATCTACTTGGTTGACCTATGCAAAAGCCTTGTGAGATGTGATGGAATCTAATGTTATGGTTAGCGAAGCATGACACCGATGACGAGACAGACGTGGCATGATTGAAGCATGGTGGATACGCCGCTGGTACTTCCTATGTATAAGTGCTTCCGTCATGTTGCCGAACTTTCGTAGCACGTGCCATGCGGGATTTCGTTGTTTGTGGACTGTGATAAGGTCGTTAACTCTAAATCTATGTGAATCTATTGGGTAATCTATCGGAATCTGTGTGAATCTATCAGATAAATCTACGTGAATCTATTGGGTTAATCTATGTGAATCTATCAAGTTAACCTACGCGTGTATGATAATGATGATGAGTGTGTTTGGAAATTGCGACACGTAACATGACACCGAGTACGAGGCGAAAGCGATGTGCCCGAAGCGTGGTGGATACGCCGCTGGTACTTCCTATATATAAGCGTTTCTGACATGTTGCCAAACTTCGTACAACGTGCCATGCGAAGGTCGTAGGTTTGCCGTGTTAAATCTATTAGAATCTATGTGAAACTTGTTGGAAACTTGAATCTTTAATCTATGTGAATCTTGTCGAATCTTGAGTCTTTAATCTATCATGTGTGAATCTATACTATGAGACCTTGTGAATCTAGACTTATACGATCCTCTTGCTGGATCTTTAGATTTCTTCTCGAAAGCTATCCAACACTCTCAAGAGATCCAGGGAGAAGTCTAAAAAAAGGATGATGTCCTTCATGGCCGACCAGATTGCTCGAGTCGTGCCAAAGATCGTCTCTGAGATCCAAGGATCAAACACTCCCCCATCCTCTGTGGAATCTAAGGGCGAGAAGCTAAAGCCCACGAAGTTTAGCTACAAACATTTCACCTCTTGCAACCCTAAACCTTTCACGGGCAGTGATGGGGTTGCGCAATGCTCGAGTGGTTTGACAGCATCGAGGTTACCTTCATTAACATCGAGTGCCCAGATCACTTAAAGACTAGGAGTGCAACGGGAATGTTCCATGGCAGAGCGTTGGAGTGGTTGTCGAATGAGAGAAACATCCTCTCTAATTGTCACACCCCAATTTGCAGCGGAAGAAAAAACGTGGGATGCAACAGACACCTCTGGTACATGCACATTGTTTATAAAGACACTACATTTTATTAATTACAAAATGTTGATTACATACTACATGTATGTTACAACTGCGTGTTCCCATGAACCACATAAGTCTTCTAAGTCGCATGCGTCTATCTCAATATTTGCCAATAAACACGTCTTGAACAACATACACGGATCACATCAGTCTCAAGTTACCTGAAATGCATGTTAGTTTTAAAAAGGGTCAGCTAAACGCTGCTGGTGAGTTCCACTGGTTTGGTTATTTAGTTTCAAAATGTATCAACGTGTTTAAATGCACATATTACGGTTCATAGATGGAATTACACGAGTGTCACAAGTGAGACCTAGACTGTTTTAATCGTATCGTGTCACACAGACACATACTCGCACCACCTGCATCTCATAAAGTTCAATGCCCTCGGGTAGTTATGTCTAACAACATAACCTGGGTAGGACGCGTGCAGTTGCCTGGCCCACGGTTTACTTTAATCACTTGTATCGGGGCTAATATCGTGTGTTAGTTAATTCACATCATATGGTTTGAGAAATTAACATAGTTTGTAACATGCAATTCACCCCAGAAAACAGGAAAACAGTTTAAAAGTGGGGGAAGGGAACTCACAGTGCAAATAGTATTCTCGGCTAAAGAGTGTTTAATCAACGAAATCAGCTTTAATAGCACACATGCAACTAAGGACTCAAATCAGTATCTAAGTCGGTAATGGTTATAACTTGGATTTGGTCAGGAGTTTACACCCTGGATTGAGTCTATAGGACACGGGTATGGTGATGGAGGTCAGGGTAGTATTAGTTTTCAGTTTGGCTTCCGGGCACCGGTTCGCGTGCCAGTCAATGTCAGTAGTTTAACGTGTTCGGATAATGGTACGGGAATACCAATAGTGCCAACACGTTGTTATTTAAGAATGATTAATTTTTCATTAAGGAAGTTTGGGTGTTTGGGGAGTCCAGGTTGCCCAATTTTGAGTTTCCGTTTCCACCGTCGGGGATTTCCCGAAATGGTATTGGACACACCCCGAGTGTCCAATCTGCCCTGGAATCTCCCGGAATACTCCCCGTGTTTCAATTATAGTATTTGTCAGGTTAGGTCAGTTCCCAGTTCCGGCAGGTTCGTTACATGGTAAATTGCCGAAATTGATTTAAAATAACCCATTTTAATCCCAAAAATTCCCATTTTATCTATAATTTGAATAAAATTCTAAAAATTTTTATATAACTCAGTAAAAATCTATAGAATATGGGGAAAATTTCTGGGAATTTATTTTGGCATTTTACTTGTCTAAATAAATTATTTATAAAACCATATTTAACCACAAAATTAACATTAATGACCATCAGTGATCCAAAAATTCCCAAAAATTTCCTGGACATCCTTTATGTTTCCAGAAACTGCTACCGAAAATTCGTAAAAAACATGGATTTTTAGCCCAAATCAAAACTCAACCAATGGACTTCGAATTTTCCTAGAACATTCCTCATATGTCTCTTAGTGTCTCTGTAAAATTTGGTAATTTATTGAATCCGTTTGGTATATTTTCCAGAATTCTTTTGGTAAAACAGTAAAAATTTCACTAACCTTCATCACCACACCAAATTTCAGCTCAATCCAAGTATCACGGACCAAGTTATAGTCCGAACAATATTCTGCCTAGTCTAGATTCAAGTTTTGGGTCATATACCTAGCGATTCCTTCTATTCCGAGCGTTCCTTGTGAGTCCAGAAGTATGTGTGGGCTATATTCAGTACCTACACATCAAGTACAATCCAAATATGCTAGAACTTAGATCAATCAAGCTTTGTTTCATTGTTTTTCGGTTAATAGACTAGTTAAGCGATTTCTGTCGAATAGGTGTTAATTAGGGTATCAAAACCCAAAGATTTATAACCATGGCTGCCATATAACACCAGGGTATTCATATGGTGTTCATATTCAGCCCCTAAACTTTGTTTAAAACTCCAAAATTCATGGATAAAAATGAGTTTTCATGACATAAATCAAGTTTAATCAAGAAACCATGCTTAAAACCTTATGGATTTGAGTTAATACCTTTGATTTGTTGAAGTTTCTTGTGAAATCAGCTGGTTGTTCTTGAGAGAAACCAGAATTTTGAGAGGATTTGTGTTAAAATGAAATAAGAATAAGAAAAAAATTGAATTTTTTTTATTAAATAAAGGGGGTGGGGGGCGGTTTGGGTGTGGGTCCCACAAGGACACCTCGTGCTTCGTAAAGTGCGCTAAAAGATGATGTTTATCTTCCGTTGAGTGTCTAGGTTCGTTTATGGGTCCCGGACGCTTTCGCGATTTGCGTGACGGACTCCGTTTCGCGCGTACTTAGTGTCAAAAGACTCGGTTTTAAAAATCATGCATAACCGTCTTGATATCTGAACCCAGTTATGTTTTAATCATAAAAGACTCGTATTAGAGTGGTTTAAGTGTTTTTAAGCTTGATCGATCATTCCTTGCACTTTTGATTGCCTTATGTTATTCCTGAAACGAAAGCGTTTCCCTAACCGGGAAGCTGCTTCATTTTGCGTGCCCGATCTCTGATTGGCTTCAAACCTTATGTCACAGTCTATGGCACAAAACTAAGTTGTTCCTGGAACTCAAAATCGTAAATGATGCTACCGATAACCTAATAATCAATGTCAAAGGTTTAAAGCGCTGTTAAACGGAACCCTCCCGTTTAACACGTGTTTCAAGGCTAAGGACACCAACTTCGCACTGTTGGCCCTTATTAGTGTCATGGCAGTCATAACCTGCTCTCGGATGCCTCCGAGACATAACAAATATCAGTTAGTTAAGCATATAAGTCACACATGTTTTTAGGGTTTTCAAGCAATTATAGTGTTAAGTGTGCTTTACAGTTTTGGACCGTTTAGGGTGCTCCTGGTTTCATCATGGGTGTCACAGTCTCCCCTGGTTTAGAAATTTCATCCCCGAAATTCAATTCGTCTAGTTAGGGAAGAGATGTGGGTATTTTCTACGGAACTCATCCTTCCGTTCCCAGGTATACTCAGGTCCTTGCTTCGGGTTCCACCGGACTTTCACCAGCGAGATTTTGTTATAACGTAGTTGTTTGGTCTTCCCGTCTACTATTTCTATCGGTTCCTCCACAAAGTGGAGTTTGTCATCACTGTGCACGTCTTCTATGGTATAATAGCTGCTTCATCCGTGAGATATTTCTTTAAGTTGGATACGTGGAAGACATCGTGAATTGTGCTCAGTTCATCTGGTAATTTCAGTCGGTACGCTACAGATCCAACCTTAGCAATAATTTCATACAGCCCAATGTATCTCGGAGCCAACTTTCCAGTCTTGCCAAACCTGATCACTCATTTCCATGGTGACACTTTTAACAGTACTTTGTCACCTACTTCAAACGACAACGATTTCCTGCGAACATCGGCGTACCTTTTCTGCCGATCTCGGGCCGCTTTCAGTCTACTTTGGATCTTATGCACCTTGTCTGTCGTCTCTTGAATTAGTTCAGACCCCGTGAGTTGAGTATCACCCACTTCAGCCCAACAAAGCGGCGATCTGCACTTCCGGCCATATAGTGCTTCGTACGGTGCAGCTTGTATGCTACTATGATAGCTGTTATTGTGTCACACCCTGACTTTTGCGGAAGCGTGGTTATTGGTGTGACTTCTTAATACCATAGCATTCAATCATAACAACGCTATATGATAAAAACATAAGATGTTCATCCATTAATTAAGTTTAGAAAATTCCATAACAAACTTGTCTTGAATACATCGATACCAAATTGAGTTACAAACCATGACATGTTCAACTGAGTTCATAAAGACTCCACAAAAGACTTGAAATAAAACCTGAGTTTGGAAACATGTATCCCGTCCAGGAATAGGATACACCCCTAAACTCAACAACCATGGATAACATCTTTTATTTAAACGCAGCTTGAAAACACATGCATACCCTTGCCAGATCCACTAGTTCCCTGAAATACATGTAGTTTGTAAAACATCAACAAAAGTTGAGCGAGTTCATGTGTGTGTATAAGTATGTATAAACCTTTGTAAATAGTATAAGTATGAATGTCCCGGTATGATAGCAAACAAGGAAAAGATCACCAATGGTTTGCAAGGCCACTGATACGTGTGACGGTGTAGGAAGACTCAAACCTAGCAAAGTTGCACCGGGCTTCCGGTTGGAAGACATAGTCACCACTATGGGCCACCCTGGCCTCATGGGTGCGGGCTCGCTACACCCAAATAGATCTATCACTCATGCCCCTCGGTCCTACAACAGGATTGATGGCCTCAAGTATACGCCTACCCATTCACATGATCTATGGTTCTTTCCTAGGCTAACCATACCAATTGTATTGTAAGTAATCCTTTGTAAGATGTATTTCACCCCCGAAGTAAATAAACAAAACAGTTTAAAGAAAAGGGGGACATGAACTCACAGTATTGTGTCCTCAGCTCGTAACTCAAACTCTGTCAGCAAACACGACTACCTACAGTGTACTAACGTCTATTAGACGAACGAGTCGTGCCTTTGCTTAGTATTAATGTTTTCGAGTTACGTTTCTTATATTATTCCGAGTTATAATTACTTGTTAAAATAAATTTTCAACTTAAATTATATTTAATTTTGGAATAATTGTTTAAACAATATCTCTGTATTAATACTTCTTAAGTATTTAACTTCGTATTTCCTTCCCAAGGATGGGGTATCTTATACATGTATATTTGTATCATTGTACTTGAAATTTCTGAAATAATATATTTCCAAGTCTCACTTTAGAAAATATATTTGTAAACTCATTTTGTCCCAGAAATAATGTATTGTCCAGAAAATATATATTTTTCCCAAAAATCATATATCTTCTAACTATACTTGGAAAATATATTTTTATTTCCCAAAATAATATATTTCTCCTTGTCCAAAAATAATATTTACCAAAAATGTATAAGTAACGGTATTGTTTTGGATAGTAAATTTCATGACACTTTGTTAAGTTATAATATTTTACCCTAGAATAATATAATCATTTCACCAAGTATACAAATAATCACACAAGTGTCTTTAATATGTATATATATTCTAAATATATATTCACCCATTTTTATTTTAAAAAAAAACCAACCTCCAATATTCGATTTTTTGTTACAAAAATTATGGCAAAGTTTATATCGAAAACTTATGATCAAAATATACTTGTAAACACGTGTTAGAAAATATTTTTCTAAGTGTTTATATTTTTAGAAAATTTTTCCATAGTTTCCCCTAAAAACGGAGGTGTCCATGCTATATAAGCATATCATTTTCTTTTCAAAAATCATCACAACAATCAATAGTTAATCCTTAAACAACTTACACTTCTCAAGTGCAAAAACTATACAATTTTCATAACATCATGAACTTGAACTTTCACAAAAACTCGTAGTAATTTGGTAGGGTGTTTAGTAGGTTTAGTTACCCCTTAAAGTACGTTTATTACTTTACAAAACTCATTTTTACAGAAACTAGGTGTTTACAACTTGTTAGATGATCCTTCTAAAAATTATTCTTTTGAACTCTTCTTGTAAATAAAGTGCTCTTATACTTATTTTATCACCAAAAATTGTGTACATTTAAGTAAGAATCAAGTTCTACTAGAAATCATATTTTGAACTTAGTTTTCTTGGAAAATCATTCATGAATCTTAGATTCATAAGATTACTAGCTCACTTTATTCATTGTTTTTCAAGAAATCATCTTATCATTCAAGTTCATGCTCATGCATGAGGATGATCTTCTTGTGTTAGCACATAATCATCCTCTAACTTGCTAGATCATGTGTTTAATCACAATCTAGCAAGCTCCTTATGATGATCAACATCATAATCTCAAATAAACAACAACAAGTATCATACATATACTTAAACAACATTATTTCAACAAGATTTCATCATATGTAAGCTTCAAGTTCATGATTCAAGATTATGTCTTTTAGGGTTCTTATGATTTATATCATAACACATCTTTTAACAAATCAAAATTAGGAGTATCAAAGGGTTGTAAGAGTCTTACTACTAGCTCTAAGCCAGGGAAGGACACTTGAAGAAAAAGATGATGAAAATGGTATATGAAAGCAAGCAATGGAGGTTCTTCAAGTTCTACAAGCACCAAGCTTCACAAGACACCTTCTTACAACCTTGAGAGTGTATGGAATGAATGGATGGTGGTTGTATGGTGGTGGTGGTGGCGGAACTATCTAGGCCGAGAGGAAGAGGGAAAGAGCAAGAGGGAGAGAGTGTAAGAGAGTGGAGTGAAGTTGTGAATGAAATGATCTTGTAAGATTCAAGCCATACTTATAATCTTCACCTCTCAATATCTTGGCAAATAAATCAAGCAAGATCTAAATAAAATAAGAAACAAATCTTTGAGTGGGGTGTGGGGTCCTTGTGACTGTAAATTCCAGGGGGGGGGGGGGTAATTGTAAGTTTGAATGGTAACTAGTTAGTTAATAATTCAAATCCAAGCATATGGTTGCTAGTGTTAGTTACTAGATATTCTAGTGGGTGTTAGGGTGTTCGGGGATCATAACTAGCCAAGAAATAATAAAACAATGTTTCTGGCAATATTTTGGTGTTCCGGGTAATGTCCGGTTGTTCGGTTAGATACCGGTTCGTTAAAGTGTAAAGCTATTCCGTTTAATGATCTTTATGTTACTTTTTGTGACACTTTTAATTCCCGACACTTAGGAAAGCATTCAGGACCATTTAGTCAAATTTTTGCATGTAACTAGCTTGTTAAAATACTGAATTTTGCTGAAAAATGCATAATTCTGCACTATAAGTGGGTTTTAGGCACTTTCCGGCACTTTATCTATCACCTAGTGATGCAGTTTTATGGTCCTTACTTCCCTACACACCATACTAGTGTAGTACCTTGTCCCTGGCCCATACTGGGCTTCAAAACACTGCATGTCTATGTACTGAACCCCGTCAGCATATTCCTGCTTTTTCCGTTAACTGTGCTATCTGTGCTTTGTGCATCATGTATGTCAATATAGTTTGTATGTGATAATGATGTGACATTATGTAATATGTGATGCACATGTAAGTATGATGCAGTAATCAGAAAGCAGTTAAGTAATCCAGCACAGTCATTAAGCACGTAATCATAATTAATTAATTGTACGGATACCTGGTTTTATGAGGGTTGTCACATTCTCCCCCTGTTACGAAAATTTCATCCCGAAATTTAAGTTCTGCTACTAGCTGTAGAGGTCTTGGGGAACAAATGTGGGTATTTTTCTTTCATACGATCCTCACGCTCCCAAGTGAACTATGGGCCATGTCACGCGTTCCAACGAACCTTGACGAGTTTGACACTACTCCGTCGTGTCTTGTTAACTTTCCAATCAGTAACCTCAACAGGTTCTTCAGTAAAGTGGAGTGTGTCGTCAATATGGACTTCGTCGGCAGGTATGACAACTGTTTCTTGAGTTGGACTCTTTTTCAGGTTGGATACATGAAATGTATCATGAACGCCATTCAGTTCTGCGGGTAGATCCAACTTGTAAGCTACAAGACCAATCCTCTCCAGGATTTTGAATGGTCCGGTGTATCGCGGGTTCAACTTCCCACGCTTCCCAAAGCGTGCTACACCCTTCCAGGGTGAAACCTTTAACAAAACCATATCTCCTACCTCAAACTCCAGAGGTTTCCTTCGTCGATCCGCGTAATTCTTTTGTTGATCACGAGCCGCCTTTATGCGCTCTCGGATCTGTGTAATCTTATCAGTCGTCTCTTGAACCAATTCTGGACCAACAAGCTGTCTATCACCCGCGTCTGCCCTGCATAACGGTGATCGACACTTGCGTCCATAGAGAGCTTCAATTGGTGCAGCTTGGATACTTGCATGGTAGCTGTTGTTGTATGAGAATTCTACCAAGGGTAAGTGAGTGTCCCAACTGCCACTCAAATCCATTACGCATGCTCGCAACATATCTTCCAACGTTTGAATCGTTCATTCGCTCTGGCCATCTGTCTGCGGATGGAATGCAGTACTCAGATTCAACTGAGAACCAAAGGCTTCTTGGAAGGATTGCCAAATCCTCGATACAAACCTTCCGTCTCTATCAGAAATGATCGAGAGAGGCACTCCATGTCGTGCAACTATCTCTCTCAGGTATAGCTCAGCAAGCTTGCTAGTGTTGTCTTTCTCCTTGATTGGCAGAAAATGTGTTGATTTGGTCAGACGGCCTACGATTACCCAAATTGTATCGTGACCTCTGGGTGTTCCTGGCAATTTTGTTATAAAGTCCATTGAAATCTGCTCCCATTTCCACATGGGTATTTCTGGTTGTTGCAGAAGGCCTGAAGGCTTCTGATAGTCGGCCTTTACCGTGGCACAAGTCAAACATTTGCCAACATACGTCATAACATCACCTTTTAATCTCGGCCACCAATAGAAATCCTTTAAATCTTGGTACATTTTATCCGATCTTGGATGGATCGAGTACCGTGACTTGTGAGCTTAATAAAAAATAACGTCTCTCAATCCACCAAAGAGATGAACCCATATTTGTTTCATGAAGCACAACGTTCCTTGCTCATTTGGTACCAACTGTTTCTCCATCCCACGGAGATATTCATTCACAAGATTCCCTTCCTTAAGTGCTTCTCTCTGCGCGACACGAATGCGCAATGAGAGGTCCGTTTGAACAATCATTTCCAAAGCCCTAACCCTTAGGGGCTTGATTCTTTCCTTCCGACTCAAGGCATCGGCGACCACATTCGCCTTCCCTGGGTGATACTTAATCTCACAATCATAATCGTTCAACAACTCTACCCATTGTCTCTGTCTCATGTTAAGCTCTTTTTGATCAAAAATGTGTTGTAGGCTCTTGTGATCAGTGAAGATTGTGCATCGCGTGCCATACAAGTAATGTCGCCAGATCTTTAATGCAAACACCACTGCGCCTAACTCCAAGTCATGCGTGGTGTAGTTTTTCTCGTGTACCTTCAACTGGCGTGAAGCATAAGCTATAACTTTATGTCGCTGCATCAGCACGCAGCCTAAACCTTGACGCGAGGCGTCGTAATATACCACGAAGTCGTCAGTGCCTTCGGGTAGGGATAAGATGGGTGCGTCGCAAAGTTTGTTCTTTAACAACTAAAATGCTTCTTCTTGCTTGTCTCCCCATTCGTACTTCTTGTCTTTCTATGTAAGGGAGGTCAAAGGTTGAGCGATTTTTGAGAAACCCTCAATAAATCTGGGATAATATCCTGCCAAACCTAGGAACCGACGGATCTCAGTTGGCGTCTTTGGAGTCTCCCAATTCTTGATTGCCTCGATCTTTGTGGGATCCACATGGATTCCATTTCCATTAACCACGTGACCAAGGAACTGAACCTCGCGCAGCCAAAACTCGCACTTCGAGAACTTCGCGTACAACTTTTCTTTCTTAAGTAGCTCTAAGATGGCTCTTAGATGTTGCTCATGTTCTTCCTTCGTCTTTGAATAGATTAAAATATCGTCGATGAATACGATCACAAACTTATCAAGGTACGGCTTACAAACTCTATTCATCAAATCCATGAATGATGCCGGTGCGTTCGTCAACCCAAACGGCATAACCAGGAACTCGTAATGTCCATAGCGAGTCCTAAAGGCTGTTTTTGGAATACTTTCCTCTTGAATTCTTAACTGGTGATAGCCTGATCGAAGATCGATCTTGGAGTAAAAACTCGAACCTTGTAGTTGATCGAACAGGTCATCAATCCTTGGCAAAGGATATCTATTCTTGATAGTCAACTTGTTCAACTCGCGGTAGTCAATACACATGCGGAAACTACCATCCTTTTTCTTAACAAACAGCACTGGAGCTCCCCAAGGCGAGAAGCTTGGTCTGATAAATCCCTTGTCTAACAACTCCTGAAGTTGTGTCGACAATTCCTGCATTTCTGAAGGCGTAAGTCGATAGGGTGCCTTAGCCACAGGCGCAGCGCCTGGAACTAAGTCAATGTGAAACTCGACTTGTCGCTGCGGCGGCAATCCTGGCAAGTCTTCGGGAAAGACTTCAGGATATTCCTTAACAACTGGTATATCTTCTAACTTTGGCTCAGCGGCTTCTTTATCCATGATGTGTGCCAGGAATGCAACACATCCTTTCTGCAAACACTTTCGATCCTTCAGACAGCTAATGATTCTTAAGGGCGTATCGCGCTTCTCTCCATGTACCACAATCGTTTCTCCATCCACCATCGGAATGCGAATGATCTTCTCGTGACATACAATCTCTGCCCGGTTGCTCGACAACCAATCCATTCCGACTACCACGTCAAAGCTTCCCAACTCGACGGGCAGAAGATCAAGAGTAAACTCGTGCTCTCCCAGTTCTATCACGCAACCCTTAATAACTTCATTTGCTTCTACTAGCCTCCCATTAGCTAGTTCTGTCGAATATGGAATATCTAGCTTACTAGCTCCCAACCCAAGTATTTTCTTAAATTCTAGTGATACAAAACTATAATCGGCACCAGTATCAAACAATACAGATGCAAAGCGTTGATTGATAGGGAACGTACCAGTAACTACATTTGGATCTTGGCGAGCTTCCCTCGCACCGATGTTAAAGACTCTTCCATGTGCTTGATTAAGCTTTGGGCACTCTCTCTTGAAATGCCCCACGTCTCCACAATTAAAACAACCTGGTCCTCGACCATTACCATTCCCATTACCACCTTGAGCGTTGTTTTGGTTGTGGTTTCCACTCTCAGCTTGATTCGTAAAATTACCATGATTTCTGTTACCTCCATTCCCTCCTTGAGGGCGGTTTTCGTATCCATTCCCACCACGGTTGTTGTTGCCATAACCTCTCTGACCATTGTTACCACGCCCAATACCAACCCAACATGTTTCTTTCGAGTGACCAACTCTTCCACAAGATTCACACTTTCCAGTTTGGCATCGTCCATTGTGATGCAACTGACACGCATCACATTTGGGCAAGGCGCCCATATACCCCTTTCCTTTGGCCTTGGCCGGTGCGTTTGTCTCATCCTTCTTGATCATACTGCTGGTACCTTTCTTAAAGTTGGAGAACTTCCGTTTGTTTTCTCCCAAGGACTCGACGTGAGTCTCCTTCTTTTTCTGGTCAGAGATCGAAAACTTGTTTAATCTGATTGCCTCTTTAGTCAGTGACACGCTTAGATCGATAGCCTCAGTAATTGTCGGCGGCTTTGATGTTGTTACCATACTCATAATCTGAGGCGCCAACCCCCAAATGAAACGCTCAGCGCGCTTGAATTCCGGAGTAACCATATATGGTACCACGTGAGATAGATCGTGAAATCTCTGCACATACTCCGTGGTTTTTGGGGCCATCCATCTTGAGGTTCCAAAACTCTGTTTCTAATTTTTGAATTTCGGACCTGGAGCAATACTTCTTTCGCATGAGCTCCTTCAGCTCGTTCCAAGTCAAAGCATATGCTGCTGCCTCTCCCAGAGTCTGGACTTGGAGATTCCACCACGAAAGCGCTCCATCTATGAACAGTCCGAAGATGTTGGTGACTTGCTGTTCTGGTGCGCATTTACTCATTCTTATCACCGAATCGGTCTTCTCTGTCCATCGGACAAAAGCCACAGCACCCCCGGTGCCGTCGAAATTCAGCGGTTTACAGTCTAAAAACTGCTTAAAGGTACAGCCTGTACAAGTAACATCATTCACAGCAAGCATTAGCGTTTGCACATGGAATATCCAAATGTAACGTAATGTGTCTCAAGCGACTTAAACATTACCATGGGGTGGGTTGTTCCTCGAGGTACCCCCGCTAGTTTCAGCGCGTGAGGCCTCGTGCTCTGCTATTGCTCGTGAAATTCGTTCTTGTAATTCGGCCTCAGTAGTGGGCAATCGTGTCTCTCTTCGTGGAGGCATCTTCTATAAGGAGATTGTATGGGTCAGGTCGTATGCATATAAGTATGTAGTACGCGTATGTAATAACATTTATCAATCACACATAACATCCCATGTCATAACACAAACAAATAATCCAACAACGTATATAATGAGAATGTTGCGATTGAGCTTTCATATATCAAGACCACAAGTACAGTTTTACATGTTCCACAATATATCATACATCAAAATGGGACTATAGGGTCACATCACCCCTGTCCAAAACGTCTACCAACTACAATAATCAAAAGTCAAAAGTCAAAGTGTGGTCTTCAAAAGCTGTGCAATCTGGCTCAATAGCTGCACTCTCATCAAAAGTAGTCTATCTGCATAAGACCAAAAACCTCTAAGTTGATGGTGGAGGAGGAGGAGGTGGAAGAATGAAAAGCAAATGGCGCATACGCGCTAACTCCTCCTCTAGAGTATGAACGAGATGCAACAAACAGCTGATCTGCAGCTCCATCGTAAGAAATCGAATATCAAAATCCTGGTAAGGAAATAGTGGAGCAGCAAGCTGTGATGGACCAGTACCAGGTGGAGGACGCGGGATCCTCTCTAGCTCCGTGACTCGACGACTCAACATATCCTGCTGGAGCTGTAGCGACAAAAGTATATCATCCCTCGTGTATCCAATGTGGAAGGGATGGTATGGATCAGTAACGGGCATCGCGTAGGGCGGAAACCACATCAGTGGCTCGCCCGTGGGTGCAGAAACAAAAGGAGCAGTGTGTGTAAACTGTGGCATGAAATGATCGGCTGCTGTCACAGGAGGTATATGACCGGGCTGCTGACTCGATGGTCCTTCCCCGGGACGGAGAGGAGGGATATCCTGAAGAAATGTGATGGGTAAATCAGTACGATGAATGTCAGATACGTGCGGGTGAAACGGGACAAAGTCAATGGGTGCAGGAGGGGGAGTAACTGGTCTAACAAAAGGAGGTAAATCGTCGTCGTGCTCGATCCACCCATTGTGGGTGAATGCATATCTGGGGCAATCTGGGCTGCAAAAGGAGAACGATCAACAAGTACAGGGATCGAATCAGGTAGAGGTGGTGCAGCAACTGGTACATCGGCAGGTGCAAGGTCATGCTCTGGCAAAGGATCGTGAGCAGGTATGGGCTCTGGTGCAATCAAAGGCTCCGGGTCAGTTGGAGCAAGCTCTTGATCAGCGGGTATATCAAGGAGGTGATCGTCAGGAATGACAGGTGCATCAATAGGCTGCTCAGCAGGAATAAAATCAATCTCCTGCTCAGGATTGATATCAGGATCAACAGGTGCCTCAAAAGGCTACTCATCGGGGACAAACTCAATCTCATGATCAGGGTCAAAATCGTGTGGAAAGATAGGATCAAACTCATCCTCAAAATCAAAATCAAAATCATGATCATCGTCGTGTGGACCAACAGGTGCGGCGGACATAGCTGTGTCCGAATCAGAATTGGTGGGATACCGTTGTAATCCCAATGCATGTAAGGTACTGGAAGACACTGACTCAAATGAATCAGGACCTGAATGGTCGAAAGGAGACTCGACAACGGGAATCTCCTCATGTGGAATAGCAACGACATCATCAACTGGAATATCAACAAGTGGATCGACAACGGCATCACTGACCGGAGCCCCTCCATCCTGGGCATCTTCAGGGGACCCTCAATCAAAAGATCGACATCGTCGTCAGACATAGCGTCAAGAGGCAGATCCTCAAGAGGAACTGCAGCAAGGGGAAGAGGAGCAGGGATCTGAACGAGAGGTAGATCCTTGCCCGGAAGACCATCAGCTAGGGGTACGTCATCGCCAAAATTCGGCAAGGCGAAAGGCTGAAAATTGTCAGTATCATCTGAAAGCATATCTGGATCCCTCTCCGAGTCGGAGATAGGAATCTCGGGTGTCGGGATGATCTCATCATCCGAAGTGATAGCCATGGGATCAATGGGGTCGGATGCTCCGCTCTCTGAAGAGGACATGGTGTCTGTAGCAAATCAATCACAAGTATGCACATATATCAACAATCGTCAAATAAACATGTAAGTAATAACAATGTAGGCATGTATACAATCCTAGGCTTCCCAAGACTATCCCACCCAGCCTCTCAGACTGAACTACTTAGTTTCTCAGACTAGACCTCCCAGTTTCCCAAACTGAACTACCTAGCCTCTCAGGCTAAACCTCCCAGTCTCTCAGACTGAACTACCCAGCCTCTCAGGCTAAACCTCCCAGTCTCTCAGACTGAACTACCCAGCCTCTCAGTCTAAACCTCCCAGTCTCTCAGACTGAACTACCCAGTTAGTCTCTCAGAATAACTCCCCAGTCTCTCAGACTGAATTACCCAGCTAGTCTCTCAGACTAACTCCCCAGTCTCTCAGACTAAAATATAAATGGATTCTTTGAAATGTATTTTGTGTCTTTTATTTGAAAAAAAAAAGTTTGTTTCCTGGATCTGGACACTTTGTGTATGCAATGAAAACATTTCGTGAGAGCCCTAATGATCATAGTCTAGACTTGAGAAGAATCCTAGTTCGCTACGATCGAGGCTCTGATACCAAGCTAACAGCCCAGCGTAACCGCACCATGATATTGTCCGCTTTGGCGGCCAGCACGCCCTCGGCGTCCGCCCCTCACGGTTTTCAAAATGCGTCATGATGGTGAAGGTATCCAGCCCCTTATAAGGAAGCCTTTGTTCCCTTTCACAACCGATATGGGATGTCACAATCCACCCCCCCTTAAGGGGTCCAGCGTCCTCACAGGACCTGGCACCACCGGTCCGACCCTGGCTCTGATACCAAGCTCTCACACCCTGACTTTTGCGGAAGCGTGGTTATTGGTGTGACTTCTTAATACCATAGCATTCAATCATAACAACGCTATATGATAAAAACATGAGATGTTCATCCATTAATTAAGTTTAGAAAATACCATAACAAACTTGTCTTGAATACATCGATACCAAATTGAGTTACAAACCATGACATGTTCAACTGAGTTCATAAAGACTCCACTAAAGACTTGAAATAAAACCTGAGTTTGGAAACATGTATCCCGTCCAGGAATAGGATACACCCCTAAACTCAACAACCATGGATAACATCTTTTATTTAAACGCAGCTTGAAAACACATGCATACCCTTGCCAGATCCACTAGTTCCCTGAAATACATGTAGTTTGAAAAACATCAACAAAAGTTGAGCGAGTTCATGTGTGTGTATAAGTATGTATAAACCTTTGTAAATAGTATAAGTATGAATGTCCCGGTATGATAGCAAACAAGGAAAAGATCACCAATGGTTGGCAAGGCCACTGATACGTGTGACGGTGTAGGAAGACTCAAACCTAGCAAAGTTGCACCGGGCTTCCGGTTGGAAGACATAGTCACCACTATGGGCCACCCTGGCCTCATGGGTGCGGGCTCGCTACACCCAAATAGATCTATCACTCATGCCCCTCGGTCCTACAACAGGATTGATGGCCTCAAGTATACGCCTACCCATTCACATGATCTATGGTTCTTTCCTAGGCTAACCATACCAATTGTATTGTAAGTAATCCTTTGTAACATGTATCTCACCCCCGAAGTAAATAAACAAAACAGTTTAAAGAAAAGGGGGACATGAACTCACAGTATTGTGTCCTCAGCTCGTAACTCAAACTCTGTCAGCAAACACGACTACCTACAGTGTACTAACGTCTATTAGACGAACGAGTCGTGCCTTTGCTTAGTATTAATGTTTTCGAGTTACGTTTCTTATATTATTCCGAGTTATAATTACTTGTTAAAATAAATTTTCAACTTAAATTATATTTAATTTTGGAATAATTGTTTAAACAATATCTCTGTATTAATACTTCTTAAGTATTTAACTTCGTATTTCCTTCCCAAGGATGGGGTATCTTATACATGTATATTTGTATCATTGTACTTGAAATTTCTGAAATAATATATTTCCAAGTCTCACTTTAGAAAATATATTTGTAAACTCATTTTGTCCCAGAAATAATGTATTGTCCAGAAAATATATATTTTTCCCAAAAATCATATATCTTCTAACTATACTTGGAAAATATATTTTTATTTCCCAAAATAATATATTTCTCCTTGTCCAAAAATAATATTTACCAAAAATGTATAAGTAACGGTATTGTTTTGGATAGTAAATTTCATGACACTTTGTTAAGTTATAATATTTTACCCTAGAATAATATAATCATTTCACCAAGTATACAAATAATCACACAAGTGTCTTTAATATGTATATATATTCTAAATATATATTCACCCATTTTTATTTTAAAAAAAAACCAACCTCCAATATTCGATTTTTTGTTACAAAAATTATGGCAAAGTTTATATCGAAAACTTATGATCAAAATATACTTGTAAACACGTGTTAGAAAATATTTTTCTAAGTGTTTATATTTTTAGAAAATTTTTCCATAGTTTCCCCTAAAAACGGAGGTGTCCATGCTATATAAGCATATCATTTTCTTTTCAAAAATCATCACAACAATCAATAGTTAATCCTTAAACAACTTACACTTCTCAAGTGCAAAAACTATACAATTTTCATAACATCATGAACTTGAACTTTCACAAAAACTCGTAGTAATTTGGTAGGGTGTTTAGTAGGTTTAGTTACCCCTTAAAGTGCGTTTATTACTTTACAAAACTCATTTTTACAGAAACTAGGTGTTTACAACTTGTTAGATGATCCTTCTAAAAATTATTCTTTTGAACTCTTCTTGTAAATAAAGTGCTCTTATACTTATTTTATCACCAAAAATTGTGTACATTTAAGTAAGAATCAAGTTCTACTAGAAATCATATTTTGAACTTAGTTTTCTTGGAAAATCATTCATGAATCTTAGATTCATAAGATTACTAGCTCACTTTATTCATTGTTTTTCAAGAAATCATCTTATCATTCAAGTTCATGCTCATGCATGAGGATGATCTTCTTGTGTTAGCACATAATCATCCTCTAACTTGCTAGATCATGTGTTTAATCACAATCTAGCAAGCTCCTTATGATGATCAACATCATAATCTCAAATAAACAATAACAAGTATCATACATATACTTAAACAACATTATTTCAACAAGATTTCATCATATGTAAGCTTCAAGTTCATGATTCAAGATTATGTCTTTTAGGGTTCTTATGATTTATATCATAACACATCTTTTAACAAATCAAAATTAGGAGTATCAAAGGGTTGTAAGAGTCTTACTACTAGCTCTAAGCCAGGGAAGGACACTTGAAGAAAAAGATGATGAAAATGGTATATGAAAGCAAGCAATGGAGGTTCTTCAAGTTCTACAAGCACCAAGCTTCACAAGACACCTTCTTACAACCTTGAGAGTGTATGGAATGAATGGATGGTGGTTGTATGGTGGTGGTGGTGGCGGAACTATCTAGGCCGAGAGGAAGAGGGAAAGAGCAAGAGGGAGAGAGTGTAAGAGAGTGGAGTGAAGTTGTGAATGAAATGATCTTGTAAGATTCAAGCCATACTTATAATCTTCACCTCTCAATATCTTGGCAAATAAATCAAGCAAGATCTAAATAAAATAAGAAACAAATCTTTGAGTGGGGTGTGGGGTCCTTGTGACTGTAAATTCCAAGGGGGGGGGGGGGGTAATTGTAAGTTTGAATGGTAACTAGTTAGTTAATAATTCAAATCCAAGCATATGGTTGCTAGTGTTAGTTACTAGATATTCTAGTGGGTGTTAGGTTGTTCGGGGATCATAACTAGCCAAGAAATAATAAAACAATGTTTCTGGCAATATTTTGGTGTTCCGGGTAATGTCCGGTTGTTCGGTTAGATACCGGTTCGTTAAAGTGTCAAGCTATTCCGTTTAATGATCTTTATGTTACTTTTTGTGACACTTTTAATTCCCGACACTTAGGAAACCATTCAGGACCATTTAGTCAAATTTTTGCATGTAACTAGCTTGTTAAAAAGCTGAATTTTGCTGAAAAATGCAGAATTCTGCACTATAAGTGGGTTTTAGGCACTTTCCGACACTTTATCTATCACCTAGTGACGCAGTTTTATGGTCCTTACTTCCCTACACACCATACTAGTGTAGTACCTTGTCCCTAGCCCATACTGGGCTTCAAAACACTGCATGTCTATGTACTGAACCCCGTCAGCATATTCCTGCTTTTTTCGTTAACTGTGCTATCTGTGCTTTGTGCATCATGTATGTCAATATAGTTTGTATGTGATAATGATATGACATTATGTAATATGTGATGCACATGTAAGTATGATGCAGTAATCAGAAAGCAGTTAAGTAATCCAGCACAATCATTAAGCACTTAATCATAATTAATTAATTGTACGGATACCTGGTTTTATGAGGGTTGTCACATATTGTAAGAGAATTCAATGAGGGGAAGGTGCTTATCCCAACTTCCTCCAAAGCATTTGCTCACGTACTCTGCTACGTCCTTTTTCATACATGGCCACCAATAAAATTCCTTAAGGTCGTGGTACATCTTGTCTGTACCGGGGTGAATAGAGTACTTAGATTTATGAGCCTCATCCATAACCAGTTGACGTAGGTCATGGAGAGTAGGAATCCATACCCTATTTTTTAAATACAACACTTCATCCAGTTTCCTCACAAAATTCCCTTCGTTTCCGTGTAAGTTTTCGCTATTTAGTTGGCCTTCCTCCAAAGCTTCCATTTAAGCATTACGAATCTGCTCTTTAAGACTGGTTTGAACAATCAACCCAAGAGCTCGCACTCTGAGTGGCTTTACTCGGCCTTTTCTACTCAAGGCATCGGCTACCACGTTAGCCTTACCTAGATGGTATTTTATTTCACAGTCGTAATAGTTCAATAGCTCCACCCATCTGCGTTGTCTCATATTTAGCTCCTTTTGATCGAATATATGTTGGAGGCTCTTGTGATCTGTATAAATTGTACATTTCGTGCCGTGCAAGTAATGCCTCCAGATCTTAAGTGCAAAAATCACTACGCCCAGCTCTAAATCATGCGTCGTGTGATTCTTTTCATGTACTTTTAGCTGTCTAGACGCGTAAGCAGTGACCTTGTTTCTTTGCATTAGGACACATCCGAGCCTTTGCCGAGATGCGTCACAATATACGACGAAATCATCGTTGCCTTCGGGTAATGACAGGATTGGAGCTTCACATAACTTTTGTTTTAACAGCTGAAAAGCTGTTTCTTGTTCTTCGCCCCATTCGTATTTTCAATCTTTCTGTGTCAAGGCAGTTAAGGATTAAGCAATGCAAGAAAAGTTTTCAATGAAGCGACGGTAATATCCTGCCAATCCCAAGAATTGGCGTATCTCTTTCGGAGACTTAGGCGCTTGCCAATTCTTAATAGCTTCGATCTTACTAGGGTCAACATGAATCCCTTGTTGATCTAACATATGTCCTAAAAATTGCACCGCTTGCAACCAAAAGTCGCACTTTGAAATCTTGGCGTACAACTTCTCTTTCCTCAATATCTCTAGTATGACTCGTAGATGGTGCTCGTGTTCCTTTTTACTCTTGGAATAGATCAAAATATCGTCAATAAAGACTATGACGAATTTATCTAGATATGGTTTACACACTCGGTTCATGAGGTCCATAAATACCGCGGGTGCGTTGGTTAACCCAAAGGGCATAACCAGGAACTCATAGTGACCGTACCGAGTTTGAAAGGCTATTTTAGGGATATCTTCCTCTTGAATTTTCACTTGATGATAACAGGATCTAAGATCGATTTTGGAAAAGTAACAGGCTCCTTGCAACTGATCAAATAAATCATCGATTCGCGGAAGAGGATATCGATTCTTTATGGTAACCTTGTTCAGCTCCTGGTAGTCAATACACATCCGAAAGCTTCCATCCTTTTTCTTCACAAATAACACTGGTGCTCCCCAAGGTGAATAACTGGGACGGATAAAACCTCGGTCTAGCAGTTCTTGTAACTGAGATGATAGTTCTTGCATCTCTGCAGGTGCTAAATGGTAAGGTGCTTTGGCAATTGGAGCTGCTCCCGGTATTAAGTCGATACAGAATTCGACTTGCCGATTGAGTGGCAATCCGGGCAATTCATCGGGAAACACATCTGGGTAATCACACACTACTGGGATATCCTTAATACGTTGTTCTTCTAGTTCGGTCGTCATTACACTTGCTAAGAACACATCACATCCTTGACGTATACATTTCAACGCTTTAAGGTGGGATATCAGGTTTAATATGGTACCAGACTTCTCTCCCTGTACCATAATAACTTAGTCATTAGGAAAAGGAATCCTAACAATCTTTTGCTCACATATAATCTCCGCCTTGTACTTGGACAACCAGTCCATTCCCACTACTATATCGAAACTTCCGAGCTCTACCGGTAGTAGGTCAATAAGGAATTGGTGGTCGTTAAGAATTAAAGGAGAATCACGAATGATTTGGTGACTAGTTATAGGTTTACTGTTAGCAAGTTCTATGGAATAGGGACTTGTTAATTCAATAGCCGGCATATTTAATAGGGGTAAGAAATTAATGGAAACGTAGCTCCTATCTGCGCCCGTATCAAACAATACTGAAGCATACCGATCGGAAATGAGAAAGGTACCTGTCACCACACTCGGATCTTGCCGTGCGTCACCAGACCCAAGTATAAAGGCACGACCTCGAGCTGCATTTGAGGTAGAAGCTTGGCCCTGCGTATCCTTTCCTGCGGGCTGTTGAGCAAACTTTGGGCAGCTTCTTCGGAAGTGCTCCGTACTGCCACATCCGTAGCAAGTACGGGGGGTAGGTAATCTGTTGCGCCGGTTGTTGGGGTCGTTGTTGCAGAGGTTGAGGCCTTGGGGTTTGGAAACGGTTGGGTTCCAATGGTGTCTTACAGTTTCGGGTATAATGTCCACTTTTATTTCTTGCCGGCTTTCCCGGCATTGTCAAAATCTTGCGTCTAACCATGTCGTACGTAACCGTGCCTGACCTAGCTACCACTCCGTGCATGGTCAGGTGCTCCACCGAATTAATGATACTCCTTACTTCCGGGGCCAGTCCCCAGATATACCTCTCGATTTTCTTGGACTCCGGTCGAACCATGTCTGGCAAGATGCGTGCCAGTTCATTGAAGCGATTTGTGTAACCTGCATGATCTGCATCTTGCATCTGCAGGTTCCAAAACTCATTCTCGAGTTTCTGAATTTCGTGGATTGGGCAGAACCTTTCTCTCAGTAATATCTTAAGATCATCCCAAGTCATAGCATTAATCGCATCCTGCCCGCGAGATTGCACAATAACCTACCACCAGTTCAAAGCGTGGTCGGTAAAAGTGCAAGCTGTATACTTTACCGCACAGTTACCCGGACAATTACTTATGTTAAGGACCGATTCCGACTTCTCGATCCATTTCACAAACCCGTTCGGTCCTTTAGTTCCATTAAACTCCATTGGTTTGCACTCCATAAAGTGTTTATACGTGCAAACTGGCCTAACATTGTTTTGGTTATTGTTTTGACCAAACGGTCCCGACTGTGGGTTCGGTTGGGGGTTAGCGTTAATACTGGCGCTAACCTGCGCCATGATTGTTGGAATAACCGTTTGGAGTTGTTGTGCTATCAGTTGGGAAATTTCTGCCTCTGTCATTCGAGGTACACGTTTCGGGGCCATTCCATTATAAATAATATATATGTATGTATCAATGTCACATAGTTAATCATCACTTATCACATTTTCAGTTAGCACATACCACACAATTCCATTACACATCACTTATATAATAACATCTATCAAATTTTGCACACAGACTTAACCCATAAGGGCTAGTGCCTAAATGCGTTATCAAAACTGGTCACCAAAGTGACGTACGTGCATCGTACCACGACAGCACAAACTACGAAAATACGGAAGTACTATGACTGCATCACTACCTCGACATGGACATAACCCCCAGGATTAACCCAAAGGTCGTTATATGTCGACCCAACTACCTTTCATTTAGAATTACCGCAAACGTGTATAGATATCGTGGTTACAACAACTGTGGCCTCATCTTTTGCATCAACCAGGGTCGAAGTCTCAACACTACATTGCCCAAAACATAACCGAATGGATCGCAACATGAAGCCCGTCTGCCCTGAGTAACGGTACCTTGATAATGTAGCCGAGTGATTATATATAGGAAGTACCGCAGCATATCCACCACACCCATATACATGATCAATGTTCCGTTCGCCAAAATATTCAGGCCTAATATTACCTTCCGTGAATAATAAACTGAAATCCGAAACACTCATTAATCGAAAAGAAAAAAAAACACAATGTAACCGACGGTCACACGAAACGAGATTTCACAACGCAAAGCGTTCCAAGGAATCTGTATCATCACAAAATTTATGCCCAAGGGAACCGAATGACAACGGGAAGGGTAACTTATTCACGCGCTCCATGCTATCTCCATAACCCGGAGATCGTCCTATTCAGATATAACATATATCGAAACATGTGCTAAGGAATACCACGAAGCATTCTAGTATCACACGACGTGAAGGCTAAAGCCAATATTGTAAACAGAAGAGGAATCCAGCGGACAATCAAATAGATCGTGGATTCACGGACGAAAAAGTTTCGTAAGATGTTTAAACTCTACGACTGTATAACAATCGAATGTGAAGCAATGAGAAGTGGAGTAAGGATCCGTACACGTCCTCCCAATCTATCAGAACGACCTGAGCGTTCTTTGGGTATCTATGTTCTTTTTGAAGTATCACTCTAGTATATAACCATCGTTATAGTAGCTATAAGAGTAAAGTTGGTAAGATCGTATCATAATAAAGTCTTGAGTTCTCACATCATAAAGTATAAGTAACAACTGTGTGAGTGATAGGAATCAAACTCTAGTTTATATTAAATATGTGATCAGTAGGAATGTGGAATGGACTGTAATACCATTTTTATGCCTATCACTAAGGCACATGCAGTAACGTATAATCCACCAATCCCAATTCATGTATCAATCCACACACAAACATCCACACACTATCACCTTGGTACACGCATGTATCACTCCACATATTTAAGCGTGTTTATTACCACGACTTTCCCAACACCGCCTCGTATGAGCAAGTCTGTTATTACGTTCCGGACCATAATAACCCACTTGCCCCACAAGGCCATCCTGGTACTCGTCAATAGGATACTTTACAGTGTTCATTAACTACTTTTAGTAGTGGTTAATTTTCCAGTGATGTCCACTAAGGTCCGAGCCTGGAGTTATAGTCTAGGTTTCCTTAAAGGCACCTAATTCTCTATAACCAATGGATCTGATACCATCTTCTATCACACCCCGATTTGCAACGGAAGAAAAAACGTGGGATGCAACAGACACCTCTGGTACATGCACATTGTTTATAAAGACACTACATTTTATTAATTACAAAATGTTGATTACATACTACATGTATGTTACAACTGCGTGTTCCCATGAACCACATAAGTCTTCTAAGTCGCATGCGTCTATCTCAATATTTGCCAATAAACACGTCTTGAACAACATACACGGATCACATCAGTCTCAAGTAACCTGAAATGCATGTTAGTTTTAAAAAGGGTCAGCTAAACGCTGCTGGTGAGTTCCACTGGTTTGGTTATTTAGTTTCAAAATGTATCAACATGTTTAATTGCACATATTACGGTTCATAGATGGAATTACACGAGTGTCACAAGTGAGACCTAGACTGTTTTAATCGTATCGTGTCACACAGACACATACTCGCACCACCTGCATCTCATAAAGTTCAATGCCCTCTGGTAGTTATGTCTAACAACATAACCTGGGTAGGACGCGTGCAGTTTCCTGGCTGTCGGCCGCAGCTGTCCGGCGGCAACTGGGTTTGTCAGACCAATAGTACTATCCACTGCCCACGGTTTACTTTAATCACTTGTATCGGGGCTAATATCGTGTGTTAGTTAATTCACATCATATGGTTTGAGAAATTAACACAGTTTGTAACATGCAATTCACCCCAGAAAACAGGAAAACAGTTTAAAAGTGGGGGAAGGGAACTCACAGTGCAAATAGTATTCTCGGCTAAAGAGTGTTTAATCAACGAAATCAACTTTAATAACACACATGCAAGTAAGGATTCAATTCAGTATCTAATTCGGTAATGGTTATAACTTGGATTTGGTCAGCAGTTTACACCCCGGATTGAGTCTATAGGACACGGGTATGGTGATGGAGGTCAGGGTAGTATTAGTTTTCAGTTTGGCTTCCGGGCACCGGTTCGCGTGCCAGTCAATGTCAGTAGTTTAACGTGTTCGGATAATTGTACGAGAATACCAATAGTGCCAACATGTTGTTATTTAAGAATGATTAATTTTTCATTAAGGAAGTTTGGGTGTTTGGGGAGTCCAGGTTGCCCAATTTTGAGTTTCCGTTTCCACCGTCGGGGATTTCCCGAAATGGTATTGGACACACCCCGAGTGTCCAATCTGCCCTGGAATCTCCCGGAATACTCCCTGTGTTTCAATTATAGTATTTTCCGGGATGGGTCAGTTCCCAGTTCCGGCAGGTTCGTTACACGGTAAATTGCCGAAATTGATTTAAAATAACCCATTTTTAATCCCAAAAATTCCCATTTTATCTATAATTTGAATAAAATTATGAAATTTTTTAAATAACTCAGTAAAAATATGTAGAATATGGGGAAAATTTCTGGGAATTTATTTTGGCATTTTACTTGTCTAAATAAATTATTTACAAAACCATATTTAACCACAAAATTAACATTAATGAACATCAGTGATCCAAAAATTCCCAAAACTTTCCTGGGCATCTCTTATGTTTCCAGAAATATTTCCAAAAATTTTAAGATTTTTCCGATTTGGTTTCGGTGCGTTTCCTGCTACCGAAAATTCGTAAAAAACACGGATTTTTAGCCCAAATCAAAACTCAACCAATGAACTCCAAAATTTTCAGAACATTCCACATATGTCTCTTAGTGTATCTGTAAAATTTGGTGATTTATTGAATCCGTTTGGTATTTTTTCCAGAATTCTTTTGGTAAAACAGTAAAAATTTCACCAAAAATCGTTGAAAATTCCAAAAATTCTAATTTTTACTTGGACCTTCCTGACACTAACCTTCATCAGCACACAAAATTTCAACTCAATCCAAGTACCACGGACCAAGTTATAGTCCGAACAATATTATGCCTAGTCTAGATTCAAGTTTCGGGTCAAATACCTAGCGATTCCTTCGATTCCGAGCGTTCCTTGTGAGTCCAGAAGTATGTGTGGGCTATATTCAGTACCTACACATCAAGTACAATCCAAATATGCTAGAACTTAGATCAATCAAGCTTTGTTTCATTGTTTTTCGGTTAATCGACTAGTTAAGCGATTTCTGTTGAATAGGTGTTAATTAGGGTATCAAAACCCAAAGATTTATAACCATGCCTTCCATATAACACCAGGGTATTCATATGGTGTTCATATTCAGCCCCTAAACTTTGTTTAAAACTCCAAAATTCATGGATAAAAATGAGTTTTCATGACATAAATCAAGTTTAATCAAGAAACCATGCTTAAAACCTTATGGATTTGAGTTAATACCTTTGATTTGTTGAAGTTTCTTGTGAAAACAGCTGGTTGTTCTTGAGAGAAACCAGAATTTTGAGAGGATTTGTGTTAAAATGAAATAAGAATAAGAAAAAATTGAATTTTTTTATTAAATAAAGGGGGGTGGGGGGCGGTTTGGGTGTGGGTCCCACAAGGCCACCTCGTGCTTCGCAAAGTGCGCTAAAAAATGATGTTTATCTTCCGTTGAGTGTCTAAGTTTGTTTACGGGTCCCGGACACTTTCGCGATTTGCGTGGCAGACTCCGTTTCGCGCGTACTTAGTGTCAAAAGACTCGGTTTTAAAAATCATGCATAACCGTCTTGAAATCCGAACCCAGTTACGTTTTAATCATAAAAGACTCGTATTAGAGTGGTTTAAGTGTTTTTAAGCTTGATCGATCGTTCCTTGCACTTTTGATTGCCTTATGTTATTCCTGAAACGAAAGCGTTTCCCTAACCGGGAAGCTGCTTCGTTTTGCGTGCCCGATCTCTGATTGGCTTCAAACCTTATGTCACAGTCTATGGCACAAAACTAAGTTGTTCCTAGAACTCGAAATTTTAAATGATGCTACCGATAACCTAATAATCAATGTCAAAGGTTAAAAGCGCTGTTAAACGGAACACTCCCGTTTAACACGTGTTTCAAGGCTAAGGACACCAACTTCGCACTGTTGGCCCTTATTAGTGTCATGGCAGTCATAACGTTCTCTTGGATGCCTCCGAGACATAACAGATATCAGTTATTCAAGTATATAAGTCACACATGTTTTTAGGGTTTTCCCGCAATTATAGTGTTAAGTGTGCTTTACAGTTTTGGACCGTTTAGGGTGCACCTGGTTTCGTCATGGGTGTCACACTAATGAAGAAGCCTATGCTCTTCCATGAGCTGAGGTGCGTGAACTAATAATGCTTGAGTTCTGCCCTCCCCATGAAAAATTGAAGCTCGAAGAAGAGTTCTAGCACTTGAAGCAGATTGGTGATGATAATCTGGCTTATACTACCCGTTTCAAGCAGCTCAGCTTGATCGTTCCTCACTTGGTTTCTACTCCGAAGTGCATGATAACCAAGTGTATCAATGGACTACCTCTTGCTATGCGCGATTCTATTGAAGCAGCTCAACTCGACACTATTGAGGAAGTCTACCGTCTTGTAGCTAGTCTCAACAACAACCGCGTTCGTGATAAGCAGTTTGCTACTTCTGCTCCTTCTAAGTCTGCTCATCAGGTTACTCAGCAGCCAAGTGGCAGCAAGAACAAAAGGAGGAAGTCACAAGGCTCAGGATGCAATGCTATTGTTCCTGCTGCAAACCCTGTTACTAAACCTGCTCCTGCTGCTGCTGTTCAGAACCCTGGTGCTCCTGAAGTCAAGAGGCAGTACACTGGGCCTCACCCGAAGTGTACAACATGCAATTTTCATCATCCTGTTGCCTCTGCATGTCGTTTGTGCACCAACTGTAACCGCTATGGTCACACGACTCCTTATTACCGTGAAGCTAACCCTGCTCAACCAGCTCAGCAAGCCCCAGCTCAAGCAGCCCTACCAGCTCTTCCAGCCCCTCAGCAGAATTCGAGGCCAGTCAACGCTGTTCGTGCATGCTACAAGTGTGGAGATACTACCCACCTCCGTAACCAGTGTCCTCAGCTGAACCAGGACCAACAGCCAGCCGCTCGTGGCCGAGCATTCAATCTTAATGCTAACCAGGCTCGTAACGACAATGACATCGTTAATGGTACATTTCACGTTAATAACCTTTACGCTTCGATACTATTTGATATTGGTGCCGACAGAATCTTTGTGTCCGTAGAATTTGAATCCTTGTTAAACTGTGCACGCTCTATGTTACCTAAGTCATTTTCGGTGGAGATTGCCGATGGTAAATCGATTCTAGTTGATTCTATTCTCTGTGGTTGTTCTTTGAATCTTAACGACCACGTGTTTACTATTGATCTAATACCTATGCAATTGGGTTGTTTTGATGTCATAATCGGCATGGATTGGTTGCGTAAGAACCACGCCGAGATTGCCTGTCACGAGAAGTTTGTTAGCTTACCTCTTACGCCCGGTGATATCTTGCATGTCTATGGAGACCGACCTTCGAGAGGGCAGAAGTTGATGTCATGCACTCAAGCGAACAGATGTTTACGTAAATAGAATTTCGCCTTCTTGGCCCACATGGTGGAACAAAAGGGAAAGGGGAAGAACATAAGCGACGTTCCAGTAGTGTGTGATTTCCCTGATGTCTTTCCCGAAGATCTTCCTGGTCTTCCTCCTCCTAGATCCGTTGATTTTCGTATTGATCTCATACCTGGTGCGACTTCTGTCACCAAGGCTCCTTATCGACTTGCACCTTCCGAGATGCAAGAGTTATCTAGCCAACTACAGGAACTGCTCGACAAGGGATTCATTCATCCAAGTACCTCTCCATGGGGTGCTCTCGTGCTATTTGTCAAGAAGAAAGATGGTTCGTTTCGTAGGTGTATCGACTACCGCGAACTTAATATGCTTACCGTTAAGAATCGTTATCCCCTTCCCCGTATCGACGATTTATTTGACCAACTACAAGGCGCGTCCTGCTTCTCAAAGATCGACCTTCGTTCTGGTTATCATCAGCTTCGTGTACTCGAGGATGATGTACCCAAAACCGCTTTCCGCACTCGTTATGGACACTAGGAGTTCGTGGTCATGCCTTCTGGATTGACCAACGCACCCGCTGTGTTCATGGATCTTACGAATCGTGTTTGTAAACCTTATCTTGATCGTTTTGTGATAGTCTTCATTGATGATATTCTCATTTATTCTAAAACTAGAGCTAATCATGCTCGTCATTTACGCTTAATGCTCGAACTCCTACGTGGTGAACGTTTGTATACTAAATTTTCTAAGTGTGAGTTTTGGATTAGCGAAGTACAATTTCTTGGTCATGTCGTTAGTAAGCAAGGTATTCATGTTGACCCTTCTAAAATCGAGGCAGTGAAGAATTGGAGTACGCCTAAGTCTGCATCTGAGATTCATTCCTTCCTAGGATTGGCAGGTTATTACCGCCGATTCATTTTGGACTTCTCTAAGATCGCTGTTCCTCTCACTTCGTTGACCCAGAAAGAGAAACCTTTTGCTTGGGGTCCCGAGCAAGAGGAATCTTTTCAGACTCTCAAGACCCTTTTGTGTAACACTCCTGTTCTCATTCTCCCTGATGGGAATGATGATTTCATGGTATATTATGATGCCTCGAACCGTGGTTTGGGTTGTGTGCTCATGCAGTGGGACAAGGTTATTGCTAATGCCTCTCGTCAACTCCAAGTGCATGAGAAAAACTATACTACTCACGATCTGGAGCTTGGTGCAGTTGTGTTTGCGTTAAAGAGATGGCGACACTACCTATATGGTACTAAGTGTGTGGTTTTCACTGACCATAAGAGCCTTCAACATATCTTTGACCAAAAGGAGCTGAACATGCGACAGAGACGTTGGGTGGAATTGCTTAATGACTACAACTGTGAAATTCGCTATCATCCTGGCAAAGAAAATGTAGTGGCCGATGTTCTTAGTCGTAAAACTCATGTTAAGGCTATTCGTATCTCTAGTGATATTCATGCTTGTATTCGCGAAGCTTAGTATTCGTCAGCTAATGAAGGCAGTCTATTTGTTGAAGTACGTGGTGCTGTTGTGGATCAAATCGAAACTAAGTCTCATGGACTTCAATACTATCTCAATCGCATCTGGGTTCCAGATCGTGATAACCTTTGTGAGCTCATCATGAACGAAGCCCACAAATCCCATTATTCTATTCACCCTGGTGCTGATATGATATACCATGATCTGCGTATGACTTATTGGTGGCCCGGTATGAAAAAGGACATTGCTGCTTACGTCTCAAAATGCCTTACTTGTACAAAGGTTAAGGTTGAACATCAACGTCCTTCTGGACTCTTAGAACAACCCGAAATCCCTGTTTGGAAATGGGATAGCATTGCTATGGACTTTATTACTAAACTACCCCGTACACCTTCTGGTCACGATAGTATCTGGGTGATTATTGATCGTTTGACCAAATCCGCCACTTTCTTCCTATTCGTGAAGATTATAAAGTGGAGAAGCTTGCTCGAATCTATATTGGTGAGATTATATGCCATCATGGCATACCTCTTGACATAATCTCTGACTGTGATGGTCGTTTTACTTCATGTCTTTGGCAAACCTTTCAGTCCGCTATGGGTTCTCATTTGAATCTTAGCATGACCTTTCATCCTCAAATGGATGGACAGACCGAGCGTACTATTCAAACCCTGGAGGATATGCTCTATTATTGTGTCATCGACTTTGGTGGTAACTGGGATGTACATATACCATTGATTGAGTTCTCGTACAACAACAATTATCATTCCAGTATTCAGATGGCTCCTTTCGAAGCTTTGTATGGTCGCAAGTGCCGATCTCCTATCAGCTGGCATGAGATTGGTGACAAGCTGTTTACTAGTCCTGAAATCATTCAAGATACAACGGATAAGATTCTTCAGATCCGTGATAACTTGATCAAGGCTAGGAGCTGGCAAAAGAGCTATGCTGATAAAAGGTGCAAGCTTCTGGAATTTAATGTTGGTGACCGAGTTCTTCTCAAGGTATCTCCCTGGAAGGGAGTGGTTCGTTTTGGTAAGAAGGGAAAGCTCGCTCCTCGCTTTGTGGGTCCTTTCACAATACTCGAATGGATTGGCAAGGTGGCGTACAGAATCGACCTGCCACAAGAACTAAACAATGTACATCCAGTGTTCCACGTATCTGACCTACGTAAATGCCTAGCCGACGAAGAACTGTAGGTTCCCCTTGACGACTTGCAAATAAACGAAGCTGTACACTTCATGGAGAAACCGGTCGAAATCATGGATCAAGGTGTCAAGCGACTAAGGCGCAGCAAAATTCCCATAGTCAAGGTTCGATGGGAAGGAAAGCGCGGCGCCGAATTCACTTGGGAACTTAAAAGTGAGATGAAGACCAAGTATCCGCAGCTCTTCGAGCAGTCTTCTTCCTAGATTTTGGGGACTAAATCTCCTTAAGGAGGGGAGACTTTAACACCTGCGTCCCTGAACTTTTAGCTATTGTCAATTTTAGTCCCTAAACTATGTGATACTTGACACTTTTTGATACTTGTGATGCTTAAATCTAGATTTTTGATTCTTAATACTATGATGCTTGATTTTTTATTCTAGAAACTTTATTCTTGATATTTATGAGACTTGAATCTTGATACTTGATTCTTGAGGTTTGATTCTTGATACTTGATTCTTGAGGCTTGATTCTTGATACTTCGAAACTAGATTCTTGATTCTTGATACTTGATACTTTGGTGCTTGACTCTTGAGACTCGTGAAACTTGAGACTTGGTTGAACGAGAGACTGGAGACTTGTCGCTGGCGGAAACTATGAAACTTGGAAACTTGGAAACTTTGTGTTAATGATATAATCTAGTTATGTGCTACTATTACCCAATAATACACAACACAATGCTTAATCGAACTCGCAAATCGAACAAAGGACGGGAACGCGGAAAGGATGGGATTGACCGAATGGAAATCTGATCAGATGACCATCCGATCGGATGACCATCCGATCGGAGGGCCATTCGATTGAAGTGCCATCCGAACCGTGCCACACCGCCTTAACCTTCCTCTCTGACACTATAAATAGGCCTGTCACATCATTCTCAGTGATGTGACAGCCTCCTTCGACCAAGACGCACGCACTCCCACTTTTTTCCATTTCTCGGCGATTTCGGTATGTTTTATACTAGATTCTTGTACATCCTTGATCTATACACCATTCTCTACATGATTCTCCTTGAAATCACACTTTTCACCATGAAATCTCTGAGATTTGAGCTCTTGAGGGTGATGTCATCATGGCGGTTTGTAAAAACTGTAGTGTGATGTCATTCTAGTCAAGATCTAGCTCGGATCTAAGGAATCTCATGCGTTTTTACGCCGAATCTTACTAAATCTAAACTTTTCAGCTAAAACCTATGTTTTTTTCCATCTTTTCTTAAACTTTTACTTAGAACGGCGGAATCCAGACCCAAACGGGCTATAGACTTGATGATTAGTCTGGAGTCGGTTGGGAAATGGATGGTTGCCGGAGAAGATGACCAGAGTACGGATTCCGACATAAACACCGTAAAAAACAGACACCTGAACGGACTGGGGTGATTCCTGTCCGATCAGATTGGCTGGATACTGATGTGGTTACCATTATCTCAATACGTACCATGCAGTCGTCGTTAAAATCGAAACTTTGAAACTTTAACAAGAGTGTGAACGGGACAAGGCCCTCCCAATCGAATGGGAATCCGAGCGGACTGCCGTCCGACCGAACGGCCATCTGATCGGAGTGGTATGTGTCTCATAATCTTTAAACAGTTAGAATCTTTTTGAAACTTCAAATCCTTGAAACTTTGAAACTTTGGAAACCTCCATGATCGAATGGCAATCCGATCGAAGTGGCCTAACTTGAACACTGGGATAAATTTTGGAAACTAGTCTCTGGATCAAATGACCATTCGATCGAATGGCCATCCGAACGGATGAACATCCGATCGGATGGCGATCCGTCCCCACACACATAAGTCATCTCAATCGAATGGCAATCCGATCGGACTGCCGTCCGATCGAACGACCATCCGATCGAGTGACTGATCTGACACTTTGCGCAATCTCGTTATTCTGTCCGACACTTATCTATTGTTATCTAATCATGCTAAACCTAAAAGAGCTCCCTTTGATCCAATAATAGTCTTAACTGTTAAGCAATCACTGTGAGTATACTCGATCCCTTTTTGTTTTTAAACTTTGGGATGCAACATGTATTCTATTAAACTATGAAACTTGATACTTGAAACTTTTGGAATCTAAACTCTGACCTACGTGTATGTGAAACTTGTGATTCTTGATTCTTTATGTTATGTGAACGTTTAATCCAGAGTGTGTAGTTCCGCCTTAACAATAGTAGCGCTATAGGGAGATGCACCTCCCCGTATTCTCGGGGGTATTGTTAGGAGGATTCTAGTTTTCCTTGAGTCTTGGGAAAACACCAAAGCATCGGGACACTTGGGCTATCACTTGGACTGCGAACACTAGCATGGCTGAAACTATTTTTATTCATTTACATCATGGATATGAGACTTTTAAATCTATTATGCTATATACTCAAACTTGTATACTCACCGGTACATTTTTGTACTGACTCTATTTTAATACATGTTGCAAGCTGATAAGATGCTGAATCATGGAAATCAAGCTAGGGCTGATGCTTAGAAACCCACCTAGCCTAATCTAGAATTTGAATCATGATTTATGGTTGTATTTGATACTTTTGTTGGTGATGTTGTTTTAGACAAATTTTGCATGAAACTTAATTAATCTTTATTGAAACTTTTAGTTGTTATGGAACCTCATGAGCAATCTGAAGGCTTAGTGCCGCACCCCGATGTTTCCGCCATCGGTTGGGGTGTGAAAATAATCCCGTCGCATCGCACGACGGGTAAAGGTCTTCAGTGTCGCGCAACGCGACACCCTAATTGCGTATATATTATTTGTTTATTGCTGGCGGTACGCGACGGCTTAAGTGGATGGGTGTGGCACGACGCGAGAGGCCAATTTTCACAGACTCTCTCATTTTTGAAGCAGTTTTAACATCCTAACAATCCAGAATTCATTCTAACTTGTTTCCCAACCGTTAACTCTTCATTTTCAACAGACTCTCTCATTTTTAGCACTAGAAACCTGGAAATACAAGAATCGATCAATGTAACGAAATTCTAACTAAATCTAAAATGAACGAATACGAAATATGTACAAACTTTAAATGATAAATGGATGTATTTTTCAATACATCAAATATCCCCACACTTACTCTTTTTTTGTCCCCGAAAAGGAATTATGCAACGGAATCAAAATCAAGTTAATGTTCAGGCACAAAATCTAGTTTACTTTATTAAAATTAACACCCGTGTTAACCGCGATTACAAGTATTTTGATCCTCTTAAACCCGAACCCTGTTCTAAGCCCTTATCATGTTTATTCAATTTAAGTTCGGTCAACTCACCTAGGGTCTCACACTAGAATTAGCCGATTCACCTAATCCCGCCTCAAGTTTATAGAACAAAAGGAATAACCACTGGGTTATTTCCTAACCGTTTTATACCAAGATCAAGAGAATTTAAAATCAAATCTTTATTATATGTTTTTTTCTTTTCGATTTTTTTCTTTTGAGCTTTTTAGACCGTGCATACCTTATCCTAGAGGCATTCCCAATCAGAGTCACCATCCCCAAGAGAGATTACAATAGGCATCAGTATTTTGCATTATTATTCAACAATCCAAGAGGTATTCCAAGTCAGAGTCACCATCCCCAACAGAGATTACGTAGGCCCTGCCGATTTTTTTTCAGTCTAGCTCTTATTAATTTTTTTTTTTATTATTTCCATGATATGATAAGAAATTCTTACGATCTTAGCTTATAACGGCATCCCTTATACTATTATTGACAGTTTCGGATTCACTACCTCTCCTAGATGAGAACCCACTATTAAATCAATAATTAGGTATGTTTTTAGCTCAAAGGAACCTAAAACCGGGCCAAGCCTACTCACACATCCCAAATTAGATACGGGCTTAATTTATTAATTCTCATATTATCATTATTTGTAACCCAAACAAAAAACCGATTTTTCTATCATTTTCCGCTTTATTTTGCAAACTTCTCTATTCGAAAGACATTTTCAACATTTTCAATTTTTTTTTTTTGTATTTTTCATATTTTATGACTCGACACACTAAGTTAATGAACTAAACTATGACTCACATGCTTCATCCTCACACTTAAAATTTGCATTGTCCCTAATGCAAGGATGAAAGCATACTAAACTACCTAAATTACCACTAAACTAAACAATTAAATACCGAATAAAAGAAAATGTACAAAATATACAAGTGGAAAATGACTTAGCTGATATGTGAGACTGTCAATGTGCCAATCGTTTCCATATAAGCCCTCCAATCCGAACGCGCTCAGCAAACAGTTCCTAATCGGACATGCGAACGAAAGCGGCAACAAACATCAACCTAGCAAACATCACAACCAAACACTACCAAAAGATAATATATAAACATACTAGCATCAGTTCAACCACAAACCAACCAAACCATCCCAACCAACCTATCCAAACGTATCCAAAGTATAAGTACAAACCAAAAGACTGAGGATTAAAACAACATAAAAGATAAAAACAAAAGATATAATATCGGCTACTGCTGCATCCTCGCCATCACCACACTATTCTTCTCCACTCCTGCTTTCTTCCTCCTCGGATTCACTACTAACCTATCCACCGGATCCTGAACTACCTTCCCCGAACACATTAAACGGGGGAGCCGGATCATCCATCACTCCTGCACCAATCGGTCCAACCTGTGCACCCGGATGGAAGAAATCAAGTATCGCCATACTCATCCTACTCATAATATACCTGAGAGCCCCTTTTTGTCTCTCATGCCCAGTCCTAATAACCTGCTCAAGACTATCAAACCTCTGCTCCACATAGCCAGATAAAGACTGCAAAGTGAGTGGCTCAGGAGGCGGCTGCCTACGAGGATACTGTGGCGCCGGCCTCTCGTGCCTCTGTGGTGGTCGCTGGCGATGAGTGGGCTCAATCTGCGCCATGACATCCGTAGTTGGATGTCCCTCAGGTGGCTGTACCTGTGGCCCCTATCTAATCTCCTCCCAGCCATACGGCTCAGTGTAAGAAACAATACCCGCTTGCTACAGCTCCCTCGTACCAAAGATCACCGTCTTCGGTCCTTCATGTAAAAACCTGGGGTTATATTTATCAAACACCCCTATATTCAATCACAATCGAGTGATATACGGACCCATATCCAAAGCAGCCCGCAGACCTCCTCTACGCCCCCTACTAAACGAAGCAGCCAACACAGTCACCAGTTTCATCTCTCTATTTTCCACCCAGCACATCAAGATGAATATTTCAATCCAATTTGCTTTGTTCTCACCTGATTTCCTCTCCACAAGAGTAGTAGACAATATCTTTAAAACATACCTATACACCATATTACGAACCGAAGTAATAAGGTTCGTCAATGCAAAAGGGTGATCAGAAATGGTGTTCCAAAAACGGCGTAACTCTGCTGCTCCAACACTATACTCTCTATCAGTAGAGTATGCCCTCTCAAACTAGTAGCAAAACCTAGTTGCTTAACCTCCTCGGGTGTATAAAAACTAGAAGCAACCGCGAACCAGGCCATGTTCATCTCAAACACCCGTCTACCCAGACTAAACGATACAGCTTTATCATCATCAAACTTTCCCTCTTTATGCTTCCAAGTACTGTGGAACTCCAAGACTAACTCCTCATATTAGTCCAAAGCATAATCGACCATCATCTTTAACTTTGGTCCCAAAAGATCCAACACTTCCTGTTTCGATCCTATCTCATCTAACCAACCCCAATCTATGGTCCTATGCTGCAACAGATCCGTATCCTTCAGTTTATCATACTTTTTCAATTCATTTGTATTTAGCTCAAACTGCAGTAGTGGGTGGTCAGCTTTGTTCTTAATTTTGCACATCGGAATCCTTTCAGAAGCAGTTCTATATATATTTTTTCTTAATTTCAGATCCTCAGCATCTATTTGCAATACTGGCTGATCTTGCGGCCTCTGACCTGGACCCCTCTTACGAGGCCTCTGATCTCCTCCTGAGCTACTTCCTACGGCTGCCATATCTGCAAAACAAGTATTCAACAAGACGAAACAAGCAGATAATCAGTAATTACAAGCCATTTTTGGTATTTTTAAGTTTTTTTGGATTTTTTTTGAATTTCTTTTTTAATTTAGAATAACCGTATAGCATTTCATTCGCGGTTTAATTCTGAAAATAAAGTTGAAATAAAAACAACCGGGTTACCTTTTACAATTGCTAAGTAGTAACTAAACTCGCCCGAATGGAGATTGAGTACGGGCGAGCCTAATTAACTTGTACGTGCAAGTAAACCCCAAAACGACTAAACTAGACTCGAACTAGACTAAAACGACACTCTAACTTGGACTTAATGTACACTACCCCCTCCCGGCACCTTAATTGTCCTCAATTAAACTCAAGTGCCTACCAAACCAACATTGAGGCCCAACCTTGCTTAAATTCAGTTGTGTGTTAGTTCAAAACAGATTTTAATGTCGAAAAATTCCGCCTAATTAAAGGAGGTTTTCATCTTATCAAAAATGTCTGATTCGTGAATTGCAAGGTCGAAACTTTACAGGTCATTGCACTACCTACCAATCAATATTCAACAAATCAATGTCCAATCGCCCAAACCATCCATCCGCACCCATGTATTAGACTAAAACAGCCTATACTTGATTTCAAAATGCAAGGCCTAAACTTTATTTCCAAAGTAGTAACTTATCATTCATCATCAACTAATCTCAATCGACCCAACCACAACCTCCCTACCCAATCAACGATACTAAAAACAACCTGACTCGACACTGCTACTGCTGGACTTGACTCGAAATAAGTAAACTACATAACTGACACTAAGAGGTAACATACGACTCATAAATGACTCAACAAGCTTGTATGAACGAGTATAAAACAGAAGACATACCTGATTCGCGAAGAATTGCAAGAAAAAGGCTAAAAATTTTCGTCAAGGTTAGTGCCCAAATAGGAGAGATTCAGCGGTCAATGGTCAAAAGTTGATGGTGGGTTTGGTTCCCTAATGAATTCTGATCATAGGGGTGAAAAGATGAGGTGCTTTGGTGGACTAATGGCTGAAGTATGGTGGTAGGGTTTGGTTTCGGCGGTGGGGCTCGTTGGTAGAGGGGTTTGGGTGAATTTGAGGAAGATAATACATCTGATCAGCTTTATTTCGAAAATAATAGGGTCGCGTTGCACGACGATGAGTTATAGGGGTTGTGGCGTAACGCCACGGTAGGGTTCAAGATGAGGGTTCATTTAAGGGGGGTCGCGTATCGCGACAGATAAGGCAAAGGGTGGTCGCGTAGCGTGACAGGTGGGTTCAGCTGATGTTATTGGACTTTGGGGTCACGGGGCGCGACAAGGAAGGCCTATAGCTGTGGCGTAACGCGAACCCTCATTTTTCACAGAAAGATGCGTGAAAAATCAAGTTTCATGCCTTAGAAATTTTTCTAACAATTACCCAACCATCCCAAAACCATTCCAATTTTTTTCTAACACTGGGACTTACCTGGAATACCGTTTTCTTCGCAATTTCCGCTCCTCGTTGGATATGATTCCTGCAAAACACTCAAACACACAAAACAAAGACACGACACACTACGACAACTACCGTTAGCTACGTAAAGGCTCAAAAACGACATGAAACGAACTATACAAACTCTACACTTGAGGTTTCTCTCAAGAATCTAAACGGTGGTGTTCGGAATGTCTTCGAGTGGAGTTTCCTCCTTCTTGGTGTTGTCAATCGGCCCTCCTAAGTAATGCTTCAATCGATGGCCGTTCACTTTCCATGATCTCTCACTAACTTCATCGTATAGCTCAATCGCACCATGCGGAAACACTTCCTTCACGACATACGGTCCCGTCCACTTTGACTTCAACTTTCTGGGAAACAACTTAAACCTCAAATTGTAAAGGAGCACTTTATCACCAACTTTAAATTCCTCCAACCCCTTAAGCTTTCTATCATGCAACACTTTCGTTTTCTCTTTGATACTCCAAGAACGCTCATACGCCGCATCTCTAAGGGCTTCCAACTCATGGATTTGGAAACACCTTTTCCTAGCCGCTGGAGTAAGATCTAAATTCATGGTTTTAAGAGCCCAAAGCGCTCGGTGCTCCAATTCAACCGGAAGATGGCAAGTGATGGAGAGGGTGAAAACTGAGCCTTAGAGTGTTTAAATATTGTGTTTTATTGCGTTTTATGTGTTTACTTGCTTAACATGAGATAACTATGAGAAATTGGTGATTTGCTGGTAAAGCACGTAATTTGGTACACTTACAATGGTTAAAGATGAAGTTGAAAGCATTAGATTGGATATTGCAGCTCGAGAGTGGGATTTGGAGCTTGTTCGGGTGATGTAAAGGGTTAAAGATGCAATTCATATGAAAGAATGAAGTTCAAGGGCCATTTGGTAATTAATTGGAAGTTGTCTTGTGCCCTCGGGTCATAACTAGTGATGGAGGATCCCACTTTAAAAACTTTTAATTTTGGCAAACTATTGAAATGGTATGGCGTTGACCATCACATTGCTACACCATATCATTCACAAACGAGTGGACAGGTTGAAGTGTCGAATAGGGAAATTAAGGAAATTTTGCAAAAGACAGTGCGAACTGACCGTAAGGATTGGTTATCTAAATTGGATGATGCCTTATGGGCATATCACACCGCTTATAAAACTCCTATCAGCACTACACCCTATCGTTTGGTGTATGGGAAGGGTTGTCATTTACCCCTAGAAATCGCACATCATGCTTTGTGGGTTGTTAAACAAGTAAACACTGACTATTCTGATGCAGGTGCCCACAGGTTGTTGAAACTGAGTGAATTGGAGGAATTACGCAATGAGGCGTATGATACCGCAGCCGCATACAAAGACAAGATGAAGGCGGTGCACGACGCGAAGTTGAGGCGTTTGGTTTTTGCGGTAGGTCAAAGGGTTTGGTTATTTAACTCCCATCTTAAATTATTTCTAGGTAAGCTAATGAGCAAATGGACCGGTCCGTTTATTATTACACGAGTAGGACAATATGCAGACGTGGAGATGGAGGATCCGAAGGACCAACAGAGACAAGTGGTTAATGGTCATCGGTTGAAACCGTATCTAGACGGTGATGATTTGAACCCGTTACCAGAGGAGGTGAGCTTTCTTGAAGGTTCACCGGAGTACACGACCGACTGAGAGTCATGAGAAGTCTGGCTGAAGACTAAAACTTAGCGCTACCGGGAGGCAACCCGGATGTTCGGTACATATTTCCTTTGTTTTTGTTTAATTGTTTTTCGTTGTTTTTATGGTTTGAAAAGGTTTTGTGAGTTACCCACAGTTTTGGACAAGTGTGGGGAAGTTGAAGATACCCAGGTATGTAGCCAGTCTCAGTTGTGTGTCGAGGATGACACGATTTTCATACGGGGTATAGAGCGGGCATGTGAACGAGAAACTGAATGAATTGGTTTTATTTAAAAATTGTCATGTGGGCCTTTAAACAAACACATTCCTTGAAAACTGTTTAAAAATTTTGAAAATTGTTTTTTTGAAAAGGGTGAACCGTAGCCTATGGTCCGAAACCGTAGGTTACGGTTGGAAAGTTCTGGTTGCATATCGATTGAACCGTAAGCTACGGTTTGATAACCGTAGCCTACGGTTGAGATGTTCTGATGATAATGTTGCCAGCTCATAAGCTACGGTCTCAGAACCGTAGCCTACGGTCGGGGTGTATAGCGAGAAATTGGACCGGGTTGGGCATGACTTGACCCGAAATTGAATCTTAAACCCATTTGAACCTACACCCAATGCATTTAATCAGATTTTGAAGCCCTTCTCCACCACAAACACTTTATCTCATTACTTACCTACATCATCTTCTTCCTCAAGTTCTCAAAACCTCCATAGCCACCTCCATCTCTAACATCCTTGTTTTTCAACCAAATCAAGTGGTTCAAGAGTCTATCTTGGCTAATTTTTCGAGAGGAACACATCCCTAGCCTTGGTTTCTTCTGAAAACGCCTAGAATCCTACGAATTAGATCGAGCACGAAGAACCCTAGAAATCCAAATTTGGGGGTTTTTGTCTAAACTTCAATTCCAAACTATCTAAGTGTTTTCTAAGCCTCCTAAACAGAAATGGTATGATTTTTACTACGATTTTGCTCTGATTTGATGAAGTCAAGGTAGTATTGTTAAGCTTAAGGTAGGTTCATGTTTGTTTAGTTATCTAATGGTTGAGTAAACATGTAATGAGTCATGAATCTTTGATGTTGTTTTGATTAATGAATTAAAACGGGGCAAAGGAGTTGTATGAGGGTTTGGATTAATGTTATGGCTAAGGGGATATCATTAAAAATGCCTTGATGCTAGTTAATGAACCGCATTTTGATTTTTGTATTGAAGTTGTGAATTGGGGATATATTGGGTAAGGATTTAACTAGTGAACAAGTATAGTAATGGCATAGAACAAGTGTGGGGAGGTTTCATGGACTACACACTTGTTCTAGTGTATTATCAGTTGATTTGGACTGATTTGGGGTGTTTGTTTGTTTGTGTGATTGTAGATGGTAAGATCGCACCGAGGAAAGGAAAAGGAAACCGCACCATCGGAGAATGTAGCAGCCGGTTCAAAAAGGGCACAAAGAGGTACCGGAGTGGAAATCCGGGAAACGGAAATGGATGATTATGTTGAGCCTCGACTGGGACATGGTGATGTTCCCTATCATCCCACTTGGAAAGATGGTCCTCTTCACAAGCAAGAAGTGGTGTATCAGGCTGAATTATTTTACAAGAAGATGGGAGACACTCATTCGATTAGAGCAAACGCATGTTTTGAGAAGCGTATTCATAAACCTGATCTTAGGGCATTGGGGCTTTACGAGAAGTTTGTTGAGCTTGGTTGGGAGGCGGTTTTAGATTTCCGTGGCAATCAAAGCGGGGAAGTTTACCTCAGAAGTATCATGGAGTGGTTGAGTACTTTGACTTAGGATAACGGAAGCAACCCACCGAGAACTGTCACACTTACTGGGAAAGTGAATGGGAAGTCGGCAACTATGTCTCTTGCTTCGTTGAGTCAGGTTGCCAAGTTCGACTCCAAAGCTGATAGTTTTTACACTTTCATCAATGAGAATGATTACTTCAATGATCAGACAAAGATAGTTGGAGAGAATGTGATGTATTCAGAGTTGTTTTTGTTAGGTAAAGGGGTGGAAATTGTCACACCCTGACTTTTGCGAAAGCGTGATTTGGTGTGACTTGCTTAATATCATTGCATTCAATCATAACAAATGACTATATGATACAACCAAGGTGTTCATCCATAGATAGTTTCAAAACGTTACAAGCAACATTGTTTTAAAATCCCAAAACACAGGCTTCAAGTTCAAAATACAATACCAGCAAATTTTAGATCCATAAGGACTTCACAAAAGACAGAAACAAAATAGGTTTCGAGCCATGTATCTTATCTAAGATAAAATACATAACCTAAACACTTCGACTTCGGATGACACCTTTTATTAGAGACATGACTTGTAAACTCCAACGCCCGCCAGATCCATACTTAATTTCCTGAAATACATGTAGTTTGAAAACATCAACAAAAGTTGAGAGGGTTCATGTGTGTGTTTGTGAATAAGCCTTTGAAACATTTGTAAGTATGTTTGTATGTACTTGAAAACCGGTATGAAAGAAACAAGGAAACAGATCAATTAGTGTGTAGCTAATACATTAATATTTGTGACGTGATGAAGGGAGACTCAAACCTAGCAGACTTTGTCTCCGGCAATAAGACATAGTCACCACATGGTCCACTCGGCGGACGCATGGGTGGGGCCCGCTACACCCAAATAGATCCATCACACATGTCCCTCGGTCCTACAACAAGGATTAATGGCCTTAAGCGTCATACCCACCAATCACATGATCTAGCAGCACCCTTCCTTAGCTAACCATACCATGTATAAAACGTTTGTAAACAATCTGAAACATGTACTTCACCCCCGAAGTTATAAAACCGAAAATAGTTAAAAGAAAAGGGGGTCATGAACTCACAGGTTAGCGTTCTTCGAATCCGCCTGTAACTCAAAGTTTCCTCTGGTATACACGACTACCTACAACGTACTATGGTCTATTAGACGAGTAGGTCGTGTCTTGACTTAGTATTAATTAGTGTCTTTGAGTTACGTTTCCAAGTGTCTTCATCATTATTCCAAGTTATATAATTATTTGTTAAAATAATAAATATTTTAACTTAAATTATATTTATTAAATTTTTGGAATAATAGTTAAAACAATATATATTTTAACTTCATACTTTTCAAGTATTTATACATGTATTTCCTTCCCAAGGATGGGAGTACTTGTATTCGCATTCTTATTCTTGTATATTTTTGCCATGTATTGGGATCGTATTCCGGCGTGTATTTATACGCACGAAAACACGTATTTCTTTTAATTATTAAGTATTCTTATACTTAATGTTATACCAACTTCTCCGGAATAATATTTCTAGTAAAAATACTTTAATATATATTTCCAAAATACATATTCCGAGGAATATTACTTAGAAAATTATTTTTAATTTTCCTTTGGCAAAAATATTCGTATTTTCATATAAGTTCCAAAAATAATATATTTTCAAGTCTAACTTGGAAAATATATATATATATGCTTATTTTTCTCCCAAAAATAATATATTCCGTTTTTTTTTTTTTTTTTTGAGAAAATCTATATTTCTTCCAAAAGTAATATATCTTCTAATATTTCCAAGAAAATAAATATTTTTATTCACCCAAAATAATATATTTTCTTCTTGTCAAAAATATGATATTTCTTTGTAATAATTGTAAAAATCATATTTTCCTTCTCTTAGTGTCCAAAATATTAATTACCAAAATATACTCATTAATAATATTTCTGGAATATTTTGTATGTTATATTCCTTTGTTCGGTTTCACCAATATTTTATGTATTCTTTGTATATTCACATTCTTTGGAATTTTGGTAATATTTTGGAGGGTGGAGTTACAATAGGAAGTTTATTTGGCTAGGAAGTGATATTGACCATCCATTTAGTTAATCAAGGGCTAAGATTAAATGATGGAAATTGAAGGGAAGAAAAGAGGCGCGTGAGTTTGTTTAGTGACATTCTAGTCAATCCAAGCCAATAGTTTCTCTCTCCTCCAATTCCCCCCCCCCCCTATTTTTTAAACGTTAATAACTCTTTCATACGACATTATTTTTTTATAAAAATTGCACCAAAAAAACGAGCGTTTTTTTATCTTTAAAGCGAGTATACTATTGCTATATTTAAAAAAAATTAAAACCCAGTTGCGTAAAACGCAATAGAAAAACCCCAGTTACGTAAAACGCAATGAAAAAAAACCTAAAAAATGACATTTTTCTAAAACGCAATGCACCAAAAACACAAAGAAATGACTTATTTGTAAAACGCAATGGCCAGAAAACACAAAGAAATGTCTTATTTCTAAAACGCAATAGCCTAAAAACTCAAAAGAAAATGTACTTTCTAAAACGAAATGGACTCAAAACACATAAAAATGTGTTTTACCTAAAACGCAATGCACCAAAAACACATAAAAAAGTGTTTTACCTAAAACGCAATGCACCAAAAACACAAAGAAATGTCTTATTTGTAAAACGCAATGGCGAGAAAACACTTAAAATGTCTGTTTTCTAAAACGCAATGGACTGAAAACACATAAAAAAGTGTTTTACCTAAAACGCAATGCACCAAAAACACAAAGAAATGTCTTATTTCTAAACCGCAATGGCCAGAAAACACTTAAAATGTCTGTTTTCTAAAACGCAATGGACTGAAAACACATAAAAAAGTGTTTTACCTAAAACGCAATACACCAAAAACACAAAGAAATGTCTTATTTGTAAAACGCAATAGCCAGAAAACACTTAAAAATGACTCATTCTAAAACGCAATGGCTAAAAACACTTCAAAAATGTGTTTTACCTATAACGCAATGACTAAAAACACTTAAAAATGTGTTTTTTCTCTAAAACGCAATAGCCAGAAAACACATAAAACTCTCTTATTTCTAAAACGCAATTGACACATAAAACTGTCTGGGAACTGTCTGTGACTGTGAACTGTCTGAATTTTCTACGAATTAATGTCTTCGAAATGAGCCAATTTCTGGAAAATTAATTTTTCTGATGCATTTTTATTGCAGCTCAACCCCAGCCAGGGGCTCTGCCCCTTGGACCCCGCCAGGGGCTGCCGCCCCTAGGACCCCGCTACCAGGGGCGCTGCCCCCAGACCCCCGCCATGATCATAAAACGCAATGACTAAATCAAAAACCCAGATCGTAAAAATGAAATTAAAGAATTTCTTACATGGATCGAAGTGATTTCTTTAACAATTGATGAATTTTGAATGATTGAAACACTTATCAGCGCTCGAATCGAACGGATCGAGTAATTATCTCCAAAATCACCGGAAAAAACGAGATTTTTTATGAAATTAAACTGGGTTTTCTTCAAAAAAAAAAAAGCTAAAGAACACGTTGATCGGGTGTTTGAATCATTGATTGGTGATGAAAATCGCACTATAATGTAGTGATTATTGAGATAGAAAGTGAAGAAATGGTTGAAGATGGTGGGTTTTGAAAATGGTGGGTTTTGAAGTTACTGGGTTTTGAAAAGGAAGAAGAAAAGGTTGGATTGACTAAAATACCATTTTTCTTTATTTTAAATGTTGCCACATGTCCTAATCCTATTGCTTCCTACACTTCCTAGCCAAAATAAACTTCCTATTTGATCTTTTCCCATATTTTGGATTGTAATTTCTTGGTATTTTAATGAGTTATATTATTTCAAGTCCTAAAATAATATAACTAATACACATAATATACAAATAATCACACACATGGTGCCTTCTAAATATATATTTCCTAATTACATATTTAGTCACTTTTATTTGTAAAAACCAACCTCCAATATTTATAATTTTTGTAACAAAAATTATGGCAAAGTTTATGTAAAAATTCATGGTTTAAAGCACACTTGTAATTATTTGTTTAGAAATAATTTTCTAAGTGTTTAATTTTTAGAAAAAAAATTGCCATAGTTTCCCCTAAAAATTGAGGTTTCCATACCTTGAAGGTATATCATTTTCTTTTGTAAATCAACACAATCAACCAATAATTAACAATAAACAATCAATCTTGCCAAAAAACAAGCATAATCTACTACTTCATGAACTTGAATATTTGTAAAAATTTGTAGTAACTTACTAGTGTATTTAGTATGTCTTGTTACCCTTTAAAGTATGATTGATTCTTTAAAAACATCATTCTTAAAGAAGATGGTTCTTTACAACTTATAATCACCTTTTCTAAAAATGTTTCTTCATGGATTTTTCTTGTCACATATGTGCTTCTACATTTTATTAACCACCAAAAATAAGGTTTATTTATGTAAGAACCAAGATCAAGTAAATCTTGTGTTTTTAACTTGGTTCCTTTGAAAATCATTCTTGAAACCTTAGATTTACAAGACTTTAAACTTACTTTGTTCATCACTTATCAAGAAAACAATTTATTCATTCAAGTTCATGACTTTTGTGAGGATGATCCATTAATCTTTAACACTTTCATCCTCTCATCTTGCTAGATTATGTTTTTAATCATGATCTAGCAAGATCATATGATGATCTACATCATTTTCACAAGTAAACAAGTAAATCAACACATAAACAACATGATTTCTTTAAGATTTAAGCTTATGTTCATGTTTCTTTCTCTTGATTTTTAATGTTCTTTAAACTTTACATCATGTATCATCTTTTAACCACTTGAAATAGATGTAAAATGGAAGGATTAGAGTTCTTACTACTAGCTCAAGGCTAGGGATGATCAAGAGAAGAAATGAGGTGGATAAAAGCAAATGGTGAAGGTCATTCAACTCCCGAAAGCTCCAAGCTTCCTTATATGGCTTCTAACACCTTTGTATATGTGTGGATTTAATGGAACTTGATTGAATGATGGGTGTGTGTGTGTGGTTGGTCATGGTCGTACCCAAGGAAGAGAGGAAGAGAGTGTGTGGGTGTTGTGTGATGTTGGTGAATGAAAGTGATGATCCTTATGGTTTTACTTATAATACATCAACTTCTCATTTACCATTGGTCTAAGTGTTTAGGAAAGTGTAGACATGATCTAATAGAAAATCAAATAAAATCTTCATGGTGGGGCCCTTGTTGGGCCGTAGCTAGATGGGGGGGGGGGGTCTTAGCTTAGGTTTTAACTAATAGTTGGTTTATGGTTAGATTTCAAGTGTTAGTTAGTGTTTTTAGTTATTAGATATTTATATAGTGTGTTATGATGTTCGGGGACCATAACTAGCTTGGTAATGTTAAAACAATGCTTTTAGTGAAAATTTGGTGTTTCGGGTAATGTCCGGTTGTTCGGTTGGTTACCGGTTCGTTAAGGTTCTAAACTATGCAGTTTAGTGTGTTTTATGTACCCTTTTATGACAGTTTTGATTCCCGACACTTAGGAAAACATTCAGGACCATTTAACCTTATTTCTGAATGATATTAAGTTGTTTAAGTGCTGAATTTTGCTTAATTTTGCAGAATTCTGCAGTATATGTGAGTTTTAGGCACTTTCCGGCACTTAAACTATCTCTAGGAAGGCAGTTTTATGATCCTTACTTTCCTACACACTATACTAGTGTAATACTTGGTTTCTGGCCCATTCTGCATCTCAATACAATGTCTATCTATCTACTGAACTCTGTCAGCATTTTTCTGATTTGCCGGATAACTGTGCTAACTGTGTTTCGTGCATCATTTGAGTCAATAAAGTTCTCATGCAAAAATGACATTAAGCAATATATGATGCACATGTATGTATATGGTAATAATCAGAAGCAATTCAAGTAATCAATTGTAATTTAGCACAGTCATTAAGCACTAAGCATTATTTAATAATTGTACGGATGTTGCAAATTTGACATTTGTCACAGAAATGAAGCATGACAACCTGAAACCGTTAGTGAGGGTTTTGTTGAGTCTGATGGTTACGAATGTGGCTCTGTGGTTAGGGGATCTGATGAGCATTCGGAAATGGGAGCTAGTGGTTCTATTTGCTCTTATGACTGGGCAAATTCATTTGTCATTTCGACAGCTAGTGATGTTGCATATCTGGCAAAGCCAAAACACAAGACAGAAAAAGTCGATTCCCCACGCTCGGTTCATTAGTGCTTTCCTTCGCAAGCAAGGGGTTGTGCCAATATCTAAGAAACCCTTTGAAAAGTCACATGCCACCTTTTCGATCGCTGACATGTGCAGTAGCGATCTAATAACTCACGTGAAGACCAAATTGTGGCATAAGATAAAATTTGGGGATGGAGCAAAGTTAAAGGTGCTGCAATGGGGTAAGTAGCGACCAAGTCAAGGAGAGATGGATGACTAGGATTCAAGTGATGAGGAGTTACTGCGAAGGAAGAGAGAAGCGGGTGTAGTAGTGGGTGAAGGTTCAAGTAGACAGCATGAGGGACCGAGGCAGTCGGATTATTCCTGGGGAGTTTTCGATGATAACATGCAGGCAAGGGTACAGAGCAGTCAGCCACCGGAATACGCTGGTTGGGATATGTGGCAACAATCTTTGTATGAACAGGGCTCGAGATTGGAGATTAGTAGGGAGAGGCAACATGAGGAGATGATGAGGTTTTTGCATCGTGCTGACCGTGCACGTCATATTAGTGGTGAGATGGAACTAAACATGAGGGCATATGATGAAAATCAAACTCGACATTATCATGACTACTACAATGGAGTTACATATTGTGAAAATCCACCTCATGTAGATTATAGCCAGTTACCACCATACGAGCCCGGTATGCCTCGCCACTCGATGCCTCAGGTTCATGGGTCTATGTGGTTGCCGAGAGAGTATTCGGAGCCCCATTTTCAAAGCTCTTATCTGTACCAGCCGCCATCGTATGAATACCCTACTTAGCAGCAAGCAGCTCAGTCTTCCTCATCTCAATCACAGCAGCAAGATCCACAAGGAGGGGGCATGGCAGACATCTTTAACATAAGCTCGTTTTATGAACACTTGGGTTGATATTATGGTGGACCACCGGGTCCATCATACCAGTGAGGCACTCTCTGACCCATTCAGGTCCATGTGCTCTCTCATATCTGAACAATTTACTGTTTATTTTTGGTGTGTTTTGTGTTTTGGTGGTGTTAAAACTCTGTTTGGTGTGTTAAGGGATGTGTTTGTTTATTTGTTTTGTTATGAGTTAGCCGCTCATTGAGGGTAGATGGCTATATTCCCGGGCTTATATTTTAAAAGCACCATACATTGGGGATAATGTATCCCAAGTGTGGGGATGTGGAAGCCCGGGAAGGGATGACTGGGATGAAGAGATTGAAAGTGGTTAAAATCGATGAAAATTAAAAAAAAATGGAAATTTTGAAAATTTTAAAATTTTTCATCACCTTAAGTATGCTAATTGGATACGAAAACCTAAAGTTTCAATCACTAATAGGCTTCTTACCGGTAGTAAACTAACTTAGTCCCTTGTCATGGTTGTCCCTTTAAGTTTCATGAGAATAGGTTTGGCAAGTGTTTTTATAGAAAACGAGTTGAAAAGAGATGTCTATCTAGGGGTAACATGTTTTAATTGCATATGCTACATGTCGTTAACCTTTTTACCCTTCTTGGTGAGATAGCCTGTAGATGGATAGGATACATTATATGATGAATTCAATTGTTGAGTGCAGGCTACGTGTTATTCTGTGTTAGAACTTGTGTGATTTGATACATGCTGAGATTGTGGATTTGACATGTGCACGTATATGATAAAGGCATTAGGATTTCCCGTTTTACCATTTATGTTTGTGTTGTTATGTTTACCAACCATTCCCTTAGTAGCCCTGTTGAGCCTAACTACCATTCGTTTGTCTGCCCATTGTTTATTGTGAAAGAACTGTGAATGATATTGTTATGAGAAAAAGAAGAAAAAAAAAGAGAAAAATAGAAAAAAAAAATATATGGAAAAATGAAAAAGAAAAGTGTTGAATGTTGATTTAGTTGTTTGGGTAGAACTCAACCTAAAGGTTGTGTTTAAATAAGTTATCACGGTTTGGTTATTGTTTGTGAGCCAATTAGAAAAGGAAAAGAAACCAAAAAAATTTCCTACCTTCGCCTAAGCCCAAAACCCGAAAAAGTCCTATGATATGTGCCGTGTTAGATGATACAGTGGATGTGTGATTGTCATACAAGCCTATGATTACAGGATTTCATGTATGCTTATTTGAGTGTTTATATACTAGCTCATTACACGCTAGTTCAGATATTAACCCGAGAGGAGAGTACACTGTGAGGGGCGTGTAGCATGTGATTGAATTGTAAACATGTTAGTTTTAGATAGCCAAGTCTTAAGTTTTGAAGTTGCATGATTTGCTTGTCAGACTGTCAATCTTGATTGTGTTAGTCTATGGGACGGGTATGACTTGGGAACTTAACAGGTTGAATCGGTTAAGGGGTTTAGAGGTGTTGTTGCTATGGTTGTCACACCCTGACTTTTGCGGAAGCGTGTATTTTGACTTGATCGGTTTTCATTGCATTCGATTATAATAAACAACTATATGATTAAAATGATGTTCATCCATTCATAAGTTTTAAAACATTACAAACACAAGTCATTTAAGTTTCAACCAACATAACCTCAGGTTAAGTTACAAACTAACAAAAGTGGATGACATCTAAACTTGAACTTTACATCTTGAAAATAATGACAGCGCCCAAGATCCATCTTGTTTCATGAAATACATGTAATTTTGAAAACATCAACAAAAGTTGAGCGGGTTCATGCGTTTTGTATGAGTTCCAATAAACTTGTAAACGTTTGAGAGATTCCTTTAAAAACATGTATGTAAAGCGTCTACGAACAGATCAATTAATGTTTTGCAAGGACATTAATATGTGACAACATAGGGAGTACTCCACCCGAATAGACAATTTTTAGTGTCGAATCACCTCGACTGTGTCGAATCACCTCGACTGTGTCGAATCACCTTGGTTGTGTCAAATCACCTTGACTGTTTCAAATCACCTTGACTGTGTCAAATCACCTTGACCGTTGTCGAATCACCTGGACTGGGACACAACAACACTCTAAGTGGTCACACATGGACCATGAGTGGGGCTCGGCCGTACCCGTTAGATCTAACCCTTGTCCGGGGTTCTTAAAGAGTTAATGGCACTTTCAGTTTCAGCCTATGCTCACATGATCTAATAGTTCATTTCATAGCCAAATCATACCCATGTTGACATGTATTTCACCCCCGATAGTTATAAATCCGAAAACAGTTAAAAGAAAAGGGGGACATGAACTCACAAGTTTGCGTAGCTTGTCCTGTAAACTTAAAGATCCGTCTTACGAGTCGTACAACTACCTACACACGTGCGATATTTTATTAGACGTTTAGGTCGTGTAGTGACTCTTAGTCTTATCTATTTATTAAGACTTATTTTTTGGAATTTAGTATTCTTTGAGTTATACTGTTGATATGTATTATATAATTCCAAATTATATAATTCTTGGTTAAAATAAGATTATTTTAACTTAAACTATTTTATCCAATTATTTTGTGATATTGTTAAAAATAATATATTTTTAACTTGGTTTATCATGTATTCCTCACATATGTATTTTCCAAGTATAGGTGTACTTGTATTTGCGTAATGTGCCAAGCATTGGTATTGTATTCCGGTATGTATTTATACGTATATGATACGTATTTTCTTGTATTTATTAAGTATTTTATACTTAATTTATATATTATTTTTTGGAATATTATTTTTTTATTCAACTAAAAATCATCAACTTTATATTCTTAAAACATACATATTTTAAGAGAATTTTTTATAGGAAAATATTTATAAACCCTTCTTGGCAAAATTAAGTATGCCTTCATATCTATCTTAAAATAATATAGTTTTAAGATTAAACTTAGAAAATATATATATTTCTAGTTTTCACCAAAATAATATACTTTTGAATTGTTTAAGAAAATATAAATTTTTCTCCTCTCAAAATAATATATTTTCTATTTGACAAAATATGATATATTTTGTATTAGTTACACTACGTCAAAACTGGGCTTTAGCCACACTTTTTCAAAAACAGATCTGCCACAGTTTTGATTAAATGTGTGGCTAAATGTCATTTATAATATTTTAAAACACTTTTAGTCACACATTTTATTATTAATGTGGCAATTGTATAACAGTTCAAAAACTTTAGCCACATATTTTATTATTAATGTGACCATTGTATAACAGATCAAAACCTTTAGTCACACTTTTACAAAAAACTGTGACATTTATTAGAGCATTCTCATCCAAACCATCAAAATATTTGAGGGGTAGTTTTTATATTATAAAGGGTATATCATAACGATAACGAATGATAGTAAATCATATATGTCTTAATGGGCCCCATTGGACTTTAATAACTATGGGCTTTCTCATATCGTATAGGTCCTAATGGGTTAGATCAGGTTGCAACGAGTCATATTATATCATACTGGATGATTGTAAATCATACATGTTGTAATACCATGATAACTCTTAATGGGTCATTATGGGCTTTCTCATATCACATTAGGTCCTACGGGGTTAGATTAAGTTGTAGTGAGTCATACTATATCATAATGGATGATATTACATCATATTTGTCTTAATGGGCCACATCGTGCCTTAATAACTATGAAACTACTAATGGATTATTATGGACTTTCTCGTATCAAATTGGGTTCTAAGAGGTTAGATTAAGTTATAAAGAGTCATACTATGTGATAATGGATAATAGTCAATCATATATATATATATATATCTTTACGGGCTTTATTGGGCCTTAATAACTATATAACTCTTAATGGATCTTTATGAGCTTTCTCATATCACATAGGTCCTAATGGGTACTAAGGAGTCACACTATATCATAATAGATGATAGTAAATCATATTTGTCTTAATGGGTTAGATTAAATTGTAATGAATCATTCTAAATAACATTTGTTTGGGTTCGCGAGCGTAAGTGAGTATTTTTATGTAAAGCTTGATATCGGACTCGTTAACTAAACGAGTCATATTTAAGGCTCGGCTTATTCGAGTTTTTTAGCGATCCAATCACAAGTAATACAAGCCTAAAATTTCTAATTCCCACATACTATTTCATCACTTTCAAAACTTAAAAATTAAAATTCCCGCTAACTATTTCATCACTTTCACCCTCCGGCTTCTCCCAAAATATCTCAAACTCTAAAAATCCCACGCTTTTACTTTGCTAGCTTCTCTCAAAATCCACCACTTTCACTTTGCCGCTTCTATCAAAATCGATTCAAAATCCACGACTTTCACTTTCTCTCTTCTGCTAGCGATAGATATCTCTTCGGTTGTTCTGCTCAATTCCTTCGTTATCTCAATTTATAGGGTTTCAAGATGATAAGATCTGGTCAGCCTCACAGAAGACAGTTCGATTTCTGCCGGATTCAAACCCTATCTAATGTTCTTCACTTTGTATGGATAGGGTTTGGATCGAATTGTTTGAGTCTGTCAAATAATCTTAATCGAGATTTTTTTGATAGATTGAAGGTAAACAGCGCTTTCCAATTCAACCTCTGGGTAAACAAGTTCGTCCTCACCTCTTTCAATTCCTCACTAGATCTACCAAAAAGATGGGTCAAGCTGAGAAATTGATGAACCATATAATGTAACTCATCTCTACCTCCAAAAGCCTACACCGTCAGGCAAGAAAGTGCGAAAAAGAAAATTTTGAAGTGAAAAAAGCCATCCAGAAAGGTAACATGGATGTTTATCCTCACGTTTTGATGCAGTTGTTGCAAGACTCGACACAAATGTTGATATAATTTGTTTCTCTATGTGTTAGGTCATACTGGGATCATGTATCCGGCTCGTTTCTCACATACGGTACAGAAGATGTTGTTTAAAGTGTTTTTCGATTCTAGGCTAGTTGTTGGCTGTTTTGCTTCCAGTGGTATGTATTGCATCAGTGATTTGACTTGAGAGTTTGATTGTCTGTTAGTTCTATAGTTATTGAGGCAAAATTGTGTGTTGATCTATGTCCCTTTTATTTATAGGTTAAGTACTGCTCTACTTGTGAAGTATATGGGAAGACAATTGGTAGCTTTCTTCTCAAAGATAGTCCCTTACGTCAGGTAACATTCGGATCGTTGGTTGGTTGCTCGTTTGATACAATGAAGTGTACAATCACATTTTTGTTAAAGATATTTGTTGGTTATGGTTCTTCGGCTTCCTTGTTGTTACGCAGACTTTCTCAACTTCATATTCTATGGTTTGATTTCCATAGTGTGCAAATGACTAACACTTGTAAAGAAGTGGAATTATAATTTTTTAAGCTATTTAAGTTGATCATGCTGGCTTGTGTTTCAAACCTGGCCATTTTCCTACTCGGGTGTAATGTTAATTAGTGACATGTTAACTGGATCACGAAGTCAAATTGTGTTTGTTGCTTTGGTAGTACAGGCTTACAGAACTGTTAAGTCTAGCTTGTCAAAGGTTGAATAATAGTTTCTTGTTTGGTGGCCTAGGTTTTGTCTTCACATTCGATCAAGTGTGCATGGAATACTTTCTCCACTTATTATCTTAGGTCTGCCATCCTAATATAATTTTTATGTGATGTAGTTTTAAATTTGAAATTTTATAAACATGTTTATTAAGAGTTGCATTGATGTTTTGCGGTTCATCTTTTTCAATGTAGTTTCTCTCTTTCCCTAGCTCTGTGCTAAATATACAGATATACCAGGACACAACTGGACTTGCTATGATATGTAATCTGGTTGTGTCTATTAGATTGCACCTTGGTGTATATATCTTCTCCATAAAGATGAATGATTTGATTCGCTTTTACAGTTTTTTGCTAGTTTGCTACTCTTATTTAACTAGATTTTATGGATGATAATGTATACAGGATCCTGCTTACTACATATTCAAAGAAGAAACACCTCATTGAATGTTTGGCTTAGTTGAGAAGCATAGATGGTTGTATGCATGTGCCCAATAATTGATAGAGAGGCTAATATACAGTGAACAAGCAAATTTATATCACATTATGTTCTCTCTGTAACACCAACACTTGCATGCTCACTCACTTTTTTGTTTCTTTTTTTTTCCTAATAGCCGAGGGTGTAGTGAACGGTCTTGTGTTCGCGATAGCAAGACCTTTTAATAGGATTGGCCCAAGGATGGATTTCAATCCAGGAATTGATGGTCCCAGTGAAGATGTTTCAAGGGTTCTGGCATGCTTCAACAATGTTAGTTTATATATTCTCTTAATTTCAGGGATTTAAGATGCTTTAGTTTTACATCCAATTTCCCAGAATGTTATTTACTAACGATTTTTGCTTTTTGTCGTACCCAGAACCTATTGAGAAGGGAACCTCTGAAGCTCTGAATGGTGGTGAATCACAAAGAACCTTTACTTAAATCAAGGATGCTATTGAAGCTGTTCTTTTGATGATTGTATGTTAAATCTTTTTTCTTTAACATATGGTTGTTAGGGGTATTCATGGTCTGGTTTGACTTGTTTTGAAGAAAATTATGGGTCGAACTTCTGAACTTCTAACTGGGGTTTTCAAGGAACAAAATATTCAAACCGGCCGGGTTGGGTGGGTCGACTGGACCAGTTGTTTGGTTGGTTGAACTGATATTTTTTTTTTCAAAATCAATAGTTTGTATTAAAATTTTAAAATAATAAAGATGATTAATTCATGATTATATTACATTCTATTGGACAAATTTTGAAATGCAGAATCAAATGGTTTGAAGTTTGGATGTAATAGGAGGAATAGTTATAATTATAGTTTTATGTGGTCTGGTTCTCGTATTAAACTAAGGCTGCAGTGGTTACTCTGTTGACAATAGGATTACTTTCTCTAATCATTGAGTCTCATTCTTTGTATCCGACTAAAAAAATAACTTAAGCTGCTGTAAATCTAGGTTATGTTACGCAAACTGTTTGGTAACAAACTAAAGTTATACATTGTTCATATTTGTTTAGATTTTAGTTTAATGTTTATATGGATAATTTACAATTGAGATGACACAATTTTTCTCTTTGATAGCATATTATCAAACGCGATGCACTTCCTTGCGTGCTGAGCTTGTTGACCTATTACCACAAGAAGCGCATAAAAAGGAAGCCTGCTGGACAAATTCAAGCATCACTGCTGGAGATAGAGAACACATACAGGTAAAGAAACATGCAAACTGAGTTGTATATTGAATAGTATTCTATTTTTCATAAGCTTTACTATTCTTATTGAGAAAATACCCGTGTTTAAAGTTTGTGGAATTTGCTATGATTTTTATTCTGGCCAGGCTCACTATAGCAATTCTTTATAATATTGACCCTATCGACTAGGGATGAGCAAATCGCACCGAGTACCGGTTTGGAACCGGCACCGAATTTCCTGAACCAACTTGATTTTCGGTACTGACATTATGCGTTTTCGGTACTGGTCCGGTATAGTACTGCTTCGGTACCGGTATTTACCGGTTTTACATTCATATACCGGTCCGTACCGGTACTAAACCGTACCGTAAAATGTATTTTAGGTGCTGGTACTGTAACCATTTATGGGGATTTTCGGTACCGATTTTTTCCGTACCGGTCGATACTAAGCTCATCCCTACTATCGACCTATTCACCCAAAAGGAAATAATTCTTTTTATTTCTCTTACAGTTTGCTATGATGTTTTTTTAGGATACACTTACTATAGCAATTCTTCCCAACAGCTCATGGATGCAAATTATAGTCCAAAAGCAGAGAGTATATCGACTTGAAGAAAACAACCTAGAAATAGTTCCTAGATTGTGTAGTCATTTTCGTTTGCAACTTTTGTAGATAGGTTTCGGTTAGAAATGTGTCTTTAGTATTTCAATTGAAAACTTACGTATGGATTTTTGGTTAATGTCATTTGGTTTTAGATTTTTTGGATTTGTTGATGTTTAGTATAGTTTTTATTTTACATAAAAATGTAAATAAAATGGGTAATTACATGAAAATGATCACATAGAACAACAATATGTGTGACCAACATTAGATAATAGCCACATTTAAAATTTACATGTGGCTTTACATAAAGATTTGTCACACCATCGTGACTTTGTTCTTTCTGTGTGACGAAATGATAGTATATGTTATGGGAAAAAAACGTGTGACCAAATATTAGATAATAGCTACACTTACAATTCATGTGACTATATAATAGAATCGGTCATACTTACAGTAACTTAATGTGACCGTTGCTACTCTTTAGTCACATTTAAAAATTCCAAAATTTCGTGTTACTATATAATGGAAACGGTCACACTTACGGTAAATTAATGTGACCTATGCTACTCTTTGGTCACATTTAAAATTACAAAATTTTGTATGACTATAAATAACCATTAGCCACATCATAGTCACTTTGTTTTTGTGGTAAAATGATAGAAAACGTTGTAGAAAAAAAAATGTGTGACCAAAGGTTAGACAATGGCCACACTTAAAGTTTAAATGTGGCTTTACATAAAGATGCGTTACACCATCATGAGTTTTTCCTTTTGTGTGACGAAATGATGGTAAATGTCATGAGAAAAAAAATATGTGTGACCAAATGTTAGATAATAGCCACACTTAAAATTATTAAAAAAAAATGTGTCCGAAAATAGTTTTTGGCCTCACTTACACTAATAAATTCATGTGGCTATAAATTCGTTGCTACTCTTTAGTCATACTTAAAATTACAAAGTTTGGTGTGGCTATAAATAACCATTAGCCACACCATAGTCAGTTTGTTTTTTGTTTGTGTGACAGAGTGATAGAAAAAGTCATTGGAAAAAAAATATGTGTGACCAAAGGTTAGACAATAGCCACACTTAAAATTACAAAATTTTGTGTGGCTATAAATAATCATTAGCCACACAATAGTCACTTTGTTTTCTGTTCGTGTCTCTGTATAATATAAACAACCACACTTACAGTCAGTTCGTGTGACTATATAATAGAAACGGCCACACTTACAGTAATTCGTGTGGCCGTTGCTACCACTTAGACACACTTAATGGACAAAATTCTTGATTACAGCAACCATTTTTGCCACACTTTTTTTTTAATTTGATGTGGCTAAAACAAACTTTTTTGGTAATTAATGTGACTATATAATAGTAAAGTTCACACTTAAAGCAAATACATGTGGCCGTTGCTATCCTTTAGCAACATTTAATGGATGAAATGCTATATTTTAGACAAAAATGTTGGTACCCTTAGCCACACTTTTAAGTTCTACGGCCACTAAAAAGTGTGTGTGGCTGTATGATACCTATGATGACTCGAGCTTTGGTCACACTTGACCTGAAAAAAATATGTGTGGCGAAAGACTTATAGTCACACTTTTTATGTGTGGCTGTATCCCTATTTTGGCGTAGTGTTATAAAAATTCATATTTTACCGTTTCTTCGGTTTCAAATATACCATTTGTCATATTTGTTAAGTTACGAATTTTTTTTCCGGAATATATATATAAATTTAGTCCATTGTCCGATTTGTCCAATATTATATATTCATTTTCTTGTGATTTTGGTAATTTTTCTTAGTACATTGTTTGGTATTTTGGTGTGGTGCATTATTTTCAAGTCCTAATTTTAATATATCTAATACAATCAATATACAAGTAGCACATAATTTTGTGACATCTAAATATATATTTTCCTAAATATATACTTAGTCATTTTTATTATCAAAAACCAGCCTCCAACGTTTGTAATTTTTGTAATAAAAATTATGGCAATTTTTTATATTAAAACCAAGATCAAAAATTACTTGTAAACACTTGTTTAAAACATTTTTTCTAAGTGTTTAATTTTTTACAAAAATTTTGCCATAGTTTCCTCTTAAAAATGGAGGTTTCCATGCTTATTAACATATCATTTTCTTTTAAAAATTCATCATCAATCATCAACAATTTACATATAACTTACCATAAGCCATAATATGCATTTTAACAACATGATATGAACTTGAAGTTTATAAAACTTAGTAGTCTTTTAACATGTTGTTTAGTAAGGTTTGAGAACACTAAATCCATGGTTTTTATTTAATAAAACTCTTTCTTGTAAAATTTCAATCTTTACAACTTACAACTTGATTTTACAAAAATTATTCTTCTTGCATTTTTCATGTTACATACACTTTTCTAGTTCCATTTAACCTTCTAAAGCATGGTTATTTTCTCCAAAGACCAAGTCTTGTTAAATCTAGTAGTAAACTTTTAGTTTCTTGAATATATTATTTTTGAAATCTTTTATTTTCAAGACATTTAACTTGTAGGATTCATCATCCTACACTAAATCATGTTCAACTTCAAGTTCATAGTTTATATAAAGGATGATCAACATGATTTTCTCAAGATCCATCCTTATACTTGCTAGATCATGTGTTTAATCATCATCTAGCAAGCTTCATATGATGATCTACACCATATTTGCAAGTATTCAACAAACAAGTTTAGCACATACACTAAAACATCTTTGATTTTCATGATTTAGAGCTTTATGTTAATGTTCATCCTTATGTTTTCTTGAGATTCTTTGGTTCATCATTTTACATTATACTTTATCCACTAAAATTAGAAGTAAAAACAAGATTAAGGGAGCTTACTACTAGCACTATGGCTAGGGAAGAATCAAAAATGAAGATGATGAGAAATGTAGTGGATAAAAGCTCCTAGAGAAGGTCCTTCAACTTACTTTGCTTCCCACCTTCTTAGTTATACTTGATTCACCTTGAGATCACCTTAGAATGTATTGAAAGAAGCTAGAAAAATGAAGATGGTGGAGGGTGCTTTGGGCCGTAGGTAAGGGAGGAGGAAGAAGAAGTGATAGTGTGTTGAAGGTGATGAATGATAAGTGAAGGACTTGTGGTATATTATAACAATCTTCCAACATAAGTTTAATCAATGGGTAATGTGCTACAAATCAAGACAACAAATCCATTTTATTAATCAAAAGAAATCACCTTATGGGACCCATGTTGGAACCGGTTATTGGGGGGGGGGGGGTATCTAGTTAGGTTTCAAGTCTTGGTTAGTTAGTTTAGTTAGGTTTTAAGTGTTAGTTTAGGGTTTAAGTGTGTTTATGTGTTTAGGGAGGTAATATGATGTTTAGTGATCATAACTATCTTCGTAACATTAAAATAATGCTTCTTGTTAAATTTTGGTGTTTCGGGTAGTGTCCGGTTGTTCGGTTGGTTACAGGTTTGTTAAGGTGCTAAATTGCGCAATTTAGTGTGCAATATGATATCTTTTATGACAGTTTTGATTCCCGACACTTATCAAGGTATTCTGGACAATTAAACCACATTTCTGCATTATATTTTGAGGTTAAAATGCTGAATTTTGCTGTTTTCTGCAGAATTCTGCAGTTTTAGTGTATTTCGGGCACTTTCTAGCACTTAAATCGTCACTCGGAAGGTAGTTTTATGATCCCTACTTTCCTACATACTATTCTAGTGTAACTCTTGGTTCTGGGGCTTATTCTATGTCTTAACATCATGTATGTCTGAGTACTGAATTCCCGTCAGTACTTTTAGTTTGTCTGATAACTGTGCTAACTTTGTTCTGTGCAATAACTGAACCACACTTTGTTGCATGTAATAGTGATAAACAATCTTGCAACATGAAATGCATTTGTATGTATATGACAGTAATCAGAAAATCATTCGTCTCGTTAATTTAATCATGCACAGTCATTAAAGTACAAATTACTGTTTATTATTGTACGAAAATACATGGAAAAGTGCCAGTTGTCACATTCTCCCCCCGTTAAAAGAATTTTGTCCCAAAATTCAAGCTGTGATACCAGTTGTAAGGGAGTTGTGAAATGAATACTTAGACTTAATTTGGTTTTCACGCTCCCATGTAAACCCTGGGCCATGACGTGAATTCCAACGGGCTTGACAAGTTTAATACGACTTCTCCGTGTCTTGTGGACTTTCCGGTCTGTAACCTCAATAGGTTCTTTAGTAAATTGGAGTTTGTTGTTGATGTGAATCTCGTTTGCGGGAATGACGACTGTTTCTTGAGTAGGACTCTTCCTAAGGTTAGACACGTGAAACGTGTCAGGGACACTGCTAAGTTCTTCTAGAAGTTTCAGCTTATAAGCAACGGTTTCGATCCTTTCCAGGATCTCGGGTTCAACTTCCCACGTTTTCCAAATCGTACCACGCCTTTCCAAGGCGAGACTTTCAATAAAACCATATCTCCAACCTCAAATTCCAACGGTTTCCGCCGCTTGTCGGCGTAGCTTTTCTGTAGATCACGTGCTGACTTGATACGATCACGTATCTAAACGATATTGTCTATAGTTTCCTAAACCAACTCAGGGCCAATAAACTGTTTATCTCCGGTCTCCGTCCAACACAACGGGGACCGACACTTATGTTCATATAAAGCTTCAAACTGGGCGGCCTAAACGTTGGTGTGATAAATATTATTGTAGGAAAACTCCACTAAGGGCAAGTGAGTATTCCAACTTCCATCAAAGTTCATCACACAAGCTCGTAACATGTCTTCCAAAGTCTGTATCATTCGTTCACTTTGGTCGTCCGTCTTGTGACACCCGGCTTTTCAGGCCGAACCGTACAATTGTGACACGTGTTGTGAATAGGTAAAAGGCTGTATTTGACTGATTATGATGTTTATATGTGAAATTTAATGAGTTGGTAAATTTAAACTTTGGTAAAAATCATGTTGGCAACGGTAAGATAAACGCTTATCGCGTAACAGTTAAAATGCGAAACGAACGTCGGTGACCACCCGATCAGTGTTAGAATCCTAAAAATAGTCTGATATGATTAGAATAATAATTTTAATCATATTTTAGAGGAAAAATAATTTAAAACGCTAAGAAACTATATTTTTAGAGTTTAAGCGCGTACCGCACGATGCAGTGCGTATACCGACAAAATACTGTCAACACAGCCTGTCAAGGCAACTGATAATCATTTTCATAATAATTTTATGAGTTTATTACTATAGTATGATAAAAATAAATAAAAACGCTTAAATCCCTATTTTTGCGATTTTAAGTGCGTACCGCACAGCACAGCGCGCATACTGCTAAATACTTGCAACGTCGCTAGTCCCGGCAAACAAAATATTGTTCAATAATATTTTGGTGAGTTTATTTTTATTGTGTGTTAAAAATAATTTAAAACACACTAAAACAGGATTAAAACGCTAGATAAAATACCCGGTATCTAGTAAAATACTTGTTTTTACACTATATTACATATATGTATATATATATATGTGTGTGTGTATTCGTGAGGTGTGTGTGTGTAGAGAAAGGTGGCAGCCATTTAACACACTCTCTCTCTCCTCTCTCATAATCTTATTGGTTCTAATGGGAGGTGCATGATGATGGTGCTCCATAAAGCATTCAATATCATTCAAAACTCCAAGATGAGATCTTAAACAAATCAAACTCTCTCTCTCTCTCATTCAAATCAGCTGAATATCTCCCCCTAACTCTTCAATTTCGAAAATTCTTAACTTGTTCATGGAGATTCAACCTCATTCCAAGGTGATTTCAAGGCCATTTGAGGGTTTGAATGTGATTCCAAGGATTTTCAAGCAAGAACCAAGCTTCATATCATCTTTTTAATCAAAAAACCCACTTGAATCTTGAGGGTATAAAACTATTCTTTTTAAAAGTGTTCTTGATTCTTAGTGTTGAAAATAATAGTGAAAGGTTTCTATTGAATCTTAAAATATTTCACAAACTTGAAGGTAATAATAAATAGGTTTTCAAAGAGAATAAAAATGAGTGTGTATATACATGTATGTATGGCCGAAAATTAGATGAGTGTGTGTATTTAGTTGTGTTTTGATTTGATTGAGTGATTCTTGAATAATATGATCCTTGAATGATAGAATACATGCATGAATCAAAAATGTCATAAAAGAATGATCTACAAGTGTTTCATGAGTTGAAAGGGATTTGATGAAAAAGTGAACTTTTGGAGGTTTATGTAGGTGTATATATTTCGTGTGTATGTAATCCGTATATATGTATGTATATATGTATGTATGCATGCATGTAAATGATGTTAGTGAAGCTTTGATGCATATTAAGATCATGTTAGATGATAATGTTATGATATTAGTATATTAAATGCATATACTTAGACATACATGATGATATGTGATCTTAAAAGGGTGATTTAAGTATGATTGAGTAAAAATCAGTTATGAGCAGATTATAAACACTAAAATGAAGTTATTTTAAAGTGTTTAGTGACTTATAACTTTGTCATAATGTTTGTTAGCTTTGCGTGTTGTACATGGTGCATTAAAAATTGTAGAATACGTGAAATCGCATGATTTATGAGACTTATACAAAAACTGCACTAATCTGATTATAACCACTATTTTAATCAGTAAATAAAATTTATTGTGTTAAAATATCAAGTCGTTTTGAGTTGGGATGATTATAGTAACGTTTAACGCAAAACTATGCGTTAAAACGGTCAAAAATCGGCTTTTCGAGTGATTTTTATAAAACTGATTTAGATCAGTAAGTAAACTGATATTCTTAGTTTAAAAATGAGTATTTTAACTAATTTTAAGTTTACTTGGTGTTTGGTTGGTCATACATGACTTCCGACGCCCGAAATCGTTACCGAATCGCTAAAATACGCATTTTTCAGTATACACAAGTATGGGTAAAATTTTGGGTAAACCATATGTATTAAAATGTGTTATGTGATTTAAACATGAGAATTTGAAAGTATGTTAAGTTTTAACATGATATTGGAAGTTTGGACTTTGCATGTATGTTTGTGCGTTATGTATGGTAGAAACGGTAAAAATCGCGTTAAATGTGTAATTTGTTTGTCGAGCATAAAATTTGATACATATGAGATTTTTATGTATATTTGCTTTAAAAATGACAAAATATATAAGTTAACAAGATTTCGCGTGTTTCGATGATAAATTATGTGAACGTTTATGTATATATATATTACGACGCGCAAATCGTAGATATATTGCGTATAAACGGGAGTGTTAACGGATTTACATGATAACGGTCACCAATAAAATCGTTCAAGTCGCAAAATCTGAATATATATATATATGGACTCATATATATAACATGCCAACATAATCAAAAACGATGATTTTTCGAGAAAATCTCAAAGTTATGTGAAAATTCTAAGAAAACAGAGAAACTTAGGATTTTGTGATATATTGATTTATAAATTATTCCAACATGTAATAGAACGTGTAGAAATCAAACTGTGGGATTGCGCTATTTAAAAATACGCACCCAAAGGTGAGTGTCACTAAACCCCTCTTTTTACTACTTTGTATATATTTTGGGGGTAAAACACGCCAATAAAAGGGTTTAATAATGTTTTTGAAATAAAACATACCTTTTAATATAAAATATATATTTTCGTTGAAAATATATAAAATTTGATAATTCATACGTTTTGAAGTAAAAACGTTTTTGATGAATGAATATTGAAAGTTGGGACGGATGCCGGCCTGGGTCTCGAGTGATGGAGATTCAGGGGATTCGTACAATTACGTGTATTAAATTGTCATATTAGTAGGATATATATATTGTACGTGAGGCAGACATCATATTGTTCTCAAAGAGGACCCTGCGCCCTTGATGTCATTTAATCATTTAAGTATTGCACGCGATGAATTGTTGGTAGATCTATCGGGTTGACAACCCCGTCGTGACCTGTCTCCCCGTGTCAAGTCAAATGACGAATTTAAATTTTGTTTATTGTCTAGCTTTTATTATCCCTGCATGGTTAATATATAGTTCGTATCGTCTAACTAACATACAAGTCTGAAAATTGACGCAATAATTTAATATACAAAACCTGGGTAATAACTATATTGTCGTGTTCTTGAACTGCGACGGATGACCCATGGATTTTATTAAGGAAGTAAAACGGACTTTCTAAAAATTATCTGGATGTTTTAAAATAAACACATGATCAGAAAGTTTTCCTTTTAAATGAATTGTTTGTACGAGAATATGTGAACTCACCTTCCTTTGTGTTGACACTTGATTTTAACGTGTTCTACAGGTACTTGAGTTCGGCTTCGGGAATTATGGCGTATCTTGTGGTTGTTGATGCATGTTTTGTTACTTAAAATGTTGGACTGACTTTTAAAACTATCTGGGACGAATGTAATAAGATCCGTGAGGATCAAAACAACTTAACTATGTCATGGTTGTGTCATAATTAAAAAAAATGAAATATTTAAAACTTAGGTTTTAAATAAGATAATATGTCCAACAATTTAATGCATTGATCATCAAGATATAAATGGGCACCAACTTCCGTCACCACTACGTTTTATATTCCGCTGCGACGTTTTTGGGGTGTGACAGAAGTTGGTATCAAAGCCAATGGTTGTTAGCGAACTAGTTGTTTTCGGAGGAAAACACTAGACTTTAACCGAAGAATTTTGAGATTTAAAGTCCAAAATTCTCAAAGCCAATATTTTTTTTAAATAAACACGGAAAATTTTATCCTGTATGAAAACCCTAATGTGTTTATGTGCATACGTGATTTTCTGTTTATTTGGGCCTTATGTGTTACTATTCATACTGATCACACACTTACTTTGTACGGTTACGATATGTCACGTCTCGGCCTATAGAGCCATTAGTAGTCCTGCTCACTAATACTGTCGAGCCTACACTTGAGATTCCTTCGCCCGTCGTTACAGAATCGTTTGTTCTGCTATTCGGGTCACGTGTTTTGCTACACCTCTTTTAGTCTACACTCGTCGTAGGAAGAGGACTCGACCCATTAGAGAGATCGCATCGACTTTGAGAGTTGAGACAACGACCACTTTGAAGAGGCAGAAAGGGGTTTCGGACAATCGCTCTCACTGTGATCGTCAGTTTGCCATGTTACGCAGAGGCATGGAGACGATGAAGGACTCAGAGAGACAGATGGACTGTTATGATGAGCTAGAAGAGCTTATTAGGAAGATGTTGGACTTCCAGGGATTGAAGCATTAGTTGTTGGTTGTTTCTGTTGTTTGTTTTGTATATCTCATTTGATGAACCCTATTTATGGCTTGCATGCCAAATTTTCAGATATTTAGGAGGAAATTTCATATAAACTTGTTGCGGGTGTTGATGTAGACACGCCGAATTTTGATTAGTCTTAGTACTAAAAACAAGCTTTATAAATTTCTGGTATAAATATCGAATGGGTTCCTTTTGGTTTAAAAATTGTTCTCATTAAATACGTGGATATTATACATGCGCAATGTTTGGTCCACTAGCATTTAATGATTGAATTATTATTGGATATCGTCTTATGTTGATATTATGTTGTAATAATAGAAACGACGAAATGCCGCCAACTCATAGCCCAACACGTTAATACTGCCATGGAACAGCGCGATGCTAACCAAAATAATGGCCAGGAACGTGGACGCGATGCTCATGAGCATGGTTTTGGTGGGACACAGGATCGAAAACCCTTCAGGTGATATAATGATCGGAAAGTTTTAGTAGTTCCTGTGTTATGATATAATCGGAGCGTAATCCTGATTTTTCATTAACTTTGTGAACAGTACATAGATTTACACATAAAACAACCAGAGTTGTAACCCAAGATCATTTATTGGTACCCTATGCAATGACATGGCAACGGTATACGTGACGTCGAGCCGTCACAGCGGATCGACCATTCAAATAATTCCGCATTCCGAGCTTAGATCTGTGGGGATTCGCGAAAGCGAAAGTCTGAGAGTTCGAGGAAGGAAACTGGTGAGAAGCGTGACGGGAAACGCAGTTCGAGGAAGGCGTATGTGGCCAGTTCTAGCCGTTCTAGAAAGGATAATGCCAGGGATGGCAGGAGTAGTTTCGAGAAGAAGACTCACGAGGATGAGTAGAGAAAGCGCGCCAGATGTGGTCAGACTAGACATATGACTCGCAAGTACTATGCTAAGAGTACATCAGAGGGAGGTACACTTGAGGGATACTACAAGTGTGGTGAGCAAGGACATTTCGAGAGAGATTGTCTGAAAATGAAGGGTTAGGATGCCAGGGGTAGAGCGTTCGAGCTAAACGCTGGGAAAGCACGAGACGATCTTGCTGTTGTTATCGGTATGTTTCAAATCAAAAACCAATCTATGTTCATACTTTTATTACCAAAGCTGACTTGAGTTTTGTTCGAAAAACTTTGAACCATTTTTTTGTTCACCTACAAGTAAGCTGAGTATAAAGTGCCCGATAGAACTAGCAATTGGTAAGTTGATGGAAACTAATGAGGTCATTTGTGGTTGTAGTATTTAGTTAAGTGATCGTAGTTCTAGTATTAGTATATTTCCAGTGGAGCTGGGAAGCCTTGACGTAGATGTGAGGATGGATTGATTATCTAATAACGAAGCAGGGATTATCGCTTGAAGAAGTTAGCTAAGATATCTCGTCCTGATGACGGTAGAAAGGTGGTAGTTGTTCGTGGAGATCGACCGAGTCGAGTGTCGAGTGTCTAGTGTCGAGTGTTGATGGTTAAGAGTCGTCAGTGTTTTGAGGATGCTCAAGTTGTTGCGAAAAGGCTATCCTGCGTTCTTTGTTAACGTGGTGGATATGAAGGCCAAATGTAGGAATATCGAAGAGATTCCTATTGTTCGTGATTATCCAGAAGTTTTCCTAAAAAGACTTATCTGGATTGCCCTCTGCGAGACAGTTCGAATTCCGAATCGATCTTGCATCCGGTGCTGCACCCAATTGCACAATCTCCTTATAGATTAAGCACCGTCTGAGATGGTAGAAATGTCAAATCAGCTTCAACAGCTGCTAGACAAGGGTTTCATTTGATCAAGCTCTTCGATTTGAGGTGCATCTATTTCGATTGTAAGAAGGATGGATGGATCCTTCAAGATGTGTGTTGATTTCAGAGAGCTGAACAAGTTGACTATCAAGAATCGGTACCCATTACCGAGAACTGACGATATGTTCAATCAAATTACAAGGATCCAGCTACTACACGAAGATCGATCTATGATCAGGATATCATCAGTTGAAGGTTGCTGACGAAGATACTCCGAGGACTGCTTTTCGAACACGATATGGCCATTACGAGTTATTAGTCATGCCTTTTGACTAAATTAATGCGCCATTTATATTCATGGATCTCGTTAATAGGGTATGGAAACCCTAGTCGGATGAATTCGTGATAATATTCATCGAACACATACTTGCCTATGTGTGAACCAAGGAGAATCATGAGTAACGTTTGAAGTTAACTATGGAGTTGGTGAAAGATGAGGAGCGCCAAAGACCCCGTCGGCAGTATGATGATCCATATGACTAGCTAGGTGCTACTGGAGATTTATTAAGAATTTCTCTAAATTAGTGCAGCCTTCGACACTAATAACCCCAAAAAGAAAAGGGAAATTGATTGGACAGCAAGATAGTAGGAAGCTTTTCGGACCCTTGAAAGAAAAGTTGGGAGCGTGTATGATGGACTCCGAAGGAAGTTAAGATACTCACATGCCCTTGGCAGAGTTATCTTACAATAATAATTAACACGCTAGTATTCAGGTTGCTCCATTTGAAGCCTTGCATGGACAGAAGTGTTGATCACCATTTTGTTGAGCTAACATGACAAATGACAATTAACCAGACCTTAATTTATCTAGGAAACCAGCGACAGGATTTGCCTGGATCGAGGGAAGGTTAAAAGTCGCCAATTAATCAACAGAAGGATTACATGGACAATTGAACGAATTATTGCGATTCCAGATTAAAGATTTGGTTCTGTTAAAGGAGTTATCTTGCAGAGATGCTATTAGGTTTAGCAGAGAAAAGAAGAGCTGAGCCACAATCATTAGGTCCTTTCAAGAGCCCATCTTGAGTTGGATCAGTCGCTTATAGGCACAAGCTACCATAAGGATGGAGTAGTGTACATGATGTATTGTTTGGGTTCAGCTGAGTAAGTGTATAATGGATAATACATTGATTTTGTTCTTTATAGAGATTTGTTTGGAAGATAAACGGAAGTTTATCGAAGCACCGTAGAAGCAGTACGTATAGCTAGAAGAGTTATGTTGATAACCGGAGAGGTGATTTCAGAATTCTAGTTGTATATATGATTTGTTGATTGTGCGATTTGTGGATATCTGAAATGAATGCAAGAGGGAAGGAAAACCAGTTTAAGAGATTTGATTCTTTCGAGAGCCCATCTCGAGTTGAATCAATCATGTGTAAACTCAGACTACCTCAGGTATGAGGTAATGTATATGTAAATATACGTATGATAAACCGAAAATGGTGAAGCTTTGACTTAATCCTCTTGATTAAGTGCTTGTATGCGTTGAACCTTGAAAAGGGTGGAGAGCGTTGACATGTGAGATAAGGAATTGAGGATGTGTGTAATATAGGTCTACAAAGATTATTCGTAAGAATCAAAGTTTCTCATAGAAACTACAAGACCATATTCATTAAACCTGTTTTTACTGTTTTCACCTAGTGCAAAAACAAAACCTGTAGAGTAAAATTTCGGGGACGAAATTTCCTAAACAGGGGGAGACTGTGACACCCGGCTTTTCAGGCCGAACCGTACAATTGTGACACGTGTTGTGAATAGGTAAAAGGCTGTATTTGACTGATTATGATGTTTATATGTGAAATTTAATGAGTTGGGAAATTTAAACGTTGGTAAAAATCATGTTGGCAACGGTAAGATAAACGCTTATCGCGTAACAGTTAAAATGCGAAACGAACGTCGGTGACCACCCGATCAGTGTTAGAATCCTAAAAATAGTCTGACATGATTAGAATAATAATTTTAATCATATTTGAGAGGAAAATAATTTAAAACGCTAAGAAACTCTATTTTTCGAGTTTAAGCGCGTACCGCACGATGCAGCGCGTATACCGACAAAATACTGTCAACACAGCCTGTCAAGGCAACTGATAATCATTTTTGTAATAATTTTATGAGTTTATTACTATAGTATGATAAAAATAAATAAAAACGCTTAAATCCCTATTTTTGCGATTTTAAGTGCGTACAGCGCAGCACAGCGCGCATACTGTTAAATACCTGCAACGTCGTCAGTCCCGGAAAAGAAAATATTGTTCAATAATATTTTGGTGAGTTTACTTTTATAGAGTGTTAAAAATAATTTAAAACGCACTAAAACGGGATTAAAACGCTAGATAAAATACCCGGTATCCAGTAAAATACCTGTTTTTACACTATATTACATATATGTGTATATATATACTAGTCGTTTACCCGCGCGATGCGGCGGGAAACATATCACTTAGGTTGTTGAGTTTAGGGCTATGTACGGGGATGTAGTTTCCGATGTGGCATGCGACGACGATGGTGCAGTGTAGCAAAACGTGAGGATAGGTTGCGGCCTTCTTCAGTGGCAGAGAATCAGCGGTGTGCTGTAATTGGTGGTTTCATGATGGTGTTTGGTTGTTATTGTGTGACGGCTGGTTACCGGCTTCGGGAGAAAACAAAGAAAATTGTGTGATTCTAGTTATGTTATGAAAGGTTTTAAAGATGTGGGTAAATCAACGGTTTTGAATGATGAATATCATCAGTTACAATGAGGCCTTCGGCAGTGACGAAGCTTGATGTTTTCGACAGAGGGTAACTATGTAAATAACATTTATAGAAGTCACCTGTTCAACTCTTTTACAAATCCAGCATTTTATTCGACATGTAAATTTGTGCAACAAAATGTGTGACGTCACCAGTTTGAGAACGTCACGCTTATGTAAATTTGTTTTAAACTGATGTAAGATTTCGAATACTTTTTTTTTAAATAGTTGCATAAAAAATTCGTCAATTTTTTTTTAAAAAACTAACATTTTTTGCAATGAGTTCTCAAGTTCTCACAACTCGGGAGAGTTCTCATTTTAACCCTCCCCTATATATAACATAAGAATTGATCAAAATGAGCGACGCGTGGGTTTTCATTAAGGGTATTCTAGTCGATCCAAAACAATAGTACAATATACAAATTACTCATTATATACCATAGTATTTTTCATTAAGTGCAAGCCTTTAATCCGGTCCTTTGAAGCTTTATCCGTATTGCCAGTGAGCGATAGCCTCTCCATCTCCAGTTTCAAAACCGCGCGACTGATCTCATCAAGTGCAGTAGGTTTTGACGTAATCTCCATTTTCAGTTTAGCAGCCGCTTCATCTACCAGAACAATGGCTGCAATTCACACCATACACACAATAAAGTTCGATTACGCTAATATATGTAACATGAGGTAATCAGCTGATCTTTAGATTTATTTAAATTTATATTACCTTTATCTGGTAAAAAGCGTCCACTCATAGCAGTTTCATGTGCCATTTTTTGCATCTTTATAAGCTTAGCATAAACACCATTTTCACCCTTTGCAAAAAGCTCATCATGAATTCCCATTTCTAACACACCACCCTGCTGTAAAACCGCCACAAGATCCGCCTTCCTTATGGTGGAGAGACGGTGAGCAATCACAAGAGTTGTCCTCCCGATCATGAACCGATCCAACTCCTCTTGAACAAACTTTTCAGATTCAGAATCCAAAGCACTCGTTGCTTCGTCAAGAAGCAAGATTGCGGGATTCTTTAACATCGCACGTGCTATCGCGATTCTCTGCTTTTGACCTCCTGATAATTGTAACCCCCTCTCCCCAGCCTGCCAAAAACAATTATTTTGTTATAAAAATCAAATCTTTAAAATAATTTAAAGAACTAAAATACATTCTTATTTAATTGTTTATGTAATCTTTAATCTTGGATTAACATGTTCCTGGTCAAACTAAATCTCTGACTTTGTTCTTAATTATTGTTTACTTTACTTTATAGTTCATCTTAGGGTTTGACTTTTAGGTCAACCACTCTCTCATGCTCAGGATTATGGGTTGGCACATGCACTGTGACTTAATAACCATGTTGTATCAACATATCATGATATCCATTAAGACTAAAGGGTATGGTGAGGCTCATCCCCACGAGGATGAGCCGCCACGTAGGTGCCACGTAGGCGGCTCGTGGGGGATGGGCCTCCTTCACATTTGAGGGGGATGGAGGATGGGGCTACCCCACCTCATTATTTTATAAAAATGGATGAGATAGAGGGTATTTAAATTGAAAAAGGAAATTTTTTTTTAATATAAAAGAGCCGTTCAACGGCTATAATATTCAAAATGTGGCCCGTCTTACCCGGCTGTGGGGAGCCGCTGTTGCCGAGCCGAGCCTCAGGGGGGCGGTGTGGGGGACCGGCGCCGGTCCTAGCCGGGCCTCAGCCGGCCCCAAGGTTTAAAAAAACGGAAACGAGTTTCGAGGCGTTTTCACTTCGCCTCACGAGGCGTAAGCCTCGAGGCGAACCGAGGCGTAAGCCCGAGGCGGAAATAAAAAATAAATATAAATATTATATACCTTATAAAAATAGTAATACTAACTAAATTCATCATCAAATTCATCAAAATAATAAAAAACACACATAAAAAAGACATAAATTGCTTGAAATTGACACAAAAACGCAAAAACATCAAAAACAAATATCTAAAACCCCTGAGGCGCACCTGAGGCGCAGCCTTTTTAGCGCCTCAGCCCCTCTGAGGCGCACAAACAGTAGAAACCCCCTGAGGCGCGCCTCAGAATCGTTTTTTGGCAGTTTCGCCTTGAGGCACGCCTCGAGGCGCACGCCTCAACCGTTTTTTAAAACCATGGCCGGCCCCCATACCTTTTAGTCTAATGAATGTGCTTAATTAAAGAAAATTTCACCTCCCCCACATATGGACTTTTTTAGTTGACCAAATGTCCCATTCACCGAATTTGTACAATGTAATAATGTTGTAACCAAAAAGCAACACTTTATCATGTTTTTCATCTTTCTAGGCAAAGTGACTATATTTTACCCCCAACATACTCAACCCAAGTTGGCCCCTCACTAACACAATTAAATGAACAAGAAGCAAACAAGTGGTCCCATGTAAATTGACCAAAATACCCTTCGGTTCAAAACGGACTAACCTGAGTATCATAGGCATCGGGTAGTTTAATAATGAACGAATGAGCATTGGAAACACGTGCCGCTTCCTCGATCTCGACCATCGATGCATCGGGTCGACCCAAAAGTATGTTTTCTTGAATGGTTGTAGCAAAAAGAGCCGGTTCCTGGCTAACCAACCCAATTTGTTGTCTTAACCATTTCAATTTTAGTCCCTTAATGTCATGTCCATCAAGCATTACTTGTCCTGTAAAAAAGTCAATACAAGACTATTAATTTTCTGGACATAAGAAAATTCTACTAATGAAAAGTCATTGTCAGTTACCTGAAGTGGGATCATAGAACCTTTCAATGAGGGAAACCACTGTGCTTTTTCCAGAGCCACTGCTTCCAACCAAGGCAATGGTCTTACCAAAAGGAACACTTAAACTAAAATTATTAAGAATTTTGACATCTGGTCTTGAAGGGTATGAAAAGTTAACATCTTTTAGCTCCACGAGTCCCAAAACCGAGTCTAGTTCAATGCCAGTTTCACCATTTTTGTCAACGCTCGGTTTGTGATCGATTATTTGAAAGATTTTCGCTGCGGCCACCCGAGCTTTCGCAAATGCAGACATACTCGGAGCGGATTGGCCTAAAGCACTGTCGATATATATATATATGATTATATATAGACGTAATACGATTGAAAATAAAGTTGAATAATTGTGAAACTGGAGAACTTACAGTCCAACTATCATGACGGAGAACATGGTGGCAATGGCGAGTCCGCCGTTGGTGTGATTGTTTCGAACGAGATAGCCTCCGTACCATAGAAGAAGTACATAGCAACAGAAGACGTTAAAATATGTTGCTCCTAATCCAAATCCTTTAGAAAATCCAGTTTTGTATCCAGGTTTCTGTGAGATCTTTAATGCAGAGGAATACGCTTGTAATGCTCTTGATTCACCCACATATGCCAAAACGGTCCGGATTTGTACAATCGTCTGTGAATTTGGATATGTTAAAGAGAATTTCCAGATGGTAAAACTGTTTCTCTTTTATAAACATTAATATCATTATGGCAAAACTGTTTTTCATTCATGTTCTTTATTTTTTTATTTGATAAGGGATATTTTTCGTCCACAGTTTCACTCTGATACATGTTTGTTTAATTGATTCCCTTATAATTTCAGGAGTGCAACTCAAAGATCATTATAAATCATTTGTGAGTGAGTATCCCATTGTGTCAGTTGAAGACCCATTTGACCAAGATGATTGGGAGCATTATGGCAAGATGACTGTAGAATGTGGTGATGATCTTTTGGTCACAATATTTGTTAACTTGACTTAACTTAAAATGGAGGAAAAATAATAACCCAGGTAGAAAACAGATGAAAGTTCCAATTTTTTCATACAAAAACTTGTTATTTTCTTGATTTAGCTCAATTCATTACACTCGAATAATAAAAGACCAGAGAGATGGTTATCTTTAATAACATCATAATTATGTCATCCACCCAGATGATGAAAAAGCTAGAAAGTTATACTTTAAAATTAAGCAACAGTCCTATGATGAACAGTGAAAAATTTGCTAATGGTTTCAAAAAAAAAAAATAGTTTAAAAAAGGGAAAAAGAACAGATATTAAAAAAAAGTAAAACAATGAAAACAGGGTAATTTGAAGTTCACCTGCTCAGCAATGTTTCCAGCTTGTGAAAGTGCATCTTGACTCTTAGAAGAGAGTTTAGCTAATGTGGTGGTGTGTATACCACCAATAACTGCAATAAGAGGCACCACAGCTAGTGTTACCAGTGCCAACTGCCAAACTGCTGTGAATCCCACCACAAATCCAGAAACAAATGTTGCCATATAGTGTATGAAATTTCCCAACTGCCATACACACACAACACCATAACACACAGTCATATAATATAATTAACTAATTCCAAAAAGAAAAACAAAAAAAAGACTTGATTTTTAATTTTTTTACTTTCTCACTAATGGCATCTTGGACCATAACAGCATCAGTGTTGATAGCAAACACAACATCAGAAGTTCTAACTTCAGTGTCAAAGAACTGAATGTCTTGACTCAGTGCTGCTTCTAGGTATTTGATCCTCATTTTAGTTGACTGTCTCTCTCCTGTATACATCCAACATGATATCTCTGCAATAACAAAACAAAAACATTTCAGATTTTCATTCCTTTTCAAGAATCTTTAATAATAAAACCCTAAATTTACCTGCCCATGAAGATGCCCATATTGCAGCTCCAACCACAAGAAAGTAAAATGCATACTACAAACAGTAACACCCATCAAGAAAAGCAACAAACTTTAACAGAAAAGTCAAATCTTTATGAAAAAAGAGTATAAAGTTGGTACCTTTAACACTTCTTGGAAGCACACAAGTCACTTCTTGTCATCTGCTCCCAGGAAGCAACGTAATAATTGTCGACCCTTGTGTCAAACACATAAAAATATCAAATAACAGATCAATTCAAGCATTCTCAGAAAAATAAACAAGTTGGAATCGTCTTTTCGGCCAGGAGGGTAATTTTTACCGTATTAGGGTTTGGGGATCGCAGATCTAAAAGTCTCAGTTGCACCTCTTCTCCGTTGCAACTCTTCTCCGTCGATCTGTGGTGAACACATGTTTAATCATCAAATCTTCAAAGGAAATAACAACAATCAACAACAAATCATACGAGGAATACGAAATCATACAAGGAATACCTGAGCAAGCCTATGAGTAACCTCTTAAAGATGGATATTGCTCTTCGTAAGAAGGAAGACGAAAGGGAAGAGAAATTAGGGATGAAATAAAGCCAATAAAAGTCAGAAATCGGAACCAGGAGGTCAGAATCTTCATCGATCTGTTGAAACTTCATAGATCTGGAGAGAGAGAGAAGAGCAGGGGAGCGGCGATATGTTTTGAAAATGAGAATGTGAAACCCTAGATCTGGTGAAGATCACCCGTGTCCTTTTTTCTAATGAAAGGGTATAATTGGAAACTGAAGTTGAATGGTGCTTAAAAGACTTGTACAGCATGCTTTAGGGGTGTTTTAAGGAAATTTTTATGGACTTTAAGAAGTCCTTTGGATATGTATATATATATAGTATAGATGTGTGTGTGTGTGTGTATTCATGAGGTGTGTGTGTGTAGAGAAAGGTGGCAGCCATTTAACACTCTCTCTATCTCCTCTCTCATAATCTTATTGGTTCTAATGGGATGTGCATGATGATGGTGTTCCATAAAGCATTGATGTGTGCAAAATGCAACATATAAATTACATCAAATGTGGCATAAAACTAACCCTTTTTTAGTACTAATGTTGGAAAAAGTATGTTTTTGTCTTCCTTTTGTATTTTCAGGATTAAATGAGCTCAAATGAACAAAAGAAGCAAAAAGGCAGCTAAATCTAACATAAATACAAGAAAAGGAATAAACGTGGCATGCTCGACCCCCCGACAACATCTTCCAAAGCAAAAACAAGAGAACAGAAGGCTGAACACGCCCCGTGCTCAGTTAGCACGGGGGCGTGCCCAAGTGTCTGCAGAAAAGACAAAGCTGTAGAAGCTTCTATCACCCACCACGGGGGCGTGCCCACCTGACACGGGGCCGTGGTCAACTCTAAGATTCGCAGGATCTGGGGAAATCTTGATAGTACAGATACGCTTCTGCACACGGGGTCATGCCCAGCGGACACGGGGGCGTGGTCAACTAATGAAGACAAACTGCAATTAATGAAGAAAGAGAAGAAGGGTGGAAACGGGGCTGTGCCCGAGTGTCTGTTCCGGCTATAAATAGGGGTGCTTGGCTCATTTGCAAACCATCCCTTGGCACAACCTCTCTCACACTTCACCCACCACCCACCACCATCACAACACCATCATCCACCACCATCATCCATCATCCATCATAGAGTGTGTGAGTCGTCTCGGGATCCAAGATTGATCGTAAGAGTTCTTGACAATCAAAGGCCATGTTTGCCTAAGTCTCTTACATCACTTGCTGAAGACAAGTGTCTAGTGTAATACTTTTTATTTTTAATCTTTTCGCACTTTTTATTTGGTTATGTATTAATGACTTTAATAACTAGTTTCTTATGTTGAAGGTGATTCATCCTTATCATTTGTCGGTGGTGTCTTGGCATTATTTTACTGTCTACATAAAATAAAAGATTTTCACCATTCATATCTCCACGGTCTATATGGAGATATGTTGGCTACCTGGTCGGGGGTTAAGGGAACGGTTTGGTAAGAGTCTTGCCTTGTTCAGTGTATAGATCCTGCAAGGACCTGGGTCAAATTTAGTAGGACCTCCTTCAATACCCACCGGTATTGGATGGCGGGGGTCCAAACTCTTTGATCCCCTCATATGTAAGCTACTATTAAAACTTTAACCCGGCTACTTATGACTGTATCCCTGCTGACTCAGACTACTTAGCCGAGGGTAACGTCACCTTCAAAAGAGGGGCCTACCACATTATGCATTAATAACTTAATTAATTATCTTTCAATAATCCGACCCTTTAGGATTGTATCCTTGCTGACTCAAACTACTGGGTTGAGGGTAACGTCACCTTCAAAAGAGGGGCCTACTACAATAACTAAGATAATCTCTTAACAAGTGCAAAAGTGCGGAAATAATCAAAGGTTACACTATACATGAGTCGGATCCAAGTGATTCATCTTGTCTATCTGTTTTTATTTTTATTTTTATTTTTCAGCATTTTAGTTAGTTTTTATTTTTCTAGTTTAAAACCTTTTTCTAAACTTTTGATTTGATTAGACGTTGAAGATAAACCGGTATTAAAAGCTCTTGTGTCCTTGGACGAGCTCGGTATCTTGCCAACACTATACTACGCTCACGATGGGTGCACTTGCCCATATGTGTGTTTGGTGTTAGTAAAATATCGTGTTTTATAAATTTAAAACTTGGCTAACGTGTAAAAAGGGTTTAAAATATACTTAAATATATATCACACCACACGCGCATCAAGTTTTTAGCGCCGTTGCCGGGGACACAAGGATTTTAAGAAAGCTTAAAATCGACGGCCTAATCAGTTTTTTTTAAATAAAAAAAAAACCTTTTCAAAACGCGCGCACATTTTTCTGCATTTTAGTTTAGTTTTGCATCTACAGTAGCTTGAACACGGGCCCGTGCTGCATATTTTTCATAAAACACCCAGATACAGAGCCTAAACACGGGGTCGTGCTCACTGAACACGTCCCCGTTCTCAACAAAACCAGTAACTTTAATTAAAACGCCCAGATACAGATTCTGTACACGGGGCCGTGTCCACTGAACACGAGGCCGTGTCCAGCCTCTGTTTTCGTTTTCATTTTTGCTTTCTAGTCTCGAGACTTTGTTGTGGTCTGCTGAGTGATTCTTATGGATCAATACTCAGGAGGTTACAATTACACCTATGAGGGGGATGATTATAGGGAAAATTATTGCACTAATTGTGGTGACCCGCACTCGGTTCAATATTGTGACTTATATCAACCATCCACTTCATACACCTACTATGAGGAACCCAGGTACGAGCCATCAACTTCATACACATCCTATGAAGACCAAATGTATGAACCTTCTCCCTCATACTCATATTTTGATGAACCAAGGTATGAGCCTTCATACTCATACTTTGAGGAAACAAGATATGAGCCACCACCTTCATATTCTTATTATGAGGAGCCATGGCGTGAACAACCCACCTCATATGAGTATTATGAAGAACAAAATTACGACCCTTATCCATCATATACTTACAATGAAGAACAATGGTGTGAACCATCTACTTCTTATGAGTATTATGAGGAAAAAAGGATCGAACATCCGGATTCAAGCTTTGAAAATCCCGATCCTTACTCTATCGCCGACGTGACCGATAGGATATTAGAACACCTTAAAACTATCGAGCGCTACATAAAAGAATCTCGCGCAAGGGAAGAGGAGTCCCTCGCAAGAGAAGAATTAAATAAAGAAGAGATAGTTGAAAATGTAAAAATGGAAGAACAAATAAGTGAAAAAACGACACATGAGTTAAACAACGAAAAAGGTGAGTCCGTTAATGTTAAAATTCAAGAAGAGTCTAATTTTGAAGAAATTAATCTCTTGTCACCTTCTTTTGAAGATCATTGTTTAGTACCTACTCATGCTAAGTTTTTAAAAGAATTAAACACTAACACTAAAATTAACGAAACGGTAAGCATTAAGTTAACTAATGATCAAACCTCGCTAATAAAAGAAGACCCATTTGAAATCAACATTACACCGGTTCCATGTTTTTTTCAAAATTCATTTATTAGTAACGTCACAATTGATAAAGATCTTTGTGTTAACATAATGCCCAACTACATTTTCGAAAAATTAAGTATTAGTTATTTTTCTCCACTTCAAATACCCATTTTTCTATCCAATCGGAAAGTAATAAAATCAATCGGTGTAGTTGAGGATGTCTTGGTTCAAACAAATCAAATGGTAATCCCAACTGACTTTGTCATCCTCGATGACACTCCTCTAATATTGGGACGACCCTTTGTAAAAACCCACGAAGCTTTGAAAAACCGGAAGTACAACAATCTATCTATTCAATTAGGGGCGTTTAAAAAGATTGTCGATCTTGAGCGGTCAATGAAATATCCATTCGGCAATAATGACCCCTTAATTGAAGATGAAGATGAACCACCCGATACAAGTGAAAAGATTGACCACTTTGTTGAAGAAGAGGTCGCCATAGAACAAACTTTCAAAGTTCTTGATCAAAATGAGCAACCAAATAAGGAGTCTCCTAAAGACCCACCTCTTGAGCTCAAAGAACTCCCGAAAGGTTTGGAATATGCTTTTCTAGACAAAGATGGTAAATCACCTGTAATTATTTCGTCTAAATTAGGTAGTTTAGAAAAAGAAAAATTAATTAATCTTCTGAAAAAACACAAAAATGCGATCGCTTGGAAGCTTGTAGATATTAAAGGAATAAGCCCTTCCATGTGCACGCACAAAATTTTAATGAACGATGACTACAAATCGGTAAGACAACCACAACGTCGAGTAAATCCAAATGTTCAAGAAGTGGTTAAAAACGAAGTCATCAAATTACTTGACGCTGGACTTATTTACCCTATCTCCGATAGTCCTTGGGTAAGTCCCGTACAAGTAGTTCCAAAGAAAGGAGGTATGACGGTAATAACTAACGAAAAGAATGAATTAATACCAACGAGAACCGTCACAGGATGGAGGGTATGTATAGATTATAGACGATTAAATGAAGCAACAAGGAAATATCACTTTCCTTTGCCCTTTATTGATTAAATGTTAGAAAGATTATCCGGTCATAAATTTACTGTTTCTTGGATGGTTTTTCAGGTTACTTTCAAATCCCGATAGCACCCGAAGACCAAGAAAAGACAACCTTCACATGTCCCTATGGAACTTTTGCTTATCGACGCATGCCATTTGGTCTATGTAATGCCCCTGCAACCTTCCAACGTTGCATGGTAGCCATCTTCCATGACATGATAGAAAAGACAATGGAAGTCTTCATGGACGACTTTTCTATCTTTGGGGATTCATACGACCAATGCCTCGATAACCTTGAACGAATGCTATCCCGATGTGAGGAAACTAACCTCACCCTTAACTGGGAAAAATGCCATTTCATGGTAACGGAGGGAATAGTACTCGGTCACAAAATCTCAAGTGAAGGAATGGAGGTTGATCGAGCCAAAATAGACACTATTTCTCGATTACCACCCCCATCCTCCGTTAGAGCTATCAGAAGTTTCTTAGGGCACGCCGAATTTTATAGGCGGTTTATCAAAGACTTTTCTAAAATCTCAAGGCCTCTAACAAAATTACTTGAAAAAGATGCCCCTTTCATCTTTGACAAGGATTGCAATCAAGCATTTCTAACCCTAAAGGAAATGCTAGTCAATGCACCTATCATGATAGCGCCTGATTGGAAATTTCCTTTCGAAATCATGTGTGATGCAAGTGACTTTGCAGTTGGAGTTGTCTTGGGACAAAGAAAAGAAAAGCATTTTCACCCAATCTATTATGCTAGTAAAACACTTAACGATGCATAAGAAAATTACACGACAACTGAAAAAGAATTACTAGCTGTGGTATTTGCTTTTGATAAATTTCATTCTTATCTGATTCTTTCTAAAACAATAGTCTATACAGATCATGCAGCCATTCGATATCTCTTCAAGAAACAGGATGCTAAACCACGTTTGATTCGGTGGATTCTACTCCTCCAAGAATTTGATATTGAAATCAAAGACAAAAGAGGAGCAGAAAACACTGCAGCGGATCATCTTTCACGCTTAGAAGACCCAGCTTTGGAGGCAACTAGGGACGAGCAAATCAATGAAAAAATTCCAACAGAGTCCCTAGAAATGGTGGAATACAGAGAAGAGCCATGGTACGCCGACTATGCTAACTACCTAGCTAGCGGTATTGTCGCGAAAGGTTAGCCACATCATCAAAGAAAGAAATTCTTTGCTGATGTAAAACACTATTTTTGGGAAGATCCTTATCTTTTCAAAATGTGTGCCGACCAACTCATCCGACGGTGCGTACATGGTCGCGAAGCACGAAGAATTCTCCGCCATTGTCATGAAGGTCCATATGGAGGACATCATGGTGCCACTAGTACCGCGCGAAAGGTATTTGATTCAGGATTTTATTGGCCAACCATTTACAAAGAAGCCCAAAGTCTTGTCAAGACATGTGACGCTTGCCAAAGAACAGGTAATATTTCTTCCAAAAACGAAATGCTGCAAAATGGCATTCTTGTTTGTGAAATTTTTGATGTGTGGGGACTCGACTTTATGGGACCTTTCCCACCCTCAAAGGGAAACAAATATATACTTGTGACAGTAGATTACTTGTCTAAATGGGCCGAGGCCGAGGCACTTCCAACAAATGATGGAAGAGTCGTGGTAAGATTTCTGAAAAAATTATTTTCTCGTTTTGGAACACCTAAAGCATTAATAAGTGATAGAGGTACCCATTTTTGTAACCATCAACTTGAAAAAATCTTAACAAGATATGGGGTCTATCATCGGGTCTCAACAGCATATCACCCTCAAACAAACGGACAAGCCGAAGTGACTAATAGAGGTTTAAAATGAATACTTGAAAAAACCGTAGGGTTAAATAAAAAAGAATGGGTCGATAAATTAGATGATGCTTTATGAGCTTTTCGAACTGCTTATAAAACAACAATAGGTACAACCCCATATAAGCTCGTCTATGGAAAAAGTTGTCATTTGCCAGTAGAAATAGCTCACAAGGCCTACTGGGCAATTAAAAATGTAAACTTAGATTTAGAATTTGCTAGTAGAAATCAATTTTGTCAATTAAACGAATTAGACGAATTAAGAAATTATGCATACTCAAACTCTGAAATTTATAAGGAAAGAATGAAAAATTTGCACGACAAACACATTAAACCTAATGAATTTCGAGTAGGAGATCAAGTTCTATTGTTTAATTCACGACTTCGATTGTTTCCTGGTAAATTAAAGTCTAGGTGGTCAGGACCTTTTTCCATCACCCATATTTTCCCACACGGTGCAGTAGAAATTAAACATCGGAATGGCCTTCCATTCAAAGTCAATGGCCAACGGCTGAAACTCTATCAAGGATTCATTGAGGATGAAGAGGAAGAAATCTCGTTTCAAACGGTCGAAGAATGAAAGCATCAACATCATACCTGGTAAGTTACGAACGAATGCGTTGACATCTAAATCGGTAAGTCTTCTAACCAGATTTTTGGGAAACAAGGGCACTCACACGAGCACTTTAATAACTAAAAAAAATTTTAAAACTTTGCTCGGCACGGGGCCGTGTCCGCGCAACTGTCAGGATAAAACCCCTTTTCAACACAGTTTCTTCATTTCCACACGCCCCGTTTCCCCGAAAACGCTCTGGTTCAGGCGATTTTTCTGCAAGATTTCGACGTCTCCTCTACTTATAACAACATCAAGGTATGATTCTATCATCATTAGTAGTTAGATTAAGCATTTGCATGTAGTTAAAACATCAAAAATTTGGGGGAAAATCTAGGGTTCTTGAACTTCATCCGGATCGAACCTCAAATTTTTGCCTAAATCTGTTAGCATTAGTTTAGATTCATGTTATAGGAAGTAAATCCACTTTTATTGATCATAAATTTGCCCGATTTCTCAAAAAAACCCCAAACCCTTGTTTTTGAACCGAAAAATATAAAATTGAAGGGGTAAACGGTTTGTTTTGGGAAAAACGGCACTTGGGGTTTCATTTTCGGGGAAAACCACCCCTACTGGACCAAAAAATTTCAAGTTTTCAAGACCGGGTCGAAAAATGGGATTTTTGGGAAACAGACGTCTGGACACGGGGCCGTGCTCGCTGAGCACGGGGGTGTGTCTAGCTATTTTCTGACCAACATGGGGCGTGTCCACTGAACACGGGGTCGTGTTCAGCCGACTGTTTTTAGTTTTCTCCGAAAATTTCAATGTTACATGCTAATTGTTTGGTGTATCCTTTCAGATGTCGAAGAAATTCACACGGTTCAATGCAAATGAGCTGGATGCTAAGGCAAGATACGATGTGCTTCGAACCAGACTGGAAGAATACCCAAGACAAGTGTGCATGGATCTTTTAGCAGTGGTTAACCAACTTGACCGGTTTAACAACCTAGTCACCGGCCTACTACGACCCGCCCTAACCACTCGACTTCGCTCGGTCCACGAGTACAATCTGGAATTCTATAACACATCCGTGTTCAATTCAAGGTGCGACCCATTTGACAATGATGGGGTAGAGTTCCGATGTGGGGGGACTAAGTACTCAATTTCGATGGCACAGTTTGGGTCGATAGTTGGGTTGTATGCGGAGGAAGATGCGGGTAATGAAGAGAACACCGGAGGGTTACGTGAACTATCAGAAAACGAACGCCAGGCCGCTTGGGCTCAAATAGGAGATTGAATATACAACCCAAGTAGCACTAAGAGCACTAAGTTGAGGGACCCTCTTTACCGCTACATCCATAGGGTCCTCACTTACTCTCTTAGCCAAAGGCACGATAGCAGTGACGTTGTAGGGTTGAGAGATCTGGTGGTCCTTCATTGCATTCACAACCGTAGAAACCTCGATGTTCCGTATCTCCTACTCCGAAACATGCATTGGAACCGGCTTGCTACTCCACCGACCCCTATCTTCTTCGGGGGGTGGATATAGCGTCTCTTCAAGCATTTCGTGAACATGCCCAGATCTTTCCAAAAGAGCCCATGGTCGGGAAGAGTGGACATACACATTTTCCGCTCCATGAACCTGATTTATGAAGCCGAAGACGGGACAGTTAGCTTCCAAAGAGTCCAGGGGCATGCATGGAACCCGCAAGAGGCACTCGTCCTTCACGCTCTACAGTTTCAACAACCTCCTCAGTACCAGTACCAGCCCCACGGTGATCCGGGCCAATCCTCCTCACAAGGAGGCGGTTTTCCTAATTTTCAAAGTTTACATGATTTGTTACAGGAAACCCTCATGTGCACCAGGAACACCTATAACATGGCGAGCAACACATACACCCGGGTCGGAGCAATTGAGAGAAACATCTCTGACATACAGGATGACATTGGGAACATCCGGGAGTACATGGTGGGGCACGGAGGAGGAGATGATGATGAGGACGAGGACATAGACTAGGCGGGAGGAGTGGAGTTAGGAGCAGCTGGTTGGTGATCCCACAGGTTAACCCCTTTTCTTATGAACAATTTCCGGCCTGCGTGCCGTGTGTTGAACAATTTACTTTCCTTTAACTCTTTTTACTTTCTGCATTTATTTTTCTTTTAACTTTGTGGTTTGGATGTTTGAACTATGGTAATTTAGGATGCTTGTTATGGTTTGGTGTAGTGTTTATTGATAAAACAGGTACATATGAGGCTTAGAGCACTAAATATTAGTGCTACTAAAGCCGGGACAGGAAAACCGAAGCCAGAAACCTGTTTTTCACCTTTGCAGACTGTCTACACGGGGTCGTGTCCAGCCGACACGCCCTCGTGCCCACTACCCCAGACCTGATGTTTGTTTAATTCTGCAGATTATTTCCTGACACGGGGTCATGTCCAGCCGACACGCCCCCGTGTCCACCTTCTATAAGTAATTGTTACTGGCACTCTGACCACGGGGTCGTGTCCATTCGACACGGGGCTATGTCCAGACGCCCAGGAACATAAATTTTTGCTTTTTCACACCTTTTTACACATTCAATCAACCTGAAAACTTATATTTGGGACACATTGAGGACAATATGTAATTTAAGTGTGGGGGGGATGCTAAAGCCTTGAATCTTGCAAGTCCTAATTACAAGCGTTACACAAAACTCTATTGGAACCGCTAATCACCCCAAATTTTTTCAAAGTTTTTTATTTTTTTTACTTGTCTAGGTTTAACTTGGGAATTTCAAGAATTCTGAAAAGGTTATAGTTTTACAAATTTACAACCGATAGCGTCGTGATAAAAAGAACCAACATAAGAAAATTATGAAACGGCATGACAAGTTTAATTAAAATTTGATTATATGTACTTGATCACATAAAAACTCATTCCCACAAAAAGTGAGTTTTGAGCCTTTATTGAGCATACAAATACATATCTTCACTACTAAAAAAGACACCTTTAATGACGCGCATTGCGTGTCATTAAAGGGTAGATATGACACACAAAAGAGTGTCAAGGAAGCCCATGTCATTAATTGAAGATGATATGCACTTGTGTGTCATCCTTTTATGACACACCTTAATGACACACCTTGATGACACGTGTTTATGACACACATTAATGACACGTCTTTATGACACACGTTTATGACACGCATCGCGTGTCATGGTTTTAATTGTTTAAAAAAAATATTATTTTTTTGTCTAATTTTTCCCTAGAGAATCAAAATAATATATAAATCAATTCCATAACAAAATACACGTCTACCAAAACAATTCATTTCATAGTCATGTCAAATATATTACAAATATCTTAGACTAACAAACAATATTATTTGACGTACATACTTCAACATCTAAAATAGTCACTTAAAAAGAAACAATGCCCAATAACTCAAACACTCTGCACGTATTCCATCAATATCCGCATCCACGTATACAACTTTGCCTCTCCAACCTGAGAACAAAATTAAAGAACTTAAATACATGCACTTTAACATGAAAAACGACTGATGACATAAACAAAATAGCTCGTTGGATGTTCTCAAAATAGCTCGACCAAGCCGAGCTCGAGCTTTGGGTTTTACTCGCGAGCCGAGCTCGAGCTTTATAAAAACATGACGAGCTCGAGCCTAGTTGGGCTCGGCCTGGCTCGTTTACACCCCTAGTTCTGTACTTGCTTAATTTCAGCAAAGTTGAATAAAGTATGTACAAAACTAAACAAGTTACCTGAGATTGTGACTTTGAATATGATAACTCTATTTCCTTTAGAAAAAAAAATCCGGCGATCTCAATAGAAACCAAGCGTAACTCACTAAGTCTTTTTCATGGTAGTTCCAGTATCATCGCCACACTAATTGAGGGTTCTTTCAAGTAACTAAAATATATAACTTCAATTGTTAGCATCAGATAAGATTACTTAATCCTCAAGAAATTCTCTGCAAATGTATAGTTTCACATGCTCAGCTGCTGAGGTTTGCAATTTGAACTCCACCTATACTCAAAAGAGAAATTTTAGTGTCAAACAAATCATCACACTTGCTTAAGTATTAAAAAGCACCTAGGCATTATTCCATTTTGTATAAAACATGAACTTCAAAAGTGTATCAGCATTCAATTACTAGCATCTGAAGTCACCTTATACGATTAATAACATAAATTGAAGCCGATACTGGATAAACAAATATTGTATACTACGAACACTAAAATAATAAATAAATACTGAAACAATCAATTAGCCAGCTTATCCATGTCAATAAACGATGTAAAGAAACGATCAAGTGCCGGCAACCAACCAAAATTTTCAGCAACTTCCTAAAAATTTAACTGGTTCAATATAAAAATTAATAGACCAATTCCAAACTAATTTTAACCTACTGATGCAAAATACAGCTTGACACTTGAAAAATACACCTGCTGTTAACACACTTTAGTTCCTAAACTTGCAATACACTTGAAGAATTTGACATGCAATAAAAATTTTAAGGTTACACCATCCTGAAGGTTCAGAATTTGAGTCCTGCATATTAAGTTAGGTTTCATATACCTTCTTTGATCACTATAAGGGCATGAACTACAAGATCTACCAGAAACAACAAGAAGCCCAAAATAACCATACTGAAGAAGCCTGAACAAGCTCATCCAAGTGAGAAAAGGCCAATAATTCATCTTTTTTCTTCTTCCCTTGCCATCGTTCTTCTACCTCTGTACAAAACAAGAGAGCCCCTTATACATTCAATAATAAAGTTTCTCTGTGATTCCATATCTTTGTTCAGTAGCACAAATCTGTCCAACAAATTAAGTACACAATCAGTTAAACAATTTCCACCCCTAAATAGATAGGGCTTATGAATGTTGTTACACTCTACAACTCTAAAGAAACAATATTTTATTACAATTAAAATCACATGGGGGAATGCACATAAAACCTTGAATCAGTCATCAACAATAGGCATATATTGATTTGCCTATGAATACCAAAGACAAACAAACAAGTTATTTAACAAACAAAAAAAATCAACCACCTGTAAAACTGTACTTAACAGAGAACATCCATGGTACTCAGACCCCCACTTTCAGCCAAAAAGTTAAACCTAAACTTCTGCAGCCCACCTTTAACATCCTCACGCGTCTTCGCCTTCGGTACCGCCTTCACAATATTCGGAGACAACACAGACCAAACCTCCAAACCCTCATCCACTTGATTCAAACACTAAAATTACCCAAATCCAGCCTCTTTCCATGTTATGGGAGGAAGGGGGGACATGATTTGGTTAGAGTTGGTGGGGAGGATGGAGATTAGAAGTTTTTAGGAAGGAGGGAAATTTAGGTTAGAGTTAGTGGGCACCGGGGAGGAGGGAAATTAAATTTTTTTTAGGAAGGAGGGAGATTTAATTTGTTTTGGGAAAAATAAAAGCTTGAAATGTAATTCTTTATATTAAATTTGGCGGGTGTTGATACAACAAATACAAGACCAAGGCCTGTAGCGATGTCTCTGGGTGAAAGGGTTCAAGGGTTTCGATTAGCCTAACGCAGGTCGTGGGGTCCCCCCACGTTTGCAAGACGTGGAGAGAGGTTCACTAGTGTTATTGTTGTTCTCCTTGAATTCTAGACTGATATGAAACCAGCCCAGAACATAATCGTTGGAGAAGATGAGTTATTTAGTGTGAAGAAGAGAAGCATAAAGCTAGTTCTCATGGGAGAAGAAGAAGAAGAGAAGCAAGCATGAAGCTTGTTCTCGAGAGGGAGAAGGAAGAATCAGAGAGTTAGGGTGATATCTGCTGATCCTGGTGTGTTTTGCATGGTGGAATGGCCTGCATTTTATAGGGGAAGGTGTTTCTCAAAGGAGAAACCCGTAACTAGTGAATCTGTGCTTGTAGTGAGGGGTTTGCCCATTTGGGGGGTTGAAGGGTTTGGACCTGCGGACAAAAGGGTGTGCTCTCCCACATGGTCTGGTTGCGGCTGGGCAGAAATGGTTCACACGTTAAGTACTGATGTGACCGGACACTGTGCTTGTCCTTTTTACTGTTCACCTGAGTTCACGCGTATTGAACCTCTCAACCTTTTAACCTTTTAAGCTGTTATGTATATTAGTCATTTTATTGAGATTTGGGCTACCCCCGTCATCAGCCCCCCAAGTCAGAGGTGTTTGGGATGTAAGCTCAAATGCTTATGACTTTTACACATTATTTTTTATTGCTTAAAGGCTTCAAGGCTTTAAGGTGTTTGAGTTTTGAGATTTGAATTTCGGAATGATAGTAGATGCGATAGGCTTCAAGGTTTTGAGGCTTGAAGGCTTAAAGGTTTCAACTTGTCTCACTAAAGAGGAAGTTGAGGCTTTTTGTAAAGAATGGGGTATCGATCTAAAGTTTAATCCGGTGGCTCTGGGTTTTGGCAAATCGATCGATTAGTGTTCCGTTGGTTCGATTGCTCTTTATTGCTGAGTTTTCCAACTTGCGTCATCCGTTTTCGGTCTTTGTTCTGAATGTTTTTAGAGTATTATCGTGTGTCGTTTGGTCAGTTACACCCTTAAGGTCTTGCTAGGGTCTTACACTTTGATGTTTTGTGTCCAGCGATAGGGTATGACCCATCGTTGTTGTTGTTCCGCCGTTTCTTCTAGTTAGCCAAGAACGGCGATTGTTTTACCTTTGAAACATCTCAGGTTGATGTGTGTTTAATTTCGTCTATGGTTACTACCCTTGGTTCTTGGAAGGACCGATTTTCCTGGATTTCTGAGTCCATTGTTCCTTTCAGGCTTGTTTGGAGGCATCCTTATGCTGTTTTGAATGAGCTTGAACCTTTCAAACATGAGATAGATGGTTATTGAAGTTTATTAGGGGGTGTCCTTCCAGGCTTTGTCCCTTTCCCGAACATCTTTTAGTGCTGATGGATGTTAGCAAGTTGTGGGACAAGCCGGATCGTGACCCTGTGCTCGTGAGAGATGATCAAGGTATGATATTTTGTATTTTCTGCTTATGTTATATTTTATTTGTTGCAGTTATGTTTGCCTTAGACTTTATCAAGAGCGATGACACATCTGATGTTGTGTTTGGAGATGCCGAGGCTACTTCCGACGAAGATGTTGTTGTTAGGGGCACTGAACATAGGTTCGAGGGTTCAGGCTATGTGAACGTTCCCAATGTCAAGGGTTTCACCGAAGTTGTTGCTTCCAAAGTCTCTACTCATCGTTCGATCTGTTGTTTGATAAAGACTGCAGACCAACCATCGGCTTCTGAGCCGGTGGAACTAAGTAATGACATAGAGGCTTCAGATGATTTAGAAGTTGGGGATAGGGAAAATAAAAAAATGACAAGGGACGGCCCTTGGTGGTTTGGCGGGTAAAAAGGCTGTGAGCTTGAAGGGTTCCGGGAAGGGTGGTGAAGGTTCCACCAATGTTAATTCAGGGGAGGTTTATGTGCCGGATTGGAAGGTCACAGTTGGTGACAACTTCAAGCCTTCATCCGTTTGTGAGGATGTTCTTTACCCATTTTGATTCTCCTGTTGTTTGAGGTTCTTGCTCATCTATGGATGATGACCTAATGATTTCGAAAAATGGTAATGGGTGCTTGTAACCTTGTTGCCTTGCTTCCAGATGGTGTATCCTGATTTCGCAAGAGGATGCGAGAATATGATGTCTTCTCGAAGAAGAGGGATGAGATGAAGGCTTCACTAGCTACTCTAAATAAGGAGGCAGAGGGTTATGCTGGGAGGGAGAAAAGCTGATGTTGAGGATTGATGAGCTTTCTTCCCAACACAAGACTGAAATGGTTGAGTTGGAAAAACGCTTGGAAGCTGACAGGGTTCAAGTCAGGGTTGATAGGGCTGCTTTGGAGGTTCAGAAGTAGGCTTTATTGGAAGAGAAAGATAGGTTGAAAGCTTCACTAGCCCATGCGACTAGTGATAACAAATGGTTAATTGAACATGGATTCCAGCAAGTGGTTACATACCTTCTTCATTCATCGGAGTTCAATAGTGCCTTGGGTGATTCGTACAGCCAGCTTCTTGCTCATGGAAGGCACCAAGGTTTATTTGCTGGTTTTAAGGCATGTGAATCCGGATAGACTCAGCAAAAGTCTTTTCTTTTTCAACCCAAGGCCTTTGATGTTTTGAAAGAAACTGTTTTTGAAGATGGAACACTTGACTTACCCTTATGTGGGTGAGGTTTCCAAATGTTTTGGTAAGCCTCTTTCTGTCTTGCAGGAGTTGTAACCCACTGGCCTTGATGAGGCTGTGTGTGGTAAAGTGTTGAACTCTCTTTCCAAGAAGCGCTCATGCTCTGATGATAGTGAAGAGACGTTCTCCGATGGTGGTGAAGGCTTGAAGGATACAAGCCTTGAAGCTTCTGAGGTAGCAGGTAAAGGTGGGATGAAAAAGAAGAACACCAAAAAGTCTAAGTGTGGTGAAGCGGGTGCAGTAAAGACTGTCGTTTCTGATGCTGCTAGCTAAAAACACTTTGACTTTATTCGTAGCTTTCTTAGCACCTTAAACAATGTTATGTGATGTGTTATGCATAAGTAGGTTTTAGGGGAACCCTTAAGGTTTCCTTTGGTAGTTGGTAGCCTTCAAGGCTTTTGATCAATATGTTAAGTTTATGGCCCTTAAAGCCTTGTGTTTAAAACCGATGTGTTTAGTGCTTTGTTCCACTCTTTCCTTATGTGTTGATGATTTTTTAATGTTGCTGTATGTTTTTGTAAGACAGCTTGGTTAGATACTTGTAGCTTAAAGCCTTCAAGGCTTCCGGTTGTCGTTTGCTGTTTGTGACTTGGTGTTTTGCTTTGTACTTTGGTCACCAAGTTGCATACAGCCTTGTATTGTTGTGTTTATGTCTAGGGAATTGTCTTTGTTGGTTTTGTGTTGTCCTTATGTTATTTATACCTTGAAGGGTTCAGTGCTGCAGTCACTTAGCCTTGGTATTTTTAACAATAAGACATATCACTTATCCTATTTATCATTTTCCTTAGTTTGATCTTGGTTCGTAAGCCTGTTGGTTATGATCTGCTTTTTAGGAAAACTTTCTAAGGCTTAAGGAACATTTGGTGAAGGCTGTTCAGACCCGTCTATGAGACAAGTTAAAGTTGTTCAATGGTCTCATGGAGTTGGATTGATTTAGGAACTCACCCCGTATATAGGTCCATTCAATCCCTTGAACCTATTGAGCGATGTGGCCTGGGAGCTCATCCCCTTACATGGCCCTTGCCATGGAGTGTTTTGCTAGGTTCTCAACCTGATTATAGGATAGAAAAGACAAATTTTTGATAGAAAAAATCATCATTTATTTATAAAAGGTGCGCTTTGATTACGAAGGAAAGATGGAACATAGAACATTCTGTCCACACATGGAACCTTTTAAGGTTTTTGCCATTACGGTGGCAAGGAAGCTTTTTGCCTTGTGTATCAGTAAGCTTGTATGGTCCTCTTTTGTGCTTTTTCGAGAATGGTGTATGGTCTTTCTCGTTTGGGACCAAGTTTGGCTTGATTTTCTTTCTTCCTTGCTTCGTTGTTGTGGAGGACCAAGTCTCCGGGTTTGAATCGTTCATGTTTTACTTCGAGTGTTGTGATAAGCTTCCATCTTTTGCTTATATTTGGCTTCCTTTATAGCGGCTTGGTCACGGGCTTCTTCTAGGAGTTCCAGGTTTAGCATGGTTTCAGCCTGTTTTGCCTCAAGGTTAACGTTGAGTGTTCGTTGTGTGGTAACTTCTATTTCTGTCGCGATGAAAACTTCTGACCCAAATACCAAGCTATAAAGTGTTTTCTTGTGGCTTGTTTTTTCGGTTGTTTGAATTGCCCACAAGTCTTTGGGAAGCTATTCAAGCACTGAGTATCGTGTCTTCCTAATCTTGTTTGTATCCCCTTCACAATGTTTTGATTTGTTTTTTCAATCTGGCCGTTTGATTGGGGATAGGCCACTGAGCTAAACGCTTGTGTGATTCTGAACTCTTTGCACCATGAGCTAAAAGGCTTCTCGGCAAACTGTTTGCCATTATCTGTGATAAGTACCCTTGGAAGCCCAAAGATGCAAGTGATGTTTTTTCATACAAAGTCAATGACTTGTTTGCCCGAGATTTTTTCCTAGCGGCTTGACTTCTAGCCACTTTGTGAAATAATCTACGGTGACCAATAAAAATTTCACTCCTCCTTTGGCCGGTGGGAATGGACCGACAATATCCATTTCCCATTTGTGGAGTGGCCAAGCTGAGGGATGGGAACGAGATCGTGTTTAGGACCTTTGGGTACCGGTGCGTGTATCTGGCAGTATTCACATATTCATAATTGTTCAGTGGTATCTTGGTGCATAGAGGGTCATATGTATTTAAGGTTCATAGATCTTGGACCATAATGAGCTCCGCATATTCCCTCGTGTACTTCCTTGATCAGATGTTGGCTTTGTTTTGGGCTAGCACATCGGAGTAGTGGTGCAAGGTAACCTTTTTGTAAATAATTTCTCCTTGCAACACATACTGCCATGATTTGATGTGAACCCTTTCAGCCTCTATCTGGTCATTGGGTAATTCACCATTTTTGAGAAACTTTTCAATTGGAGTCATTCAATTTGGCCCTTCTTCAGTGATCACATCTTGAACCTCGAGTTCTTGAATTGATGAGGTTTTCAATATTTCGACTAGTACCTTCTTGGTGAGATGGGCGAATGTGAGATATGCAAGCTTGCTTAAGGCATCAGCTCTCTTGTTTTGGGATCTTGGAACTTGTTTGATGGTACAGTTTGGAATGTGTTCATCAGTTCCTTTGATTTATCATGGTATTTCTTTGTGGCTATCATTTGCTTGAGACAAGTAAGGAGTCTGTGATGGCTTGAAGCTTTTGGACCCCCATTTCTTTGGCTAGTTTTAGCCTAGCGATCAATGCTTCGTGCTCGGCTTCATTGTTGGTGGTACGAAGTTCAAGTCGAATAGCATATGTAAATTCTAACCCATCAGGGTTGATTAAAACTAGACCAGCCCCTGAACCTTCGATACTGGAAGCCTCGTTGGTAAAAAGCTTCCAGGTATCAGGGTTGAAGGGTTCAGCGGTGGTTGTATTAACTTCTGATATGGCTTCTTTAGGGACTTACAAGGTGAGTCAGCCAAGATTTGAGCTTTGAGAGCTTTTTTTTTTTTGGAGCATAAGTGATTTTATGTTCACCTAGTTCAACAGCCCATTTGGCTAGCCATCCAAATATTTCTGGTTTTTCAAGCACATTCCTGATAGGTTGATCAATGACTACTTGTATTAGGTGTGCCTGAAGATACCTTCGAAGCCTTCTAGCTGTTTGGACTAGGGCTAGAGCAAGTTTTTCCAAAGAAGAATATTTGATTTCTGCTAATTTTGAAGTTTTTGAAAAAGTAAATGGGTATCTGAACATTGTTTCGTTCGATGATCAGAGCCGTATTTATGGTATTTTCAGCAATCGAAAGGTAGATAGAGGTTGTTCCTCCTATTTTCGGAGCCAAAATGGCTGGGCGTGAAGCCAAGTGTTGCTTCCTTTGGTTGAAGGTTTCCTTTTGAGGTAAAACGCTTCAAAGCTGTAAGCTTTCCATCGGAAGTCTTTCTTGTTAGCACATCCCTTGAGGGTTGTCTTTTATGCTTTGTTTCCCCATGATGTGCCCTAGAAACGAGCACTTTACTGGATTAAGCTTCATGTTGATCTTTCTCGAGTTTTGGAAGGTTTCGAGTATGTCATCGAGCATTTGGTATTCCGTTTTGCTCTTGATCACCAAATCGTCAACATAAGCTTTAATGTCCTTGCCGATTTGTCCGGCAAACGCTTTGTCAACCAGACGTTGATAAGTGGCACCTGCATTTCTTAAACCAAAAAGCATTTTTTGATAGTAAGATATACCTTTATCAGTGTGGAATGTGGTTTTTTCTCCATTTTTTTTATTTAGGATCTGATGGTAACCCTTTTAGGCGTCAAGAAAACACTTGAATGGGAAGCCTGTGAGCGAGTTATCCTTGAGGTCTATATTGTGCAGTGAGTAGCAATCCTTTGGGCATGCTTTGTTCAAGTCTTTAAAATCGATATACATTCTCCAAGACTTGTCGAGTTTTCGAACCATTACGGGGTTGGCCACCCATGATTGATACTTGACCTTCTCGAAGGATTCCGGCTAGAACAAGCTTTTTCCATCTTTTGTATAATGGGCTTATTATAAGATGGGATTCATAACTCATGTTTCAATAATGCTACGGGGGATGCCGGTCATATCTTCCGGGCACCAAGCAAAGACATAGTGCAAGAGCAGCTTTTTAAGGTATGAGATGGTTTCTTTGTAAAGGTTAGTGTTTACCCTTATCCCCTGTTGAGGATATTTTGGGTTTATGTCCAACCCTTGTTCATCGTTTTTATTATTATTATTATTATTATTTGATCTTTCCCCTTCAACCATTAAAGCTTCTTGTGTGGGTTGAAGGGTTGCTGACCCTTTTTTAGTGGGAAACTTCACAGTGCCTTGGCCAACCGAAACTGCCATTCAAACACACTTTGCCATAGCCCTCCTATGATGATATCATAGTTGGAAGGTATGTTGATTACCACAAAAGTGAGTTATTCGGTTTATTCCTTGGTTCCTTCGCTGAAACGGACATTAAGGGTTATTTGGCCTAAAGGCTTGGTAGGTATGTCTGCGATACCTTCGATGGAGGATTCAGATTGTTGAAGCTTTGAACGCTCATCGTCGCTGAGAGGGTTAAAGCGTTTCAAGCTTTTCATCAGCTGAGAGGGTTAGAGCATTTCTCAAGCATGATTTTGGAGGATTCAGACTATTGAAGCTTTGAACGCTCATCGTCGCTGAGAGGGTTAAAGCATTTCAAGCTTTTCATCAGCTGAGAGGGTTAAAGCTTTGTTTTCAAGGTCGACCATGTTCACTTCCTACTTTTTTTCTTCAACCATTTTGTCCTTGACCCCTTTAACCAAGTGAGCCAGTTCGGACTTGACGGCTTTTTCGATCCTCTTTTTGGGTTGGAAGCAATTATTGGTATGGTGACCTTTCTATTCGTGAAACTCACAATACTGGCTTGATTTTTCCAATCATTTGTTTTTTTTTGGCAAAGGTTGAGGAGGGGGAAGCTATGTTTTACCTTTTCAGTCGCCAAGATCTCTTGTAGAGTTTTGGTTAAGGCTGTAAAGTTTATGGTCTTTTCTCGTCTTGGAGGGTTCCGGCCTTCAGGCTTTCAGGAATCCGAACCTTTGAACCATTTGTCATAAAAGCCATACTGGAAGCTCCAGTTAAGAGTTCTCTCTTTTTTTTTTCTTTGATGTCTTCAGCTTATTCTCCTTGAATGTGGGCTTCAGCCCTTTCGAGTGTTTCTTCAAGGGTTTTGGGCAGGCATTTATTGAAGCCTCTTGTGAGATATTTGGCATTCATGAACCCTGCAACCCTAATCTTTTCATCGGCGTAAGTTAAACCTTTCTTCTTGTAACTTTCGACGAAGTCTCTGAGACTTTCATCATCATGTTGTTTGATCTGGAAGATTATCATGGCATCCTTGACATACCTATGTTTTTATAGGGAACTTTTGCTAAGATCGTCAAAGGTCTGAACGCTTCGTCCAGGAAGGTCATTGAACCATATGCGCGAAGACCCTTCAAGGGTTTGCCTGAACATGAGACAACATTCGGAGTTGGGTCATTTTTCAATTCTTGTAGTCCCGGCGAAGATTTGGAAGTAGTCTTCAGCACCGTGATGGCATCTTTATCTGGGTTTGAAACTCGTAATCAACGATTTGTTGGGAGAAGTAAGACAAGTTGTTGGGCTTGTAAGGTTTTGAGAGGTATTTTATTACCCTTGAAGCTGGGTTACCGTTTGAGGTACCCTGGTGAGTGGTTGGCACTTGGTTGATGAAGTTAAGGTTAAAGCCTTGAAGGCTTTCTGTGTCATCACGTGCTGCAAAGGAAATTATGCCATCATCCGTATCATCAGCTAGGGCATAAGGTAAGAGCCTTAAAGGCTTTCTGATGGTACTCATAAAAGATGTTATCATCTGTGTCATCAGCTGGGTCATAAGGTTAAAGCCTTGAAGGCTTTCTGATGGTATTGAATAAGGCATTCCCATGGATGTGCTTATGACCATATCTTGAGCCAAAGGCAAGGTGGCCATGGCTTGTTTTCACGAAGAAGCAATGGGAGGGTGAACACTTGAAGCTGGTGACTGCCATAATTGATCAAGAGTGATTTTATGCCCCATAGGTGCACCGGTTGTAACGGGTTGGGAGGTAAATAAGGGAAAAAGCGGTTGAACTTGGCCTTCCAGAAGCTTAAAGGCTTGAGTGGTTGGTCTGTCACACTAGGGCCAGCTTCAAGGTAAGATGTGGCTGAACGTGAGCTGCTAAAAGAAAGAGATGGAGGGCCAGGTGGTAACGAGGGTTTAGACTCCTCATAATTTAGTCTTATTCTCACCCTTCTTGCCTTTCTAAGTTCACATGCTAGTTGAGAAGAAATCTCAGTTGTAAGAAATTTCAAGCTACTCCCTCGGGTGTTAGATCTATGTGTTCCGGTGTATGCATTGCATCGATTTGAGTAGGTATAACCCCTGACCGAGTTGGGGTTGGTGTTTGAAAAGGAGTGAACTCCGGGAGCATATCCCGGTGGAGTACTTCCGGGAGTAGAAAGAGGTGTAGATAGGACCGGTGAGATCCGACCCGAATTTGGTGTTAAATCGGTGTTGTTAGGCACTTGATTTACCTGACCGAGAGACTCGCTTTCAGACATGATGTAAAGAGAAAATGGAGCTACACAACTGGTCTTTAAGATAAAGTAAGCGGCGTAGCCCCACGGTGGGCGCCAACTTGTTGATACAACAAATACAAGACCAAGGCCTGTAGCGATGTCTCTGGGTGAAAGGGTTCAAGGGTTTCGATTAGCCTAACGCAGGTCGTGGGGTCCCCCCACGTTTGCAAGACGTGGAGAGAGGTTCACTAGTGTTATTGTTGTTCTCCTTGAATTCTAGACTGATATGAAACCAGCCCAGAACATAATCGTTGGAGAAGATGAGTTATTTAGTGTGAAGAAGAGAAGCATAAAGCTAGTTCTCATGGGAGAAGAAGAAGAGAAGCAAGCATGAAGCTTGTTCTCGAGAGGGAGAAGGAAGAATCAGAGAGTTAGGGTGATATCTGCTGATCCTGGTGTGTTTTTCATGGTGGAATGGCCTGCATTTTATAGGGGAAGGTGTTTCTCAAAGGAGAAACCCGTAACTAGTGAATCTGTGCTTGCAGTGAGGGGTTTGCCCATTTGGGGGGTTGAAGGGTTTGGACCTGCGGACAAAAGGGTGTGCTCTCCCACATGGTCTGGTTGCGGCTGGGCAGAAATGGTTCACACGTTAAGTACTGATGTGACCGGACACTGTGCTTGTCCTTTTTACTGTTCACATGAGTTCACGCGTATTGAACCTCTCAACCTTTTAACCTTTTAAGCTGTTATGTATATTAGTCATTTTATTGAGATTTGGGCTACCCCCGTCATCAGCGGGGTTTATGAAAATTTAACTTAATTTAATAAAAAGAGTAAATTACAAAACTCGTCCTTTATGTATGTATATTATTGCAAATTATGTCATTTTTCTTCAAAAATTACATTAATCATACCTAATGTTGACAAATCCTAACATGGTATGTCCTTTACTCTAAACTAAGTTAAAAATCTCAGTTAACTTCAGGCACGTTGGACCCACGTGAGGGCATTAAAGTCCTTTCACCTACCAACTGATTCTCCCCCAATTAAAACCCCCATTTAACCCCAATCGCCCTATTCATTCCCCTGAAATCCCAACTCGTCCCTTAAATTTATCAACGACGAACAACTGCAATGTCTTAAAATTATGGCTTTTTTCCCGCATTCGCATACCACCATTGTTGCTTCTGTGTTGTAATATTAGGAATTGAAGGTGTGGGTTGTTGTGGAATGATGTGCGATTAGGGTTAAATGGGGGTTTTAATTGGGGGATAAATAGTTGGTAGGTGAAAGGACTTTAGTGCCCTCACGTGGGTCCCACAGACGACACAAGTAAGAAATTTGACGTTCAAAAAAACGGGGTGTCACATACCTCGTTAACAAACCCATACAAAGTACAGTTTCGTTATTACCTTTTGTTATCGAGGACATCGCTATTGGGATGGCGAACTTTGTTGATTTCATATGTATGGGGGGGGGGGGTGAAAATGAGGTCAATTTGACCGTTTATAATTAAAATTTTAAGCCCTTCAATATCTTATAATTAAAATAATGGAGAAATAATTAAAATGAGAGAGAGAGATAGAGAGTTAAGAGATGACAAAATTAAGAGATTTTAATTAAATATACTTGGCTAATGTCAATCTTACCCTTTTAATCTAAAAAATGATCAAGGGCCAAGATTAGTTCACTTAGTTCACTATTAAGAAGTTGTTCACTCTTGAACCTATATATATATATATATATAGGCCAGTTAACGTACAATACGGCTTAACGTACATCACGTACGACAGATAATTACGCACGTTCATTTGAAAATCACGCACGTTATAAACTAAAAAACCCAAATCACGCATGTTGGAAAACATTAGTCACGCACGTCATACACACATGTTGTCGTACGTGATGTACGTTAAGCCGTATTGTATTTTACACTTTTCCTATATATATATATATATATATATATAGGGGAGCGCTAAAATGAAAACCACCTCCAGTTGTAAGAACCACGAGAACCACTTTCTGGCCATTAGATCAAGAAGATTGATGGATGAGATTAAAAGCAGTTAAAATTAATATTAAAAACTTTTTGTCTTATTATGTTTTTAATATTTTATTGTTAAAGGGTATATAAGTAAAATTGATTTTTTTTGTCTTTATATATATATTATTTTTAATTGCCTTTTTTGTCCTATTCATTAATTACTTTTCGTCTTAATTATTTTTTATTAAGAAACATATTTTTTTGTTAAAGAATTTTTTGAAATCAGATTTTTATGATAACTTTTTTAAGATTTGTTTAAAAAAAACGTCTTGAAGAGCCTTTTTTTACGGCCCGTTTTTACGCCCTGCTTTTTCAGGCGTCGTTTTTTTAACGCGCCGTCATTTAAGTTAAAAACTTTACGTTTTGCGTTAAAAAATTTACGTTTTGCGTTAAAAAATTTACGTTTTCCGTTAAAAAAATACGTTTTCCGTTTTTACACCCGGCTTTTTCACGCATCGTTTTTTAACGGGTCGTTTTTGCACGCCGTTTTTTACGCTCGACTTTTTCAAGCGTCGTTTTTTTACGCGGCGTTTTTTACGTCCCGTTTTAACGCGGCGTTTTTTACGTCCCGTTTTTTTCGCGGTGTTTTCATGCGCCGCATTCACGCCCCTTGTTTAGGCGCCGTTTTATCACACGGTTTTTTACGTTTTACGTTGAATTTTTTACGTTTTAAGAAAAACTTTTTACGTTTTACGATTTACGTAAAACTTTTTACGTTTTACGTTTTACTTTAAAATTTTTACGTTTTACGTTAAACTTTTTACGTTTTACGTAAAACTTTTTACGTTTTACGTTAAACTTTTTACGTTTTACGTTTTACGTTAAACTTTTTACGTTTTACGTTAAACTTTTTACGTTTTAGGTTTTACGTTAAACTTTTTACGTTTTAGGTTTTACGTTAAACTTTTTAAACTTTTTACGTTTTACGTTAAACTTTTTACGTTTTACGTAAAAAATTTACGTTTTACGTTAAACTTTTTACGTTTTACGTTAAACTTTTACGTCTTACGTTAAAAAGTTTACGGTTTTAACTTTTTTTTTTACGAAAACTTTTTTATGCAAAACGAGGGCACCCAGAAATCGCAACTCGGTAGGTGTCTCAGATAGATTGTTATCATCATCGACTGGAAAAAAAACCAACAAACAAAAATCAAAACAATGAGTGGATTCTTGAAAAAACAGCGTTGGGCTCAGATTTCCCGATAATCAGAGGCTGCAAAGTGGGGTTGCACGTTCAAAAACCTACCCTCCACCATCCTTTCCGCGCCATCGTCATCAAAATATGCGTTTTTTTTACATCATCACCGCCCCAAAATCCAAAAAACCACAATTCAATCGACCACCAGCACCAAGGGGCACCACCAGCACCGCGCGGGCACCACCGGGCACCATCGGCACCGCTTTGCAAATAAATCGACCACCCCCTTCACCCACCCCCTCACCATCGTTCACCGCCGCCCGCCGCTCACACAGCAACCACCTCCAACACCACCACCGCCAAACACCGTCGCTGCAAGATCCAAAACAACACTTTCAATAATAACACTATAAAAAAAGGAAGCGATGTTGACTTTCTTTCTCTCAACTCCTACAGATAGCCAAGCAAGAAACCACCTTTCGTATGCCTTTTCTAGCTTCAAACACATAAACATAAAAACAACACATCTCCTCTTCCATTCAAAAACCACTAACTAAATCACTTTTTTCATTTTTCAAGTTTTAAATTTAAACAATGGTGGCCATATCAAAGCCTCCTGTTGAACTCTTCTTTCTCAAACAAATCATAAACAACCACCACCACCCTCCAACAATCCCGAATATCGACTTGTCGAAAACTGAATCCAAACATCTCCTGGTTAAAGCCTGCTATGATTTTGGATTCTTCAAGCTTGTTAATCATGGAGTTCCATTGAAATTCATCAATAAGTTGGAATCAGAAGCCATGAAGTTCTTCTCCTCTCCACTTTCTTTCAAACAAAAAGCAGGGCCACCCGACCCCACCAACCACCGCCCCACCAACCACCGCCCACCAACCACCGGTGGCGGTTCTGATTCCGTCGCCGTACCGCACCGCCGGATGGTGGTGGCCGGCCTGAGCCATAGGAGTCTGTCAAACCGGTTAAATCTCCTGTTGAAAACGAACTTAAAGAGAGAGTTGATAAAGATAGTGATGTACCTGCAACGAGTGATTTGAATGGTGACTCAACAGGAAGCCAATCTCACTGTAAAAGAATCAAAGCATTTGGAAAATTGTTCAAAATCGTCGGCACAAAAAAATCACCGCCGTACGCCACCACCGGATGGTGGTGGCCGGCCTGTAATCGAGAAGTTAGATGGGGCATGTGGTGAGTTCATATGAAGAGGGGATTTGGGGGTGTTGTGGGTGACCTGTATAAGGACGAGAGGGTTTGAGGGTTGTGCTTCGCCAGAAAACCCCATCTGTCTGAAGAATGGATTTTGAATGGATCTTTGAAGAATGGATCTTTGAATAGAGAAAAGGAAGAGATGAGAGATGAATGTAGATGGGAGAGGAGAGGGGAGAGATGTATTTAAAAAGTCAGGTGATTTAAATGAAGAGAGAGAGGAGATTTGACATTTGGGGTAAATGACCAAAATAACCTTTGGGTTGGCATAATCTAATTGGTGGAGAGTGGTTCTCATGGTTCTTACAACTGGGGGTGGTTTTCATTTTAGCGGCTCCCTATATATATATATATATATACATATACATATACATATACATACATATACATATACGTATACGTATACATATACATACATATACATATATATGTATATGTATATGTATATGTATATATAGGTACGGGATCAGGAGAAAACGCCCTAAAGTGTGAGAACGGTGAGAACGCATCCTGGCCCAACACGTGGGCGGGATATGATCAGGGCATGAGGGGTTTTTTATGTTTTCAATCTTCTTTTATTTCCCAATTTTGCGTAACATGCTACTTCATTTTTGGCGTCTAAGGTTATTTTGGCGTTAATTATATTCATTAACTAATTCGCGTTTTATTTTTTCTTAGATTTGTCACGTTGAATTAATTGTTTTGTGTCACAAAGATAATTTTTTTGTCAAATTTTTTCAGCGTTTTGTGGCGTTGTATAATAATTAACTACGAGTCATTAATATTTTCATAAGATTACAACAAGACCAAATGTTTTTTTATGGTGTTTAGTCAATTTTTTTTGGCGTTTAATACATTGACAAGGTGCTTTGCCAGCACCCGTTCTCACAGTTTCATACTATTAGCGTTTTGGTGTTTGTAGTTTTTAGCATTTATATAATAATGTATTTTATTAGTAGAGAATTAGATAACAAACAACAGATAATTATATAACAAAACAATAGAAAATGAAAATGAAAAAAAATAAAAATGGTAATCTAAATTCTCATCCAAATCTTCGCTGTCATCAACCTCTTCTTCTTGAATTTGTTTTGGCGTTTTGAACCTTTGAATACCTTAGCTAGATGCCAACTTTCCTATATAAACCCCGTCTTTTTAGACGAAGCTTGTTAGTGGCATCCTGTTTTTTGGGTGTAATATTCTTGTTTGGTGGCATGTCGTTAAAGATCAACTCTTGTTTGAATGCTATTTATAATAATGGAGTCCAAAATAACATTTTACATTTGTGTTGATCCCTTCATTCCGTGCATATATTCATCAAGAACAAAGATCACATGATGACATATCATTGTTATCAGTCTTTTTTTCTTGAATATTTGTCCATCTCATTCAGCAAAAGATTATAGAGATAACCACCTCAGAGAAGAATCCATTCAGTGAAAGCTTTGTCATCTGTGGTTTTTTAAACTAACTTTTTGGCGTTTTAAAGTGAGCGGTTTGTAGAGAACATGGCGTTTGTTTTTCTGGGTGTGATCAATTCATCGTGTATAGACCCCTCTCTTATAGGAGTTTTTTGGCACGTAGTTTAGGCGGGATTTTTATTACAATAAAGGATAATAATAAAGTAATCGTCTTTTCAGTTAGTGTGTGTATTTACTGTTTTGTTCAGCTTTTATCAGTTCTAGAGTGATAGACGTCTCATCTTCCAAGTTTGGCGTTTTTTTTTAAATGGCGTTATGCAGACCAAGATGACAAAATACAATAACGGAGAAAACATTAAGTAGGAAAAATATTTTTATTATTTTTTGTGTTTTGTAAGCAATAACTTTTTGTAGTATTTTTTGGTGTTTTGCACCTAAATAGAGAAATATATCATTTAATTATCTTAAGGAAAAAAAAGATTACACAGAAGAAAACTAACAAAAAAAATTAAAACTTTTCGTCAGAAGGTACTTTATCCGAGAAGTATCTATCACTTCCGTCGACTTCTTCCTCGGAGTCTTCATGTAGACCTTCATCCATGTCATTACCTTCACTTTCATCGGCTTCTTGTTCCTAAAGATTCTGAAGCCTCCATTTGAACATGTCTTGCATTAACGCCATTTTTTAGTCCATGTCTGTGTTCAAACAAGTGGCGTGCAATTCTTCCATGAACCCAAGCCCCTGCTTTGTCATGATGTTTTCAAGTAGCTAGTCTTCCTGCTCTCCGTTGTCGTATATAACGGTTACCATTTCTGTTTCATTATCAAGAAACCATGATGTCATGACAGGGTCCGGCTTTCCATCTGTTTTGATTGGTCCAAATTTTCTTGTTAATGTTTTCATAAGCTTATGTGTTTCATGGCATTCGTTATCCAGAGCGATGCCAAGAGATAGGATACCCCTCTGTACTTCAAAATCTTTTTTTTGGCTACTAAAAGTAGCGATTTTAATGTAAAAAATATTTAAAAAAAAAATTGTGTGTTTTTTTATTTTTTTTAGGTTTTTTGAGGGTTTAGTTTTTAGCATTTTAGCTTGGGTGGGGGGGTTTAGGTTTTGGGGGGAGGGGGTTTAGGTTTTTTTTTTTTTTTTTTTTTTTGGGGGGGGGGGGGTAAGTTTTTTTAGGTTTTTGGGGGGTTTAGTTTTTAGCATTTAGCTTGGGGTGGGGGGGGGGGGGGTAGGTGTTTTTTTTTAGTGGGGGGGTAGGTTTTTTTTTTGGAGGAAGGGTGGGGTTAGGTTTTTTTTTAGCTATTTTAGGTTGTGTTCACATTGTTTCTCGCGATTCTAAAACCTAGAAAAACCTAACTCCCCCCCCCCCAAAAAAAAAAACTAACCCCCTCCCCCCAAGCTAAATACTAAAAACTAAACCCCAAAAAAAACCTAAACACCCCCCCCCCCCCCAAAACCTAAACCCCCATCCCCTACCCCCCAAAAACCTAAACACCCCACCCCCAAGCTAAAATGTTAAAAACTAAACCACTAAAAACCTAAAAAAAAAAAAAACAAATCAAAAAACATACAATTTTTTTTAATATTTTTTACATTAAAATCGCTACTTTTAGTAGCAAAAAAAAATTATAATTTTTTTTGGGCTACTAAAAGTAGCGATTTTTTTATAAAAAATATTAAAAAAAATTTGTGTGTTTTTTTTAGCTATTTTTATGTATTTTTGGTTGTGTTCACATTGGTTCTTGCGGTTCTCGCAATAAAGGGTGATTCCTAACGGATCCTTCTCCTATATATATATATATATATATATATATATATATATATATATATATATATATATATATATGCATAGTAAAATTTGCAAAAAAAAAAAAACAACTAATATTTTAATTGGATCACCTATGACCGATAACAACTTATAGATCAAGAAAATATTGAAGTTTAATTTATTTGATGGAATTTAATTATTTGAGAGGGAGCAAATTATACATGTTTTATTTTGATGGCATAAACGATGACAAACAAAAATAAGTGTGATAAAAATTATAAAATTATTTAAACCATGACACACAAATATAAGTGTCGTAAAATTACAAGATGACATACAATGATGACACATATATTTTAATGTGTTTTATTTTTTATTAAATGACATTTAAATTATGACACACAAATATAAGTGTCGTAAAATATTCAGATTTCACAAACGATGACATATTTTTAATGACACACGCGTTTATTTGTCATAAAATTAGTGTGTGTCATTGTTCTTGTATCATTAAAGCTCTTTTTTTCTAGTAGTGCTTAAAACTAATTGCTCATTTTTCGTTTCTTGTGTGAATAACCGCTTGGTTCTTACGACTCTAGAACTTGCCACGACAATACATTCCCGGTCCTTACCAACTTAAACCCGAGTAAGTAAATGACAGAGGCATTAGGACTAACCATTTTTATTTCTATACCATTATTTTTCTTTTTTTCTTTTTTACCACATACCCAAAATCCCCCTAGTTAACCCCTTTGACCCTAAACCTTTTCATTTCTTAACCCAAAACAAACACCTTTTTATCCACCAAAACCTTTTTAGTTTTAAACCCTTTGTTTTAGTAACAAGATCGGTTTTTCTCATGACTTTGAAAAAAAAAAATCTTTGAATGATGAGGATAAAGCCAAAAGAAATAAACAAACAAGTTTATCAAAAATAACTTAGTTTGAATAATGGCTTCATCAAAATAAAAATTGCAAAAAAATAAAAAGTCTTACGAAAACCGATGCTTTTACGCCTTTCGCCCTTTTCTACTAACCACTAACCCAACCACCTACCTTTAACCCAAGCCTAACCCTTCACCCCAAAAGTCCTCTTGATATCTACAAAGGTGTATAGTTAAAAAGGAGGATGATTGATTGCTTGGCAAGCTTATGGTAGGAGTAAGTTCCATGCCGCTCTCGAGTGATTCACTAAAATACATCTTCGGCCGAGTGTTGAGTGATCCCCGTGAGGTATGTGAACTTGTATATAAGTGAAATTTTAAAAAGGCATGTTATGCCCTAATAAGTAATTTATCTTATGTAATGTTTTAAATAAATCATGACGAATAGGACTGTAAATAAATAAAAATAAAACTTAATAAAGAATCTTGGAAATCCCGACACTGTATGACAAGCCCAAAAACCTTATCCTTTACCCATTCCATTTGGGAGTGTAAAGCCACATTATAAAGAGTTTTGCTTGAGGACAAGCAAAGATTCAAGTGTGGGGGTATTTGATGTGTGCAAAATGCAACATATAAATTACATCAAATGTGGCATAAAACTAACCCTTTTTTAGTACTAATGTTGGAAAAAGTATGTTTTTGTCTTCCTTTTGTATTTTCAGGATTAAATGAGCTCAAATGAATAAAAGAAGCAAAAAGGCAGCTAAATCTAACATAAATACAAGAAAAGGAATAAACGTGGCATGCCCGACCCCCCGACAGCATCTTCCCAAGCAAAAACAAGAGAACAGAAGGCTGAACACTCCCCGTGCTCAGTGAGCACGGGGGCGTGCCCAAGTGTCTGCATAAAAGAAAAAGCTGTAGAAGCTTCTATCACCCACCACGGGGGCGTGCCCACCGGACACGGGGCCGTGGTCAACTCTAAGATTCGCAGGATCTGGGGAAATCTTGATAGTACAGATACGCTTCTGCACACGGGGTCGTACTCAGCGAACACGGGGGCGTGGTCAACTAATGCAGACAAACTGCAATTAATGGAGAAAGAGAAGAAGGGTGGACACGGGGCCGTGCCCATTGGACACAGGGCCATGCCCGAGCGTCTGTTCAGGCTATAAATAGGGGTGCTTGTCTCATTTGCAAACCATCCCTTGGTACCACCTCTCTCACACTTCACCCACCACCATCACAACACCATCATCCACAACCATCATCCATCATCCATCATAGAGTGTGTGAGTCGTCTCGGGATCCAAGATTGATCGTAAGAGTTCTTGACAATCAAAGGCCATGTTTGCCTAAGTCTCTTACATCACTTGGTGAAGACAAGTGTCTAGTGTAATACTTTTTATTTTTAATCTTTTCGCACTTTTTATTTGGTTATGTATTAATGACTTTAATAACTAGTTTTTTATGTTGAAGGTGATTCTTCCTTATCGTTTGTCCGTGGTGTCTTGGCATTATTTTACTGTTTATATAAAATAAAAGATTTTCACCATTCATATCTCCACGGTCTATATGGAGATATGTTGGCTACCTAGTCGGGGGTTAAGGGAAAGGTTTGGTAAGAGTCTTGCCTTGTTCAGTGTATAGATCCTGCAAGGACCTGGGTCAAATTTAGTAGGACCTCATTCAATACCCACCGGTATTGGATGGCCGGGGTCCAAACTCTTTGATCCCCTCATATGTAAGCTACTATTAAAACTTTAACCCGACTACTTAGGACTGTATCCCTGCTGACTCAGACTACTTAGCCGAGGGTAACGTCACCTTCAAAAGAGGGACTACCACATTATGCATTAATAACTTAATTAATTATCTTTAAATAATCCGACCCTTTAGGATTGTATCCTTGCTGACTCAAACTACTGGGTTGAGGGTAACGTCACCTTCAAAAGAGGGGCCTACTACAATAACTAAGATAATCTCTTAACAAGTGCAAAAGTGCGGAAATAATCAAAGGTTACACTATACACGAGTCGGATCCAAGTGATTCATCTTGTCTATCTGTTTTTGTTTTTATTTTATTTTTATTTTTATTTTTCAGTATTTTAGTTAGTTTTTATATTTCTAGTTTAAAACCTTTTTCTAAAATTTTGATTTGATTAGACGTTGAAGATAAACCGGTATTAAAAGCTCTTGTGTCCTTGGACGACCTCGGTATCTTGCCAACACTATACTACGCTCACGATGGGTGCACTTGCCCATATGTGTGTTTGGTGTTAGTAAAATATCGTGTTTTATAAATTTTAAACTTGGCTAACGTGTAAAAAGGGTTTAAAAATATACTTAAATATATATCACACCACACGCGCATCAGCATTCAATATCATTCAAAACTCCAAGATGAGATCTTAAACAAATCAAACTCTCTCTCTCTCTCATGCAAATCAGCCGAATATCTCCCCCTAACTCATCAATTTCGAAAATTCTTAACTTATTCATGGAGATTCAATCTCATTCCAAGGTGATTTCAAGGCCATTTGAGGGTTTGAAGGTGATTCCAAGGAGTTTCAAGCAAGAACCAAGCTTCATATCATCTTTTTAATCAAAAAACCCACTTGAATCTTGAGGGTATAAAATTATTCTTTTTAAAAGTGTTCTTGATTCTTAGTGTTGAAAATAATAGTGAAAGGTTTCTCTTGAATCTTAAAATATTTCACAAACTTGAAGGTAATAATAAATGGGTTTTCAAAGAGAATAAAAATGAGTGTGTATATACATGTATGTATGGCCGAAAATTATATGAGTGTGTGTATTTAGTTGTGTTTTGATTTGATTGAGTGATTCTTGAATAGTATGATCCTTGAATGATAGAATACATGCATGAATAAAAAATGTCATAAAAGAATGATCTACAAGTGTTTCATGAGTTGAAAGGGATTTGATGAAAAAGTGAACTTTCGGAGGTTTATGTAGGTGTATATATTTCGTGTATATGTAATCTGTATATATGTATGTATATATGTATGCATGCATGTAAAAGTGTTGTATAATCTTGGATGTGAAAGATTTAAGTATAAATGAGCGTGAATGATTTGAAGGATTAAAGTGTTATGTGAACTATTTGAAAGAAAGTGATGTTAGTGAAACTTTGATGCATATTAAGATCATGTTAGATGATAATGTTATGATATGAGTATATTAAATGCATATACTTAGACATGCATGATGATATGCGATCTTAAAAAGGTGATTTAAGTATGATTGAGTAAAAATCAGTTATGAGCAGATTATAAACACTAAAATGAAGTTATTTTAAAGTGTTTAGTGACTTATAACTTTGTCATAATGTTTGTTAGCTTTGCATGTTGTACATGGTGCATTAAAAGTTGTAAAATACGTGAAATCGCATGATTTATGAGACTTATACAAAAACTGCACTAATCAGATTATAACCACTATTTTAATCAGTAAATAAAATGTATTGTGTTAACATATCAAGTCATTTCAAGTTGGGATGATTATAGTAACGTTTAACGCAAAACTATGCGTTAAAACGGTCAAAAATCAGCTTTTCGAGTGATTTTTATAAAACTGATTTAGATCATTAAGTAAACTGATATTCTTAGTTTAAAAATGAGTATTTTAACTAATTTTAAGTTTACTTGGTGTTTGGTTGGTCATACATGAATTCCGACGCCGAAAATCGTTACCGAATCGCTAAAATACGCATTTTTCAGTATACACAAGTATGGGTAAAATTTTGGGTAAACCATATGTATTAAAATGTGTTATGTGATTTAAACATGAGAATGTGAAAGTATGTTAAGTTTTAACATGATATTGGAAGTCTGGACTTTGCATGTATGTTTGTGCGTTATATACGGTAGAAATGGTAAAAATCGCGTTAAATGTGTAATTTGTTTGTCGAGCATAAAATTTGATACATATGAGTTTTTTTATGTATATTTGCTTTAAAAATGAAAAAATATATAAGTTAACAAGATTTCGCGTGTTTCAATGATAAATTATGTGAACGTTTATGTATATATATTACGACGCGCAAATCGTAGATATACTGCGTATAAACTGGAGTGTTAACGGATTTACATGATAACGGTCACCAATAAAATCGTTCAAGTCGCAAAATCTTAAAATATATATATATATATATGGACTCATATATATATTAACATGCCAACATAATAAAAAACGATGATTTTTCGAGAAAATCTCAAAGTTATGTGAAAATTCTAAGAAAACAGAGAAACTTAGGATTTTGTGATATATTGATTTATAAATCGTTCCTACATGTAATAGGACGTGTAGAAATCAAACTGTGGGATTGCGCTATTTAAAAATACGCACCCAAAGGTGAGTGTCACTAAACCCCTCTTTTTACTGCTTTGTATATGTTTTGGGGGTAGAACACGCCAATAAAATGGTTTAATAATGTTTTTGAAATAAAACATACCTTTTAATATAAAATATATATTTTCGTTGAAAATATATAAAATTTGATAAGTCATACATTTCGAAGTAAAAACGTTTTTGATGAATGAATATTGAAAGTTGGGACGGATGCCGGCCTGGGTCTCGAGTGATGGAGATTCAGGGGATTTGTACAATTACGTGTATTAAATTGTCATATTAGTAGGATATATATATATATATATATATATATATTGTACGTGAGGCGGACATCATATTGTTCTCAAAGAGGACCATGCGCCCTTTATGTCGTTTAATCATTTAAGTATTGCACGCGATGAATTGTTGGTAGATCTATCGGGTTGACAACCCCGTCGTGACCGGTCGCCCCGTGTCAAGTCAAACGACGAATTTAAATTATGTTTATTGTCTAGCTTTGATTATCCTTGCATGGTTAATATATAGTTCATACGTCTAGCTAACATACGAGTCTGAAAATTGACGCAATAATTTAATATACAAAACCTGGGTAATAACTATATTGTCGGGTTCTTAAACTGCGACGGATGACCCCTGGATTTTATTAAGGAAGTAAAACGGACTTTCTAAAAATTATCTGGATGTTTTAAAATAAACACATAATCAGAAAGTTTTCCTTTGGAATGAATTGTTTGTACGAGAATATGTGAACTCACCTTCCTTTGTGTTGACACTTGATTTTAACGTGTTCTACAGGTACTTGAGTTCGGCTTCGGGAATTATGGCATATCTTGTGGTTGTTGATGCATGTTTTGTTACTTAAAATGTTGGACTGACTTTTAAAACTTTCTGGGACGAATGTAATAAGATCCGTGAGGATTAAAACAACTTAACTATGTCGTGGTTGTTTCATAATTAAAAAAACGAAATATTTAAAACTTAGGTTTTAAATAAGATAATATGTCCAACAATTTAATGCATCGATCATCAAGATATAAATGGGCACCAGCTTCCGTCACCACTACGTTTTATATTCCGTTGCGACGTTTTTGGGGTGTGATACGTCTGAGGGTGAAAGGTTGTGCTAAGATTCAACTGTGATCCAAATGCCTTCTGAAACATTTGCCAAATCCTTGACACAAAACGACCATCTCGGTCGGATATGATAAAAACATGCACTCCATGACGTGCCACAATCTCTTTGAGGTACAATGTTCCATCTTCCTTAGGCAACGATTGTGCTCCCATTCCACGTAATGCTTCAGCTCGTAGGTCCTTCGGTTTGAGCGCCTCTTGCTCAGCTTCACGAGTCCAAGTAGCGAGATTCGTCTGTATGGTCATCTCTAAGGCTCGCATCCTTAGAGGTTTTACGCACTCCTTGCGGATCAAGGCGTCCGCTACGACGTTCGCCTTGCCCGGATGATACTTGATCTCACAATCGTAGTCATTTAACATTTCAACCCATCTTCGTTGTCTCATGTCCAATCCTTTTAATCAAAAAATGTGCTGCAAACTCTTGTGGTCAGTAAAGATCGTACAACAAGTACAATATAAGTAATGACACCAGATCTTCAATGCAAATATCACAGCTCCTAACTCAAGGTCGTGCATTGTATAGTTCTTCTCGTGCACCTTCAACTGGCATGACGCGTACGCGATGATTTGTCTCATTGCATCAACACGCAACTAAGACCATGTCGAGAAGCATCACAATAGACCACAAAACCATCGATACCGTCGGGTAAAGATAAAATCGGTGCGTCACAAAGCTTATCCTTCAACGTCTGATAAGATTTTTCTTGTGCTTCACCCCGGTCAAATCTCTTATCCTTTTGGGTTAAATTTGTTAACGGTTGGGCAATCTTCGAAAAGTTCTCTATGAATCGCATGTAGTAACTTGCTAACCCCAGAAATTGTTGTATCTCAGTTGGCGTCTTTGGGGCTTCCCAATTTGTGATCGCCTCAATCTTGGCAGGGTCGACATGAATTCAATTTGTGTTCATCATATGACCTAAGAACTGCACCTCGCGAATCCAGAATTCGCATTTCGACCGCTTCGCATACAACTATTCCTTCTTCAAGAGTTCTAAGATAGCTTGCAGACATTGCTCTCATTCTTCCTTGGTCTTCGAGTATATAAAGATGTCATCAGTAAATACAATCACAAATTTATCCTGATACGGCTTACACACCCGACTCATGAGATCCATGAATACTTCCGGTGCGTTGGTTAAGCCGAACGGCATGGCAAGGAACTCGTAATGTCCATAGCGAGTCCTAAAGGCCGTTTTAGGGATACTTTCTTCTTGTATTCTCAGTTGATGATATCCTGATCTCAAATCGATCTTGGGGTAGTAGCTAGAACCTTGTAATTGGTCGAACAAGTCATCAATCCTCGGCAGGGGATACCGATTCTTGATGGTTGGCTTATTCAACTCTCTTTAGTCGATACACATATGAAGGTTGTCGTCCTTTTTCTTGAATACAACACTGGAGCTCCCCAGGGTGAGAAGCTCGGCCTGATAAATTCTCTTGTCTAGCAGCTCTTTCAGTTGAGTCAATAGTTCTTGCATCTCAGACGGAGCTAATCGATAAGGTGCCTTCACCACTAGTGTCGCTCCTGCCACTAGGTCTATTCGAAACTCCATTCGTTGCTGTGGAGGTAACCCAAGCAAGTCTTCAGGAAAGACTTCTGGAAATTCCTTCACAACAGGGATGTCTTCTGGCTTCGGCTCCTTGGTCTCCTTGTCGACAATATGAGCAAGGAAGGCTATGCACCCCTTTCGGATGCACTTCTGCGCCTTTATAACCAATGTGGGATGTCGCAATCCACTGCCTGATGGGGCCCAGCGACCTCGCATCAACTGCATGAAGTTCGTGTACCATAGTGTTTCATCATTCGCAAGAGGGATGCGAATGATTTTCTCATGACAAACAACTTCGGCTCTATTCTTGGATAGCCAATCCATGCCGACTACAACATCATGACTTCCCAAATCAATAGGTAATAGAAAATTTCCGCTCTCTAAGTTCCAAAGTACAACCCTTAATCACCTCATTTGCTTTAACTAATTTTCCATTTGCCAATTCTATAGAATACGGGACATCTAGCTTACTTGAAACTAGGCCAAGTGTATTATTAAATTATATCAAACAGAATGGATGTAGAGCGTTGGTTAATAGGGAACGTACCCGTAACCACATTGGGATCCTGGCGTGCTTCACGAGCTCTGATCGTGAAGTCACTTCCTCGCGTGGGTCTTCTTAGGGCAATCTTTTCTAAAGTGCCCCACGTCACCACAGTTGAAGCAACCTGGAACTCTACCATTGTTGTTTCCGCCTTGGTTGTAGTTATCATTTCCTCCTCGGTTTGGTATATCTTGCCCAACAGGCATCCTTGTTGTGTCCCTCTTTTCCACATATGTCACACTTAGCTTTCAAGCATCGTCCTTCATGGTGAAACTTGCATTCGTCACATCTCAGCTTAGTCCCCAAATAAACTTTACCACTAGCTTTATTGGTGGCTCCATAAGCTTTCATGCCATGAGGGGGGTTTGCTTCCCTTCTTTTGTTTACATTGGAGTTGTCATGACTTACTTGAGTGCCTTTCTTCAGGTTTGAAAACTTTCTTTTGTTGTTGCCCGAAGACTCCACATGAGTCTTTTTCTTATTTATCTGAGATTTCGAAAACTTTCCCATACGAAGAGCTTCTTCTGTAAGTGCAACACTCAAATCGATAGCCTCTGCGATGGTTGGAGGTTTTGCGGTAGTAACCATGCTCAGGATTTGAGCCGCAAGTCCCTAAATAAACCGCTTGATTCTCTTGAATTCCGACTCAACAAGATAGGGAACGACCCTTCATAAATCATGAAAACACTGAATATACTCGGCAACCTTTGGTCCATCCATTTTCAGATTCCATAATTCGGTTTCCAGTTTCTGGATTTCAGCTCTTGAACAGTATTTGTTGTGCATTAATTCTTTAAGCTCATCCCAGCTGAGCGCATATGCAGCAGTTTTGCCAAGAGTTTGAACTTGGAGGTTCCACCAGGAGAGTGCACCATCCAAAAACAACCCAGAAATATAAGTGACTCTCTGTTCAGGTGCACATTTGCTCATTCTTAACACGGAATTGGTCTTTTTAACCCAGCGAACAAAAGCGACGTCCCTCCCGTGCCATCAAAGTTTAGGGGTTTGCAATCCAGAAATTGCTTGTAGTACAGCCTGTAACACATGTAACACAATTCACGAGTGAGCATTGGCAAAGCACAATTGGAAACATCCAAAAGATTATAATGTGTCTTAGGTGACTTAACATTACCAATTGGAGGGTTATTTCCGGAAGTGCCACCGCTGCGTTCTGAGCGGTTGGCCTCGTGCTGTGCAATTGCCTGTGATATGCGTTCCTAAAGCTCGGCTTCTGTCCTTGGTAACGTGTTAGTGTCTGTGTCACGTCTGGGCAGCATTTCTTCTAACAAGTAGTATCAGGTAGGTTAGACAACATTTCCCAAATAATTTCCTATGAAGTGTATATGTATATATACATATATAACATGAATAATCATCACAGCAAGCAAACATGTAATCACATAAATATCACATGCACATATAATCGACAATGTATAAGAAAACAACCACTAAGCTTTTATATACGTTTGACAACTTGATACATTATTTTTAGAAGAAAAACAAAATGGACTCAACGTTACATCACCTCGGTCATACAAGTTTCATAATACAAAAGTAGTGACTATTTTCCTTCTACATTGGTCTTCTTAGGTCTTTAGTTTTACAAAACGGGCATACTTCCCAAAAGATGGGGGGAGGGGTTGTGCATTACTACCACGTATAGGGGGTGATAATGAAAACGCAGAGATAATGTCATGAGGGTACGTAACTTCTTCCTCGGAACCGAATTGTGCCTTGTAGCAACCGTAGAGCGGTTTTCCAAGGTGCGAATGCACTACCCAAACGATGGGGTGCCTTACGGGATAGAGAGTGTAGAGTTGCTGATAGGGGTATAGGTAGTGGGTGACATAGGTGATGGGTGATAGGGTGCATGTGAGGTGAAGGATGAGAAGAATCTTTTCTGAGCGTTAGCTATCTTCACTTGCTTAGATATCGGGTCCCGAACGACTCGTATTACGGGTAGAAGTGTTAGGCATGAAGTAGGCAAAGACGGACTTCCTACCTTGTAGAGTGTTATAGTAACTATCTCGGTTAGTGTTCTACTAGATGAAAATTTGAACAACTTTAGAAATTTCGAATGGGTGGTGATCATTAGCTTGACCCGCAGAGTCCACTAGGATTTCCCCATGCACTACAAGTTGTTATTACGTGGGCCCCCATAATAATATATTGTCTTGCATGGTCACCCTAATTTTCTCTCGTTTGAAGCAGCTGATCAGCCAGAGAGGGGACACTACTATCCTTATACCTTCGACGCAGATGGGACCTTTATGATGTCCACGCGCCAACGTCCGTTGTCGTTACGCGCGAAGTGGCACAATGCTAGACAAAATAGGAATAAAGAGAGTTCCTAGTAATAGTAGTTGGAGGGGCACCTTCAAGATGAGTACCTCATCTTCCTTGTCTGGACAAGAGTGTCGTCAAGCATGTTTCGTAAAAGCCACAGGGACCTCATCCCGCTGATAAGGTTGTTATCCAAGGTTACCACCTCCGCCTCGCCGTCATTGCCGTAGTCAGGCACCTTCACATTTGAGGGGGAAGAATGGCCATCTTCTAAGGAAATCAAGCTCAGGGTCTCTTTTGGTAATTACATCGGCCATAAGTGTGATAACTGTCAAAATTTCGGGTATCCGTACAATTATTAAATAATGATTAGTGCTTAATGACAATGCTGAATTACAATTAATTACTTGAATTACTTTCTGATTATTACCATATACATACATGTGCATCATATATTGCAAATGACATATCATTACTGCATACAAACTTTGTTGATTCGAATGATGCACGAAACACCGGCATCACAGTTATCAGACAAATCATAAAAATGCTGACGGAGTTCAGTAAAAAGACAGACATTGTATTGAGACACAGAATGAGCCAGAAACCAAGTATTACACTAGTATAGTGTGTAGGAAAGTAAGGATCACAAAACTGCCTTTCTAGAGATAGTTTAAGTACCGGAAAGTGCCTAAAACTCAGATAAACTGCAGAATTCAGCAAAATTCAGTATTTAAACAACTTAATATCATGCAGAAATATGATTAAATGATTCTGAATGCTTTCCTAAGTGTCGGGAATCAAAACTATCACGGAAGGTAACATAAAGCACACTAAACTGCGTAGTTTAGCACCTTAACGAACCGGTAACCAACCGAACAACCAGACACTACCTGAAACACCAAATTTTCACTAGAAGCATTGTTTTAACATTACCAAGCTAGTTATGGTCCCCGAACATCATAACACACTATATAATCACATAACAACTAAACACCTAACTAATTCCTTTAGATTTCAACTATATAACTAACTATATAGTTAACCCCTAATCTAGACCCCCCCCTCCCACCTAGTTCACGGCCCAACTTGTGGGACCCACTATTGATTTTATTTGTTATAAAATTGGATCATGTTTCTTCTTTTTAAGACATAAAAACCATTAGGAAATAAGAAGTTGTGGGATTTTATAAGTAACCTCAAGATTATGCCATTTCATTCACACACCACAACACACACTTCTTCTTCCTCCCTTGGTTTCGGCCGAACTCACATCACCACACACCACCACCCTTCAATCAAGTTTCATCCATTCCATTACTACTCAAAGGTGTTAGAAGCCGTATAAGGAAGCTTGGAGCTTTCGGAAGTTGAAGGACCTTCACCATTTGCTTTTATCCACTTCATTTCTTCCATTGATCATCCCTAGCCTTGAGCTAGTAGTAAGAACACTATACTCTTCATTTTACATCTTGATTAAATGGTTAAAAGAAGATACATGATGTTAATCTTAAAGAACACTAAGAAACAAGACCATGAAACATGAACATAAGCTTAAAATCATAAGAAATCTTGATGTTTATGTGTTATTATGCTTGTTGATTGTTGTTTTTTATGTTGATCATCATATGATCTTGCTATATGATGATTAAAAACATAATCTAGCAAGATGAGAGGATGAGAATGTTAAAGATTAATGGATCATCCTCACATAAGTCATGAACTTGAAAGAATAAATTGTTTTCTTGTTAAGTGATGATTAAAGTAAGATGTAAGTTTTGTAGATCTAAGATTTCAAGAATGATTTTTCAAGAAATCAAGTTAAAAATACACAGTTTACTTAATCTTGGTTCTTAAAGAAATCAACCATATTTTTAGAGGTTAAACAAGTGTAGAAACACATGTGTAACAAGAAAAATCCAAGAAGAAACATTTTTAGAAAATATGATTATAAGTTGTAAAGAAACATTTTCTTTAAAAATGATGTTTTTAAGGAAACAACCACACTTTAAAGGGTAACAAGACTTACTAAATACACTAGTAAGTTACTACACATTTTTATAAATTTTCAAGTTCATGAAGTAGTAGTTTATGCTTGATTTTGGCAAAGATGGTAAGTATAGATTGATTGTTGATTGATTGTGTTGATTTACAAAAGAAAATGATATGCCTTGAAGGCATGGAAACCTCTATTTTTAGGGGAAACTATGGCAAAATTTTTCTAAAAATTAAACACTTAGAAAAATATTTCTAAACAAATATTTACAAGTGTATTTTAAACCATGAATTTTCATATAAAGTTTGCCATAAATTTTTGTTACAAAAATTACAAATATTGGAGGTTGGTTTTTATAAATAAAATTGGCTAAATATTTATTTAGGAAAAATATACTTAGAAGTCACCATGTGTGTGATTATTGGTATATTATGTGTTTTAGTTGTATTATTTTAGGACTTGAAATAATATAACTCATCAAAATACCAAAAATTACAATCCAAAATATTACCAAAATTCCAAGAGAATGAACAGATAAATTGTACCCAAATTATTGGTGAAACCGAACTAAGGAATATAACTCACAAAAATATTCCGGAAAATTTATTCACAAGTGTATTTTTGGTAAATAATATTTTGGACACCAAGAGAACAAAAATATGATTTTTACAATTATTACAAAACATATCATATTTTTGACAAGGAGAAAATATATTATTTTTGGGCAAATAAAAATATATATACTTTTCTTGGAATTATTAGAAGATGTATTATTTTTGGAAGAAATATATATATATATTCTCAAACAAACATGAAATACATTATTTTTGGGAGAAAATGTATTTTCTTAAATAAACCTGAAACATATCATTTTTGGATGAAAAATGGATTTTATATATACTTTCTAAGTTAGACTTGGAAAAATATTATTTTTGAGACTTGTATGAGATTTATAAATATTTTTGCCAAGGGAAAAATTATGAATAATTTTTCTAAGTAATTTCTTAAAATATATATTTTGGAAATATATATTGATGTATTTCTATTAAACATATCATTCCGGAAAAGTTAATACAAAATTAAGTATAAGAATACTTGATAATTACAAGAAAATATGTATTTTCGTACGTATAAATACCCACCGGAATACGCCACCGATATTTGGCAAAAATATACAAGTATAAGAATACGAATACAAATACACCCATCCTTGGGAAGGATATACATGTATGAATACATAAAGGAAACAAGTTAAAATATATTATTTTAACAATTATTCCAAAATGAAATAAATTTAATTTAAGTTGAAATATTTATTATTTTAACAAATAATTGTATAATTTGGAATAACATTAAGGACACAATGAAGCATGACTCAAAGACACTAAGTAAACTTAACACCCATTTCTATCTTGATGTTTGATGCATTATAGTGTTGGACAATATTACTTATTTAAAACATAGATTTTAAACTTAACACCCCAAAACACGACATAACCATCACAAGATAAAGTTGTCTTTGATCCTCACGGATCTTATTACATTTGTCCCAGAAAGTTTAAAAGTCAGTCCAACATTTTAAGTGACAAAACAGGCATCAACAAACACAAGATACGCCATAATTCCCGAAGCCGAACTCAAGTACCTGTAGAACACGTTAAAATCAAGTGTCAACACAAAGGAGGGTGAGTTCACATATTCACATACAAACAAATTATTCCAAAGGAAAACTTTCTGGTTAGGTGTTTATTTGAAAACATCCATATAATTTTAGAAAGTCCATTTTACTTCCTTAATAAAATCCATGGGCCTTCCGTCGGTTCATCAACCCGACAATAGTGCTCTTGCCCAGGTTTTGAATATTAAATTATTGCGTCAATTTTCAGACTCGTATGTTAGCTAGACCATACGAACTATATATTAACCATGCAGGGATAATCAAAGCTAGACAATAAACATAATTTAAATTCGTCGTTTGACTTGACACGGGGCGACCGGTAACGACGAGGTTGTCAACCCGATAGATCTACCAACAATTCATTGCGTGCAATACTTAAATGATTAAATGACACCATTGGCGCTTGGTCCATATTGAGACCATTTATGATGTCTTCCTCACGTACAATATATATATCCTACTAATATGACAATTTAATACACGATGTTTTACGAATCCCCTGAAATCCCCACCGAAATGTAAGCCTATGTTGTTACTTACTCTCTTGAGACCAAGCAATATTAGTACCAGCTATACAGTTGTTTTCCCCCATACATATATTCATCAAAAACATTTTATCTCGAAACGTATAATTTATCAACTCCATATATTTTCAACGAAAATATATAATTTATATTATAAGGTACGTTTTAATCCAAAAACATTATTAAACCTTTTATTGGTGTGTTCTACCCCCAAAACATATACAAAGCAGTAAAAAGAGGGGTTTAGTGACACTCACCTTTGGGTGCGTATTTTTAAAATAGCACAATCCCAGAGATTGATTTCTACACGTCCTATTATATCTATATAGGAACGATTTTAAATCAATATAATATCACAAAAATCCTAAGTTTCTCTGTTTCTTAGAATTGTCACATAACTTTGAGATTTTCTCGAAAAGTTATCATTTTTTATTATGTTGGCACGTTAATATATATATGAGTCCATATATATATATGATTTTGCGACTTGAACAATTTTATTGGCGACCATTATTGTGTAAATCCGTTAACTCTCCCGTTTATACGTAATATATCTACGATTTGCGCGTCGTAATATATATACATAAACGTTCACAAAATTTAACATCGAAACACGTGAAATCTTGTTAACTTATCTATTTTGTCATTTCTAAAGAAAATATACATAAAATATCTTATATGTATCAATTTTCATGCTCGACAATCAAGTTTCACGTTTAACGCAATTTTTACCGTTTCTATCCACACAAAACGTACAAGTATACATGCGTAAGCTAGATTTCTAATATCATGTTAAAAACTTATCATATTTTCACATTCTCATGTTTAAATCACATAACACATTTTAACACATAAGGTTCACCCAAAATTTTACCTATACTAGTGTATATTGAAAAATACGTATTTAAGCGATTCGGTAACGGTTTCGGGCGTCGAAAGTCACGTATGACCAACCAAACACCAAGTAAAGTTAAAATTAGTTAAAATACTCATTTTTAAACTAAAAATATCAGTTTACTTACTGTTCTAAATCAGTTTTATAAAAATGTACTCGAAAAGCCGATTTTTGACCGTTTTAACGTATAGTTTTGCGTTAAACGTTACTATAATCATCCCAACTCGAAACGACTTGATATTTTAACACAATTCATGTTATTTACTGTTTAAAATAGTGGTTATAATCAGATTAGTGCAGTTTTTGTGTAAGTCACATAAATCATGTGATTTTACGTATTTTTCAACTTTTAATGCACCAAGTACAACATGCAAAGCTAGCAAACATTATGACAAAGTTATATGTCACTAAACACTTTAAAATAACTTTATTTTAGTGTTTATAATCTGATCAAAACTGATTTTTTACTAAATCATACTCAAATCACCTTTTTTAAGATCACATATCATCATGCATGTTCAAGCAAATGCATCTAATGCACTCATACAACATCATCATCATCCTTTATGTTCTAATCATACTCAAGAACACATTAATATCATATTTTTACATAACTCAACTTATATCATCCATCATCACACAATTCATTCATACATAATTACAGGTATCTTTCATTCATGAGTATATGACCAAAATTTACATGCATGCATTCTATCATTCAAGAATCATACTATTCAAAAATCACTGAATCAAAAATCAAAACACAATCATATATACACACACAAAAACCTACGGCCATACATACATACATACATACATACATACATACATACATACATACATACATACATACATACATACATACATACATACATACATACATACATACATACATACATACATACATACATACATACATACATACATACATACATACATATACACACCCATTTCCATTTTGTACAAAAACCCATTTGTTATTGTTTTCAAGTTTGTGTTTTATACCAAGAACAAGAGAAACTTTCCATCATCTTTATCATCACTAAAAATCAAGAATGAAATTTTGAAATAAGTTTATACCTTTCAAGTTTTTAGTGGGTTTTAACAAGATTTTTGATGTTTGGAGCTTGTTTCATCTTGAGAACACCTTTGGATCTTCACACCAACTTGAAACTTGCTTGAAATCCACTTGAATCTTCAAGAAATATGTTTGAATTTTTGAAAATGAGGGTTTTTTGGAGTGTACGGTTTTGAGAGAGAGAGAGAGAGAGTATGAAGGAATTTTGAGTGTTTGTGTTGGAATGTGCAAAGTGTGGAAGATATCATCTCTTATGTTTTCAAGAAGCAACACATGGCATTCATGCAAGGGAAAAGAGAGGAGGTGGGGCTGCCATGAGGCCGCCACTTGTCCCTCTCTCTCATGTATATACAATTCTTACACACATATATATATATATACAATATAGATTAAAAACTGGTATTTCACTGGATACCGGGTATTTTATCTAGCGTTTAAATCCCGTTTTAGTGCGTTTTAATTTATTTTTAATACTCTATAAAAATAAACTCACCAAAATATTATTGAAGAATATTTTGTTTGCCTGGACTGGCTACGTTGCCGGTATCTGGCAGTATGCGCGCTGTGCTGCGCGGTACGCGCTTAAAATCGCAAAAATAGGGATTTAAGCGTTTTTATTTATTTTTATCATTCTATAGTAATAAACTCATCAAATTATTATTAAAATGATTATCAGTTGCCTTGACAGGCTGTGTTGACAGTATTTTGTCGGTACACGCGCTGCATCGCGCGGTACGCGCTTAAACTCGAAAAATAGAGTTTCTTAGCGTTTTAATTTTTTTTTTCTCACGAATATGATTAAAATTATTATTCTAATCATAACAGACTATTTTTAGGATTTTAACACTAATCGGGTGGTCACCGACATTCGTTTCGCATTTTAACCGTTACGCGATAAGCGTTTATCTTACCGTTGCCAACATAATTTTTATCAAAGTTTAATTTTACCAACTCATTAAATTTCACATATAAACATCATAACCAGTCAAATACAGCCCTATTACCTATTCACAACACATGTTACAATTGTACGGTATGGCCTGAAAAGTCGGGTGTCACAGTCTCCCCCTGTTTAGGAAATTTCGTCCCCGAAATTTTTACTCTACAGGTTTTGTTTTTGCACTGGGTGGAATCAGCAAAAACAGGTTTAATGAATATAGTCTTATAGTTTCTGCGATAAACTTTGATTCTTACAAAGAATCTTCGTAGACCTATATTACATACATCCTCAATTCCTAATCTCACATCTCAACTCTCTCCACCCTTTCCATGGTTCATCATTTACAAGCACTTAATCAAGAAGATTAAGTCAAAGTTCCACCAATTCGGGTTCTACAAATGTATATTTACATATGCATTACCCCGTATCTAAGATAGTCTGAGTTTACACCCGATTGATCCAACTCGAGATGGGCTCTCGAAAGAATCAAATCTCATAAACTCGTCTTCCTTCCTTCTCGCATTCATTTCAGATATCCACAAATGGCCAAATCAATAAATCGCATACACGACTAGAATGTTGTAATCTCCTGTCCGGTTATTAGCATAACTCTTCTAGCTATACGTACTGCTTCTACGGTGCTTCGATAAACTTCCGTTTATCTTCCAAACAAATCTCTATAAAGAACAAAATCAGTGTATTATCCATTATACACTTTCTCAACTGAACCTAAACAATACATCATGTACACTACTTAATTTGTATGGTAGCTTGAGCCTATAAGCGACTGGTCCAACTCAAGATGGGCTCCCGAAAGGACCAAGTCAACATGGCTCAGTTTTTCTTTCTCTGTTAACTTAATAATATCCTTTAAAGTAACTCCTTCAACAGAACCAAATCTTCAATCTGGAATCGCAATAGTCCCCTTCAATTGTCCATGTATTCCTTCTGTCGATCAATTGGCGACTTTTAACCTTCCCTCGATCTATGCAAATCCTGTCGCTGGTTTCCTAGATAAACTAAGGTCTGGTTAATTGTCCTTTGTCACGTCAGCTCGACAAAGTGATAATCGATACTTCCATTCATACAGGGCTTCAAACCAAGCAACCTAAATACTAGCGTGTTAATTATTATTGTAAGATAACTCTGCCAAAGGCATGTGAGTATCCTAAGTTTCTTCGAAATCCATCGTACACGCTTTCAATATTTCCTCTAAAGGTTTGAAAAGCTTCCTCTTACTTTTCTGCCCAATCAATTTCCCTTTTCCTTTTGAGGTTATTAGTGTCGAAGGCTGCACTAATCTAGAGAAATTATTAATAAATCTCCGGTAGCACCTAGCTAGTCGTATGGATCATCATACTCCCGACGGGGTTTTTGGTGCTTCTCATCATTTGATTGCTCCAATCTTAGACGAATCTATATGCATACATTCCTTATTCCTTAACAACTCCATAGTTAACCTCAATGTTTCTCATGAGTTTTCTTGGCTCGCGTGAAAGCAAGTATTTCGTCGACGAATATTATCACGAATTCATCCGATTAGGGTTTCCATACCCTGTTCATGATATCTATGAATATAAATGACGCATTAATTTAGTCAAAAGGCATGACTAATAACTAGTAATGGCCACATCGTGTTCGAAAAGCAGTCCTCGGAATATCTTCGTCAACAACCTTCAACTGATGATATTCTGATCGTAGGTCAATCTTTGTGTTGTAGCTGGATCCCTGTAGCTTGATCGAACAAATCGTCAATCCTCGGTAAAGGGTACCGATTCTTGATAGTCAACTCGTTCAGTTCTCCGAAATCATCACACATCCTGAAGGATCCATCCTTCTTTCTCACAACAGAACAAATGCACTTTAAAACGAAAAGCTTGATCGAATGAAACCCTTGTCCAGTAGCACTTCAAACTGACTCGACATTTCTATCATTCTCATACGGTGCTTAATCTATAAGGAGATTGTGCAATTAGGTGCAGCACCGTGTGCCAGATCGATTCAAAATTCGATCTGTCTCGCAAGGGGAAATCCAGGTAAGTCTTTTTAGGAAAACTTCTGGATAATTGCGAACAATAGGAATCTCTTCGGTATTCCTACATTCGGCTTTCGTATCCACCATGTTAACTAAGAACGCAGGATAGCCCCTTTTGCAACCACTTGAGCATCCTCACAAAACTGACGTCTCTCAACCATCAACACTCGACACTCGATCGGTCTTTGTGAACAACTTTCGCTTCTCCACTATCATCAGGACGAGGTATCCTAGCTAGCTTTTTGAAGTGATAGTCCCCACTTTGCTCTTGGATAATCAATCCATTCTCACATCCGCGTCAAGGCTCCCCAGCTCCACTGGAAATAAATCGACACTAGAACTATGATCACTTAACTAAATACTACAACCGCAAACAACCTCACCAGTTTCCATCAACTTACCAATTGCTAGTTCTATCGGGCACTTTATACTTAACTTACTTGTAGGTGAACACAAAAATGGTTCAAAGTTTCTCGAACAAAACTCAAGTCAGCTTTGGTATTAAAAGTATGAACATAGATTGGTTTTTGATTCGAAATATACCGGTAACAACAACAAGATCATCTCGTGCCCTCCCAGCACTCGCCTCAACGGCTTTGCCCTTTGCATCCTGTCCTTTTGGTTTTGGGCAGGCTCTTTTGTAGTGTCCTTGCTCACCACACATGTAGCATCCCTCGAGTGTACCTCCCTCCGATTTACTCTTACCATAGCACTCGCGAGTCATATGTCTAGTCCGACCACATCTGGCGCACTTTCTCCGCTCATCCTCGTGAGTCTTCTTCTCAAAACCAATCCTGCCATCCTTGGCATTATCCTTTCTCAAACCTCTAGAGTTAACCACATATGCTTTCCCCGAACTGCGTTTCTCATCACCCTTGTCATTGGTATCTTTTCTCAAACTCTCAAACCTTTGCTTTCACGAATACCCAGATCTAGGCTCGGAATGCGGAATTATTTGAATGGTCGATCCGCTGTGACGGCCCGACATCACGCATACCGTTGCCACGTCATTGCATAGGGTACCAGTAAATGATCTTAGGTTACAACCCTGGATTGTTTTATGTGTACATCTATGTACTGTTCACAAAGTTAATGAAAAATCAGGATTACGCTCTGATTATATCATAACACAGGAACTACTAAAACTTTCTGATCATTATATCACCTGAAGGGTTTCTGATCTGTGTCCCACCAAAACCATGCCCATGAGCATTACGTCCACATTCCTGGCCATTATTTTGGTTAGCAACGCGCTGTTCCATGGCAGTAGTAACGTGTTGGGCTATGAGTTGTGCCAACTCCTTCAGGGTAATAGGTAGTCCAGAACCCTGTCTCGCTTTTGGCGGCATTTCGTTGTTTCTATTATTACAACATAATATCAACATAAGACGATATCCAAAATAGTTCTATCATTAAATGCTAGTGGACTATACATTGCGCATGTATAATATCCACGTATTAATGAGAACAATTCCTAAACCAAAAGAAACCCATTTGATATTTATACCAGAAATTACAAAGCTTGTTTTTAGTACTAAATCTAATCAAAATTCGGCGTGTCTACATCAACACCCGCAACAAGTCTATATGAAATTTCCTTCTAAATATCTGAAAATTTAGCATGCAAGCCATAAATAGGGTTCATCAAATGAGATATACAAAACAAACAACAGAAACAACCAACAACTAACGCTTCAATCCCTGGAAGTTCAACATCTTCCTAACAAGCTCTTCTAGCTCATCATAACAGTCCATCTGTCCTTCTAAGTCCATCATCGTCTCCATGCCTCCGCGTAATGTGGCGAACTGACGATCACAGTGAGAGCGATTGACCCAAACCCCTTTCTGCCTCTTCAAAGTGGACGCTGTCTCAACTCTCGAAGTCGAATGCGATCTCTCCAACGGGTCGAGTCCTATTCCTACGGCGAGTGTAGACTTAAAAGAGGTGTAGCAAAACACATGACTCGAGTAACGGAATAGACGATTCTGTAACGACGGCGAACGAATCTCAAGTGTAGGCTCGACAGTATCAGTGATCAGAACTACTAATGGCTCTATAGGCCGAGATGTAACATATCGTAACCGTACAAAGTAAGTGTGTGATCAATATGAATAGTAACACATAAGGCCCAAATAAACAGGAAATCATGTATGCACATAAACACATAAGGGTTTTCATAGATGATAAAATTTTCATGTTTATTTAAAAATCTTGGCTTCGAGAATTTTGGACTTTAATCTCAAAATTCTTCGGTTGAAGTCTAGTGTTTTCCTCCGAAAACATCTAGTTCGCTAACAACCATTGGCTCTGATACCAACTTCTGTCACACCCCAAAAACATCACAGCGGAATATAAAACGTAGTGGTGACGGAAGCTGGCACCCATTTCTATCTTGATGTTTGATGCATTATAGTGTTGGACAATATTACTTATTTAAAACATAGATTTTAAACTTAACACCCCAAAACACGACATAACCATCACAAGATAAAGTTGTCTTTGATCCTCACGGATCTTATTACATTTGTCCCAGAAAGTTTAAAAGTCAGTCCAACATTTTAAGTGACAAAACATGCATCAACAAACACAAGATACGCCATAATTCCCGAAGCCGAACTCAAGTGTCAACACAAAGGAGGGTGAGTTCACATATTCACATACAAACAAATTATTCCAAAGGAAAACTTTCTGATTAGGTGTTTATTTGAAAACATCCATATAATTTTATAAAGTCCATTTTACTTCCTTAATAAAATCCATGGGCCTTCCGTCGGTTCATCAACCCGACAATAGTGCTCTTGCCCAGGTTTTGTATATTAAATTATTGCATCAATTTTCAGACTCGTATGTTAGCTAGAGGATACGAACTATATATTAACCATGCAGGGATAATCAAAGCTAGACAATAAACAGAATTTAAATTCGTCGTTTGACTTGACATGGGGCGACCGGTCACGACGGGGTTGTCAACCCGATAGATCTACCAACAATTCATCGTGTGCAATACTTAAATGATTAAACGACACCATTGGCGCTTGGTCCATATTGAGACCATTTATGATATCTGCCTCACGTACAATATATATATCCTACTAATATGACAATTTAATACACAATGTTGTACGAATCCCCTAAAATCCCGACCAAAATGTAAGCCTATGCTGTTACTTACTCTCTTAAGACCAAGCAATATTCGTACCAGCTATACAGTTGTTTTCCCCCAAACATATATTCATCAAAAACATTTTATCTCGAAACGTATAATTTATCAACTCCATATATTTTCAACGAAAATATATAATTTATATTAAAAGGTACGTTTTACTCCAAAAACATTATTAAACCTTTTATTGGCGTGTTCTACCCCCAAAACATATACAAAGCAGTAAAAAGAGGGGTTTAGTGACACTCACCTTTGGGTGCGTATTTTTAAAATAGCGCAATCCCAGAGATTGATTTCTACACGTCCTATTATATCTATATAGGAACGATTTTAAATCAATATAATATCACAAAAATCCTAAGTTTCTCTGTTTCTTAGAATTGTCACATAACTTTGAGATTTTCTCAAAAAGTTATCATTTTTTATTATGTTGGCACGTTAATATATATATATGAGTCCATATATATATATATATATATATATATATATATATATATGATTTTGCGACTTGAACAATTTTATTGGTGACCATTATTGTGTAAATCCGTTAACTCTCCCGTTTATACGTAATATATCTACGATTTGCGCGTCGTAATATATATACATAAACGTTCACAAAATTTAACATCGAAACACGCGAAATCTTGTTAATTATCTATTTTGTCATTTCTAAAGAAAATATACATAAAATATCTTATATGTATCAATTTTCATGCTCGACAATCAAGTTTCACGTTTAACGCAATTTTTACCGTTTCTACCGCACAAAACGTACAAGCATACATGCGTAAGCTAGATTTCTAATATCATGTTAAAAACTTATCGTATTTTCACATTCTCATGTTTAAATCACATAACACATTTTAACACATAAGGTTCACCCAAAATTTTACATATACTAGTGTATATTGAAAAATACGTATTTTAGCGATTCGGTAACGGTTTCGGGCGTCGGAAGTCACGTACGACCAACCAAACACCAAGTAAACTTAAAATTAGTTAAAATACTCATTTTTAAACTAAAAATATCAGTTTACTTACTGATCTAAATCAGTTTTATAAAAATTCACTCGAAAAGCCGATTTTTGACCGTTTTAACGCATAGTTTTGCGTTAAACGTTACTATAATCATCCCAACTTGAAACGACTTGATATTTTAACACAATACATGTAATTTACTGATTAAAATAGTGGTTATAATCAGATTAGTTCAGTTTTTGTCTAAGTCACATAAATCATGTGATTTTACGTATTTTACAACTTTTAATGCACCAAGTACAACATGCAAAGCTAGCAAACATTATGACAAAGTTATATGTCACTAATTTCACACCCCAACCGCGTAAAACAACAAACCATGGCGGAAACATCGGGGAGTCGTGTGGCAGAATTATTGTTTCAAAACACATGATAATTAAAGTTAAGTTTTACAAGCTTAAGTTATTACATTGTCTTAGTTCAAACAAAACAGATAACATAAAAGATGATAATTTTCTTGATTTTAGATTGCTAAAGCCCAAGTCGCCCTAAGTGTAGCTCGCTCACATCAAACATTCGCTCCTGAAACATATGTGAAAGTAAATACGTCAGCATAAAAATACCTGTGAGTAACATAGGTGTAGTGTTGAAGATTCATGACTTTGAATGTTAAAAGAAATGTTTAATGAAAAGTAGTCATGAACCTTATAAAATATTTTCTTTTATAAAATCATATGAAAATCAAATGATATAAAAGAATGATGTATGGTTAAGTGAATAACCAAATAAAAATAATATGTATAAAATATGTCATGCCTTGTCTTTGTTGAAGTGGTTTAGATAACGCCACGATATGCAATACAATAAAAGCACTTATATATAGGAAGTACCAGCGGCGTATCCACCATGCTTTTATCATATTACACACGTCTCGTTACTTAAATCACTTATTAATAATCATGAAATAATGTCTTGTTTAAATGTCAATGTCATGTGTAACCCATGTCCAATGTCAAATGTCCAGTATAAACCATGTCATGTATGGCGAATAAATAGTATTTACTCTGTGACAACCCGTGATTTACGGCTCTTAATTACGTAATTAACAGATGATTAACGCGATAATAAATAGTGTTTACAATGCATATTAACTTAATTAGGCCTTTGTAGTGCCTAGGAACGTTTATCCGACTTTACAGTACACGTATGGTGATTTACTGGAAATCTGCTGAATATTAAGCGACAACGAACTGATTCCGTACAAAATACTGACAACGCCGACAAATACGAATGTTACACGAAAATTTTATGTTTATGAAATTAATTTTGTGGATTTATTGGGCTTCCGTGCGACACAAATGCAAAACGTGGATTAAAACGCGACGATAGGAAACGCATCGGCAACAAGACGGAAGCGACGAAGACGCCTGTCACTTTCAGAACTTACATTTTACGCCATATTAGATCCGTGATAAAATTTTAGTAATTACAGTCGAAACCAAACCGAAAAACGGATTAGAAAGGCCAACGTCGGATTTTACGCGATTTTTACCGATAACGACGCGCGAGAACGGCAACGACAAAAACGACATTATTTTACAGGTTTTAAAATCTAAATTTTTTATTTACGACGTTTCGCAGAGCTCGGGTTTGGAAAACGGGTTCGTAGGAACGAGCGGGGCACTTTACACGCAACATTGGGCTTGTGGGCCTTGGGCCCAAGCCCAAAGCCCATCTACTAGTATATAAAGAGGCCATGCCCTCATTTCTTCTCATTTGAGCATCAAACAATAACACACACACACACATGGTGCTCCCAACTCTCTTTACCCTCTCTCTCTAGAACCCGGATTCCGGCAAGGAGCCGGTGAAGTCCCGGCGGCGACGGCCGGTTAACGCGGTGGTGCGGCGGCGGAGCCGCCGTAGGCGGTGGCGGTCCGGCGGAGTTCCGGCGTCGATTTTTCCGGCTAAACACCCCTACCCCCACTAAAACAAACCTCCCCGATGCGATGGTGACCTCTGTTTTTGAAGATTCTGAGCCGGTTGGGCTCACGCGCAACTCCGGCGAAGTTCCGGTCAAGATTCCGGCGAGCTTATTTTGGAATTTTAACTCCGTGCATGCGTAGATCGGCCTACTAGGAGCCTTTCTGCTTATTTTCAAGACGTTTACTTTTCCGGCGATATTCCGGTAAGTCTCCGGTTCCGTTTTACGTTCTTTCTTTTCTTTAGCGTCTTGGCTCGAAGTAGATGAGTTTTGGTTGCGGTTGTGGATGTTTCAGGAGGTGACGACGGTGAAGGGGGTGGTACCGACGGTGAAGGCGGTGGTGGTCGATGACTGGCCGGCGACCGGAGCCACGCTGTCTACGGCAGTGACGGTAATGGTGGTGGTTTTGTTCTGGTTCCAAGCTTGTGGGTTGGTTCAAGTTCAATAAAGTGTCGGTTCGGGTGACATCTCGGTTCGGTTCGGTTGACTCGGTCAAACCGAGTCAACAGCGGTCAAACAGTCAACAACAGTCAACTGGTCAACAGGTTCGGGTCAACGGGTTTAGCCGGGTCAGATTCAACGGGTTCCGGGTTCGGTCAACTGTGGTCAACGGACGGTTCGGGTCAGATTTTTGAAGCGTTTCGGGTCGACTCGGTCGGACCGAGTCAACTCGGATCAACTCGGTCAACCCCGCTTTTCGACACAAGGATTTGGTAAAAATTAAAGTCGCGATTTATATTTACATTGTTTTATTTATTCCGTGAAAACGAGCTCGAACCGAACGATTAAAGTATAGCTTACGTTCCGATATATTTGACAAATTACATATATTATAATTGATTATTGTTGAATTTTTGAATAAATAACGACAACTTGTGTTGTCGGAGGCGTCCAAAAACAGAGGAAACTCTGCCCGTTTTTCGAGAAAAATCCGTAAAACAAATCGCGTTTTAATATAGCCGATCAACTACAAAAGCCTTTTAAAAAAAAACAGTGTATGAATTTCGATAACACTTTATGATATGCGAAAGCGACGATACGGAAATTATATACAATAAATATAGTACTTTAAACTTCGAAACTTGACAAATCTTTTATAAAAACAATATACTTACTATTATTGTTTCAAACGCCGATAATCCAGTTTCGTTTATACAAATACATACAGTTTACATATGTATTTCAAATGCATATAATACGACTTCTTTTATACATAAATATAGTGTTATATATTTATTTCGGATATCAAACAACACGACGATTCTTTCATTAAAATAAATATAGTTTATACATTTATTTTAAATATCAAACGGCTCGTATTCCTTTTATTAAAAATAGATATAACTTATCTATTTATTTGAAACATGCGACGACTCGATAAATCTTTTACAAAATAAATATAACTTTTTATATTTATTTCAAACGCCGAAACGACATATACGTATAATTTGGCAAATATATACAAGACACAATATATATAATACAAGTTTATTATATTACTTTTATACGAATATTCCTATATACACAAACGATTTCTCGAGACGACAAGCGACCTTAACAATATATTTATATGTTTTGATATAAATATTTATTTATTCCTAATATCTCGAGAATCAAGTCTTTTCAAGGCTTATTGGTTATTATCGACAATAAATGACACTTATCAAACATGACCTAATCATTTTCGATAAGTTAACTACTTACCGTTGAATCGTTCGACTAACGATTCGGTAGAGCTCGGTGACACGTAGACTAGTTACCGCTTTTATTTAGAAACTTATAAGACATTCCGTGTTAGGAATATTGTAGAATGCACGCTAGCAAGTCTCATCTTGGAAACGACATCACAAAGTCGTATATAGCTAGCTTTGCACAGGAATATTCAGGTGAGTTCATAACCTCACCTTTTTACGGTTTTACATTTTTGTAAATGTTTTCGGGGTGGAAAGACATGCACGTTTTGCAGAAAACACACAAAGTTCTCGATGAACAAAGACTGCATATTTTTAGACAAAGCACGTTTTGCAAGAACATACAAAGCTTTTGAACGAACGAAAACTCATATTTCTAAATCATATTACGAATGGATTCCGAGGAACTCAAATGGTTTACGAATGGATTATACTGAATATACCAGTTTTTACAAAACAAATGCGTATTATCGAAATGTGATTGATTTTTATGACTAGGGGAAATTAGCCTTAGAGGCTGGGGAGGTTCAGCCTTAGAGGCTGGGGTAAAATACATGCGACAATTATTACAGACATTTTACAATTATTACAGACATTTATTTACATGGTATGGTTAGCCTAAGGAGGGTTTACTACTAGACTAGATCATGTGAAGGGTGGGCACAACACTTGAGGCCATTAATCCTCATTATAGGACCGAGGGACACAAGAGTGATAGATCTATTTGGGTGTAGCGAGCCCACACCCGTGAGGCCGGGGCGGCCCATAGAGGTGACTGTGTCTTCCAGCTGGAAGCCCGGTAACAATTTTGCTAGGTTTGAGTTTCCCTGCACTTTTTCACACATACCAGTGGCTTTGCAGCCCATTGGTGATCTCTTTTTCCTTAATGCTACATACTAGGGACTTTTATTCATACATGAAAGGTTTATACATACTCACAGAAATACTTGATTTTATACAAATTAAATGTCATATTTTTATACAAATTCAAAAAGCATAGGGTTATGCGGGCATGAAGTCAAAGTCAGGGTGGGCATTGACGGGTATACGAACATTACAAATACGAGACTTTACAAATACATGGTTACAAATACAACGTTTCCATATAACTTGGCAAGAAAATGATTTCTAAATTCGTTTTCTCAATATTATTTCACAAACCGGTTATTCAAAAGATTTATTTCAAATCTTTTACAAACAAACTATGAACTCGCTCAACTTTATGTTGATTTTTCGCATGTTTCTTTCTCAGGTTACTTTTCAGAAATCATGGCACGGTTGGAATAGGAGAACCATGTGGAGTCGAGTACTTAGTGGGCGTTCAATTTCTAGAAAGTCTTTGCTTATTTGCTTCCGTTGTGCGATGAAGATACCAGTCCAGTCACGCCAGCTCTGATAATTTCGGGGTGTGACATACTCAACCCAAATGCATAATGTCATGTATAAATAAATGTCTTATGTAATCAAATGTCTTGTACAAAACATGGTCTTTGAATAAACAAAAGTTTAAAACAAAATTTATGTTTTGAAAACCATTGCTTTTATCGATATGAACATTTATACGGTTTGTCTATCGCATACACTCAAGCCTTGAGACTGTCGGATAAACCCTTATCAGGATCAAGGTTTATCAAAAATGTATTCGGATTCTGTCATTCTCCTTTCCGAAATTCCTAGAAAGCGGGAACGGGATTTGTCAAGTCCTATAGCGCTATTACATACTACCGAGCGGCGTGATCAATGTTAATGAATGTACTACTTCGTTAAACATACCAAATGTCTTTTTCAATGTAAGCATGTCATGAAAATGTCTTTGTAAAACCATGTAACAGGCATACTAAGTCAATATGCCAAGTAAAATGTATTTGAAATAATGTATTATATGTAATATGTAACAAAACATGTATAATGTCATGAAAATGGAAAGTAAAGTTATGCACATATGCTTCACCCCAAAACATTTGGAAAACGTAAAAATAGGGGAACTATGTACTCACCTTTGGGTGCGTTTTTATATGTTAACACAATCCCTCAAATTGTTTATTCGTCCTAAATTAAATAAGAACGATTTAATAATAAAAAAACTCACAAAAATACCTAAGTTTCTCCGATACTTAGAATTTTCACACAACTTTGAGATTTTCTCGAAAAGTTAATATTTTTTATTATCTTGGTGTATTTATATATATATGAGTTCATATATATTTTAAATACTTTACGACTTGAACGATTTTATTGGTGGCCCTCATCATGTTATAAGCAATATATCTACGATTTGCGCGTCGTAATATATATACTCAAATGTAACATACTAATAATAGCGTAATACACATAATCTTGTCAAGTATTAACATGTCATAATACACATATTATAAAACACATAACACATTGTAACACATAAAATTTACCCATGAACAACCCATTATAGTGTATGTTGAAAAACACGTATTTTAGCGATTCGATAACGTTTTTGGGCGCCGGAAGTCACGTATGACTAACCAAACACCAAGTAAACTTAATATAAGTTAAAATAATTATTTTTATATTAAAAATATCAGTTTACTTACTGATCTAAAACAGTTTTATAAAAATCCTCCGAAAAGCCGATTTTTAACCGTTTTACCGCATAGTTTTGCATCAAACGTTACCCTAACCATCCCAAATCGTAACGACTTGATATTTTAACATAACCCATGTTATTTACTGAATAAAATAGTGGTTATACTCATGATAGTGCAGGTCTCACATAAAGCACATAAATCATGCAAATTTCACATATTTTACCATTTTCTAAGCTATATGTACAACATGCAAAGCTATCAAACCTATGACAAAGTTTCATGCCAGTATAATATACCAAATAATGTTATTTTTAGTGTTTATAATCTGTTCTAAAAATTTTTTGTCATACAATCATTTGTTTATCATTTCTTGAGCTTTAAATCAACATGTATTCTTATGTACAAATGTCTAAAGCACACTATCATATCATCATCATTTCATATGAATTTAAATGCATCAAACATGTAATTTATTCATGTTTATTTATTGATTTAATTGAACATTCATCATATCATGCACAAATTATCAAACACTTGCATTTTGACTATCATTCAAGAACATGCAACAACGTAAAAATTCTCAAATATGTCTAATAAATTTTCGGCCATTTACATGTCAAAATACTAACATTATTTCAAATTATAACTCATGATTCAATCACTCCTTTATATCTCTAACATTTTTGCACATAATCTTGTTCATGCTAGCAAACATCTTAACAAGTATTTATCAAAAATCAACTCAAACTCAAATCTCATACACATACATATATATATACGGTTTTATATACACACATATATACTACCATTTTTATTTTGTATCAAGAAGCATTTCTTTTTAGATTTCAAGTTTGTGAAAAATTCCAAGATTCAAGAGAAACTTCCAATCATCAAGAACAACCAAGAATCAAGTGTATGATTTAAACATAAACTTTATACCTTCAAGATTCAAGTGAGTTTTTGATGAGATTTTGATGATATGGAGCTTGAAATCACTTGAAAACACCTTGGAAACTCCTTTGGATCTTCACACCAACCTGAAACTAGCTTGGAATGGAGTTTGATCTTCAAGAACAAGGTTGCAAAATTGGAAATGAAGGTGGTGGTGGGGTGTACGGTTATGGGGGAGAGAGAGAGTGGAAGATGGAGTGAAGTGTTGAGTGTTGTGAAGTATGATGAAGATCTTGTAATCATAGGCCATACTTATAATCTTCCTCCCTCAATATTATGGCAACTCAATCAAGCAAAGATCAAATATAAAATAAGAATGAAATCTAGGAGATATGATGTGATCTTGGTGGGGTCCTTGTGACCGTGAATTATATGGGGGGGGGGGGGGTTAAAATGTAATTTTGAATGGTAAAAATAGATAATAGTTGGAGGTTAAGTGTAATGTCTAGTGTTTTAATCCCGGTTTATGGCGTTTTATATTATTTTTATTATTCTATAAAAATAAACTCGTCAAAATATTACTGAAATAAATATCAGTTGCCGAGACTGGCTGCGTTGTCTTGCGTTTTGCAGTATAAGCAATGTGTTGCGCAGTAACACGCGGTACGCACTTAAACTTGAAAAATAACGTTTTTAAGCGTTTTAATTTATTTTTTCAACACGAACATGATTAAAAATAAAATTTTAATCATAACAGAATATTTTTAGGATTTAAATATTATCCGGGCGGTCACCAATGTTCGTTACGCAGTTTTGTCGCAAATAGTTCTAAAGTTCGAATAAACATGTTTTTGCCATACCGAATCCTTCGAAACTTATTTCTAAGTTATGTAAAGGGTATTTAGGGTATGTTTGGCTTATGTCACAGTTCCGGAGTGTACGTCGCGTTAAACTGATTATGTTTACGTAACGGTTTATGATTTCACTTCCAGAACAGGTTTGAGAGTTCGGAATTGAACAATGATTGAAAACGTACTAATGTCACAAATAATTAAACAAATATTGAAATTAAAACACCATATTCCATTAAATACAAAGTTGTTTGGAATAGTACAAGGATTAAAATACACAGATGTCACAGTCTCCCATACTTTTGGAAATTTCGTGCCGAAATTTAATTAGAGGAAACTTATGGGAAAAGGTGTAGATATTTCGCCTTCATTTGATCCTCTCGCTCCCAAGTAAACTCTGGGCCACGTTTGGATTCCCAACGAACTTTGACTATCCGTATTCGCTTGCGCTTGAGCTTCTTGACTTGATGGTCCAATATTTCCACAGGTTTCTCGACGAAGTGCATCATGTTGTCGACACGAATTTCATCAAGGGGGATGTGGAGGTTTTCATCAGCCAAACACTTTTTCAGATTGGACACATGGAAAGTTGGATGAACATTTCCAAGTTCAGGAGGCAGCTCAAGTCTGTAGGCTACTTTTCCGATTCTTTCAACGATCTTGAATGGTCCAACATATCGTGGTGCAAGTTTTCCTTTCTTCCCAAATCTGATTACACCTTTCCAAGGAGATACCTTGAGTAGGACGAGATCACCGACTTGGAATTCCAAAGGCTTGCGTCGTCTATCCGCGTAACTCTTTTGACGGCTTCTAGCTGTTAAGAGGTTGTCGCGAATTTTCTTGACTTTGTCTGTAGTCTCTAGAATGAGTTCAGGTCCAGTGAGCTGAGCTTCACCAATCTCATTCCAGCAGACCGGTGAACGACATTTTCGACCGTATAAAGCTTCAAAAGGAGCCATGTTGATGTTGGAGTGATAACTATTATTGTAGGAGAATTCGATCAATGGAAGATGTGAATCCCAACTACCACCAAAATCGATCACACAAGCTCTAAGCATATCCTCCGATGTCTGGATTGTTCTTTCAGATTGTCCATCCGTTTGAGGATGATAAGCTGTGCTCAAATTGAGTTGGGTTCCCATTGCAGATTGCATGGTTCTCCAAAAGTGAGATGAGAATCGAGCATCTCGGTCTGATATGATGTTCAAAGGAACACCATGTCGGGATACAATCTCATCTACATAGATCTTGGCAAGCTTTTCAGCAGAGAGATCCTCACGGATTGGCAAGAAGTGAGCAGATTTTTTCAAACGATCAACTACTACCCAAATGGCATCATGACCTTTATTAGTGCGCGGTAGTTTGGTAATGAGATCCATGGCAATGTTTTCCCATTTCCAAATCGGTATCTTTGGTTGTTCCAATAATCCAGAGGGATGTTGATGTTCTGCCTTAACCTTCATACAAGTAAGGCATTTTGATACGTATAAGGCAATGTCTTTCTTCATTCCCGGCCACCAATACTGGGTTCGAATATCCTTATACATTTTGTCTGCACCAGGATGGATTGAATAACGAGACTTATGAGCTTCATCCATCAACAAAGTGCGGAGATTGTCTTGAATTGGAACCCACAAACGGTCCATGAAATAATATAACCCATCGTTCTTTAGTTCAAGATGAGGAGTAAGATGATATGGTAATTCCTTACCCATCAAATTCTGTGAAACACAAGTACGTTGAGCTTGAAGGATGCGGGTTTGAATATCAGATCGAACTCGAACACAATGAAGCTTGACTCTTTCTTTTCGACTTAACGCATCGGCTACGACATTCGCCTTACCAGGATGGTAGCGAATCTCGCAGTCGTAGTCGTTTAGAAGTTCTACCCAACGTCGTTGCCTCATGTTTAATTCTTTCTGATTGAAGGTGTGTTGGAGACTTTTGTGGTCTGTGAAAACCACACATTTTGTTCCGTAAAGGTAGTGTCTCCAAATCTTGAGAGCAAAAACCACAGCGCCCAACTCAAGATCATGAGTTGTGTAGTTTTTCTCATGGATTTTCAATTGTCTTGACGCGTAGGCTATGACTTTGTTCCTTTGCATAAGAATACAACCAAGGCCTAGATTCGATGCGTCATAATATACGACAAAGTCTTCGTTTCCCTCAGGTAAAGACAACACAGGAGCGTCGCAGAGTTTATGTTTCAAGGTCTAAAAAGCTTCTTCTTGTTTGGGTCCCCACTCAAAATGTTTATTCTTTTGAGTTAAGGCTATGAGAGGAACCGCAATCTTGGTGAAGTTTGCAATAAAGCAGCGGTAATAACCCGCGAGACCCAGAAATGAACGAACCTCGGTAGGAGTAGTTGGTGTATTCCAATCCTTAATCGCACTGATTTTGGCGGGATCTACATGTATGCCTTGTTCGTTAACAATATGTCCCAAAAATTGAACTTCCCTAAGCCAAAATTCACACTTGGAGAATTTAGCGAAAAGTTGTTCCTTCTTTAGGAGTTCCATTGTTAGACAGAGATGTTGTTCGTGGTCAGCTCGTGTCTTGGAATAAATCAAGATGTCATCAATGAAAACGATGATGAACTTATCTAAATAAGGCTTACAAACCCTATTCATTAAGTCCATGAAGACGGCAGGAGCATTCGTTAAACCGAAAGGCATAATAGTAAACTCATAGTGGCCGTATCGTGTACGGAAAGCAGTCTTGGGAATATCTTCTTCGGATACATGAAGCTGATGATACCCAGAACGTAGATCAATCTTCGAAAAGCAGGTAGCACCCTGAAGCTGATCAAAGAGATCATCAATGCGAGGTAGGGGATATCGATTTTTGATGGTGAGTTTGTTAAGCTCACGGTAATCGATACACATTCGGAATGATCCATCCTTCTTCTTTACAAATAGGACTGGTGCGCCCCAAGGGGAATAGCTCGGACGAATAAATCCTTTGTCTGATAACTCCTGCAGCTGCTTCGATAACTCTTGCATCTCAGACGGTGCAAGACGGTATGGAGATTTAGCAATCGGGTTAGAACCAGGTACAAGGTCAATACGAAACTCGATTTGACGCGCTGGGGGTAAACCAGGTAAGTCTTCAGGAAAAACCTCAGGATAATCCTGAACGACAGGGATGTCTTGAACAGTTTTACCCTTGTCTTTCTCCTCTACGACATGTGCCGAGAAAGCCAGATAATTCTTTCTTAGGTATCTATGGGCTTGGGTGCTTGTCATCAGTTTAAGGCTACTAGCGGGTTTATCTCCACGAACTTCTAAGACTTCACCAGACGAAAGAGGCACACGAACAATCTTGTCAAAACAAACCACCTCTGCACGGTATTGGGTCAACCAATCCATCCCTACTATAACGTCGAAACTGCCAAGTTGCATTGGCGTGAGATCAATGGGAAAAAGATGATCGTTGAGGTTCAACTGGCAATTTCGAATGACGGAATCAGTACAAAGGATTCACCACTGGCTAACTCTAATGTCAAGGGTTTTCCTAGTTTTGTTCTAGGCTTTGCAAGCAATGGTTCAAAGGCTAGGGATACAAAACTCTTGTCGGCACCCGAATAAAAAAGAATAGAAGCAAGTTGGTTGTTAACATAGAACATACCGTTCACCACCTCATTGTCAGCACGCGCTTCATTGGAATTGATGTTGTATGCTCGTCCACGAGCCGGGTTCGCATTAGCCAACTTCGGGCACTTGTTCCTGTAGTGAGTCAAATCTCCACAATTGTAGCAAGACCCAGGCGGAAAAGGAGGTCCTGCAGGATTTGCTGGCTGTTGGGCAGGGTTTTGTGCCGCTTGATTCGGAGCAGGAGGAGAGCGATATGTGTTAGCCAAATGGCCATATCTTCCATAGTTGTTGCAAAGACGACACTGAAGATGTGGTTGATGATGACAATTGCACTTGTTACAAAGAGGTGCAGTACCAACATATTGTTTCTTGGCAGGTGGTTGTGCTGGCTGGGTAGGAGCAGCTTGATTGGTCTGTGCAACAACGGCAAAGTTCTTGGAAGCCTTACGCTTCCTAGATTTCTTCGAGGTTTCAGCTTTCTTTCCCTTCTTCTTCTCTGTATTGTCAGATGGTTTCTTGTCACCCTTGCGGTGGAGTTTACCCTTCTTGACTTGAGACTTAGTCAAAGTTGCAGCTAGCTCAATAGCTTGTCTAACCGTGGTAGGGTTGCTGCCGGTGACAATATCCTGAACGGGATCAGGAAGACCATCTATGTACTTTTCAATCGCCTTGTCCAAAGGCGTGACCATGGTGGGACACAGCAGGCTTAGTTCTTCGTATCGGTCTGTGTAGGCACGGTGCTCTCCACTATCTTGCTTGAGATCGTGGAATTCGTTTTCCAGTGCCCTCAGTTCATGATGAGGACAAAACTCCTTCATCATAAGTGCGCGAAGCTCTTCCCATGTTTGAGCCATTGCCACGTTGGCACCTCTGTCCCTCATCACACCATTCCACCAAGTAAGCGCCCTTTTCTGAAAAACACTTGATGCAAACTCAACCTTTCGCTCATTCGGGCATTGAACGTGATGAAACGTACTCTCGAAACTCTCGAATCACTGTAGGAGCCCAGTTGCTCCTTCTGACCCAGAAAACTGAAGCGGTTTAGCCGAATTGAAAGTCTTAAAGTTGCACGGAACAGGTGCGTTGTTATTGTTGTTTGCTTGGTTTAACTGAGTTACTAGGTTCGGGAGTACAGCAGCAATTTGCTGAGCGATAAAGGCTGCCATTGCGGCGTCTTAAGTTTGATCACGTTGAGGAGGCATCTAAAAGAAAAGGAACACAAGGAAATGTATGAGATTGACATAAGACAATCAAAAGGAGTATTGAAAACATCGACAACACAAAGGAAGGTGGTCATTTGTCCGTTACTTAAAACAAACAAATAACACAGTGACTAATCAAAGTGAATAGGTCTACATAATGCATAATGAAGACATGCTTTAGCTTATAAGTGGACACTCACCCCAAGAGTTCCCAGGTAAGAGTGACTGGTCCGATTATGTGGATTTGTACGAACACTCTAGCCTTAGACAGAAAACTCAGGGTACAGGCACCCACCCTTCCAGATTGCACGTGTTCACATTATTAAGACCCAAACTTTGACGAGATTTGAAAACTTTAAAGGCGTAAAGCCTAAAAACAAATCATCTAAGAATAGATGATTGGTTTTCAAATGGAATCGAGATTTGTGTACTTGTTTTGGTAATCACCTAAGGATAGGTGATAGTATTGTTTTAAGATCTAAACACAATCTAAACACAAGGTAACTTGTGTTAGGGTCCTAGAAAGGTTACAGTCTAGGTCAAAATTTTAGTAATAACCTAATTCCCTATAACCATGAGCTCTGATACCAACTCTTCTGTCACACCCCGACGGCGTAAAACAACAAACCGCGGCGGAAACGTCGGGGAGTCGTGTGGCAAAATTATTGTTTCAAAACACATGATAATTAAAGTTAAGTTTTACAAGCTTAAGTTATTACATTGTCTTAGTTCAAACAAAACACATAACATAAAAGACGATAATTTTCTTGATTTTAGATAGCTAAGGCCCAAGTCGCCCTAAGTGTAGCTCGCTCACATCAAACATTCGCTCCTGAAACATATGTGAAAGTAAATACGCCAGCATAAAAATGCCTGTGAGTAACATAGGTGTAGTGTTGAAGATTCATGACTTTGAATGTTAAAAGAAATGTTTAATGAAAAGTAGTCATGAACCTTATAAAATATTTTCTTTTATAAAATCATATGAAAATCAAATGATATAAGAGAATGATGTATGGTTAAGTGAATAACCAAATGAAAATAATATGTATAAAATATGTCATGCCTTGTCTTTGTTGAAGTGGTTTAGATAACGCCACGATATGCAATACAATAAAAGCACTTATATATAGGAAGTACCAGCGGTGTATCCTCCATGCTTTTATCATATTACACACGTCTCGTTACTTAAATCACTTATTAATAATCATGAAATAATGTCTTGTTTAAATGTCAATGTCATGTGTAACCCATGTCCTATGTCAAATGTCCAGTATAAACCATGTCATGTATGGCGAATAAATAGTATTTACTCAACCCAAATGCATAATGTCATGTATAAATAAATGTCTTATGTAATCAAATGTCTTGTACAAAACATGGTCTTTGAATAAACAAAAGTTTAAAACAAAATTTATGTTTTGAAAACCATTGCTTTTATCGATATGAACATTTATACGGTTTGTCCATCACATACACTCAAGCATTGAGACTGTCGGATAAACCCTTATCAGGATCAAGATTTATCAAAAATGTATTCGGATTCTGTCATTCCCCTCCCGAAATTCCTACAAAGCGGGAACATGATTTGTCAAGTCCTATAGCGCTATTACATACTACCGAGCGGCGTGATCAATGTTAATGAATGTACTACTCCGTTAAACATACCAAATGTCTTTTTCAATGTAAGCATGTCATGAAAATGTCTTTGTAAAACCATGTAACATGCATACTAAGTCAATATGCCAAGTAAAATGTCTTTGAAATAATGTATTGTATGTAATATGTAACAAAACATGTATAATGTCATGAAAACGAAAAGTAAAGTTATGCACATATGCTTCACCCCAAAACATTTGGAAAACGTAAAAATAGGGGAACTATGTACTCACCTTTGGGTGCGTTTTTATATGTTAACACAATCCCTCAAATTGTTTATTCGTCCTAAATTAAATAAGAACGATTTAATAATCAAAAACTCACAAAAATACCTAAGTTTCTCTGATACTTAGAATTTTCACATAACTTTGAGATTTTCTCGAAAAGTTACTATTTTTGATTATCTTGGTGTATTTATATATATATGAGTTCATATATATTTTAAATACTTTACGACTTGAACGATTTTATTGGTGACCCTCATCATGTTATAAGCAATATATCTACGATTTGCGCGTCGTAATATATATACTCAAATGTAACATACTAATAATAGCGTAATACACATAATCTTGTCAATTATTAACATGTCATCATACACATATTATAAAACACATAACACATTGTAACACATAAAATTTACCCATGAACAACTCATTATAGTGTATGTTGAAAAACACGTATTTTAGCGATTCGGTAACGTTTTTGGGCGCCGGAAGTCACGTATGACTAACCAAACACCAAGTAATGTCTAGTGTTTTAATCCTGGTTTATGGAATTTTATATTATTTTTATTATTCTATAAAAATAAACTCGTCAAAATATTACTGAAATAAATATCAGTTGCCGAGACTGGCTGTGTTGTCTTGCGTTTTGCAGTTTAAGCACTGTGCTGCGCAGTAACACGCGGTACGCGCTTAAACTTGAAAAATAATGTTTTTAAGCGTTTTAATTTATTTTTTCAACACGAACATGATTAAAAATAAAATTTTAATCATAACAGAATATTTTTAGGATTTAAATATTATCCGGGCGGTCACCAATGTTCGTTTCGCAGTTTTATCGCAAATAGTTCTAAAGTTCGAATAAACATGTTTTTGCCATGCCGAATCATTCGAAACTTATTTCTAAGTTATGTAAAGGGTATTTAGGGTATGTTTGGCTTATGTCACAGTTCCAGAGTGTACGTCGCGTTAAACTGATTATGTTTACGTAACGGTTTATGATTTCACTTCCAGAACAGGTTTGAGAGTTCGGAATTGAACAATGATTGAAAACGTACTAATGTCACAAATAATTAAACAAATATTGAAATTAAAACACCATATTCCATTAAATACAAAGTTGTTTGGAATAGTACAAGGATTAAAATACACAGATGTCACAACTAAACACTTTAAAATAACTTTATTTTAGTGTTTATAATCTGATCAAAACTGATTTTTACTAAATCATACTCAAATCACCTTTTTTAAGATCACATATCATCATGCATGTTCAAGCAAATGCATCTAATGCACTCATACAACATCATCATCATCATCCTTTATGTTCTAATCATACTCAAGAACACATTAATATCATATTTTACATGACTCAACTTATATCATCCATCATCACACAATTCATTCATACATAATTACAAATATCTTTCATTCATGAGTATATGACCAAAATTTACATGCATGCATTCTATCATTCAAGAATCATACTATTAAAAAATCACTCAATCAAAAATCAAAACACAATCATATACACACACACAAAAACCTACGGCCATACATACATATATATACTCACCCATTTCCATTTTGTACAAAAACCCATTTGTTATTGTTTTCAAGTTTGTGTTTTATTCCAAGAACAAGAGAAACTTTCCATCATCTTTATCATCACTAAAAATCAAGAATGAAATTTTGAAAATAAGTTTATACCTTTCAAGTTTTTAGTGGGTTTTAACAAGATTTTTGATGTTTGGAGCTTGTTTCATCTTGAGAACACCTTTGGATCTTCACACCAACTTGAAACTTGCTTGAAATCAACTTGAATCTTCAAGAAATATGTTTGAATTTTCGAAAATGAGGGTGTTTAGGAGTGTACGGTTTTGAGAGAGAGAGTATGAAGGAATTTTGAGTGTTTGTGTTGGAATGTGCAAAGTGTGGAAGATATCATCTCTTATGTTTTCAAGAAGCAACATATGGCATTCATGTAAGGGAAAAGAGAAGAGGTGGGGCTGCCATGAGGCCGCCACTTGTCCCTCTCTCTCATGTATATACAATTCTTACACACACACACACATATATATATATATATATATATATATATACAATATAGATTAAAAACTGGTATTTCACTGGTCTTTGATTTCATAATACATGGTCTTTGATTACATGCTAAGTAGTGATGGTTAATATATGTGACACTGAGAGTGACCCAGACATGATACCCGATGACGAGGACGACTTTCATCCGTTCACGTTGCCTGGCTTTGGAGATGATTTACCGACTGCTGATGGCATTCCAGACGAGGATCCTTTTGTTGTTCCCATCACAGTCCATGATCATCTTATCATCGGTCATCCCGATGGTGAGCATATTGTGGCACCGATCCTCACTCCTGTTCCTCTAGTGGTCATCCCTCCTGAGGATTGGCCTTTTGACGATTTGATTGATGTTGACGTTGATTTGTTTGTTGATGGTCCTCCTGATGATGCCCATGGTGATGGAGAGATGTTGAGGATGTCATTGCTGTCCCACCTCTTGAGGTTCCCGTTATTGAGATTTCCTCTGATACTAGTTTACACTCTGTCTTAGATTCCTTTGAGTCTGTGACGTCTTCCGCCATGCAGGCAGTTGGATTACGACGTTATGCCACTGATTATGATGATGATACGACCATGTCAGCTGCACCATCTCCTCCACACGACCCCGAGCTTGATCCTGAGCTAAATCTTGATCCTTTTGATCAGCCTGATGTAGCACCTACTGATCCTGATCCTGAGCCGATACCTGATCCTGAGCCCATGCCTGATCATGACCCTGTACCTTTTGGTTTACCAGACATTGCACCCCTCATACCTGACCCAGTTCCTACACCGGTTGACCCTCCTGTTATTGAGCCATTTATCCATCCACCTGCACCCGTACCCGCTGATGTTGCTCATTTTCACCCTGTGGAGTCTGATGACCATCGTGATGATTTACCTATTGTTTTCTTGCAGGACATACCCGCACCCCGGCCAGGGGAAGGTACTTCAGGCCAGCAGCCTAGTCATGATCCTTAAGTTTCAACAGCTTTTCCACACATTCCCCAGTCTGCACCTTTTACTCCTTTTACTTCTTCACCACCTAATGAGCCATTCCGATGGTCCCCACCGTATTCCATGCCGACCTCAGACCCCTACCATCCCTTGCATTTTGTTGGCTATACACAGGATGAGTTACTTTATTCGCTTCAGCTTCGATTTGAAGTTATGAGTCGCAGAGTCTTGGAGCTTGAGTCGATACCGCGTCCTTTACCCTGTCCTTGTCAATCTACTTTTGTTCCCCCTCGTTCATCACCGCCTCCTTTTGCACGACCACCTGCTCCTCTTACTCCTTCCCAGAGTTAGATGCTCGATTCCTCACCGTCGAGCAGCAGGTCCGTTACTTGCTTCATCATGTGAGCAAGCTCTAGGAGGAGCTTGCACATGTTCTCAGTTTGATTTTCCTCCCTCCTCCTCCTCTGCCATCAGTACAGTAGGTTTTTGGTTTTATGCAGATGCATTACCTGTGATGAGAGTACCACCATTGAGCTGTGCTTGTGAAGCCTTTTGGAGATCACTTTTGATTGTATGACTTTTGTAGATTGGTAGACTTGTTGGACAAGGGTAGTGTGACCCTGTGTTCCTTTTGATATAATACACTTTGTGATGCATGTAGCAATACTTTGTGGTCAATGATTAATGAAAGCTCAATCGTCATGTTCCCATTAATTACGTTGTTGATTTACTTGTTTGTGTTATGATTGTGATGTTGCTCGATTGTTTGATATGATGATTTATTATGTGTATGTACATACGACCTCTAGACAACTATATACATTTGTTCAGCAAATAAGACCTGGCCAATCCGATCTCCTTCTTAAAATATGCCTCCTCAAGAGATCATTCGGCTGCCCATGACCGAGGCAGAATTACAAGCGCACGTCACACAAGCCATTGCACGACACGAGGTTCTTCGCTACAGACACAGTGGAGGTACCTCAGGGAATAACCCACCTAACGGTAATGTTTAAGTCACCTAAGACACATTACAATACGTTTGGACAATTCCAAGTGTGCTTTGGTCTGTGATGATGTTGCTTGGGTACAGGCTGTACTTACAAGCAGTTTTTGGACTGCAAGCCTCTGAACTTCGACGGCACTGGAGGTGTCGTAGCTTTTGTGAGATGGGTCAAGAATACAGATTCTGTTGTGCGAATGAGCAAATGTACCCCAGAGCAACAAGTCACGTACATTTCTGGACTGCTTCAAAATGGGGCTCTGTCATGGTGGAACCTCCAGGTTCAGATGTTGGGTGAGGCTGCTGCATATGCTCTGACATGGGATGAGCTGAAAGAGCTGATGCGTAGAAGGTATTGTTCTCAGAAGGAAATCCAGAAGCTGGAAATTGAATTCTGGAACCTAAAGATGGAAGGTCCAAAGGTGGTGCAATATGTGCAGAGACTTCATGATTTGTCACGAGTTGTTCTATATCTGGTGGAACCAGAGTTTAAAAGGATAGAATGATTCATCTGGGGATTGGCACCTCAGATTCTGAGCTTGATGACGGCATCAACACCTTCGACAGCCATCGATGCGAGTAACTTAAGTGTGGCGCTCACTAAGGAAGCGATTAGGTTGGAAAAACTTTCAACCCCTGACGAGAAGAAGGAGACTCATGTGGAGTCATCTGGAAAGAACAAAAGGAAGCTCACTGATTTCCAAAAGGGTACTCGGGCGAATAACAACAAAAATGCCAAAAAGGGAAAAAGGTACATGGGTAAACTACCTAAGTGCGAAAATTGTCGACGTCATTATACCGGGCCATGCAGGAATGGAAAATGCGATAACTGTGGCAAGGGGGCATGTCAAGGAGATGTGTAGGAAAGGTACTGAACACGGAAACGAAGGTCAAGATGGTAGCAGAAATCACGGAGGAAACAACGACAACAACAACTACCAAGGCGGAAATGGTGATTATCAAGGAAGTGGTCAAGGTTGTTTTGACTGCGGCGACATAGGGCATTTCAGGAAGTATTGCCCTAAAAACAATCAGGCCGGTGGTAAGATTTACTTGGGGACTAAACCAAGATGTGATGAGTGCAAGTTTCACCATGAAGGTCGATGTCTGAGGCCTAAGTGCGATAGGTGCGGAAAGGAAGGACACAACCAGGATGCCTGTTGGGCGAAGTATCCCAGACAAGGAGTAAATGATGACGACAACCAAGACGGAAACGATTGTGGTAGATTTCCAGGCTGCTACAAATGTGGGATCGTGGGGCACTTTAGGAAGGATTGCCCTAGGAAGAATGACCAAGCTCGTGGAATAGTGTTCAATATTGGAGCTCGTGAGGCACGCCATGATCCGAATGTAGTCACTGGTACATTCCCTACTAACCAACTCTTTGCATCTGTGCTATTTGATACTAGTACTGACTATAGCTTCGTATCTCTATAGTTTAAGAATATACTTGGGTTAGTTGCACGTAAGTTAGATATCCTGTACTCGATAGAGCTAGCTAATGGGAAGCTAGTAGAAGCCAAAGAAGTGATTAGAGACTGCGTTATAGAGCTTGGAGAGCGTGAGTTTTCATCAGATCTTTTGCCAGTTGAATTGGGAAGTTTCGACGTGGTAGTTGGAATGGATTGGTTGTCGAGTAACCGAGCTGAGATCGTATGTCATGAGAAGATTATTCGTATCCGATTGGTGAATGGAGAGACGATCGTGATTCATGGGGAGAAGCAGGATACGCCTCTACGGATTATCAGTTGTTTGAAGGCACATAAATTTTTGCGTAAAGGATGTGTTGCCTTCTTAGCTCATGTCGTGGAAAAAGAAACCGAAGAATCAAAGTTCGGAGATATCCCTGTGGTAAGGGAGTATCCTGAAGTCTTCCCTGAAGCCTTGCCAAAATTATCTCCTCAAAGACAAGTCGGGTCCCACGTTGACCTGGTTCCAGGCGTCGCGCCTGTAGCCAAGGCACCCTACCGACTTGCGCCTTCAGAAATGCAAGAGTTGTCAGCACAACTCCAGGGTTTGCTAGATAAGGGATCTATAAGGCCAAGCTTCTCGTCTTGGGGAGCTCCAGTTCTGTTCGTCAAGGAGAAGGACGGTAGTTATCGTATGTGCATCGATTATCGGGAGCTAAACAAGTTAACCAAAAAGGATCGGTACCCCTGCCGAGGATTAATGATTTATTCGACAAACTACAAGGATCCAACTATTCCAGGATCGATCTTCGATCAGGTTATCACTGACGGCGGAATCAGGAAGAAAGCATACCGAAGAACAGTGAGTCAACAATTTGTACTTAGGACCTTTGGGAACTTATGTCAAAGCTCATTAAAAACTATCACTTAGGAACCACGTCTATTAACTCGGGCAAACACCATTATGTTGTCATATATGCTGTTTTAGTTAACCAAACAGGTGAAGTACTCGAAATTCTTATATTGAAATCTCCACTTTTGCTTCTAGCAAGTAGAATTTTGCATCTCTACTTCTCTTAATGGTAGTTACATCACGACAATTTTCTTCACTAAAGCACACACTCCTTTGTCTCAATACTTAATCATTTCTTCATTATAGCGAATACTCATTGTTTCATTTCTTGAAATTCATATGTTACGCATGCACCATTTGTCATGCATGTGGTTTCATTTCGAATAAGCGCTTTATCAAAGTTCAAATATTATTTCGCTAAATCTAATTATTGATTTATGATTCCAATGACCTACATTATGGTAATTGTTGGCTCCTTTGCTATCAAGTCAACACACTTTCTTGAAACTTCTTTTCTTTCAAGTTACATACATGGTTTATCCTTGTAACCATGCCAAAATTCCTTTGTCGATACATGTATTTATTGTCAGGATTGCGCTGAAACCAAGTTCAATTACTTGAACTTGTCCATTTCACATATTCAATACAAAATACCATATGATGTATTGAGAGCATCATATTCAAATTCATTTTTGCAACCGTTTCATTTGTTCCGAGTCGCAGTGGACTTGTTTGGTCTACGACTCCATTAAGTCGTCTGTTGATTCCAACACCTTGTGGTGATGTTTTCACTAAATTAAAGCTGGCGCTAATCTCGTTTACGCATCTCATACACGGATTTAATTAATTATCTATTGACTTGCTCTAAATCTGTTCTGTTTTATCATAAATAAAGCAGTCTTAACACAATCATGTGCTAAGACAATGGCACATAAATTCATTTTATATTCTAGTGTGCCTCCTAACGGTTCTTTCATTATCGATCGAACACCTTGCAGTATTTATTGCTTTTTCATATTCGATCGAAAACAGTAGTTCTTTGGTGTTCTATATTCAATTGAAAAATTCTGCGATGCCATTTGAATCAAATTTTCAAGTTTGCTTCATTACACTTTCATTTGATCTCAAACACGGTGGACTTGTTCGGTCACCACTATTATTGAATTATGTCATTACGACACCTTGTGGTGTCGGTACAAACTTGTAGCTTGTGCTAATCATGGTCAATCGTTTCACACGAAACTACATATACTTTTGTTTGACTTGTCATTTAAACATTCTTAATGCAACTACAAATTAAGACAATGATAAACCAGATTCAGTTTTATTTCATTTTGGTGTATTCTCGCAATTCAATAATGTTAACGCATAAATTTTATTCACTTAATTGTTCGAAAGTTGACGAATCATTTTCATGTTACAATTACCTTTGAGCTTGCTGATTCTAAGTTCATCTAGCGGATGTTATTGTTTCTAGAACTCATTTGCATATTGTAAATGATCTTTTGGAATTCTATCGGTCGGAACTCCTTTTTCGTTGAACCCCTGTTAACTAAGTTACCCTAGGTTATACATCTATACGTCTCGTATCTTTTGACATCAAATTCTGGAAGACATACCTTTTAACCATTGGGTTCTTGTTGTTGTAATATGTCCTTGGATTCACCTGACTCGAATAAGTTTTGATTCGGTTTCGTGGTTATTTACTTTGGTATTATTCATATCCATACACATACAAGGTAACCCTAAGGTGTTAATGTAGATTAAATTTCGAGGACGAAATTTTCTTAACAGGGGGAGAATGTGACAACTGTCAAAATTCCGGGTATCCGTACAATTATTAAATAATGATTAGTGCTTAATGACTGTGCTGAATTATAATTAATTACTTGAATTGCTTTCTGATTATTACCATATGTATACATGCGCATCATATATTACAAATGACATATCATTACTGCATACAAACTTTGTTGATTCGAATGATGCACGAAACACCGACAGCACAGTTATCAGACAAATCAGAAAAATGCTGACGGAGTTCAGTAAAAAGACAGACATTGTATTGAGACACAGAGTGAGCCAGAAACCAAGTATTACACTAGTATAGTGTGTAGGAAAGTAAGGATCACAAAACTGCCTTTCTAGAGATAGTTTAAGTACCAGAAAGTGCCTAAAACTCACATAAACTACAGAATTCAGCAAAATTCAGTATTTAAACAACTTAATATCATGCAGAAATATGATTAAATGATCCTGAATGCTTTCCTAAGTGTCGGGAATCAAAACGGTCACGGAAGGTAACATAAAGCACACTAAACTGCGTAGTTTAGCACCTTAACGAACCGGAAACCAACCAAACAACCGGACACTACCCGAAACACCAAATTTTCACGAGAAGCATTGTTTTAATATTACTAAGCTAGTTATGGTCCCCGAACATCATAACACACTATATAATCACATAACAACTAAACACCTAACTAATTCCTTTAGATTTAAACTATATAACTAACTATATAGTTAACCCCTAATCTAGACCCCCCCCCACCTAGTTCATGGCCCAACTTGTGGGACCCACTATTGATTTTATTTGTTATAAAATTGGATCATGTTTCTTCTTTTTAAGACATTAAAACCATTAGGAAATAAGAAGTTGTGGGATTTTATAAGTAACCTCAAGATTATGCCATTTCATTCTCACACCACAACACACTCTTCTTCTTCCTCCCTTGGTTTCGGCCAAACTCACATCACCACACACCACCACCCTTCAATCAAGTTTCATCCATTCCATTACTACTCAAAGGTGTTAGAAGCCGTATAAGGAAGCTTGGAGCTTTCGGAAGTTGAAGGACCTTCACCATTTTCTTTTATCCACTTCATTTCTTCCATTGATCATCCCTAGCCTTGAGCTAGTAGTAAGAACACTATACTCTTCATTTTACATCTTGATTAAATGGTTAAAAGAAGATACATGATGTTAATCTTAAAGAACACTAAGAAACAAGACCATGAAACATGAACATAAGCTTAAAATCATAAGAAATCTTGATGTTTATGTGTTATTATGCTTGTTGATTGTTGTTTTTGATGTTGATCATCATATGATCTTGCTAGATGATGATTGAAAACATAATCTAGCAAGATGAGAGGATGAAAATGTTAAAGATTAATGGATCATCCTCACATAAGTCATGAATTTGAAAGAATAAATTGTTTTCTTGTTAAGTGATGATTAAAGTAAGATGTAAGTCTTGTAGATCTAAGATTTCAAGGATGATTTTTCAAGAAATCAAGTTAAAAATACACAGTTTACTTAATCTTGGTTCTTAAAGAAATCAACCATGTTTTTAGAGGTTAAACAAGTGTAGAAACACATGTGTAACAAGAAGAACCCAAGAAGAAACATTTTTAGAAAATATGATTATTAGTTGTAAAGAAACATTTTCTTTAAAAATGATGTTATTAAGGAAACAACCACACTTTAAAGGGTAACAAGACTTACTAAATACACTAGTAAGTTACTACACATTTTTATAAATTTTCAAAGTTCATGAAGTAGTAGTTTATGCTTGATTTTGGCAAAGATGGTAAGTATAGATTGATTGTTGATTGATTGTGTTGATTTACAAAAGAAAATGATATGCCTTGAAGGCATGGAAACCTCCATTTTTAGGGGAAACTACGGCAATTTTTTTCTAAAAATTAAACACTTAGAAAAATATTTCTAAACAAATATTTACAAATGTATTTTAAACCATGAATTTTCATATAAAGTTTGCCATAATTTTTTGTTACAAAAATTACAAATATTGGAGGTTGGTTTTTATAAATAAAAGTGACTAAACATGTATTTAGGAAAAATATACTTAGAAGTCACCATGTGTGTGATTATTGGTATATTATATGTATTAGTTATATTATTTTAGGATTTGAAATAATATAACTCATCAAAATACCAAAAATTACAATCCAAAATATTACCAAAATTCCAAGGGAATGAACAGATAAATTGTACCCAAATTATTGGTGAAACCGAACTAAGGAATATAACTCACAAAAATATTCCGGAAAATTTATTCACAAGAGTATTTTTGGTAAATAATATTTTGGATACCAAGAGAACAAAAATATGATTTTTACAATTATTACAAAACATATCATATTTTTTACAAGGAGAAAATATATTATTTTTGGGCAAATAAAAATATATATACTTTTCTTGGAATTATTAGAAGATGTATTATTTTTGGAAGAAATATATATATTCTCAAACAAACATGAAATACATTATTTTTTGGAGAAAATGTATTTTCTTAAATAAACTTGAAACATATCATTTTTGGATGAAAAAATGGATTTTATATATATTTTCTAAGTTTGACTTGGAAAAATATTATTTTTGAGACTTGTATGAGATTTATAAATATTTTTGGCAAGGGAAAAATTATGAATAATTTTTCTAAGTAATATTTCTTAAAATATATATTTTGGAAATATATATTGATGTATTTCTATTAAAGATATCATTCCAGAAAAGTTAATACAAAATTAAGTATAAGAATACTTGATAATTACAAGAAAATACGTATTTTCGTACGTATAAATACCCACCGGAATACGCCACCGATATTTGGCAAAAATATACAAGTATAAGAATACGAATACAAATACACCCATCCTTGGGAAGGATATACATGTATGAATACATAAAGGAAACAAGTCAAAATATATTATTTTAACAATTATTCCAAAATGAAATAAATATAATTTAAGTTGAAATATTTATTATTTTAACAAATAATTATATAATTTGGAATAACATTAAGGACACAATGAAGCGTGACTAAAAGACACTAAGTAATACTAAGTCAAGGCAAGACCCGCTCGTCTAATATATCATAGTATGTTGTAGGTAGTTGTGTACACCCGAATGAGCTTTGAGTTACAGTTGATTACGAAGAACACAAAACTGTGAGTTCATGTCCCCCTTTTCTTTTAACTGTTTTTAGTTTTATAACTTCGGGGGTGAAGTACATGTTACAAACTGTTTACAAACATTTATATGTGGTATGGTTAGCTAAGGAAGGGTACTGCTAGATCATGTGAGTGGTGGGTACAACGCTTAAGACCATTAATCCTCATTGTAGGACCGAGGGACATGAGTTGTAGATCTATTTTGGGTGTAGCAAGCCCACACCCATGTGGACCATGGTTTGGCCCATGAGGTGACTATGTCTTATTGCCGGAGAAAAAATTTGCTAGGTTTGAGTCTTCCTGCATCACGTCACACATATTAATGGCCTTGCAAACCATTAATGATCTGTTTTCCTTGTTGCTTTCAAACCGGGATTTACAAACATACATACATACTTACTTATAATGATTTCAAGGTTTATTCGTGTAACATCTGTGCTTGTAATCATTATGAACAGTTCGGTTATCAATAAAACAATGTTATTTGATCCCAATGTTTGTTTGGTTGTGTTTTACATTTTTCATGTTTTGACTTTTGTCCAATTTCAAACTCTATATCGCTTTCTGGAGAGTTATACGCAAACTGGTGTGTAAACGTAACCAGTTTAACGCGACAAATACTCCGGAACATCAACATATACTTAACATACCTTAAATAACCTTTACATAACTTAGAAATAAGTTTTGAAGGCTTTGGTATGTCAAAAACAAGTTAATTCGCTTACAGGGACTAAACTTGACAAACTGTGAAAGTATGCCAATTTGAACTGTAACGAACATTCCAGAACATGACCATAAGTTAAACACACCTTAAATATCCTTTACATAGCTTAGAAATAGGCTTTGAGGGGTTCGGTGTGCTAAAATATACTTTTGGGTCATTCAGGGACTAAAAGTGTCAAAAAGTGCACAAGTTTGCATTTTCGCGCATAACTTACGTTCTGAATACATCTGGACATCCAAAAATTTATGTAAGCATGACTATATTATGTTTTTGTGGTTGGCTTGTCAAAAATCCATTCGTCGCGTCATTTGGATCGTTTTTCGCGCTTATGCGCATTCCGTCGTAATTAAGCGAACATCGCGATCGTACGGCCAAACGAACCGACATCCGAGATATTTTTGAACACATTTTAAGTTCCCTATACTTTAACTTCATTTTAGAGCTTTGAAATGGGGTTAACGGGCCTTAAACGTGACGAAAATGGCTGAAACAAGGTGCAGGGACTGAAAATGCAATTCTGCCAAACTTGGAGGCTTACGGACCGTAAGCCTTATCCTTACGGTCCGTAAGGGGTCTTCAGACAGTATAAATTCAGAAACATTGGATCTGGTCCATTTCAATTGTGCACATGTTATTTATCAATACTATGGGCTGGTTTTTGATGCACATGGTATTACAATACCATGGGTGCAAGTGTATGGCCAAGATCGAATCACGTTTTCCAAGAAACGATCCTAACGGCTAACCGAACACTATAAATACCCCATGCCATCCATTGCAAAACCCACTAGAATTTTGATCTTAGAAACTCTAAGTTGAAACCATTGTTTCATACCTGAGATTCTTGGATCGAGATTAGCATTCGGGGACCCTTCGTAAGTATTCTTTCGTTCTTTTATTGCTTTTCGAGTCTGAAAGTCAAACTTTGTTTGACTTTCTGCGTTGACCAGTATATGGTCAATGCGAAGTTCGTTTGAACTTCGCAACGTGATTGTAATCACGATGGTTATAGTCCCTTGGGACTATGCCTACTGATTACCACGTTGTCTAGGGTCGTAAGGGTAAGCGATCTAATAAATCTCTTATACCTTCGAACCCGACCCATTTGGTCGATCATTAGGATCCGACCAAATACATTAGGTGACCATAGTAGGTAGGGAATAACCCTCCGAGGTTATACCTTATGGTCACGACGTTTAAGTAGTTGTATGATAGGTAGTTTATATGCCTTAGGTAAATTACCAGAATACCCTTTTCATGTATAATTGGTAATTAAGCATATGTAACCTAAACTTTTGTCACATAACTGATTATGTAACATGTTTAGGCATATAACACTTGTCATAGGACTAGTTAGACGGTCCGAACGCGTTTTACGCAAACGACGCGTTAAAGTAGCATAAGCTACCTAAACGGGTCGTAATGGGTCGTAATCTTTTATGTTAGGTTTCATTTAGTATGTAGGCTTTGTTAAACCAAATAACACGAGTCTCTACACTCGTTTGGTTTACGAACCCTCATTCTATCCGATCCTCCGATTTAGGTCCGGTTTATTAACATAGTTACCTATATTAGGTGCCGTTTGATTCCGAGATCTCTAGCATTGCTTGGTGGTTATCTTAGGACTACTGAACAATCTCAAGTGAGTACATAGAACCCCATCTTTTAAATGTTTTCAAGGTGTTTATGTGAGTACATAGAACCCCTCTTTTACTGTTTTCAAACTGTTTTGGGGTGAAACACATGTGCCTACTTGTTACTTTCATGCTTTCCTGTTTTCATATCATATACCTGCTATGTTTGTTAGTACATTATAGTACATGATTTCATTACATTTCATGCTATGTATGTCCATTGTGTGCATACTTAGTACATCGTTTTACATTACATTTCTGCCATGTATGTTGACTGATAACATGCTAGCACATTGATTTACATGATTTCTCTGCTTTGTATGTTAACTTAGCATACTTAGTACATTGTTTTCATATGACATGCATACAACTGCTATAACATTTGGTTTGCACAAACGGGTCTTTATTACGTTCATTAACATTTGCTACGCCGCTCGGTAGTAAGTAGTGGTACCATAGGACTTGACAAATCCCATTCCTGACATCCCGGGTTTGTTTGGATGTAAGGAATGACTGAATCCGAAAACATTTCTTTTGATAACCTTGATTGAAAGGGTTATCCGACTGTCTCAAGGCTTGAATGTATGCGTTAACTTACCACATAAATGTTTGTATCAATGTAACATGCATTACTTTGCAAAACATAACTTTTTGATATATTCAAAATACTTTGTTTTGTACATTACTACATTTGGATTATGTGACAATATTTTACTTACAATACATAACATTTGTTACACATTACTTGACTACTTTTGGACTATCAACATTTGACATGGTTTATACAAGGACTTTTGACAATTGGTTTAAACATAGACATTATACATTGTTGGTTGGTTTAAATGACTTAAGTAACGAGATGTGAGTAATATGATACAATCATGGTGGATACGCCGCTGGTACTTCCTATATATAAGTGTTTGTATTATATTACATATCATAGCGTTATTTAAATCATTCATTTTGGACTTATACATTTTATACAAGTAACATGTTTTCACAAGACTTTGGTTTACAATACGGTTTATTTTATACAACTCATTTTACATGGTTATTCATTTAACCATACATTATTCACTTATTTATACATATCATCTGAACTTATTGTTTTTCAAGCGATTTACAAAACAAATCAAATTACAAGGTTCATGACTAAACATTTTCTTAAACTTAAGTCATGAATCCTATTTTCACAAAACCTATGTATCTCACAGGCATTTTTATGCTGACGTACCTACTTTCACATGTGTTTTCAGGTGCTTTTGCATAGGATGACGATCATGACACTAGGGCGGACCTGTGCCTTAGAGATTTAAAATGAAGATAGACTATGTTTAATTGTGTTAAAAACTCTTTGATTCCTGTTTAAAACAATGAAACTCTTGTGTTGATAAATAAATACAACTTTGCATGCCATGGTTATGAAACAATTAATTCTGTTACAACACTCCCCGACGTTTTCCGCCACGTTTTGTATGTTATACGTGGTCGGGGTGTGACAGAAGAGTTGGTATCAGAGCCAATGGTTATAGGGAATTAGGTTATTAGTAATTCTTTTACCTAGACTATAACCTTTCTAGGACCCTAACACAAGTTATCTTGTGTTTAGATCTTAAAACATGTACATCACCTATCCTTAGGTGATTATCAAAACAAAAACCAAATTTTTTTTTTTCTGAAACAATCTTTGAAAAAAAATCATCTGTATTTGGATGATTGATTACTAGGTTTTGAACCCTCTATTATAAGGTTTTGAACCCTCTGTTATATGGTTTTGAACCCCTTTGAGTTTTCAAAATCTCGTCAAAGTTTTGGGTTCTAAATAGTGTGAACACGTGCAAACTGGAAGAGTGAATGCCTGTATTCTGGGTTTTCTGTCTAGGCAAGCACTTCGTATATATCTCATCAGACGCGAGACCAGTTGTGCTTACCTGGGAATTCTTGGGATGAGTGTTCACTTATAGGCGAGCATGTCTTCGCAATACATTATTTTTGATCCATTTACCTTGATTAGTCACTGTGTGTCGTTTGTTTTCTTGGTAATGCGGACGAATGACCACCATCTTTGCTTTTGTTGATTTTGTTTCATCTCATTCTCTTCATCCAATCATCTCACTCGTTTCCTTTCATGTTTTCCTCTTTTAGAATGCCTCCTCGACGCGATAACCAAATAGCAACTGCCGAACTGGCAGAAATTATTGCGCAGCAAATGGCTGCTCAATTCCCAAATCTCTTTGCTCAATGGAACCAAGCCAACAACAACAACAATGTTCTATGCAAATACAAGGATTTTAACCAGGCTAAACCACTCAAGTTTAGTGGTTCTGAAGGAGCGACTGGGCTTCTTCAATGGTTCGAGAGCATTGAGAATACTTTTCGCCACGTGCAGTGCCCGGATAATCGCAAGGTCGAGCTCTCTTTGAGTGTGTTTCAGAAGAGGGCTCTCACATGGTGGAACGGGGTTATGAGAGACCGAGGTGCAGAAGTTGCTCTCGCACAGACATGGGCTGAACTTAGAGCCCTTATGATGAGGGAATTCTGTCCTCGTCATGAACAGCGAGCTTTGGAGAAGGAATTTGATAATTTGAAGCAAGATAGTGGTGAGCATCGGGCGTATACTGATAGGTTTGAGGAGTTGAGTCTGCTTTTCCCGACTATGGTTACCCCACTCGACAAGGCTATCGAAAGGTACATCGACGGCCTACCTGACTCAGTGCAAGACATCCTTACTGGTAGTAACCCTGCCACACTACGTCAGGCGATCGAGTTATCAGCGACATTGACTGAGTCGCAGGTTCGTAAGGGAAAGCTGCATAAAAAGGGTGACAAGGGTAAGAAGCAGGCGTCTGACAAGGGCGATGGTAAGAAAGGTGAAAACAAGAATGGGAAGAATTCTGGTTCCTCAAAGAATTCTAGGAAGCGAAAGGCTTCCCAAAACTATGCCGTTACTGCACAGGCTCAAGCAGCACCAAATCAGCCTGCGCAACCACCCGCCAAGAAGCCTTATTTTGGCAATGCACCTTTGTGCAACAGGTGTAATGGCCATCACCAACCACATCTCCAGTGTCGTCAGTGCACCAACTGCGGAAGATCTGGTCATCTTGCTGCCACCTGCCGCATTCCTGTTAACCAGAACCAGGCAGTTCAGAACCAAGCCCAACAAGTTGCTCAGCCTCTAGCTCAGCAACAAGGTCAAGCTGCACGACCTCATTTTCCTCCCGGTTCATGCTACAATTGTGGGGATCTGACCCACTACAGAAACCGGTGCCCAAGACTAGCCAACCAGAATCAAAATGCAAACCAGAATCAGGCTCAGGCTCGGGGTCGAGTCTTCAACATGAATGCCCAAGAGGCGCAGGCGGACGATAATGTGGTGAACGGTACGTTCTTTATTAATAATCAGCCTGCATCTGTTCTTTTCGATTCTGGCGCCGATAAGAGTTTTGTGTCTTTATCTTTTGAGCCAATGCTTCGCGTGTCTAGAACGAAACTAGGAAAACCTTTGACAGTAGAGGTTGCTAGTGGTGAACCCATTGTTCTTGATTCTGTTCTTCGCAACTGCCAGTTGAACCTTAACGACCATCTTTTTCCTATCGATCTTACGCCTATGCAACTTGGAAGCTTCGACGTCATTGTGGGTATGGATTGGTTATCCAAGCATCACGCTGAGGTAGTTTGTTTTAAGAAGATTGTTCGTGTGCCGCTTTCGACAGGCGAGATCCTACAGGTGCATGGTGAGAAGCCTACCGGTGGTCTCAAACTTATGTCTTGTTTTAAAGCTCGGAAGTATCTGCGGAAGAACTATGTAGCCTTCTTAGCACATGTTACAGCAGATAAAGGCAAGGGTAAGTCTATTTCAGATATTCCTGTCGTTCGGGATTATTCTGAAGTATTCCCTGAAGATTTATCTGGTCTACCCCCAGCACGCCAAGTCGAGTTCCGTATTGATCTTGTACCTGGTGCAAATCCCATTGCCAGAGCTCCATATCGTCTTGCACCGTCTGAGATGCAAGAGTTGTCTAAGCAGCTTCAGGAACTCTCTGACAAAGGTTTTATCCATCCTAGCTTTTCACCTTGGGGTGCTCCCATTCTTTTTGTCAAGAAGAAGGATGGATCTTTTAGGATGTGTATCGATTATCGTGAGCTTAACAAGCTTACCATCAAAAATCGATATCCCCTACCGCGCATAGACGACCTCTTTGATCAGTTACAAGGCGCTTCTTATTTTTCGAAGATTGATCTGCGTTCCGGGTATCATCAACTTCGTGTGCATGAAGAAGATATTCCCAAGACAGCTTTCCGCACTCGTTATGGGCATTACGAGTTCACAGTTATGCCATTCGGTTTGACTAATGCTCCTGCTATTTTCATGGACTTAATGAATAGGGTCTGCAAGCCTTATTTGGATCAGTTCGTCATTGTTTTTATTGACGACATCTTGATTTATTCTAAGACGCGAGCTGATCACGAGCAACATCTTCGTCTTACTCTGGAACTCCTAAAGAAAGAGCAACTTTTCGCCAAATTCTCCAAGTGTGAATTCTGGCTTAAAGAGGTTCAATTCTTAGGACATATTATCAACGAACGAGGCATTCATGTAGATCCCTCCAAGATCAGTGCGATTAAGGATTGGGATACGCCTACTACTCCTACTGAAGTTCGTTCTTTTCTTGGTCTAGCGGGTTATTACCGCCGCTTCATAGAAAACTTCTCAAAGATTGCAGTTCCTCTAACTGCTCTAACTCAGAAGAACAAACCCTTTGATTGGGGATCCAAACAAGATGAAGCTTTTCAACACTTGAAGCAGAAACTTTGTGACGCGCCTGTTCTGACCTTGCCTGAGGGCAATGATGATTTCGTCGTTTATTGAGACGCATCTAAATTGGGTCTTGGCTGTGTTCTAATGCAAAGGAACAAAGTCATAGCATATGCATCGAGGCAGTTGAAGATACATGAGAAGAACTACACCACTCATGATCTTGAGTTGGGTGCAGTTGTTTTCGCTCTAAAGATCTGGAGACACTATTTATACGGTACAAAATGTGTGGTTTTCACGGACCACAAAAGTCTTCAGCATATCTTCAATCAGAAAGAACTCAACATGAGGCAACGACGTTGGGTCGAGCTTCTAAACGACTATGACTGCGAAATTCGCTACCATCCTGGTAAGGCGAATGTCGTAGCCGATGCATTGAGTCGTAAAGAACGTACTAAGCTTCATTGTGTTCGTGTTCAATCTGTTATTCAAGCTCGATCCGATATCCAAGCCCGCATTTCACAGGCTCAACAATCTTGTGTTTCGCAAGGTTTAATGGATAAGGAATTTCCCTATCACATAACACCTGCTCTGGAACTGAAGGACAATGGATCGTATTACTTCATGGACCGTTTGTGGGTCCCAAGCCAGGATGATCTTCGTACCTTGCTTATGGATGAAGCCCATAAGTCTCGTTATTCTATTCATCCGGGCTCAGATAAGATGTATAAGGATCTTCGTATTCAGTATTGGTGGCCTGGTATGAAGAAAGACATTGCCTTATACGTATCAAAATGCCTTACTTGTCTTAAGGTTAAGGCTGAACATCAACGTCCTTCAGGTTTATTGGTGCAACCAGAGATCCCAGTTTGGAAATGGGAAAACATTACTATGGATCTTGTTACTAAACTTCAGCGCACAAAGAAAGGTCATGATGCCATCTGGGTAGTCGTTGATCGTCTTACTAAGTCAGCGCATTTCTTGCCAATCCGTGAGGATTTTCCTGCTGACAGACTTGCAAAAATCTATGTGGATGAAAATGTAGCTCGACATGGTGTTCCTTTGAACATCATTTCTGACAGAGATGCTCATTTCACTTCTCATTTTTGGAGAACCATGCAATCTGCTATGGGGACCCAACTTAATCTGAGCACAGCTTATCATCCGCAAACGGATGGTCAATCTGAAAGAACAATCCAGACTCTGGAGGATATGCTTAGAGCTTGTGTGATCGATTTTGGTGGTAGTTGGGATTCACATCTTCAGTTGATTGAATTCTCCTACAACAACAGTTATCACACCAGCATCAAAATGGCTCCTTTCATAGCTCTCTATGGTCGAAAATGTCGTTCACCAGTCTACTGGAATGAGATCAGCGAGGCTCAACTTACGGGACCTGCCCTCATTTTAGAGACAACTGATAGGGTCAAGAAAGTTCGTGATAACCTTCAGACAGCTAGAAGCCGTCAGAAGAGTTACGCGGATCCAAAACGCAAACCCTTGGAATTTCAAGTCGGTGATCGAGTATTACTTAAGGTCTCACCTTGGAAAGGTGTGATCAGATTTGGAAAGAAAGGAAAACTTGCACCTAGATACGTTGGACCATTCAAGATCGTCGAAAGAATCGGAAAGGTAGCCTACAGACTTGAGTTACCTCCTGAACTTGGAAATGTTCATCCAACTTTTCACGTGTCCAATCTCAAGAGGTGTTTAGCTGATGAGAACCTCCACTTACCGCTTGACGAAATTCGTGTTGACAAAACACTGAAATTTGTTGAGAAGCCTGTGGAAATCATGGAACGTGAAGTCAAGTGGCTTAAACGCAAGCGCATTCCTTTGGTCAAAGTACGCTGGGAAGCTAAACGTGGACCCGAGTTTACTTGGGAACGCGAAGATCAAATGAAGGCGAAATATCCGCATCTTTTCCCACGAGTTTCCTCTAAATAAATTTCGGGACGAAATTTCCACAAGTAGGGGAGACTGTAACATCTGTGCTTGTAATCATTATGAACAGTTCGGTTATCAATAAAACAATGTTATTTGATCCCAATGTTTGTTTGGTTGTGTTTTACATTTTTCATGTTTTGACTTTTGTCCAATTTCAAACTCTATATCGCTTTCTGGAGAGTTATACGCAAACTGGTGCGTAAACGTAACCAGTTTAATGCGACAAATACTCCGGAACATCAACATATACTTAACATACCTTAAATAACCTTTACATAACTTAGAAATAAGTTTTGAAGGCTTTGGTATGTCAAAAACAAGTTAATTCGCTTACAGGGACTAAACTTGACAAACTGTGAAAGTTAAACACACCTTAAATATCCTTTACATAGCTTAGAAATAGGCTTTGATGGGTTCGGTGTGCTAAAATATACTTTTGGGTCATTCAGGGACTAAAAGTGTCAAAAAGTGCACAAGTTTGCATTTTCGCGCATAACTTACGTTCTGAATACATCCGGACATCCAAAAATTTATGTAAGCATGAATATATTATGTTTTAGTGGTTGGCTTGTCAAAAATCCATTCGTCGCGTCATTTGGATCGTTTTTCGCGCTTATGCGCATTCCGTCGTAATTAAGCGAACATCGCGATCGTACGGCCAAACGAACCGACATTCGAGATATTTTTGAACACATTTTAAGTTACCTATACTTTAACTTCATTTTAGAGCTTTGAAATGGGGTTAACGGGCCTTAAACGTGACAAAAATGGCTGAAACAAGGTGCAGGGACTGAAAATGCAATTCTGCCAAACTTGGAGGCTTACGGACCGTAAGCCTTATCCTTACGGTCCGTAAGGGGTCTTCAGACAGCAGAAATTCAGAAACATTGGATCTGGTCCATTTCAATTGTGCACATGTTATTTATCAATACTATGGGCTGGTTTTTGATGCACATGGTATTACAATACCATGGGTGCAAGTGTATGGCCAAGATCGAATCACGTTTTCCAAGAAACGATCCTAACGGCTAACCGAACACTATAAATACCCCATGCCATCCATTGCAAAACCCACTAGAATTTTGATCTTAGAAACTCTAAGTTGAAACCATTGTTTCATACCTGAGATTCTTGGATCGAGATTAGCATTCGGGGACCCTTCGTAAGTATTCTTTCGTTCTTTTATTGCTTTTCGAGTCTGAAAGTCAAACTTTGTTTGACTTTCTATGTTGACCAGTATATGGTCAATGCGAAGTTCGTTTGAACTTCGCAACGTGATTGTAATCACGATGGTTATAGTCCCTTGGGACTATGCCTACTGATTACCACGTTGTCTAGGGTCGTAAGGGTAAGCGATCTAATAAATCGCTTATACCTTCGAACCCGACCCATTTGGTCGATCATTAGGATCCGACCAAATACATTAGGTGACCATAGTAGGTAGGGAATAACCCTCCGAGGTTATACCTTATGGTCACGACGTTTAAGTAGTTGTATGATAGGTAGTTTATATGCCTTAGGTAAATTACCAGAATACCCTTTTCATGTATAATTGGTAATTAAGCATATGTAACCTAAACTTTTGTCACATAACTGATTATGTAACATGTTTAGGCATATAACACTTGTCATAGGACTAGTTAGACGGTCCGAACGCGTTTTACGCAAACGACGCGTTAAAGTAGCATAAGCTACCTAAACGGGTCGTAATGGGTCGTAATCTTTTATGTTAGGTTTCATTTAGTATGTAGGCTTTGTTAAACCAAATAACACGAGTCTCTACACTCGTTTGGTTTACGAACCCTCATTCTATCCGATCCTCCGATTTAGGTCCGGTTTATTAACATAGTTACCTATATTAGGTGCCGTTTGATTCCGAGATCTCTAGCATTGCTTGGTGGTTATCTTAGGACTACTGAACAATCTCAAGTGAGTACATAGAACCCCATCTTTTAAATGTTTTCAAGGTGTTTATGTGAGTACATAGAACCCCTCTTTTACTGTTTTCAAACTGTTTTGGGGTGAAACACATGTGCCTACTTGTTACTTTCATGCTTTCCTGTTTTCATATCATATACCTGCTATGTTTGTTAGTACATTATAGTACATGATTTCATTACATTTCATGCTATGTATGTCCATTGTGTGCATACTTAGTACATCGTTTTACATTACATTTCTGCCATGTATGTTGACTGATAACATGCTAGCACATTGATTTACATGATTTCTCTGCTTTGTATGTTAACTTAGCATACTTAGTACATTGTTTTCATATGACATGCATACAACTGCTATAACATTTGGTTTGCACAAACGGGTCTTTATTACGTTCATTAACATTTGCTACGCCGCTCGGTAGTAAGTAGTGGTACCATAGGACTTGACAAATCCCATTCCTGACATCCCGGGTTTGTTTGGATGTAAGGAATGACTGAATCCGAAAATATTTCTTTTGATAACCTTGACTGAAAGGGTTATCCGACTGTCTCAAGGCTTGAATGTATGCGTTAACTTACCACATAAATGTTTGTATCAATGTAACATGCATTACTTTGCAAAACATAACTTTTTGATATATTCAAAATACTTTGTTTTGTACATTACTACATTTGGATTATGTGACAATATTTTACTTACAATACATAACATTTGTTACACATTACTTGACTACTTTTGGACTATCAACATTTGACATGGTTTATACAAGGACTTTTGACAATTGGTTTAAACATAGACATTATACATTGTTGGTTGGTTTAAATGACTTAAGTAACGAGATGTGAGTAATATGATACAATCATGGTGGATACGCTGCTGGTACTTCCTATATATAAGTGTTTGTATTATATTACATATCATAGTGTTATTTAAATCATTCATTTTGGACTTATACATTTTATACAAGTAACATGTTTTCACAAGACTTTGGTTTACAATACGGTTTATTTTATACAACTCATTTTACATGGTTATTCATTTAACCATACATTATTCACTTATTTATACATATCATCTGAACTTATTGTTTTTCAAGCGATTTACAAAACAAATCAAATTACAAGGTTCATGACTAAACATTTTCTTAAACTTAAGTCATGAATCCTATTTTCACAAAACCTATGTATCTCACAGGCATTTTTATGCTGACGTACCTACTTTCACATGTGTTTTCAGGTGCTTTTGCATAGGATGACGATCATGACACTAGGGCGGACCTGTGCCTTAGAGATTTAAAATGAAGATAGACTATGTTTAATTATGTTAAAAACTCTTTGATTCCTGTTTAAAACAATGAAACTCTTGTGTTGATAAATAAATACAACTTTGCATGCCATGGTTATGAAACAATTAATTCTGTTACAACACTCCCCGACGTTTTCCGCCACGTTTTGTATGTTATACGTGGTCGGGGTGTGACAATTCGAGCTCACACACTAAACACATGAACTCACTCAACTTTTGTTGATGTTTTCAAACTACATGTATTTCAGGAAACTAAGTATGGATCTGGCGGGTGTTGAAGTTTTCAAGTGTTGTTTGGAATAAAAGATGTCATCCGGTGTCGTATGGTTTGGAGTATGTACCCTATCCTGGATAGGATACATATTTCAAAGCCTAGTTTTCATTAGTGTCTTTTATCGAGTCCTTATGGAACTCTAAAACAATTTGAATGGTTTGTACCTTGGATTTGAAGTCTATGTTTGGAGTCTAAAACAATGTTGTTGTAATATTTTAAAAACTTAATCTATGGATGAACATCTTGGTTTTATCATATAGTTGTTTGTTATGGTTGAATGCAATGATATTAAGCAAGTCACACATAATTACGCTACCGCAAAAGTCAGGGTGTGACAATAAGCTCCGTAGCAAACGCGAGGTCGATGGTCTCATTGTGCACGTCAAGAACAATAATAGAATTCAAAGTCGAATGTATCTCGTTCCCGTCAATAATTATTCCGTACACATATACGCATATATCTTAATGAATAATAATGTTACTTAGTATATACAAGCAGATAAATGCAACATGTCACATATAACTCTCGTTTGTTCTTTCGGGGGTCGTTTCATCTTTGGCAAGTCTATCTCACGTAGACTATACCTCAATTGGCACTTTAGTTGGGGTATTCTCCTCCCTACTAATGTCCTTGCTTTGTCTTTCCTTTGAAAAATATTTGATTCATGGATCTTGGCGTTTTTCGTAAATGCAATGAAAACCCTTTTTGTAAAAAAAATGTTTTCGTGAGAGAATCCTAGTGATTGTAGTCTAGACTCGAGAAGGAATCCTAGTTTACTACGATCGAAGCTCTGATACCAACCTGTCACACCCTGACTTTTGCGGAAACGTGTATTGTGACTTGATCGGTTTTCATTGCATTCGATTATAATAAACAACTATATAATTAAAATGATGTTCATCCATTCATAAGTTTTAAAACATTACAAACACAAGTCATTTAAGTTTCAACCAACATAACCTCAGGTTAAGTTACAAACTAACAAAAGTGGGCGACATCTAAACTTGAACTTTACATCTTGAAAACAACGCTAGCGCCAAAGATCCATTTTTTTTCCTGAAATACATGTAATTTTGAAAACATCAACAAAAGTTGAGCGAGTTCATGTGTTTTGTATGAGTTCCAATAAACTTGTAAACGTTTGAGAGATTCCTTTGAAAACAGGTATGTAAAGCATCTATGAACAGATCAATTAATGTTTTGCAAGGACATTAATATGTGACAACATAGGGAGTATTCCACCCGAATAGACAATTTTTAGTGCCAAATCACCTCGACTGTGTGGAATCACCTCGACTGTGTCAATCACCTTGGCTGTCTCAAATCACCTTGACTGTATCAAATCACCTTGACCGTTGTCGAATCACCTCGACTGGGACACAACAGCACTCTAAGTGGTCACACAAGGACCATGAGTGGGGCTCGGCTGTACCCGTTAGATCTAACCCTTGTCCATGGTTCTTAAAGAGTTAATGGCACTTTCAGTTTCAGCCTATGCTCACATGATCTAATAGTTCATTTCATAGCCAAATCATACCCATGTTGACATGTATTTCACCCCCGATAGTTATAAATCCGAAAAGAGTTAAAAGAAAAGGGGGACATGAACTCACAATTTTGCGTAGCTTGTCCTGTAAACTCAAAGATCCGTCTTACGAGTCGTACAACTACCTACACACGTGCCATATTTTATTAGACGTTTAGGTCGTGTAGCGACTCTTAGTCTTATCTATTTATTAAGACCTATTTTTGTGAATTTAGTATTCTTTGAGTTATACGGTTGATATGTATTATATAATTATTGGTTAAAATAAGATTATTTTAACTTAAACTATTTTATCCAATTATTTTGTGATATTGTTAAAAATAATATATTTTTAACTTGGTTTATCATGTATTCCTCACATATGTATTTTCCTAGTATAAGTGTACTTGTATTTGCGTAATTTGCCAAGCATTGGTATTGTATTCCGGTATGTATTTATACGTATAGGATACGTATTTTCTTGTATTTATTAAGTATTTTATACTTAATTTATGTATTATTTTCCGGAATATTATTTTTTTATTCAACTAAAAATCATCAACTTTATATTCTTAAAACATACATATTTTAAGAGAATTTTTTTATAGGAAAATATATATAAACCCTTCTTGGTAAAAATAAGTATGCCTTCATATCTATCTTAAAAATAATATATTTTTAAGATTAAACTTAGAAAATATATAGATTTCTAGTTTACACCAAAATAATATATTTTTGAATGTTTTAAGAAAATATATATTTTTCTCCTCTCAAAATAATATATTTTCTATTTGACAAAATATGATATATTTTGTATTAGTTATAAAAATTCATATTTTACCGTTTCTTCGGTTTCAGATATACCGTCTGTCACATCTGTTAAGTTACGAATTTATTTACGAAATATATATATATAAATTTAGTCCAATGTCCATTGTTCGATTTGTCCAATATTATATATTCATTTTCTTGTGATTTTGGTAATATTTCTTATTACGTTGTTTGGTATTTTGGTGTGGTGCATTATTTTCAAGCCCTAATTTTAATATATCTAATACAAACAATATACAAGTAGCATACAATTTTGTGACATCTAAATATATATTTTCCTAAATATATACTTAGTCATTTTTATTATCAAAAACCAACCTCCAACATTTGTAATTTTTGTAATAAAAATTATGGCAAATTTTTATATTAAAACCAAGATAAAAAATTACTTGTAAACACTTGTTTAAAACATTTTTCTAAGTGTTTATTTTTTTCAAAAATTTTGCCATAGTTTCCCCTTAAAAATGGAGGTTTCCATGCTTATTAGCATATCATTTTCTTTTAAAAATTCATCATCAATCATCAACAATTTACATATAACTTACCATAAGCCATAATATGCATTTTAACAACATGATATGAACTTGAAGTTTATAAAACTTTGTAGTCTTTTAACATGTTGTTTAGTAAGATTTGAGAACACTAAATCCATGGTTTTTATTTAATAAAACTCTTTCTTGTAAAATTTCATTCTTTACAACTTACAACTTGATTTTACATAAATTATTCTTCTTGCATTTTTCATGTTACATACACTTTTCTAGTTCCATTTAACCTTCTAAAGCATGGTTATTTTCTTTAAAGACAAAGTCTTGCTAAATCTAGTAGTAAACTTTTAGTTTCTTAAAAATATTATTTTTGAAATCTTTTATTTTCAAGACATTTAACTTGTAGGATTCATCATCCTACACTAAATCATGTTCAACTTCAAGTTCATAGTTTATATAAAGGATGATCAACATGATTTTCTCAAGATCTATCTGTATACTTGCTAGACATGTGTTTAATCATCATCTAGCAAGCTTCATATGATGATCTACACCATATTTGCAAGTATTCAACAAACAAGTTTAGCACATACACTAAAACATCTTTGATTTTCATGATTTAGAGCTTTATGTTAATGTTCATCCTTATGTTTTCTTGAGATTCTTTGGTTCATCAATTTACATTATACTTTATCCACTAAAATTAGAAGTAAAAACAAGATTAAAGGAGCTTACTACTAGCACTATGGCTAGGGAAGAATCAAGAATGAAGATGATGAGAAATGTAGTGTATAAAAGCTCCTAGAGAAGGTCTTCCAACTTCCTTTGCTTCCCACCTTCTTAGTTATACTTGATTCACCTTGGGATCACCTTAGAATGTATTGAATGAAGCTACAAAAATGAAGATGGTGGAGGGTGCTTTGGGCCATAGGTAAGGGAGGAGGAAGAAGAAGTGATAGTGTGTTGAAGGTGATGACTGATAAGTGAAGGACTTGTGGTTTATTATAACAATCTTCCAACATAAGTTTAATCAATGGGTAATGTGCTACAAATCAAGACAACAAATCCATTTTATTAATAAAAAGAAATCACCTTGTGGGACCCATGTTGGAACCGGTTATGGGGGGTATCTAGTTAGGTTTCAAGTCTTGGTTAGTTATTTTAGTTAGGTTTTAAGTGTTAGTTTAGGGTTTAGGTGTGTTTATGTGTTTAGGGAGGTAATATGATGTTAAGTGATCATAACTATCTTCGTAACATTAAAACAATGCTTCTTGTTAAATTTTGGTATTTCGGGTAGTGTCCGGTTGTTCGGTTGGTTACCGGTTCGTTAAGGTACTAAATTGCGCAGTTTAGTGTGCAATATGATGTCTTTTATGACAGTTTTGATTCTTGACACTTATCAAGGTATTCTGGACAATTAAACCACATTTCTACATTATATTTTGAGGTTAAGATGCTGAATTTTGCTGTTTTCTGCAGAATTCTGCAGTTTTAGTGTATTTCGGGCAATTTCTGGCACTTAAATCGTCACTCGGAAGGCAGTTTTATGATCCCTACATTCCTACATACTATTCTAGTGTAACTCTTGGTTCCGGGGCTCATTCTGTGTCTTAACATCATGTCTGTCTGAGTACTGAATTCCCGTCAGTACTTTTAGTTTGTCTGATAACTGTGCTAACTTTGTTCTGTGCAATAATTGAACCACACTGTGTTGCATGTAATAATGATAAACAATCTTGCAACATGAAATGCATTTGTATGTATATGACAGTAATCAGAAAATCATTCGTCTCGTTAATTTAATCATGCACAGTCATTAAAGTACAAATTACTGTTTATTATTGTATAGAAATACATGGAAAAGTGCCAGTTGTCACAATGGTGATTAGTTCTAGTTGGTTTGCTTGAGGACAAGCAAAGGTAAGTGTGGGAATGTGATAGAGAGGGTTAAAATCGAGCCTTAGAGTGTTTAAATATTGTGTTTTATTGTGTTTTATGTGTTTACTTGCTTAACATGAGATAACTACGAGAAATTGGTGATTTGCAGGTAAAGCACGTAATTTGGTACACTTAAAATGGTTAAAGATGAAGTTGAAAGCACTAGATTGGATATTGCAGCTCGAGAGTGGGATTTGGAGCTTGTTCGGGTGATGTAAAGGCTTAAAGATGCAATTCATATGAAAGAATGAAGTTTAAGGGCCATTTGGTAATTAATTGGAAGTTGTCTTGTGCCCTCATATGCAAGGAAACAAGAAGATAATAAGTCCAGGGACCAAACCGTCATTATGTGAAAGTTGATGTTGAAGAGGAAATGGAGGCTGCATGTGCGACCGTAGGCTACGGTTTAGGAACCGTAGCTTACGGATGATGGATGCTGGCGAAGAATTGGTCAGAGTTTGGGAACCGTAGGTTACGGATGGGTCTTGGTTAGGAAACAGAGATTGTGAACCATAAGCTACGGTTCCTAAGCGTAGCTTACGGTTGGTAGTACGGAGAAACGTGAACTTTAAGGTTTTAAAGTATATTAGGGTTTATGAATGGAGGCAATCATTATCTCATCTTCTAAGCAGAACCAAGGCACTTCTAGGGCATCAAGATCAAAGGCTTTTCACCACAATCCATTATTTATCTTACCGAATCATTAACCACGATCATGAAATCATCATCAATTCAAGTTTTTGCTGACTTTGTGAGCGAGATGAGCGGCTAAACTTTTATGGTTTCCTCCGGATGGAGGGTTTTTGTAAGTTAGATGATACTATGTGTTTGCTATAATCGTTTTCACCTGGTGATCTAAGCATTCGATGCTTTTCACCTTGATTTGATTTATTGATTGTAAACAATTGCATTTTATTTAAACCTTGATTTCTAAGCATTCAATTCCTGAGAGTTCTAGTAATTGGGATATATTTGCCATGGGATTAGGGTTGGTAATTGTAATTGATAATCATTCGATAACCTCCTGTTATGTATTGACCGGAGTACTTAGTCGTTGGTTATCACAATTAGTTTATCAAGTTTAACACTTATGTCTATGTAGGTGTCGCGATTAAACACATACTTGAGGCTAACTGTAAAACCTGAAATCTGGAGGAACCATTTTCTCTCTTATTGATTCAAACCTGATTGTTTTTGTTCGTTAATTTAGATAACTTTCATAATCAATCAAACCGATTTTCCAATTCAGTAGTAGTTAATTAATACTTTTCATTACGACACTTTCCACAATCCTCCTCTGGTTCGATATCCGACTTATTCTAGCTATTTAGTTTATTTTGGTTTTTGCATGCTCTTAATGCCAGAAATCAGCAAGCCTTGCCATATACTATCATGAATGGTGTGGTCCCTAAAGGTGTTTTGTAGGTGGTATGGAATGCCCACAAAGCATCATCAAGCTTATCCGACCAATCCTTACGACTCTTTCCTACCATTTTTTCTAGAATCCTCTTCACTCCCATATTCGCATTCTCTACTTGACCGTTTGTTTGTGGATGGTACGCGGTAGACAAACGGTGAGTAACTCCATATCGCTCCAATGCCTTCTCCATCACGGCATTACAAAAGTGCGCTCCTCGGTCACTAATAAGGGCTTTGGGAATACCGAAACGCGTGTACAACTTTTTCAAGAATCTCACCACCACTCGGGCATCGTTTGTAGGCAAAGATTGAGCTTCCACCCACTTCGAAACGTAGTCAATCGAAACGAGGATGTACCTATTTCCACTAGAAGGGGGAAAGGTCCCATGAAGTCAATTCCCCATACGTCAAAGAATTCGAGTACTTGAATAGGATTTTGGGGCATCTCATTCTTGGATGAGATATTGCCGGTATGTTGGCAAGCATCGCAAGTCCTAACAAATTCTATAGCATCATCGAATACCGTAGGCCAAAAGAAACCAAAATCGAAGACTTTTTGTGCGGTAGTGTGTGCACCATGATGACCTCCCGTTAACCCCTCATGCACATGCCTAAGAATATCTAAGCCCTCCTCCTTACTAATACACCTCCTAAGAATACGGTCGCCTCCTATCCTAAAAAGGTAAGGGTCATCCCATATGTACTTTCTTGCATCTCTAAACAACTTCCTTTTTTGTTGGGCATTCATATCCTTCATCACATACCCATTTGCAAGATAATTCGCTATATCACTAAACCACGGCAACCCCTCATTCTCCGCCGTAACAAAATCGATGGACTCGTGAGGGAATCTATCTCCTATCACCTCCTCACGAATCTCTTCCCTATTAGGATCCTCTAGACGCGAAAGATGGTCCGCCGTGACATTCTCCGCTCCTTTCTTATCCCTAATCTCTATGTCAAACTCGGAAAGAAGGAGGATCCATCGTATAAGACGAGGCTTAGCATCTTTCTTTTAGAAAAGATAGCGCAAAGCTGCATGGTCGGTGAAAACTATGGTCTTGGAAAGCACAAGGTATGATCGGAACTTATCGAAAGCAAAGACAACGGATAGAAGTTCCTTCTCGGTAGTAGTGTAATTCTCTTGGGCGTCATTGAGGGTTTTACTCGCATAGTAGATCGGGTGAAAGTGATTCTCCCGTCTTTGACCCAAGACCGCCCCGACCGCGTAGTCGCTCGTGTCACACATGAGCTCAAAAGGTAAGCTCTAATCGGGGGATACAAGAATGGGTGCACTCACGAGTTTCTCTTTAAGGAAATCGAACGCTTGGAGACACTCCTTATCGAAGACAAACGGGACGTCCTTCTCGAGGAGTCGAGTCATGGGGCGCGTGATTTTGGAAAAATCCTTAATAAAGCGCCTATAGAAGCCCGCATGACCTAAGAAACTACGAATGGACTTAACACTAGTCGGTGGAGGAAGCCTACTAATTGTATCTATCTTGGCACGATCTACCTCTATCCCGGCTCTAGAAATCTTATGCCGTAAAACAATCCCCTCCGTAACCATGAAGTGACACTTTTCCCAATTAAGCATCAACTTCGTCTCAACACACCTCCTCTTCATTCTAGCTAAATTACCTAAACATTGATCAAACGAATCGCCATATACCGAGAAGTCATCCATAAAAACCTCCATAGAGCTCTCAACCATGTCTTGAAAAATCGCTATCATGCACCGTTGGAATGTTGCCGGAGCGTTACATAATCCAAAAGGCATGCGTCAGTACGCATATGTGCCATATGGACATGTAAAAGTCATCTTCTCTTGGTCTTTCGGCGCAATAAGGATTTGGAAGTAGCCGAGAAAACCATCAAGGAAACAATAGAATTGTTGCCTCGCAAGACGCTCTAGCATTTGATCGATAAATGGGAGTAGGAAGTGGTCTTTCCGGGTGGCGTCATTTAGCTTGCGGTAGTCAATACACACAAGCCAACCGGTGACCGTACGAGAAGGGATGAGATCATTTTTCTCGTTCACGACAACAGTCATCCCCCCCTTCTTAGGGACGGCTTGAGTAGGACTCACCCATGAAGAATCGGATATGGGGTAAATCAAACCGGATTCCATTAACTTCAACACCTCTTTTCAAACTACCTCTTTCATGTTGGGATTTAGGCGCTTTTGAGGTTGCACCACCGGTTTAAACTCATCCTCCATAAGAATACGGTGGGTTCAAAAAGTGGGGCTAATCCCCTTAATGTCGGACAACTTCCAAGCAATAGCCTCCTTGTGCTCCTTTAGCACCTCAACTAACTTCCCTTTCTCCTCCTCCGTCAATCTAGAAGAGATAATGACGGGCATACTCGAATTTTCTCCTAAGAAAACATACTCTAGGTGTGACGGGAGGACCTTAAGCTCTAGGGGTAGAGTATCTACGGGTTTACTCCCACTCTCTTCCTTAATCTCATAAAGCTCTAAGGTTTCAGGAACCCAAGTCGAATCTACCTCCCCACCCTCATCAACAAACTCCTCTTCAACAACTCCCTCACTAACTAGATCGGCTCCACTAATGAAATCTATGCACCTATCAACACATGAGATGAAAGAATGTAGGAAGTAAACGGAGTGACACGGACCACTAGAATCATCACTACCACTAGGGTATTGCATGGCTCTATCTATCTTAAAGGTGACTATCTCATCGCCCGCACGAAGTGAAATCTTACCGTCAAAGACATCGATGACTGCCTTTGCGGTACGAAGGAATGGACATCCAAGAATGATCGGGACTCTCTCATCGGCCTCTATATCTAAAACCACGAAGTCTATGGGAAACACGAACTTATCTACCTTAACAAGCAAATTCTCATTGACTCCACGAGGATACTTGACCGAGTGGTCAGCCAAGGACAATGACATACGCGTGGGTGTAAGCTCTCTTAACCCTAGCTTCTCATAAAGAGAAAATGGCATCAAATTGATGCTAGCACCTAAGTCGGCTAAGGTATGGGCGGGGTTAACGGCACCCCCGAAGAAGCATGGAATGGTGAATGTACCCGGGTCGGTTAGTTTCTCTGGTAGCTTATTCAAGACCACCACATAACAACCTCCAGTCAATGGAATGTTACATAACGCACCTATCATATCCTTAGGTTTAAGAAGGTCCTTAAGGAATTTGGCGTATTTAGGCATGGACTGTAAGGCTTCAATGAAAGGAAGGTTGATCTTTAATTGCTTGAACATTTCTAGAAATTGCCCATATTCCTTAGCATATTTTTTATGCTTAAGGCGGACGGGGTAAGGGATGAGTGAATGATCAACTAAAGGTGACGGCCTGACCCTTACGGGACGTTTTTCAACACTCGTTTCTACTTGAGGCTCCTCGGTGTGTGCGGTACTTGTTGGGTCTAGCCTATATTGCACCTTACCGGGAGTCTCCATCTCTATCTCCTCATCTACCTCTTCCTATTCCTATTCCTCTACCTCAACATTCTTTCTAACTACCTCTCCTAAACTCTTTCCACTACGGGTAGTAATAGCCTTGGCTGAATGGGTAGCCGGGTTTGGGTAGGTATTTCCCGAAAACTGACCAGGGGGTTCTCTTGTAACTGTTTAGCTATACCACCTACTTGTCGCTGAAGATCTAAGAGTGTGGATTGTTGGTTCTTATTGTAAAGCTCTTGATTTTTATTTATTTGCTCTTGATTTTTAGCGAAGATACCAAATTCAGTTAAGGTTTTCTGAGTAACCTGATCTCTCACCATTAACTGAGCAAACATCTCCTCAATCCTACTTAGACTACCCTCTGAACCTTTGCCGCTATTATGACCCTCTTGATTTGACCCCCCACCACTAAACTGACCCCCTGAACCTGAACTACCAAACTGACCTCCCTAACCTGACCCTCCACTAGTGTATAGACCGGGCCCCCTATTTTGATACTGACCGGATGGAAAACCAGGAGGATTACCGGAAGAGCAGAAGTTATTATTATTATTACCACTACGCCAGTTGGAGTAATAATTAGAATTATTATTATTAAACGGACCCCTAGACTGACCGGCAATGTACTCTACCTGCTCGAGTGTAAGTGTGGAACAATCTATCGTATCATGGCCTCCCCTACACACTTCACATCTATCTACTTTTTTCTTAATCTCATTAAGCTCCTGTTTGAAAGTTTTTTCCATCCTATCTAGAGTAGCAGCTACCGATGAATCCAAGCCAACTTGGTTTACCCCTCGAACGGCCGAGGAGGTACTAGTCACAGGAATGGAAGTCCTGCTGGTAGTGCTATAGTCCATGTCAGAATGGGCAAAACTCTCAAATAAATCATTACACTCAACAACTGTCTTTTTACCCATGAGTTGCCTTCCAACAGAAGTATCAAACCAGACTTTGATCTCGGGGGTGAGACCATTGTAGAACTTTTCTACGAGTGCCCAATCCGACAAACCATGCTGAGAACAACGAGAAATCAAAGTTTGGAATCTCTCCCAGGCCAGGTGGTAAGGCTCATCAGGCTCCATCCGGAACGAATGGATCTGATCGCGGAGACAAGATGCTTTGGCGGGTGGGAAATATTTAGCTAAGAAAGCATCTCGTAAACCTGCCTAGGTGGTGAAAGTTCCCGCTGGCTGTGAATCGAACTAGACGGCTGTGCAGCCAGCGAGAGAAAATGGGAAAACCTGAAGGTACCGGGCATCTAGATTAACACCCTCAATAGAGAAGGTGCTACACAGGCGGGTGATTCGGTTAATGTGGGTGGGGAGCATCCACATCATCACGGCCGTGGAATTGGCATGAATTAATGATGGTCGTCATGATGTAGGACGGGATTTTCTAGGACCTATCATTAGCGATGTTGGGAAGGGTGATGGGTGAAGTAGCACCGATAAAACCGGTGGTGGCTTGTTTGTAAACGGTTCAGTTATTGGCCATTTGGGTATTGGGTGTAGGACTAGGTGTACGGGAATGGGAAGGTGGTGGGGAATTGTAGGGTGACAACTTCGGGGTGAAGTCAAAGGCTGGTGGTTTAGATTGGAGTGTAGAGTCAGAAGTAGCTAAAGATGAAGTAGAAGATTTACTAACCTTTAAACTAGAAGAGGAGAAGGCAAACTTGTCAATCGGCGGCTTCGGTGGCGTAAGATCCTAGCACGTTTTTGACAAAAAGTCAGAGCGAAAAATTCATACCATAAAATTCCTTTCATTTTAAACGTCTTTACTTACTTGAAGTTCATTTTAAGGTGACACTATTACACTGAATACACCCATCGAACTTATTTACAAATAGAAACATAAACTATATTTACTAAATTACTTATTCAAACACTCCCGTACAATCTAACTTGTGACTCGGTCTTCGATCTTCACTCCTCGGTGATCCTTCGTGACTTATACAACCTGCACTCACACATACATTCATGACATTAGCACACATTATATAAACAAGTTTCATTCTCGTACACTTCCCATTTCGTTATCTTCCTAATTTTAAACATTCCATCTGTGTATGCATTTCCAGGTGAAGCTTCAATAATGTACCTGCATTACTTTTCATTCTCAAGGCACACTCTTAATAAAGTTATTACTTAACGCATCTAAATCATGCTTACATACAATCTTACATGCCTACATACACATCTACATACATACATACCTTCCTACATCTCTACATACATGCGTACACTCATACACACCTTTATACATACATATATACACATTTACATACGTACCTACATTCCTACATACACGTTCAAGATCTTGCATACCACTTACATACACATACATTAATTGTGTGGGACCTAAACTTATATTTATAGCCCATAAACATTAAAGGCACGATCAAAATCATGATTAGGAGGTCCGCCGTAGTCCACGGTTATCATACCGAAGCCTACGTTCCATAAATCGACTTAAATAACAAATTTCAGCTTTTTGGACATGGGGAGGGCGTCGGCGACGGCCCTTGGATTTACGCGTAGCCAAAACTCCCCGTAGACAGTAAAATAAGGCGTCGGAGAAAACTGATTTTGTAGACCCCGTCGGCGACGCCCCTAAGGCCGTCGGCGACGGCCTCTAGAAATTGCATTTTTCTGCAGGTTTGTTTCGTCGTCCGAACGCACTAAAACGCACATAGCTTTTGAACCGTTTACCCGTTTAACATCATGTTTCTTCCTACATGCTCATAATTTGACATTCTATCATGTGAACTTGAAATCCCATATCCGGATTAAGGAAATTCTTAACTTACGCACTATCGGCTTATTATTCATTTACGATTTATTCGACCCGTTCATGTTTTTATCAAATAACTCATTCCTTTTAACCCAAGACTTACATGAACCTTATGACCATAATACTTTTACACTATCCGGAGTGTCGTACTTGGGGTTTACGCACCCGATACCCGGTATTCGTTAAATTCATTCATTATTACGTAATTGAACATTAAATAGTACAATTTCCATCTATGAAATTGTTTATTCATTTACTCATAATTTACTACCGAACCTCTTGCCCATTAACCCGCGTCACCGTTTCTCGGTTAGCATGCTTACGTACAATTTTATCCATTACCCGGTTATCATACCGAAGTCGTTACTTATGCAACCTTTCCGGTATGCAATAAAACCTCATCTTGTCCCATTTGATTTACTTAGCGAAATTCATCGATTTCATACAACTCATTCCTATTTGACCTCAATTATCATACTTAATTAAGTCGCACATAACTTTACATAAACAACTAAGAAGTGATTACGGAAATCACTTACCTCATGCATCCGTGTTCATATCCGTTTCCTCGCCACTTCTTGACCCGTTAGCCTTCCGTGCTTGATTCCGTCTCGACATGATTCCTATACTTCCATGTCATCGAAATCACATTCTTATTAGCATACACAATTGTACATGTTAACGATCATATCGATCGCATAATTCACATTTGACTTTCATTAGTCACTTCTAACGAGCATAATACATGTAACCAAATTCATATCATTTCCAACTCGTGTAATTCATCATGTCATCGCATTAAACACACATACGTCTAACACGCACCGTATAACTTACTTTAATCCTACAATTATGACAACACGTCTAACCATTCTTCTTAAACACATTTGACTTTTAGAAGTCAACGGTTCATTTAATTTAACTTTCGACATATCATTATATACCCGTAACATCATAATAGCCTATACGGACAACACTATATACATTTCAACATACAGTTGGCGTGTTTACTACCTCCTAAGCATAGTGTACAACCAATTCATGCATATTCTTCTAATCTCATACATAATTCATCAAATTATCCTTCTAATCAACATGGATCATTCATGCATAACATCAAACATACTAGTATCACATTTCTTTCAATTCCTCTTAACAAGAATCTACCATACATATCAAAATACATCAATATTAAGCAATAATTTAGACATAGATGATTTACCCATGTCATCATCTTCACCATAACAAACGGGTTTCACCATTAAACATCAAATTAACCTAAACCATGCATAATCCATGTTCTATATGATGATTCTAACACACACCCGTTCTCAATTTCATACAAATTCGCAATTTACATCATAATCCACTTCGTGAAAGATCACCAATCTAAATTTTGAGACATACCTTATGATCCCCTTGACTGGGTGATTGTTTATTCGCGTTCATGCATCAATTTGGGCCTTGAATTGATCTTCAATTCTGGGTTTAAGCTTGAACAAGGGTTTCACCCTTGTTCTTTCTCCTGGTCATACGCACACACATACACACTCAATGTGTGTGTTGTGTTTTGTTTTTAGATTTTATTAATTAGTTTTTAACTATTTCCCTTTTAGGTCCCTCATGTTTAATTTTCATTATTTAAGACTACAACTTCATGTTTTGCTACTTATTTACATGTTAATAACTAGATAAATTTGTTCCTAGTTATTTTGTTTACCGGTCCACTTTTACCACTAACAGTATATTACCCGTTCCATTATTTTAACTGGGTTTAAATTACCAAACCCACTTTTTGGGGTGTTACATATAACATAGAAGGCATGCTAGCAAATATTAAAATTCATATTTTGGGGCGTTACAGGTGGTCCATGTGAACGTGTATGGGGCATTCACTTCAATACCGAAAATAAACAAGTAAGACGACTCTAACAAATGACTCTAAAATAAAAATAAAAATAAAAAGAAACTAGAACTATTTAGACTCCTACGACTAAAAAAAACACGAATAGCACGTAATGATATCAGATGAAGTCCAAACAAAGTAATCAACGCAATTGCCAAGAATCCCCGACAACTGTGCCATGTGCTAAAAAGTAGTTTAATAAAATTAACTAAATTAACCTAATTCTAGACTCTAAGTAATACTCTAGACTCACTAAGACATACTAAACTACTAACTGGCAAGTGTACCGATCGACTCTAGTATAGCTAATGTAAGTCCGGATATTGAACCCACGAGACTCTATGAATTACGCTAATTACTTTATCTAGACTGACTCTGATGCGACATTTAACTATTATGTTTTAGGGGGGTTCTAAGAATTCTAAGAATGCAATTAAAACTAAATTAATTAACTAAGCTAACTAAACGAATTGCTGTGGACTTTGCTCAGATGGTGGAAACACTACCTAGACTGGAATCCTGATTGCTTTCAGTTAAGATTATATTTGGAAGTTGTCTACTATGGAACCAGGATCATGAAATTCTCACCTCTTGGGAAATCTAAAGGACCCCTAACCCTTCTCAAGAGCACGCTACGATACCCTAAAGGTTGTTAAATTACCAGTTATTAGACTCTTTTGCAAGACACCTAATGGATTTATAAAAGTATCCTACGAGGCTCACTCCTTGTCGAGATCTAAACCAAGGATAGACCTGTTTTCTCAGTTAGACTTGCTAGACAATAGCCAACAAGTTTACTCCTAATGAAGCTCCTACCTTTTAGTTTAATGACTTAGACCTAGCAATAACCTCGCACCTTGCAGCTATTGATGATTAGTAGAACTCTTGATTTTATGAGATTACCGAATATTACTTCTAAGGTTTATCGGCCGATTTACCCTAAAGATTAAAGATTTATTATGTGATATCGACAGTCACCAAAATCTAAAACCTAGCACGACTCTATTATGTGATAAAGACCGTCACCAAGATTCATGCGAAACAATAAACAATATTCAAATAACATCAAGCACCATATACATCTAACCGATAGAACAAGTCGTTTACAATTTATAAATAATCCATAGTTTTCATAAATCCATAATAACAATCAAAACGTAAGCAATCATTCATCCAAGTCTAGGTAGTAACACAAGTTTAGCCAATCATAGTCATGAAAAACATCAAACACAAAGTATTAACAAGAACACGAAACATGACTGTAACACCTGTGTCATTTCAACCATCAAACAAATTCCAAACCAATGAAATATTGTATTTCATACTTTGGACTTGTAAAAATATGTGTATCGTTTGCACATATCAACTCTAGTTCGATTTCAAGCTTTAAATCGCTTGCTGGAGGGTTATACGCGCTTTGATGTGTAGATATAACCAGTTTAATCCAACGAACACTCCGGAATAGTGAAATAGGCTTAACACACCTTAAATAACCTTTACATAACTTAGATATAAGTTTTGGAAGGTTTGGTGTGGTGAAATCAAGTTTAATCGCTTACAGGGACTAAAGTTGACAAACTGCGAAAGTATGCCAATTTGAACTGTAACAGACCTTCCGGGACATGACCATAAGTTAAACATACCATAAATATCCTTTACATAGCTTAGAAATAGGCTTTGAGGTGTTCGGTATGCTAAAATAAACTTTTGTGTCATTCAGGGACTAAAAGTGTCAAAAAGTGCACAAGTTTGCATTTTTAAGCATAACTTACGTTCTGAATACATCTGGACATCCAAAAATTTATGTAAGCATGACTACATTATATTTTATTGATCGCCTTAAGAAAAATCCATTCGTCGTGTCATTTGGATCGTTTTTCGCGCTTATGCGCATTCCGTCGTAATTAAGCGAACATCGCGTTCGTACGACCAAACGAACCATCATCCGGCATATTTTTGAGTATGTTTTGAGTTCCCTATACTTTAACTTCATTTTAGAGCCTTGAAATGAGGTTAACGGGGTTCAAACGCATCGAAAAAGGCCTTAAACACGTGCAGGGACCATTCCTGCCACTTTTGAAACTTTTCTGAAACTGGGGGGTCAGTGGCGTAGCGCGACTGCCTAGGCCCTCACCGTCGCGCTACGCGACTGCCTGGTCTGGGGCAGAAACATGCAGAAAACTCATTTTTCGCATTTTCGGGACCGGATTCGATGTATCGACAGCTGTTTACAGTTGTTATCCACTCCCAAATCCCTTGCCAAGTGTTGATTCCCTATGGTTAGTGGCAATTTAGGCACCATAACATTCCGACACTTGTACGGACATGATTAAGGCACGATTTTCGACAAACGATCCTAACGGTTCGGGTATTCCTATAAATACCCAACCCACACAACATCAAAACCCACTAGAATTCTGATTTTGAGAGCTCTAAGTTGAAACCATTGTTTCATACCTGAGTTCTTGGATCGGGATTAGCATTCGGGGACCCTTCGTAAGTATTCTTTCGTTCTTTTCCTTATTTTACTGCTTTTCGAGTCAGAAAGTCAAACTTTGTTTGACTTTCAGCGTTGACCAGTAATGGTCAATGCGAAGTTCGTTTGAACTTCGCAACGTGAGTGTAATCACGTTGGTCATAGTCCCTTGGGACTATGCCCACTGATTACCACGTTGTCTAGGGTCGTAGGGTAAGCGATCTAATGAATCGCTTATACCTCGAACCCGACCCAGTTTGGTCGATCATTAGGATCCGACCAAACACATTAGGTGACCATAGTAGGTAGGGAATAACCTTCCGAGGTTATACCCTATGGTCACATCGTTTAAGTAGTTGTATGATAGGTAGTTTATATGCCTTAGGTAAATTACCAGAATACCCTTTTCATGTATAATTGGTAATTAAGCATATGTAACCTAAACCTTTGTCACATAACTGATTATGTAATATGTTTAGGCATATAACACTTGTCATAGGGCTAGTTAGGCGGTCCGAACGCGTTTCACGCGAACGACGCGTTAAAGTAGCATAAGCTACCTAAACGGGTCGTAATGGGTCGTAGACACTTAGGTTAAGTTTCATTTAGTATGTAGGCTTTGTTAAACCAAACGACACGAGTCTCTACACTCGTTTGGTTTACAAACCCTAATGCTACCCGATCTTCCGATTTAGGTCCGGTTTATTAACATAGTTACCTATATTAGGTGTCGTTTGATTTCCGTGATCTCTAGCATTGCTTGGTGATTATCCTAGGACTACTGAGCAATCTCAAGTGAGTACATAGACCCCTCTTTTACTGTTTTCCAAACTGTTTTGGGGTGAAGCACATGTGCCTACTTGTTACTTTCAAGCTTTCCTGTTTTCATATCATATACTTGTTATGTTCATTAGTACATTATAGTACATGATTTCATTTACATTTCATACTAGGTGTGCCATTGTGTGCATTACTTAGTACATTGTTTTACATTACATCACATGCTACGTATGTCTATTGTTGCATACTTAGTACAGGTCGCATGCTACGTATGTCTGTTGTTGCATACTTAGTACAGTTCACATGCTATGTATGTTCAATCGTTGCATTGTTCTTCATACTTAGTACATTTGTTATTCATCACATACTTACATTTTGGACGCATATTACATGATTTACATTGATCATGCATTTACTACACAAAGCATAACTTTGATTTAAACGAGGTTTTACTTCAATACTATGTTTTTGTGCATATGGTTTAGTTTATACATTTCACTAGCCATACATATTATTTTGGTTACACATTACATGGTTTACATCTTGACATAAACATTTTGACATATTATTCAATACATTTGTCAATTGGTTTAAACATAGACATCTTACATTGTTTGGTTTGGTTTGATTAAGTGATTAAGTAACGATGCGTGTGTAATATGATACAAGCATGGTGGATACGCCGCTGGTACTTCCTATATATAAGTGTTTGTATGGTATTACATATTGTAGCGTTATCTGAATCATTTCAGGTTGAGACATAGAACATTTTATACAAATAACATATTTTTCACAAGACATTGATTTATAAACAACTTATCTTATACAAACACATTTTACATGGTTATTCATTTAACCATACATTATTCACTTATTTATACATATCATCTGAACTCATTGTTTTTCAAATGATTTACAAAACAAAGCAAATTACAAGGTTCATGACTAAACATTTTCTCAAACATAAGTCATGAAACCTATTTTCACAAAACCTATGTATCTCACCGGCATTTTTATGCTGACGTACCTATTTTCACATGTGTTTTTCAGGAGCTGTTGCATAAGATGATCAAGATACACATAGGCAGACTTGGGCTTTAGTGACAATAAAAGATGCAAGACTAGTTAATTATGTTGTATTTCTTTGTTTGTTAAGACATTGTAACACTTTTAATCAATAAAACAAAACTTCAATTGCCATGGATTTGAAACAATTAATTCTGTTACAACACTCCCCGACGTTTCCGCCACGTTTTGTATGTTCTACGTGGTCGGGGTGTGACAGTAAAGATGGTATCAGAGCCAATGGTTATAGGGAATTAGGTTATTAGTAATGCTTTGACCTAGTCTATAACCTTCTTAGGACCCTAACGCGAGTTTACTTGCGTTTAGTCATAAAACAATACCGTCACCTATCCTTAGGCGACGACCACAACAAGAACATAAATTTCATAACCGCTTTGAAAACTAATCATCTGTTCTAGGATGATTGATTACAAGGTTTTGAACCCTCTATTGTAAGGTTTTGAACCCTCTGTTATATGGTTTTGAACCCCTTTGAATTTTCAAAACTCTCGTCAAGGTTTTGGGTTTTTAATAATGTGAACACGTGCAAACTGGAAGGGTGAATGCCTGTATTCTGGGTTTTCTGTCTAGGCAAGCACTTCGTATACATCTCATCAGACGTGAGACCAGTTGTGCTTACCTGGGAATTCTTGGGATGAGTGTTCACTTATAGGCGAGCATGTCTTCGCGATACATTATATTGACCCGCTTACTTTGATTAGTCAATGTCTCATTTGTTTGCCTTTGGTAACAAACAAATGGTCGCAATTTTCATGCGTTGTCATTCTCTTTTGACTATCTTTCGCTTGTTTCCTCCTATGCCTTTTGTTATCTTCAAGATGCCTCTACGTTGCAACAACAGTGTCCGAACCAGGTGCTGCAACTACCCAACAAATAGGCGTCGTACTCCAGAAGACCGTTGATTTAGCTAATACCATGACTCATCTCAGGGATGAAGTTGTTTAAGGGAACTGCTCCTTGGTGCAACCAATGCCACTATCATCATCCGAATCAAATACCTTGTTTCAAATGTACCCACGGTGGACGATGGAGACATTTGGTTAACATGTGCCGCTTTGCAATCCAAAGCAAAGCTGTTACAAATCCTGCTGCTACTCAACCTTCAAACTCTGCTTCATATGTCGCTTGACATATCTGGCGCCTCAACCTCATGAACTTTCTACCTTGTGTATCGACGTAAGCACGCCTAGTGCAAGGTGTCGGAACACCTCCCGTTACACAAACTCCAAAATCCATGTAGGATCTTTCTATCCTCATAATTAGATCCTTGTGGATGGGTATCATTCATCGGAGTCCTTAATTGAATTCTTTGTATGATTCAATACGTACATCACAATTCAATAAGGACAAAGCCGAATTCCTTTTAAGATTATCCTATCTTCATAGATAGATTCTTGAAATGATTAAAGTGCCAAATGAAATCCACGAATTGGATTCCTAGTGTGCTTTAAGTATCCGCGTCCAAAGATAACAAATTAATAAACAAGTTAAACAACTATGTGATTATGTGCTTATGTGTTTCCTTTTATGTTCTAGTGTAATCCAAGTTTTTGTTATCCAAATCCTCGTAGAATCTTCCATATCTTCGTATAAGGGATTCATAGTAGGATATCCAAAGGTACTATATTAAATCCTCAATGGGCTTCTACGTTGTAGTAAAGTCCCTTGGATTTTATTGTACTATTCTATAATTAGACCCCTTGAGTGGTCTAGTTAAACAGATTGATCCAAAAATCTGGTTAGGTATATCAAGTGATGATATAGCTGAAAGGACTCCTTGGAGGTCTAATTAAAAAGATCATGTGTTGATCTGATTAAAAGGACCCTATGGTAGTCTAGTCACACTCATCACAGGTTTGATATTTTCTTCCCCTACACATCATGAAATGCACTGTGCGGACTGTGCAAGGAATTACGTAATTATGGACGCGTACATAATTATAGAATTTAGTGCATAGAAACCACAGCAAGTTTTGTCATGTATCTAGAGTTAATTCCGTTCATTTTTGTTTCTGAAGATGTAAAATGTCTATTCTGTTCATTTTTGTTTCTGAAGATGTAAAATGACTCATTCGGTTCATTTTTGTTTCTGAAGATGTAAAATGACTATTCCGTTCATTTTTGTTTCTGAAGATGTAAAATGTCTATTCTGTTCATTTTTGTTTCTGAAGATGTAAAATGACTCATTCAGTTCATTTTTGTTTCTGAAGATGTAAAATGACTATTCCGTTCATTTTTGTTTCTGAAGATGTAAAATGACTATTCCGTTCATTTTTGTTTCTGAAGATGTAAAATGACTATTCCGTTCATTTTTGTTTCTGAAGATGTAAAATGACTCATTCGGTTCATTTTTGTTTCTGAAGATGTAAAATGACTATTCCGTTCATTTTTGTTTCTGAAGATGTAAAATGACTCATTCGGTTCATTTTTGTTTCTGAAGATGTAAAATGACTATTCCGTTCATTTTTGTTTCTGAAGATGTAAAATGACTCATTCGGTTCATTTTTGTTTCTGAAGATGTAAAATGTCTATTCTGTTCATTTTTGTTTCTGAAGATGTAAAATGACTCATTCGGTTCATTTTTGTTTCTGAAGATGTAAAATGACTATTCCGTTCATTTTTGTTTCTGAAGATGTAAAATGACTCATTCGGTTCATTTTTGTTTCTGAAGATGTAAAATGTCTATTCTGTTCATTTTTGTTTCTGAAGATGTAAAATGACTCATTCGGTTCATTTTTGTTTCTGAAGATGTAAAATGACTAGTCCGTTCATTTTCGTTTCTAAAGAATGCCTGTTGAAAATAACTCTGTTCATTTTTCATTTTTGAAAAATGTTAGTTAAAGAGAAATTACAGGATTATGCTTTACATATCTTTGATGACTATTTGACACAAAGTCATAGACAGACTCCTACGAATAAATTTCGGGACGAAATTTCCTAAAGTAGGGGAGACTGTAACACCTGTGTCATTTCAACCATCAAACAAATGCCAAACCAATGAAATATTGTATTTCATACTTTGGACTTGTAAAAATATGTGTATCGTTTGCACATATCAACTCTAGTTCGATTTCAAGCTTTAAATCGCTTGCTGGAGGGTTATACGCGCTTTGATGTGTAGATATAACCAGTTTAATCCAACGAACACTCCGGAATAGTGAAATAGGCTTAACACACCTTAAATAACCTTTACATAACTTAGATATAAGTTTTGGAAGGTTTGGTGTGGTGAAATCAAGTTTAATCGCTTACAGGGACTAAAGTTGACAAACTGCGAAAGTATGCCAATTTGAACTGTAACAGACCTTCCGGGACATGACCATAAGTTAAACATACCATAAATATCCTTTACATAGCTTAGAAATAGGCTTTGAGGTGTTCGGTATGCTAAAATAAACTTTTGTGTCATTCAGGGACTAAAAGTGTCAAAAAGTGCACAAGTTTGCATTTTTAAGCATAACTTACGTTCTGAATACATCTGGACATCCAAAAATTTATGTAAGCATGACTACATTATATTTTATTGATCGCCTTAAGAAAAATCCATTCGTCGTGTCATTTGGATCGTTTTTCGCGCTTATGCGCATTCCGTCGTAATTAAGCGAACATCGCGTTCGTACGACCAAACGAACCATCATCCGGCATATTTTTGAGTATGTTTTGAGTTCCCTATACTTTAACTTCATTTTAGAGCCTTGAAATGAGGTTAACGGGGTTCAAACGCATCGAAAAAGGCCTTAAACACGTGCAGGGACCATTCCTGCCACTTTTGAAACTTTTCTGAAACTGGGGGGTCAGTGGCGTAGCGCGACTGCCTAGGCCCTCACCGTCGCGCTACGCGACTGCCTGGTCTGGGGCAGAAACATGCAGAAAACTCATTTTTCGCATTTTCGGGACCGGATTCGATGTATCGACAGCTGTTTACAGTTGTTATCCACTCCCAAATCCCTTGCCAAGTGTTGATTCCCTATGGTTAGTGGCAATTTAGGCACCATAACATTCCGACACTTGTACGGACATGATTAAGGCACGATTTTCGACAAACGATCCTAACGGTTCGGGTATTCCTATAAATACCCAACCCACACAACATCAAAACCCACTAGAATTCTGATTTTGAGAGCTCTAAGTTGAAACCATTGTTTCATACCTGAGTTCTTGGATCGGGATTAGCATTCGGGGACCCTTCGTAAGTATTCTTTCGTTCTTTTCCTTATTTTACTGCTTTTCGAGTCAGAAAGTCAAACTTTGTTTGACTTTCAGCGTTGACCAGTAATGGTCAATGCGAAGTTCGTTTGAACTTCGCAACGTGAGTGTAATCACGTTGGTCATAGTCCCTTGGGACTATGCCCACTGATTACCACGTTGTCTAGGGTCGTAGGGTAAGCGATCTAATGAATCGCTTATACCTCGAACCCGACCCAGTTTGGTCGATCATTAGGATCCGACCAAACACATTAGGTGACCATAGTAGGTAGGGAATAACCTTCCGAGGTTATACCCTATGGTCACATCGTTTAAGTAGTTGTATGATAGGTAGTTTATATGCCTTAGGTAAATTACCAGAATACCCTTTTCATGTATAATTGGTAATTAAGCATATGTAACCTAAACCTTTGTCACATAACTGATTATGTAATATGTTTAGGCATATAACACTTGTCATAGGGCTAGTTAGGCGGTCCGAACGCGTTTCACGCGAACGACGCGTTAAAGTAGCATAAGCTACCTAAACGGGTCGTAATGGGTCGTAGACACTTAGGTTAAGTTTCATTTAGTATGTAGGCTTTGTTAAACCAAACGACACGAGTCTCTACACTCGTTTGGTTTACAAACCCTAATGCTACCCGATCTTCCGATTTAGGTCCGGTTTATTAACATAGTTACCTATATTAGGTGTCGTTTGATTTCCGTGATCTCTAGCATTGCTTGGTGATTATCCTAGGACTACTGAGCAATCTCAAGTGAGTACATAGACCCCTCTTTTACTGTTTTCCAAACTGTTTTGGGGTGAAGCACATGTGCCTACTTGTTACTTTCAAGCTTTCCTGTTTTCATATCATATACTTGTTATGTTCATTAGTACATTATAGTACATGATTTCATTTACATTTCATACTAGGTGTGCCATTGTGTGCATTACTTAGTACATTGTTTTACATTACATCACATGCTACGTATGTCTATTGTTGCATACTTAGTACAGGTCGCATGCTACGTATGTCTGTTGTTGCATACTTAGTACAGTTCACATGCTATGTATGTTCAATCGTTGCATTGTTCTTCATACTTAGTACATTTGTTATTCATCACATACTTACATTTTGGACGCATATTACATGATTTACATTGATCATGCATTTACTACACAAAGCATAACTTTGATTTAAACGAGGTTTTACTTCAATACTATGTTTTTGTGCATATGGTTTAGTTTATACATTTCACTAGCCATACATATTATTTTGGTTACACATTACATGGTTTACATCTTGACATAAACATTTTGACATATTATTCAATACATTTGTCAATTGGTTTAAACATAGACATCTTACATTGTTTGGTTTGGTTTGATTAAGTGATTAAGTAACGATGCGTGTGTAATATGATACAAGCATGGTGGATACGCCGCTGGTACTTCCTATATATAAGTGTTTGTATGGTATTACATATTGTAGCGTTATCTGAATCATTTCAGGTTGAGACATAGAACATTTTATACAAATAACATATTTTTCACAAGACATTGATTTATAAACAACTTATCTTATACAAACACATTTTACATGGTTATTCATTTAACCATACATTATTCACTTATTTATACATATCATCTGAACTCATTGTTTTTCAAATGATTTACAAAACAAAGCAAATTACAAGGTTCATGACTAAACATTTTCTCAAACATAAGTCATGAAACCTATTTTCACAAAACCTATGTATCTCACCGGCATTTTTATGCTGACGTACCTATTTTCACATGTGTTTTTCAGGAGCTGTTGCATAAGATGATCAAGATACACATAGGCAGACTTGGGCTTTAGTGACAATAAAAGATGCAAGACTAGTTAATTATGTTGTATTTCTTTGTTTGTTAAGACATTGTAACACTTTTAATCAATAAAACAAAACTTCAATTGCCATGGATTTGAAACAATTAATTATGTTACAACACTCCCCGACGTTTCCGCCACGTTTTGTATGTTCTACGTGGTCGGGGTGTGACAGTAAAGATGGTATCAGAGCCAATGGTTATAGGGAATTAGGTTATTAGTAATGCTTTGACCTAGTCTATAACCTTCTTAGGACCCTAACGCGAGTTTACTTGCGTTTAGTCATAAAACAATACCGTCACCTATCCTTAGGCGACGACCACAACAAGAACATAAATTTCATAACCGCTTTGAAAACTAATCATCTGTTCTAGGATGATTGATTACAAGGTTTTGAACCCTCTATTGTAAGGTTTTGAACCCTCTGTTATATGGTTTTGAACCCCTTTGAATTTTCAAAACTCTCGTCAAGGTTTTGGGTTTTTAATAATGTGAACACGTGCAAACTGGAAGGGTGAATGCCTGTATTCTGGGTTTTCTGTCTAGGCAAGCACTTCGTATACATCTCATCAGACGTGAGACCAGTTGTGCTTACCTGGGAATTCTTGGGATGAGTGTTCACTTATAGGCGAGCATGTCTTCGCGATACATTATATTGACCCGCTTACTTTGATTAGTCAATGTCTCATTTGTTTGCCTTTGGTAACAAACAAATGGTCGCAATTTTCATGCGTTGTCATTCTCTTTTGACTATCTTTCGCTTGTTTCCTCCTATGCCTTTTGTTATCTTCAAGATGCCTCTACGTTGCAACAACAGTGTCCGAACCAGGTGCTGCAACTACCCAACAAATAGGCGTCGTACTCCAGAAGACCGTTGATTTAGCTAATACCATGACTCATCTCAGGGATGAAGTTGTTTAAGGGAACTGCTCCTTGGTGCAACCAATGCCACTATCATCATCCGAATCAAATACCTTGTTTCAAATGTACCCACGGTGGACGATGGAGACATTTGGTTAACATGTGCCGCTTTGCAATCCAAAGCAAAGCTGTTACAAATCCTGCTGCTACTCAACCTTCAAACTCTGCTTCATATGTCGCTTGACATATCTGGCGCCTCAACCTCATGAACTTTCTACCTTGTGTATCGACGTAAGCACGCCTAGTGCAAGGTGTCGGAACACCTCCCGTTACACAAACTCCAAAATCCATGTAGGATCTTTCTATCCTCATAATTAGATCCTTGTGGATGGGTATCATTCATCGGAGTCCTTAATTGAATTCTTTGTATGATTCAATACGTACATCACAATTCAATAAGGACAAAGCCGAATTCCTTTTAAGATTATCCTATCTTCATAGATAGATTCTTGAAATGATTAAAGTGCCAAATGAAATCCACGAATTGGATTCCTAGTGTGCTTTAAGTATCCGCGTCCAAAGATAACAAATTAATAAACAAGTTAAACAACTATGTGATTATGTGCTTATGTGTTTCCTTTTATGTTCTAGTGTAATCCAAGTTTTTGTTATCCAAATCCTCGTAGAATCTTCCATATCTTCGTATAAGGGATTCATAGTAGGATATCCAAAGGTACTATATTAAATCCTCAATGGGCTTCTACGTTGTAGTAAAGTCCCTTGGATTTTATTGTACTATTCTATAATTAGACCCCTTGAGTGGTCTAGTTAAACAGATTGATCCAAAAATCTGGTTAGGTATATCAAGTGATGATATAGCTGAAAGGACTCCTTGGAGGTCTAATTAAAAAGATCATGTGTTGATCTGATTAAAAGGACCCTATGGTAGTCTAGTCACACTCATCACAGGTTTGATATTTTCTTCCCCTACACATCATGAAATGCACTGTGCGGACTGTGCAAGGAATTACGTAATTATGGACGCGTACATAATTATAGAATTTAGTGCATAGAAACCACAGCAAGTTTTGTCATGTATCTAGAGTTAATTCCGTTCATTTTTGTTTCTGAAGATGTAAAATGTCTATTCTGTTCATTTTTGTTTCTGAAGATGTAAAATGACTCATTCGGTTCATTTTTGTTTCTGAAGATGTAAAATGACTATTCCGTTCATTTTTGTTTCTGAAGATGTAAAATGTCTATTCTGTTCATTTTTGTTTCTGAAGATGTAAAATGACTCATTCAGTTCATTTTTGTTTCTGAAGATGTAAAATGACTATTCCGTTCATTTTTGTTTCTGAAGATGTAAAATGACTATTCCGTTCATTTTTGTTTCTGAAGATGTAAAATGACTATTCCGTTCATTTTTGTTTCTGAAGATGTAAAATGACTCATTCGGTTCATTTTTGTTTCTGAAGATGTAAAATGACTATTCCGTTCATTTTTGTTTCTGAAGATGTAAAATGACTCATTCGGTTCATTTTTGTTTCTGAAGATGTAAAATGACTATTCCGTTCATTTTTGTTTCTGAAGATGTAAAATGACTCATTCGGTTCATTTTTGTTTCTGAAGATGTAAAATGTCTATTCTGTTCATTTTTGTTTCTGAAGATGTAAAATGACTCATTCGGTTCATTTTTGTTTCTGAAGATGTAAAATGACTATTCCGTTCATTTTTGTTTCTGAAGATGTAAAATGACTCATTCGGTTCATTTTTGTTTCTGAAGATGTAAAATGTCTATTCTGTTCATTTTTGTTTCTGAAGATGTAAAATGACTCATTCGGTTCATTTTTGTTTCTGAAGATGTAAAATGACTAGTCCGTTCATTTTCGTTTCTAAAGAATGCCTGTTGAAAATAACTCTGTTCATTTTTCATTTTTGAAAAATGTTAGTTAAAGAGAAATTACAGGATTATGCTTTACATATCTTTGATGACTATTTGACACAAAGTCATAGACAGACTCCTACGAATAAATTTCGGGACGAAATTTCCTAAAGTAGGGGAGACTGTAACACCTGTGTCATTTCAACCATCAAACAAATGCCAAACCAATGAAATATTGTATTTCATACTTTGGACTTGTAAAAATATGTGTATCGTTTGCACATATCAACTCTAGTTCGATTTCAAGCTTTAAATCGCTTGCTGGAGGGTTATACGCGCTTTGATGTGTAGATATAACCAGTTTAATCCAACGAACACTCCGGAATAGTGAAATAGGCTTAACACACCTTAAATAACCTTTACATAACTTAGATATAAGTTTTGGAAGGTTTGGTGTGGTGAAATCAAGTTTAATCGCTTACAGGGACTAAAGTTGACAAACTGCGAAAGTATGCCAATTTGAACTGTAACAGACCTTCCGGGACATGACCATAAGTTAAACATACCATAAATATCCTTTACATAGCTTAGAAATAGGCTTTGAGGTGTTCGGTATGCTAAAATAAACTTTTGTGTCATTCAGGGACTAAAAGTGTCAAAAAGTGCACAAGTTTGCATTTTTAAGCATAACTTACGTTCTGAATACATCTGGACATCCAAAAATTTATGTAAGCATGACTACATTATATTTTATTGATCGCCTTAAGAAAAATCCATTCGTCGTGTCATTTGGATCGTTTTTCGCGCTTATGCGCATTCCGTCGTAATTAAGCGAACATCGCGTTCGTACGACCAAACGAACCATCATCCGGCATATTTTTGAGTATGTTTTGAGTTCCCTATACTTTAACTTCATTTTAGAGCCTTGAAATGAGGTTAACGGGGTTCAAACGCATCGAAAAAGGCCTTAAACACGTGCAGGGACCATTCCTGCCACTTTTGAAACTTTTCTGAAACTGGGGGGTCAGTGGCGTAGCGCGACTGCCTAGGCCCTCACCGTCGCGCTACGCGACTGCCTGGTCTGGGGCAGAAACATGCAGAAAACTCATTTTTCGCATTTTCGGGACCGGATTCGATGTATCGACAGCTGTTTACAGTTGTTATCCACTCCCAAATCCCTTGCCAAGTGTTGATTCCCTATGGTTAGTGGCAATTTAGGCACCATAACATTCCGACACTTGTACGGACATGATTAAGGCACGATTTTCGACAAACGATCCTAACGGTTCGGGTATTCCTATAAATACCCAACCCACACAACATCAAAACCCACTAGAATTCTGATTTTGAGAGCTCTAAGTTGAAACCATTGTTTCATACCTGAGTTCTTGGATCGGGATTAGCATTCGGGGACCCTTCGTAAGTATTCTTTCGTTCTTTTCCTTATTTTACTGCTTTTCGAGTCAGAAAGTCAAACTTTGTTTGACTTTCAGCGTTGACCAGTAATGGTCAATGCGAAGTTCGTTTGAACTTCGCAACGTGAGTGTAATCACGTTGGTCATAGTCCCTTGGGACTATGCCCACTGATTACCACGTTGTCTAGGGTCGTAGGGTAAGCGATCTAATGAATCGCTTATACCTCGAACCCGACCCAGTTTGGTCGATCATTAGGATCCGACCAAACACATTAGGTGACCATAGTAGGTAGGGAATAACCTTCCGAGGTTATACCCTATGGTCACATCGTTTAAGTAGTTGTATGATAGGTAGTTTATATGCCTTAGGTAAATTACCAGAATACCCTTTTCATGTATAATTGGTAATTAAGCATATGTAACCTAAACCTTTGTCACATAACTGATTATGTAATATGTTTAGGCATATAACACTTGTCATAGGGCTAGTTAGGCGGTCCGAACGCGTTTCACGCGAACGACGCGTTAAAGTAGCATAAGCTACCTAAACGGGTCGTAATGGGTCGTAGACACTTAGGTTAAGTTTCATTTAGTATGTAGGCTTTGTTAAACCAAACGACACGAGTCTCTACACTCGTTTGGTTTACAAACCCTAATGCTACCCGATCTTCCGATTTAGGTCCGGTTTATTAACATAGTTACCTATATTAGGTGTCGTTTGATTTCCGTGATCTCTAGCATTGCTTGGTGATTATCCTAGGACTACTGAGCAATCTCAAGTGAGTACATAGACCCCTCTTTTACTGTTTTCCAAACTGTTTTGGGGTGAAGCACATGTGCCTACTTGTTACTTTCAAGCTTTCCTGTTTTCATATCATATACTTGTTATGTTCATTAGTACATTATAGTACATGATTTCATTTACATTTCATACTAGGTGTGCCATTGTGTGCATTACTTAGTACATTGTTTTACATTACATCACATGCTACGTATGTCTATTGTTGCATACTTAGTACAGGTCGCATGCTACGTATGTCTGTTGTTGCATACTTAGTACAGTTCACATGCTATGTATGTTCAATCGTTGCATTGTTCTTCATACTTAGTACATTTGTTATTCATCACATACTTACATTTTGGACGCATATTACATGATTTACATTGATCATGCATTTACTACACAAAGCATAACTTTGATTTAAACGAGGTTTTACTTCAATACTATGTTTTTGTGCATATGGTTTAGTTTATACATTTCACTAGCCATACATATTATTTTGGTTACACATTACATGGTTTACATCTTGACATAAACATTTTGACATATTATTCAATACATTTGTCAATTGGTTTAAACATAGACATCTTACATTGTTTGGTTTGGTTTGATTAAGTGATTAAGTAACGATGCGTGTGTAATATGATACAAGCATGGTGGATACGCCGCTGGTACTTCCTATATATAAGTGTTTGTATGGTATTACATATTGTAGCGTTATCTGAATCATTTCAGGTTGAGACATAGAACATTTTATACAAATAACATATTTTTCACAAGACATTGATTTATAAACAACTTATCTTATACAAACACATTTTACATGGTTATTCATTTAACCATACATTATTCACTTATTTATACATATCATCTGAACTCATTGTTTTTCAAATGATTTACAAAACAAAGCAAATTACAAGGTTCATGACTAAACATTTTCTCAAACATAAGTCATGAAACCTATTTTCACAAAACCTATGTATCTCACCGGCATTTTTATGCTGACGTACCTATTTTCACATGTGTTTTTCAGGAGCTGTTGCATAAGATGATCAAGATACACATAGGCAGACTTGGGCTTTAGTGACAATAAAAGATGCAAGACTAGTTAATTATGTTGTATTTCTTTGTTTGTTAAGACATTGTAACACTTTTAATCAATAAAACAAAACTTCAATTGCCATGGATTTGAAACAATTAATTCTGTTACAACACTCCCCGACGTTTCCGCCACGTTTTGTATGTTCTACGTGGTCGGGGTGTGACAATGACTGTGAAAGAAAGACAAAAGTAAAGACACCCGAATGGCAAATATGCAACCAGAATGATTCCCACACTTCGTATCTTCAACCGGTAGCTTCCCGAACTCAAAAAATGCACCAAAAGATCTCTGAAATTCGTCCACAAGCTTCTTGGTCCGTAAAATAGGGTTTTTGAATGATTATGATGAATTTATATTAAACTCTGATCTTATAACGAAGAAAAGCCGCCCAATAACCCCGTCGCGTCGCGTGACGGGTAAAGGTCTTCAGTGTCGCGCAGTGCGACGCCCTAATTGCATATATATTATTTGTTTATTGCTGGCGGTACGCGACGGCTTAAGTGGATGGGTGTGGCGCGACGCGAGGGGCCAATTTTAACAGACTCTCTCGTTTTTGAAGCAGTTTCAACATCCAAACAATCCAGAATTCATACTAACTTGTTTCCCAGCATTTAACTCTTCGTTTTCGACATTTTGAGCACTAGAAACCTAGAAATACAAGAATTGATCAAAATAACGAAATTCTAACTAAATCTAAAACGAACGAATATGAAATATGTACAAACATTACATGATAAATGGATGTATTTTGCAATACATCAGGTACGTAGGGTACCATCCAAAAGGACTGGATGCCAAGTGATGATCAGAATAAAGCTGAATGATGCCAAGAAGTATGAGCTATATCATTTCACAGAGGCGCACAACCATGATTTTGTGCACGAAGAAGATTTACATTTTCTTAAGGAAAACCGAGGTGTTAATCGTGCGCACGAAGATATGATAAATAAGATGTTAAACCTTAACATTGGTCCGGTTCGAGCATTTAATATTATGAAGGAGGTGTGTGGTGGGTTCGATAAGTCGGTGCGACCAAAGTTGATTTCAAAATTTTCAAAAAAGAATTAAATTTGTTCATCGGAGAGTCTGATGCTGAAATGTTTGTCAAGCGACTAATGAGGAAAAAAGAGTTTTTACCGAACTTTTCTTGTGAATATCAGACGAAGGTGTGTTGAAGTGTTTTTTCTGGGCTGACGAGGACATGAAGAGGAGTTTTTATATGTTTGGAGACGTTGTATCCTTTGATGCTACCTATAAGCGGCACAAGTAACGATGAGATTCATATTTCTATATGCATTGTGTTTTAGCACTTCTATGTTATAACTACATTCTGATATTTTGTAAATACATTCTAATTATTTTTGTAGGTATAACATGATGTTTGTCCCTTTCACTGGGATTGATAATCACAATAGGAACGTCACACTTGGTGCTGCAATTCTTGGTTCTGAAATGGCAGAGATGTATAGTTGGTTACTTAAGGTGTTCAAGGACACATATGGGTACGCGCTCCCCTTAATCGTTGTGACACCCCAGGAAAACCAGTAAACACCGCAACTTAACTAGCTTCCTCAGTAACCACGCACTAAATTTCAGGACGAAATTTTCTTAACAGGGGGAGAATGTGACAACCCTCGTAATTTCATGTATCCGTACGATTATTTAATGATAATTAAAGTGCTTGGTGATTGTGTTGAATTACTTAACTGTTTCCTGATTACTGTGTCATACTTACATGTGTTTGTTAACGTACTAGGCTTGTGCAGAAAACTTGACTAAATGATCCTGACTATTCTCCTATGTGTTAGGAATTAAAAGTGTTACAAAAATATATATATATAAGACACTTTACGGAATAATTAGACACTTTAACGGAACCGTATCCGACCAAACAACCGGACAATTACCCGGGACACCAAGTATTTGTCAAACACATTATTTAATTATTTTTGGACTAGTTATGGTTCCCGAACACCATAACACCCACTAAAATACCCACTAACTAAGATAGAAAATCATATACTTGGATATGAACTAATATTTACCTACTTCCATCTAGATGTTACAATTAACCCCCCCCCCCTTTATATTTTCGGTCACACATGTGGCCCCACTTATGATCACTATAATCTTCCCAAGATTTGCCTTAGATCTTTTATTGATGTTGCTTGGATTGCATAAGATCCTATAAGTATGGCTAGAGGATTTGAAAGATGATGGATATCATTCCATATCTCCACAAAAGATCACACCCCTTACCCTCACTCTCTCCTCCCTTCTTCTCGGTTCACCACAACCGCCACCACCTTCACCATTCCACCACCACCCTCTTCCATTCATCAAGTTCCATTCAAGCTACAAAGGTGATTCAAGGAGGTTGCAATTTGTGGAGCTTCAAAAGAGCATTGTTCTTGCCTTTTCATCATCTTTTCTCATCATCTTCTTCACTTGAGATTCTTCCCTAGCTATAAGCTAGTAGTAAGTCCTTGTCACACTCTTGTACATCTTGTTCTTATGGTTAAAGTTGTAGTATGATGTGAATGTTTAAAACACTAAAAGAACAAGAACTCAAAAAATAGAAACATGAAGCTTTACATGAAAGTCTACTTGAAGATGAAATAATGATAAGTATGATGTTTGTTGGTCCCGAAATCTGAGGATCGATAACGAACCGAATCACTTGTTTATAGCAAACACGGTCACGTGTGCGGAATCCACGTAACTATGCCAAATCAAACATATAAAGCAATAACGACACAGTATTAACCAATGAAACACAATCGATTGATTAAGTGGGATGAGAACCAAGAACAAACTGATACAAACACAGTTTTGACAGAGTTTCTTTAAGGGTATTTTCTCATCTCCTCTCTAAGTGAAACCAGACTGGGTTTATATAGTCCCTGGGCCCAAGTCTCGACGAAACACAAGGTGGGTAGACGAAACAAAGATTGGGCCACACATTGGGCCTGAAACAGCCCAACAGACGACGAAACAAGTGTGTTTCGTTGTTGATGTCGACGAAACAGAACCAAATGATAACAGTTCCGTTTCGTCGTGATGTGTTCGACGAAACAGACTTGTTTCGTCGAAGGCTGCATCTTGTGTGCTGTTTGCTGCAAACAAACAGCAAACAAACAGCAACATATAAACATTTCATAAAGACCATTATACCCTTTACATGCAACATGCATTGTTTGTAATACATTACATATCAAAAGGAGACAAACAAGTCAAACACAAGCGGATAGGAGGATATCCGACTTGGTCGACGGCAAATACAGACTCGATAAACGATATAAGACCTTACAAAATACAACGATAAGTAAGACTAGTTACAGACACTAAAAATGCATCAACAAACTCCCCCTTGTCTGTTACTCGTCTTCGGTCTTCCAATCTTCTATCTCAGTGTTGTTCGGACCACGAACTGCCCGCGTGTATTCCCCGGTAGTAGCAGAAGCAAGCGACGCGCTGAAATTTTAGCGCTTGATGCGCGTCCTTGTCTTCATAGAAAATGTCGTGACGATATAATATGTTGATGTCAGCCTCGGACATGTTGATTATCCACATCGGATCCAACATCCGGTAATTTGCACGATCACCTCTAAACACAATCACAGCTTCATGCGTGTCTGAGTCGTAGCACCATAATGCCATATCTTCGAGAAAATCCTGTTGCATCGGCCTTAATGGGATTTTATCTACGACTCTCGGTGGCTGATACACAAGCTTGTAGCGTCCCGTATTCGTTGCTGGATCAAGCGTAAACTTGATTTGCTGATAGATAGGGAACTGCGGCTTGTAAGATTCGTCTTTCCATCCAGACTTCTTGTTCATCTTGATAAGTCGCTCGAATAAAGTTGCGCCTTCAAAGTTTGAGCGATTTATGAGCTCAATCTTCGTCAATGCTGCTACATCATAAAACGGCAAAGATAGTATGCTCAGCAACGACCGGAAGTATTGAATTCCAAATTCCCTTTTTACGGCAACGCAGTGTATTTCTTTCACAAACATCCAACATAGGATTCGACCACTCGGCTTTACTTTCTCGAATTGTAAGTAATCAACTTGAGTAGCATCTGGTACTGGCTTGGAAACCCTAGATAAGAACTGTTGTCGCCACACAGAGAACGCATATGTGGCATTTTCAGACGTATCGCGGTTCTTTAAATGCTCATCAATGACATCAACATTCTCCTTCATCCAATCATCATCAAACGGAGCAAATTCAGTACCATCTTTTCGAACATAAGTTGGTTCGTCGTAAAGATTTTGTTTCGTCGACCGTATGTTGTTTCGTCGACATCTTTTTCAAGAACACCAAGGCATGAAATTTTTGCACACTGAACAGATTTTGTTTTAATTGAACACTTTTCAATTTTGATGGAGTTTCCAAATGCAAAGACGTTTTATGAAGTAGGTTTCAGGCTTCCGGCAGAAAACACCAAGCAACAACTTCGGCTTAATAAAAAACGAACTTTACAAACAATACTAAAACTGAAATTAAAGTGCGAAAACTAAACGAAAACTATTTAAAGCAATAAACGACTGTACAAGTGCAAACTTTTTGCGAGTTTCAAGGATAAGGAATCATACCAGCTTACGGTCTTAGTCAACATGATTTTGATTTCTGTTTAAAGCTCTGGATAAGTATACTACCTCGATTATCGGTATTGTTGTCCATATAAGCTCAAACTGATCAGACGTAATCATAATTAAGAGATACGATTTACGGTAAGGATTATACTTACTTGTCGATGTGAATCCACTCACGACACATTCCCGTATCAAGGTATGCACGAGAATTCTTCTTACCGGTGAGTATACCGATTATCATCTGTTTGACCGTATAAAAGATGTGAGAGACTCACTTATTTGGATTTGAAAACAAGCCCTATGTGATAGAATCACTTATTGATGAGGAACTTGATTTTCAATGCATGAGGGCACAGGAGCAAGTCCGTGAACAGGTCAGTACTTTCGTACAGCAGAGAGACGAACTTGACTCCCGCAAAGAATCTGTGATATATTATCACTTATTTTGTGGACATGTGATTGTTGATCACTTATTGAGGTCGAATGCAATATGTACACGTATGTATAGTATCATGGAAGATCTAGACTTCGTCTCCGTTAACTTTCGGTAAAAGATACAACCATGATACCCAGATGATAAGCAGCATAAAGACCGAATATCTCAGATCTCGGCAATCTCTCAAACGAAATTTCGGTACCAAGACCATATGCCAATGAATGGTTCCCACCTGACTTGAAGTCTGTTAGGTTTGTATCATCCTGCACATTTTAGTCTGATTGTGAGCCTACCGATACATCGTTAGTAGAGATACTTATCATTTCTCAATTTTTGTTTTTCATTTTAAACACGTTGACCGACCACACCAGTGAACATCATCATTTTCCTTTATCCAAGAAACTCATTTTTGGTTTTCTATTTTTTAAATTTTGAATTTTTCAAACGTAAAGACAGAAAGTAAAGACATCTTTTTGGATTTTTGAATTTTGCAATGTTTTTGTATTTCCTTGAATTTACTCCCCCTAAAATGCTAAAAGAGTACGAAAACGGAAATCTTTTTGAATTTTTAGAGTTTTTAAAGAAAATATTTACAAAAATGATCAGCCAAAGAAGTTTACTCGGGTATCACCTTAATGCCATTGACCAAAAGTAGATAATCAAAACGTGATTTATCAAAAGCTTTTGTAAACAGGTCGGCACGTTGGTGATCGGTGGGGACATGAACAACATCGATTAATCTCTTGTCAAAACAATCACGTATGAAGTGATATTTAATGTCGATGTGTTTGGTCTTGGAATGCTGCACAGGATTTCTAGTGATCTGTAAGGCAGCATTATTATCAACAAAAATATGAGTAGATAGGAATTCAAAACCGTAGTCGCGCATTTGTTGTTGTATCCAAAGAACTTGGGAGCAACAACTCGAGGCAGCAATGTATTCTGCTTCACATGTTGATGTAGCAACACACGTTTGCTTCTTGCACTGCCACATGACCAGGCGATTTCCTAAAAACTGACATCCTGCTGTTGTCGATTTGCCATCAATTTTGCAACCACCGAAATCAGAATCACTGTATGCAATTAATTCAAAGCTATCATCCCTAGGGTACCAAAGACTGAGGTCCGGACATCCCTTCAAATAGCGAAAAATCCTTTTGACAGCTGACAGATGAGAGGTCTTCGGGTTTGCTTGATATCTTGCAAGCAGGCACGTTGGATACATGATGTCAGGCCTCGAAGCGGTGAGATACATGAGAGATCCGATCATGGCGCGATAATATGAGGAGTTGATGCTTTCACCCTTCAAATCCGGAGTAATCCCGTGATTCTGCGGAAGTGGGGTACCAATGGGCGTTGCGTCTGACATCTGGAATCGGCTCAAGATGTCACCAACATATTTAGTCTGATGGATGAATATCCCAGACTCTGTTTGTTGAACTTGTAGACCCAAAAAGAAATTCATCTCCCCCATAGCGCTCATTTCGAACTTTTCCTGCATAACACGTTCGAATTGCCTGCACAAAGATTCATTAGTAGAACCAAATATTATATCATCAACGTATACCAGCACCAGCAGAAGATCTCCATTTTGTTCTTTGATAAAGAGTGTGCAATCAATAAGACCTCGTCGAAATCCATTCTCCAGAAGATAGTTGGATAAGGTTGCGTACCAAGCCCTAGGTGCTTGATGTAAACCATAAAGAGCTTTGTTGAGTAACCAAACCCAATCGGGGTGAATAGGATCTTCAAAACCTGGAGGTTGTCCGACGTGCACCTCTTCTTGAACTATACCATGAAGAAAAGCACTTTTGACGTCCATCTGGTAAACTTTGAATCCTTTGAAAGAAGCATAAGCTAAGAAGATCCGAATAGCTTCCAGACGTGCAACAGGTGCATAAACTTCATTGTAGTCAATGCCTTCAATCTGGCGAAAACCCTGAACAACCAATCTCGCCTTGTTGCGAATAACCACTCCACGGTCATCCTTCTTGCATTTATAAACCCATCGTGTGCCAATTTTCTTGTAATTTTCTGGCTTTTCAACAAGCTTCCAAACACCAAGCTTTTGAAATTGTTGCAGTTCGTCCTGCATGGCTTCAACCCAAGAATTATCTTTTAAAGCATCCTTCCAAGACTTCGGTTCTTCTTGTGAAACGTAACACGCAAAGGACCAATCGTTTTGAAGACCAGATTCTCTAATGGCTGAATATAAACCAGCATTCTGGTTATTTCTCAGCTGATTACGCGTCTGCACACCGCGTTGGACATCTCCTATAATGTTCTGCTGGGGATGGGTATTGTGAATCCTCATTTCAGGATTTTCAGAAACACGAGCATTAATACCCAAATTGTTTAGATTAAGATCAGCAACTAATTCCGCACCGGGAATAGCGGTAGCAGTGGATGCATTCCCTTCAGCAGTATCAACATTCTGCACATGAGGAGTTTCTAAAGAAGTATCTTGTACAGGAGCAACCGGAGCTGAAGTGCCTTTAGTTGCATCAAGATATTCATCATCTTCCGATGACTCATTATAGTCAGTAGCATCTTCAGATACCTCATTTTGAACTGTGTTGTTAACCGAATTAGAACCTTGGGGGTTAACAATAACAGGTCTTACCAATGGTGATCCAGCAGCATTGTCACTATCAAATAACATTTGAGCAGCTGCAGATTCTTCGTCAAAGGTTGGCAGATTAAAGGAGTCAAACATCCCATCGTAATCGAACATCCAAGGATCACCCGGAGATCTAACAGGATTTGTGTACCTTTGAACCCTTACTTCATTCCAAAGCTCAATCTTTTTGGTGGCCAGATTCCATACACGAAAATTCAGAGTTGCATATCCAAGGAAGAAACCTTCGATAGCTTTTGCGCCAAACTTTCCATCTGGTTCAATCATGGTACATGGACCGCCAAAGGGTTCAATGAGAGAAAGATCCGGTTTCCTTTTCTGTAGAAGTTCGAAACAAGTTTTGCCATGCCTCTTAACTGTAAGAACTCGGTTCAAAGTGTAGCAAGCAGTCGACACAGCTTCTGCCCAGAATTGAACAGGAAGCTCCGACTCTACCAACATCGTTCTTGCAGTTTCAATAATCGTGCGATTCTTCCTCTCAGCGACACCGTTTTGTTGTGGAGTATAGCGAGAACTGTATTCATGAAGAATGCCTTTAGAAGTACAGAACTCATCCACCACATGGTTCTTGAATTCAGTTCCATTGTCGCTTCGGATCCTCTTTACTTTCAACGCGTATAAATTCTCCAACATTGTAAGAAGATCCTTGAGGATTCCAGGAGTATCACTCTTGTGTGCCATGAAAGCTACCCAAGAAAATCTAGAATAATCATCAGTAACAACCAGACAGTAAGCATCTCCGAATGTTGTCTTGTGCTTCATAGGTCCAAAGAGGTCCATATGAAGACGTTCGAGAGGTATGCTAACAGTGTTGATTTTCTTCAGAGGGTGAGACTTCTTCGTTTGCTTTCCTTTCTGGCACGAAACACAGATATCTTGTAGATGAAAACTTCTCACAGGCACACCATTCACAAGATTATTTTTCACCAAATGGTTCATTTTCCTCAAGTGGATGTGCCCCATTCTTCTGTGCCAAGAAATAGACTCCTTCTCTGTGGCTTTTGAGACAAAACATGTTACTTGCGCAGATGTCGTAATGGCTTGGCTCATGTCAAGAATATAAAGATCATTAATTCTTGGAGCCGATAAGAGAATCCATTCATCAAGAATTTTGAAACCAGGTTTAAGCACATAACAACCGGCATCATCAAAATGCACGGTGAACTTCTTATCGCAGATTTGCGACACACTGAGAAGATTATGATCAAGTTGACGAACATAATTGATCTTTTTGAAGCATACCACACCATTGGAGATCATTCCTTCTCCGGTGATATATCCGCCTTTGTCTCATGCGAACGCGACATACCCTCCTCTAATATTTCTCACATCGTACAGAAGCCGTAAGTCGCCTGTCATGTGCCTGGATACTCCACTATCAACAATCCAATGACTACTGATAGTTCCTCCTGGAACACCCTGCACATATCATCCAATGATTAGTTAAGGATGGGGACCCAAGCCTTAGTGGTCTTGGGTCATCCCTGAGCATCACGAAAAGTGATCTCGATCTCTTGATGATTTTCAAGACTAACAGCTCCCCCTGAACTTCCACCCGTCTTAGGTTTCCAAGTTTGTTTTTGTTTACCAGATTGAGTTTCGTAAACAGATTTTGAAACTTCTGGTTTTAAAGGTGAACTTGGTTCCCTTAGAACAGATTTGACCTCAGATTTTAAGGCCTTTTCTATTTTCTTTACGTTCTGACGTCGTTGTTTCGTTTCCTGTTCTTTAATAGTTCTTTTATCATGTTTTGGCGAAACGGGACGACATTGAGGGTGAATCTTTTCAGGTGGTGCTTTCTCAACAAATTTCTCTCTTGGAGTGTTTACACAATCTTTGATAATGTGCCCAAACTCCCCACATTTAAAACATGTTCTCCTCTCAACAAACTTAGGAGAATCGGATCGACGAACAGATGTCGAACCTGTAGAACCTGAGGTACTTGGCTTTTCATCACACCCGTTTGAATATTGAGTGTAATTATTTTGACTGTTACGCTTTAAAATCTTGACTTGTTGTACAAAATCGGTGTTTAATTTGTTTGCAAAAGTCTCAATTTTATCAGTACCCTCAGATGCCACAAATCTGACATCATTGTTTTTCTTCTGATAACGAGCTCCTTTTGTTTCAAATTTTGATTTAGAAACATTAGGCCTTTGAGCTCGTTGAACTGGTTGTTTTCCATTAGGAGCAACAGGTTGTTGCTTGGTTGGTGATTTTTGATTTCCAAATTTCTTTTTGATTTCAGCCTTAGGAATCGGATCACATTGAGTTACAATAACTCCTGGGATCGTTTTTCCCAAAAACTTGCTTGTGTTATCTTAAAAAACTTTATCAATCGATGATGGATTGACATTTTTAATTGGAAAATCATTATCTGAATAAATTTTGGAATCACCAATCAGAGTATACAACACATTGTCAATCTTAACGGAAGACACAGATATCTTGTCATCCTTGACATGATTAATCACATGTTTGGCAACTTGTTGCACAACAGGAATAGGAGGATCACAAAGAATATGATTTTCAATTGGAATTTCTATTCCCTTTTTCTTATCAAGTGATTCATCCTGGTCATTTACATCTGTTTCATCATCAGATGAATCACAATCCTCAACAACTGGAGGACTTTGATTCACTGTTGTTGAATTTCCTATTTCTACATATGCGGTTCCCGAGGAGCTGTCCTGTTTGAACCCTATTCCAGTAGTAACTTCTCCATAATTCAGAGGTACACTGGGTTCAAAACGAGGCATATCCTCTTCATCAGGTGGTGGAGTATAATTGTGTCTCAAAGGGGGCGGACATTTCTTATACCCAACACCTCTATTGTTTCCCTTCAGTTGTTGAACGTCAATGATGTGATCGAGCACAAATCGGGAGTTAGAATAACTTTCCAACTTGAGCTTGATTGCATCGTGCTCGCATTTGGCAATGGCTAAATCCTTTTTGGTTTCCTCAACGATGTTAATGTAATCGTTAATACTAATTTGTTTATGATAAAAAACTTTGGTCACTTCGGAAACACTTTTCTTTAAGTTTTCAATTAAAGATTTAAAATCCTTTTCGTTTCTCGTTAAAGCCATATTCGCCTCTTTGCACTTTGACATCTCAATAACCAAACTTTGATTGTGACCATGAATTATATCACATTCAAGTTTCACTCTTTCACATTCATGTTTCATATAATCACAATCACTACATATTCTAGGAGTTTCAGATGTTACCTGACTCGAAGAGGCTGAAACATTTGCCATAAAGGCAGTTTGAAAAGAAAAAGATCCGTCTTCAGAGAAGAACTTCTCCATTTCCTTAAATGTTATCCCAGCCTTCTTGATAAGAATAGATTTCTGAGACTTCAACTCCTCTGCTTCATTTAACAAATCATCAATACCAGAACTCGCTTCTTCTTTCACATCACCCGAAATAGAACTTTCTTCATCAGAACTCCCGGTATAACCCGAACTGTCGTCACTTTCAGAAAATTCTTCCTTATGAACGTGCTTGATGTGATTGATGATCTTTGCGTAACACGTTGTTCCTCCTCCTCCTTGATCACCTTCCCCAAATTGTATAGACCAATCACACCCTTCATCAGTTTGAACGACTAATGCTCTGGTGCTGTTTGAAGGTCTAGACTGATTCTGGTTCTGGTTCTGATTGTTGTTTAAATCTACTATCCTTCGTTCACGATTGTCTTGATTGACATTGACATTTGAAGTACTTGTCTGATTTCTGAAGGGGTTCTGATTGCCTTGCTTGGTTGGTCGGGTGCATTCACGTTTAAAATGACCCTTCTCGCCACAATTGAAGCATGTAACAGCTTCTTTATCAAACCCGTACTTCGTATCCTTCTTACTTTCCAACGAAGTTCTTCCAGTTCGACTCATGAAATCCTTTGCCCTTCTAACTGCACTTGCAAACGCCCACTTTATATCCATCAACTCCATTTCATCACGGTCGATTTGTTGATAATCTTCGTTGGTCATACTGATGTTCCCAATTTGACCTGCGACCAAACCGCAGTATGCACTGACCATTGTATTAATGAGCTCCATATGCTCCTTTGCTACTTCAATGCTAACTTTTGAAAGGTTCGAAGTATCAACTTTGACAGTGTTGGTGTTTTGGGGTGGAGGATTGTTGGTATAATTTGCTTGTTGTTGTGGTTGGGCTTGAGGTTTGGGTATGGACTGTGAGAGATAAGCACTTTGATCCCACTGTGGTTGGGTTTGAGGTTTGGGAATAGATTGTGAAAGATAAGCACCTAGATCGAACTGTGGTTGAGTAGTGGTAACTTGAGGTGGAGGTTGAAAAAGATAAGCACTTTGATTGAACTGAGGTTGAGTACTTTGATTGAATTGTGGAAACGGAGATGAACTTGTATTGGTCACAAATGCCGTTTGAAGCTTCGGTTGTTGAACTGAACTAGAACTAGCTGAAGGAGCAAAACCAGGCAAATACATTTCTGTGTTTTGAGGAGCTGCAATCCTTTTAGCTTTCCGAGTTTCCTCTTCATTCTTTTGCTCCAATTTCTGAACGAATTCATAGATAGTGACATTTTCCGTATCCAGAGCGCCCGTATGCTTTAGAAGCTCAATGAATGGCCTCCACTTAGGAGGTAGAGCATCAGCAAAACGTGCAATCATTTCCAGATGAGTTGCAGGAACCTTATAAGAACACATTTCACTCATCAAATGATAGAAACGAGAAGTCATATCATTTAGAGTTTCATTCTCCAAGAATTGAAATGATTCAAATTCTTTCTTCAAAAGATCATGGCGTGTCTTTCTAGTAGCTTCATTTCCTTCTCCTCTCGCTTCCAATGCATCCCATAAAGCTTTCGTGTTCTTAGAATGAGAGAACTGATGATAGATGTCTTTGTGAAGAGCTTGTGTTAGAAGAGCAAACGCCTTCTTCTCTAAATCATAGGCTTTCTTGTCATCTTCAAGCATATTTGTAAGACCAGCGGCAGTTGATGCTGCTGCTTCGAGATCCGGGTTGCATGCAGTAGTGAAAGACGTCCAAAGTTCGACATTTTGCCCTTGAATGTATGTGTGAAAACGACCCTTCCATGATGGATAGTCGTTCATGTGATTTAGCTTTGGCGGGCGATTGTTGCTACCCGTCTCACTCTCACTAAGCAATAGATTTTGAATGTTTTGATTTTGATTCGACACCATTGCCCATTGACCTGCACTTATTGATTGTTGTTTTTGAGGCAAGGAATTCATTAACAATTCGGCCAACGAAGGCTGATTTTGACTTGGTCGTGGGTCCGTACTCCAATCCCACGGACTTGTGCTACTCATGTTTGGTATATGAATGATAAAACCTGTAAAAACACTTGAAAACACAAAGTTATCACACTTTTGCAAGTCCTCTGTTTAAAATAACAACTGATCTCAACGAAACACTTTCCACGAAACAACCCTGTTTCGTCGAAATGGATGATGACGAAACAGACTTGTTTCGTCGAAGATATTATGACGAAACGGACTTTGTTTCGTCGAAGATATTTTTGACGAAACGCTTGTGTTTCGTCGATTGCTCGTTTCGTCGAAGATAAGGTCTCAGACAGCTGGTGAAATAGTTGGTGATATTTTTCAACTAAAGTCGTTTCCTATTCTGACACAGTGTGCTTAATTTCAACTCACATCATGTTTTATGTTACCAATGTAAGTATGGTGTATATCTTAATCAACTTTAATTCTTTTTGAATTTGCTTTTGATTTTAAATACCAAGAATATCAAGAACACTTTGAAGGTAATATGAAGATATGAAGAACAAGACCCAGAAACTATGAGTTTTCCGGTCAACAATAATTTTCCGAAACACGAAAATGCATAAGACTTTCACTAAAAACCCGGTTTAAAGCATGAACAAACAATCTAACAAGGTTTTTGATAAAACTCTTTAGCAAACAACAAGAAACAAGCAGATTTTATGAATATTTTTCCAGAAATTATGATTTTTCAAGAACAATTTTCAGAAAAACAACCACAAATACTTGATAAAAAATCGAACTATGTTTGATTTTAAACAAGGATAAGAGCCAAACGCTCTGATACCACTTGTTGGTCCTGAATTCTGAGGATCGATAACGAACCGAATCACTTGTTTATAGCAAACACGGTCACGTGTGCGGAATCCACGTAACTATGCCAAATCAAACATATAAAGCAATAACGACACAGTATTAACCAATGAAACACAATCGATTGATTAAGTGGGATGAGAACCAAGAAAAAACTGATACAAACACAGTTTTGACAGAGTTTCTTTAAGGGTATTTTCTCATCTCCTCTCTAAGTGAAACCAGACTGGGTTTATATAGTCCCTGGGCCCAAGTCTCGACGAAACACAAGGTGGGTAGACGAAACAAAGATTGGGCCACACATTGGGCCTGAAACAGCCCAACAGACGACGAAACAAGTGTGTTTCGTCGTTGATGTCGACGAAACAGAACCAAATGATAACAGTTCCATTTCGTTGTGATGTGTTCAACGAAACAGACTTGTTTCGTCAAAGGCTGCATCTTGTGTGCTGTTTGCTGCAAACAAACAGCAACATATAAACATTTCATAAAGACCATTATACCCTTTACATGCAACATGCATTGTTTGTAATACATTACATATCAAAAGGAGACAAACAAGTCAGACACAAGCGGATAGGAGGATATCCGACTTGGTCGACGGCAAATACAGACTCGATAAACGATATAAGACCTTACAAAATACAACGATAAGTAAGACTAGTTACAGACACTAAAAATGCATCAACAATGTTGTTGGGTGTATATTGATGCTTGCTTGTTAATATTGATGTTAAAGGTCGTTGTTGATCACTAAACATGTTAACAGAATCAATCGAACACGCTTTAGAATGTTAAGAACTGAAAACAGAAAGCTGTTTAGTGATTACAGCCAACTTCAGTTGGCTGTAACCGGACCTTAATAAAGCGAAAAATGTATTTTCTGAAGTCTAGATTTATGTATTATGAAATACGGTTCTAATGGCACTAGAATCACAATTTTTGGACTTCGTTTACTATTTTTAAAGACCCTTTTAAAAACAGCAGCTGCAGCTGAGTTTTTGCTGCAGTAAATGAGTGATATGTTTTTGGTCATAACTGGAAATCTATGATGAATCAGCTCATGAAATTTGTACAGTAGATGACTACTGATGTATTTGTAATTCTCCCACTAGAATTTCGTAAATCAAACTTACGATGAATTTTTAATAAATTATTCCGTGGACTGCAATCAGAAAAAGATGAATCTGCTTGCAGTCCGGAAAATGTTTTCTTATAAAATATTGGTGATGAATTGGATCCGAGATTTTTACATAATAATATTTGGATCGTTTAAGACCCTCTGTAAAAAGTTGGGAATTTTTGGAACAAGTTAACTATTTTATTAAAATCCCCGAAAACAGCCCAGTTTTGAATATAAAAGCTGAAACGACATAAGTAGTAATTTGCGTGTCTAAATGTCGGGTAGATTATCTGAGAATGATCTAACATGTTATATGTGTTATGTGCATTATCGTATGTTTGTTTATGAGTGGGGAATGGATGGGAAGTTTACATGGGCATGAACCATTAAAGTGATGCATGTTATGTGATAGATACGTGTAGGAACTTTATGCTCTATTTGAAGTCACTAATAAACTAAGTGGTAATCATACTAGGACGTGATTGACCGACCTTGACTGTTAGCTATTTTTGAGAGTCAAACCGAGCAACCGAGGTGAGTTCACACCCTTACTAAGGCATGGGATTCCCGGTGGTTGGGAATGGGATTAAATAGCTGAGACGGAACTTGTACTTTCACCACTACTAGACTACTTACCACCGTCCTCGGATTGGGAAGGACGCCAGCGCTAAACCTACGTACTCACTACGTACCACTGTCCTCGGATTGGGAAGGGCACCTGCGCTAAACCTACGTACTCACTACGTACCACCGTCCTCGGATTGGGAAGGACGTCAGCGCTAAACCTACGTACTCACTACGTACCACTGTCCTCGGATTGGGAAGGACACCAGCGCTATAACCCACATATTTAATATGTAGCTCTGTCCTCGGATTGGGAAGGACACATATACATACACCTAGTCTAGTGGTTTACAACATGGGGTAGCCCCCCATCGTTTATGGTTTGGGAAAAATAAGGGAAGTTGATTTAACCTGCAATTGCAAACAAACTCATAAGTTCTTGAAAACTACCTTATAACGAACACCTACTGTGAACTCGCTCAACTTTGTTGTTGATTTGTTGTTACATGCCTTGCAGGTCGTTAGGTACTTATGGAGCTTGCGCGTGGAGGATGTCGTTGTGGGATACGGACTGTTATGTTCCGTGCTTAATATTTAAGTCCTTTTGAACTTATTAAACCTACGTTTTGGACTTTAAATTTATGAACTATGGAACTTATGATATGGACCTATGTCTTATGCTTCCGCTGTTAACTTAAAGTCGGTTACTGTCTTTTGGTCACCAATTGTATTGTGGTTGGTTTATCTACTTAATTACGTTGTTCAATATGATTGGTGGCTCGATCCTGGTCATGTCACGCCTCCAAGCGGTGACACTCCGCATGGTGGAATTTGGGGGTGTGACAATCGTTACTAACCAAGACCCTGCGATGAAAAGGACTATTGCGGATGTTTGGCATGAGTCAAGGCATCGGTTATGTATGTGGCACATCATGGATAAACTTACTACAAAGGTCAGTTTTTTATGTGAGTTTTTTTTAGATGTGTTTTTTTTCTGTTATTTAATATCTTTTACTCTACATGGAAAATGTTGCTCAGGTCGGGGCTACCCTATGTTCAAATACCGATTTCAAGAAAAGATTGTCTGTAGTTGTTTGGACTGATTCTTTATTGCTTGAAGCGTTTGAGACTGAGTGGGCAGCTATCTTAAATGATTTTGGATTAACTGACCATGAGTGGTTGACATATATATACGAGCTCCGCGAATCATGGATTCCAGTTTATTATCGTGAAGAAGAAATGTCTGGAGTTATGCGGACCTTATCTAGATCCGAAAGCGAGAATCACTTCTTTGGCAAGATTAGCAATCCAAAGTGCACTTTGGTTGAATTTCTTCGCCACTTTGACACAGCTATCGAAGCCCAAAGACATGAGCATCGAAAAAACGATCATGACACTCGCTATACCAAGCCTGACCCGTGGAGTGATTTTGTTGTTGAGAGGCAAGCAACTCAGATATACACCAGAACTATATTTTTTAATGTTCAACTTGAGATTCAACATGCAATCCATCGTTGTACTAGTGTCAGATTAGATCATATTGGTGATTTCATTAAGTTTTTTATTAAGGATCTCGATCAGCCATGCTCTGCGTTCTTCAAGGTGATATTGTGTTTTATGTTTATTTCTACATTCTTTTTTTTAAGTATCCCACTGCTTTATACACTGTGTTTTTTGGATATGCAATGTTACAGGTTATGATACGTGAGGAGGATGTCACAGTTAAATGTAACTGCAACAGGTTTGAGCAGTTTGGATTGTTGTGCGGTCACATTTTTTGTGTGTTAATGGTTGTTGATGTAAGGGAGTTTCCGAAACAATATATATTGAGGCGATGGACGCGTGAAACTATTCCAAATAGTTCCCCCAGGTCCATTCTTACTGATGGGGGTGATCCAGATCGTAGCGAGGAGGTCAACCGTTATGTTTGTGAGATTAGTCACGCAACTGAGTATGTTGTGAACAAATTGGTTTCAAAATTTAATCAGCTGTGTACTTTTCGTGAACACATCAAGCAGCTTATGTCAGTTGCTGATGAGGCTCAGATCAATGCACCTCCCAGGACACAACGTAATCGATTTGCTGAACTGCTGGGGGTTGCTCCAGTGAGCACGGCCACTATCCGTGTTCAAGTTGGTACCAAATTCAAGGGATGTGGTTCTTATAAACGCATAAAATCTCAAAAGTTTATTAATCATAAACCAAAGTATACTTATTGTATACTACAAGTTTTATTATTCATAAACCAAAGTATACTTATGGTATACTACGTTCTATTATTCAAAACCCAAAGTATATTTTGTATATACTACAAATTCGTTTATCAAAAAGCAAAGTATTGTAAATACTAAATTTTTGCCATATTCATGGCTACAAAAACATATGTTACTCGCCGGCTTTCCATGCTGAAATTATTTTCACATATGTTTCAGGTGCTAATGTATGATTTGCTAAAGGATGCTACACATACTGCCGCCACCCTCCGCCATCGACCACTGTAACCACCACCGACCATCGTCACCACCCGCTGCCACCCTCCACTGCCGCCACCCACCGCCACCGCAACCACCCACTACCACCACCCATTGCCGATTTTATTATTTCGTGTTTTCCTGCATACCAAACAACACAAGGTAATGATTCATTTCATTCCCATACGGTAATCAAACAGGACTATGGAATGGTAATGGTCCATTTCATTCATTTGTCCATTCCATCACCTCGTTCATTCCATTCCATTTCCTCGTCTGATTCTCTTGTTATTTAATTACGTTGTACCAAACAGACACTTAGTTTTCACTTAGCTTTTAATAATTTTTATCGAGAAGCAGATAAAAATAATCGAAACATGTGTATTTGGGTTGTTTTTTTCAATGTTTGATATTAGAATAGCTTTAAAAAAACAAAATAGAAAAAAGACCCTCACAAATGATGAATTTGCAAGATAAAAAAAAGCACAATTGATAACATAACATATATATCATGAGAAATCAATTTGTGAGAGAAGCATGAGAGAGAAAGACACAAAGAAACGTCTCCTTTCCCCCTTTTTCATCACTCATAAGGCCACACGGGGTGGTCCGTTATACCACCCCACAACGCGTTGAACCATCACGCTACACCGCCGCCGACCACCCCACCACGCGTGGTAAATAAAACGCGTTGAACCGAGCACGCGTTGAAGTTTTGAAAATTTCGACCGTTTGTTGATTTTTTGACCGTTTTAAACGGTAACATTCATTTAAAAAAAAAAACCTTAACCATTTTATCTATTTATATATCTCCAATTTAAACCATTTTACACACACCAATCTACATATTTTAAACCAATTTAAACCCATTTCACACAATTTTTATATCTTTCTCAAATGGAATTCCCTACGGATTCGACGTTTCCGATGTCTAGCGATAGCGATACCGAGTCGTCTTCCGACAACGAGACGCTAAAATATTTTGTGTCGGTGTATAACGAGCTTGATGCCGAGTCGTCCCGCCCAAAGAAGAAGATGGTCGACCGTGATCGTATACGTGCCAACGAAGTTTTGATGAACGATTATTTTGTGGAAAATCCGCTCTACAATGCCGAAACGTTTAGAGATCGGTTTCGTTTAACCAAAGAATTGTTTTTAAAGATTGTTGGAGACATCGAAGCAAGCGATGAATGGTTTCAAGAAGGTTACGATGCGAGGGGCAAAGCAACCTTCACGCCGATACAAAAATGCACGTCCGCCATTCGCCAACTAGCGACAGGTAACCCTCCCGATCAATATGATGAATATCTAGCTATATCGGAAAGAACTTCACGTGAATGTTTGCAATTTTTTTGCAACGCGGTCATTAAGTTGTATGCTAACGAGTTTTTACGTAAACCGACGAGCCACGACATCTCACGTATTTACGCCGCACACGAGGCTAGATGGCATTTTCCCGAGATGCTCGGTAGCATTGATTGTACACATATCGAGTGGAGAAATTGTCCAAGAGAGTTGCGAGGGGCGTATGTTAGGGGAGACATCAAAAGACCAACCATCATACTAGAAGCGGTGGCGTCGAATGATTTATGGATTTGGCATTCGTATTTCGGTGTTCCAGGTTCAAACAACGACATCAATGTGTTGCATACGTCGCCGTTGTTCCAAAGCGTAACGGATGGTACCGCACCTTCCTCTCCTTTCTATGTTAACGGTCGACATTACAGACGAGGCTTTTTTCTTGTGGATGGTATCTACCCGTCTTGGTCTGTTTTTGTGAAAGCTCCCTCATTTCCTGTCGAGCATAAAGAAAAGGTGTTCAAAAAATTGCAAGAATCGGCAAGAAAAGATGTTGAGAGGGCATTTGGTGTTTTAAAGGGTAGATGGGGTATACTACACCGACCGGTTCGTGCTACGAGCAAGAAATCAATACATAGCATAGTGTATGCATGTATCATATTGCACAATATGATGATCAAAGAAGACGGACGTGCAATATCCCCGGATTGGGTGCCGGATCCTCCTACACAAGTTCAAGTTCCACAAGATATCCATCTACAATTGCGTAACGAAGAAACTCACTTTCGGTTGAGATACGATTTAATCGAACTAGTAGGTTCTCTAGGTTTGGAGTTTCATGATTCGGACGAGGAGTAGGTCTTTTTTTTTTAAATTGTATGTTTCTAGTATGTTAAATTGAAGTAGTATGTTTTAAATTTAATGAAATTTTTAATTTTAGTGTTTTATTGTTAATTTCTAATTTAAAATAAAAAATTTAAAAAATTAGTGAAATTTAATTTTAAAATGAAAATTAAAAAAATTTGGGAGTGATAGAATTTCATCACTAGTGATACCACCTTCCTACATTTCTATCACTAGTGATAGAAATTTGGTTGATGACATGACACGATTTTATTGGACAGTGTGAGTGATAGAAACTATCACTAGTGAACCACCCCTCCCCCTAATATCATATTCTACTCCGTGTTTTTTTCAACCTCTTTCTCCTTCAAAACCACTATAAGACCTCCATCACAACCCACCTCTTTTCTCCAACCACCATCAATGGCAGCTCGTTGTTTCTACTTCTCCTTTTGCGGCTGGTCTAGTCTCAAATCCAACGATACCCACTCATCTGATCTGGGTATGTAAAGACTTATCATGGGTTTCTGTAAATTGTTACTTTTTATTTATGCTCGTAATGTGTTTGATCAAATGTTTCAGAAAACGAAAGTGATAATTTAAAGGTGCCGGTTTTTAAAGAGTATAAGCTGGATCAACTTAGAGCTGCAACTGGTGGGTTTTCTGTGGAGAATATTGTGTCTGAGCATGGTGAAAAAGCGCCTAATGTTGTGTATAAAGGAAAACTTGATGATGATGGTGATCGGTTGATCGCGGTTAAGCGGTTTAACAAGTCTGCTTGGCCGGACACTCGCCAGTTCTTGGTATAATGTCGAATTTTCATATGTGTTTATTGAATTCACTTCTTTTTCTTTTTATTTTTTGGAGAATAGTGTGTGTCCCATTGGTTTACTTTTTTGTAATAATGGTGGTTTGTAACCTTAGAGGGGTGGCACAGTGGTAAGCATCTGATTCCTACGCTGGTCTCGTCAAGTAGGGTTAATCCCTTCTTTCCGAGGATCGGCGTCCGGATCGTCCGCTGACCTGTCTCCTGCACAAGGAAACACACTGTGACTCGTAACAAGGAGGATGGGGTGGGGGTACTCCTTGTTACCACTCTCTGGCGTGAGAATCAGTATTTGCTTGGTGATGGATTAGAAGATTGATAGGTGAATGTAATTTGGTCAGTTGTGGGCACATGATGCCAAGATGTTCCAAGATCAAATCTGCGAAAATTATTAGCACCATGGTGGCCCCTTTTATGGTTTTTGTTGAATTGTGGTTACTTACAGATGCATCATCTATATAACAACAAAATAAATATTGGTTATTTTGTTTTTTAGGATGAAGCGAAAGCGGTCGGACAACTTAGGAGTCAAACATTAGCCAATTTGTTGGGAAGGAAATGAAAGATTGCTAGTGGCAGAGTTCATGCCTCGCGAAACTTTGTCGAAACATCTATTTCACTGTGAGTCGGTTGTTTGCCGATCTTCGTTGCAAATATACATAGTAAACTTATAATGTTTTACTTGATTTAGGGGAAAGTCAACCCTTGAAATGGGCAATGCGTTTACGAGTGGCTTTGTATTTGGCACAAGCATTAGACTACTGCAGCAGCAAAGGGCGGTCTCTGTACCACGACCTTAATGCTTACAGAGTCTTGTTTGATCAGGTAACTTCACCATCTTACAGGTCGGGTAACGGATCAAAATGAGTTGACCTAACACTTTATTTGTCCCGTTTTTGTATGAATATTTAATGTACTAATCTTGATTACATTTGAATACATCAAAATCCTTAAATAAAACAATTTTGAAAGTTGTATGCATACAAACTAGACATTGTGCGACTTTGAACCCGTTTGACATGTTCTCCTTTTAACTAGACTTTTTAATTTGACCCGTTTGAGATAGGATTCCACCCGTTCATAAGTAAATGGGTCGAAATTGTCACTTGTGATCTTATTATCGTATCTGTCAGGATTGCAATCCAAAGCTATCGTGCTTTGGCCTAATGAAGAATAGCCGAGATGGAAAAAGCTATAGCACGAACCTAGCTTTCACCCCTCCGGAATATATGAGAACAGGTATTCCAAATGGTCTTCAAAAGATAAATAATTTAATGAAGTAGCGTTGATTTTCTTGTGCTGGCAGGTAGAGTGATAGCAGAAAGTGTAATATACAGCTTCGGCACCATACTACTCGATCTTCTAAGTGGAAAGCATATTCCCCCGAGCCACGTAAGTTCATTCAAGCTTTCATTTGCTTTCTAGGACCAATAATTTAATCAGTTTTAGATAGTTAAACATTCAAGCATATGATTTCATTACACTATCTTCTACGACCCAAAGGTCTGCATAAAAACTAAGTCATAACTCTTTGAACACTGCAGGCACTTGATTTGATAAAAGGGAAGAATTTTCAAATGCTAACAGATTCATGCTTAGAGGCTCAATTTTCTAATGACGATGGAACAGAATTGGTTAGAATTGCATCACGATGTTTGCAATATGAACCTCGAGAGAGGCCCAACGCCCAATCTGTCATGACCGCACTTACTCCTCTTCAGAAACAAACAGATGTAAGTGCACTTGTTTCTCCTGATAAACAAAAACAAATATCATAATAAAAAGATTTAGTTACAATAACAACCAATACGAAAAATGATGAACTTCGTTAGAATGTAATTTTCTTGTTCTAATTTAGTGAAATGTACCAGACTTCGTCCCTTGTCTTGATGGGAATTAGTAAGGAATCTACACCAGCAACACAAATATTAAACCTGTCACCACTTGGTGACGCATGCTCAAGATTGGATTTAACTGCTATACATGAGATACTGGAAAAGATTGGGTATAGTGGTGACGAGGGGGTTACAGATGAGGTATTCTCTCAAAACACATATAACCCAGTGGGAGCATGTATAGCCCAACTTACGTTGGGTAGGTGGCCTTCAAGGGGTCAAGACCTCTGCGCTAACCATATTAATACATGATCTCATATTTCCAAAATGAGCCATGAATTATTTTTTGTTTCTTTTTTATATTTTTGTAGCTCTCGTTCCAAATGTGGACGTGGACCAGTCAACTACAAGACACGTTAAATGGTAAGAAGCACGGGGACAATGCTTTTCGAGCCAAGGATTTCACCACTGCTATAGAATGCTATACAAATGTAAGTGATGCTTTAAAAGACACATTCTTTGTGGTTTCTTTAAACTAGTCGATTCATGTTATGTTTTACCGTAAAGGGTTAAAAAAGAACTTAAATGTTAAACGGGTTGAAAGTCCCCCAAGTGTTCTTTTAATGCATATGCATCATTTTATTCAAAGAATCAAATTAATACTTAAATAATATGATCAAAACTGTCTACGAATTAGTTTTTGGGGTTGTAACTGCCATTAGGCAGTTACCTCTATTTTTCAGACAAAAATTGCCAAAAAACTGCCTTTTTTATCATTTCGAAAATGATAAAAATTCCAGAAAATAAAATTTTCTGATACAGTTTCATTAAGGCAATTTAATGAAAATAAAAATTTTCACCCCAGCCAGGGGCTCTGCCCCTTGGACCCCGCCAGGGGCTGCCGCCCCTTGGACCCTGCTCCCAGGGGCGCTGCCCCCGGACCCCCTTGGACCCCGCCAGGGGCTGCCCCCTTGGAAGCCCCGTAGAGTACGGGGAGCCCGTACACTTCGAATTATAATAACTCAAACAAGCGTGCACTCCCGCACCTCCTAACTTGCTTGATGTGTATTATTATTCGCTTTGATCACCAAGTCAATCCCCCGATTACACTAAAATATCTAACATCTCTCTCTTTCCAAGTTAATGACAAGGACTACTTAGTACTTACCAGTGTACATGTAGTCCTCTACTTAAAAAAAAGGTTTTGTATTGCATGCCGAGCTTATTTATACATAACTAATTTTAAGAAGAAGACCGTGTAAGCACATGATAACAAATTTAGATGTGGGAGATAACGATAGAAACACTTTTCATTATGAATTTTAAAAGCAATTGAGAATCTTTTAGAAATCTTTGAAGGAGTCTTTAAGAACAAAAAGAAGATTTGGACACACTCGTTTAACATTTACTAAGTCGTTCAATTTTGTACGGAAAAACAAGAATCCGTGATGTGGTACAAGATAGTTTATGATCTGATCAAATTATGGACTTGGTCTAAATAAGTATTTTAATCAAGGGCGAAGTATAGTGGGTGCCCGGGGGTGCACCCGCCCACCCCAATGTTTTGGTTAGAAGTGTATAAGTTCCGCTTTTTCGTCCGAAAGTTTTAAAATTATATAGGAACGACCCCCCCGATTATTTTTCCTAAATTGTATATCCTAAATATTTATAAACTTTGTATATAAATGATGGGTAGTTTGGTAAATATACACTTTGTTTTATTTGGAACTTTTATTATTTGACCCGACTTGAATCGAATAGCCAACCCGACCCGAAACATAACGATAGGAAAAAAAATTTGGGTCTCATCACTTTACGCCCCCTTGAAACTTTTGGTCAAACTCCGCCACTGATTTTAATCACACATGTATTAAAAAAATATGTGAAACAAACATTGTTTTTCAGGGAACATGAACAAAAACTGCTTTACTGTTGTGCAAATTGCAATCTCTAATCGCAATTTCCATTTTTATTGTGTCAATTTCCAACACAAAACAAAAGTAATTTGATTTTAGGTTGTCATATCTAATGGGTTTAAGGTCCAATCGTGTTCGGCTTAACATATGCAAGTAAAGAGGTCGTGTTTAGGAATGTTCAAAAAGTTCCTGTTTTGTTTATAGCTCGCTCAAAATCTACTCTTATAAACGAGTCAAACCTAGTCGAAGCTAAGGTTCGTCTGTTGACAAAATGTTTACATCAATTATACAAGAGAATCGTTCTCCTTCAACCCCCACCATCGGAGCCCCCTAATAACAGTTTCGTTTCTGAAACCCCCAGATCCAACCAATAAAACACCTTTTGATTGAATAGTAGGAAGGGTGTGATCGATGGTGGGTGGTAGCAGTGGTTGTTGTAGGAGGGGTGGTGGTGCTTAAACGACAGATCCACAGGCAGATGAGGGTGGGGGTTGGGGTTATTATAGTATTTTAATCATTTTATTTTAAAAAACAATTAAAGTTCAGGGGTAATATTGTCATTTCACATTAATTTAACATGGTGTGGACTGAAAACTACAACAAACACTAAAAACTATTGGACTAAAAAATATTTTTGACAAAGCACAAGAACTAAAAGTGTAGTTAACACTAAAAAACAAGCAAGCTCAAGCTAAACATTTCAGCCTTGACACTTAGTCGTGTTCAGCTAACCCATTTATAACAACCCGATTAGCACATTTAAACTGGATTGCTACTACCAACCCTTTTGCGCAAAAGGGTTGGTATTTTTGACACAAGGAATAATATATGAGTCGTATTCAAATCATACAATTCAAAAATTCATGGATATAAGAGAAAAGCGAATAACTTTAGCACCAAATCCTTCCCGGGTGATGCCCACAATTTGATTGAGATACAAAATGATTTATTTATGAATATGATAAAGACTAAAATCTGCAAAACTATGATAAAATGTGGTCCAACTTTACTTGAATAATGAAAGCAACGATTCACATCGGTGGCCTGCCAGAACCAAGCAGCTGCCCTACGAGATTTGTCACCTGAAAATTTTTTTACAGATATAAACACAACTTAACACGGAAAAAATAATAAAAGAAACAAAAATCAAGTATTCACTCTTTTCTAGGGGTGTAAATGTTTAACAAAGAAAATAACACACTACATAGATTATTTATATAATAAAGAACACCCAAATAAATAAAGTAAATATGCAAGAATGGATAAAGAAATTATGATTAGGCAAAATGTGATCGTGTTGTAGGGCAGCATCAATGAGCGTGGAAAAAAAAAGAGAAAAAAGTGTAATGCTAAGGTATAAAATACCATCATGTTAGTAACTGTAAGAATGGATAAAGAATCAAAACTACGTCATCTTGTGAACCATCATGTCAGTAACTGATGCAGTTACAAAAGCATTCAAATGGCTCAAGAAACTATTGATAATCAAAGACGATAAATCGAACCAAAGGTTCCAAGAACAAAGTTCTTTTTTATAAAATTCAATCAAAGAACTGACTAAAACATAAACCCTAGATCCTAATTTATAATGAATAAAAAAAGAGATAAACTAGGAAATTGAAATCCCCACAAAATAGGCAACTAAATAAAAAGACTAAAATTCAAATAATAAAATATTAAAATTGTTTGTGCTTGTATCCGGATGCTCCTGCATCAGTAACTGTAATCATACTCTAAAGCCCAGTACCGATAAGGCAGACCTTTGTACATGCTAAGATGTTAAATACCAAAAATTGTACCTGCCAATATTTTGAAACACAGCGATCGATGCAACTGGTTTCACCCATGTTTAACTCAGACTCTTTGTACCTGAAACAGTTAAGTTGTTTAAAATACCATGGTGGAAACGCCAAGCAGAGATTAGTACTAAACTAATGTGTGAATAAAAAAACTAAACCAAAGTTGCTGCCCCTATTCATTGTTAAGGGAATACCTTTTCTCAACACACTTGGCAAAACATGTCTGGGTAAGTCTGCATCAAATTATACATACGTTAAAATTAAACAGGAACATCCATAAACATAAAAGGCTTGACACTTGAATGATGCAAAAAGTTGTAAGTTCCCCACAAATTAGAAGCCAAAACAATCAAAGTCATTAATATGTAATGCCTGATACTTGATGTCAAAACGAACCAGATATCTAAGCAATATACTATTATCCAAATTTTACAAAAACTATAAGCAACTTGCTATTCTTAGCATACATTGCTTTGACTTGATTAAACCAAGTTTCCATAACTAACAAAACAATCTTTAAAACTGGGTTTTAAAAGGCGCGGCTGAGGCGCGAGGCGCTTTTTACAAAAAGCCCCAAAAAAGCGCAAATTTTGAAGGTTTTTCAGGCCTGAGGCATGCGCCTCATGTACATAGGGTGTTTTTATACTGTTTTTAAGCATCAAACTGCTGTACGATAGGTTTTTTGGCTTGTACTTATAGGTAAAATCATATATAAACCTTATTTATAGCTATATTATGAATAAAGGATGCTAAAAACCTATAGGATATATATAAAAAGTTATATAATCACTTTGCGCCTTGGGTACGAAAAGCTCAACGCTTTTGCGCTTCACGCCTCGGTTTTAGACCCCGTCGCTTTTGTGCGCCTCTCGCTTTTTAAAACCAAGCTTTAAAAAGCTGAAGCTTATTTTGTTCTTGGTTTAAAAAAGTGTGAGGCTCTCTTAGGTGCAGGCGTCGCCCTATGTCCAGCCAAATAAGCTTTATTTACAATCAACAGCTGTGTCTCTCTTATCTATTCTACATATCAAATATCAATCTTTCCTATTTCTTCATCCCTTTGATTGTTTAGTCTCCTAAAGACCCTAGTGTGCGTCAAGCCTTTTAAAACAAAGGTTTTAGTTTCAAAAGGAAACAAAGCCTCAAATTATCATACGTAAAAAACTACCTACAGTTATCAAACACAAGTGTGACGAGACGACCACATTGTATCTTATCTCAAGATATAAGATCACTACCTATTGAAAGAAAAACATTATCGTATCAATCAATAACATCATCTAACAAGTACCGTATGCATAACAACTTACTTGTTAAACAGTTCAACCCTGTACTCCATCTCCTTCTCTGCCATTCCAAAGATCTACAAACCAAACATTAAATCAACTTCATATTCAAATATGTCAAAATACAATCAGTCTATAATTAGTTCATCGTCCCTAAACCCTAACCCTAACTTGTTCTAAACAAACAGTAGCCTTATAAAATCAACGGCGCATAAATTCTCACAAAATCTAAACCATTCAAAGCTCAAATTTGAAACTAAACATACAAATTACCTGTTCCTTGTCTAATGCAGTCGGCGTATTGTTGTTGGCAGCCATTGTTGAATGCGCAAAAACAAAGAATTCTACAGTAAACCTGCAAAAATCGGATCAATGATTAGCAAAAATGTTATTGAGAAGAATCTAGAAATTGATTTTGATCTCGAAATACTCTACCTGAAAGAGGGGCGAGTGACGGAGATCTTAGGGTTTCCAGTTTCTTTTAGGGTTTTAGGAACGCAAAAGTGTTTGTTTTGGTTTTTGTTTTTCGATTCAGACCACAACAGTTTTAGTTTTGATAGTTTTGTCTTACTTCTTTACGATATTTACAGTTTTAACCAATTTTTTGAAGCAGGAAAACGGAATAACCAACAAAACTCAACTTAGGGCATGTTTGGCTAAGCTTTTTTAAACAACTTATTGACTTATTGACTTTTTGAAAAAGTCAGTAATGGAGTGACTTATTGACTTATTGGTTTTTTCCCCCCACATACACCCTTGTTACCAAACATCATTTTAGAGCTTATAACTTTTCAAAAAGCCAATAAGTCAATAAGTTGTTTCAAAAAGCTTAGCCAAACATGCCCTTAATCAATTGCGCAACCAATAGTCCAGATTTTAAGAAGTATGGTTATGTGTGATAGGGGTATAGTTGGGTTTTTTAATCAGATTTCAGGTTATTCGAGTTTTTGGATGGAAAAACTTACCTGATAACCGACCCATTTAAAGCCCGGATTAATCAGGTTTAGATTAATTCAGTTTGGGTTTAATTCGTAACCATGTTGGTGATTCCCATAATTGTTCATCGTTTTCACTCCCACGCAACCTAATTTTTGTATCGTAGTCGAATTGGTGATTCCACGACATATGAATCTTACAATCATTCTTGATAAGAATGACTTCATCAACCAAAATATGCTCAAAACTCACATGAATGATGAAAAGTAAAGGAAAACACTATGAGAAACAACTAACGGTATGGTTAATCGGGTTAACCTGATTCTCCCTAAACATACCCAATTATTGATCCATAAACTATATTCAGGTCGAACCGGCGCCACCCATATTCGCTCTTCACCTGGATGCCGCAGAAAATAGTGAGGAGAGTGGGAATCGAACCTGAGTCACAAGGAACACCAATTATTTCCCCAACCACTCCACCACTACCTCATTGTCCCGGTGTAACACTCCGACCGCGTAAAACAACAAACCGCGGTGAAACGTCGCGGAGTCACGTTGCAGGAATTGTTTCACAACACATGGTACTTAGAGTTTTGTTTCATTGAATTGATAATTTACATTGTCTTGGACATAAAACACAAACAAAATACAACAATTGTTTTTAAGTTTTAAAGTAAACTATGGCCCTTGTCCATCCTACATGTAGCATGCTTTAGCAATCATACATTAGCACATGAAACATATGCGAAAATAATGTCAACAATGAATGCTGGTGAGTAAGTTTGGTGGTCAAACTCATGGCTTTAAGTGTTAAAAGAAAATGTTTAAGCAATTTCAAGAGTAGCCATGATTCTTTGACAAAATGTGTTTCTTTTATAAAATCATATGAGAAAGCATTTGATTTAAAAGAAAATAATGTATGGTTAGCTTAAAGAACCATTTGTGTCTTTATAATAACCAATCAAAATGTCTTGTCTTGTATAAACCAACAAAATGACTTGTTTTGTATAATCAAACAAATGACCTGTCTTGTATAAACCAAACAAATGACTTGTCTTGTTTTGTTTAAACCAAATGTCTTTGGTAAACAAAATGTCTTGTTTAAACCAACCAAATGTCTTGTCTTGTATAAAACAAATGCCTTTTTTGTATAAAACAAGTATGGATTGTTGGCGAATACATTCAAACCTTGTTGACTGTCGGACAAACCTTTATAAAAATAAAGGTTTATCAATTATGTCACTCGGTTTCTGTCATTCCCAGAGGTAACTTCCAAACAAACCTAGGAATCGGGAATGGGGTTGTCAATCCTATGGTACCATAGCATACTATCGGTCGGCATGATCAACGTTAATAAATGTATCATTGTCATATTCAACGCACCATCAAGTTTAGTACAATGTAAGCATGTTGTGTTGAAATTCCAGGATCCGACGAGTTTGACGGAGTTTTGGTCCCGAGATAACCGGTTCGGTGGGATATTATTACTAAGAAAGGAGTAGAAGTAGAATCGACACCGAACCAGTTAATTATAATTGGTTTCTATTCAATGATTCAAAGTTACATACCCGTAAAACCAATTGGACAGCATCTCCCCTCTGGGAACCAAAATCTTATCCAAATGAGGAACCCCTCATCCCTATATATAGACATTGTCCATCCGTCCGAACCTAGGAGCGGATGGAATCCATCCATCCGAATGAAGCACATGTCCATCCGTGCGGATGGACTTTAACAATGAATAAACCATAGGGACGAATGGGTTGTTACAGACAGACCTGATGTCCATTCGTGCGGATGGACTCCATCCGTACGAATGTACATTATCATCACAAAACCTTGTCCGTTTTCACACTATTTTATACAATATTCAACACACGCTATATCTAGCCTATTCGCACAGTGGCGGACATACGAAATATGCACCAACAGATTCCCCATTGGCCGTCACTGTCGAATCGTCTCTTTGAAAATTTAGATCCGTGTTTTGAATATTCTGCAACTTCAATCAGACATCTTGAAATCTTCAATAGATTCCCCCTTGATTGATGATTCGGGTTTGCATTGACAATGTTATGCACAAATTCCCCCTGAAATGAATCTTCAGGTCTTTGTTTGCACGGTTTCCGACCTCCTCTGATTTGCTCAACTGCAATCTTCATGAATAATCACCAACTAGAAATTAATCATTGCAGCATCTCTGTTTCGGCTTTAGCCACATCCGCGTTCGGTTTCTTATTTACCATTTCAGCACCATCGAGCATTCTGCCTGCTCTATCATCTTATCTTAAAAAACACAACCGGCAATTGATAGAAACTTCGAATACCACACCGAGAAACTTCAAGTTTATGAAAACCCACGAAGATCTGAAATCCTGTTTTCCGTGATCACCTTTAAGCACCTTCCAGAATGATTGATCAGTATAAACGGTAATCTCCAGAATCAGTAAATATTCATTGGATAACAAATCATCTGGTAACGCATTCAGATCTCCGAAGCTTTCGTCCATGATCAGATTCATCTGCTCGGATAATCTAGATCTCAGAAGCTTTCATCCACGATCAGATTCACATTCCCAGACAATCTGAAGTCGGAACCACCCGAATACTGTTGCATCGTCACGAATTTCAAAAATGCTGGAATTTCATATTGAAATTTTTATTCCCCCTCATTTTTGCAAATTCTGACGTCTTACCACTGAATTCCCCCTCAAACTGAGCATTTCAGTCTTCTTTTATCTCTTAAAACTCGACTATGCCAAAAATATGACATTTTTGCCCTGAAACGTCAGTTTTTCATCATTGTGGAGTTTTCGTTACGGCCCATTAATAGTCAGATAACCCAGATGATAAACATTCTGCACCAGTATCATGACTGCCCCACTAATTTCCACAATCTGTGATCGCATCATCAAATTTGTTCGCTGAAGCCCCGGACGGTGTCTCCGAACAAATCAGCTTGGTCGTTAAAAACTCAAAAAAAAATCCAATCACCAAATTTTTTCTAGAGACTCACCTCGTCATTGCGATCAAAAAATGCATTTTTTTTGTTTTTTAGGCATTTGTTCATCCGTGCGAATGGAGTAGGTCCATCCATCCGAATGGACTGATTTTTGGAACGATTTGACGTTTTAACCCGAATGTCCATTCGTATGAATCAACAATGGTGATCCGTCCAAACCACGAGGTCTATCCGTGCTAATCTGCAAATTCTCATTTGTAAAATTTGACATATCCCCATCCGTCCGAATCTGCATATGTCCATCCGCCCAAATCTGCACATGTCTGACCATCTCAAGAACATTCCCAATCACATTTTTTGATCCAAATGTGACAACTATGTTCTCTAATCGATGTCCAATGTAAAACAATGTTGATTATTAATAAAAGCAATGTGTTTTGATGTTATTATATGTGTTTTGGGTGTTATTATGTGTGTATTTGTGTTTGATGATTTTTCTATTTGATTCGATTCCGATTTCAAGCTTTAAATCGCTTTCTGGAAGGTTATAAGCAAACTGGTGCGTAAACGTAGTTAGTTTAACATGACAAACACTCTGGAATAGTGAAATAGGCTTAACATACCTTAAATAACATTTACATAACTTAGAAATAAGTTTTGGATGGTTTGGTGTGTTGAAATCAAGTTTGTTCGATCGTAGGGACTATTTGTGTCAAACTACGAAACTATACCGATTTCTATAGTAACGAACATTCCAGAACTTGATCATAAGTTAAACATACCCTAAATATCCTTTACATAGCTTAGAAATAGGCTTTGAGGGGTTCGGTATGCTAAAATAAACTTTATTGATCAATAGGGACTAAAAGCGTCAAAAAGTGCATAAGTTTGCATTTTCGCGCATATCTTACGTTCTGAATATATCCGGACATCCAAAAATTTATGTAATCATTAAAATATTTTATTTTAGTGATTGGCATAATAAAATTCCATTCGTCGCTTAATTTGGATCGTTTTTGCGTTCGTTACGACTTCCGTCGTAATTAACCGAATAACGCAACCGTACGACCAAACGAACTGATATCCGAGATGTTTTTGAGCATATTTTAAGTTCCCTATACTTTAACATCATTTTAGAGCTTTGAAATGAGGTTAACGGGGCTTAAAAGTGTCAAATATGCATCAAAATGCAAGTTTTACAAGTTCAGGGGCTAAATTGTAATTTCTGGAAAGTGGGCCAGGCGGGCCGCGTAAGCTGAGAAGCCCTCTTACGCGGGGCGCGATAGCCTGCAGATCAGAAATATTGCACCTGGCCATTCCAGCTTGTTTTTGATGGTTTTAGCAGCTGATTTGGGATACCTTGGGCTAAATTTGATGGTTTTTAAGTGTCCCATTGTTTAGCAATACCATGTGCCCAAGTGGAGGGCCAAGATCGAAGCACGAAATGCGAGAAATGATCCTAACGGTTGTGGGTTTCCTATATAAACCCAAGCTCTCATTCCATTTTTGCTCACACTTTGGTTCAATCAGCTCTAAGTTGAAGTTATAACTTCATACCTGAGTTGTTTGAATCAAAACTTCCTAGCTTGGACCCTTTGTAAGTCTCTTTCGTGCTTTTTATGCGTTTTTAGCATGAAAGTCAAACAGTGTTTGACTTTCTGCTTTGACCACGAGTTGGTCAACACGAAGTTCGTTGAACTTCGCAACGTGAGCGTAATCACGATGGTTATAGTCCCTAGTGACTATACCTACTTATTACCACGTTGATTAGGTGTGGTGACGAGTCATAGTTTCGGCCAAAATGCGTATTTAAGCGTATTTTGTAACCAAACTATTCTTGGGTATCAAAACCATTTGTTTTGATATCAAAACCTGTTTTCTAACTTAGTTAAACATGTTTCAACAAGTTTAGCTCGTCACTTTTAGTTTAGTGCTTGTGTAGAGTCGTAAGTCAATGGGTCTAAACAACCGCTTAGACTTTCGAACTCGACCCGTTTGGTCGATCATCAGGATCCGACCAAGCATGTTTAGTGACCATAGTTGCATAGGGAATAACCTTCCGAGGTTATACCTTATGGTCACTTAGTTTAGGTAGTTATATGATAAGTAGTTTATATGCCTTAGGTAAATGACCAAAATGTCCTTTTCATGCATAATTGGATTTTAAGCATATGTAACTTAAACTTTTGTCACTTAATTGATTATGCAACATATTTAAACATGTTTAGGCATATAATACTTGTCATAGGACTAGTTAGATGCCTCAAACGCGCTCTTGCGAGAACGACACGTTAAAGTAGCGTAAGCTACCTTAATGGGTCGTAATGGGTCAAAATGTCACACCCCGATCACGTAAAACATCAAATCGTGGCGGAAACGTCGGGGGAGTGTTGTAACAAAATTATTGTTCCACAACCATGGCAAATAAAATTACATTTTATTCAACAACCAAAAGTGGAATACATTGTTTCAAAACAAGAACCAAAGAGTACATCACATAATTTAAACTAGTTCTATCTTTATTTTAAGTCTCTAAGGCACAGGTCCGCCCTAGTGTCACGATCATCATCCTAAGCGACAACTCCTGAAAACACATGTGAAAATAGGTACGTCAGCATAAAGATGCCTGTGAGATACATAGGTTTTGTGAAAATAGGATTCATGACTTACGTTTAAGAAAATGTTTAATAAAATTCAGTCATGAACCTTGTTAATTGTTTTGTTTTATAAATCATTTGAAAAACGATAGTAAAATCAGATGATACGTATATATAAAAGAATTTTGTATGGTTAAAAGAATAACCAAGTAAAAAGAGTTTGAATAAACCAAGTTATTTGTAAAACGATGTTTAAGTGAAAATGTGTTGTAAATGTAATATGTCTAAACTGAAGTGGTTTAAATGACGCTACGATATGTAATATCATACAAACATTTATATATAGGAAGTACCAGCGGCGTATCCACCATGCTTGTATCATATTACACACGCCTCGTTATTTAAGTCACTCAAACCAACCAACAATGTAAAATATCCATGTTTAATCCAATAGTCAAATGTCATAGTATAATCCAAGTTGAATATAAATCATGTAATGTGTAAGCAAAAGTTATGTATGGTAAGTAAAATAAGACTACTTAAACCACAAGTAAAAATGTACAAAACAAAGTATTTTGAATAAATCAAAAGTTATGTTTTGTAAAATAACTAAGTAAATACATGCTTTACTGATAAAAACACTTATGCGGTAAGTTAACGCATACATTCAAGCCTTGAGACAACAGGATAACCTTAGAGTAAAGATTATCAAAGTAAAATGTTTTCGGATTCAGTCATTCCTTACATCCAAACAAACCTAGGATGTCAGGAACGGGATTTGTCAAGTCCTATGGTACCATTACTTACTACCGAGCGGCGTAGCTAATGTTAATGAATGTAATTTAGACCCGTTGAACAAACCAAATGTCATATCAAATTGTAAACATGTGATGAAAGTAATGTAATAAGTATGCTAAGTTAACATACAAAGCAGAAAAGTCATGTAAATCAATGTGCTAAATATGCTAAGTTAACATACATAGCAAAAGCAGAAAAGTCATGTAAATCAATCTGCTAAATATGCTAAGTTAACATACATAGCAAAAGCAGAAAAGTCATGTAAATCAATGTGCTAAGTATGCTAAGTAAACATACATAGCAAAAGAAAATGAAATTATGTACTAATAGTGTACTAATGAACATAACAAGTATATGATATGAAAACATGGAAAGCATGAAAATAACAAGTAGGCACATGTGTTTCACCCCAAAACGGTTGGAAAACAGTAAAAGAGGGGTCTATGTACTCACATGAGATTGCTCAATAGACTTTAGATATCCACCAAGCAAAGCTAGAAGATTACGGAATCAAACGGCACCTAATATAGGTAACTACATTAATAAACGGACCTATTCGGAGGATCGGGTAGCATGAGGGTTTGTAAACCAAATGAGTGTAGGAACTCAAGTAATATGGTTTAACAAGGCCTACATACTAAAACGAAACTTATCCTAAGTGCTTTTGACCCGTTATGACCCGTTTAGGTAGCTTATGCTACTTTAACGCGTCGTTTGCGTAAAACGCGTTCGGAACGCCTAACTAGTCCTATGACAAGTAATATATGCCTTAACATGTCTAATATTGTTGCTAAATCAGTTTAGATGTTAAAATTTGGGTTACATATGCTTAAAATGAATTTTGGCATAAAAAGGGCATTTTGGTAATTTACCTAAGGCATATATACTACCTATCATACAACTACTTAAACGACGTGACCATAAGGTATAACCTCTGAAGGTTATTCCCTATACAACTATGGTCACCTAAAGTGTTTGGTCGGATCCTAATGATCGACCAAATGGGTCGGGTTCGAAAGTATAAGCGATTGATTAGATCGCTTACCTTTACGACCCTAGACAAGCACAAATCTAAAAGTGACGAGCTAAACATGCTAGGACATGTTTAGTTAAGTTAGAAAACAGGTTTCGATATCAAAACAAACGGTTTTGATACCCTAGAGTAGTTTGGTTACAAAATACGCGAGAATACGCATTTTGGCCGAAACTACGACTCGTCACTGAGCCTAGATAACGTGGTAATCAGTAGGTATAGTCACTAGGGACTATAACCATCGTGATTACGCTCACGTTAAGAAGTTCAAACGAACTTCGCATTGACCATAAACTGGTCAATGCAGAAAGTCAAACGCAGTTTGACTTTCAAGCTAAAAACGCATAAAAAGAACGAAGGAACACTTACAAAGGGTCCCCGCAAGATTTGATCCGATTTTCTCTCAGGTAGGAAGCATATACTTCCACTTAGAGAGCATAAATCAGATTCAAATTGTGGGTTGCAAGTGAACTATGGAGGGGTATTTATAGTTTTCGTAGAACCGTTAGGATCATTTCTTGGAGAAGAGGGAATGATCTTGGCCCTACACTTCATACCCACTGATTTACAAAACCAAGGGAGTCCATAGAAATGTTTAAAACCAGGTGCAAAGGTGGGATCAAGCTGGAAGTAGTTGGAAACAACATTCTGCTGATCTGGGGAAGCCTTACGGACCGTATGGTCCTCCCCTTACGGACCGTATGCTGGTCTGCAGACCAGCAACTTTCAAAGTTGACAATTTTGGTCCCTGTGCGCGTATGGTCGTGTTTTGGCACATCTAACACCCGTCAAACCCATTTTTAAGCTCCCTAATGATGTTAAAGCATAGGGAACATGAAACATGCTCAAAAATATGTCGGATGTCAGTTCGTTTGGCCGTACGGTTGCGTCGTTCGGTTAATTACGACGGAATGCGCATAAGCGTGAAAAACGATCCAAATTGCGCGACGAATGGATTTTTCTTATGCCAAACACTAAAATAAAATATTTTAATTCTTACATAAATTTTTGGATGTCCGGATGTATTCAGAACGTAAGTTATGCGCGAAAATGCAAACTTATGCACTTTTTGACGCTTTTAGTCCCTGAATGAGCATAAAGTTTATTTTAGCACACCGAACACCTCAAAGCCTATTCCTAAGCTATGTAAAGGGTATTTAGGGTGTTTTTAACTTATGATCATGTTCCGGAATGTTCGTTACAGTTCAAATTGGCATACTTTCGCAGTTTGTCAAATTTAGTCCCTGTAAGCGAATTAACTTGATTTTGCCATACCAAAGCCTTCAAAACTTATTTCTAAGTTATGTAAAGGTTATATAAGGTATGTTAAGCATAGATTGATGTTCCGGAGTATTTTTCGCATTAAACTGATTACGTTTACACACCAGTTTGCGTGTAATTCTCCAGAAAGCGATATAGAGTTTGAAATTGAATAAAAGTCAAAACATGAAAAATGTCAAACATAAACAAACAAATATTGGGATCAAATAACTTTATTTCATTGATAACTGAACTGTTTACAATGATTACTAGCACAGATGTCACAGTCTCCCCTACTTGTGGAAATTTCGTCCCGAAATTTGTTTAGAGGAAACTCGTGAGAAAAGATGCGGATACTTCGCCTTCATTTGATCTTCACATTCCCAAGTAAACTCAGGTCCACGCTTAGATTCCCAGTGAACTTTAACCAAAGGAATGCGCTTGCGTTTAAGCCATTTGACTATTCGGTCCATGATTTCCACAGGTTTCTCAACAAAATGTAGTGTTGTATCAACACGAATTTCGTCAAGTGGTATGTGGAGGTTCTCATCAACTAAACACTTCTTGAGATTGGATACGTGGAAGGTTGGATGAACATTTCCAAGTTCAGGAGGTAACTCAAGTCTGTAGGCTACCTTACCGATTCTTTCGACGATCTTGAATGGTCCAACATATCTAGGTGCAAGTTTTCCTGTCTTTCCAAATCTGATCACACCTTTCCAAGGTGAGACCTTAAGTAATACACGATCACCGACTTGAAATTCCAAGGGCTTGCGTCGTTGGTCCGCGTAACTCTTTTGACGGCTTTGAGCTGTCTGGAGGTTATCACGAACTTTCTTAACCTTATCAGTTGTCTCTAGAATGAGGTCAGGTCCAGTAAGCTGAGCCTCACCGATCTCATTCCAGCAGACTGGTGAACGACATTTTCGACCATAGAGAGCCTCGAAAGGATCCATGTTGATGCTGGAGTGATAACTGTTGTTGTAGGAGAATTCAATCAATGGAAGATGTGAATCCCAACTACCACCAAAATCGATCACGCAAGCTCTAAGCATATCCTCCAAAGTCTGAATTGTTCTTTCAGATTGACCATCAGATTGCGGATGATAAGCAGTGCTCAGATTAAGTTGGGTCCCCATAGCAGATTGCATGGTTCTCCAAAAACGAGAAGAGAAGCGAGCATCTATATCTGAAATAATGTTCAAAGGAACACCATGTCGAGATACGATTTCATCCACATAGATTTTAGCCAACTTTTCAGCAGATAGATCCTCACAGATCGGCAGGAAATGCGCTGATTTAGTAAGACGATCAACAACTACCCAGATGGCATCATGACCTTTCTTAGTGCTCGGAAGTTTAGTAATGAGATCCATAGCAATGTTTTCCCATTTCCAAACTGGAATCTCTGGTTGTTCTAAAAGACCAGAAGGATGTTGGTGTTCAGCCTTAACCTTAAGACAAGTAAGGCATTTTGAAACGTATAAGGCTATGTCTTTCTTCATACCAGGCCACCAATACTGAATACGAAGATCCTTATACATCTTATCTGAGCCAGGATGAATAGAATAACGAGACTTATGAGCTTCATCCATAAGCAAGGTGCGAAGATCATCTAGGCTTGGGACCCACAAACGGTCCATGAAATAATACGATCCATCGTCCTTCAGTTCAAGATCAGGCTTAATGTGATAGGGTAGTTCCTTACCTATCAAGTTTTGTGAAACACAAGCATGTTGAGCCTGAGAGATGCGGGCTTGAATATCAGATCGAGCTTGAAAATCAGATTGAACACGAACACAATGAAGCTTAGTACGTTTCTTACGACTCAATGCGTCAGCCACAACATTCGCCTTACCAGGATGGTAGCGAATTTCGCAGTCATAGTCGTTTAGAAGTTCAACCCAACGTTTTTGCCTCATGTTGAGTTCTTTCTGATTGAAGATGTGCTGAAGACTTCTGTGGTCAGTGAAAACCACACATTTTGTACCATACAAGTAGTGTCTCCAGATCTTAAGAGCGAACACAACTGCACCCAACTCAAGATCATGAGTGGTGTAGTTTTTCTCATGCACCTTCAACTGCCTTGATGCATATGCTATGACTTTGTTCCTTTGCATCAGAACACAGCCAAGTCCAAAATTGGATGCATCACAGTACACGACAAAATCATCATTGCCTTCAGGCAAAGATAGGATAGGTGCATCACAAAGCTTCTGCTTCAAGGTCTGAAACGCTTCTTCTTATTTAGAACCCCATTCAAAGGGTTTGTTCTTCTGAGTTAGAGCAGTTAGGGGAACTGCAATCTTCGAGAAATTTTCGATGAAGCGGCGGTAATAACCCGCGAGACCAAGAAAAGAACGAACTTCGGTAGGAGTGGTAGGCGTATCCCAATCCTTAAACGCACTGATCTTGGAGGGATCTACATGAATACCTTGTTCGTTGACGATATGACCCAAAAATTGAACTTCCTTAAGCCAAAATTCACACTTGGAGAACTTGGCGAAAAGTTGCCCTTTCTTTAGGAGTTCCAGAGTAAGACGAAGATGTTGCTCATGATCAGCTTGCATCTTAGAGTATATCAATATGTCATCAATAAAAACGATGATGAACTTATCTAAATATGGCTTGCAGACCCTATTCATCAAGTCCATAAAAACAGCAGGAGCATTAGTCAAACCGAATGGCATAACTGTGAACTCATAATGCCCATAACGAGTGCGGAACGCTGTCTTGGGAATATCTTCTTCATGCACACGAAGTTGATGATACCCAGAATGTAGATCAATCTTTGAAAAGTAAGAAGCGCCCTGTAACTGATCAAAGAGATCATCAATGCGAGGTAGGGTATATCGATTCTTGATGGTAAGCTTGTTAAGCTCACGGTAATCGATGCACATTCTGAAAGATCCATCCTTCTTCTTGACAAAAAGAACGGGAGAACCCCAAGGTGAAAAGCTAGGATGAATAAAACCTTTATCAGAAAGCTCCTGAAGCTGCTTAGACAACTCTTGCATCTCAGACGGTGCAAGACGATATGGAGATCTGGCAATAGGATTTGCACCAGGTACAAGATCAATACGGAACTCGACTTGGCGCGCTAGGGGTAATCCAGGTAACTCCTCAGGAAATAGCTCTGGATAATCCCGAACGACAGTGATATCTTGAAAAGACTTACCCTTGCCTTTATCTGCTACAACATGTGCCAAGAAGGCCACATAGTTCTTTCGCAGATACTTCCGAGCTTGAAAACAAGACATGAGCTTGAGACTACTAGCAGGCTTCATACCACGAACCTGTAGGATCTCACCTTACGAGAGTGGAACACGAACAATTTTCTCAAAACAAACTACCTCTGCGTGATGCTTGGCTAACCAATCCATACCCACAATAATGTCGAAACTCCCAAGTTGCATTGGCGTGAGGTCAATGGGAAAAAGATGGTCGTTAAGGTTCAATTGGCAATTGCGAAGAACAGAATCAAGAACAACGGGATCACCACTAGCAACTTCTACTGTCAAAGGCTTACCTAGTTTCGTTCTAGACACGCAAAGCAATGGCTTAAAAGATAATGACACAAAACTCTTATCAGCACCAGAATAAAAAAGAACAGATGCGGGTTGATTATTAACAAAAAACGTACCGTTAACCACTTCATTGTCTGCTTGCGCCTCTTGTGCATTCATGTTGAAGACTCGACCTCGAGCCTGAGCCTGAGCTGGATTCGCATTCACCAATCTTGGACATTGATTACGGTAGTGGGTCAGATCCCCACAGTTATAACAAGAACCTGGTGGGTAGTGAGGTCGTGCAGCTTGACCTTGTTGCTGAGCAAGAGGCTGAGCAACTTGTTGAGCCGGGTTCTGAACTGCCCGATTCTGATTGGCAGGAATGCGACATGTGTCAGCAAGATGACCAGATCTTCCACAGTTAGTGCAATGACGACACTTGAGGTGTGGTTGATGATGACCGTTACATCTGTTGCACAAAGGTGCATTACCAAGATAGGGTTTCTTGGCGAGTGGTTGCGCAGGCTGATTTGGTGCAGCTTGATTTGCCTGTGCAGTAACGGCGTAGTTTTGGGAAGCCTTACGCTTCCTTGAACTCTTCGAGGAACCAGAATCCTTACCCTTCTTGTTTTTACCTTTCTTGCTATCCTCTTTGTCAGATGACTGCTTCTTACCCTTGTCACCTTTTCTATGCAGCTTACCCTTCCGAACCTGCGACTCAGTCAATGTCGCAGATAGCTCGATTGCCTGACGGACTGTGGTAGGGTTACTACCAGTAACGATGTCTTGTATGGAGTCAGGTAGGCCATCGATATACCTCTCGGTAGCCTTTTCGAGTGGGGTAACCATTGTTGGGCATAACAAACTCAGCTCCTCATACCTATCAGTATACGCCCGGTGCTCGCCACTATCCTGTTTCAGATCATCAAACTCCCTTTCTAGAGCTCGCAGCTCGTGACGAGGACAAAACTCCCTCATCATAAGAGTCCTAAGTTCAGCCCATGTTTGTGCTAAAGAAACCTCAGCACCACGGTCTCTCATAACCCCGTTCCACCATGTGAGAGCCCTCTTCTGAAACACACTAGAAGCAAACTCGACTTTGCGATTATCAGGACACTGAACGTGACGGAAAGTATTCTCAATGCTCTCGAACCATTGAAGAAGCCCAGTTGCTCCCTCAGAACCACTAAACTTGAGTGGTTTAGCCGAGTTAAAACTCTTGAAGTTGCATGGAGCATTATTGTTGTTGTTGGCTTAGTTTCATTAAGCAATAAGATTTGGGAACGCAGCAGCCATTTGCTGCCCGATGATTTCTGCCAGTTCGACATTTGGTAGCGGATTTTCACATCGAGGAGGCATTCTAAAAGAGGGAACATGAAAGGAACGAGTGAGAAGGTTAGATGAAAAGAATGAGATGAAACAAAAATCGACAAAAGCAAAGATGGTGGTCATTCGTCCGTATCACAAAGCAAACAAATGACACACAGTGACTAATCAAAGTAAATGGGTCAAAAATAATGCTTCGCGAAGACATGCTCGCCTATAAGTGAACACTCACCCCAAGAGTTCCCAGGTAAGAGTGACTGGTCCGATTATGTGGATTTGTACGAACACTCTAGCCTTAGACAGAAAACCCAGGGTACAGGCATTCACCCTTCCAGTTTGCACGTGTTCACACTACTTAGAACCCAAAACTTTGACGAGATTTTGAAAACTTAGAAGGCACAAGGCCAAAAGAATCATTCAAAAATGGATGGTAAATTTTCAAAATTATTATGAAAAATCAAAGAGTTCAAAACCATATAATAAATCATTTAAAAACAGATGATTGATTTTCAAAAATCGTTTTAGAAAATTGGGTTCTCGTTTTGGTGATCACCTAAGGATAGGTGAAGTGCATGTTTTAAAATCTAAACACAAGACAACTTGTGTTGGGGTCCTAGAAAGGTTATAGTCTAGGTCAAAGCATTACTAATAACCTAATTCCCTATAACCATTGGCTCTGATACCAACCCTTCTGTCACACCCCGACCAAGTAAAACATCAAATCGTGGCGGAAACGTCGGGGAGTGTTGTAACAGAATTATTGTTCCACAACCATGGCAAATAAAATTACATTTTATTCAACAACCAAAAGTGGAATACATTGTTTCAAAACAAGAACCAAAGAGTACATCACATAATTTAAACTAGTTCTATCTTTATTTTAACTCTCTAAGGCACATGTCTGCCCTAGTGTCACGATCATCATCCTAAGCGACAGCTCCTGAAAACACATGTGAAAATAGGTACGTCAGCATAAAGATGCCTGTGAGATACATAGGTTTTGTGAAAATAGGATTCATGACTTAAGTTTAAGAAAATGTTTAATAAAATTCAGTCATGAACCTTGTTAATTGTTTTGTTTTATAAATCATTTGAAAAACGATAGTAAAATCAGATGATATGTATATATAAAAGAATTTTGTATGGTTAAAAGAATAACCAAGTAAAAAGAGTTTGAATAAACCAAGTTATTTGTAAAACGATGTTTAAGTGAAAATGTGTTGTAAATGTAATATGTCTAAACTGAAGTGGTTTAAATGACGCTACGATATGTAATATCATACAAACATTTATATATAGGAAGTACCAGCGGCGTATCCACCATGCTTGTATCATATTACACACGCCTCGTTATTTAAGTCACTCAAACCAACCAACAATGTAAAATATCCATGTTTAATCCAATAGTCAAATGTCATAGTATAATCCAAGTTGAATATAAACCATGTAATGTGTAAGCAAAAGTTATGTATGGTAAGTAAAATAAGACTACTTAAACCACAAGTAAAAATGTACAAAACAAAGTATTTTGAATAAATCAAAAGTTATGTTTTGTAAAATAACTAAGTAAATACATGCTTTACTGATACAAACACTTATGCGGTAAGTTAACGCATACATTCAAGCCTTGAGACAGCAGGATAACCTTAGAGTAAAGATTATCAAAGTAAAATGTTTTCGGATTCAGTCATTCCTTACATCCAAACATACCTAGGATGTCAGGAACAGGATTTGTCAAGTCCTATGGTACCATTACTTACTACCGAGCGGCGTAGCTAATGTTAATGAATGTAATTTAGACCCGTTGAACAAACCAAATGTCATATCAAATTGTAACCATGTGATAAAAGTAATGTACTAAGTATGCTAAGTTAACATACAAAGCAGAAAAGTCAAATAAATCAATGTGCTAAATATGCTAAGTTAACATACATAGCAAAAGCAGAAAAGTCATGTAAATCAATGTGCTAAATATGCTAAGTTAACATACATAGCAAAAGCAGAAAAGTCATGTAAATCAATGTGCTAAGTATGCTAAGTAAACATACATAGCAAAAGAAAATGAAATTATGTACTAATAGTGTACTAATGAACATAACAAGTATATGATATGAAAACATGGAAAGCATGAAAATAACAAGTAGGCACATGTGTTTCACCCCAAAACGGTTGGAAAACAGTAAAAGAGGGGTCTATGTACTCACTTGAGATTGCTCAATAGACTTTAGATATCCACCAAGCAAAGCTAGAAGATTACGGAATCAAACGACACCTAATATAGGTAACTACATTAATAAACGGACCTATTCGGAGGATCGGGTAGCATGAGGGTGTGTAAACCAAATGAGTGTAGGAACTCAATTAATATGGTTTAACAATCCCTACATACTAAAACGAAACTTATCCTAAGTGCTTTTGATCCGTTACGACCCGTTTAGGTAGCTTATGCTACTTTAACGCGTCGTTTGCGTAAAACGCGTTCGGAACGCCTAACTAGTCCTATGACAAGTAATATATGCCTTAACATGTCTAATATTGTTGCTAAATCAGTTTAGATGTCAAAATTTGGGTTACATATGCTTAAAATGAATTTTGGCATAAAAAGGGCATTTTGGTAATTTACCTAAGGCATATATACTACCTATCATACAACTACTTAAACGACGTGACCATAAGGTATAACCTCTGAAGGTTATTCCCTATACAACTATGGTCACCTAAAGTGTTTGGTCGGATCCTAATGATCGACCAAATGGGTCGGGTTCGAAAGTATAAGCGATTGATTAGATCGCTTACCTTTACGACCCTAGACAAGCACAAATCTAAAAGTGGCGAGCTAAACATGCTAGGACATGTTTAGTTAAGTTAGAAAACAGGTTTCGATATCAAAACAAACGGTTTTGATACCCTAGAGTAGTTTGGTTACAAAATACGCGAGAATACGCATTTTGGCCGAAACTACGACTCGTCACTGAGCCTAGATAACGTGGTAATCAGTAGGTATAGTAACTAGGGACTATAACCATCGTGATTACGCTCACGTTAAGAAGTTCAAATGAACTTCGCATTGACCATAAACTGGTCAATGCAGAAAGTCAAACGCAGTTTGACTTTCAAGCTAAAAACGTATAAAAAGAACGAAGGAACACTTACAAAGGGTCCCCGCAAGATTTGATCCGATTTTCTCTCAGGTAGGAAGCATATACTTCCACTTAGAGAGCATAAATCAGATTCAAATTGTGGGTTGCAAGTGAACTATGGAGGGGTATTTATAGTTTTCGTAGAACCGTTAGGATCATTTCTTGGAGAAGAGGGAATGATCTTGGCCCTACACTTCATACCCACTGATTTACAAAACCAAGGGAGTCCATAGAAATGTTTAAAACCAGGTGCAAAGGTGGGATCAAGCTGGAAATAGTTGGAAACAACATTATTCTGATCTGGGGAAGCCTTACGGACCGTATGGTCCTCCCCTTACGGACCGTATGCTGGTCTGCAGACCAACAACTTTCAAAGTTGACAGTTTTGGTCCCTGTGCGCGTATGGTCGTGTTTTGGCACATCTAACACCCGTCAAACCCATTTTTAAGCTCCCTAATGATGTTAAAGCATAGGTAACATGAAACATGCTAAAAAATATGTCGGATATCAGTTCGTTTGGCCGTACGGTTGCGTCGTTCGGTTAATTACGAAGGAATGCGCACAAGCGCGAAAAACGATCCAAATTGCGCGACGAATGGATTTTTCTTATGCCAAACACTAAAATAAAATATTTTAATGCTTACATAAAATTTTGGATGTCCGGATGTATTCAGAACGTAAGTTATGCGCAAAAATGCAAACTTATGCACTTTTTGACGCTTTTAGTCCCTGAATGAGCATAAAGTTTATTTTAGCACACCGAACACCTCAAAGCCTATTCCTAAGCTATGTAAAGGGTATTTAGGGTGTGTTTAACTTATGATCATGTTCCGGAATGTTTGTTACAGTTCAAATTGGCATACTTTCGCAGCTATGTAAAGGGTATTTAGGGTGTATTTGTCACGTTAAACTGATTACGTTTACGCACCAGTTTGCGTGTAATTCTCCAGAAAGCGATATAGAGTTTGAAATTGAATAAAAGTCAAAACATGAAAAATTTCAAACATAAACAAACAAATATTGGGATCAAATAACTTTATTTCATTGATAACTGAACTGTTTACAATGATTACAAGCACAGATGTCACACAAAAGCACTTAGGTTAGGTTCCGATCTAGAATGTGGGCTTTGTTAAACCATATCACATGAGTTCCAACACTCATTTAGTTTACGAAACCTCATTCTATCCGATCTTCCGATTTAGGTGTTGATTTATTAACTAGTGATTCGATTACTAGGTGCTGCTTGATTTCTCTGTTTTGCTTGAGTTTGTCGAGTTCTTTTGATTGAGGAAACTTTGCACTTCATGTGAGTACATAGTTCCCCTATTTTACTGTTTTCGATTGTTTTGGGGTGATTCATCTGTGTTAAATGATTTCGATGTTTTAACGATGGTTTCGAAAATGATTAAAGTGGTTTATATCAAATTAATAACGATTTCGATAAAGTGAACAAACTTGTTGGTTGTAGTTACATAACGAATGACATTCATTAACATTGTTGGTCCCCTTTTGCGGCCCTGTTAGAACGATGCAACTTTCTTCGCTTGTTGAGACGGGTGTTTGTGAAGTGTATAAACATTCAAAGAATAAAAATATAGAGATAATGAGAGTGGGGTTTCTTCAATGATTAATTCTTATTAAACAAAGAAGAAGGGGTCGATCTGAGAATAAACTCGAATCTAAATGTCACTCCCTGGGCCAAACCAGGGGGTAAACTCACAAGAAAAACTCTATATGAAAAAATATTACTTTACAAGACACACTTAATTCCTTCGTAGGAATTATGTATTTATAGAGATTTTCATATGTCTATCTCAAATGTGATTGGTTGATAGGAAATTGGTTTGTGTGCCCATCCATTATTTAAATGTGGCTTATCTTCATTTTCACCAACTTGCTTTTCTTTTCTGATGAAGTCTTCAACTTTGAGATATTATTTTCTGATGAAAAAGCTAAAGATTCCAAAAGGAATCTTTTTCCTTTTCTGGTGAATGCTTTGCTAAAGATTCCAAAAGGAATCTTTTTCCTTTTCTGGTGAATGCAAAAGGAAATATTCCTTTTGTCCTCTTTTTTTTATGGAAGCCTTTTCATAGAAAATATTTAATGTGTTAATAAGATATATTATCTTATTAACACAATTCTTTGACTTTGTATCTAGTAAACTCCATAATGTCCCGCTAACATTTTGAAGTCTTGTAACCTTGTCGAGATCTTTAATCAAAGAATTAGAAGCTTGATTTTTTCTTTCTCGGTCTTCATATTTAGTGCTTCTGGGACGGTTCGTCGGTCGGTTCGTGTTGACGGAATTATTTCTAAGTAACTTAAACTACTTTTACCAACAAATACAATAAAGTTTCCTAACAAACATTGATCAAGCCAACCAGTATTAGGTTATGGTACCATAGGATCTGACAAATCCCGTTATTAGACTACACCCATGGTTATGTGTGGGGGTTGTGTGGGTAACGACCGAATCTGTGATTGTTAACTTACCCTGTGGTGGTTTGTTAATTCGAGTTGAACGAGGGACGAGTTGCGAAGGTTTGAATGTTATTAGCGAGATGACTAAAAGTAGTTTTCACAATTAAAACAAGAACGATTTTGGGACGAGTTAAACGATTTGAAACGATTTTGGAAACGATTGGTTTTTAGGTGGTGATTAGGTAATGGGATGGGTGTAACATGATAAAAGCATGGTAGATACACCGCTGGTACTTCTTATATATAAGTGTTTTTATCATATTACATTCCGTGTCATTATCTAGTTCACTTGGGCAAACGATTTTGAAACGATGTCACATAACGATGTTTTCTAAATATAAACCATACGAGTTTTGTTAACGAGTTTTTACGAGATATTTTACAATTAGGATTATTTAAACAATGTTTTTGGGTTAAGAATCATGGCTACGAGATTTTATAAATTATAACCCACTTGATTTGAGTTGGTTAATTATGTTGCAATACTATACACTTTTCAAAACAAGGTTTTTATTAAAGTATTGCAACATGTAAACGAGCCATGAATCCGATACTCTCATAAAACCTATGTGCTCGCCAGCAATTCTTTGCTGACTTTGTTTTTACATATGTTTCAGGTGGTGATTGAATGATGTTGATTGCTAGGATGCATGTTCACATAGGATCTGGACGAGGCCTTAGTGACATAATAATAATGCTAGACGATGTGTAACTTGTTTGTTTTGTGTTAAGACAATGTTAATGTTTAATATTATCAATAAAACGAAACTTTTGTATCCATGGTTGTGAAACAATAATTCTGCCACGACGTTTCCGCCGCGGTTTCGTTGTTTTAACGCGGTCGGGGTGTGATAGAAGAGTAGGTATCAGAGCCAATGGTTATAGGGAATTAGGTTATTAGTAATGCTTTGACCTAGACTATAACTTTCTAGGACCCCAACGCGAGTTTTCTTGCGTTTAGATTTTAAAACAAAACCGTCACCTATCCTTAGGTGATAACCACAATGAGAACACAAATTTCGATTCCGCTTTGAGAACTAATCATTTCTTCGTAAATGATTTGTTATAAGGTTTTAAACCCTTTAAGTTTTTAAAATCTCGTCAAAGTTTGGGTCTAAATAGTGTGAACACGTGCAAACTGGAAGGGTGAATGCCTGTACTCTGAGTTTTCTGTCTAAGGCTAGAGTGTTCGTACAAATCCACATAATCGGACCAGTCACTCTTACCTGGGAACTCTTGGGGTGAGTGTTCACTTATAGGCGAGCATGTCTTCGCGATACATTATTTTGACCCATTTACTTTGATTAGTCACTGCGTGTCATTTGTTTGTTCGAGGTAACGAACGAATGATCGCCTTCCTTGTGTTTTGTTGATGTTTTCAATACCTCTTTTGGTTTTCCAATTGTCAACCTCACTCGTTTCTCATGCTTCCTTGTCCTTTTTAGACAATGCCTCCTCGACGAGATGCACAACCTGTAACTAATGAAGAAGTCGTAGTCCTTGTCGCTCAGCAAATGGCTGCAGTGCTTCCAGGCGTAGTGACCCAGATCCATCAATTATATAACAAAAACAATAATAACAACAATAATGCTTAGTGTAGTTTCAAGAATTTCAATTCTGCTAAACCATTGAAGTTTTCTGGGTCTCAAGGAGCAACTGCGCCTGCAGTGGTTCGAAAGTATCGAGAGCACATTCAGACATGTGCAATGTCCGAATGAGCGTAAGGTTGAATTTGCATCAAGTGTGTTCGAGAAGCGTGCTCTTACATGGTGGAACAGAGTGATGCGTGATAGGGGTGCCGATGTGGCTATGGCACAAACATGGGAAGAGCTTCGAGCTCTCATGATGAAAGAGTTTTGTCCTCTTCACGAGATTCGAGCTTTGGAACGAGAATTCGATGATTTGAAATAAGATGGGGGAGAACACCGTGCGTATATGGATCGTTATGAAGAGTTCAATTTGTTGTGTCCTACGATGGTTACCCCGTTGGAGAAAGCAATAGAGAGGTATATCGATGGTTTACCCGATTATGTGCAAGACATCGTGACTGGCAGTAACCCTACTACTGTGCGTCAAGCGATTGAATTAGCTGCTACTCTGACCGAGTCTCAGGTCAGAAAGGGGAAATTGACCCGTAAGGGTGACAAGAAGAAATCAGCTGATGCCACAAAAGACAAGGAAAAGGGTAAGGGAAAGAAGAAGGGTGAGTCTTCTAAGAAGTCAAGGAAGCGCAAGACTTCCTAGAACTTTCCAGTCACTGCACAGAACCCTCAGAACCCACCGGCTCAACCTCATGCCAAGAAGCAATATGCTGGTACTGCACCTCATTGCACTCGGTGCAATGGTAATCATGCTACCCAACAGGCGTGTAAGAAGTGTACTACATGTGGTAAACTTGGGCATCTGGCTAACATTTGTCGTCTGGGTCAGAATCAAGCTGCTCAGGTTCCAACACAGGTTCAGGGGAATGCTGTGAGATTCCCACCAGGTTCGTGTTACAATTGCGGAGAGATGGGTCATTTCCGCAACAACTGCCCGAGGTTGGTGAATGCGAATGCAAATCAGAACGTGAATGTGAACCCCGCTCGTGGACGAGCATACAACTTGAATGCAAACGAAGCGAGGGCTGACAACGAGGTGGTTAATGGTACGTTCCTTGTTAACAATCAACCTGCATCTGTTCTTTTCAATTCTGGTGCCGATAAAAGCTTTGTTTCATTATCTTTTGAGCCTTTACTTGCGATACCTAGAACTAAACTGAGGAAACCCTTATCTGTCGAAGTTGCTACTGGTAAACCTCTTGTTCTCGATTCTGTTATTCATGGTTGTCAATTGAACCTCGATAACCATCTTTTTCCTATTGACCTCACACCGATGCAACTTGGGAGTTTTGATATTATTGTTGGGATGGATTGGTTAACCAAACATCATGCTGAGGTGGTTTATTTCGACAAGATCGTTCGTATTCCTCTTTCGCCTGGCAATGTCCTAGAGGTTCGTGGCGAGAAACCGTCTGGTGGTTTGAAGCTTATGTCGTGTATGAAAGCCCAAAGTTATTTACGAAAAGGATATGTTGCTTTTCTGGCACATGTCACCGAGGAGAAAGGCAAGAGCAAGTGTATTCAAGATGTTCCGATTGTTCGAGATTATCCAGAAGTGTTTCCTGATGAACTGCCTGGTTTGCCTCCAGTTCGTCAAGTCGAGTTTCATATTGACCTTGTACCCAATGCTAACCCGATTGCGAAAGCACCTTATCGTCTTGCACTGTCGGAGATGCAAGAGTTATCGAAACAGCTTCAAGAGTTATCTGACAAAGGATTCATCCGTCCGAGCTTTTCGCCTTGGGGTGCTCCTGTCCTCTTCGTGAAAAAGAAAGATGGGTCTTTTCGAATGCGTATCGATTATCATGAGCTTAACAAGCTTACAATCAAGAATCGATATCCCCTACCTCGAATCGATGATCTCTTTGATCAGCTGCAAGGTGCTACCTTTTTTTCCAAGATCGATCTGCGTTCTGGGTATCATCAACTTCGTGTTCTCGAAGAAGATATTCCCAAAACTGCTTTCCGCACGAGATATGGGCACAACGACTTCACAGTCATGCCTTTTGGTTTGACAAATGCTCCAGCCATTTTCATGGACTTAATGAATAGGGTCTGTAAACCTTATTTAGACAAGTTCATCATTGTGTTTATCGACGATATTCTCATTTATTCGAAGTCTCGAGCCGATCACGAGCAACACCTTCGTTTGTCATTGGAACTCCTGAAGAAAGAACAACTTTTTGCTAAATTCTCCGAGTGTGAATTTTGGCTTAAAGAAGTTCAGTTTTTGGGTCATATAGTCAACGAGTAGGGTATTCATGTAGATCCATCCAAAATTGATGCAATTAAGGATTGGAATACACCAACGACACCTACAGAAATTCAATATTTTCTTGGTCTCGCTGGTTATTATCGTCGTTTCATTTCAAACTTCTCAAAGATTGCGGTTCCACTCACTGCTTTGACTCAGAAGAATAAACCTTTTGAGTGGGGACCCAAGCAAGAAGAAGCATTTCAAATGCTGAAACATAAGCTTTGTGATACTCCTGTTCTATCTTTGCCTGAGGGAAACGATGATTTTGTTGTCTATTGTGATGCATCAAATCTTGGCCTTGGTTGCGTTCTTATGCAACGGTGTAAAGTGATAGCTTATGCGTCAAGACAGCTGAAAGTTCATGAGAAGAACTACACGACTCATGATCTTAAGTTAGTAGCTGTGGTTTTTGCCCTAAAAATCTGGAGACACTACCTCTATGGAATGAAATGTGTGGTTTTCACAGACCACAAAAGTCTCCAGCATATTCTCAATTAGAAGGAGCTGAACATGAGGCAACGACGTTGGGTTGAACTCTTGAACGATTACGATTGCGAAATTCGCTACCATCCTGGTAAGGCGAATGTCGTAGCCGATGCGCTTAGTCGAAAGGAGCGAGTCAAGCTTCATTCTGTTCGAACTCTATCTGATATTCAATCTCGTGTCTCTCAAGCTCAGCAATTTTGTGTTTCACAAAATTTGATGGGTAAGGAATTACCACAACGGCTTGAGCTTAAACTCGAAGCGAAGGGCGATGGGTTGCTCTATTTCAAGGATCGTTTGTGGGTTCCGAAACAAGACGATCTTCGCACTTTGGTAATGGACGAATCTCACAAGTCTCGATATTCAATCCATCCTGGTGCTGATAAAATGTACAAGGATCTTCGTACTCAGTATTGGTGGCCTGATATGAAGAAGGATATTGCCTTGTATGTATCGAAATGCCTAACTTGTCTCAAAGTCAAGGCTGAACATCAACGACCTTCTGGATTGCTTGTACAACCAGAGATACCGGTTTGGAAGTGGGAGAACATTGCTATGGATCTCATCACTAAATTACCGCGTACATCTAAAGGTCACGATGCTATATGGGTTGTTATCGATCGATTAACGAAGTCAGCTCATTTTATTCCGATTCACGAGGATCTATCTGCTGATAAACTTGCAAAGATTTATGTTGATGAGATTATATCTCGACATGGTGTTCCTTTGGATATCATATCTGATCGTGATGCTCGATTTTCATCTCATTTCTGGAAGACCATGCAATCTGCTATGGGAACCCAACTAAATCTAAGCACTGCTTATCATCCCCAAACAGATGGACAATCTGAGAGGACGATTCAAACTTTGGAGGATATGCTTAGAGCATGCGTGATAGACTTTGGTGATAATTGGGATTCTCATCTGCCATTCATCGAGTTCTCTTATAACAACAGTTATCATGCTAGCATTAATATGGCACCATTCGAAGCTTTATACGGTCGAAAATGTCGTTCACCTGTCTGTTGGAATGAGATCGGTGAAGCTCAGCTTACTGGACCTGAGCTCATTCTAGAAACGACAGACAAAATCAAGAAAATTCGCGATAATCTTGTGACAGCTAGAAGCCGTCAAAAGAGTTATGCGGATATGTGACGCAAGCCCTTGGAATTTCAAGTCGGAGACCGTGTCCTACTCAAGGTGTCACCTTAGAAGGGAGTGGTGAGATTTGGAAAGAAAGGAAAACTTGCACCATGATATGTTGGACCATTTGAGATTGTTGAAAGAATTGGAAAGGTTGCCTATCGACTAGAGCTACCTCCAGAGCTTGGAAATATTCATCCGACTTTTCACGTGTCTAATTTGCGAAAGTGTTTAGCTGATGCTGATCTTCACATTCCGCTCGACGAAATTCAAGTTGATGAAATGTTTCACTTTGTCGAGAAACCTGTGGAGATAATGGACCGTGTAGTCAAACAGTTGAAGAACAAACGGATTCGATTGGTCAAGCTTCGCTGGGAGTCCAAATGTGGCCCAGAGTTTACTTGGGAACGTGAGGTCCAAATGAAGGCGAAATATCCGCATTTGTTTTCACAATTTTCCTCTAGTTAAAATTTCGGGATGAAATTTCCTAAAGTAGGGGAGACCGTGACAACTATATTCTGTAATCGATGTCCAATGTAAAACAAAGTTGATTATTAATAAAAGCAATGTGTTTTGGTGTTATTATATGTGTTTTGGGTGTTATTATGTGTGTATTTGTGTTTGATGAGTTTTCGATTTGATTCGATTTCGATTTCAAGCTTTAAATCGCTTTCTGGAAGGTTATACGCAAACTGGTGCGTAAATGCAGTCAGTTTAATGCGACAAACACTCTGGAATAGTGAAATAGGCTTAACATACCTTAAATAACCTTTATATAACTTAGAAATAAGTTTTGGATGGTTTGGTGTGTTGAAATCAAGTTTGTTCGATCGTAGGGACTATTTGTGTCAAACTGTGAAACTATACCGATTTGTATAGTAACGAACATTCTGAAACTTGATCATAAGTTAAACATACCCTAAATATCCTTTACATAGCTTAGAAATAGGCTTTGAGGGGTTCGGTATGCTAAAATAAACTTTATTGACCAATAGGGACTAAAAGCGTCAAAAAGTGCATAAGTTTGCATTTTCGCGCATATCTTACGTTCTGAATATATCCGGACGTCCGAAAATTTATGTAATCATTAAAATATTTTATTTTAGTGATTGGCATGATAAAATTCCATTCGTCGCTTAATTTGGATCGTTTTTGCGTTCGTTACGACTCCCGTCGTAATTAACCGAATAACGCAACTGTACGACTAAACGAACCGACATCCGAGATGTTTTTGAGCATATTTTAAGTTCCCCATACTTTAACATCATTTTAGAGCTTTGAAATGAGGTTAACGAGGCTTAAAAGTGTCAAATATGCATCAAAATGCAAGTTTTACAAGTTCAGGGGCTAAATTATAATTTCTGGAAAGTGGGTGTCACGGCCCCCGACCCGGGTTGACCCGTTTCAGGAGCCGCGGGACAGAAATCCCGTGGTATTTATTTTATTGAGTTTAACAGCGGAAGTTTATCATCAGGATCTTTTTAAAACTGAAATATTTCCCGATTATTTTATTTCACAACTCGGGATAAAACCCGGTAATTTACAATCTTTTGATTTCACAAAGAAATCTTTTATGTTACAAAACATGTTTCTTTATTTTATCCTGAGCCACTTTCTCAAGCTTGTAGTGCTTCACGGCACTTTTCCTAGATCATAATAGATCACCTGAAACATGTTTGAAAAAGGTTTTGTCAGCGGGAAATACTGAGTGAATCATTCTATTTACATAAAATAATGCTTAGTTATCAATTACAGCATAAGAGCGATTACAATGGCTTCTATCTTATTTTTATCTGGCGTCCTGTCACAATGGTGACGATGGTCATACCACTATTAGGTCAATGAACCTAAATAGTGATGATTATCCCTAGTAGGTCAATGAACCTATCTGGGAGAAAATTTGTAATGTGCACAATACCCCACTAGCCAGTGATTCAAGATATCCATGACTTAGTCCCTGTAATTATAACTTTTGAAAATAATTTGAGGTATTGTAAAATAGTTGATAAAAAGAGAATGACTCACATTGCAGATTTATACGGCAGAGTTTAGCCTACTGATTAGCCTTTTAACCTAAATTTAATAACAGGCACACAATTCTAGGTTAGTAATCAATACTGCAATTACGATAACTCACGAGATCAACCCTCACAACGAATGACAAAGCGCTATGCTTAAACATCCATCGAATTAACGACTAATGACAAAGCATCACCCTAATGTGGGCAGCACTTAAACATCCATTGAGTACATTGATCGATCGGAAAATGAATCGTAATAGCGATCGAGTTAATACCCTGATTGCGGCGTCGATTAGTGATCCGTGTGTGTTAATTGTGGTAAACAGAGCATAACTCGGTGTATATTTCGAATTTCTTCGTCGAACGAACAACAGAATGCAAGTGCCAGGCCCTTCTATTTATACCCAAAATTTGCACCTCCCGCTAGTCGCGGAAGAATCCGTGTCACGTGCCGCGTGTCGCCTGTGGTGACATTTTTAGAGTAGAGTAGGCACGTGTCCAACTAGCTCAGGTGAGTCGACGTTGCGTGAATTTTCCAATTTGACAGCGTTTTATAAAGATAATCATAACTAGGGTTTTACCCCCCCTGAGTTTTAGGGGCCCTAATCCTGATTCCAACTATTCTGAAAATTTTAGGGATTATGCAGAATCACTTGGGTTTCTCAATTAGGGTTTCCTGTTGGTCAATTAAAGTAATAATTAGTACTTTTTAATGAGAGTTGTTACAGTGGGCCAGGCGGGCCGCGTAAGCTGAGAAGCCCTCTTGCGCGGGACACGATAGCCTGCAGATCAGAAACATTGCACCTGGCCATTCCAGCTTGTTTTTGATGGTTTTAGCAGCTGATTTGGGATACCTTGGGCTAAATTTGATGGTTTTTAAGTGTCCCATTGTTTAGCAATACCATATGCCCAAGTGGAGGGCCAAGATCAAAGCACAAAATGCGAGAAACAATCCTAACGGTTGTGGGTTTCCTATATAAACCCAAGCTCTCATTCCATTTTTGCTCACACTTTGGTTCAATCAGCTCTAAGTTGAAGTTATAACTTCATCCCTGAGTTGTTTGAATCAAAACTTCCTAGCTTGGACTCTTTGTAAGTCTCTTTCGTGCTTTTTATGCGTTTTTAGCACGAAAGTCAAACAGTGTTTGACTTTCTGCTTTGACCACGAGTTGGTCAATACGAAGTTCGTTGAACTTCGCAACGTGAGCGTAATCACGATGGTTATAGTCCCTAGTGACTATACCTACTGATTACCACATTGATTAGGTGTAGTGACGAGTCATAGTTTCGGCCAAAATGCGTATTTAAGCGTATTTTGTAACCAAACTATTCTTGGGTATCAAAATCGTTTGTTTTGATATCAAAACCTGTTTTCTAACTTAGTTAAACATGTTTCAACATGTTTAGCTCGTCACTTTTAGTTTAGTGCTTGTGTAGAGTCGTAAGTCAAGCGGTCTAAACAACCGCTTAGACTTTCGAACTCGACCCGTTTGGTCGATCATTAGGATCCGACCAAGCATGTTTAGTGACCATAGTTGCATAGGGAATAACCTTCCGAGGTTATACCTTATGGTCACTTAGTTTAGGTAGTTATATGATAAGTAGTTTATATGCCTTAGGTAAATGACCAAAATGCCCTTTTCATGCATAATTGGATTTTAAGCATATGTAACTTAAACTTTTGTCACTTAACTGATTATGCAACATATTTAAACATGTTTAGGCATATAATACTTGTCATAGGACTAGTTAGACGCCTCGAACGCGCTCTTGCACGAACGACGCGTTAAAGTAGCGTAAGCTACCTTAATGGGTCGTAATGGGTCAAAAGCACTTAGGTTAGGTTCCGATCTAGAATGTGGGCTTTGTTAAACCATATCACATGAGTTCCAACACTCATTTGGTTTACGAAACCTCATTCTATCCGATCTTCCGATTTAGGTGTTGATTTATTAACTAGTGATTCGATTACTAGGTGCTGCTTGATTTCTCTGTTTTACTTGAGTTTGTCGAGTTCTTTTGATTGAGGATACTTTGCACTTCATGTGAGTACATAGTTCCCCTATTTTACTGTTTTTGATTGTTTTGGGGTGATTCATATGTGTTAAATGATTTTGATGTTTTAACGATGGTTTTGAAAATGATTAAAATGGTTTATATCAAATAAATAACGATTTCGATAAAGTGAACAAACTTGTTGGTTGTAGTTACATAGCGAATGACATTCATTAACATTGATCAATCCGACCAGTATTAGGTTATGGTACCATAGGATCTGACAAATCTCGTTATCAGACTACACCCATGGTTATGTGTGGGGGTTGTGTGGGTAACGACAGAATCTGTGATTGTTAACTTACCATGTGGTGGTTTGTTAATTCGAGTTAAATGAGGGACGAGTTGCGAAGGTTTGAATGTTATTAGCGAGACGACCAAAAGTAGTTTTCACAATTAAAACAAGAACGATTTTGGGACGAGTTAAACGATTTGAAACGATTTTGGAAATGATTGGTTTTTGGGTGGTGATTAGGTAAAGGGATGTGTGTAACATGATAAAAGCGTGGTAGATACGCTGCTGGTACTTCCTATATATACGTGTTTTTATCATATTACATTCCGTGTCATTATGTAGTTCACTTGGGCAAACGATTTTGAAACGATGTCACATAACGATGTTTTCTAAATATAAACCATACGAGTTTTGTTAACGAGTTTTTACGAGATATTTTACAATTAGGATTATTTAAACAATGTTTTTGGGTTAAGAATCATGGCTACGAGATTTTATAAATTATAATCCACTTGATTTGAGTTGGTTAATTATGTTGCAATACTATACACTTTTCAAAACAAGGTTTTTATTAAAGTATTGCAACATGTAAACGAGCCATGAATCCGATACTCTCATAAAACCTATGTGCTCGCCAACAATTCTTTGCTGACTTTGTTTTTACATATGTTTCAGGTGGTGATTGAATGATGTTGATTGCTAGGATGCATGTTCACATAGGATCTGGACGAGGCCTTAGTGACATAATAATAATGCTAGACGATGTGTAACTTGTTTGTTTTGTGTTAAGACAATGTTAATGTTTAATATTATCAATAAAACGAAACTTTTGTATCCATGGTTGTGAAACAATAATTCTGCCACGACACTCCCCGACGTTTCCGCCGCGGTTTCGTTGTTTTAACGTGGTCGGGGTGTGACACCAAAATCCTTATTTCTCTGAATTTCGTGATGAAACTTCACAGGATTGTGCAAAAATCAATTACGGACATAATGATGTCTTCAATTTCAAATTCCATCTGTGAATTGACCTTCAATTTGATGTTTATTTATTTTACGTCAAAACTCCCTATAATTCCAAAATTCAAGAGCGTAGGTGATTCAACCAATTGTTAGATCGATTGAATCAGTACCGTAGCTCTGATACCAATTGAGATTCCAGGATCCGGCGAGTTTGACGGAGTTTTGGTCCCGAGATAACCGGTTCGGTGGGATATTATTACTAAGAAAGGAGTAGAATTAGAATCGATACCGAACAAGTTAATTATAATTGGTTTCTATTCAATGATTCATAGTTACATACCCGTGAAACCAATTGGACAACATCTCCCCTCAAGGAACCAAAAGCTTATCCAAATGAGGAACCCCTCATCCCTATATATAGATATTGTCCATCCGTCCGAATGAATCACATGTCCATCCGAGGGGACTTTAACAATGAATAAACCATAGGGACGAATGGGCTGTTACGGACGGACCTGATGGTCATTCATGCGGATGGACTCCATTCGTACAAATGTACATTTTCATCACAAAACCTTGTCCGTTTTCACACTATTCTTAACAATATTCAACATACGCTCTATCTAGCCTATTCGCACAGTGGCGGACATACGAAATATGTACCAACATGTGTATATAAACCATGTACTATGTATACTGTGACAACCCTCACAATTACAGGTATCCGTACAATTAATTAATATTTAATTTGTGCTTAATGACTATGCTTGATTACAACTGTGATTAAACTGCTTTCTGTTACATACATACATACATATGCATCACATTTTATACTGTCACTCTATTTATTACACACGAACATTAGTGACAGACTTGATGCACAAAGCACAGTTAGCACCGTGAGCGGTTAACCCAGAGACATGCTGACAATGCCAGCACCTAGACAGACAATGTTTTTTAGGCCAGTATGAGCCAGAGATAGAATACTACACTAGTAGGGAGTGTAGGGAAGTGAGGACCGTAAAACTGCGTCACTAGGTGATAGTTAGAGTGCCGGGAAGTGCCTAAAACACACTCTAAATGCAGAATTCTGCACTTAATACACAAAATTCAGCATTTAATGATGCTAGTAAAGTGCAAAAACTTGGCAAAATAGTCCTAGATACTTTCCAAAGTGCTAGGAATTAAATGTGTCACATAAAGTAACATAAAAGACACTTTATGGATTAATTTAGCACTTTAACGGAACAACACCCAACCGAACAACCGGACCTTACCCGGAACACAAAAATATTGTCAAACACATTGTTTTTATTTTTCTAAGCTAGTTAGGGTCCCCGAACACCCTAACACACTATATAATTAATTACACACCATAACGCACTAACTTAGCATTTGAATTCTAACTAAATCACTAACTATAACATTGGAACCCAACCCTATACCCCCCCCCCCTTGGGACTGTCACCATGGGTGACCCACCCATTGATTTCTTTCAATATTTTATTTGATTATGTTGGTGGATAATAGAACATAATACACATAAGGTAATAGTGAGTTGAGGTCCATACGTATAACCTCCTAGTCCATCACTCTCTCACTTCACAACACAACATCAAACAACTCAACTCTCCTCTCTTCTTCTTGATCGGCCGATAACACCACACCCACCATCACCACCTTCAAGTTTCCTTTCATGCATTCTACATACATCTAAGGGTGCTAGGGATCATACAAACAAGCTTGGTGTGTTCGGAAGCTCAAGGACCGCTCTCATTTTCTTTTATCCATCACTTTTACACTCTTGAACTCCCCTAGCCTTGTGCTAGTAGTAAGTGTCTTAGATATTCATCTTCTTCATATTTTTGATGGATAATAGTGAAAAGAATGGTGAAATATCAAGAAACACTAAGAACATAATCAAAGTCTTGGAACATAAACTAACTAGTGATGAAGTAGTGTTATAATGATGAAGAAATCATGTTATTTTTGTGTAGTTATGCTTGTTGAATGTTATTTGTTAGTGGAAATGATATGGATTATCATATGGTCTTGCTAGATCATGTTTAAAGACATGAACTAGCAAGATGTAAAAGTTAGAGATGTGTAGGATGATGGAATCATCCACACATAAACTATGAACTTGAACAAATAAGTGTTTTCTTGGAAAATAAAGATCAAAGTAAGTTATAATCTTGTAGATCTAAAGATCTATGAGTGGTTTTTCGAAAGAACCAAGTGAAAAGTATGAGTTTTGTTAAAACTTGGGTCTTACATAAACTAATCACATTTTTAGTGGATAAACAAGTGTAGAAACACTTGTGTAAAAAGAAAATTTCACAAAGAAATATTTTTAGAAAATATGACTAGAAGTTGTGGATATTCAAACTCTTTAAAAATAAAGTTTTTAAGAAACTAATCACATTTTCAAAGATAACAAGACTTACTAAGTGTGCTAGTAAGTTACTACATGTTTTTATAAATCTTCAAGTTCATAAGTTTATGGTTTATGCTTGTTTTTGACAAATTTGGTAATTAGAGATTGTATGTTGTTAATTGATGATTGATTGAATGATTTTACGAAAGAAAATGATATGCTAGTAAGCATGGACGCCTCCATTTACAAAGGAAACTCTGGCGAAATTTTTCTAAAATTTCAACACTTAGAAAATATTTTTCTAGCAAGTGTTACAAATATATTTTTAACTTTATTTTCGAAATAAACTTCGCCAAGATTTTTATTATAAAAATTACCAAATACCGGAGGTTAATTTTCGTAAATAAAATTTGATAAATATATATTTAGAATATATATTTCATACTAAAACTCTTGTGTGATTATTTGCTTATTTTGCGAACTAGTTATATTATTTATAACGCCATGATATTACGACTCCAAAATAATACTAAAACTCTCACAAAATAAATATTTAAGTCACGCAAGTATTGTTGTATTACGAAGCGCTAAAACGTCACTTACGTATATTTCAGAAAAATACTCTCATACGTATATTTTTAATAAAGTATTATTTTGGAAAATTTATGGAGAAGAATATAATATTTTTGGAAAAAATATATGTATTTTGGAATTAAGATGCTTTAGAAAATTGATTAAAATATATTTTTCTAAGTGGGACTTAAAATATATTTTTCGGAATTACAAGTGTACATGTATAAATACCCCCATCCTTGGGAAGGAAATACACTTATAAAATAATTAAGAAGTGTGAATACGAAATAGTTGCCTAGCTATTTTCCTAAATACAAAAGTTAAGTTAAAATAATTAATATTATTTTAACAAGTATAATATCAAAGTAACGCAACTCAAAACACTAAACCCTAAACCAAGGCACGGCCAGTTCGTCTAATAGACATTAGTACGTGTAGGTCGTCACGCAGCAGATCGAGTTGAGGTTGAAGTTACAGGATACGCACTTCAGTGAGTTCATGTCCCCCTTTTCTATTAACTGTTTTCAGTTTTATAACTTCGGGGGTGAAATACATGTTACAATTATTAAGGACATTTTTATACATGGTATGATTAGCTTAAGGAGGGTTGGGACGTTCAGATCATGTGTGTGGTGGGTACAACACTTAAAGCCATTAATCCTCGTCGTAGGACCGAGGGACATGAGTGATAGATCTATTTGGGTGTAGCGAGCCCACACCCGTGAGGTCAGGGTGACCCATAGATGTGACTGTGTCTTACAGCCGAGGCCCGGTACAAATTTGCTAGGTTTGAGTTTTCCTGCATCACTTCACACATACCAGTGGCTTTGCAACCCATTGGTGATATCTTTTTCCTTAATTGCTACATACCAGGGACATTCATACATTGGGACGTACTTTAACGATTTATATACATACTCACTTTTACATGAACTCGCTCAACTTTTGTTGATTTTTCAAATTACATGTATTTCAGGAAATTAGTGGATCTGGCGAAGTGTGTAATTGTGTCAAGTTGCGTAGTGAATAATGATGTCATCCAGGTTTAGGAGGTGTAACCCTTACCTGGACGGGTTACATGTCTTTAAACCACGTTTTTTTATTCAAGTCTTTGTTGTGTCATATGAATACGCTTTAATCATGTCTTGGTTGTAACTTGTTTTATGTGTCGACATTTTAAAACATTGATGTTGTGGTAACTTTAAACTTAATGAATGGATGATCATCATGTGTTTTATCTTCATATAGCATTGTTATGATTGTGCTATGGTATTAAGAAGTCACACCTAATAAACCCACGCTTCCGCAAAAGCCAGGGTGTGACATATACTAGGTATTTAAACCATGTATAATGTTTTGAAATCATGAAAATAGTGATAGGCACATACTAATCACCCCAAAATATTTGAAAAAGTAAAATAAGGGACTATATACTCACTTGGATTGTGTAAATGTCTTATGTAAGCAAAGCTAAAGTGTTCCAGTGTTTCCTAGTATGTCGAATAACTAAGTTAGTGTATCGAGACTTTAAATGAAAGATCAGATAAAATGAGGTTTATTAACCAAACAAGTGAAAGCTCTCATGTAATATGGTTCATAATACCTTACATTATGATTTGGAAGTATCTAGAAGTGTTTTGACTCGTTAAAACTTGTTAAAGTGGTTTACGCCACTTTAACGGGTCGTATGCGTAACTACGGGTTCAGATGGTTAAATAAATCCTATGATGAGTCTAATATGTCAAAACAAGTTTAACAATGTTGTGTGATCAGTTTAGATGTCAAAACAATGATCTTATATGTTTAAAACTATTTTATGCGCCAAAAGGGCATTTTCGGCATTTAAAAGTACTTATAGTTGACTCGTCATTTGACTAACCAAACAACATGACCATAAGGTTTAACCTCAAAGGGTTATTCCCTAGGTTACTATGGTCATATAAATGGGCTTGGTCGGATACTAAACTTGACCAAACGGGTCAGATTCGAAAGTCAAAGCAAAAGTCAAACCGCTCGACTTTCGACTAAGGAATAAGCACCAAATAAGAAATGACGAGTTAGACATGTTGGAACATGTCTAATAATTTTATAAAACTGATTTGGTGTCAAAACTTTAAGTTTTTAAACCTGAAAATACTTCCGTCATAAAATGCCCTTTTATGCACTTTTGACTTTTATTTTGTAAAAGTTTGACTCGTCATTTCGCCTACTAAACGTGATGATCAGAAAGTGCAATCGCGAGGGATTAACACCTTCGTGATTACGATCACGTTGCAAAGTTCAATTTGAACTTTGACTTGACAAAAATGGTCAGAACCGAAAGTCAAACAAAAGTCAATTTGTTTGACTTTTTACTCATAAATAGCCAAAATAATGAAATAGATTAAGGAAGAACACTTACTTGTGTTCTAGGAATGATTAGAACTTCATTAAGTGGCTTCCAATTGCTGGAAACAAGCTCCATGATAGAGAGAAAGAAGATTGAAATGAGCAAGTTTGAATGATCAAAGTTCATGGCTATTTATAGTTATCTTGAGGTCACCAATTCAAGCCAAGTGTCCCTTGAGTCCTCAAGAACTGATGAGTGTCATCACATATGTCCAAAGGAGGTGAAAAGTGGTAGAAATCGCGACGTGGAGGCGAAGAAATGCAGCTGGAAGGATAGCTGCTAATCTACTGCATTTGGGTCCTGCTTACGGACCGTAAGGATGGGGTCTTACGGTCCGTAAGGCACTCAGAATGCAAAAGTTTTGTTAGTTGGCAGTTTTGGCCCCTGGACTTGTATTATCGTATTTTTGACATTTTTAACCCCTTTAATCTAATATTTAGGTTATATAAAGGTGTTAAGGCATGTGTAACTCGGATTTTGTTCCAGAAGTGTTATGAATATCGTTTTTCTCGATCATTTGATTACGTATTTCGTAAATAAAACACAAAATTTTATTTAATACGAAAATGATCGAAATTGTACAATGTTCGAAAATTGCAAATGTCACAGTCTCCCATACTTTAGGAAATTTCGTCCCGAAATTCAATCAGAGGAGACTTGTGATAAAAGATGTGGGTATTTCGCTTTCATTTGATCCTCTCATTCCCAAGTAAACTCTGGGCCACGTTTGGATTCCCAGCGAACTTTAACAATTGGTATTTGTCTATGCTTGAGTTTCTTGACTTCACGGTCCATAATCTCCACAGGTTTCTTCACAAAGTGCATAGTGTCATCAATGCGAATTTTGTCAAGAGGGATGTGGAGGTTTTCATCAGCTAAACACTTTTTCAATTTGGATACGGGGAAAGTTGGGTGAACATTCCCAAGTCCAGGAGGTAGTTCTAGTTTGTAGGCCACCTTTCTGATCCTCTCAATGATCTTAAAAGGTCTCACATATCGAGGTGCAAGTTTTCCTTTCATTCCAAATCTAACCACACCTTTCTAAGGGGATACCTTGAGAAGGACATGATCACCAACTTGGATTTCCAAAGGCTTGCTTTGTTTGTTGGAAGAACTCTTTTGACGACTTCTAGCTGTCAAAAGGTTATCGCGAATTTTCTTGACTTTATCTGTTGTTTCTAGAATGAGCTCAGGTTCGGTGAGTTGAGCTTCACCAACTTCATTCCAACAGACAGGTGAACGACATTTTCAACCTTACAGATCTTCGAAAGGAGCCATGTTAATGCTAGAGTGATAACTGTTGTTGTAGGAGAATTCGATCAAAGGCAGATGCTGTCACACCCCCAAAATCCACACGCGGGGTATCACCGCTTGGAGGCGTGACTGACCAGGATCAAGCCATCAATCATATCAAACATAGTATTTAAGTGTAAAAGTAGGAACATGTAATTCATCGTGACATGACTGATGTTCATAACCAAACATTGTTTAAGTAGCGGAAGCATAATAATGAAAACCCAAAGTGGTTATAAGTTCAAATATCGTCTACGATCCGTATCCCACAACGACCTGCTCCTCCCTGTGCAAGCTCCATATGTACCTAAAGTCCTGCAAGGCATGTAACAGAGGATCAACAACTAGTTGAGCGAGTTCACAGAAAGTATATGCGTAATAGTATGTTTGTATGTAACATGTGGCTCTACTGGGCCGATAGTACGTTCTATTGGTGGGGCTTCCCATGTTATATATCCCCTAGACTATTCGTAATCATAAGTATCCTTCCCAATCCGAGGATAGTAGTAAGTATAGGTTTACGCAGGTTTTATGTAAGTGCCCTTCCCAACCGAGGACAGTACGTAGCGAGTACGTAGATTTAGCGCTGGCGTCCTTCCCAATCCGAGGACGGTAGTACGTAGGTTTTAGCACTGGCGTCCTTCCCAATCCGAGGACGGTTGTACGTAAGTTTTACGTAGGGTTAGTGCTAGTGTCCTTCCCAATCCGAGGACAGTACGTAGGCTTTGCGTAGAATTTGGCACAGGCATCCTTCCCAACCGAGGACCGTGGTAAATAGTCTAGTGTTCATGTAAGTACAGGTAATCGTTCAATCCCATTCCCAACCCAACTGGGGAATCCCATGCCTTGGTAAGAGTGTGAACTCACCTTGGTTTGCTCGGCAGATTACACAGAAAGGTCACGTCTAAAAGCTAGTGGTCAACCACGTCCTAACATGATTATCATGCAAGTCAGGTTTTGGTTTCAAATAACGCACATAAGTTTCACATAGACGGCATATAAGAGAAACACATACTGATCATGGCATCATGCAGCTTCACGTTCAACAATTAAGACATATTGACATTAAGTGATTTGGGCTCGCACAAGTCTGATGACCTTGTGCGAGTCATTCGTTGAAGCCCATTACTACCCGGCCCAATAACATGAAACCCAAATAACTAAATAAGCAATTAATCTTGTGCAACCCAAATGAGTTGTACGATCAGACCTGGCCCAACACATATACCCGGCCCAACCAATATACTAAACCAACAGCTTGTGCGACTTTAATAGCCTTGTGCGACTGTGTATGTCTTGTGCGAAGGGACTCTTTGTGCGACCAGAAGGTCTTGTGCGACTGAAATCCCTTGTGCGAGTGGACCTCTTGTGTGATTAAGAGGTCTTGTGCGACTTGTTTAAAAATCCACCATTTATGGAAATCAGTTACGTGACCTTATCTTGCAAATCAATTTACCAAGTTTCCATTATTGCATAAAAATCAATTAACAATTTCTATCCTAACTAATAACCGATCAAATCAATACTTTTAACAAATGTTTCACATAACCCTAACATCATGATTATGAACAACAATTACACATGATCATCATCGAATTCAACAACAATGGCCGACCACTTATTCAATCATCTCAAAGGTTATTGGACCGATTTCTTGATGGATTGATACACATAAATGCCACTATCCTATGGTTTGACTAAAAGATCCCACTAGCCATATGCAAGCCTTATCTTACAATCATATGTCATTATGATAGCATGTGCAACATCAGAAACAATCGGTGTTACAATCTCTAAAATTGATATACTTGCAACAATTCATGCCATTTAATTAATATCATCATATGATAGATAAATCTGAAACATGAAACATGACAGCCTATTTAATCATCATTCGGTTCTAGATCAATAACACTTAGATATCAATTTTTACATGATTAACAATCATAGTCTATTCAAGTCATACAACACTTATCATATAATCAATCCGAAACAATACATACATATTCGATTCACATGAATATCATCATTCATACATACTATATCATTTAATAACAACAACAACATAGAACACATCATAGAACACTAACCGATTGAAATGAATGAGGGTGATCCGAACAAAGAAAGATCTTCGATGGAGGGATTGCTTGGCTGCCTTCGGTTTCGTGAGGGAGAGAGAGAATAGCTAGGGTTTGTAGGTTTGTTGTGAGATTGCAAGTAATGAGAAGGAAATTCCCTAAAGGTGTGTGTGTAAGCGAATAAGAGGAGTGGGCCGTCCCTCACTTGGGCCGCCCTTGATCCGAATATAAGTTGTGGCCCGAATGGGCTTGTGCGAGTGGGTTGTGTTGTGCGTTTACATAATTCATACTCTCACATAACATATAACACAAAGTCACACATAATTTCATTAATTCAACGTATCAAATAATTACACCAAGTTCAAATACGTTACATCAAGTACGTTGATAAGTTCGGAAATACGAGTTGTCACATTATCCCCAAGTTGAAAGAAATTTCGTCCCGAAATTTAGCATATACTCACTGAGGAAGCTAGTTAAGTTGCATGGTTTTCCTGGGGTGTCACATCCTCCCCCCGTTGATCTGGAATTTCGTCCCGAAATTCCGTAGCTTCAGCCTCAGTGGTGGTTGTACCGGTTGCGAACAGTTGGGGATACTTTTGTTTCATCTGGTCTTCGCGCTCCCAGGTGAACTCTGGGCCGCGACGTGAGTTCCAACGAACTCGAACGAGAGGTATTCTGGTATGCTTGAGGACCTTGACATCCCGGTCCGTGATCTCCACAGGTTCCTCGACGAATCGTAACTGCTCGTCGATCGTGAGCTCCTTCAAAGGAACTACGTGGGTCTCATCTGACGTACACTTCTTCAGATTCGACACGTGAAAGACGTTGTGAACTGCACTGAGTTCAGGTGGTAAGTTCAGTCTGTAGGCCACTTTGCCTATTTTCTCAATAACTTCGAAAGGTCCAACATATCGTGGATTTAGTTTGCCGCGTTTGCCAAAACGAACCACACCCTTCCAGGGTGAAACTTTAAGTAGCGCTCGATCCCCAACTTGGAATTCGAGTAGTTTCCTGTCTAAATCAGCGTATGCTTTCTGACGGTCGCGAGCTGCCGCCATGCGTTGTCGTATTTGTGCAATCTTCTCTGTAGTATCAATAACCATTTCTGGGCCTGTGATTTGACTTTCTCCCACCTCTGCCCAACAGAGAGGTGACCGGCATTTACGCCCGTACAATGCCTCGAATGGTGCAGCCTTAATGCTCGTGTGGTAGCTGTTATTGTATGAGAATTCCACAAGTGGCAGATGTTTTTCCCAACCGTTGCCAAAATCCATTACGCACGCCCGAAGCATGTCTTCTAGAGTCTGAATAGTGCGCTCAGACTGCCCATCTGTCTGAGGGTGATAAGCTGTGCTCATGTCTAATCGAGAGCCAAAAGATTTATGCATTGCTTGCCACAGTTCTGAAGTAAAACGTGCGTCTCGATCAGAGATGATAGAGGTTGGCACACCGTGCCTCGAGACCACTTCTTTTAAGTAAATGTCTGCTAGTGTAGAGAACTTGTCTGTTTCTTTGATTGCCAAGAAGTGAGCAGACTTTGTGAGTCGATCCACGATCACCCAAATAGTATCATTTCCGCGCTGAGATCTAGGTAGGCCAGTAACAAAATCCATGGAAATTTGCTCCCATTTCCATTGTGGTATCTCAGGTTGTTGGAGTGGTCCTGACGGTTTCTGATATTCTGCCTTGACTCTCGCACAAGTCAAGCATTTGCTAACGTATGTGGCTATGTGGGCCTTCATGCTAGGCCACCAGTATGTAGTCTTAATATCATGGTACATTTTATCCGAACCAGGGTGTACCGAGTAGCGAGACTTGTGAGCTTCATCCATTACCAGCTCGCGTAGGTTGCCGTACAGTGGAACCCAAATGCGTCCTGTGACATAATAAGCACCATCTTCCTTCTGTTCTAAGCGTTGCCTTGAGCCGCGTAGGGCTTCAGCCCTGATGTTCTCTGGTTTCAATGCTTCTACCTGAGCATTTCGTATTTGAGAAGGAAGGCTAGACTGTATAGTAAGTTGTAAAGCTCGTACGCGCTTAGGCGCAGTGTCTTTTCGACTGAGGGCGTCAGCCACAACATTGGCTTTGCCTGGGTGGTACCTGATTGAGCATTCGTAGTCGTTTAGCAGTTCGACCCATCGTCGTTGTCGCATATTCAGTTCCTTCTGTTTGAATATATGTTCGAGGCTTCTGTGGTCAGTGTAGATAGCACATTTGGTACCGTACAAGTAGTGTCGCCATATCTTAAGTGCAAAGACGACCGCTCCCAGCTCTAGGTCGTGTGTCGTATAATTCCGTTCGTGAACCTTAAGTTGGCGCGAAGCATAAGCAATAACTTTATCCCTCTGCATCAATACACATCCAAGACCTTGGATAGATGCGTCGCAGTAGACTACGAAATCGTCCGTGCCTTCAGGCAGTGAGAGGATAGGTGCGCTACAGAGTCTATCCTTTAAGTGTTGGAACGCTGTTTCCTGTGCATTACCCCAACGGTAAACTACACCCTTCTGCGTCAACAATGTAAGCGGCTGAGCAATCTTTGAGAAGTCTTTGATGAACCTTCTGTAATGACCCGCCAAACCCAAGAATTGGCGTATTTCTGTTGGTGTACGAGGCGCAGGCCAGTTCTTGATCGAATCTACCTTGGATGGATCGACATGAATCCCATCCTTGTTTACCACGTGGCCTAAGAAGTGGACTTCACGAAGCCAGAAGTCAAACTTAGAAAAACTTAGCGTATAGCTGTTTCGTTCGTAGAAGTTCCAGTATAAGTCGTAGGTGCTGCTCGTGCTCCTCCTGACTTTTCGAATAAATCAGGATGTCGTCGATGAAAACAATGACGAACTTGTCGAGATAGGGTTTGCACACCCTGTTCATAGGATCCATAAAAATCGCAGGCGCGTTCGTTAGCCCGAAAGGCATGACCAAAAAAAAACTCGTAGTGACCGTAGCGAGTTCTAAATGCTGTTTTAGAGACGTCCTCTGTCACACCCCCAAAATCCACTCACGGAGTACTACCGCTTGGAGGCGTGACATGACCAGGATCAAGCCACCAATCATATTGAACATAAGTATTAAGTAAAAGTCATTCATCAATACGATAGGTGTTTACAAAACCAAATATAAACAAGTGTGTAGCGGAAGCATTAATGTAAAAACCCAACATCAGTTTAAGTACAAAAAGGCATAATGTTTAACAACACATTTCACGATCCATGTCCACAACGACCGTGCCTCCCGTGCAAGCTCCAAAAGTACCTATGGTCCTGCAAGGCATGTAACAGAGAGTCAACAACTAGTTGAGCGAGTTCACAGTTTGTTATTCAGTTATAGAATTCGTTTCATAATTCAGTTATTCGTTTTGTAAACCATGTTTCTTATTAATTCCCATCGCGGTCCTCCAGACATCTGTGCGAAGGTTAATGGCCGTATCGCGGTCCTCCAGACATCTGTGCGAAGGTTAGTGGCCGTATCGCGGCCTTTTCAGGCATCTGTGCGAAGATTTGTGGGGGCTTCCCCATGTGTTAGACTAGTCGTGTTTGTACGTGCCCTTCTTGATCCAAGGACCGTAGCGAGTGTGAGTGTACGTAGGTTTTACGTACGTTAAGGTTGTTGTCCTACCGGACGAACGTACAGGTTGTTGTCCTACCGGACGAACGTACAGGTTGTTGTCCTACCGGACGAACGTACAGGTTGTTGTCCTACCGGACGAACGTACAGGTTGTTGTCCTACCGGACGAACGTACAGGTTGTTGTCCTACCGGACGAACGTACAGGTTGTTGTCCTACCGGACGAACGTACGTATTCTACCCAAGGAGAATACGCAGGATTAATATTGGCATCCTACCCATGGAGGATGGCGGTACATATCCTACCCAAGGAGGATATGTAGGTTCCATTATAGTATCATAACCCATTCCCAACCCACCGGGAATCCCATGCCTTGGTAAGAGTGTGAACTCACCTTGGTTTGCTCGGTATGCTAAGTGTATGCTCGCAAGTAATCAATCACGTCCTAAAGTATGCACGTATGGAAAAATCAGTTTGAGTTCAAGTTGTTCACGTGTAAGCATGTAGCACGTATTCACAATCGTATACAAGATGGTTACACTTAACAGCAGTTAAATATTCCAGTTAACACTTAACAGAATTAACTCAAGTTACTGTGCAGATTAACTGTTCGGCGAAACACACAAGTTGGCGAAACACATTCTATTTCGTCGAGGTCATGTTTGGCGAAACAGAGGTCTAATTCGTCGATGACTCTTGGCGAAACACATTCTATTTCGCCGAGAGTTCTGTTTCGTCGGACAGTTCAGATACGTCATAACAGATACAACCTTAACACAGAAACCCTAAACCATCTTAACAGCCGTCATCAAAAGCAGAAATCATATGAAGATCAATGTGCAAATCGAATCATCATAAATCAACCATCCAAGAATCATTGTCTAGCATAAACCCTAGTTTATGTGTATAGCATATCAAATAACATACAACATCATCACATCAATCCCTATCAAGATACTAATGTAATCAGAATCAGGCCATATAAACAACATTCAGAACCGAGCATTCGATTATATCAAGTTTCGCATATCATTTATATATCCTACTATATCATATCATACACATCGAAATCTATATCACCGTCATACTAGAATCGCAGCAGTAACACACATCAACTATAAGCACAAGCATGGATCGAGATATCACAGAAACATGAACCGATTTACGAACACATACTAACCGAGATATGAGAAAACACAATCGATCGCTAGGGATATCTCCGAGAAGCTCCTACTGCCGTCACAAAGGAGAGGAGGGCTCTAGGGTTTCGGTTGTTATGATAAATGGGTGAAACTAAGGCTGTTACACGTTTTAAAACCCGAAATAACAAGCTGGGCCCGAACTGGGCTTTTGGCGAAACTGGGCTCGGCGAAACTGACCTGTTTCGTCGAGTGGATGGTTGGCGAAACAATCTGTTTCGTCGAGAGTGGTTATGGCGAAACAGATATTGTGTTTCGTCGAGTTGTTCAGGTCTCAAACAGTTTACAGTTAATCATGCAGTCAAGTACTTACACCTTATCACTCAAAAATCAAGATTATCATCTTAACTATAATTTAGTGTGCACAATTACCAGGTAAATAATTCGTGTAAGCTATAATCTAGACGGTCAACGTGCAATAAATGCGAATAAAGAATGTCGGAAATTCGAGTTGTCACATTATCCCCAACTTGAAAGAAATTTCGTCCCGAAATTTAGCATGCGGTTACTGAGGAAGCTAGGTAAGTTATCGTTTACTGGTTTTCCTGGGGTGTCACATCATCCCCCCGTTGAGTTGGGATTTCATCCCGAACTTCTGTAGTAGCTTCAGCCTCAGTAGTAGTTGCATTGTTTTCGAACAACTGGGGATATTTGAGTTCCATTTGGTCTTCGCGTTCCCAGGTAAACTCTGGGCCACGACGGGAGTTCCAACGAACTCGAACAAGTGGTATTCTGGTGTTCTTGAGGACCTTAACATCCCGGTCCGTGATTTCAACTGGTTCCTCGATGAAATGCAATTGTTCGTCGATAGTGAGCTCCTTCAGAGGAACTATGTGGGTCTCATCTGACTGAAACCTCTTCAGATTCGACACGTGAAAGACGTTGTGAACTGCACTGAGTTCAGCTGGTAAGTTCAGTCTGTAGGCCACTTTGCCTATTTTCTCTATGACTTCAAATGGTCCAACATATCGTGGATTGAGTTTGCCTCGTTTGCCAAAACGAACAACACCCTTCCAGGGTGAAACTTTGAGTAGTGCTCGATCCCCAACTTGGAATTCGAGTATTTTCCTGTCTTTATCGGCGTATACTTTCTGACGGTCACGAGCTGCCGCCATGCGTTGTCGTATATGAGCAATCTTTTCAGTAGTATCAACTACCATTTCTGGACCTGTGATTTGACTATCTCCCACCTCTGCCCAACAGAGAGGTGACCGGCATTTACGTCCGTACAATGCCTCGAATGGAGCAGCTTTAATGCTGGTGTGATAACTGTTGTTGTACTAGAATTCCACAAGTGGCAGATGCTTTTCCCAGTCGTTGCCAAAGTCGATTACACATGCACGAAGCATGTCTTCTAGAGTTTGAATAGTGCGCTCAGATTGCCCATCTGTCTGAGGATGATAAGTTGTGCTCATGTCTAATCGAGAGCCAAAAGATTTGTGCATTGCTTGCCACAGTTCTGAAGTAAAACGTGCGTCACGGTCAGAGATAATAGAAGTTGGCACCCCGTGCCTCGAAACCACTTCCTTGAGAGATATGTCTGCTAGTGTGGAGAACTTATCCGTTTCCTTGATAGCCAAGAAGTGAGCAGACTTTGTGAGTCGATCCACGATCACCCATATAGTATCGTTACCACGTTGTGATCTAGGCAGGCCAGTAACAAAATCCATGGAAATTTGTTCCCATTTCCATTGCGGTATCTCTGGTTGTTGGAGTGGTCCTGACGGTTTCTGATATTCTGCCTTGACTCTCGCACAAGTCAAGCATTTGCTAACGTATGTGGCTATGTGGGCTTTCATGCTAGGCCACCAATATGTAGTTCTGAGGTCGTGGTACATCTTATCCGAACCAGGATGTACTGAGTAGCGAGACTTATGAGCTTCATCCATTACAAGCTCGCGTAAGTTGCCATAGAGTGGGACCCAGATGCGTCCTGTTACATAGTAGGCTCTGTCTGCCTTTTGTTCTAACCTTTGCCTGCTTCAGCCCTAACGTTTTCTGGTTTCAATGCTTCTACCTGAGCATCTCGTATTTGTGAAGGAAGACTAGACTGAATAGTGAGTTGCAATGCTCGTACACGCCTAGGTGTAGTATCCTTTCGACTGAGGGCGTCGGCCACCACATTGGCTTTGCCCGGATGGTACTTTATGGCACATTCGTAATCGTTCAGTAATTCGACCCCTCGACGTTGTCGCATGTTCAACACTTTCTGCTTGAAAATATGTTCGAGACTCCTGTGATCAGTGTAGATTGCGCACTTGGTACCATACAAATAGTGTCGCCATATCTTAAGTGCAAAAACAACAGCTCCAAGCTCTAAATCGTGCGTAGTGTAATTCCGTTCGTGAATCTTAAGTTGGCGCGAAGCGTAAGCAATAACTTTATCCCTTTGCATCAATACACATCCAAGACCTTGGATAGATGCGTCGCAGTAGACTACAAAATCGTCCGTGCCTTCAGGCAATGAGAGGATAGGTGCGCTACAAAGTCTATCCTTTAAATGCTGAAACGCTGTATCCTGTTTATCACTCCAACGGTAAGCAACACCTTTCTGTGTCAGTAATGTAAGCGGCTGTGCAATCTTTGAGAAGTCTTTGATAAACCGTCTATAATAACCCGCCAAACCCAAGAATTGGCGTATTTCTGTCGGTGTACTAGGTGCAGGCCAGTTCTTGATCGAATCTACCTTGGATGGATCGACATGAATCCCATCCTTGTTTACCACGTGGCCTAGAAAGTGGACTTCACGAAGCCAGAAGTCGCATTTTGAAAACTTAGCGTATAGCTGTTCCGTTCGTAGGAGTATCAAAATAAGTCGTAAATGATGCTCGTGTTCCTCCTGACTCTTCGAATAAATTAGGATGTCATCAATAAAAACAATAACAAACTTGTCAAGATAAGGTTTGCACACCCTGTTCATAAGATCCATAAAAACCGCAGGCGCGTTCGTTAGCCCGAATGGCATGACCAAAAAAAAATCATAATGACCGTAGCGAGTTCTGAATGCTGTTTTGGAGACGTCCTCATCCCGGACTCTCAGTGATGGTAACCTGACCTCAGATCAATCTTCGAGTAATAGCTCGACCCTTGCAACTGGTCGAATAAGTCGTCGATGTGTGGAAGAGGATAGCGATTCTTCACGGTTACCTTGTTCAGTTAGCGGTAATCTATGCACATGCGGAAAGTGCCGTCTTTCTTCTTCACAAATAATACTGGAGCTCCCCAGGGCGAAGAGCTAGGACGTATGAAACCCTTTTCCAAAAGTTCCTGCAGTTGCTTAGACAGTTCTTCCAGTTCAGTTGGAGCTAAGCGATAGGGTGCTCGAGCTATGGGTGCTGCTCCTGGAACTAGCTCGATCTAGAATTCGACCTGGCGATGAGGCGGTAGCCCAGGTAAATCTTCACGGAACACCTGAGGAAAAATCACGCACAACTGGAATACCCTCTAACTTTTTCTCTTTCCTCGATTAATCAGAAACGAGTGCTAATATAGCTGAGTGGCCCTTTCGCAAACACTTCTGTGCCTTCAAGAAGGAGATGATGCCACTCACGACACCACTCTTGTCGCCTTGAACTTCAAGAGGTTCTATGCCAGTACGGGGAATGCGAATAATCTTCTCCTTGCATAGAATCTCTGCTTGCTGTTGGGATAACCAATCCATACCAGTGACGATGTCAAAACTACCCAAAATTATAGGAATACGATTGATAAGGAAAGTCCATCACCAAGTTGGGATCATTCCTAGTATCACCCTGACCCATCACGAACACTCGACCCCTGGCAACATTGCCGTCGTTATTACCCCCATTGTTGTCTCCATTATTGTTCCCGTTTCCTTGGTTGTGGTTCTAGTTCTGGTTCTGGTTCAACCGTGGGCAGTGTATTTTGAAGTGACCTTCAGCATCGTCTGATAACATCCCTTGTTACCCTGCTGTTGCCGCCGATTCTATAGATCTTGTGGCTGTTGTTGTCGGTTCTGGTTTGCAGGACGTGAGTTTCTACCATCTTTGGTTCCATGACCAAGCTTGTTGCATTAATGATAATGATTGCGTTTGTCCTGCCCGCGGTGGCGCAGGTTACATCATTTGCGCTTAGGGTGGTTTCCCCCTGTATCCACCCTGCCCTTGAACACTAAATGTTGCTGATCAGGACTTTAGTTGTCATCGACCTTTCACTGCTAGTGCCTGGGACGGAATCGTAGTCGAATCCTTGCTAGAGGTTCCATCCCACTTTCATTCGTTGTCACTGAGGGTAGCAGAAGTAGTAGTGCTGATACGTTGAGGCAGCTTGTTCTGTTCCACTGCCTGGTCTGTGAGACGATGAGCAAGATGAGTAACATCTTGAATAGTAGCAAGTTTAGCCGTCATCACATGGTTTTGAATTCCTGGTACTAAACCCTTGAGGTACAGCTCAAAGCTCTTTATGGGAGGATCCACCATAGTTGGACACAAAATTGCCAGTTTGTTGGATCGTAATCTTGCACGCTTCTATCTCTGATCCCGTCATCTTCATGTTAAAGAACTCCACTTCCAACTTGTGGATGGCATCATAACTACTGTATTCACGTTTGATCAGTTCCTTAGAATCATTCCATGGGGTGGCATTAGCAGCCGCCAGCCCCAGTATCGTAACTTGCGCGCTCCACCAAGTTTGCGCAGTGCCTTCGAGAATATCAGTGGCATATTTCACCTTACGAGCCTCAGGTCATTCGCACATTCGAAGGCCGATTCGAGTTCCTCGAACTAATGGAGGAGTCCAACAGCTCCTTCAGTGTCGCTGAAAGTAGTAGGACGACAGTCCATAAAAGTCATGTATGTGCACACAGGTGGCTGAGCGTGTTGACTTGTCGTGTGCGTAAGAGCAAGCATACTTGAGCACGAGTGTTGGTTTACGAGAGTAGGATCTAAAGATCCTAGAGTAAGTGGTGAGGGCAGGTTACACCTCCTGCCTGGGCAGCTGCGAGTGCTGCGGTAACTTGTTCAGTGATCGAAGCCGCCAACTGGGCTTGAGTTAGGTTAACGCGTCCACCCATGATCTTGACATCAAGGAGAACATGTGGGTGAGAGGTTCGCGAATAGTGCGAAGAGAGTGAGCACACAGTATTCTCAAGCAATAACTTATAGTAGGTTCTGTAATCTGAGCATACCACGAGCAAAGTTCTATGTAATTCTAGCAAGTAGGTAAAGTAACATGAATAGTAGTACCTATGATGTTGAGCCTTGCACGCGGAGCGAAGCGTCGTTGTGGATCGTTGAGAGCACTGTTCTGGTTATAGTCTGGTTTTAACAAAATCGTTCCCCTTATTAAAACCGAGTTCTCTATAACCAATGGCTCTGATACCAATCTGTCACACCCCCAAAATCCACTCACGGAGTACTACCGCTTGGAGGCGTGACATGACCAGGATCAAGCCACCAATCATATTGAACATAAGTATTAAGTAAAAGTCATTCATCAATACGATAGGTGTTTACAAAACCAAATATAAACAAGTGTGTAGCGGAAGCATTAATGTAAAAACCCAACATCAGTTTAAGTACAAAAAGGCATAATGTTTAACAACACATTTCACGATCCATGTCCACAACGACCGTGCCTCCCGTGCAAGCTCCAAAAGTACCTATGGTCCTGCAAGGCATGTAACAGAGAGTCAACAACTAGTTGAGCGAGTTCACAGTTTGTTATTCAGTTATAGAATTCGTTTCATAATTCAGTTATTCGTTTTGTAAACCATGTTTCTTATTAATTCCCATCGCGGTCCTCCAGACATCTGTGCGAAGGTTAATGGCCGTATCGCGGTCCTCCAGACATCTGTGCGAAGGTTAGTGGCCGTATCGCGGCCTTTTCAGGCATCTGTGCGAAGATTTGTGGGGGCTTCCCCATGTGTTAGACTAGTCGTGTTTGTACGTGCCCTTCTTGATCCAAGGACCGTAGCGAGTGTGAGTGTACGTAGGTTTTACGTACGTTAAGGTTGTTGTCCTACCGGACGAACGTACAGGTTGTTGTCCTACCGGACGAACGTACAGGTTGTTGTCCTACCGGACGAACGTACAGGTTGTTGTCCTACCGGACGAACGTACAGGTTGTTGTCCTACCGGACGAACGTACGTATTCTACCCAAGGAGAATACGCAGGATTAATATTGGCATCCTACCCATGGAGGATGGCGGTACATATCCTACCCAAGGAGGATATGTAGGTTCCATTATAGTATCATAACCCATTCCCAACCCACCGGGAATCCCATGCCTTGGTAAGAGTGTGAACTCACCTTGGTTTGCTCGGTATGCTAAGTGTATGCTCGCAAGTAATCAATCACGTCCTAAAGTATGCACGTATGGAAAAATCAGTTTGAGTTCAAGTTGTTCACGTGTAAGCATGTAGCACGTATTCACAATCGTATACAAGATGGTTACACTTAACAGCAGTTAAATATTCCAGTTAACACTTAACAGAATTAACTCAAGTTACTGTGCAGATTAACTGTTCGGCGAAACACACAAGTTGGCGAAACACATTCTATTTCGTCGAGGTCATGTTTGGCGAAACAGAGGTCTAATTCGTCGATGACTCTTGGCGAAACACATTCTATTTCGCCGAGAGTTCTGTTTCGTCGGACAGTTCAGATACGTCATAACAGATACAACCTTAACACAGAAACCCTAAACCATCTTAACAGCCGTCATCAAAAGCAGAAATCATATGAAGATCAATGTGCAAATCGAATCATCATAAATCAACCATCCAAGAATCATTGTCTAGCATAAACCCTAGTTTATGTGTATAGCATATCAAATAACATACAACATCATCACATCAATCCCTATCAAGATACTAATGTAATCAGAATCAGGCCATATAAACAACATTCAGAACCGAGCATTCGATTATATCAAGTTTCGCATATCATTTATATATCCTACTATATCATATCATACACATCGAAATCTATATCACCGTCATACTAGAATCGCAGCAGTAACACACATCAACTATAAGCACAAGCATGGATCGAGATATCACAGAAACATGAACCGATTTACGAACACATACTAACCGAGATATGAGAAAACACAATCGATCGCTAGGGATATCTCCGAGAAGCTCCTACTGCCGTCACAAAGGAGAGGAGGGCTCTAGGGTTTCGGTTGTTATGATAAATGGGTGAAACTAAGGCTGTTACACGTTTTAAAACCCGAAATAACAAGCTGGGCCCGAACTGGGCTTTTGGCGAAACTGGGCTCGGCGAAACTGACCTGTTTCGTCGAGTGGATGGTTGGCGAAACAATCTGTTTCGTCGAGAGTGGTTATGGCGAAACAGATATTGTGTTTCGTCGAGTTGTTCAGGTCTCAAACAGTTTACAGTTAATCATGCAGTCAAGTACTTACACCTTATCACTCAAAAATCAAGATTATCATCTTAACTATAATTTAGTGTGCACAATTACCAGGTAAATAATTCGTGTAAGCTATAATCTAGACGGTCAACGTGCAATAAATGCGAATAAAGAATGTCGGAAATTCGAGTTGTCACATCCTCATCCCGGACTCTCAGCTGATGGTACCCTGACCTTAAGTCTATTTTGGAGTAGTAGCTCGACCCTTGTAGCTGGTCGAATAAATCATCTATGCGCGGAAGAGGATAACGATTCTTGATCGTCACCTTGTTGAGTTCGCGGTAGTCTATACACATCCTGAACGTACCGTCTTTCTTCTTTACGAATAACACCGGAGCTCCCCAGGGCGAAGAGCTAGGACGTATAAAACCCTTTTCCAAGAGTTCTTGTAGCTGCTTTGACAGTTCTTCCAGTTCCGTTGGAGCTAAGCGATAAGGTGCTCGAGCTATGGGTGCTGCTCCTGGAGCGAGCTCGATCTGAAATTCGACCTGACGATGAGGCGGTAATCCAGGTAACTCCTCGGGAAACACTTTGAGGAAAGTCGCGTACTACAGGAGTATCTTCAATCTTTTTCTCTTTCTTCGAGGTATCTGTAACGAGAGCTAATACAGCTGTGTGACCCTTACGCAAACACTTCTGAGCCTTCAAGAAGGAAATGATGCCACTCACGACACCACTCTTGTCGCCTTGAACTTCGAGAGGTTCCTTGCCAGAACGAGGAATACGAATGGTCTTCTCCTTGTACAGGATCTCTGCTTGCTGTTGGGATAACCAGTCCATACTAATGACGATGTCGAAACTATCGCAACGCTGGGGTCATTCCTAGTATCACCCTGCCCAAACACGATCACTCCACCGCTGGCACTATTGTCGTCGTTATTACCCCCGTTGTTGTCTTCCCTAGTCCTCATTTCCTTGGTTGTGGGTCTGATTCTGGTTCTGGTTCAACCGTGAGCAGTGTCTTTTGAAGGGTCCTTCAGCACCACACTGATAACATCCCTTGTTACCTTACTGTTGCTGCTGATTCTATAGATCTTGTGGCTGTTGTTGTTGGTTCTGGTTTGCAGGACGTGAGTTTCTACCATCTTTGGTTCCATGACCAAGCTTGTTGCATTAATGACAATGATTGCGTTTGCCCTGTCCGCTGTGGTGCAGGTTACATCGTTTGCGCTCAGGGTGGTTTCCCTTGTATCCACCCTGCCCTTGAATACTAAATGTTGCTGATTAGGACTTTAGTTGTCATCGGTCTTTCACTGCTGTGCTTGGGACGGAATCGTAGTCGGACCCTTGCTAGAGGTTCCATCCCACCTTCGTCCATTGTTACTGAGGGTAGCAGAAGTAGTTGAAGTAGTAATGGTAGTAGTATCGCTGATACGTTGAGGCAGCTTGTTCTGTCCCACTGCCTGGTCCGTGAGACGATGAGCAAGATGAGTAACATCTTGAATAGTAGCAAGATTAGCAGTCATCACATGACTTTGAATTTCTGGTACTAAGCCTTTGAGGTACCGCTCTCGATGCGCTTGATGGGAGGTTCCACCATAGTAGGGCACAAAGTTGCCAGTTCGTTAGATTGCTTCGTGTACGCTTCTATCTCTGACCCTGTCATCTTCATGTTAAAGGACTCCACTTCCAGCTTGTGGATGTCATCACGACTGTAGTATTCGCGTTTGATCAGTTCCTTAAAATCATTCCATGGGGTGGCATTAGCAGCCGCCAGCCCCAGCATCTGAATTTGCGCGTTCCACCAAGTTAACGCATTGCCTTAGAGAGTATCAGTGGCATATTTCACCTTACGAGCCTCAGATCTTTCGCACATTTGAAGGCCGATTCGAGTTCCTCGAACTAATGGAGGAGTACAACAGCTCCTTCAGTGTCGCTGAAAGTAGTAGGACGACAGTCCATAAAAGTCTTGTATGTGTATATAGGTGGCTGAGCGTGTTGACTTGTCGTGTGCGTAAGAGTAATCAAAATTAAGCACAAGTGTTGAGTTACGAGAGTAGGATCTAAGGATCCTAGAGTAAGTGGTGATGGCAGGTTACACCTCCTGCCTGGGCAGCTGCGAGTGCTGCAGTAACTTGTTCAGTGATCGAAGCCGCCAACTGGGCTTGAGTTAGGTTAACGCGTCCACTCATGATCTTGACATCAAGGAGGACATGTGTAAGAGAGGTTCGCGAATAGTGCGAAGAGAGTGAGCACACAAATATTCTCAAGCAATAACATATAGTAGGTTCTGTAATCTGAGCATACCACGAGCAAAGTTCTATGTAATTCTAGCAAGTAGGTAAAGTAACATGAATAGTAATACCTATGGTGTTGAGCCTTGCACGTGGAGCGAAGCGTCGTTGTGGATCGTTGAGAGCACTGTTCTGGTTATAGTCTGGTTTTAACAAAATCGTTTTCCCTTTATTAAAACCTAGTTCTCTATAACCAATGGCTCTGATACCAATCTGTCACACCCCCAAAATCCACACGCGGGGTATCACCGCTTGGAGGCGTGACTGACCAGGATCAAGCCATCAATCATATCAAACATAGTATTTAAGTGTAAAAGTAGGAACATGTAATTCATCGTGACATGACTGATGTTCATAACCAAACATTGTTTAAGTAGCGGAAGCATAATAATGAAAACCCAAAGTGGTTATAAGTTCAAATATCGTCTACGATCCGTATCCCACAACGACCTGCTCCTCCCTGTGCAAGCTCCATATGTACCTAAAGTCCTGCAAGGCATGTAACAGAGGATCAACAACTAGTTGAGCGAGTTCACAGAAAGTATATGCGTAATAGTATGTTTGTATGTAACATGTGGCTCTACTGGGCCGATAGTACGTTCTATTGGTGGGGCTTCCCATGTTATATATCCCCTAGACTATTCGTAATCATAAGTATCCTTCCCAATCCGAGGATAGTAGTAAGTATAGGTTTACGCAGGTTTTATGTAAGTGCCCTTCCCAACCGAGGACAGTACGTAGCGAGTACGTAGATTTAGCGCTGGCGTCCTTCCCAATCCGAGGACGGTAGTACGTAGGTTTTAGCACTGGCGTCCTTCCCAATCCGAGGACGGTTGTACGTAAGTTTTACGTAGGGTTAGTGCTAGTGTCCTTCCCAATCCGAGGACAGTACGTAGGCTTTGCGTAGAATTTGGCACAGGCATCCTTCCCAACCGAGGACCGTGGTAAATAGTCTAGTGTTCATGTAAGTACAGGTAATCGTTCAATCCCATTCCCAACCCAACTGGGGAATCCCATGCCTTGGTAAGAGTGTGAACTCACCTTGGTTTGCTCGGCAGATTACACAGAAAGGTCACGTCTAAAAGCTAGTGGTCAACCACGTCCTAACATGATTATCATGCAAGTCAGGTTTTGGTTTCAAATAACGCACATAAGTTTCACATAGACGGCATATAAGAGAAACACATACTGATCATGGCATCATGCAGCTTCACGTTCAACAATTAAGACATATTGACATTAAGTGATTTGGGCTCGCACAAGTCTGATGACCTTGTGCGAGTCATTCGTTGAAGCCCATTACTACCCGGCCCAATAACATGAAACCCAAATAACTAAATAAGCAATTAATCTTGTGCAACCCAAATGAGTTGTACGATCAGACCTGGCCCAACACATATACCCGGCCCAACCAATATACTAAACCAACAGCTTGTGCGACTTTAATAGCCTTGTGCGACTGTGTATGTCTTGTGCGAAGGGACTCTTTGTGCGACCAGAAGGTCTTGTGCGACTGAAATCCCTTGTGCGAGTGGACCTCTTGTGTGATTAAGAGGTCTTGTGCGACTTGTTTAAAAATCCACCATTTATGGAAATCAGTTACGTGACCTTATCTTGCAAATCAATTTACCAAGTTTCCATTATTGCATAAAAATCAATTAACAATTTCTATCCTAACTAATAACCGATCAAATCAATACTTTTAACAAATGTTTCACATAACCCTAACATCATGATTATGAACAACAATTACACATGATCATCATCGAATTCAACAACAATGGCCGACCACTTATTCAATCATCTCAAAGGTTATTGGACCGATTTCTTGATGGATTGATACACATAAATGCCACTATCCTATGGTTTGACTAAAAGATCCCACTAGCCATATGCAAGCCTTATCTTACAATCATATGTCATTATGATAGCATGTGCAACATCAGAAACAATCGGTGTTACAATCTCTAAAATTGATATACTTGCAACAATTCATGCCATTTAATTAATATCATCATATGATAGATAAATCTGAAACATGAAACATGACAGCCTATTTAATCATCATTCGGTTCTAGATCAATAACACTTAGATATCAATTTTTACATGATTAACAATCATAGTCTATTCAAGTCATACAACACTTATCATATAATCAATCCGAAACAATACATACATATTCGATTCACATGAATATCAGCATTCATACATACTATATCATTTAATAACAACAACAACATAGAACACATCATAGAACACTAACCGATTGAAATGAATGAGGGTGATCCGAACAAAGAAATATCTTCGATGGAGGGATTGCTTGGCTGCCTTCGGTTTCGTGAGGGAGAGAGAGAATAACTAGGGTTTGTAGGTTTGTTGTGAGATTGCAAGTAATGAGAAGGAAATTCCCTAAAGGTGTGTGTGTAAGCGAATAAGAGGAGTGGGCCGTCCCTCACTTGGGCCGCCCTTGATCCGAATATAAGTTGTGGCCCGAATGGGCTTGTGCGAGTGGGTTGTGTTGTGCGTTTACATAATTCATACTCTCACATAACATATAACACAAAGTCACACATAATTTCATTAATTCAACGTATCAAATAATTACACCAAGTTCAAATACGTTACATCAAGTACGTTGATAAGTTCGGAAATACGAGTTGTCACAGATGCGAATCCCAACTACCACCAAAGTCGATCACACGAGCTCTAAGCATATCCTCAACTGTTTGGATTGTCCTTTCGGTTCGTCTATCCGTTTGAGGATGATATTCAGTGCTCAAATTTAATTTGGTTCCTATGGCAGATTGCATGGTCTTCCAAAAATGAGATAAGAAACGAGCATCACGATCCGATATGATGTTCAAAGGAACACCATGACAAGATACTATCTCATCAACATAGATCTTAGCAAGTTTGTCAGCAGATAAATCCTCACGAATTGGCAAAAAGTGTGCTGACTTAGTTAGACGATCAATGACTACCAAAATGGCATCATGACCTCTTGAAGTGCGTGGTAATTTAGTGATGAGATCCATAGCAATGTCCTCCTACTTCTGTACCATAATTTCTAGTTGTTAAAGCAAATTAGAGGGACGTTGATGTTCTGCCTTGACTTTAAGACAAGTAAGGCATTTGGATACGTACAAGGTTGTGTCCTTTCTCATACCCGGCCACCAATACTGGGTACGAAGATCCACGTACATTTTGTCTGCACCAGGATGGATAGAGTAACAAGTCTATGGGCTTCGTTTATCAACAAGGTGCGGAGATTGTCTTGGTTTGGAACCCACAAACGGTTCAAGAAATAGAGCAACCCATTATCTTTAGTTTCAAGTTGAAGCTCGAGACTATGTGGCACTTCATTACACATCTTGCTTTGGGTTACACAAGTACGTTGGGCTTCGAAAATGCGTGTTTGGATATCATATTGAACTCAAACACAGTGGAGTTTGACACGTTCTTTACGACTAAGTGCGTTGGCTACGACATTCGCCTTAACAGGATGGTAGCGAATCTCACAGTCATAGTCGTTCAGAAGTTCGACCCAACGTCGTTGCCTCATGTTTAACTCTTTCTGATTGAATATGTGTTGGAGACTTTTGTGGTCAGTGAAAACCACACATTTTGTACCATAAAGGTAGCATCTCCAAATTTTGAGAGCGAAAACAACAGCACCTAACTCAAGATCATGAGTTGTGTAGTTCTTTTCGTGAATTTTCAATTATCTCATTGCGTAAGCTATAACTTTATCTCTTTGCACGAGAACACAGCCAAGGCCTAGATTTGAGGCATCACAATATACGACAAAGTCGTCGTTGCCATCGGGTAAGGGTAAAATGGGAGCATCACAAAGCTTTTGTTTCAAGGTTTGGAAAGCTTCTTCTTGTTTGGGTCCCCACTCAAAAGGTCTATTCTTTTGAGTCAAAGAAGTGAGGGGAATCGCAATCTTGGAGAAATTTGCAATGAAACGGCGGTAATAACTGGCAAGACCAAGAAAAGAACGAACTTCGGTAGGAGTAGTAGGTGTACTTCAATCCTTAATCGCACTGATTTTTGAAGGATCCACATGGATACCTTGTTCATTAACTATGTGACCCAAGAATTGAACTTCTTTAAGCCAAAATTCACACTTGGAGAATTTGACATAAAGTTGTTCTTTCTTTAGGAGTTCCATTGTTAGACGGAGATGATGTTCGTGGTCAGCTCAAGATTTTGAATATATCAAGATGTCATCAATGAAAACTATGATGAACATGTCTAAATAAGGTTTACAAACCCTATTCATTAAGTCCATGAAGACGGAAAGATCATATGTCAACCCAAAAGGCATGATAGTGAACTCATAATGGTCGTATCGAGTGCGAAAAGTAGTCTTGGGAATATCTTCTTCGAGTACACGAAGTTGATGATACCCAGAACGGAGATCAATCTTTGAAAAACAGGTAGCGCCTTGTAGTTGATCGAAAAGATCATCAATACGAGGTAGGGGATATCGATTTTTAATCGTGAGTTTGTTGAGCTCACGATAATCGATGCACATGCGAAAGGATCTATCCTTCTTTTTCACAAACAGCACAGGAGCACCCCAGGGTGAGAAGCTTGGATGGATAAATCCTTTGTCCGAAAGTTCTTGGAGTTGCTTTGACAATTCTTGCATCTTAGATGGTGCAAGATGGTAAGGGGATTTGGCAGTTAGGTTGGCTCCAGGTACAAGGTCTATGCGGAGTTCTACTTGGCGTACCGGGGGTAAGCCAGGTAGTTCTTCCGGAAACACCTCGGGAAAATCTTAAACAATGGGGATGTATTGAACACTCTTACTCTTTCCTTTCTCCTCTACGATATGTGCCAAAAAGGCTACATAATTCTTTCATAGGTGTTTTTGGGCTTGGGTACAAGTCATGAGTTTAAGGTTACCGGATGGCTTCTCTCCACGAACTTCTAAGATTTCACCAGACGAAAGAGGCACACGAACGATCTTACCAAAACAGATCACTTCAGCATGGTGTTTGGTTAACCAATCCATTCCTACTATGACGTCAAAACTCCCAAGTTGCATTGGCGTGAGGTCAATGGGAAAAAGATGGTTATTGAGGTTTAATTTGCAACTACGAATGGCATAATCGAGTACAAGAGGTTCGCCACTAGCTATCTCTACTGTTAAAGGTTCCCTAGTTTAGTTCATGGTATTGAAAGATAAGTCTCAAAATCTAAGGATACAAAACTCCTATCGGCACCCGAATAAAAAAGAATAGAAGCAGACTGGTTATTGGCAGGGAACGTACCGTTAACCACGTCATTGTTAGAACGAGCCGCATTAGCATTTATGTTAAATGCTCGTCCATGGGCTAGATTGGTATTAATTAGCTTTGGGCAATTGTTACGGTAGTGAATGAGATCACCACAATTGTAGCAAGATCCAGGTGGGTAATGGGGTTACGCAGGGTTTGCTTGTGGTTGAATAGGATTTGGAATAACTTGATTTGGTGTAGGAGCAGAACGACAGGTGTTGGCCAAATGACCAAATCGTCCACAAAGGGTACAATGGCGAGATGGTAAATGGTGTTGGTGATGACAGTTGCATTTGTTGCATAAAGGTGCGGTGCTAGCATATGGTTTTTTTGCAGGAGGTTGTGCTGGTTGGTTGGGAGCAACTTGGTTGATTGGGGTAACAACAACAAATTTCTTTGAAGCCTTACGCTTCCTTGATTTCTTGGAGGGTTCGGTCTTGGTTTCCTTCGGTTTCTCTTGAGTAGCCTTGGTAGATTGTTTCTTGTCGCCTTTGCGAAAAAGTTTCCCTTTTTTGACTTGAGAATCAGTTAGGGTTGTGCCTAATTCAATAGCCTCCCTAATTGTGGACAGTTTGCTACCAGTGACTATATCCTGAACGGGATCTGGTAGACCATCGATGTATTTCTCAATTGACTTATATATAGGCGTGACCATGGTGGGACATAGCAAGCTCAACTCCTCGTATCGATCTGTGTAGGCATGATGCTCTCCACTATCTTGCTTTAGATCGTGGAATTCATTCTCGAGTGCCCTTTGTTCATTGCGTGGGCATAACTCTTTCATCATTAGAGTTCTAAGTTCTTCCCACGTTTGTGCCATTGCTATGTCTGCACCTCTGTCTCTCATAATTTCATTCCACCATGTAAGTGCTCTCCTTTGGAAAACACTCAAAGCAAACTCTAGCTTGTGCTCATTAGGACACTGAACATAGCGGAAAGTGCTCTCGATGCTCTTAAACCATTGTAGGAGCCCAGTAGCTCCCTCAAACCCATTGAACTTCAGTAGTTTAGCCGAATTGAATTGTTTGTAGTTACAAGGAGTAGGTGCATTGTTGTTGTTATTATTATTGTTAGCTTGATTGAGTTGGGTCACAAGGTTTGGTAGTATCGCAGCCATTTGTTGAGCAATCAAGGTCGCCATTTCGGCGTCTTGGGTAGCATTGCGACGAGGAGGCATTCTAAAAGAGATGGAAAATATGAGAGGAAACAAGTGCGATTGATATTGGATAGTAAAAAAGAAATGTTAAAAATATCAACGAATCATAAGGATTGTGATCATTTATTCGTTATTTAAAACAAACAAACGACACAGTGACTAATCAAAGTAAATGGGTCTTTATAATGTATTGCGAAGACATGCTTTAGCCTATAAGTGGACACTCACCCCAAGAGTTCCCAGGTAAGAGTGAGTGGTCCGATTAAGTGGATTTGTACGAACACTCTAGCCTTAGACAGAAAACTCAGGGTACAGACATCCACCCTTCCATATTACATGTGTTCACACTATTAAAACCCAAACTTTGACGAGATTTTGAAAACATCAAAGGCTTAAAAGCCTAAAACAAATCATCTAAAGATAGATGATGATTTCTTAAGAAAGTTTTGGAAAAAATTGACTTTTAAGAATTGATTAATGGTTTTGCATTGTTTTGTAAATACCTAAGGATAGGTGATGGTATTGTATTAAAATCTATACGTGAGTCACCTCACTTTCGGGTCCTAGGAGGGTTAATAGTCTAGGTCAAAAACATTACTAATAACCTAATTCCCTATAACCATGGCTCTGATACCAATCTCTACCGTGTAAAACAACAAATGCAAAAATAGATTTGGTGGTCAAAACCTATGGGAAAATAATGTCAACATTGAATGCTGGTGAGTAACATAGGTTTGGTGGTCAAACCTCATGGCTTTGAATGTTAAAAGAAAATTTTTAAGCAATTTCAAGAGTAGCCTTGAATCTTTGACAAAATGTGTTTCTTTTATAAAATCATATGAGAAATCATTTGATTTAAAAGAAAATAATGTATGGTTAGCTTAAAGAACCATTTGTGTCTTTGAAATAACCAATCAAAATGTCTTGTCTTGTATAAACCAACAAAATGACTTGCTTAGTATAATTAAACAAATGACTTTTCTTGTATAAACCAAACAAATGACTTGTCTTGTATAAACCTAATGTCTTTGGTAAATAAAATGTCTTGTTTAAACCAATCAAATGTCTTGTCTTGTATAAAACAAATGCCTTTTTTTGTATAAAACAAGTATGGATTGTTGGTGAATACATTCAAACCTTGTTGACTATTGGACAAACCTTAATAAAAATAAAGGTATATCAATTATGTCACTCAGTTTATGTCATTCCCAGAGGTAACTTCTGTCACACCCCGACCGCGTTAAAACAACGAAACCGCGACGGAAACGTCGGGGAGTGGAGCAACAGAATTATCGTTTCACAACCATGGATTCAAAAGTTTTGTTTTATTTAAAGATTAACCATTTACATCATCATAAGTTAAACATAGTCTATCATCGTTATTAAATCACTAAGGCCTCGTCCAGTCCTAAGTGAGCATGCATCCTAGTCGCATTCAACATCATTCAATCACCACCTGAAACATATGTAAAAATAAAGTCAGCAAAGAAATGCCGGGGAGCACATAGTTTTTTTGTGAGAGTGTCGGATTCATGGCTCGTTTATATGTTGCAATAGCTCGTTAGACTACAAGAATCAATAGTTGAAAACCTTGTTTTGAAAAGTGTATAGTATTGCAACATGATTAAGTAACTCAAAACCAGTTGGTTATAGTTTACAAAATCTTGTAGCCCTGATTCTTAACCCAAAACATTTGTTTAAGTAAACCAAATTGTAAATCGTCTCGTTAGAACTCGTATGGTTTATATCGTTTAGTAAACATTGTTATGTGACTTCGTTTTAACATCGTTTGCCCAAGTGAACTAAATAATGCCACAGAATGTAATATGATAAAAACACTTATATATAAGAAGTACCAGCGGCGTATCTACCATGCTTTTATCATGTTACACCCGTCCCATTATTTAATCACAACCCAAAACCAATCGTTTGTTCAATTCGTTTAACATGTTCAAATCATTCCAATCGTTTAAACCATTCTCGTTTTAATTGTGAAAACTACTTTTGGTCGTCTCGCTAATAACATTCAAACCTTCGTAACTCGTCTATCGTTAAACTCATATTAACAAACCACCAAAGGGCAAGTTAACAATCAACAGGTTCAGTCGTTACCCACATAACCCCCACACATAACCATGGGTGCAGTCCGATAACGGGATTTGTCAGATCCTATGGTACCATAACCTAATACTGATCGGTTTGGCCAAAACTAATGAATGTTATTCGTTATGTAAATACATCCAACAAGTTTGTTCACATTATCGAAATCGTTATTTGTCTAATATAAACCATAGTATTCGTTTTTGAAATCATCGTTAAAAGTATCAAAATTGTTTAACACATATGAATCACCCCAAAACAATTGAAAGCAGTAAAATAGGGGAACTATGTACTCACATCGAAGTGCAAAGTATCCTCGATCTAAAGAACTAGCAAAGCTCGAGTAAGCCAAGGAATTCAAGTAGCACCTAGTAATCGGATCGCTAGGTTAAAGAATAAACACCTAATTCGGAAGATCAGATAGAATGAGGTATTGTAAACCAATTGAGTATTGGAACTCATGTGATATGGTTTAACAAAGCCTACATTCTAAATTGGAACCTATCCTAAGTGCTTTCGACCCGTTATGACCCATTAAGGTAGCTTATGCTACTTAACGCGTCGTTCGTGCAAATGCGCGTTCGAGACACCTAACTAGTCATGTGACAAGTATTATATGCCTAAATATGTTTAAATATGTTGCATAATCAGCTTAAGTGGCAAAAGTTAGGTTACATATGCTTAAAATCCAATTATGCATGAAAAAGGCGTTTTGGTCATTTTCCTAAGGCATATAAACTACCTATCATACAACTAATTAAACTAAGTGACCATAAGGTATAACCTTGGAAGGTTATTCCCTATAAAACTATGGTCACAAAACATGCTTGGTCGGATCCTAATGATCGACCAAACGGGTCGGGTTCGAAAGTCTAAGCGGTTGTTAAGACCGCTTATCTTACGACCTTATACAAGCACTAGACTAAAAGTGATGAGTTAAACATATTAAAACATGTTTAACTAAGTTAGAAAACAGGTTTGATATCAAAACAAAATGTTTTGATACCTGAAAATAGATTCGATGCAAGATACGCATAAACACGTACTTTGACCGAAACTTTGACTCGTCACTTCGACTAATCGACGTGGTAATCAGTAGGTATAGTCACATGGGACTATAACCATCGTGATTACGCTCACGTTGCAAAGTTCAAACGAACTTTGTGTTGACCAAATCATGGTAAAAGCAGAAAGTCAAACATTGTTTGACTTTCATGCTTGAAAAGATAAATAAGCATGAAAGGAACTTACAAAGGGTCCAAGCAATGAAGATTTGATTCAAATTGCTCAGGTATGAAGCATAGAACTCCAACTTAGAGCAGGTTTGAATCAAATGTGTGAGAAAATGAGTGAAATCAAGTGGGTATTTATAGGAAGTTAGGATGAATGAGATCATTCCATGTGTTTAGAAGGATCAATCTTGACCCTACATTTGGGCACATGGTTTAGGATACGAGGGGAATTCAAATACTAGTCCATAGAGTGCAAAAACAAGGATTAAAACTGGTTGCAATAGCTGGAATGGAAGCTTCTAATTTATGTGGTGCTGGCACAAGCTTACGGACCGTAAGCTAGGGTCCATACGGTCCATAAGGATCCTGCAGATCAGCCAGTTTCATAGTTTGGCAGTTTTAGTCCCTGAGCTTGTTTCATCGCGTTTTGGCACTTCTAACACTCGTCAAGCCAATTTTCAAGCTCTATAATGAAGTTAAAGCATAGGGAACATGAAATATGCTTGAAAATATCTCGGATGTTGGTTCGTTTGGCCGTACGGTTGCGTTATTCGGTTAATTACGACGGAAATCGTAACGAACGCGTGTACGCCCCAAATTGCGAAACGAATGAAGTTTTTGCATTCCAATAACTAAAATAAAATATTTTAATGATTACAAAAATTTTTGGGTGTCCGGATATGTTCAGAACATAAGATATGCGCGAAAATGAAAACTTATGCACTTTTTGACGCTTTTAGTCCCTGTTTGATCAGAAAGTTTATTTTCGCATACCGAACCCCTCAAAGCCTATTTCTAAGCTATGTACAGGATATTTAGGGTATGTTTAACTTATGATCAAGTTCTGGAATGTTCGTTATAGTACGAATCAGCATACTTTCGCAGTTTGACATAAATAGTCCCTGCGATCGAATAGACTTGTTTTCGACACACCAAACCCTCCAAAACTTATTTCTAAGTTATGTAAAGGTTATGTAAGGTACGTTAAGCCTATGTCACTATTCCGGAGTGTTTGTCGTGTTAAACTGATTACGTTTACGCACCAGTTTGCGTATAACCTTCCAGAAAGCGATTTAAAGCTTGAAACCGAACTTGATTCAAATCGTTAAATCATCAAACACAAATACACATATAATAACACCAAAACACATTGTTTTATTGATCATTGATATTTTTTTACATTGTACATCGATTACAGAGCACAGTTGTCACAACTTCCAAACAAACCTAGGAATCGGGAATGAGGTTGTCAATCCTATGGTACCATAACATACTACCGGTCGGCGTGATCAATGTTAATGAATGTATCATTGTCATATTCAACGCACCATCAAGTTTAGTACAATGTAAGCATGTTGTGTATATAAACCATGTACTATGTATACTAGGTATTTAAACCATGTATAACGTCACACCCCCAAAATCCACTAGCGGAGTATCACCGCAGGGAGCGTGACTGTCCAGGATCCAGCCACCAATCATATTGAACAATATAAATAAGTAATTAAAATCCAACCCAAACAATATAATTGGTGTCAAGCAATTTAACAAAGTCTAAGTTAACAGCGGAAGCATTAAGTTTCAAAACCAAAATATAAGTTTAAAATTCATAAGTTCATCATGAACACACAACGATCCATGTTCCACAACGAATTCTTCCCCATGAAAGCTTCAGCAAATAACCTAACGACCTGCAAGGCATGTAGCAACGTATCAACAAAAATGTTGGCGAGTTCATAGTGATTGCCAATTTTAATGTTGTTCCAAAAACCATAAGTTGTTTCAAAACCAAGAGTTAACCCGTTCCTTGTTTCCCAAACCATATACCGTGGGGGATACGGCTACCCCATGTTGTAAACCACTAGACCCGTTACCATATCGACTACTGACTTTAGTCATGTTTATGTGCCCGGCGTTAATGTCTATCATCATTGACTAAGTGCCGAAGTACATTAGTCCACTCCTGTCCTCTGCGGCACGGTGTGAGGCTTGTCAGACCTAATAGCTCTATTTAACTAATGACCCATTTTCCAATGGCCCGGCGATTAAGTCGATATAAAAATGAGGGACTTCATGATAGAGTTTTGTCTAGTAAGTTCAATCTTGTCATGTGACATTTGTGCCATTACGATCATCATACAATTACGAATCCAATGAAATCTTGTATTTCATTCTCGGTATTTTCACAATTACATGTGACAAGTACACATATCAAATTTCGTATGATTCCGAACTCTCGAGAAGCTTTTCTGGAAGTTTTACGTAAACTATTACGCAAATGTAATCAGTTTAGCGAAACGTACACTCCGGAATAGTGACATAATCTTAACATACCTTAAATAACCTTTACATAACTTAGAAATAAGTTTTGAAGGGTTTGGTATGGCAAAAACAAGTTTATTCGCTTACAGGGACTATTTGCGTCAAACCGCAAAAATCTGCCGATTCGTATGGCAACGTACATTCTGGAACATGATCATAAGCTAAACATACCATAAATAACCTTAACATAGCTTAGAAATAAGCTTTGAGGGGTTCAGTGTGCGAAAATGCGCTTATTTTGATCATAGGGACTAAAAGCGTAAAAAACTGCATAAGTTTGCATTTACTCGCATATCTTACGTTCTGACCATATCCGAACATCCAAAAGTTTTGTAATCATTAAAATATTTTATTTTAGTGATTGGAATGCAAAAATAACATTCGTCACGCAATTTGGATCGTTTTCGTGTCCGTTCGAGTTTCGTCATAATTAACCGAACAACGCGATCGTACGGCCAAATGAACCGACATCCATGATATTTTCAAGCATATTTCAAGTCCCCTATACTATAATATCCTTGTAGAGCCTTGAAAATGGGTTAACGGGGGTTAAACGCATCAAAAATCAAGTTTTGAGCTGCAGGGGCCTGTTCTACCAAATGTTGAAACTTCTGTCTAGGATCTCTGGCGGGACGCGACATACTAAGCTGATCAAAAATAGATTGATCTGGGTAGATTCATTGTATGATCAAAAACAGCTGCAGAACCTGTTTTTAATCCTTGTTTTAGCAACTTGTGGGCTGGTTTGTGTGATCACCAAGTCCCCAAATCAGGTTCCAACAAGTGTGTGGCTTTGATTGTTCCTTGATCAACACACAATCCACTTATCAATGATCTAGAGGCACAAGATTACTATAAATAGCAAGGCCCTCTTGCTTCATTCCTTGCTCATTTCCTTCATTTCTCATCTTTGCTCTGATTGAGCCTACCATATTAAGTTGGAGGCTTCATACTTGAGCATTCTAGTTAAATTTTTCAGCCAAGAACACTTGTAAGTGTTCTTTCAAGCTTGTTTATTCATTTCAAGCAAGAAAGTCAAACAGTGTTTGACTTTCAGCTTTGACCATGATTTGGTCAAGATAAAGTTCGTTTGAACTTTGCAACGTGAGCGTAATCACGATGGTTATAGTCCCTTGTGACTATACCTACTGATTACCACGTTGACTAGTCGAAGTGACGAGTCAAAGTTTCGGTCAAAATGCACGATTATGTGCATTTTGTGATGAAACTATTTTCAGGTATCAAAACACTTTATTTTGATACCAAATCAGTTTTCTAACTTAGTTAAACATGTTTTAACATGTTTAACTCGTCACTTTTAATTTAGTGCTTATTTAGGGTCGTAAGTCAAGTGGTCTCGACAACCGCTTAGACTTTTAAACCCGACCCGTTTGGTCGATCATTAGGATCCGACCAAACATATTTTGTGACCATAGTTGTATAGGGAATAACCTTCCGAGGTTATACCTTATGGTCACTTAGTTTAATTAGTTGTATGATAGGTAGTTTATATGCCTTAGGAAAATGACCAAAATGCCCTTTTTGCACATAATTTCAATTTAAGCATATGTAACCAAAATTTTGACACTTAAACTGATTATGCAATATAATTAAACATGTCTAGGCATATAATACTTTTCATAGGACTAGTTAGGCCATCCGAACGCGCATTTGCGCAAATGACGTGTTAAAGTAGCGTAAACTACCTTAACAGGTCATAAGCACTTAGGATAGGTTTCAAATCAGAATGTAGGCTTTGTTAAACCATATCATATGAGTTTCAACACTCATTTGGTTTACAAGACCTCATTCTATCCGATCTCCCGATTTAGGTCCCGATTATTAACATAGTGATCCGATACTAGGTGCCACTTGATTCCTTGATTTCCCGAGCTTTGTTAGGACACTTAATCAAGGATACTTGAAATCTCAAGTGAGTACATAGTTCCCCTCTTTTACTTCTTTCAATTGTTTTGGGGTGACTCATATGTGCTAAATGCTTTTCAAGTTTTCATGAACAAATGCTATGGTTTATATAAAACACGATGATTTCAATAATGTGAACAAACTTGTTGGGCGTTAGTCGAAAGACATCCGAATGACATTCATTAACTATGATTAAGTCGACCAGTAGTATGTTATAGTACCATAGGATCTGACAAATCCCGTTACCGGACTATCCCTTTGGTGGCTAATGTGGGTAACGACAGAAACTGTTATCTGATTAACAAATCATGTGTTGGTTTGTTAATCTTGTTAAAAAGGTCTTTCAGGGCCTCGTTAAAGATACCCCATGGGTGGTATATCGAGTCACACAGGTTTGAATGTACTCTTTAAAGAACGACCAAAAGTTGTATTTCACAATTAAAACACGGACGATTTGAACGATTGGAAGGATTTGAACGATTTGGACGATTGGTTTATGGTAAGTGATTAGGTAACAAGGCGTGTGTAATGTGATATAAGCATGGTGGATACGCCGCTGGTACTTCCTATATATAAGTGGTTTTATCACATTACATGTCGTTGCGTTATCTAGATCACTTGGACGGATGTTTTCAGACGATGACACACAACGAGGTTTACTTAAAGATATAAACCATACTTGTTTATTTTCAAAGACGATTCACTACTTGGTTTTACAAAAACAAATGTTTTCAGTCAAGATTCATGGCTGCAATGGTTTTGGTTTTACATATATCAACTTGTAAAGTTGATAAAACATATTGCAATATTAAACACTTTTTGATTTCAAGGTACATACTCGACAACTCTCGTAGTTGGACGAGGTATTGCAATATGGATTCAAAGCCATGAACTTGACATATAAAACCTATGTACTCTCCGACATTTTTATGCTGACTGTTTTCACATATGTTTCAGGTTATATTACATGATGATTGTTGACTTCTTGCTACAGATAGGATGGACGCGGGCTTTAGTGACTTAAAATTTGAAAGACAATTGTTGTAATTATTTGGTTTGTATCAAAACAATGAGACAATTAATGAAATAAAACAAAACTTCAATTACCATGTGTTGTGAAACAATGATTCTGTTACGACACTCCCTGACGTTTCCGCCGCGGTTTGTTGTATTACGCGATCGGGGTGTGACATGTCATCCTTCCCAAGGAGGATAGAGGTACGTATTCTACCCAAGGAGAATACGCAGGTTGTATCCCACCCAAGGGGGATAGCTGTTGTTCCTTAACCCATTCCTAAACCACCGGGAATCCCATGCATTGTAGAAAGTGTGAACTCACCTTAGATTAGCTCGGCAGATAAAAGAAGGTCACTTGAGCTAATTGTGGTTAACCACGTCCTAACATGGTTACCACACAAGTCAGGTTCATGTTCCAAGTAATTCACGTAGGTTTTACACATATACTAACAGGTTACGCACAAAGAATGATCATGACATACACATTGTATCATGGCAGTTGAATAACATTACATAACACGTTTCACAGTAACATATGAGTGTTTGTCCAAAGTCCAAGTGTGCGATCCAAGTGTTTACCCAGCCCAATAAAGATGTGCGGCCCATTAACATTAAACAGTCCGAATACTAGTGCGGCCCAACATAGTGTGCGATCAGCACCAAGGTGTGTGGTCCACACTATGGTGTGCGGTCATACAGTATCAGAGTTGTACCATATGCAGCATCATATGTACTATCAAAGATGTGTGACTAGGTAGGTGTGCGATTATGCATTAAAAGGCTGTACGTTATGCTTCAACAGTGGTACTACATGCAATCCCTAAAGTGTGCGATGTAACATGTGCGATCAAAGTGTGTGATTACTAGTGTGCGATCGGGGCTTGTGCGATCAGTTATATCTTGCCGTGATTTATGGGAGTTAGTTAATCCATTCAAACAGTTTCCATCATTACATCAAATCGATTAAATCAAGGAATCACCAATTAATTTCCATGAACCCTAATTATTCTCTAAACATGAATAACAACCTATCATAACATTCAATCAAATTATTAGACCAATGATTTTGGATACTAACATGCAACCCTAATCATCATACAAATCATGGCTAACAATTCATTATGCTAAATAAACTAATCATCCATCTACTCTAAAATCATCAATCCAACACATGCAATCGGTCCTAACTAAGCATAGATCATCACATAATCCCTTCTCATAGTTTCGCTAATACATGTTTCTAATCATCAACAAAAACAGTTTCATCATATATATATATATCGAAATCAAACACATATGTCTAATTCATGATCACAATTTTATCAACATATCTACTAGCATGAAACCCTAATCAATCACATAACAACACAAAATCAAGAGCATAGCAACTATCAATGATGAACACTAACCAGAAGGCCGAAAAGACTAGCTTGCTCGAGATGAAGGGCTTCGGGTGAGAGGGGCTGCCGTCGGGTTTCCCAAGGGGAGAGAGAGAGAGAGCTTAGGGTTTGTGTGTGTTCTTGTTTTGTAAATTATGAGGAGTATACACCCTTCCTTATGATGTTATGCCCAAAAGGGAGTGGGCCGAGCCCATCTTTGGGTTGCCCTTGGGCCAAGAGTTCGAAGTAAGCAAAGATGGGCCGAGAGAAGTGTGTGCAGCTAGAAACAAAGTGTGCGACCCGGACCTTTGTGGACCAAACTTCGTTATACAAACATACTTACAACACATTCACATAACACGTAACATTCAAACTTATAACATTCCATTGAAATCAAACATATCAATTAATCAAGTAGTGTTCATACAAGTTACATCAAAGCATGACGAAAGGTTCTGAAATACGAGTTGTCACATCATCCCCATGTTGAAATAAATTTCGTCCCGAAATTTAGCACGTAGTCACTGAGGAAGCTAGTTGGGTTGCGTGGTTTCCTGGGGTATCACATATAATGTTTTGAAATCATGAAAATAGTGATAGGCACATAGGAATCACCCAAAAACATTTGAAAAATTAAAAGAGAGGACTATGTACTCACTTGGATTGCGTAAATGTCTTGTGTAAGCAAAGCTCGTGTAACACCCCAATCGCGTAATAACAACACGTGGCGGAAAACATTGGGGAGTCACGTTACAAATTGTTTCATAACACATGGTTCATAATGTAACACCCCAATCGCGTAATACAACAACACACAGTGGAAATATCAGCGAGTCACATTACAAATTGCTCACAACTACTGGTACTAAATTGTTTCAATATTATTAACATCGTTTTACAAACAAAGAATACATGTAATAGTCTTTTGATTAAGACCTCTAAGGCCCTGAATACAGTCCTATGCGTTGCATGCTTGAATAATTGATAACCTGAAACATATGTGAAAAATAGTCAGCATAAAAATGCCGGCGAATACATAGGTTTTGTTAGCCAAATAAATGGCAAAACATTGGTATTGCAATACCTTGGCAACTACGAGAGTTGTCGATTAAAAATAAATTTTTGAAGCCAGAGAATGGCAAAAGTTTAGCATTGCAATACCTAATCTTGATTGTGAAAACTTGTGGCAAGTAGTTTGAATATGGCAATATGATTATTACTAAGAAACTTTTATTCCATTTGAAATTATACATTGTAATCTCGTTGAAATCTTCGTAAAACTCGTTAAATGTGTTATTAGAAATCCAATCAAAGGTTATTAAAAACTGTTTTGAAATTAATCGGTTAAGTAGTATATTTAAATATACTTTAGTTATGAAATAATTAAACAGATAGTATATCAAAATATACTTTGGTTTCTAAATTATAGATTTGGTAGTATATCATAAGTATACTTTGGTTTAAAAATGAAAAGCATCGGCAGTATATCAAATTATACTTTAGATTGTAAATTGCAAAGTCGGTAGCATATCAGACTATGCTTTTAGTAAACAACAGCATATCAAACTATACTTTGGTGAATAATAGCATATCAAACTATACTTTGGAGAATAATAGCATATCAAACTATACTTTGGAGAATAATAGCATATCAAACTATGCTTTGGTGAATAATCAACAAAATCCTAATTCCTAATGGTGATTCGGGATAACGCTACGAAGGGTAATACAATAAGCACACTTATATATAGGAAGTACCAGTGGCGTATCCACCATGTGCTTATTGTATTACTCTAGTTTCGTTATCTAAATCACCAACAATCTACACAATAACCATAACCATCGTCTCGTAAAGTACTTCTTAAAAATCTCACTATGAAGATAGGAAGATCTAAGATTGTACTTCAAATATCCTATGAGAATCTAACTATGAAGATAGATAGATCATTTAAGGATTTGGATAAACATCGTATTTGCATAATCGGAATAATACACATATAAGCACTTAGTAAACACATTATGCCATACATTTGGAAAACAAATCAAGTGCACATATGAATCACTCCAAAACATTTGAAAAAGGTAAAAGAGGGGAACTATGTACTCGCCTGAGATTGCGTATAGTTCTTGTTCAAGTGATATAACAAAGCTCAAAGGATCAAAAGTTCAAGTGTCGAAGTGGTTCCTAGTGTAACGGATACTATGTTAGTGTATCGGGACACGAATCGAAGAAACAGATAGAATGAGGTATTGTAAACCAAATGAGTATTGGAACTTATGTGATATGGTTTAACAAAGCCTACATTCTAAATCGGAACCTGTCCTAAGTGCTTACGACCCGTTATGACCCATTAAGGTAGCTTACGCTACTTTAACGCGTCGTTCGCGCGAAAGCGCGTTCGAGACGCCTAACTAGTCCTATGACAAGTATTATATGCCTTAACATATCTAATTATGTTACATAATCAGTTTAGATGTCAAGATATTGGTTACATATGCTTAAAATGAAATTATGCGCAAAAAGGGCATTTTGGTCATTTTCCTAAGGCATACAAAACTACTTATCATACAACTAACTAAACGATGTGACCATAAGGTATAACCTCGGAAGGTTATTCCCTATACAACAATGGTCACTAAATATGTTTGGTCAGATCTTAACGATCGACCAAACAGGTCGGGTTCGAAACTCTAAGCGGTTGTTTAGACCGCTTATCTTACGACCCTACATAAGCACTAAACTAAAAGTGACGAGTTAAACATGTTAAAACATGTTTAACTAAGTTAGAAAACAAGTTTGATATTAAAACAAAGTGTTTTGATACCCAAAGATAGCTTCGTTGCAAAATACGCATAAACACGTATTTTGACCGAAACTATGACTCGTCACTACGCCTAATCAACGTGGTAATCAGTAGGTATAGTCACAGGGGACTATAACCATTGTGATTATGCTCACGTTGCAAAGTTCAAACGAACTTTGTATTGACCAATTCATGGTCAAAGCATAAGTCAAACACTGTTTGACTTTCATGCTTGAAAAACGTAAACAAGCATGAAAGAAACTTACAAAAGGTCCAAGAAATGAAGATTTGAACTCAAAATTCTCAGGTATGAAGCTTCACAAGTGAGAGCTTCAACTTAGAGAAGGAATTGAGATCAAATGTAAGGAATTCCAAATGAAGCAAGTGGGTATTTATAGAAAGTATGGATCAAGGAGTTCATTCCAAGTGTTTAGAAGGTGAAATCTTGACCCTACATGTGTAGAACATGGTTTCTAATACCATGGGAACTTGAAAACCAGCTCCATGTATTGCAAAAGTTACAAAAAGGACCCTGAACTTCGAGTCGGTTGCAGAAAACAGGCCTGCTGTTGCTGAAACAAGATTTCTATCCAGCTATAGGCGTCGCGTCGTGCCACAGCAAAGGCCTTTTGCTGTCGCCGGACGCCACGGCATAGGCTGAAGTTTCAGAATTGGCAGAACAGGCCCCTACACACATTTTAATGCATTTTCGACGCGTTTAAGCCCCATTAACCCATTTTCAAGGCTATGTAATGAAGTTGAAGCATATGGGACTTGAAATATGCTTGAAAATATCTCGGGTGTCAATTCGTTCGGTCGTACGGTCCCGTTTTGCGGTTAATTACGACGGAAGTCGTAACGAACGCGAAAACGATCCAAATTGCGCGACGAATGATATTTTTGCATTCCTATCACTAAAATAAAATATTTTAGTGATTACAAAAATTTATGGATGTCCGGATATGGTCAGAACGTAAGATATGCGCGTAAATGCAAACTTACGCAGTTTTTTACGCTTTTAGTCCCTATAGATCAAATAAGCATATTTTCGCATAACGAACCCCTCAAAGCCTATTTCTAAGCTAGGTAAAGGATATTTAGGGTACGTTTAGCTTATGATTAAGTTCCAGAATGTTCGTTACCACACGAATCAGCAGATTTTCGCAGTTTGACGCAAATAGTCCCTGAGAGTGAATAAACTTGTTTTTGACACACCAAAGCCTTCAAAACTTATTTATAAGTTATATAAAAGTTATTTAAGGTATGTTAAGCCTATGCCACTATTCTGGAGTGTTTTCCGCATTAAACTGATTACGTTTACGCATCAGTTTGCGTATAACTTTCCAGAAAGCGATTTAAAGCTTGAAATTGAACTTAAAATCAAAACGCGAAATTGTTAAACCTAAAAAGCAAACATTGAGACCACAAACACATTGTTTCTTTGATAAAAGATATTGTTATACATCGTGCGGTGTTTACAGAGGACAAGTGTCACAGTCTCCCCTACTTCAGGAAATTTCGTCCTGAAATTTTATTCGAAGGAGACCGTAGAGTGAAATTGAAACAACTGATGGATAAGCAAATTGCTAGATCCCAAAGATGCGGAGCATCATTTGGTGTTGGAAATTTTAGGGGATTCAAAATGAGATTTGAGATATTCAAAGTATCTCAAGGTATTCAACGCTTTGAAACTTGTGAATTTAAAGAAAAAGTCGTCTAGTGTTCAAAAATCGTTTGAGTATGGCACTATGTTATACTAAGCTCTTAGTGTAATTCCTAGCAAACAAAGGGGTGTACATTCAAGCCCTACACGTACACGGTTTCTAATGTCCCACGAGGTACATCCAATGCACCATGAGCATCTCATGCATAGGAGACGGGTCAACATACCTATGGCATCAAGATCGTCATCTTTAACACCATAATATACTCCCGGTCGGCTCGATTTGAGTTAATGAATGTACTTGTTTTTGTTTATTGTAAATAACCACACAAATAACAAATAAGCACATAATCACATAATGGTCCAAGATAACATAAAATCACCAAGTGATCTCAGCAACGTTCTGAAGAATAACACAATAAGAACACTTATATATAGGAAGTACCATCGGCGTATCCACCGTGTTCTTATCGCATCATACTTCTCCCGTTACCTTAATCACTCAAGATTTTATGCCACCATACTTAACAAGGCTTACTATGATTCTCATGCGTCGAAATCTCATAATTAAGTGTGCACCCATAATTACTCGTTTCGTTGCATGGTCCACATAGCTCATCTTGTTAAGCGAGGGTAAACAAATAATAAGGTCGAACTATCGTCTAAATCAAATAAACATCGTCAGAACATAACATCTGTCAAATCAAATTGTGTTTCATACTAGCAATGATAGCACTACTTGCTTTGCATACAACAAATTTAGTAGTAGGTATTTTATTCTAGTACAAATGTTTATATACGTTTCATACTAACCAAACAGGTAGAATGCAACATATACTAGTCATGCATTATCATCATAATGTAAGCATATCGAGAAAATGTTTTCAAATCATGCGCTAGGTATGCTAAGTTAACACACTAAGCAAATATTATTTGAAAATTAGTGTACTAATTACGTTAAATCAACATACGAAGCATATTGTATTTATAATCATGTACTATACATATTAGATAATTAAATTATGTATGTAATGTTATGATCACAAAATAGTATTAACTTGTTCATAGTATTCGTATTGATCATGTTGCCAAGTTCGTATGAATGCACTAGAGTGCAATCATGGTATGCTAATTTACAAGACTCAGTTCCTAAAGAATGGAATCCTCAAAGTCAGTATGTAGTTGTAATCACACATTGTGTAATCACATTAGAGTTTGTAATTTGGAAAATGAATAATAAGGATAAAGATAAACTACTTGAAATTTATATTGTCATTACAAACATAGTTGAAATATGTACATTGTTTTCGAAAATAAACAGAAAATATAGAGGTTCAAATAACCATAAGTGCTTGATCATTAGCTTGAGCCTCATTGACGTTGAACACTGGTTCATTAGCATTAGCAAGCTTGGGGCAGTTTCGCTTGAAATGATTTAAATCACCACAATTGAAACATGCTCTAGGGTGAGTCTGAGTTGGGGCTGCTCGGTTCTGGATACGACAAGTCACAGCTAGATGTCCAAATATACCACAGATTGTACACTGGCGACAAGGAGAATTTGTTGCATGATGATAGTTGCAATGATTGCACCTAGGTTGCTTTCCACGATAAAATCCCTCAAAGGGTACTGAGTTTAGTGGAATTGGTGCAGGAATAGCAAAATTCCTTGAAGTCTTGTGCGTTTTAGAATTTTTAGAAGATTCGGCCTTTGTTCGTTTTGAATTCTCATTAGTAGTTTCGGTGTTTCGTTTCTTGTACTTAGAAAACATAGTGTTATCTTTAACTTAGTAAAATCTTGTTCATAAGTCTCGTTCTTGTATTTAGAAAATATAGTGTTGTAGTTTTTGTTTTTGAAATAGGAATTGTTTGAGAAATAAACTTGTGTAGTATTTTTGGATGAGAGAATACAAACCAAGTTAATGGTTTGCGTTATAAATCCTTTACTATTTAAAAAAAAAATTATTGTTTTTAAGATAAAAATGTTTTAAATTCAATTTTTAAAATAAAGAAATTTTGTGTTTGAAATTTTGAAAATTCTCATCCAAATGGTAAAAATTTGAAATTTTGAAAGGCAAAGGTAGTGTTTCGAAAATGAAATAGGATCTCGTAGTGTCGTGAAATGAAATGAAATTTATTTCAATTGTCTCGAATCAAACATATCACTAAAGGTAATATGATGAATTAGTATTGTGAAAGGAAATTTGTTTCGATTATCATGAATAGCAATCATATTACCGAGGGTAATATGAATGAGTAGTGTCACACAGGTCGTTTAGAAATCGTTCGACATGGTCAGGATGGACAGGTTTTTATAATGCTTCACGAAGACATGCTTTAGCCTATAAGGGGACACTCACCCTAAGAGTTACCAGGTAAGAGTGACTGGTCCAATAATGCGGATTTGTACGAACACTCTAGCCTTAGACAGAAAACTCGGGGTACAGGCATCCACCCTTCCAGATTGCATGTGTTCACATTATTAAAACCCAAGATTTCGATGAAAAACGTTTGAGGAAAACATTTAAGAAATATTTTGATACAAATTGTTTGAGATAAAACATGTTGTGAAATATTTTGACGAAAACGTTTAAGAAAACATTTTGAGGAACACCTTAAGGCATGAAGCCTAAGGTTCAGGATAAATCATCTAAGGTTAGATGATTTGTAATTCATAGAGTAGTTGTGGCATGAATAAGAATGAGGATTTAGGAAGGAGTTCCCAAGTCTACTCATGTTTGGGTCCTAGGAAGGTTATAGACTAGGTTTAAGGCATGCTAATAACCTAATTCCCTTTAACCAGTGCTCTGATACCAATCTGTAACACCCCAATCGCGTACTACAACAACACGCGGCGGAAATATCGGGGAGTCACGTTACAAATTGCTCACAACTACTGGTACTAAATTGTTTCAATATTATTAACATCATTTTACAAACAAAGAATACATGTAATTGTCTTTTGATTAAGAAGTCTAAGGCCCTGAATGCAGTCCTATGCGTTGCATGCTTGAATAATTGATAACCTGAAACATATGTGAAAAATAGTCAGCATAAAAATGCCGGTGAATACATAGGTTTTGTTAGCCAAATAAATGGCAAAGCATTGGTATTGCAATACTTTGGCAACTAAGAGAGTTGTCGATTAAAAATAAATTTTTGAAGCCAGAAAATGGCAAAAGTTTAGCATTGCAATACCTAATCTTGATTGTGAAAACTTGTGGCAAATAGTTTGAATATGGCCATATGATTATTACTAAGAAACTTTAATGCCATTTGAAATTGTACATTGTAATCTCGTTGAAATCTTCGTAAAACTCGTTAAATGTGTTATTAGAAATCCAATCAAAGGTTATTAAAAACTGTTTTGAAATTAATCGGTTAAGTAGTATATTTAAATATACTTTAGTTATGAAATAATTAAACAGATAGTATATCAAAATATACTTTGGTTTCTAAATTATAGATTTGGTAGTATATCATAAGTATACTTTGGTTTAAAAATGAAAAGCATCGGTAGTATATCAAATTATACTTTAGATTGTAAATTGCAAAGTCGGTAGCATATCAGACTATGCTTTTAGTAAACAACAACGTATCAAACTATACTTTGGTGAATAATAGCATATCAAACTATACTTTGGAAAATAATAGCATATCAAACTATACTTTGGAGAATAATAGCATTTCAAACTATACTTTGGAGAAGAATAGCATATCAAACTATGCTTTGGTGAATAATCAACAAAATCCTAATTCCTAATGGTGATTCGGGATAACGCCACGAAGGGTAATACAATAAGCACACTTATATATAGGAAGTACCAGCGGCGTATCCACCATGTGCTTATTGTATTACTCTAGTTTCGTTATCTAAATCACCAACAATCTACACAATAACCATAACCATCGTCTCGTAAAGTACTTCTTAAAAATCTCACTATGAAGATAGGAAGATCTAAGATTGTACTTCAAATATCCTATGAGAATCTAACTATGGAGATAGATAGATCTTTTAAGGATTTGGATAAACATCGTATTTTCCTAATCGGAATAATACACATATAAGCACTTAGTAAACACATATATGCCATACATTTGGAAACAAATCAAGTGCACTATGAATCACCCCAAAACATTTGAAAACGGTAAAAGAGGGGAACTATGTACTCGCCTGGGATTGCGTATAGTTCTTGTTCAAGTGATATAACAAAGCTCAAAGGATCAAAAGTTCAAGTGTCGAAGTGGTTCCTAGTGTAACGGATACTATGTTAGTGTATCGGGACACGAATCGAAGAAACGGATAGAATTAGGTATTGTAAACCAAATGAGTATTGGAACTCATGTGATATGGTTTAACAAAGCCTACATTCTAAATCGGAACCTATCCTAAGTGCTTACGACCCGTTATGACCCATTAAGGTAGCTTACGCTACTTTAACGCGTCGTTCGCGCGAAAGCGCGTTCGAGACGCCTAACTAGTCCTATGACAAGTATTATATGCCTTAACATATCTAATTATGTTACATAATCAGTTTAGATGTCAAGATATTGGTTACATATGCTTAAAATGAAATTATGCGCAAAAAGGGCATTTTGGTCATTTTCCTAAGGCATACAAAACTACTTATCATACAACTAACTAAACGATGTGACCATAAGGTATAACCTCGGAAGGTTATTCCCTATACAACAATGGTCACTAAATATGTTTGGTCAGATCTTAACGATCGACCAAACAGGTCGGGTTCGAAACTCTAAGCGGTTGTTTAGACCGCTTATCTTACGACCCTACATAAGCACTAAACTAAAAGTGACGAGTTAAACATGTTAAAACATGTTTAACTAAGTTAGAAAACAAGTTTGATATTAAAACAAAGTGTTTTGATACCCAAAGATAGCTTCGTTGCAAAATACGCATAAACACGTATTTTGACCGAAACTATGACTCGTCACTACGCCTAATCAACGTGGTAATCAGTAGGTATAGTCACAGGGGACTATAACCATAGTGATTACGCTCACGTTGCAAAGTTCAAACAAACTTTGTGTTGACAAATTCATGGTCAAAGCAGAAAGTCAAACACTGTTTGACTTTCATGCTTGAAAAACATAAACAAGCATGAAAGAAACTTACAAAAGGTCCAAGAAATGAAGATTTGAACTCAAAATTCTTAGGTATGAAGATTCACAAGTGAGAGCTTCAACTTAGAGAAGGAATTGAGATCAAATGTGAGGAATTCCAAATGAAGCAAGTGGGTATTTATAGAAAGTATGGATCAAGGAGATCATTCCAAGTGTTTAGAAGGTGAAATCTTGACCCTACATGTGTAGAACATGGTTTCTAATACCATGGGAACTTGAAAACCAGCTCCATGTATTGCAAAAGTTACAAAAAGGACCCTGAACTTCGAGTCGGTTGCAGAAAACAGGCCTGCTGTTGCTGAAACAAGATTTCTGTCCAGCTATAGGCATCGCGTCGCGCCACAGCAAAGGCCTTTTGCTGTCACCGGGGCCACGACATAGGCTGAAGTTTCAAAATTGGCAGAACAGGCCCCTGCACACATTTTAATGCATTTTCGACGCGTTTAAGCCCCATTAACCCATTTTCAAGGCTCTATAATGAAGTTAAAGCATAGGGGACTTGAAATATGCTTGAAAATATCTCGGGTGTCGGTTCGTTCGGTCGTACGATCGCGTTTTGCGGTTAATTACGACGGAAGTCGTAACGTACGCGAAAACGATCCAAATTGTGCGACAAATAATATTTTTGCATTCCTATCACTAAAATAAAATATTTTAGTGATTACAAAAATTTATGGATGTCCGGATATGGTCAGAACGTAAGATATGCGCGTAAATGCAAACTTACGCAGTTTTTGACGCTTTTAGTCCCTATAGATCAAATAAGCATATTTTCGCATAACAAACCCCTCAAAGCCTATTTCTAAGCTATGTAAAGGATATTTAGGGTACGTTTAGCATATGATCAAGTTCCGAAATGTTCGTTACTATACGAATCAGAATATTTTCGCAGTTTGACGCAAATAGTCCCTGAGAGTGAATAAACTTGTTTTCGACACACCAAAGCCTTCGAAACTTATTTATAAGTTATATAAAAGTTATTTAAGGTATGTTAAGCCTATGTCACTATTCCAGAGTGTTTACCGCATTAAACTAATTACGTTTACACATCAGTTTGCGTATAACTTTCTAGAAAGCGATTTAAAGCTTGAAATTGAACTTAAAATCAAAACGCGAAATTATCAAACATAAAAAGAAAACATTGAGACCAAAAACTCATGTTTCTTTGATAAAAGATATTGTTATACATCGTGCGGTGTTTACGGAGCACAAGTGTCACACATAAGTTTTGTTTTATTGAGTTTAACAATATCCATTGTTTTAGAGAATACAATTATTGCACAACAATTGTCTTGTAGGTTTTAAGTCACTAAGGCCCAAGTCCGCCCTATGTGAAGCATGCTCAAAGTCAAACGTAAACACCTGAAACACATGTGAAAATAGGTACATCAGCATAAAAATGCCTGTGAGTAACATAGGTTTTGTTGTTGAGGATTCATGGCTTTGATTTTGTTAAAAGAAATGTTTAACTGAAAAGTAGCCATGAACCTTTGTAAAAATGTTTTCTTTTGTAAAATCATATGAAAATCGATGTGAAAATCAAATGATTTAAAAGAAATAATGCATGGTTAAATACGTAACCAAATGATGTCTTTTATAAAACGATATCATGTCTTTGTATAAAATGTGTCATGTCTTTGTATAAAAAGTATCATGTTCTTGTACAAAATATGTTATATGTAAAACAACACCTTGTGAAACTATGTCATGTCTTTGTATAAAATGTATCATGTCTTTGTCTTTGTCGAAGTGGTTTAAATAACACTACGATATGTAATATCATAAAAGCACTTATATATAGGAAGTACCAGCGGCGTATCCACCATGCTTTTATCATATTACACACGTCTCGTTATTTAAATCACTTATCAATAATCACCAAAATGTCTTGTTTAAACCAATGTCAAAATGTTATGTGTAAACAATATCCAATGTCAAATGTAAACCATGTCTTGTATAATCAAATGTCTTGTATGGCAAGTAAAAAGTATTTACTCCGACCATATGTATAATGTCAATGTGTAACCAAATGTCATGTATGGTGAATAGAGAGTATTTACTCAAACCATATGTATAATGTGCAAAACAATGTCTTTGAATAAACCTAAGTTTAAATCAAAAGTTATGTTTTGCAAAACCAAGGCTTTTATCGATATTAACATTTATACGGTTTGTTAACGAATACATCCAAGCCTTGTCGTCTATCAGATAAACCCTAATAAAGACAAAGGTTTATCAATGTTCATTGGGTTCTGTCATTCCCCAGATGGATACTTCCAAACAAACTAGGAAGCGGGAATGAGGTTATCAAACCTATGGTAAACCATACATACTACCGGTCGGCGGCATAATGTTAATTGTCACACCCCGACCGCGTAAAACAACAAACCACGATGGAAACGTCGGGGAGTGGAGCGACAGAATTATTGTTTCACAACACATGGTACTTAAAGATTTCATTTTATTAATTAAAGCGTTTACATTGTCTTTGCATTAACGAAAACATAACATAATTAGACTGTCTTTTAAGTCACTAAGGCCCGAGTCCGCCTAAGTGTAGAACAATCAACATCATACATTAGCACCTGAAACACATGTGAAAATAGGTATGTCAGCATAAAATGCCTGTGAGATACATAGGTTTTGTTGATGAATGATTCATGACTTGTAGTTAAAAGAAATGTTTAACAAAAAGTAGTCATGAACCTTGTAAAATGTTTTCTTTTATAAAATCATGTGAAAATCGATATGAAAATCAGATGATATAAAAGAATAATGCATGGTTAAATAAATAACCAAGTAAAAATGAGTTTGTATAAAATATGTCATTTGTAAAACAATGTCTTGTGAAAATATGTCATTTGTATAAAATGTATCATGTCCTTGTCGAAGTGGTTTAGATAACACTACGATATGTAATATCATAAAAGCACTTATATATAGGAAGTACCAGTGGCGTATCCACCATGCTTTTATCATATTACACACGCCTCGTTATTTAAATCACTTATCAATAACCACCAAAAATGTCTTGTTTAAACCAATGTCATAATGTTTATGTGTAAACAATGTCCAAATGTCAAATGTAAACCATGTCTAGTATAATCAAATGTAATGTATATCAAGTAAAAAGTATTTACTCAAACCATATGTATAATGTCAATGTGTAAACAAATGTCATGTATGGTGAATAAAAAGTATTTACTCAATACCATATGTAAAATGTACAAAACAATATCTTTGAATAAACCTAAGTTTAAATCAAAAGTTGTGCTTTGCAAAACCAATGCTTTATGGATACAAACATTTATGCAGTAATGTTTATCGCATACATTCAAGCTTTGAGACCGTCGGATAAACCCTTAACAAGTTAAAGGTTTATCAATTATGTATAGCGGATTCTGTCATTCCCTCCTTCCAAACAAACCTAAAAAGTCGGGAACGGGATTTGTCAAGTCCTATGGTACCATTACATACTACCGAGCGGCGTGATCAATGTTAATGAATGTATTATTGTCCCGTTAAACATACCAAATGTCATACCAATGTAAGCATGTAATGTGAAAACCATCTACTAAGTATGCTAAGTAAACATACATAGTAGAAATGTTCATAAAATCAATGTATCCATATGCTGAGTAAACATATGCAACAAAAGTGTCTTATGAAATCAATGTGCTAGCATGCTCAGTCAACATACATAGCAAAACATAATTGAAATCATGTACTATATGCATACTAGTTGAACATAGCATGTTTATGTCATAAAAAGCAATGAAAGCATGGAAGTAACAAGTATGCACATGTATATCACCCCCAAATATTTGAAAGCGGTAAAAGAGGGGACTATGTACTCACTTGGGATTGCTTATTAGTTGTGGAATTAAGACCAAATAAAGTTTCAATGATCATGGAATCTAACGGCACCTAATATAGGTAACTACGTTAATAATCAGATCCTAAATCGGGAGATAGGATAGAATGAAGTTCTATAAATCAAATGAGTATTGGAACTCATATGGCATGATTTAATAGACCTAACATTCTGATTAGAAAGTTAACCTAAGTGCTTTTGACCCGTTTCGACTCGTTAAGGTAGTTTAAGCTACTTTAACGCGTCGTTTGCGTAAATCTAAGGTCGGATGGTTATCTATGTCCTACGTCAAGTCTTACATGCCCAATTATGTTTAAATATGTTAATAAATCAGTTTAGATGTCAAAAACTTGATCACATATGCAAAATATGAATTTATGCTCAAAAGGGGCATTTTGGTCATTTTCAATGGGCATAATAACGACTTAACGAATATCTAACCAACCTAAGTGATCATAAGGTACAACCTCAGTAGCTTATTCCCTATACAACTATGATCACTAAATATGTTTGGTCAGATCCTAATGATCGACCAAACGGGTCGGGTTCGAAAGTCTAAGCGGTTGTCGAGACCGCTTGGCTTACGACCCTAAACAAGCACTAAACTAGTAGTGACGAGTTAAACAAGTTAAAACATGTTTAACTAAGTTAAAAACTGATTTGGTATCAAAACAAAGTGGTACTCATTAGGTATAATCACTAGGGATTATAACCATCGTGATTACGATCACGTTGCAAAGTTCAATTGAACTTTGTTTTGACCAATTGTTGATCAAAATTGTTAGTCAAACATGTATAATCGCTAGGGATTAGTCAACTGTTTGACTTTCAGCTTTAAATAGCTGAAAAAAAGACTAAGCCATGAAAGAACACTTACAAGACTCTATGGCTGAAAGATTGAACTAGAAGAACTCAGGCAGGTGGCTCCCAAAGATGGAAATCCTCCACTTAGAGTTCAAGAGAGTAGAAAAGATTGAATGTGCAAAGAATGAGGTGAGGGAGGAGGGTATTTATAGTTGTGGAAGGTTTGTAGGATCATTACATGTGATTATATATTGGCCAAGCAATGAATCATGTCCCTACATGTGTTATGGACAGCTTGCTTACTTGGAGAGGTGTTTACTTGGTGCCCAAAACAAGGAATTTGCATAAAAGCCCCAAAAAATCAAGCTGGCAGCTGAAAACCAAACTTTCTGTCAACAGGGGGATGTCGTGCCCCGTGACAGATACCTCTTAGGCGATCGCAGCCCGCGAAAGATGTAACAGTTTCAAAAATTACCATTTCAGTCCCTGCACACACATTCATGCGTATTTGACGTATTTAACCTCTGTTAAGCCATTTTCAAGGATCTACAAGGACGTCAAAGTGTAGGGGACTTGAAATATGCTTGGAAATATCACGGATGTCGATTCGTTTGGTCGTACGGTCGCGTTATTCGACTAATTACGATGAATCTCGAACGGACGCGAAAACGATCCAAATTAAGCGACGAATGGTATTTTTGCATTCCTATCACTAAAATAAAATATTTTAGTCACTACAAAAATTTTTGGATGTCCGGATGAGGTCAGTACGTAAGATATGCGCGTAAATGCAAATTTACGCAGATTTTGACGCTTTTAGTCCCTGTGATCAAATAAGCGCATTTTCGCACACCGAACCCCTCAAAGCTTATTTCTAAGCTATGTTAAGGTTATTTATGTTATTTTTAGCTTATGATCATGTTTCGGAATGTACGTTGCCATATGAAACGGCAGACTTTTGCAGTTTGACGCAAATAGTCCCTGTGAGCGAATAAACTTGTTTTTGCCATACCAAACCCTTTAAAACTTATTTCTAAGTTATGTAAAGGTTATTTAACGTATGTTAAGATTGTTTCACTATTCTAGAGTGTTTGTCGCGTTAAACTGATTACGTTTACGCATCAGTTTGCGTCTAACTTTCCAGAAAGCGATATAGAGTTTAAAATCGATCAAAAATCAAAACGTGCAAAATGTCAAACATAAATAACAAATATTGGGATCAAAACACATTGTTTTATTGATATTTGAATTGTTCGGAGTTTGTACAATGATTATACAAGCACAGATGTAACAGTCTCCCCTACTTTAGGAAATTTCGTCCCGAAATTTATTTAGAGGAAACTTGTGAGAATAGATGTTGATATTTCACTTTCATTTGATCTTCACATTCCCAAGTAAATTCTGGGCCACGTTTAGATTCCCAGCGAACTTTGACAATAGGTATGCGCTTGCGTTTTAGCTTCTTGACTTCACGGTCCATGATTTCCACAGGTTTCTCAACGAAGTGCATCATGTTATCAACACGAATTTCATCAAGTGGTATGTGGAGGTTCTCATCAGTTAAACACTTTTTGAGATTGGACACGTGGAAAATTGGATGAACATTTCCAAGTTCAGGAGGTAGCTCTAGTCTGTAGGCCACTTTTCCGATTCTTTCAACGATCTTGAATGGTCCAACATATCGTGGTGCAAGTTTTCCTTTCTTTCCAAATCTAATCACACCTTTCCAAGGGGATACCTTGAGTAGGACATGATCACCGACTTGAAATTCTAAGGGCTTGCATCGTAGATACGCGTAACTCTTTTGACGGCTTCTAGTTGTCTGTAGGTTATCGCGAATCTTCTTGACCTTATATGTAGTCTCTAGAATGAGTTCAGGTCTAGTAAGCTGAGCTTCACCTATCTCATTCTAGCCGACCGGTGAATGACATTTTCGACCGTATAAAGCCTCGAAAGGAGCCATGTTGATGCTAGAGTGATAACTATTGTTGTAGGAGAATTTGATCAACGGTAGATGCGAATCCCAACTACCACCAAAATCGATCACACAAGCTCTAAGCATATCCTCTAGTGTCTGGATTGTTCTCTCAGATTGACCATCCGTTTGCGGATGATAAGCTGTGCTCAAATTAAGTTGGGTTCTCATTGCAGATTGCATGGTTCTCCAAAAGTGAGACGAGAATCAAGCATCTCTATCAGATATAATGTTCAAAGGAACACCATGTCAGGATACAATCTCATCCACATAGATTTTAGCAAGTTTTTCAGCAGATAGATCCTCACGGATCGGCAAGAAATGTGCTGACTTAGTAAGACAATCAACAATTACCCAAATGGCATCATGACCTCTATTAGTACGTGGCAGCTTGGTAATGAGATCCATAGAAATGTTTTCCCATTTCCAAACTGGTATCTCTGGTTGCTCCAATAATCCAGAGGGATGTTGATGTTCAACCTTAACCTTAAGACAAGTAAGGCATTTGGAAACATATAAGGCAATGTCTTTCTTCATACACGGCCACCAATATTGGGTTCGAAGATCCTTATACATTTTATCTGCATCAGGATGAATAGAATAACGAGACTTATGAGCTTCATTCATTAGCAAGGTGCGGAGATTGTCTTGACTTGGGACCCACAAACGGCCCATGAAATAATATAGCCCAAAGTCTTTCAGTTCAAGCTCAGGCTTAATATGATATGGTAATTCCTTACCCATCAATTTTTGTGTAACACAAGTATGTTGAGCCTGAGAAATGCGGGTTTGAATATCAGATCGAACCTGAACACAATGAAGCTTGACACGTTCCTTATGACTCAATGCGTCAGCCACGACATTCGCCTTACCAGGATGGTAGCGAATTTTGCAATCATAGTCGTTTAGAATTTCTACCCAACGTCGTTGCCTCATGTTGAGTTCTTTCTGATTGAAAATATGCTGGAGACTTTTATGGTCAGTAAACACTACACATTTTGTACCATACAGGTAGTGTCTCCAGATTTTGAGAGCAAAAACTACTGCACCTAACTCAAGATCATGAGTCGTGTAGTTTTTCTCGTGTACCTTCTGCTGTCTTAATGCATAGGCTATGACTTTGTTTCTTTGCATGAGAACGCAGCCAAGCCCTAAGTTGTGTGCATCATAATATACGACAAAATCGTCATTGCCCTCAGGTAAAGATAAGATAGGTGCATTGCAGAGTTTTTGTTTCAAGGTCTGAAAAGCTTCTTCCTGTTTGGATCCCCACTCAAAATGTTTATTCTTTTGAGTTAAAGAAGTGAGAGGAACCGCAATCTTGGAGAATTTTTCAATAAAACGGCGGTAATAACCCGCGAGACCAAGAAATGAACGAACCTCGGTAGGAGTAGTAGGTGTATCCCAATCCTTAATCGCACTGATTTTGGCTGGATCTACATGAATACCTTGTTCGTTGACGATGTGTCCTAAAAATTGAACTTCCATAAGCCAAAATTCGCACTTGGAGAATTTGGCGAAAAGTTGTTCTTTCTTTATGTAACATCTGTGCCTGTAATCATTGTGAACAGTTCAGTTATCAATAAAACAATGTTATTTGATCCCAATGTTTGTTTGGTTATGTTTTACATTTTTCATGTTTTGACTTTTGTTCAATTTCAAACTCTACATCGCTTTCTGGAGAATTATACGCAAACTGGTGCGTAAACGTAATCAGTTTAATGCGACAAATACTCCGGAACATCAACATATTCTTAACATACCTTAAATAACCTTTACATAACTTAGAAATAAGTTTTAAAGGCTTTGGTATGGCAATAACAAGTTAATTCGCTTACAGGGACTAAACTTGACAAACTGCGAAAGTATGCTAATTTGAACTGTAACGAAAATTCCGGAACATGACCATAAGTTAAACATACCATAAATATCCTTTACATAGCTTATAAATAGGCTTTGAGGGGTTCGGTGTGCTAAAATAAACTTTTGGGTCATTCAGGGACTAAAAGTGCCAAAAAGTGCATAAGTTTGCACTTTCGCGCATAACTTACGTTCTGAATACATCCAGACATCCAAAAATTTATGTAAGCATTATAACATTATGCTTTAGTGTTTGGCTTGTCAAAAATCCATTCGTCGCGTCATTTGAATCGTTTTTCGCGCTTATGCGCATTCCGTCGTAATTAACCGAACATCGCGATCGTACGACCAAACGAACCGACATCCGAGATATTTTTGAGCACATTTTAAGTTCCCTTTACTTTAACTTCATTTTAGAGCTTTGAAATGGGGTTAACGGGCCTTAAACGCGTCGGAAATGGCCTTATTACACTACAGGGACCAAAACTGCCATTTCTGCAAAGTCACTGGCTTACGGACCGTAAGACATACCCTTACGGTCCGTAAGGGGTCTGCAGAACATCAGAAGCTTCCGTACAGCCTATTTCCAGCTGTCGTGCACTCCCAAACCCCTTTCCACCTGTTGATTTCTTATGGTGGGTGGCCAATTAACCTACCACAACTTTCCAACAAGTGTACCCCTTAGATTCGATCACGGTTTCCAAGAAACGATCCTAACGGTTCGGGAAATCCTATAAATACCCACATCCCCCAACTTCAAAACCCACTAGAATCTGATTTGAGAAGCTCTAAGTTGAAACCTTTGTTTCATACCTGAGCTACTTGAATCAAGATTAGCATTCGGGGACCCTTCGTAAGTATTCCTTCATTCTTTTATTGCTTTTCGAGTCCGAAAGTCAAACCTTGTTTGACTTTCTGCGTTGACCAGTTTATGGTCAATGCGAAGTTCGTTTGAACTTCCTAACGTGATTGTAATCACGATGGTTATAGTCCCTTGTGACTATGCCTACTGATTACCACGTTGTCTAGGGTCGTAAGGGTAGGCGATCTAATAAATCGCTTATGCCTTCGAACCCGACCCATTTGGTCGATCATTAGGATCCGACCAAATACATTAGGTGACCATAGTAGGTAGGGAATAACCTTCCGAGGTTATACCTTATGGTCACGACGTTTAAGTAGTTGTATGATAGGTAGTTTATATGCCTTAGGTAAATTACCAAAATACCCCTTTGATGCCAAAATTCATTATAAACACATGTGACATAACTTTTGACATCTAAACTGATTTGGCGCCAATATTAGGCATGTTAAGGCATATTCTACTTGTCATAGGACTAGTTAGGCGGTCCGAACGCGTTTCACGCGAACGACGCGTTAAAGTAGCATAAGCTACCTAAACGGGTCGTAATGGGTCGTAAGCACTTATGTTAGGTTTCATTTAGTATGTAGGCTTTGTTAAACCATATTACACGAGTCTCCATACTAGTTTGGTTTATGAACCCTCATTCTATCCAATCCTCCGATTTGGGTCCGGTTTATTAACATAGTTACCTATATTAGGTGCCGTTTGATTCCGTGATATCTAGCATTTCTTGGTGGTTATCTTAGGACTTCTGAGCAATATCAAGTGAGTACATAGACCCCTCTTTTACTGTTTTCAAACTGTTTTGGGGTGAAACACATGTGCCTACTTGTTACTTTCATGCTTTCCTGTTTTCACATCATATACATGCTATGTTCATTAGTACATTTATAGTACATGATTTCATTGTGTTCATGCTATGTATGTCCATTGTGTGCATACTTAGTACATTGTTTTACATTACATTTCATGCTATGTATGTCCATTGTGTGCATACTTAGTACATTGTTTTACATTACATTTCATGCTATGTATGTCCATTGTGTGCATACTTAGTACATTGTTTTACATTACATTTCATACTAAGTATGTCCATTGTGTGCATACTTAGTACATTGTTTTACATTACATTTCATGCTATGTATGTCCATTGTGTGCATACTTAGTACATTTGTTTCACGTCATATACTATGTATGTCCACTTGTTACATACTTAGTACAGTTGTTTTCATAACATGCTTACATTTTGGTATGACATTTGGGTTGTTTACAATGGAACAATACATTCATTAACATTAGCTACGCCGTTCGTTAGTAGGTAGTGGTACCATAGGAATTGACAACTCCCGTTCCGGACATCCTGGGTAGGTTTGGATGAAAGGAATGACCGAATTCGATACACATAACTTAGATAAACCTTTAATTTGTTTAAGGGTTTATCGCCACAGTCTCAAGGCTTGGATGTATGCATTTTCACAATACCGCATAAATGTTTGTATCAGTATAGCATGCATTTGTTCCACAAAACATAACTTTGATTTAAACCATGTTTTACTTCAATACCTTGTTTTTGTGCATTTTACATATGGTTTAGTTGATATATTTCACTTACCATACATGATATTTTTGGGTACTCATTACATGATCTACATTAAACATAAACATTTTGACATTGATATACACATTTAGTGGTTTACATTGGACATAGAAATTTCGATATGGTTTACACATTAACACATGACAATTCATTTATACATAAACAATTTACATTGGTGGTTGGTTTGAGTAAGTGATTTGAGTAACGAGGCGTGTGTAATATGATACAAGCATGGTGGATACGCCGCTGGTACTTCCTATATATAAGTGTTTGTATGACATTACATGTCGTAGCGTTACTTAAATCATTTCAATATTTGATATATTACGTTTTACATAAACAACTTATTATCACAAGACATTGATTTACAAAACAACTTATCTTATACAAACTCATTTTTACTTGGTTATTCATTTAACCTTACATTATTCTCTTATTTATACATATCATCGCTTTTTGAATGATTTACAAAACAAAACAAATTACAAGATTCATGACTGACTTTTGTTAAACGATTTCTTTCTTAACTTAAGTCATGAATCCTATTTTCACAAAACCTATGTATCTCACAGGCATTTTTATGCTGACGTACCTATTTTCGCATGTGTTTTCAGGAGCTGTTGCTTAGGATGATGATCGAGACACACTTAGGCGGACCTGTGCCTTAGTGACTTAAAATGAAGCAAGAACTAGTTAATTTATGTTAAGAACTCTTTATTTTCCTATTTTGAGACAATGTAACACTCTTGTTTGATAAATAAAATATAACTTTGTATGCCATGGTTATGAAACAATAATTCTGTTACAACACTCCCCGACGTTTCCGCCACGTTTTGTATGTTCTACGTGGTCGGGGTGTGACAGAAGAGTTGGTATCAGAGCCAATGGTTATAGGGAATTAGGTTATTAGTAATTCTTTGACCTAGACTATAACCTTTCTAGGACCCTAACATGAGTTATCTTGTGTTTAGATTTTTTTTAAAACATGCATTTCACCTATCCTTAGGTGATTATCAAAACAAGAACCCAATTTTTCCGAAACGATTTTTGAAAAACAATCATCTGTTTTTGGATGATTTATTACAAGGTTTTGAACCCTCTATTGTAAGGTTTTGAACCCTCTATTGTAAGGTTTTGAACCCTCTGTTATATGGTTTTGAACCCCTTTGAGTTTTCAAAATCTCGTCAAGGTTTTGGGTTTTAAATAATGTGAACACGTGCAAACTGGAAGGGTGAATGCCTGTACCCTGGGTTTTCTGTCTAAGGCTAGAGTGTTCGTATAAATCCACATAATCGGACCAGTCACTCTTACCTGGGAACTCTTGGGGTGAGTGTTCACTTATAGGCGAGCATGTCTTCGCGATACATTATTTTTGACCCATTTACTTTGATTAGTCACTGTGTGTCGTTTGTTTGCTTTGTGATGCGAACAAATGACCACCATCTTTGCTATTGTTGATTTTGTTTCATCTCATTCTCTTCATCCAATCGTCTTACTCGTTTCCTTTCATGTTTTCCTCTTTTAGAATGCCTCCTCGACGTGAAAACCAGATAGCGACTGCCGAACTGGCAGAAATCATTGCGCAGCAAATGGCTGCTCAATTCCCAAACCTCTTTGCTCAATGGAACCAAGCCAACAACAACAACAATGCTCCCTGCAAATACAAGGATTTTAACTCGGCTAAACCACTCAAGTTTAGCGGTTCTGAAGGAGCGACTGGGCTTCTTCAATGGTTCGAGAGCATTGAGAATACTTTCCGCCACGTGCAGTGTCCTGACAATCGCAAGGTCGAGTTTTCTTCGAGTGTGTTTCAGAAGAAGGCTCTCACATGGTGGAACGGGGTTATGAGAGACCGTGGTGCAGAAGTTGCTCTAGCACAAACTTGGGCTGAACTTAGGGCCCTTATGATGAGGGAGTTCTGTCCTCGTCATGAACAGCGAGCTTTGGAAAGAGAGTTCGATGACTTGAAACAAGACAGTGGCGAGCACAGGGCATATACTGATAGATTTGAGGAGTTGAGTCTGCTTTGCCCAACAATGGTTTCCCCACTCGACAAGGCTATCGAAAGGTACATCGACGGCCTACCTGACTCAGTGCAAGACATCATTACTGGTAGTAACCCTGCCACACTCCATCAGGCTATCGAGTTAGCAGCGACATTGACTGAGTCGCAGATTCGGAAGAATAAGTTACACAGGAAGGGTGACAAGGGCAAGAAACAGTCGTCTGACAAGGAAGATAGCAAGAAAGGTCAAAACAAGAATGGAAAGGATTCTGGTTCATCGAAAAGGGCAAGGAAGCGTAAGGCTTCCCAAAACTATGATGTCACTGCCCAAGCTAAACATGCAGCTCCCAACCAACCCGCACAGCCTCCAACGAAGAAGCCCTATTCAGGGAATGCACCTTTGTGCAATAGATGCAACAGTCATCATCAGCCGCAACATCAGTGCCGTTTCTGTAATAACTGTGGGAAGTCGGGTCATCTTGCCAATGTTTGTCGGTTTGCTCAGAATCAGGCAGTTCAGAACCAAGCCCAACAAGTTGCTCAGCCTCTTGCTCAGCAACAAGGTCAAGCTGCACGACCTCATTTTCCTCCTGGTTCGTGCTATAATTGTGGGGATCTGACCCACTACAGAAACCGGTGCCCAATGCTAGCAAACCAGAATCAGAATCCAAATCAGAATCAAGCTCAGGCTCGAGGTCGAGTCTTCAACATGAATGCTCAAGAGGCACAAGCAGACAACGAAGTGGTGAACGGTACGTTCTTTATTAATAATCAGCCTGCATCTGTTCTCTTTGATTCGGGTGCCGATAAGAGTTTTGTGTCATTGTCTTTTGAGCCAATGCTTCGCGTGTCTAGAACGAAACTAGGTAAACCTTTGACAGTAGAAGTTGCTAGTGGTGAACCCATTGTTCTTGATTCTGTTCTACGCAACTGCCAGTTGAACCTTAACGACCATCTTTTTCCTATCAACCTCACGCCTATGCAACTTGGAAGCTTCGACGTCATTGTGGGTATGGATTGGTTATCCAAGCATCACGCAGAGGTAGTTTGTTTCGAGAAGATCGTTCGTGTGCCGCTTTCGACAGGCGAGATCCTACAGGTTCAAGGAGAGAAACCGTCTGGTGGTCTCAAGCTCATGTCTTGTTTTAAAGCTTGGAAATATATGCGGAAGAACTATGTGGCCTTCTTAGCACATGTTACAGCAGATAAAGGCAAGGGTAAGTCTATTTTAGATATTCCTGTCGTTCGGGATTATTCTGAAGTTTTCCCTGAAGAGTTACCTGGTCTACCCCCAGCACGCCAAGTCGAGTTCCGCATTGATCTCGTACCCGGTGCAAATCCCATTGCCAGAGCTCCATATCGTCTTGCACCATCTGAGATGCAAGAGTTGTCTAAGCAGCTTCAGGAGCTCTCTGACAAAGGTTTTATACGTCCTAGCTTTTCACCTTGGGGTGCTCCCGTTCTTTTTGTCAAGAAGAAGGATGGATCCTTTAGGATGTGTATCGATTATCGTGAGCTTAACAAGCTTACCATCAAGAATCGATATCCCCTACCTCGCATTGATGATCTCTTTTATCAGTTACAAGGCGCTTCTTATTTTTCGAAGATCGATCTGCGATCTGGATATCATCAACTTCGTGTGCATGAAGAAGATATTCCCAAGACAGCGTTCCGCACTCGTTATGGGCATTATGAGTTCACAGTCATGCCATTTGGTTTGACTAATGCTCCTGCTGTTTTCATGGACTTAATGAATAGGATCTGCAAGCCTTATTTGGATCAGTTCGTCATTGTTTTTATTGATGACATCTTGATATACTCTAAGACGCGAGCTGATCACGAGCAACATCTTTGTCTTACTCTGGAACTCCTAAAGAAAGAGCAACTTTTCGCCAAATTCTCCAAGTGCGAATTTTGGCTTAAAGAAGTTCAATTTTTGGGGCATATTATCAACGAACAAGGTATTCATGTAGATCCCTCCAAGATCAGTGCGATTAAGGATTGGGATACGCCTACTACTCCTACTGAAGTTCGTTCTTTTCTTGGTCTAGCGGGTTATTGCCGCCGCTTCATTGAGAACTTCTCAAAGATTGCAGTTCCTCTAACTGCTCTAACTCAGAAGAACAAGCCCTTTGACTGGGGATTCAAACAAGAGGAAGCCTTTCAAAACTTGAAGCAGAAGCTTTGCGACGCGCCTGTTCTGACTTTGCCTGAGGGCAATGATGATTTCATCGTTTATTGCGATGCATCTAAATTGGGTCTTGGCTGTGTCCTGATGCAAAGGAACAAAGTCATAGCATATGCATCGAGGCAGTTGAAGATACATGAGAAGAACTACACCACTCATGATCTTGAGTTGGGTGCAGTTGTCTTCGCTCTTAAGATCTGGAGACACTATTTGTACGGTACAAAATGTGTGGTTTTCACGGACCACAAAAGTCTTCAACATATCTTCAATCAGAAAGAACTCAACATGAGGCAACGACGTTGGGTCGAGCTTCTAAACGACTATGACTGCGAAATTCGCTACCATCCTGGAAAGGCGAATGTCGTAGCCGATGCATTGAGTCGTAAGGAACGTACTAAGCTTCATTGTGTTCGTGTTCAATCTGTTATCCAAGCTCGATCCGATATCCAGGCACGCATTTCTCAGGCTCAACAATCTTGCGTTTCACAAGGTTTAATGGATAAGGAATTTCCCTATCACATAACACCTGATCTGGAACTGAAGGACAATGGATCGTATTACTTCATGGACCGTTTGTGGGTCCCAAGCCAAGATAACCTTCGCACCTTGCTTATGGATGAAGCCCATAAGTCTCGTTATTCTGTTCATCCTGGCTCAGATAAGATGTATAAGGATCTTCGTATTCAGTATTGGTGGCCTGGTATGAAGAAAGACATTGCCTTATACGTATCAAAATGCCTTACTTGTCTTAAGGTTAAGGCTGAACATCAACGTCCTTCGGGTTTATTGGTGCAACCAGAGATCCCAGTTTGGAAATGGGAAAACATTACTATGGATCTCATTACTAAACTTCCGTGCACTAAGAAAGGTCATGATGCCATCTGGGTAGTCGTTGATCGTCTTACCAAGTCAGCGCATTTCTTGCCAATCCGTGAGGATTTTTCTGCTGACAAACTTGCAAAAATCTATGTGGATGAAATTGTGGCTCGACATGGTGTTCCTTTGAACATCATTTCTGACAGAGATGCTCGTTTCACTTCGCATTTTTGGAGAACCATGCAATCTGCTATGGGGACCCAACTTAATCTGAGCACCGCTTATCATCCGCAAACAGATGGTCAATCTGAGAGAATAATCCAGACTCTGGAGGATATGCTTAGAGCTTATGTGATCGACTTTGGCGGTAGTTGGGATTCACATCTTCAGTTGATTGAATTCTCCTACAACAACAGTTATCACTCCAGCATCAACATGGCTCCTTTCGAGGTTCTCTATGGTCGAAAATGTCATTCACCAGTCTGCTGGAATGAGATCGGCGAGGCTCAGCTTACTAGACCTGCCCTCATTTTAGAGACAACTGACAAGATTAAGAAAGTTCGTGATAACCTTCAGACAGCTAGAATCCGTCAAAAGAGTTACGCAGACCCAAAACGCAAGCCCTTGGAATTTCAAGTCGGTGATCGAGTATTACTTAAGGTCTCACCTTGGAAAGGTGTGATCAGATTTGGAAAGAAAGGAAAACTTGCACCTAGATACGTTGGACCATTCAAGATCATCGAAAGAATCGGTAAGGTAGCCTACAGACTTGAGTTACCTCCTGAACTTGGAAATGTTCATCCAACTTTTCACGTGTCCAATCTCAAGAGGTGTTTAGCTGATGAGAACCTCCACATACCGCTTGACGAAATTCGTGTTGACAAAACACTGAAATTTGTTGAGAAGCCAGTGGAAATCATGGAACGTGAAGTCAAGTGGCTTAAACGCAAGCGCATTCCTTTGGTCAAAGTTCGCTGGGAAGCTAAACGTGGACCCGAGTTTACTTGGGAACGCGAAGATCAAATGAAGGCGAAATATCCGCATCTTTTCCCACGAGTTTCCTCTAAATAAATTTCGGGACGAAATTTCCACAAGTAGGGGAGACTGTAACATCTGTGCCTGTAATCATTGTGAACAGTTCAGTTATCAATAAAACAATGTTATTTGATCCCAATGTTTGTTTGGTTATGTTTTACATTTTTCATGTTTTGACTTTTGTTCAATTTTAAACTCTACATCGCTTTCTGGAGAATTATACGCAAACTGGTGCGTAAACGTAATCAGTTTAATGCGACAAATACTCCGGAACATCAACATATGCTTAACATACCTTAAATAACCTTTACATAACTTAGAAATAAGTTTTAAAGGCTTTGGTATGGCAATAACAAGTTAATTCGCTTACAGGGACTAAACTTGACAAACTGCGAAAGTATGCTAATTTGAACTGTAACGAACATTCTGGAACATGACCATAAGTTAAACATACCATAAATATCCTTTACATAGCTTAGAAATAGGCTTTGAGGGGTTCGGTGTGCTAAAATAAACTTTTGGGTCATTCAGGGACTAAAAGTGCCAAAAAGTGCATAAGTTTGCACTTTCGCGCATAACTTACGTTCTGAATACATCCGGACATCCAAAAATTTATGTAAGCATTATAACAATATGCTTTAGTGTTTGGCTTGTCAAAAATCCATTCGTCGCGTCATTTGGATCGTTTTTCGCCCTTATGCGCATTCCGTCGTAATTAACCGAACATCGCGATCGTACGACCAAACGAACCGACATCCGAGATATTTTTGAGCACATTTTAAGTTCCCTTTACTTTAACTTCATTTTAGAGCTTTGAAATGGGGTTAACGGGCCTTAAACGCGTCGGAAATGGCCTTATTACACTACAGGGACCAAAACTGCCATTTCTGCAAAGTCACTGGCTTACGGACCGTAAGACATACCCTTACGGTCCGTAAGGGGTCTGCAGAACATCAGAAGCTTCCGTACAGCCTGTTTCCAGCTGTCGTGCACTCCCAAACCCCTTTCCACCTGTTGATTTCTTATGGTGGGTGGCCAATTAACCTACCACAACTTTCCAACAAGTGTACGCCTTAGATTCGATCACGGTTTCCAAGAAAAGATCCTAACGGTTTGGGAAATCCTATAAATACCCACATCCCCCAACTTCAAAACCCACTAGAATCTGATTTGAGAAGCTCTAAGTTGAAACCTTTGTTTCATACCTGAGCTACTTGAATCAAGATTAGCATTCGGGGACCCTTCGTAAGTATTCCTTCGTTCTTTTATTGCTTTTCGAGTCCGAAAGTCAAACCTTGTTTGACTTTCTGCGTTGACCAGTTTATGGTCAATGCGAAGTTCGTTTGAACTTCGCAACGTGATTGTAATCACGATGGTTATAGTCCCTTGTGACTATGCCTACTGATTACCACGTTGTCTAGGGTCGTAAGGGTAGGCGATCTAATAAATCGCTTATGCCTTCGAACCCGACCCATTTGGTCGATCATTAGGATCTGACCAAATACATTAGGTGACCATAGTAGGTAGGGAATAACCTTCCGAGGTTATACCTTATGGTCACGACGTTTAAGTAGTTGTATGATAGGTAGTTTATATGCCTTAGGTAAATTACCAAAATACCCCTTTGATGCCAAAATTCATTATAAACACATGTGACATAACTTTTGACATCTAAACTGATTTTGCGACAATATTTGGCATGTTAAGGCATATTCTACTTGTCATAGGACTAGTTAGGCGGTCCGAACGCGTTTCACGTGAACGACGCGTTAAAGTAGCATAAGCTACCTAAACGGGTCGTAATGGGTCGTAAGCACTTATGTTAGGTTTCATTTAGTATGTAGGCTTTGTTAAACCATATTACACGAGTCTCCATACTCGTTTGGTTTACGAACCCTCATTCTATCCGATCCTCCGATTTGGGTCCGGTTTATTAACATAGTTACCTATATTAGGTGCCGTTTGATTCCGTGATCTCTAGCATTGCTTGGTGGTTATCTTAGGACTTCTGAGCAATCTCAAGTGAGTACATAGACCCCTCTTTTACTGTTTTCAAACTGTTTTGGGGTGAAACACATGTGCCTACTTGTTACTTTCATGCTTTCCTGTTTTCACATCATATACATGCTATGTTCATTAGTACATTTATAGTACATGATTTCATTGTGTTCATGCTATGTATGTCCATTGTGTGCATACTTAGTACATTGTTTTACATTACATTTCATGCTATGTATGTCCATTGTGTGCATACTTAGTACATTGTTTTACATTACATTTCATGCTATGTATGTCCATTGTGTGCATACTTAGTACATTGTTTTACATTACATTTCATACTATGTATGTCCATTGTGTGCATACTTAGTACATTGTTTTACATTACATTTCATGCTATGTATGTCCATTGTGTGCATACTTAGTACATTTGTTTCACGTCATATACTATGTATGTCCACTTGTTAAATACTTAGTACAGTTGTTTTCATAACATGCTTACATTTTGGTATAACATTTGGGTTGTTTACAATGGAACAATACATTCATTAACATTAGCTACGCCGTTCGTTAGTAGGTAGTGGTACCATAGGAATTGACAACTCCCGTTCCGGACATCCTGGGTAGGTTTGGATGAAAGGAATGACCGAATTCGATACACATAACTTAGATAAACCTTTAATTTGTTTAAGGGTTTATCGCCACAGTCTCAAGGCTTGGATGTATGCATTTTCACAATACCGCATAAATGTTTGTATCAGTATAGCATGCATTTGTTCCACAAAACATAACTTTGATTTAAACCATGTTTTACTTCAATACCTTGTTTTTGTGCATTTTACATATGGTTTAGTTGATATATTTCACTTACCATACATGATATTTTTGGGTACTCATTACATGATCTACATTAAACATAAACATTTTGACATTGATATACACATTTAGTGGTTTACATTGGACATAGAAATTTCGATATGGTTTACACATTAACACATGACAATTCATTTATACATAAACAATTTACATTGGTGGTTGGTTTGAGTAAGTGATTTGAGTAACGAGGCGTGTGTAATATGATACAAGCATGGTGGATACGCCGCTGGTACTTCCTATATATAAGTGTTTGTATGACATTACATGTCGTAGCGTTACTTAAATCATTTCAATATTTGACATATTACGTTTTACATAAACAACTTATTATCACAAGACATTGATTTACAAAACAACTTATCTTATACAAACTCATTTTTACTTGGTTATTCATTTAACCTTACATTATTCTCTTATTTATACATATCATCGCTTTTTGAATGATTTACAAAACAAAACAAATTACAAGATTCATGACTGACTTTTGTTAAATGATTTCTTTCTTAACTTAAGTCATGAATCCTATTTTCACAAAACCTATGTATCTCACAGGCATTTTTATGCTGACGTGCCTATTTTCGCATGTGTTTTCAGGAGCTGTTGCTTAGGATGATGATCGAGACACACTTAGGCGGACCTGTGCCTTAGTGACTTAAAATGAAGCAAGAACTAGTTAATTTATGTTAAGAACTCTTTATTTTCCTGTTTTGAGACAATGTAACACTCTTGTTTGATAAATAAAATATAACTTTGTATGCCATGGTTATGAAACAATAATTCTGTTACAACACTCCCCGACGTTTCCGCCACGTTTTGTATGTTCTACGTGGTCGGGGTGTGACACTTTAGGAGTTCCATTGTAAGACGGAGATGTTGTTCATGATCAGCTCGTGCTTGGAATAGATCAAAAGGTCATCAATGAAAACAATGATGAACTTGTCCAAATAAGACTTACAAATCCTATTCATCAAGTCCATGAAAACAACATGAGCATTAGTTAAACCAAAGGGCATAACAGTGAACTCATAATGACCATATCTTATGCGAAAAGCTGTCTTGGGAATATCTTCTTTGAGTACGCGAAGCTGATGATACCCAGAACGTAGATCAATCTTTGAAAAGCAAGTAGCACCCTGTAACTGATCAAAGAGATCATCAATGCGAGGTAGTGGATATTGATTCTTGATGGTGAGCTTGTTGAGCTCACGGTAATCGATACACATCCTAAAAGATCCATTTTTCTTTTTCACAAATAGGAATGGAGCGCCCCAAGGTGAAAAGCTCGGATGAATGAATCCTTTGTTAGAAAGTTCCTGAAGTTGTTTAGATAATTCTTGCATCTCAGATGGTGCAAGACGATAAGGTGATTTAGCAATAGGGTTTGCACCAGGTACAAGATCGATACGGAACTCAACTTAGCGTACAAGGGGTAAACTAGGTAATTATTCAGGAAATACCTCAGGATAATCCCGAATAACAGGGATATCTTGAATAGACTTACCCTTGCTTTTCTCCTCTACGACATGTGCCAAGAAGGTGACATAGTTCTTTCGTAGGTATTCTTGGGCTTGGGTACAAGTCATGAGTTTAAGACTACTAATGGGTTTCTCCCCATGAACTTCTAAGATTTCACCAGTCGAAAGCGGTATACGGACAATCTTCTCAAAACAAACCACCTCAGCGTGGTACTTGGCTAACCAATCCATTCCTACTATTACATCGAAGCTCCCAAGTTGCATTGGCGTGAGGTCAATAGGAAAAAGATGGTTATTAAGGTTCAACTGTCAATTTCGAAGAACAGAATTGAGTACAGCGGGTTCACTACTAGCTACTTCTACTGTCAAGGGCTTTCCTAGTTTTGTTCTAGTCATTGAAAGCAAAGGCTCAAAAGCTAAGGATACAAAACTCTTATCCGCACCCGAATAAAAAAGAACAGAAGCAGGTTGGTTGTTAACAAAGAACGTACTGTTCACCACTTCGTTATCTGCGTGTGCCTCGTTTGCATTCAAATTAAAAGCTAGACCACGAGCCTGTGACTGATTTGTGTTTGCCAATTTCAGGCAGTTGTTCCTATAGTGGGTCAGGTCCCCACAACTCTAACACGAACCAGGCAGATAGTGAGGTCGTGCAGGCTGTGAGGAGGGTTTTGAGCAGCCTGATTTTGGTTGGGAGCAAAGCGGCATGTGTTAGCAAGATGACATGATTTCCCACAGTTTGTGAAGATGCGGCATTACACATGTGGTTGGTGGTGGCTGTTACATTTGTTGCACATAGGTGAATTGCCATCGTACTGCCACTTAGCAGCAGGTTGTGCAGGCTGATTCTGTGCTGCCTGCTGGTGAAATTCTTGGAAGCCTTACGCTTCCTTGATTTCTTTGAGAACTCAGCCTTTTTACCCTTTTGCTCCTTGGTGTTATCAGGCTATTTCTGTTTCTTGTCACCCTTTCTGTGGAGTTTCCCCTTTTTGACTTGAGAGTCAGTTAGGGTAGCAGCGAGCTCGATGGCCTGTCGGACGGTAGTAGGGTTACTACCAGTGACAATATCCTGAATAGGATCTGGCAAACCGTCTATGTATTTCTCAATCGCCTTGTCCAAAGGCATGACCATTGTCGGACAGAGCAAGCTTAACTCCTCGTATCTGTCTGTGTAAGCACGGTGTTCACCACTGTCTTGTTTCAGGTCATGGAACTCATTTTCTAGTGTCCTCTGCTCGTGACGAGGGCAAAACTCTTTCATCATAAGAGCTCTAATGTCGCAGCCCCCGCCCCCTATCTGTTCCGGGAACGGGCGGCCGCAAACTCAGTGTCGGTGGTATCGGTGTTTATTAATTTGGCAGCGGAAATTTCATCAGGATCGTAGTTAGGAAATATTTTATCAGAGTGAAACACCACATTTTATATAAATAATTATATTGGGATAAAACCCAAGTTTTCATTACAAACTGATTTATAGGGATAAATCCCATTTTATTGAAATAAAACGTCTTCATTATTTAGGTAACTTTTATAGCCACTTTTCCAAGCTTTCAGTGCTGTCCAGCTGGCTTCTAGTTGGCTTTCACGTCGTGTTACCTAAAACGCGGTTAAAAATATTTTTTTAGTGGGAAATACTGGTGAGTTAATCTCAGTTTAAACAAGAAAAGTCTTAGTAATTTAAACAGTAATGAGAGCGATTACAATGTTTACATCTACCCAATTACTCATTCAGTACTGTCAATCCTGACTGGTGGGTCATATTACACATTGGCTAACTCTTTGTCCAATGGTAACGTGTTCCACATTTTGTATACAAAACCCCAACATACCGGCAGTAATCGTAGAATTTACAAAGACTCAATCACTGCTAAATTGCATTGTAAAATATTTAAGGTTTTGTAAAAACAGTTTACAAAAAGGAGATTACTCACATTGCTGTCTTAGGGTTTCTGTAAGGGTTTCCAGGGAATTATCTATAAATTACACAAATGCACACATGTTAGTACAATAACCCATTTTAACATTAGTAATACCCTCCCCGAGACGGCATTCCAACGACTACGTCGGGCAGAACCACGACAGCCGTTACGGAACCCTAGATCAATCGGGCAGAGTATCTAATACATATCCAGGGGTTATGATACTTACAACGGAGCAGAACTTCGTTATTAAGGGGGATATTATACCCGAGTATAGTGCCTACTATAAGAAATTTGAGAGAGAAAGTCAAGAAATGAACGAATTCGACTGAAGGCCCGAGCTCCAGCTTTATAGGGGCTGATTTTGGGTTCCTCGCGGCCCGCGTAAGATGAGGCTAAGGCCTACGCGGCCCGCGTAGTAGGGTGGTAGGGCCTAGGGTTGATTGGTCAGCGTTATAGGGTCGACACGGGTAACGACACGTGGACCGGGTGTTGCTCCGCCTTGGAGCTGTCGCGCCCCGCGTAAAACGTAGCCATGGGCTACGTGGCCCGCGACAAGCTTAATTTTCTTGTTTTTATTTTATTTTTAATGATATTTCATATTTTGGGCTCGGTTTTTACATACAGGGTGTATTTTGAGACATATAGGGATATTTTAAAATATTTTAGGGTGTCAAAATATTTAGGAGGGTGTCGGTTTATTTTAGGGTTGTTATATCCTCCCCACTTTGTTTTAGAGCTCATCCTCGAGATCTACTGGAACAAGTGTGGATATTTCCTTTGCATTTAGGATTCAAGCTCCCATGTGTATTCTGGTCCTCTTTTGGAGTCCCACTTCACTTTGACCAGAACTAATCTTTTGTGCTTGAGATTCTTGACTTTCCTGTCTTCAATCTATAGTGGCCTTTCTACAAATTTAAGTTGTTCATTTACCTCTATATCTTTAAGAGGTATCATCAATGATTCATCAGCTAAGCATTTCTTGAGATTAGATACATGAAATACATCATGTATTCCTGCCATTTCCTCTGGCAGTTGTAGCTGATAGGCTACAGGTCCTAGTCTTTTAATAATCTCAAAAGGTCCAATATACCTGGGGCTTAGCTTTCCCCTTTTGATGAATCGTACCACTCCTTTCTAAGTAGAGACTTTTAATAATACTTTGTCTCCTACCTGAAATTCTAACGGCTTGCGTCTGTTATCAGCGTAGCTCTTTTGTCGATCACGTGTTGCTTTCAGTCGTTCCTTGACTTGAATGATTTTGTCGGTTGTTTCTTGTACTATTTCAGGTCCAGATAGTTGCTTTTCCCTAATTTCTGCCCAACAGACTGGGGTTCGGCACTTTCGTCCATAAAGTGCTTCGAATGGTGCAGCATTGATACTTGTGTGATAACTGTTATTATAAGAAAATTCTATTAAAGGTAAGTGTTCATCCCAATTACCTCCGAAATCAATTACACAAGCTCTAAGCATATCCTCCATTGTCGGAATTGTCCTTTCGCTTTGACCATCCATTTGAGGATGGTAAGCTGTGCTTAGATTCAACTTGGTTCCCATTGCTTTTTGGAAACTTCTCTAAAAATGAGAGGTAAAACGACTATCTCTGTCAGAAACAATTGATAAAGGAATCCCATGTAATGAAACTATTTCATTTACATACAACTTAGCTAACTGTTCCATACTAAAAGTTTCCTTCATTGGTAGAAAATGAGCTGACTTAGTTAGCCTGTCTACAATCACCCAGATTGTATCATTACCTTTTCTTGTCTTGGGTAATTTGGTAACAAAACCCATTGTTATCAATTCCCATTTCCATACAGGCATTTCTAATTGCTGCAATAAACCCGAGGGTTTCTGATGTTCAACTTTGACTTGTGAACAGGTTAAACACTTAGAAACACAAGCTGCTATATCCTTTTTCATTCTTATCCACCAAAAATTCTTTCTTAGATCCTGATACATCTTATCACTTCCAGGATGCATCGTATACTTAGACTTATGGGCTTCTTCTAATATACGATGACGCAGGTTTCCTAATTTAGGTATCCACATTCTCTTCTTATGGAATCTCCAAATTCCATCTGTTCCTTGTTCTAATTCCTTTATCATTCCTTTTAATTTTTCAGTATCATCCTTGATTACTGATTCTTGTGCTTTCCTTATCTGATCATTTAAATCTACTTGTAGATTTAATTTAAGAGAACGTACCCTTTTTGGCTTTTCATGATACTTTCGACTTAAAGCATCAGCCACTACATTTGCTTTTCCTGCATGATACTCGATACTACAATCATAATCACTAAGAATTTCCATCCAGCGTCTCTGCCTCATATTCAGCTCCTTTTGCCCGAAGACATACCTTAAACTTTTATGATCTGTGAAAATGGTAAACTTACTACCATAAAGGTAATGTCTCCAAATCTTAAGGGCAAAAATTATGGCTCCTAATTCCAGATCATGGGTTGAATAATTCTCTTCATGGTTCTTAAGTTGCCTAGATACATAAGCTATAACTTTTTGGCGTTGCATCAATACACATCCATAACCTAACTTAGAAGCGTCATAATAGACTACAAAGTCCTCAGTTCCTTCTGGTAGCGCTAATATGGGTGCATGGGTTAATCTTTGCTTAAGAATTCTAAAGGCTTCTTCTTGTTTCGATCCCCATTCAAACTTCACAGATTTACAAGTTAGCTTAGTTAAGGGAATGGCTATTCTAGAAAAATCTCGAATAAATCTCCTATAATAACCGGCCAATCCTAAGAAACTTCTAACCTCGGTTGGTGACTCAGGGGTTTTCCATTTAGTAATCGCCTCGATCTTTGTGGGATCCACATGAATTCCTTCATGATCGACTAAATGTCTAAGAAACTGTACCTGTTCTAACCAAAATTCGCACTTTGAAAACTTAGCATAAAGCTTTTCCTTTCTTAATAAAATTAAAAGTGCGTGCAAATGCTTTGCATGATCCTCTTTACTTTTAGAGTAAATGAGAATATCATCTATAAAGACAATTATGAATTTATCCAAATATGGCTTACATATTCGGTTCATCATGTCCATAAATGCAGCTGGGGCATTGGTTAAACCAAATGGCATGACAGTAAATTCATAATGGCCATACCTTGTTCTAAATGCGGTTTTCGGAATGTCCTCTTCCTGTACCTTCAGTTGATGATATCCTGGTTTTAAATCGATTTTAGAGAAAAATTGAGCTCCTTGCAACTGATCGAATAGATAATCGATTCTCGGTAATGGATACCAATTCTTAATCGTGACCTTGTTCAATTCACGGTAATTAATGCACATACGCATCGATCCATCTTTCTTTTTAACAAATAAAATCGGTGCTCCCCATGGTGATGAACTTGGCTGTTTGAACCCTTTCTCCAACAGTTCGTCCAATTGTTTCTTCAGTTCCTGCATTTCGGCGGGTGCCAATCGGTAGGGTGCTTTGGCAATCGGTGCTGTTCCTGGCAGTAGGTGAATCCTGAATTCAACTTCCCTGTCCGGCGGTAGCCTTGGTAATTCTTCTGGAAAGACATCTGAAAACTGGGATACTACTGGAATATCTTTTAATTCTTTTCCTTTAGTGTTAGTGATTATGGAAATCAAATACACTATAGACTCTTTTCTTATATAACTTGTTGTTTTCATCACAGAGATGAATTTTGTGGATCTAGATGGCTTATCTCCGTTAATTGTGATCTTTCACCCTTTGGTGAGTTTACTTGAATTGACTTTTGATCACATAAAATACTGGCTTTATTGGCTATTAACCAATCCATTCCTAATACAATATCAAATCCTGCCAGATTGATTAGGTAAAGGTTTGCCATAAATTTTTGATTTAAAATTTCTATTCTTGCTCCCTACAAGATTTCAGAAATCCTAATGGTTTCTCCATTTGCTGTATCTACTAGACATTCTTGTGGGAGTTTAGTTAATGATTGATTTAGAAGTTTGCAAAATAAAGTATTAATAAAACTTTGGTTCGCACCAGAGTCAAATAATACTTTAGCAAAAACATCATTAACTAAAAACGTGCCGGCTATAACGTCCGGAATCATCTCGGCTTCATCTGTAGTCAAAAACAAATGCACTAGCATTTTTAGTATTCTTGTTGTTTGTAGCCGGAGCTAATTTCGGACAGTTTGGCTTAATGTGGCCTTGTTCTCCGCAGTTGTAGCATATCATGTTGTTGGCTTTCTTCCTGCAGTCCTCTTCCTTGTGTCCCGATATTTTGCAGAAATTGCAATATATGGAGCATCTTCCAGAATGCTTCCTTTTGCAATACTTGCAATAAGTTGCAGATGTGGAACTTACATTTTTCCCACGGTTGGAATTTCCAAAACGGAATTCCTGGGTAAGCCTTTGAGCTAGGTTCCTCCTTTGATCCTCTTCTCGTGTACGCACTAATTCATCAGTCAAGGTATTTGCTAGTTCTACGGCTTCCTCTATGGTTTGGGGTCTAGCTGCCTTGACTACATGTCTAATCTCCCCGATTAATCCCCAGATGTAATGGGAGATTAGTACTGGTTCAGGTGATGCAAGGGTTGGTACTATTCTAGCATATTCAAAGAATACTATGGTGCATCCCTTACTATCCACTCCAGTTATCCTAAAGTTCAGAAACTTATTTGCTATCTGTTCCTTTTCATTGGGAGGGCATAATTTCCTTTCTACCATACTTTTAAATTCTTCCCACTCCATATTATAAACCCTATCACTTCCTCTAGACTGAAGGATAGTGTTCCACCATTCTAAGGCTGAGTTCTTAAACAGATTGGAAGCAAACATTATCTTATCCTCTTCCGCACATTTACTTATTTTTAAGACAGGCTCAGTCTTTTCTATCCAGCGTAGAGTTGCAATGGGTCCTTCGTTGCCCGAGAATTCTATTGGTTTGCAGGACCAGAATTCTTTATAATAACAACCATAAGGCATGGTTCTTCTTCTTTTGGGAATGGGTGCTTGAAGTACAGGTCCATTGTTTACGCTGTGTTCTGGTTCAGTTGGTCGCTTACTGCTATGTTTACTTTTATTATCCGCTTCCCTAAATGTTTGAATAATAAATGGCATTGCATCTATAATTCCTTGTGCCACTATGTGTTGGATTGCACTATTATCCACTTGGTTTCCATTGTTATTGTTGTTCGGGTTCTCATTATTCGTGTTATTGTCATTCTGGTTATCCTGGTTCACTTCGTTGTCCATCTGAATTTTAAACATTTTCCACGCATTAATATCACAAAATAATATTTAATATAGCCAACCACATGACACGCATTTTGGTCAAAAATGTCGAGCATTGCGACTTACTCTTTTCTTATATATATAATATGCATCTACTACAAACCAGTACTGAAATTAAAATTACAATACAACTAAAAAATAAAGATTACACTACTAGTAGGCATCCATAGCTATGAATTTTTTTTATACACACATATTATATATTATTATTATTATTATTATTACTTCTACCATCTCCACTGTCATTTTCAAGGATATGGATTCATCCAAAAATCCATATTGCACTCATCGTACTTTCAGACGAGTCGCTCTCCCACCTGTCTCATCCTCTCACTACTCTCTAAAATTTCCTCACCGAATGTCCTGAGTTCTTGAACATTTTCTGCACTCATTGGGGGTGCAGGTTCCCGGACTGGGTTTGGAATCTGGGGCATAGGTTCCTGGTATGGGTAAGGATTTTCTAGAATCTCCCTAATGTACTAATCACTATCGTAGTAGGGATCTAGAGGGTGCAAACCTGGGTATGCTCCTAGATTCGGCATGGGCATATCTTCTGGAATCGGGTAACGTTGCACATAGTCCCTATTGTCATCCCACCACGGGTCGTAATTTGGGTCTAAGGGATTGGGTGCTGGTACCCTAGGTATCTCTTCCGGGTTAAAATCATGCATTTCTACTTGATTTTCATGGTTTTCTATCTCCATAGGCTGGTTGGGAATTGGTGTTTGTGGTTGTGGTTGGGGTGCTATCAGTTGCTCCAGGTTAGGGTCGGCTGCAGTGGTTGCTAGGATATGGAATTTGGCTAAACTCCTATTAATCATATCTTGAGCATGGGCGTCAGTTTCTCTTTTAGCTGTTGCTAATACTCTCTGTTCTTTTAACTTTTTCATTCGCTTCCTACGCTCATGTGCTCCCCTACTGAACCATCCTCTCTTTTTCTGAGGGAATGGCTCTTCAGACTGAGCCTTAAACACGAATATTCCTTCTTCAGTATCAGCAGAATACCCTGAGAGGGCAGGCTGTGAAGAGGCGCCTTCGCTTCTAGGCGAAACAGACAACTGACGATACGCGTCGGATGGTCCTTGGTCGCTCATACTGTAAACTAACAAATAGTCAAATAACACATAACAATAAAATACAATTATGCACGTAAATCTGTAATTTATTTCCTAACACTTTAGATAAGTTTTGGTGTCAGCAGAACACTTCTGTGGCTGAATTAGTGGCTTAGCTCTGATACCACCTTCTGTCGCAGCCCCCGCCCCTATCTGTCCCAGGAACGGGCAGCCTCGAACTCAGTGTCGGTGGTATCGGTGTTTATTAATTTGGCAGCGGAAATTTCATCAGGATCGTAGTTAGGAAATATTTAATCAGAGTAAAACACCACATTTTATATAAATAATTATATTTGGATAAAACCCAAGTTTTCATTACAAACTGATTTATAGGGATAAATCCCATTTTATTGAAATAAAACGTCTTCGTTATTTAGGTAACTTTTATAGCCACTTTTCCAAGCCTTCAGTGCTGTCCAGCTGGCTTCTAGTTGGCTTTCAGATTGTGTTACCTGAAACGCGTTTAAAAATATTTTATCAGTGGGAAATACTGGTGAGTGAATCCTAGTTTAATCAAGAAAAGTCTTAGTAATTTAAACAATATTGAGAGCGATTACAATGTTTACATCTACCCAATTACTCATTCAGTACTGTCAATCCTGACTGGTGGGTCATATTACACATTTGCTAACTCTTTGTCCAATGGTAACGTGTTCCACATTTTGTATACAAAACCCCAACATACCGGCAGTAATCGTAGAATTTACAAAGACTCAATCACTGCTATATTGCATTGTAAAATATTTAAGGTTTTATAAAAACAGTTTACAAAAAGGAGATTACTCACATTGCCGTCTTAGGTTTTCTGTAAGGGTTTCCTGGGAATTATCTATAAATTACACAAATGCACACGTGTTAGTATAATAACCCATTTTAACATTAGTAATACCCTCCCCGAGACGACATTCCAACGACTACGTCGGGCAGAACCACGACAGCCGTTACGGAACCCTAGATCAATCGGGTAGAGTATCTAATACGTATCCAGGGGTTATGATACTTACAACGGAGCAGAACTTCGTTATTTAGGGGGATATTATACCCGAGTATAGTGCCTACTATAAGAAATTTGAGAGAGAAAGTCGAGAAATGAACGAATTCGACTGAAGGCCCGAGCTCCAGCTTTAGAGGGGCTGATTTTGGGTTCCTCGCGGCCCGCGTAAGATGAAGCTAAGGCCTACGCGGCCCGCGTAGTAGGGTGGTAGGGCCTAGGGTTGATTGGTCAGCATTATAGGGTCGACACGGGTGACGACACATGGCAGCACCGGGTGTTGCTCCGCCTTGGAGCTGTCACGCCCCGCGTAAAACGTAGCCATGGGCTACGCGGCCCGCGACAAGCTTAATTTTTTTGTTTTTATTTTATTTTTAATGATATTTCATATTTTGGGCTCGATTTTTACATACGGAGTGTATTTTGAGACATATAGGGATATTTTAAAATATTTTAGGGTGTCAAAATATTTAGGAGGGTGTCGGTTTATTTTGGGGTTGTTATATCTAAGTTCCTCCCAAGTTTGACCCAAAGCAACATCAGCCCCTCGATCTCTCATTAACCCATTCCACCATGTGAGAGCCCTCTTTTGGAACACGCTAGAAGCAAACTCGACCTTACGGTTATTAGGACACTGAACATGGCGAAAGGTGCTCTCAAGACTCTCAAACCACTGTAGGAGCCCAGTTGCTCCTTCAGAACCACTAAACTTGAGTGGTTTAGCCGAGTTAAAACTTTTAAAGTTGCACGGAGCAGGTGCATTATTGTTATTGTTGGCTTGGTTAATTTGAGTGATGATATTTTGTAGCATAGCAGCCATCTGCTATGCTATAATGGTTGCCAGTTCGGCATCTGGTTGTTGAACGTTTCGTCGAGGAGGCATTCTAAAAGAGGAAACATGAGAGAAAACGGGTGAGATGATGTGATGAAAAATGAGATGTCATAAATATCGACAAAATGTAAGGATGGTGGTCATTTGTTCGTTACCTCAAAACAAACAAACGACACACAATGACTAATCAAAGTAAATGGGTCATAATAATGTATCGCGAAGACATGCTTTAGCCTATAAGTGGACACTCACCCCAAGAGTTCCCAAGTAAGAGTGACTGGTCCAATACTGCGGATTTGTACGAACACTCTAGCCTTAGACAGAAAACTCAGGGTACATGCATCCACCCTTCCAGATTGCACGTGTTCACATTATTTAGACCCAAACTTTGATGAGATTTTGAAAACTTGGAAGGCACAAGGCCGAAAGAATCATCCAAGAATGGATGATTGATTTTTAAAATTGTTTTGGAATTTTGTGTTCTTGTTTTGGTAATCACCTAAGGATAGGTGATGTGTATTGTTTTAAGATCTAAACACAAGATAACTTGTGTTAAGGTCCTAGAAAGGTTATATTCCAGGTCAAAGCATTACTAATAACCTAATTCCCTATAACCATGAGCTCTGATACCAACTCTTCTGTCACACCCCGACCGCGTAAAACAACAAACCACGGTGGAAACGTCGGGGAGTGGAGCGACAGAATTATTGTTTCACAACACATGGTACTTAAAGATTTCATTTTATTAATTAAAGTGTTTACATTGTCTTTGCAGGTACGTTAGCATAAAAATGCATGTGAGATACATAGGTTTTGTTGATGAATGATTCATGACTTGTAGTTAAAAGAAATGTTTAACAAAAAGTAGTCATGAACCTTGTAAAATGTTTTCTTTTATAAAATCATGTGAAAATCGATATGAAAATCAGATGATATAAAAGAATAATGCATGGTTAAATAAATAACCAAGTAAAAATGAGTTTGTATAAAATATGTCATTTGTAAAACAATGTCTTGTGAAAATATGTCATTTGTATAAAATGTATCATGTCCTTGTTGATGTGGTTTAGATAACGCTACGATATGCAATATCATAAAAACACTTATATATAGGAAGTAACAGCGGCATATCCACCATGCTTTTATCATATTACACATGCCTCGTTATTTAAATCACTTATCAATAACCACAAAAAATGTCTTGTTTTGTCACACCCCGACCACGTAAAACAACAAAACGTGGCGGAAACGTCGGGGAGTGTTGTAACATAATTAATTGTTTCACAACCATGTATATTAAAGTTACGTTTTATTTATCAAACAAGAGAGTTACATTGTCTTAAACAAGAAACAAAGAGTACATAACATAAATCAACTAGTTCTTGCTTTGTTTTAAGTCACTAAGGCACAGGTCCGCCTAAGTGTGTCTCGAACATCCTATGCAACAGCTCCTGAAAACACATGTGAAAATAGGTACGTCAGCATAAAAATGCCTGTGAGATACATAGGTTTTGTGAAAATAGGATTCATGACTTGCGTTTAAAGAAACTGTTTAATAAAAGTAGCCATGAATCTTGTTGAGTGATTCCTTTCATAAATCATTTGAAAAGTGATAAATAAACCAAATGATATATATGTATAAAGGAATAATGTATGGTTAAGTAAATAATCATGTAAAATGAGTTTGTATAAGTTAAGTTATTAGTAAAAGGATGTTTATGTGAAGATTGTATTGTATATGTAATATGTCTAAACTGAAATGGTTTAAATAACGCTACGATATGTAATACCATAAAAGCACTTATATATAGGAAGTACCAGCGGCGTATCCACCATGTTTTTATCGTATTACACGTCGCCTCGTTACTTAAATCACTTACCCAAACAACCACCAAAATGTAATGTTTAACAATTGTAGAAATGTTTATGTATGGTCAAATACGGTTCACACGGTTCAGCAGTTACAAACGGTTCACATAATCAAATGGTTATAACGGTTCACATAGTCAAATGGTTACAACGGTTCACATAGTTGAATGGTTACAATGGTTCACATAGTCAAATAGTTATAAACGGTTCAAAATGTAATATAATGTGTTTATATGCTGGATGAGCATATGCAACAAAATGTAATGTAAAAACAATGTGCTAGCATACTGAGTAAACATACATAGCAAAACAAGGTAATTTAAATCAATGTGTCCATATGTTGAGTAAACATATGCAACTAATGTAATGTAAATCATGTACTATATATGTACTAATAAACATAGCAAGTATATGATGTGAAAACATGGAAAGCACGAAAGTAACAAGTAGGCACATGTGTTTCACCCCAAAACAGTTTGAAAACAGTAAAAGAGGGGTCTATGTACTCACTTGAGATTTCCTAGAAGTCCTAGGATAACCACCAAGCAAAGCTAGAAGATCACGAAATCAAACGGCACCTAATATAGGTAGCTATGTTAATAAACCGGACCTAAATCGGAGGATCGGATAGTATGAGGGTTCGTAAACCAAACGAGTATTGGAACTCATTTGATATGGTTTAACAAAGCCTACATACTAAAATGAAACCTAACCTAAGTGCTTACGACCCATTACGACCCGCTTAGGTAGCTTATGATACTTTAACGCGTCGTTCGCGTAAAACGCGCTCGGACCACCTAACTAGTCCAATGATAAGTAAAATATGCCTTAACATGTCTAATATTGTTGCCAAATCAGTTTAGATGTCAAAAGTTATGTTACATATGCATAAAATGAATTTTTGGTGTAAAAAGGGCATTTTGGTAATTTACCTAAGGCATATAAACTACCTATCATGCGACTAATCAAACCTAAGTGACCATAAGGTATAACCTCGGAAGGTTATTCCCTACGCTACTATGGTCACTTAACATGTTTGGTCGGATCCTAATGATCGACCAAACCGGTCGTGTTCGAAAGTCTAAGCGGGTGTTTAGTCCGCTTGACTTTCGGCTCCACACAAGCACTAATCTAAAAAAGTGACGAGCTAAACATGCTAGAACATGTTTAGTTAAGTTAGAAAACAGGTTTTGATATCAAAACAAATGGTTTTTTTTATCCTAGAGTAGTTTGGTTATAAAATACGCGAGAAAACGCATATTTTGTAACCAAACTACGACTCGTCACTGAGCCTAGATAACGTGGTAATCAGTAGGTATAGTCACTAGGGACTATAACCATCGTGATTACGCTCACGTTATGAAGTCGAACTTCGCGTTGACCATAAACTGGTCAAAGCAGAAAGTCAAACGCAGTTTGACTTTAACGACAAAAACGAATGAAAAGAACGAAAGAATACTTACAGAAGGTCCCCGCAAGCTCTTGATCCAATTTACTCTCAGGTATGAAGCATAAACTTCAACTTAGAGAGCCAAAATCAGATTCATGTATGCTTTGGGAGGAAGTGTGGGTGGGTATTTATAGGAATTCAAGAACCGTTAAGATCGTTCATCGAAAACTGAGCTTTGATCTGGACCTTACATGTGTGCCCATGGTTTTCTAAAACCATGGGAGCCCCTAATAATGGACTAGGTTCATTGAATACCAGCCCATGGTTTTAACCCATGGTTTTTGCAAAACCATGGGTTATGTGACAACCCTCAAAATCCCATGTATTCCGTACAATTTATTAATAATAATTAAAAGTGTTTGACGACTGTGTGGAATTACTTAACTGCTTTCTGATATCTGTGTTATGCTTACACGTATTTGTTAATATGCTAATAATGTACAGAAAGGTCACTAAATAGTCCGTTATATTTTCCTAAGTGTTAGAAAGTAAAAACGTTGCAAAAATATATAAGTAGGACGCTTTACGGATTAATTAAGCGGTTTAACGGAACAGGATCGAACCGAACAATCGGACTTTACCCGGAACCTAAAAATAGTGCCAATAACATTGTTTTTCTTTTTCTGAACCAGTTAGGGTCCCCGAATACCCTAACACCCGCTATAACACATAACATACTAGTAAATGGTTTAACCTTCTTATTAACTAACTAATACTTAACACTTGGTTGGAAACTAACCGGATTACCCCCCCCCCCCTCTAACCGAACCGCCCCCAAGGGGGACACCCCTTGTCCTATTTTGATTAAAATAATCTAATATGTCTAATATCTATTAGACATGGTGACCATTGGTTAATGAAGTATAACATTGTCTATAAGTTCAAACCTAAACACATCATTCACTTCACATAACCTTCATCTCACCACAACTTTCACAACTCTCTCTCCCTCCTTGCTCACCTTCGGCCGAACACACACCCACACAACCATCCACTTTCGAGCCTTGATCTAGCTATTCCAAGTTCATACAAGTGCTAAGGATCACATACGAGGAGGCTTGGTGCATTCGGAACATGAAGGACCTCACCCCATTGCTTTTATCCATGCGTTTTTCGACTAGTTTCTTCCCTAGCCTCGAGCTAGTAGTAAGTGACTCTAAACATCTTCTTGATCTATCCTAAAGTGGTTAATAAGAGTTTCGTCGGTTGAAAATCACTAACATATAAGATCACCAACTAAAAGTCTACTAAAGTGATGAACAAGGTGGTTAATGGATGAATATTAGTGTAAATCATGTAGATCTTGTGTGATTATGATTATTGGTTGATTATCTGATGTTTTACTGATTAATATTAATGTGTCATGTTGTTGTGGTCACTAAACTTGTTAACGGAATCGATCGAACACGATTTAGAAGGTTAAACACTTAAAATCAGAATCTGTCCAACTTTTACAGCCAACTTCAGTTGGCTGTAAACAGGTCTTAAACTCAACGAAAAATCGATATTTTGAATCTAAAATATGTTATTATGAAATACGGTTCTAATGGCACCGGAATCGTAATTTTTGGACTCCGTTTACTATTTTTAAAGTGTTAATTTGTAACAGCAACTTAAGCTGAATTTTCACAGCAATAAATGGGTGTCGTACTTTCAGTCATAACCTGAGTTTTGTGATCAATCGGACCATGAAATTTGTACAGTAGATAACAACCTATGTATTTGTAATTACCCCACTGGAATTTCGTAAATCGGACACTCGATGAATTTTTAATAAATTGTTTCGTGGACTGTGGTCAGAAATGCATAAATCTGAGTTCAGTCCCGAATATGAATTTTTATAAAATGTGGGTAATGAACCGGACCCCGATATTTTTACACAATAAAATATGGAATGTTTTTGACATTCTATAAAAATTTGGGAATTTTTGGAATAATCTAACTATTTTATTTAAATGTCCGAAAACATCCGGTTTTGAGTATTAATGCTGAATTGACATAAGTTGTGACTTGCGTGTCTAAATGTCGAGTATGCTATCTGTGAATGATTTAACATGTTATATATGTTATGTGCATTATCGTATGTTTGATTTTGAGTGGGGAATGGACGGGAAACTTAGATGGGCATAAACCGTTACAGTGATGCATGTTGTGTGATAGATACGTGTAGGAACTTTGTGTTCTATTTGAAAGCCACTAAATGACTAACTGGTAAATCATACTAGGACGTGATTGACCGACCTTGACTGTTAGCTATATTGAGAATCTAACCGAGCAAACCGAGGTGAGTTCACACACTTTCTAAGGCATGGGATTCCCGGTGGTTTGGGAATGGGTTAAAGAATTAAAACTAAATCTACATATCCTCCTTGGGTAGGATATGTACGGCCATCCTCCATAGAGTGAATGCCATTATTAATCCTACGAATTCTCCTGGTGCAGAATACGTACGTTCGTCCTCCTGGTGCAGGACAACAACCTTAAAACTAGCTAGACAAAACTCTATCATGAAGTCCCTCAATTTATATCGACTTAATCGCCGAGGCCAATGGCGAGCGGGTCATTAGTTAATAGCGCTATTAGGTTTAACAAACCTCACACCGTGCCAGTCGGACGGGCGTGTACTAATGGACTATGGCAGATTGTCAGTGATGATAGACACTGATATAGGGCACAACTTATTTGCGTAGCAGTCGATATCATACCGTCTAGTAGTTCAAACGGGGAAAACCCCCACTGATCATGGTTATGGATTGGGTAAAGAAAAAGGATATGGATAAACACACTTTCAACTACGGGGTAACCCCCACGGCAAATAAGCCAACGAAAGTCAAACCACGTTTTTCAGAAACAACTTAAAACTAAACAACCAAACGTGAACTCACTCAACTTTGTTGTTGACTCGTTGTTACATGCCTTACAGGTCGCTAAATGCTTGGAGCTTGCACGGGGAAGGAGTCGTTGTGGTGTACGGACTGTTATGTTCCGTGCTTAATATTTAAATCCTTATGAACTTACTAAACTTGCGTTTTGAAACTTTAACTTATGAACTATGGACTTATGCTTTTGAACTCATGTTTATGCTTCCGCTGTTTAAACTAAACAAGGTTAACTAGCTTTGGTCACCAATCGTATTATGTTTGGTTTTATTTACTTAATTGAGTTGTTCAATATGATTGGTGGCTCGATCCTGGTCACGTCACGCCTCCAAGCGGTGGTACTCCGCATTGTGGATTTTGGGGGTGTGACAGATTGGTATCAGAGCCATTGGTTATAGTGAACTTGGTTTTAAAAAGGGGAAAAGCTTTTTGATAAAACCAGACTATAACCTGTACAGTGCTCAACGATCCACAACGACGCTTCGCTCCACGTGCAAGGCTCAACACACTAGGTGGTATGATTTGAGTTTATATTATCTACTTGCTAGATTACTTTTGCATGATGTTATAGTATGCTTAATTAGGAAAGCAGCATGTTGTCTATTAGCCCTATTGTGTTCTTTATGACACACAATTGTTTACTTGAAATTTGACGAACGGTGGTCAAATTCATTCCTGATTTCTTGTCACCCCGCTACAACGACTATTTATGCGTTCTATCTACTCGTACGTTTACCTCGACACGACGTCGCCATCTGACCCTCCGCACAACCGGTTCGTACGTCCACATCCGCGAAGACCAGACCTGGCTTGCACAAACTCAGGCTTAGGAGAACAAAACCCACGCATCCCGGTTGACAAACTTATCACCTTCACCATCGCCAGAAGCGAAGCAGTCACAGTCACACGCGATTGTCATTATGCAACACGAAACCTTACTCTGTACCGGGCAAGAGATACACTCGCGCGACCGCGATGCAACGAACTTCCCTTTTGTGCCATGCCGCCCCGCACCACTACTGGAGATTACTTCTAGATAACAGATTAGCTGGTCAAATCCTTCGATTATTGTTGGACCCCTGTTTTCACTCGATTCTTCGCATGAACCTCCTTAATTCCCTATCGCTTTGATTGCCAACCGATTTAATGAGACGCCAACAACCATACCACGATTTTCACCAATCACAAGACTACCTTATTACCCTGTTGAATGGTTTATTCTTATTCTACTTGATTAGCTCTCTCGTATACCCCACTTAACGAATGGGTGCCTATACTGATGGGATTGTCTTCAGGACATTCGAGGACGGAATTATGGATCACACAACCTACAGGCGAACACGATGATCTATACATCTACCTTACCCCTCCTACACTACAAGAGTCGTATTTTAAATCCCATGATAGTCTTCTTTAATAGGCAGAATCCTTGCGCTAGCTTTTGCACCGACACATGATTGTTGATTAATGATATGTCCAATTTCTACCATTGGCTTAGACCAAACCATCACTCTCTCACTACAGTGACATTACGTTCTCGCTTCCCCATGCTGAGGCACCGAAACGAACACCCTTTGGTTTAGAAAAGTTGGAAGGCTCGACTCCCGATCATTGGTGACCCCCCTCGAAACCTTGAGGATGGTGATGCATTGTTGATACGATCATAATCTCTTGAACACATTTTCAAGTCTTTTCTTTGGAACCTTATGACTACGCAGACGTATTTTGGATTCATTCGCACGACCTAAGGAAACTCCTCTAAATTTGGTTGCTTACCGACTCGATAAACTGCAAACTCATCTAAGTTCATCGATCAAGGTGAATTATTCCCCCTTCGCATGAGGGGAGCCCAACAACTTCGATGGAAATTTCAGTGAACCTTAACACTGCAAACCTGTACGACAGTCATCCTCCTTCAGCTAGTTCTGGATGTGCCAACCATATCGATGTAACACTCCTATCGGTGAACAACGTTGTTATTGGGATGGATTGGCTATCTCATCATCAAGCGGAGATTATTTGCAAGTAGAAAATCGTCCGCATTCCTCGTTCTGGTGAGGAACCCCTCGTGATTCATGGCGACAAGAGTGGTGCTATTGTGGGCATCATCTATTTCCTTAAGGCCCAAAAGTGTTTGCGAAAGGGCCACGCTGCTATTCTAGCCCTCAATTCTGATACATCCTCGGAAGAAAGGAAGATAGAAGACATTCCTATTGTGCGCGATTTTCCTGAGGTATTTCCTGAGGAATTACCTGGTCTTCCGCCTCATTGCCAAGTTGAGTTTCAAATCGAGCTAGCTCCTGGAGCAGCGCCCATAGCTCGAGCACCTTATCGTCTAGCTCTATCAGAACTCGAAGAACTGTCCACACAACTACAAGAGCTCTTGGAAAAGGGTTTTATACTTCCTAGCTCTTCGCCCTGGGGAGCTCCAGTCTTGTTCGTGAAAAAGAAAGATGGTACTTTCAGAATGTGTATTGACTACCGCGAACTCAACAAGGTGACTGTGAAGAATCGTTATCCTCTTCCACGTATTGACGACTTGTTCGACCAGTTGCAAGGGTCAAGCTATTACTCCAAGATTGATTTGAGATCGGGATACCATCAGCTGAGAGTCCGAGATGAGGACGTCTCCAAAACAGCATTCAGAACTCGTTACGGCCATTACGAGTTTCTGGTTATGCCATTCGGGCTGACAAATGCACCAGCGGTCTTCATGGATCTCATGAACCGAATGTGCAAGCCTTACCTGGATAAGTTTGTTATTGTGTTCATTGACGATATCCTGATCTATTCTAAGAGTCAGGAGGAACACGAACAGCATCTACGACTTATGCTGGAACTTCTTCGAAAAGAGCAGTTGTATGCCAAGTTTTCAAAATGTGACTTCTGGCTTCGCGAAGTCCACTTTCTAGGCCATGTGGTAAACAAGGATGGAATTCATGTGGATCCATCTAAAGTTGAATCGATCAAGAACTGGCCTGCACCCCGCACACCAACAGAAATCCGCCAATTCTTGGGTTTGGCAGGATATTACAGAAGATTTATAAAGGATTTCTCAAAGATTGCGCAACCTCTCACTTCACTGACTCAGAAGGGTGTCACCATCGTTGGGGTGATGCACAGGAGTCCGCATTTCAACACCTAAAGGATAGACTCTGTAGCGCGCCTATCCTCTCATTGCCTGAAGGCACAGATGATTTCGTGGTTTATTGCGACGCTTCCATCCAAGGACTTGGTTGCGTATTGATGCAACGTGACAAGGTGATTGCCTACGCATCGCGCCAACTTAAAGTTCACGAAAGGAACTACACTACACACGACTTGGAACTGGGAGCAGTTGTTTTCGCGCTTAAGATATGGAGACATTACCTGTACGGTACCAAGTGCACCATTTACACCGATCACAGGAGTCTCGAGCATATCTTCAATCAAAAGGAGTTAAACATGCGTCAACGCCGATGGGTTGAGCTCTTGAATGATTACGAATGCGCGATCAAGTACCATCCGGGCAAAGCCAATGTTGTGGCCGACGCCCTCAGTCGAAAGGATACTATACCTAAGCGTGTACGTGCGTTACAGCTTACCATACACTCTAGCCTTCCCACTCAAATTCGAGATGCCCAGGTCGAAGCATTGAAAGCAGAGAACATCAGGGCTGAATCCCTACGAGGATCGAGGCAGCGGCTAGAACAAAAGGAAGACAGTGCCTACTATGTAAACAGACGCATCTGGGTCCCATTTTATGGCAACTTACGCGAGCTTGTGATGGATGAAGCACATAAGTCTCGTTATTCTGTACACCCTGGTTCGGACAAGATGTACCACGACCTCAAGACTACGTATTGGTGGCCTGGCATGAAAGCCCACATAGCAACCTACGTCAGTAAGTGCTTGACTTGTGCGAGAGTCAAGTCTGAATATCAGAAACCATCAGGCCTACTTCAACAACCGGAGATCCCGAAATGGAAATGGGAGCAAATTTCCATGGATTTCGTTACCGGCCTGCCTAGATCTCAACGCAGAAATGATACCATTTGGGTGATCGTAGATCGACTGACCAAGTCTGCACATTTTCTGGCTATCAAAGAAACGGATAAGTTTTCTACTCTTGCAGACATTTACCTAAAGGAAGTGGTATCAAGGCACGGAGTGCCAACCTCTATTATATCTGATCGTGACGCACGTTTTACTTCTGAACTGTGGCAAGCAATGCACAAGTCCTTTGGTTCACGTTTAGATATGAGCACCGCTTATCACCCGCAGACGGATGGGCAATCTGAACGCACCATCCAAACCCTTGAGGACATGCTTAGGGCATGTGTAATCGATTTTGGTAATGGTTGGGAAAAGCACCTCCCGCTAGTGGAGTTTTCATATAACAACAGCTACCACACCAGCATCCAAGCCGCTCTGTTTGAGGCATTATACGGACGCAAATGCCGATCACCTCTCTGTTGGGTAGAAGTTGGTGACAGTCAAATCACTGGCCCAGAACTTGTGGTAGACACCACCGAGAAAATTGCTCAGATACGACAGCGAATGGCGGCAGCTCGTGACCGTCAGAAAAGCTATGCTGATAAGGGAAGAAAACCACTCGAGCTCCAGGTTGGGGATCGAGTGCTACTCAAAGTCTCACCTTGGAAAGGTGTAGTCCGCCTTGGCAAACGAGGCAAACTCAATCCGCGTTATGTCGGACCATTCGAAGTCACCGAGAAAATTGGCAAAGTCGCCTACAGGTTGAACCTACCTGAAGAACTCAGCGGAGTTCACAACGTTTTCCACGTGTCAAATCTGAAGAAGTGTCTGTCAGATGAGACCCTCATAGTTCCTCTTAAGGAACTCACTATCGACGACCAGCTGCGATTCGTCGAGGAACCAGTAGAGATTACGGATCGAGATGTTAAGATCCTCAAGCGTACCAGGATACCTCTGGTCCGAGTTCGTTGGAATGCTCGTCGTGGCCCAGAGTATACATGGGAACGAGAAGACCAAATGAAACTCAAGTATCCCCAACTGTTTAAGAAAAAAACGCAACCACTACTGAGGCTGAAGCTACTGCAGAATTTTGGGACGAAATTCCAAATCAACGGGGGGATGATGTGACACCCCAGGAAAATCTGGAAAACAACGCAACTTAACTAGCTTCCTCAGTAACCACGCGCTAAATTTCGGGACGAAATTCTCTTAACAGGGGGAGAATGTGACAACCCTCAAAATCCCATGTATTCCGTACAATTTATTAATAATAATTAAAAGTGTTTGACGACTGTGTGGAATTACTTAACTGCTTTCTGATATCTGTGTTATGCTTACACGTATTTGTTAATATGCTAATAATGTACAGAAAGGTCACTAAATAGTCCGTTATATTTTCCTAAGTGTTAGAAAGTAAAAACGTTGCAAAAATATATAAGTAGGACGCTTTACGGATTAATTAAGCGGTTTAACGGAACAGGATCGAACCGAACAATCGGACTTTACCCGGAACCTAAAAATAGTGCCAATAACATTGTTTTTCTTTTTCTGAACCAGTTAGGGTCCCCGAATACCCTAACACCCGCTATAACACATAACATACTAGTAAATGGTTTAACCTTCTTATTAACTAACTAATACTTAACACTTGGTTGGAAACTAACCGGATTACCCCCCCCCCCCCTCTAACCGAACCGTCCCCAAGGGGGACACCCCTTGTCCTATTTTGATTAAAATAATCTAATATGTCTAATATCTATTAGACATGGTGACCATTGGTTAATGAACTATAACATTGTCTATAAGTTCAAACCTAAACACATCATTCACTTCACATAACCTTCATCTCACCACAACTTTCACAACTCTCTCTCCCTCCTTGCTCACCTTCGGCCGAACACACACCCACACAACCATCCACTTTAGAGCCTTGATCTAGCTATTCCAAGTTCATACAAGTGCTAAGGATCACATACGAGGAGGCTTGGTGCATTCGGAACATGAAGGACCTCACCCCATTGCTTTTATCCACGCGTTTTTCGACTAGTTTCTTCCCTAGCCTCGAGCTAGTAGTAAGTGACTCTAAACATCTTCTTGATCTATCCTAAAGTGGTTAATAAGAGTTTCGTCGGTTGAAAATCACTAACATATAAGATCACCAACTAAAAGTCTACTAAAGTGATGAACAAGGTGGTTAATGGATGAATATTAGTGTAAATCATGTAGATCTTGTGTGATTATGATTATTGGTTGATTATCTGATGTTTTACTGATTAATATTAATGTGTCATGTTGTTGTGGTCACTAAACTTGTTAACGGAATCGATCGAACACGATTTAGAAGGTTAAACACTTAAAATCAGAATCTGTCCAACTTTTACAGCCAACTTCAGTTGGCTGTAAACAGGTCTTAAACTCAACGAAAAATCGATATTTTGAATCTAAAATATGTTATTATGAAATACGGTTCTAATCGCACCGGAATCGTAATTTTTGGACTCCGTTTACTATTTTTAAAGTGTTAATTTGTAACAGAAACTTAAGCTGAATTTTGACAGCAATAAATGGGTGTCGTACTTTCAGTCATAACCTGAGTTTTCTGATCAATCGGACCATGAAATTTGTACAGTAGATAATAACCTATGTATTTGTAATTACCCCACTGGAATTTCGTAAATCGGACACTCGATGAATTTTTAATAAATTGTTTCGTGGACTGTGGTCAGAAATGCATAAATCTGAGTTCAGTCCCGAATATGAATTTTTATAAAATGTGGGTAATGAACCGGACCCCTATATTTTTACACAATAAAATATGGAATGTTTATGACATTCTATAAAAATTTGGGAATTTTTGGAATAAGCTAACTATTTTATTTAAATGTCCGAAAACAGCCGGTTTTGAGTATTAATGCTGAATTGACATAAGTTGTGACTTGCGTGTCTAAATGTCGAGTATGCTATCTGTGAATGATTTAACATGTTATATATGTTATGTGCATTATCGTATGTTTGATTTTGAGTGGGGAATGGACGGGAAACTTAGATGGGCATAAACCGTTACAGTGATGCATGTTGTGTGATAGATACGTGTAGGAACTTTGTGTTCTATTTGAAAGCCACTAAATGACTAACTGGTAAATCATACTAGGACGTGATTGACCGACCTTGACTGTTAGCTATATTGAGAATCTAACCGAGCAAACCGAGGTGAGTTCACACACTTTCTAAGGCATGGGATTCCCGGTGGTTTGGGAATGGGTTAAAGAATTAAAACTAAATCTACATATCCTCCTTGGGTAGGATATGTACGGCCATCCTCCATAGAGTGGATGCCATTATTAATCCTACGAATTCTCCTGGTGCAGAATACGTACGTTCGTCCTCCTGGTGCAGGACAACAACCTTAAAACTAGCTAGACAAAACTCTATCATGAAGTCCCTCAATTTATATCGACTTAATCGCCGAGGCCAATGGCGAGCGGGTCATTAGTTAATAGCGCTATTAGGTTTAACAAACCTCACACCGTGCCAGTCGGACGGGCGTGTACTAATGGACTATGGCAGATTGTTAGTGATGATAGACACTGATATAGGGCACAACTTATTTGCGTAGCAGTCGATATCATACCGTCTAGTAGTTCAAACGGGGAAAACCCCCACTGATCATGGTTATGGATTGGGTAAAGAAAAAGGATATGGATAAACACACTTTCAACTACGGGGTATCCCCCACGGAAAATAAGCCAACGAAAGTCAAACCACGTTTTTCAGAAACAACTTAAAACTAAACAACCAAATGTGAACTCACTCAACTTTGTTGTTGACTCGTTGTTACATGCCTTACAGGTCGCTAAATGCTTGGAGCTTGCACGGGGAAGGAGTCGTTGTGGTGTACGGACTGTTATGTTCCGTGCTTAATATTTAAATCCTTATGAACTTACTAAACTTGCGTTTTGAAACTTTAACTTATGAACTATGGACTTATGCTTTTGAACTCACGTTTATGCTTCCGCTGTTTAAACTAAACAAGGTTAACTAGCTTTGGTCACCAATCGTATTATGTTTGGTTTTATTTACTTAATTGAGTTGTTCAATATGATTGGTGGCTCGATCCTGGTCACGTCACGCCTCCAAGCGGTGGTACTCCGCATGGTGGATTTTGGGGGTGTGACAGGTTAAAACCATCAACACTTCAAAATGGACTAGGTTCATTGAATCCGGTCAGAAATTTCAAAAATGGTCCTTGCACTTGTAAAACTTGATTTTTTTGCACTTTTAAGCCCCGTTAACCCCATTTCAAGGCTCTAAAATAAATTTAAAGTATAGGTAACTCAAAACATGCTCAAAAGTATCTCGGATGTCGGTTCGTTTGGTCGTACGGTTGCGTTGTTCGGTTAATTACGACGGAAGCCGTAACGGACGCAAAAACGGTCCAAATTGCGCGACGAATGGATTTTTCTCATGCCAATCACTAAAATAAATTATTTTAATGATTACATAAATTTTTGGATGTCCGGATGTATTCAGAATGTAAGTTATGCACGAAAATGCAAACCTGTGCACTTTTTGACGCTTTTAGTCCCTAAATGACCCAAAAGTTTATTTTAGCACACCGAACCCCTCAAAGCCAATTTCTAAGCTATGTAAAGGATATTTATGGTATGTTTAGCTTATGGTAATGTTCCGGAATGTCTGTTACAGTTCAAATTGGTATACTTTCGTAGTTTGTCAAATTTAGTCCCTGTAAGCGAATTAACTTGATTTTGCCATACCAAAGCCTTCAAAACTTATTTCTAAGTTATGTAAAGGTTATTTAAGGTATGTTAAGAATATGTTGATGTTCTGGAGTATTTTTCGCGTTAAACTGATTACGTTTACGCACCAGTTTGCGTATAACTCTCCAGAAAGCGATTTAAAGCTTGTAATCGAACAAGAATTGATATGTGCAAAAGATACACATATTTATACCAATCCCAAGTATGAAATACAATATTTCATTGGTTTGGTATTCATTTGATGGTCACAGTGACACAGGTGTCACATGTTTAAACCAATGTCATAATGTTTATGTGTAAACAATGTCCAAATGTCAAATGTAAACCATGTCTAGTATAATCAAATGTAATGTATGCCAAGTAAAAAGTACTTACTCAAACCATATGTATAATGTCAATGTGTAAACAAATGTCATGTATGGTGAATAAAAAGTATTTACTCAATCCCATATGTAAAATGTACAAAACAATGTCTTTGAATAAACCTAGGTTTAAATCAAAAGTTGTGTTTTGCAAAACCAATGCTTTATGGATACAAACATTTATGTAGTAATGTTTATTGCATACATTCAATCCTTAAGACTGTCGGATAAACCCTTAACAAGTTAAAGGTTTCTGAATTATGTATATCGGATTCTATCATTCCCTACTTCCAAACAAACCTAGAAAGTCGGGAACGAGATTTGTCAAGTCTTATGGTACCATTACATACTACCGAGCGGCATGATCAATGTTAATGAATGTATTATTATCCCGTTAAACATACCAAATGTCATACCAATTTAAGCATGTTATGTGAAAACCATGTACTAAGTATGCTAAGTAAACATACATAGTAGAAATGTTCATAAAATCAATGTATCCATATGCTGAGTAAACATATGCAACAAAAGTGTCTTATGAAATTAATGTGCTAGCATGCTTAGTCAACATACATAGCAAAACATAATTAAAATCATGTACTATATGTGTACTAGTTGAACATAGCATGTTTATGTCATAAAAAGCAACGAAAGCATGAAAGTAACAAGTATGCACATGTGTATCACCCCAAAATATTTGAAAGCGGTAAAAGAGGGGACTATGCACTCACTTGGGATTTCTTATTAGTCTTGGAATTAAGACCAAATAAAGCTTCAAGGATCACGGAATCAAACGGCAACTAATATAGGTAACTACGTTAATAATCGGATCCTAAATTGGGAGATAGGATAGAATGAAGTTCTATAAATCAAATGAGTATTGGAACTTATATGGCATGATTTAATAGACCAAAATTCTGATTAGAAAGTTAACCTAAGTGCTTTTGACCCATTTCGACTCGTTAAGGTAGTTTAAGCTAGTTTAACGCGTCGTTTGCGTAAATCTAAGGTCGGATGGTTATCTATGTCCTACGGTAAGTCTTACGTGCCCAATTATGTTTAAATATGTTATTAAATCAGTTTAGATGTCAAAAACTTGATCACATATGCAAAATATGAATTTATGCTCAAAAAGGGCATTTTGGTCATTTTCAATGGGCATAATAACGAGTTAACGAATAACTAACCAACCTAAGTGATCATAAGGTATAACCTTAGTTGGTTATTCCCTATACAACTATGATCACTAAATATGTTTGGTCGGATCCTAATGATCGACCAAACAGGTCGGGTTCAAAAGTCTAAGCGGTTGTCGAGGCCGCTTGGCGTACGACCCTAAAAATAATGTATCGCGAAGACATGCTCGCCTATAAGTGAACACTCATCCCAAGAATTCCCAGGTAAGCACAACTGGTCTCGCGTCTGATGAGATATATACGAAGTGCTTGCCTAGACAGAAAACCCAGAATACAGGCATTCACCCTTCCAGTTTGCACGTGTTCACATTATTTAAAACCCAAAACCTTGACGAGATTTTTTTTTTTTTTTTTGAAAATTCAAAGGGGTTCAAAACCTTATAACAGAGGGTTCAAAACCTAGTAATCAATCATCCTAGAACAGATGATTAGTTTTCAAAGCGGTTTTGAAATTTATGTTCTTGTTGTGGTAGTCGCCTAAGGATAGGTGACGGTATCGTTTTATGACTAAACGCAAGTAAACTCGCGTTAGGGTCCTAAGAAGGTTATAGACTAGGTCAAAGCATTACTAATAACCTAATTCCCTATAACCATTGGCTCTGATACCAACTTTTCTGTCACACCCCGACCGCGTAAAACAACAAAGCGCGGCGGAAACATCGGGGCGCGTTGCAACAGAATCATTGTTTCATAACCATGGATACAAAAAGTGTTTTGTTTTATTAAACATTGAATATTTACATTGTCTGGAAATTTAATTAAACAACTTAAACGTAGTCTATCATTGTTATTAAGTCACTAAGGCCTCGTCCAGTCCTATGTGAGCATGCATCCTAGCAATCAACATCATTCAACAACACCTGAAACATATGTGAAAACAAAGTCAACAAAGAAATGCTGGCGAGTACATAGGTTTTGTAGGAGTGTCGAAATCATGGCTAGTTTAGATGTTGCAATACTTTATTAAAAACCTTGTTTTGAAAAGAGTATAATATTGCAACTTAATTAACCAACTCAAATCAAGCGGGTTATAGTTTATAAAACCTCGTAGCCATGACTCTTAACCCAAAAACATTTGTTTTAGTAAAGCAAATTGTGAAACATCTCGAAATAAATCGTTAATAAAACTCGTTAATAAATCTTGTTAAAAACTCGTATAGTTTATATCGTATCGAAAACCTCGTTTGTGTGACATCGTTTGAAAATCGTTTACCCAAGTGAACTAAATAACGCCACGGTATGTAATATGATGAAATCACTTATATATAGGAAGTACCAGCGGCGTATCCACCATGCTTTCATCACATTACACCCGTCCCGTTATCTAAACACTTAACCAAAAACCAATCGTATATCGCTTTGAAGCTAATCGTTTAACCAAATCATTTAACTCGTTAATACATCGCGTGAAAACCAATCGTTTACCCAAATCGTTAAAATTCGTTTTAGGTCGTGAAACTACTTATGTGGTCGTCTCGCTAATAACATTCAAACCTTCGTGACTCATCCCTCGTCGCTTCTCGTTTTCGCATTAACAAACCCTTACCAAAGGGTAAATTAACAATTACAGATTCAGTCGCTACCCACCACCCCCACACATAACCACGGGTGCAGTAAGATAACGGGATTTGTCAGATCCTATGGTACCATAACCTAATACTGGTCGGCTTGATCATTGCTAATGAATGTCATTTGTTATGTAACCCAACCAACAAGTTCGTTCACATTATCGAAATCGTTATTAGTTTTGTATAAATCGTCTTAATCGTTTTTGAAACCATCGTTATAACATCGAAAATCGTTTTGATACCATCGTTAAAACCTTGAAAACATTTAGTACATATGAATCACCCCAAAACAATTGAAAGCAGTGAAATAGGGGAACTATGTACTCACATGTAGTGCAAAGTATCCTCAGTCAATAGAACTTCAACAAACTCGAGCAAACCAGAGAAATCAAACAGTACCTAGTAATCGAATTACTAATCAAACAATAGACGCCTAAATCGGAAGATCGGACAGAATGAGGTCTTGTAAACCAAATGAGTGTTGGAACTCATGTGATATGGTTTAAAAAAGACTACATTCTAAATCGGAACCTAACTTAAGTGCTTTCGACCCATCGTGACCCATTAAGGTAACTTATGCTACTTTAACGCGTCATGCGCGCAAAGCGCGTTCGAGACGTCTAACTAGTCCTATAACAAGTGTTATATGCCTAAACATGTTACATAATCAGTTATGTGACGAAAGTTTAGGTTACATATGCTTAATTACCAATTATACATGAAAAGGGTATTCTGGTAATTTACCTAAGGCATATAAACTACCTATCATACAACTACTTAACGAAGCGACCATAAGGTATAACCTCGGAAGGTTATTCCCTATATACTATGGTCACCTAATGTATTTGGTCGGATCCTAATGATCGACCAAATGGGTCGGGTTCGAAGGTATAAGCGATTTATCAGATCGCTTACCCTTACGACCCTAGACAACGTGGTAATCAGTAGGCATAGTCCCAAGGGACTATAACCATCGTGATTACAATCACGTTGCGAAGTTCAAACGAACTTCGCATTGACCATAAACTGGTCAACGCAGAAAGTCAAACAAAGTTTGACTTTCAGACTCGAAAAGCAATAAAAGAAAGAAAAGAACGAAAGAATACTTACGAAGGGTCCCCGAATGCTAATCTCGATCCAAGTAGCTCAGGTATGAAACAATGGTTTCAACTTAGAGCTTCTAAGATCAAAATTCTTGTGAGAAATGAAGTTGAGGTATGTGGGTATTTATAGGATTCGTAGAGCCGTTAAGATCGTTCCTTGTTAACCGTGCTTTGATCTCAACCATACACATCAAGATAGTGGTTTTCTAAAACCATTTGAGCCCACGGTATTGCCAAAACCATGTGCGAAAGTGAAAATGGACTAAATACAATGTTTCTGTCCAGGTTAGGCAGTCGCGTAGCGCCACTACCTAGGCATGAGGTGCTCGCGCTACGCCACTGCCTACCAGTTTCAGCAAAGTTTCAAAAATGGCAGAAATGGTCCCTGCAGCCCGTTTAAGCTATTTTCGATGCGTTTGAACCCCGTTAACCTCATTTCAAGGCTCTAAAATGAAGTTAAAGTATAGGGAACTCAAAACATGCTCAAAAATATCTCGGATGTTGGTTCGTTTGGTCGTACGAACACGATGTTCGCTTAATTACGACGGAATGCGCATAAGCGCGAAAAACGATCCAAATGACGTAATGAATGGATTTTTCTTATGCCAAACACTAAAATAAAATATTTTAGTGCTTACATAAATTTTTGGATGTCCGGATGTATTCAGAACGTAAGATATGCGCGAATGTGCAAACTTGTGCACTTTTTTACACTTTTAGTCCCTGAATGACCCAAAAGTTTATTTTAGCACACTGAACCCCTCGAAGCCTATTTCTAAGCTATGTGAAAGATATTTATGGTATGTTTAACTTATGGTTATGTTCTGGAATGTCTGTTACAGTTCAGATTGGCATACTTTCGCAGTTTGTCAAATTTAGTCCCTGTAGACGAATTAACTTGTTTTTGCCATACCAAAGCCTTCAAAGCTTATTTCTAAGTTATGTAAAGGTTATTTAAGGTATGTTAAGCCAATGTCACTATTCCGGAGTGTTTGTTGCATTAAACTGGTTATATTTACGCCTTGGTGCGCGTATAACCTTCCAGAAAGCGATTTAGAGTTTGAAATTGAACAAAAATTGATATGTGCAAATGATACACATATTTGCACAAATCCCAAGTATGAAATACAATATTTCATTGGTTTGGTATTTGTTTGATGGTCGCAGTGACCCAGGTGTCACAGTTGTGGAAGGTTTGTAGGATCATTACATGTGGTTATGTATTGCCCAAGCAATGAATCATGACCCTACATGTGTTATGGACAGCTTGCATACTTGGAGAGGTGTTTACTTGGTGCCCAAAACAAGGAATTTGCATAAAAGCCCCTAAAAATCAAGCTGGCAGCTGAAAACCAAACTTTCTGTTGACAGGGGGCTGTCGCGCCTCGCGACAGATACCGCTTAGGCGGTCGCGGCCCGCGAACGAGGTAACAGTTTCAAAAATTACCATTTTAGTCCCTGCACACACATTCATGCGTATTTGACGTATTTAACCTCCGTTAAGCCATTTTTAAGGCTCTACAAGGACGTCAAAGTGTAGGGGACTTGAAATATGCTTGGAAATATCACGGATGTCGGTTCGTTTGGTCGTACGGCCGCGTTATTCGGCTAATTACGACGAAACTCGAACGGACGCGAAAACGATCCAAATTAAGTGACGAATGGTATTTTTGCATTCCTATCACTAAAATATTCACTAAAAAGATTTTTGGATGTCCGGATGAGGTCAGAATGTAAGATATGCGCGTAAATGCAAACTTACGCATATTTTGACGCTTTTAGTCCCTGTGATCAAATAAGCGCATTTTCACACACCGAACCCTCAAAGCTTATTTCTAAGCTATGTTAAGGTTATTTATTGTATGTTTAGCTTATGATCATGTTCCAGAATGTACGTCGCCATACGAAACGGCAGACTTTTGCAGTTTGACGCAAATAGTCCCTGTGAGCGAATAAACTTGTTTTTTGCCATACCAAACCCTTTAAAACTTATTTCTAAGTTATGTAACGGTTATTTAAGGTATGCTAAGATTGTGCCACTGTTTCGGAGTGTTTGTCGCGTTAAACTGATTACGTTTACGCATCAGTTTGCATCTAAAATCAAAACGTGCAAAATGTCAAACATAAATAACAAATATTGGGATCAAAACACATTGTTTTATTGATATTTTAAATGTTCAGAGTTTGTACAATGATTATACAAGCACATATGTCACATTAATGAATGTATCTTGTCTCGTTTAACATACCAAATGTCATAATCAACGTAAGCATGACATGTAAAATGTCTTTGTAAACCATGTACTAAGTATGCTAAGTAAACATACAAAGTAGAAATGTTCATGAAATCAAGGTGCTAGATATGTTATATCAACATATAAAGCAAAATGGGTCCTTGATGTCAATGTGCTAAGCATGCTAAGTCAACATGCGAAGCAAAATGCAATGTAAATCATTGTGCTCATATGCTAAGTCAACATATGCCGCAAAATGTGCCCTTGAAATCAATGTCCTAGCATGCTAAGTCAACATACATAGCAATACATAATTGAATCATGTACTATATGTGTACTAGTTGAACATAGCAAGTATATGTCATGAAAAGCATGGAAAGCATGAAAGTAACAAGTAGGCACATGTGTGTCACCCCAAAATATTTGAAAATGGTAAAAGAGGGGACTATGTACTCACTTGGGATTTCTTAATAGTGTTGAAATAAAGACCAAATAAAGCTCGAGGGATCACGGAATCAACACGACACCTAGTATAGGTAATTATGTTAATAATCGGATCCTAAATCGGAGGATAGGATAGAATGAAGTTATATAAATCAAATGAGTATTGGAACTCATATGGCATGATTTATTAGACTTAACATTCTGATTAGAAAGTTATCCTAAATGCTTTTGACCCGTTTCGGCCCGTTAAGGTAGTTTAAGCTACTTTAACGTGTCGTTTGCATAAATCTAAGGTCGGATGGTTATTTATGTTATATGTTAAGTCTTACATGCCCAAACTGTCACACCCTGACTTTTGCGGAAGCATGATTTGGTGTGAGTTGCTTGATATCATTGCATTCAATCATAACAACAACTATATGATAAAACCAAAGATGATCATCCATTAAGTAAGTTTAAAAACATGACAACCTTTTCTTAAATCATAGACTTCAAATTCGAATTACAAACCATGCAAATAGTTTTAGAGTTTCATAAGGACTCGACAAAAGACTTTAAATAAAACCAGGCCTTGGAAGATGTGTCTCGTCTAGAATAAGACACACTAACCAAATCCTAAGACACCGGATGACATCCTTTATTCTTAACATAACTTGAAACATCCAACGCCCGCCATATCCATACTTAATTTCCTGAAATACATGTAGTTTGAAAACATCAACAAAAGTTGAGCGAGTTCATGTGTTTAGTAGGTGTGCACGAATAAACCTTGGAAACATTTATAAATATGTTTGTATGTACTTGAAAACCGGTATGAAAGCAACAAGGAAAACATATCATTAATGTGTAGCTAATACATTAATATGTGTGACGTGATGCAGGAAGACTCAAACCTAGCAAATTTGTCTCCGGCAATAAGACATAGTCACCTCATGGGCCACCCTGGTCCACACGGGTGTGGGCTCGCTACACCCAAATAGATCTATCACTCATGTCCCTCGGTCCTACAAAGAGGATTGATGGTCTTAAGCGTCGTACCCACCACTCACATGATCTAGCAGTACCCTTCCTTAGCTAACCATACCACGTATAAAAGAAAAGGGGGAACATGAACTCACGGTTTTTTGTTCTTCAACGGTAACTCAAAGCTCCTTCGAATATACACGACTACCTACAACGTACTAAGGTCTATTAGACGATCGGGTCGTGCCTTAATTTAGTATTAGTTAGTGTCTTTGAGTTACGTTCTTTGTGTCTTCAATATTATTCCAAGTTATATAATTATCTGTTAAAATAATTAATATTTTAACTTAAATTATATTTATTAAATTTTGGAATAATTGTTAAAACAATATATTTTAATTAGTTACTTTTCAAGTATTTATACATGTATTTCCTTCCCAAGGATGGGTGTATTTGTATTCGTATTCTTGTACTTGTATATTTTTGCCATGTAGGTGCGGTCGTATTCCGGAGTGTATTTGTACGTATGAGAATACGTATTTTTATTGTATTCATTAAGTATTCTTATACTTAATTTTGTATTAACTTTTCTCTAATAAAAGTTCATCAATATATATTTTCAAAATATATATTTTAAGAAATACTACTTAGAAAAATTATTTATAATTTTTCCTTTGGCAAAAATATTTGTATTTTCATATAAGTTCCAAAAGTAATATATTTTTAAGTCTAATCGGGAAAATATATATGTATGCTTATATTTCTCCAAAATAATATATTCCGTTTTTGTTTGAGAAAATATATATTTCTTCCAAAAATAATATATCTTCTAATATTTCCAATAAAATACATATCTTTATTCACCCAAAAAATAATATATTTTCTTCTTGTCAAAAATATGATATAAATTTTTGTAATAATTGTAAAAATCACATTTTTGTTTCCTTTTGTGTCCAAAATATTAATTGCCAGAATATACACATGAATATTATTTCCGGAGTATTTTGTAAGTTATATTCCTTAGTTCGGTTTCACCAATATTTTGTGTATCACTTGTATATTCATATTCTTGAGTTTTTTATTAATATTTTGGATTGTAATTTCTGGTATTTTAGTGAGTTATATTATTTTAAGTCCTAAAATAATATAACTAATACACATAATATACAAATAATCACTCACATGGTGTCTTCTAAATATATATTTTCCTAAATACATATTTAGTCACTTTTATTTATAAAAACCAACCTCCAATACTTGTAATTTTTGTAACAAAAATTATGGCAAGGTTTATATAAAGATTTATGGTTTAAAATACACTTGTAAACATTTATTTGAAAATATTTTTCTAAGTGTTTAATTTCTAGAAAAATTTTGCCATAGTTTCCCCTAAAAATGGAGGTTTTCATACCTTGAAGGTATATCATTTTCTTTTGTAAAATCAACACAATCAATCCACAATCAACTATACACATTCTACACTTACCAACTTTGCCATTAACAAGCACAATCTACTACTTCATGAACTTGAATATTTGTAAAAATTTGTAGTAACTTACTAGTGTTCTTAGTAAGCGTTGTTACCCCTTTAAAGTGTGATTGATTCTTTAAAACTTCATTTTTAAAGAAAATGGATCTTCACAACTTATAATCATATTTTTCAAAAAATGTTTCTTCCTTGGTTTTTCTTGTTACATAAGTGTTTCTACACTTATTTAACCTTTAAAAATAGGGTTTATTTATGTAAGAACCAAGATCAAGTAAATCTGTGTTTTTAACTTGGTTCCTTTGAAAAACCATCCATGAAATTTTAGATCTACAAGTATTACAACTTACTTTGATCATTATTTTTCAAGAAAACCACATATCCTTTCAATTTCATGTTTCTCATGAGGATGATCTATGATCCTACAACACTTTCATCCTCTCATCTTACTAGATTATGTTTTTAATCATGATCTAGCAAGATCATATGATGATCTACATCATTTTCATAAGCAAATAATGATCAACAAGCAAATCAACACATAAACAACTTAGTTTCTTCATGATTTAAGCTTATGTTCAAGTTTCATTCCTTTGATTCTTAGTGTTCTTTAAGTTAATCATCATGTAACATATTTTAACCACTTAAAATAGATGTAAAATGGAAATATTAGTGTTCTTACTACTAGCTCAAGGCTAGGGATGATCAAGAGAAGAAATGAGGTGGATAAAAGCAAATGGTGAAGGTCCTTGAACTTCTACAAGCTCCTAGCTTCCTCATGCAACCTCTAACACACTTGTATATACTTGAAATGGATGTAGGATGAATGAATGATAGTGATGGTGGTGGTGCTTGGTTCGGCCGAGAGCAAGGCAAGGGAGAGGGAGAAAGTTGTGTGTGTTTTAGTGTGTGTAGAAATGAAGTTATGGTCTTATGTGTTTTCTTATAGCCCATCTCAAGTGTTTAACCCTTGTATAATATGCCACATAAAGCAAAAACATGATCTAATATTTTAATCTTATATAATCTTGGGGTGGGCCATATGTTGGCCGATTTCATAGGTCGGGGGGGGGGGGTATGTAGGCTAGGTTAAACTAAACTAGTTAGTTTTTGGTAAAAATGTAAGTATTTAGTTAGATACTTTAGTTACTAGATATTTATGATGTGTTATGATGTTCGGGGACCATTACTAGCTTGGTAATGTTAAAACAGTGCTTCTAGTGAAAATTTGGTGTTTCGGGTAGTGTCCAGTTGTTCGCTTGGTTACCGGTTCGTTAAGGTGCTAAATTCTGCAGTTTAGTGTGCTTTATGTTACCTTTTGTGACAGTTTTAATTCCCGACGCTTAGGAAAGCATTCAGGACCGTTTAATCATATTTCTGCATGATATTAGATTGTTTAAATGCCGAATTTGCTGATTTTCTACAGAATTCTGTAGTTTAAGTGAGTTTTAGGCACTTTCCAGCACTTAAACTATCTCTAGGAAGGCAGTTTTATGATCTTTACTTTCCTACACACTATGCTAGTGTAATACTTGGTTTCTGGCCCATTCTAGGTCTCAATACAACGTCTGTCTACTTACTGAATCCCGTCAGCATTTTTCTGATTTGTCTGATAACGGTGCTAACTGTATTTAATGCATCATTTAAGCCAATAAAGTTCTCATGCAATAATGATATGACATTAAGCAATATGTGGTGCACATGTATGTATAAAGCAATAATCAGGAAGCAATTCAGACAATTAATTATAATTCAGCACAGTCATTAAGAACTAATCATTATTTAATAATTGTACGGATACCCAGAATTTTGACAGTTGTCACATTCTCCCCCTGTTAAGAAAATTTCATCCTCGAAATTTATACTACATTAACTTCTTAAGGTTACGTTATACGTGCATGGATATGAATAATACCAAAGTGCTTTAACCACGAAGTCGAATCAAAACTTATCTGAACCAGAAAAATCCGAGGACATATTACAACAACAGGAACCCAATGGTTAGAAGGTATGTGTTTCAGAATTTGACGTCAAAGGACACGAGACGTATAGATGTGCAATCTAGTTTAACTCATTCTACAGGGGTTCACTAAAAGAGGAGTTTCGACCAATAGAATTTCAAACGATCGATCACAATATGCAAATGAGTTTTCAGAAACAATAGCATCCGCTAGATGAACTCAAAATCAACAACTTGAATATGATAGTAACATTAAAATGATCTGTCAACTTCCGAACAAATAAATGAAGGAAATTAGGATGTTGACATTATTGAATTGCGAGAAGACATCGAAATAGAATATAATCGAATCTGATGTATCAATGTCTTAATTCATAGTTGCATTAAGAATGTTTAAATGGCAAGTCAAACGAAAGGTATATGTAATTTGTATGAAACGGTTGACCATGATTAGCACAAGCTACAAGTTTATACCGACACCACAAAGTGTCGAAATAACATAATCCAATAATAGCGGTGACCGAACGGGTTCACCATGTTTGAAAATCGAATGAAAGTGAAATGAAGCAAAACTGAAAATTTGATTTAAACGACATCGTAAGACTTTTCAATTGAATATAGAATACCAAAGAACTACTGTTTCCGATCGGAGATGAAAAAGCAATAAATACTGCAAGGCATTCGATTGATAATGAAAGAACCGTTAGGAGGTACATTGGAATATAAAATGAACTTATGTACCATTGTCTTAACACATGGTTGCGTTAAGACTGTTTTAATCATCATGAAATAGAACAAATTTAGAACAAGTCAATAGATAATCAATTAAATCCGTGTATGAAATGCGTAGACGAGATTAGCGCAAGCTTCAATTTTAGTGAAAAAAATCACCTCAAGGTGTCGAAATCAATGAGTGATTTAATGGAGTCATAGACCAAATAAGTCTACTATGAATCGGGACAAAAGAAACATTTGCAATAATGAATTTGAATATGATGCTCTCAATACATCATATGGTGTCTTGAATTGAAGATGCGAAATGGACAAGTTCAAGCAATTGAACTTGGTTTCAGCGTAATATGACAGTAAAACGTATGTATTGACAAGGGAATTTTCGGCATGGTTACAAAGATAAACCAGGTATGTAACTCGAAAGAAAAGAAATTACAAGAAAGTATGTTGACTTGATAGCAAAGGAGTCAACAATTTCCAAGTAATGAATCAATGAGTACTCATTTTAGTGAAGAAATGATCGGGTATCAAGACAAAGGAGTGTGTGCTTTAATGAAGAAAATTGTCGTGATGCAACTACTATTTAAGAGGAGCAGAGATGCAAAAATCTACTCGTTAGAAGCAAAAGTGGAATCTCAATATAAGAAATTTGAGTACTTTATTTGCTTGGCTAACTGAAATAGCATATACGTCAGAATAATGGGGTTTGTTTGAGTTAACAGACGTAGTCCCTAAGTGATAACCTTTTATGAGTTTTGACCTAAGTTCCCGTATGTCCTACGTACATGTTCTCCTAGGTTTTCGAAGTTTCGTATTCTTGTGTAAAACTGTTTTGTGCATTATGTAGAAAACACTATATTAGCGTATGTCTACAACAAGTGGTTGGCTCACTGTACTCTGGTATACTTTCTTCCTAAATTCGCGGCTGGCGATAGCCTGATCGAAGACCGTTCTCGGAATAACTCATTAATCCTAGACAGGGATACTAATTTCTTGGTGGTCAACTTGTTCAGCTCCTGGTAGTCGATGCACATTCGAAAGCTACCATCCTTCTTTTGACGAACTAGACTGGAGCTCCCAAAAGCGAGAAGCTTGGTCTAATGAACCCCTTGTCCAGTAGCTCCTAGAGCTGCGTTGACAACTCTTGCACTCTTGGAAGCGCAAGTGGATAAGATGCCTTAGCTACAGGCGCGGCGCCTGGAACCAAGTCAATGTGAAATTCGACTTGTCATTGAGGAGGTAATCTTGATAAGTTTTCAGGGAAGATTTCAGGATAGTCCCTCCCCACAGGGATATCTTTAAGCTTTGGTTCTTCAGCTTCTTTATCAACATCGTGAGCCAAGAAGGCAACACATCCTTTCCACAAAAACTTCCGTGCCTTCAGACAATTGATAATCTGTAGAGGCGTATCCTGCTTCTCCTCATGAATCACGATCGTCTCTTCACTCGCCATCGGGCTGCGGAACATCTTCTCATGGCAAACAATCTCCGCACAATTACTCGACAACCAATATATCCCAACTACGGCGTAGAAGCTTCCCAACTCACGCTCTGGCAGAAGATCTATTGAGAACTCACGCTTTTTAAGTTCTATCGAATACGGGATATCTAACTTACTTGCTACTAAACAAAGTTTACTCTGAAACTCCAGGTATACGGGCTATAGTCGGTACTATTATCAAATAACACATATGTAAAGCATTGATTAGCAGGGAACGTACCAGTGACTTCGTTCAGACCTTGACATGCTCCACGAGCTTCAATGTTGTACGCTTTTTCACGGTCTTGGTTAATCTTCCAAGGGCAATCTTTCCTAAGGTGCCCCACGTCCCCGCATCTGTAGCAGCCTGGAACTTTATCGCCTTCGTTTCTGTCTTGGTTGTCGTCATCATTTACCCCTTTCCTGGGATCTTTCGCCCAATAGGCATCCTTGATGTGTCCTTCTTTTCCGCACTTACCACACTTGGGCCTCAGACATCGTCCTTCATGGTGATACTTGCACTCATCATGTGACACCTGTGTCACTTCAACCATCAAACAAATGCCAAACCAATGAAATATTGTATTTCATACTTTGGACTTGTATAAATATGTGTATCTTTTGCACATATCAACTCTTGTTCGATTTCAAGCTCTAAATCGCTTTCTGGAAGGTTATACGCGCACTAATGCGTAAATTTAACCAGTTTAATGCAACGAACACTCCGGAATAGTGAAATAGGCTTAACATACCTTAAATAACCTTTACATAACTTAGAAATAAGTTTTGAAGGCTTTGGTATGGCAAAAACAAGTTAATTCGCTTACAGGGACTAAACTTGACAAACTGCGAAAGTATGCCAATTTGAACTGTAACAAACATTCCGGAACATGACCATAAGTTAAACACACCTTAAATATCCTTTATATAGCTTAGAAATAGGCTTTGAGGGGTTCGGTGTGCTAAAATAAACTTTTGGGTCATTCAGGGACTAAAAGCGTCAAAAAGTGCACAAGTTTGCATTTTCGCGCATAACTTACGTTCTGAATACATCCGGACATCCAAAAATTTATGTAAGCACTAAAATATTTTATTTTAGTGTTTGGCATAAGAAAAATCCATTCGTCGCGCAATTTGGATCGTTTTTCGCGCTTATGCGCATACCGTCGTAATTAAGCGAACATCGCGATTGTACGACCAAACGAACTGACATCCGGCATATTTTTGAGCATGTTTCATGCCCACAATGTTTAGGCATCCTTGTGGAGCCTTGAAAATGATTTAACGAGCCTTAAACATGTTGGAAATGGCCTTAATACGCAACGGGGACTGAAAGGTGAACATTTGAAAGTGTTTGCTGATCAGGGGGACCCTAGCGTGACACCTAGCCCCCTTGGCGTCACGCGAGGCCCCTTCTGATTAGCAAAATCCATTTTAAACACATGTTAACATCCCCTAACACCCTCCAAAGGTCAAGTGCCACATGTTAATCTCTTATGGTGGCCAAAATCAGCTACCACAACATTCCAACAAGTGTAGGGATGTGATCATTCCCTCTTCTCCAAGAAACGATCCTAACGGTGGACCGAAAACTATAAATACCCACCTCCACCCTTCACTTTTCCTCACAAGAATCTGATCTAATGTGCTCTAAGTTGAAACCTTTGTTTCATACCTGAGCTATTTTGATCTAGATTAGCATTCGGGGACCCTTTGTAAGTGTTCCTTCGTTCTTTTATTGCTTTCGAGTCTGAAAGTCAAACTTTGTTTGACTTTCTGCATTGACCAGTTTATGGTCAATGCGAAGTTCGTTTGAACTTCGCAACGTGAGCGTAATCACGATGGTTATAGTCCCTTGTGACTATGCCTACTGATTACCACGTTGTCTAGGGTCGTAAGGGTAAGCGATCTAATAAATCGCTTATACCTTCGAACCCGACCCATTTGGTCGATCATTAGGATCCGACCAAACACATTAGGTGACCATAGTATATAGGGAATAACCTTCCGAGGTTATACCTTATGGTCGCTTCGTTTAAGTAGTTGTATGATAGGTAGTTTATATGCCTTAGGTAAATTACCAAAATACCCCTTTGATGCCAAAATGCATTTTAAACATATGTAACATAACTTTTGACATCTAAACTGATTTGACAACAATATTAGACATGTTAAGGCATATTTTACTTATCATAGGACTAGTTAGGCGTTCCGAACGTGTTTTACGCGAACGACGCGTTAAAGTAGCATAAGCTACCTAAACGGGTCGTAATGGGTCGTAAGCACTTAGGTTAGGTTTCATTTAGTATGTAGGCTTTGTTAAACCATATTACACGAGTCTCCATACTCGTTTGGTTTACAAACCCTCATTCTATCAAATCCTCTGAATTAGGTCCGGTTTATTAACATGAACTACCTATATTAGGTGCCGTTTGATATCCGCGATCTCTAGCATTGTTTGGTTGTCACTCAAGGACTACTGAGCAATCTCAAGTGAGTACATAGTTCCCCTATTTTACTGTTTTTCAAACTGTTTTGGGGTGAAACATGTGTATCTATGTGTTATTTTCATGATTTCAAAGTATAATTGATTATACATGTTATTACTTATCATTTGACAAACTAAATGACTATCTATGGTTTAAACACTGATTTCTCAATGAACATAAAATAAAATGTTGAATTGTACTTATTTTATGTTCACCAGACCGATTGGTAGTATGATATAGCGCTATAGGATTAGACACCCCATTCCTGTTGTCATGGAATGTCTGAAACCAATTTGTTTCTCCATCCAAATAGGGATTGCCTTTGTGGTATCCTTATAGTCTCAAAGGTGTAGTTTGATGCACTAGGTCTGAATGAATTCTTAAATCACACATTTAAAGTATATTTTGATATACTCCCAAAAGTGTAGTTTGATATACTCTCATGTGTGGTATTGTACAAAACCAACATATATTTTGTTAAGCATCCAAAGCATATTTTGATATGTTATTTACAAACCAAAACATAGTTTAATATGTTATTTATCACATCCAAAGCATATTTTGATATGTTATCTACAAGACCAAAAACATAGTTTAATATGTTATTTATTAATCAGAAGTATACTTGTAATATACTACTGAAAACTATTATTTTGAACAACTAAAGTATATTTAATATACTATCTATCAAACGATTGGGTTTTGGTTAGTGTTTAGATAACGGGACGTGTATAATGTGATGAAAACATGGTAGATACGTCGCTGGTACTTTTTATATATAAGTGTTTTCATTGCATTACATACCGTGGCGTTATTTAGTACACTTGGGTTAACGATATTGGACCTGAAATATATTTTTATATATTACTCATTCGATTCTCTTAAAATCCAAAGTATATTTTCAAATATACTATAAGCCTTTTTATCAAGACATTGATTTACGAACAACTTATTTTATACAAACTCATTTTACATGGTTATTCATTTAACCATACATTATTCTTTTATTTATACATATCATCTGATCTTATTGTTTTTCAAACGATTTACAAAACAAATCAACTTACAAGGTTCATGACTAAACTTTATTAAACATTTTCTTAAACTTACAAGTCATGAATCCTATTTTCACAAAACCTATGTATCTCACAGGCATTTTTATGCTGACGTACCTATTTTTACACATGTTTCAGGTACTGCTTTGCAATGATTGTTGATACATGCTACATTTAGGATGGACTCGTGCCTTAGCAACTTTAAAAACTTGGAAGATCACAGTTGTACTTATTTGATTGTATTAAAACAATGAGTTCATTTATTCAATAAAAACAGAATTTATTTATTCCATGGTTATGAAACAATGATTCTGTTACAACACTCCCCGACGTTTCCGCCACGTCTAGTTGCTTTACGTGGTCGGGGTGTGACAGAAAAGTTGGTATCAGAGCCAATGGTTATAGGGAATTAGGTTATTAGTAATGCTTTGACCTAGACTATAACCTTCCTAGGACCCTAACACAAGTTTTCTTGTGTTTAGTTTTAAAACAATACCGTCACTTATTCTTAGGTGACAACCACAATAAGAACATAAATTTCTATCCCGCTTTGAAAACTAATCATCTGTTCTAGGATGATTTATTATATGGTTTTGAACCCTTTAAGTTTTCAAAATCCCGTCAAAGTTGGTCTAAATAATGTGGACACGTGCAAACTGGAAGGGTGGGTGCCTGTACCCTGAGTTTTCTGTCTAAGGCTAGAGTGTTCGTACAAATCCACATAATCGGACCAGTCACTCTTACCTGGGAACTCTTGGGGTGAGTGTCCACTTATAGGCGAGCATGTCTTCGCGATACATTATTTTTGACCTATTTACTTTGATTAATCACCGGGGTCGTTTGTTGCTTTGTAGTAACAAACAAATGACCATTATCCTTGCTTTCATCAGATTTGTTTCATCTCATTCTTTTCGTCTAAATCTCTCACTCGTTTCCTTTCATGTTCCTCTTTTAGAATGCCTCCTCGACGCGATAATCAGATGGCGAATGCCGAACTGGCGGAAATCATCGCGCAGCAAATGGCTGCTGCCTTCCCAAATCTTTATGCTCAAATGATGCAAGCCATCAACAACAACAATGCTCCATGCAATTTCAAGAATTTTAACTCGGCTAAACCGCTTAAGTTTAGTGGTTCTGAGGGAGCAACTGGGCTTCTTCAATGGTTCGAGAGCATTGAGAATACTTTCCGTCACGTTCAATGTCCTGAAAATCACAAGGTCGAGTTTTCTTCAAGTGTATTTCAGAAGAAGGCTCTTACGTGGTGGAACGGGGTTATGAGAGACCGCGGTGCTGAGGTTGCATTAGCACAGACTTGGGCCGAACTTAGGGCTCTTATGATGAAGGAATTATGTCCTCGTCATGAGCTAAGGGCTCTAGAAAGGGAATTTGATGATTTGAAGCAAGACAGTGGGGAACATCGAGCCTATACTGACTGCTATGAGGAATTAAGCTTGTTATGCCCTACTATGGTTACGCCTCTGGATAAGGCGATTGAGAAATACATTGATGGTCTTCCTGGCGTAATTCAGGATATTGTTACTGGCAGCAACCCTACTACTGTCAGACAAGCCATTGAATTGTCTGCCACTCTGACTGAATCCCATATCAGAAAGCGCAAATTGTTTCGGAAGGGCGACTCAAGGCCACCTGACAAGACTGCTCAAGTGGAACCAAAGGAAGAACATGCTGAGGTGTCTAAGAAGAAGAAGCGCAAAGCCTCTCAAAACAACGCTGTAACTGCTCAAGACAAACAGGTTGCACTAAACCAGCCAACACAACCTCGCAAAAGGCAAAACTATGTTGGTACCGCACCTTTGTGCAACAAGTGCAACCGTCATCATCTAGAGCAAGAGCAGTGTCACAAATGTACCCACTGTGGGCGGTTGGGACATTTGATCAATGTTTGTCGTTATGCAAATCAAGCTGCTGCAAACCCTGCTGCTGTTCAAGCACGGCTCCCTCCGGGGTCATGTTATAACTGTGGTGACCTTACTCACTACAGAAACAATTGCCCAAGACTTGTTAACGCACCTCCAGCACGAGGACGAGCATTTAACATCAATGAGGCAAACGGAAACAATGATGCAGCAGTGAACAATTAGTGTTTTGTATTTCCTTGGTTGTTATCTTTTGACACTTCAAGACAATTCGGTTGTTACATAAATAAAGAATTGTTGTTCTTATTTCTGCAAAATTTATGCGTTTATATGAATGTTTGATGCAACCTTATGATGTCAACCCAAATACAAACTACTCGTGTGGTTCTGTCATTTTATGATCACTTGTGATCTCCCCAAGAACCTTAAACACTCGTTTCTTTTAAGAAACAAAGCCAAACTCTTATTGAAAATCCTTCTATCTTTATAGATGGATCCTTGAAAATGATTAAAGTGCCAAATGAAATCCATGGATTGGATTCCTGGTGTGCTTTAAATGTCCATACCTAAAGATAACAAATTAAAGAATCAAGTTAACTAATTTTGTGCTTATGTGTTTTCTTACATGATTTGTGGTTGTATGTGATCCATCCAAATCCTCGTAGAATCTTCCATATTTTACATGAGGGATTCATAGTAGGATATCCAAAGTTACTATCTTAAATCCTTAATGGACTTCTACGTTGTAGTCAAGTCCCTTGGGTTTTAAAGTACTATTCTAGAATTGGACCCCTTGAGTGGTCTAGATAAACAGATTGATTTTAAAAATCTGATTAGAAATATCATGTGATGATATAATTACAAAGATCCCTTAAGTGGTCTATTTAAGGAGATCGTACGACGGTCTAGTTAAGAAGATCATGTGTTGATCTAGTTAAAAAGATCGTTCGTTGATCTAGTTGAAAAGATCCTTTGGTGGTCTAGTCAAGTCGCTTCATGTTTATTCAATTGATTTTTCCTCTACGCATTATGAAATGAACTGTGCGGACTGTGCAAGGAATTACGTAATTATGGAGGCCTACATAATTATGGAATTCAGTGCACAGAAACCACAGGAAGCTTTGTCATGTGTTAAGACCTATAGTGACAAGAATAATGATACGGGAGAATTCTTGGACCTCGACCAATGTCATTTATTCTCACACTCCCCAATTCTGATCTAAATCACACACAAGTTTCCTATGATAAGCCTTTATAAGAAACGTTCTTCTGTCCGTAGTTCAAAAATTCCATGTGTTTACTACTACAAGGAATTCACTTTGAGGGTTAACAAATTCGCTAAGAGTCCTAACAGGGCCCAGAGTTTTACTTAAGGGTTTAATGGATCTATTAGAAGGCGAAACCGTCACAGCTGTCTTCACAAGTTTCCTCTAGAATTAAATTTCGAGACGAAATTTCCTAAAGTAGGGGAGACTGTGACACCTGTGTCACTTCAACCATCAAACAAATTCCAAACCAATGAAATATTGTATTTCATACTTTGGACTTGTATAAATATGTGTATCTTTTGCACATATCAACTCTTGTTCGATTTCAAGCTCTAAATCGCTTTCTGGAAGGTTATACGCGCACTAATGCGTAAATATAACCAGTTTAATGCAACGAACACTTCAGAATAGTGAAATAGGCTTAAAATACCTTAAATAACCTTTACATAACTTAGAAATAAGTTTTGAAGGCTTTGGTATGGCAAAAACAAGTTAATTCGCTTACAGGGACTAAACTTGACAAACTGCGAAAGTATGCCAATTTGAACTGTAACAAACATTCCGGAACATGACCATAAGTTAAACACACCTTAAATATCCTTTATATAGCTTAGAAATAGGCTTTGAGGGGTTCGGTGTGCTAAAATAAACTTTTGGGTCATTCAGGGACTAAAAGCGTCAAAAAGTGCACAAGTTTGCATTTTCGCGCATAACTTACGTTCTGAATACATCCGGACATCCAAAAATTTATGTAAGCACTAAAATATTTTATTTTAGTGTTTGTCATGAGAAAAATCCATTCGTCGCGCAATTTGGATCGTTTTTCGCGCTTATGCGCATACCGTCGTAATTAAGCGAACATCGCGATCGTACGACCAAACGAACTGACATCCGGCATATTTTTGAGCATGTTTCATGCCCACAATGTTTAGTCATCCTTGTGGATCCTTGAAAATGATTTAACGAGCCTTAAACATGTCGGAAATGGCCTTAATACGCAACGGGGACTGAAAGGTGAACATTTGAAAGTGTTAGCTGATCAGGGGGACCCTAGCGTGACACCCAGCCCCCTTGGCGTCACGCGAGGCCCCTTCTGATCAGCAAAAGCCATTTTAAACACATGTTAACATCCCCTAACACCCTCCAAAGGTCAAGTGCCACATGTTAATCTTTTATGGTGGCCAAAATCAGCTACCACAACATTCCAACAAGTGTAGGGATGTGATCATTCCCTCTTCTCCAAGAAACGATCCTAACGGTGGACCGAAAACTATAAATACCCACCTCCACCCTTCACTTTTCCTCACAAGAATCTGATCTAATGTGCTCTAAGTTGAAACCTTTGTTTCATACCTGAGCTATTTTGATCTAGATTAGCATTCGGGGACCCTTTGTAAGTGTTCCTTCGTTCTTTTATTGCTTTCGAGTCCGAAAGTCAAAATTTGTTTGACTTTCTGCATTGACCAGTTTATGGTCAATGCGAAGTTCGTTTGAACTTCGCAACGTGAGCGTAATCACGATGGTTATAGTCCCTTGTGACTATGCCTACTGATTACCACGTTGTCTAGGGTCGTAAGGGTAAGCGATCTAATAAATCGCTTATACCTTCGAACCCGACCCATTTGGTCGATCATTAGGATCCGACCAAACACATTAGGTGACCATAGTATATAGGGAATAACCTTCCGAGGTTATACCTTATGGTCGCTTCGTTTAAGTAGTTGTATGATAGGTAGTTTATATGCCTTAGGTAAATTACCAAAATACCCCTTTGATGCCAAAATGCATTTTAAACATATGTAACATAACTTTTGACATCTAAACTGATTTGACAACAATATTAGACATGTTAAGGCATATTTTACTTATCATAGGACTAGTTAGGCGTTCCGAACGCGTTTTACGCGAACGACGCGTTAAAGTAGCATAAGCTACCTAAACGGGTCGTAATGGGTCGTAAGCACTTAGGTTAGGTTTCATTTAGTATGTAGGCTTTGTTAAACCATATTACACGAGTCTCCATACTCGTTTGGTTTACAAACCCTCATTCTATCAAATCCTCCGAATTAGGTCCGGTTTATTAACATGAACTACCTATATTAGGTACCGTTTGATATCCGCGATCTCTAGCATTGTTTGGTTGTCACTCAAGGACTACTGAGCAATCTCAAGTGAGTACATAGTTCCCCTATTTTACTGTTTTTCAAACTGTTTTGGGGTGAAACATGTGTACCTATGTGTTATTTTCATGATTTCAAAGTATAATTGATTATACATGTTATTACTTATCATTTGACAAACTAAATGACTATCTATGGTTTAAACACTGATTTCTCAATGAACATAAAATAAAATGTTGAATTGTACTTATTTTATGTTCACCAGACCGATTGGTAGTATGATATAGCGCTATAGGATTAGACACCCCATTCCTGTTGTCATGGAATGTCTGAAACCAATTTGTTTCTCCATCCAAATAGGGATTGCCTTTGTGGTATCCTTATAGTCTCAAAGGTGTAGTTTGATGTACTAGGTCTGAATGAATTCTTAAATCACACATTTAAAGTATATTTTGATATACTCCCAAAAGTGTAGTTTGATATACTCTCATGTGTGGTATTGTACAAAACCAACATATATTTTGTTAAGCATCCAAAGCATATTTTGATATGTTATTTACAAACCAAAACATAGTTTAATATGTTATTTATCACATCCAAAGCATATTTTGATATGTTATCTACAAGACCAAAAACATAGTTTAATATGTTATTTATTAATCAGAAGTATACTTGTAATATACTACTGAAAACTATTATTTTGAACAACTAAAGTATATTTAATATACTATCTATCAAACGATTGGGTTTTGGTTAGTGTTTAGATAACGGGACGTGTATAATGTGATGAAAACATGGTAGATACGCCGCTGGTACTTCTTATATATAAGTGTTTTCATTGCATTACATACCGTGGCGTTATTTAGTACACTTGGGTTAACGATATTGGACCTGAAATATATTTTTATATATTACTCATTCGATTCTCTTAAAATCCAAAGTATATTTTCAAATATACTATAAGCCTTTTTATCAAGACATTGATTTACGAACAACTTATTTTATACAAACTCATTCTACATGGTTATTCATTTAACCATACATTATTCTTTTATTTATACATATCATCTGATCTTATTGTTTTTCAAACGATTTACAAAACAAATCAACTTACAAGGTTCATGACTAAACTTTATTAAACATTTTCTTAAACTTACAAGTCATGAATCCTATTTTCACAAAACCTATGTATCTCACAGGCATTTTTATGCTGACGTACCTATTTTTACACATGTTTCAGGTACTGCTTTGCAATGATTGTTGATACATGCTACATTTAGGATGGACTCGTGCCTTAGCAACTTTAAAAACTTGGAAGATCATAGTTGTACTTATTTGATTGTATTAAAACAATGAGTTCATTTATTCAATAAAAACAGAATTTATTTATTCCATGGTTATGAAACAATGATTCTGTTACAACACTCCCCGACGTTTCCGCCACGTCTAGTTGCTTTACGTGGTCGGGGTGTGACACATCACACCTCGGCTTGGTTCCCAAGTAGATCTTCCCACTGGCCTGATTGTCTCCAGGGTAATCCTTCCTGGGATGTCCTATGCTACCACGATTAACGCAATCTTGACCTAGCTCTTGGTCAGTGCCATTTCCACCTTGATGGTTGTCGTTGTTACCTTTGCGATTTCCGCTACCATCTTGGCCTTCTTTTCCATGTTCAGCACCATACCAACACGTCTCCTTAAGATGACCAATTTTCCCACAATTTTCACATTTCCTATACCTACATCGCCCAATATGGTGACATAGACAGTTGTCGCACTTAGGGAGGGTACTGTCACACCCCGACCGCGTTAAAACAACGAAACCACGGCGAATGGGGAGTGTTGCAACAGAATTATTGTTTCACAACCATGGATACAAAAGCTTCGTTTTATTGATTCATTAGATAATTTACATTGTCTTAAAACAAAACAAACAACTTACACATCGACTATCATTGTTATTATGTCACTAAGGCCTCGTCCAGATCCTATGTGAACATGCATCCTAGCAATCAACATCATTCAACAACACCTGAAACATATGTAAAAACAAAGTCAGCAAAGAAATGCTGGCGAGCAGATAGGTTTTATGAGAGTGTCGGATTCATGGCTAGTTTACATGTTGCAATACCTTATTAAAAAACTTGTTTTGAAAAGTGTATAATATTGCGACACAATTAACCAACTCAAATCAAGTTGGTTATAAATTTGTAAAATCTTGTAGCCATGATTCTTAACCCCAAAACATTTGTTTAAGTAGACCAAATTGTAAAACATCTCGTAAAAACTCGTTAATAAAACTCGTATGGTTTATATTACTTAGAAAACATCGTTATGTTACATCGTTGCAAAATCGTTTACCCAAGTGAACTAAATAACGCCACGGTAAGTAACATGATGAAAACACTTATATATAAGAAGTACCAGCGGCGTATCTACCATGTTTTCACCACATTACACCCGTCCCGTTATCTAAAAACTAACCAAAAACCAATCGTTTGTTCAATTCGTTTAACTCGTTTAACTCGTTCCAAAATCGTTTAATTGTTCCAAAATCGCTCTCGTTTTAATTATGAAAACTACTTTTGGTCGTCTCGCTAATAACATCCAAACCTTTGCAACTTGTCTATCTCGAAACTCGCATTAATAAACCACCAAAGGGTAAATTAACAATCACAGATTCAGTCGTTACCCACATAACCCCCACACATAACCATGGGTGCAGTCTGATAACGGGATTTGTCAGATCCTATGGTACCATAACCTAATACTGGTCGGCTTGATCAATGTTAATGAATGTTATTCGTTATGTAACTACGTCCAACAAGTTTGTTCACATTATCGAAATCGTTATTAGTTTAATATAAACCGTTTTAATTGTTTTTGAAACCATCGTTAAAAACATCAGAAAACATTTAACACATATGAATCACCCCAAAACAATTGAAAACAGTAAAAGAGGGGATCTATGTACTCACATCGAAGTGCAAAGTATCTTCAATCAAAAGAACTCAACAAATGTCACACCCCCAAAATCCATATGCGGAGTATCACTGCATGGAGGCATGACTGACCAGGATCAAGCCACCAATCATATTGAATAACGTAATTAAGTAAATAAAACCAAACACAATATAATTGGTGTCCAAAAGAAAGTAACCAACTTTAAGTTAACAGCGGAAGCATAAAAACGTAAAACCAAAACATAAGTTCATAAAGTTTAAAGGTTTAACATGGAACTCTACAGTCCAGGTCCCACAACGACCACTCCTTCTAGTGCAAGCTCCATAATTACCTAACGACCTGCAAGGCATGTAACAAGGAGTCAACAACAAAGTTGAGTGAGTTCACAGTTGGTTGTTTAGTTTTGCAAGTTTGTTTTGAAAATCGTAAGTTGTTTCGTAAACCACGAGTTAACCAGTATCTTTGTTTTTCACCAAACCGTATCCATAATTAGTGGGGGCTTCCCCATGTGAACCACTAGACCGTTACCATATCGACTACTGATGAAAGTAAGTTGTGCCCTAAGTCAATGTCTATCATCATTGACTGTTTGCCATGATCCATTAGTACACGCCCGTCCTACCGGCACGGTGTGAGGTTTGTTAAACCTAATAGTGCTATTAACTAATGACCCGCTCGCCATCGGCCTCGGCGATTAAGTCGATATAAAATGAGGGACTTAATGATAGAGTTTTGTCTAGTAAGTTTAAGGTTGTTGTCCTACCCAAGGAGGACGAACGTACGTATTCTACCTAAGGAGAATACGCATGATTAATATTGGCATCCTACCCATGGAGGATGGCGGTACATATCCTACCCAAGGAGGATATGCAGGTTCCGTTTTAGTTCTTTAACCCATTCCCAACCACCGGGAATCCCATGCCTTAGAAGGAGTGTGAACTCACCTTTGGTTGCTCGGTTGGACTCTTAAAGTAGCTAATAATCGGTGTCGGTCAATCACGTCCTAGTATGATTACCACTTAGTTTATTAGTGACTTCAAATAAGCACGAAGTTCCTACACGCATCTATCATATAACATGCACGCACTTTAACAGTTCCCGCCCATAAAAACATCCCATCTATAACCATTCAAAAGCAAGCACACGATATTGCACATAACACTTTCATTGACATATAACACGTTAGATCATTCTCAGATAACCTACCCGACATTTAGACACGCAAATTACTACTTACGTCGTTTCAGCTTTGACATCCAAAATTGGGCTGTTTTCGGGCATTTTAATAAAATAGTTAACTTATTCCAAAAATTTCCAAATTTTTACAGAATGTTTTTAACGATCAAAATATTATTGTGTAAAAATTTCGAGATCCAATTCATTACCAATATTTTATAAAAAATCATTTACCAGACTGCAATCAGATTCGTCACTTTCTGACTGCAGTCCACGGAATAATTCATATAAAATTTATCCTAAGTCCGATTGATGAAATTCTAGTGGGAGCATTACAACGACATCAGTGGTCATCTACAGTACAAATTTCGTGACCTAATTCTACACATATTTCAAGTTATGATGAAAAACATAACACATATTTTCTGCAGTAAAAATGCAGCTTTTGCTGCTGTACAAAATGGACCATTAAAAATAGCAAACGACCTCAAAAAAATATGATTCCAGTGCCATTTGAATCGTTTTTCGAAATAACACGTTATAGACTCAAGAAAATCAATTTTTTGTTAAGTTATGACCTGGTTACAGCCAACTGAAGTTGGCTATAAACACCGAACAATTTTCTGTTTTCACATAACCTTTTATAAAACAAGTTTCCGGATTTCTTTATCATGTTCAGCAACTGTATAAATACTTTCGTATCATCCTTAGCAGTTGTATGCTACTTTCTAACAGATTCATCATACCAAACAATCAAGATCATGCATGTATTTAACAACATTATTTTAACAAGATTTCATCATCTTTAAGTTTCATATCATGATTCAAGATTCAAGATTCAAGTCTTTTAGTGTTCTAGTTATTTTATCATAATACAATCTTTAACCACTAAAACATGAAGTAAACAAGAGTTTAAAGAAGTCTTACAACTAGCTTAAAGCTAGGGAAGATCACTAGAGAAAAGGTGATGAAAGTGGATGATAAAAGCAATGGATGAAAGTTCTTTAAGTTTCAATATTCACAAGAAACCTTCTAGTACTTGGATTGAGCTTGAAAATGGAATGATGGTGGTGGCAAGGTGGTGGTGGTGGCGGCCTTAAGGTGAGCCAAGAGAGGGAGAGAGAGTTAGTGAGAGATGGTGTGAAGATTTTGAAGATATGGAATGATTTGGATGATCTAGTAAGGATTCACCATATCTATAAGATTTCTTACACCATATCTTGGCTACTCAATCAAGCAATATCTAAATAAGATATGAAATGAAATCTTAGGAAGTATGGTGTGATCTTGGTGGGGTCCCTTGGACCATATATGGGCATGGGGGGGGGGGGGGTTAAGTGAAACTTTGATGGTAAGTATGTAAATAATAGTTCAAATCCAAGTATAAGGTTACATGTTTTAGTTAGTAGATTTCTAGTGGGTGTTATGGTGTACGGGGATCATAACTAGCCAAGAAATAATTAAACAATGTTTCTTGCAATATTTTGGTGTCCCGGGTAATGTTCGATTGTTCGGTTAGATACCGGTTCGTTAAAGTGTCAATTTATTCCGTATAGTATCTTTTATGTAACTTTTTGTGACACTATTAATTCCCAACACTTAGGAAAACATTCAGGACTATTTAGTCAATTTTCTGCACAATCATTAAGCACAATTTAATATTAATTAATCGTATGGATACATGTAATTATGAGGGTTGTCACAACAAAGCTAAAGCAAAACAAGATAAATCAAGTAGCACCTAGAAATCGGATCACTAGATAAATAATCGACACCTAAATCGGAAGATCGGGTAGAATGAGGTTTCGTAAACCAAATGAGTATTGGGACTCATGTGATATGGTTTAACAAAGCCTACATCCTAAATCGGAACCTATCCTAAGTGCTTTCGACCCGTTACGACCCATTAAGGTAGCTTACGCTACTTTAACGCGTCGTTCGCGCAAAATGCGCGTTCGAGATGCCTAATTAATCCTATGACAAGTATTATATGCCTAAACATGTTTAAATATATTGCATAATCAGTTTAGGTGACAAAAGTTAGGTTACATATGCTTAAAATCCAATTATGCATGAAAAGGGCATTTTGGTCATTTTACCTAAGGCATATAAACTACTTATCATACAACTAATTAAACTAAGTGACCATAAGGTATAACCTCGGAAGGTTATTCCCTATACAACTATGGTCACTAAACATGCTTAGTCGGATCCTAAAGATCGACCAAACGGGCCGAGTTCGAAAGTCTAAGTGGTTGTCAAGACCGCTTGACTTACGACTCTACACAAGCACTATAGTAAAAGTGACGAGCTAAACATGTTAAAACATGTTTAACTAAGTTAGAAAACAGGTTTTGATATCAAAACAAAGGGTTTTGATACCCAAGAATAGTTTGGTTGCAAAATACGCATAAATACGCATTTTGACCGAAACTATGACTCGTCACTACACCTAATCAACGAGGTAATCAGTAGGTCTAGTCACAAGGGACTATAACCATCATGATTACGCTCATGTTTCGAAGTTCAAATGAACTTCGTGTTGACCAAAGACAGGTCAAAGCAGAAAGTCAAACGCAGTTTGACTTTCGTGCTTAAAAACGCATAAAAGCACGAAAGAATACTTACAAAGGGTCTGTGACACCTGTGTTTGTAATCATTGTAAACAGTTCAATTATCAATAAAACAAATTTATTTGATCCCAATGTTTGTTTGTTTATGTTTGACATTTTTCATGTTTTGACTTTTATTCAATTTCAAACTCTACATCGCTTTCTGGAGAATTATACGCAAACTGGTGTGTAAACGTAATCAGTTTAACACGACAAATACTTTGGAACATCAACATATAATTAACATACCTTAAATAACCTTTACATAACTTAGGAATAAGTTTTGAAGGCATTGGTATGGCAAAAACAAGTTTAATCACTTACAGGGACTAAATTCGACAAATTGCGAAAGTATGATGATTCGTACTAGAACAGACATTCTGGAACATGACCATAAGTTAAACATACCATAAATATCCTTTACATAGCTTAGAAATAGGCTTTGAGGGGTTCGGTGTGCTAAAATAAACTTTTGGGTCATTCAGGGACTGAAATCGTCAAAAAGTGCACAAGTTTGCATTTTCGCGCATATCTTACGTTCTGAATATATCCGGACATACAAAAATTAATATAAGCATTAAAATATTTTATTTTAGTGTTTGGCATGATAAAATTCCATTCGTCGCTTAATTTGGATCGTTTTTTGCGTTCGTTACGACTTCCGTCGTAATTAAGCGAATAACGCAACCGTACGACCAAACGAACCGACATCCGAGATACTTTTGAGCATGTTTTGAGTTCCCTATACTTTAAATTTATTTTAGAGCCTTGAAATGGGGTTAACAGGGCTTAAAAGTGCAAAAAAAATCAAGTTTTACAATTGCAAGGACCATTTTTGAAATTTCTGACCAGATTCAATGAACCTAGTCCATTTTGAAGTGTTGATGGTTTTAACCCATGGTTTTGCAAAACCATGGGCTGGTATTCAATGAACCTAGTCCATTATTAGGGGCTCCCATGGTTTTAGAAAACCATGGGCACACATGTAAGGTCCAGATCAAAGCTCAGTTTTCGATGAACGATCTTAACGGTTCTTGAATTCCTATAAATACCCACCTTCATTTCCTTGCAAACTCACACTTGAATCTGATTTTGGCTCTCTAAGTTGAAGTTTATGCTTCATACCTAAGAGTAAATCGGATCAAGAGCTTGCGGGGACCTTCTGTAAGTATTCTTTCGTTCTTTTCGTTTGTTTTTATCGTTAAAGTCAAACTGCGTTTGACTTTCTGCTTTGACCAGTTTATGGTCAATGCAAAGTTATTTTAAACTTCATAAGGTGATCGTAATCACGATGGTTATAGTCCCTAGTAACTATACCTACTGATTACCACGTTATATAGGCTCAGTGACGAGTCGTAGTTTCGGCCAAAATGCGCATTTACGCGTATTTTGTAACCAAACTACTCTAGGATATCAAGACCGTTTGTTTTGATATCAAAACCTGTTTTCTAACTTAACTAAACATGTTCTAGCATGTTTAGCTCGTCACTTTTTAGATCAGTGCTTGTGTAGAGTCGTAAGTCAAGCGGACTAAACACCCGCTTAGACTTTCGAACACGACCCGTTTAGTCGATCATTAGGATCCGACCAAACATATTTAGTGACCATAGTAGTATAGGGAATAACCTTCCGAGGTTATACCTTATGGTCACGACGTTTAGTTAGTTGTATGATAGGTAGTTTATATGCCTTAGGTAAATTACCAAAATACCCTTTTTACGCCAAAATTCATTTTAAACATATGTAACATAACATTTAACATCTAAACTGATTTGGAAACAATATTAGACATGTTAAGGCATATTTTACTTGTCATAGGACTAGTTAGGCGGTCCGAACGCGTTTTACGCGAACGACGCGTTAAAGTAGCATAAGCTACCTAAACGGGTCGTAATGGGTCGTAAGCACTTAGGTTAGGTTTCATTTTAGTATGTAGGCTTTGTTAAACCATATTACATGAGTTCCCACACTCATTTGGTTTACGAACCCTCATTCTATCCGATCCTCCGATTTAGGTCCGGTTTATTAACATAGTTACCTATATTAGGTACCGTTTGATTTCCGTGATCTCTAGCATTGTTTGGTTGTTACTCAAGGACTACTAAGCAATCTCAAGTGAGTACATAGACCCCTCTTTTACTGTTTTCCAAACTGTTTTGGGGTGAAACACATGTGCCTACTTGTTACTTTCATGCTTTCCATGTTTTCACATCATATACTTGCTATGTTCGTTAGTACATTTATAGTACATGATTTACATTACATTGTTTTGCTATGTATGTTAACTTAGCATACTTAGTACATTGTTTTACTTTACATTTCTGCTATGTATGTTGACTGAGCATGCTAGCACATTGATTTACATGACTTTTCTGCTTTGTATGTTAACTTAGCATACTTAGCATATTGTTTTCATTTAACATGTTTACAATCGGTAAGACATTTGGTTTGTACAAACGGGACTTATATACGTTCATTAACATTAGCTACGCCACTCGGTAGTAAGTAGTGGTACCATAGGACTTAACAAATCCCGTTCCTGACATCCTGGGTTTGTTTGGATGTAAGGAATGACTGAATCCGAAAACATTTCTTTTGATAACCTTGACTTAGGGTTATCCGTCTGTCTCAAGGCTTGAATGTATGCGTTAACTTACCACATAAGTGTTCGTATCAATAAAACATGCATTTACTTTGCAAAACATAACTTTTTGATACATTCAAAATACTTTGTTTTGTACATTTTTACATTTGGTTTATGTGACAACACTTTACTTACCATATATAACATTTGTTACACATTACTTGACTACATTTGGACTTTTAAACATTTGATATGGTTTATACAAGGACTCTTTGACAATTGGTTTAAAACGTAGACTTTATACATTGGTGGTTTTGTTTAAGTGATTTAAATAACGAGATGTGAGTAGTATGATACAAACATGGTGGATACGCCGCTGATATTTCCTATATATAAGTGTTTGTATTATATTACATATCATAGCGTTATTTAAATCATTCAATTTGGACTTATACATTTTACACAAGTAACATGTTTTTCACAAGACTTTGGTTTACAAAACAGTTTATTTTATACAACTCATTTTACTTGGTTATTCCTTTAACCATATATTATTCTTTTATTTATACATATCATCTGATCTTATTGCTTTTTTAAATGATTTACAAAACAAAACAATTTACAAGGTTCATGACTAAATTTTATTAAACATCTTCCTAAACTTAAGTCATGAATCCTATTTTCACAAAACCTATGTATCTCACAGGCATTTTTATGCTGACGTACCTATTTTCACATGTGTTTTCTGGAGCTTTTGCATAGGATGATCGAGACACACTTAGGCGGACCTGTGCCTTAGTGACTTAAAACAAAGCAAGAACTAGTTAATTTATGTTATGTACTCTTTGTTTCTTGTTTAAGACAATGTAACTTTCTTGTTTGATAAATAAAACGTAACTTTAATTTCCATGGTTGTGAAACAATTAATTCTGTTACAACACTCCCCGACGTTTCAGCCACGTTTTGTTGTTCTACGTGGTCGGGGTGTGACAGAAAAGTTGGTATCAGAGCCAATGGTTATAGGGAATTAGGTTATTAGTAATGCTTTGACCTAGACTATAACCTTTCTAGGACCCCAACACAAGTTGCCTTGTGTTTAGATTTTAAAACATGCACTTCACCTATCCTTAGGTGATAACCACAACGAGAACATCAACTCCGAATCCGCTTTGAAAATTAATCATCTATTCTTGGATGATTGATTACTAGGTTTTGAACCCTCTGTTGTAAGGTTTTGAACCCCTTTGAATTTTCAAAATCTCGTCAAAGTTTTGGGTCCTAAATAGTGTGAACACGTGCAAACTGGAAGGGTGAATGCCTGTACCCCGGGTTTTCTGTCTAAGGTTAGAGTGTTCGTACAAATCCACATAATCGGACCAGTCACTCTTACCTGGGAACTCTTGGGGTGAGTGTTCACTTATAGGTGAGCATGTCTTCGCGATACATTATTTTTGACCCATTTACTTTGATTAGTCACAATGTGTCGTTTGTTTGCCTTGTTGTAACGAACAAATGACCACCATCTTTGCTTTTGTCAATTTTTGTATCATCTCTTTCTTTACATCCAATCATCTCACTCGTTTCCTTTCATGTTTCCTCTTTTAGAATGCCGAACTGGCAGAAATCATCGCGCAGTAAATGGCTGCTGCTTTCCCAAATCTTATTGCTCAACTGAACCAAGCCAACAACAACAATCATGCTCCATGCAATTTCAAGAGTTTCAATTCGGCTAAGCCACTCAAGTTTAGTGGTACTGGAGGAGCAACTGGGCTCCTACAATGGTTCGAGAGCACTGAGAGTACGTTTCGTCACGTTCAGTGTCCTGATAATCGCAAGGTCGAGTTTGCTTCCAGTGTGTTTCAGAAGAGGGCTCTTACATGGTGGAACGGGGTTATGAGAGACCGTGGTGCTGAGGTTGCTCTAGCACAGACTTGGGCTGAACTTAGGGCCCTTATGATGAAGGAGTTTTGTCCTCGTCATGAACTGAGGGCTTTAGAAAGGGAATTTGACGATTTGAAGCAAGATAGTGGTGAGCATCGGGCTTACACTGATAGGTATGAAGAATTGAGTCTGCTTTGCCCAACCATGGTTACCCCACTCGACAAGGCTATCGAAAGGTACATCGATGGTCTACCTGACTCAGTGCAAGACATCATTACTGGTAGTAACCCTACCACCGTCCGTCAGGCGATCGAGTTAGCAGCGACATTGACTGAGTCGCAGGTTCGAAAGGGAAAGCTGCATAAAAAGGGTGACAAAGGTAAGAAGCAGGCGTCTGACAAAGAGGATGGCAAGAAAGGTAAAAACAAGAAAGGAAAGGATTATGGTTCCTCAAAGGGGTCTAGGAAGCGAAAGGCTTCCCAAAACTAAGCCGTTACTGCACAGGCTCAAGCTGCACCAAATCAACCTGCGCAACCACCCGCCAAGAGGCCTTATCTCGGCAACGCACCTTTGTGCAACAGGTGTAACGACCATCACCTACCACATCTCCAATGTCGTCATTGCACTAACTGTGGAAGAAATGGTCATCTTGCCGCTACATGCCGCATTCCTGTCAACCAGAATCAGGCAGTTCAGAACCAAGCCCAACAAGTTGCTCAGCCTCTTGCTCAGCAACAAGGTCAAGCTGCACGACCTCATTTTCCTCCTGGTTCGTGCTACAATTGTGGGGATCTGACCCACTACAGAAACCGGTGTCCAAGACTAGCTAACGCAAATCCAAATCCAAATCAAAATCAGTCTCAGGCCCGAGGTCGAGTCTTCAACATGAATGCACAAGAGGCGCAAGCAGACAATAATGTGGTCAACGGTACGTTCTTTATTAATAATCAGCCTGCATCTGTCCTTTTTGATTCGGGTGCCGATAAGAGTTTTGTGTCATTATCTTTTGAGCCATTGCTTCGCATGTCTAGAACGAAACTAGGAAAACCCTTGACAGTAGAAGTTGCTAGTGGTGAACCCATTGTTCTTGATTCTGTTCTTCGCAACTGCAAGTTGAACCTTAACAACCATCTTTTTCCTATCGACCTCATGCCAATGCAACTTGGAAGCTTCGACGTTATAGTGGGTATGGATTGGTTAGCTAAGCATCACGCAGAGGTAGTTTGTTTCGAGAAGATTGTTCGTGTACCGGTTTCAATAGAGGAGATCCTACAGGTTCGTGGTGAGAAACCTATTGGTAGTCTCAAACTCATGTCTTGTTTTAAAGCTCGGAAGTATCTGCGAAAGAACTATGTGGCCTTTTTGGCACATGTTGCAGCAGATAGGGGCAAAGGTAAGTCTATTCAAGATATCCCTGTTGTTCGGGATTATCCTGAAGTATTTCCTGAAGAGTTACCTGGTCTACCCCCCAGCACGCCAAGTCGAGTTCCGTATTAATCTCGTACCTGGTGCAAATCCCATTGCCAGATCTCCATATCGTCTTGCACCGTCTGAGATGCAAGAGTTGTCTAAGCAACTTCAGGAGCTCTCTGACAAAGGTTTTATCCGTCCTAGCTTTTCACCTTGGGGTGCTCCAGTTCTTTTTGTCAAGAAGAAGGATGGATCTTTTAGGATGTGTATCGATTATCGTGAGCTTAACAAGCTTACCATCAAGAATCGATATCCCCTACCCCGCATTGATGATCTCTTTGATCAGTTACAGGGTGCTTCTTATTTTTCAAAGATTGATCTACGTTCTGGGTATCATCAACTTCGTGTGCATGAAGAAGATGTTCCCAAGACAGCGTTCCGCACTCGATATGGGCATTATGAGTTCACAGTTATGCCATTCGGTTTGACTAATGCTCCTGCTGTTTTCATGGACTTAATGAATAGGGTCTGCAAGCCTTATTTAGATAAGTTCATCATCGTTTTTATTGATGACATCTTGATTTATTCTAAGACGCGAGCTGATCATGAGCAACATCTTCGTCTTACTCTGGAACTCCTAAAGAAAGAGCAACTTTTCGCCAAATTCTCCAAGTGCGAATTTTGGCTCAAGGAAGTTCAATTTTTAGGGCATATTGTCAACGAACAAGGTATTCATGTAGATCCCTCCAAGATCAGTGCGATTAAGTATTGGGATACGCCTTCTACTCCTACTGAAGTTCGTTCTTTTCTTGGTCTGGCGAGTTATTATCGCCGCTTCATTGAAAATTTCTCGAAGATTGCAGTTCCTCTAACTGCTCTAACTCAGAAGAACAAACCCTTTGAATGGGGATTTAAGCAAGAGGGAGCATTTCTGACCTTGAAACAGAAACTTTGTGACGCGCCTATTCTGACTTTGCCTGAGGGCAATGATGATTTCTTCGTTTATTGCGATGCATCTAAATTGGGTCTTGGCTGTGTTCTGATGCAAAGGAACAAAGTCATAGCCTACGCGTCAAGGCAATTGAAGGTGCATGAAAAGAACTACACCACTCATGATCTTGAGTTGGGTGCAGTTGTCTTCGCTCTTAAGATCTGGAGACACTATTTGTACGGTACAAAATGTGTGGTTTTCATGGACCACAAAAGTCTCCAGCATATCTTCAATCAGAAAGAACTCAACATGAGGCAACGACGTTGGGTTGAGCTTCTAAACGACTATGACTGCGAAATTCGCTACCATCCTGGTAAGGCGAATGTCATAGCCGATGCTTTGAGTCGTAAGGAACGTACTAAGCTTCATTGTGTTCGTGTTCAATCTGATATTCAAGCCAGATCTGATATCCAAACCCGCATCACTCAGGCTTAACACACTTGTGTTTCACAAGGTGTGATGGATAAGGAATTTCCCTATCACACAACACCTGATCTTGAACTGAAGGACAATGGATCGTATTACTTCATGGACCGTTTGTGGGTCCCAAGCCAAGATGATCTTCGCACCTTGCTTATGGATGAAGCCCATAAATCTCGTTATTCTATTCATCCTGGCTCAGATAAGATGTATAAGGATCTTCGTATTCAGTATTGGTGGCCTAGTATGAAGAAAGACATTGCCTTATACGTATCAAAATGCCTTACTTGTCTTAAGGTTAAGGCTGAACATCAACGTCCTTCTGGTTTATTGGAGCAACCAGAGATCCCAGATTGGAAATGGGAAAACATTACTATGGATCTTGTTACCAAACTTCCGCGCACAAAGAAAGGTCATGATGCCATCTGGGTAGTTGTTGATCGTCTTACTAAGTCAGCGCACTTCTTGCCAATCCGTGAGGATTTTTCTGCTGACAAACTTGCTAAAATCTATGTGGATGAAATTGTATCCCGTCATGGTGTTCCTTTGAACATCATTTCTGACAGAGATGCTCGCTTCACTTCTCATTTTTGGAGAACCATGCAATCTACTATGGGGACCCAACTTAATCTGAGCACAGCTTATCATCCGCAAACGGATGGTCAATCTGAAAGAACAATCCAGACTCTGGAGGATATGCTTAGAGCTTGTGTGATCGATTTTGGTGGTAGTTGGGATTCACATCTTCCGTTAATTGAATTCTCCTACAACAACAGTTATCACTCCAGCATCAACATGGCTCCTTTCGAGGCTCTCTATGGTCGAAAATGTCGTTCACCAATCTGCTGGAATGAGATCGGTGAGGCTCAGCTTACTGGACCTGCCCTCATTTTAGAGACAACTGATAAGGTTAAGAAGGTTCGTGATAACCTTCAGGCAGCTAGAAGCCGTCAAAAGAGTTACGCGGACCAACGACGCAAGCCCTTTGAATTTCAAGTCGGTGATCGCGTATTACTTAAGGTCTCACCTTGGAAAGGTGTGATCAGATTTGGAAAGAAAGGAAAACTTGCACCAAGATACGTTGGACCATTCAGGATCGTCGAAAGAATCGGTAAGGTAGCCTACAGACTTGAGTTACCTCCTGAACTTGGGAATGTTCATCCAACTTTCCACGTATCCAATCTCAAGAAGTGTCTAGCTGATGAGAACCTCCACATACCACTTAACGAAATTCGTGTTGATAAAACACTGAAATTTGTTGAGAAACCTGTGGAAATTATGGATCGTGAAGTCAAGTGGCTTAAACGCAAGCACATTCCTTTGGTTAAAGTTCGCTGGGAATCGAAACGTGGACCTGAGTTTACTTGGGAACGTGAAGATCAAATGAAGGCGAAGTATACACATCTATTCCCACGAGTTTCCTCTAAATAAATTTCGGGACGAAATTTCCACAAATAGGGGAGACTGTGACACCTGTGTTTGTAATCATTGTAAACAGTTCAGTTATCAATAAAACAAAGTTATTTGATCCCAATGTTTGTTTGTTTATGTTTAACATTTTTCATGTTTTGACTTTTATTCAATTTCAAACTCTACATCGCTTTCTGGAGAATTATACGCAAACTGGTGTGTAAACGTAATCAGTTTAACACGACAAATACTTTGGAACATCAACATATACTTAACATACCTTAGATAACCTTTACATAACTTAGGAATAAGTTTTGAAGGCATTGGTATGGCAAAAACAAGTTTAATCGCTTACAGGGACTAAATTCGACAAACTGTGAAAGTATGATGATTCGTACTAGAACAGACATTCTGGAACATGACCATAAGTTAAACATACCATAAATATCCTTTACATAGCTTAGAAATAGGCTTTGAGGGGTTCGGTGTGCTAAAATAAACTTTTGGGTCATTCAGGGACTGAAAGCGTCAAAAAGTGCACAAGTTTGCATTTTCGCGCATATCTTATGTTCTGAATATATCCGGACATAAAAAAATTAATATAAGCATTAAAATATTTTATTTTAGTGTTTGGCATGATAAAATTCCATTCGTCGCTTAATTTGGATCGTTTTTGCGTTCGTTACGACTTCCGTCGTAATTAAGCGAATAACGCAACCGTACGACCAAACGAACCGACATCCGAGATACTTTTGAGCATGTTTTGAGTTCCCTATACTTTAAATTTATTTTAGATCCTTGAAATGGGGTTAACAGGGCTTAAAAGTGCAAAAAAAATCAAGTTTTACAATTGCAAGGACCATTTTTGAAATTTCTGACCAGATTCAATGAACCTAGTCCATTTTGAAGTGTTGATGGTTTTAACCCATGGTTTTGCAAAACCATGGGCTGGTATTCAATGAACCTAGTCCATTATTAGGGGCTCCCATGGTTTTAGAAAACCATGGGCACACATGTAAGGTCCAGATCAAAGCTCAGTTTTCGATGAACGATCTTAACGGTTCTTGAATTCCTATAAATACCCACCTTCATTTCCTTGAAAACTCACACTTGAATCTGATTTTGGCTCTCTAAGTTGAAGTTTATGCTTCATACCTAAGAGTAAATCGGATCAAGAGCTTGCGGGGACCTTCTGTAAGTATTCTTTCGTTCTTTTCGTTCGTTTTTATCGTTAAAGTCATACTGCGTTTGACTTTCTGCTTTGACCAGTTTATGGTCAATGCAAAGTTCTTTTAAACTTCATAACGTGATCGTAATCATGATGGTTATAGTCCCTAGTAACTATACCTACTGATTACCACGTTATATAGGCTTAGTGACGAGTCGTAGTTTCGGCCAAAATGCGCATTTACGCGTATTTTGTAACCAAACTACTCTAGGATATCAAGACCGTTTGTTTTGATATCAAAACCTGTTTTCTAACTTAACTAAACATGTTCTAGCATGTTTAGCTCGTCACTTTTTAGATCAGTGCTTGTGTAGAGTCGTAAGTCAAGCGGACTAAACACCCGCTTAGACTTTCGAACACGACCCGTTTATTCGATCATTAGGATCCGACCAAACATGTTTAGTGACCATAGTAGTATAGGGAATAACCTTCCGAGGTTATACCTTATGGTCACGACGTTTAGTTAGTTGTATGATAGGTAGTTTATATGCCTTAGGTAAATTACCAAAATACCTTTTTTACGCCAAAATTCATTTTAAACATATGTAACATAACATTTAACATCTAAACTGATTTGGCAACAATATTAGACATGTTAAGGCATATTTTACTTGTCATAGGACTAGTTAGGCGGTCCGAACGCGTTTTACGCGAACGACGCGTTAAAGTAGCATAAGCTACCTAAACGGGTCGTAATGGGTCGTAAGCACTTAGGTTAGGCTTCATTTTAGTATGTAGGCTTTGTTAAACCATATTACATGAGTTCCCACACTCATTTGGTTTACGAACCCTCATTCTATCCGATCCTCCGATTTAGGTCCGGTTTATTAACATAGTTACCTATATTAGGTACCGTTTGATTTCCGTGATCTCTAGCATTGTTTGGTTGTTACTCAAGGACTACTAAGCAATCTCAAGTGAGTACATAGACCCCTCTTTTACTGTTTTCCAAACTGTTTTGGGGTGAAACACATGTGCCTACTTGTTAGTTTCATGCTTTCCATGTTTTCACATCATATACTTGCTATGTTCGTTAGTACATTTATAGTACATGATTTACATTACATTGTTTTGCTATGTATGTTAACTTAGCATACTTAGTACATTGTTTTACTTTACATTTCTGCTATGTATGTTGACTGAGCATGCTAGCACATTGATTTACATGACTTTTCTGCTTTGTATGTTAACTTAGCATACTTAGTACATTGTTTTCATTTAACATGTTTACAATCGGTATGACATTTGGTTTGTACAAACGGGACTTATATACGTTCATTAACATTAGCTACGCCGCTCGGTAGTAAGTAGTGGTAGCATAGGACTTGACAAATCCCGTTCCTGACATCCTGGGTTTGTTTGGATGTAAGGAATGACTGAATCCGAAAACATTTCTTTTGATAACCTTAACTTAGGGTTATCCGTCTGTCTCAAGGCTTGAATGTATGCGTTAACTTACCACATAAGTGTTCGTATCAATAAAACATGCATTTACTTTGCAAAACATAACTTTTTGATACATTCAAAATACTTTGTTTTGTACATTTTTACATTTGGTTTATGAGACAACACTTTACTTACCATACATAACATTTGTTACACATTACTTGACTACATTTGGACTTTTAAACATTTGATATGGTTTATACAAGGACTATTTGACAATTGGTTTAAAACGTAGACTTTATACATTGGTGGTTTTGTTTAAGTGATTTAAATAACGAGATGTGAGTAGTATGATACAAACATGGTGGATACGTCGCTGGTACTTCCTATATATAAGTGTTTGTATTATATTACATATCATAGCGTTATTTAAATCATTCAATTTGGACTTATACATTTTACACAAGTAACATGTTTTTCACAAGACTTTGGTTTACAAAACAGTTTATTTTATACAACTCATTTTACTTGGTTATTCCTTTAACCATATATTATTCTTTTATTTATACATATCATCTGATCTTATCGCTTTTTTAAATGATTTACAAAACAAAACAATTTACAAGGTTCATGACTAAATTTTATTAAACATCTTCTTAAACTTAAGTCATGAATCCTATTTTCACAAAACCTATGTATCTCACAGGCATTTTTATGCTGACGTACCTATTTTCACATGTGTTTTCAGGAGCTTTTGCATTGGATGATCGAGACACACTTAGGCGGACGTGTGCCTTAGTGACTTAAAACGAAGCAAGAACTAGTTAATTTATGTTATGTACTCTTTGTTTCTTGTTTAAGACAATGTAACTTTCTTGTTTGATAAATAAAACGTAACTTTAATTTCCATGGTTGTGAAAAAATTAATTCTGTTACAACACTCCCCGACGTTTCCGCCACGTTTTGTTGTTCTACGTGGTCGGGGTGTGACAGGGTCCAAGCTAGGAAGATCTTGATTCAAGTTGCTCAGGTATGAAGTGCTAAACCCCAACTTAGAGCAATTGAATCAGATTTGTGAGTTGCAAGAAATGAAAGTGTTGGGTATTTATAGAAATCCCACAACCGTTAGGATCGTTTCTCGCAAATCGTGCTTCGATCTTGGCCATACATGTGGGCACAAGGTTTTAAAAACAATGGGGACATGAAATACCATCAAATGGTATTGCAAATCTATAATTAAAACCATCAAAAACAGGCTGGAAAGCCAGATTCAATGTTTCTGATCTGGGTTGCTGACGTGGGCCGCGTAAGAATAGGACCAGGCTTACGCGCCCGTCCTGGTAGCTATGGCAGATTGTCACTTTTGGCCCCTGCAAGCCCAAAACTTGGTTTTTGATGCATTTTTTACACGTTTAAGCCCCGTTAAGCCCATTTCAAGGCTTTAAAATGAAGTTAAAGTATAGGGAACTTAAAATATGCTCAAAAACATCTTGGATGTCGGTTCGTTTGGTCGTACGGTTGCGTTATTCGGGCAATTACGACGGAAGTCGTAACGGACGCAAAAACGATCCAAATTAAGCGACGAATGGAATTTTATCATGCCTATCACTAAAATAAAATATTTTAATGATTACATAAATTTTTGGATGTCCGGATATATTCAGAACGTAAGATATGCGCGAAAATGCAAACTTATGCACTTTTTGACGCTTTTAGTCCCTATTGATCAAATAAGTTTATTTTAGCATACCGAACCCCTAAAACCCTATTTCTAAGCTATGTAAAGGATATTTAGGGTATGTTTAACTTATGATCAAGTTCCAAAACGTTCTTTACTGAACAAATCGGCATACTTTCGCAGTTTGACACAAATAGTCCTTGCGATCGAATAAACTTGATTTTAACACACCAAACCATCCAAAACTTATTTCTATGTTATGTGGAGGTTATTTAAGGTATGTTAAGCCTATGTCACTATCCCGGAGTGTTTGTCACATTAAACTGATTACGTTTACGCACCAGTTTGTGTATAACCTTCCAGAAAGCGATTTAAAGCTTGAAATCGAATTCGAATCAAATCGTAAAATCATCAAACACAAATACACACATAATAACACCAAAAAACATATAATAAAACCAAAACACATTTTTTATTGATAATTAACATTGTTTTACATTATACATCGATTACAGAGCACAGTTGTCACAGTCTCCCCTACTTTAGGAAATTTCATCCCGAAATTTTAACTAGAGGAAACTTGTGAGAACAATTGCGAATATTTCGCCTTCATTTGGTCCTCACGTTCCCAAGTAAACTCTGGGCCACGTTTGGTTTCCCAGCGAACCTTGACCAATCGAATTCGTTTGTTCTTCAACTGTTTGACTGCATGGTCCATTATCTCCACAGGTTTCTCGACAAAGTGCATCGTTTCATCAACTTGAATCTCGTCGAGTGGAATGTGAAGATTAGCATCAGTTAAACACTTTTGCAAATTGGACACGTGAAAAGTCGGATGAATATTTCCAAGCTCTAGAGATAGCTCTAGTTGATAGGCAACCTTTCCAATTCTTTCAACAATCTTAAATGGTCCAACATATCGAGTTGCAAGTTTTCCTTTCTTTCCAAATCTCACCACTCCCTTCCAAGGTGACACCTTGAGTAGGACATGGTCGCCTACTTGAAATTCCAAGGGCTTGCTTCGCATATCCGGATAACTCTTTAGAGGGCTTCTAGCTGTCACAAGATTATCGTGAATTTTCTTGATTTTGTCTGTTGTTTCTAGAATGAGCTCAGGTCCAGTAAGCTGAGCTTCACCGATCTCATTCCAACAGACAGGTGAACGAAATTTTCGACCGTAGAGAGCTTCGAATGGTGCCATATTGATACTAGCATGATAACTATTGTTGTAGGAGAACTCGATCAATGGAAGATGAGAATCCAAATTACCACCAAAGTCTATCACGCAGGCTCTAAGCATATCCTCAAAGTTTGAATCGTCCTCTCAGATTGTCCATCTGTTTGGGGATGATAAGCAGTGCTTAGATTTAGTTGGGTTCCCATAGCAGATTACATGGTCTTCCAGAAATGAGATGAAAATCGAGCATCATGATCAGATATGATATCCAAAGGAACACCATGTCAAGATACAATCTCATCAACATAAATCTTTGCAAGTTTATCAGTAGATAGATCCTCGCGAATCGTAAGAAAATGAGCTGACTTCGTTAATCGGTCGATAACAAACCAAATAGCATCGTGACCTTTAGATGTACGTGGTAACTTAGTGATGAGATCCATCGCAATGTTCTCCCACTTCCATACCGGTATCTCCGGTTGTACAAGCAAACCAGATGGTCGTTGATGTTCAGCCTTGACTTTGAGACAAGTTAGGGATTTCGATACATACAAGGCAATATCCTTCTTCATACCAGGCCACCAATACTGAGTACGAAGATCCTTGAACATTTTGTCAGCACCAGGATGGATAGAATATCGAGGCTTGTGAGATTCGTCCATCACTAAAGTGCGAAGATCGTCTTGTTTCGGAACCCACAAACTATCCTTGAAATAGAGTAACCCATCGCCTTTTGCTTCGAGTTTAAGCTCAAGTTGACGTGGTAATTCCTTACCCATCAAATTTTGTGAAACACAAAATTGTTGAGCTTGAAGGACACGAGATTGAATATCAGATAGAGTTTGAACAGAATGAAGCTTGACTCGCTCCTTTCGACTAAGCGCATCGGCTACGACATTCGCCTTACCAGGAAGGTAGCGAATCTCACAATCGTAATCGTTCAAGAGTTCAACCCATCGTCGTTGCCTCATGTTCAGCTCCTTCTGATTGAGAATGTGCTGGAGACTTTTATGGTCTGAGAAAACCACACACTTCATGCCATAAAGATAGTGTCTCCAGATTTTGAGAGCGAAAACCACAGCACCTAACTCAAGATCATGAGTTGTGTTGTTCTTCTCGTGAACTTTCAGTTGTCTTGATGCATAAGCTATCACTTTACCTCGTTGCATAAGAACACAACCAAGGCCAAGATTCGACACGTCACAATAGACAACGAAATCATCGTTTCCATCGGGCAAAGATAGAACAGGAGCATCACATAGCTTCAGTTTCAGCGTTTGGAACACTTCTTCTTGCTTGGGTCCCCACTCAAAAGGCTTATTCTTTTGAGTCAAAGCAGTGAGTGGAACCGCAATCTTCGAGAAGTTCGAAATAAAACGATGATAATAACCAGCGAGACCAAGAAAAGAACGAATTTCTGTTGGTGTCGTTGGTGTATTCAAATCCTTAATTGCAGCAATTTTGGATGGATCCACATGAATACCCTACTCGTTGACCATATGACCTAAGAACTGAACTTCTTTAAGCCAGAATTCACACTTGGAGAATTTAGCAAAAAAATGTTCCTTCTTTAGGAGTTCCAGAGTCAAACGAAGGTGTTGCTCGTGATCGGCTCGAGACTTCGAATAAATGAGAATATCGTCGATAAACACAATAATGAACTTGTCTAAATAAGGTTTACAGACCATATTCATTAAGTCAATGAAAATGGCTGGAGCATTTGTCAAACCAAAAGGCATGAATGTGAACTCGTAATGACCATATCTCGTGTGGAATGCAGTTTTGGGAATATCTTCTTCGAGAACACAAAGTTGATGATACCCAGAACGCATATCGATCTTGGAAAAACCGGTAGCACCTTGCAGCTGATCAAAGAGATCATTAATTCGAGGTAGGGGATATCGATTCTTGATGTTAAGCTTGTTAAGCTCACGATAATTGATACACATTCGAAAAGACCCATCTTTCTTCTTCACAAACAGGACAAGAGCGCCCCAAGGCGAATAACTTGGTCGGATGAATCCTTTATCAGATAACTCTTGAAGCTGTTTTGATAATTCTTGCATCTCAGACAGTTCAAGACGATAAGGTGCTTTCATAACCGGGTTAGCATTGGGTACAAGATCAATATGAAATTCGACTAGACGAACTGGAGGCAAACCAGGCAGTTCATCAGGAAACACCTCTGGATAACCGTGGACAATTGGGATATCTTGAATACACTTGCTCTTGCCTTTCTCCTTGGTGACATGTGCCAGAAAGGCGATATATCCTTTTCGTAAATAACTTTGGGCCTTCGTACATGACATGAGTTTCAATCCACCAGATGGTTTCGCACCACGAACCTCTAGGACTTCACTAGACGAAAGAGGAATACGAACGATCTTATCAAAACAAACCACCTCAGCATGATGTTTGGTCAACCAATCCATCCCAATGATAATGTCGAAACTCCTAAGTTGCATCGGTGTGAGGTCAATAGGAAAAAGATGGTTATCAAGGTCCAATTGACAATTGCGAATAACAGAATCGAGGACAATCGGTTGACCAGTAGCAACTTCGACAGATAAGGGTTTCCTCAGTTTAGTTCTAAGCTATGTAAAGGATATTTAGGGTATGTTTAACTTATGATCAAGTTCCAAAACGTTCTTTACTGAACAAATCGGCATACTTTCGCAGTTTGACACAAATAGTCCCTGCGATGGAATAAACTTGATTTTAACACACCAAACCATCCAAAACTTATTTCTAAGTTATGTGGAGGTTATTTAAGGTATGTTAAGCCTATGTCACTATCCCGGAGTGTTTGTCACATTAAACTGATTACGTTTACGCACCAGTTTGTGTATAACCTTCCAGAAAGCGATTTAAAGCTTGAAATCGAATTCGAATCAAATCGTAAAATCATCAAACACAAATACACACATAATAACACCAAAAAAAATATAATAAAACCAAAACACATTGTTTTATTGATAATTAACATTGTTTTACATTATACATCGATTACAGAGCACAGTTGTCACAGTCTCCCCTACTTTAGGAAATTTCGTCCCGAAATTTTAACTAGAGGAAACTTGTGAGAACAATTGCGGATATTTCGCCTTCATTTGGTCCTCACGTTCCCAAGTAAACTCTGGGCCACGTTTGGTTTCCCAGTGAACCTTTACCAATCGAATTCGTTTGTTCTTCAACTGTTTGACTGCATGGTCCATTATCTCCACAGGTTTCTCGACAAAGTGCATCGTTTCATCAACTTGAATCTCGTCGAGTGGAATGTGAAGATTAGCATCAGTTAAACACTTTTGCAAATTGGACACGTGAAAATTCGGATGAATATTTCCAAGCTCTAGAGATAGCTCTAGTTGATAGGCAACCTTTCCAATTCTTTCAACAATCTTAAATGGTCCAACATATCGAGTTGCAAGTTTTCCTTTCTTTCCAAATCTCACCACTCCCTTCCAAGGTGACACCTTGAGTAGGACATGGTCGCCTACTTGAAATTCCAAGGGCTTGCTTCGCATATCCGGATAACTCTTTAGACGGCTTCTAGCTGTCACAAGATTATCGTGAATTTTCTTGATTTTGTCTGTTGTTTCTAGAATGAGCTCAGGTCCAGTAAGCTGAGCTTCACCGATCTCATTCCAACAGACAGGAGAACGAAATTTTCGACCGTAGAGAGCTTCGAATGGTGCCATATTGATACTAGCATGATAACTATTTTTGTAGGAGAACTCGATCAATGGAAGATGAGAATCCCAATTACCACCAAAGTCTATCACGCAGGCTCTAAGCATATCCTCCAAGTTTAAATCGTCCTCTCAGATTGTCCATCTGTTTGGGGATGATAAGCAGTGCTTAGATTTAGTTGGGTTCCCATAGCAGATTGCATGGTCTTCCAGAAATGAGATGAAAATCGAGCATCATGATCAGATATGATATCCAAAGGAACACCATGTCGAGATACAATATCATCAACATAAATCTTTGCAAGTTTATCAGCAGATAGATCCTCACGAATCGGAATAAAATGAGCTGACTTCGTTAATCGATCGATAACAAACCAAATAGCATCGTGACCTTTAGATGTACGCGGTAACTTAGTGATGAGATCCATCGCAATGTTCTCCCACTTCCATACCGGTATCTCCGGTTGTACAAGCAAACCAGATGGTCGTTGATGTTCAGCCTTGACTTTGAGACAAGTTAGGGATTTCGATACATACAAGGCAATATCCTTCTTCATACCAGGCCACCAATACTGAGTACGAAGATCCTTGTACATTTTGTCAGCACCAGGATGGATAGAATATCGAGACTTGTGAGATTCGTCCATCACTAAAGTGCGAAGATCGTCTTGTTTCGGAACCCACAAACTATCCTTGAAATAGAGTAACCCATCGCCTTTTGCTTCGAGTTTAAGCTCAAGTTGACGTGGTAATTCCTTACCCATCAAATTTTGTGAAACACAAAATTGTTGAGCTTGAAGGACACGAGATTGAATATCAGATAGAGTTTGAACAGAATGAAGCTTGACTCGCTCCTTTCGACTAAGCGCATCGGCTACGACATTCGCCTTACCAGGAAGGTAGCGAATCTCACAATCGTAATCGTTCAAGAGTTCAACCCATCGTCGTTGCCTCATGTTCAGCTCCTTCTGATTGAGAATGTGCTGGAGACTTTTATGGTCTGAGAAAACCACACACTTCATGCCATAAAGATAGTGTCTCCAGATTTTGAGAGCGAAAACCACAGCACCTAACTCAAGATCATGAGTTGTGTTGTTCTTCTCGTGAACTTTCAGTTGTCTTGATGCATAAGCTATCACTTTACCTCGTTGCATAAGAACACAACCAAGGCCAAGATTCGACACGTCACAATAGACAACGAAATCATCGTTTCCATCGGGCAAAGATAGAACAGGAGCATCACATAGCTTCAGTTTCAGCGTTTGGAACACTTCTTCTTGCTTGGGTCCCCACTCAAAAGGCTTATTCTTTTGAGTCAAAGCAGTGAGTGGAACCGCAATCTTCGAGAAGTTCGAAATAAAACGATGATAATAACCAGCGAGACCAAGAAAAGAACGAATTTCTGTTGGTGTCGTTGGTGTATTCAAATCCTTAATTGCAGCAATTTTGGATGGATCCACATGAATACCCTACTCGTTGACCATATGACCCAAGAACTGAACTTCTTTAAGCCAGAATTCACACTTGGAGAATTTAGCAAAAAAATGTTCCTTCTTTAGGAGTTCCAGAGTCAAACGAAGGTGTTGCTCGTGATCGGCTCGAGACTTCGAATAAATGAGAATATCGTCGATAAACACAATAATGAACTTGTCTAAATAAGGTTTACAGACCATATTCATTAAGTCAATGAAAATGGCTGGAGCATTTGTCAAACCAAAAGGCATGAATGTGAACTCGTAATGACCATATCTCGTGTGGAATGCAGTTTTGGGAATATCTTCTTCGAGAACACAAAGTTGATGATACCCAGAACGCATATCGATCTTGGAAAAACCGGTAGCACCTTGCAGCTGATCAAAGAGATCATTAATTCGAGGTAGGGGATATCGATTCTTGATGTTAAGCTTGTTAAGCTCACGATAATTGATACACATTCGAAAAGACCCATCTTTCTTCTTCACAAACAGGACAAGAGCGCCCCAAGGCGAATAACTTGGTCGGATGAATCCTTTATCAGATAACTCTTGAAGCTGTTTTGATAATTCTTGCATCTCAGACAGTTCAAGACGATAAGGTGCTTTCATAACCGGGTTAGCATTGGGTACAAGATCAATATGAAATTCGACTAGACGAACTGGAGGCAAACCAGGCAGTTCATCAGGAAACACCTCTGGATAACCGTGGACAATTGGGATATCTTGAATACACTTGCTCTTGCCTTTCTCCTTGGTGACATGTGCCAGAAAGGCGATATATCCTTTTCGTAAATAACTTTGGGCCTTCGTACATGACATGAGTTTCAATCCACCAGATGGTTTCGCACCACGAACCTCTAGGACTTCACTAGACGAAAGAGGAATACGAACGATCTTATCAAAACAAACCACCTCAGCATGATGTTTGGTCAACCAATCCATCCCAATGATAATGTCGAAACTCCTAAGTTGCATCGGTGTGAGGTCAATAGGAAAAAGATGGTTATCAAGGTCCAATTGACAATTGCGAATAACAGAATCGAGGACAATCGGTTGACCAGTAGCAACTTCGACAGATAAGGGTTTCCTCAGTTTAGTTCTAAGCTATGTAAAGGATATTTAGGGTATGTTTAACTTATGATCAAGTTCCAAAACGTTCTTTACTGAACAAATCGGCATACTTTCGCAGTTTGACACAAATAGTCCCTGCGATGGAATAAACTTGATTTTAACACACCAAACCATCCAAAACTTATTTCTAAGTTATGTGGAGGTTATTTAAGGTAAGTTAAGCCTATGTCACTATCCCGGAGTGTTTGTCACATTAAACTGATTACGTTTACGCACCAGTTTGTGTATAACCTTCCAGAAAGCGATTTAAAGCTTGAAATCGAATTCGAATCAAATCGTAAAATCATCAAACACAAATACACACATAATAACACCAAAAAATATATAATAAAACCAAAACACATTGTTTTATTGATAATTAACATTGTTTTACATTATACATCGATTACAGAGCACAGTTGTCACAGTCTCCCCTACTTTAGGAAATTTCGTCCCGAAATTTTAACTAGAGGAAACTTGTGAGAACAATTGCGGATATTTCGCCTTCATTTGGTCCTCACGTTCCCAAGTAAACTCTGGGCCACGTTTGGTTTCCCAGTGAACCTTTACCAATCGAATTCGTTTGTTCTTCAACTGTTTGACTGCATGGTCCATTATCTCCATAGGTTTCTCGACAAAGTGCATCGTTTCATCAACTTGAATCTCGTCGAGTGGAATGTGAAGATTAGCATCAGTTAAACACTTTTGCAAATTGGACACGTGAAAATTCGGATGAATATTTCCAAGCTCTAGAGATAGCTCTAGTTGATAGGCAACCTTTCCAATTCTTTCAACAATCTTAAATGGTCCAACATATCGAGTTGCAAGTTTTCCTTTCTTTCCAAATCTCACCACTCCCTTCCAAGGTGACACCTTGAGTAGGACATGGTCGCCTACTTGAAATTCCAAGGGCTTGCTTCGCATATCCGGATAACTCTTTAGACGGCTTCTAGCTGTCACAAGATTATCGTGAATTTTCTTGATTTTGTCTGTTGTTTCTAGAATGAGCTCAGGTCCAGTAAGCTGAGCTTCACCGATCTCATTCCAACAGACAGGAGAACGAAATTTTCGACCGTAGAGAGCTTCGAATGGTGCCATATTGATACTAGCATGATAACTATTGTTGTAGGAGAACTCGATCAATGGAAGATGAGAATCCCAATTACCACCAAAGTCTATCACGCAGGCTCTAAGCATATCCTCCAAGTTTAAATCGTCCTCTCAGATTGTCCATCTGTTTGGGGATGATAAGCAGTGCTTAGATTTAGTTGGGTTCCCATAGCAGATTGCATGGTCTTCCAGAAATGAGATGAAAATCGAGCATCATGATCAGATATGATATCCAAAGGAACACCATGTCGAGATACAATATCATCAACATAAATCTTTGCAAGTTTATCAGCAGATAGATCCTCGCGAATCGGAATAAAATGAGCTGACTTCGTTAATCGATCGATAACAAACCAAATAGCATCGTGACCTTTAGATGTACGCGGTAACTTAGTGATGAGATCCATCGCAATGTTCTCCCACTTCCATACCGGTATCTCCGGTTGTACAAGCAAACCAGATGGTCGTTGATGTTCAGCCTTGACTTTGAGACAAGTTAGGGATTTCGATACATACAAGGCAATATCCTTCTTCATACCAGGCCACCAATACTGAGTACGAAGATCCTTGTACATTTTGTCAGCACCAGGATGGATAGAATATCGAGACTTGTGAGATTCGTCCATCACTAAAGTGCGAAGATCGTCTTGTTTCGGAACCCACAAACTATCCTTGAAATAGAGTAACCCATCGCCTTTTGCTTCGAGTTTAAGCTCAAGTTGACGTGGTAATTCCTTACCCATCAAATTTTGTGAAACACAAAATTGTTGAGCTTGAAGGACACGAGATTGAATATCAGATAGAGTTTGAACAGAATGAAGCTTGACTCGCTCCTTTCGACTAAGCGCATCGGCTACGACATTCGCCTTACCAGGAAGGTAGCGAATCTCACAATCGTAATCGTTCAAGAGTTCAACCCATCGTCGTTGCCTCATGTTCAGCTCCTTCTGATTGAGAATGTGCTGGAGACTTTTATGGTCTGAGAAAACCACACACTTCATGCCATAAAGATAGTGTCTCCAGATTTTGAGAGCGAAAACCACAGCACCTAACTCAAGATCATGAGTTGTGTTGTTCTTCTCGTGAACTTTCAGTTGTCTTGATGCATAAGCTATCACTTTACCTCGTTGCATAAGAACACAACCAAGGCCAAGATTCGACACGTCACAATAGACAACGAAATCATCGTTTCCATCGGGCAAAGATAGAACAGGAGCATCACATAGCTTCAGTTTCAGCGTTTGGAACACTTCTTCTTGCTTGGGTCCCCACTCAAAAGGCTTATTCTTTTGAGTCAAAGCAGTGAGTGGAACCGCAATCTTCGAGAAGTTCGAAATAAAACGATGATAATAACCAGCGAGACCAAGAAAAGAACGAATTTCTGTTGGTGTCGTTGGTGTATTCAAATCCTTAATTGCAGCAATTTTGGATGGATCCACATGAATACCCTACTCGTTGACCATATGACCCAAGAACTGAACTTCTTTAAGCCAGAATTCACACTTGGAGAATTTAGCAAAAAAATGTTCCTTCTTTAGGAGTTCCAGAGTCAAACGAAGGTGTTGCTCGTGATCGGCTCGAGACTTCGAATAAATGAGAATATCGTCGATAAACACAATAATGAACTTGTCTAAATAAGGTTTACAGACCATATTCATTAAGTCAATGAAAATGGCTGGAGCATTTGTCAAACCAAAAGGCATGAATGTGAACTCGTAATGACCATATCTCGTGTGGAATGCAGTTTTGGGAATATCTTCTTCGAGAACACAAAGTTGATGATACCCAGAACGCATATCGATCTTGGAAAAACCGGTAGCACCTTGCAGCTGATCAAAGAGATCATTAATTCGAGGTAGGGGATATCGATTCTTGATGTTAAGCTTGTTAAGCTCACGATAATTGATACACATTCGAAAAGACCCATCTTTCTTCTTCACAAACAGGACAAGAGCGCCCCAAGGCGAATAACTTGGTCGGATGAATCCTTTATCAGATAACTCTTGAAGCTGTTTTGATAATTCTTGCATCTCAGACAGTTCAAGACGATAAGGTGCTTTCATAACCGGGTTAGCATTGGGTACAAGATCAATATGAAATTCGACTAGACGAACTGGAGGCAAACCAGGCAGTTCATCAGGAAACACCTCTGGATAACCGTGGACAATTGGGATATCTTGAATACACTTGCTCTTGCCTTTCTCCTTGGTGACATGTGCCAGAAAGGCGATATATCCTTTTCGTAAATAACTTTGGGCCTTCGTACATGACATGAGTTTCAATCCACCAGATGGTTTCTCACCACGAACCTCTAGGACTTCACCAGACGAAAGAGGAATACGAATGATCTTATCAAAACAAACCACCTCAGCATGATGTTTAGTCAACCAATCCATCCCAATGATAATGTCGAAACTCCTAAGTTGCATCGGTGTGAGGTCAATAGGAAAAAGATGGTTATCAAGGTCCAATTGACAATTGCGAATAACAGAATCGAGGACAATCGGTTGACCAGTAGCAACTTCGACAGATAAGGGTTTCCTCAGTTTAGTTCTAGGTATCGCAAGTAAAGGCTCAAATGATAATGAAACAAAACTTCTATCGGCACCAGAATCGAAAAGAACAGATGCAGATCGATTGTTAACAAGGAACGTACCATTAACAACCTCGTTGTCAGCTCTGGCCTCATTAGCGTTCTAGTTGTACGCTCGTCCATGAGCGGGATTCACATTCGCGTTCTGATTTGCATTCGCATTCACCAACCTCGGGCAGTTGTTGCGGAAATGACCCATTTCTCCGCAGTTGTAACACGAACCAGGTGGGAATCTAGCAGCATTCCCTTGAACTTGTGCTGGAATATGAGCAGCTTGATTCTGACCCAAACGACAGATGTTGGCCAGATGCCCAAGTTTACCACAAATAGTACACTGTTTACACGCCTGTTGGGTAGCATGATGACCATTGCATCGAGCACAGTGAGGTGCAGTACCAGCATATTGCTTCTTCACGGGAGGTAAGGCTGGTGGGTTCTGAGGATTTTCTGCAGTGACCGCAAAGTTCTGGGAAGCCTTGCGCTTCCTCGACTTCTTAGAAGACTCACCCTTTTTCTTTCCCTTACCTTTACCCTTATCTTGTGTGGATTCATCTGACTTCTTCTTGTCACCCTTACGGGTCAGTTTACCCTTTCTGACCTGAGACTCGGTCAGAGTAGCAGCCAATTTAATCGCTTGACGAACTGTAGTAGGATTACTGCCAGTCACAATGTCTTGCACAGAATCGGGTAAACCATTGATGTACCTCTCAATCGCCTTCTCCAACGGGGTAACCATAGTGGGACACAACAAACTCATCTCTTCATAACGATCCGTATAAGTACGGTGTTCTCCCCCATCTTGTTTCAAATCATCGAATTCTCGTTCCAAAGCTCGAATTTCATGACGGGGACATAACTCTTTCATCATGAGAGCTCGAAGCTCTTCCCATGTTTGTGCCATCGCCACATCGGCACCCTTATCACGCATCACACCGTTCCACCATGTAAGAGCACGCTTCTCGAACACACTGGATGCAAACTCAACCTTACGCTCATTCGGACATTGCACATGTCTGAATGTGCTCTCCAAACTTTCGAACCATTGCAGGAGCGCGGTTGCTCCTTGAGACCAAGAAAACTTCAACGGTTTAGCAGAATTGAAATTCTTGAAACTACACTGAGCATTATTGTTGTTATTGTTGTATAATTGATGAATATGGGTTACTACGTTCGGAAGCACAGCATCCATTTGCTGAAAGACAAGGGCTGCAACTTCTTTGTTGGTTAGAGGTTGTGCATCTCGTCGAGGAGGCATTATCTAAAAAGAACGGGGAAACATGAGAAACGAGTGAGATCAACAATTGGGAAAAACAAAAGAGGTATTGAAAATATAGACAAAACACAAGGAAGGCGATCATTCGTTCGTTACCTCGAACAAACAATTGATACGCAATGACAAATCAAAGTAAATGGGTCAATATAATGTATCGCGAAGACATGCTTTAGCCTATATGTGAACACTCATCCCAAGAGTTCCCAGGTAAGAGTGACTTGTCCGATTATATGGATTTGTACAAACACTCTAGCCTTAGACAGAAAACTCAGGATACAGGCATCCACCCTTCCAGATTGCACGTGTTCACACTATAAGACCTAAACTTTGACGAGATTTTGAAAACTCAGAGGGTTCAAAACCTTATAACAAATCATTTACGAAGAAATGATTAGTTTTCAAAGCGGATTCTAAAATTGTGTTCTCATTGTGGTTATCACCTAAGGATAGGTGACGGTTTTGTTTTAAAATCTAAACGCAAGAAGACTCGCGTTAGGGTCCTAGAAAGTTATAGTCTAGGTCAAAGCATTGCTAATAACCTAATTCCATATAACCATTGACTCTGATACCAACTCTTCTATCACACCCCAACCGTGTTAAAACAACGAAACCGCGGTGAAAATGTCGGGGAGTGTTGCAACAGAATTATTGTTTCACAACCATGGATACAAAAGTTTCGTTTTATTGATTCATTAGATAATTTACATTGTCTTAAAACAAAACAAACAAATTACACATCGACTATCATTGTTATTATGTCACTAAGGCCTCGTCCAAATCCTATGTGAACATGCATACTAGCAATCAACATCATTCAACAACACCTGAAACATATGTAAAAACAAAGTCAGCAAAGAAATGCTGGCGAGCACATAGGTTTTATGAGAGTGTCGGATTCATGGCTAGTTTACATGTTGCAATTCCTTATTAAAAACCTTGTTTTGAAAAGTGTATATTATTGCAACACAATTAACCAACACAAATCAAGTTGGTTATAACTTGTAAAATCTCGTAGCCATGATTCTTAACCCCAAAACATTTGTTTAAGTAGACCAAATTGTAAAACATCTCGTAAAAACTCGTTAATAAAACTCGTATGGTTTATATTACTTAGAAAACATCATTATGTGACATCGTTTCAAAATCGTTTACCCAAGTGAACTAAATAACGCCACGGTAAGTAACATGATGAAAACACTTATATATAAGAAGTACCAGCGGCGTATCTACCATGTTTTCACCACATTACACCCGTCCCGTTATCTAAACACTAACCAAAAACCAATCGTTTGTTCAATTCGTTTAACTCGTTCCAAAATCGTTTAATTGTTCCAAAATCGCTCTCGTTTTAATTGTGAAAACCACTTTTGGTCGTCTCGCTAATAACATCCAAACCTTCACAACTCGTCTATCTCAAAACTCGCATTAATAAACCACCAAAGGGGTAATTAACAATCACAGATTCAGTCGTTACCCACATAACCCCCACACATAACCATGGGTGCAGTCTGATAACGGGATTTGTCAGATCCTATGGTACCATAACCTAATACTGGTTGGCTTGATCAATGTTAATGAATGTTATTCGTTATGTAACTACGCCCAAAAAGTTTGTTCACATTATCGAAATCGTTATTAGTTTAATATAAACCGTTTTAATCGTTTTTGAAACCATCGTTAAAAACATCGAAAAACATTTAACACATATGAATCACCCCAAAACAATTGAAAACAGTAAAAGAGGGGATCTATGTACTCACATCGTAGTGCAAAGTATCTTCAATCAAAAGAACTCAACAAAACTCAAGCAAAACAAGAGAAATCAAGCAGCACCTAGAAATCGGATCACTAGATAAACAATCGACACCTAAATCGGAAGATCGGGTAGAATGAGGTTTCGTAAACCAAATGAGTATTGGGACTCATGTGATATGGTTTAACAAAGCCTACATCCTAAATCGAAACCTAACCTAAGTGCTTTCGACCCGTTACGACCCATTAAGGTAGCTTACGCTACTTTAACGCGTCGTTCACGCAAAATGCGCGTTCGAGACGCCTAATTAATCCTATGACAAGTATTATATGCCTAAACATGTTGCATAATTAGTTTAGGTGACAAAAGTTAGGTTACCTATGCTTAAAATCCAATTATGCATGAAAAGGGCATTTTGGTCATTTTACCTAAGGCATATAAACTACCTATCATACAACTAATTAAACTAAGTGACCATAAGGTATAACCTCGGAAGGTTATTCCCTATATAAATATGGTCACTAAAAATGCTTGGTCGGATCCTAAAGATCGACCAAACGGGTCGAGTTTGAAACTCTAAGCGGTTGTCAAGACCGCTTGACTTACGACTCTACACAAGCACTAGACTAAAAGTGACGAGCTAAACATGTTTACCTAAGTTAGAAAACATGTTTTGATATCAAAACACAGGGTTTTGATACAAAAGAATAGTTTGGTTGCAAAATACGCATAAATACGCATTTTGACCGAAACTATGACTTGTCACTACACCTAATCAACGTGGTATTCAGTAGGTGTAGTCACAAGGGACTATAACCATCGTGATTACGCTCACGTTGCGAAGTTCAAATGAACTTCGTGTTGACCAAAGACTGGTCAAAACAGAAAGTCAAACGTAGTTTGACTTTCGTGCTTAAAAACGCATAAAAGCACGAAAGAATACTTACAAAGGGTCCAAGCTAGGAAGATCTTGATTCAAGTTGCTCAGGTATGAAGTGCTAAATCCCAACTTAGAGCAATTGAATCAGATTTGTGAGTTGCAAGAAATGAAAGTGTTGGGTATTTATAGAAATCCCACAACCGTTAGGATCGTTTCTCGCAAATCGTGCTTCGATCTTGGCCATACATGTGGGCACAAGGTTTTAAAAATAATGGGGACATGAAATACCAACAAATGGTATTGCAAATCTATAATTAAAACCATCAAAAACAGGCTGGAAAGCCAGATTCAATGTTTCTGATTTGGGCTGCTGACGCGGGCCGCATAAGAATAGGACCAGGCTTACGCGCCCCTCCTGGTAACTATGGCAGATTGTCACTTTTTGCCCCTGCAAGCCCAAAACTTGTTTTTTGATGCATTTTTGACACGTTTAAGCCCCGTTAACCCCATTTCAAGGCTCTAAAATGAAGTTAAAGTGTAGGGAACTTAAAATATGCTCAAAAAAATCTCGGATGTCGGTTCGTTTGGTCGTACGGTTGCGTTATTCGGGTAGTTACGACGGAAGTCGTACCGGACGCAAAAACGATCCAAATTAAGCGACGAATGGAATTTTATCATGCCAATCACTAAAATAAAATATTTTACTGATCACATAAATTTTTGGATGTCCGGATATATTCAGAACGTAAGATATGTGCGAAAATGCAAACTTATGCACTTTTTGACGCTTTTAGTCCCTATTGATCAAATAAGGTTATTTTAGCATACCGAACCCCTCAAAGCCTATTTCTAAGCTATATAAAGGATATTTAGGGTATGTTTAACTTATGATCAAGTTCCAAAACGTTCGTTACTGAACAAATCGGCATACTTTCACAGTTTGACACAAATAGTCCCTGAGATCGAATAAACTTGATTTTAACACACCAAACCATCCAAAACTTATTTATAAGTTATGTGGAGATTATTTAAGGTATGTTAAGCCTATGTCACTATCCCGAAGTGTTTTTCGCATTAAACTGATTACGTTTACGCACCAGTTTGCGTATAACCTTCCAGAAATCGATTTAAAGCTTGAAATCGAATTCGAATCAAATCGTAAAATCATCAAACACAAATACACACATAATAACACAAAAAAACATATAATAACACCAAAACACATTGTTTTTTTGATAATTAACATTGTTTTACATTATACATCGATTACAGAGCACAGTTGTCACCGGTACCCAAGTATCTTTTTCCCTTTTTGGTCTCGATGAGCGTATTTGCCTGGGCGCCTTCTTGGAAATCAGTGAGCTTCCTTTTGTTCTTTCTAGATGACTCCACCTGAGTCTCCTTCTTCTCATCAGGGGTCGAAAGTCTTTCCAATCTAAGTGCTTCCTTAGTGAGCGCCATACTCAAGTCACTCGCATCGATAGTTGTTAGAGGCGTTGATGCTGTCATCAAGCTCAGAACCTGAGGCGTCAATCCCCAGATGTATCATTCCATCCTCTTCACCTCCGGTTCCACCAGATATGGAACAACTCGCGATAAATCATGAAGTCTCTGCACATATTCCACCACCTTTGGACCTTCCATCTTCAAGTTCCAGAATTCGATTTCCAGCTTCTGGATCTCCATTTGAGAACAATTCTCCTTACGCATCATTTCTTTTAACTCATCCCATGTCAAAGCATACGCAGCAGTCTCACCCATTATCTGAACCTGAAGGTTCCACCGTAACAAAGCATCATCTTGAAACAATCCAGAAACGCATATGACTTGTTGCTCTGGCATACATCCGCTCATTCGTAGAACAGAATCCACATTCTCAACCCATCTCACAAAATCTATGGCACCTCCAGTGCCGTCGAAGTTCAGAGGCTTGCAGTCCAGAAACTGCTTGTAGGTACATCCTGTACCCAAGCAAGATCATCACAGAAAGCATTAGTAAAGCACTTCCGGAAATTTCCAAACGTATTGTAATGTGTCTTAGGTGACTTAAACATTACCGTTAGGTGAGTTATTCCCTGAGGTACATCCGTTGTGTTTGTAGCGAAGAACCTCGTGTCGAGCTATGGCCCGTGAAATGTTCGCTCACAGTTCTGCCTCGGTCAGCCGAATGATCTCTTGATGAGACATTTTCTAAGAAGGAGTTCGGATTGGTCAGGTCTTATTTGTTCAGGGGGGTATATAGTTGTTTAGAGGTCGTATATACATACACTCATTAAGTCATTCATCTCAAACAATAGCACAATCATAGCATAAACAAGTGAATGGGAATATGTTTAATAAGAACATGACGATTGGGCTTTCATTAATCATCGACCACAAAGTATTGTTCAGGTTTTACAAGGTACATCATATCTTACCAGAGTCTTACAATCAAGTCTACCCTTATCCAGCAAGTCTACCAATCTTACAAAAGTCTTTCAATCAAAAGGTGGTCTCCAAAAGGCTTCACAAGCTTAACTCAAAAGTGGTACTTTCATCAAAGGTAATGCATCTGCATAAAACCAAAAACCTACTGTACTGATGGCGGAGGAGGAGGAGGGAGGAAAATCAAACTGAGGACATGTGCGAGTTCCTCCTCGAGCTTGTGCACATGACGAAGTAAATAACGGACCTGCTGCTCAACCGTAAGAAATCGAGCATCAAACTCTGGAAAAGGAGTAAGAGGAGCAGGTGGACGTGCGAAAGGAGGCGGTGACGAACGAGAGGGAACGGAAGCATGCTGACAAGGACACGGTGAAGGACATGGTATCGACTCAAGCTCCAAGACTCTGTGACTCATAACTTCAAATCGAAGCTGAAGCGAATAAAGTAACTCATCCTATGTATAACCAACAAAATGCGAGGGATGGTAGGGGTCTGAGGTCGGCATGGAATACGGCAGGGATGCTCGGAATGGTTCATCAGTTGGTGAAGAAGTAAAAGGAGCAACATCAGCAGGTGCAGGTGTAGGTGGGGGAATGCATAACTTAATAACATGAGGGTCAACGGGCGCAAGGACTGGATCAGGTATGAGGGGTGCAATGTCAGGTATGCCAAAAGGAATAGGGTCGTGATCAGGTAAAGGCTCAGGATCAGCAGGTGCAACATCGGGCTGATCGATAGGAAGAAAGTCTAGCTCAAGACCAGGCTCAAGCTCGTGTGAAGGGGATAGTGCAGCTGACACGGCTGTGTCATCATTAGGATCGGTGACATGGTGTCGTAACCCCATTGTCTGCAAGGCGGAAGGAGTCACAGAATCAAAGGAATCTGAGACAGAGTGTAAGCTAGAATCAGGGGAAATCTCAATAACAGGAATCTCAAAAAGTGGAATAGCAACAACGTCCTTATCTAACTCGCCATCACCATGGGCATCATCAGGAGGACCATCAACAAACAAATCAATGTTAATATCAATCAAATCGTCAAAAGGTAAATCCTCGAGAGGAATGGCCACTAAAGGATCAGGAGCGAGGATCGGTGTCAGGACATGCTCACCATCCGGATGCCCGATGATAAGATGATCATGAACTAGAATGGGAGCAACAAAAGGATCCTCATCTGGAATGCCATCAGCAAGCGGTAACTCATCTCCAAGGTCAGGCAATGCGAATGGCTGCAAGTAGTTGTCGCCGACGGACATCATCTCCGGATCACTCTCTGAATTTGATGTGAAGATCTCCAGCTCTGGCATAGCCTCATCGTTGAGGACTACTGCCATGGGATCATGGTCGTCGGACAATCCGCTATCGGATGAAGACATAGTGTCTATAACAGAACAATCACAACATATGCACATATATTAACTATCAACATTTAGCATGTAATCAAAGACAATGAACTCATGTGATCATGTATCCTTCCTAGTCTCCCAGACTAAACCACCTAGTCTCCCAGACTAAACCACCTAGTCTCCCAGACTAAACCAACTAGTCTCCCAGACTAAACCAACAAAGTAACTGTGCATTGTGTTTCTTGTCTTTTTATTTTGTAAAAATGTTTGTTTCCCTGGATCTGGGCGTTTTGTATGATGAAAACATGCTTAAAAATATTTTCGTGAGAGCCCTAATGATTGTAGTCTAGACTCGAGAAAGAATCCTAGTTCGCTACAATCGAAGCTCTGTACCAAACTGTCACACCCTGACTTTTGCGGAAGCGTGATTTGGTCTGACTTGCTTAATATCATTGCATTCAATCATAATAACAACTATATGATAAAACCAAAGATGATCATCCATTAAGTAAGTTTAAAAACATGACAACCTTGTCTTAAATCATAGACTTCAAATTCGAATCACAAACCATGCAAATAGTTTTAGAGTTCCATAAGGACTCGATAAAAGACTTTAAATAAAACCAGGCCTTGGAAGATGTGTCTCGTCCAGGATAAGACACACTAACCAAATCCTAAGACACCAGATGACATCCTTTATTCTTAACATAACTTGAAACATTCAACGCCCGCCAGATCCATACTTAATTTCCTGAAATACATGTAGTTTGAAAACATCAACAAAAGTTGAACGAGTTCATGTGTTTAGTAGGTGTGCACGAATAAACCTTGGAAACATTTATAAATATGTTTGTATGTACTTGAAAACCGGTATGAAAGCAACAAGGAAAACATATCATTAATGTGTAGCTAATACATTAATATGTGTGACGTGATGCAGGAAGACTCAAACCTAGCAAATTTATCTCCGGAAATAAGACATAGTCACCTCATGGGCCACCCTGGTCCACACAGGTGTGGGCTCGCTACACCCAAATAGATCTATCACTCGTATCCCTCGGTCCTACAAAGAGGATTGATGGTCTTAAGCGTCGTACCCACCACTCACATGATCTAGGAGTACCCTTCCTTAGCTAACCATACCACGTATAAACGTTTGTAAACAGTTTGTAACATGTACTTCACCCCCGAAGTTATAAAACCGAAAACAGTTAAAAGAAAAAGGGGAACATGAACTCACGGTTTTGCGTTCTTCAACGGTAACTCAAAGCTCCTTCTAATATACACGACTACCTACAACGTACTAAGGTATATTAGACGATCGGGTTGTGCCTTAATTTAGTATTAGTTAGTGTCTTTGAGTTACGTTCTTTGTGTCTTCAATATTATTCCAAGTTATATAATTATTTGTTAAAATAATTAATATTTTAACTTAAATTATATTTATTAAATTTTGGAATAATTGTTAAAACAATATATTTTAATTTGTTACTTTTCAAGTATTTATTCATGTATTTCCTTCCCAAAGATGGGTGTATTTGTATTCGTATTCTTATACTTGTATATTTTTGCCATGTAGGTGGGGTCGTATTCCGGAGTGTATTTGTACGTATGAGAATACGTATTTTTATTGTATTCATTAAGTATTCTTATACTTAATTTTGTATTAACTTTTCTCTAATAAAAGTTCATCAATATATATTTTCAAAATATATATTTTAAGAAATACTACTAAGAAAAATTATTTATAATTTTTCCTTTGGCAAAAATATTTGTATTTTTATATAAGTTCCAAAAGTAATATATTTTCAAGTCTAACCTGGAAAATATATATGTATGCTTATTTTTCTCCAAAATACTATATTCCGTTTTTGTTTGAGAAAATATATATTTCTTCCAAAAATAATATATCTTCTAATATTTCCAAGAAAATACATATCTTTATTCACCAAAAAATAATACATTTTCTTCTTGTCAAAAATATGATATAAATTTTTGTAATAATTGTAAAAATCACATTTTTGTTTCCTTTGGTGTCCAAAATATTAATTGCCAGAATATGCACATGAATATTATTTCCGGAGTATTTTGTAAGTTATATTCCTTAGTTCGGTTTCACCAATATTTTGTGTATCACTTGTATATTCATATTCTTGAGTTTTTTATTAATATTTTGGATTGTAATTTCTGGTATTTTAGTGAGTTATATTATTTTAAGTCCTAAAATAATATAACTAATACACATAATATACAAATAATCACTCACATGGTGTCTTCTAAATATATATTTTCCTAAATACATATTTAGTCACTTTTATTTATAAAAACCAACCTCCAATACTTGTAATTTTTGTAACAAAAATTATGGCAAGGTTTATATAAAGATTTATGGTTTAAAATACACTTGTAAACATTTATTTGGAAATATTTTTCTAAGTGTTTAATTTCTAGAAAAAATTTGCCATAGTTTCCCCTAAAAATGGAGGTTTCCGTACCTTGAAGGTATATCATTTTCTTTTGTAAAATCAACACAATCAATCCACAATCAACTATACACATTCTACACTTACCAACTTTGCCATTAACAAACACAACTACTACTTTATGAACTTGAATATTTGTAAAAATTTGTAGTAACTTACTAGTGTTCTTAGTAAGCCTTGTTACCCTTTTAAAGTGTGATTGATTCTTTAAAACTTCATTTTTAAAGAAAATGGATCTTCACAACTTATAATCATATTTTTCAAAAAATGTTTCTTCCTTGTTTTTTCTTGTTACATAAGTGTTTCTACACTTATTTAACCTTTAAAATAGGGTTTATTTATGTAAGAACCAAGATCAAGTAAATCTTGTGTTTTTAACTTGGTTCCTTTGAAAAACCATCCATGAAATTTTAGATCTACAAGTATTACAACTTACTTTGATCATTATTTTCAAGAAAACCACATATCCTTTCAAGTTCATGTTTCTTATGAGGATGATCTATGATCCTACAACACTTTCATCCTCTCATCTTGCTAGATTATGTTTTTAATCATGATCTAGCAAGATCATATGATGATCTACATCATTTTCATAAGCAAATAATGATCAACAAGCAAATCAACACATAAACAACTTAGTTTCTTCAAGATTTAAGCTTACGTTCAAGTTTCATTCCTTTGATTCTCAGTATTCTTTAAGTTAATCATCATGTAACATCTTTTAACCACTTAAAATAGATGTAAAATGGAAAGATTAGTGTTCTTACTACTAGCTCAAGCCTAGGGATGATCAAGAGAAGAAATGAGGTGGATAAAAGCAAATGGTGAAGGTCCTTGAACTTCTACAAACTCCTAGCTTCCTCATGCAACCTCTAACACACTTGTATATACTTGAAATGGATGTAGGATGAATGAATGATAGTGATAATGGTGGTGCTTGGTTTGGCCGAGAGCAAGGCAAGGGACAGAGAGAAAGTTGTGTGTGTTTTAGTGTGTGTGTAGGAATGAAGTTATGGTCTTATGTGTTTACTTATAGCCCATCTCAAGTGTTTAACCCTTGTATAATATGCCACATAAAGCAAAAACATGATCTAATATTTTAATCTTATAAAATCTTGGGGTGGGCCATATGTTGGCCGATTTCATAGGTGGGGGGGGGGGGGTATGTAGGCTAGGTTAAACTAAACTAGTTAGATTTTGGTAAAAATGTAAGTATTTAGTTACATACTTTAGTTACTAGATATTTATGATGATCGGGGACCATTACTAGCTTGGTAATGTTAAAACAGTGATTCTAGTGAAAATTTGGTGTTTCGGGTAGTGTCCGGTTGTTCAGTTGGTTACCGGTTCGTTAAGGTGCTAAATTATGCAGTTTAGTGTGCTTTATGTTACCTTTTGTGACAGTTTTAATTCCCGACACTCAGGAAAGCATTCAGGACCGTTTAATCATATTTCTGCATGATATTAGATTGTTTAAATGCTGAATTTGCTGATTTTCTGCAGAATTCTGTAGTTTAAGTGAGTTTTAGGCACTTTCCGGAACTTAAACTATCTCTAGGAAGGCAGTTTTATGATCCTTACTTTCCTACACACTATACTAGTGTAATACTTGGTTTCTGGCCCATTCTAGGTCTCAATACAACGTCTGTCTACTTACTGAATTCCGTCAGCATTTTTCTGATTTGTCTGATAACGGTGCTAACTGCATTTAATGCATCATTTAAGCCAATAAAGTTCTCATGCAATAATGATATGACATTAAGCAATATGTGGTGCATATGTATGTATAAAGTAATAATCAGGAATCAATTCAGACAATTAATTATAATTCAGCACAGTCATTAAGAACTAATCATTATTTAATAATTGTACGGATACCCAGAATTTTGACAGTTGTCACACAAACATTTTTATAAATGTTTTTAAATTAGTTTAGATGTCAAAAGTTTGATTACATATGTTAAAAATGAATTTATGCTCAAAAAGGGCATTTTGGTCATTTTTAATGGGCATATAAACGACTTAACGAATAACTAACCAAACAAGGTGATCATAAGGTATAACCTCAGTAGGTTATTCCCTATATAACTATGTTCACAAAATATGTTTGGTCGGATCCTAATGATCGACCAAACGGGTCGGGTTCGAAAGTCTAACCGGTTGTTAAGACCGCTTGACTTACGACCCTAAATAAGCACTAAACTAGTAGTGACGAGTTAAACATGTTTAACTAAGTTAGAAAACTGATTTGGTATCAAAACAAAGTGTTTTGATACTCGAAAATAGTTCCGTCGTAAAATGCACATAAACGTGCATTTTGACTGAAACTTTGACTCGCCACTACGACTAGTCAACGTGGTAATCAGTAGGTATAGTTGCAAGGGACTATAACCATCGTGATTACGATCACGTTGCAAAGTTCAATTGAACTTTGTCTTGACCAATTAATGGTCAAAGCTGAAAGTCAAACACTGTTTGACTTTCTTGCTTAAAATAAAAGAACAAGCATGAAGGAACACTTACAAGAGTTCAATGCTTGGAAAAATGAACTAGAATGCTCAAGTATGAAGCCTCCAACAAAGAATGGTAGCCTCAAATCAGAGCAAGATGAAAGAAAGAAGGAATGAGCAAGTTGGTGAATGAATCGGACTTGTTATTTATAGTGTTCTTAGATTAACAGGATGATGAAAAGTGGATTAGGTGTTCCCCAAGTAATAATCTCTACCATACAAGTGTGTGGTCCATGTTAGAAGCCTTGGAGAAGTGTTTACTTGGTCACCAAACAACAAAAACACCATCAAATAATAAGGAGGAAACCAGCTAGAAGTTGGTAATGAAGTTTCTGCCCAGATAGGGCTGTCGCGCCCCGTCACAGCTGCTGTCCAGACTTTCAAAATTGGCAAAAACAGTCCTTGCACGGTCCAAACTTGTTTTTCGACGCGTTTAACCCCCGTTGAGCCATTTTCAAGGCTCTACAAGGATGTTAAAGAATATGGGACTTGAAACATGCTTGGAAATATCACGGATGTTGGTTCGTTTGGTCGTACGGTCGCGTTATTCGGTTAATTACGACGAAACTCGAACGGACGCGAAAACGATTCAAATTAAGCGACGAATGGTATTTTTGCATTCCTATCACTAAAATAACATATTTTAGTGATTACAAAAAATTCTGGATGTCCTGATATGGTAAGAACGCGAGATATGCACGTAAATGCAAACTTTCGCAGTTTTTTACGCTTTTAGTCCCTGTTGATCAAATAAGCATATTTTCTTACACCGAACCGGTCAAAGCTTATTTATAAGCTATGTTAAGGGTATTTAGGGTATGTTTAGCTTATGATCATGTTCCGGAGTGTTCGTTGCTATACGAATTGGCAGACTTTTGCAGTTTAACGCAAATAGTCCCTGTGATTGAATAAACTTTGCTTTTGTCATACCAAACCCTTCAAAACTTATTTCTAAGTTATGTAAAGGTTATTTAAGGTATGTTAAGCTTATGTCACTGTTCCGGAGTGTATGTCGCGTTAGACTGATTACGTTTGCGTAACAGTTTGCGTATAACTTTCCAGAAAGTGTTTAAGGGTTTGAATTTGAACATGGATTGCTATTGTGCAAATATCATAGATAATTACACAATCCACTAAATAAAAAAAAAGGTTTTATTGCTTAGGAAATTGTTTGGGATTGGTTAGTGATAACTGTAGGCACGGTTGTCACAGCTCAAGTGTTTAATTGTTTCCTAGTTTGTCGAATAACTAAGTTAGTGTATCGAGACTTTAAACGGAATATCAGATAGAATGAGGTTTATAAACCAAACGAGTGAAGGATCTCGTGTAATATGGTTCATAATACCTTACATTCTGATTTGGAAGTATCTAGAAGTGTTTTGACTCGTTACGACTTGTTAAAGTGGTTTACGCCACTTTAACAGGTCGTATGCGTAACTACGGGTTCGGATGGTTAAATAAGTCCTATGACGAATCTAATATGTCAAAACAAGTTTAACAATGTTGTGTGATCAGTTTAGATGTCAAAACAATGATCTTATATGTTTAAAACTATTTTATGCGCCAAAAGGGCATTTTCGGCATTTAAAAGTACTTATAGATGACTCGTCATTTGACTAACCAAACGACATGACCATAAGGTATAACCTCAGAGGGTTATTCCCTATATTACTATGGTCATATAAATGGGCTTGGTCGGATCCAAACCTTGACCAAACGGGCCAGATTTGAAAGTCAAAGCTGAAGTCAAACCGCTCGACTTTTGACTAAGGAATAAGCACTAAACTAGAAATGACAAGTTAGACATGGTGGAACATGTCTAGTAATGTTATAAAACTGATTTGGTATCAAAACTTTAAGTTTTAATACCCGAAAACATTTTCGTCATAAAATGCACTTTTATGCACTTTTGACTTTTATTTCGTAAAAGTTTGACTTGTCATTTCTCCTACTAAACGTAATGATCAGAAAGTGCAATCGTGAGGGCTTAACACCTTCTTGATTATGATCATGTTGCAAAGTTCAATTTGAACTTTGACTTGACCAAAATGGTGAGAACCGAAAGTCAAACAAAAGTCAATTTGTTTGACATTTGGCTCATAATAGCCAAAATAATGAAATAGACTAAGGAAGAACACTTACTTGTGTTCTAGGAATGATTAGAACTTCAGTAGGAGGCTTCCAATTGCTGGAAACAAGCTCCAAGATAGAGAGAAAGAAGATTGAAATGAGCAAGTTTGAATGATCAAAGTTCATGGTTATTTATAGTGATCTTGAGGTCACCAATTCAAGCCAAGTGTCCCTTGAGTAATCAAGAACTGAGGAGTGTCATCACACATGTCCAAAGGAGGTGAAAAATGGTAGAAATCGCGAATTGGAGGCCAAGAAATGCAGCTGGAAGGACAGCTGCCATTCTGCTGCATCTGGGTCCTGCTTACGGACCGTAAGGATGGGGTCTTACGTGTGACAACCCGAGATTTCAAGTCCCTTCATTTATGTATCTCCTATGTGACAATTCTGTTTTGTTATATTGTTTTGTGATTTTGTGATGTGTTATTGTGTGAAAGACTAGAGTGGTGTTGTTTATTGAATTGCTAAGCTATTATGAATGAATAAACTGAACTGTTTGCAAATTAAGACCCGACGAAACATTAGAGTTTCGCCACATATCTACCCGATGAAACATCAGGGTTTCGCCACATATCTATTCGACGAAACATGGGGTTTCGCCGGAGGAGGGTTTCCTCGTATGGGCTTTCGGCCCAGATGAGTCCCAGTTGACTGTTCAAATATAAATACGTGCACAAGGTTACAAAACGCTCTTTAGCAAACCCTAACCTACTTTTGGTAGTGCGACGGCAATTCCTTTCCTTGTAACCTCTTCCCTCTTGCGAAGTCTTTTCCCTACAATCAAACCGTTTGATCTTGTGGTTAGTGCACCATCCATATGATTAGATTGTTTACTATACATTGTTTGATGATTGTTATGAATTATCTGTGATCCATTGTGAATGTAGGGGTTTGCAGTAGAAACCATAAACGTATGTTGTGTTAATTAGGGTTTTGACATCTTAACATTTAAGCCGATAAATTGGAACACGTATGATACAGATTCGAGGTTGTGTATTTGGTCATGCTTGCTGTTTGGTTGATGATTCTATTGCCTCATATATATGATCTTATCGGTGCACACAATAACTGAATGATCGAGATCTGTAACATTAAGCATGATGAACTGGTTAATAGTTAGGGTTAACTGACTAAGTAATGATTAAAACTAATCGATCGGCATGAATGGAACAATGGCTATTAGGGTTCTGTGTGTGTATGTATGATAACTGTTACATTTGAGGATGGAAGTCCCATCTCCCACGAAACCTCCTAACGACGAAACTCATGAGCCTTTCGTCACACTCATGGCCGACGAAACATGTTAGCTTTCGTCACCCCTCAAGTCGACGAAACACTTGGGTGTTTCGCCGACTGAAGTTTCGTCGCCCAGTAGTTGGTTCACAACAGATTGTGTTTTCCATATGTATGAAACCTGGATGATTGTTACCTGCTTGTTAATGATGTTAATCATGATTTAGGAAACATATAATTGTATATGAAACATACATATGATCTGTGAACTTAATCGAGTTATACAACTGCTACGTGTTGCTCGGAAACTGATGTTTGAATGCACATCATGACTTACAACTTATATGTGAACATTAAGAATGTGAAACTGATTATGCGTACGTGAATATCATAGGCTGTGACTGTTTAAGTGTGAACAAGTAATTAATCAAACCGAGGAAACCAAGGTGAGTTCACTGCTCTTTTTTACAAGCATGCATCTCGGGGAGGGATATCGGGTAACATTCCGGGGAGGAATTTCAGGTTATTGGGATGTTTGTTATTATACTAATTTCTATCATATAAGACCCCTTACATCTATCGATAGTTGCCGGGGAGGTGTGACACCTGTGCCTCTGCGACCATCAAACAAATACCAAACTTATGAAATATTGTGTTTCATACTTGGGAATTGTAAAAATATGTGTATCATTTGCACATATCAATTCATGTTCGATTTCAAGCTTTAAATCGCTTTTTGGAAGGTTATACGCGCACTGATGCGTAAATATAACCAGTTTAATGCAACGAACACTCCTGAATAGTGAAATAGGCTTAACATACCTTAAATAACCTTTACATAACTTAGAAATAAGTTTTGGAGGGTTTGGTGTGGCGAAATCAAGTTTATTCGCTTACAGGGACTAATTTCGACAAACTACGAAAGTATGCCGATTTGTACTGTAACAAACATTCTGGAACTTGATCATAAGTTAAATATGCCCTGAATATCCTTTACATAGCTTAGAAATAGGCTTTGAGGTGTTTGGTGCACAAAAATAAACTTTCTTGATCAATAGGGACTAAAAGCGTCAAAAAGTGCATAAGTTTGCATTTTCGCGCATATCTTACGTTCTGAATATATCCGGACATCCAAAAATTTATGTAATCATTAAAATATTTTATTTTAGTGATTGGCTTGATAAAAATCCTTTCGTCGCGTAATTTGGATCGTTTTTCGCGTTCGTTCGTGTTTCGTCGTAATTAACCGAATAACGCAAGCGTACGGCCAAATGAACCGACATCCGGATATTTTTGAGCATGTTTCAAGTTCCCTATACTTTAACTTCATTTTAGAGCCTTGAAATGAGGTTAACGGGGTTTAAACGCATCAAAAATGGCTTAAAAGTGTTGCAGGGACCATTTCTGCCATTTTGGCAAAATTGCTGGAGCTGGCACATGGTGGCGCTGCGTGTGACAACTGGCACCAAACTGGTAATTTCCGTACACTTTAATTATTATTTAATGACTGCAATTATGTGCTTTAATGTTAACATTATCTGATTACATACAATACAAGTGAATTCATGCACGTTTTATACTACAAAATATTGCTTTATGCATTAACAAGAGCGTTGCGTCAGAAATACTAGTAAACTCACCGGTAAGACACATTGTGTCAACAAAGCTGCAGAAAGCAGTCAGACATTAGAATTGAGGCCTAGGTGTAGGTCCACCAACAAGAATACATTAAAACCCAAGAATACATACAAGGGTTTACATATATACCATCCGGAAGCTAAAATACGCACTAAAAAGCACCCGAAACGCACTTTAAATGCAGAATTTTATTAAATTCAGCTCAAATCAGCTTTTAACCCCAAAAATATCATGCAGAATTTACGTTTTATCATCCAGAATACTTCCCTAAGTGTCGGGAATTGAAAGGGTTACAAAAAGATACATAATGGACACTAAACGGTGCAATTTAGCACTTTAACGAACCGGTATCTAACCGAACAACCGGACACTACCCGAAACATCAAATTTTTACTAGAAGCACTATTTTTGTATTTCAAATCTAATTATGGTCACCAAACATCATAATACCCTATATAAATACCTAGTAATTAAATCCCTAACAATACACTTACATTTCAACTATAAACTAACTATATGGTTACAACCTAAGCCTACTACTCCCCCCCCCCCCAACCTATGATCGACCAACATACATGGCCCACATGAGATTTTATTTGCATATTATATTGGATCTTGTATAACCTTTACTAAACACATGAACCAACGGATCAAGAAGTGTAGGAAGTTTATTTAAGAAACCACAAGACCTTAACCATCTTCATTATCAATACATATCACCAACACACTTTCTCCCTCCTCCTCTCTATACCCTCGGCCAAGAACCACCAAGCACCACCACCATCATCAACCCAAGATAATCCAATTCCAAGCTTTCCTCAAGGTGTTAGAAGGTGCATAAGGAGGCTAGGAGCTTTCGGAAGTTCAAGAACCTCCTTCGTTTGCTATTAACCACTTGTTTTCTTCACTTGATCATCCCTAGCCTTGTGCTAGTGGTAAGAACTATGATCATGCTATTTTACATCTATTCTAAGTGGTTAATGATGAATCATGTTCAAAAACATCAAGAACACTAAGAAACATAAGAAGTAAACTTGAACATAAGCTTTAAATATGAAGAAACTTGATGTACATGAGTTGTTATGCTTGTTAGTTATTGTTTGTTGGTAGAAATGATGTTGGTCATCATGTAATCTTGCTAGATCATGATTAAAAACATAATCTAGCAAGATGAGAGGATGAACATGTTTAAAGATTATGGATCATCCTCACAAAAGTTCATGAACTTGAAGTAATATAAAGTGTCTTGTAAAATGATGAACAAAGAAGGTTTAAAGTCTTGTAAATCTAAATATTTCAAGTGTGATTTGCCAAGAAACCAAGTGAAAAATACAAGTTTCACTAAACCTTGGTTCTTACATAAATAAACATTATTTTTAGTGGTTTACAAAGTAAAGAAACACATGTGTAACAAGAAAAATACATGAAGAAGTATTTTTAGAAAACACGAACTTAAGTTGTAAAGAATCATATTCTTTAAAAATGGAGTTTTTAAAGAAGCAACTACACTTTAAAGGGTAACAAGACTTACTAAATACACTAGTAAGTTACTACACATTTTTATAAATTCTCAAGTTCATGAAATAGGGAAATTTGTATATGTTGTTGATGACTGTTGTTGAAATTGATGGATGATGATTTTAAAAGAAAATAAACACATGTTTTGAAAACATGGGAAACCTCCATTTTTAGGGGAAACTCTGTCAAAATTTTTATAAACTTTGACACTTAGAAAAATATAAGTTTTTTTTTAGAAACTTATTCCCTAAAAATGTATCTAAAATACTTACCAAGGTTTCCCCTAATTTTTGTGTTAAGAAATGATGATTTCTTCAAGATTAAAATGGATATTAAGTATGTATATTTTTGAGAAAAATATATATATTTATTGATCACTAAATTTTGTGCTAAGTGTATGTAGTATGTATTATACTTGATAGTGTATTAGGACTTGAAAATACACTAAATACTCATGAGAAGTAAAAACACAAAAATACACATACAAGATACATAACTCGGGTGCAAAAATACAAGAAACTTATATTTATTTTTGAGAAAATAATATAAGCAAGCCACTTAGTTAAAAATATAAAATATTTTTAACGCAAGAATACGTACACAAAAGATAGTGACTTGTACTTGTGCGATACAAGTCTAGTGACTAACGATAATAAAACACGTTTAGGTCACGACGCATCATAAGCAAAACCCGGTGAAGTTTACGACGCAAGGAACGCAAAGTTGTGAGTTCATGCTCCCCCTTTTCTTTTAACTGTTTTCAGTTTTATAACTTCGGGGATGAAATACATGTTACAAATACTTCAATGTTTACAAAATGGTATGATGTGTACTAAAACAAGAAGTACTCTTGGTGAAAACTAGTGCCAAGAATTGATATGAGAAACCGTGTCACGAATAGGGTACCATAAGCACCATTAATCGTGTACATACTTAGACCGCATAACAAAAGGTTAGATCTAATGGGTTTCAGGGCAGCCCCACTCTTGGTGACAACTAGTACCGAGTTGTGTTTTTGTGTCTCAGTCGTGAATCGACTACTAGAAAAATGCCTATGGTTTGGTGACTTCCTATGTCTTGTCACATGTTAATGGCCTTGCAACCCATTAACACTTGATACATACAGAAATACATGATTTATACAAGAATACGTGATTTATACAAGATACATACCATGTTTTTCATACAAAGTATACAAACGTACATTACAAGAACTACATGAATTCATACCAACATTATGTTGACGTTTTTCCAAAACTCACATGTATTTTAGGTAACTAGAAGTGGATGTGCGCGCGGCCTTACTCATGCTTGTGGATGTCGCTTATGTTTATCTTTAAATATAGTTGTAAACTTTTTAAGACAATGTTTTATGCTATCTCGCGATGTAAACGCTAACTTATGTTTTCAAATTATGAAATGTTTGGTATTTAAAGATATTTTTACGATCATGTAGTATGTTTACCTTTCGTATGCAATGAGAACCTTTCATGATCACACCTCGTGCTTCCACCGCAGAAAGGGGTGTGACAGATTGGTATCAGAGCCAGGTTTGTAGTGAACCAGGATTCCTTCTCGAGTCTAGTCTACAATCTCTAGGATCCTTTCACGAAAACGATTTTTCAAAGAGTTTTCATTGCATAAAACGTCCCGCGACATCCACTACCTGAAACTGTTTACATGAGTCAAGAAAAGACACTACGAGACTTAGGGTGCACAGAAGTAGCACTTGTCTTTAACTGAGAAATTACTTGCAATTATGTGTGATAATTAGCATAAACTAGAAGTAGAATGTCACAAGTATACGTGACTTTACCTGAAAGCAATGGCCTATCTGAAGGAAGAAATACGCTGATGAAACGAACTGTGCGGACTGTGCAAGGAGTTACGTAATTATGGATGCATACATAATTATGGAATTCAGTGCACAGAAACCACAGCAAGTCTTGTCACGTATAGATTCCCTCAGTACAAGCCTACTAAGTACTCTGCTAGAGTAATAATTGTTTGATGTCACTTATGTGGTATTTACCGGTGAATATATATACTACTACTGTCTAGTATGACGATATCAAACAAATGTCTAACCCTGTTGTGTTATGTTCTGTCAGAACATGGCACCCAGGAAAGCTGTGAACGCTCGTGATCAACCTCCTCCTCCCCCACTGCCAAGAATTGTTGAAGAGCTGAACGCTCTACTGGAAGAAAGGATCTCCGCTGCTATCGCCCAATACGAGGCAAACCAAACCCAAGACAGTGGCGGCCCAAGCAACGCTAGACGTAATGGGAACGGAGATTCATCTGGAGGCAACGCAGCTCAAGGCTGCACTTTTAAGCAGTTTCTCGACTGCAAACCGATGAACGACGACGGCACAGGAGGTGCAGTAGCGTTTGTACGCTGGACAGAGAAGTCTGAAGCTACTATCCGCATGAGCAAGTGTACCGCGGATCAGCAAGTCACTTTCGCTACTGGGTTGTTTGTCGATGAAGCTCTGACTTGGCGGAACTTGCAAGTCCAAACCTTGGGCGATGATGCCGCTTATGGCCTAACTTGGGATGAACTAAAGGAAAGAATGAGAGAGAAGTATTGCTCTCGTGCTGAACTCCAAAGACTGGAGACGGAGTTCTGGCACTTGACCATGGAAGGTGCTGACATTAATGGGTATACTCGAAGGTTCCACGATCTGTCTAGAGTGCTTCCCTACATGGTGACTCCCGAATTTAAGCGCGTTGAACGCTACATTTGGGGACTGGCCCCAGAGTTTCGCGGCATGGTAACTTCAGCCAAACCCCAAACTATCACTGAGGCTGTAACTCTGGCTGTCAGCCTTACTGAAGATTGTGTTCGTATGAAGAAGCTATCCCTGAACCCAACAGAAAAGTCTGAAACGCATGCTGAGTCGTCTGGGGACAAGAAAAGGAAACATGCAAACCTGAATTAAGCAACTCGTAACAACAAGGGTTCCAACAAGAAGCATGACCCTAACCCTCCTCAGGGGGCGAAATCTCTTGCAGCCATGAATGACGCTCCAACTAAAGGATACCTGGGCGCTCTGCCCAAATGCAATCATTGCAAGCGTCATCATGAAGGGGTGTGTCACGTTCCAAGATGCGACAAGTGTGGAAAATTGGGTCACTGCACTGAAGACTGTTGGAGTAAAGGAAACAGGAACGGGAGTGGAAACCGCAACGGTGCTGGAAACAATGGGGGAAATGGAAATGACAATGGTAACCGAGTTGGAAATGAAGCTGGGCGAAACCAAGGATTCTTCAGTTGTGGAAGCAATGAACATTTCATGAAAGACTGCCCAAAGAAAAACAACGCTCAGGCTCGAGCATTTGTGATTGGAGCAAGGAACGCACGCGAGGACCCTAACGTGGTCACCGGTACGTTTCTCATTAACAATCACTTTGCATCCATATTATTTGACACTGGCGCCGATTATAGCTTCATGTCTGTGGAATTTAAACGCATGCTTGGAATAGAATCTAGTAGATTAGAAATTCCTTATTCCATAGAACTAGCCAATGGTAAACTTGTTGAATCGGGCAAAGTTATTGGAGGTTGCACACTAGAACTTGGTGAACGAAGATTTAGCATCGACCTCTTACCTATTCAATTGGGTAGCTTCGATGTAGTAGTCGGAATGGACTGGTTGTCCAAGAACAAAGCTGAAGTTATCTGTCATGAGAAAATCATTCGCATCCCTTTGGAGAATGATGAAACTCTCATTGTACATGGAGAAAAACGAGACGCACCCCTGCGAATCATCAGTTGCATGAAGGCATAGAAGTGCTTAAGGAAAGGATGTGTTGCTTTTCTAGCGCACGTTGTAGACAAGAAGGCTGAGGAACCAAAGCTCGAAGACATTCCTGTGGTGAAGGAATTCCCTGATGTTTTTCCCGAAGACTTGCCAGGACTACCTCCGCAACGAAAAGTTGAATTTCATATAGACTTGGTTCCAGGAGCCGCTCCTGTAGCCTAGGCACCCTATCGACTTGCACCATCTGAGATGCAAGAATTATCTACACAACTCCAGGAGTTGTTGGATAAAGGATTCATAAGGCCAAGCTTCTCGCCTTGGGGAGCTCCAGTATTATTTGTGAAGAAGAAGGATGGAACACTGCGGATGTGTATCGATTACAGAGAACTGAACAAGCTCACTATCAAGAATCGGTACCCACTACCGAGGATTAATGACTTATTTGATCAGTTGCAAGGATCAAGCTACTATTCCAAGATCGACCTTCGATCTGGATACCATCAGCTAAGGATACAAGAAGAAAGCATACCAAAGACCGCATTCCGAACGCGTTATGGGCACTACGAGTTTCTTGTGATGCCATTCGGACTGACAAACGCGCCAGCGGTATTTATGGATCTGATGAACCGCGTATGCAAACCATGTCTCGATAAATTCGTGATTGTATTTATCGATGATATCCTGATTTACTCGCGAACGAAAGAAGAACATGAGCAACATCTCAGAACTATTCTGGAACTACTGAAGAAAGCGAAGCTTTATGCAAAGTTCTTGAAATGCGAATTCTGGATTCGCGAAGTACAATTTCTTGGTCACGTTGTGAACGAAAAGGGCATTCATGTGGACCCATCCAAGATCGAAGCAATAAAGAATTGGGAAGCCCCCAAAACCCCAACTGAAGTTCGACAATTTTTGGGCCTAGCGGGCTATTATCGGCGATTCATCGAGAATTTCTCCAAGATAGCTCAACCGCTAACCACCCTTACGCAGAAAGACAAGAAATACGACTGGGGTGACAAGCAGGAAGAAGCCTTCCAGCACTTAAAAGTAAGCTATGCGATGCACCAATATTATCATTACCCGAAGGCACTGAAGACTTCGTGGTATACTGCGACGCCTCACGACAAGGTTTGGGTTGCGTGCTCATGCAACGCCAGAAGATCATTGCTTACGCTTCAAGACAATTGAAGGTGCATGAAAGAAACTATACCACTCACGACCTGGAGCTAGGCGCAGTGGTATTCGCCTTGAAGATCTGGCGACACTATCTATATGGTACTCGATGTACAATCTTCACAGATCACAAAAGCCTACAGCACATATTTAATCAGAAAGAACTAAACATGCGACAGCGACGTTGGGTCGAGCTGCTGAACGATTATGACTGTGAGATTAAGTACCATCCTGGAAAGGCAAACGTTGTAGCAGACGCACTAAGTCAAAAAGAAAGGGTTAAGACCCTAAGGGTTCGAGCATTGGAAATGACGATTCGAACGAACCTCACGGCGTGCATTTGTGATGCACAACAAGAAGCTCTTAAAGAAGAAAACCGTAAAGCTGAATACCTCCGTGGTATGTTGAAATACATGGTGCCAAATGAAGAGGGAGCCTTATACTTTAAGAAGCGTATTTGGGTTCCGCTCTATGGCGGTATTCGAGAAGTCATTCTTGATGAAGCGCATAAATCGAGATACTCGATCCATCCAGGATCGGACAAAATGTATCAAGACTTAAAAGAATACTATTGGTGGCCGAGACTTAAAAGCGATGTTGCTGTTTATGTTGGAAAATGCCTAACCTGTGCTAAGGTTAAGGCTGAATATCAGAAACCGTCTGGCCTACTACAACAACCAAAGATTCCCATGTGGAAGTGGGAGCAAATCTCGATGGACTTCATAACGAAACTACCCAGGACCCCGAGAGAGCACGATATGATATGGGTAATAGTTGATCGATTAACGAAATCTGCGCATTTCCTACCGATCCGAGAGAAGGATAGCACTGGAAAGCTTGCTGAGATATATTTAAAAGAAATCGTGGCACGACATGGAGTGCCAATCTCAATTATTTCAGACAGAGATGGACGCTTTGTCTCAAGAATCTGGCAATCATTTCAGGAAGCCTTTGAATCTCAATTAGATCTAAGCACGGCCTTCCATCCACAAACAGACGGCCAGAGCGAACAGACTATACAAACGTTAGAAGATATGCTTCGCGCATGTGTCATGGACCTAGGCGGCAGCTGGGATACTCACCTACCTTTGGTTGAGTTTTCCTACAATAACAGTTATCATACAAGTATAAACGTCACACCGTTCGAAGCTCTGTATGGCCGCAAGTGCCGATCGCCCTTATGTTGGGCAGACGCTGGAGATAAACGTATGGTTGGTCCTGAACTTGTACAAGAGAAAACCGACAGGATTATGCAGATCCGAGAGCGCATTAGGGCGGCTCGAGAGCGACAAAAGAGCTACGCTGATCAAAGACAAAAACCATTAGAATTCGAGGTGGGAGACAAAGTTTTGTTGAAGGTCTCACCTTGGAAGGGCGTAGTAAGATTTGGAAAGCGTGGAAAGCTGAATCCACGATACATCGGACCATTCAGAATCTTGGAAAGAATTGGTACCGTGGCACACAAGTTGGAATTACCGGAAGAACTTAATGGAGTACATGATACGTTTCATGTATCCAACCACAAGAAGAGTCGAACACAAGAAGATGTGATCATCCCTGCGGATGAAGTACATATTGATGATGCCCTCCGATTTATAGAACAACCCGTTGAGGTTACCGACTGGAAAGTCAACAACACCAGGAGGAGCACTGTTAAACTTGTCAAAGTACGTTGGAACTCAAAGCATGGACCCGAGTACACGTGGGAACGTGAAGACCGGTTCAAAGAAAAGTATCCCCACCTATTCAAGAAGACTCCTGCGTGAGATAGTTCAGCCTGAATTTCGGGACGAAATTCTTTTAACGGGGGGAGACTGTGACAACTGGCACCAAACCGGTAATTTCCGTACACTTTAATTATTATTTAATGACTGCAATTATGTGCTTTAATGTCAACATTATCTGATTACATACAATACAAGTAAATTCATGCACGTTTTATACTACAAAATATTGCTTTATGCATTAACAAGAGCGTTGCGTCAGAAATACTAGTAAACTCACCGGTAAGACACATTGTGTCAACAAAGCTGCGGAAAGCAGTCAGACATTAGAATTGAGGCCTAGGTGTAGGACCAACAACAAGAATACATTAAAACCCAAGAATACATACAAGGGTTTACATATATACCATCCGGAAGCTAAAATACGCACTAAAAATCACCCGAAACGCACTTTAAGTGCAGAATTTTATTAAATTCAGCTCAAATCAGCTTTTAACCCCAAAAATATCATGCAGAATTTACGTTTTATCATCCAGAATACTTCCCTAAGTGTCGGGAATTGAAAGGGTTACAAAAAGATACATAATGGACACTAAACGGTGCAATTTAGCACTTTAACGAACCGGTATCTAACCGAACAACCGGACACTACCCGAAACATCAAATTTTTACTAGAAGCACTGTTTTTGTATTTCAAAGCTAATTATGGTCACCAAACATCATAATACCCTATATAAATACCTAGTAATTAAATCCCTAACAATACACTTACATTTCAACTACAAACTAACTATATGGTTACAACCTAAGCCTACTACCCCCCCCCCCACCTATGATCGGCCAACATACATGGCCCACATGAGATTTTATTTGCATATTATATTGGATCTTGTATAACCTTTACTAAACACATGAACCAATGGATCAAGAAGTGTAGGAAGTTTATTTAAGAAACCACAAGACCTTAACCATCTTCATTATCAATACATATCACCAACACACTTTCTCCCTCCTCCTCTCTATACCCTCGGCCGAGAACCACCAAGCACCACCACCATCATCAACCCAAGATCATCCAATTCCAAGCTTTCCTCAAGGTGTTAGAAGGTGCATAAGGAGGCTAGGAGCTTTCGGAAGTTCAAGAACCTCCTTTGTTTGCTATTAACCACTTGTTTTCTTCACTTGATCATCCCTAGCCTTGTGCTAGTGGTAAGAACTATGATCATGCTATTTTACATCTATTCTAAGTGGTTAATGATGAATCATGTTCAAAAACATCAAGAACACTAAGAAACATAAGAAGTAAACTTGAACATAAGCTTTAAATATGAAGAAACTTGATGTACATGAGTTGTTATGCTTGTTAGTTATTGTTTGTTGGTAGAAATGATGTTGGTCATCATGTAATCTTGCTAGATCATGATTAAAAACATAATCTAGCAAGATGAGAGGATGAACATGTTTAAAGATTATGGATCATCCTCACAAAAGTTCATGAACTTGAAGTAATATAAAGTGTCTTGTAAAATGATGAACAAAGAAGGTTTAAAGTCTTGTAAATCTAAATATTTCAAGTGTGATTTGCCAAGAAACCAAGTGAAAAATACAAGTTTCACTAAACCTTGGTTCTTACATAAATAAACATTATTTTTAGTGGTTTACAAAGTAAAGAAACACATGTGTAACAAGAAAAATACATGAAGAAGTATTTTTAGAAAACACGAACTTAAGTTGTAAAGAATCATATTCTTTAAAAATGGAGTTTTTAAAGAAGCAACTACACTTTAAAGGATAACAAGACTTACTAAATACACTAGTAAGTTACTACACATTTTTATAAATTCTCAAGTTCATGAAATAGAGAAATTTGTATATGTTGTTGATGATTGTTGTTGAAATTGATGGATGATGATTTTAAAAGAAAATAAACACAAGTTTTGAAAACATGGGAAACCTCCATTTTTAGGGGAAACTCTGTCAAAATTTTTATAAACTTTGACACTTCGAAAAATATAAGTTTTTTTTTAGAAACTTATTCCTTAAAAATGTATCTAAAATACTTACCAAGGTTTCCCCTAATTTTTTTGTTAAGAAATGATGATTTCTTCAAGATTAAAATGGATATTAAGTATGTATATTTTTGAGAAAAATATATATATTTATTGATCACTAAATTTTGTGCTAAGTGTATGTAGTATGTATTATACTTGATAGTGTATTAGGACTTGAAAATACACTAAATACTCATGAGAAGTAAAAACACAAAAATACACATACAAGATACATAACTCGGGTGCAAAAATACAAGAAACTTATATTTATTTTTGAGAAAATAATATAAGCAAGCCACTTAGTTAAAAATATAAAATATTTTTAACGCAAGAATACGTACACAAAAGATAGTGACTTGTACTTGTGCGATACAAGTCTAGTGACTAACGATAATAAAACACGTTTAGGTCACGACGCATCATAAGCAAAACCCGGTGAAGTTTACGACGCAAGGAACGCAAAGTTGTGAGTTCATGCTCCCCCTTTTCTTTTAACTGTTTTCAGTTTTATAACTTCGGGGATGAAATACATGTTACAAATACTTCAATGTTTACAAAATGGTATGATGTGTACTAAAACAAGAAGTACTCTTGGTGAAAACTAGTGCCAAGAATTGATACGAGAAACCGTGTCACGAATAGGGTACCATAAGCACCATTAATCGTGTACATACTTAGACCGCATAACAAAAGGTTAGATCTAATGGGTTTCAGGGCAGCCCCACTCTTGGTGACAACTAGTACCGAGTAGTGTTTTTGTGTCTCAGTCGTGAATCGACTACTAGAAAAATGCCTATGGTTTGGTGACTTCCTATGTCTTGTCACATGTTAATGGCCTTGCAACCCATTAACACTTGATACATACAGAAATACATGATTTATACAAGAATACGTGATTTATACAAGATACATACCATGTTTTTCATACAAAGTATACAAACGTACATTACAAGAACTGCATGAATTCATACCAACATTATGTTGACGTTTTTCCAAAACTCACATGTATTTCAGGTAACTAGAAGTGGATGTGCGCGCGGCCTTACTCATGCTTGTGGATGTCGCTTATGTTTATCTTTAAATATAGTTGTAAACTTTTTAAGACAATGTTTTATGCTATCTCGCGATGTAAACGCTAACTTATGTTTTCAAATTATGAAATGTTTGGTATTTAAAGATATTTTTACGATCATGTAGTATGTTTACCTTTCGTATGCAATGAGAACCTTTCATGATCACACCTCGTGCTTCCACCGCAGAAAGGGGTGTGACACTGCGCCACCACCATAAGCCTTTGCCGTGGCGCGACGCCACGGCCCTATCTGGGCAGAAAATTGATTTTTAGCATTTTTCAGCAATGGGATTGAACTTGGGGGTCTTTTTTGTAACTTTTTCAATACCATTTGATGGTTTTGGGGCATCCCTAGTATTCCAAAACCTTGTGCCCACTTGGACGGTCCAGATTGATGCTCGTTTATCGAGGAACGATCCAAACGGTTCTTCACTTTCTATAAATACCTACCTTCCTCATTTGCATTCTTCACACTTGATTCTGAAATTTCTCTAAGTTGAGGTGTTTATCACTTCATACCTGCGAATATTTGGAATCAAACCTCCATTCTTGGACCTTTTGTAAGTATTCATTCGTTCCTTTATGCGTTTTAGCACGAAAGTCAAACTTTGTTTGACTTTCTGCATTGACCAGTTTATGGTCAACATAAAGTTCGTTTGAACTTCATAACGTGAGCGTAATCACGATGGTTTTAGTCTCCCGTGATCATACCTACTGATTACCACGTGATTTAGGCATAGTGACGAGTCGTAGTTTCGGCCAGAATATGCGTTTATTCGTATTTTGTAACCAAACTACTCTTGGGTATCAAAACCGTTTGTTTTGATACCAAAACTGTTTTCAAACCTTGTTAAACATGTTTTAACATGTTTAGCTCGTCACTTTAGGTTTAGTGCTTGTATAGGGTCGTAAAGGTAAGCGGTCTAAACAACCGCTTAGACTTTCGAACCCGACCCGTTTGGTCGATCATTAGGATCCGACCAAACACATTAGGTGACCATAGTTGTATAGGGAATAACCTTCTGAGGTTATACCTTATGGTCACTTCGTTTAGTTAGTTGTATGATAGGTAGTTTATATGCCTTAGGAAAATGACCAAAATGCCCTTTTTACGCATAAATTCATTTTAAGCAAATGTAACCTAAATTTTGACATCTAAACTGATTAGGTAACATTATTAGACATGTTAAGGCATATTATACTTGTCATAGGACTAGTTAGGCGATCCGAACGCGTTTTACGTGAACGACGCGTTAAAGTTGCGTAAGCTACCTTAACGGGTCGTAATGGATCGTAAGCACTTAGGTTAGGTTTTCTTTTGGAATGTAGGCCTTGTTAAACCATATTACATGAGTTCCTATACTCATTTGGTTTACGAAACCTCATTCTATCCGATCTTCCGATTTAGGTCCGGTTATTAATGTAGTTACCTATATTAGGTGCCGTTTGATTTCCGTGATCCTTCTAGCTTTGCTTGGTTGTTATTCAAGACTTCTAAGCACCCTCAAGTGAGTACATAGTCCCCTCTTTTACTGTTTTCAACTGTTTTGGGGTGGAACACATGTGCCTACTTGTTACTTTCATGTTTTCCATGTTTTCATATCATATACTTGCTATGTTCATTAGTACACTATTAGTACATGATTTCATTATGTTTTGCTATGTATGTTCACTTAACATGCTAGCGCAATTGTTGTACTTTTTGAACCATTTGTAATCGTTGGATGTATGTGAACCATTTGTAATCGTTGAATGTATGTGAACCATTTGTAACCATTTGATGTATGTGAACCATTTGTAATCGTTTGATGTATGTGAACCATTTGTAACCGTTTGATTTATGTGAACCATTTGTAACTATTTGAACCATTGGGTTAGGGAAGTGATTAGGTAACGGGGCGGGAGTAATGTGTTAAAAGCATGGTGGATACGCCGCTGGTACTTCCTATATATAAGTGCTTTTAACACATTATATATCGTTGCGTTATCTAGAACACTTGGGTAAACGATTTTTAAACGATATCACTCAATGATGTTTTCTGAATAATATAAACCATACGAGTTTTATTAACGAGTTTCTATGAGATGTTTTACAATTTGATTTAATAAAACAAATGTTTTGGAGTTAAGAATCATGGCTATGAGATTTTATAAATTATAACCAACTTGATTTGAGTTAGTTAATTACGTCGCAATACTATACTTTTCAAAAACAAGGTTTTTAATTAAGTATTGCAACATGTAAACTAGCCATGGATCCGACACTCATATAAAACCTATGTACTTGCCGGCATTTTTATGCTGACGTATTTTCACATGTGTTTCAGGTACCATAGTTGATGATATTTGTGTACGCTCACATAGGAATGGACGAGGCCTTAGTGACTTAATAACAATGAAAGTCTATTTGTTCATGTTTTGTTTAAATTCCAATGTAATGTAATACATTTAATTCAATAAAACGCAATTGTTTAAATCCATGGTTGTGAAACAATGATTCTGTTACAACACTCCCCGACGTTTCCGCCACGTTTTGTTGTTTTACGTGTTCGGGGTGTGACAGAAAAGTTGGTATCAGAGCCAATGGTTATAGGGAATTAGGTTATTAGTAATGCTTTGACCTAGACTATAACCTTCCTAGGACCCTAACGCGAGTTTACTTGCGTTTAGTCATAAAATAATACGTTGCCTATCTTTAGGCAGCAACCACAATAAGAACACAAAATTCGATTCTGCTTTGAAAACTAATCATCTGTTCTAGGATGATTTATTATAAGGTTACGAACCTTCAAAGTTTTCAAATTCTCGTCAAAGTTTGGGGCTACATAATGTGAACACGTGCAAACTTGAAGGGTGGGTGCCTGTACCCTGAGCTTTCTGTCTAAGGCTAGAGTGTTCGTGTCACGGCCCCCAACCCGGTTTGACCCGTTTCAGGAGCCGCGGGACAGAAATCCCGTGGTATTTAATTAATTGAGTTTAACAGCGGCAGTTTATCATCAGGATCTTTTAAAACTGAAATATTTCCCGATTATTTTATTTCACAACTCGGGATAAAACCCGGTAATTTACAATCTTGAGATTTCACGAAGAAATCTTTTATTTTACAAAACATGTTTCTTTATTTTTTCATGAGCCACTTCCTTAAGCTTGTAATGCTTCTTGGCACTTTTTCTGGATCATAACAGATCACCTGAAACATGTTTGAAAAAGGTTTTGTCAGCGGGAAATACTGAGTGAATCATTCTATTTACATAAAATGATGCATAGTTATTAATTACAGCATAAGAGCGATTACAATGGCTTCTATCTTATTTTATCTGGCGTCTTGTCACAATGGTGACATGTCACAATGGTGACAATGGTCATACCACTATTAGGTCAATGAACCCAAATAGTGATGATTATCCCTGGTAGGTCAATGAACCTAACTGGGAGAAAATTAGTAATGTGCACAATACCCCACTAGCCAGTGATTCAAGATATCCACGACTTAGTCCCTGTAATTATAACTTTTGAAAATAATTTGAGGTATTTTAAAATAGTTGATAAAAAGAGAATGAATCACATTGCAGATTTAAATTTTGAGCAGAGTCTAGCCTACTGATTAGCCTTTTAACCTAAATTAATAACAGGCACACAATTCTAGGTTAGTAATCAATACAACATTTACGATAACTCACGAGATCAACCCTCACAACGAATGACAAAGTGCTATGCTTAAACATCCATCGAATTAACGACTAATGACAAAGCATCACCCTAATGTGGGCAGCACTTAAACATCCATTGAGTACATTGATCGATCGGAAAATGAATCGTAATAGCGATCGAGTTAATACCCTGATTGCGGCGTCGATTAGTGATCCGTGTGTGTTAATTGTGGTAAACAGAACGTAACTCGGTGCCTGTAGCGAGAATTTACGTCGTTTTAACTCCTGAATTCAAGTCCCAAGGCCCTCTATTTATACCCAAAATTGGCACCTCCCGCTAGTCGCGGAAGAATCAGCGGTACGTGCCGCGTATCGCCTGGGATGTCAAAGTAGGGTAGGCCTGCTTCGTCACCTATCTAGCCCTGATGAGTCGACGTTACATGAAAATTCTATTTCGACAGCATTTTATAAGGATAATCGTTAATAGGGTTTTACCCCCCTTGAGTTTTAGGGGCCCTGATCCTAATTCCAATTGTTCTGAAAATTTTAGGGTTTGCGCAGAATCACTTGGGTGTCTCAATTAGGTTTTCCTATTGGACAATTAAAATAATAATATGACTTTTGATGAGAGTTGTTACATTCTCCCCACCTTAATAAAAATCTCGTCCTCGAGATTTACTGGAATAATTGAGGATACTTTCGCTTTATTTCTGATTCCAGTTCTCAAGTGTATTCAGATCCTTGTTTCGAATCCCACTTCACTTTAACTAGCACTGGTCGTTTGTGCTTGAGAAACTTCACTTTTCTGTCTTCTATCTGAAGAGGTTTCTCTACAAATTTTAAATTTTCCGTTTACCTCTATATCTTGGAGAGGTACTACCAAAGATTCGTCTGATAGACATTTCTTGAGATTGGATACATGAAATACATCATGTACTCCAGCCAATTCTTCCGGTAGTTGTAAACGATAAGCAACTGATCCTATATGTTAGGTTACTGGAAATGGTCTTACGTACCTTGGACTTAGCTTTTCTTTCTTACCGAATCTAATAACTCCTTTCCAAGGAGATATTTTCAATAGCATTTTGTCTCCAACTTGAAACTCCAACGGCTTTCGTCTATTATCTGCATAATTCTTCTGGCGATCTCTAGCCGTCTTCAGCCTTTCCTTCGTGATACTGAATATCACAGTCGTAGTCACTTAGGATTTTTTTTTATCCATCTCCTTTGCCTCATGTTTAATTCTTTTTGTCCAAATATATATATCTTAAATTCTTATGATCCGTATAGACAGTAAACTTACTTCCATACAGATAATGTCTCCAAATCTTAAGGGTAAAATTTATGGCTCCTAATTCTAAATCATAAGTGGTATAGTTTTCTTCGTGCTTTTTCAACTGCCTTGATGCATACGCAATTACCTTTTTGCGTTGCATTAATACACATCCAAATCCTAGCCTTGAAGCATCACCATATACTTTAAAATCTTCTGTTCCTTCTGGTAAGGCTATTTGCTTTAAGATCCTAAAGGCTTCTTCTTGTTTAGATCCCCATTCAAACTTAACTGTTTTACAGATTAGCTTAGTTAATGATATAGCTATCTTGGAAAAATCCTTAATAAACCGTCTATAGTATCCTGCTAAACCTATAAAACTCCTAATTTCCATTGCGGATTGCGGAACCTTCCATTTGGTAATTGCCTCTATCTTAGCAGGATCTACATGAATACCTTCGTGATTCACCATGTGTCCTAAGAATTGCACTTCTGGCAGCCAAAATTCACACTTCGAGAATTTGGCGTAAAGCTTCTCTTTTCTTAACAAAGTTAAGAGTGCATGCAAATGTTGGCAATGTTCCTTCTGACTTTTTGAATAAATAAGTATATCGTCGATGAAGACAATTACAAATTTATCCAAATATGGTTTATAGATCCTATTTATCATGTCCATGAATGCTGCAGGTGCATTCGTTAATCCGAAGGGCATGATTGTAAATTCATAATGACCATACCTAGTTCTGAAAACAGTTTTAGGTATGTCTTCCTCTTGTACTTTCAATTGATGATATCCGGAACGTAAGTCTATTTTAGAAAATATCTATCTCCCTGGAATTGATCGAATAGATCATCAATTCTGGGTATCGATTCTTAATTGTAACCTTATTTAATTTCCTATACTATCAATACACTTTCTCATCGAACCATCCTTTTTCTTAACAACAACACTGGTGCCCCACACGGGGATAAACTAGGTTGTATGAAACCTTTACTTAATAATTCATCTAATTGCTTTTTCAGTTTTAATATTCCTGTGGGTGCTAACCGATAAGGTACCTTGGCTATCGGTATAGTTCCTAGAATTTAGATGAATCCTCAATTCTACCTCCCTATCTGGTGGTAATCTTCTGGGAATACATCTGGTTATTCTGAAACTACAGAAATTTCCTTGAGTTCTTTATCTTTAGTATTAATGATTACTGAAATCATATATACTATTCCTTGCTTTCGTTCATAATTAGCAACTTTCATTACTGATATGAATTTTATGGGTTTACATGGCTTATCTCCAGTAATCATTATTACTTCTTCAGTGGGTGCACAAATTTCCATGGAATTCTTATCACAGATAATTCGAGCATGGTTGGTTACTAACCAATTTATTCCTAACACAACATCAAATTCAACTAATTTCATAGATAATAAGGTTGCAGAAAATTTATGACTTAAAAGTTCTATTTCTACGTTTTGCAGAACCTTATTTATTTTAACTGAATTCCCATCTGCCGTTTCTACTGTAGAAATTTGCCTAATGCTGGTTAAAGGTAAGTTAAGAGTTTGGCAGAATGAAGTATTTATAAAACTTTGGTTTGCACCAGAGTCAAATAATACTTTTGTGTAAACGTTGTGAACTAAGAACGTACCGGCTATCACATCTGGAATGAGCTTTGCTTCCTGAGCAGTCAGTTGGAAGGCTCTTACATTCCTTTTTGCTCCTTCTGCAGGTTTGGCTTTATTGTCAGATGGTTTGTTCAGTTTTGGACAATCTGGCCTAAGATGTCCAGCTTCTCCACAGTTGTAGCAGACTGAAAATTTCTTCCTCCTGCAGTCTTCTTCTTGATGCCCCGGAATTTTGCAAAAATTGCAATATCCTTTGCATCTTCCAAAATGCTTCCTTTTGCAAAAATTGCAAAATGGGCTAGTGGAAAATTGCCCATTCCCTCCTTTCTTGAAATTGTTATGGTTACCCTGACGGAATCCTTGGGTAATCTTTTGGGCTACTTCCTTCCTTCTATTTTCTTCTCTTGTCCATACTAGTTCGTCAGTCAGAGTATTGGCTAAATCCACCGCATCATCAATCGTGCGAGGTTTTGCAGCCTTGACGATATTACGGATTTCGGCAATCAATCCCCAAATATAACGAGAAATAAGTACCGGCTCTGGCGAAGCCAGGGTTGGTACCACTCGAGCATACTCGAAGAATGTCGAAGTATACCCTCGACAATCTACATCCACCATCCGGTGGGTTAGAAACTTATTTGTCATTTGTTCCTTTTCATACTCGGGACAAAATTTTCTTTCTACAAGGCTCTTAAATTCTTCCCAGTTCATAGCATACGCCATCCTTCTTCCTTTTGCTTGTAACACCGTATTCCACCATTCTAGCACCCCTTCTTTGAAAAGGTTTGACGCGTACATGACCTGATCATCCTGAGCACATTTACTTATGGCAATTACTGCCTCGGTTTTCTCTAACCAACGCAGTGCCGCAGTAGCTCCTTCATTGCCTGCAAACTCAGTGGGTTTACAAGCAAGAAATTCTTTGTAAGAGCAACCAGGTGTTGCAGCTTTCATTTTCTTAAGGAGCGGAGCTTGCCGTGGTTCATTCTCATGATTAGTATGATTATTGCCTCCGTTTATGTTATTACTGAAGTTATCTTCAGAAATACGTTTGCTAGGAACTATTTGTTGAGGTTCAGCAGGTTTCTGGACAGCAGCGACTATTGCCGGAATAGCATTGGCTATCCCTTGAGCAACTATTTCGGGAATAGCGTTGGCTATCCCTTGAGCAACAATATTTTCTATATCCTGCCTAGTCATATATTGATCCCCCGGTTGTTGCTCAGATGGATTAACCTCATTAACTGGTTCATTATTAGCTTTTTCCATCTGATAATTAATATATATATTTTATTAGTATCAATTAAATAATAATTATACAACACAATTATACAGAGTTCATAACACCAATATAGCCAAAACTATCGATTTCTCGATTTCCATTTATATTTAATAGTATGCATCAATACACACTATTATCTTACAGAGTTTTATTTGTAATTATTTTACAGACTGATTTTTACTATTACTATTACACAATCACAGTTCCATAATTCCCTATTCTTTTTCAGATGATATTCTAGTAACGGCGTTCCCTCTTATCGTATTTCCAGGAGATCTGTCCCCCAATCTCTTGGATCCTATTTCCAGCATCCATTAGTTCTTTGCCAAAATGGCGGAGTTCAGCCATATTCTCGTTACTCATTGGTGGATTTGGTAAAGGTTCTGGATTGAACTGAGGAAAAAGCTTATAGGGATGGTTTTGTAACTGTATTTCATTAGTCAACCATTCGTCTATTTGCGAGTGGATTGAAGGGTTTGGAATAGCTGGTTCTAAGTTCATTGGTAGTTGTATTTCAAGAGAGTGAAAAAAATATTTTCATTAACAGGCTTAATAGTATTATGGCTTGCCAATATAAAATCTAGTTCTTTCTGAGATGGTAACCCCTCAATTTGCCTAGAGCTTTCCCCAATTTCCATTTTCTTAGGCTTGGGTTTCTCGGGAGGTAAAGCGTTGAATTCTATAGGTTTTTCTATGTCTGGTATATACCTATTAAAATCTCTGGAAACCTCTATTCTTACTGGATAGAGATTTAAATTCTGAATAGCGTCAGACAAGTCACTCATGCTGTGTAGCAAAATACACACAATTACTAAGTTAAAAATCATAACAAGATTTTATAGAAAAACTTTTAGATATTATTTCATACTGGGTAACTACAAAACAACTGAAAATTAAAACATACTAGGTTTTATTTGTAAATTTATTTATTTACTGAATAAGGTTTCTAGACTGTAGATAATAAGGATGCTAAAACTTGAATTAAAATAATTGAAGATTTGTATTTACTGCTACAGTAGTTAGCATATAAAGATCTGCTCATACTGTACAAAATTAGTCAGATAATAAAACACATAATCACAAAATAGCAATTAATAAAAATTAAGTATTTTCTAAATACTTAATTGGCTTAAATCAGTGGCTCGATTAATGGCTTTGATACCACCTTTTTCTGTCACGGCCCCCAACCCGGTTTGACCCGTTTCAGGAGCCGCGGGACAGAAATCCCGTGGTATTTAATTAATTGAGTTTAACAGCGGAAGTTTATCATCAGGATCTTTTAAAACTGAAATATTTCCCGATTATTTTATTTCACAACTCGGGATAAAACCCGGTAATTTACAATCTTGAGATTTCACGAAGAAATCTTTTATTTTACAAAACAAGTTTCTTTATTTTTTCATGAGCCACTTCCTTAAGCTTGTAATGCTTCTTGGCACTTTTTCTGGATCATAACAGATCACCTGAAACATGTTTGAAAAAGGTTTTGTCAGCGGGAAATACTGAGTGAATCATTCTATTTACATAAAATGATGCATAGTTATTAATTACAGCATAAGAGCGATTACAATGGCTTCTATCTTATTTTTATCTGGCGCCTTGTCACAATGGTGACATGTCACAATGGTGACAATGGTCATACCACTATTAGGTCAATGAACCCAAATAGTGATGATTATCCCTGGTAGGTCAATGAACCTAACTGGGAGAAAATTAGTAATGTGCACAATACCCCACTAGCCAGTGATTCAAGATATCCACGACTTAGTCCCTGTAATTATAACTTTTGAAAATAATTTGAGGTATTGTAAAATAGTTGATAAAAAGAGAATGACTCACATTGCAGATTTAAATTTTGAGCAGAGTCTAGCCTACTGATTAGCCTTTTAACCTAAATTAATAACAGGCACACAATTCTGGGTTAGTAATCAATACAGCATTTACGATAACTCACGAGATCAACCCTCACAACGAATGACAAAGTGCTATGCTTAAACATCCATCGAATTAACGACTAATGACAAAGCATCACCCTAATGTGGGCAGCACTTAAACATCCATTGAGTACATTGATCGATCGGAAAATGAATCGTAATAGCGATCGAGTTAATACCCTGATTGCGGCGTCGATTAGTGATCCGTGTGTGTTAATTGTGGTAAACAGAACGTAACTCGGTGCCTGTAGCGAGAATTTACGTCGTTTTAACTCCTGAATTCAAGTCCCAAGGCCCTCTATTTATACCCAAAATTGGCACCTCCCGCTAGTCGCGGAAGAATCCGCGGTACGTGCCGCGTATCGCCTAGGATGTCAAAGTAGGGTAGGCCTGCTTCGTCACCTATCTAGCCCTGATGAGTCGACGTTGCATGAAAATTCTATTTCGACAGCATTTTATAAGGATAATCGTTAATAGGGTTTTACCCCCTTGAGTTTTAGGGGCCCTGATCCTAATTCCAATTGTTCTGAAAATTTTAGGGTTTGCGCAGAATCACTTGGGTGTCTCAATTAGGTTTTCCTAATGGACAATTAAAATAATAATATGACTTTTGATGAGAGTTGTTACAGTTCGTACAAATCCGCAGTATCGGACCAGTCACTCTTACCTGGGAACTCTTGGGGTGAGTGTCCACTTATAGGCGAGCATGTCTTCGCGATACATTATGAGGACCTATTTACTTTGATTCAGCCTTTGTGTGTCATTTGTTTGCTTCGTGGTTCAAACAAATGACCGTCACCCATGATTTTTGGTCGGTAATTGTAACATCCTATTCTTACCCAATGTCATTTCATTTGTTTTCTCTCTTGTTTCCCCTTTTTAGAATGCCTCCACGACGCAAAAATCAGGTACCTATTGAAGAGCTGGCAGCTGTCATTACGCAGCAAATGACTGACGCAATCCCGAACATCGTTGCTCAATGTAACCAAGCTCTCAACAACAATAATGCCCCCTGCAACTTCAAGACGTTCAACTCGGCTAAGCCATCAAAGTTTCTTGGTCTCAAGGAGCGACTGCACTTCTGCAATGGTTCGAGAGTCTAGAGAGCACCTTCAGGCATGTTCAATGCCCAAATGAGCGAAAGGTAGAATTCGCATCTAGTGTCTTTGAGAAACGAGCTTTGACATGGTGGAATGGTGTGATGAGAGATAGGGGTGCCGATATGGCACTGGCTCAAATGTGGGAAGAGCTTCGAGCTCTGATGATGAAGGAATTCTGTCCTCGTCACGAGATCAGGGCCTTGGAAAGGGAATTCGACGATCTTAAGCAAGATAGCGGTGAGCATCGAGCCTACACGGATCGTTATGAGGAGTTAAGTCTGTTATGCCCGAATATGGTTACGCCTTTGGATAAGGCAATAGAAAAGTACATTGATGGCCTCCCTGACCCAGTACAAGACATTGTGACTGGTAGTAACCCCACTATGGTTAGGCAGGCCATTGAGCTATCTGCTAACTTGACTGAATCTCAAATCAGGAAAGGTAAACTTTTCTGAAAAGGTGATAAGAAACCAATCGAGGAATCGAAACCCAAAGATGAACAGACTGAATCCTCCAAGAAGTCAAGGAAGCGAAAAGCTTCCCAGAACTTCGCCATGGTTGCTCACAATGATCAAGCTGCCCCCAACCAACCAGCTCAACCCCCTACTAGGAAGCCATACAACGGAACTGCACCCTTGTGCAACCAATGTAACCTTCATCGTCATGATAGTGTGAAGTGCCGCAAATGCCAAATTTGTGGACTTATAGGTCATACAGCAAGAGTTTATCGAGCTGCAGTTGCACCAAATCAAGCTGACAACAATCCTGCTCAAGCTCATTTTCCACCAGGTTCTTGCTACAATTGTGGCGAGATGGGTCATTTCAGAAGAAATTGCCCAAAGCTTGCTAATGCAAATCCAGCACAGGGATGAGCATCTGACCGACTAGAAGACAACACCATTTAGAAATAATCACGTCTTATGTATTATTTTCTTTTGTTGTCAAGGTCCATGAAACAGTTGTTATCGTTGTTTATAAATAAACCTTTTATTTACATTGCAATGTATGTATGTGGTTGCATGTATAAACAACATATCCCCTACAATACCGACAATCAGGGAATCGTATTCCTTGAAGAACAGACTACCCCCAAAATTCTTCCATTTTATGATCTCTTGCGTTTTCCACGAAAATCCTAAGTACCCGTTTCTTCCAAAGAAACGAAGTACAAGGCGCAAGTTACAACTCTGGACGAATACCCAAAGTACCATTATAAATCCTTAATAGGGTACCTAAGGATATTTCCGTAAATCCTAAAATTGTTGTGTACCTTAATTCGAATGTTACATTTCTTTGAAAACAAAATCGAATTTTCGGAAGATCATCCTATCTTCATAGATAGATTCTTGAAAATGATTAAAGTGCCAAATGAAATCCACGGATTGGATTCCTGGTGTGCTTTAAATATCCGTGTCCAAAGATAACAAATTAAAGGTCAAATTAAACAAATATGTGATTATGTGCTTATGTGTTCCCTTTTATGTTTTTGTGTGATCCAAGTTTTTGTTATCCAAATCCTCGTAGAATCTTCCATATCTTCGTATAAGGGATTCATAGTAGGATATCCAAAGGTACTACCTTAAATCCTTAATGGGCTTCTACGTAATAGTAAAGACCCTTGGATTATAATGTACTATTCCATAATTAGACCCCTTGAGTGGTCTAGTTAAACAGATTGATCCAAAAATCTGGTTAGGAATATCATGTGATGATATAGCTGAAAAGACTCCTTGGTGGTCTAATAAAGAGATCATTTGTCGATTTAATTAAAAGGACCCTATGATAGTCTAGTCACACTCATCACAGGTTTGGTTTGATTTTCTTCCCCTTCACATTACAAAACAAACTGTGCGGACTGTGCAAGGAATTACGTAATTATGGATGCATACATAATTATGGAATTCAGTGCACAGAAACCACAGCAAGTTTTGTCATGTGTCTAGAGTTGACTCAGTTCATTTTCGTTTCTGAAGAATACCCATTGAGGAAAATGACTCATTCCGTTCATTTTCGTTTCTGAAGAATATCCATTGAGGGAAATGAATATCCCTGATTTTTCTTTTTCCTTCATTTCCGTTTCTGAAGAATACCCATTGAAGAAAATGACTCATTCGGTTCATTTTCGTTTATGAAGAATATCCATCGAGGGAAATGAATATTCTTGATTTTTCCTTCATTTCCGTTTCTGAAGAATACCCATTGAGGAAAATGACTCATTCCGTTTATTTTTGTTTCTGAAGAATATCCATCGAGGGAAATGAATATTCTTGATTTTTCCTTCATTTCCGTTTCTGAAGAATACCCATTGAGGAAAATGACTCATTCCGTTCATTTTCGTTTCTGAAGAATATCCATCGAGGGAAATGAATATTCTTGATTTTTCCTTCATTTCCGTTTCTGAATAATACCCATTGAGGAAATTGACTCACTCCGTTCATTTTCGTTTCTGAAGAATATCCATCGAGGGAAATGAATATTCTTGATTATTCGTTCATTTTCGTTTCTGAAGAATACCCATTGAGGAAAATGACTCATTCCGTTCATTTTTGTTTCTGAAGAATATCCATCGAGGGAAATTAATATCCTTGATTTTTCCTTCATTTTCATTTTTAAAGATTGTACGTTGAGAGAAATGACAGGATTATGCCTTGCATAATCTTTGATGGGTTATTCTACGCAAATAGATAAACACCCTAGATTCCATGCAAGGCAATTATTTAACACAGCGTCACAGACAGACTCCTACGAATAAATTTCGGGACGAAATTTCCTAAAGTAGGGGAGACTGTGACACCTTTGCCTCTGTGACCATCAAACAAATACCAAACTTATGAAATATTGTGTTTCATACTTGGGAATTGTAAAAATATGTGTATCGTTTGCACATATCAATTCATGTTCGATTTCAAGCTTTAAATCGCTTTCTGGAAGGTTATACGCGCACTGATGCGTAAATATAACCAGTTTAATGCAACGAACACTCTGGAAGAGTGAAATAGGCTTAACATACCTTAAATAACCTTTACATAACTTAGAAATAAGTTTTGGAGGGTTTGGTGTGGCGAAATCAAGTTTATTCGCTTACAGGGACTAATTTCTGCCATTTTGGCAAAATTGCTAGAGCTGGCACATGGTGGCGCTGCGCCACCACCATGAGCCTTTGCCGTGGCACGACGCCACAGCCCTATCTGGGCAGAAAATTGATTTTTAGCATTTTTCAGCAATGGGATTGAACTTGGGGGTCTTTTTTGTAACTTTTTCAATACCATTTGATGGTTTTGGGGCGCCCCTAGTATTCCAAAACCTTGTGCCCACTTGGACAGTCCAGATTGATGCTCGTTTATCGAGGAACGATCCTAACGGTTCTTCACTTTCTATAAATACCCACATTCCTCATTTGCATTATTCACACTTGATTCTGAAATTTCTCTAAGTTGATGTGTTTATCACTTCATACCTGAGAATATTTGGAATCAAACCTCCATTCTTGGACCTTTTGTAAGTATTCCTTCGTTCTTTTATGCGTTTTAGCACGAAAGTCAAACTTTGTTTGACTTTCTGCATTGACCAGTTTATGGTCAACATGAAGTTCGTTTGAACTTCATAACGTGAGCGTAATCACGATGGTTTTAGTCTCTCGTGACCATACCTACCGATTACCACGTTATTTAGGCATAGTGACGAGTCGTAGTTTCGGCCAGAATACGCGTTTATGCGTATTTTGTAACCAAACTACTCTTGGGCATCAAAACCGTTTTTTTTTTATACCAAACCTGTTTTCAAACCTTGTTAAACATGTTTTAACATGTTTAGCTCGTCACTTTAGGTTTAGTGCTTATATAGGGTCGTAAAGGTAAGCGGTCTAAACAACCGCTTAGACTTTCGAACCCGACCCGTTTGGTCGATCATTAGGATCCGACCAAACACATTAGGTGACCATAGTTGTATAGGGAATAACCTTCCGAGGTTATACCTTATGGTCACTTCGTTTAGTTAGTTGTATGATAGGTAGTTTATATGCCTTAGGAAAATGACCAAAATGCCCTTTTTACGCATAAATTCATTTTAAGCATATGTAACCTAAATTTTGACATCTAAACTGATTAGGTAACATTATTAGACATGTTAAGGCATATAATACTTGTCATAGGACTAGTTAGGCGATCCGAACGCGTTTTACGCGAACGACGCGTTAAAGTAGCGTAAGCTACCTAAACGGGTCGTAATGGGTCGTAAGCACTTAGGTTAGGTTTTCTTTTGGAATGTAGGCCTTGTTAAACCATATTACATGAGTTCCTATACTCATTTGGTTTACGAAACCTCATTCTATCCGATCTTCCGATTTAGGTCCGGTTATTAATGTAGTTACCTATATTAGCTGCCGTTTGATTTCCGTGATCCTTCTAGCTTTGCTTGGCTGTTATTCAAGACTTCTAAGCACCCTCAAGTGAGTACATAGTCCCTTCTTTTACTGTTTTCAACTGTTTTGGGGTGGAACACATGTGCCTACTTGTTACTTTCATGCTTTCCATGTTTTCATATCATATACTTGCTATGTTCATTAGTACACTATTAGTACATGATTTCATTATGTTTTGCTATGTATGTTCACTTAACATGCTAGCGCAATTGTTTTACGTTTTGAACCATTTGTAATCGTTGGATGTATGTGAACCATTTGTAATCGTTGAATGTATGTGAACCATTTGTAACTATTTGATGTATGTGAACCATTTGTAATCGTTTGATGTATGTGAACCATTTGTAACCGTTTGATTTATGTGAACCATTTGTAACTGTTTGAACCATTGGGTTAGGGAAGTGATTAGGTAACGGGGCGGGAGTAATGTGTTAAAAGCATGGTGGATACGCCGCTGGTACTTCCTATATATAAGTGCTTTTAACACATTATATATCGTTGCGTTATCTAGAACACTTGGGTAAACGATTTTGAAACGATATCACTCAATGATGTTTTCTGAATAATATAAACCATACGAGTTTTATTAACGAGTTTCTATGAGATGTTTTACAATTTGATTTAATAAAACAAATGTTTTGGAGTTAAGAATCATGGCTATGAGATTTTATAAATTATAACCAACTTGATTTGAGTTGGTTAATTACGTCGCAATACTATACTTTTCAAAAACAAGGTTTGTAATTAAGTATTGCAACATGTAAACTAGCCATGGATCCGACACTCATATAAAACCTATGTACTCGCCGGCATTTTTATGCTGACGTATTTTCACATGTGTTTCAGGTACCATAGTTGATGATATTTGTGTACGCTCACATAGGAATGGACGAGGCCTTAGTGACTTAATAACAATGAAAGTCTATTTGTTCATGTTTTGTTTCAAATTCCAATGTAATGTAATACATTTAATTCAATAAAACGCAATTGTTTAAATCCATGGTTGTGAAACAATGATTCTGTTACAACACTCCCCGACGTTTCCGCCATGTTTTGTTGTTTTACGTGGTCGGGGTGTGACAGGAGGCAACGAGGTTATTAGTTGATAGCGCTATTAGGTTTGGCACCCTCACACCGTACCGGGGAGGACGGGCGTGAACTAATTACCTTAACCACTTGACCAATGCTTTGATAGAGGCATTGGAGTTGGGCAAATACATCTTGTAGCCATTGCGGTAATCGAGTTAATAACAACATCAAATCAAATCATTGAACTGTCTTATACTCATATCTGGTAACTAAACGCGTTAACAAAACTTTGAACTCACCAGCGTCGTCTGACACACTTGTCTGCATGCTTGCAGGTCGTTAGATTCTTTATATGGACTTGCTATCTGGGAGTGTTGGAGTGGTCATGGATCGAGACTCTTGGATATTTGATACATTGGTTTTGAACACTTATTTTGCAACAGTTGTTTAACAATTTACTATATGCTTCCGCTGAACGTTTTCTTTGGTTTTAACTTATGACTTGGATTTATCCTATGCAATGAATCGAATGCTTTATTTAAATATTTATTATTCGTAGTTCAATGTGATTGGTGGCTTGGATCCTGGTAAGTCATACGTTCCGCGGTGATTACGCATGTGGTATTTTGGGGGAGTGACATTACGGTCCGTAAGGCCCTCAGAATGCAAAAGTTTTGTTTGTTGGCAGTTTTGGCCCCTGGACTTGTATTATCGTATTTTTGACATTTTTAACCCCTTTAATCTAATATTTAAGTTATATAAAGGTGTTAAGGCATGTCTAAATCGGATTTTGTTCCGGAAGTGTTATGAATATCGTTTCGCTCGATCATTTGATTACGTATTTCGTAAATAAAGCACAAAATTGTATTTAATACGAAATTGTACAATGTTCGAAAATTGCAAATGGCACAGCCGGGTTGATCAGGTTTAGGTTAATTCAGTTTGGGTTTAATTAGTAACCATGTTGGTGATTCCCATAATTGTTCATCGTTTTCACTCCCACGCAACCTAATTTTTGTATCGTAGTCGAATTTGTGATTCCACGACATATGAATCTTACAATAATTCTTGATAAGAATGACTTCATCACCCAAAATATGCTCCAAACTCACATGAATGATGAAAAGCGAAGGAAAACACTATGAGAAACAACTAATGGTACGGTTAATCGGGTCACAAGTAATGTGTTATATGTCGAAAATGTTTTGTTACTATTTTTCATAGATAAAATACTAGGTTGTCACTTTATCTCCTTTATAAATGATAAAGATCAATCGTCCATATTTTATTTAACGCAAGGTATAATTGGATTTATTTATTGAAATTAGTTTGAGTCCACTAACGTTCAAAATCGGCGGTTTAATCAAAACGTAATCTACCGAGCCATCTTTTTTCATACTCGAATTAATCAAACCGGTTATAATCAAAACATAACAGCCATGTAAATCTTTTAACCAAAAAATTGTTTATAAGTTTTGTTTTGGCGATAACCGCACAAAACCGACTCATGCTCAACCCTACATAATCATTTCTTTATGCTCCACTTGTTTTTATAACTTAGCGGCGGATTTATCAATATGAACTCAATGACCCCTCAACATGATATGATATTTGCATCCTTTTTATAAAATATATTAGCATAAAGCATAAATAAGTTAACAAGGTTCAAACCCTAAGGGTGCGTTTGGTTTGCGAAATGTTTTGGAATTAGAACTTGAATTTGTGTAGGAATTATATTTGGAATTTAAACATTCCAACTAGAATGGGAATCTCAATTCCATTTTTGATGTGGTTGGTTGTCAAATGAACTGGAATTCATCACCCCCGCACCCACCACCCCCAATTCGGGTCGAAACGGTACGAGTCGAAACGGTTCGAGTCGAAACGGTGCGGATCGAATGGTGGGGCTTGAAACGGTGCTGGTCGAAACAGTCAAAGTTTCCAATGAATTTACTTATTGGAAGGATTTTGAATTCCTTTAGTTAAAGGAATTTGAACGAATTAATGCCAAATTCTAATTCAATTTCATTGTCAACCAAACACATGAAAATTGGAATTGAGATTCCAATAAATTATATGAACCAAACATCTTAAAAGATGTTTTAAGATTCCAATTCCTTTAATTCCATTGAATACCTGCGAACCAAACGCACCCTAAAACTTCATGCAGGCTTACTAATAACTAAATAACTTTTTATAAATAAATTAAATATTTTCTTAGAGGAGAGTTATTTTGAGAATGCTAAATATTGCAAGGACCGTGAGGACGAATGAAAAAACTAATCAATTTTTTAATACAAACCTCATTATAATTAAAAATCAATCAATCATTATAATTAAAAATACAATATTAAAAAAAGAATTTACTCTTTAAATAATTGCTCTCTCTATTCAAAATCACTCTTAATAAGTTTTTTACACATGTGTAAATACAATAAATTTACACACGTGTAAATGACAAACTTAAACATGTGTAAATTTTCTTTATTTACAAATACATGTAAATTTAAATGTGTAAATTTAATTTCTAATATTGTATTCGAATAATAATGATAAGTGTAAAAAAAATTTGAATTTGAATTGTTATTTTACCAAGTTCTCATAGTTTTTTCATTTGTTCTTACGGTTCTCGTAATATTTAGTGTTCACATTTAAATCATCCTCTATTTTTTTTCATATGTACTATAATATAATATAATATAATGGATTATTACTTGACATAATTCGTTACAAAATAACAACAATTATATTTAATTAAGCCACGTTAATTCTAAATGTCGTCATGCTCAAAGCATATCTACCAAAATCAGCTATTAATCTACTTCGCTCCCTTCGTTGAATCTAGTCTACTGATCTCTCATCTCTTCCATACACGTCTTTATCTTTTACAATTTATGCATATATTACATTGGCGGGGCTATATCGGAAAAAACATATATTAGCATTGCAATCTTGTTTTTATGTGTTGTTCGAGTGAAATCAATTCATAAAATAATTTTTAAAAGGTGACGATGTCCCAGTTTATCTTCCATGTGAGAGCTCTCTTTCGAATTGTAAGGACTTTATCTGATGACGAGTTGCTTTTTCTAAGTGAGAGGTGCATCAAGACGACCGGGTCCCCAAAGCCATGGTTAAAGAACACGCGTCATGTACGCAAGGCGCTATATATTTAGTTGATATATATATATATATATTTTTTATACTTCAGATAAGTTTCACATGCACATTTTTTTAGATGGTAAAACCTCCATATCATCATCATAATCATACTCAGTATATCCCACCAATTGCAAAGCTAAGGTAGGGTCTGAGGAGGGTAAGATTTAGACATGACTGGTAAGACTGCATCCAGTGAAACCCCCGGCTCGATAGTGGTTTTACCAAGCGGGGCTATGGTAAAACCTCCATATACGAGTTGATATATAAATAACATCCTGCTTAGGGGTGTTCACGGTTCAGTTTCAAACCGTGAAACCGTCCAAACCGGTCATTGGTTTGGTTTAGCGGTCGGATTTTTTCTTTAACTTTCGGTCGGTTGGTTTGAAAATTTTCAAACCGTAGCAAACGGTTTGGTTTTCAGTTTATACCAAAAACCAACCATATAAAACTGGACCGAACCGTACGATTTTGTTAATTATATTGTTTTACATATTATAGATATATATGTTTGTGTGAAACTATATTACATTAAAAATTAATAACAGAATTAATTCAAATGGGTTGTATGCTTGTATGAAATTAAGGCCCAGTAGATAACTTCAATTCATTAATTCTCGTATTATTTAAACTTCGCATCCATGTTTGCAATTTGCAAATAAGCTGTAGGATTATTTATGATCCTTTTAGTATTATTCTTGATTTTGTTATGTATTTTGGATTACGGTAAAGGATCAAATAAAAATAATATTAACGTACGAAACGTACGCATTGAGGGAAAAAGCAAAAAGTGGCGGTGTCATTTTGGTAATTATCAGCAAGTTCAAAATTACTGGGGAAAAAACAAAAAGTGTCTTGTAGAGTAATTTTGAGCATCTGTAGAGTAATTTTGGGAAATGTAGGGTAATTATCAAATTACTCTAGTAGAGTAATTTTGACTTCTGTAGAGTAATTTTGACTTCTGTAGAGTAATTTTGGAAAATGTCTTGTAGAGTAAGGGGCTGTTTGGTAGCCTCTTAATAACCATTCAGATGTTACCTCTTAATGGTTTAAAACTTCTGAATGAATAAGAGATAACCTCAAGTTTGAATGGTTAAGAGGTAACCTCTGAATGGTAAATCATCACATGTCACATTCTTCTACCTTCTCATTGGTAAAATTTTTAATGGTTCCATTAAGAGGTAGCCTCTTAATGACCATTCAGAGGCTAACAAACAGCCCTTAATTTTGTTAGCATTTAGTTATGGGGTTTAACTTTATGGTTTAGTTTTTAGCTTTTAGTGTAATTTTGATAATTACCCTACAATTTTGATAATTACCCTACACGACCAAAATTACTCTACATGAACATTTACAATGGTTTAGGTTTTTTTAGGTTTTTGGGGGGTTGGGGGGTGTGACAACCGGTGATTTACGGCTCTTAATTACGTGATTAACAGGTAATTAACGCAATAATAAATAGTGTTGACAGCGCAAATTAACTTATTAGGCCCTTGGAGAGCCAAGGAACGTTTATTTGATTATACAGTGCGCGTGTGGTGATTTACGGGAAATCGGCTGAACATGACGCGACAACGAACTGATACCGTGCAAAATACGGAAAACGTCGATAAATACGGACTTTCCACGAATATTTTACGCTTACGAAATTTATTTTGTGAATTTATTGGGCTTCCGTGTGACACAAATGCAAACGTGGACTAAAAACGCGACGGTAGGAAAAGCATCGGCAACAAAACGGAAGCGACGGAGACGCCTGTCACCTTCGAAACTTATATTTTTACGATATATTTTAGCTTCGTAATTAAATTTTATTGACTACAGTCGAAACCGGATCGAAAAACGGATTAAGGACGGCAACGATGGAATTTTTCGCAATTATTACCGTAATCGACGAACGGGCGTGCAAACAACGTCTACCGACCGTACTTTTGTGTATTTTAATTTTTCACGTTAAACGAAGTTCAGGAATTGACAACGGATCTCGTATGAATTACGGGTCACTTTCACATGAGATGGGCTTGTGGGCCATGGGCCCAAGCCCAAAACCCACAAGCCTAAACCCGCATATAATAAATTAAATCTTGGAAATCTATGCAAGATATTCTCAAAATCTTCTCAGAGATTTACATAATCTCTACAAATCTCTTCAAGAGATTTAGAATCAAAGGTTAAAATGTCTGACCTAAATGTAATACATAAAAGACAATAAAACTTTTTAACCTTCCCTCACTCTATTAATACACATACATCAGACAACACTTATACACACAAACAAAAACAAAATATGGAGACTCATCTTCAAACATCCTCTCTCTCTCGATTTTCTACTGAACACCCACAACAAATTTGGAGCATCTCCTTTTTATCTCTCACACACAACCCACTTATTTTACCCCCCTGATAATCGGCCAACCACCACCATCTTCAGGTGGTGGCGGACTACAGCAGCAACACCACCACCACCACAGGCGGCGGCGCTGTGGTGGGTGGTGCCGGTCAATGCTTCAAGCGGGAGAGGAGAGAGAAACGAGAGAGAGATCGAGATGAGAGAGAGAGCGCCGGAGAAGGAGCAGCACCGCCGTGAGCGGCGGTGGCAGTGGAGTGCGGCGGCGGTTGCATCTCGGACCGGTGGTCCTTGACTCGGACCGGCGGTCCTTGTCTCGGTCCGACGAATATCCCGGTAATCACCTTCCATTCTTCTTACTTCTTGCAAACTGAAGGTGATGATGATGATTTTGTTTATGTTGGCTACTGTTGATGATAGAAACGATGTTCATAAGCGGCTGATGATTTTTTTTTGTTTTGTTGTGCGGGTTCACTACGGTTCAAGCACAGGTCCCAGTCAGATTCTGGATGGTGGTTCGGTGCGGCTCGGGTTCGGTGTTCGGGCTAATGTTGGCTCAACTCGGTTTGACTCGGTCAAACCGAGTCAACTCAGTCGACAGTTGGGTTCGAGTCAGTCGGCACGGGTCGGGTGTGAAGCGGTTTGGGTTGACTCGGTCAAACCAAGTCAAATCGGTGAGTCGACTCGGTCAACTCAGTCCATGCTTCGACGACTCGGCGAGAGTTGTGGTAATAGTTTAAAGTCGTGAATTCATTACATTATCTTTATAATTTTATTTACATGTGACAAACGAGCTCTCGAACCGAATGTTAAAATCGTAAGTATATTTGCGGTTTCATATATTATCATGTTTTATAACTTGTGTTTATGAATATTTGTTTGAAAACTTGTTGAATCTTGATAAATAACGACAACTTGTGTTGTCGGGGGCGTCCAAAAACAGTGGAAACTCTGCCCGTTTTTCGAGAAAATCCGTAAAATAATTACGTTTTATTAATAAAATGAAGCAGGACCGATCGACTACAAATGATTTTTATAAAACAAAATACAGGTGTATATTACTTTCAACGACATGATTTCGTCTTATAACATAAATATAGTTGATGTATTTACTTCAAACGGCAAACAACACGACCCTTTCATAAAAATAAATATATTGTATATTTATTTTAACAATCGAACAACACGACTTCTTTTATGAGGATGAATATAATTTATTTCCTTATTTCAAAGTTCCAACGACTCTTATTCGGCTTACAAAGTAAATATGGTTTACAAATTTACTTCAAATATCAAACGCGATGTATAATACGAGTTTGTCATATACTATTTTCGTATAAATACTCTTTTATACACATACGACTTCTCGAGACGGCTAACGCAATAACAACGACATATTTATATTTTTATATAAATATTTATTTGTTTTTAAATTTCTCGAGAATCAAGTCTTTTCGAGACTTATGGATTACTTACGACATTAAGCGAAACTAAACAAAGTTCAACTTAGTCATTTTCATTAAGTAACAACTTACCGTTGAATCGTTCGATTAACGATTCGGTAGAGCTCGATGACACGTAGTTTAGATACTGCGTTTATTTAGAAACTTATTAGGTATCCCGTGTTAGGAATATTGTAGAATGCACGCTAGCAAGTCAAGTCTTGGAAACGACATCATCGAGGTCGTAATTAGCTAGCTTTACACAGGGAATATTCAGGCGAGTTCATAACCCCCACTTTTTACTGTTTTACATTTTTGTAAATGTTTTCGGGGTGGAAAGACATGCACGATTTTAAAAAACATACAAAGTTTTCGATAAACGAAGACTGTATATTTTTAGACAAAGTACGTTTTGCAAAAACATACAAAGTTTTGAACAAACGCAAAACTCGTATTACTAAATCATATTACAAATGGATTTCGAGGAACTCAAATGATTTACGAAAGGTTTATACTAAACATACCGGTTTTTATAAAACAAATGCGTATTTTCGAAATGCGAACGATTTTCATAACTAGGGAGTCAGCCTTAGCGGCTGGGGAGGTTCAGCCGGGTGGCTGGGGAGGTTCAGCCGGGTGGCTGGGGAGGTTCAGCCGGGTGGCTGGGGAGGTTCAGCCTTAGTGGCTGGGGTGGAATACATATTATAGTAATTACGGATACTTTTATACATGGTATGGTTAGCTTAAGGAGGGTTACTACTTAGATCATGTGAGTGGGTAGGCGGGAACTGGAGGCCATTAATCCCCATTGTAGGACCGAGGGTCGTAAGCGGTAGATCTATCTGGGTGTAGTGAGCCCAGCCCCAGGCCCAACAGAACGGACCTCGGGGTGACTTTGAGCCGGACGCAAAATCCGCTAGGTTTGAGTCTTCCTACGGCACTTCACACATATCAATGGTCTTGCAAACCATTGGTGATCTCTTTATTTCCTTATTTGCTACATACCAGGGATTTTATACTTACAAAAAAAAAAAATACTTGTTCATACAAATTAAATACCATGTTTTATACAAAATTCAAAGCATAGGATTATGCGGGTATGGAGTCAAAGTCAGGGTGGGCATTGACGGTTATACGAACATTACAAATACAAGACTTTACAAATACATGGTTTTTATGAACATAATGTGTTACAAACACAACGCTTCCATATAACTTGGCAAGAAAATGATTTTTAAATTCGTTTTCTCAATACTGTTTCACAAACCGGTTATTCAAAAAGATTTATTTCAAATCTTTTACAAACAAACTATGAACTCGCTCAACTTTATGTTGATTTTTCGCATGTTTCTTTCTTAGGTTACAGTTCTAAGACAAGGCACGGTTGGAATAGGAGAACCATTAGAGATACGAGTACTTAGTGGCGTTCAATTTCTAAAAGACTTAGATTATTTGCTTCCGCTGTGCAATGAAGATATCAGTCCAGTCACGCCAATGCTCTGATAATTTCGGGGTGTGACAGATTGGTATCAGAGCTATAGGTTACATCGAATTAGGTTTCTGTAGAGATACCTAGGCTCTAACCTCACTTTCCTCCGGGAACTTAGATTATTAAAACCTGAATGCATACAGAAAGCCTAAGACTCGAATATGGTCTCCAACCGTTGCCAAAAAGCAAACAGTCACGATTTTGTTTTCAAACATACGCTAAAGTTGTGTTTTACACACGGTACACGAAACGATTACATACAGTACACAAAACCCTGAGAGTTTAGGAAACATGCATTTAAGACCTTCGGAAACTTATGTTGAAGTTCATTAAAGGTCATCACGTAGGAACCGCGAATATTAGCTCGGGCACACACTATTGTCTATATTGTCTATGATATTTTAACTTCCCGAGTAGGCAGCCTACGCATAACGAAACGCTAGTGCACGAGAATACATGGAACTTAAATTCTACATCAACGGATGTCGGGGTACATCACATTCTACGCGGAACGAAACGCTAGTGCACAGGTATACGCGAACTCAATATGTACGTCTACGGGAGTTGAAGCACGTCACATACGACTATCGAGGTGAGGCCTTTAAGAAGAAACGATGACGCAATTCAGCTACGACGCTAGATTCTTGTCAGCAGGAGGACTAACGATCAGGAAACGACAACTTGTCACGCGATCCTGCAACGACACGAGTCACGATAAGGAGAAGACGCATGTCTTCGTATTTCCCCCTATTTCAATTAACGAAGAATACGATATGTTCGACATTCCATGGTAATGTCACCTAACAACCGGTCATCACGCGAAACCCCAGGTAAAGTCCTTAAATTTCTTTTATAGAAATTCTGATTTTCGCATCTAATGAGTAGATTTTCACATCTCTACTCCTCTTAAGGGTCATTGTATCACGATCATTTCTTTACAAGTTACATACATGGTTTTTCGTTGTGACCATGCCGAAAGTTTTCTTGTCGATACATGTATTTATTGTCGGATTGCGCTAAAACCAAGTTCAACTGTTTGAACTTGTCCATTACACATATTCACTTCAGAGCATCATATGATGTATTGGGAGCATCATATTCAAAATTCGTTTTAACAAGTGTTCCAATTGCTCCGAGTCGAAGTAAACTTGTTTGGCAGTCGACTCCATTAAATTGTTTGTTGATTTCGACACCTTGTGGTGGTATTTTCACTTATTTGAACTTTGCGCCAAACTCGTTTACATATCTTATGCGCGGATTTAATTATTTATTTCTTGAATTGCTTTAAATCCGCTTTGATTTATCACATTACAACAGTCTTAACACAATGGTGTGTTAAGACAGTGGTACACAAACTTATTTCTATATTCCGGTGTACCTATTAACGGTTCTTTCATTATCGATCGAATGTTTTGCAAAATTTCATTGCTTCCTTATCTTCGATCGAAAACATTATTTCTTTGATGTTCCATTTTCAATTGAAAATATTTCGATGTTTGTTGGAACAAACATTCATATTTACTTCATTGCGCTTTCATTTGACTTCAAACACGGTGAATTTGTTTGATCACCGCTATTATTGAATTATTTAAGTCACTACGACACCTTGTGGTGTCAGTACAAACTTGTAGCTTGGGCTAATCATGATTGAGCGTTTCATGCAAAAAACAGGTGATACTTGTTCGATCACCCCTATTATTGAATTGTTTCATTCATTGCGACACCTTGTGGCGTCGATGTAACTTGCAGCTTGTGCTGATCACGGTCGAGCGTTTCTTGCAAACTATTATATTTGAGATTGTTGATTCTAAGTTCATCCAGTGGATGTTAATGTTTCTAGAACTCATTTACATGTTATAAACGTTCATATGGAATTCGATTGGTCGAAGTTCCTGTTCATTGTTGGATCCCTGTTAACTTAGTCACATTAGTGACTGTACCTATACGTCTTGTTTCCTTTGACATCGATTTGCTGAAACACATTTATTGTAAACCATTGGGTTCTTATTGTTGAGGAATGTCATTAAATTCACACGATTCGAATAAGTCTTGTTTCGATCACGCGGTCATTCACTTTGATATTATTCAGACTTAGCTGCAAACAACAAAATTATGAGGAGATAACATAATCTAAATTTCGAGGACGAAATTTCTGTAACAGGGGGAGAATGTGACAACCGGTGATTTACGGCTCTTAATTACGTGATTAACAGGTAATTAACACGATAATAAATAGTGTTGACAGCGCAAATTAACTTAGTAGGCCCTTGGAGAGCCCAGGAACGTTTATTTGATTATACAGTGCGCGTGTGGTGATTTACGGGAAATCGGCTGAACATGACGCGACAACGAACTGATACCGTACAAAATACGGACAACGTCGATAAATACGGACTTTCCACGAATATTTTACGCTTACGAAATTTATTTTGTGAATTTATTGGGCTTCCGTGCGACACAAATGCAAACGTGGACTAAAAACGCGACGGTAGGAAACGCATCAGCAACAAAACGGAAGCGACGGAAACGCCTGTCACCTTCGAAACTTATATTTTTACGATATATTTTAGCTTCGTAATTAAATTTTATTGACTACAGTCGAAACCGGATCGAAAAACGGATTAAGGACGGCAACGATGGAATTTTTCGCGATTATTACCGTAATCGACGAACGGGCGTGCAAACAATGTCTACCGACCGTACTTTTGTGTATTTTAATTTTTGACGTTAAACGAAGTTCAGGAATTGACAACGGATCTCGTAGGAATTACGGGTCACTTTCACATGAGATGGGCTTGTGGGCCCTGGGCCCAAGCCCAAAACCCACAAGCCTAAACCCACATATAATAAATTAAATCTTGGAAATCTATGAAAGATATTCTCAAAATCTTCACAGAGATTTACATAATCTCTACAAATCTCTTCAAGAGATTTAGAATCAAAGGTTAAAATGTCTGACCTAAATGTAATACATAAAAGACAATAAAACTTTCTAACCTTCCCTCACTCTATTAATACACATACATCAGACAACACTTATACACACAAACAAAAACAAAATATGGAGACTCGTCTTCAAACATCCTCTCTCTCTCTCGATTTTCTACTGAACACCCACAACAAATTTGGAGCATCTCCTTTTTATCTCTCACACACAACCCACTTATTTTACCCCCCTGATAATCGGCCAACCACCACCATCTTCAGGTGGTGGCGGACTACAGCAGCAACACCACCACCACCACAGGCGGCGGCGCTGTTGTGGGTGGTGCCGGTCAATGCTTCAAGCGAGAGAGGAGAGAGAAACGAGAGAGAGAGAGATCGAGATGAGAGAGAGAGCGCCGGAGAAGGAGCAGCACCGCCGTGAGCGGCGGTGGCAGTGGAGTGCGGCGGCGGTTGCATCTCGGACCGGTGGTCCTTAACTCGGACCGGCGGTCCTTGTCTCGGTCCGACGAATATCCCGGTAATCACCTTCCATTCTCCTTACTTCTTGCAAACTGAAGGTGATGATGATGATTTTGTTTATGTTGGCTACTGTTGATGATAGAAACGATGTTCATAAGCGGCTGATGATTTTTTTTTGTTTTGTTGTGCGGGTTCACTACGGTTCAAGCACAGGTCCCGGTCAGATTCTGGATGGTGGTTCGGTGCGGCTCGGGTTCGGTGTTCGGGCTAATGTTGGCTCAACTCGGTTTGACTCGGTCAAACCGAGTCAACTCAGTCGACAGTTGGGTTCGAGTCAGTCGGCACGGGTCGGGTGTGAAGCGGTTTGGGTTGACTCGGTCAAACCAAGTCAACTCGGTGAGTCGACTCGGTCAACTTAGTCCATGCTTCGACGACTCGGCGAGAGTTATGGTAATAGTTTAAAGTCGTGAATTCATTACATTATCTTTATAATTTTATTTACACGTGACAAACGAGCTCTCGAACCGAATGTTAAAATCGTAAGTATATTTGCGGTTTCATATATTATCATGTTTTATAACTTGTGTTTATGAATATTTGTTTGAAAACTTGTTGAATCTTGATAAATAACGACAACTTGTGTTGTCGGGGGCGTCCAAAAACAGAGGAAACTCTGCCCGTTTTTCGAGAAAATCCGTAAAATAATTACGTTTTATTAATAAAATGAAGCAGGACCGATCGACTACAAATGATTTTTATAAAACAAAATACAGGTGTATATTACTTTCAACGACATGATTTCGTCTTTTAACATAAATATAGTTGATGTATTTACTTCAAAAGGCAAACAACACGACCCTTTTCATAAAAATAAATATATTGTATATTTATTTTAACAATCGAACAACACAACTTCTTTTATGAGGATGAATATAATTTATTTCCTTATTTCAAAGTTTCAACGACTCTTATTCGTCTTACAAAGTAAATATGGTTTACAAATTTACTTCAAATATCAAACGCGATGTATAATACGAGTTTGTCATATACTATTTTCGTATAAATACTCTTTTATACACATACGACTTCTCGAGACGGCTAACGCAATAACAACGACATATTTATATTTTTATATAAATATTTATTTGTTTTTAAATCTCTCGAGAATCATGTCTTTTCGAGACTTATGGATTACTTACGACATTAAGCGAAACTAAACAAAGTTCAACTTAGTCATTTTCATTAAGTATCAACTTACCGTAGAATCGTTCGATTAACGATTCGATAGAGCTCGATGACATGTAGTTTAGATACTGCGTTTATTTAGAAACTTATTAGGTATCCCGTGTTAGGAATATTGTAGAATGCACGCTAGCAAGTCAAGTCTTGGAAACGACATCATTGAGGTCGTAATTAGCTAGCTTTACACAGGGAATATTTAGGCGAGTTCATAACCCCCACTTTTTACTGTTTTACATTTTTGTAAATGTTTTCGGGGTGGAAAGACATGCACGATTTTAAAAAACATACAAAGTTTTCGATAAACGAAGACTGTATATTTTTAGACAAAGTACGTTTTGCAAAAACATACAAAGTTTTGAACAAACGCAAAACTCGTATTACTAAATCATATTACGAATGGATTTCGAGGAACTCAAATGATTTACGAAAGGTTTATACTAAACATACCGGTTTTTATAAAACAAATGCGTATTTTCGAAATGCGAACGATTTTCATAACTAGGGAGTCAGCCTTAGCGGCTGGGGAGGTTCAGCCGGGTGGTTGGGGAGGTTCAGCCGGGTGGCTGGGGAGGTTCAGCCTTAGTGGCTGGGGTGGAATACATATTATAGTAATTACGGATACTTTTATACATGGTATGGTTAGCTTAAGGAGGGTTACTACTTAGATCATGTGAGTGGGTAGGCGGGAACTGGAGGCCATTAATCCTCATTGTAGGACCGAGGGTCGTAAGCGGTAGATCTATCTGGGTGTAGCGAGCCCAGCCCCAGGCCCAACAGAACGGACCTCGGGGTGACTTTGAGCCGGACGCAAAATCCGCTAGGTTTGAGTCTTCCTACGGCACTTCACACATATCAATGGCCTTGCAAACCATTGGTGATCTCTTTATTTCCTTATTTGCTACATACCAGGGATTTTATACTTACAAAAAAAAAAAAAAAAATACTTGTTCATACAAATTAAATACCATGTTTTATACAAAATTCAAAGCATAGGATTATGCGGGTATGGAGTCAAAGTCAGGGTGGGCATTGACGGTTATACGAACATTACAAATAAAAGACTTTACAAATACATGGTTTTTATGAACATAATGTGTTACAAACACAACGCTTCCATATAACTTGGCAAGAAAATGATTTTTAAATTCGTTTTCTCAATACTGTTTCACAAACCGGTTATTCAAAAATATTTATTTCAAATTTTTTACAAACAAACTATGAACTCGCTCAACTTTATGTTGATTTTTCGCATGTTGCTTTCTCAGGTTACAGTTCTAAGACAAGGCACGGTTGGAATAGGAGAACCATTGGAGATACGAGTACTTAGTGGCGTTCAATTTCTAAAAGAATTAGATTATTTGCTTCCGCTGTGCAATGAAGATACCAGTCCAGTCACGCCAATGCTCTGATAATTTCGGGGTGTGACAGGGGGGGTTAGTGTAATTTTGATAATTACCCTACAATTTTGATAATTACCCTACACGACCAAAATTACTCTACATGAACATTTACAAAATTACTCTACAGAAGCTCAAAATTACTCTACTAGAGTAATTTTGAAGTTGCTGATAATTACCAAAATGACACCGCTACTTTTTTTACTTTTCTTTCAATTCGTACGTTTCGTACGTTTATTTTATTTTTACGGGAACTTAACTCTTTGGATTACATTTCATTATCGAGCTACCTATATTTTGACCAATGATATTTGTTTTCGTTTTGTGTTCCTGTTTCTCGACATGTATATGTTAATAAATATTAAAGTTGGAGAGAAATGCCCGGATAGTCCCTGTGGTTTCGCATTTTTTCACCTATAGTCCCCAACTTTCTAAAACTACCTGAATAGTCCCCAAGTTTTCATTTTTTGTTCCCGGATAGTCCCTGGGTCTAACTTCAGTTACTTTTCTCTGTTAAAATGATGTGAAATGACAAAAATACCCTTTCCTTAAAAGGCCAAACCATAGGAACTATCCGGGCATCTTCTTCATTTTTATTTATAAAACCCAACCACCACACTTCATCTTCAACCTCCACCCACCATCACCCTCCTCCACCCTTCATCTTCAACCCATCCACTCCATCTTCGTCTTCTCCACTACCAACCCATCCACTTCATCATCATCTTCCCCACACACTTTCTCTCTCTCTTGAACACACACTTTCTCTCTCTACTCTCTCTCTCTCTAGCACCACCACCACCCTCACACCAGCACCACCCTCACACCAAGACAACCATCGCACCACCCTCCGACAAAAGCTATTTTTCCGACGGCAGTTTAAGGTCCGGCCATGGTGGGTTTTTCAAATTGGGCGTTTTAAGGTTAGACCATGGTGGGTTTTTCCGATGGCAAGAGCTCCACATTGGGGGTTTTCAAATTGGGTGTTTAAGGTCCGACCATGGTGAGCATTTTTCCAACAACGGTGAAACGAACGGTGGTGGGGATGAAACGGCCACCGTCGCAGATCTGAGAGAGAGAAGGTTGTAGGTTTTGAACAATCCTTCGAGGGTTGCAAGTTGAAACGACCGTCATCTCTCAACCACCATCTATAATAATCCTTGGATTTAGTGTTGCAGGTTTATTTTTGTAGAATTGTTACTTATTGTTTTCAGTTTTAGGTCTCAATTACTTACAATTCATATCAAATTTGATCAGAAACAATCACTGTGGCTAGAAAGTTGTAAACTTAATTAGATTTTGGTACTAGTAATCATTGAATCTTGGGAAGCGTTTCATGACACATTATTATATGCTAGGCTACTTGCTCTGTTCTTTCAGTAAGTAAGATGTGATGAATGATGATGTTTGAGTGGAGTAATGTATTCAGTTGTGTATAAACATGTTTAGTTATTAGTGTTAAAACATATTGCAGGTTTTGATTTTGAGTAGAAGATAATAGTGATGGGTTTTGATTTTACGGTTTGTATGTTTATGTGGTGTGAGAAAGACAGATGGCGGCCTGTGGGTTATGGCAGGTAAAAAGAGAGAGATGGGTGGGGTGGGGTGGGGAAGATGAAGTGGATGGGTTGGGTAGTGGGGAAGATGAAGATGAAGTGGATGGGTTGATTAAATACCAAGTATATTTCTTTTAACTTTTTAATTGTGGCGGTGATGGTGGAGGGTGGAGGAGGGTGATGGTGGGTGGAGGTTGAAGATGAAGTGTGGTGGTGGGGTTTTATAAATAAAAATGAAGAAGATGCCCGGATAGTCCCTATGGTTTGGCCTTTTAAGGAAAGGGTATTTTTGTCATTTCACATCATTTTAACAGAGAAAAGTAACTGAAGTTAGACCCAGGGACTATCCGGGAACAAAAAATGAAAACTTTGGGACTATTCAGGTAGTTTTAGAAAGTTAGGGACTATAGGTGAAAAAATGCGAAACCACAGGGACTATCCGGGCATTTCTCTCTTAAAATTGTTATTGTACTTAACTGTGAAGTTAAACCGGAACCAAACCGTAAGTAACGGTTCGGTTTGGTTCGGTTTCATTTTTCTACGGTTTGGTTTTGGTTTTCGATTATCAAACACCGTTACTAACGGTTTGGCTTAAAAACCGTCCAAACCGGACCGCGAACACCCCTAATCCTACTGAAAAGCAATATGTACATCTCAAAAGAAGCACAGAATCTGCCAGGCGCTCCCGAGACACGTGCTTCATGCACTTCTGATCTTCACCGCATGCACTCCTCATCACGGCCATTGCCTAATGCAGTCCCTCGCTTCAGCGCGCCTAGGCACGCTATTAAAACTAGAGTTTAAGACTGTAGGAAGGAGGTGCGGTGAAAAGTCTGACTAGGGGAGAAATGGCAAGAGTGTTTCTATCCAAGAATACATTTTTAGTTTTAAATATTTCTAACCACCACAAACTTAACTACTATCAAACTCTTTTAACAACTTCAAGAACTCATTCAAATATCCAGAAATCTAAGTCAAAACTTGGATCATAATCAAAATATGGCACACAAGATCTGCCTTCTATTTTTTCTAGCCCTGCTGTTAGTCAATAACAATTCTGCTATTGGTGTTGACCCGAGTTCTGATGATTACGGTTATGATTATGATTACGACTATGACAAACCTCCTGAATGGTTGTCTCCATGGGAAATCCATGATTTGCCCCGGGAACCACGCCCGGATTTCTATAGAGACCTCAGAAGTTGCTTGAAGACTTTAACACAACGGTGCAACAATCGTTTATACAACTACGCGTTGTCAGGCCAGGAGATTCGTAGACCGTGTTGCAAAAAGGTGTACGCAATGGAGGTGGGGTGTCTCGAGTCACTAGCATGGGTGTTGATTCGGGCCAATTATGAGTATAGGGCGAGACATGTCGATGAACGGTTTAAAGATGTCTTGACTATGTGTAGTGGTTTCGACTAATGATTCTTGGGATTAGAATGTGTTTTTAAACTGTAAGTTCATGTTTTCAATAAGTGTTAGAAGCTAACCGTGTAATCATGCCAGCTCTAATACAACCTTTTGATATCCCAAAATCTATGTTGTTACGTATGTGACAGTACCATCAAACCAACTCTACAAGTGTAAACAAGCCAAGCCGTCTGTGTCGGCTCGAAAAAGCTTGAATCCGGTAGGGCTTACACGAACTTGAGCTCAGGCTCAAGCCTAAAAATGAGTTTGTTTAATAAACGAGCCCGAGCTGGCTCGCGAGCCTAAACGAGCCTATTATTTATAAAATTGTGATAAAAATAAGTATATAATATATAGTATGTTATATGTAAACATTACAATTAAAATGTATATAAACTAGTTGATAAATCATAAACGTGCCAAGCTTGAGCTTTAGAAATAGAGCTCGAAATGAGCCGAGCTTGGGCTCTTGTAAGTTAAAGGAGTGAGCTCGGGCTCGGCTCATTTACACCCCTAGTTGACACTAATTCACTGGGCCACACCAAAACCTATAAGTTGAGCATGCTTAAACAAAAAGCAGTATCCCAAGTGTAAAAAGATCATCGAGAACACAATTAGTCCTGATCCAGATCAAATACTAGTAATCTTAAAAATGGCAAATAACAAATGTTCCAACCAACCAAAAAAAAGAAACAAGAACCTTCAAGATCATCATGTGGCTTGAACCTCTGGTTCAGGTTGTGGTAGAGATGTGATTTGTTCGGTTTTCTTTGAGTTAGGAATGTACTTCCAACAACGCTTATGAACGCCACTAATTTTCTTTGGAGCATCAGCAGCGGGTACACCTACACAATCATCAACATTAGGCACGTGTAAAACCAAGTATTTCACAACAGGACTTGCGAGGTCAAAGTCAACCTAACTATTCATGTAAAATTTGATACCAGTACTTCGATTCCGTACAAAAAAAAGCTAATAAGTAATAAGTTTGTAGCAAATTTAGCAAGCGGGAAGTTGCACTATAAAGTTGGAATTAGATCCATAGAATTTTAAATGTACAAAGTCATAGGTTGACCCATTTAAGGATGAAGAGAACGGTTTTTAAAGGACATGGGCTTTTAAAATCATCTGATCTTTAAAGATAATGACCCATTTATTTCATTAAAAATACATGGGCTTAAAAAGACGGAGGAAAGGATCCCAGTACATGAGGCGCCCCGATGTGCAAAAGTGCCTCACTGGAAAGCCCTAAAAAGGTGCTCACCTCGTATAAGCTAGTCACCTTGCATAAGATGATGTGATTTCCTAATCGTGGTGCGGTTTTTAGAACACAGAATCCTTATGGCTTATGCCACGTAATTATCAAGGCAACAAAACCTTATGCCAAAGTTCACTAGTGTTCAATCATGCTAGAATCTAACATACATAATTAACAAGTTAAATAGCCAGTTAAAACTCTAAAAAGCCACTGACCAAACAATTTCATCGCAAACAATAGCATACACAAGGTACCGATTCCAATCTGATCAAATCAAATTCACAACAGCATATCAACAGGCAATTTATTCACAACAACACATGAAGATGACAAATGCAGCACATGTAACAGTTATCTAAAAAAAAAAGAAATCACAATTCACAACTCACCATCTTTGTGAACAATTCCCCAAGCCTTCCCATGCTTACCATCCTGAAAAATCAAACAAATTTACAATCAATTTGACTTTTCAACCTCAGAATTCAAATCAATTTCACAAGTAGATAGCAGAATAACTATGTACAAATCGACTAACATTTTATTTTGCAATGTTACATACATCATTTCTGCAAATAGGCCTGTAAACGAACCAAACGTTCATGAACTGTTCGGCGGGAAGTTCGTTTATTAAATAAACTCACAAACATTTACAAATTTCTTTGTTGATTTAATTAAACGAACAAACATGAACACACATTTTGTTTGTTCATTTATGTTCGTGATAGTCCATTTATTTACGTTCGTTTATGTTCATTTGAATCTTAACAAATATATAACTTGTTATATTTATATTAAAATATATATATATACATAAAAGGGGCTCGTTTAAATTATATATATACATGCACACTTGGTTAAATTTATGTTCTATTATGTTTGTTCAATTAAGTTCGCTTAAGTTTGTTTGTTTATGTGCATTTGTGTCTGTTTACATGTTGATTTAGGTTTTAAATGAACGAACACGAATTCCTAAGGCTATACGGTATGGGGGACGTCCCCGCCACGTCGAGCCCCGGCGCCGCCTCGGAACACCGTTTCCGTAGGACCGTCCCCGTCGAGATCGTCCTCCCGCAGACGTTCTTGCCCTGCCACTTCTTCTCACACACACATATACATACAACACACACAGACACATATATATTTAGGCCCATCCTACGTGGCAGAGCGCATCCTTTGAGGACTACCCTCCTCCACACCGAGTAGTCTAATGAAGGAAATAATTTGTTGGATTATGTGTCCTATCTGCAGAATTAGAAGTGTAATTGGTTGTTTGGAAGTATGTAACAACTCCAAAAACCCTAAATACCCCTTTGATACCACTAACAGCTCAAAACCCTAAAACAAACAAACACACACAGAATACATAATTTCAATGATGAACACAGACCTTATATAGATTAATCTTTGTAATCTGATAAGCAACACCAGACCAGTGAGTTTTGGCCATATGAAAACCGATTCCCCAATTAGGAAGAAACTGAGCCACCTCGAACAAGTTCTTCTTCTTCTTCCTCTTAGATTTCGAAACTGTTGTGCTAGGGTTTGAACCAGGAGAAGATGTGCTAAAGGTTCGCTTGATTAAGTTGAACGATAATTGCTTCCATGAATTACCTACTGATCTGGTTGCCATTTTCAGGTGGTGCCGCCGCCCACTGCGTTCTCTCTGGTTTTGGTTTTCGCTATCAACATATGTTGTTCATTTTGCGCACCCTTATAGTTTGTAGACAATTACATATTTTATGACAATTTTTTTATTTCTAGGAATGGGTGTAAAGATAAGAATGAGATCCCCACTCCTGATACGAGATTTATCTGGTACCAAAACTGAATACTGTATCGTATATGTTTTGGTCAATACCGACATGGTACAGTACAATACAAATTAAAGTCTCAAACTAGTACCGTATCACATAATATCGATTTCGAAATTGAGATTAATACAAAACCGAATGGCGTATCATATATGTTTGATTGGTATCACTATGGTATCAATACAGTTTGGTATTTGCTACGAAACTTCTCATCCCAATATATACATTACGAGATCTTGAGCATGGCTCATTGCAACATTGCAAGCTTTACATCTAAAGCACCCCTAGTTAATAATTTGTCAAACTCGAGATCAGCTCGTTTATAATGTATTTGATATGTAATTATTTTATTTTTATATACTTATAAGCATAAATTGTTATGTAGGGAAATGTTAACATACAATAGTCCTTAACGTGCGATGCGTACGATAGTAAATTACGCATGTTATAAAACTCAAACCCTAATCATGCATGAACAAAAACCACAATCACGCACAGTGACTATAATCACACATGTGGTCACCAAAAAAACAACAAAATCACGCATGAGTAAACCCTAATCACACATGTTATATTCATAATTACATACGTTATGCGCATGCATCGCACGTTAAGGACCATTGTATTTTACACTTTTTCTTGTTATATATAACAAAACATATAGTATTTGATTAGTTTTTGTCATAATAATACTTGTTCTATAATTGTATAATGTTTCATAAACAAAAAAATATTATATGTATATAAATAATATGTATGTTTAGGCTTATGGAGGCAAGATCAGATACAAATAGATCTTAACTTAAGAACCATAGGAAACCGGGTCTAACGAACTTTGACTGAAATCATTCCAAGGACGTTGGAACCGGCTCATCCAATCCTAATTTAATATATTTAGGGCTTCACTTATATTTAGAGTTTAACCGGCTCATCGAATCCTCCTTCTCCCAGGTTCATTGCTTCAATGCAACAGTCACATATTCTAGAGATTGACGAAAAGCTCAACTATAAGGAAAATACCAAGAAATTGGATTTCAAAAATCACAAAAACTCTCCAAGATTCCTCCATTCAAGCCACAATAAGCAACCAATGCCTCAAAACATGAAAGCATTGAATTGCTCAAGACAAATGCTCCATATCATGTTAAGAACTTTTATGTGTTCCAAAAATGGGTTGCACAAAAACTATTGGGAGAAGCGGCCATGGTGAAAAAGATGTTGGCTAATCCAACAACGAAGGTCACACCTCCAAACGGGATGTTTGGCAGTAAAAGAAAGCCAACACTAAAAGATGCTGCAAAGATCTTCAAAATGAAGCAAGAACTTATAATGGTTGAATGGGCTGCAAAGAGCTCTATAGTAAGGTGGAAGGACACAAATGTGTCAAAGGAATTTATGGATTACATGGATGCTAGAAAAAGAAATCTAGAAAAATTCCCACCTAAGCCAAATTGGGAGAACACAAAGATCTACCTTGCTGAGAAAAAGAAGGAGTCTGTTGTAGTTCCTTTCAAGCCTTAGGAAATCTTCTCTTACAATCCAAGAATCATGGAGAATTACTTGAACAATCTGAAAGAAAAACATGGTTATGCCAATTGGATTGTAGACCTTGATGAAGAAGAGAAGACTATACTTGTGACATGTATGCCAGTCACAACACATGTGTTCACAACTGATAAAGACCAAAAGGCTGGCACATACACGGTAGCTTTGGAGGAATCTCCAAAGGACGATGTTCAATAATCCCACACCTCTCAGAAGAAATGAGTGCCTGCTGGTCTTTAGAGATCCAAAGGGTAGCAGTTTCTAATCTTCCATAACCCAGAGACTTAGAGATAAGAAGCTACTTAGGGTGTAAGGGGTGCATGCCTAATCCCTTTAGGCAAAGTTTCCCCCTCACCCAATCATGTTGTGCCATGTAACTTGCCTCTCATTCTTGCCTAATTGTCACACCCCGATTTTCGGTGGGCCCGGATGGGTTTAGTCGTGACGGTTGGGTAGCAGTCATCACAATTAATTAATAATAATGCAGTGGAAGTATTAAGAATAAAAATATTCATTCATAACATTAAAGTTTCGAATATTCAAAATACAAATTGTTCTAGTGTTCAAATAACAACCCACAGATGGATCGAAGTAAACTAAGCTTAGACATCATAGGCCTTAAGCTAGGAGTAGCAAATTCCAATGCTTTTATCATAGCCAACCCAGATTCCCAGCCTAATTGTCAAGGTTCGGTACCTACAGTTTAGTCTTTTGAAAATACGTCAGCTTTCGCTGGTAAATACAATTAACTTACTCATTTTGAAAAAGTTTTTAAAAAATGATTTTATACATAGAGAAAACCCGCAGGTAATCATTTAATATTTCTTGGGATTTAGTCTTGTCACCAGATTTACATATTTGTCATACAATGGGAACCAGATATCAAAGCCGGTCATTTTCAGTGCTATAATGATTAAGGTACACACCAAAGTTGAATAACGTGTCTTACAGTTGGCATGCCTACCCGAAACGTTATTATGTATGGCCATAATAGTTCATGAGTCGGGACGCCCGGACACGGTACCAATAACCCCCAATTGTTTCAGTTATCAAATATAACGGATTAAACCGAGTTCTTACATTTATGTAATACCCGCTCCAAGTAGCGTATTCGCCATACCCCAAGTTTTCAAAGAAAATAAGTTAAGAGTATTTACCTTTTAACTAGCTTCCAACCATTACCGGTTTTCAAATATAGTAAAAGCCGTAAAGACAAAGTATTAAACTCAAGTTCAATTATATGGGGGGGTTCTATAGTTCGGAGTGAACAGATTTAGCTATATGTTAGAATGTATACGGGTCAAAGGTTAGTTCCTTTGACACGACCCGTTACGTAAGAATAAGATTAATCACTAGATTAAGCGTAGGTTGATTAGAATGTGGTTTATACTTATCCGAGCGTAAGGACTCATTGGATAATAGTAAATCAAACCAACATCCTGATCTGGAAGAATTTAAAAAGGTTTTGACCTATTACTCCTAGTTTATGCGAACTAGGTTCGCATAACTAGTTATGCAAATAAAGACGGGTTCGAAAAGTCAGATGGGCATCAGACAAGTCCAAGTAGTAAAATACATTCTTAGTTGAAGTACTTACTATTACAAAGTCAGATTATAATCTTGGTTTAGTTTAAAATCATTCAATTAGTTCATTTGACCACATAAGGGCATTGTGGTCATTTTTAACAATATATTTGCGACTTGTCATTAAAACCATCAAACGGACTGACCATATGGTATAACTTCAGTGAGTTATACTCAACAATATTATGGTCCTAAAATAAGTTTAAAACAGGTCTAAACGTTGACCAAACGGGTCAGAATCAAAAGTCAAAGCAAAAGTCAAACTGCTTGACTTTTGACATAGAATAAGACCCTAAACTGAATTGAACAAGTTGAGCATGTTATAATCAGTTTATATTAGTTATAAAACCTGTATAAATGATAAAACATCTAAGTTTTAAGTTATAGAAACCATTTATGCATTTTAGTTGAAAATTCAACATTTACGGGAAATGCTTGTAACGCCCCGCTTTTTCGTAACTTTCCTTATTTAGAAAGTCTGTAATGTATTTCTATTTTCAGAAGCTTGTATTCCTTGTAATCGTTCTTCATTTCAAATCGTTGTAAACTCGAGGCATTGATCATAATAAAATGAATTATTTCACAAGAATTATACTTTGTTACTTATACGTGTTCACATATTCAATCCATAAATACATTTGATACGTATTCATAATTATGGGATTTAAATGTTTACACATGAATATACTTGATTATACCTTCACAAGACTTGTTTTCATACTTATACAGTTGATTAATACCTAAATATGAGTCTTATACACATGATACCCATAATATTATGTTTATTATACTTATTATATGCACATTATACCTAAAAACACCTTATAATATGCCATTTATCAAACCACAAGGACTAAACTTGACAAAAAAATAAAGAATTTGCGCAGCTAAGGCCGCCACGCCCCGTAACGCACCTCCCCCTCCCCCATCGTGGCCCGCCAAGGGGTCCAATCCGCATAATGTAATTCCCAGCTCATGTATTGGTCAATTTTGTGTTTCTTTGGTCTTAACTCTCACCTAATTGCATTAAATCACACCTAACTCAAACCCTAATCCCTCCACTATATAACCAACACTTCCCACACTTTTTTTCCACTTTACAAACCTCTCAATCACTTCAAAAACACTTTATAATCACTCTAATTTTCCAGATTTTGGACAGAAAGTTCAAGGCATTCAAAGTGAGTTCTAGCTCACTTCTACAACCACTTCTTGCTCGTTTCTTCTTCTTTAACACTTGATAACCTCTAGGAAGGTTTTCACAAAATTACCTTGGTAATCTAAGGTGAAACCTCATCACATTTGAGGTCCAAAGTGTGTAAACTTTTTGTTTTGTTTTTATATTCTTGTATGTTCATGTTCTTGTTAATAACTTGGTGGAATCTTATACCCACGAAGCTCACAACCAAGTCTATGGTTGTGGGTTTGTGTTGAGGTGATTACCATCAAAGTTATGAGTTCAAAAATCTTATACTTTTGTTTATATATGATAAAATCAAATGATGGAAGCAAGCACAAGTCATCATCTTTCATATGATGAACTTATGACTTGTGAAGTGTGAACAATGGGAGCTTAGGCTTTCCAAACTAGTTCCACTCCTTCATTTTGAGCCTTGTGTATAAATACTCAAGTGACTTACTAGTATCAAAGTACCTTAGCCCCGTCTAGCCTCCCTCACTTAGTTAATTCTTTTCATGATGTGTTGGCACACCCGGGTTAGAGAGTACTTGGTCACTTGATCTTATGATAGTTAGATTTATTTCTCGTTATTCATGACCCTCCAAACCATCCTTGTGATGGTTTGTGTAGTGGTGAATCATATAATGAGGTTTTAACCTTCATGCTTAACATACATGATGCTACATGATTATCTATGATTGGACTTAGTCTAGGTTAACATTATTACCATATAAATACATAGAGTAAATTGCCATTTTAGTCCCTGAGTTTTGTCCAAATTTGCCATTTTGATCCAAATAGTTTTATTTTCCCCCCTAGGTCCCTGACTTTTACATTTGTTGCCATTTTGATCACTTTGCCTAACTCCATCCAAAAACCCAGTTACTCTTTTCAATTTAAACCTTTTCAGTTGCCATTTTGATCCAATTCCAAAAAATCAAAAAAATTCAAAAAAATCCAAAAAATTCAAAAAAATTCTAAAAAATCTAAAAAATTCAAAAAAATTCAAAAAAAACTAAAAAATTCTAAAAAATCATAAAAAATCTAAAAAATTCAAAAAAATATAAAAATAAAAAAAATTCTAAAAAATCCAAATAATTCTAAACGGTTCGCGTCGAAACGGTTCGGTTCGATACGGTACGGGTCGAAACGGTTCGGTTCGAAACGGTTCGGTTCGAAAGGGTTCGCGTCGAAACGGAACGGCTCGAAACGGTTCGGCTCGAAACGGTTCGGGTTCGAAACGGTACGGTTCGGGTTCGAAACGGTTCGCGTCGAAACGGTTCGGTTCGATACGGTACGGGTCGAAACGGTTCGGTTCGAAACGGTTCGCGTCGAAACGGTACGGTTCGAAACGGTTCGGCTCGAAACGGTTCGGGTTCGAAACGGTACGGGTCGAAACGGTTCGGGTTCGAAACGGTACGGTTCGAAACGGTTCGGGTTCGAAACGGTTCGCGTTGAAACGGTTCGGTTCGATACGGTACGGGTCGAAACGGTTCGGTTCGAAACGGTTCGCGTCGAAACGGTACGGTTCGAAACGGTTCGGCTCGAAACGGTTCGGGTTCGAAACGGTACGGTTCGAAACGGTACGGTACGGGTCGAAACGGTTCGGTTCGAAACGGTTCGCGTCGAAACGGTTCGACTCGAAACGGTACGGTTCGAAACGGTTCGGGTTCGAAACGGTTCGCGTCGAAACGGTTCGGTTCGAAACGGTTCGCGTCGAAACGGTACGGTTCGAAACGGTACGGGTCGAAATGGTACGGGTCGAAACGCTTCGCGTCGAAACGGTTCGGCTCGAAACGGTTCGGGTTCGAAACGGTACGGGTCGAAACGGTTCGTGTCGAAACGGTTCGGGTTCGAAACGGTTCGCGTCGAAACGGTACGGTTCGATACGGTACGGGTTCGAAACGGTTCGCGTCGAAACGGTTCGGTTCGATACAGTACGGGTCGAAACGGTTGGGTTCGAAACGGTTGGGTTCGAAACGGTACGGGTCGAAACGGTTCGTGCCGAAACATTTAATGATTTTTGGATTTTTTAGAATTTTTTGATTTTTTAGAATTTTTATGATTTTTAGAATTTTTTATATTTTTTTGAATTTTTTAGAATTTTTATGATTTTTTAGATTTTTTTGAATTTTTTAGATTTTTTTGAATTTTTTAGAATTTTTTTTGATTTTTTGGAATTTTTTTGATTTTTTTGGAATTTTTTTGATTTTTTGGAATTGGATCAAAATGGCAACTGAAAACATTTTTTAAGGAAATCCCCAAAATACCCCTGTTACAAACTGGGTTTTTGGATGGAGTTAGGCAAAGTGATCAAAATGGCAACAAAATGTAAAAGTCAGGGACCCAAGGGGGAAAATAAAACTATTTGGATTAAAATGGCAAATTTGGACAAAACTCAGGGACTAAAATGGCAATTTACTCAAATACATATAACTATATAAAACAAGGTTGAATTAGTGATGCTAATCGACCTATGATTAACCATCATAAACTTAGGCTATTATATCTATTATCTAAGATTCTCGTGGATGATTCTAATGGGCAATTTGGGACCCGTAAAACCACATGACATAGTGTCATAAACGAGTACTTAGAGCTAGATCCATACTAAATCCATAAACTTACACACCCTCGTTTCCCCCATGTAGGGTGACTTTGTTGATTCCATCCTCAACTTACTCAACTCTTTACGGGATTATAAAGTTTGAAGCTTTGCAAAACCGTGAGTACACTTGACCCTTTTACGCTTTAACACACTTTTGGATGTAACATGTTTAACTTATCAAAATACACAATTCACACAAACATATTTATTCACTCAATCCGCCATACATGCTATTTGTTATGCTTAGGTTTCATGCTAGAATACATACATGCTATTTGTTATTAACTTAGCTAGCCCACCTTAACAAATATAGCGCTATAGGAGTAGCACGCCGCCCGTCGGGGGGTTGTTAAGCTTATTACACATAACAGTCTCGTTCACCTTAGTGGCGAGGGATGCACTTTATTTCGTGGACACTCGGGATTGACTTTTAGTTATGCATGCTAGTTCAACCTTGTATACAAAATTGCCATGTTGGATTTGAGAAATTCTTTTATACTTATGCTATGTATCTAAAACTTGTGTACTTGCCAATGCTTTTTGTGTTGAACTATACTTTTAACATGTTGCAGGTTGATGATGATGACCATGATGAATCTAACAGGGACGAATTAGAAACACACGTTGAAATACTAGATTTGATTATTTTGTTTTGCTAAACTTGTCGTATTGTCTTTTGAATGTTGTAATTTGAATTTCCAATGTTGTATTTTGACAATTTGTGTTATGCAATGAAATTGGTTTTGAAATAAATATTGTCGCATAGTGTTATGAAGTCTTTGAGCAATCTCGTTCGTCTCACTCCGATGTTTCCGCCATCGGTTGGGGTGTGACAGATTGGTATCAGAGTCATAACTATAGGTAATTAGGTAGAATTGTCATGTTCGACCTAGTCTATAGTAGGTACCATACTTGGCCATTCTTGCTACTTGTTAAAAAGGCTTATTCTTCCTGTTTGCTTCTTTCTACTTCTTTTGTCTTAATACTTACAATATGTCTTTCCTAAGACATTTACACAATACACTTTTGAAGACTTGAAGACACTCGTAATACAAATGAGACGAATTTACCAAAATAGGCGTGAAACCCATAATTTGGTAAACGACACTCAATCCGCTTATTCTATTTTGCACGAAATTACACCATCAAGTTAGGAGTGAAATCCACATCTTGATGGTAAATTTCAAATTCAAATTCTATTGGACCCTCATCAAAGTGCCAAAATTAAGTTTTGACCCGACGAGTACCAACCACACTTAGGGTACGATGTTGTCAAGTAAGGGGTGAAACCCACATCTTGTCAACTAGTCCCACTCCTCGATTTTCAATCCCGCCAACGTTTCGATTATTTCAATCAATTAGGGACGTGTAGTAACTGTAAGGGTAAGATACCGTTAATCGCTTCTCGACGAGAGTATCTTACCTATAGGCCAAATCACGTTTCCCTAATTTGAAAGGACTTTCGATTCACTTTGGAATAATTGACGTTTTTAAACCCGAAATAATCCAATGTTTTATTGAGACTCTCTTTTATGTTATCTCAATTTATATGTGATTTAATACTTGCTACCTCGTTCATTTCAAAACCGATACACGATTCGCACGTCTCTCGCAATAAAAAATAATAATAATTCTCGTGAACAAACTAAATTTATACTCTTTTATGCAAACATACGTGTTTATACTTTATGAATGCTTGCTGAATTCATGCTAATTATGTGAACCATACGTGATACATGATGCTTACATGCTTATACATGCAAAATTTTAAATTATGATCAAGTCTCATCGTTTCCTTCTCTTTTGAATCTCTAGATGTCTTCTCCAAACTCAGGCAAGAAGTTAAAGAAGTCGCGCTCAGGTTCGAAGAAAAACTCCAATGACACCGCTCCATCTCCAAGCAAGAACTAGTGGGTTTGATTGCTGAACAAATGGCCGAGCAAATGGCCTAAGTCATACCCGATAACGAAAGCAAAATCCAACCCTCTGTTGAACTTGGTTCCGTCGACTCAAAGGTGGAAACACCTAAGGCGACGTTCCTGTTTAAACAGTTTATGGCCTGTAAACCCCTTGAGTTCACTGGCAAAAATGGTGTCGCCGCCCTGCTGACATGGTTCGATGCTATTGAACTAACCTTCCTCCAAAGCGGTTGTCCTGACAACCTGCAAACCCTGAACGCTACAAGGGTATTCCGTTTGAGAGCTCTCGAACGGTGGACCTCTAAGCACAACACGCGAGGAAACGACGTAGCCCACGCCTTGCCCTGGGTTGAATTGAAGAAGCTTATGAGGGATGAGTTCTGTCCTCCCCACGAACTTAGGAAACTGGAACATGAGTTCTGGAACCTAAAGCAAGTCGGGGATGACAACAATGGCCACACCACTCGCTTCAAACAGCTCAGTATCTTATGCCATGGCCAAGTTGATTCTGTCGACAAAGCCATTACCAAGTATATCCACTACCTCCCTACCTCGATCATGAACCTCGTGGAGTCTGCTTCAACAAAGACTCTCGAGGATACCTTTCGTTTGACAGCCCGCCTGAATAACAATTGCGTCATTCGTGGAACTTCTGACAAGGTTCCATCGAAAAGCGCACACCAAGCTACCACCGACATCACCACCGAATCACCCAAACCACCATCCTCAAAAGGGAAAGGCAAGAAGTGGAAGGATTCGAGCCAAAATTGTGCATTTGTTACCCCGCAAAACCCTAAACCTTTACAATCAATTCCTGCTACCTCAAACCCCAAGCCACAAAGGAGGAACTACACTGGGTCGTATCCCAAGTGTAACAATTGCTCTTACCACCATCCCAACAACACCCCATGCCGCAAATGTGTGAACTGTAACAGGTTTGGGCATTTCACCGATCAATGTCGCAGTGGTCTAAATCCTACCCAAGACCAAGCTATCATTGCAATCCCTGCCCCTAACCAAACGCAACCCCAAGTCGCCACTGTACGAGCATGCTTCAAGTGTGGTGTGACATTTGTGCTTGTGTAATCATTGTACAACTCTAAACAATTAAAATATCAATAAAACAATGTGTTTTGATTCCAATATTTGTTTATTTATGTTTTACATTTGCACGTTTTGATTTTTGTTCGATTTCAAACTCTTAAACGCTTTCTGGAAAGTTATACGCAAACTGATGCGTAAACGTAATCAGTTTAATGCGACATATGCTCCGGAATAGCGACATAAGCTTAACATACCTTAAATAACCTTTATATAACTTAGAAATAAGTTCTGAAGGGTTTGGTATGGCAAAAACAAATTTATTCGATCACAGGGACTATTTGTGACAAACTGCAAAAGTCTGCCAATTCGTATAGCGACGCACACTCTGGAACAAGATCATAAGCCAAACATACCCTAAATACCCTTTACATAGCTTAGAAATAAGTTTTGAGGGGTTCGGTATGTGAAAATAAACTTATTTGATCAAAGGGGCTAAAAGCGTCAAAACTGCAAAAGTATGCAAATTCATGCATATCTTGCGTTCTGACCATATCCGCACATCAAAAAAAAATTAAATCATTAAAATATTGTATTTTAGTGATGGGAATGCAAAAATACCATTCGTCACGCAATTTGGATCGTTTTCGCGTCCGTTCGAGTTTCGTCATAATTAACCGAAAAACGTGACTGTACGACCAAACGAACCGACATCCATGATATTTCCAAGAATATTTCAAGTCCCATATGCTTTAACATCCTTTTAGAGACTTGAAAATGGGTTAACAGGGGTTAAACGCGTCGAAAACATGCTTAAAAGTGTGCAGGGACTAAAGCTGTCAAATACTGAAACTTGGTATCAAGCCCTCGCGTCACGTGACACCATGGGGGTGGTGCTGTTGCGCCACGTGACCCCCTTGTTTCGACAGCAAGCTGGTTTCCAGCTCTTAGCTGGTTGCAAGTTGTTTTGTTTGCTAGTTTTCATTGTTTGGATGCCAAGTATAGTCTTCTCCAATGCTCTTAACAAGAACCACACACTTGTATGGTCAAGATTAATCCTTGGGCATCACATAATCCACTTGTCATGATCTTGTGCACTTCAAACAAATATAAATAGCCATGATCTTTCATTCAATCCTTGCTCATCTCCTTTCTTCTTCACTCATAACTCTAAGTAGAGGCTACCACTTGTTTGGAGGCCTCTTACCTGAGTTTTCTAGTTCATTTTTCCAGCCTTAGATCACTTGTAAGTGTTCTTTCATGGCTTGTTCATTCATTTCAGCAATTACAAGCTGAAAGTCAAACAGTTTGACTACCGTTTGACTTTCAGTTTTGACCATGAATTGGTCAAATCAAAGTTCAATTGAACTTTGCAATGTGATCGTAATCACGATGGTTATAATCCCTTACGATTATACCTACTGATTACCATGTTTACTAGTCGAAGTGACGAGTCAAATTTTCGGTCAAAATGCATGATTATGTGCATTTTACGACGGAACTATTTTCGGGTATCAAAACACTTTGTTTTGATACCAAATCAGTTTTCTAACTTAGTTAAACATGTTTTAACATTTTTAACTCGTCACTTTTAGTTTAGTGCTTATTTAGGGTCGTAAGTCAAGCGGTCTTAACAACCGCTTAGACTTTCGAACCCGACCCGTTTGGTCGATCATTAGGATCCTACCAAACACATTATGTAACCGTAGTTGTATAGGGAATAACCTTCCGAGGTTATACCTTATGGTCACCTTGTTTAATTAGTTGTATGATAGGTAGTTTATATGCCTTAGGAAAATAACCAAAATGCCCTTTTTGCGCATAATTTCATCTTAAGCATATGTAACCAAAATTTTGACACCTAAACTGATTATGGAACATAATTAAATATGTTTAGGCATATAAGACTTATCATAGGGCTAGTTAGACCATCCGAACGCGCTTTTGCGCAAATGACGCGTTAAAGTAGTGTAAACTACCTTGACGGGTCACAACGGGTCATAAACACTTAGGATAGGTTCCAAATCAGAATGTAGGCTTTGTAAAACCATTTCATATGAGTTCCAACACTCATTTGGTTTACAAGACCTCATTCTATCCGATCTCCCGATTTAGGTTCCGATTATTAACATAGTGATCCGATACTAGGTGCCACTTGATTCCTTGATTGCCCAAGCTTTCTTAGTTCACTTAATCGAGGATACCTTGCAATCTCAAGTGAGTACATAGTCCCCCCCTCTTTTACCGCTTTCAAATATTTTGGGGTGATACACATGTGCCTAATTGTTACTTTCATGCTTTCCATGCTTTTATGACATATGCTTGCTATGTTCACCTTGTACATATATAATACATGATTTCAATTATGTTTTTCTATGTATGTTGACTGAGCATGCTAGCACATTGATTTCAAGGATACTTTTTGCTGCATATGTTTACTCAGCATATGGGCACATTGATTTACATTACATTTCTGCTATGTATGTTGACTGAGCATGCTAGCACATTGATTTCATGGACATTTCTACTTCGTATGTTTACTTAGCATACTTAGTACATGGTTTTTACATGACATGCTTACATTGATTATGACATTTGGTATGTTTAACGGGACAAAAATACATTCATTAACATTGATCACGCCGCTCGGTAGTATGTAATGGTACCATATGACTTGACAAATCCCGTTCCAAGCTTCCTAGGTTTGTTTGGAAGTAGGGAATGACAGAATCCAAAAACAATTTTGATAAACCTTTGACTTGTTAAGGGTTTATCTGACAGTCTCAAGGCTTGAATGTATGCGATAAACATTACTACATAAATGTTCGTAACAATAAAGCATTGGTTTTACAAAACATAACTTTTGATTTAAACTTTGGTTTATTCAAAGACATTGTTTTGTACATGACATTTGATTATGCATGACATTATACATATGGTTTGAGTAAATACTCTTTATTCACCATACAAGACATTGGTTGTTATCTGACATTTGATTATACAAGACATGGTTTATACTTGACATCGGACATTGTTCACATGACATTTAACATTGGTTTAAACAAGACATTTTTGGTGATTATTGGTAAGTGATTTAAATAACGAGGCGTGTGTAATATGATAAAAACATGGTGGATACGCCGCTGGTACTTCCTATATGTAAGTGCTTTTATGATATTACATATCGTAGCGTTATCTAAACCACTTCGACAAAGACAAAGACATGACTATTTTATACAAATGACACATTTTCACAAGACATTGTTTTACAAATGACATATTTTATACAAATTCATTTTTATTCGGTTAATTATTTAACCATACATCATTCTTTTACATCATCTGATTTTCATATCGATTTTCACATGATTTTATGAAAGAAAACATTTTACAAGATTCATGACTACTCTTTTTGTTAAAAACTTCTTTTAACTTACAAGTCATGAATCCTGCATTAACAAAACCTATGTATCTCACAGGCATTTTTATGCTGACGTACCTATTTTCACATGTGTTTCAGGAGCTAATGTATGATGATGATCGTGATACACTTAGGCGGACTTGGGCCTTAGTGACTTAAAATGAAGAAAGATAACTTAATTTACGTTATGTTTCCATTATTTCCAATACAATTTAAACATCAATTCTAATAAAACCAAACTTTAAATACCATGTGTTGTGAAACAAAAATTCTGTTACAGCACTCCCCGACGTTTCCGTCGCGGTTTGTTGTTTTACGCGGTCGGGGTGTGACAGAAGAGTTGGTATCAGAGCCCTTGGTTATAGGGAATTAGATTATTAGTAATGATTTGACTTAGACTATAACCTTTCTAGGACCCTAACACAAGTTATCTTGTGTTTAGATCTTAAAACAATACACATCACCTATCCTTAGGTGGTTACCAAAAAACCAAAAACACAAATTCCAAAATGATTTTTGAAAATCAATCATCTATTCTTGGATGATTCTTTTTGGCTACATGCCTTCCAAATTTTCAGAATCTCATCAAAGTCTGGGTCTAAATAATGTGAACACGTGTAATCTGGAAGGGTGGGTGCCTGTACCCCGAGTTTTCTGTCTAAGGCTAGAGTGTTCGTATAAATCCACATAATCGGACCAGTTACTCTTACCTAGGAACTCTTAGGGTGAGTGTCCACTTATAGGCTAAAGCATGTCTTCGCGATACATTATTATGACCCATTTACTTTGATTAGTCCCTGTGTGTTGTTTGTTTGTTTTGAGGTAACAAACAAATGATCACCATCCTTACTTTTGTCGATATTTGTAACATCACATTTTTATCCACTGTCATCTCACTCGTTTTCTCTCATATTTTCCTCTTTTAGAATGCCTCCTCGACGCAACGTACAACCTGATGCCGAACTGGCAACTATCATAGCACAGTAGATGGCTGCTGTACTACCAAATCTCATCACTCAAATTAACCAAGCCAACAACAATATCAATAATGCACCTGCTCCGTGCAACTTTAAACAGTTTAACTCGGCTAAACCGCTCAATTTTAGTGGTTCTGAAGGAGCAACTGGGCTCCTACAGTGGTTTGAGAGTCTTGAGAGTACATTTCACCATGTTTAGTGTCCTAACAACCGTAAAGTCGAGTTTGCTTCTAGTGTGTTTCAAAATAGGGCACTCACGTGGTGGAACGGAGTGATGAGAGATCGAGGGGCTGATGTTGCTTTCGGTCAAACATGGGAGGAACTCAGGGCCCTAATGATGAAAGAGTTCTACCCTCGTCATGAGCAGAGGGCACTAGAGAATGAGTTCCATGACCTTAAGCAAGACAGTGGTGAACACCGTGCTTATACCGACAGGTATGAGGAGTTAAGCTTGCTCTGTCCGACAATGGTCACGCCTTTGGACAAGGCGATTGAAAAATACATTGACAGTTTGTTGTTTTACGTGGTCGACCATGTCTATGCTTCTTGTTTATTTGATACTGGCGCGGATAAGAGTTTTGTATCCGTTGAATTCGAACCTATGCTTAAGTGTAAACACTCTATAACAACCTCCAAAATACATCCTAGAACCCTTAAACATGACCCTAAACGTCCCTAAATATACCCCGTATACGAGAAACGAGCCCAAAATACCTTAATATTTATAAACATCAAATAAAAACCCAAAAATAGGGCTGTCGGGGGCTGCGACCCGGACTAGGGGTGTAAACAAGCCTAGAGGCTCGAGAGCTACTCGTGATCGGCTCGGTTAAAAGCTCGAACGAGCCGAGCCTTAACGAGCTCGAGCCCGAACTCGAGCCTGAAATAGAGCTCGTTTTGTTATCGAGCCCGAGCTCGAGCCTGAAATACAAAGCTTGTTTAGGCTCGCGAGCCTAAACGAGCCCAAACAAAATTTTAATTTTTTTATATATAATATATTAATAATGATGATAACATTGATGGGCCGAGCTCGAGCCGAGCTTTGGCTTGTTTAAGCGATGTTGAAGTGAGCTCGAGCCGAGCTTTTAACTCGTTTAAGGTTGTTCTCAGAATAGTTCGACCCGAGTCGAGCCGAGCTCGAGCTCTGGGTTTTACTTGTGAGCCGAGCTCGAGCTTCATAAAAACCTAACGAGCCGAGCTCAAGCCTGGTCGAGCTCGGACTCGGCCCGGCTCGTTTACACCCCTAACCCGGACTCCCTTTGTTTCTCGCGGGGCGCGAGCCTAGTTACTTGACATGCACCCCTGGTGCCACGTGTCCCTGCCACGTGTCAAGCCTACCATGTGAGTCGACCAGGCTATCACCACCCTTAGAACCCTCGCGGGCCGCGAGAGTGTTCGAGGACGGCGTCGCGGGGTGCAACGGCTGATCTGATCAGCCTATAAATTGAGAACGAGAGCTCAGTTTCAACTCGTTCAAATTCTGATTTCTCTCTCAAACTTTCTAATACTAGGAATTATACTCAGGCATAATACCTACTATAAAGCGAAGCTCTGCCTCGTTGTAAGTACCATAACCCTGTTGTTACCCTACACGATCGATTTAGGGCTCCGTAACGCATGTCAGGGCTCTGCCCGACTCAGTCGTTGGAGTTCTGTCTCGTGTATACACCCGATTGATTTAGGATTCCGTAATGCATGTCGGCTCTGCCCGACTCAGTCATTGGAATTCTGTCTCGAGTTATACGGTTAATGTGATTTGGGTCATTTTACTTACACGTGTGCATTGTTTAATTTTTATAGATAGTAACCAGGGGATATACCAGGAAGCTTTAGTTTTATCTAAGTAAACAATGTGAGTACATTCTCTTTTTGTCACATTTTTGTAAATATATTTTTGTGAGTCAAAATGTTTTACCAAAACCTCAAAATGTTTAAATTTCTCTTACCATTAATTGAGTATGTTAGGATTTTGTATACATTACTTGTTACTACATTGTGAGTAGCAGCATGACCACAAGTCAGGATTGACAGTACCGTGGGTGGTAATTGAATATATATAAGCAAATGTAATTGTGGATGCCCTCAATTCTGTAAAATGATAAAAGCTTGTTTTGATTAAACTGGAATGCACTCACCAGTATTTCTTGCTGATAAAATGTTTTTAAAACGCGTTTCAGGTAACAAAATGTGAAAGCCAATAGAAGCCAGCTGGAGAGCACTGAAGGCTTGGAAAAGTGGCAATAAAAGTTACCTAAATAAAAAGGAGTTTTTGTTTTCAATAATTAGGGTTTACCCTTACAAATGTATTGTCAAATGAAATTGGGATTTATACCAGTAAATTATTATTATAAAAAGTGTGGTGTTTTACTCTGATAAAAATATTTCCTAACTATGGTCCTGATGTCTCGTTTCCGCTGCCAAATTAATAAACACTGATACCACTAGCTCTGAGCCCTCCCGGGGTAGGGGTCGGGGGCTGCGACAGAAGGTGGTATCAGAGCTACAGCCACTGGTTTAAGCCAAAGAAGTGTTCTGCTGACACTTAAGTTTTAAATTCTGTGTTAGGAAATAACTTATGTGGATACGTGTAAATATTGTTTTGTGTTATTTGACCATTTGTTAGTTTACAGTATGAGTGAGCAAGGAACTTCGGACGCCTATCGTCATTAGGTAGTTCACCGAAAAATGAGGGAACATCATCTCAACCTGATCCCTCAGGTTACTCAGCCGATACTGAGGAAGGGATATTTATTTTTAAGGCACAGTCTGAGGAACCGTTTACTACTAAGAAAAGAGGTTGGTTTAGTATAGGAACACACGAGAGGAGAAAAAGAATGAAAAAGTTACAATAGCAGAGGGCAATAGTCAGAGCTAATAAGGAAGCTACCACAGTAGTAGACTCTAACCAAATAGCCGAACCGCCACTGTTACCTTTTTCCCAGACCAGAAAATGCTAGAACCCAACCAAGAAAACCAATTCCCGATACCTGCATTTGACCCCAACGAGTTACCTAGAATCCCAACTCCACGCCCTTTAGGATATGATCCGTGGTTTGACGACAATAGGTCGTACTCGGCCTTATATCCTCCCGAAGAACCAATGCCTTTACAACGCGATCCGTGGTAAGATAATGATAGAACATTTTTCGAAATGAATAGCGCAGATCCTTACGAGGAACCAGTACCCCCTCCTGAACCATTAGACCCACCAATGAGTCAAAAACAGGTGCAGGAACTCCATCAGTATGGAGAGGATTTAGTGAATGAGAGGAATAGAATCCGACAGATAGGGGAAAAACTAGTTTGGAAATATGATGAACGAGACATGCAGTACTGGATAAACGACACTTAGTGTGACAATTGTCAAATTTCCATGTATCCGTACATTAATTAAACAGTAATTTATAGCTTAATGACTGTGCTGATTTAAATTAATGACATGAATGCTTTCTGATTATTGTCATATATATACAAGTGCATCACATATTGCATGATGTCATATCATTATTGCATGTAACACTTTATGATTCAAATGATGCACAAAACAAAGTTAGCACAGTTATCAGACAAATCAGAAGTACTGACGGGAGTTCAGTACTCAGACAGACACATTGTGAGGGCATAGAATGAGCCAGAAACCAAGAGTTACACTAGTATAGTGTGTAGGAAAGTAAGGATCATAAAACTGCCTTCCTAGTGATAGTTTAAGTGCCGGAAAGTGCTTAAAACCCACTTAAACTATATAATTCTGCAATTTTCAGCAAAAATCAGCATTTAAACTACTTAATATTATGCAGAATTATGGTTTAATGGTCCAGAATACCTTCCTAGGTGTCAGGAATCAAAACTGTCACAAAAAGGAACATAAAGCACACTAAACTGCGTAATTTAGCACCTTAACGAACCGGTAACCAACCGGGCACTACCCGAAACACCAAATTTTCACTAGAAGCATTGTTTTATCATTTTCGAGCTAGTTATGTCCCCGAACATCATAACACCTCTTATAATCATATAACAACTAGTACACTAATTAGACACTTGAAATCTAACTAATTATCTTAACTACCATTACATCCCAAACCTATACCCCCCCCCATGGCGACGGTCACAAAGGGTGTGGCCCACCCTTGATTTTCTTTACATTGTTTATTTGATCATGTTGATTCTTTGGAGACATAATACACATTGGTTATGCTCATGTTGGGTGTTCATTGTTATAAACCACAAGTGAGCTCATTCTCTTTCATTTCATAAACACACCAACTCAAACTCTCTCCCTCCTTTCTCCTTGGTCACGGCCGAAACCAAGCACACCATCACCATCATTTTCATCTCTTGTTCTTCCATTTTCAAGTGATACAAAGGTGTAAGGAGCTAGGATAAGAAGCTTGGTGCCATTGAAGCTTGAAGGACCTCTCTCAAGGGCTATTAACCACCAAGTTTATCATCATCTTCATCTTGAATCTCCTCCCTAGCCTTGTGCTAGTAGTAAGACCCTCCTAATCTCATTTTACTTCTTGTTATGTTGGTTAAAAGGTTATGTAAATGACTAAACATGAAGAACATCAAAGATCAAGAACATAATCTATAACATAAAGCTCAAAATCATAATAATCTATGTTGTTTAAGTGTATGTATGCTTCTTGATTGTTGATTGTTTATGTTTATGATGTTAGATATCATATGAAACTTGCTAGATTGTGATTAAACACATGATCTAGTAAGTGAGTGGATGATCTTGTGAAAAACCAAGATGAACATCCTTTATGTAAACATGGACTTGAAATATGAAGATGTTTTTATGAATGATGATGATCAAAACATAATATAAATCTTGTAGATGGATGATTTCAAAACTAGTTTTCTCAAGAAACCAAGTTTATTTACAAGATTTACATAATCATGATTTTAAAGAAACTAATATTTTTAGTGTTAAATCAAGTGTAGAAACATGTTATTAACAAGAAAAATTCAAGAAGAAATATTTTTAGAAAATCATTTTACAAATTGTGAAAATCTAAAATCTTCAAGAATGATGTTATTAAACAAATAACCACACTTTAAAGGGTAACTAAGCTTACTTAACAACATACTAAGTTACTACAAATTTTTACAAAATTTCAAGTTCATGTTGTAGTGTAAAATGCATGATTTTGGCACTTGGTAAGTATTGAATGAATTGTTGTTGATTTGTGATGATTTTAAAAGAAAATGATATGCTTTGAAAGCATGGAAACCTCCATTTTTAAGGCGAAACTATGGCAAAATTTTTCTAGAATTTAAACACTTAGAAAAATATTTCTAAACAAGTGTTTACAAGTGTATTTTAACCATGATTTTTCATATAAAATTTGCCATAATTTTTGTTACAAAAATTACAAATATCGGAGGTTGGTTTTTGATAAATAAAAGTGACTAAGTATGTATTTAGGAAAATATATATTTAGGTGTCACAATTTGTGTGATTATTTGTATATTATGTGTATTAGTTATATTATTTTAGGACTTGAAATAATATAACTCACCAAAATAACAAAAATTTCAATACAAAATATTACCAAAATTCCAAGGAAATAAATATATAATTTATACCCAAAATTTGGACAAACCGAACAAGGAATGTGAACTACAAAATATTCCGGAATTAAGATTATAATATATATATATATATATATATATATATATATATGTATATATATGTATGTATGTATCTTGACAAGTGAGTAAAACGGTATTTTGGAAACCAAAGAAACGAAAAATATAATTTTTATAATTATTACAAAATATATCATATTTTTGTCAAGAAGAAAATATATTACTTTGATTAAAGAAAAATATATATGTTTTCTTGAATTTTTAGAAAATATATTATTTTTGAGGAAAATATATATTTTCTTAAACAAATTTGGAATGTATTATTTTTGGGGAGAAAAATGGATTTATAAATATTTCCTAAGTTAAACTTGAAAATCTATTATTTTTGAGGTTTATATGAAAATATAAATATTTTTGCCAAGGAAGGATTATAAATAATTTTCTATAAAAGATTTCTTAAAATATATATATATATATTTTAAGAATATATATTGGTGAATTGTTTTATTAAAAATAATATTCCGGAAAGTATAAATACAAAAATTAAGTAAAAGAATACTTAATAAATACAATAAAAATACGTATTCTCGTACGTATAAATACACACCGGAATACGCCATCAATACTTGGCAAAAATATACAAGTTTAAGAATACATGTATAAGCATACCCATCCTTTGGGAAAGTATTCTTTGAAGAATTACAAAACAAATAAGTTAAAATATATTCTTTTAACTAATATTCCAATAATTAATAAATATAATTTAAGTTAAAATATTTTTATAATTATATACTTTGGAATAAAATTTTTGACATCAAGAAATGTAACTCAAAGATACTAAGTCGTAACGATTAAGACTAAAAGTCAAGGCACGACCCATCCGTCTAATAAGCCGTAGCACGTGTGTAGGTAGTCGTGCGACCTATAAGAAGCTTTGAGTTATTTGATTGAAGAACGCAAGACTGTGAGTTCATGTCCCCCTTTTCTTTTAACTGTTTTCAGTTTTATAACTTCGGGGGTGAAATACATGTTACAATTGTTTACAAACGTTTACATATGGTATGGTTAGCTAAGGAATGAACTGTTAGTTCATGTGAGTGGTGGGTATAACGCTTAAGACCATTATTCCTCGTATAAGGACCGAGGGACATGAGTGATAGATCTATTTGGGTGTTGCGAGCCCCACCCCTGGGCCGGAAGTGGCCGAAGGTGGTGACTATGTCTTCCAGCCGAAAGCCCGGTACAAAATCTGCTAGGTTTGAGCTTTCCTGCACCATTGCACACATATTAATGACCTTGCAAATCATTAATTGATATGTTCATAGACGCTTTCATAACGGGTTTACAAATACATACATACTATGGTTACAAAGTTTATTTCGAGCTCACATACAAAACACATGAACTCGCTCAACTTTTGTTGATGTTTTCAAACTACATGTATTTCAGGAAATTGATTATGGATCTGGCGGGCTTTCAAGGATTTTCAAGTTGTGTCTTCAATAAATGATGTTATCCAGCGTTGAAGGGTTTGAATCGTGTATTTTATCTTTGATAGGATACATGGTTCAAAGCCTTGTTTTATTAGTGTCTTTTGTGAAGTCCGTTATGGAACTTAAAACTTGGGTTGTTATGTATTTTAAACTTAAAGTCTTGGTTTGATGTTAAACAATGTTGGATGTATTATTTTGAAACTCTTTAATGGATGAACATCATGGTTTCTATCATATAGTTGTTTGTTATGGTTGAATGCAATGATATTAAGAAAGTCACACGTAACACGCTTCCGCAAAAGTCAGGGTGTGACACTTAGAATAATACCTAGATATATGTGTAATTTTGTATTTTGATAAAAAAAAATCTTACATTTCACTGCTACGTATTTGTTTAGTGTAAGATACGAATGCATAATTACTAGTATATTTGATTTCCAGTTGTAGTTTGTAATAGATGCATATATAAAAAGAGTAAAAGTCGCAATGATCGACGTTTTTGATCAAATTGTTAGTGTGATTGTGTATAAATATTTGTACCAAATCTACTCTATGATAATTAATACTTGTTAAATATTCCCAATTCAGATGGACAACGAAGTAAATCAGGAAAACCAGAATAATGAGAATAACGGAAACCAAATAGATAACAATGTCATCCAACATATAGTAGCACAAGGAATTATAGATGCTATGCCTTATATTATCAAGACCGTTAAGGAAGCAGAAAATAATAAATCTGCAAATGGAAGTAAACGTCAACATACTAAACCAAGTCACAGTGTGAACGATAATGGACCTATTATCCAAGCTCCAATTCCTAAGAGAAGAAGAACCGCTTCTTACAGTTGTTCTTATAAAGAATTCTTGGCTTGTAAACCAATAGAATTCTCAGGCAATGAAGGAGCCATTGCAGCCTTACGTTGGATAGAAAAGACAGAAGCAGTCATAAAAATAAGTACATGTGCAGACGAAGATAAGATTATGTCTGCTTCTAATCTTTTAAAAAATGCAGCCTTAGAATGGTGGAATACTATTCTCCAGTCTAGGGGAAGTGACAGAGTTTATAATATGGAATGGATCAACTTTAAGGAAATGGTTGAAAGAAAATTCTGTCCTCCTAATGAAAAGGAACAAATCGCCAATAAGTTCCTAAATCTTAGAATGACTGGAATAGACTGCAAAGGTTACACTACCATATTCTTCGAATATGCTAGGATAGTGCCAACCTTAGCCTCACCTGAACCAGTGTTAATCTTCCGTTACATTTGGGGATTAATTAGTGAGATTAGACACGTAGTCAAGGCAGCTAGACCGCAAACCATAGAAGAAGTAGTAGAACTAGCCAATACCTTGACTGATGAATTGGTGCGTACACAAGAGGAAAACCAGAGAAAGAACCTAGCTCAAAATCTTACCCAAGAATTTCGCTACGGAAATTCCAACCGTGGGAAAAGTACAGGTTCTTCCTCTGCACCCTACTGTAGGTATTGCAAAAGAAAGCATTCTGGAAGATGCTCTATATACTGCAACTTTTGCAAAATATCTGGACACAAGGAAGAAGACTGTAGGAGGAAACCCAGTAATGGGATATGCTTCAATTGTGGAGAAAAGGGGCATATCAAACCGAACTATCCGAAACTAGCTCTAGCCAGAACCAACCAGACTAAGACAACTGAAGCACCTAAGAAGAATGCCAGAGCATTTGTTCTGACAGCTGAAGAAGCCAAGATGATCCCGGATGTGATTGTCGGTACGTTCTTAGTTAATAACATATTTGTAAAGGTATTGTTTGACTCTGGTGCAAACCAAAGTTTTATTAATACTTCTTTCTACAAACTTCTTGAACAACACTTAGCCAAACTTCAACAAGATTGTCTGGTAGAGACGGCAAACGGAGAATTCGTTAAGATAAGCGAAATCTTGCAGGGAGCAAGAATAGAAATCCTGAACCATCATTTCTTTGCTAACCTTTACCCAATGAATCTGGCTGGATTCGATGTTGTATTAGGAATGGATTGGTTGGTAGCCAATCGTGCTAGTATATTATGTGATCAAAAGTCAGTACAAGTAAGTACACCAAGTGGTGAAAAGATCACAATTAAAGAAGATAAGCCAACCGGGTCGACAAAGTTCATCTCTGTGATGAAAGTTGCAAGTTATGAAAGGAAAGGAGGAATAGTATATATGATTTCTATAATCATTAATACTAAAGGAAAATAATTAAAAGATATTCCTGTAATATCTAAATTCTCATACGTTTTTCCAGAAGAGCTTCCTGGATTACCGCCTGATAGAGAGGTTGAATTTAGAATTCACCTAATACCAGGGACGGCACCGATTGCCAAAACGCCATATCGATTAGAACCAACAGAGATGCAGGAACTGAAGAAACAATTGGACGAACTTCTTAACAAAGGTTTTATACAACCAGGTTCATCACCGTGGGGAGCACCAGTGTTATTCGTTAAGAAGAAAGACGGGTCGATGCGTATTTGCATTGATTACCGAGAATTGAACAAAGTCAAGATTAAGAATCGGTACCCACTACCGAGAATCGATGATCTGTTCGATCAACTTCAAGGAGCTCGATTCTTTTCTAAGATCGACTTACGCTCGGGATATCATCAACTGAAAGTACAGGAAGAGGTGTGACATCTGTGCTAGTGTAATCCTTGTACAACTCTGAACAATTCAATATCAATAAAACAAAATGTTTTGGATTCCAATATTTTTATTTATGTTTGACATTTTGCACGTTTTGATTTTTTATCGATTTTGAACTCTATATCGCTTTCTGGAAAGTTATACGCAAACTGATGCGTAAACGTAATCAGTTTAACGCGAAAAACACTCCGGAATAGCAACATAAGCTTAACATACCTTAAATAACCTTTACATAACTTAGAAATAAGTTTTAAAGGGTTTGGTATGGCAAAAAGAAGTTTATTCGCTCACAGGGACTATTTACATCAAACTGCAAAAATCTGCCGTTTTGTATGGCAACGTACATTCCGGAACATTATCATAAGCTAAACATACCATAAATAACCTTAACATAGCTTAGAAATAAGCTTTGAGTGGTTCGGTATGCGAAAATACGCTTATTTGATAAAACAGGGACTAAAAGCCTAAAAAACGGCGTAAGTTTGCAATTACGCGCATATCTTACGTTCTGACCACATTCGGACATCCAAAAATTTTTGTAGTCACTAAAATATTTTATTTTAGTGATCGGAATGCAAAAATACCACTCGTCGCTTAATTTGGATCTTTTTCGCGTCCGTTCGAATTCCGTCGTAATTCACCGAATAACGCGACCGTACGACCAAACGAACCGACATCCGTGATATTTCCGAGCATATTTTGAGTCCCCTACACTTTGACGACCTTGTAGAGCCTTGAAAATGGCTTAACGGGGGTTAAATATGTCAAATAAGCCTTAATAAGTGTGTAGGGACCAAATGTGTAAATTTTCAAACTATTGCTGATCTGCAGCTAGGTCGCGGGCCATGAACGACTAGGCTAATGCCTACATGGGGCGTGACAGAACCCCCAGCGACAAAAACATGTTTTTCAGCTGCCAGCTTGTTTTTGAGGGACTTTTATGCAATTTTTTATGTTTTGGGCAGCAAGTTAACACCTCTCCAAGCATATTAGTTGTCCCTAACACATGTATGGCCATGATTTATTCCTTGGAGGCTACATAAACACTTGTAATGATCCTACAAGTTCTCCACAAGTATAAATACCCCTCCATTCTTCCTCATTCTTTGCTCATTTCATACTTTGAACTCTAAGTGGAGGATTTCCTACTTTGGGAGCCACCTACCTGAGTTCTCTTAGTCTAATCTTTCAGCCATAGAGCATTGTGAGTGTTCTTTCATGGCTTAGTTCTTATTTTCAGCCAATTAGAGCTGAAAGTCAAACAGTTTGACCAACAGTTTGACTTTCGGTTTTGACCATCAATTGGTCAGTCAAAGTTCAATTGAACTTTGCAACATGATTGTAATCACGATGGTTATAATCCTTAGCGATTATACCTACTGATTACCACGATGACTAGGCGTAGTGACGAGTCAAAGTTTCAGTCAAAATGCGTATTTACGCGCATTTTGCGACGGAACTATTTTTAGGTATCAAAACACTTTGTTTTGATACCAAATCAGTTTTCTAAGTTAGTTAAACATGTTTTAACATGTTTAACTCGTCACTACTAGTTTAGTGCTTGTTTAAGGTCGGAAGTTAAGCGGTCTCGACAACCGCTTAGACTTTCGAACCCGACCCATTTGGTCGATCATTAGGATCCGACCAAGCATGTTTAATGATCATAGTTGCATAGGGAATAACCTACTGAGGTTATACCTTATGATCACAATAGGTTGGTTAGTTATCCATTAAATCGATTATATGCCCATAGAAAATGACCAAAATGCCCTTTTTAAGCATAAATTTATATTTTGCATATGTGATCAAGTTTTTGACATCTAAACTGATTTAATAACATATTTAGGCGTAATTGGGCATGTAAGACTTGACATAGGACATAGATAACCATCCGACCTTAGATTTACGCAAACGACGCGTTATAGTAGCTTAAACTACCGTAACGGGTCGAAACGGGTCAAAAGCACTTAGGTTCACTTCCAAATCAGAATGTTAGCTCTATTAAATCATGCCATATGAGTTCAAATACTCATTTGATTTATAGAACCTCATTCTATCCTATCTCCCGATTTAGGATCCGATTATTAACGTAGTTACCTATATTAGGTGTCGTTTGATTCCGTGATCCTTGAAGCTTATTTGGTCTTTATTCCAAGACTAATAAGCAATCCAAAGTGAGTACATAGTCCCCTCTTTTACTGCTTTCAATTACTCTGGGGTGATACACATGTGCATACTTGTTAATTTCATGCTTTCATTTTTTTATGACATAAACATGCTATATTCACTTAGTACACCTATAGTACATGATTTCAATTATGTTTTCCTATGTATGTTTACTGAGCATGCTAGCACATTGATTTACAATACATTTCTGCTGCATATGTTTACTTAGCATATGGGCACAATTGATTTCATGAACATTTCTACTATGTATGTTTACTTAGCATACTTAGTACATGGTTTTCACATTACATGCTTAAATTGGTATGACATTTGGTATGTTTAACGGGACAATAATACATTCATTAACATTAATAACGCCGCTCGGTAGTATGTAATGGTACCATAGGACTTGACAAATCCCATTTCCGACTTCCTAGGTTTGTTTGGAAGTTGGGAATGACAGAATCCGATATACATAACTGATAAACCTTTACTTGTTAAAGGTTTGTCCGACAGTCGCAAGGCTTGAATGTATGCGATAAACATTACTACATAAATGTTTGTATCCATAAAGCATTGTTTTCTACAAAACATAACTTTTGATGTAAACTTAGGTTTATTCAAAAACATTATTTTGTACATTTTACCTATGGGGTTGAGTAAATACTATTTATTCACCATACATGACATTTGTTTTCTCATTGGTATTATACATATGGTTTGAGTAGATACTTCTACTTTCCATACAATTATGCATGACACAGTTTACGCATGACATTGGACGTTGTTTACATATAAACATTTTGACACTGGTTTAAACAAGACATTTTGGTTGGTTATTGATAAGTGACTTATATAACGAGGCTATGTGTAATGAGATAAAAGCATGGTGGATACGCTGCTGGTACTTAATGCGTGGTTGAATACCGGTGTTCGTAATTGTTTAACTTAATGTTTTTACATAAGTTTTAATCTTGAATAGCCTACTTTTAATTAGATTTGTGTTTTGCAGGTTTAATGGAGTTTAAAGAGCTTTTTGGGAGCTTTACGAGTCACCGGGTCGAAAACCGGACAACCGGGATGCGTAACGGGTCAACCGGGAGCAAGGAACTCGAAAAAACGGAAAGTGAAACACAGGAGCACCGTCGCCGACGCCCAGTAGAAAATTGTGTCGCCTGAAATGCTCGTAGACAGCGTATTAGGCCGTCAGCCGTTTTCAGGAAATGCACACACCGTCGGCGACGGCCCCCTGATTCTTCAATCGTGAAATTTTGTTAATTGGGGTTTTTGACGGGTTTTATGAGTTTCTTTTGACCAAAATTTGGGGGTTACACTTGATGTAAGTTTGAATATCATTCTTGGAGCGATTATTGAGTATCATCTTCACCTACCATCACCAACCTTCATCCGAATCATCCGAAGCACCCGAATCAAGAACCGAATCATTATCACTTTCATTCACACAACCCTAATTTCATCAATCATTCACTTCACCATCATCAACCATCCACAATCCTAACCATTCATCCTCAATCAAGCTTCAAGATGATCCCATTCACGTCTCAAGCATCCGTTGATCAAGTTTCGTTCACCATGAGCGGCTAATTTCTTGGAGGTTTCACCCCGGTGTAGGTTATTGTAAGTCTAGGGTTTGAACAATGTTCTAGTTTGGTTTTGTGACAACTTGATTTGTATTTAAATTGATTGACAATTGTCTTGCATTTGAACTATATTTGTGAATTGTCGAGTGAGTTATGAAATTTGACTTTGCGAAACAAGTTTGTGCAATTATGCCTTGTCATTCAAAAGGTTTTACTTGTCCGAAGTAACGAAGTGCATTGTGGTCCGTCATTCACGGCGTTGATAGCAATTGGCACCTAAGCTTTGATGATAGAAATCCGTTAATAACATATTCAAGTGAATCAAATTTAAAACGTGTAAGAACCCTAGGATTGCAATTACCGAACCGGGTGTGAGCCTTGTTTTCTCTATCTTGTTTAAACCTTTAATTACATTTTTCCTATTGTTAATCATTAGTAGTTATCAACCTAATTATTTTAGTAATTTTAATTCACATATTTCAATTAAACAAAAATACACAAAAACAAGATAGCAAGCTTCATAACTGTGACATCTTTTGAGAATTCATCCAAATCCACTCGCAAACCACATACTCTTCGTGGTTCGACCCCTTGCTACCACTAGCTATTTGTTAAGGGTAAATAGGGTTTATAAATATTATATTTGACCGGAGCGCGACACTCCGATCAGTACTTCCTATATATAAGTGCTTTTATTATATTACATATTGTAGCGTTATCTAAACCACTTCGACAAAGGCATGAAGCATTTTATACAAAGACACGACATTGTTTTCACAAATTACATATTTTATACAAATTCATCTTTACTTGGTTATTTATATAACCATGCATTTTTCTTTTATATCATATGATTTTCATATCGATTTTTCACATGATTTTATAAAAGAAAACATTTTATAAGGTTCATGACTACTTTTTGTTAATCACTTATTTTAACTACAAGTCATGAATCCTGCATAAACAAAACCTATGTACCTCACAGGTATTTTTATGCTGACGTACCTATTTTTACATGTGTTTCAGGTGCTAATGTGTGATGTTGATTGTGCTACACTTAGGCGGACTCGGGCCTTAGTGACTTAAAAGACAGTTTAGTTATGTTATGTTCTTGTTAAATTCCAAGACAATGTAAACACTTTAATAAATAATACAAAACTTTAATTACCATGGTTGTGGAACAATAATTCTGTCGCTCCACTCCCCGACGTTTCCGCCGTGGTTTGTTGTTTTACGCGGTCGGGGTGTGACAGAAGAGTTGGTATCAGAGCCAATGGTTATAGGGAATTAGGTTATTAGTAATGCTTTGACCTAGACTATAACCTTTCTAGGACCCTAACACAAGTTTTCTTGTGTTTAGAACTTAAAACAATACACGTCACCTATCCTTGGGTGATTACCAAAACATGAACACAAATTTCCAAAACGATTTTGAAATCAATCATCTATCCTTGGATGATTTCTTTTGGCCTTCTGCCTTCCAAATTTTCAAAATCTCGTCAAAGTTTGGGTCTAAATAATGTGAACACGTGCAATCTAGAAGGGTGGATGCCTATACCCTGAGTTTTCTGTCTAAGGCTAGAGTGTTCGTACAAATCCACAGTATCGGATCAGTCACTCTTACATGGGAACTCTTAGGGTGAGTATCCACTTATAGGCTAAAGCATGTCTTCGCGATACATTATTATGACCCATTTACTTTGATTTGTCACTGTGTGTCGTCTGTTTGTTATGAGGTAACGAACAAATGACCACCATCCTTACTTTTTGTCGATATTTATGACATCTCATTTTCATCACATCATCTCACTCGTTTTCTCTCATGTTTCCTCTTTTAGAATGCCTCCTCGACGTAACATTCAACAACCTGATGCCGAACTGGCAACTATTATAGCACAGCAGATGGCTGCTATGCTACCAAATCTCATTACTCAAATTAACCAAGCCAACAATAACAATAATGCACCTGCTCCGTGCAATTTCAAAAGTTTTAACTTGTTAGGATCTGAGTTTGGTTTTGATTGTGTTTTACGTTTGAATTAAGATGAAGATGAATGAGTTGTGCAGCGGAATTAAGATGGAAGCAAACTTTTCACAATCAAACAGGAGAATTGCTTTTAACATACAAGTTTAACATTGAACCGAATGATTGAATTTAATTTCAACAACGATTACAATTTGCAAGTATGCAACAATCTCCCCCTCAGCCTGAGCTCACAGTATTTGTTCGTGCAGGAAGAAGATAGTGAATGAGCTAATCGAGCAGTACAGAGCACTGTTCAATTTATAGGCACGAGCAAACCACTGAAGCATCTAAGCTGACGTCACCATGAAAGTGACATCTAACCTCCTAACAAACTCTAACCTTTGATCTATACAACCTCTGCTATGCTAACTACTGTTATTACATTTCATTTCATAAAGACATCTAAACTACTGCTGCATCCTTCCACTGATGTGAACCCAGCAGTACTTGTCATGATCAGCAGAGCTTGATTCAAAGCAGTAGATTGAACAGCTGAGCTTTAATCTTCCATCAGTCTTTTACTTGATCAGCAGTTTGTAGGTCGGCTGTTTGTACGATCAGTAGATAGGAGGTCAGCAGATGTTGAAACCACTTTCAAGGGGAGAGACTTGTATACAAAACATCTGCTTATTCTGGATCCACTGCTCTGATCCAGTTTTGGCTTTAATTATCTGTTCCTTTGATAGGGTTCAATCCCAACAATCTCCCCCTGGAACAGATAATGCCAAAACTCTTCATTATTTGTAGATCTTTATTGCCTCATCAGCAGTTCCCTTATTTGCCTTTGAGTTGTAACTCAAAGGCTAAGGCATCTGTGTCATCATCATCCCTGTTAAGTGGAAGATCAAGGAGATCCTAGAAATCTTCAAGACTTAGGCCAAGTGCTTGTTCCCTTGTTATTTTCTTCACTTCTCCACTAGACTTGAACACTGTCAGTACATGGGTCTGTTTGTCAGTTTTCCACTTTAGTACCTTTGAGTCTAGTGGGTTTCTTGGGAGATTTTTATTTGAAGAGGTGTTTGGAGATGCTGGCCTATTGATGACTGTCTGAGCAGTACTTGCAGGTTGATCTAAACCAAGAGTCTCTACAATCATTTTCTTTATGCCTTCTTTTACAAGGTCATCACCTTCTATTAGCTCTTGGATTGTTTCAGCACCCAACTGTTTTTGTGGCCTTCTTTTAAAGATGGCTGCACCAGCTGGAGCAGTGGATCTCCTGATTTGCAGCTTTGATGGTCTTTTTGAAACCTCTGCTTCAGGATAGTCAGGATTTTGTGGAGCAGTAGGATCTGTCTTTCTTAATTTCTCCAAACTTTTGTAGGTAGCCCTGACTTTATCTTCTTTCCATCTCAACACTTGATTCAAAGACCCATAATCAGCAGCAGCTAATTCCTCTTTCATACTCCTCAGCTCTACCTTTTTATCAGGTACATTCTTTTTGAACTTTGCCCAATCTGGAGGAGTGTGCTTGACCTTATTCTTGATCATTTCTTGAATCCTGGCTGCTTCACTTTCAAGCTCAGGGATGGTCTACTCTTTGTACATGTGTTTTTCTCCTTTGTACTTCTTGGTTGCCATGATGCTTTCAATGTAGTCTTTTCTTAGAGTTTCATCTGCTCTCTCTGAGATTTGTTGACAAACATTTTTTTGCAAATTGCTCTAAGGATCTGCTTGTGTGAGCAAGAATTGGTAATTCTGCTGAATTTCTCTATCAGATTTTCCTTGTGCATTTCTTTTTGAGATATCCTCTGCTTGTTTAGCTTTGACTTTCAAATATTCTTCAATATTGTTTGGCCTTGGATATCCTTCAACTGATGGCAAACTCCTTTTAGCAGGGTTGTCCTCATAATAAAAAGACTTGATTTCTTCTCTGACTGCTATAAGTTCAAGAGGGAATTGAACACCTGCAGGAGGTAAGGGCTTTTGAATTTGAGCTGATGAGAGAGGAACAGGCTTGGGTATTGTAACAAGTGATAGAGATTTTGAAGATGTTGGTGGTGGTGATGGAGAATCATCATCTGGTATGAAAATCCTTCTCCTTTTTATTGTAGGAGAGGCAGATGATGTTTTGGGTGGATCAGTGGTGGTGGTTTGAGTGGCAGTGATTTGTGATTGACTAACAGCTGTTGAAACAACTGGTGTTTCAACCACTGTTGTCATTACAACAGATGTTGTAACATCTGATGTCTTCTACTTTTTGGCAGGAGGCGATGGTGGTGATGTTGTTTTTGGTGGTGATGGTGGTGGTGGTAAGGCAGTGGTTGTGGTGTGTGTTGAAGTGGTGTGTGTTAAAGTGATAGCAGATGTTGAAACAACTGGAGTACCAGCAGATGTTGATGCAGCAGGAGTTACAACATCTGTTTGGGTGGAGGTTTGATGTTGGGGGCTTTTGGACGGTGGTTTTGGAGTATGCTTTGTGAGTCTGGATGGTGTGGACTTGGGTTCCCTCACTTTTCTAGTGGGATTTCTTTTTGGCACAGGATTTTGAACATCCTTTAGCCCAGAACAACCCTGCGCATTCAGCTCCATGTAAGCTCTTTTCTCCTCATTCCACCTTGACATATCCTTTGCCGCTCTGTCCCTTTTTACACTTGCTACTCCTTCATCAAGTGCATTTTGGGTAACATCAACCTTCTTGCTACCATCTGGCAAAGGAATTTTTCGGGTCATAGCATCCCTTTCTGGTTCAATGTAAAGACCATCATCTATTCCCTTCTTTTTCCACTCCTGAATTTTCTCCCCCTTTTTGGCATTATCTGGGGGTAGTTGATCAATAAAGAGAACAGTTGGAGGAGCAGTGCCAGTGGTTTTCAATAGATGGGTCTTTATAGCCTTGATGTCAGCTTGTGTGTTCTTGAACCTAGACTCCATTGTGTTTCTCAGCTCTTGGACATGTTTTGCATGTTGCTGATCAGCCATTCGTTTTTGTTGTTGGAGAAAAGGTTGGAAGAGGTTCCATATCTCAGCTGCAGCAGATGCTTGTGGTGGAGCAGGTGCTTGAGGTGGAACAGCAGTGGATTGCACCTTTTGTACTTTTAACAACTGTTGCAGCATTTCTTTGATTTCTGCAACAGAAGTATCCAGTTTTTCAACACGTTCCATCAATTCTATGTACTTTAAACCATCACCCAATTTAATGGGATCATCTGATTTCCCACTAGCAGTGGTTTTATCAGTGGTTGAGGTAGGGAATGTACTCCAAACATTAACCACTGATGCCCCTTTTTCTTGGTACTGGGTCTTCTTCCTTCAACACTTGACAACCTTTTGATGTTGCCAGTGGTCAAAACAAATCCACTGGTGGATGTCAGAGGTGCTATGGAAGGAATTGCCTCCAAGGAAGTCTTATTGATGTAACCACTGTCCAAATGCAAACCAGTGGGTTCAGCACTTGTAGTGGCTGCTTCACTTGGATTACCACCAAGAGTTACTTGTAACTCAAGGGGTGTAACCTCCTCAGGCATTGTTGGTGGGTTAACTATGATTGATACATCAGACCCAGTCATTGGTTGAAGTATATTCTCATTGACAGGTGATTGAGAAGGACTGGTTTGTGCCTGGTTCAAATCAATAGCATCCAACAAAAGTTTAGTTGGTGGGGGAATTGTGGATGTGAGGTTTGGTGTAGAAAGAGAATTTGCCCCGGGCATTGGGCTGTGGATGATGGAAGCAAGTGATTCCAGAGCATCATATTGTGGTGTCCCTATATGTATAAACTGTTCTTTTTGAGAAGAAACAGGAGGAGTTTCGATTATGGGTTGAGATACTTGTACCAACTGCTGTGAGGAAGAAGCAGCAGTGGTTTCTTGTGACTTTTGTGCTGTCACTGGCAGTTGCTCTGGTATCTCATCCTCCAGAGTTGCCTTTTTGATGGGTTTGGGGGTTTTTGGATTTTCTTTTGTTTTGGATTTTTGTGGATTGTAGGTGTGGGTTTCAAAGCAGTTGTTTTGCTACTTTGATCACCTTGAGCAGTGGGCTCAGCAGCAGATACCTGAGGAGCAGTGGTAGCTGCTAAATTCTGCTCAGGCACCTCTGCTTGTGTTTTGCAAGGTGTTGACATCCGTGTAAAAGTTTCAGCAGTTAAGCTGTTCATTTGAAAAGATTCACCTTGTTTTATTGCAAAAGCATCATCCTTACTAAATTTCTTTTCAAAATAATAGCTTAAAAATCTTGGAAAAAGTAAGAATGACTTTTTATCAGCATTTTTAACCAGATCATTAAAGATTTCCTAGGAATAATTGAAATTTTCTTCTTGAAGAATAGCATACCCCAGGTTTTGAATCTTTAATGGTATTTCATTAAAAGAGGTGGTTTTATTTGAAGCACACAGTAACAGGGTATGAAATAAAAATCTTGTTGCAGGAGGGAAGAATCCTTGTTGTAAGGTATCCCTCTTCATCATTGTATCGGCATACCCTCTTTCAATAAAGTCAGTTTTTAACTCATTTTTAGAAAAGCAAGTTTTACCTTGTTGATCATCGAGCTGAAAGACTTCTGATATGGATTGTGGTGTGATTTGGACTGCTTTTCCCTGTGTTGGTGCATACGTCTGTCGACTTCGTCTTGTATCGAGTCTTGTATTAGAATTGTTAGATCAGGGCGTGTTGTACGAGAAAATAGGAGGTTCTAGGGTTTGTTTAGAGTAATTTCGCTTGAAGGAAGTGATTCCGCTTGAGAATGACAAGTGACACTTTCAAGCGAAATCAGCAATGTTGATTTCGCTTGAAATGGTTCTTGTCATCTTCAAGTGAAATCCCATCCCCTATATATACCTTTTAAGCGAAATCATTTGTAACTTCCTTGTTTCCGGTGCCGAACTGCTGTCGAAGCGTCGTTTGATCTGTATTGCTGTTATAATCAATAAAAAAGACGATTAATAGTTAAACAAGTTGTTTTCGACGTCTGTTTCTTAGTTTCCGCCTCTGAAACAGACTAGAGCTCTTCTGAACGACTCGTTCGGGTCGCTACACGATCCTACAAGTGGTATCAGAGCTCAGGAAGAAGAGTTCTTGCCAAAACAGTCTCATTTTCTAACTTCTACACCTTCTTTTTGAAACTGAACTTGTTTTCACGGTCAAATTGGTCTTAATTTCACATATTAAGTACATAACAGTGTTTTAATGAATCCTTGAGAGTTTTGGACCTAAAATCAGCTTAAATCGTGATCAAATTCATAGTTCCGCTTGAAAACAGATCGGATTGTGATGACGTCAACAACTTTCAAGCGAGATTAGCTTGTGATTCCGCTTGAAATACGGTATTTCACTTGAATAGTTGACCGGATTCCGCTTGAATTTGTTGATTTCACTTCAGAAGTGTTATCCCGCTTGAAAAGTTTCAAGCGAAATCAGGTTTTTCGCTTATTGAAGATATTTCGCTTGAAATTGTTTTAGTTCAAGCGAAATCAGGGAGTTTGCTTAGATAGTGATTTCGCTTGAAGAAGTTATTTTGTTTGAGTGTGGTATTCTGCTTGAAACAGAGTTTTCGTGAAAAATTGTTCCGAAATATGGACGAGGAATTCTACAATGCGTTTGCTACACCAGTCGCACCGGTTACTGCTGCAGAAACATTGTACAGTGAGAATGAAACGGGAACTCATCAGAAACCGCCAAAACTTATGTACATTGAAGATTTTAAAGTTTGATGCATGGTGTGCGTTTGAAAAAGATTCCGAGAAACCGAAAAACGAACGTGGGCTTGAAAAGGGTTTTAGTGATTTTACGGAAGCTGACAAATTGAAATATACAAGTGAGAAAATGATGATCAGTATTCTTCAACAAGCAATTAAGGAAGATATCTTTGTTTTACTTCAGCATGAGGGTACTGCTAGATCAATTTGGAATGCATTGATTCAAAAGTTTAAAGGAAGTGCAGATATGATCAAGAACAGAAAGGCATTGCTGAAGAAATCATTTGATATGTTTGTAGCCTTCGATCACGAAAAAACAAAGCAGACTATTGATAGATATTGTCACCTGGTTTTAGAAATGGGAAGGCTGGATATAAAGAAAGATGACGAGGAATGGGTGGATAAACTTGCTGATGCATTACCTCAACAAAAGTGGGGAACGTATTTAATGATTGTGAAACACATGAGGAAGTCTGAGAATATGAATCTTGCCCAGTTTATTCAGAAAATTGAAGAGCACGAGTTGGATATTCAGAAAACTGCAATCATGACAAATCCAAATGCTAAATAAGATGTCAGTTTGTATTACAGAGGGAACAAGTTTGAAGCTACCCCCAGCTCCAGTCCAAAAATTCAAACTGGTTTCAGTGCTGACAGTTCGTTGGGAACAAAGAGTAGTAATGTGACACAGAGTGGTGGATTTTCATCTTCATATTCAAGTTTTGATCCGAATCATACAACAACAAGTCCTCAACAACAAAATTCAACAAATCTCCAATGCAATGTCACTTTGAACATTCATAATGGTCAGAATTTGTCTCCGGAGATAGCAAAGCAACACATGGCATCACTCGTTACTATGTTGGAATCTTATGAAAGTTTGATTGATGGCAAAATTGGAAATCCGATGCTTACAAAAGAAGATTATGATCAAATTGATGCAGAGGAACTTGAATTGATGGATGTTAAATGGTGCTTAGTTAGTGCTTGGAGGAGGGCAGAAAAGTTTCAACAAATTACTAGTAGAGATGAGTTTCGAGGAATGGCTACTTCTCCATTGGGTTTTGACAAATCGAAAGTTACTTGTTTCCGTTGCAAAGGAAAAGGTCATTTTAAACGAGAATGCAAAAATCAAGAAGCAACCGGGAATCAAGAAAAGAACAATTATTATCAGAAATCTATTTTTCATCAGATAACTCAACAAAAGGAACCACAAACTACACATGCTCGGCCAATTGTCGACGAAAAAAAGGAAAATGATCGAAGATGCAAATAAAAAGCTTATTTTGGTATCATTGATCAAGATGATGAATTTGTTGCTGAGGGATTTAGCTGGGATAAATACATTCCATCCGGTTCAGGTTTTGTTGCTAGAGTTCTGGGTGAAGATGGAGCTAGTGAGAAAAGAATCCCGATTTTTCCAGATCTTGGAAGTGATATTGATACTGATGATGAGGAAGAACATCTCAGCAAAGCTAGAAAAGGGATAGACCCTACTAGTTTTAATTTGTTTTTTGCAGATAAAATGGAGATACTGTATCAGAAGAAGATTGCAAGATTGAGGAAAGAGCTGGAAGCAGCAAAAATGCAAGCTGATGAAAAGACAAAGATAGAATCTGGAGAAGCAAATGTTGAACCAGTGACTGAGAAAGTAGTTGAAAAAATTGTTGAAGTGGAGAAAGTGGTTGAAAAATTAGTTGAAGTTGAAAAACTTGTTGAAGTAGAGAAACTCGTCGAGGTAGAAAAAATCGTTGAAGTTGAGAAGACTGTCGAGGTTGAAAAGATAGTAGAAAAATTGGTTGAAGTTGAAAAATCATGCTTGAAGTGTTCAGAATCTTGCAAACATTGTAAGGAGAAAGGCAAGAAGATTCTTGAACTGGAAGAGATGAAAGAGAATTTGCTATCTGATGTGAAGTATGTGAAGGAGTCGTATGATGTTCTAAACAGAACAGTGGATAGTCTGAAAAAGATAAATTTCGAAGTTGAAACTGCTCAGATGAAGATGAATGCAACATTAATGACAAAGCAGAGTGTCATCAATGAGTATATTGAAGACTGTGCTAAACTAAAAAAGGAGCTGGAACTTGAGAAGATTGAAAGCGAAAGGATTAAACGATTACTGTTGAGTTATACTACTTGTGATTATTTGATTGATCGTGTTTATCCTACTGTTGCAGGTCTTGAGGCATTCATGGAGAAAAAGACTGAAGATACTGATACTGGTAAGAAACCAAGTGTCAAGTATAACAGATGTCCGCCCCCGATCCATGAAAGTTACTCACCCAGGAATCCTAACGAGGAGCGTCTAAAAAAGGCAGTCAACATCAAGTTAAAGTCTGAAATCATTGATGAATTACCAGACAATATTGATGTTATATTCACAGCGTCTGACACTGATCATGAGTCTGAATTATTAAAGAAAGTGGTCGATCAGGTGTTGGATATGGATGAAGAGTCAAAACCGGAGTCTAAATCTGAAAGTTCGAGTTCATCAGAAAAGAGTCCGAGTTCACCGGTTAAAAGGATTTACAATAAAGAATTCTTGTTATCAAAATCTAATTTGAATGACGGATCAATCAAAGTGGCTTATACTTTGATTGATTCAGACAAAATATATTCTGATGAGGAATTTCCAATAAGAAGTGTCAAAACTGAAATGATCAAACAGGTTTTCAAATTAACAGAAATTAATATTTCTGAAATAAAAGATTTAAATCTTAATGAAAAACCTAAAAAGTACACTTCAAGAGTTCAACAGAGATTGAACAAGAAAAAGGGTTACAGTTCTGGTTCAGGTTATCGAAAGAAACCAAACCACAACGGTAATTTCAAAAAACAAGGTCTTGGTTTTAATTCTCCAGAAAATTATAAAAATGAGAAAAATTATAAACCAAAAACAAAATTTGTTGCAGGTGGAAGTTGTGAAGATGAACAAAAGAAACCATTTTGGAAACAATCAAATCAAGAGTTTCTTGCTGAAGTTAAAAGAAATGTGAAGAAATTTGCTCAAAGAGTTGACAGAAGAACTTGTTTTAAATGCCAAAAAGTTAGACACGTTGCTTGGAACTGCCAAGAGTCCACTTATTCAAAACAGGGAGTGTCTTCTAACTCTGAAATGAGAAGGAAATGTGTTGATAAATCATCTGTGGAAGTTGGTGAAACTTCAAAACGATTTTACAAAAGACAAGTCGATTTAAACAAACAAAAATGGGTTGTAAAATCTGAAAGAAGTTCTGACAATGAATCTGATTCCATAAAATCAGAGGAGTCATTTGTTGAGAAAAAGGTTGATAATTCCGTTCCTGAATTGAACGAGGAAAACTTTCCAACATTGACAAAAGATAATTTGAAATCAAAAGGTAGGTTTGAGATTTCAGGTCAATTCTTTGCTGGTAACAAAGAATTTGATGCTGAAAAGGCGTTTAATGGAAAAGTTAAACATATTTTCGGGAAGATGGTTGATGGGAAGGTTAAAAGTGCTAAAGAATTTTATAAATCAAAATGTTGGTGGGATAGGTGTGTACCAGAATCTCCCAAGGATGGTCAGGCTTGGGGGAAAGTTTTTCCTAACTGAAAATCCGGACTTGCCGGAGCTCCCAGGTTGGTAAGCGAGGAGCAGGAATCGGCATCATTCTTGAATTGATTGGTTGGTAAATTTTCAGGTGATATCTTTAAATTGTTATATGTTGATTTACAAATGGTATAGTTGGTGAGTGAATCTGTAAGTGGTTGAAGAAGATTTTAATCTTCAAATGGTTAATCAAGGTCATTAAGTTGAACTTGATTGGACCATACTTACATGAGGTATTTTGGAGAACAAAATGATGAGTTTATCCCCTAACATACAAGTGGTTCATAAAATCAACAAAACTTATTTTCCGAAAAAAACCATTTGATTAAAACAAACTTAAGTGTTTTGAAATCACAATGGGAAAATGTTTTGTTGAGAGGGGGAGTTCTGATTGTTTATGCCAAGTGGATGGCGATTTGAAGTGATTCGATATCGGTTGTCAATTTGTTTGTACAGTTTATTTTCAAATTTCCTTTAATGTGTTTGCATTTTAGGGGGAGTAAAAATTTCTGAAAATCCAAAAACATTAGAAAATTTGAAAAAGTCAAAAACATGATAAAATCAAAAACGAGTTTTGTTGTTAAAAAGAGGAAATGATAGTACATCAGTGGACTATCACAGCACGCTAAAGAAATGGAAAGTTAAAATGTGATAAACGGTCTCACTGATGATGTGCCAGTAGGTTTTTGCACATTTAGTAGATTGTGTCGACATATAAACCTAAAATTCAAACTTGCTTATATTGTGGGTAACATCTCTCGGATATATGGGTAACCCCCGAAATCTTGTTTGAAGGACCCCTCTTTCTGAGATACTAGGTCTTTATGCTTAGTGATATCTGGGGTATTATCCCGGGACTTCTGATAATGCGGAAGCAATGGCCTAGTCCCCGGAGAATACTTTATGCTTGCTTGAAATATAGCCTACCCTCAGCATATAAAATGATAAAACATTGAAAAATGCAAATCATGTGCTGTTGAAATAAAAGATCCTCTAAAGGGGACATACCAAAAGTCGAAGCCGTCATCTCTCTGCTGAACGGAAGTTCTGACCTGAGCTCTCACGGTCCTCGCAATTAACCCCTTACAGATATCATCTACGTATATTCACCTGTAAGACTGAATATTGGGATCTGGATACGGGAGTATATTCAAGTGGTGGGACACACGAATAAGTTTAAGTGCTTAAGACATTAATCTCGTATCTCGAAACAGTTGAACTTTGTGTGAAAATTTAAGTGGATCAGTATACTGACAATCTAAGTGAATCGTTTAGAACTTAAAATGTTATAAAGCTTAACGGTGTTGGTGATTTGTCTCAAAAACTAATATGATCCTCTTATACAAACTCACAAATATTTTGTTTAAATATATTTCTTTACTGCATTTTATTTCTGTTATATCAAAAATTCCATAAAGATTTTCAGTGTGTTTTAGCATAAATTTTGAAAAATTCAAAAAGATTTTCGATAACTGATGTTGAAGAGCTGATTTTCAAAATTCCTAGTGCTAAACATGACGAACAGGTTTGGGAAAGTTGGTTTGAAGATGTTTGAAAAGAAAATTGATATATATCCAAGTAGTTCATCAGTGACTTACATGATAATTTTTTTTAGATTGTATCTTCAAGTGGTTCGCAAGGTTTCTAAATTTGTTATATTTTATCTTTTATGAAATTTATGTTTTGGGTAGAGTCTATGCAGGAATGAATTTTGGAAATAGCCAGGTTCCTATACCTGAGGATCTTCCGCAAAATCTAGACTACGATCCCAACACAAGTTGAGTGGGAGTCTGAATGACAAAGAGTCAGATCTTGATCCTGAACAAGAATTGAGCAAGGGAACGATCTTGGAACTGATGATGCTGGTGAATTTAAGGAATCAAGAGGTCTGATCAAGAGAATTAGAGTGAGGGAAGAGCCAGACAAGATTCTGGAAGCCCGAAGACTGATAAAGACTGAAGACGTTGAAGACTCGACACTTAAGACTCGTCAACATCCGAGGGGGAGTCTGTTGGTGCATACGTCTGTCGACTTCGTCTTGTATCGAGTCTTGTATTAGAATTGTTAGATCAGGGGGTGTTGTACGAGAAAATAGGAGGTTCTAGGGTTTGTTTATAGTAATTTCGCTTGAAGGAAGTGATTCCGCTTGATAATGACAAGTGACACTTAGCGAAATCAGCAATGTTGATTTTGCTTGAAATGGTTCTTGTCATCTTCAAGCGAAATCCCATCCCCTATATATACCTTTTAAGCGAAATCATTTGTAACTTCCTTGTTTCCGGTGCCGAACTGCTGTCGAAGCGTCGTTTGATCTGTATTGCTGTTATAATCAATAAAAAAGACGATTAATAGTTAAACAAGTTGTTTTCGACGTCTGTTTCTTAGTTTCCGCCTCTAAAACAGACTAGAGCTCTTCTGAACGACTCGTTCGGGTCGCTACACGATCCTACACCCTGTAGAGTAGAGTTAATGGCTATGACATCTTCTCCTTGTTTGTCAAGGGTACAAATTTTCCAAAACTCTCTCTGGGTTTGCAGGTAAATGGGAGCATCTGCTGTAAGCAAAGTTTTGTACTTTGACGCAGACATGAGATCAATGATGGAATCAAAAGCATCGGTGGTGCCGGGTTTTGTAAGAAGACCCAAAATGTTGTGAGAGGGTTTGTGTGGAATTTCAGTGGGTTTGGCCTTTTGAGAGGCCTCTTTTGAAGATGATTTGGAAGTGGGTTTTGCAGATGACTTCGATTTTGTCATTTTGGAGATGATGATCGAAGAAGGTTGTGAAGAAATTTGAGGAAATGAGATGAAAAACTGCTTTGAGAAGATAATTTTTAAGAATTCAATTCGACAGTAAAACCCTGTTTGGGTTTTGAATGGGGGTTTTATAGAGAAAAAGTGAATGCTGACGTGGCAGCGGTTACAAAAGGACTGACCACTGTGTACTGTCCACATGCCAACCCCTGATGAAATGAAGGACAGTACTTTTATGAAAACTACTGATGAAAGGCAGTGGTTACAACGATAACAAATGGAAGCAGTGGATGATTTTTACTATCAGCAGATAGCACATCAGTGGATAAAGCACTGATTTTGAGCATCAATGCTTATCAGGAAAATGAGAGAACAGGGGATGACTTTCAGCAGTGGATAGAGTTTGAAGTAGAGCAGACTTTTGAACAAGCAGTGGTTATGGCAGACTTTTAAGGATTTAAATGAAAACTTCATTTTTAGCTATTTTTAAGGATGAATTTTTTATTTTCTGAAAACATTTTAATGCTTTTATTCATAGAAAAAACAAGATGTTGCTTGTTATTCCATGTTTAGCATGCCAATCCTAGAGACCAAGCTTTAAAAGGTGGATGTATCTAATGCTTTTGTGAGCACATCTGACAGCTGGTCTTTAGTTGGAACATGATGCAGAGAAATCAAACCTTTTTCATAGCAATCCCTCACAAAGTGATGTCTGATGTCGATGTGCTTGGTGGTTGAATGGGAAACTGGATTTTTGATGATATTTTCTGCTGCCTAGCTATCCAACATGAGTGGTGTCTTTAAGGCAGTGATACCAAAATCCAGCAACTAATTTTGAAGCCACAGGAGTTGGGCTGTACAGCTTGCAGCAGCAATGTATTCAGCTTCAGCAGTAGATGTTGAAACCGCTGCTTGCTTTTTGCTTTGCCAAGAAACCAAGCAATTGCCTAGAAACTGGCACCCTCCTGAAGTGGACTTCCTTGTGGTGTTACATCCAGCAAAGTCACTGTCTGAAAAACCTGAAAGCTGGATATTCCCATTAGCTGGATACCAGATACCAAGTGTGGGAGCACCTTTTATGTATCTGAAGATCCTTTTTACAGCAATGAGATTTGATTTTCTGGGAGCCGATTGACTTCTTGCACAGACACATGTTGCAAACATGATGTCTGGTCTAGATGCAGTTAGGTACAGTAAGGACCCAATTATGCTTCTATAAAGTGTTTGGTCAATCAGCTCATCCTTTTCATCAGACATGACAAGCTTATTTATTGCCATGGGTGTGCTGCATGGTTTACAATCATTCATATCAAATTTATTTAAAAGTTCTTTAGCATATTTGCTTTGATGAATGAAAGTTCCATTTTGCATTTGCTGAACTTGGAGACCAAGAAAGCATTGCAGCTCACCCATTGCACTCATTTCAAACTCAGCTGTCATGAGTTGCCTAAACTCTTCACACATTTTATTACATGTGCTTCCAAAAATAATGTCATCCACATAAATTTGGACAATCATTAAATCCTTTCCTCTCCATTTTAGAAACAGTGTTTTATCAATGGTACCTCTTTTGAAACCATTTGAGAGTAGAAAGGTGGAAAGAGTTTCATACCAGGCTCTAGGTGCTTGTGTCAGGCCATACAAGGCTTTGTTTAGCCTGTAGACATGATCTGGATAAAATGGATCCTCAAAACCTGGAGGTTGACAAACATACACCTCTTCTTGAATTGTACCATAGAGGAAAGCACTTTTGATATCCATTTGGAACACCTTCATGTTGTGGTTGATAGCAAAGGCCAGGAACAGTCTTATAGCTTCCAATCTTGCTACAGGGGCGAATGTTTCATCATAATCAATCCCCTCTTCCTGTCTGTAACCTTGAACCACAAGCCTGGCTTTATTCTTGACAACAATGCCCCTTTCATCAGTTTTGTTTTTAAAGACCCACTTTGTGCCGATGGGGCTTACATCTTTTGGCAGTGGTACAAGCTCCCATACTTGTTGTCTTTTAAACTGTTGGAGCTCCTCTTGCATGGCTTCTACCCAGCTGTTGTCTTTCAGTGCCTCTTGGTACTTGACTGGCTGATGGAGTGATAGAAAACCAGCAAAAAGACAAATGTTTTGGGTTTGGCTTCTTGTGAGCACCCCTTCATTGATGTTGCCAATGATTTGGTCAGGTGGATGAGATCTCAAGAAGATTAAATCTCCTTGGTATGGTATGATGGCATTTGTTGGTGAAGGCTGCAGATGTGTATCATCTGAGCTAACCACTGCTGGTGACTTTGATGATCCAGCAGTGGCTTCAAAAGGTGGTGGAATAGGAGGCAAAGGTGTGGACACATGCTGACTTTTATCCACTGTTTGGGGATTTTTGTCAGCAGTGTTTGATGATGTGGAAGCAGTGGTTACGGGGCTATTTTGGTCAACAACTGTTGAGGTAGCAGTGGTTGAGCTTTGACAGCTGTTTTGAACATCTGCTGCTCTTCCCATTCTGACAGACTTTTGAGGAATGATGATTTCATATCCATAGTCAGGTGTTGAATCCTCTGATGGACCTGCACTGTTAGTCTTGACAGCAGTTTTTTCAAAAGTGAATTTATCAAGATCAAACAAATATATAGGATTTGCTGGGATTTTCATTGATGAACGTTCATTGAACTTTACATTCAAGGTCTCCTCCACTGCTTTGGTCCGTGTATTAAACACTTTGTAGGCCTTGGCAGTGGTTGAGTATCCCAGGTGATAGCCATAATCTACTTTGGCTGCAAATTTTGAGATGGAATCTTTTAAATTCAAAATAAAGCATGGGCAGCCAAATACTTTAAAGTATGAGATCAGTGGTTTGATTTTATACAGAATTTCATAAGCAGTCTTTTTGTGCCTGGGGTTTATTAAAACTCTATTTTGGACATAGCAAGCAGTGTTTACTGCCTCTGCCCAGAAGGTCAAAGGCAAACCTGAATCAGCAAGCATGGTCCTAGCAGCTTCAATCAGTGTCCTATTCTTTCTTTCAACTACCCCATTTTGCTCTGGTGTTCTAGGGATGCTGTACTGCCTTACAATCCATTTCTTCACATAGAAGGCATCCAACTCCTTATTTTTGAATTCTGTGCCATTGTCACTCCTGAAGACTTTTACTGGAAGGTCAAATTGCTTTTCAACCTGTGTCACAAAGTCTTGCAAAATGCCTGCAGTCTCATCTTTTGAGTGTAAAAAGAAAGTCCATGTAAGCCTAGAGAAGTCATCAATAATAACCAAACAATATCTCTTCTTCTTGAGACTCGTGACTTGAACTGGGCCAAACAAATCCATGTGCAGCATTTGCAAACACTGGGTTGTTTTGGACTCTTCAATGGACTTAAAGGAGCTTTTATGTTATCTTCCTTTTAAACAGGAAACACAATGCTCAGGACATGAAAACAGTTTTTGTGGTAAGCCTCTTACTAGGCCAATTTTTGAAATTTCAGTGATTGTCTTGAGATTTGTGTGCCCTAGTCTTCTGTGCCAAAGTTCTGTCTCTTTGTTAGAGGCAGCTGAGAACAGACAGGCATCAGTTCTGGGACACTCTTTTGACATATCAACAACATAAACATTGCCACTTCTTTGAGCAACAAGTTTTGTTTTTCCAGTTTTAATTATTGCTTCAATCTTTTCAACCATTTCTGGTCCAACAATCCTACAACACTCCTTTGTGAAAAGAGTACATGGGTAAACTACCTAAATGCGACAAGTGTCGACGTCATCATACCGAGCGATGTAAAAATGGAAAGTGAGACAACTGTGGCAAAGTGGGGCACTGCAAGGAGACGTGTTGGCATGAGACGAAACGTGGAAAGAGAGGTCAAGGGTGTTATAACTGCGGTGACATGGGGCACTTTAGGAAGGATTGCCCAAGGGAGATTAAACAAGATCGTGAGAAAAATGTCTAACACCGGAGCTAGGGAAGCACGTCAGGATCCAAACATGGCCATCGGTACGTCTCATAGTAGTCAATGTTATGCATCTGTTCTATTTGACATTGTTGTCAAATTTTAGCTTCAGAATATACTTGTTTTAGTAGTAAGTAAGATAGATATCCAGTACTCGATAGATCTAGCTTAAGGGAAGCTTCGACGTGGTAATTGGGATGGATTGGTTGTCGAGCAATCAAGCGGAGATTATTACCCGCACCCCGATGGCAAAAGAAGAAACAATCATGATTCATGGAGGTAAGCAGACTACGCCCCTACAGCTTCCAAATTGCTTGAAGGCACGAAAGTTGTTGCATAATGGATGTGTTGTTTTCTGGGCTCATGTCGTGGACAAGAGAACCAAAGAACCAAAACTTGAAGATACCCCTGTGATAAGGGAATAACCTGAAGTCTTCCCCGAAGACTTGCCAGAATTATCTCCTCAACAACAAGTCAAATTTCGCATCGTTTTGATTCCAGGCGCCGCGCCTGCAGTCAATGCACCTTAGCGACTTACACCTTCAGAGATGCAAGGATTGCCAGTATAACCTTAGTAGTTAATAGAGAAGGAAGTTAACAGACCAAGTTTCCCGTTTTGGGTAACCCCAGTTCTGCTCGTCAAGAAGAAGGGTGATGATTTTCAAATGAGCATCAACTACCAGGAGCCGAACGAGCTAACCAACAAGAGTCGGTAACTTTTGCTAAGGATTAACGAATTATTTATTTAACTAACTGTGAGGATCCAACTACTATTACACGACTGATCGATGATCGAGTGTCATTAGCTGTGAATTCAGGAAGAAAGTATACCGGGGAAATTGTGGGACAATAACTTGTTTTAAACGTACACAAAAATTTTGTTTCCTACACGATGCACAAAACAATTTTACACAAAATACGAAACTTTGAGAACCTAGAAAACATGTACTAACCTTTGTGAACCCAGGTCAAAACTCGTAAAGGTTGTTTAGGAACCACACCTGTTAACTCAAGCAAACCCCATTATCCTGACATATATGCTATTACAGTTAACCAAACGGAAAGTACTCAAATTTCTTTTGTTAAAATCTTCACTTTTGCTTCTAGCAAGTAGATGTTTGCATCTCTACTCCCCTTAATGGTAGTTGCATCGCGTTAATTTTCTTCGCTGAGAGCAAACACACATTTGTTTTGATACTTGGTCATTTCTTCATTTTAGCAAATACTCGTTGTTTCAGTACTCGGAAACTTATAGGTCACACATGCACCATTTGCTACGCATGTGGTTTTGTTTTGAACAAACGCTTCATTGAAATTCAAATATTATTTTGCTAAATCTAATTACTGATTTGTGATTCGACTGACCTGCATTATTGTTATTGTTGGCTCTTTTGTTACCAAGTCAACACACTTTCTTGAGACTTCTTTTCTTTCAAATTACATTCATGGTTTATCTTTGTAACCATGCCGAGATTCCCTTGTTGATACATACGTTTATTGTCAGATTGCGCTGAAACCAAGTTCAATTGCTTGAACTTATCCATTTCGCATATTCAATCTAAGACGCCATATGATGTATTGAGAACATCATATTTAAATATTTTTGCAAAGGTTCTTTTGTTTCGAGTCGTAGTAGACTTGGTTGGTCTACGACTCCACTAAATCGTTTATTGGTTTCGATACCTTGCGGTGATACTTTCACAAAATTGAAGCTTGCGCTAATTTGGTTACGCACCTCATACACGGAGTTAATTGTCTATTTATTTGCTCTAAATTCGTTTTGTTTATCACGATTAAAGCGGTCTCAACACAGTTGTGTTTTAAGGTAATGGTACATAGATTCATTTCATATCACGATGTACCTCCTAACGATTCTTTCATTATCAATCGAATGCCTTGCAGTACTTAATACTTTTTCATCTTCAATCGAAAGCAGTGGCTCTTTGATGTTCCGTATTCAACTGAAAACTCTATGACATTGTGTAAATCAAATCTTCAGATTGGTTCAGTACACTTTCGTTTGATTTCGAACACGGTGAACTTGTTCAGTCGCCACTATTATTGAATTATGTCATCACGACACCTTGTGGTGTCATTACAAATTTGTAGCTTGTGCTAATCATGGCCAACCGTCTCACACAAAACTACACATACTTTTGTTCGACTCGTCATTTAAACATTCCGAATGCAACTACGAACTAAGACAATAATACACCAGATTCGCTTGTGTTCCATTCGGTGTATTTTCGCAATTCAAGAATGTCAACACACTATCTTATCCATGTATTCGTTCGAGAGTTGACAGATCATTTTCATATTCAAGTTGTTGATTTTGGGTTCATATAGCAGATGCTATGGTTCGTAAAAACTCATTTGCAGATTGTGACCGATTGTTTGAAGAATCCATTGGCCAAAACTCCTCTTTTGTGGAACCCCTGTTAACTAAGTTACACTAGACAGCTCGTGTCCTTTGATATCAAATGCTAGAACATATACCTTTTAACCATTGGGTTCTTGTTGTTGAAATATATCCCTGGATTCACCTGTGCTGAATGAGATTTGATTCGGTTTTGTGGTTATCTACCTCGGTATTATTCATATACATACACGCATAATGTAACCCTAAAGAGTTAAGGTAGTACAAATTTCGAGGACAAAATTTTCTTAACAGGGGGAGAATGTGACAACTGTCAAAAATCCAGGTATCCGTACAATTTAATTGACTATGATTAGTGCTTAATGATTGTGTTGAATTACAAATGACTGCTTTCTGATTTCTGTATCATACTTACATGTGCATCACATTACATATTGTCACATCATTTTTACATGCAAACTTTAGTGACATAAACGATGCACAAAGCACGGTTAGCACAGTTAGCGGATAACTCAGAAAATGTTGACGATATTAAGTACATAGACAAACAATGTTTTGAGACCCAGTATGGGCCAGATACAAGGTACTACACTAGTATGGTGTGTAGGGAAGTAAGGACCATAAAACTGCTTCACTAGGTGATAGTTTAAGTGCCGGAAAGTGCCTAAAACCCGCTTAAAGTGCTGAATTCAACATATTTAAGCAAAATTCAGCTTTTTAACAAGCTAGTAATGTGCAAAAATATGACTAAATGATCCTGAATGCTTTCCTAAGTGTCGGGAATTAAAAGTGTCACAAAAGGTAACATAATGAACACTAAACGGAATAGTTTGACACTTTAACGAACCGGTATCTAACCGAACAACCGGACACTACCCGAAACACCAAAATTTTACTAGAAGCATTGTCTTAATGTTTCTGAGCTAGTTATGGGCCCCGAACACCCTAACACACTATATAACATAACATACACTTAAACACTAACCATTACACTTTGGATTTCAACTAGTAACCTAACTTACCATTGGAAACCAACTAACACCCCCCCCCCCCCTTATATTTATGGTCACTTATGTGACCCCACTTACCAAATCTTACAAGATTTTTCTTGACTCTACTAGATATTATGTGATCTCCCTAGATTTGTTAGACATCATGTCTAGTACTAAGGAAGCACATTACACAATGGGTAATCTCTAAACTTGAATATAAGTACGACATGGAAGATCAAAACCTCATTATTTCACACACACAAAAACACACCATCTCCTTCCTTCTCTCTTGCTAATTCACGGCCACCACACACCACCACCACCTCTCCATTTTCACTTCAAATCCTACCATTCCAAGGTGATACAAGGGTGTAAGGAGCTAAGTTAGGAAGCTTGGAGCTTTCGGGAGTTGAAGGACCTTCACCGTTTGCTTTTATCCACTTCATTTCTACACTTGATCATCCCTAGCCTTGAGCTAGTAGTAAGATCTTCTACTCTTCATTTTACATCTATTTCAAGTGGTTAAAAGATGATACAAGATGAATATCATGAAGAACACTAAGAAACTTGAAGATGAAACAAGAACATAAGCATAAAACTATGAGGAATCTTAAAGAAATCATGTTGTTTAGTGATGTTATGATGCTTGATGATTGTTGGTTTGTGTAAATGATGTAAATCATTATATGATCTTGCTAGATCATGATTAAAAACATAATCTAGCAAGATGAGAGGATGAAAATGTTAGAGATTTATAAAGCATCCTCATGAAAGATATGAACTTGAAAGAATATATTGTTTTCTTGAAAAATAATAATCAAAATGGGTTAATAATCATATAGATCTAAAATTTATGAATGGTTTTCCAAAAGAACCAAGCTTGAAATGTGAGTTTTATTAGATCTTGGTTCTTACATAAACAAACACTATTTTTAATGGATAAACAAGTGTAGAAACACTTGTGTAACAAGAAGGTTACATAAAGAAGCATTTTTAGAAAATGTGCTTGGAAGTTGTAAACACCCAACTTCTTTAAAAATGAAGTTTTTAAAGAAGTAAATGCATTTTAAGGGGTAACTAAACCTACTAAACACACTACCAAATTACTACAAGCTTTTATGAAAGTTCAAGTTCATGTTGTTATGTAAGTAGCATTACTTTGGCACTGGGTAAGTGTTAGTTAAATTGTTGATTGTTGTGATGATTTTAAAAAGAAAATGATATGCTTTGATAGCATGGACACCTCCATTTTTAGGGGAAACTATGGCAAAATTTTCTAAAAATATACACACTTAGAAAAATATTTTCTAAACAAATATTTACAAGTGTGTTTTAACTTTGGTTTTCAATATAAACTTTGCCATAGATTTTGTTACAAAAATACAAATATTGGAGGTTGGTTTCTATAAATAAAAATGGACAAATATATATTTAGAATATATATATACATTAAAGACATGATGTGTGTGAATACTTGTATACTTCGTGTATTAACTATATTATTTTAGGGATAAAATAATATAACTTAACAAAATACCAAGAAATTACAATACAAAATATTACCAAAAATCACGAGGAATAAATACACAAGTTACACACATAATATTGTTAGTGCATGCGTCTGTTGACTTCGTCTTGTATCGAGTCTTGTATGTAGATTGATAGATCAGGGCACATTATACGAGGAAATTAGGAGAGTTTACATATGTTTGAGCTAATTTTGTTTGAAGATGTCATGTGATGATTCAAACGAAATTAACTAAAGTAATTTCGTTTGAAATGCATCTTGACACTTTCAAACGAAATCACTCCTCCTATAAATACTGAGTGCTAGTTCATTTGTAACAGTTCCGGTCAGTGTAACGAAGTGCTGCCGAAGTGTCCACAGACTTGTATTTGATCTGAAATCAATATACGGACAGTTTAAAGTGTGAATCTAGCTGAATTGAACTTGATACGTTTGTTTCTGCCACTCGTATTGAGATAAACTCTTCTGATCGACTCGTTCGGGTCTGAAAACGATCCAACAAGTGGTATCAGAGCTCAAGAGGAAGAGTTCATACCAATTCAGCCGCAAATTCTGTTTTTCTACACCTTCTTTCAAAATTAAACAAGTTTTCATGGATAAAATTGGCTAAATCTTTCACAATGTGTGCGTAATTGTGTTTTAACAAACCCTTGATAGTTTCAGAACCAAATTCGACCATTTACTTGATCAATTGGACAAAAATCAGACCGATAGTATGACATCATGCTGATTTCGTTTGAAGAGACTTGCTGATTTCGTTTGAGATTGCATCTTTGATTCTGATTTCGTTTGAAGTTACCAGTTAATTCCGTTTGAATGAGGAATTTCGTTTGAACTAGGTTATCTCGTTTGAAATTGCAATTTCGTTTGAAAGTACATCAGATTCAGCAATTTCGTTTGAACTAGTGTTGTTTCAAACGAAATTAGTCATCTTGTTTGAAAGGCTATTTCGTTTGGAGTGGTATTCCGTTTGAAGCTGCCTGTTTGTGAATATTTGAAAATCAAACCATGGACAACGAGTTTTACAATGCTTTTGCTAGTCCGATATCAATTACGCAGAACACGATGCTTGAAAATGAAACTGGAACAACTTAACAACCGCCTAAGCTTTTGGATATTGATGATTTTAGTGGATGGGCTGAACGATTTGGTAACTGGGTTGAAGCTTATCATTTAGATGCATGGGAACATACGGAAGTTCAATATTTTAGACCAGTTGGTAGCGATCGAGAGAAAATACCAATTAGAGATTTGAGTGCTGAGGAGAAAAAGAAATACAAAGATGAGAAGTTGATGGTTAGTTTGTTACAGCAGGCGATTAAAGAAGACATCTTGATTTTACTTCAACATAATGGAACTGCACATTCGATATGGACATAATTAGAAGCAAAGTTTCTTGGTAGTGATGACATGCTTAAGAACAAAAAGTCATTGATGAAGAAGGAATTTAATTTGTTTCGAGGTTTAAGAAATGAAAGCACCAAGCAGATCATTGAAAGATACTGCAATTTATTGAAAAACATGAACAGATTGAGTATCAGAAAGGATAAAGATGAGTTGATTGAAAAGTTAGCTAATGCGTTGCCACATGATGAGTGGGGCACATATCTTATGATGTTGAAAAACAAACCGGGTTTTAATGATCTAACATTGAGTGATTTTATTAAACAGCTTGAAGCTCAAGAAATGGAGCAACGAAAGATAGCGAGAATGAAGAATTATGATGGAGAGCAAGACATTGGTTTGTACTACAAAAGTGGTGTTAATGACAAAACCAAGTTTTTGCCAAAAGTTGAAACTGCTTACAATACAACGGGATCTTCTGAAAAGCCATCTCAAGGATCAAGTAACAAGACGGGATTTTCTTCATTTCCATCATTTGATCCACACTTTTCTACAACAAAGAGTGGCAAAGTACTTCAATGCAATATTGCTTTAAACCTTGAAAATGATCAGAATTATACTGAGGAAGTTGCTAAAAGCCACATGTCTTTATTGGTAACTGTGCTTGAATCCTATGGAGGTTTAGTTGCAGGAAGGATCGGAAATCCAATGCTAACAAAAGAGGATTACGATCAAATTGATGCTGAGGAGATGGAATTGATGGATATAAAATGGTGCATGGCTAGTGTTTTGAGACGAGCTGAAAAGTTTAAAGAAATTACAGGCAGAGATGATTTTCGCGATGCACATGTTTCAGCTTTAGGATTTGATAAGTCTAAAGTTACTTGTTTTCGATGCAGGGAAAAAGGGCATTTCAAGAGGGAGTGCACAAATCGTGAAGCAAGTGGAGCTCAAAATCCCTTTGGAAACAATGATTACTATCGAAAAGCGTTATATCATCAAGTTGCTCAACAGCCACATCAACAACAGCCACAAACAGCTCATGGTAGGAAAGAGATTGAAGATTCAAAGAGAGCATGTCTTGTTAATCAAGATAAAGGAAATGGTTTTAGTTGGGATAAATACATTCCAAAAGATGGTAAAGTATGTGTGGCAGAACAAGAAGATGAAAATTTGGCAGAAGGTTTCAGTTGGGATGATTATTTCCCAGACAAAGAATTCCTGGCTAAAGGATTTGTTGCTCATGTTATCAATGATTATACTGATGATTATTGGGCAGAAAAAGTCAGAAAATGTTTAAATGGTGAAGTTGAGAAAAAGAAAGTAGTTGCAGAAGAAGTTCAAGTGAAAGTAGTTAAAGAAGTTCCAGCATTTGAAATCAAAACAGATAAAGAGGTAGTTAAAGTTGCTGAGAAGTGTATGAATTGTGATTCTCTGATAATGCAGAATAATGAATTGCTACACAACATAAAAAGACTGAAAGAATCATATGATACTTTGAACAGAGAGATAAATAAGTACAACGAATCAAGCAGTGAACAATCTGTAGCAATGAATACACTCAAAGGAGCTTACATGAGACAGCTTGACGAAGTCAACTACTACACAGAGAAGTGTGCTGAGCTTGAATTGAAGTTGGCAACACAAAGAATTGAAACTGAAAGAGTTAACAATTTATTAAAAAGTTACTCATGTTCTACTTTTGTTGTTGACAGGATTTATCCCATAGTGGAAAAATTGAAGACATTTGAAGAAGAGAAGACTTTGGAAGAGGAAAAGTCTGTGACTAAAGAAGAAGATGAAGGTAATACATCTGGTAAGAAATCAAGTGTGGTTTATAACAAATGTCCGCCTCCTGTTGAAAATGCATATTCTCCGAGAAATGCTAATTCTGAAAGAGTAAAAAAGGCAACGAACTTACAGTGGGAGTCTAAGTCGTCAGATAATTTGCCAGAAAGTATAGATGTCACTTTCACATCATCCGATACTGATCATGAGTCCGAGTTAATAAAAAAAGGTGGTCGATCAGGTGTTGGATAAGGATGAATCAGAGGAGTCATTGTCAGAGTCGAAATCAGAGTCCAAGTCAAAGTCCGACATGTCAAGTCAAAAATCCAAACAGGAATAATGGGTGTATAATAAAGAGTTTTTGCTATCAAAATTTAATTTGAATGATGAACCGGTCAAAGTAGCATATACTTTGATAGATTCTAACAAATTATATTTTGATGAGGTTTTTTCCAATAAGAGGTGTTAAACAGGAAATGATTAAAAAGGTTTTCAAACTAACAGAAATTAATATTTCTGAAATAAAAGATGAAAATCTTTCTGAAAAACCAAGATCTTACACCTCAAGAGTTCAACAACGATTAAACAAGAAAATGGGTTATAGTTCTGGTTATGGTTATCGAAAGAAACCAAACCATAACGGTAATTTCAAAAAGAATGGTTTGGGTTTTACTCCACCAAAAAACTATAAAAATGAGAAAATTTATAAACCTAAAACTGTTTTTGTTTCAGGAACAAGTGCTGAGAAAGAACAGAAGAGTTCATTCTGGAAGCAAACGAACAAAGAATTCCTTGCAAAAAAGCAAGAAGAGATGAAGAAAAATGTTATTCAGAAGAAGACTGAGACAAGAACCTGTTTTCAATGTAAAACAGTTGGTCATATTTCCAGAAATTGTCCAAAGACAATACAGACAAAACAGGGAGTTTCTGGTAAACAAAAAGAAAAAGTTGTTGAGAAAACTGAACTTACAACCAGAAAATTTACAGGTTTTGAAAATTCAACTTTTGAAATTGGTGAATGTTCTAAGAATGTTTTAAAAAGAAAAGAAAATCTGAAAAATCAGAAGTGGGTGGTTAAGGGTTCAGGAAGTAGTTCTAGCGATGAATCTGATTTGTCAAAATCAGAGGAGCTATTTACTGGTGATGAATCTGATTCCACAAAATCAGAGGAGCCAAAAGTTGTTCTGAAAGAAGAGAATTCAGTTCCGACTGTGGATGATGCAAATTTTCCACCACTGCGGGCTGAAAATTTTAAAAAGAAAGTTGGAAAAGTCTAAATCTCAAATCAATTCTATTCTGAAAAGAAAGAATTTGATGTTGAGAAAGTGTTTAATGGGAATGTTAAAAAGATATTTGGTAAAATGGTTGATGGGAAGGTAAAAGGGGTGAAAGAATTTTATGAAACAAAAAGAAGTGTTCAAATCCCTAAAAAAGTTGAGAAAGTTACACCTAAAGCTGGTCAGGCTTGGGTGTCTGTTTTCTTTACTTAAAATCCTGACTTGCCGGAGCTCCCAAGTTGGTAATCGTGGAGCATGAATCGACATCTTTCTTATATTTTTGAAAAAATTGGACACAAGTATGACTTGCCGGAACTCCCAGGTTGGTAAGAGTGGAGTAGGAATCGGCATCTTGAGAATTCAATCTACAAATGGTATTGGTTGGTAAGCCATGTGGTTGAAAAAGAGATTGTGTTTTTAATTGAAGGTTAATCAAGGTCATTAGGTTGAACTTGATTGAACTATTCTTACAAGTGGTAAATCAGGGACATTAAGTTGTATCTGATTTTCCTACAAGTGGTTGAAAAACAATGTGATGAACCAAACCCCTAACCTACAAGAGGTTTATAAAATCAACAAAACTTATTTTCCGGAAAAACCATTTGATTAAAACAAACTTAAGTGTTTTGAAATCACAATGGGAAAATAGTTTGTTGTGAGGGGGAGTTCTGATTGTTTATGCCAAGTGGATGGTGAAGTGAAGCGATTCGATATCAGTTGTCACATTGTTTGTACAGTTTGTTTTCAAATTTTCCTAAAATGTGTTTGCATTTTAAGGGGAGTAAGAAATTTTAGAAAATCCAAAAACATTTGAAAATTTGAAAAAGTCAAAAACATGATAAAATTCAAAAAGAATTTTGTTGTAAAGAAGAGGAAATGATAGTACATCAGTGGACTATCACAACATGCTAAAGAATTGGAAAGTTAAAATGTGATAAACGGTCTCACTGATGATATGCCAGTAGGCTTTTTGCACATTTAGTAGATTGTGACGAGATATAAACCTAAATTCAAACTTGCTTATATCGTGGGGAACATCTCTCGGATATATGGGTAACCCCCGAAATCTTGTTTGAAAGATCCCTCTTTCTGAGATACTAGGTCTTTATGCTCAGTTATATCTGGGGTATTATCCCGGGACTTCTGATAATGCGGAAGCAATGGCCTAGTCCCCGGAGAATACTTTACGCTTGCTTGAAATATAGTTCACCCTCAGCATAAAAAATGATGAAACATTGAAAAATGCTAATCATGTGCTGTTGAAACAAAAGATCCTCTAAAGGGGACAAACCAAAAGTCGAGCCGTCATCTCTCTGCTGAACGGAAGTTCTGACCTGAGCTCTCACGGTTTTCGTAATTTAACCCCTTACAGATATCATCTGTGGTATACTCACCTGTAAGACTGAATATTGGGATCTGGATACGGGAGTATATTCTGAGGTGGGACACATGATAAAGGTTAAGTGCTTAAGACATTAATTTCGTATCTCGAAACAGTTGAACTTTGTGTGAAAATTTAAAGTGGATCAGTATACTGACAATCTAAGTGAATCGTTTAGAACTTAAAATGTTTAAAGCTTAACGGTGTTGGTGATTTGTCTCAAAAACTGATATGATCCTCTTACACAAACTCACAAAAATATTGTCTGTAATTATATTTCTTTATTGCATTTCATTTACATTCAAAAATCCAAAAAGATTTTCAGTGTGTTTTAGCATAAATTTTTGAAAAATTCAAAATGATTTTCGACAACTGATGTTGGAGAGCTTATTTTCAAAATTCCAAGTGCTAAACTTGATGAACAGGTTTTGAAAAAATGTATGAAGAAGTTGTGTTTTAAAAAGATTATTAAAGATTAAATCATTTTTGATCTATACCTGCAAGTGGTTTCTAAATTTGCAAAATTTTAAATTTGTGAAACTTATTTTTGGGTAGAGATTTGTGCAGGTTAGACAGGTTCCGATACCTGAGTTAGATGAGTGCCAGGTTACGATCTAAGAACCTGTGGAAAATGAATTCCAGACTGCGATCCCAGCTTAGCGAAAGGGGGAGTCTGAGGACATCGAGAGGGAGTCTGAAGATAGTAGAGCCAGATTCAGATCCTGAAGATTTCGAGAAAGAGAAAGAGATTGATTGATGATGCTTACAATGGAGAATTTTAAAGAAAGTGTGCAGACTGATAAAGACTGAAGGTTTGACAACCGAAGACTCGACACTGAAGACTCGTCAACATTCGAGGGGGAGTCTGTTAGTGTATGCGTCTGTCGACTTCGTCTTGTATCGAGTCTTGTATGTAGATTGATAGATCAGGGCACATTATACGAGGAAATTAGGAGAGTTTACATATGTTTGAGCTAATTTCGTTTGAAGATGTCATGTGATGATTCAAACGAAATTAACTAAAGTAATTTCGTTTGAAATGCATCTTGACACTTTCAAACGAAATCACTCCTCCTATAAATACTTTGAGTGCTAGTTCATTTGTAACAGTTCCGGTCAGTGTAACGAAGTGCTGCCGAAGTGTCCACAGACTTGTATTTGATCTGAAATCAATATACGGACAGTTTAAAGTGTGAATCTAGCTGAATTGAACTTGATACGTTTGTTTCCGCCACTCGTATTGAGATAAACTCTTCTGATCGACTCGTTCGGGTCTGAAAACGATCCAACAAATATTATGGAACCGAACGATAGAATGTAACTTACAAATATTCCGGAAAATACATTTATGAGTATATTTTTGGTAAATATTATTTTGGATACACAAGAAATGAAAATATGATTTTTATTATTATTACAAAAGTATATCATATTTTCGACAAGGAGAAAATATATTGTTTTTGAGAAGTAAAAATATATTTTCCTAGAGTTTTTAGAAGATGTATGATTTTTGGGAAAAATATACGTTTTCTTGGATAAACTTGAAATACATTTGGGATGAAATAAGTTTATATATATTTTCTAAGTGAGACTTGAAAATATATTGTTTTGGAAATATATATGGGATATTTATTAAGAAAATACGTACACACCGGAATACGACGCCAATACATGGCAAGATATACAAATACAAGAATACGGGTAAACATGTATGAGATACCCCATCCTTGGGAAGGAAATACGAATATGAATACTTGAGAAGTATTGTTACAAAATATTTTTTAACGATTATTCCAAAATCAAAATATAATTTAAAGTTAAAATAATTATTATTTTAACAAGTGATTATAACTTGGAATAATATCAAAGACACTTTAAAACGTAACTCAAAGGCACTAATCAATACTAAGACAAGGCACGACCCGCTCGTCTAACGGACTGTAGTACGCATGTAGGTAGTAGTGCGTTCTAGAGGAAGCTTTGAGTTACATCGGATACAAGGAACGCAAAACTGTGAGTTCATGTCCCCCCTTTTCTCTTACTGTTTTCAGTTTTATAACTTCGGGGGTGAAATACATGTTACATACTGCTTACAAACAATTACCATGGTATGATTAGCTAAGGAAATGTACTGCTAGATCACGTGAATGGGTAGGCCATTAGCTTAAGACCATTAATCCTTGTATAAGGACCGAGGGGCATGAGTGATAGGCCTATTGGGTGTTGCGAGCCCTGTCACACCCCCAAACCCACATGCGGAGTATCACCGCTTGGAGGCGTGACTGACCAGGATCCAGCCACCAATCATATTGAACTATGCAATTAAGTAAATAAACCAAACCCAATATAATTGGTGTTTAAACGAAACCAAACATGTTTAAGTAATCAGCGGAAGCATAGTAATGTTTAAATAACCAAAACATAGTTTAAAGTTCAATTGTTAAGTACGGGACATATCAGTCCATATCCCACAACGACCTCCTCCTCATGCAAGCTCCATAAGCATCTAACGACCTGCAAGGCATGTAATAACGAGTCAACAACAAAGTTGAGCGAGTTCACAATTTGTTGCTTAGTTGTACCAATTTGTTTTGAAAACCACATGTTGTTTCGTAAACCACGAGTTAACCAGTTCCGTTATTTCCCAAACCATATCCATAATCAGTGGGGGCTTCCCCATGTGAACCACTAGACCGTTACCATATCGACAACTGACGAACAATAGTTGTGCCCTACGTCAATGTCTATCATCATTGACAGTTTGCCCAGATCCATTAGTACACGCCCGTCCAAATGGCACGATGTGAGGCTTGTCAACCCTAATAGCGCTATTAACTAATGACCCGCTCGCCATTGGCCCGGCGATTAAGTTGATATAAAAATGAGGGACTTCATGATAGAGTTTTGTCTAGTAAGTTAAGGTTGTTTTCCTACCCAAGGAGGACGAACATACATATTCTACCCAAGGAGAATATGCAGGATTAAGATTGGCATCCTACCCATGGAGGATGGCCGTACATATCCTACTCAAGGAGGATATGTAGGTTCTGTTTCAGTTCTTCACCCCATTCCCAACCACCGGGAATCTCATGCCTTAGAAAGTGTGTGAACTCACCTCGGTTTGCTCGGTTTGATTAACTACTCGCTCACAAATAATTCAATCCAAGCCTATAGTGTTCATACATGCGTAATCAGTTGATACTCACATAGTTCAAGTTAACAGTCATGATCATAACATGTATTTGAGCAACAACTAGCACATAGTATTTAACAGTTATCAAGCTCATGAAAATCCTGCTTCTCATTAACAACAACTAACTAACCCAGTTAACCCTTAACAGACCTAACCGAGTTACTGTGCTTGTTTAACCCTTGACGAAACCCCTTGTTTCGTCATGACTCTCTCTTGACGAAACCCTAAGGTTTCGTCGTTATCACCCTCGGCGAAACCCCCAGGTTTTCGTCGACATCAGTGTTTCGTCCAGATCATAGGTTACGTCGTGTCAACAAATAATCACCCAGAAACCCTAACTGCCGTCAAAACAATTTGTTCGCAAACGTAACCCAATAATTCATCAAATCAAATCAACACATATGATAGTCATTACATGAACTCAAATCCATCAGGTTCATCAATATTCACAACCTAACTCGTTGATCCATAATCTACAACACCCTATTCAAACTAATAATGCAATAGTTCCAACTATAAATCTTGAAACCCTAATCATATCAACGTGCATATATGTTTTCTAATAATCCTTAACCACAAGAGATTACAATCATCATGAATCAATCATCACCAATTTTCATGCAAGGAGAATCATTAGCATCTATAAACCCTAACAAGTATAACACAATAGTCATCAGATTCATCACATATGACAATCATACAAGGTACAAACTGATTTAATCAACAAGTCATATACTAACCGGTTGAGATGAAACACAAGATTTCCTAGAAAGATGATGGTGAGGGGTAGTGGCTGCCGTCGCACAAGAGAGGCTCTAGGGTTTTCGCTTCTGCTAAAAGTGTGACGAGTGAAACCGTTTCACGTAAATATACCCACATTAGCTTACTGGGCCCTTAATGGGCTTCGGCGAAAGGCTGGGCCGGCGAAACCCATGTTTCATCGAGGAGCATATGGCGAAACCCCCTGGTTTCGTCGAGATAGGTTGTGGCGAAACCCCCGGGTTTCGTCGGGCTTAATTGAGGTGAAACAATTTAAGGTTTTTAACCTTTAACAGATTACAAGTTTAACTCACTAAGCACATAAACACATTAATACATTGATCACATACTAGCATGTACAAGTTAGAATGAAACAAGTATTGTATAGAGGAAAGACCTTGAAAACTCGAGTTGTCACATCATCCCCAACTTGAAAGAAATTTCGTCCCGAAATTTAGCACGTAGTCACTGAGGAAGCTAGTTAGGTTTGCGTGGTTTCCTGTTTTTCCTGGGGTGTCACATCATCCCCCTGTTGATTTGGAATTTCGTCCCGAAATTCCGCAGTAGCTTCAGCCTCAGTAGTGGTTGCACTTTTGTCGAACAACTGGGGATATTTGAGTTTCATTTGGTCTTCTCGTTCCCAGGTATACTCTGGGCCACAACGGGAGTTCCAACGAACTCGAACTAGGGGTATTCTGGTACGCTTGAGAACCTTAACGTCTCGGTCTGTAATCTCTACAGGTTCTTCGACGAATCGCAACTGGTCTTCTATAGTGAGCTCCTTAAAAGGAACTATGAGGGTCTCATCTGACAGACATTTCTTCAGATTTGACACGTGAAAAACGTTGTGAACTCCACTGAGTTCTTCAGGCAGATTCAACTTGTAAGCGACTTTACCAATTTTCTCAACGATTTCGAACGGTCCGACGTAACGCGGATTGAGTTTGCCTCGTTTGCCAAAACGAACCACACCTTTCCAAGGTGAGACTTTGAGTAGCACTCGATCACCAACCTGGAACTCGAGTGGTTTCCTACGCTTATCAGCGTAGCTTTTCTGACGGTCGCGAGCTGCCGCCATGCGTTGTCGTCTCTGAGCAATCTTCTCAGTTGTGTCTACCACAAGTTCTGGGCCAGTGATTTGGCTGTCGCCAACCTCTGCCCAACAAAGAGGTGATCGGAATTTACGCCCGTACAATGCCTCAAACGGAGCAGCTTGGATGCTGGTTTGATAACTGTTGTTGTACAAAAACTCCACCAAAGGGAGGTGCTTTTCCCAACCATTGCGAAAATCAATTACACATGCTCGAAGCATGTCTTCAAGGGTTTGGATGGTGCGTTCAGACTGCCCATCCATTTACAGGTGATATGCTGTGCTCATGTCTAGTCGAGAGCCAAAAGACTTGTGCATTGCTTGCCACAGTTCTGAAGTAAAACGTGCATCACGATCGGAAATAATAGAGGTTGGCACTCTGTGCCTCGAAACAACTTCTTTAAGATAAACGTCTGCCAGAGTAGAGAACTTATCCGTTTCCTTGATAGCCAAGAAGTGTGCAGACTTAGTCAATCGATCCATGATCACCCAAATGGTATCATTTCCGCGTTGAGATCTAAGCAGGCCAGTAACGAAATCCATGGAAATTTGCTCCCATTTCTATGTCGGGATCTCTGGTTGTTGGAGTAGGCCTGATAGTTTCTGATACTCGATCTTGACTCTCGCACAAGTTAAACATTTACTGACGTAGTTTGCTATGTTGGCTTTCATGCTAGGCCACCAGTATGTAGTTTTTAAGTCGTGGTACATCTTATCCGAACCAGGATGTACTGAGTAACGAGACTTATGCGCTTCATCCATCACAAGCTCGCGTAAGTTTCCGTAAAGTGGGACCCAAATACGCCCTGTTACGTAATAGGCACCGTCTTCCTTTTGTTCTAACCGTTTCCTTGATCCTCGTAAGGACTCGGCCCTGATGTTCTCTGCTTTCAATGCTTTAACCTGAGCATCTCGTATCTGAGTAGGGAGACTAGATTAGATGGTAAGTTGTAACGCTCGCACGTGTTTTGGTGTAGTATCCTTTAGACTGAGGGCGTCGGCCACAACATTGGCTTTGCCCAGATGGTACTTGATTGCGCATTCGTTATCATTCAAGAGTTCGACCCAACAACGTTGTCTCATGTTTAACTCCTTTTGCTTGAAGATATGCTCGAGACTCCTGTGATCGGTATAAATGGTGCACTTGGTACCGTACAGGTAATGTCTCCATATCTTAAGTGCGAAAACAACTGCTCCTAATTCCAAGTCGTGCGTGGTGTAGTTCCTTTCGTGAACTTTAAGTTGACGTAACGCGTAAGCAATGACCTTGTCACGTTGCATCAACACGCAACCAAGTCCTTGGATGGATGCGTCGCAATAAACCACAAAATCGTCTGTGCCTTCAGGCAATGTGAGGATAGGTGCGCTACAAAGTCTATCCTTTAAGTGCTGAAACGCAGTTTCCTGTGTATCACCCCAATGATAGGTGACACCCTTCCGAGTTAGCGAAGTGAGAGGTTGCGCAATCTTTGAGAAATCTTTGATGAATCTTCTGTAGTAGCCCGCCAAACCCAAGAATTGGCGGATTTCTGTTGGCGTACGGGGTGCAGCCCAATTCTTAATCGAGTCAACCTTGGATAGATCAACATGAATCCCATCCTTGTTTACCACATGGCCTAGGAAATGGACTTCACGAAGCCAGAAGTCACATTTCGAAAACTTAGCATACAGCTGCTCTGTTCGAAGGAGTTCCAAAATAAGTCTAAGGTGATGCTCGTGTTCCTCCTAACTCTTCGAATAGATCAGGATGTCGTCGATGAAAACTATGATAAACTTATCCAGGTAAGGTTTACACACCCTATTCATAAGATCCATGAAGACCGCATGTGCGTTCGTCAATCCAAAAGGCATAACCAGGAACTCGTAATGCCCATAACGAGTCCTGAATGCTGTCTTAGAGATATCCTTGTCTCGGACTATCAGTTGATGGTAGCGTGACCTCAGGTCAATCTTGGAGTAGAAACTCGACCCTTGCAACTGGTCGAATAAGTCATCGATGCGTGGGAGAGGATAACGATTCTTCACAGTCACCTTGTTGAGTTCGCGGTAGTCAATACACATTCTAAAGGTACCGTCTTTCTTCTTCACAAATAACACTGGAGCTCCCCAAGGTGAAGAGATAGGACGTATAAAACCCTTTTCCAAGAGTTCTTGAAGTTGCGTAGAAGGTTCTTCCAATTCTGATGGAGCTAAACGATACGGCGCGCGAGCTATGGGCGCTGCTCCAGGAGCTAGCTCTATTTGAAATTCGACCTGGCGATGAGGCGGTAGACCAGGTAATTCCTCAGGGAACACTTGAGGAAAGTCACGTACGATCGGAATATCTTCTATCTTCTTCTCTTTCTTTGAGGTGTCAGTGACGAGGGCTAAAATAGCAGTGTGGCCCTTTCGCAAACACTTCTGGGCCTTAAGGAAAGAGATGATGCCCACAACAGCACCACTCTTGTCGCCATGAATCATGAGAGGTTCTACACCAGAACGAGGAATACGGACGATTTTCTCCTTGCAAATAATCTCCGCTTGCTGTTGAGACAGCCAGTCCATCCCAATAACGACGTCGAAGCTACCCAAAACTATAGGAATGAGGTCGATGGAGAAGGTCTGACCAACGAGTACAAGATTACAACCCTTAACTATGTGTGTGGCCTCTAAAGTTTTACCATTTGCTAACTCTACGACATGCTTGGTGTTCAAAAGTGTTGGTGTGCGTTTAAGCATTTGACTAACTTTTAAGGACACGTAGCTAGTATCGGCACCCGAATCAAATAAAACAGTAATAAAGAAATCATCCAGAAGAAACTTACCCATCACAACGTTGGGATCGTTCCTTGCATCACCCTGACCCAGCACGAAAACACGTCCCCTGGCACCATTGCCATCATTGTTACCCCCGTTATTGTTCCCGTTCCCCTGATTATTGTTGTTGTTCTGATTCTGGTTCAACTGGGGGTAGTTCCTCTTGATGTGACCTTCAGCACCGCACTGATAGCATCCCCTGTTACCCTGCTGTTGCTGCGGCTGATTCTGTGGAGCTGGTGGCTGTTGTTGACGGTTCTGATTTGCAGGTCGTGCGCCCCTGCAATCCTTTGCTTCATGGCCAAACTTGTTACACCTCAAACAACGACCCTTATTGCACTGCCCACTATGATGCTTGTTACATCGGTTGCACTTGGGGTGGTTTCCCCTGTATCCACCCTGCCCTTGACTACCAGAAGATTGCTGACCAGGACTCTGGTAGTCATCAGTCTTTCGCTGCTGAGACTGAGACTGAGCTGATGTTGAACCCTTGCTTGAGACTCCACCCCATTTGCGCTTGCTGTCGCTGGTGGCATCAGAAGTAGTAGTAGCAGTGGTAGTACCTATACGCTTGGGCAGCTTGTTCTGCTCGACTGCCTGATCAGTGAGACGATGAGCCAAACGAATAACTTGCTGGATAGTGGCGAGGTTTGCTGCAGTGACATGGCTCTGGATCTCTGGCACTAACCCTTTAAGGTACAGCTCGATACGCTTGATAGGAGGATCCACCATAGTAGGACACAAGATAGCCAGCTCGTTCGATCTCTTCGTATACACTTCAATTTCTGACCCCGTCATCTTTAAGTTGAAGAACTCTACTTCCAGTTTGTGGATGTCATCACGATTACAGTACTCTTCTTTGATCAATTCCTTGAAATCGTTCCATGGGGTGGCATTAGCAGCAACCAACCCTAGCATTTGGACCTGAGCGTTCCACCACGTGAGCGCTACACCTTCAAGAGTACCAGTAGCATACTTTACCCTGCGTGCCTCAGGGCATTCACACATCTCGAACACAGACTCGAGCTTCTCAAACCAGTGAAGGAGGCCTACAGCTCCCTCAGTGCCGTTGAAAGTAGTAGGTCGGCAGTCCATAAAAGTTTTGAAAGTACAAACAGGAGGCTGAGCATGTTGACCTATCGTGCGAGTAAGAAGAGACAAGGTTAAGCACAAGTGTTGGTTTACGAGAGTAGGATCTAAAGATCCTGGAGTAGGTTGCTATGGCAGGTTATACCTCCTGCCTGAGCGGCTGCGAGTGCTGCAGTAACTTGTTCATTGATCAAAGCCGTTAGCTGGGCTTGAGTTAGGTTAACACGTCCACTCATGATCTTCACATCAAAGGAAACATGAGTGAGAAAGGTGTCGCGAAAGTGCGATGACAGAAGAGAGTAAGCATATAGGTGTTTCAAACAATAGTTGCTACATTCATCTAAGCATATCATGAACAATGTACTATGTAACTAACAGGTAGGTAATATAACATAAACCATATCACCTAGTATGTTGAGTCTTACACGTGGAGCAAAGCGTCGTTTTGGATCGTTGAGCACTGTACAGGTTATAGTCTGGTATTATCAAAATATTTTCCCCTTTTTAAAACCAAGTTCACTATAACCAATGGCTCTGATACCAATCTGTCACACCCCCAAACCCACATGCGGAGTATCACCGCTTGGAGGCGTGACTGACCAGGATCCAGCCACCAATCATATTGAACTATGCAATTAAGTAAATAAACCAAACCCAATATAATTGGCATTTAAACGAAACCAAACATGTTTAAGTAATCAGTGGAAGCATAGTAATGTTTAAATAACCAAAACATAGTTTAAAGTTCAATTGTTAAGTACGGGACATATCAGTCCATATACCACAACGACCTCCTCCTCATGCAAGCTCCATAAGCATCTAACGACCTGCAAGGGATGTAACAACGAGTCAACAACAAAGTTGAGCGAGTTCACAGTTGGTTGCTTAGTTGTACCAATTTGTTTTGAAAACCACATGTTGTTTCGTAAACCACGAGTTAACCAGTTCCGTTATTTCCCAAACCATATCCATAATCAGTGGGGGCTTCCCCATGTGAACCACTAGACCGTTACCATATCGACAACTGACGAACAATAGTTGTGTCCTACGTCAATGTCTATCATCATTGACAGTTTGCCCAGATCCATTAGTACACGCCCGTCCGAACGGCACGGTGTGAGGCTTGTCAACCCTAATAGCGCTATTAACTAATGACCCGCTCGCCATTGGCCCGGCGATTAAGTCGATATAAAAATGAGGGACTTCATGATAGAGTTTTGTCTAGTAAGTTAAGGTTGTTGTCCTACCCAAGGAGGACGAACGTACGTATCCTACCCAAGGAGAATACGCAGGATTAAGATTGGCATCCTACCCATGGAGGATGGCCGTACATATCCTACTCAAGGAGGATATGTAGGTTCTGTTTCAGTTCTTTACCCCATTCCCAACCACCGGGAATCCCATGCCTTAGAAAGTGTGTGAACTCACCTCGGTTTGCTCGGTTTGATTAACTACTCGCTCACAAATAATTCAATCCAAGCCTATAGTGTTCATACATGCGAAATCAGTTGATACTCACATATTTCAAGTTAACAGTCATGATCATAACATGTATTTGAGCAACAACTAGCACATAGTATTTAACAGTTATACAAGCTCATGCAAATCTTGCTTATCATTAACAACAACTAACTAACCCAGATAACCCTTAACAGACCTAACTGAGTTACTGTGCTTGTTTAACCCTTGACGAAACCCCTTGTTTCGTCATGACTCTCTCTTGACGAAACCCTAAGGTTTCGTCATTATCACCCTCGGCGAAACCCCCAGGTTTTCGTCGACATCAGTGTTTCGTCCAGATCATAGGTTACGTCGTGTCAACAAATAATCACCCAGAAACCCTAACTGCCGTCAAAACAATTTGTTCGCAAACGTAACCCAATCATTCATCAAATCAAATCAACACATATGATAGTCATTACATGAACTCAAATCCATCAGGTTTATCAATATTCACAAACTAACTCGTTGATCCACAATCTACAACACCCTATTCAAACTAATAATGCAATAGTTCCAACTATAAATCTTGAAACCCTAATCATATCAACGTGCATATATGTTTTCTAATAATCCTTAACCACAAGAGATTACAATAATCCTGAATCAATCATCACCAATTTTCATGCAAGGAGAATCATTAGCATCTATAAACCCTAACAAGTATAACACAATAGTCATCAGATTCATCACATATGACAATCATACAAGGTACAAACTAATTTAATCAACTAGTCATATACTAATCGGTTGAGATGAAACACAAGATTTCCTTGAAAGATGATGGTGAGGGGTAGTGGCTGCCGTCGCACAAGAGAGGCTCTAGGGTTTTCGCTTCTGCTAAAAGTGTGACGAGTGAAGCCGTTTCACGTAAATATACCCACATTAGCGTACTGGGCCCTTAATGGGCTTCGGCGAAAGGCTGGGCCGGCGAAACCCATGTTTCATCGAGGAGCATATGGCGAAACCCCCTGGTTTCGTCGAGACAGGTTGTGGCGAAACCCCCGGGTTTCATCGGGCTTAATTGAGGTGAAACAATTTAAGGTTTTTAACCTTTAACAGATTACAAGTTTAACTCACTAAGCACATAAACACATTAACACATTGATCACATACTAGCGTGTACAAGTTAGAATGAAACAAGTATTGTATAGAGGAAAGACCTTGAAAACTCGAGTTGTCACAAGCCCCACCTATGGGCCTGCGAGTTGGCCGCATGTGGTGACTATGTCGTTCCGCCGGAGGGGCCGGTACGAAATACGCATACAGGTTTGAGTGCTTCCTATGCCATGTCACTTACATTAATGTATTAGCTACACATTAATTGATCTGTTTTTCCTTATTGCTTCATACCAGTTTACAAGTACATACATACATACAAAGGTTTTCAAGGATGATTCGTGCACACATACTAAACACATGAACTCGCTCAACTTTTGTTGATGTTTTCAAAACTACATGTATTTCAGGGAACTAGTAAGTGGATCTGGCGGGCGTTGGAAGTTTTTATGCTGCGTTTGAAATAAAGATGTCATCCATGGTCTTTGGGTTTGGTCGGTGTGTCTTATTCCTGAACGAGACACGTCTCCCAACCCTTGGTGCTATTTATTATCTTTCGATGAGTCCTTAGTGAACACATAAACATTTTGGTATGATTGTAAAACTTGAATTTGAAGTCTACGTTTTTAAACAATGTTGTTATGTTTTAAACTTGTTCGATGGATGACAAACCTATGATTTTATCATATAGATGTTGTTATCATTGAATGCAATGATATTAATAAAGTCACACCATAATCACGCTTCCGAAAAAGTCAGGGTGTGACATCAACTTCGAGTGATCGAAGAAGATATTCCCAAGACAGGTTTTCGCACAAGATATGGTCATTATGAGTTTACTGTTATGCCTTTTGGTTTAACTAATGCTCCTGCTGTTTTCATGGACTTGATGAATAGGGTCTGTAAGCCTTATTTGGACAAGTTCATCATTGTATTCATCGATGACATTCTGATCTATTCTAAGACGTGAGCTAATCATGAGCAACATCTCCGTCTTACAATGGAGCTCCTAAAGAAAGAACAACTTTTCGCCAAATTCTTCAAGTGCGAATTCTGGCTTAAGGAAGTTTAATTTTGGGGGCACATCGTTAACGAACAAGGTATACATGTAGATCCTGCCAAAATCAGTGTGATTAAGGATTGGGATACACCTACTAATCCTACCGAGGTTCGTTCATTTCTTGGTCTCACAGGTTATTACCGCCGTTTCATTGAAAACTTCTCCAAAATTGCGGTACCTCTCACAGCTTTAACTCAAAAGAACTAACCTTTTAAGTGGGGATCCAAACAAGAAGAAGCTTTTCAGACCTTGAAACAGAAACTCTGCGATGCACCGATCTTATCTTTACCTGAGGGCAATGATGACTTTGTCGTATATTGTGATGCATCTAATTTAGGTCTTGGCTGCGTTCTCATGCAAAGAAACAAAGTTATAGCCTATGCATCAAGACAGTTAAAGGTACACGAGAAGAACTACACCACTCATGATCTTGAGTTAGGTGCAGTAGTTTTTGCTCTCAAAATCTGGAGACACTACCTGTATGGTACAAAATATGTAGTGTTCACTGACCACAAAAGTCTCCAGCATATTTTCAATCAGAAAGAACTCAACATGAGGCAAAGACGTTGGGTTGAACTTCTAAACAACTACGATTGTGAAATTCGCTACAATCCTGGTAAAGCGAATGGCGTGGCTGACGCATTGAGTCGTAAGGAACGTGTCAAGCTTCACTGTGTTCAGGTTCGATCTGATATTCAAACCCGCATTTCTCAGGCTCAATATACTTGTGTTACACAAGATTTGATGGGTAAGGAATTACCATATCATCTTAAACTTGAGCTTGAACTGAAGGACAATGGATTGTATTATTTCATGGACCGTTTGTGGGTCCCAAGTCAAGACAATCTTCGCACCTTGCTAATGGATGAAGCTCATAAGTCTCGTTATTCTATTCATCCTGGTGCAGATAAAATGTATAAGGATCTTCGAACCCAGTACTGGTGGCTGGGTATGAAGAAAGACATTGCCTTATATGTTTCCAAATGCCTTACTTGTCTTAAGGTTAAGGCAGAACATCAACATCCCTCTGGATTATTGGAGCAACCAGAGATACTGGTTTGGAAATGGGAAAACATTGCTATGGATCTTATTACCAAACTACCACGTACTAATAGAGGTCATGATGCCATTTGGGTAATCGTTGATCGTCTAACCAAGTCAGCATATTTCTTACCGATCCGTGAGGATCTATCTACTGAAAAGCTTGCCAAAATATACGTAGATGAGATTGTATCCTGACATGGTGTTCCTTTGAACATTATATCTGACAGAGATGCTCGATTCTCATCTCACTTTTGGAGAACCATGCAATCTGCCATGGGAACCCAACTTAATTTGAGCACAGCGTATCATCCTCAAACAGATGGTCAGTCTGAAAGAACAATCCAGACACTGGAGGATATGCTTAGAGCTTGTGTGATTGATTTTGGTGGTAGTTGGGATTCGCACCTACCGTTGATCGAATTCTCCTACAACAATAGTTATCACTCTAGCATCAACATGGCTCCTTTCGAAGCTTTATACGGTCGAAAATGTCGTTCACCGGTCTGCTGGAATGAGATAGGTGAAGCTCAGCTTACTGGACCTGAACTCATTCTAGAGACTACAGACAAAGTCAAGAAGATTTGCGATAACCTACAGACAGCTAGAAGCCGTCAAAAGAGTTACGCGGATCGACGACGCGAGCCCTTAGAATTTCAAGTCGGTGATCACGTCCTACTCAAGGTATCCCCTTGGAAAGGTGTTGGATCGTCGTGTGACCCTAACGAGTCAATCAGAAGAGTTTATGATCCATATCAAAGGCGGAATCAATGATATAGACGTGAAACAACTTGATTCTCCTTAATTATCCTTTTATTAATGATTTCAAAGCAATTCTGATCGTTTGACAAACTGGCAGCACCTTGGCTCTGAAATCAAGACTGTTACAAATGACAACCGGCTCAACCTATTTATAGGTGTTGTAATTTCGTACGAAATAGGCACTAACTATTTCGTGCGAAATAGAAATGATCTAATTTCGTACGAAATAGCTTAGTGCTATTTCGTGCGAAATTACACAAACACATACAAACCCTAATTTTGATCCTGCTGAGCACTGGTTTATCCTATCTAGACACAAGACTTTATAAAGACGAAGCTAACAGACATTTATGCACCAACAAAAGGTGTGATTAGATTTGGAAAGAAAGGAAAACTTGCACCACGCTATGTTGGACCATTCAAGATCGTTGAAAGAATCAGAAAAGTAGCCTACAGACTTGAGCTACCTCCTGAACTTGGAAATGTTCATCCAACCATCCATGTGTCCAATCTAAAAAAGTGTTTAGCTGATGAGAACCTCCACATACCACTTGATGAAATTCGTGTTGATGACACAATGCACTTCGTTGAGAAACCTGTGGAAATCATGGACCGTGAGGTCAAAAGGCTCAAACACAAGCGCATACCTATTGTCAAAGTTCGCCGGGAATCTAAACGTGGCCCAGAATTTACTTGGGAATGTGAAGATCAAATGAAGGCGAAATATCCACATCTATTCTCACAAGTTTCCTCTAAATAAATTTCGGGACGAAATTTCCTAAAGTGGGGGAGACTGTGACATCTGTGCTAGTGTAATCCTTCTACAACTTTTAACAATTCAATATCAATAAAACAAAGTGTTTTGGATTCCAATATTTGTTATTTATGTTTTACATTTTGCACGTTTTGATTTTTGATCGATTTTGAACTCTATATTGCTTTCTGGAAAGTTATACGCAAAATGATGCGTAAACGTAATCAGTTTAATGCGATAAACACTCCGGAATATCAACATAAGCTTAACATACCTTAAATAACCTTTATATAACTTAGAAATAAGTTTTAAAGGGTTTGGTATGGCAAAAACAAGTTTATTCGCTCACAGGGACTATTTGTGTCAAACTGCAAAAATCTGCCGTTTCGTATGGCAACGTACATTCTGGAACATGATCATAAGCTAAACATACCATAAATAACCTTAACATAGCTTAGAAATAAGCTTTAAGTGGTTCGGTATGCGAAAATACGCTTATTTGATCAAACAGGGACTAAAAGCATCAAAAACGGCGTAAGTTTGAAATTACGCGCATATCTTACGTTCTGACCACATCCGGACATCCAAAAATTTTTGTAGTCACTAAAATATTTTATTTTAGTGATCGGAATGCAAAAATACCACTCATCGCTTAACTTGGATCGTTTTCGCGTCTGTTCGAATTCCGTCGTAATTCACCGAATAACGTGACCGTACGACCAAACGAACCGACATCCGTGATATTTCCGAGCATATTTTGAGTCCCCTACACTTTTATGACCTTGTAGAGCCTTGAAAATGGCTTAACGGGGGTTAAATATGTCAAATAAGCCTTAATAAGTGTGCAGGGACCAAATGTGTAAATTTTCAAACTATTGCTGATCTGCAGCTAGGTCGTGGGCCGCGAACGCCTAGGCTAATGCCTACGCGGGGCGTGACAGAACCCCCAGCGACAGAAACATGTTTTTCAGCTGCCAGCTTGTTTTTGAGGGACTTTTATGTAATTTTTAATGTTTTGGGCAGCAAGTTAACACCTCTCCAAGCATGTTAGCTGTCCCTAACACATGTATGGCAATGATTTATTCCTTGGAGGCTACATAAACACTTTTAATGATCCTACAAGTTCTCACAAGTATAAATACCCCTTCATTCTTCCTCATTCTTTGCTCATTTCATACTTTGAACTCTAAGTGGAGGATTTCCTACTTTGGGAGCCACCTACCTGAGTTCTCTTAGTCTAATCTTTTAGCCATAGAGCATTATGAGTGTTCTTTCATGGCTTAGTTCTTATTTTCAGCCATTTAGAGCTGAAAGTCAAACAGTTTGACTAACAGTTTGACTTTCGGTTTTGACCATCAATTGGTCAAGTCAAAGTTCAATTGAACTTTGCAACGTGATTGTAATCACGATAGTTATAATCCTTAGCGATTATACCTACTGATTACCTTAGTGGCATGGGATGCACTTCTTTCTCATGGACACTCGGGATTGACTTTTAGTTATGCATGCTAGTTCAACCTTGTATACAAAATTGCCATGTTGGATTTGGGAAATTCTTTTATACTTATGCTATGTATCTAAAACTTGTGTACTCGCCAATGCTTTTTGTGTTGAACTATACTTTTAACATGTTGCAGGTTGATGATGATGATGATCATGATGAATCTAGTAGGGACGACTTAGAAACACACTTTGAAATACTAGATTTGATTATTTTGTTTTGTTAAACTTGTCGTAATGTCTTTTGAATGTTGTAATTTGAATTTCCAATGTTGTATTTTGACAATTTATGTTATACAATGAAATTGGTTTTGAATTAAATATTTTCTCATAGTGTTATGAAGTCTTTGAGCAATCTTATTCGTCTCACTCTGATGTTTCCGCCATCGGTTGGGGTGTGACAATGCTCAACTTAACAATTCAACTAGTAAACGTGATTGTCCGAAGGTATGATCGCAGAAGGACCATACCAACGTCATTACAATCACGTAGTAAAGTTTGGATCGAACTTTACTTTGACCAAAATGGTCAGAAGCTAAAGCCAAACAGAAAGTCAACTATTTGACTTTATCTTCAAAATAACTAAGTAAAATGAAATTGCACTAATGTAAACACTTACCTGGAAGTGTTTGGCAGAAAGATCACTATGAAACGAGTCCTCTTGTCTAGATGATAGCTCCAAGCAAGTTAGAAAGAAGAAAAGAGTGAATGAGCAATGAAAAAAGAAGAATTCATGCCCTTTTTATAGTTGAAGATGATGAAGGAAATCAAGATAAGTGTCCATGATCCTTCTAAGATGTTTGCAGGTGTCCTTAAGGTGGCAAAGACTGAGCAAGGGTGGCCAAAATGCGAGATAGGTGGCATTGTAGCTGGCCTTGGGCTGCAAGCAAAACTGCCTCTAGCAGTCCCTTACGGACCGTAAGGGTTAACGCCTTGCGGTCCGTAAGGACCTTAAACGCGCAGAAATTCAAATAAGCTTAAGGAACATAAGCGGGTAGGCCTTGCGGTCCGTATGCGACCACCAAAACATGAATTTTGAGGATTTTGCACATTTAGTCCTTGGACTTTACATCTTTGGCCATTTGACACTTTTAGTCCCTCTCCTTCCTTGTAGTTGGGATTAGTCGGAGATTCGAGACGTGTTTTAGCTAATGCACAATAATAATTTCTTTTTCTCCTTCCCAGATTCGGGATTAGTTGGAGATTCAAAACATGTTTCAGTTAACGTTCAGTGTAGGTTCTTGCTCCTTCCACATAGTCAGGATTAGTTAGAGGTTTCTCCCTCCTAGTAGACGAGATTAGCTAGAGAATTGGACACGTGTCGTCACATAATTGGACGGAATTTTCGGGGTGTTACACTAATGCCCAAAAAACATAAGGGGTGCATGTGTAAAATGAGATTAAGCAAACTAATTTAAAAAAAAAAACATTTGATTGGTTGATTTGGGTATGGGCCCCACCACTTACCCTCTCCTCTTCTCTTGAATTTCCTACAAAAAAATCGGCAAACTCATGTTGGTGGTGGACATGTCGTGCGGCATGCATGTTTCCGAAGGGGGTTGCCGAAGGCACCCCATATACCCTAATAGATTAAAAGGTGTGAAGACATAGAACCTTTCTATGTAAAGTCAAAGATGGTTGACTGAGATGAAAATAAAGGAATTGTCCTTGTTCATGGATGCAACAAATCCCTTCAAAGGACTTTTCATTAACAAAATAAAAGAATAAAGGATATACCCAAATAAGAGTGTTTTGGCATCAGCAGATCTAGGGGAGATTGTTGGGTTATTTAAGATATGATGTGTGACACCCGGCTTTTCAGGTCGTACCGTACAATTGTAACATGTGTTGTGAATAGGTAAAAGGTTGTATCTGACTGGTTATGATGCTTATATATGGTATTTAATGAGTTGGCAAATTTAAACCTTGGTAAAAATTATGTTGGCAACGGTAAGATAAACGCTTATCACGTAACGGTTAAAATGTGAAACGAACGTCGGTGACCACCCGATCAGTGTTAAAATCCTAAAAATAGTTTGTTATGATTAGAATAGTAATTTTAATCATATTCGTGAGGAAAAATAAATTAAAACGCTAAGAAACTCTATTTTTCGAGTTTAAGCGCGTACCGCGCGATGTAGCGTGTATACCGACAAAATACTGTCAACACAGCCTGTTAAGGCAACTGAAAATCATTTTAGTAATAAATTGATGAGTTTATCACAATAGAATGATAAAAATAAATAAAAACTCTTAAACCCTATTTTTGTGATTTTAAGCGCGTACCGCGCAGCACAGCGCGCATACTGCCAAATACCGGCAACGTAGCCAGTCCAGGAAAACAAAATATTGTTCAATAATATTTTGATGAGTTTATTTTTATAGAGTGTTAAAAATAATTTAAAACGCACTAAAACGGGATTAAAACGCTAGATAAAATACCCGGTAATCAGTAAAATACCAGTTTAAAGCCTATATTATGTATATATATGTATATATGCGTAGGTGTGGGTGTGTGTATGAGAGAGGAGAACTTGTTGCAGCCATGCATGGTATTTTACTTTCTCTCTCTTCCATTTATTGGCTATCTTGAGAGGTGGTGATGATGATGCTTCACCTAAATACTCTACATACTTACATTGTCCAAGAAATTCATTTCAAAAACACATTAACTCTCTATCTCTCCTAAAATCAGCCGAGCACCCCCTCTAACATATCAATTTCGAAATTTTTTTAACTTGTTCATGAAGATCAAAGTTCATTCCAAGAAGGTTTCAAGGTGTTTTGAGTATCCGAAAGTGTTTTCTTGGTGAAACAAGCTTCTAACCATCAAGAATCTTGTTAAAACCCACTAAAAACTTGAAAGGTATAAACTTATTTTAAAAATCACATACTTGATTTTTAGTAATGATAGAGATGTTAGATGGTTTCTCTTGAACTTGGAATGAATCACAAACTTGAATCAAACAAAGAATGAGATTTTAATCAAAATAAAAATGAGTGTGTATATGTGTATGCATATGGCCGATTGTGTGTGTATATATGTGTGCAATTTGTATTTTGATTTTTGATGAAAATATCTTTGATTGATTTGAGTTGAATCTTGAAAGATAGGTACATGCATGTGTTAGAAAGATATCATACAAGAAGGTTTTAAAAGAGGTCATGTGATTGATGATGAATATGATGAAAAGTGAACTTTTGGAAGTTCATATATGTGTATATGTGTGCCGTATGTATATGTATATATGTATGCATGTATGTAAGTTTTGTCACATGTACTTTAATGAAGAAATGTTTGCATGAAAATTATTTGGTGATAGTGAAATGGATATGTTTGATTCATATGAACATGACATAAGTATGGTCTTTTGATGCATATTAAGATCATGTTAGATGATAATGTTATGATATGAGAATATTAGATGCATATACTTAGACATGCATGATGAGATGTGATCTTAAAAAGGGTGATTTGAGTATGATTTAGTAAAAATCAGTTATGAGCAGATTATAAACACTAAAATGAAGTTATTTTAAAGTTTTTAGTGACTTATAACTTTGTCATAATGTTTGTTAGCTTTGCATGTTGTACATGCTGCATTAAAAGTTGTAAAATACGTGAAACCGCATGATTTATGTGACTTATACAAAAACTGCACTAATCTGATTATAACCACTATTTTAATCAGTAAATAACATGTATTGTGTTAAAATATCAAGTCGTTTCGAGTTGGGATGATTATAGTAACGTTTAACGCAAAACTATGCGTTAAAACGGTAAAAAATCGGCTTTTCGAGTGATTTTTATAAAACTGATTTAGATCAGTAAGTAAACTGATATTTTTAGTTTAAAAATAATTATTTTAACTAATTTTAAGTTTACTTGGTGTTTGGTTGGTCATACGTGACTTCCGACGCCCGAAACCGTTACCGAATCGCTAAAATACGCATTTTTCAATATACACTAGTATAGATAAAATACGCATTATGTGTTAAAATGTGTTATGTGATTTAAACACGAGAATGTGAAAATATGTTAAGTTTTTAACATGATATTAGAAATCTAGCTTACGCATGTATGCTTGTACGTTTTGTGCGGTAGAAACGGTAAAAACTGCGTTAAACGTGAAACTTGATTGTCGAGCATGAAATTTCAACATATAAGATATTTTATGTATATTTGCTTTAAAAATGACAAAATAGATACGTTAACAAGATTTCGCGTGTTTTGATGTTAAATTATGTGAACGTTTATGTATATATATTACGACGCGCAAATCGTAGATATATTGCGTATAAACGGGAGAGTTAACGGATTTACACAATAATGGTTACCAATAAAATTGTTCAAGTCGCAAAATCATAAATATATATATATATATATATATATATTAACATGCCAACATAATAAAAAATGATAACTTTTCGAGAAAATCTCAAAGTTATGTGATAGTTCTAAGAAACGGAGAAACTTAGGATTTTTGTGTTATGAATGTTGATTTAAAATTGTTCCTATATATATATAATAGGACGTGTAGAAATCAATCTATGGGATTACGCTATTTAAAATACGCACCCAAAGGTGAGTGTCACTAAACCCCACTTTTTACTGCTTTATATATATTTTGGGGGTAGAACACGCCAATAAAAGGGTTTAATAATGTTTTCAGAATAAAACATGCCTTTTTTATATAAATTATATATTTTCGTTGAAAATATATGGATTTGTGAAAATATATGTCTCGGGGATGAAACGGTTTTTGTTAAATATATTTGTTTCGGGAGGAAACGGGATTGGTACGGTGTTTCCAAGGCGAAACAGACCATAAAGTTGGGACGGATGCCGGCCTGGGTCTCGAGTGATGGAGATTCAGGGAATTTGTACAACTTCGTATATTAAATTGTCATATTAGTAGGATATATATATTGTACGTGAGGCAGACATCATATTGTTCTCGAAGAGGACCCTGCGCCCTTGATGTCGTTTAATCATTTAAGTATTGCACGTGAGGAATTGTTGGTAGATCTATCGGGTTGACAACCCCGTCGTTACCGGTCGCCCCGTGTCAAGTCAAACGACGAATTAATATTATGTTTATTGTCTAGCTTTGATTATCCCTGCATGGTTAATATATAGTTCGTATCGTCTAGCAAACATACGAGTCTGAAAATTGACGCAATAATTTAATATACAAAACCTGGGTAATAACTATATTATCGGGTTCTTGAACTGCGACGGATGACCCATGGATTTTATTAAGGAAGTAAAATGGACTTTCTAAAAATTATATGGATGTTTTCAAATAAACACATAATCAGAAAGTTTTCCTTTGGAATGAATTGTTTGTATGTGAATATGTGAACTCACCTTCCTTTGTGTTGACACTTGATTTTAACGTGTTCTACAGGTACTTAGGTTCGGCTTCGGGAATTATGGCATATCTTGTGGTTGTTGATGCATGTTTTGTTACTTAATAATGTTGGACTAACTTTTAAAACTTTCTGGGACGAATGTAATAAGATCCATGAGGATCATAAGCAACTTAACTATGTCGTGGTTGTGTCATGTTTTGAAACGTAATGTTTAAAACTTATGTTTTAAATAAGATAATATGTCCAAAAATTTAATGCATCGATCATCAAGATATAAATGGGCACCAACTTCCGTCTCCACTACGTTTTATATTCCGTTGCGACGTTTTTGGGGTGTGACATGCTGATGATGAAAGCCAAAACCCAAAGGATCCACCATCCTTGCCTGAATATGTTAAAATACAATCTTCAAGTCCAGCAGTTTCTCTCCCCTTGAAAGCTTCACAAAACAGTTGCCCCAACTCCTTTTTCATTAAACTACTGCCTTCAAGAAAAAGAGAACAAGTGCTGATTATCAAAAGAGCTGGGCAACTAGTCAACAGGCAAGTCAACCAAAGTCAAAGGCTGAAGACCCAAAGACCAGCCAACAAGTCAAAGGCAGAAGTTTTGGATTTCCAGAAGAGTTGGGTCACAACCAGCTGTTTTGAGAAATCCAGCAGTTCACTATATTTTCTAATGATCCATCAGTTCAATGAAGCAGTGTAACAATCTTAGTAGTTTCACAACTGCTGGCAGTTACATCATCTAATGAAGCTGTTAAAGGTCGTTTTCATGATGGCGTCACCAGCCGTTCACACCTCTGATATATAGTTTTGAGTATCTTTGTAATTAGTTAACACTAAGAGTCGAGTGCATAAAAACTTAGTGGGAGTGTGATCACTTGGTGGAGGGGGGGGGGGGTACTTTGTACTTGTATTGATTGTATTACATATTGAATTCATAGTGAATCATTTGCAATCATTCCATGTTCATATGTGACTGTTTGATGTGTTTAGATATTACTGTTTGATTGAATTTCCAATTTAATTAACTGTTTTACCAAAAAAAAAAACACACACACACACTCAGATGTTGGAGACGATGGAACGGTCATATGACCGTTAGGGTATAAAAAATTTATTTTATTTTAAAAATCTATAAATATCACATAACTTTTTAATTTTTCTACCGAAAAAATACATTTTCTCTACTACTTTCCTATAAAAAAATCACATTCTCCACTGTTCATGGATTCCAAAAATTGAAGATTTGGTTCAAGTAAAAAAGGCTCTAGATCGAGAGGCGGTTTTAGCCAAAATCGACCGAGACAACTGATATAATATCGATCTTTGAACAACAACAGTTTTATATTTCGTATCCTCGAGTACCAACCATGTCTACTCAAATTGTACTTGGTCACTACAATTATTCCCTACTAGATCAAGAAACATTTGACCCGTCCCCCCCCCCCCCCCTCCAAACCCATCTATTCCTTACCCCACATAGTACCGAAGATCGATCACTCTCAGTTTATGATCACGAAGACGATGAAGAAACAGAAGTTGAAGAACAAGAAGATGAGCCGCAAGAAGTTGAAGAAAATAATGTACCCGTATAAAAAGGAAAATTTACCTCACGGGCGGAACGATAAGAGTGGACCAACAAGTAAGAAGTTGATTTGTGCAAGGTTTGGTGTCATATTTTCGAAGACCTGGAAGTCAGAAATCAACAAAAAAAATAATGCGAGTTTTGAAACCGAGTGCGTGATCGTTACAACAAACTAGTTGGTGGAAGCACATACTAAATTCAAAATGGACCCTTTAAAATACGCAAATGAGTTCAAGAGATTTAAATATAATCAAATAAAAGATTTAACATTAGGGGTTGAGTTATAGTACAAAGGGGTTTAAAAATAAGAATGGTAAGAAGCTACTATAAAGTGACAAGTGTTTCTTGATTCAAATGAGAAGATAATTTTGTACAAGAGAAAAAAAAGAATATGCACATGCAAGACACATGCCTAGAAACATGCACATGCAAGTCATATGTTATCCCCCTCCCCCCATTTTTTAAACGTCCGTAACTTTTTAAAAAATCGAAAACCAAGTTGCGTATTACACAATGGACATAACGTAAAACACAATGAGTATCAAACTAAAACACAATGGAAAGTAGACCAAAAACACAATCAGCAGATAAAAGACACATTGGACAGTAGATTAAAACACAATGGACATAACGTCAAACACAATGAGTATGAAACTAAAAACACAATGGAAGGTAGACTAAAAACACAATTGTTGACAACAAATAAAAGACACAATTGATGACAATAGATAAAAGACACAATGGACAGTAGACTTAAAACCTAACGGACAACAGACTAAAAACATAATGAACACATGAAAACACAATTAACAACATATTAAACACAATGGACAAAAAACAAAAACACAATTGAGAACAAATTAAAACACAATGACTAGAACCTATAACACAATGTGTAGAAAGCCCACCTATATGAAAAACACAATAATCGAACCAATAACACAATATATAGAAAACTCAAATATAACACCATCTTCATTGTGTTATAGATTCTTATAAAAACGCAATGGACAGCACCAAAATTAACATTGTGTTATAAGTTTTGATAATAACACAATGTATGGAAACCCTAATAAAAACTTAATGACTAAAACTCAGTTGAAAGACATAATGACCAGAACCTTTAACTAAATACAAAAGAAAACCCAGTAAAAATGAAATTTTTTATTTTATTTTTATATAGTAATATCATACTCATATTAAAAATAAAAAAATGCTCGTTATTATGGTGATTTTTTTTAAATAAATGTCGTATGAAAAAGTTATGAACGTTTTAAATTGATATAGGTAATTGATATGTGTTTTGCATGTATAAAAGGAAAATCAATAGATATAACATTTCCTTTTATCTCTTTCACTATTTTCTTTACACAAAAACTAATCTTACCATTTTTATTTATTTTGGCCTTGTAAAGCATAATATAGTCATCTCAGTAACTGGTGAAATATTACTACATAATTATTATGGAGTAAAAAGCAAAAGAGAAAGTTAACATCTTGAATAACAATAAGAAATAAATAAATAAACATAAACATCTTAGAATAAAATAAGGGTCTCTAAACTTGAAGCTGGAACCCTCACGTGTTGTCACGTTCAAGACGAAAGCATAAAACTTACTAAAAAGCTAAGAAAAAAGAAATTAGTATTACACACAAGATCATCTCATTAAGTACTCAAATCGAGTTGAGCTCACAAACTTTTATGTAGGTTCATTTAATAAACGAGCTCGACTACAAGCTTCACATATTGAGCTAGAGCCGGCTTGCGAGTTTAAATAAGCTTATATATATATAAAAGCTCACGAGCCGAGCTAGGCTATAGAAATAGAGTTCTAAACGAGCCAAATTCAAGTTTGAACCTGAAAAACTATTAATAAACCGAGCTTTATTTAAACTTGCATTATTAGATACTTCTCTAAATCATGCTTAAAGATGAAAACTTATGTATTAGAAAAATATTTAGTTATGTAAGCATAGAGAAAATATGTGAAACCATGACCATAGTTTTTTTCCCTAATACACAAGTTTTTGAGAAAACATATGAAATTCTTCTGAAACTTACAAAACTACATATTTCTTTAATACATGAGTTTTTTTCTAATTTGGAAAACTATCTAATTTTGATAAAGAGTTAATTGTCCGGATAGTCCCTCTGATTTACAACTTTTTCACCTTTAGTTCCCTTTTTTTTAAAATAGCATGTCACTTTGGTTTAACAAACTGTTACTCGATAGTCCCTGTAATGGATGGGCGTTAAATAATTCAGTTAAGTGAGTGTAAAATCACAAAAATACCCTATTAAAAACAAAATAAAATAGCAACCCCCCCCCCCCTTCTTCTCTATCAGAGACACATCTCTCTCTCTCTCTCTCTCTCTACTCTCTCTCTCTCTCTCATTTAAAACGCCACAACCACCTCCACCACCGTCATCACCACTCAGCCACCACTGCCACTATCACCACTGCCACAACCACCCTCCGCCACAACCACCACTGCCGCCATCATCATGAAGTTACAAATCACATCCTCTGTTTCTCTCTCTACTCTCTCTCTCTCTACTTTCTCTATCTAGATTTTTGCAATTCTGAAGCATTTATTTCGCTCGTTGCAATTTTGAGTTGAAAATCTTCAAGGTAATTCAAAGTTTTTTCAAATTTTTAGATTTTTTCTAGGGTTTTGAGTTGTTTGAGATGCGTTTTTTTATCGGGTGAAAGTTTGATGAAACTGGAATTGGAAAACTTGTAGTGGAACTATGGAACGAGATTTCATGGGTTTGAATTCGAAAGATTCGGTTGTGGTGAAAGAAGAAGCTGTTGAAGTTTGTAAGGAATCAAGTGCAATTTTGTTCAATTTTGTTCAGTTTTTAACTTAATTAGAACTGATTTTGTTCAATTTTGTTCGTATTTGTTCAGTTTTTAACCTAATCAGAACTTATCTAGTGAATTATGTGACAATTTAAAATCCGGAATATGTAGTTTGAAGAAGTTTGGATAAAAAATCTAGAGAGCGGAAGTAGAAAGAGTAGAGCGAGAAACAGAGTATGTGATTTATAACTTCATGATGATAGCGGCGGTGGTGGTTTGCGGCGGAGGGTGGTTGTGGCAGTGATGATAGTGGTGGTGGCTGAGTGGTGATGGCGGTGGTGGAGGTGGTTGTGGCTTTTAAAGGAGAGAGAGTAGAGAGAGAGAGAGAGATGTGTCTATGATAAAGAAGAAAGGGGTGGGGTGAGGGTGGGGTTGTTATTTTATTTTGTTTTTTAATAGGGTATTTTTGTAATTTTACACCCACTTAACTGAATTATTTAACGTCCATCCATTACAAGGACTATACGAGTAACAGTTTGTTAAACCACAGGGATTATACATGTTATTTTGAAAAAGGTGAAGACTAAAGGTGAAAAAATAGCAAACCGCATGACTATCCGAAGTTCCAAACAATTAACTCTTTGATAAAGATATAAAAAGCTGCTATGATCTGAAATGGTATGAAGTATTTCAATGACTTAAAAATGAAATCTATCAATTCGAGCACAAATCGGCCATTGCCTACAGACAGCTCTCGCTCCTCTCCTACAACAAATTCTAAGCCCGATGAAATGCTATACTATGTTCTTTTGGCAGTTTTGAGTTCCAAAAGCAAAATCACAAACTTCTTTTAACGAAAATAGAGATTGTACTATTTCAAGATCCGTAAGAGGTCTAAACTGCAAATACACAAGACTTGAAATATAAAATAACTATGAATCCAAACAAGAAATCCTGAGAATTCAAAAGTACGGTAGTCGAGATTACAACCACAAACACAACATAACTAGAACAAGCACCAACTTATCAAGCCTCATCATACTCCTCTTCCTCCTCGTACTCACCCTCCTCGTCTGCAGTTGCATCTTGATACTGCTGATACTCCGACACCAGATCGTTCATGTTGCTCTCAGCTTCAGTGAACTCCATCTCGTCCATACCCTCACCTGTGTACCAATGCAAGAAAGCCTTCCTTCTGAACATAGCAGTGAACTGCTCACTCACGCGCCTGAACATTTCTTGGATGGAGGTCGAGTTACCAATGAAAGTCGATGCCATCTTCAAACCGGTAGGTGGGATGTCACAAACAGTCGACTTCACATTGTTTGGGATCCACTCCACAAAGTATGAAGAGTTTTTGTTTTGGACATTGAGCATCTGCTCATCGACTTCCTTGGTGCTCATCTTACCACGGTAAATGGCAGATGCGGTTAGGTAACGCCCATGTCTTGGGTCAGCAGCACACATCATGTTCTTGGCATCCCACATTTGTTGGGTGAGTTCAGGGACAGTTAGGGCACGGTATTGTTGCGAGCCACGTGAGGTGAGAGGAGCAAAACCGACCATGAAAAAGTGGAGACGCGGGAATGGGATAAGATTGACTGCAAGCTTCCTTAGATCGGAATTCAACTGTCCTGGAAACCTTAGACAGCATGTGACTCCAGACATTGTTGCAGAAATCAAATGGTTAAGATCACCAACTGCCATATAAAATTCACAATCATCAGAATCAAATAATATAAACATAGAACACACATAATAGATCAGAATGGTTCTAAGAACTTACAGCTAGGGGTTGTGAGCTTGAGAGTCCTAAAGCAAATATCGTACAAAGCCTCGTTATCAAGAACCATACATTCATCAGCATTCTCAACAAGCTGATGGACCGACAACGTGGCGTTGTAAGGCTCAACAACAGTATCAGACACCTTGGGTGAAGGGAACACAGAGAAAGTCATCATCATTCTATCAGGATACTCTTCTCTGATCTTTGAGATCAACAGAGTTCCCATACCAGACCCTGTGCCGCCACCAAGAGAGTGGCACACCTGAAAACCTGCATAAACAAATATAAATACAAAACCTTAAGAACCAACACAGAAAGTAGATCTAGAATTTCTAACCTAACAATGACAGATACAGACTGTAATAAACTAACTGATGCAATAACCACAATTTACTTCACATGCCATCTAATGAAAACCAATCAACAGTTTGCAGATCAAAAAAAAATATTCAAATCTGGACTGTTAGTCAACTGCATATACTCTACAATCAGTATTTCATATATGAAAAATGCAATAACAGCATTTCTACCAAAAGAATTCAAAAACAAATTAACTAATAAAACAACTATCACTTGCTTCACGTGTGCTCTAGTGAAAAATAAATAAACGGTTTGCAGATCTACAATATTATTCAAAATAAAACAAATCTAGACGGTCTCGTGACTTGGACATAATCTACAATCAATAATCAATACACAAAAGATGCAGATCTAGCATTTCTACCACAACATTTCAAAACAGAACAGTACAAACTAGCTAATGCAATAACCATCACTTGTTTCACATGCGTTCTGTAAAAAATCAATAAACGGTTACAGATCTACAGAACAAATCTTACTAAAACTCACATATATACCTAAAAAACAAACAACCAAATGTAAACATAACCGTCAACGCAATATAAAACTCAGATCTGTTAGTTCTAACACTATTCTAAACCAAATCATGACACAATAGATGTGAATACATACCCTGTAAGCAATCACAGTTCTCAGCCTCCTTCCTAACAACATCCAGAACCGAATCAATCAACTCCGCGCCTTCGGTATAGTGTCCTTTCGCCCAATTGTTACCAGCACCAGACTGACCAAACACAAAGTTATCAGGCCTGAAGATCTGACCGTAGGCGCCAGATCTGATACTGTCCATCGTTCCAGGCTCCAGATCCATCAGCACAGCGCGTGGAACAAACCTTCCGCCGCTGGCCTCGTTGTAGTAGACGTTGATCCTCTCCAACTGCAGTTCAGAGTCACCGGTGTACTTTCCGGTGACATCGATGCCGTGTTCCGCACACACAACCTCCCAAAACTTTGCTCCGATCTGGTTTCCGCATTGGCCTCCTTGAATGTGAAGAATCTCTCTCATTTTCACAGGCTGTTGTAGAAGAATCGAGAGAGCGTGAGAGAGAGATTAGGGTTTCAGATAAATGAGCGAGGGCTCAGATATATAGCGTTTTCTAAAGATATTTTAATAACTTTTCCAGAGCTAAAATGACTCAATACAGGAATTGTTTGCTTCCTATAGCGTAACGTGCAGGTGGTTTTTGTGTCAATATTTTGGATTTAGTGTTTTTTAATCTGGAAAGTGGTTTTGTGTGTTCAAAGTTTACGGAAAATATTTTAATATTTTTTCAGAGCTAAAATAACTGGGTACAGGATTTGTTTTGTTAGTATTGCGTGATGTACAAGTGGTTTTTGGGACTATGGTTTGGGTTTAGTGTTTTTTAATCTAGGAAAGGGTTTTGTGTTTAAGGGGCTCCAGAAAAGTTTTGGATTTGAATTTGAATTTCGATCTGGGGGTACATGAAATAATGGACGATTGAGATTTGTTGCAACTGGTATAGATCGACGGTTGTAGGAATAGTTTGTTTTTTAAGTTTTGTGATTTCAACTGGGTGGGAAACAGAAAAGGTGTTATAAAAGGAGTCGTTTTCTAGTACGGCAAAAATTTTGAAAATTAAGATTTTAATTTAACAAGAGTAAAATGCTGAAATGATGTCGGACAATAGCTATTTTTGTCACTTTAGTTTAAAAATGAAACCTTTTATATTTGGTTTTTGAGATTTCATTTTTATTGTTGTTTCTATCCAAATCACTAACTCAGTTAAAATGTATCATTAGCTCATGGACAATTTAGCAATTCCCAAACCCCAGGTACGATTTTGGCAGTTTATCTATTTATTATTTAATTTTTAAAATTTTTTTAAATAAAAAACAAAAAAAATTATAATATATAAGGGTGAGTTAACATACAATATTCTTTAACGTACGATACGTACGAGATGAAATTACGCACATTATAAAACTCAAAACACTAATCACGTATGTTGAAAAACCATAAATCACGCATGTTGAAAACCGTAATCATGCATGAACATAATCACGCATGTACAAAATCAGAAATCACGCATGGGATAAAAATCTAATCATGCATGTTATAAACCTAATTACGCATGTTATAATTTCATCTCGTATGTGAAGAGATATTGTATTTTACACTTCACATTTATCTTTAAAATAAAAATAATGAATTAGCCATAATATATATGCTCATACACACATTTATAATTTTATATATATACACACATTGGTGAAGCTTTATTCAGGACGGGGTAGCCCGGCTCCCACCGATTTTTTCGCTCGTAGTGATATTTTTACCAAAATTTTCTGAATTTTTTATTTGTAGTGTAAAATATTGCATTTTTAAGAGTCCGGTCCCCACCGATTTTTCGTTCGTAGTGATATTAACCCATTATAAATTACCAACATTGTGGTGCATAGTTAAGTTGTATTCTTTGTTTAGTGAGTTTAAAAAATATATATATATATAATTACACTTTTAACCAAAAACTACTTTGGTTTTTTACTTTTAACCCAAAAGCTTTATATCTTTGCCAATTTAACCTCACAATTTTTTTTCTTTCAACTTTGGTACCCTACACTTTTCATAATTCGCAAAATGTTTTTTTATGTTTTGTTTCTAAATTTTGCAAGTTAACACAACGCAACGTTTGTGTGTGGTTCAACGTTTTTACGTTTTATTTTACGCTCCATTCTAAATTTTGCGAGTTAATATTACGCAACGTGCGTGTATGGTTCAACGTGTTTTATGGCCGTCTATTTTTTCCCGTTTGATAGGTTCATCGCGACGCACTGGTCCTAATCGACTCACTTATTATTTTCTATGTTTTATATTTTGGTCTAATTTGTTCGCATTAACACGTCGCAACTTCAGTGTTGATGGTCGTTGGCGGTGTTGTGGCATTGGTGCTATTTGTCATGGTTTTACGCCCGCAACGCGGAAGGGTTTAATACTAGTTATTATTATTATCTAAAGGTAAAAAAAGAAAAATAAAAATAAGTGTGTAAATATATACATCTTATGTATGATTATTTTTATTTTTTTGATTTAAATATAAAAATAAAATTTATAAAATTAAAAAACAAATGAATAAATGGGAAAGTGTCAAAATCGTCCCCGAGATTTGAGAATTGCCAAAATCGTCTATGGGAGTTAATGATACATTTTAACTGAGTTAGTGATTTGGATAGAAATGACAACAAAAATGAACCTAGGGATCCAGATACAAAAAGTTTAATTTTTGGACTTAAGTTGCAAAAGTAACATAAACTGAGTAACCATATTTGCATTTTAGTATTTTAATAATAACTCGTAAAATTACACATGCTAGTTGGGTTTTGAGTTCGTTAGGGTTTGATATAGTACTGACATGCAGTATAGCATATAACATCTGAAAGAAATACATACACATGTTTACATCAATCCAAAACCAAAAACATAAGTCAATATTAGATGGTGTCTTTGGGGCGGGTTATACGATAGAAAAAATCAACCTTTTCAAAACCTAAAAATAGTGTTAAAAACGTAATTAAAAAATAAGAAACGGAGCCTAATTATTGTCATACCTTGACCCGCAACGGATATAGTACGGGACATGAGGATTGTTCATAGCTTATGACACTATTATAAAGTTTAATTATTTAAAGCATCCAAATTAAATTGTCACACATAATTATAGAAATATCCAACAAAAATTTTAACAATATACAAAAGATAAAGATCATAAACAATTGTTCATTTTTATTACTAAGTGTAACACCCCGAAAAGGGTTTAGTAATCAAACCACATTAATACTAAAAGACGGGTAAAGTACCGTTAATGGTAAAATTAACCCGGTGAATATTAGGATTTTAAATAAATAAACCTAATATTAAATAAAAGTTGAACAAAGGCTTTTGAGGAAATAAAGTTTATAAAAGACCCGAGTTAACGGGACTTAAAATAAACTGAGTCGTAATTTCCCCGAACCCACTAAGTTAACTAGGAATGTTTAACCTAGTTAATAAGTGGGAATATTGTTAGAATAAGTAGGTTGTGGCCTACTTAATAACTAACCAAACAAGAGGGGCCAAATTTAAATAACTTGAAAGTTAAGTTATAAAAGTAAAATTAAAACAAAACACACACTTAGTGTGTGTGTTCTGTGTTCGATCAGGAAGCTCCCATGGAGCAAAACCCTAACTTTCATCAAAACCATCAAATTGAAGGTTAAACGAAGCTTAAATTCATAATTGAACATGAATTGATGATAACCCAAGCTAGGGGATCATAATGTATGTAAAATTTTGATGATTTGTGAAGTTATGAAATTTGATGAATATCATAATCCGCGAATTATGGATGAATTATAGAAGTTATGGTTAAATTATGATGTATACTTACTTAGGAACTAAACCCTGTTTTGGTCAAAAATTACCGAAGCAATTAAGTGATCAAATTAGTTAAGTGAGGTAGTGTGCTAGAAGTGTTCGAAAAATATATGCTGATTAAGTTGTTAACAAAAACAGTTTTCCGGATACGGCTTAGGATATCGAGCTGTATCTATGATCAAACAATGAGCAAAAAGGTAAAGGGTGACACGAGATGTACGAGGAAAGCCCTTGATCAATCTAGATCGCCGGCACAAAACCTCGGGAGCTGACAATCGCAACTGCCTTGTTCTTCTTATTACTTGAATAACCAGGATACAAAGCAGGATAATGCTCGGATCGAATCTAAGTGTTACAATGATTGTGAATTATGAGTGTTAGAGTGTAATTGCAGCTAGAAATGAGAGTGTACGAGTATGAGAGCTCGAAAGTGTGTGAATTCTTATGATCCGGCACAAAACCTCGGGAGCTGACAATCGCAATTGCCTTGTTCTTCTTATTACTTGAATAACCAGGATACAAAGCAGGATAATGCTCGGATCGAATCTAAGTGTTACAATGATTGTGAATTATGAGTGTTAGAGTGTAATTGCAGCTAGAAATGAGAGTGTACGAGTATGAGAGCTCGAAAGTGTGTGAATTCTTATGATCCGGCACTCCTATTTATAGTTACAAGAAATAACAAACTATCCTAAAATTCCGGGATACTTGGAATATTCCCTTATGACCGTTGTAGACCACTTCTTTCGGCTTCAACGTCTTTATCCTAACCAATTTGAGCGAGTCTTCAGGATGACTTGGTCCTCATGAACGTTAGTCCCTTGTAGCCAACGTCTACAAGCAAATTGTTAGTAATGGCCATGATACTGCCTCAGGATGTTACCAATATCCTGGTCCGGTATCCTGATCATAAACAGCTAACAGATAATCAAGATACAAAGTTAGGATATGGGCTCAGAATTTCACCCATAACAATTGTCCCCAAAAATATAACTGTTGGATATCCTGATTCCAACGGATATATTTTTCAGTCATTCCAATATGTCCGGTAAGGATATCTGTTTTGAACATTCCTGTATATGTTTGGTTAATCAACAGATAATATGATAAGATTGAAACTACTTCCTTTTCTGTAGACTCCGCTAAGGTCCCTGATGTCTTCGATCTTGAGGAGCTTGACAACTACTCCAAGCCTGTCCTGGTAAAAAATGAGCCATCTATTGCCACCAGCTCTAAGCCCTCTTCTGCTGCTGCTGAAGGTATTTCTTATGATGACCTTGGCTTCATGGAATCCACCGAGCCCATGACCTCCTTCCTTAATAAGGTAAATATCAAGATCCTGTATCCCGTACACATATACTGAACCTGTATCCTGGTTAGTTTGTCTTTAATGATACCTGTATTTTGCTTTCTAGGGTCTGAATCATCTGGTCGTCATGTACTTAGAACAATTTTAATTTCCTGCAAGTAGAATAGCATAACAGTTGAAGGTGGAGGGACCCTGCTGTTTCAGGATGAAGCCTTCTACTGTCCATGTTAATATGTTTTTTGAACAACTTACATTCTTGGTGGATGGGTCTCGGTTTAAGATGAAGCCAAGAATGTAATCTTTTGAATCGTTAATATCATACTAATCTTTTCGACCTTATCACTGTGTTATATGTTATTTTGAAAATTTTGTTCTGAATATCCTGATCAGGATACTGGTTTGCTTTGTCACTTTCGTTCAAAATGTTTGACAAAAACTTAGTTAAATACAACTTTTCATAAAAACTTAACTTACTCAGATAAGGCCTTCAAACTTAGGAAAAGTAAGAATCCATACCAGAAACACTTAGGCAATAATCTTCGTTCTCAAACCTTTGAATCATTCGCAATGTCCCCAGCATGGATGTCCCCTGTCTGTGCAGGATATTGCATCAGTATATGACACACTTGAGTATCTCTTCCCTTAGTGATTAAACTTCGTAACCTTTTACCAACAGAAGAATGTGTGTAAACACAATCGTAGTTTTCCATATCTTCGGAACTTGTCCGAAAACTTTAGTTTTACTGGGGATAAACCCTTAATGTACTGGGATAAACCCTTAATATCCTGGGGATATACCCTTAGCATCCTAGGGATAAACCCTTAGCATCCTGGGGATAAACCCTTGTTTTCATGTGCTACAGGCGGGAGTGTATAAACTCCAAGACTTAGAAAGGTGAAAACCTTTAAACCTTAGAGGGTATGAAAATACCCTTTGTTATGGGTGAAATTCTGAGCCCATATCCTGGATAATATCTTAAGCTTTATCTTAATTATATGATATATGTTCTTGCCCGGGATGCTGACTCAAGATATTGGTGACATCCTGAGATGGTATCCTGAGGATCACTAACGGATTATGTGCAGGAGTACGAGTCCAAGCTTGCAACGTTCATGAAGACCTTTTCACCTAAAGACTCGGTCCAAGTTCTTCGAAGAAAGACGTTGAAGCCGCTTTACTTGGTCTCCAACGTTAACTAAAGAATATTCGAAGGCATCCCCCATTTATAGGAAACTTTGTTTTCATTTCTTAGCTATAAATAGACGGATATATCAGATCGAATAGGACACAACAACACTCACTGCTATCAAACACTTCTACTCTCTCGCAACTCTCACTTTCTGAAAAAGCATTATAACACTTGGCGATCTGATCAATATCCTGCACTGTATCCTGACATTTGAAGTAATAAGAAGAACAAGGCAGCTGTGATTGTCAGCTCCCGAGGTTTTATGCCGGTGATCTAGATTGATCAAGGGCTTTCCTCGTATATCTCGTGTCACCCCTTTACTTTCTGCTCATTGTTTGATTATAGATATAGCTCGATATCCTGAGCTATATCCTGAATATTGTTTTTGCAAACAACCAACTCAGCATATTTTCGATACACATTCTCAGCACACTACCTCACATAACTAATTTGATCACTAAATTGCTTAGGTAATTTTTGACCAAAACAATTTGGCGCCCACCGTGGGGCAAGTGGTGCTATTTCTACTAAAAGTTTTTGCAAAATCATTACTTGGTTTTCTATTTTCAAAAGTTTTTGCCACATTATTTTCAATGGCCTCGAGATCAAACATGAGCTCTTCCACCGTGTCTGCAACAACCTTTGCAACAATTGGTTCGGTACTTCCTCCACCTCCTCCAAGGACGCAAGCCTCCTCACAGCCTCAGGATACTATACCTACTCGGAGTGTTTAGGGATCTGCTCCTGTTTTAGCTTCTAATGATGAAATTCTAACTTTATTTAGTAGTATACAGGAACAAATGAAGCAACAGCAGGAGACCAACCAAATGCTGATGAGAGAGATACAACTCTTGAAATCCAGCTCAAGCAGGCCCGCTGAGGATACTGTCACCCCCTTGCAACCCAGGGCTTTGAACTTCAGTTCTGCAGTATATACTGAGGATAACAGGGGAAATATTGTGCCTAGCCATTCCCAAAGTCATATTCCTGAGATACCCTCTTCGGTTAGGGTGTCAACTGTGAGAAGTTCTGTATGTGCTTCAGGATATGGCCAGAATCCTCAGACTGGTAACGTATCTAATAATAATAATACTCTTGCTACTAATGGTATTGGGTCTTTGCAGGATGCTGGTATGACATCAGCACTTTCCAGGGAGCTTCAAAAGTTGAAGGACATGATATCCAGTGTACCTGGAGTAGTCCAGCCAATCCCAGAAGTATCCCAGGATAGCCACAAGATATCTCGGTTTGCATATCCTATCTGTGATGCTGAAATCCCAAAAAGATTTCAAACCCCCAACATGAAGCTCTATGACGGAACTACGGATCCTGAGGAGCATATTGCCCAGTGTAGGGAAAAGATGGAGATCAACCCTATCCCTCCAGATCTCAAGGAAGCATGCCTATGCAAGGGTTTCGGTTCTACCTTAATAGGATCAGCCTTAAAATGGCTCTTAAACGTTCCTCCTCATTCAATTACATCATTTGCTCACTTAGTCAATTTATTTAATAGTCAATTTTCTTGCAGTAGGAGTTTTGAAAAACTAACCAGTGATCTCTACAGGATAACTCAAGGACCCCAGGAATCCTTAAGAGATTATGTGAACAAGTTTAGCCGGGAATCCTTAGACATTCCACATCTTAATGTTGCAACAACTGTGCAGGCTTTCAAGATGGGGTTGCAAAAAGATTCTCAATTTTACCAGGATTTTGTAATGAACCCATGCAGGAACCTGGATGAAGCTCGGAACAGGGCTTTAAGATATATTCGACTAGAGGATGACAGAAATATGCAAGAAAGGATGAATTCATCCACAACCTATGAGTCAACCAACAGGAAATCAGAATCCTCGTACAAACCATATTGCTCCAAGCCGTATGGCAGAAATAACAGCAAGAAAGTGAATGATGTTGAAGACGAGGATCCTGAAGAGTATCCTGAATTATCTGAATATTGTTTTTCTGTTAACATACCTGAACTGATGTATGCCATGCAGGGTTTAGGAGACAAAGCTAGGTGGCCCCGGAAGAATTAACAAAAAGCTGATTGGAAGGATAAGTCCAAATGGTGTGCCTTCCATGAAGATTTCGGGCATGTTACCGAGGACTGTATTGCTCTGAGGAAAGAAATAAGCTATCTCTTGAGCAAGGGATATCTGAATGATCTCTTGGGAAGGAAGAAGAATAAGGGTCAGGATACTGAGAAGGATCCTGAATGAGCAGCGTCACCTCCTGCGGATGCAAAGATAATTAACTTTATTTCAGGAGGATCCGACATTTGTGGGACTTCATATTCTGCGGCCAAGAGACATGCAAAGGAAGCAAAGGCCGAAAGAGGTGAAAAGCCAACCAGGATGACGACCCTCACGACTGATAAAGTGATCACCTTCGACAGTGATGACAGGGATACTGTCCAGGATCCTCACCATGATGCTCTGGTAATAACATTATATGTGGCTAACCATTTTGTACGCAGGATACTGGTTGTTTTGGTCAAAAATTACCGAAGCAATTAAGTGATCAAATTAGTTAAGTGAGGTAGTGTGCTAAAAAGTGTGTTGAAAATATGCTGGTTAAGTTGTTTAGAAAAACAGTTTTCAGGATACGGCTCAGGATATTGAGCTGTATCTATGATCAAACTATGAGCAAAAAGTAAAAGAAATGACACAGGATGTACGAGGAAAGCCCTTGATCAATCTAGATCGCCGGCATAAAACCTCGGGAGCTGACAATCGCAGCTGCCTAGTTCTTCTTATTGCTTCAAATGTCAGGATACAGTGCAAGATATTGACCAGATCGCTAAGTGTTACAATGTTTGCTGTGAAAGTGAAAATTGCGAGAGAACAAGTGTGAAAGAGTAGTGAGTGCAGTTGTGATGTCCTATTCGATCTGATTTATCCACCTATTTATAGTTACGAAATACAAACAAAAATTCCTATAAATATGGGATGCTCCCGTATATTCCATTAATAGCCGTTTGGGACCAAATAAAGCGGGCTCAACGTCTCTCCTTTAACAACTTGGACCGAGTCTTCCGGGGAATGAGTCTTCGTGAACGTTGCAAGCCTCTGACCCGCATACCTGCACATAATCCATTAGTGATCCTGAGGATACCATTCAGGATGTTACCAATATCCTGATTCAGCATCCCAGATGTGAACAGATATCATATAATCAAGATATAACCCAAGATATTTCTCAGGATATGGGCTCAGAATTTCACCCATAACAATTGTCCCCAAAAAATATTACCGTTTAGTATCCTGGCACTAACGGTTATATTTTTCCGAATACCAAGGCAATTAAGAGATTAGACCCATGATGTGACCGTTTGCAACTACACAGCCTATATTTACTCATTACTCCCTATATCTTCTCATCCTCATCTTGTTTTAACCATTACTGATAAGAAAAAGGTAAACATTCTCTCTCTGATTTTCATCTTCATTCTATTTTTCCGATCAAAAATTCAGACGGTCAAATGGCAAGACAGACGAGATCCAGTTCTGGTGACTCAGCTCCCACATTTATCCAGCAGAATCTTCTCCAAGAACCGGAGAAAGAGATATGCTCTTTTGATAGTGCCCACTTGTCGGCTCTCAAATCCTCCGGTATCTTCCCGGAGGGGATGGTATTCCGGCCGTTTGACCGGGAAATCCGGTCGGACATGGTTTCTGGCGAGTGGTTGTGTTTTAGCGCTTTTCCCCTCACCTTAGGATTACGGTTTCCTTTTCCAGATTTTATCACTGAGTTTTTCAATATTACAAAAATCTCCTTTAGCCAAACAATGCCGATGCTTTGGCGAGTCTTGTCCGTTCTTGATCAGATCAAGAAGAATCATATTCCTGACCTTTCCATTCATGACCTCCCCCTAGCATACCGGCTTAGATGCCACGGATCCTGTAGATTTTTGTTTTATTCCACCTCCGGCGATCCGCTGATACTTCGTGCCACCAGGAATGAGGAGAAATGGCAATCCAAGTTCTTCTTTGTAAAAAGAGACTCAATCCCTGGTGGAACGGAATATCCGGTGAAGTGGTTGAAAAAGGGTAGGATTTAGGGTTTAAGGATGATCCTGAATTATATCCTGTTCCATATCCTGAACTGATCAACCTTCTTTTTATTGTTTTGTACACAGCTGATTTTAGGAAGCTTGCACCTCCCTTTGCTGATTCAAAGAAGAGAATTGACGCTATCAGACTCCTCCCAGAGGCTGAAAGAAGTTTTAATCCGTCTCCACCATCTCCAAGCCCTCTTTCCAGTGCAAACATGTCTGGTAAGGATTCTGCACGATATCCTGCATACATGTTTTTATTTGAAGTATTTGAGAAAGAATTTTACTCCCTGTATGCAGACTCTAGCAAGGTTCCAATCTTCCTTGATCTTGACGAGCTTGACAGTTACCTTACTCCAGTCATGGTCAAGAAAGAGACCCCTGCTGCTACTAGCTCCAAGCCGCTCCCAGCTCCTAAGGGCAACCCGAGGACTCGTGCTTCCACCGCAAAAAAAAGGAAGAACTCCGAAGTTAGTGCTCCAGGCTCCGAAGGGTTCTCTTATGATGAGCTCAGCTTCACTGATTCCTTGGAACCGATGACATCCTTCCTCAACAAGGTAATATCCTGCTTCTTATCCTACATATATATCCTGATAGAATATCCTGACAGAATATCCTGATAGGATATCCAGGTTAGTGAATATTGACTTATACCTGAATTTTGACTTACAGGGTCTCCAACATCTGCTCCACCTTTACAGCGATGCCTGTGGTACTGCTGCACTCCATGAAGCCAGAATTAAACAGCTTGAAACTACCATTGCCGACCAAGGAGCCATTGCCGAGGTAAAGACCCGGCATTATGAGGACAAGCTGAAGAAGGTCACCCAGGATGCTGAGCTCAAACTTGCCACCGTCCAAATGGAGCATGAACAGGCCATGGTATCTTTCCGGGAAGGAATCAAAGCTTCTGCTATCATCTCCCTGCTATAAGCTCGCATTAAGATAGCCTATGAGGCTAAGGAGACAGGCCTTGTGTGCCCATCCTGGCCGGTTGAATCCTGGGTGGCCAAGCTGAAGGAGCTTGGAGGCAAGGCTGTGCCACTTCCTGCTGAGGCTGGTGAATCCTCTAAGTCAGCAGAGGTGGTGGACAAGGCTGGAGATAAGAAGGATGCTGGTGAAGATACTGCTCAGGATACTGAGACTGAGAAGACGGAGAAGGTTGGTGAAGATGCCGCTGTGTGAGGGTATACAGGTGGGCGATGATGGATGTATGTGCCAAGGCCGGAGCCCACTTTTTAAATTTGATCGTTGGCTTGTAACCCCAAACAATTTACCTTTCCTGCAATTTACTTTTCTGCACTTAAACAATTTGATGGCCAAAGGTGGAGGGATCCTGAGTTTCAGGACGAAGCCCTTGGTCATCACCGTTAGTACGTTTTGCTTTTGAACAATATAACAGTTAAAGGTGAATGGGTCTCGGTTTGAGACAAAACCTTTAACTGTTAAGTAAATATGGTAAGGAACTATTTGTGCTCTTGGTGGATGGACCTTGGTTTAAGGTGAAACCAAGAGCACATCTTTTGGTATGTTAATAAAATAACTTTCCTTTGGCTTTATTCTTGTTGTTATACCTTTATTACATGAATTTTACTTATGAAAACAGTTTTGTTTGATCATTTTCGGGAACCCACTGTAAGTGTATCCTGAAAGATATCCTGCTCAGGATACTGACAAACAATTTGTAAATTATCCAAATAAAAAGGAGAGATCATACCAGAGGTTCCTAAAGAGTCACTTTCAATCTTCCACCATAGGAATGTCCCTAGTGCACACTTACAAACTTGGATCCATCCTTTAAATTATATAATGTATGTCCCCTGTGTTCAACACAGAAATGTATTCATACTTTGGCTTGAATAAATTCTGAACACCACGGGGTAAAACCCTTGATATCCTGAAATGAATCCTCGGCATCCCGGAGATAAACCCTTAATATCCTGGGGATAAACCCTTAATATTCTGGGGATAAACCCTGACTTTCATGCGCTACAGGCGGGAGTGTATAAACTCCAAGACTTAGAAAGGTGAAAACCTTTAAACCTTAGAGAGTATGAAAATACCCTTTCGTGAGAGAGGGTGATCAATCCTCATATACCTTTAGGATCTAGGATATAGCCAATAGTAACGAAATTGTCAGCCACTTTTACATGAACTGGTCCCGCTACCTTGAACTATCCCTAGATAACTTGCGCTCCAGGCGGGGTGTTTAAACCCAATTCGAAAGAAAGGTGAATACCTTTAAACCTTTGAAGGGATCAGGATCCCTTAAACATGAGAGAGGGGGCCAATCCTCTGATCTTTCGAATTTATCATGAGTGCATATCCTGAAGCTATATCCTAGAGCATATGCTGCAAAACAATTGTAAACTAAGGTGGGTGTTAGCTTGGCTAACACCCCTCCGATGCCTAAGTCAGTATTGGGTTCAAGATAATAAACAAATTTAAAAGTATATTTAAAAGAGGTAGAATACATACCACTCCAGGATAGAAATTAAATTCCATTCTTACTTGAAATAGAGCTTTAAGTGTATAGCATTCCAGGATCTCGGTAGCATATCCCCCTCCATATTCCTGAGTCGGTATGCTCCTTTTCCTGATTCTGACTCAACCTCATATGGTCCTTCCCATTTTGGAGCCAGCTTCCCATCGGCAGGATTAGTGGTATTTTGAAAAGCCTTTCTTAACACCCAATCTCCAACTTTGAACCTTCTAGTCCTTATATTCTTGTTATATGCTCTGGATATCCTTTGTTAATATGCTACCATCCTTAGCTTTGCTGCATCTCTTGTTTCATCTACGGTATCCAAATCTTGGCACAAAGCTTTAGGATTCTGATCAGGATCCCGGAGGACAGATCTTGCAGTAGGTATCACCATCTCTGTTGGGATCACTGCTTCTGCTCCAAATACTAAGGAAAACGGAGTCTGGCCAGTTGCATTCTTTACCGTTGTTCTATCAGCCCACAAAACAAAGGGTAGTTCTTCTGCCCATCTTCCTTTCTTGGCTCCTAGTCTCTTCTTTAAGTTGTTGACAATTATCTTGTTTGAGGATTCAGCTTGTCCATTTGCTTGAGGATGTACCGGAGTGGATGTGATCATTTTGATTCCCCAACTCTTGCAAAAGTCAGTAGTCCTCTTGCTTATAAACTGAGATCCATTGTCATAAATAATTTCAGCTGGTACTCCAAACCTGGTCAGGATATTCCTCTTTATGAAGGATACTACTTCTTGGTCTCTAACTTGAACAAACGCTTCAGCTTCAACCCACTTAGAGAAATAATCGGTCATTGCCAACATAAAGACTTTTCCTCCTGGAGCTTTTGGTAATTTCCCTACTATGTCCATTCCCCATTTCATGAATGGCCAAGGGGAAGCTATAGGATACAGTGGTTCAGCTGGTTGATGTAGTATGTTGCTGTGCCTTTGACATGCATCACACCTTCGAGCATATTCTGTAGCATCTTTCCTCATCGTAGGCCAAAAGTATCATGTTCTCAATATTTTTGAGAATAGTGACCTGCCCCCAGTATGGTTACCACAATCCCCTTCATGGATATCCTGAAGAACTTCTTTGGTTTCGGGATCGTCCAAGCACCTCAGATATGGACCTGCAAGAGATTTCTTATATAGAATGTCATTTATAATGGTAAATCGTGATACCTTCATCCTAAATGCCTTAGGATTTTCGTCTGTAGGGATGTGTCCTTCCTTGAGATATCTTATGATTGGAGCTGTCCAGGATTTAGGATCCTCCTTAGGATACTCCACTCCAGGATCCTGAATACCCACTACTTCTTTATCCCGAGGATTCGTTGCAGGATACAAGATATGCAATATTGGTATTTGGGTCCCTTCTGTTATCCTGACCGATGATCCCAGATTTGCTAAGGCATCTGCTTCAGCATTATCCTCCCTTGGTACCTGTTTAAGTGTAAAAACATCGAAATATCCTGCTAATTTTTTGAGAATATCGAGGTACTCGATTAATTTCTCACCTTTAACTGCATAGGATCCATTAAAATGATTAGTGATTAACAAGGAGTCAACATATACTCGCAAATTCTTGATATTCATATTCTTAGCCAACTCTAATCCTGCAATTAAAGCCTCATATTCTGCTTCATTTTTAGTAGCAGGGAATTCACACCTAATAGCCTGGGGTAATATGTCCCCCTGTGGCGATTTTAGTAGTATTCCCAATCCTACTCCTCTAACATTAGATGCTCCATCGGTATATAATGTCCAGGATCCTGAGGATTCTCCTAATTGTTGGACTTCTTAGTCTACCTCATCCTGAATGTCACTACTGAAATCAGCCACAAAGTCAGCTAAAGCCTGAGACTTTATGGCATTTCTAGGCTCGTATACTAAATCATAAGCACTTAACTTTACCGACCACTTGGCCATCCTGCCTGACATCTCGGGTTTCCTAAGCACATTTTTGACAGGATAATTTGTTTTAACATGAATCCTATGTGTCTCAAAGTAATGTCTAAGCTTCGTTGATGCCATAACTAGTGCTAGTATCAACTTTTCTAAATGAGAATATCTAGTTTCAGCATCCAACAAACTTTTACTAATATAATAAACAGGATATTGCTGACCTTCATGATCCTTTATAAGGACGGCACTTACAGCATTCCCTGATACAGCGAGGTATAGGGATAGTGGTTCACCATTCTCAGGCTTCATCAATAGGGGTGCAGTTGAAAGATACCGCTTCAAATCCTGCAGGGCTGCTTCATGCTTCTCTCCCCATTCAAACTTCTTGTTTTTCTTCAGGATATCATAAAATTCTTTGCATTTCTCGGAGGATCTCGAAATAAATCTGTTCAATGCTGCAACTCGCCCTGTTAACCGTTGAACATCCTTCATATTTGAAGGTGATTTGATATCCAAGATGGCCTTAATCTGCTCCGGGCTTGCCTCTATTCCTCTTTTGGTCACCATATATCCCAGAAACTTTCCTGCCCCCACTCCGAAATGGCACTTAGCAGGATTTAGTTTCATGTTATACTGATCCAGGATATCAAATGCTCCCTTAATATCCTGGAGGTGATCCTCAGCCTTTTTTGATTTTACCACCATATCATCGATGTATATCTCCATGGTGTCCCCCAGCTTGTCTGTTGGTGTTATGAAGGTAGTATCCTCCTGGTCCGAAGGTTCCATTTGAATCTGCTGAAATCCTGAGGATGCATCCATGAAGGTCAACATCTCATGCCCGACAGTAGCATCCACCATTGCATCAATATGAGGAAGAGGAAATGGGTCTTTGGGACAAGCCTTGTTCAAGTCTGTGTAGTCTACGCAGACTCTCCATTTCCCATTTTTCTTTTGTACCACGACTACATTTGCTAGCCATCTTGGAAACTTGACTTCTCTGATCATCTTGGATTTCAGCAATCTTTCAACTTCCTCTTGGATAATTGTATTCCGTTCAGGAGCAAATTTCCTTCTCTTTTGCTGAACAAGCTTGAACGACCTGTCAATTCCAAGCTTGTGAGTGATAATATCTTTGGATATACCTGTCATATCCTCATGCTTCCATGCAAACGTTGACATCCTGCACTTCAAAAAGTTAGTTAACTGTTCTTCAATATCCTGAGGGATATTGGTTCCTACGAGCACCGAGATATCAGGATTATCCTGATCCAGGATAACTTTCTTCATATCCTGCTCTGAAGCCTCCACGATATCCTGGGCCCGTGTCTTTAATTGCTATGCTGCATTAGGCTTGGTTGAGGATTTCATTGAGGATGAGTAACATTCCTTCGCCTCCTGCTGATCACTATCAACCTTGACAATCCCCCAAGGGGTAGGGATCTTGATGCATTGATGATAAGTTGATGGCACAGCCTTCATATCATGGATCCATGGCCTGCGTATTATGATGTTATAGCAGGATAGGGAGTCCATCACACAGAAACGTTGTATCGAGTTGACCCCTTCAACATATACTGGTAGTTTTATCTCTCCTACTGTGTTCCTGGCCTCTCCACTTAACCCAACAAGCACGGTGGACTTCGAAGTGATATCCATTGGGGATACATTCATTCTTTTCAAAGTCTCTAGTTGGATTATGTTGACGGAGCTGCCATTATCCACCAATATCCTGCGTACAAAATGGTTAGCCACATATAATGTTATTACCAGAGCATCATGATGAGGATCCTGGACAGTATCTCTGTCATCACCGTCAAATGTGATCACTTTATCAGTTACGAGGGTAGTCATCCTGACTGGTTTGTCTCCCCTTTCGGCCTTAGCTTCCTTTGCATGTCTCTTGGCCGCAGAATACGAAGTCCCACAAATGTCGGATCCTCCTGAAATAAAGTTGATTATCTTGGCATCCGCAGGAGGTGATGCTGCTCGTTCAGGATCCTTCTCAGCATCCTGACCCTTATTCTTCTTTCTTCCTAAGAGATCCTTCAGATATCCCTTGCTCAGAAGATAGCTTATTTCTTTCCTTAGAGCTATGCAATCCTCAGTCACATGTCCGAAATCTTTGTGGAAGGCACACCATTTGGACTTATCCTTCCAATCAGTTTTTGTTGATTCTTTCGAGGCCACCTAGCCTTGTCCCCTAAACCCTGCATGGCATACACTAATTCAGGAATGTTAACAGAAAAGCAATATTCAGATAATTCAGGATATTCTTCAGGATCCTCGTCTTCGACAGCATTCACTTTCTTGTTTTCATTTCTACCATACGGCTTAGAGCGATATGGTTTAAATGAGGATTCTGACTTCCTATTAGGTGACTCATAGGTGTTGGATGAGTTCATCCTCTCTTGCATCTTTCTGTCATCCTCCAGTCGAATATATCTTAGGGCCCTGTTTCGAGCTTCATCCAAGTTCCTGCATGGGTTCATTACAAGGTCTTGGTAAAATTGAGAATCTTTTTGCAGCCCCATCTTGAAAGCCTGCACAGCTGTTGCAACATCGAGATGCGGAATATCTAAGGATTCCCGGCTGAACTTATTCACATAATCCCTTAAGGATTCCTGTGGTCCTTGAGTTATCCTGTAGAGATCACTTGTTAGTTTTTCAAAACTTTGACTACAAGAAAATTGACTATTAAATAAATTCACTAGGTGAGCAAATGATGTAATCGAATGAGGAGGAACATTCAAGAGCCATTTCAAGGCCGATCTTGTTAAGGTAGAACCAAAAACCTTGCACAAACATGCTTCCTTGAGCTCCGGAGGGATAGGGTTAATCTCCATTCTTTCCCTATACTGGGCAATATGTTCTTCAAGATCCGTAGTCCCATCATAAAGCTTCATGTTGGGGGTTTGAAATCTGTTTGGGATCTCAGCATCACAGATAGGATATGCAAAACGAGATATCCTGTGGCTGTCTTGGGACACTTCCGGGATCGGCTGGACCACTCCAGGTACACTGGATATCATGTCCTTCAACTTCTGAAGCTCCCTAGTAAACGTTGACATCATACCTGCATCCTGCAAAGATCCACTATTGTTAGTAGCATGAATATTATTATTATTTGACATGTTACCAGTCTGAGGATTCTGCCCATATCCTGAAGCATATCCTGAGCTCCTCACGGTTGACATCCTGACCGAGGAGGGTATTTCAGGAGTATGATTCTTAGGATGGCTGGGCACAATATTCCCCCTATTATCCTCAGTATACACAGTCGAACTGAAGTTCAAAGTTCTGGGTTGTAATGGAGTGGTGTGACAACCCTCGTAATTCCATGTATCCGTACAATTTATTTAATAATAATTTAAGTTCTTGGTGACTGTGTTGAAACATTTAACTGCTCTCTGATTACTGTGTTATACTTACATGTGTTTGTTAACGTATTAGGCTTGTTCAGAAAACTTGACTAAATGGTCCTGAATATTTTCCTACGTGTTAGGAATTAATTGTGTTACAAAAATATATACATAAGACGCTTTACGGAATAATTAAACACTTTAACGGAACAGTATCCGACCGAACAACCGGACATTATCCGGGACACCAAATAATTGTCAAACACATTATTTAATTATTCTTAGCTAGTCATGATCCCCGTATACTATAACACCCACTAAAAATCCTATAGCTAACATATAACACCACATTCCTTACATTCTAACTTACCATTACCACTTTAGTTACATTTTTACCTCAAGACCCCCCCCCCCAACCGATTTTTGGTCCCTCATGGACCCCACCATATATTTTCACCATGCTCTAAATATTTGTTTTGATTTTTGCCATTTGTTTATTAGATTACTTACTTATGTAAGTAAACAAAATGTGTAAGAAATCTATAAGAAGCATGGACTTGAGATATTCATCATTCCACCAAGATTCACACTCAACCCTCATCACTCTACTCTCTCTCTTTCGGTTCATCCCAAAACCGAAACCCATCATCACCATCTCCAACATTCATCTTCTCTAACATCAAGTGCCATTCAAAGCTTCAAAGAATCCATGGAGGTTGCAACTTGAAGGGATTTCAAAGGAGCTTGTTTCAAGTCTTTTCACCATCTTTTTCTTACCAACTTTGCACTAGATTTCATCCCTAGCTATAAGCTAGTAGTAAGTCCCTTGTTACACTCTTGTTAATCTTGTTTCATCTCGTTGCTATGATCAAAGGGTGTAGTATGTTTAGTATGTTTAAATCACTAAAGTGTCAAGAACAAGAAGATGAAACATGATGTAAAAATGTTAGTATAAAGTTGTTTGGATATATTACTGATTACTTGCTGACTTACTTGTTAATATTGAGTACTAGAAATGTTATTGATCATTATGCATGTTAACGGAACCAATATAACTCGCTTTAAAATGTTAAAAGCTGAAAACAGTTTGCTGTTTGATGATTACAGCCAACTTCAGTTGGCTGTAACCGAACCTTAATAAAGCAGAAAATGTGTTTTCTGAACTCTAGATTTATGTATTATGAAATACGGTTCTAATGGCACCAGAATCGAAATTTTTGGACTTCGTTTACTATTTTTAAAGAACCGATTTGTAACAGCAGCTTAAGCTGAGTTTTTACAGCAATAAATGGGTGTTATATTTTCTGTTATAACTTGTATTTGGTGTAGAGTCAGATCATGAAATTTTTACTGTAAATGACAACTGATGTATTTGTAATTACCCCACTAGAATTTTGTAAATCGGACTCTCGATGAATTTTAAATAAATTATTCCGTGGACTGTGGTCAGAAGAAGATAAATCTGAGTTCAGTCCGGAAAATGATTTCTTATAAAATATTGGTGATGATTTGGATCTCGAGATTTTTACACAATAAAATATGGACTGTTTGTGACCCTCTGAAAAAAGTTGGGAATTTTTGGAACATGTTAACGATTTTATTAAAATCCCCGAAAACAGCCCAGTTTTGAAGATCAAAGCTGAAACGACATAAGTAGTGATTTGCGTGTCTAAATGTCTGTTATGTTATCTGTGAATGATCTGACATGTTATATGTTAATAAAAGTGTTATGTGCAATATCGTATGTTTGTTTATGAGTGGGGAATAGATGAGAAGTTTATATGGGCATGAACCGTTAAAGTGATGCATGTTATGTGATAGATACGTGTAGGAACTTTGTGCTCTATTTGAAAACCACTAAATGGATAACTGGTAATCATAATAGGATGTGATTGACCGACCTTGACCGTTAGCTATTTTTGAGAGTCAAACCGAGCAACCGAGGTGAGTTCACACTTTTCTACAAAGCATGGTAAATTCCAGGTGGGAATGGGAATGGGTTCAGGAATAGGGATTCCTCGTCCTTTGAGACGTGCTCAGGAATGTAAATTCCTCGTCCTTTGAGACGTGTTCAGGAATGTAAATTCCTCGTCCTGTTGAGACGTGTTAGACTTACTGGACTAGAACTCTATCAGCGAAGTCCCTCCCTTTTTGTATCGACTTAATCGCCGAGGCTATGGCGAGCGGGTCATTAGTTAATAGCGCTATTAGGTTTAACAAACCTCACACCGTGCCAGTCGGACGGGCGTGTACTAATGGACTATGGCACGTCGGTGATGATAGAACACCGACGCTAGGGCACAATTGATTCTTTTGTTAGTAGTCGATATGATAAACGAGTCTGGTAGTTTAAATAACGGGGTAGCTCCCCACGGCCAAAGCGCCGGGCTGGAGAGCCAGGGAAGGTGAACAAGGGATGGTTAACTAATAAACGTTTTTCGAACTACGGGGTAACCCCCACGGCTGGATAGCTGGTTAAGATTAAACTACGTTTTTGGAAACAACTCTAAAATGGACAACCAACCGTGAACTCACTCAACTTTGTTGTTGACTCGTTGCTACATGCTTTGCAGGTCGCTAGATGCTAGGGAGCTTGCGTATGGAGGTGGTCGTTGTGGGATACGGACTGTTATATTCCGTGCTTAATAAATAAACTTTATGAACTTATGAAACTTATGTTTTGGGACTTTAAACTCACGAACTACGAACTTATGTTCTGAACTTACGTCTTATGCTTCCGCTGTCAACCTAAAATCGGTTTACTTCCTTTTGGTCACCAATCGTATTACGTTTGGTATTATTTACTTAATTGTGTTGTTCAATATGATTGGTGGCTCGATCCTGGTCATGTCACGCCTCTAAGCGGTGATACTCCGCATGGTGGATTTTGGGGGTGTGACAGATTGGTATCAGAGCCATTGGTTATAATGAACTTGGTTTTAATAAGGGAAAGGGTTTTTGTTAAAACAAGTTTTGTTAAAACAAGTTTTGTTAAAACCAGACTATAACCTGTACAGTGTTCAACGATCCACAACGACGCTTCGCTCCACGTGCAAGACTCAACACCATAGGTGAAATGGTTCATGCTTACATTTCCTGTCTATTAGTTTACATAGTACATTGCATGCTTAGTTAGCGTAACAACTATTGCTTGAAACCCTGTGTGTTTGCTCCATTCTATCACTCCACACTTACGCACTTTCGCGACACTTTCTCACTTATGTTGCTTCGTTATGAAGATCATGAGCGGACGCGGAGGACATATCAACCTCACTCAAGCCCAGTTGACGGCTTTAATCAACGAACGAGTCGCTGAGGCACTCGCAGCTAACCCTGCAGGAGGTATAACCTGCCATGCCAACTCATCTTAGGACGTTTAGATTCTACCTTCGCAAACCCACCCTCATGCTTAACCTTATCTTTTATTCTCGCGCAACAGGTCAACATGCCCAGCCGCCTGTGTGCACGTTCAAGACTTTTATGGACTGTCGTCCTAGTATTTTCAGTGGCACTGAAGGGGCCGTTGAACTCCTCCACTGGTTCGAGAAGCTCGAGTCGGTCTTCGAAATGTGTGAATGCCCTGAGGATCGTAGGGTGAAGTATGCTACTGGTACTCTTGAAGGGGTAGCGCTCACGTGGTGGAATGCTCAGGTTCAGCTGCTGGGGTTGGTTGCTGCTAATGCCACCCCATGGAATGATTTCAAGGAAATGATCAAGGAAGAGTATTGTAGCCGAGATGATATCCACAAACTAGAGGTGGAGTTTTTCAACCTGAAGATGACGGGGTCTGAGATTGAGGCGTATACGAAGAGGTCGAATGAACTGGCCATCCTGTGCCCTACTATGGTGGACCCTCCCATCAAACGTATTGAGCTTTACCTCAAGGGCCTTGTACCCGAGATTCAGAGTCACGTGACTTCAGCTAACCTGGGTACCATTCAACAAATCATCAAGTTGGCTCACCGTCTCACCGACCAGGCAGTGGAACAAAACAGATTGCCCAAGCGTATTGGTACTGCTACTACTGATACCCCCAATGATCACAAGAGAAAATGGGATGGAAATCCGGGCAAAGGCTCTACCTCTGTTCAGTCTCAGTCTCAGCAACGAAGGACTCAGGACCATAGGAGCCCCGGTCAGCAGTCTTCTAGGAATCAAGGTCAGGGTGGATACAAGGGAAATCACCCCAAATGTAATCGCTGTAACTTGCACCACAGCGGGCCATGTGGTAAAGGCAACTGTCATCGATGCAACAAGCCTGGTCACATGGCAAGGGATTGCAGGAGTCAGCATCCGGCGAATCAGAACCGGCAGCAACAGCAAGCCCCACCCAATCAACGCCAGCAGCGACAACAACAAGGTAACAACAAAGGGTGTTTTCAATGTGGTGCTGAGGGCCATTTCAAGAAAGACTGCCCCCAGCTAAATCAGAACCACAACAACAACAACCAGGGAAACAAGAACAATAATGGGGGCAACAATGGAGGAAACAATGATGGCAACGGTGCCAGGGGTCGAGTGTTCGTGATTGGTCAGGGTGAAGCAAGGAATGATCCTAACGTAGTGATGGGTAAGTTCCTTCTCGACGACTTTTATGTTACTGTTTTATTCGATTCGGGTGCCGATACTAGTTATGTGTCCTTAAAAGTTAGTCAGATGCTTAAGCGTACTCCAACACTCCTGAACACCAAACACACGGTAGAACTAGCTAACGGTAAAAGTCTTGAAGCCACACACGTAGTTAAAGGTTGTAACCTCGTCTTAGCTGGTCAGACTTTCTCTATCGATCTTATTCCTATCACACTTGGTAGTTTCGACGTCGTTATTGGGATGGATTGGCTATCTCATCATCAAGCGGAGATTGTTTGCAAGGAGAAAATCGTCCGCATTCCTCGTTCTGGTGAGGAACCACTCGTGATTCAAGGCAACAAGAGTGGTGCAGTCGTAGGCATCATCTCTTTCCTAAAGGCCCATAAGTGTTTGCGAAAGGGCCACACTGCCATTTTAGCACTCGTTACTGACACGTCAACGGAAGAGAAGAAAATTGAAGACATTCCTATTGTGCGTGATTTTCCTGAGGTATTCCCTGAGGAATTACCTGGTCTTCCGCCTCATCGCCAAGTTGAGTTTCAAATTGAGCTAGCTCCTGGAGCAGCGCCCATAGCTCGAGCACCTTATCGTCTAGCTCCATCAGAACTTGAAGAACTATCCACGCAATTACAAGAACTCTTGGAAAAGGGTTTCATACGTCCTAGCTCTTCGCCCTGGGGAGCTCCAGTCTTGTTTGTGAAGAAGAAAGATGGTACTTTCAGAATGTGTATCGACTACCGCGAACTCAACAAGGTGACCGTGAAGAATCGTTATCCTCTCCCACGTATTGACGACTTGTTCGACCAGCTGCAAGGGTCGAGCTATTACTCTAAGATTGATTTGAGATCGGGATACCATTAGCTGAGAGTCCGAGATGAGGATGTCTCTAAAACAGCATTCAGAACTCGTTACGGCCATTACGAGTTTCTAGTCATGCCTTTCGGGTTGACGAATGCACCAGCGGTTTTCATGGATCTCATGAACCGAGTATGCAAACCTTACCTGGATAAGTTTGTCATTGTTTTCATCGACGATATCCTGATCTATTCTAAGAGTCAAGAGGAACACGAGCAGCATCTACGACTTGTGCTGGAACTTCTTCGAGCAGAGCAACTGTATGCCAAATTTTCGAAATGTGACTTCTAGCTTCGTGAAGTCCATTTTCTAGCCCACGTGGTAAACAAGGATGGGATTCATGTTGATCCATCCAAGATTCACTCGATCAAGAACTGGCCTGCACCTCGTACACCAACAGAAATCCGCCAATTCTTGGGTCTGGCAGGATATTACAGAAGGTTTATCAAGGATTTCTCCAAGATTGCGCAACCCCTCACTTCACTGACTCAGAAGGGTGTCACTTATCGTTGGGGTGATGCTCAGGAGTCCGCATTTCAGCACTTGAAAGATAGACTTTGTAGCGCGCCAATCCTCTCATTGCTTGAAGGCACAGATGATTTTGTGGTTTATTGCGACACTTCCATCCAAGGACTTGGTTGCGTGTTGATGAAACGTGACAAGGTTATTGCCTACGCATCACACCAACTTAAGGTTCACGAAAGGAACTACACTACACACGACTTGGAATTGGGAGCAGTTGTTTTCGCACTTAAGATATGGAGGCATTACCTGTACGGTACCAAGTGCACCATTTACACTGATCACATGAGTCTCGAGCATATCTTCAAGCAAAAGGAGTTAAACATGCGTCAACGCCGATGGGTCGAGCTCTTGAACGATTATGAATGCGTTATCAAGTACCATCCGGGCAAAGCCAATGTTGTGGCCGACGCCCTCAGTCGAAAGGATACTATACCTAAGCATGTACGTGCGTTACAGCTTACCATTCACTCTAGCCTTCCCGCTCAGATTCGCGATGCTCAGGTTGAAGCGTTGAAAGCAGAAAACATCAGGGCTGAGTCCCTACGAGGATCGAGGCAATGACTGGGACAAAAGGAAAACGGCGCCTACTATGTTAACGGACGCATCTGGGTTCCACTTTATGGAGACCTACGCGAGCTTGTGATGGATGAAGCACATCAGTCTCGTTATTCGGTACATCCTGGTTCGGATAAAATGTACCACGACCTCAAGACTACGTATTGGTGGCCTGGCATGAAAGCCCACATAGCAACCTACGTCAGTAAGTGCTTGACTTGTGCGAGAGTCAAGACTGAATATCAGAAACCATCAGGCCTACTTCAACAACCAGAGATCCCGAAATGGAAATGGGAGCAAATTTCCATGGATTTCGTTACCGGCCTGCCCAGATCGCAACGCGGAAACGATACCATTTGGGTGATCGTAGATCGACTGACCAAGTCTGCACATTTTCTGGCTATCAAAGAAACGGATAAGTTTTCTACTCTTGCAGACATTTACCTAAAGGAAGTGGTATCAAGGCACGGAGGGCCAACCTCCATCATTTCTGATCGTGACGCGTGTTTTACTTCTGAACTGTGGCAAGCTATGCACAAGTCTTTTGGCTCACGTTTAGATATGAGCACCGCTTATCACCCACAGACGGATGGGCAATCTGAATGCACCATCCAAACCCTTGAAGACATACTTAGGGTATGTGTAATCGATTTTGGTAATGGCTGGGAGAAACACCTCCCGCTAGTGGAGTTTTCGGACAACAACAGCTACCACGCTAGCATCCAAGCCGCTCCGTTCGAGGCATTGTACGGACGTAAATGCCGATCACCTCTCTGTTGGGCAGAAGTTGGTGACAGCCAAATCACTGGCCCAGAACTTGTGGTAGATACCACCGAGAGAATTGCTCAAATACGACAGCGAATGGCGGCAGCTCGTGACCGTCAGAAAAGCTATGCTGATAAGGGAAGAAAACCACTCGAGCTCCAGGTTGGGGATCGAGTGCTACTCAAAGTTTCACCTTGGAAAGGTGTAGTCCGTTTTGGCAAACGAGGCAAACTCAATCCGCGTTATGTCGGACCATTCGAAGTCACCGAGAAAATTGGCAAAGCCGCCTACAGGTTGAATCTACCTGAAGAACTCAGCGGAGTTCACAATGTTTTCCATGTGTCGAATCTGAAGAAGTGTCTGTCTGATGAGACCCTCATAGTTCCTCTCAAGAAACTCACAATCGATGACCAGCTGCGATTCGTCGAGGAACCAGTAGAGATTACGGATCGAGATGTTAAGATCCTCAAGCGTACCAGGATACCTCTGGTCCGAGTTCGTTGGAATGCTCGTCGTGGCCCAGAGTATACCTAGGAACGAGAAGACCAAATGAAACTCAAGTATCCCCCGGCTGTTTAAGAAAAACGCAACCACTACTGAGGCTGAAGCTACTGCAGAATTTCGGGACGAAATTCCAAATCAACGGGGGGATGATGTGACACCCCAGGAAAATCAGGAAAACAACACAACTTAACTAGCTTCCTCAGTAACCACGCGCTAAATTTCGGGACGAAATTTCCTTAACAGGGGGAGAATGTGACAACCCTCGTAATTCCATGTATCCGTACAATTTATTTAATAATAATTTAAGTGCTTGGTGACTGTGTTGAAACATTTAACTGCTCTCTGATTACTGTGTTATACTTACATGTGTTTGTTAACGTATTAGGCTTGTTCAGAAAACTTGACTAAATGGTCCTGAATATTTTCCTACGTGTTAGGAATTAATTGTGTTACAAAAATATATACATAAGACGCTTTACGGAATAATTAAACACTTTAACGGAACAGTATCCGACCGAACAACCGGACATTATCCGAGACACCAAATAATTGTCAAACACATTATTTAATTATTCTTGGCTAGTCATGATCCCCGTATACCATAACACCCACTAAAAATCCTATAGCTAACATATAACACCACATTCCTTACATTCTAACTTACCATTACCACTTTAGTTACATTTTTACCTCAAGACCCCCCCCCCCCCCAACCGATTTTTGGTCCCTCATGGACCCCACCATATATTTTCACCATGCTCTAAATATTTGTTTTGATTTTTGCCATTTGTTTATTAGATTACTTACTTATGTAAGTAAACAAAATGTGTAAGAAATCTATAAGAAGCATGGTCTTGAGATATTCATCATTCCACCAAGATTCACACTCAACCCTCATCACTCTACTCTCTCTCTTTCGGTTCATCCCAAAACCGAAACCCATCACCGCCATCTCCAACATTCATCTTCTCTAACATCAAGTGCCATTCAAAGCTTCAAAGAATCCATGGAGGTTGCAACTTGAAGGGATTTCAAAGGAGCTTGTTTCAAGTCTTTTCACCATCTTTTTCTTACCAACTTTGCACTAGATTTCATCCCTAGCTATAAGCTAGTAGTAAGTCCCTTGTTACACTCTTGTTAATCTTGTTTCATCTCGTTGCTATGATCAAAGGGTGTAGTATGTTTAGTATGTTTAAATCACTAAAGTGTCAAGAACAAGAAGATGAAACATGATGTAAAAATGTTAGTATAAAGTTGTTTGGATATATTACTGATTACTTGCTGACTTACTTGTTAATATTGAGTACTAGAAATGTTGTTGATCATTATGCATGATAACGGAACCAATATAACTCGCTTTAAAATGTTAAAAGCTGAAAACAGTTTGCTGTTTGATGATTACAGCCAACTTCAGTTGGCTGTAACCAAACCTTAATAAAGCAGAAAATGTGTTTTCTGAACTCTAGATTTATGTATTATGAAATACGGTTCTAATGGCACCAGAATCGAAATTTTTGGACTTCGTTTACTATTTTTAAAGAACCGATTTGTAACAGCAGCTTAAGCTGAGTTTTTACAGCAATAAATGGGTGTTATATTTTCTGTTATAACTTGTATTCGGTGTAGAGTCAGATCATGAAATTTTTACTGTAAATGACAAATGATGTATTTGTAATTACCCCACTGGAATTTTGTAAATTGGACTCTCGATGAATTTTAAATAAATTATTCCGTGGACTGTGGTCAGAAGAAGATAAATCTGAGTTCAGTCCGGAAAATGATTTCTTATAAAATATTGGTGATGATTTGGATCTCGAGATTTTTACACAATAAAATATGGACTGTTTGTGACCTTCTGTAAAAAGTTGGGAATTTTTGGAACATGTTAACGATTTTATTAAAATCCCCGAAAACAGCCCAGTTTTTAAGATCAAAGCTGAAACGACATAAGTAGTGATTTGCGTGTCTAAATGTCTGTTATGTTATCTGTGAATGATCTGACATGTTATATGTTAATAAAAGTGTTATGTGCAATATCGTATGTTTGTTTATGAGTGGGGAATAGATGGGAAGTTTATATGGGCATGAACCGTTAAAGTGATGCATGTTATGTGATAGATACGTGTAGGAACTTTGTGCTCTATTTGAAAACCACTAAATAGATAACTGGTAATCATAATAGGACGTGATTGACCGACCTTGACCGTTAGCTATTTTTGAGAGTCAAACCGAGCAACCGAGGTGAGTTCACACTTTTCTACAAAGCATGGTAAATTCCCGGTGGGAATGGGAATGGGAATGGGTTCAGGAATAGGGATTCCTCGTCATTTGAGACGTGCTCAGGAATGTAAATTCCTCGTCCTTTGAGACGTGTTCAGGAATGTAAATTCCTCGTCCTGTTGAGACGTGTTAGACTTACTGGACTAGAACTCTATCAGCGAAGTCCCTCCCTTTTTGTATCGACTTAATCGCCGAGGCTATGGCGAGCGGGTCATTAGTTAATAGCGCTATTAGGTTTAACAAACCTCACACCGTGCCAGTCGGACGGGCGTGTACTAATGGACTATGGCACGTCGGTGATGATAGAACACCGACGCTAGGGCACAATTGATTCTTTTGTTAGTAGTCGATATGATAAACGAGTCTGGTAGTTTAAATAACGGGGTAGCTCCCCACGGCCAAAGCGCCGGGCTGGAGAGCCAGGGAAGGTGAACAAGGGATGGTTAACTAATAAACATTTTTCGAACTACGGGGTAACCCCCACGGCTGGATAGCTGGTTAAGATTAAACTACGTTTTTGGAAACAACTCTAAAATGGACAACCAACCGTGAACTCACTCAACTTTGTTGTTGACTCGTTGCTACATGCTTTGCAGGTCGCTAGATGCTAGGGAGCTTGCATATGGAGGTGGTCGTTGTGGGATACGGACTGTTATGTTCCGTGCTTAATAAATAAACTTTATGAACTTATGAAACTTATGTTTTGGGACTTTAAACTCACGAACTACGAACTTATGTTCTGAACTTACGTCTTATGCTTCCGCTGTCAACCTAAAATCGGTTTACTTCCTTTTGGTCACCAATCGTATTACGTTTGGTATTATTTACTTAATTGTGTTGTTCAATATGATTGGTGGCTTGATCCTGGTCATGTCACGCCTCCAAGCGGTGATACTCCGCATGGTGGATTTTGGGAGTGTGACAAGTGGCGATATCCTCAGCGGATCTGCTCGAGCCAGACTTCAAGAGTTGTATTTCCCTCAACAGCATTTGGTTTGTTTCCTGTTGCTGCCTCATCTGTTCCTGCACACTTCCAAATAAGGTTAGAATTTCATCATTAGAAGCTAAAATGGGAGCAGATCCCTGAACACTCCGAGTAGGGATAATATCCTGAGGTTGTGAAGAAGATTGCATCCTTGGAGGAGGTCGTGGAAGCACCGAACCAGTAGTAGCAGAAGTTGTAGCAGACACAGTGGAGGAGCTCATGTTTGATCTTGAGGCCATTGTAAACAATGCGGCAAAAAATTTTGAAAACAGAAAACCGATTAGCGATTTCACAAAGATTTTTAGCAAAGAGAGCACCACTTGCCCCACGGTGGGCGCCAAATTGTTTTGGTAAAAAATTACCGAAGCAATTAAGTGATCAAATTAGTTAAGTGAGGTAGTGTGCTAAAAAGTGTGTGGAAAATATGCTGGTTAAGTTGTTTAGAAAAACAGTTTTCAGGATACGGCTCAGGATATTGAGCTGTATCTATGATCAAACTATGAGCAAAAAGTAAAAGAAATGACACAGGATGTACGAGGAAAGCCCTTGATCAATCTAGATCGCCGGCATTAAACCTCGGGAGCTGACAATCGCAGCTGCCTAGTTCTTCTTATTGCTTCAAACGTCAGGATACAGTGCAGGATATTGACCAGATCGCTAAGTATTACAATGTTTGCTGTGAAAGTGAAAATTGCGAGAGAACAAGTGGAAAGAGTAGTGAGTGAAGTTGTGATATCCTATTCGATCTGATTTATCCACCTATTTATAGTTACGAAATACAAACAAAAATTCCTATAAATATGGGATGCTCCCGAATATTCCATTAATAGCCGTTTGGGACCAAATAAAGCGGGCTCAACGTCTCTCCTTTAACAACTTGGACCGAGTCTTCCGGGGAATGAGTCTTCGTGAACGTTGCAAGCCTCTGACCCGCGTACCTGCACATAATCCATTAGTGATCCTGAGGATACCATTCAGGATGTTACCAATATCCTGAATCAGCATCCCGGATGTGAACATATATCATATAATCAAGATATAACCCAAGATATTTCTCAGGATATGGGCTCAGAATTTCACCCATAACACTGGTGGATAATGGCAGCTCCGTCAACATAATCCAACTAGAGACGTTGAAGAGAATGAACATATCCCCAATGGATATCACTTCAAAGTCCACTGTACTTGTTGGGTTCAGTGGAGAGGCTAGGAACACAGTGGGAGAGATAAAGTTACCAGTATATGTTGAAGGGGTCAACTCAATGCAACGCTTTTGTGTGATGGACTCCCTACCCTGCTATAATATCATATTGGGTAGGTCGTGGATCCATGATATGAAAGCTGTGCCGTCAACCTATCATCAATGCATCAAGATCCCTACACCTTGGGGTTGTCAAGGTGGATAGTGATCAGCAGGAAGCAAAGGAGTGTTACTCATCCTCCAAGAAATCCTCAACCAAACCTAATGCAGCATAGTAATTAAAGATGCGGGCCCAGGATATCGTGGAGGCTTCAGAGCAGGATGTAAAGAAAATTATCCTGGATCAAGATAATCCAGATATCTCGGTGCTCGTAGGAACCAATATCCCGCAAGATATTGAGGATCATTTGACTAACTTTTTGAAATGCAGGATGTCAACATTCGCGTGGAAGCACGAGGATATGACAGGTATTTCCAAGGATATTATAACTCATAAGCTCGGTATTGACAGGTCATTCAAGCCTATCCAACAAAAGAGAAGGAAATTTGCTCCAGAACGAAATATGATTATTCAGGAAGAAGTAGAGAGGTTATTGAAATCCAAAATGATCAGAGAGGTCAAGTTTCCAAGATGGCTAGCGAATGTAGTTGTGGTGCAGAAGAAAAATGGGAAATTGAGAGTTTGTGTAGATTACACAGACTTGAACAAAGCCTGTCCCAAAGACCCATTTCCTCTTCCTCATATTGACTCAATGGTGGATGCTACTGCTGGCCATGAGATGTTAACCTTCATGGATGCATCCTCAGGATTCCAGCAGATCCAAATGGGAACCCTCAGACCAGGAGGATACTGCCTTCATGACACCAACATGTATTTATTGTTATACTGCTATGCCCTTTGGTTTGAAAAATGCAGGTGCAACCTATCAAAGATTGGTGAACATGATGTTCAAAGACAAGCTGGGGGACACTATGGAGGTGTACATCGATGACATGGTAGTAAAATCTAAGAAGGCTGAGGATCACCTCCAGGATATTAAGGGAGCATTTGATATCCTGGATCAATATAACATGAAGCTGAATCCTGCTAAGTGTCATTTTGGAGTGGGGGCAGGAAAGTTTTTAGGATATATGGTGACTAAAAGAGGGATAGAAGCGAGCCCAGAATAGATTAAAGTCATCTTGGATATCAAGTCACCTTCCAACATGAAAGATGTACAAAGACTGACAGGGCGAGCAGCAACATTAAACAGATTTATCTCAAGATCCTCGGAAAAATGCAAGGAATTTTATGATATCCTAAAGAAGAATAAGAAGTTCGAATGGGGGGAGAAGCATGAAGCAGCCTTGCAGGATTTGAAGCAGTATCTATCAACCGCACCCCTATTGATGAAGCCTAAGGATGGTGAACCATTATCCCTGTATCTTGCAGTATCAGGGAATGCAGTAAGTGCTGTCCTTGTAAAGGATCATGAAGGTCAGCAATATCTTGTCTATTATGTTAGCAAAAGTTTATTAGATGCGGAAACTAGATATTCTCATTTAGAAAAAACTAATATTAGCCCTGGTTATGGCATCAACAAAGCTTAGACATTACTTTGAAACACATAGGATTCATGTTAAAACCAATTATCCTGTTAAAAATGTGCTTAGGAAACCTGAGATGTCAGGTAGAATGGCTAAGTAATCGGTAAAGTTAAGTGCCTATGATCTCGTATATGAACCTAGAAATGCCATAAAGTCTCAGGCTTTAGCTGACTTTGTGGCTGATTTCAGTAGTGATATTCAAAATGAAGTAGACTTAGAAGTTCAACAACTAGGAGAAACCTCAGAATTCTGGACATTATATACTGATGATGCATCTAATGTTACATGTATAGGACTGGGTATACTACTAAAATCGCCACAGGGGGACATATTACCCAGGCTATTAGATGTGAATTTCCTGCCACTAATAATGAAGCAGAATATGAGGCTTTGATCGCAGGATTAGAGTTGGCTAAAAACATGAATGTTAAGAATTTGCAAGTATATGTTGATTCCTTGTTAATTACTAATCATTTTAATGGATCCTATGCAGTTATAGGTGAGAAGTTAATCGAATATCTCGATATTCTCAAAAAATTAGCAGGATATTTCGATGTTTTTACGCTTGAACAAGTACCAAGAGAAGATAATGCTAAAGCGGATGCCTTGGCAAACCTAGGATCATCAGTCAGGATACCAGAAGGAACCCAAATACCAATACTTCACATTCTACATCCTGCTGTGGATCTCTTCAAGACTCAGGATAAGGAGGTAACAAGCATTCAGGATCCTGGTCATGATCCTGATGAGGATACTAAGTCCTAGACGGCTCCAATCGTGAGATATCTCAAGGAAGGACACATACCTAAGGATGAGAATCCTAAGGCCTTTAGAATGAAGATATCACGATTCATTATTATAAATAATATCTTGTACAAGAAATCTCTTACAGGACCATACTTGAGATGCTTGGAGGATCCCGAAGCTAAAGAAGTGCTTCAGGATATACACGAAGGGGATTGTGGTAACCACACTGGGGGCATGTCATTATTCTCTAAAGTATTAAGGACATGATACTATTGGCCGACGAATGAGGAAAGATGCTGCAGAATATGCTCGAAGATGTGATGCATGTCAAAGGCACAATAACATATTATATCAACCAGCTGAACCACTATGTCCTATAGCGTCCCCTTGGCCATTCATGAAGTGGGGGATGGACATAGTAGGGAAGTTGCCAAAAGCTCCAGGAGGAAAAGTCTTTATGCTGGCAATGACTGACTATTTTTCTAAATGGGTTGAAGCTGAAGCATTTGTTCAAGTTAGAGACCAAGAAGTAGTATCCTTCATAAAAAGGAATATTCTGACCAGGTTTGGAGTACCAGCCGAGATAATTTGTGACAATGGTTCTCAGTTTATAAGTAAGAGGACTACTGACTTTTGCAAGAGTAGGGGAATCAAAATGATCACATCTACTCCAGTACATCTTCAAGCAAATGGACAAGCAGAATTCTCGAACAACAATAAAGAGTGCAACTGGCCAGACTCCATTTAGAAAAACTACCCTTTGTTTTATGGGCTGATAGAACAACAATAAAGAGTGCAACTGGCCAGACTCCATTCTCCTTAGTATTTGGAGCAGAAGCAGTGATCCCAACAGAAATGGTGATACCTACAACAAGATCTAACTTCCGGGATCCTGAGCAGAATCCTGAAGCTTTATGCCAAGAATTGGATACTGTGGATGAGACAAGAGATGTAGCAAAACTAAGGATGGCAGCATATCAATAAAGGACATCCAGAGCATACAACAAGAATATAAGGAATATAAGGTTTCAAGTTGGGGATTGGGTGTTAAGAAAGGCTTTTCAGAATACTACTAATCCTGCCGATGGAAAGTTGGCTCAAAAGTGGGAAGGACCGTATGAGGTTGAATCAGAATCAGGGAAAGGAGCATACCGACTCAAGAGTATGGAGGGGGATACGCTACCAAGATCCTGGAATGATATACACTTAAAGCTCTATTTCAAGTGAGTTTAGAATTTAATTTCTAACTCAGGATGGTATGAATTCTATCTCTTTTAATATGTTTAATATTATTTATTCTTTTAAACCCAATACTGACTTAAGCATCCGAGGGATGTTAGCCAGGCTAACACCCACCTTAGTTTACAGTTGTTTTGCAGTATATGCTTCAGGATATAACTCCAGGATACACACTCAGGATATTTCGAAAGATTAGAGGATTGGCCCCCTCTTTCACATTTAAGGGATACTGATCCCTTCACAGGTTTAAAGGTATTCACCTTTCTCTCGAATTGGGTTTAAACACCCCGCCTGGAGCACAAGTTATCCAGGGATAGTTCATGATAGCGGGACCAGTTCATGTAACAGTGGCTGACAATTTCGTTATTATTGGCTATATCCTGGATCCTTAAGGTATATGAGGATTGATCACCCTCTCTCACGAAAGAGTATTTTCATACTCTCTAAGGTTTAAAGGTTTTCACCTTTCTAAGTCTTGGAGTTTATACACTCCCGCCTGTAGCGCATGAAAATCAGGGTTTATCCCTAGAATATTAAGGGTTTATCCACAGAAAAGCTAAAGTATGACTATGTTTGCATTCCTAAGTCTTCAAATATGCCAAACACAGGGGACATACTCCATACAATTCAAAGGATGGGTTCAAGTTTATGAATGTGCATTGGGGACATTCCTAAGATGGAAGGAATTGACTCTCTAAGAGTCTTCGGTATGATCTTTCCCTTTTATTTGGATAACTTAAGTTTTCTAAGTTATGTGGCAGTATCCTAACCAGGATATCTCTCAGGATACTCTCAGAATATGTTCCCAAGAATGTTCAAACAAAACTATTTTCATAAGTAAAGTTTATGCAATAAAATTGTAACAACAAACATAAGGCCAAAAGAAAGTTATATTATTAAAGAAAAAGTTTGTGCTTTTGGTTTCATCTCAAACCGAGATCCATCCACCAAAAGCATAATAAGTTCCTAGTTATATTTACATAACAGTTGAAGGTTTCATCTCAAACCGAGACCCATCCACCTCCAACTGTTATATTGTTAAAAAAACATGCAGGAAATATAAATTGTTAAGGTGCAGGAAAAGTAAATTGTTTTGGGGGTTACAAACCAACATTCAAATTTAAAAAGTGGGCTCCGGCCTAGGCATCAATATCTATCATCGCCCACTAGAATGCCCTCACACAGTGGCATTTTCACCAGCCTTCTCCGTCTTCTCGACCTCAGCATCTTGAGCAGCATCCTCGCCAGCATCCTCTCCAGCATCCTTCTTTTCTCCAGCCTTGTCCACCACCTCTGCTGACTTTAAGGATTCACCAGCCCCAGCAGGATACGGCACAGCTTTGCCTCCAAGCTCCTTAAGCTTTGCCACCCAGGAATCAACCAACCAGGATGGGCACTCCAGACCTATCTCCTTGGCCTCATAAGCCATCATGATGCGAGCTTGTAGCAGGGAAACAACGGCTGAATTCTTGATCCCTTCCCGGAAAGAGACCATAGCCTGCTCATGCTCCACTTGGACGGCTGCCAGCTTTATTTCAGCATCCTGAGCGACCTTCTTAAGCTTATCCTCATAGTGCCGGCTCTTGGCTTCAGCAATGGTGCCTTGATCAGCAACAGTGGTCTCAAGCTGCTTGATCCTGGCTTCTTGAAGTTTGGCCGTACTGCAAGCATCGGTATAGAGGTGGAGTAGATGCTGGAGACCCTACAAATCAAAATTCAGGTATGAATTAAAACTAGCTAACCAGGATATTCTGTCAGGATATTCTATCAGGATATGTATGGAGGATATAGTACCAGGAAATTACCTTGTTAAGAAAGGATGTCATCAGCTCCAAGGAGTCAGTGAAGCTGAGTTCTTCATAGGAGAACCCTTCAGAGCCTAGAGTGCTGACCTCGGAGCCCTTCCTCTTCTTGGAAGTAGAAGCCCTAGTTCTTTGGGTAGGCTTAGGAGTGGGAACTGGTTTGGAGCTGGTGGCTGCAGGAGTTTCCTTCTTGACGTTGACAGGAGTGGGGTAGCTGTCAAGCTCATCGAGGTCTAAGAGGATAGGAACTTTGCTGGAATCTGCAAACAGGGAGTCAAACTTAAAACTCTTTCCTAAACATATCAGATAAAGACGTATATGTAGAATATTATGCAGGATCCTTACCAGACATGTGTGAACTTGAGGGTTGGCTTAAAGATACTGGAAGTGGGTTGAAACTCCTTTCAACTTCCGGAAGAAGTCTGATGGTATCAATTCTCTTCTTTGAGTCAGCTAAAGGAGGTGCAAGCTTTCTGAAATCGGCTGTATACAAAAAAGAAAAAGAAAATCAGTACAGGATATATGACAGGATATAAGACAGGATCATCCTTAAACCCTAAATCCTACTCTTTCTCAACCACTTCACTGGATAATCCGCTCCACCAGGGATGGAATCTCTTTTTACAAAGAAAAACTTCGATTTCCATTCCTCTTCGTTCCTGGTGGCTCTAAGTATCAGTGGATCGCTGGAAGTGGAGTAGAACAAGAATCGGCAAGAGCCATGGCATCTACGCCGGTATATGTTTTGGTAAAAAATCAAGCAAAGATAATGCAACCAAACTTTCTGTTGTGGGATATGATGCTCGAATCAATGAACAATAACGAGGATCACTCAGAAATGAAATGAACAAGTGACACAATGATTTATACGAGGAAAAAGCCCTTGATCAAGAGTTGATCTCCGGCATAAAAAACCTCGGGTGATGGAAACTACCGATCACCAACTCAAATTAAACAAGAAATGTATTACAACTTCGGATGATAGCGAGCTAGTTACAAGGATCAATATAGTGTAATGTGCAAAAAAGAGTGTAATCGCCAAGTGAATTGTCAAGAGCTGGTGAGAGTAGTTGCGAGTGTGTGTGTTAAGCTAAAAATAGCCATGTGTTTCTATTTAGCTCGCTATCCCCTTTAAAAATGGAAAATATCTAAGCTAACAAACTTTCCGCATTTCATGCAAGTCTCCCACGAACTCCATAACGTCCATTTCAGCCAAGCACGTGCGGAATAAGAAGGGAATATGCTCCAGGAATATCGCCAAGACCAAGTCCAAGCTTGTACTCCTGCAAAACAACTTCATATTCAAAGTAGACAATCGTTAGTATAAGGATCACTATGATGATCCATGATCCTGATCCTGCATAACTTCTGAGGATCACTAATTCAACAGAATTGAGGATCACTAAACCCGACAATAATTGAGGATCAATGATCATAGGAAAATCTTCCCCTAACAATTGCCCCCAAAATATAAGGAGTAATTTGTAAATAAATGAGTTATATTTTCTCGTCCTTATCTGTAACAAACCAACGGATATATAGCCGTTGAATCCTGACTAGCCGTTGCTAACATGACGTCAGTGAGGTGACTATCCTGCAAAATCATCATTATAAATTGAAGTTAGAGATAAGGGTTAGAGAGCATTTAAATTCGTGTGTTTCCTCTTTAAATCCTCATTCGAAGACTTGATCAGGTATTTCTCTTTCCTTTCTCTCTTCATCTTCTCCATTTTGTTTCTTATCTTTCACCATCTTCATAACCAAGATGTTGCTGAGGTCTTCACCGGCTAAGGATCACAAGAAGGACAGTCCCTTGAAGTCCCAAGGGATCATCAAAGATTCAGCGAAAGAAAGATGCTGCTTTACCGATCCACAGATAGACAGAATCCGCCATTGTTTTCCGGCAAACACCGATTTCAAACCATTTGATCCCAACGTTCGAAGTGATTTTGTTTCTGAAACCTGGGTAGCTTTTCCGGTTACCCTATTCACAATAGGATACTCCTATCCTTTTCCAGATTTCACCCAATCTTTCTTTTCTCTCACCGGCATCTCCTACATCCAAGCGATGCCTATGATCTGGAGGGTCTTGTATACCCTTGAAAGAATCGTTGAGCAGCAAGGTATTGATCTGGGAATGTCGGAGTTTTCAGAGATGTATGACCTCGTTAGCCATGGGTCTCACCGGTATCTACTCAAACATAAACCTGGTGAAGAACACCCCATCTTCAAAGCCACTAAGAATGACACCAACTGGAAACGGCGATTCTTCTTTGTCAGAAGGGATTCTATCCCTGATGGAAAGGATCTGCCTAGAAAATGGACCACTCATGGTAGGATAGTGGATCCTTAGAAGGATCACCAGATGACCTTGTTTCTGCTGAGGATCACTAACATCCTTTTGTTTCTATTTTGCAGCTATTACTGTCGCACACCTCATCACAACACCTGCGACAAAGGAAAGGCTTGCTGCTTTCCAGAGACTTGATCCTGCAATAAGATCATTTAAAGCAAATACCCAGGATTCTCAAGAAGTATCCTCAGGTTCTGTCACTATGTCGAGTAAGTATCCATGTTTATATGTAATTAAATGCTTAAATAAAAGTGAAATAAGGATACTTATCTGTTTAGGATGTGTAGGTGCTAGAAAATCTTCAAGATCTGCCTCCAAATTCAGTGTCACTGATCTTGACACTGTCCGATCCTCAAAGAAGAAGACTGCTGCCAGTCCAACTGTCACGATCCCCAAGGCAACCACTTCTAAGGGCAAGGGTGGCAAGAAAAGGAAGACCTCTGAGGCTGACAATCTAGAAGGCTTGCCCCTGATCCGCCATCAGTTCCTTGAGTACTTTGCTGAGGTAAGGATCACTGACTTAGCTTAATTATCCTGCCCACTTGAGGATCATGTTATCCTAAGCTTTGCATTGTCTTTTTGCAGAAATTTGCTGAAATCGAGGACTACGTAGGCAATGTTGAAGAGGTTGAGCTAAAGTGCCTGGATCTCCAAAAGATGATGCTGGCCAAGGATCAGAAGATTGCCTCCCTTGAAAATGACGTCAATCTGGTGAAGAGGGAGCTTGTCCTGGCTCATATCAATGCTGATCACGAGAAGAACGAGATCACTAATGATGCCAAAGTCTTCGCTGGCATCGCTATGTACAAGACCAAGTTGCAGATGGCCCAAGAAGCTCAGGATCCTGACTTTGACAAGAGCAGCTGGGACGTGGAGGGCTGGAAGGCAAGGTTGGCTGAGCTGGACGACGAAGAAGAGGCTGATGAGGTCCTAGCAATCGAGGCTGGTGGAAGCGGCAAGGATCAGGCAGGTGATGAGGATGCTGGTGGTGATGCAGCCAAGGTGTGAGCTGCACATATGGGCAATGATGGATATTTCGAGACTTGGCCGGAGCCCATATTTTTAGGATTTGGTAGTTTTTGGTTACGATGTTTTAAAACTATCTTGGGTTGTGATAACTTTAGACAATAGTTTCTAGGGTGAAGGATCATGGATCCTTGAACAATAGGCAGGATAATGGGTGGTGGATGGATCCTCTGTTTGGGGGATGAAGCCACTCGTTATCCTTCCGTCTTTTATTTCCTGCACTACAAAGACCTGTAAACAATGGACACCCTTTGCCAACCCATGTGGACGGGCCACGTTTTGCTGGTAGAAACGTGGGTTGGCAATTTTGACAACCTTAAAGGGTTTAACGTTTTGTGAATAAAATAAAATAACTTTAACTTTTTGGCTATCTCCCGTGTTACTATCCTTGTTAGTACTTTACTTTTCAATTGTTGTGATATACATTTTGTCTAAACTTATCAAGTAAAGAAAAAATTTAATAAATATCCTCAAAAAGTTTAGGATATGATCAAGGATCACATATCCTATAGTCGACAAGTTCTAAAAAGTAGTGTCGTTTAAGGATCATAAGTTCAGTTGCCAAAGGATAAGGGTAACTCAAATGAATAATGAATAAAATCAAAATAGTTAAGGATCATACCTGAGGATCCAAGTTAGGATCCTAACCTTTAACACTTATAATCAGGATAACCAAAAGACAAACCTTAGTATAAGGTAAGGATCAAGGATCCTTGGTTGTTTAGCTTCGAAAACCTGAAATAGGATACAACTTGGGACTAAGCCAATATAAGATAAAAGTTAGTAACTGGGGACAAGCCCAACAATTCTGGGGACAAGCCTAATATACTAGGGACAAGCCCAAAGATAACTGGGGACAAGCCCAAGGATAACTGGGGACAAGACCAAGGATCGTGTGTAAACTGGAGTATGGCCCTCACTGGCGACTATCCAAACTTAGTGACATGAAAATGCCAAAACCTTAGCTAACATGAAAACGTTAGAAACCTTAGGAACGGATGTATGGTACGTCTACCATTATACGTAGGATCCTGAATATAGCCAGTACAATGAAATTGTCAGCCCCTAAAGCGAGTACTGGTCCCATTGCCATGAACTATACCAGGATCATCGTGCGCTACTGGCGAAACTGGGGACATGCCCAAATAACTGGGGTCAAGCCCAAATAACTGGGGTCAAGCCCAAATAACTGGGGTCAAGCCCAAATAACTAGATACTTCTGTGGATAATCAGTCCTTTGTTAAGGATACCTGAACCTTCAAAACTCAGAATCAAGTGAAAGGAGGATAAAGGATACAGGATCCTTACCCTTATATAGGATAATTAAAAAATGAAATAGTTTGGGATTAGATCATTACCAAAATGAGAATCGTCTGTCTTGTAAGGATCCTTCAAGGATACTTGTCATGTTAGGATCATGGATCCTTATCACATGAAGTATTTCTTCAAGTGGACATCATTCCAAGCTCTTGGCAGCAAATCACCTTCCATTGTTAGCAATCGATATGCCCCCTTTCCTGCCTCAGCTTCAATCAAATAAGGGCCTTCCCACTTTGGTGCCAACTTTCCATCAGCAGGATTTGTGGTATTCTGAAATGCTTTCCTTAATACCATATCACCAACTTGGAATTTCCTGATCCTGACATTTTTGTTGTAAGCTCCAGCCATCCTTTGTTGATAACTGGCCATCCTTATCCTTGCCAAATCCCTGATTTCTTCTATAGTATCCAAGTCTTGAACCAAGTTTTCAGCATTTTCTTCAGGATCACGAATGCTTGTTCTTGCAGTTGGAACCACCATCTCTGTAGGGATCACTGATTCTGCCCCAAATACCAAAGAAAATGGAGTTTGGCCAGTAGCATTCTTGGGAGTTATCCTATCAGCCCAAAGCACATAAGGTAGTTCTTCTGCCCATTTTCCTTTCTTGGATCCGAGCTTCTTCTTCAAGTTGTTGATGATGATCTTGTTGGATGATTCTGCCTGACCATTAGCTTGTGGGTGGACTGGTGTTGATGTTATCATCTTAATCCCCCAGCTATCACAAAAGTTAGTAGTTCTATTCCCAATAAATTGGGATCCATTATCACAAACAATTTCAGAAGGAATACCAAATCTAGTAATAATGTTTCTTTTAATAAAGGATATAACTTCCTTTTCTCTGACTTGAGCAAAGGCTTCAGCCTCTATCCACTTGGAGAAGTAATCAGTCATAGCAAGCATGAATACTTTTCCACCAGGTGCCTTAGGAAGCTTACCAACTATATCCATTCCCCATCTCATAAATGGCCCAGAAGAGGATACATGATGCAAAAGATCTGCTGGTTGGTGAAGGATATTACTATGTCTCTGACAAGGATCACACTTCTTGGCATATTCCACAGCATCCTTCTTCATAGTTGGCCAATAGTATCCTGTCCTCCGGATCCTTGAGAATAATGCCCTGCCCCCAGTGTGGTTTCCACAATCTCCTTCATGGAAATCCTTCAGGACTTCTTGGATTTCAGGATCCTCAATGCATCTTAGATATGGTCCTGCAAGAGATCGTTTATACAACATATTTGTGACAACCCTCAAAATTACACATATTCCGTACAATTTATTAAATGATAATTAAAGTACTTGATGACGGTGTGGAATTATTTAACTGCTCTCTGATTACTGTGTTATACTTACATGTGCGTAGTAGCATACTAGTAGTATGCAGAAAACTTGACTAAATGGTCCTGAATATTTTCCTATGTGTTAGGAATTAATTGTGTTACAAAAATATATGTATAAGACGCCTTACGGAACAATTTAACAACTTAACGGAACAGTATCCGACCGAACAACCGGACGTTACCCGGGACACCAAATATTTGTCAAATACATTGATTATTTATTTCTTGGCTTGTTATGGTCCCCGTGCACCATAACACCCACTAAATATCTAGTAACTAACTCTAGTAAACATACACTTGGTTTCTAGCTAATAAGTAACCATCTAGTTACAATTTTTGCAAACAAGACCCCTCCCCCCCCATGTATGAAATCGGTCAAGGGACCCACCCCCCATATCTCCAAGACTTTACTTAATATTTTGGTTGATTACTTGCTTCTTGAAGTGAACATAATATTATGAACATCCTTATAAGAAATGTCTATAGATCACATGCCATACTTCACAATTTTCACACTCCACTCAACCCTCACATCAATCTACTCTCTCTCTCTTTTCGGTTCCACCACAACCGAAACCACATCCCACCATCTTCATCATTCATCTTCATCTCTTTCATAAACAAGCTCCATTCAAGCTTCCATGGAGGTTGCAAGTTGAAGAGCTTCAAAGGAGCTTTGTTCAAGTCTTTCTCATCACCTTTTTCTCATCATCTTTACACTAGATTTCTACCCTAGCCTTGTGCTAGTAGTAAGTCTCTATTTAACCCTTGTTCATGTCCATTTTGTGTAGAGAAAGATGTCATGTGTTAAATCTACAAGAACACTAAAAAGGATTTAAACAAGAAGATGAAACATGATGTATTTATGTTAGTATGAAGTTGTCTTGATTATGTTACTAATTTACTTGCTGATCTACTTGTAATATTGATGGTTGACGTTGTTGTGATCACTAAACATGCTAACGGAATCAATCGAACGCGCTTAAGAGTGATAAAGACTGAAAACAGTAGGCTGTTTGGTAATTACAGCCAACTTCAGTTGGTTGTAACAGAACTGTAACTTAATGAAAAGTGTATTTTCTGAAGTCTAGGGTCATGTATTATGAAATACGGTTCTAATGGCACCGGAATCATAATTTTTGGACTTCGTTTACTATTTTTAAAGTGTCTTTTCGTAACAGCAGCTAGAGCTGCATTTTTCTGCTGAAAATATGCGTTTTGTTTACTGTCATAACTTGAGTTCTGTGTAGGGTTAGATCATGGAATTTGTACAGTAGATGACAACTGATGTATTTGTAATTACCCCACTGGAATTTCGTAAATCGGACGCTCGATGAATTTTAAATAAATTATTCCGTGGACTATGGTCAGAAAAAGATAAATCTGAGTTCAGTCCGGAAATGGAATTTTTATAAAATATTAGTAATGAACTGGACCCCGATATTTTTACACAATAATAATTGGATCGTTTAAGGTATTCTGTAAAAATTTGGGAATTTTTGAAATAAGTTAACTATTTTATTAAAATGTCCGAAAACAGCCCTGTTTTGAATATAAATGCTGAAATGACATAAGTTGTAATTTGCATGTCTAAATGTCGGGTAGGATATCTGTGAATGATATAACGTGTTATATGTGTGATGTGCATTATCGTATGTTTGTTTATGAGTGGGGAATGGATGGGAAGTTATATGGGCATGAACCGTTAAAGTGATGCATGTTATGTGATAGATACGTGTAGGAACTTTGTGTTCTATTTGAAGTCACTAATAAACTAAGTGGTAATCATACTAGGACGTGATTGACCGACCTTGAGTGTTAGCTATATTTGAGAGTCAAACCGAGCAACCGAGGTGAGTTCACACCCTTACTAAGGCATGGGATTCCCGGTGGTTGGGAATGGGATTAAATAACTATTTATATTATCAACACTACTAGACTACCTACCACTGTCCTCGGATTGAGAAGGGCACGTACGTAAAACCTACGTACATTCATACTTACTACTATCCTTAGATTGAGAAGGGCACGTACGTAAAACCTACGTACACTCATACTTACTACTGTCCTCGGATTGAGAAGGGCACGTACGTAAAACCTACGTACACTCATACTTACAACTGTCCTCGGATTGAGAAGGGCACGTACGTAAAACCTACGTACACTCATACTTAACACCGTCCTCGGATTGGGAAGGACACTTATGGATACGCCTAGTCTAGTAACATACATAATGGGAAGCCCCCACTAAATATCGTAAAGGTTTGGGAATCAAGGATAATGGGTAATACATGGTTATGAAACGAACTTACGATTTCTGATACGAACTCATTAACTGAACAACCAACTATGAACTCGCTCAACTTTGTTGTTGATTTGTTGTTACATGCCTTGCAGGTCGTTAGGTACTTATGGAGCTTGCGCGAGGAGGAGGTCGTTGTGGAATAGGGACTGTTATGTCCCGTGCCTAATAAATAAACTTTAGGAACTTATGGAACTTATGTTTGGTCGTTAAACTTATGAGTTATGAACTTATGCTTTGGTTTCACGTTTTATGCTTCCGCTGTTTAAATCTGATCTTGGTTAACTTAAAGTCGGTTTACTTCCTTTTGGTCACCAATCGTATTACGTTTGGTTTTATTTACTTAATTGTGTCGTTCAATATGATTGGTGGCTCGATCCTGGTCATGTCACGCCTCCAAGCGGTGGTACTCCGCATGGTGGATTTTGGGGGTGTGACAGATTGGTATCAGAGCCATTGGTTATAGCGAACTTGGTTTTAAAAGGGAAAAGCTTTTTGATAAAACCAGACTATAACCTGTACAGTGCTCAACGATCCACAACGACGCTTCACTCCACGCGCAAGGCTCAACACTATAGGTGATATGGTTTGTGTTTATATTATTACCTACTTGCTAGTTACATAGAACTTTGCTTATGGTATGCTTAGATGAACGTAGCAACTATTGATTGAAAACACATGTCTGCTTACTCTCTTCTGTCATCGCACTTTCACGAACCTCTCTCACTCATGTTTTCCTCTGACATGAAGATCATGAGTGGACGCGTTAACCTAACTCAAGCCCAGTTGGCGGCTTTGATCACGGAACAAGTTACTGCAGCGTTCGCAGCTGCCCAGGCAGGAGGTCAGAACGCTCAGCCACCAGTATGCACGTTCAAGACTTTTATGGACTGTCGTCCTAGTACTTTCAGTGGCACTGAAGGGGCCGTTGGACTCCTCCACTGGTTCGAGAAGCTCGAGTCGGTCTTCGAAATGTGTGAATGCCCTGAGGATCGTAGGGTTAAGTATGCTACTGGTACTCTTGAAGGGGTAGCGCTCACGTGGTGGAACGCTCAGGTTCAGCTGCTGGGGTTGGTTGCTGCTAATGCCACCCCATGGAATGACTTCAAGGAACTGATCAAGGAAGAGTACTGCAGTCGTGATGACATCCACAAACTAGAGGTGGAATTTTTCAATCTGAAGATGACGGGATATGAGATTGAGGCGTATACTAAGAGGTCGAATGAACTGGCCATCCTGTGCCCTACTATGGTGGACCCTCCCATCAAACGTATCGAGCTTTACCTCAAGGGCCTTGTACCCGAGATTCAGAGTCACGTGACTTCGGCTAACCTGGGTACCATTCAACAAGTCATCAAGTTGGCTCACCGTCTCACCGACCAGGCAGTGGAACAAAACAGATTACCCAAGCGTATTGGTACTGCTACTACTGATACCCCCAATGATCACAAGTGAAAATGGGATGGAAATTCGGGCAAAGGCTCTACCTCTGTTCAGTCTCAGTCTCAGCAACGAAGGACTGAGGACCATAGGAGCCCTAGTCAGCACTCTTCTGGTAGTCAAGGGCCGGGTGGATATCGAGGAAACCACCTGAAGTGCAACAAATGCAATAGACACCACAGTGGTCAGTGCAACAAGGGACGCTGTCAGAGGTGTCTCAAGATGGGTCATGAAGCCAAGGATTGCAGGAGCCCACGGCCTACGAATCAGAATCGTCAGCAGCAACAGCAAGCACCGCAGAATCAGCAACAGCAACAGGGCAACAAGGGATGCTTTCAGTGTGGTGCTGAAGATCACTTCAAGAGACACTGCCCGCAGCTAAATCAGAATCAAAATCACAACCAAGGAAACATGAACAATAATGGGGGCAACAATGGAGGAAACAATGATGGCAACGGTGCCAGGGGTCGAGTGTTCGTGATTGGTCAGGGTGATGTAAGGAATGATCCTAACGTAGTGATGGGTAAGTTCCTTCTCGACGACTTTTATGTTACTGTTTTATTTGATTCGGGTGCCGATACCAGTTATGTGTCTCTAAAAGTTAGTCAAATGCTTAAGCGCACTCCAACACTTTTGATCCCCAAACACACAGTAGAGCTAGCAAACGGTAAAAGTCTTGAAGCCACACACGTAGTTAAAGGTTGTAACCTCGTCTTAGCTGGTCAGACTTTCTCTATCGATCTTATTCCTATCACACTTGGTAGTTTCAACGTCGTTATTGGGATGGATTGGTTATCTCAACACCAAGCGGAAATTCTTTGCAACGAGAAGATTGTCCGCATCCCTCGTTCTGGTGAAGAGCCCCTAGTGATTCATGGCGATAAGAGTGGTGCTGTCATAGGCATTATCTCTTTTCTTAAGGCCCAGAAGTGTTTGCGAAAGGGCCACACTGCCATTCTAGCACTCGTTACTGACACCTCAACGGAAGAGAAGAGAATTGAAGACATTCCTATTGTGCGCGATTTTCCTGAGGTATTTCCCGAGGAATTACCTGGTCTTCCGCCTCATCGCCAAGTTGAGTTTCAAATCGAGCTAGCTACTGGAGCAGCGCCCATAGCTCGAGCACCTTATCGTCTAGCTCCATCAGAACTTGAAGAACTATCCACGCAATTACAAGAACTCTTGGAAAAGGGTTTCATACGTCCTAGCTCTTCGCCCTGGGGAGCTCCAGTCTTGTTTGTGAAGAAGAAAGATGGTACTTTCAGAATGTGTATCGACTACCGTGAACTCAACAAGGTGACCGTGAAGAATCGTTATCCTCTCCCACGTATTGACGACTTGTTCGACCAGCTACAAGGGTCGAGCTATTACTCTAAGATTGATTTGAGATCGAGATACCATCAGCTGAGAGTCTGAGACAAGGATGTCTCTAAAACAGCATTCAGAACTCGTTACGGCCATTACGAGTTTCTAGTCATGCCTTTCGGGTTGACGAATGCACCAGCGGTTTTCATGGATCTCATGAACCGAGTATGCAAACCTTACCTGGATAAGTTTGTCATTGTTTTCGTCGACGATATCCTGATCTATTCTAAGAGTCAAGAGGAACACGAGCAGCATCTACGACTTATGCTGGAACTCCTTCGAGCAGAGCAGCTGTACGCTAAATTTTCGAAATGTGACTTCTGGCTTCGCGAAGTCCATTTTCTAGGCCACGTGGTAAACAAGGATGGAATTCATGTAGATCCATCCAAGGTTGATTCGATCAAGAATTGGCCTGCACCCCGTACACCAACGGAAATCCGCCAATTCTTGGGTTTGGCAGGATACTACAGAAGATTTATCAAGGATTTCTCAAAGATTGCGCAACCTCTCACATCGCTGACTCAGAAGGGTGTCATCTATCGTTGGAGTGACGCGCAGGAGTCCGCCTTTCAACACTTAAAAGATAGACTTTGTAGCGCGCCTATCCTCTCATTGCCTGAAGGCACATATGATTTTGTGGTTTACTACGATGCTTCCATCCAAGGACTTGGTTGCGTGTTGATGCAACGTGATAAGGTCATTGCCTACGCGTCACGCCAACTTAAGGTTTACGAAAGGAACTACACTACACACGACTTGGAATTGGGAGCAGTTGTTTTCGCACTTAAGATATGGAGGCATTACCTGTACGGTACCAAGTGCACCATTTACACTGATCACAGGAGTCTCGAGCATATCTTCAAGCAAAAGGAGTTAAACATGCGTCAACGCCGATGGGTCGAGCTCTTGAACGATTATGAATGCGCTATCAAGTACCATCCGGGCAAAGCCAATGTTGTGGCTGACGCCCTCAGTCGAAAGGATACTATACCTAAGCGTGTACGTGCGTTACAGCTTACCATTCACTCTAGCCTTCCCGCTCAGATTCTCGATGCTCAGGTTGAAGCGTTGAAAGCAGAAAACATCAGGGCTGAGTCCCTACGAGGATCGAGGCAACGACTGGGACAAAAGGAAAACGGCGCCTACTATGTTAACGGACGCATCTGGGTTCCACTTTATGGAGACCTACGCGAGCTTGTGATGGATGAAGCACATAAGTCTCGTTATTCGGTACATCCGGGTTCGGATAAAATGTACCACGACCTCAAGACTACGTATTGGTGGCCGGGCATGAAAGCTCACATAGCAACCTACGTCAGTAAGTGCTTGACTTGTGTGAGAGTCAAGACTGAATATCAGAAACCATCGGGCCTACTTCAACAACCAGAGACCCCGAAATGGAAATGGGAGCAAATTTCCATGGACTTCGTTACTGGCCTTCCTAGATCTCAACGCGGAAATGATACCATTTGGGTAATCGTTGATCGACTGACCAAGTCTGCACATTTTCTGGCTATCAGGGAAACGGATAAGTTTTCTACTCTAGCAGACATCTACCTAAAGGAAGTAGTATCAGGGCACGGAGTGCCAACCTCCATCATTTCTGATCGTGACGCGCGTTTTACTTCTGAACTGTGGCAAGCAATGCACAAGTCCTTTGGCTCACGTTTAGATATGAGCACCACTTACCACCCACAGACGGATGGGCAATCTGAACGCACCATCCAAACCCTTGAAGACATGCTTAGGGCATGTGTAATCGATTTTGGTAATGGCTGGGAAAAGCACCTCCCGCTAGTGGAGTTTTCGTATAACAACAGCTACCACACCAGCATCCAAACCGCTCCGTTTGAGGCATTGTACGGACGTAAATGCCGATCACCTCTCTGTTGGGCAGAAGTCGGTGACAGTCAAATCACTGGCCCAGAACTCGTAGTAGATACAACAGAAAGAATTGCCCAGATACGACAACGAATGGCGGCAGCACGCGAACGTCAGAAAAGGTATGCTGATAAGGGAAGAAAGCCACTCGAGTTCCAAGTTGGGGACCGGGTGCTACTCAAAGTCTCACCTTGGAAAGGTGTAGTCCGCTTTGGCAAAAGGGGCAAACTTAATCCGCGTTATGTCGGACCATTCGAAATCATAGAGAAAATAGGCAAAGTGGCCTACAATCTACCAGCAGAACTCAGTGCAGTTCACAACGTTTTTCACGTGTTAAATCTGAAGAAGTGTCTGTCAGATGAGACCCTCATAGTTCCTCTCAAGGAACTCACAATCGACGACCAGCTGTGATTCGTCGAGGAACCAGTAGAGATTACGAATCGAGATGCTAAGATCCTCAAGCGTACCAGGATACCTCTGGTCCGAGTTCGTTGGAATGCTCGTCGTGGCCCAGAGTATACCTGGGAACGAGAAGACCAAATGAAACTCAAGTATCCCCAACTGTTTAAGAAAAACGCAACCACTACTGAGGCTGAAGCTACTGCAGAATTTCGGGACGAAATTCCAAATCAACGGGGGGATGATGTGACACCCCAGGAAAAATCAGGAAAACAACGCAACTTAACTAGCTTCCTCAGTAACTACGCACTAAATTTCGGGACGAAATTCTCTTAACAGGTGGAGAATGTGACAACCCTCAAAATAACACATATTCCGTACAATTTATTAAATGATAATTAAAGTACTTGATGACGGTGTGGAATTATTTAACTGCTCTCTGATTACTGTGTTATACTTACATGTGCGTAGTAGCATACTAGTAGTATGCAGAAAACTTGACTAAATGGTCCTGAATATTTTCCTATGTGTTAACAACTTAACGGAACAGTATCCGACCGAACAACCGGACGTTACCCGGGACACCAAATATTTGTCAAATACATTGATTATTTATTTCTTGGCTTGTTATGGTCCCCGTGCACCATAACACCCACTAAATATCTAGTAACTAACTCTAGTAAACATACACTTGGTTTCTAGCTGATAAGTAACCATCTAGTTACAATTTTTGCAAACAAGACCCCCCCCCCCCATGTATGAAATCGGTCAAGGGACCCACCCCCCATATCTCCAAGACTTTACTTAATATTTTGGTTGATTACTTGCTTCTTGAAGTGAACATAATATTATGAACATCCTTATAAGAAATGTCTATAGATCACATGCCATACTTCACAATTTTCACACTCCACTCAACCCTCACATCAATCTACTCTCTCTTTCTTTTCGGTTCCACCACAACCGAAACCACATCCCACCATCTTCATCATTCATCTTCATCTCTTTCATAAACAAGCTCCATTCAAGCTTCCATGGAGGTTGCAAGTTGAAGAGCTTCAAAGGAGCTTTGCTCAAGTCTTTCTCACCACCTTTTTCTCATCATCTTTACACTAGATTTCTACCCTAGCCTTGTGCTAGTAGTAAGTCTCTATTTAACCCTTGTTCATGTCCATTTTGTGTAGAGAAAGATGTCATGTGTTAAATCTACAAGAACACTAAAAAGGATTTAAACAAGAAGATGAAACATGATGTATTTATGTTAGTATGAAGTTGTCTTGATTATGTTACTGATTTACTTGCTGGTCTACTTGTAATATTGATGTTTGACGTTATTGTGATCACTAAACATGCTAACGGAATCAATCGAACGCGCTTAAGAGTGATAAAGACTGAAAACAGTAGGCTGTTTGGTAATTACAGCCAACTTCAGTTGGCTGTAACAGAACTGTAACTTAATGAAAAGTGTATTTTCTGAAGTCTAGGGTCATGTATTATGAAATACGGTTCTAATGGCACCGGAATCATAATTTTTAGACTTCGTTTACTGTTTTTAAAGTGTCTTTTCGTAACAGCAGCTAGAGCTGCATTTTTCTGCTAAAAATATGTGTTTTGTTTCCTGTCATAACTTGAGTTCTGTGTAGGTTTAGATCATGGAATTTGTACAGTAGATGAAAACTGATGTATTTGTAATTACCCCACTGGAATTTCGTAAATCGGACGCTCGATGAACTTTAAATAAATTATTCCGTGGACAGTGGTCAGAAAAAGATAAATCTGAGTTCAGTCCGGAAATGGAATTTTTATAAAATATTAGTAATGAACTGGACCCCGATATTTTTACACAATAATAATTGGATCGTTTAAGGTATTCTGTAAAAATTTGGGAATTTTTGAAATAAGTTAACTATTTTATTAAAATGTCCGAAAACAGCCCAGTTTTGAATATAAATGCTGAAATGACATAAGTTGTAATTTGCATGTCTAAATGTCGGGTAGGATATCTGTGAATGATATAACATGTTATATGTGTTATGTGCATTATCGTATGTTTGTTTATGAGTGGGGAATGGATGGGAAGTTATATGGGCATGAACCGTTAAAGTGATGCATGTTATGTGATAGATACGTGTAGGAACTTTGTGTTCTATTTGAAGTCACTAATAAACTAAGTGGTAATCATACTAGGACGTGATTGACCGACCTTGACTGTTAGCTATATTTGAGAGTCAAACCGAGCAACCGAGGTGAGTTCACACCCTTACTAAGGCATGGGATTCCCGGTGGTTGGGAATGGGATTAAATAACTATTTATATTATCAACACTACTAGACTACCTACCACTGTCCTCGGATTGAGAAGGGCACGTACGTAAAACCTACGTACATTCATACTTACTACTGTCCTCAGATTGAGAAGGGCACGTACGTAAAACCTACGTACACTCATACTTACTACTGTCCTCGGATTGAGAAGGGCACGTACGTAAAACCTACGTACACTCATACTTACAACTGTCCTCGGATTGAGAAGGGCACGTACGTAAAACCTACGTACACTCATACTTAACACCGTCCTCGGATTAGGAAGGACACTTATGGATACGCCTAGTCTAGTAACATACATAATGGGAAGCCCCCACTAAATATCGTAAAGGTTTGGGAATCAAGGATAATGGGTAATACATGGTTATGAAACGAAATTACGATTTCTGATACGAACTCATTAACTGAACAACCAACTGTGAACTCGCTCAACTATGTTGTTGATTTGTTGTTACATGCCTTGCAGGTCGTTAGGTACTTATGGAGCTTGCGCGAGGAGGAGGTCGTTGTGGAATAGGGACTGTTATGTCCCGTGCCTAATAAATAAACTTTAGGAACTTATGTTTGGTCGTTAAACTTATGAGTTATGAACTTATGCTTTGGTTTCACGTTTTATGCTTCCGCTGTTTAAATCTGATCTTGGTTAACTTAAAGTTGGTTTACTTCCTTTTGGTCACCAATCGTATTACGTTTGGTTTTATTTACTTAATTGTGTCGTTCAATATGATTGGTGGCTCGATCCTGGTCATGTCACGCCTCCAAGCGGTGGTACTCCGCATGGTGGATTTTGGGGGTGTGACAATATTATTCAATATTGTAAATTGAGATACCTTAATTTTGAAAGCCCTAGGGTTTTCTCCTGTAGGAATCTCTCCATGTTGTATGTATCTCATGATTGGGAGGATCCATGATCCTGAATGAGATTGAGTATCATCACTAGGGATGATTGCAGAATCTTCTCCTATCTCCATAGCTACATGATCCTCGATAGCAGGGGTCAGGATATGGATAATAGGGATCCTTATATCCTCCGGGATCTTCAAGGATGATCCTAGATTGGCTAATGCATCAGCCTCTGCATTCTCTTCCCTTGGTACCTGTGTCAAACTAAAGGAAACAAAAGAGAGTGCCAATTCTTTGACTATCTCTAAATATTTGATTAGCTTTTCACCTTTAACAGTATAGGATCCATTAAAGTGATTAGTGATTAATAATGAATCTACATGTACCTCAAGATACCTGATCCTCATATGCTTAGCAATTTGCAAACCAGCTATCAAGGCTTCATACTCAGCCTCATTGTTGGTAGTTTGAAATTCACAAGCTATGGAGTGGGGTATTATGTCCCCCTGTGGAGATTTTAGTAGTATTCCCAGCCCTGTTCCTTTTACATTGGAGGCTCCATCAGTGAATAGTATCCAAGGATCCTTAGTTTCTTCAAGCTGTTGGACTTCTAACTCAGCCTCCTTTTGCAGATCACTACTAAAATCTGCCACAAAGTCAGCTAAGGCTTGGGATTTGATGGCAGTCCTTGGTTCATATCTTATATCATATGCACTCAGCTTCACTGCCCACTTAGCCATCCCTCCTGACATTTCAGGTTTCCTGAGAACATTCTTAATTGGAAAATTAGTCTTAACAATAATGGCATAAGTCTCAAAATAATGTCTTAATTTAGTAGATGCCATTATTAATGCAAGGATAAGTTTCTCTAAGTGTGAATACCTGGATTCAGCATCAAGTAAACTCTTACTTACAAAATAAACAGGATGTTGTGTACCTTGGTGATCCTTAACAAGGACCGCACTTACTGCATTTGAGGATACTACTTGGTATAAGGATAATATATCTCCCTTCTCTGGTTTCATCAAGGCAGGGGCTGAGGATAGGTAATCCTTAAGAGCTTTGAAGGCACTTTCATGCTTCTCAGTCCATTCAAATTTCTTGTTCTTCCTCAGGATGTCATAGAATTCCTTGCACTTTTCTGAGGATTTGGATATGAACCTGTTCAAGGCTGCAATCCTGCCTGTCAATCTTTGCACATCCTTGGCATTGGCAGGAGATTTGATATTCACAATAGCCTTGATTTGCTCTGGACTTGCTTCAATGCCTCTTTTTGTCACCATATAGCCTAAGAATTTACCTGCTTTAACACCAAAATGACACTTGGAAGGATTTAGTTTCATATTAAATTTATCAAGGATATTGAATGCTTCCTCCAAATCTTTAAGGTGATCCTCAGCTTTCTTGGACTTAGCCACCATGTCATCTATATAGACTTCCATAGTGTGTCCAATTTGTTCCTTGAACATCATATTGACTAGCCTTTGATAAGTAGCACCTGCATTCCTTAGTCCAAATGGCATAGCAATATAACAATATATACCAGTTGGGGTCATAAAGGCTGTATCCTCTTGATCGGATGGTTCCATCTGAATTTGTTGAAATCCAGATGAAGCATCCATAAAAGTCAACAACTCATGACCCGCGGTAGCATCCACCATGGAGTCAATGTGGGGTAATGGGAAAGGATCCTTGGGACATGCATTGTTTAAATCAGTAAAATCGACACATACCCTCCACTTTCCATTTTTATTTTGAACAAATACCACATTGGCTAACCATCTTGGATACTTAACTTCTCTAATCATACCTGCCCGAAGTAGTTTATCTACCTCTTCCTGGATAATAGCATTCCTTTCAGGTGCAAACTTCCTCCTCTTTTGATGTATAGGCTTGAATGACCTGTCAATGGCAAGTTTACGAGTAATTATATCTTTGGATATACCTGTCATGTCCTCATGCTTCCAGGAAAAGGTGGATTTCCTCCTCTTAAGGAAGGATACTAGATCCTGCTCAATGTTGCTAAGGATCCCTGATCCTATGAAGACTATGGATTCAGGATCATGAGGATCCATGAGGATCTCTTTTACATCCTGCTCTCTTGCCTCCAAGACATCTCTTTGAGGATACTTTAATTGCTATTGCTCCCTTGGTCTTGAGGCTGGCTTCATTGATGATGTGTAACAATTCTTAGCCTCTTGTTGATCACTCTCAATTTTCACCACTCCCCACGGACTTGGAAGCTTCACACATTGATGATAGGTGGATGGGACTGCCTTCATATCATGTATCCATGGCCTGCCAAGGATAACATTGCAACAAGATAAGCAATCTATAACACAAAATTTTTGATAGGAACGCAATCCTTCAATATAGATTGGGAGTTTGATGTCCCCCAATGTATTCTTAGTTTCTCCACTGAATCCCACAAGTACTGAGGATCTTGGGACAATATCAGACTCCGGGATATTCATCTTCTTGAGGACATCAAGCTGAATGATGTTCACAGAGCTTCCACCATCTATAAGGATCCTGCGAACAAAATGATTAGAAATAAACAGTGTAATTACAAGACCATCATGATGAGGATCCTGGACATCAACACGATCATCCTCATCAAAGGTTATGACTTTATCCTGGGTAACAGTGGAGGTCCGGATTGGTCCGTCTCCATTATCCATCTTGGTCTCCTTAGCATGTCTTTTGGCTGCTGAAAAAGAGGTGCCACAAATATCTGATCCACCGGATATAAAGTTAATAACTTGTGCATCTGCTGGAGGAGCAGGAGCCTTTTCTGGGATCCTTTCAGGATCCTGGATCCTTGATTTCTTTCTACCCAAGAGCTCCTTCAAGTGCCCCTTGCTTAACAAGTAACCAATTTCCTTTCTAAGTGCAATACACTCTTTAGTGAGATGCCCGAAATCCTCATGATATGCACACCATTTGGACTTGTCCTTTGTAGCAGCTGGTTTATCACTTTTCCTTGGCCACCTAGCTTTCTCACCTAGATTCTGCATTGCAAGAATTAGTTCATTGTTATCAACAGAAAAACAGTATTCAGAAATGGGAGGATAATCCTCATCATCCTCTTCTTGTTCCATTGCATGCACGTTCTGGTTATCAGACTTGTTGTAGGACTTGGATTTGTTGTTCCTGAAGTAGGATCCTTGTTTCTCCTGTTTTGAGGATCCTGTCAATCTATCCTGGATCCTTTTGTCATCCTCTAGGCGGATGAACCTAAGGGCCCTGGTTCTTACTTCATCAAGATTCCTGCAAGGTGTCATGACAAGATCATCATAGAATAATGAATCCCTAAGCAATCCCATTTTAAAGGCTTCTACAGCCGTAGCAATATCCAGGTTAGGGATATCTAAGGATTCTTTACTAAACTTAGTGATGTAATCTCTAAGTGATTCATTTTGACCTTGTGTTACCCTATATAGATCACTAGTTAATCGTTCAAATTTTCTACTACAAGAGAATTGACTATTAAACAAATTAACTAGATTAGCAAATGAAGTAATATAGTAAGGGGGAAGACTTAGCAGCCATTTAAGAGCAGATCCTGTGAGTGTGGATCCAAATCCCTTGCATAGACATGCTTCCTTTAACCTCTCAGGAATTGGATTGATCTCCATCCTCTCCCTGTATTGAGCTACATGCTCCTCTGGATCCGTTGAACCATCATACAGCTTCATGGATGGTATCTGGAACCTTTTGGGTATCTCAGCATCACATAAAGGTGGTGCAAAACGAGATATCCTATGGCTACCATCTGCAATTTCAGGAATGGGTTTAACCACTCCTGGTACGCTGGATATCATATCCTTCAGCTTCTGTAATTCCCTAGCCATGGCTTGATTGATACCTGTATCCTGCATGGAACCATGGTTAGTGTTATAAGAATTATTAAAAGTGTTACCTCCCAGAGGATTCAAGTTTGGAGTTCCAAATGTGAATCCATGTTGACGGAATTCTGGTATGATTGAAGGACCAGAGGAAGCAATGGTTTGCATTGGTATGAAGTCTCCTTGATGAACATCGGTGCTCGGGGGCTGCATACTCCTTAAGGATCCTTGATCCTGAAAGACGTTGGATCCTTGAAGCTGAGATGATCCTGGACCCATGGAGGATCCTTGGAGCTGGGAGGATCCTGGACCCATGGAGGATCCTTGAAGCTGAGAGGATCCTGGACCCATGGATGATCCTTGGAGCTGGGAGGATCCTGGACCCATGGAGGATCCTTGGGGCTGAGAGGATCCTGGACCCATGGAGGATCCTTGGAGCTGGGAGGATCCTGGACCCATGGAGGATCCTTGAAGCTGAGAGGATCCTGGACCCATGGATGATCCTTGGAGCTGGGAGGATCCTGGACCCATGGAGGATCCTTGGGGTTGGAAGGATCCTTGAGCTGACTGCATCTGCATGTACCCTCCTGAACTGGCAAAGGACCCTTGATGCTGAACAGAGGCTCCGGAAGGTTGAAAGTAAGATCCTAGAGCCTGAGTCATTGTTGCTGTTCCATAACGCCTTCCTGGAAATTCACCCAAGTATTGGACATTCGGAGCTGCTGAATGCTGGGAGGTCATGACCGGAGTGTCGAAATTCAGCGATCTGGGCATCAATGGGGAATGATCCTCCACTGATTTCTTCTGTTTCTTGATCTCAGAGATCTCCTGGAGAATCCTTTCGTTGGTTTTGTCCTGCTCTTGTACGTGATCCCTCATCTGCAAAATCAAATTAAAAAGATCACTAGTAGTAGGATTAGTAGAAACAGAAGAAGTTGGTGGTTTAGGAAAAATGGGAGTTGGTCTTCTCGCAGCATTTTCAGCATTCTTCTGGGATCCAGAAGGTGGTGGAGGCAAAGGTGGAACGCCTTGTGAAGAACAGATTGCCGGCATAGAGCTTGATGTGTTCTTCGTTAAGGAAGCCATCCGCTTGGTTGTCACGAACCGAAATGATCACAAGAATATGAATCTTCTTAGGAATGAAGCACCAATTGCCCCACGGTGGGAGCCAAACTGTTTTGGTCAAAAATCAAGCAAAGATAATGCAACCAAACTTTCTGTTGTGGGATATGATGCTTGAATCAATGAACAATAATGAGGATCACTCAGAAATGAAATGAACAATTGACACAATGATTTATATGAGGAAAAAGCCCTTGATCAAGAGTTGATCTCCGGCATAAAAAACCTCGGGTGATGGAAACTACCGATCACCAACTCAAATTAAACAAGAAATGTATTACAACTTCGGATGATAGCGAGCTAGTTACAAGGATCACTATAGTGTAATGTGCAAAAAAGAGTGTAATCGCCAAGTGAATTGTCAAGAGCTGGTGAGAGCAGTTGCGAGTGTGTGTGTTAAGCTAAAAATAGCCAAGTGTTTCTATTTAGCTCGCTATCCCCTTTAAAAATGGAAAATATCTAAGCTAACAAACTTTCCGCATTTCATGCAAGTCTCCCACGAACTCCATAACGTCCATTTCAGCCAAGCACGTGCGGAATAAGAAGGGAATATGCTCCAGGAATATCGCCAAGACCAAGTCCAAGCTCGTACTCCTGCAAAACAACTTCATATTCAAAGTAGACAATCGTTAGTATAAGGATCACTATGATGATCCATAATCCCGATCCTGCAATAACTTCCGAGGATCACTAATTCAACAGAATTGAGGATCACTAAACCCGACAGTAATTGAGGATCACTGATCATAGGAAAATCTTCCCCTAACAGTATGCTAGGGGAAGATCATGGGCAAAAAGATCAGGAATGTGCTTGTTCTTGATTTGATCAAGAACAAACAGAACTCGCCAAAGCATTGGCATGGTTTGACTGAAACAGATTTTTGTGACGTTAAAGAATTCGGTGATGAAATCAGGAAACGGAAATTGCAACCCTAAGGTAAAAGGAAAAGCATTAGAACATAACCACTCATCGAAAACCATGTCCGACCGGATTTCCCGATTGAACGGTCGAAACACCATTCCTTTTGGAAAGATGCCGGAGGTTTTGAGGGCCGATAAGTGGGCACTATCGAAGGAGCATATTTCTTTCTCCGGATCTTGGAGAATATTCTGGTGGATAAATGTAGGAGCAGAGTCACCGGAGCTGGATCTGGTTTGTCTCACCATATGGTTACCGGCATAATGTGCAGAATGAGGGAGAAAGAAGATGGAAATGAAAGAGAAGATTTTACCTTTTACTCTTTGGTGAGGGTTAAATGAAGATAAGGATGAGGAGTTATAGGGAAGTAATGAGTAATTATAGGCTGCGTGGTTACAAGCAATCACATCAAAAGTCTTATCTCTTAATTTCCTCGTTATTCATGAAAAAATGTAACCGTTAGTATCAGGATACTTAACGGTAACATTTTTGGGGATAATTGTTATGGGTGAAATTCTGAGCTCATATCCTGGATAATATCTTAAGCTATATCTTAATTATATGATATATGTTCTTGCCCGGGATGCTGACTCAGGATATTGGTAACATCCTGAGATGGTATCCTGAGGATCACTAACGGATTATGTGCAGGAGTACGAGTCCAAGCTTGCAACGTTCATGAAGACCTTTTCACCTGAAGACTCGGTCCAAGTTGTTCGAAGAAAGACGTTGAAGCCGCTTTACTTGGTCTCCAACGTTAACTAAAGAATATTCGAAGGCATCCCCCATTTATAGGAGACTTTGTTTTCATTTCTTAGCTATAAATAGACGGATATATCAGATCAAATAGGACACAACAACACTCACTGCTCTCAAACACTTCTACTCTCTCGTAACTCTCACTTTCTGAAAAAGCATTGTAACACTTAGCGATCTGATCAATATCCTGCACTGTATCCTGACATTTGAAGTAATAAGAAGAACAAGGCAGTTGCGATTGTCAGCTCCTGAGGCTTTATGCCGACGATCTAGATTGATCAAGGGATTTCCTCGTATATCTCGTGTCACCCCTTTACTTTCTGCTCATTGTTTGATTATAGATATAGCTCAATATCCTGAGCTATATCTTGAATATTGTTTTTGCAAACAACCAACTCAACATATTTTTGATACACATTCTCAGCACACTACCTCACATAACTAATTTGATCACTAAATTGCTTAGGTAATTTTTGACCAAAACACCCTTTCGTGAGAGAGGGTGATCAATCCTCATATACCTTAAGGATCCAGGATATAGCCAATAATAACGAAATTGTCAGCCACTGTTACATGAACTAGTCCCGCTATCTTGAACTATTCCCGGATAACTTGCGCTCCAGGCGGGGTGTTTAAACCTGTGAAGGGATCAGTATCCCTTAAACGTGAGAGAGGGGGCCAATGCTCTAATTTTTTGAATTATCCTGAGTGTATATCCTGGAGTTATATCCCGAAGCATATTCTGCAAAACAACCGTAAACTAAGGTGGGTGTTAACCTGGCTAACACCCCTCCGATGCTTAAGTCAGTATTGGGTTCAAAAGAATAAATAAATTCAAACATATTAAAAGAGATAGAATTCATACCATCCTGAGTTAGAAACTAAATTCTAAACTCACTTGAAATAGAGCTTTAGGTGTATAGCATTCCAGGATCTTGGTAGCATATCCCCTTCCATATTCTTGAGTCGGTATGCTCCTTTCCCAGATTCTGATTCAACCTCATATGGTCCTTCCCACTTTGGAGCTAACTTTCCATCGGAAGGATTAGTAGTATTCTGAAAAGCTTTTCTTAACACCCAATCCCCAACTTGAAACCTTCTAGTCCTTATATTCTTGTTATATGATCTGGATATCCTCTGTTGATATGCTGCCATCCTTAGTTTTGCTGCATCTCTTGTCTCATCCACATTATCCAATTTTTGGCATAAAGCTTCAGGATTCTGCTCAGGATCCCGGAGGTTAGATCTTGCTGTAGGTATCACCATTTCTATTGGGATCACTGCTTCCGCTCCAAATACTAAGGAGAATAGAGTTTGGCCAGTTGCACTTTTTCAGGTTGTTGACAATTATCTTGTTCGAGGATCCTGCTTGTCAATTTGCTTGAGGATGTACTGGAGTAGATGTGATCATTTTGATTCCCCAACTCTTGCAAAAGTCAGTAGTCCTCTTACTTATAAACTGAGAACCATTGTCACAAATTATCTCGGCTGGTACTCCAAACCTGCTCAGGATATTCCTTTTTATGAAGGATACTACTTCTTGGTCTCTAACTTGAACAAATGCTTCAGCTTCAACCCATTTAGAAAAATAGTCAGTCATTGCCAGCATAAAGACTTTTCCTCCTGGAGCTTTTGGAAACTTCCCTACTATGTCCATCCCCCACTTCATGAATGGCCAAGGGGACGCTATAGGATATAGTGGTTCAGCTGGTTGATGTAATATGTTACTGTGCCTTTGACATGCATCACATCTTCGAGCATATTCTGCAGCATCTTTCCTCATCATCGGCCAATAGTATCCTGTCCTTAATACTTTTGAGAATAATGACCTGCCCCCAATGTGGTTACCACAATCCCCTTTGTGTATATCCTGAAGCACTTCTTTAGCTTCGGGATCCTCCAAGCATCTCAGGTATGGTCCTGCAAGAGACTTCTTTTATAAAAGATTATTTATAATAGTGAATCGTGATACCTTCATTCTAAAGGCCTTGGGGTTCTCATCCTTTGGGATGTGTCCTTCCTTGAGATATCTCATGATTGGAGCCATCCAGGACTTAGGATCTTCATCAGGATCATGACCAGGATCCTGAATACTTGTTACCTCCTTATCCTGAGATTTGAAAAGATCCACTGCAGGATATAGGATGTGGAGTATTGGTATTTGGGTTCCTTCTGGTATCCTGACTGATGATCCTAAATTTGCCAAGGCATCTGCTTCAGCGTTATCTTCTCTTGGTACCTGTTCAAGTGTAAAAACATCGAAATATCCTGCTAATTTTTTGAGAATTTCGAGATACTCAATTAACTTCTCACCTTTAACTGCGTAGGATCCATTAAAATGATTAGTAATTAACAAGGAATCAACAAATACTTGCAAACTGTTAATATTCATGCTCTTAGCCAACTCTAATCCTGCAATTAAAGCTTCATATTTTGCTTCATTATTAGTGGCAGGAAATTCACAGCTAATGGCCTGGGGTAATATGCCCCCCTGTGGCGATTTTAGTAGTATACCCAATCCTACACCTCTAACATTAGATGCACCATCAGTATATAATGTCCAGGATTATGAGGTTTCTCCTAGTTGTTGTACTTCTAGGTCTACTTCATTTTGAATATCACTACTGAAATCAGCCACAAAGTCAGCTAGAGCCTGAGACTTTATGGCATTTCTAGGTTCATATACTAGATCATAGGCACTTAATTTTACTGACCACTTAGCCATTCTACCTGACATCTCAGGTTTCCTAAGCACATTTTTAACATGATAATTAGTTTTAACATGGATCCTATGTGTTTCAAAGTAATGTCTAAGCTTTGTTGATGCCATAACTAGGGCCAATATTAATTTTTCTAAATGAGAATATCTAGTTTCAGCATCTAGTAGACTTTTACTAACATAATAGACAGGATACTACTGACCTTCATGATCCTTTACAAGAACAGCACTTACGGCATTCCCTGATACTGCGAGATACAGGGATAATGGTTCACCATCCTCAGGCTTCATCAATAGAGGTGCAGTTGAAAGATATTGCTTCAAATCCTGCAAGGCTGCTTCATGCTTCTCTCCCCATTCGAATTTCTCATTTTTCTTCAGGATATCGTAAAATTCCTTGCACTTTTTCGAGGATCTTGAGATAAATCTGTTTAATGCTGCTACTCGTCCCGTCAGTCTTTGTACATCTTTCATGTTCGAAGGTGACTTGATGTCTAAGATGGCTTTGATCTGCTCGGGGCTTGCTTCTATCCCTCTTTTAGTCACCATATATCCCAAAAACTTTCCTGCCCCCACTCCAAAATGGCACTTGGTAAGATTTAACTTCATGTTATATTGATCCAGGATATCAAATGCTTCCTTAATATCCCGGAGATGATCCTCGGCCTTCTTAGATTTTACTAGCATGTCATCAATGTACACCTCCATGGTGTCCCCCAGCTTGTCTTTAAACATCATGTTCGCCAATCTTTGGTATGTTGCACCTGCATTTTTCAAACCAAAAGGCACAACAGTATAACAATAAATACCTATTAGTGTCATGAAAGCAGTATCCTCCTGGTCTGAAGGTTCCATTTGGATCTGCTGGAATCCTGAGGATGCATCCATGAAGGTTAACATCTCATGGCCGGCAGTAGCATCCACCATTGAGTCAATATGAGGTAGAGGAAATGGGTCTTTGGGACAAGCTTTGTTCAAGTCTGTGTAATCTACACAAACTCTCCATTTCCCATTTTTCTTCTGCACCACAACTACATTTGCTAGCCATCTTGGAAATTTGACCTCCCTGATCATCTTGGACTTCAGTAATCTTTCAACTTCTTCTTGAATAATTGCATTTCGAATGGGAGAAAACTTCCTTCTCTTTTGTTGAATAGGCTTAAATGACCTGTCAATTCCAAGCTTCTGAGTGATAATATCTTTGGAAATACCTGTGATATCCTCGTGCTTCCATGCGAATGTTGACATCCTGCATTTCAAAAAGTTAGTTAATTAATTCTCAATATCCTGGGGGATATTGGCTCCTACGAGCACCGAGATATCCTGGTTATCCTAATCCAGGATAATTTTCTTAACATCCTGTTCTGAAGCCTCCACGATATCCTGGGCTCGCATCTTTAATTACTATGCTGCATTGGGCTTGGTTAAGGATTTCATCGAGGATGAGTAACATTCCTTTGTTTCCTGTTGATCACTTTCCACCTTGACTACCCCCCAAGGAGTAGGGATCTTAATGCATTGATGATAGGTTGACGACACATCTTTCATATTATGGATCCACGGTCTACCCAATATAATATTATAGCAGGATAAGGAGTCCATCACACAAAAGCGTTGCATTGAGTTGACCCATTCAACATAAACCGGCAATTTTATCTCTCCCACGGTATTTCTAGCCTCTCCACTGAATCCAACAAGTACAGTATATTTCGAAGTGATATCCATCGTGGATACATTCATCCTCTTCAATGTCTTTAGTTGAATTATGTTGACGGAGCTGCCATTATCCACCAGTATCCTGCGTACAAAGTGATTAGCAACATATAACGTTATTACCAGAGCATCATGATGAGCATCCTGGACAGTATCCCTGTCACCACTATCGAACGTGATCACTTTATCAGTCGTGAGGGTCGTCATCCTGGTTGGCTTATCTCCCCTTTCGGCCTTAGCCTCCTTTGCATGTCTTTTGGCTGCAGAATAAGAAGTTCCGCAGATATCGGACCCTCCTGAAATAAAGTTAATTATCTTGGCATCCGCAGGAGGTGATGTTGCTCGTTCAGGATCCTTCTCAGTATCCTGAGCCTTATTCTTCTTTCTTCCCAGGAGACCTTTCAAATATCCCTTGCTCAAGAGATAACTTATTTCTTTCTTAGAGCAATGCAATCCTCAGTAACATGTCCGAAATCCTCATGGAAGGCACACCACTTGGACTTATCCTTCCAATCAGCTTTTTGTTGGTTCTTCCTAGGCCACCTTGCTTTGTCTCCTAAACCCTGCATAGCATACATCAGTGCAGGTATATTAACAGAGAAATAATATTCTGACAATTCAGGATATTCTTCAGGATCCTCGTCTTCAACATCATTCACTTTCTTGCTATCATTCCTGCCATACGGCTTAGAACAATATGGTTTGTACGAGGATTCCGACTTCCTGTTGGTTGATTCGTAGGTCGAAGATGAATTCATCCTCTCTTACATCTTCTTATCATCTTCTAGTCGAATATATCTTAAAGCCCTGTTCCGAGCTTCATCCAGGTTCCTGCATGGGTTCATTACAAGATCCTGGTAAAATTGAGAATCTTTTTGCAACCCCATCTTGAAAGCCTGCACAGCTGTTGCAACATCAAGATGCGGGATATCTAAGGATTCCCGGCTGAACTTGTTCACATAATCCCTCAAGGATTCCTGAGGTCCCTGAGTTATCCCTTGCATAGGCATGCTTCCTTGAGATCTGGAGGGATATGGTTGATTTCCATCCTTTCCCTATACTGGGCAATATGCTCCTCAGGATCCGTCGTCCCATCATACAGCTTCATGTTAGGAGTCTGGAATCTCTTTGGGATTTCTGCATCATAAATGGGGTGAGCAAAGCGGGATATGTTGTGGCTATCCCGGGATACTTCTGGTATAGGCTGCACTATCCCAGGCACACTTGATATCATATCCTTCAACTTTTGAAGCTCTTTGGTTATCGCTGATGTCACACCTGCATCCTGCAATGATCCATGATTATTAGTAACAGGGATACTGGTGTTAACAGACAAGTTACCAGCTTGGTGATTCTGGCCATATCCTGGAGCGTATCCTGGATCCCTCACAGTCGACATCCTAGCCGTTAAGGGTATCTCCGGAAATTGCTATGAGAATGGCTCGGTATGATATTGCCCTGATTATCCTTAGTATATACTGCTGAACTAAAGTTCAGCGTCCTGGGCTGCAAAGGGGTGATGGTATCGTCAGCAGGTTTCTTGGAGTTGGACTTCAAGAGTTGTATCTCTCTCATTATCATCTGGTTAGTTTCCTGTTGTTGCTTCATCTGATCCTGTATATTACCAAACAAAGTTAAAATTTCATCGTTAGAAACCATAACAGGAGTTCTCCCTGGAACCCAGATCTGTTGACATTCTGAGCAGGAGGAGTGTCTCGGGATATTTGGCTTTCATTTATCTTTAGAGGAGCTTGAACTTGTAGAGAAGGAGAAAACACCAAACCAGTTGTAGCAGAGGTTGTAGTAGGCATGGTAGAAGAGCTCATGTTTGATTTTGAGGCCATTGAAAATAGTGTAGCAAAAAGTTTTGAAAATAGAAAACCAAGTAATGATTTTGCAAAAGCTTTTAGTAGAAATAGCACCACTTGCCCCATGGTGGGCGCCAAATTGTTTTGGTCAAAAATTACCGAAGCAATTAAGTGAATAAATTAGTTAAGTGAGGTAGTGTGCTAGAAGTGTTCGAAAAATATATGTTGATTAAGTTGTTAACAAAAACAGTTTTCAGGATACGGCTCAGGATATCGAGCTGTATCTATGATCAAACAATGAGCAAAAAGGTAAAGGGTGACACGAGATGTACGAGGAAAGCCCTTGATCAATCTAGATCGCCGGCACAAAACCTCGGGAGCTGACAATCGCAGCTGCCTTGTTCTTCTTATTACTTGAATAACCAGGATACAAAGCAGGATAATGCTCAGATCGAATCTAAGTGTTACAATGATTGTGAATTGTGAGTGTTAGAGTGTAATTGCAGCTAGAAATGAGAGTGTACGAGTATAAGAGCTCAAAAGTGTGTGAATTCCTATGATCCGGCACTCTTATTTATAGTTACAAGAAATAACAAACTATCCTAATATTCCAGGTTACTTGGAATATTCCCTTATGACCGTTGTAGACCACTTCTTTCGGCTTCAACGTCTTTATCCTAATCAATTTGAGCGAGTCTTCAGAATGACTTGGTCCTTATGAACATTAGTCCCTTGTAGCCAACGTCTACAAGCAAATTGTTAGTAATGGCCAGGATACTGCCTCAGGATGTTACCAATATCCTAGTCCGGCATCCTGATCATAAACAGCTAACAGATAATCAAGATACTTAGTGTGTGTGTTCTGTGTTCGATCAGGAAGCTCCCATGGAGCAAAACCCTAACTTTCATCAAAACCATCAAATTGAAGGTTAAACGAAGCTTAAATTCATAATTGAACATGAATTGATGATCACCCAAGCTAGGGGATCATAAGGTATGTAAAATTTTGATGATTTGTGAAGTTATGAAATTTGATGAATATCATAATCCGTGAATTATGGATGAATTATAGAAGTTATGGTTAAATTGTGATGTATACTTACTTAGGAACTAAACCCTAAGTGAAAATTATACATATATTGATTGAATGTTTAGATGATTTACCACACTAGGATAAGTGGGTTTTAATCAAATGATGAAATTGATGATATAATTATGATTAGAATCATCATACATAATATTAGTAAGAAGATACTTGAACAATTTAGGTGTTTGAGTACATGAATCATACTTGCCATGAAATGGGTTTTTGTATGATAAGATGAAAACTTATGATATATTCATGTTAAAAGATGTTTGATATCGTCATGTGTTAAAAATGATTGATGTAGTGATAATTCAATGAGTTATGATTTCGAGAACTTGGCTAATAAAGTGGATAAAACGGTAGCATAAGAATGATTCTTACCGGATAATTGACCAAGTAATTAAATGAGTAGTTGAGCTACATTGTGTAATTACTTACGTTAATAGGCAATTGACTTTAAAAAGCCAAACTTACCAATAATATGATCGAATGATAATTTCGACATAAAAACCATAAGATGGAATAGTCGTGATTGATTATGACTAATCTAACCATCTTACAAATTACAATGATAGTTTGACGCTTGACAAGCTAAAAAAAAAAAAAAAAAAGGATATGTGCAGGGTATCCCTAACCCCGGGAGCGTGCTCCCCAGCTTGCAACCCGGCAATGCGCCCTGGCGGTAAATCATCCTCTAAATCAACTTGCTCAGGATCGAACCCAAGACCTTCCACGTATGGGAGGCCACAAGAGACCTCAACGAGGTGGCCGGTGGCCAACTGGGCTAGCCAGTTGGTTGTACGCTTGACAAGCTAGGTGGAAGCTTGGGAAGGAAGTGGGTCAAACAAATTGAGTATGAAGGAAAAAGCATAATTTGGATGCAAGGTAAGTAAAGCTTACACTCCTTTTGAATTTGTAAAATATTTCTTTATCGTATTGATTATGAAAAAGATAATTTAGTATTTGAAAAGTGATGTTCCGACGTGTAGTCGTACAGAACAAGATAGGCGAAAATGATAAGAAACCATATCGATGGTTAAAAAGGAGTAAATCGGTAATTCGGTCATATAATGACGAATAGACAATGAGTTTAAACGGTTACCTTATAAGGTAAACCCAAAATAAATAATAAGGGTAAAACGTTAATGTGACAACTGTGTTCTGTAATCATCGTACCATGTAAAACAATGTTGATTATCAATAAAACAATGTGCTTTGGTGTTATTATATGTTTTTTGGTGTTATTATATGTGTAATTGTGTTTGACGATTTTACAATTTGATTCGATTCCGATTTCAAGCTTTAAATCACTTTCTGGAAGGTTATACGCAAACTGGTGCTTAAACGCAATCAGTTTAACGCGACGTACACTCCGGAACTGTGACGTAAGCCAAACATACCCTAAATATCCCTTACATAACTTAGAAATAAGTTTCGAAGGATTCGGTATGACAAAAACATGTTTATTTGAACTAAAGAACTATTTACGACAAAACTGCGAAACGAACGATGGTGACCGCCCGGATAATATTTAAATCCCAAAAATATTCTGTTATGATTAAAATTTTATTTTTAATCAGGTTCGTGTTGAAAAATAAATTAAAACATTTAAAAAAGTTATTTTTCAAGTTTAAGCGAGTACCGCGTGTTTCTGCGCAACACAGTGCTTCTACTGCAAAACACGGACAACGCAGCCTGTCTCGGCAACTGAAATTTATTTCAGTAATATTTTGGCGAGTTTATTTTTATAGAATAATAAAAATAATTTAGAACGCCATAAACCGGGATTTAAACGCTAGATAGAATACCCGGTATCCAGTTAAATACCTGTCTTGTCTATTTTACCAACAAAAATTACACTTGGACCCCCTCCCCCTTCCATTTTACGGTCACAATATAGGTGGCCCCACCAAAAATATTGCAAGATCTCCAAATATTTCATTTGATCTTGTGTGGACACTTGTAATTGCATGACATCCTCCATATCTTTATATATCTTGCATATCTTTCTAAGTATCACTCCATATCCATCCAAGATCACAATCTCCTTCTTCTCTCCTCTCCCTTGAACCGTAACCCACCCTCATCACCATCTTCATCCTTTTTCAATCTTGTTCTTGAGAATCAAACCCCTTTCCAAGCATATTTCAAGTTGGTGTGAAGATCCAAAGGTGTTTCCAAGGTGTATTCAAGTGATTTCAAGCTCCCTATCATCAAAATCTCACCCAACAACTTACTTGAATCTTGAAGGTATAACATTTATGTTTAAATCATACTTTTGATTCTTGGTTGTTCTTGATGATTTGAAGTTTCTATTGAATCTTGGGATTTTCACAAACTTGAAATCTAAAATGAAATGGGTCATGATACAAATAAAAATGGTGATATATATATATATGTGTGTGACCGTACATATACATATGTGTGTATGAGTCTTGAAGTTTGATTTCTTGTTAAGTACTTGTTTAAGTTGTCACATGTTCTTGAATGATATTTAAAATGCAAGAGTTGGATGATTTGTGTATGTTATGTTAAATGTTCAATTACATCAGCAAATAAACCTGAATATATCACATATTTGATGCATTTAGATTAACATAAAATGATGATGTTATGATATTATGCTTTAGGCACTTGTACATGTTGATTTAAAGCTCAAGAAGTGATAAAAAAATGGTTGTATGATAAAAATATTTTTGAACAGGTTATAAACACTAAAAGTAATATTCTTTGGTATATTATAATGGCATGAAACTTTGACATAAGTTTGATAGCTTTGCATGTTGTACATATAGCTTAAAAAGTGTTAAATTATGTGAAATTTGCATGATTTATGTGCTTTATTTAAGACCTGCACTATCATGAGTATAGCCATTATTTTATTCAGTAAATAACATGGGTTATGTTAAAATTTCAAGTCATTTCGATTTGGGATGGTTCGGGTAATGTTTGATGCAAAACTATGCGGTAAAACGGTTAAAAATCGGCTTTTCGGATGATTTTTACAAAACTGTTTTAGATCAGTAACCAAACTGATATTTTTGCTATAAAAATAAGTATTTTAACTTATATTAAGTTTACTTGGTGTTTGGTTGGTCATACGTGACTTCCGACGCCCAAAAATGTTACCGAAACGCTAAAATAAGTGTTTTTCGACATACACTAGAATGGGTTATTCATGGGTAAATTTTATGTGTTACAATGTGCTATGTGTTTTACAATATGTTTATGATGATGTGTTAGTGTTGACAAAATGATGTGTATTACGCTTGAGTACATATATACAAATACACCAAGATAATAAAAAATAATAACTTTTCGAGAAAATCTCAAAGTTAAGTGAAAATTCTAAGTATCGGAGAAACTTCGGAATTTTTGTGGGTTTTTGATTATTAAATCATTCTTATTTAATTTAGGACGAATAAACAATTTGAGGGATTGTGTTAACTTATAAAAACGCACCCAAAGGTGAGTACATAGTCCTCTCTTTTACTATTTTCAATTGTTTTGGGGTGATTCATATGTATCAAAACGATTTCGATATTTCAACGATGGTTTCAAAAACGATTAAGATGGTTTATACTAAACTAATAACGATTTCGATAATGTGGATGAACTTGTTGGTTGTAGTTACATAACGAATGACATTCATTAGCATTGATTAAGCCGACCAGTATTAGGTTATGGTACCATAGGATCTGACAAATCCCGTTATCAGACCGCACCCATGGTTATGTGTGGGTTAGGTAGCTAACGACTGAATCTGATGATTGTTAACTTACCCTTTGGAGGTTTGTTAATGCGAGAACGAGTTGAACGAGGAACGAGTCACAAAGGTTTGAATGTTATTAGCGAGACGACCAAAAGTAGTTTTCACAATTAAAACAAGAACGATTTGAACGAGTGAACGATTTGTACGATTTGGAACGATTTGAATGATTTAAGCAAATGAACGACGATTTATAACAAGAACGAGTTAAACAATGTCACATAACGATGTTTACGAAACTATATAAACCATACGAGTTTTATTACGAGAACAATTTATGATTTGGTTTACATAAACAAATGTTTTGGGTTAAGATTCATGGCATCGAGTTTATAAATTATGACCAATATGTTTTGACTTGGTTATTCTTTTTTTACAATACCAATATTTTACAAGACAAGGTTTTCTAATATCGATTAACGAAGTTGTACGAGTTATTTCAACATGTAAACGAGCCATGAATCTGACACTCTCACAAAACCTATGTACTCGCCAGCATTTCTTTGTTTTTACATATGTTTCAGGTGATGTTGCTTAATGTTGATTGCTAGGATGCATGAGTCACATAGGATCTGGACGAGACCTTAGTGACATAATAACAATGATAGTCGATTTATAACTTGTTGGTTTCTTGCTAAGACGATGTTAATGTTTAATATTTAAATAAAACGAGACTCTTTTGTATCCATGGTTTCGAAACAATAATTCTGTTACAACACTCCCCGATGTTTCCGCCACGGTTTGTTGTTTTACGTGGTCGGGGTGGGACAGAAGAAGTTGGTATCAGAGCCAATGGTTATAGGGAATTAGGTTATTAGTAAAATTTTAACCTAGACTATAACTTTCTAGGACCCCAACGCAAGTTGATTTGCGTTTAGATTAAAAAAAAAACAAAATCCGAATCTGCTTCGAAAATTAATCATCCGTTCTAGGATGATTGATTACTAGGTATTGAACCCTCTGTTGTAAGGTTTTGAACCCTTCCAGTTTGACTCATTTTTGGCTTAGTGCCTTCTGAGTTTTCAAAATCTCGTCAAAGTTTGGGTCTAAATAATGTGAACACGTGCAAACTGGAAGAGTGAATGCCTGTACCCTGAGTTTTCTGTCTAAGGCTAGAGTGTTCGTACAAATCCACATAATCGGACCAGTCACTCTTACCTGGGAACTCTTGGGGTGAGTGTTCACTTATAGGTGAGCATGTCTTCACGATACATTATTTTGATTCATAACTTTGATTAGTCACTGCGTGTCGTTTGTTTGTTCGGGGTAACGAACAAATGATCGCCTTCCTTATGTTTCGTCGATATTTTCAAAACCACTTTTGTTTTTCCTAATTGTCGACCTCACTCGTTTCTCACATTTCCTTGTTAGACAATGCCTCCTCGACGTGATGCACAATCTTTTACTGCTGAAGAAATCGTAGCCCTTGTCTCTCAGCAAATGGCTGCTGTGCTTCCAGGCATAGTGACCCAAATCCATGAGCTATACAACAACAATAACAATAACAATGCACAATGTAATTTCAAGAATTTCAATGCCTAAAGTTTTCTGGGTTGCAAGGAGCAACTGCACTCCTTCAATGGTTCGAAAGTATCGAGAGCACATTCAGACATGTGCAATGTCCGAATGGGCGTAAGGTTGAATTTGCATCAAGTGTGTTTGAGAAGCGTGCTCTTACATGGTGGAACGGAGTGATGCGCGATAGGGGTGCCGAAGTGGCATTGGCACAAACATGGGAAGAGCCTTGAGCTCTCATGATGAGAGAGTTCTGTCCCCGTCACGAAATTCGAGCTTTGGAACAAGAGTTTGACGATCTGAAACAAGACGGGGGAGAACACCGCGCTTATACAGATCGATTTGAGGAACTCAGTCTTTTGTGTCCTACTATGGTTACCCCGTTGGAGAAAGCGATAGAGAGGTATATCGATGGGTTACCCGATTCCATACAGGATATTGTGACTGGCGTTAATCCTACTACTGTTCGTCAAGCGATCGAGTTATCTGCTACCCTGGCTGAGTCACAAGTCAGGAAGGGTAAACTTACCTGCAAGGGTGATAAGAAAAAGTTGACCGAATCTGTCAAGAAAAGGGTAAGGGTAAGAAAGGTGAGTCATCGAAGAAGTCGAGAAAGCGAAAGGGTACTCAGAACTTTGCTGTTACTGCTCAGAACCCACCAGCTCAACCGCCTGCGAAGAAAACGTATGATGGTACCGCACCTCATTGTGCTCGCTGCAACGGTCATCATGTTGCACAACAAGCTTGTAAGCAATGCACAACGTGTGGTAGGCTTGGGCATCTGGCCAATGTCTGTCGTTCGGGTCAGAATCAAATTGTTCAGAATCAAGCTCCAGTTCAGGGGAATGCTACTAGATTCCCACCGGGTTCATGTTTCAATTGTGGAGAGTTTGGTCACTTCCGCAACAACTGTCCGAGGCTAGTGAATGCAACCGCGAATGCAAATGCTAATCCGAACGTGAATGTCAACGCGAATGCGAATCCCGCTCGTGGACGAGCGTACAACCTGAATGCTAACGAAGCGAGGGCTGACAACGAGGTGGTCAATGGTACGTTTCTTGTTAACAATCGACCTGCATATATTCTTTTTGATTCTGGCGCCGATAGAAGTTTTGTTTCATTATCTTTTGAACCTTTACTTGCGATACCTAGAACTAAACTGAGGAAACCCTTATCTGTTGAAGTTGCTACTGGTAAACCTCTTGTCCTCGATTCTGTTATTCGTGATTGTCTGTTGAACCTTGATAACCATCTTTTTCCCATTGACCTCACGCCGATGCAACTTGGGAGTTTCGATATTATCGTGGGGATGGATTGGTTAACCAAACATCATGCTGAGGTGGTTTGTTTCGATAAGATTGTTCGTATTCCTCTTACGTCTGGCGATGTTTTGGAAGTTCGTGGTGAGAAGCCATCTGATGGTTTGAAGCTTATGTCGTGTACAAAGGCCCAAAGTTATTTGTGAAAAGGATATGTTGCTTTCCTGGCACATGTCACCGAGGAGAAAGGCAAGAGCAAGAGTATTCAGGATATTCTGATTGTTCGGGATTATCCAGAGGTGTTTCCCGATGAACTGCCTGGTTTGCCTCCAGTTCGTCAAGTCGAGTTTCATATTGACCTTGTACCCAATGCCAACCCGATTGCGAAAGCACCTTATCGTCTTGCACCGTCGGAGATGCAAGAGTTATCGAAACAGCTTCAAGAGTTGTCTGATAAAGAATTCATCCGTCCGAGCTTTTCTCCTTGGGGAGCTCCTGTCCTCTTTGTGAAAAAGAAAGATGGATCTTTTCGAATGTGAATCGATTATCGTGAGCTTAATAAGCTTACCATCAAGAATCGATATCCCCTACCTTGAATTGATGATCTCTTTGATCAGCTGCAAGGTGCTACATGCTTTTCTAAGATCGATCTGCGATCTGGGTATCATCAACTTCGTGTACTCGAAGAAGATATTCCCAAAACTGCATTTCGTACGAGATATGGGCACTACGAGTTCACTGTCATGCCTTTTGGTTTGACAAATGCCCCAGCTATCTTCATGGACTTAATGAACAAGGTTTGTAAACCTTATTTAGATAAGTTCATCATTGTGTTCATCGACGATATTCTCATTTATTCAAAGTCTCGAGCCGACCACGAGCAACACCTTCGTTTGACATTGGAACTCCTAAAGAAGGAACAACTTTTTGCTAAATTCTCCAAGTGTGAATTTTGGCTTAAAGAAGTTCATTTTTTGGGTCATATAGTCAATGAGCAGGGTATCCATGTGGTTCCTTGAAAAATAGCTGCTATTAAGGATTGGAATACACCGACGACACCTACAGAGATTCGATCATTTCTTGGTCTTGCTGGTTATTATTGACGATTCATCTCTAATTTCTAAAAGATCGCGGTTCCACTCACTGCTTTGACTCAGAAAAATAAATCTTTTGAGTGGGGACCTAAGCAAGAGGAAGCATTCCAAACGCTGAAACGGAAGCTCTGTGATGCTCCTGTTTTATCTCTACCTGAGGGAAACGATGATTTTGTTGTCTATTGTGACGCGTCGAATCTAGGACTTGGTTGCGTTCTTATGCAATGAGGTAAGGTCATAGCTTACGCGTCTAGACAATTGAAAGTTCACGAGAAGAACTATACGACACATGATCTTGAATTAGGAGCTGTGGTTTTCTCACTTAAAATCTGGAGACACTATCTCTACGGAACGAAGTGTGTGGTTTTCACAGACCACAAAAGTCTCCAGCATATTCTCAATCAGAAGGAGCTGGACATGAGGCAACGACGTTGGGTTGAACTTTTAAACGATTATGATTGCGAGATCCGCTACCATCCTGGTAATGCGAATGTCGTAGCCGATGCGCTTAGTCGAAAGGAACGAGTCAAGCTTCATTCTGTTCGAACTCTATATGATATTCAATCTCGTGTCCTTCAAGCTCAACAATATTGTGTGATCAAAGGCTTAATGAAAAATGAGCTACCGCTTCAACTTGAGCTTAAACTCGAAAGGAAAGACGATGGTTTACTCTATTTCAAGGATCGTTTATGGATTCCGAAACAAGACGATCTTCGCACCTTGGTAATGGACGAATCTCACAAGTTTCGATATTCTATCCATCCTGGTGCTGATAAAATGTACAAGGATCTTCGTACTCAGTTCTGGTGGCCTGGTATGAAGAAGGATGTTGCCTTGTATGTATCGAAATGCCTAACTTGTCTCAAAGTCAAGGCTGAACATCAACGACCTTCTGGTTTGCTTGTACAACCAGAGATACCGGTTTGGAAGTGGGAGAACATTGCAATGGATCTCATCACTAAGTTACCGCGTACATCTAAAGGTCACGATGCTATTTGGGTTGTTATCGATCGATTAACGAAATCAGCTCATTTTATACCGATTCGCGAGGATCTATCTGCTGATAAACTTGCAAAGATTATGTTGATGAGATTGTATCACGACATGGTGTTCCTTTGGATATCATTTCCGATCGTGATGCTCGGTTTTCATCTCATTTTTGGAAGACCATGCAATCTGCTTTGGGAACTCAACTAAATCTAAGCACTGCTTATCATCCCCAAACAGATGGACAATCTGAGAGGACGATTCAAACTTTGGAGGATATGCTTAGAGCATGCGTGATAGACTTTGGTGGTAATTGGGATTCTCATCTTCCACTGATCGAGTTCTCTTACAACAACAGTTATCATGCTAGTATTAATATGGCACCATTCGAATCTCTCTATGGTTGAAAATGTCGTTCACCTGTGTGTTGGAATGAGATCGGTGAAGCTCAGCTTACTGGACCTGAGCTCATTCTGGAAACAACAGACAAAATCAAGAAGATCTGCGATAATCTTGTGACGCTAGATAGAATAATAAAAATAATTTAGAACGCCATAAACCGGGATTTAAACGCTAGATAGAATACCCGGTATCCAGTTAAATACCTGTCTTATCTATTTTACCAACAAAAATTACACTTGGACCCCCTCCCCCTTCCATTTTACGGTCACAATATAGGTGGCCCCACCAAAAATATTGTAAGATCTCCAAATATTTCATTTGATCTTGTGTGGACACTTGTAATTGCATGACATCCTCCATATCTTTATATATCTTGCATATCTTTCTAAGTATCACTCCATATCCATCCAAGATCACAATCTCCTTCTTCTCTCCTCTCCCTTGAACCGTAACCCACCCTCATCACCATCTTCATCCTTTTTCAATCTTGTTCTTGAGAATCAAACCCCTTTCCAAGCATATTTCAAGTTGGTGTGAAGATCCAAAGGTGTTTCCAAGGTGTATTCAAGTGATTTCAAGCTCCCTATCATCAAAATCTCATCCAACAACTTACTTGAATCTTGAAGGTATAACATTTATGTTTAAATCATACTTTTGATTCTTGGTTGTGCTTGATGATTTGAAGTTTCTCTTGAATCTTGGGATTTTCACAAACTTGAAATCTAAAATGAAATGGGTCATGATACAAATAAAAATGGTGATATATATATATATATATATATATATGTGTGTGTGTGTGTGTGTGTGTGATCGTACATATATATATATGTGTGTATGTGACGTGTGCGCATATATACATAATTTTGCAATGAATCTACACACGATTTGGTTTTAAATTTATAAAAGTGATTATTACTTTTACATCAAAACACACACGAAAGAGGCAAGTGTACCCCGTCACATATGTAATAAAGTATCGGTAAGAACCAAGTATCGATCCAAGGAAATGGGCGGAGAAATAGTACTAGACCTTTGTCACTAAACTACCGGTAAAAACATAGGTTTTGTTTGATTTTAATTAAACTAAAGTAAGCGTAAACAAATACATAATAAAAACATAATAGATAATAGATAAAAAGCCTTGCTTAATACACAACCAAAGCATGTCAACTAAGTCGGATTTGGCACTAGAAGCATTCGGTCAATATTCCAATTTCAAGACAATTAGTATCCCTTTCGGGAATCCTAACATGACAATCATTCGGAAAGTTAAAACGATAAACACACTTTAACCACCTAAAATTGTTCTTTAACGTGCAATTGATAAATGTCTATGAAAATCTCTTAAAAATAAGTTAGGCAGCCGTTAGGATTTTTCTAACCTCACTTAAACAAGGAAAGCGACACCGATAAACACAATGCAACCACCGAGAAAAGCATAAACTAGATTAAATCACAACCGAGTTCATTTTACAAATCTTGCACAATAATTCACTAAGATAGCAATTTTGGCCTAAACTACTAACTAAGCTAACAAATCATGGCAAGAATTTATAACGACACCATCTAACCCGTTTAGGTCCTTACGTGACGGCAAGCTCTCTTGATTAACAATAATTACATTTTATTAAATCACTAACCATTTCTAGTATCATGATGCACACATTTAAACCAAGGTAAACTAGTTAACCAAGTTCAAAGTTTACTAATACAAGATTAATTAAGCTTCATTTTTCAACTATCTTAACTAACCAAGCATCAATCATCCAACATAATTACTTATAATTAAGAAATCAATATCAATAACAAGGTTGCAAACTAATCATCAAAGATAATCATAGAAAATACTTCAAAGTGTCATTACAAACAAAGCTTAACATACTAATGGCTATAATCAAGCAAGGGATTGTTGTGTTTTTGCCCAAAGGCTACAATAATACATAAATATTAATCTAAATGCTTGAAAGATTAACAAAATTCTGGAAAGATTAGAAAACCCAACCATAAACATGCACTAAGATTAAGAATCTGGAAGACAATGAAGCTAATCGGCACAATGTGGCTTGAATCCGGGTGAAAGCTAACGCCTCCGGAGCCTGAATATCGCCAGAATCGCTCCCAAAAATGTCCAGAGTTCCCAGAATTTCCAGATTGACGAACAGAATGTTTCTGTTCTGTTTTTATATTTTTTCGCTGTCGCACGGTCGTTCTTCAGATGGCACGACCGTGCACTTTAAGCAATTATTGGGGATGGGGCACCATACTGCATACGTCATCAGATCTTTGAACAGATACGATATCGCACGACCGTTCTTCGGATGGAACGGTCGTTCATTTCCGGGTTCTTGTTGCACGAGCTGCAGCACCGGGCGTTCATCACCGAGATCAGGCTGGATCATCGTAGCCGAACGGTCGTTCTTCAGATGGCACGTCCGTGCATCACCGGGCTGACCTTATATGCCTTGCACGCCTAGTCGCACCCTCGTTCAATGCCGGGTTGATTAGCATTTGTCGGAGATGCACGGTCGTGCATCAGGTCGCACGACCGTTCCACAGGCCCAGGTCAGTTTCCTTAACAGAATGTCCGCAGCTTCGTCGTTTTGTCCGGAAAGTCCTCGTTTTTGCTATCATCTTGTCTTGTATGCTGTTTTAGGACTGTAAACAAAAGTGTAGATAATTAAGTATCCGAATGACGGTTTTACGGCCGAAAACGCATAAAATAGGGGTAAAACGGGGAACTAAAATATGTGTAAATTAAAGAATATCAAATCTCCCCACACTTGAACCTTGCTTGTCCTCAAGCAAGCTGAACTAAAAAGCAATAAAAGACATAAACAAACAAGAACGATAATTTACACACTATTTTATTGAAAACTACTATAAACGGTTAGCCGGTTTGTCGAAAGACAACATCAAAAGACTCAAACCCAACAAGCATATGCAATTATAAAGCGACAACCAAAAAGTCGTGACATAACATTTAATTGACTCACATGTTAATCTTCACACAACTCACAATGTTCACACACACTCGGTTTTATTTATGAAACATACATAAAATGTGTACGTGTAAACACTCAATGCCTAGTCAATGAAATGTGCAATATCATAAGCTTGTCATAAGATCTCGTCTCCACCAACTAACATGCAAACAAGTGTAAATCAAGAGGTCTTTAAGGGTTGTAACGTTAGGCTTGGGCGAAGGGTATGGAAATGGACATTTAAAGTGGCGAAAATGGTTAAAACTCGGTAGTAGCGTTTAACTAGCAATAAGTAATACAACTATACATACAAACGCCTTAAAAAGGCTACTATTGCGCAATCGAGCTTATCAACGAAATTTTAACATTTAAGCACTCAAAATTGCTCGATTTCTATCAACTTCACCTTATTTTAGGGTATTTTATTTTCTGTTTTTTTTTTTAGCAAACTAATTTATACAATGAAATATAAACAATAACAAGCGCTAGTTAAACGATTATTTTTGACCGAGTTTCAACACTAAAAAGGGTTTAAAACATACAAAGGCTAAATTTGGCTAAGTGGGCGATAATGTGGGTAAACAAAGGTAAACGGGAAGGCTCGACATGGTTAATCCTAAAGGGTAATATAAGGTGAACGGGAAGCACAACACAAAGAACAAGTACACAACAAAGGGGTAATCTAAGTGCCTCTATCACTTTTACACAAATCCACAAGTTCATGGTCTTAACAAGCATACTAGTGACAAGTTCTAAATTACACAAAACATCCGGCTCACTCCTATATCCGAAATGAACAAATATATAACAATGAAGGCTCAAATATGCTCACGTAACGGAAGGAATGGGTAAAAGTGTGAAAACTATCATGTAAGTCTTTCTTTGTTTGTCACGCTTTCCGGTTTCCTTTTTCAAAAATATTTTGCTTGTCGAGTTTTTATCAAGTCCGAAACTTTCTAAAACACAACCAACCGGTTTATTTATTAAAATATATACATAATACAAGTATTTTTGAATGATTTTTCTGATTTTCTGATTTTTTTTTAAGAGGACAAACAAAGTTAACAAAGTTAACCCCCTCCCCACACTTGAACTTCGCATTGTCCCCAATGCGAGACCCGAAATATAGAGAAAGGGATAAAAATACTCCCCTCATGATGATGTTGATGCCACGAGACTTCTGAAGCTGCATCTGGTACGTGCTCCGGTCCAAGATCCGATAGCTAAAACCTGCTAGTATGTCACATGTGCACCCAAAACATAACAGAAACAGAAAAATCACAAATCAACCATAATATACATAAATATAATTACTACAATCCCAACAAAGACATAACATAAATACTGAAGTAAAGAGTCTGAAAAATAAAACATACATAACCGGGGTGTTCGAAATAACAGTCAAAATAAACACCCAATAATAAATAAAGTACTGAAATAGTAAAACACCACCAACTGCTATCACCACCGCCAACTACTCATCATCATCATCATCATCATCATCATCATCGTGTCTCGTGCCAGATGGGCCCGTATCGCCATAGCCAGGGGGTTCCACGGTGGGAACTGTGGAGGGTGCTGAAAGTAGCCCGGGTATGCGTGATGCATCTCCCCGAAAAATATGAAAAACCCGCACTCACCCCCTGGTATAGAGTATCCTGGCGCTGCCGAAGCTGGTCCTGTGTGGCCCGAATCTCGTGCTGATCGGCCCGAATCTCGTGCTGATTGGCCCGAATCTCGTCCTGGCCAGATCTAATCTGGTCGAAGTAGGTACCATGCTGCTCCTGAGTCACTCGCATCTGCTGGAACTGCTGATAGAACTCAGGCCAGTCCTGATGCTGATAGAATGCATGGTGCTGCGGCGAATGTGGTGGCGTATGTGGTGGTTGGTGCTGCTCGTGCTGCTCCCCCATCTCTTCATCCTCATCTTCCCCTTCACCTGGAGGCAACGGGTCCCAGACCTCGTTGTTCAATCCCTTCAACCTATCCCCCCTATCTAGCTCTACAATCACCCCCATGAACTTCAGCGACCTGATATCGACATGAACCCCCTCGGTAATCAGAGTGAGACTCCGAAGGACTTCCTCAGTCATATAACGCTCGTTGTACGCTATTTCGGTCACATACTGACCGCCATGTATCTCACTGTTCGAAGTCCGCCCCGAGCTCTTGACGAAGTACTCAGCCATGCGTGCGGCTAGGTTGATAGGTGCTTTGTCAACCAACGCATAAAGAAAAAGAAAATAAGGTGTTGGACAGTTACCAAGACTGTCCATGCGACCGCATATCGTATGGCTAAAAACATGGTGCATCACTCGCACCAAAGGGTCTTTGAGTCGCGAGGCCTTCGACATCCTCGGGTTGTAGGGGTCCCCAACGGCATTTTCAGCCCAAAATTCATCCCGTGCTGCATCATAAGGGAAGGTGAACTGATCGTTGAAGACATCGGGATCATCCATGTCGTCCCTAGTATAAATCCCGAGCCTTCTTCCCAAACGACCAACCGACCACGTATGCCATCGTCTACATAACCTGAAGGCTACCCGCTCCTTGTGGCGGAATTCGGGTTCTGTATGTGCAACCGGCCTTTCATAGGCATACGATGCGAAGAATTCAATTGTCAACTCCCGGTAAACGGGTCGGTTGCAAGCGACCAGATTTGTAAGCGGGCGACTCATCATTTCGTCAAGTCTATCATACTGATTGAGTTCCCGCATGACTTCCCAATCCAACCATCGGGGGACTAACTGCCCCCGTCTTGCCCACAATGCGTCTCGTTTCGGGATGCACAAAGCCTCTCGCTCATTGTTGGGGTCGAATTGAAGGAAAGGATGGTTCATCTGTATGAGGAAAAACATTAGAGCGATGGAAACAGGAAAAATTTGAATCAAGAACAGCCGAGCAGCTCATTATGAAGAAACTGTCAAACTGATCTGGGCATATGGCACGGTCGTGCGTCGCCGATGATAATGACCATCTGCCCAGAAATGTCGGAACTATCGTGAAACAACGGCGAGGCACGACCGTTCCATACAAGGAACGACCGTGCGACTTGGTTTTCTGCAGATTTTTGACCCAGGCTCTAAGTAGCCCGATTTTTTTCACAAATCTTCAAGTTTTTACATAAACAGGGGTCAGAAAAATGCACCAGATGTTCACGATACTACGATTCAACAAGGGTTAGGGTTTCGATTTGTTTATGAAGAGAACCCTAAAAATTTCCTTGAAGAATCGGAAGAAATCTAACCTAGAAAGCAAGGAAATAAGAAATCTACAACTAGGAACGTACCGTGCGAAGAAGGGTGTGAGATCGTGCGAAAAACCGTGTGATTTGATGAAGTATCGCTCTGGAACGGCCTGGTGCTGGTAGGGTTTCGCGAGTTATGAATGGGGGCTGCAGATGAGGGTATTTATAGTGCCAAATGACAAAACTGCCCTTAGCCTGACGCACGGTCGTTCTCCGTGTGGCACGGTCGTGCGTCACCGATGACTCCCAAACCCTAGCAACTGTTATCGGAAATGCACCGGGGGTGCGATCCACCGTGCCGGCCCTCGGCAACGCACGGTCGTGCGAACCGAGGAACGGTCGTGCATCAGGTGCAGATCAGGATTTTCCGCAGAAGCTATTTCCAGCAACTGTTTTGGCCGTTTTTCGCCATTTTTTTCGACACACCAACTGTTCTAACAATATTGCAATACAGAACCTTCGCTCGGCACGTATGAAAACTAAACAAACTAACGTAAACTACCTAACTAACTTAAATTACGCTAAAACTACAAAAATACAAAAATGGAATATTTTGCCCTTATAGCGCCAAAGACGCTCCTGCTACATTTTTGTCGGCGAGTCAGTAGCGTAGACTCATGCTAAATTTTTGTCGGCGAGTCGATAGCAAGACTCATGCTAAATTTTTGTCGGCGAGTGGATAGCAAGACTCATGCTAAATTTTTGTCGGCGAGTCGATAGCAAGACTCATGCTAAATTTTTGTCGGCGAGTCGATAGCAAGACTCATGCTCCTACACTTACATGTGCGGGCCATTACCACGCCCCTTCGGATTCTGCTCCGTGTTGCCTGGAAGTCCACCTGGGGGTCTCTCCGACAACATTTTTGCTAACTGCCCCACTTGATTCTCGACATTCTGAATGGAAGCCTTTTGACTCCGCATTTCTCCTTCGTTGACCAAGAACCGCTCCTCATGCTGCTGATATCACTTTTCAGCCATTTGATTAGCACTATTGGAGTTGTTCAGCAGTTGTGCCATCATTTCCTCTAGCTTTGCGTTGCTTTGAGAGGCGTGCGGCTGTGAACTGCTTCCTGAGCCTTGATTATGATATTGAGGCTGAAAGGATTGACCATGAGATTGTTGAGGCGCGGGAGCATGTTGAGCAAATCCGTGTGCGTTCTGGTTACCAGAACCAGATTTCCACCCAAAGTTTGGGTGATTCTTCCACCCTGGGTTGTACGTGTTGCTGTAGAGGTTATTTTGGGGCCTGATTTGATTGCCCATGTAGTTCACCTCCTCGTGTCCTGTAAACATAACACCCTGCTCACACGTACCTGGCACGTGTGAAACTCCACACTGGTCACACCCAGGGCCAAATTGCGCGGCTTTTTGGGATTTATCGAATTTCGTCGCCAGAGCCGAGATTTGTGCAGTAATGGCTGTGTAGTCGTCTACAGCATGGACTCCTGCGCGAGATGAAGATGATGATGCCCGGCCTCTGTCTCCTTCGCGACGCGAACTGGATTTCAACGCAGCTTTTTCTATGATATCATACGCTTCCGTCGGCGTCTTAATTCCTAGATCGCCTCCTGCGTTCACGTCTAATCGCTCCTGTGTGTTGTAACTGAGCCCCTGATAGAACGTCAAAACCAGCTGTCTCTTGGAGTAGCCATGATGTGGCACATCAATCAACAAATCCTTGAATCTCTCCCAAGCCGCATGCAACGACTCGCCCTCGTCCTGGCGAAAGGAAACAATTCGGTTCCGTAGCTTGTTCGTTTTCTCAGGTGGAAAATACTTCTGCATAAAATGCTCCGCCAACTGATTCTAGGTCCTGATGGACCCGGCTGGAAGTGACATAAGCCAAGCTCTGGCTTTGTCACGCAACGAAAACGGAAACAACCTCAACCGAATTGCATCCTCCGACACATCCCTAATCTTAAATGTGGAACAAACATGGAGAAAAGCCGCTATATGTCTCCCGGGATCCTCGTGCTCACGCCCGTCAAACTGCACCGAATTCTGCACCATGTTAATAATGCTAGATTTAATTTCAAACGAAGGTGCATCAATAGTAGGTCTAATAATACTGGGCTCTAAGCCTTCTCTCCCAGGCTGATTCGTCTCATTCAAAGGTCTGTCGTCGTCTGCCATGATTGCGTCCCCTGAGTTTTCGCTTTCAGAAAGTATCACCGGGTCGTCAATCGCATTTGCAATTCGTTGTGCAATGACACGTGACCTTTCTCGCAACCTCCTACTTCTCCTAAGATTATGCGCTGGTTCGTCAACCGGCTCAGCAATATTAGGCGCGGGAGTTGAGGACATTAACCTGCAAACGAAAATTTGACACAATGAATATTTTATTAATATAATAATTCTGTTTTTTTTCAGCTGAATAGAAGCAGAATGTTATTAGAAATGGGCTGAAAATTTTATAAAAATCCGAAAATGGGCCCGAAATTTTATAAAAATCAACGCAATGAAAAATAATCGAATCGGCTAGTATAAAAATGATTAAGGTGCCGAAAACCCAAAGAATAAATGAATAATAAATCCGGATTAAATAAATAAATGGAACAAAAATATACACGAAAACGAATAAATCGAATTAAAACAAGAAATATTCACAAATAAATAAATAAATAATCATGAAAATATTCACAAATATAAACAAGTATATACACCGGTAACACAATGACTCGGGTCGTTCCTAAAACTCGCCATATCCACGGCAACGGCTCCAAAAACTTGACGTGTGCGCATATATACATAATTTTGCAATGAATCTACACACGATTTGGTTTTAAATTTATAAAAGTGATTATTACTTTTACATCAAAACACACACGAAAGAGGCAAGTGTACCCCGTCACATATGTAATAAAGTATCGGTAAGAACCAAGTATCGATCCAAGGAAATGGGCGGAGATATAGTACTAGACCTTTGTCACTAAACTACCGGTAAAAACATAGGTTTTGTTTGATTTTAATTAAACTAAAGTAAGCGTAAACAAATACATAATAAAAACATAATAGATAATAGATAAATGTCTTGCTTAATACACAACCAAAGCATGTCAACTAAGTCGGATTTGGCACTAGAAGCATTCGGTCAATATTCCAATTTCAAGACAATTAGTATCCCTTTCGGGAATCCTAACATGACAATCATTCGGAAAGTTAAAACGATAAACACACTTTAACCACCTAAAATTGTTCTTTAACGTGCAATTGATAAATGTCTATGAAAATCTCTTAAAAATAAGTTAGGCAGCCGTTAGGATTTTTCTAACCTCACTTAAACAAGGAAAGCGACACCGATAAACACAATGCAACCACCGAGAAAAGCATAAACTAGATTAAATCACAACCGAGTTCATTTTACAAATCTTGCACAATAATTCACTAAGATAGCAATTTTGGCCTAAACTACTAACTAAGCTAACAAATCATGGCAAGAATTTATAACGACACCATCTAACCCGTTTAGGTCCTTACGTGACGGCAAGCTCTCTTGATTAACAATAATTACATTTTATTAAATCACTAACCATTTCTAGTATCATGATTCACACATTTAAACCAAGCTAAACTAGTTAACCAAGTTCAAAGTTTACTAATACAAGATTAATTAAGCTTCATTTTTCAACTATCTTAACTAACCAAGCATCAATCATCCAACATAATTACTTATAATCAAGAAATCAATATCAATAACAAGGTTGCAAACTAATCATCAAAGATAATCATAGAAAATACTTCAAAGTGTCATTACAAACAAAGCTTAACATACTAATGGCTATAATCAAGCAAGGGATTGTTGTGTTTTTGCCCAAAGGCTACAATAATACATAAATATTAATCTAAATGCTTGAAAGATTAACAAAATTCTGGAAAGATTAGAAAACCCAACCATAAACAAGCACTAAGATTAAGAATCTGGAAGACAATGAAGCTAATCGGCACAATGTGGCTTGAATCCGGGTGAAAGCTAACGCCTCCGGAGCCTGAATATCGCCAGAATCGCTCCCAAAAATGTCCAGAGTTCCCAGAATTTCCAGATTGACGAACAGAATGTTTCTGTTCTATTTTTATATTTTTTCGCTGTCGCACGGTCGTTCTTCAGATGGCACGACCGTGCACTTTAAGCAATTATTGGGGATGGGGCACCATACTGCATACGTCATCAGATCTTTGACCAGATACGATATCGCACGACCGTTCTTGGGATGGAACGGTCGTTCATTTCTGGGTTCTTGTTGCACGAGCTGCTGCACCGGGCGTTCATCACCGAGATCAGGCTGGATCATCGTAGCCGAACGGTCGTTCTTCAGATGGCACGTCCGTGCATCACAGGGCTGACCTTATATGCCTTGCACGCCTAGTCGCACCCTCGTTCAATGCCGGGTTGATTAGCATTTGTCGGAGATGCACGGTCGTGCATCAGGTCGCACGACCGTTCCACAGGCCCAGGTCAGTTTCCTTAACAGAATGTCCGCAGCTTTGTCGTTTTGTCCGGAAAGTCCTCGTTTTTTCTATCATCTTGTCTGGTATGCTGTTTTAGGCCTGCAAACAAAAGTGTAGATAATTAAGTATCCGAATGACGGTTTTACGGCCGAAAACGCATAAAATAGGGGTAAAACGGGGAACTAAAATATGTGTAAATTAACGAATATCAGTATGATTCTTGAAGTTTGATTTCTTGTTAAGTACTTGTTTAAGTTGTCACATGTTCTTGAATGATATTTAAAATGCAAGAGTTGGATGATTTGTGTATGTTATGTTAAATGTTCAATTACATCAGCAAATAAACCTGAATATATCACATATTTGATGCATTTAGATTAACATAAAATGATGATGTTATGATATTATGCTTTAGGCACTTGTACATGTGAATATGTTGATTTAAAGCTCAAGAAGTGATAAAAAAATGGTTGTATGATAAAAAATTTTTTTGAACAGATTATAAACACTAAAAATAACATTATTTGGTATATTATAATGGCTTGAAACTTTGACATAAGTTTGATAGCTTTGCATGTTGTACATATAGCTTAAAAAGTGGTAAATTATGTGAAATTTGCATGATTTATGTGCTTTATTTAAGACCTGAACTATCATGAGTATAACCATTATTTTATTCAGTAAATAACATGGGTTATGTTAAAATTTCAAGTCATTTCGATTTGGGATGGTTCGGGTAATGTTTGATGCAAAACTATGCGGTAAAACGGTTAAAAATCGGCTTTTCGGATGATTTTTACAAAACTGTTTTAGATCAGTAACCAAACTGATATTTTTTCTATAAAAATAATTATTTTAACTTATATTAAGTTTACTTGGTGTTTGGTTGGTCATACGTGACTTCCGACGCCCAAAAATGTTACCGAAACGCTAAAATAAGTGTTTTTTGACATACACTAGAATGGGTTATTCATGGGTAAATTTTATGAGTTACAATGTGCTATGTGTTTTACAATATGTTTATTATGATGTGTTAGTGTTGACAAAATTATGTGTATTACGCTTGAGTACATATATACAAATACACCAAGATAATAAAAAATAATAACTTTTCGAGAAAATCTCAAAGTTAAGTGAAAATTCTAAGTATCGGAGAAACTTCGGAATTTTTGGGGGTTTTTGATTATTAAATCATTCTTATTTAATTTAGGATGAATAAACAATTTGAGGGATTGTGTTAACTTATAAAAACGCACCCAAAGGTGAGTACATAGTCCCCTCTTTTACTATTTTCAATTGTTTTGGGGTGATTCATATGTATCAAAACGATTTCGATATTTCAACGATGGTTTAAAAAACGATTACGATGGTTTATACTAAACTAATAACTATTTCGATAATGTGGACGAACTTGTTGGTTGTAGTTACATAACGAGTGACATTCATTAGCATTGATCAAGCCAACCAGTATTAGGTTATGGTACCATAGGATCTGACAAATCCCGTTATCAGACCGCACCTATGGTTATGTGTGGGTTAGGTAGGTAACGACTGAATCTGATGATTGTTAACTTACCCTTTGGAGGTTTGTTAATGCGAGAACGAGTTGAACGAGGAACGAGTCACAAAGGTTTGAATGTTATTAGCGAGACGACCAAAAGTAGTTTTCACAATTAAAACGAGAACGATTTGAACGAGTGAACGATTTGTACAATTTGGAACGATTTGAACGATTTAAACAAATGAACGACAATTTATAACAAGAACGAGTTAAACAATGTCACATAACGATGTTTACGAAACTATATAAACCATACGAGTTTTATTACGAGAATAATTTATGATTTGGTTTACATAAACAAATGTTTTGGGTTAAGATTCATGGCATCAAGATTTATAAATTATGACCAATCTGTTTTGACTTGGTTATTCTTTTTTTACAATACTAATATTTTACAAGACAAGGTTTTCTAATATCGATTAACGAAGTTGTACGAGTTATTTCAACATGTAAATGAGCCATGAATCTGACACTCTCACAAAACCTATGTACTCGCCAGCATTATTTGCTGACTTTGTTTTTACATATGTTTCAGGTGATGTTGCTTAATGTTGATTGCTTGGATGCATGAGTCACATAGGATCTGGACGAGACCTTAGTGACATAATAACAATGATAGTCGATTTATAACTTGTTGGTTTCTTGCTAACACTCATTTGGTTTACAAGACCTCATTCTACCCGATCTCCCGATTTTGGTCCCGATTATTGACATAGTGATCCAATACTAGGTGCCACTTGATTCCTTGATTGCCCAAGCTTTGTTAGTTCACTTAATCGAGGATACCTTGCAATCTCAAGTGAGTACATAGTCCCCTCTTTTACTGCTTTCAAATATTTTGGGGTGATACACATGTACCTACTTGTTACTTTCATGCTTTTTCATGCTTTTAATGACATATACTTGCTATGTTCAACTAATACACATATAGTACATGATTTCAAATACGCTTTGCTATGTATGTTGACTGAGCATGCTAGCACATTGATTTCATGGACATTTCTACTTCGTTTGTTTACTTAGCATACTTAGTACATGGTTTTTACATGACATGCTTACATTGGTAATGACATTTGGTATGTTTAACGGGACAAAAATACATTCATTAACATTGATCACGCTGCTCGATAGTATGTAATGGTACCATAGGACTTGACAAATCTCGTTCCCCGCTTCCTAGGTTTATTTGGAAGTAGGGAATGACAGAATCCGAATACATTTTTGATAAACCTTGACTTGTTAAGGGTTTATCTGTCAGTCTCAAGGCTTGAATGTATGCGATAAACACAACCACATAAATGTTCATATCAAATAAAGCATTGGTTTTGCAAAATATAACTTTTGACTTAAACTTTGGTTTATTCAAAGACAGTGTTTTGTACATGACATTTGGTTACACATGACATTTGATTATACATGACATTAAACATATGGTTTGAGTAAATACTCTTTATTTACCATACAAGACATTTGATTATACATGACATTATACATATGGTTTGAGTAAATACTTTTTATTCACCATACAAGACATTTGATTATACAAGACATGGTTTATATCTAACATTGTGACATTATACATTGTTTTTACATGACATTTGACTTTGGTTTGACAAAGTGTTACACCTGTGTCACTTCAACCATCATACAAATACCAAACCAATGAAATATTGTATTTCATACTTGGGATTTTTATAAATATGTGTTTCATTTGCACATATCAATTCTTGTGCGATTTCGAGCTTTAAATCGCTTTCTGGAAGGTTATACGCGATCTGATGCATAAATATAACCAGTTTAATGCAAAAAACACTCCGGAACAGTGACATAGGCTCAACATACCTTAAATAACCTTTACATAACTTAGAAATAAGTTTTGGATGGTTTGGTGTGTCGAAATCAAGTTTATTCGATTACAGGGACTAATTTCGACAAACTACGAAAGTATGCTGATTCGTACTATAACGAACATTCCGGAACATGATCATAAGTTAAACATGCCCTAAATATCCTTTGCATAGCTTAGAAATAGGCTTTGAGGGGTTCGGTATGCTAAAATTAACTTATTTGATAAATAGGGACTAAAAGCGTTAAAAAGTGCATAAGTTTGCATTTTCGCGCATATCTTACGTTCTGAATATATCCAGACACCCAAAAATTTATGTAATCATTAAAATATTTTATTTTAGTGATTAGCATGATAAAATTCCATTCGTCGCTTAATTTGGATCGTTTTCGCGTCCGTTCGAGTTTCGTCGTAATTAAACGAATAACGTGACCGTACGACCAAACGAAACGACATCCGAGAGTTTTCCGAGCATATTTTGAGTCCTCTAAAATTTAATGACCTTGTAGAGCCTTGAAGATGGCTTAACGGGTGTTAAAAGTGCCAAAAATGGGCTTATGTATGTGCAGGGACAAAAACTGCAAATGTTGAAAGTTATACTGAACTGCAGGGACTAGGCAGGCCGCGTAAGACCTGTCCCTCATCTTACGCGGGCCGTGTAAAAGTGCCCAGCGACAAAAAATGATTTTTAGCAATCTGTTTGATGTTCAGGGGCTGTTCTTGCAAATTTCTTGGTGTGTTAACCAAGTTAACACCTCTCCAAGGCATAACACCTGCTCATAACACTTGTATGGTTGAGATTTCATGCTTGTTGGCCACACAAACAAGTGTCTTGATCCTATGAACTTGCAACAACTATAAATAGCGTGGCCCTCATACATTTTTCTTCACCCTTGATCTGATTTCTCTAAGTTGAAGTTGCTAAACTTCATACCTGAGATATTTAGATCAAGTTCTCCCTAGCAAGGACCCTTTGTAAGCTTCTTTCGTTCTTTTATCGCTTTTCGAGCGTGAAAGTCAAACAATGTTTGACTTTCTGCTTTGACCATGAGTTGGTCAACACAAAGTTCTTTTGAACATTGCAACGTGAGCGTAATCACGATGGTTATAGTCCCTTGTGACTATGCCTACTGATTACCACGTTGACTAGGCGTAGTGACGAGTCGTAGTTTCGGTCAAAATGTGCATTTATGCGTATTTTGCAACCAAACTACTCTAAAGTATCAAAACACTTTGTTTTGATATCAAAACCTGTTTTCTAACTTAGTTAAACATGTTCCAACATGTTTAGCTTGTCACTTTTAGTTTAGTGCTTGTTTAGAGTCGTAAGTCAAGCGGTCTAAACCACCGCTTAGACTTTCGAACTCGACCCGTTTGGTCGAGCATTAGGATCCGACCAAGCATGTTAAGTGACCATAGTTTCATAGGGAATAACCTTCCGAGGTTATACCTGATGGTCACACAATTTAAGTAGTTGTATGATAGGTAGTTTATATGCCTTAGGTAAATGACAAAAATACCCTTTTCATGCATAATTGGATTTTAAGCATATGTAACTTAAATTTTTGTCACTTAACTGATTATGCAACATATTTAAACATGTTAGGGCATATAATACTTGTAATAGGACTAGTTAGACGTCTCGAACGCGCATTTGTACGAACGACACGTTAAAGTAGCGTAAGCTACCTTAATGGGTCGTAACGGGTCGAAAGCAGTTAGGTTAGGTTTCGTTTTAGTATGTAGGTTTTGTTAAAACATACCATATGAGTTCCCACACTCATTTGGTTTACGAAACCTCATGCTATCTGATCTCCCGATTTAGGTCCGGTTTATTTACATAGTTACCTATATTAGGTGCCGTTTGATTCTGTTATCCCTCTAGCTTTGCTTGGTTGTTATTCAAGACTTCTAAGCATCCTCAAGTGAGTACATAGTTCCCTCTTTTACTGTTTTCAATGTTTTGGGGTGAAGCATCTGTACCTAATTGTTATGTTCATGGTTTCAAAGTATAATTGATTATACGTATTAGTACTTATCTTTTGACAAACTGAATGATTATTTATGGTTTAAACACTATTTTTTTTAAAGATTATAAAATTAAATTGTTGGATTGTACTCATTTTATGTTCACCAGACCGATTGGTAGTATGATATAGCGCTATAGGATTTGACACCCCATTCCTTTTGTCATGGAATGTCAGAAACCGATATTTTATCCAAATAGGGATTGCCTTCGTGGCATTTCTATAGTCTCAATTGGTGTAGTTTGATACACTAAGGTTTGGCTGCCGTCTTTTTATTCCTGCACTTATTAGAACTTATTATCATGGACACCCTTTACCTACCCCAGTTGAATTCTTAAATCACATTTTTATTGTATATTTTATTATACTTCCAAAAGTATAGTTTGATATGCTCTCATGTGTGATATTGTACAAAACAACATGTATATTTTGTTAATCACTAAAAACATAGTTTGATATGTTATTTATAAAACCAAAGCATAGTTTAATATGTTATTTACAAAACTAAAGCTTAGTTTAATATGTTATGTATAAAACCAAAGTATACTTTTGATATACTACTGAAAACTATTATTTTGACGACTAAAGTATATTTAATATACTATCTGTTTAATTATTTTGGAACTGAAATATATTTTAATATATTACTTATTCGACTTTCTTAAAACCAAAGTATATTTTTATGTATACTACAAACCTTTTTATCAAAACATATTTTATACAAACTCATTTTACTTAATTATTTATTTATACATCATTCTTTTATATCCTCTGATTTCTTATGAATTTTAGTATGATTATTAAAAGAAAATATTTTAAGGTTCATGACTGTTTTGATTAAACATTTTTTCTCCAAACTTACAAGTCATGAATCCTATTATAATAAAACCTGTGTATCTCACAAGCATTTTTACACATGTTTCAGGTGCTGTTATGTGATGATTGTTGATACATGCTATACATATGATGGATTCGTGCCTTAGCGACTTTAAAACTTGAAAGATAATATTTGTATTTATCTGATTTATAATAAAACAATGAGTTCATTAATTTAATAAAACGAAATTATTTAAATCCATGGTTGTGAAACAATGATTCTGTTACAACACTCCCCGATGTTTCTGCCATGATTTGTTGTTTTATGTGGTCGGGTGTGACATAAAAGTTGGTATCAGAGCCAATGGTTATAGGGAATTAGGTTATTAGTAATGCTTTGAGCTAGACTATAACCTTCCTAGGACCCTAACACAAGATTCTTGTGTTTAGATCTTAAAACAATAGCGTCACTTATCCTTAGGTGACAACCACAACAAGAACACAAGTTTCAAATCTACTTTGAAAACCAATCATCTGTTCTAGGATGATTGATTACTAGGTTTTGAACCCTCTAAGTTTTCAAAATCCTATCAAAGTTGGGTCTTATAATGTGAACACGTGCAATCTGGAAGGGTGGATGCCTGTACTCTGAGCTTTCTGTCTAAGGCTAGAGTGTTCGTACAAATCCACATAATCGGACCAGTCACTCTTACCTGGGAACTCTTGGGGTGAGTGTCCACTTATAGGCTAAAGCATGTCTTCGCGATACATTAATATGACCCACTTACTTTGATTAGTCACCATCTCATTTGTTTGCCTTAGGTAACAAACAAATGATCGCAATTTTTATGCGTTGTCATTCTGTTTTCATTTCCCTTGTTTTCTCCCATGTCTTCCATTTTCTTCATGATGCCTCTTCATCGCAACAACACTCAAATGTCCGAACCAGGTGCTGCAATTACCCAGTGAATAGGCATCGTATTCCAGAGGACCGTTGATTTAGCTATCACCATGACTCGCCTCAGGGATGAAGCCGTATAAGGGAACTGCTCCTTGGTGCAATCAATGCAACCGTCATCATCCGAATTAAATACCCTGTTTCAAATGTACCCACTGTGGACGATGGGGACATTTGGTTAACATGTGCCACTTTGTTGTCCAAAGCAAAGCTGTTGCAAATCCTGCCGCTGCTCAACCTCCAAATTCTGCTTCATATGTTGCCTTGGCATATCTAGTACCTCAACCTCATAAACTTTCTACCTTGTGTATCGACTTAAGCATGTCTAGTGCAAGGTGTCGAAACACCTCTCGTTACACAAATTCCAAAATCCATATAGGATCTTTCTATCCTCATAATTAAGATCCATGTGGATGGATATCGTTCATCGGAGCCCTTAATTGAATTCTTTGTATGATTCAATACGTATATTATGATTCAATAAGGACAAAGACGAATTCCTATTAAGATCTTCCTATCTTCATAGTTAGATTCTTAAAGATGTTTAAAGTGCCAAATGAAATCCACGGATTGGATTCCAGGTGTGCTTTAAATACCCGTGTCCAGAGATAACAAATTAAAGATCAAGTTAAACAATTATGTGATTATGTGCTTATGTGTTTTCTTATATGTTTTGTGTTTTTATGTAATCCATCCCAATCCTCGTAGAATCTTCCATATCTCCATATGAGGGATTCATAGTAGGATATCCAAAGGTACTACCTTAAATCCTAAATGGGATTCTACATTATAGTTAAGTCCCTGGGATTATAAAGTACTATTCTATAATTGGACCCCTTGAGTGGTCTAGTTAAACAGATTGATTTAAAAATCTGGTTAGGAATATCATGTGATGATATAGCTGAAAAGATCCCATAAGTGGTCTATTTAAGGAGATCGTGCGACGGTCTAGTTAAAGAGATCATGTGTTGATCTAGTTAAAAAGATCGTTCGTTGATCTAGTTAAAAAGATCCTTTGGTGGTCTAGTCAAGTCACTTCATATTTATTCGATTGATTTTTCCCCTACACATTATGAAATGAACTGTGCGGACTGTGCAAGGAATTACGTAATTATGGATGCATACATAATTACGGAATTCAGTGCACAGAAACCACAACAAATTTTGTCATGTGTTAAGACCTATAGTGATGAGAAAACGATACGGGAACAATGTAAAAAGGGGCATGGTGGATACGCCGCTGGTACTTCCTATATATAAGTGTTCCTTTTTACATTGCGAACGTAATGTTATTTAAGTTACTAGAAGTCCTGGACCTTGACCAATGCCATTTTATCTTACACTCTCCGATTCTGATTTCGAGCACACACAAGTTTCCTATGATAGTCTTCATAAGAAACGTTCTTCTATCTGTAGTTCGAAACTCCATGTTTTGTTACTACAAGGACTTCACTTTGACATTAACAATTTCACTAAGAATCCAAACATGGCCCAGAATTTTACTTAGGGTTCGAGGGATTCATTCGAAAGCGAAACCATCACAGTTGTCTTCACAAGTTTCCTCTAAAATTAAATTTCGGGACGAAATTTTCTAAAGTAGGGGAGACTGTGACACCTGTGTCACTTCAACCATCATACAAATACCAAACCAATGAAATATTGTATTTCATACTTGGGATTTGTATAAATATGTGTTTCATTTGCACATATCAATTCTTGTGCGATTTCGAGCTTTAAATCGCTTTCTGGTAGGTTACACGCGATCTGATGCGTAAATATAACCAGTTTAATGAAACAAACACTCTAGAACAGTGACATAGGCTCAACATACCTTAAATAACCTTTACATAACTTAGAAATAAGTTTTGGATGGTTTGGTGTGTCGAAATCAAGTTTATTCGCTTACAGGGACTAATTTCGACAGACTGTGAAAGTATGCCGATTCGTACTGTAATGAACATTCCGAAACATGATCATAAGTTAAACATGCCCTAAATATCCTTTGCATAGCTTAGAAATAGGCTTTGAGGGGTCTGGTATGCTAAAATAAACTTATTTGATCAATAGGGACTAAAAGCATCAAAAAATGCATAAGTTTGCATTTTCACGCATATCTTACGTTCTGAATATATACCCGGACACCCAAAAATTTATGTAATCATTAAAATATTTTATTTTAGTGATTGGCATGATAAAATTCCATTAGTCGCTTAATTTGGATCGTTTTCGCGTTCGTTCGAGTTTCGTCGTAATTAAATGAATAACGTGACCGTACGACCAAACGAACCGACATCCGAGAGTTTTCCAAGCATATTTTGAGTCCTCTAAACTTTAATGACCTTGTAGAGCCTTGAAGATGGCTTAACGGGTGTTAAAAGTGCCAAAAATGGGCTTATGTATGTGCAGGGACTAAAACTACATATGTTGAAAGTTATGCTAAACTGCAGGGACCAGGCGGGCCGCGTAAGACCTGTCCCTCATCTTACGCGGGCTGTGTAAAAGTGCCCAGCGACCAAAAATGATTTTTAGCAATCTGTTTGATGTTCAGGGCCTGTTCTTGCAAATTTCTTGGTGTGTTAACCAAGTTAACACCTCTCCAAGGCATAACACCTGCTCATAACACTTGTTTGGTTGAGATTTCATGCTTGTTGGCCACACAAACAAGTGTCTTGATCCTATGAACTTGCAACAACTATAAATAGCATGGCCCTCATTCATTTTTCTTCACCCTTGATCTGATTTCTCTAAGTTGAAGTTACTAAACTTCATACCTGAGATATTTAGATCAAGTTATCCTTAGCAAGGACCCTTTGTAAGCTTCTTTCGTTCTTTTATCGCTTTTCTAGCGTGAAAGTCAAACAGTGTTTGACTTTCTTCTTTGACCACGAGTTGGTCAACACAAAGTTCTTTTGAACTTTGCAATGTGAGCGTAATCACGATGGTTATAGTCCCTTGTGACTATGCCTACTGATTACCACGTTGACTAGGCGTAGTAACGAGTCGTAGTTACGGTCAAAATGCGCATTTATGCGTATTTTGCAACCAAACTACTCTAAAGTATCAAAACACTTTGTTTTGATATCAAAACCTGTTTTCTAACTTAGTTAAACATGTTCCAACATGTTTAGCTCGTCAGTTTTAGTTTAGTGCTTGTTTAGAGTCGTAAGTCAAGCGGTCTAAGCCACCGCTTAGACTTTCGAACTCGACCCGTTTGGTCGATCATTAGGATCCGACCAAGCATGTTAAGTGACCATAGTTGCATAGGGAATAACCTTCCGAGGTTATACCTTATGGTCACACAGTTTAAGTAGTTGTATGATAGGTAGTTTATATGCCTTAGGTAAATGACAAAAATACCCTTTTCATGCATAATTGGATTTTAAGCATATGTAACTTAAATTTTTGTCACTTAACTGATTATGCAACATATTTAAACATGTTAGGGCATATAATACTTGTCATAGGACTAGTTAGACGTCTCGAACGCGCATTTGCACGAACGACACGTTAAAGTAGCGTAAGCTACCTTAATGGGTCGTAACGGGTCGAAAGCAGTTAGGTTAGGTTTCGTTTTAGTATGTAGGTTTTGTTAAAACATACCATATGAGTTCCCACACTCATTTGGTTTACGAAACCTCATGCTATCCGATCTCCTGATTTAGGTCCGGTTTATTTACATAGTTACCTATATTAGGTGCCGTTTGATTCTGTGATCCCTCTAGCTTTGCTTGGTTGTTATTCAAGACTTCTAAGCATCCTCAAGTGAGTACATAGTCCCCTCTTTTACTGTTTTCAATGTTTTGGGGTGAAGCATCTGTACCTAATTGTTATGTTCATGGTTTCAAAGTATAATTCATTATACGTATTAGTACTTATCTTTTGACAAACTGAATGATTATTTATGGTTTAAACACTAATTTTTTTAAAGATTATAAAATTAAATTGTTGGATTGTACTCATTTTATGTTCACCAGACCGATTGGTAGTATGATATAGCGCTATAGGATTTGACACCCCATTCCTTTTGTCATGGAATGTCAGAAACCGATATTTTATCCAAATAGGGATCGCCTTCGTGGCATTTCTATAGTCTCAATTGGTGTAGTTTGATACACTAAGGTTTGGCTGCCGTCTTTTTATTCCTGCACTTATTAGAACTTATTATCATGGACACCCTTTACCTACCCCAGTTGAATTCTTAAATCACATTTTTATTGTATATTTTATTATACTTCCAAAAGTATAGTTTGATATGCTCTCATGTGTGATATTGTACAAAACAACATGTATATTTTGTTAATCACTAAAAACATAGTTTGATATGTTATTTATAAAACCAAAGCATAGTTTAATATGTTATTTACAAAATCAAAGCTTAGTTTTATATATTATGTATAAAACCAAAGTATACTTTTGATATACTACTGAAAACTATTATTTTGACGACTAAAGTATATTTAATATACTATCTGTTTAATTATTTTGGAACTGAAATATATTTTAATATATTACTTATTCGACTTTCTTAAAACCAAAGTATATTTTTATGTATACCACAAACCTTTTTATCAAAACATATTTTATACAAACTCATTTTACTTAATTATTTATTTATACATCATTCTTTTATATCCTCTGATTTCTTATGAATTTTAGTATGATTATTAAAAGAAAATATTTTAAGGTTCATGACTATTTTGATTAAACATTTTTTCTCCAAACTTACAAGTCATGAATCCTATTATAATAAAACCTATGTATCTCACAGGCATTTTTATGCTGACGTACCTATTTTTACACATGTTTCAGTCGCTGTTATGTGATGATTGTTGATACATTCTATACATAGGATGGACTCGTGCCTTAGCGACTTTAAAACTTGAAAGATAATATTTGTATTTATCTGATTTATAATAAAACAATGAGTTCATTAATTTAATAAAACGAAATTATTTAAATCCATAGTTGTGAAACAATGATTCTGTTACAACACTCCCCGACGTTTCCGCCGCGATTTGTTGTTTTACTTGGTCGGGGTGTGACACAAAGACAAAGACATGAAACAATTTATACAAAGACATGACAAGACATTGTTTTAAAATTGACATATTTTATATAAATTCACTTTCCTTGGGTTCATTATTTAACCATACGTCTTTCTTTTATATCATCTGATTTTCTTATTGATTTTCACATGATTTTATAAAAGAAAACATTTTACAAGATTCATGACTAATTTTTGTTAAACACCTCTTTTAACTTACAAGTCATGAATCCTTCTTCAACAAAACCTATGTATCTCACAGGCATTTTTATGCTGACGTACCTATTTTCACATTGTTTCAGGAGCTAATGTATGAGGATGATCATGACACACTTAGGCAGACTTGGGCCTTAGTGACTTAAAATGAAGAAAGACAACTTAATTTACGTTTTGTTTCTGTTATTTCCAAGACAATGTAAACACTTTAATTAGGGCTGTAAACGAACCGAACGTTCAGCGAACAGTTCGTGAACCGTTCGGCGGGAAGTTCATTTATGTTCATTCGATTAGCTTACCGAATGAACACGAACAAAAAATTTCGTTCGGTTAGCTTAGCGAACAAACACGAACACAGGTCTCGTTCGTTCGACTGCGTTCGTGAACGTTCGGTAATATGTTCATTACTTCGTTTTATTATATTAAAAAATAATAAATAATAAACCTTTTACAAACATATTGAAAACTTAAAACCCTATTTTTTCTAAGTTAGCTAAAATTTGAATATTCTAAGACATTTTTAGGGATAATTATGATAAGTTAGTTAAACTTTATTCATCGTTTGGTGGTGTGGTAAACTTCTTGTGTTTTGATTTATCATTTGATGGTTGTATTTAACTACTTATATCCAATGTTTAATGATAACAATATTTTCATTTTTTTATTTTCAAGTTAAATGTTCATTTGCGTTCATTTTTATTTGCTTGCATTCGTTTGTGTTCGAGACCAGTGTTCACGAACTGTTCGTGAACAATTGAATTTCCTTAACAAACAAACACGAACATAAACTTATGTTCGGTATGCGTTCACGAACATGTTAATTTCCTTAACGAACGAACAAGAACATGGCCTTGTTCGTGTTCGTTCGGTTCGTTTACAGCCCTAACTTTAATTAATAAAACCAAACTTTAAATACCATGTGTTGTGAAACAATAATTCTGTTACTACACTCCCTGACGTTTCCGCCGTGGTTTGTTGTTTTACGTGGTCGGGGTGTAACATGTGACATCTGTGCTTGTGTAATCATTGTACAAACTCTGTATAGTTCATTTATCAATAAAACAATGTGATTTGATCCCAATGTTTGTTTATTTATGTCTGACATTTTGCACGTTTTCCTTTTGTTCGATTTTAAACTCTAAATCGCTTTCTGGAAAGTTATACGCAAACTGATGCATATACGTAATCAGTTTAACGTGAAAAACACTCCGAAACATCAACATAATCTTAACATACCTTAAATAACCTTTACATAACTTAGAAATAAGTTTTAAAGGGTTTGGTATGGCAAAAACAAGTTTATTCGCTCACAGGGACTATTTGTGACAAACTGCGAAAGTCTGCCGATTCGTATAGTAACGTACACTCCAGAACATGATCATAAGTTAAACATACCATAAATATCATTGACATAGCTTATAAATAAGCTTTGAGGGGTTCGGTGTGAGAAAATAAACTTATTTGATCAACAGGGACTAAAAGCGTCAAAGAGTGCATAAGTTTGCATTTACGCGCATATCTCACGTTTTGAACATATCCGGACATCCAAAAATTTTTGTAATCATTAAAATATTTTATTTTAGTGATTGGAATGCTAAAATACCATTCGTCGTGTAATTTGAATCGTTTTTCGCGTCCGTTCGAGTTTTATCGTAATTAACAGAACAACGTGATCGTACGACCAAATGAACTGACATCCGTGATATTTTCAAGCATATTTCATGTTCCCTATACTTTGACATCATTATTGAGCCTTGAAAATGGGTTAACGGGGCTTAAACGTGTCAATAATCAACTTAAAAGCATGTAGGGACTGAAACTGTAAATAATGAAACTGTTGCTGAATATGTGCTCGCTTGCGGGGCGCGTAAGACCCTGCTGAGTCTTACGCGGGGCGCGACAACCCCTATCTGGGCAGAAAACTTGTTTTCAGCAAACAGCAGCTGTTCCTTGGGTTTTAGACATGGTTTTAACACTCTATGGGCTTGTTTTTGGACTCCCCTAGTATTCTAAACTATGTGCTACAAGTGTATGGTCATGATCAAGTCTCAAAACACATGGAATGATCTCAATGGCACTAGATTTCCTATAAATACCCACCAAAATTTCTTTTCAACTTGCTCATTTCAGAATTTTCTTCTTCATCTGCTTATTGGAGCTATCCCTTCTTGGTTGAAGGCTCCATTCTTCAGTATACTTGTTCTTGATCCAAGCTTGGACCTCTTGTAAGCTTCTTTCATGCTTTGTTCATGTATTTTAAGCATGAAAGTCAAACAGTGTTTGACTTTATGCTTTGACCATGATTGGTCAACACAAAGTTCGTTTGAACTTTGCAACGTGAGTGTAATCATGATGGTTATAGTCCCTTATGACTATACCTACTGATTACCACGTTGATTAGGCGTAGTGACGAGTCAAAGTTTCGGTCAAAATGCGTATTTATGCGCATTTTGCAACGAAGCTATTTTCGGGTATCAAAACACTTTTTTTTATATCAAACTTGTTTTCTAACTTAGTTAAACATGTTTTAACATGTTTAACTCGTCACTTTTAGTTTAGTGCTTGTTTAGGGTCGTAAGCTAAGCAGTCTAAAAAACCGCTTAGACTTTCAAACCTGACCCATTTGGTCGATCATTAGGATCCGACGAAACACATTTGGTGACCATAGTTGTATAGGGAATAACCTTCCGAGGTTATACCTTATGGTCACTTAGTTTACTTAGTTGTATGATAGGTAGTTTATATGCCTTAGGAAAATGACCAAAATGCCCTTTTTGCGCATATTTCATTTTAAGCATATGTAACTTAATTTTTGCCACATAAACTGATTAATAAACATGTTAGGGCATATAATACTTGTCATAGGACTAGTTAGGCTACTCGTTTGCGCTTTTGCGCAAATGACGCGTTAAAGTAGCATAAGCTACCTAAACGGGTCATAAGCACTTAGGATAGGTTCCGTTTTAGAATGTAGGGTTTGTTAAACCATATCATATGAGTTACAATACTCATTTGGTTTACAAGACCTCATTCTATCCGATCTCCCGATTTAGGTCCGGTTTATTAACATAGTTACCTATATTAGGTGCCGTTTGATTCAGTGATCCTTCAAGCGTTACTTGGTTGTTATTTCAAGACTATTTAGCAATATCAAGTGAGTACATAGTCCCCTCTTTTACTGTTTTCAAATATTTTGGGGTGAAACACATGTGCCTACTTGTTACTTTCATGATTTCATGACATATACTTGCTATGTTCATTAGTATGCATATAGTACATGATTTCCATTATGCTTTGCTATGTATGTTGACTGAGCATGCTAGCACATTAATTTCATAAACACATTTGTCTCATATGTTTATAGAATATGTACACATTGATTTACCTTACATTTTTGCTATGTATGTTCACTTAGCATACTTAGTACATTATTTTCACATAACATGCTTACATTTGGTATGACATTTGGTTTGTTTAACGGGTCAAAAATACATTCATTAACACTGATCACGCCGCTCGGTAGTATGTAGTGGTATCATAGGAATTGACAACTCCCATTCCTGGAATCCTAGGTTTGTTTGGACGTAAGGAATGACAGAATCCGATATACATAATTGATAAACCTTTAACTTGTTAAGGCTTTGTCGGCTAGTCGCAAGGCTTGAATGTATACGATAAACATTACCGCATAGATGTTTGTATCGATAAAGCATTGATTTGTTTTTGCAAAACATAACATTTTGATTTAAACTTAGATTTATTCAAAAGATTTGTTTTGTACATTTTACATACGGGGTTGAGTAAATTCTTTTATTCACCGTACATGACATTTGATTTTACATGATATTTGATTATACATTAACATTTTACATACGAGGTTGAGTAAATACTTTTATTCACCGTACATGACATTTGATTTTACATGACATTGAAACATTAACATTAACATTTTATACATGAACATTTGATATTAGTTTAAACAAGACATTTTATTTGGGTGATTTATTTGGTATGTGATTTAAGTAACGAGGCATGTGTAATATGATAAAAGCATGGTGGATACATCGCCGGTACTTCTTATATATAAGTGATTTTATGATAATACATATCGTAGCGTTATCTAAATCATTTCGAAAAAGACATGATACATATTATACAAATGACACATTTTCACAAGACAATGATTTACAAACGATATGATTTATACAAACTCATTTTTACTTGGTTATTCACTTAACCACACACCTTTCTTTTATATCATCTGGTTTCCTTATCGATTTTCGTTTGATTTACAAAAGAAAACACTTTTAATAAGATTCATGACTAACTTTTTGTTAAACATTTCTTTCAACTACAAGTCATGAATCCTTCATCAATAAAACCTATGTATCTCACAGACATTTTTATGCTGACATGCCTATTTTCACATGTGTTTCAGGAGCAAATGCATAGGGTTGATCAAGATACACTTAGGCGGATGACGGGTGGTCCATAGGACAACCCTTAAGTGCCTTAAAAAGATTAAAATCCCATGCTTTACACGTTTAATTGTTTGAACTTGGTAACTACTAGTTGTTTGGACGTGCATGTACAAATGGAGCTTAAAAGGGAAGGAATTTGGAGCATCAACAAAAATTTAAAATATTGGAATGTAAGAACTAAGAATATCACATGATAGAGGATGAAATTACGAGAACGTGGGCGAAAACGGCAAAGAAAACGGAGTTGAAACGAGAAAGTTAGCGGACTCGAGCCTTAGTGACATTAAAGATGCAAGAGTAGTTTAACTTATGTTGTATTTCCTTTAATTCCCAAGACAATGTAATCATGTTTAATAAATAAAACCGAACTTTATTTGCCATGGTTGTGAAACAATGTAATCATGTTTAATAAATAAAAATATATATGTTTTCTTGAAATTATTAGAAGATATATATTTTCTTGAATAAACATGAAATACATTATTTTTGGGTGAAAAAATAAGTTTACATATATTTTCCAAGTTAAACTTGAAAATATATTGTTTTTGAGACTCATATGAAAGTTATAAATATTTTTGCCAAGGAAAAATTATAAATAATTTTTCTATCTAATATTTCTTAAAATATATATTTTGAAAATATATATTGATGTATTTTTATTAGAAATATTATTCCGGAAAAGTTAATACAAAAAAAATTAAGTATAAGGATACTTAATAAACACAATGGAAATACGTATTCTCGTACGTATAAATACACACCGGAATACATCACCGATACTTGGCAAAAATACATAAGGATAAGAATATGAGTATGAATACACCCATCCTTGGGGAAGTTATACATGTACAAATACGCTATGTGACAAGTTAAAATATATTATTTTAACTAATATTCCAAAATTTAATATATATAATTTAAGTTAAAATATTTATTATTTTAATAAATAATTATATACTTGGAATAACATTGATGACACAAAGAAACGTAACTCAAAAATACTAAATAAGACCAAGGTCAAGGCACGACCCACCTGTCTAATGAACAGTAGTATGCATGTAGGTAGTTGTGCGATCTAGAGGAAGTTTTGAGTTACATTGGATACGAAGAACGCAAAACTGTGAGTTCATGTCCCCCTTTTCTTTTAACTGTTTTCAGTTTTATAACTTCGGGGGTGAAGTACATGTTACAAACTGTTTACAAACATTTATATATGGTATGGTTAGCTAAGGAAAGGTACTGCTAGAATCATGTGAGTGGTGGGTACAACACTTAAGACCATTAATCCTCATAGTAGGACAGAGGGACATGAGTGATAGATCTATTTGGGTGTAGCGAGCCCCGCCCATGAGCCCATAGGATGGACCATGAGGTGACTATGTCTTACAGCCGGAGGCTGGTACAAAATCTGCTAGGTTTGAGCCTTCCTGCACCATTTCACACATATTAATGTATTAGCTACACATTAATTGATCTGTTTCCTTGTTGCTTTCATACCGGTTTACAAGTACATACATACATACTTACAAATGTTTTCAAGGATGTTCGTGCACACATACAAAACACATGAACTCACTCAACTTTTGTTGATGTTTTCAAAACTACATGTATTTCAGGAAATCGATTATGGATCTGGCGGGCATTCAAGATTTCAAGTTGTGTCTTCGAATAAAAGATGTCATCCAGTGTCGAAGGGTTTGGATTGTGCATCTTATTTTTGATAAGATACATAGTTCAAAGCCTAGCTTTTAGTAGTGTCTTTTGCTAAGTCCAGATTGGAACTTAAAACTTGGGTTGTTATGTACTTGAATTTGAAGTCTTGTTTTGTGGTTAAACAATGACGATTGTAATGTTTTGAAACTTAATTTATGGATGAACATCATGGTTTTATCATATAGATGTTTGTTGTGACACCTGTGCCTCCGCGACCATCAAACAAATACCAAATCAATGAAATATTGTGTTTCATACTTGGGATTTGTATAAATATGTGTATCATGTGCACATATCAATTCATGTTCGATTTCGAGCTTTAAATCGCTTTCTGGAAGGTTATACGCGATCAGATGAGTAAATATAACCAGTTTAATGCAACAAACACTCTGGAACAGTGACATAGGCTTAGCATACCTTAAATAACCTTTACAAAACTTAGAAATAAGTTTTGGAGGGTTTGGTATGCCGAAATCAAGTTTATTCGATCACAGGGACTACTTTCGACAAACTGTGAAAGTATGCCGATTCGTACTGTGACGAACATTACGGAACTTGATCATAAGTTAAATATGCCCTAAATATCCTTTACATAGCTTAGAAATAGGCTTTGAGGTGTTTGGTGCACAAAAATAAACTTTTAGATCAAACAGGGACTAAAAGCGTCAAAAAGTGCATAAGTTTGCATTTTCGCGCATATCTTACGTTCTGAATGGTTCGAAAGTATCGAGAGCACATTCAGACATGTGCAATGTCCGAATGGGCGTAAGGTTGAATTTGCATCAAGTGTGTTTGAGAAGCGTGCTCTTACATGGTGGAACGGAGTGATGCGCGATAGGGGTGCCGAAGTGGCATTGGCACAAACATGGGAAGAGCTTTGAGCTCTCATGATGAGAGAGTTCTGTCCCCGTCACGAAATTCGAGCTTTGGAACAAGAGTTTGATGATATGAAACAAGACGGGGGAGAACACCGCGCTTATACAGATCGATTTGAGGAACTCAGTCTTTTGTGTCCTACTATGGTTACCCCGTTGGAGAAAGCGATAGAGAGGTATATCGATGGGTTACCCGATTCCATACAGGATATTGTGACTGGCGTTAATCCTACTACTGTTCGTCAAGCGATCGAGTTATCTGCTACCCTGACTGAGTCACAAATCAGGAAGGGTAAACTTACCTGCAAGGGTGATAAGAAAAAGTTGACCGAATCTGTCAAGGAAAAGGGTAAGGGTAAGAAAGGTGAGTCGTCGAAGAAGTCGAGAAAGCGAAAGGGTACTCAGAACTTTGCTGTTACTGCTCAGAACCCTCAGAACCCACCAGCTCAACAGCCTGCGAAGAAAACGTATGCTGGTACCGCACCTCATTGTGCTCGCTGCAACGGTCATCATGTTGCACAACAAGCTCGTAAGCAATGCACAACGTGTGGTAGGCTTGGGCATCTGGCCAACGTCTGTCGTTCGGGTCAGAATCAGATTGTTCAGAATCAAGCTCCAGTTCAGGGGAATGCTACTAGATTCCCACCGGGTTCATGTTTCAATTATGGAGAGTTTGGTCACTTCCGCAACAACTGTCCGAAGCTAGTGAATGAAAACGCGAATGCAAATGCTAATCCAAACGTGAATGTCAACGCGAATGCGAATCCCGCTCGTGGACGAGCGTACAACCTGAATGCTAACGAAGCGAGGGCTGACAACGAGGTGGTCAATGGTACGTTTCTTGTTAACAATCGACCTGCATATATTCTTTTTGATTCTGGCGCCGATAGAAGTTTTGTTTCATTATCTTTTGAAACTTTACTTGCGATACCTAGAACTAAACTGAGGAAACCCTTATCTGTTGAGGTTGCTACTGGTAAACCTCTTGTCCTCGATTCTGTTATTCATGATTGTCTGTTGAACCTTGATAACCATCTTTTTCCCATTGACCTCACGCTGATGCAACTTGGGAGTTTCGATATTATCGTGGGGATGGATTGGTTAACCAAACATCATGCTGAGGTGGTTTGTTTCGATAAGATTGTTCGTATTCCTCTTCCGTCTGGCGATGTTTTGAAAGTTCACGAGAAGAACTATATGACACATGATCTTGAATTAGGAGCTGTGGTTTTCTCACTTAAAATCTGGAGACACTACCTCTATGGACCGAAGTGTGTGGTTTTCACAGACCACAAAAGTCTCCAGCATATTCTCAATCAGAAGGAGCTGAACATGAGGCAACGACGTTGGGTTGAACTTTTAAACGAATATGATTGCGAGATCCGCTACCATCCTGGTAATGCGAATGTCGTAGCCGATGCGCTTAGTCGAAAGGAACGAGTCAAGCTTCATTCTGTTCGAACTCTATATGATATTCAATCTCGTGTCCTTCAAGCTCAACAATATTGTGTGATCAAAGGCTTATTGAAAAATGAGCTACCGCTTCAACTTGAGCTTAAACTCGAAAGGAAAGACGATGGTTTACTCTATTTCAAGGATCGTTTATGGATTCCGAAACAAGACAATCTTCGCACCTTGGTAATGGACGAATCTCACAAGTCTCGATATTCTATCCATCCTGGTGCTGATAAAATGTACAAGGATCTTCGTACTCAGTTCTGGTGGCCTGGTATGAAGAAGGATGTTGCCTTGTATGTATCGAAATGCCTAACTTGTCTCAAAGTCAAGGCTGAACATCAACGACCTTCTGGTTTGCTTGTACAATCAGAGATACCGGTTTGGAAGTGGGAGAACATTGCAATGGATCTCATCACTAAGTTACTGCGTACATCTAAAGGTCACGATGCTATTTGGGTTGTTATCGATCGATTAACGAAATCAGCTCATTTTATACCGATTCGCGAGGATCTATTTGCTGATAAACTTGCAAAGATTATGTTGATGAGATTGTATCATGACATGGTGTTCCATTGGATATCATTTCCGATCGTGATGCTCGGTTTTCATCTCATTTTTGGAAGACCATGCAATCTGCTTTGGGAACTCAACTAAATCTAAGCACCGCTTATCATCCCCAAACAGATGGACAATCTGAGAGGACGATTCAAACTTTGGAGGATATGCTTAGAGCATGCGTGATAGACTTTGGTGGTAATTGGGATTCTCATCTTCCACTGATCGAGTTCTCTTACAACAACAGTTATCATGCTAGTATTAATATGGCACCATTCGAAGCTCTCTACGGTTGAAAATGTCGTTCACCTGTGTGTTGGAATGAGATCGGTGAAGCTCAGCTTACTGGACCTGAGCTCATTCTGGAAACAACAGACAAAATCAAGAAGATCCGCGATAATCTTGTGACAGCTAGAAGACGTCAAAAGAGTTATGCGGATATGCGACGCAAGCCCTTAGAATTTCAAATCGGAGACCGTGTCCTACTCAAGGTGTCACCTTGGAAGGGAGTGGTGAGATTTGGAAAGAAAGGAAAACTTGCACCCCGATATGTTGGACCATTTAAGATTGTTGAAAGAATTGGAAATGTTGCCTATCGACTAGAGCTACCTCCAGAGCTTGGAAATATTCATCCGACTTTTCACGTGTCCAATTTGTGAAAGTGTTTAGCTGATGCTGATCTTCACATTCCTCTCGACGAGATTCAAACCGATGAAACAATGCACTTTGTCGAGAAACCTGTGGAGATAGTGGACCGTACATTCAAACAGTTGAAGAACAAACGGATTCGATTGGTCAAAGTTCGCTGGGAATCCAAACGTGGCCCCGAGTTTACTTGGGAACGTGAGGACCAGATGAAGACGAAATATCCGCATTTGTTTCCACAAGTTTCCTCTAAATAAAATTTCGGGACGAAATTTCCTAAAGTAGGGGAGACTTTGACAACTGTGTTCTGTAATCATCGTATCATGTAAAACAATGTTGACTATCAATAAAACAATGTGCTTTGGTGTTATTATATGTGTTTTGGTGTTATTATATGTGTAATTGTGTTTGATGATTTTACAATTTGATTCGATTCCGATTTCAAGCTTTAAATCACTTTCTGGAAGGTTATACGCAAACTGGTGCTTAAACGCAACCAGTTTAACGCGACGTACACTCCGGAACTGTGACGTAAGCCAAACATACCCTAAATATCCCTTACATAACTTAGAAATAAGTTTCTAAGGATTCGGTATGACAAAAACATGTTTATTTGAACTAAAGAACTATTTACGACAAAACTGCGAAACGAACGATGGTGACCGCTCGGATAATATTTAAATCCCAAAAATATTCTGTTATGATTAAAATTTTATTTTTAATCAGGTTCCTGTTGAAAAATAAATTAAAACGCTTAAAAACGTTATTTTTCAAGTTTAAGCGCGTACCGCGTGTTTCTGCGCAACATAGTGCTTCTACTGCAAAACACGGACAACGCAGCCTGTCTCGGCAACTGAAATTTATTTCAGTAATATTTTGGCGAGTTTATTTTTATAGAATAATAAAAATAATTTAGAACGCCATAAACCGGGATTTAAACGCTAGATAGAATACCCGGTATCCAGTTAAATACCTGTCTTATCTATTTTACCAACAAAATTACACTTGGACCCCCTCCCCCTTCCATTTTACGGTCACAATATAGGTGGCCCCACCAAAAATATTGTAAGATCTCCAAATATTTCATTTGATCTTGTGTGGACACTTGTAATTGCATGACATCCTCCATATCTTTATATATCTTGCATATCTTTCTAAGTATCACTCCATATCCATCCAAGATCACAATCTCCTTCTTCTCTCCTCTCCCTTGAACCGTAACCCACCCTCATCACCATCTTCATCCTTTTTCAATCTTGTTCTTGAGAATCAAACCCCTTTCCAAGCATATTTCAAGTTGGTGTGAAGATCCAAAGGTGTTTCCAAGGTGTATTCAAGTGATTTCAAGCTCCCTATCATCAAAATCTCATCCAACAACTTACTTGAATCTTGAAGGTATAACATTTATGTTTAAATCATACTTTTGATTCTTGGTTGTGCTTGATGATTTGAAGTTTCTCTTGAATCTTGGGATTTTCACAAACTTGAAATCTAAAATGAAATGGGTCATGATACAAATAAAAATGGTGATATATATATATATGTGTGTGTGTGTGACCGTACATATATATGTGTGTATGATTCTTGAAGTTTGATTTCTTGTTAAGTACTTGTTTAAGTTGTCACATGTTCTTGAATGATATTTAAAATGCAAGAGTTGGATGATTTGTGTATGTTATGTTAAATGTTCAATTACATCAGCAAATAAACCTGAATATATCACATATTTGATGCATTTAGATTAACATAAAATGATGATTTTATGATATTATGCTTTAGGCACTTGTACATGTGAATATATGTTGATTTAAAGCTCAAGAAGTGATAAAAAAATGGTTGTATGATAAAAAAATATTTTTGAACAGGTTATAAACACTAAAAATAACATTATTTGGTATATTATAATGGCATGAAACTTTGACATAAGTTTGATAGCTTTGCATGTTGTACATATAGCTTAAAAAGTGGTAAATTATGTGAAATTTGCATGATTTATGTGCTTTATTTAAGACCTGAACTATCATGAGTATAACCATTATTTTATTCAGTAAATAACATGGGTTATGTTAAAATTTCAAGTCATTTCGATTTGGGATGGTTCGGGTAATGTTTGATGCAAAACTATGCGGTAAAACGGTTAAAAATCGGCTTTTCAGATGATTTTTACAAAACTGTTTTAGATCAGTAACCAAACTGATATTTTTTCTATAAAAATAATTATTTTAACTTATATTAAGTTTACTTGGTGTTTGGTTGGTCATACGTGACTTCCGACGCCCAAAAATGTTACCGAAACGCTAAAATAAGTGTTTTTTGACATACACTAGAATGGGTTATTCATGGGTAAATTTTATGTGTTACAATGTGCTATGTGTTTTACAATATGTTTATGATGATGTGTTAGTGTTGACAAAATTATGTGTATTACGCTTGAGTACATATATACAAATACACCAAGATAATAAAAAATAATAACTTTTCGAGAAAATCTCAAAGTTAAGTGAAAATTCTAAGTATCGGAGAAACTTCGGAATTTTTGGGGGTTTTTGATTATTAAATCATTCTTATTTAATTTAGGACGAATAAACAATTTGAGGGATTGTGTTAACTTATAAAAACGCACCCAAAGGTGAGTACATAGTCCCCTCTTTTACTATTTTCAATTGTTTTGGGGTGATTCATATGTATCAAAACGATTTCGATATTTCAACGATGGTTTCAAAAACGATTAAGATGGTTTATACTAAACTAATAACTATTTCGATAATGTGGACGAACTTGTTGGTTGTAGTTACATAACGAGTGACATTCATTAGCATTGATCAAGCCAACCAGTATTAGGTTATGGTACCATAGGATCTGACAAATCCCGTTATCAGACCGCACCCATGGTTATGTGTGGGTTAGGTAGGTAACGACTGAATCTGATGATTGTTAACTTACCCTTTGTAGGTTTGTTAATGCGAGAACGAGTTGAACGAGGAACGAGTCACAAAGGTTTAAATGTTATTAGCGAGACGACCAAAAGTAGTTTTCACAATTAAAACGAGAACGATTTGAACGAGTGAACGATTTGGAACGATTTGAACGATTTAAACAAATGAACGACAATTTATAACAAGAACGAGTTAAACAATGTCACATAACGATGTTTACGAAACTATATAAACCATACGAGTTTTATTACGAGAACAATTTATGATTTGGTTTACATAAACAAATGTTTTGGGTTAAGATTCATGGCATCGAGATTTATAAATTATGACCAATCTGTTTTGACTTGGTTATTCTTTTTTTACAATACTAATATTTTACAAGACAAGGTTTTCTAATATCGATTAACGAAGTTGTACGAGTTATTTCAGCATGTAAATGAGCCATGAATCTGACACTCTCACAAAACCTATGTACTCGCCAGCATTTCTTTGCTGACTTTGTTTTTACATATGTTTCAGGTGATGTTGCTTAATGTTGATTGCTTGGATGCATGAGTCACATAGGATCTGGACGAGACCTTAGTGACATAATAACAATGATAGTCGATTTATAACTTGTTGGTTTCTTGCTAACACTCATTTGGTTTACAAGACCTCATTCTACCCGATCTCCCGATTTTGGTCCCGATTATTGACATAGTGATCCAATACTAGGTGCCACTTGATTCCTTGATTGCCCGAGCTTTGTTAGTTCACTTAATCGAGGAAACCTTGCAATCTCAAGTGAGTACATAGTCCCCTCTTTTACTGCTTTCAAATATTTTGGGGTGATACACATGTACCTACTTGTTACTTTCATGCTTTTTCATGCTTTTCATGACATATACTTGCTATGTTCAACTAATGCACATATAGTACATGATTTCAAATACGCTTTGCTATGTATGTTGACTGAGCATGCTAGCACATTGATTTCATGGACATTTCTACTTCGTTTGTTTACTTAGCATACTTAGTACATGGTTTTTACATGACATGCTTACATTGGTAATGACATTTGGTATGTTTAACGGGACAAAAATACATTCATTAACATTGATCACGCTGCTCGATAGTATGTAATGGTACCATAGGACTTGACAAATCTCGTTCCCCGCTTCCTAGGTTTATTTGGAAGTAGGGAATGACAGAATCCGAATACATTTTTGATAAACCTTGACTTGTTAAGGGTTTATCTGTCAGTCTCAAGGCTTGAATGTATGCGATAAACACAACCACATAAATGTTCATATCAAATAAAGCATTGGTTTTGCAAAACATAACTTTTGACTTAAACTTTGGTTTATTCAAAGACAGTGTTTTGTACATGACACTTGGTTACACATGACATTTGATTATACATGACATTAAACATATGGTTTGAGTAAATACTCTTTATTTACCATACAAGACATTTGATTATACATGACATTATACATATGGTTTGAGTAAATACTTTTTATTCACCATACAAGACATTTGATTATACAAGACATGGTTTATATCTAACATTGTGACATTATACATTGTTTATACATGACATTTGACTTTGGTTTGACAAAGTGTTACACCTGTGTCACTTTAACCATCATACAAATACCAAACCAATGAAATATTGTATTTCATACTTGGGATTTGTATAAATATGTGTTTCATTTGCACATATCAATTCTTGTGCGATTTCGAGCTTTAAATCGCTTTCTGGAAGGTTATACGCGATCTGATGCATAAATATAACCAGTTTAATGCAAAAAACACTCCGGAACAGTGACATAGGCTCAACATACCTTAAATAACCTTTACATAACTTAGAAATAAGCTTTGGATGGTTTGGTGTGTCGATATCAAGTTTATTCGATTACAAGGACTAATTTCGACAAACTGCGAAAGTATGCTGATTCATACTGTAACGAACATTCCGGAACATGATCATAAGTTAAACATGCCCTAAATATCCTTTGCATAGCTTAGAAATAGGCTTTGAGGGGTTCGGTATGCTAAAATTAACTTATTTGATCAATAGGGACTAAAAGCGTTAAAAAGTGCATAAGTTTGCATTTTCGCGCATATCTTACGTTCTGAATATATCCAGACACCCAAAAATTTATGTAATCATTAAAATATTTTATTTTAGTGATTGGCATGATAAAATTCCATTCGTCGCTTAATTTGGATCGTTTTCGCGTCCGTTCGAGTTTCGTCGTAATTAAACGAATAACGTGACCGTACGACCAAACGAAATGACATCCGAGAGTTTTCCGAGCATATTTTGAGTCCTCTAAAATTTAATGACCTTGTAGAGCCTTGAAGATGGCTTAACGGGTGTTAAAAGTGCCAAAAATGGGCTTATGTATGTGCAGGGACTAAAACTGCAAATGTTGAAAGTTATACTGAACTGCAGGGACCAGGCGGGCCGCGTAAGACCTGTCCCTCATCTTACGCGGGCCGTGTAAAAGTGCCCAATGACAAAAAATGATTTTTAGCAATCTGTTTGATGTTCAGGGGCTGTTCTTGCAAATTTCTTGGTGTGTTAACCAAGTTAACACCTCTCCAAGGCATAACACCTGCTCATAACACTTGTATGGTTGAGATTTCATGCTTGTTGGCCACACAAACAAGTGTCTTGATCCTATGAACTTGCAACAACTATAAATAGCATGGCCCTCATTCATTTTTCTTCACCCTTGATCTGATTTCTCTAAGTTGAAGTTGCTAAACTTCATACCTGAGATATTTAGATCAAGTTCTCCCTAGCAAGGACCCTTTGTAAGCTTCTTTCGTTCTTTTATCGCTTTTCTAGCGTGAAAGTCAAACAATGTTTGACTTTCTGCTTTGACCATGAGTTGGTCAACACAAAGTTCTTTTGAACATTGCAACGTGAGCGTAATCACGATGGTTATAGTCCCTTGTGACTATGCCTACTGATTAAAACGTTGACTAGGCGTAGTGACGAGTCGTAGTTTCGGTCAAAATGTGCATTTATGCGTATTTTGAAACCAAACTACTCTAAAGTATCAAAACACTTTGTTTTGATATCAAAACCTGTTTTCTAACTTAGTTAAACATGTTCCAACATGTTTAGCTTGTCACTTTTAGTTTAGTGCTTGTTTAGAGTCGTAAGTCAAGCGGTCTAAACCACCGCTTAGACTTTCGAACTCGACCCGTTTGGTTGAGCATTAGGATCCGACCAAGCATGTTAAGTGACCATAGTTTCATAGGGAATAACCTTCCGAGGTTATACCTTATGGTCACACAGTTTAAGTAGTTGTATGATAGGTAGTTTATATGCCTTAGGTAAATGACAAAAATACCCTTTTCATGCATAATTGGATTTTAAGCATATGTAACTTAAATTTTTGTCACTTAACTGATTATGTAACATATTTAAACATGTTAGGGCATATAATACTTGTCATAGGACTAGTTAGACGTCTCGAACGCGCATTTGCATGAACGACACGTTAAAGTAGCGTAAGCTACCTTAATGGGTCGTAACGGGTCGAAAGCAGTTAGGTTAGGTTTCGTTTTAGTATGTAGGTTTTGTTAAAACATACCATATGAGTTCCCACACTCATTTGGTTTACGAAACCTCATGCTATCCGATCTCCCGATTTAGGTCCGGTTTATTTACATAGTTACCTATATTAGGTGCCGTTTGATTCTGTGATCCTTCTAGCTTTGCTTGGTTGTTATTCAAGACTTCTAAGCATCCTCAAGTGAGTACATAGTCCCCTCTTTTACTGTTTTCAATGTTTTGGGGTGAAGCATCTGTACCTAATTGTTATGTTCATGGTTTCAAAGTATAATTGATTATACGTATTAGTACTTATCTTTTGACAAACTGAATGATTATTTATGGTTTAAACACTAATTTTTTTTAAAGATTATAAAATTAAATTGTTGGATTGTACTCATTTTATGTTCACCAGACCGATTGTTAGTATGATATAGCGCTATAGGATTTGACACCCCATTCCTTTTGTCATGGAATGTCAGAAACCGATATTTTATCCAAATAGGGATTGCCTTCGTGGCATTTCTATAGTCTCAATTGGTGTAGTTTGATACACTAAGGTTTGGCTGCCGTCTTTTTATTCCTGCACTTATTAGAACTTATTATCATGGACACCCTTTACCTACCCCAGTTGAATTCTTAAATCACATTTTTATTGTATATTTTATTATACTTCCAAAAGTATAGTTTGATATGCTCTCATGTGTGATATTGTACAAAACAACATGTGTATTTTGTTAATCACTAAAAACATAGTTTGATATGTTATTTATAAAACCAAAGCATAGTTTAATATGTTATTTACAAAACTAAAGCTTAGTTTAATATGTTATGTATAAAACCAAAGTATACTTTTGATATACTACTGAAAACTATTATTTTGACGACTAAAGTATATTTAATATACTATCTGTTTAATTATTTTGGAACTGAAATATATTTTAATATATTACTTATTCGACTTTCTTAAAACCAAAGTATATTTTTATGTATACTACAAACCTTTTTATCAAAACATATTTTATACAAACTCATTTTACTTAATTATTTATTTATACATCATTCTTTTATATCCTCTGATTTCTTATGAATTTTAGTATGATTATTAAAAGAAAATATTTTAAGGTTCATGACTATTTTGATTAAACATTTTTTCTCCAAACTTACAAGTCATGAATCCTATTATAATAAAACCTATGTATCTCACAAGCATTTTTACACATGTTTCAGGTGCTGTTATGTGATGATTGTTGATACATGCTATACATAGGATGGATTCGTGCCTTAGCGACTTTAAAAATTGAAAGATAATATTTGTATTTATCTGATTTATAATAAAACAATGAGTTCATTAATTTAATAAAACGAAATTATTTAAATCCATGGTTGTGAAACAATGATTATGTTACAACACTCCCCGACGTTTCTGCCATGATTTGTTGTTTTATGTGGTCGGGTGTGACATAAAAGTTGGTATCAGAGCCAATGGTTATAGGGAATTAGGTTATTAGTAATGCTTTGAGCTAGACTATAACCTTCCTAGGACCCTAACACAAGATTCTTGTGTTTAGATCTTAAAACAATAGCGTCACTTATCCTTAGGTGACAACCACAACAAGAACACAAGTTTCAAATCTACTTTGAAAACCAATCATCTGTTCTAGGATGATTGATTACTAGGTTTTGAACCCTCTAAGTTTTCAAAATCCCGTCAAAGTTGGGTCTTATAATGTGAACACGTGCAATCTGGAAGGGTGGATGCCTGTACTCTGAGCTTTCTGTCTAAGGCTAGAGTGTTCGTACAAATCCACATAATCGGACCAGTCACTCTTACCTGGGAACTCTTGGGGTGAGTGTCCACTTATAGGCTAAAGCATGTCTTCGCGATACATTAATATGACCCACTTACTTTGATTAGTCACCATCTCATTTGTTTGCCTTAGGTAACAAACAAATGATCGCAATTTTTATGCGTTGTCATTCTGTTTTCATTTCCCTTGTTTTCTCCCATGTCTTCCATTTTCTTCATGATGCCTCTTCATCGCAACAACACTCAAATGTCCGAACCAGGTGCTGCAATTACCCAGCGAATAGGCATCGTATTCCAGAGGACCGTTGATTTAGCTATCACCATGACTTGCCTCAGGGATGAAGCCGTATAAGGGAACTGCCCCTTGGTGCAATCAATGCAACCGTCATCATCCGAATTAAATACCCTGTTTCAAATGTACCCACTGTGGACGATGGGGACATTTGGTTAACATGTGCCACTTTGCTATCCAAAGCAAAGCTGTTGCAAATCCTGCCACTGCTCAACCTCCAAATTCTGCTTCATATGTCGCCTTGGCATATCTAGTACCTCAACCTCATAAACTTTCTACCTTGTGTATCGACTTAAGCACGTCTAGTGCAAGGTGTCGAAACACCTCTCGTTACACAAATTCCAAAATCCATATAGGATCTTTCTATCCTCATAATTAAGATCCATGTGGATGGATATCGTTCATCGGAGCCCTTAATTGAATTCTTTGTATGATTCAATACGTATATTACGATTCAATAAGGACAAAGACGAATTCCTATTAAGATCTTCCTATCTTCATAGTTAGATTCTTAAAGATGTTTAAAGTGCCAAATGAAATCCACGGATTGGATTCCAGGTGTGCTTTAAATACCCGTGTCCAGAGATAACAAATTAAAGATCAAGTTAAACAATTATGTGATTATGTGTTTTCTTATATGTTTTGTGTTTTTATGTAATCCATCCCAATCCTCGTAGAATCTTCCATATCTCCATATGAGGGATTCATAGTAGGATATCCAAAGGTACTACCTTAAATCCTAAATGGGCTTCTACATTATAGTTAAGTCCCTGGGATTATAAAGTACTATTCTATAATTGGACCCCTTGAGTGGTCTAGTTAAACAGATTGATTTAAAAATCTGGTTAGGAATATCATGTGATGATATAGCTGAAAAGATCCCATAAGTGGTCTATTTAAGGAGATCGTGCGACGGTCTAGTTAAAGAGATCATGTGTTGATCTAGTTAAAAAGATCGTTCGTTGATCTAGTTAAAAAGATCCTTTGGTGGTCTAGTCAAGTCACTTCATATTTATTCGATTGATTTTTCCCCTACACATTATGAAATGAACTGTACGGACTGTGCAAGGAATTACGTAATTATGGATGCATACATAATTACGGAATTCAGTGCACAGAAACCACAACAAACTTTGTCATGTGTTAAGACCTATAGTGATGAGAAAACGATACGGGAACAATGTAAAAAGGGGCACGGTGGATACGCCGCTGGTACTTCCTATATATAAGTGTTTCTTTTTACATTGCGAACGTAATGTTATTTAAGTTACTAGAAGTCCTGGACCTTGACCAATGTCATTTTATCTTACACTCTCCGATTCTGATTTCGAGCACACACAAGTTTCCTATGATAGTCTTCATAAGAAACGTTCTTCTGTCCGTAGTTCGAAACTCCATGTTTTGTTACTACAAGGACTTCACTTTGACATTAACAATTTCACTAAGAATCCAAACATCGCCCAGAATTTTACTTAGGGTTCGAGGGATTCATTCGAAAGCGAAACCATCACAGTTGTCTTCACAAGTTTCCTCTAAAATTAATTTTCGGACGAAATTTTCTAAAGTAGGGGAGACTGTGACACCTGTGTCACTTCAACCATCATACAAATACCAAACCAATGAAATATTGTATTTCATACTTGGGATTTGTATAAATATGTGTTTCATTTGCACATATCAATTCTTGTGCGATTTCGAGCTTTAAATCGCTTTCTGGTAGGTTACACGCGATCTGATGCGTAAATATAACCAGTTTAATGAAACAAACACTCTGGAACAGTGACATAGGTTCAACATACCTTAAATAACCTTTACATAACTTAGAAATAAGTTTTGGATGGTTTGGTGTGTCGAAATCAAGTTTATTCGCTTACAGGGACTAATTTCGACAAACTGTGAAAGTATGCCGATTCATACTGTAACGAACATTCCAGAACATGATCATAAGTTAAACATGCCCTAAATATCCTTTGCATAGCTTAGAAATAGGCTTTGAGGGGTCTGGTATGCTAAAATAAACTTATTTGATCAATAGGGACTAAAAGCGTCAAAAAGTGCATAAGTTTGCATTTTCACGCATATCTTACATTCTGAATATATACCCGGACACCCAAAAATTTATGAAATCATTAAAATATTTTATTTTAGTGATTGGCATGATAAAATTCCATTCGTCGCTTAATTTGGATCGTTTTCGCGTTCGTTCGAGTTTCGTCGTAATTAAGTGAATAACGTGACCGTACGACCAAACGAACCGACATCCGAGAGTTTTCCAAGCATATTTTGAGTCCTCTAAACTTTAATGACCTTGTAGAGCCTTGAAGATGGCTTAACGGGTGTTAAAAGTGCCAAAAATGGGCTTATGTATGTGCAGGGACTAAAACTGCAAATGTTGAAAGTTATGCTGAACTGCAGGAACCAGGCGGGCCGCGTAAGACCTGTCCCTCATCTTACGCGGGCCGTGTAAAAGTGCCCAGTGACCAAAAACGATTTTTAGCAATCTGTTAGATGTTCAGGGCCTGTTCTTGCAAATTTCTTGGTGTGTTAACCAAGTTAACACCTCTCCAAGGCATAACACCTGCTCATAACACTTGTATGGTTGAGATTTCATGCTTGTTGGCCACACAAACAAGTGTCTTGATCCTATGAACTTGCAACAACTATAAATAGCATGGCCCTCATTCATTTTTCTTCACCCTTGATCTGATTTCTCTAAGTTGAAGTTGCTAAACTTCATACCTGAGATATTTAGATCAAGTTATCACTAGTAAGGACCCTTTGTAAGCTTCTTTCGTTCTTTTATCGCTTTTCTAGCGTGAAAGTCAAACAGTGTTTGACTTTCTTCTTTGACCACGAGTTGGTCAAGACAAAGTTCTTTTGAACTTTGCAACGTGAGTGTAATCACGATGGTTATAGTCCCTTGTGACTATGCCTACTGCTTACCACGTTGACTAGGCGTAGTGACGAGTCGTAGTTACGGTCAAAATGCGCATTTATGCGCATTTTGCAACCAAAATACTCTAAAGTATCAAAATACTTTGTTTTGATATCAAAACCTGTTTTCTAACTTAGGTAAACATGTTCCAACATGTTTAGCTCGTCAGTTTTAGTTTAGTGCTTGTTTAGAGTCGTAAGTCAAGCGGTCTAAGCCACCGCTTAGACTTTCAAACTCGACCCGTTTGGTCGATCATTAGGATCCAACCAAGCATGTTAAGTGACCATAGTTGCATAGGGAATAACCTTCCGAGGTTATACCTTATGGTCACACAGTTTAAGTAGTTGTATGATAGGTAGTTTATATGCCTTAGGTAAATGACAAAAATACCCTTTTCATGCATAATTGGATTTTAAGCATATGTAACTTAAATTTTTGTCACTTAACTGATTATGCAACATATTTAAACATGTTAGGGCATATAATACTTGTCATAGGACTAGTTAGACGTCTCGAACGCGCATTTGCACGAACGACACGTTAAAGTAGCGTAAGCTACCTTAATGGGTCGTAACGGGTCGAAAGCACTTAGGTTAGGTTTCGTTTTAGTATGTAGGTTTTGTTAAGACATACCATATGAGTTCCCACACTCAATTGCTTTACGAAACCTCATGCTATCCGATCTCCCGATTTAGGTTCGGTTTATTTACATAGTTACCTATATTAGGTGCCGTTTGATTCTGTGATCCCTCTAGCTTTGCTTGGTTGTTATTCAAGACTTCTAAGCATCCTCAAGTGAGTACATAGTCCCCTCTTTTACTGTTTTCAATGTTTTGGGGTGAAGCATCTGTACCTAATTGTTATGTTCATGGTTTCAAAGTATAATTGATTATACGTATTAGTACTTATCTTTTGACAAACTGAATGATTATTTATGGTTTAAACACTAATTTTTTTAAAGATTATAAAATTAAATTGTTGGATTGTACTCATTTTATGTTCACCAGACCGATTGGTAGTATGATATAGCGCTATAGGATTTGACACCCCGTTCCTTTTGTCATGGAATGTCAGAAACTGATATTTTATCCAAATAGGGATTGCCTTCGTGGCATTTCTATAGTCTCAATTGGTGTAGTTTGATACACTAAGGTTTGGCTGCCGTCTTTTTATTCCTGCACTTATTAGAACTTATTATCATGGACACCCTTTACCTACCCCAGTTGAATTCTTAAATCACATTTTTATTGTATATTTTATTATACTTCCAAAAGTATAGTTTGATATGCTCTCATGTGTGATATTGTACAAAACAACATGTGTATTTTGTTAATCACTAAAAACATAGTTTGATATGTTATTTATAAAACCAAAGCATAGTTTAATATGTTATTTACAAAATCAAAGCTTAGTTTAATATGTTATGTATAAAACCAAAGTATACTTTTGATATACTACTGAAAACTATTATTTTGACGACTAAAGTATATTTAATATACTATCTGTTTAATTATTTTGGAACTGAAATATATTTTAATATATTACTTATTCGACTTTCTTAAAACCAAAGTATATTTTTATGTATACTACAAACCTTTTTATCAAAACATATTTTATACAAACTCATTTTACTTAATTATTTATTTATACATCATTCTTTTATATCCTCTGATTTCTTATGAATTTTAGTATGATTATTAAAAGAAAATATTTTAAGGTTCATGACTATTTTGATTAAACATTTTTTCTCCAAACTTACAAGTCATGAATCCTATTATAATAAAACCTATGTATCTCACAGGCATTTTTATGCTGACGTACCTATTTTTACACATGTTTCAGGTGCTGTTATGTGATGATTGTTGATACATTCTATACATAGGATGGACTCGTGCCTTAGCGACTTTAAAACTTGAAAGATAATATTTGTATTTATCTGATTTATAATAAAACAATGAGTTCATTAATTTAATAAAACGAAATTATTTAAATCCATGGTTGTGAAACAATGATTCTGTTACAACACTCCCCGACGTTTCCGCCACGATTTGTTGTTTTACGTGGTCGGGGTGTGACACAAAGACAAAGACATGAAACAATTTATACAAAGACATGACAAGACATTGTTTTAAAATTGACATATTTTATACAAATTCACTTTCCTTGGGTTCATTGTTTAACCATACGTCTTTCTTTTATATCATCTGATTTTCTTATTGATTTTCACATGATTTTATAAAAGAAAACATTTTACAAGATTCATGACTAATTTTTGTTAAACACCTCTTTTAACTTACAAGTCATGAATCCTTCTTCAACAAAACCTATGTATCTCACAGGCATTTTTATGCTGACGTACCTATTTTCACATGTGTTTCAGGAGCTAATGTATGAGGATGATCATGACACACTTAGGCGGACTTGGGCCTTAGTGACTTAAAATGAAGAAAGACAACTTAATTTACGTTTTGTTTCTGTTATTTCCAAGACAATGTAAACACTTTAATTAGGGCTGTAAACGAACCGAACGTTCAGCGAACAGTTCGTGAACCGTTCGGCGGGAAGTTCATTTATGTTCATTCGATTAGCTTACCGAATGAACACGAACAAAAAATTTCGTTCGGTTAGCTTAGCGAACAAACACGAACACAGGTCTCGTTCGTTCGAATGCGTTCGTGAACGTTCGGTAATATGTTCATTACTTCGTTTTATTATATTAAAAAATAATAAATAATAAACCTTTTACAAACATATTGAAAACTTAAAACCCTATTTTTTCTAAGTTAGCTAAAATTTGGATATTCTAAGACATTTTTAGGGATAATTATGATAAGTTAGTTAAACTTTATTCATCGTTTGGTGGTGTGGTAAACTTCTTGTGTTTTGATTTATCATTTGATGGTTGTATTTAAATACTTATATCCAATGTTTAATGATAACAATATTTTCATTTTTTTTTATTTTCAAGTTAAATGTTCATTTGCGTTCATTTTTATTTGCTTGCATTCGTTTGTGTTCGAGACCAGTGTTCACGAACTGTTCGTGAACAATTGAATTTCCTTAACAAACAAACACGAACATAAACTTATGTTCGGTATGCGTTCGTGAACAGTTCGCGAACATGTTAATTTCCTTAACGAACGAACAAGAACATGGCCTTGTTCGTGTTCGTTCGGTTCGTTTACAGCCCTAACTTTAATTAATAAAACCAAACTTTAAATACCATGTGTTGTGAAACAATAATTCTGTTACTACACTCCCTGACGTTTTCGCCGTGGTTTGTTGTTTTACGTGGTCGGGGTGTAACATGTGACATCTGTGCTTGTGTAATCATTGTACAAACTCTGAATAGTTCGTTTATCAATAAAACAATGTGATTTGATCCCAATGTTTGTTTATTTATGTCTGACATTTTGCACGTTTTCCTTTTGTTCGATTTTAAACTCTAAATCGCTTTCTGGAAAGTTATACGCAAACTGATGCATAAACGTAATCAGTTTAACGTTAAAAACACTCCAAAACATCAACATAATCTTAACATACCTTAAATAACCTTTACATAACTTAGAAATAAGTTTTAAAGGGTTTGGTATGGCAAAAACAAGTTTATTCGCTCACAGGGACTATTTGTGACAAACTGCGAAAGTCTGCCGATTCGTATAGTAACGTACACTCCAGAACATGATCATAAGTTAAACATACCATAAATATCATTGACATAGCTTATAAATAAGCTTTGAGGGGTTCGGTGTGAGAAAATAAACTTATTTGATCAACAGGGACTAAAAGCGTCAAAAAGTGCATAAATTTGCATTTACGCGCATATCTCATGTTTTGAACATATCCAGACATCCAAAAATTTTTGTAATCATTAAAATATTTTATTTTAGTGATTGGAATGCTAAAATACCATTCGTCGTGTAATTTGAATCGTTTTTCGCGTCCGTTCGAGTTTTATCGTAATTAGCCGAACAACGTGATCGTACGACCAAATGAACTGACATCCATGATATTTTCAAGCATATTTCATGTTCCCTATACTTTGACATCATTATTGAGCCTTGAAAATGGGTTAACGGGGCTTAAACGTGTCAAAAATCAACTTAAAAGCATGTAGGGACTGAAACTGTTGCTGAATATGTGCTCGCTTGCGGGGCGCGTAAGACCCTGCTGAGTCTTACGCGGGGCGCGACAACCCCTATCTGGGCAGAAAACTTGTTTTCAGCAAACAGCAGCTGTTCCTTGGGTTTTAGACATGGTTTTAACACTCTATGGGCTTGTTTTTGGACTCCCCTAGTATTCTAAACTATGTGCTACAAGTGTATGGTCATGATCAAGTCTCAAAACACATGGAATGATCTCAATGGCACTAGATTTCCTATAAATACCCACCAAAATTTCTTTTCAACTTGCTCATTTCAGAATTTTCTTCTTCATCTGCTTATTGGAGCTATCCCTTCTTGGTTGAAGGCTCCATTCTTCAGTATACTTGTTCTTGATCCAAGCTTGGACCTCTTGTAAGCTTCTTTCATGCTTTGTTCATGTATTTTAAGCATGAAAGTCAAACAGCGTTTGACTTTCTGCTTTGACCATGATTGGTCAACACAAAGTTCGTTTGAACTTTGCAACGTGAGCGTAATCATGATGGTTATAGTCCCTTGTGACTATACCTACTGATTACCACGTTGATTAGGCGTAGTGACGAGTCAAAGTTTCGGTCAAAATGCGTATTTATGCGCATTTTGCAACGAAGCTATTTTTGGGTATCAAAACACTTTTTTTTTATATCAAACTTGTTTTCTAACTTAGTTAAACATGTTTTAACATGTTTAACTCGTCACTTTTAGTTTAGTGCTTGTTTAGGGTCGTAAGCTAAGCAGTCTAAAAAACCGCTTAGACTTTCAAACCCGACCCATTTGGTCGATCATTAGGATCCGACGAAACACATTAGGTGACCATAGTTGTATAGGGAATAACCTTCCGAGGTTATACCTTATGGTCACTTAGTTTACTTAGTTGTATGATAGGTAGTTTATATGCCTTAGGAAAATGACCAAAATGCCCTTTTTGCGCATATTTCATTTTAAGTATATGTAACTTAATTTTTGCCACATAAACTGATTAATAAACATGTTAGGGAATATAATACTTGTCATAGGACTAGTTAGGCTACTCGTTTGCGCTTTTGCGCAAATGACGCGTTAAAGTAGCATAAGCTACCTAAACGGGTCATAAGCACTTAGGATAGGTTCCGTTTTAGAATGTAGGGTTTGTTAAACCATATTATATGAGTTACAATACTCATTTGGTTTACAAGACCTCATTCTATACGATCTCCCGATTTAGGTCCGGTTTATTAACATAGTTACCTATATTAGGTGCCGTTTGATTCAGTGATCCTTCAAGCGTTACTTGGTTGTTATTTCAAGACTATTTAGCAATATCAAGTGAGTACATAGTCCCCTCTTTTACTGTTTTCAAATATTTTGGGGTGAAACACATGTGCCTACTTGTTACTTTCATGATTTCATGACATATACTTGCTATGTTCATTAGTATGCATATAGTACATGATTTCCATTATGCTTTGCTATGTATGTTGACTGAGCATGCTAGCACATTAATTTCATAAACACATTTGTCTCATATGTTTATAGAATATGTACACATTGATTTACCTTACATTTTTGCTATGTATGTTCACTTAGCATACTTAGAACATTATTTTCACATAACATGCTTACATTTGGTATGACATTTGGTTTGTTTAACGGGTCAAAAATACATTCATTAACACTGATCACGCCGCTCGGTAGTATGTAGTGGTATCAAAGGAATTGACAACTCCCGTTCCTGGAATCCTAGGTTTGTTTGGACGTAAGGAATGACAGAATCCGATATACATAATTGATAAACCTTTAACTTGTTAAGGATTTGTCGGCTAGTCGCAAGGCTTGAATGTATACGATAAACATTACCGCATAGATGTTTGTATCGATAAAGCATTGATTTGTTTTTGCAAAACATAACATTTTGATTTAAACTTAGATTTATTCAAAAGATTTGTTTTGTACATTTTACATACGGGGTTGAGTAAATTCTTTTATTCACCGTACATGACATTTGATTTTACATGATATTTGATTATACATTAACATTTTACATACGGGGTTGAGTAAATACTTTTATTCACCGTACATGACATTTGATTTTACATGACATTGAAACATTAACATTAACATTTTATACATGAACATTTGATATTAGTTTAAACAAGACATTTTATTTGGGTGATTTATTTGGTATGTGATTTAAGTAACGAGGCATGTGTAATATGATAAAAGCATGGTGGATACACCGCCGGTACTTCTTATATATAAGTGATTTTATGATAATACATATCGTAGCGTTATCTAAATCATTTCGAAAAAGACATGATACATATTATACAAATGACACATTTTCACAAGACAATGATTTACAAACGATATGATTTATACAAACTCATTTTTACTTGGTTATTCACTTAACCACACACCTTTCTTTTATATCATCTGGTTTCCTTATCGGTTTTCGTATGATTTACAAAAGAAAACCATTTTAATAAGATTCATGACTAACTTTTTGTTAAACATTTCTTTCAACTACAAGTCATGAATCCTTCATCAATAAAACCTATGTATCTCACAGGCATTTTTATGCTGACATGCCTATTTTCACATGTGTTTCAGGAGCAAATGCATAGGGTTGATCAAGATACACTTAGGCGGATGACGGGTTGTCCATAGGACAACCCTTAAGTGCCTTAAAAAGATTAAAATCCCATGCTTTACACGTTTAATTGTTTGAACTTGGTAACTACTAGTTGTTTGGACGTGCATGTACAAATGGAGCTTAAAAGGGAAGGAATTTGGAGCATCAATAAAAATTTAAAATATTGGAATGTAAGAACTAAGAATATCACATGATAGAGGATGAAATTACGAGAACGTGGGCGAAAACGGCAAAGAAAACGGAGTTGAAACGAGAAAGTTAGCGGACTCGAGCCTTAGTGACATTAAAGATGCAAGAGTAGTTTAACTTATGTTGTATTTCCTTTAATTCCCAAGACAATGTAATCATGTTTAATAAATAAAACCGAACTTTATTTGCCATGGTTGTGAAACAATAATTCTGTCACTCCACTCCCCGACGTTTCTGCCGCGGTTTGTTGTTTTACGCGGTCGGGGTGTGACATGACACTAGCAGACGTTCACAACTGTTTAGAAGTATTAGCTCAAACAATTACTTCCGCTGTGCAATGAAGATACCATTCGAATCACACCCGGCTCTGATGTAATCGATTTATCGCGGTGTGACACCTAGAACCTCTATTTTTGGTTGGAAACAGTGGATTCACACGTCCAAATGCCTGGTAGGTACGACCCCGTGTCCTTCTCCTTCTCTGTCTTCATTTAATGCACTTTTTAGTCCATCTACACACACGGCCCCATGAGTCAACGGCACGGCCCCGTGGCCCTTGTACTGTGACAACTGTCAAAATTGCATGTATCTGTACAATGATTAAACAGTAATTATTGCCTTAATGACTGTGTTGGATTAAATTAATGACGTGAATACTTTCTGATTATTGTTATCATACATACATGTGCATCATATTTTGCATAATGTCATATCATTATTGCATGCAACACTTACTGATACAAAGGATGCATGAAACAAAGTTAGCACAGTATTCAGACAAATCAGAAAAATGCTGACGGAGTTCAGTACATAGACAGACATGGTATTGGGATACAGAATGAGCCAGAAACCAAGAATTACACTAGTATAATGTGTAGGAAAGTAAGGATCACAAAACTGCCTTCCTAGTGATAGTTTAAGTGCCGAAAAGTGCCTAAAACTCACAAAAACTGCAGAATTCAGCATTTAAACAACTTAATATCATGCAGAAATATGGTTAAATGGTCCTGAATACTTTCCTAAGTGTCGGGAATCAAAACTGTTACAAAAAGTAACATAAAGCACACTAAACTGCGTAGTTTAACACCTTAACGAACCGGTAACCAACCGAGCAATCGGACACTACCTGAAACAAATTTTCACTAGAAGCATTGTTTTGACATTTCCAAGCTAGTTATGGTCCCCGAAGATCATAACACACTATATAACATACTAGTAACTAAATACCCTAACTACACATTAGATTCTAACTAGTAAACTTAACAGGCCATTACATTCCTACTCTATACCCCCCATACCTACGGCCACTAGGTGGCCCCCACTATTTGATTTTATTTACATATTTTAATAGATCATGTTGGTACTTTTAGAAACATTATACACAATGGGTTAGGGACTTGTTGGAAGTTATAAACACTAACCATTAGACATCATCTTCATTTCCACACAACACCCTTTACCTCAAACCTTCATCCTCTCCCCCTCTTGCTTACGGCCAAGAACACCAAGCACCATGACCATCATTTTTTCACTTCATTCCATCCATTCTCAAGGCATACAAGGGTGTAAGAAGCAATATAAGGAAGCTTGGAACTCTTGGAAGTTAAAGGACCTCTCACACAAGCTTTTATCCACTTCATTTTCATCTTGTGATCATCCCTAGCCTTGAGCTAGTAGTAAGATCATCCACACTCTATTTTACATCCTCTTAAGTTGGTTAAAAGATGATATAAGTGGTTAATCTTGAAGAACACTATGAATCAAGAACATGAAACATGAACATAAGCTTAAAAATCATAAGAAATCATGTTGTTTAGTGTTGTTATGCTACTTGATGGTTGATTGTTGATTGTTTATGTTGATGATGTTAAACATCATATGATCTTGCTAGATAGTGATTAAAGACATAATCTTGCAAGATGAGAGGATGATTATGATGTAGATCAAAGTAATCATCTTTATGTTAAGGCATGAACTTGAAGTATAACATGTTTTCTTGAAAAATAAGGATCAAAGTGTTATATAGATCATATAAATGGATGATTTCAAAGAATAATTTTCAAGAAACCAAGTTAAAAATACAAGATTTACATAAGCTTGGTTCTTAGAGAAATTAACCACATTTTTAGTGGTTAATCAAGTGTAGAAATATATATTTAACAAGAAAAACTCAAGCAGAAACATTTTTAGAAAAATGATTTACAAGTTGTGAAGATTTAACTTCTTTAAAAATGATGCTTTTAATTAAACAACCACACTTTAAAGGGTAACTAAGCCTACTAAACACACTAGTAAATTACTACGAATTTTTGTAAATTTTCAAGTTCATGAAGTAGTAATTTATGCATGATTTGGAAAATTGGTAAGTGTTGGTTGATTTATTGTTGATTGTGTTGATTTGTAAAAGAAAATGATATGCTTTAAAAGCATGGAAACCTCCATTTTTAAGGGGAAACTATGGCAATTTTTTTCTAAAAATTAAACACTTAGAAAAATATTTTTAAACAAATATTTACAAGTATATTTTAAACCATGAATTTTTATATAAAGTTTGCCATAATTTTTGTTACAAAATTATAAGTATTGGGGGTTGATTTTTGTAAATAAAAGTGACTAAATTTGTATTTAGGAAATATATATTTAGATGTCACCATGTGTGTGATTATTTGTATATTATGTGTATTAGTTATATTATTTTAGGACTTGAAATAATATAACTCAACAAAATACCAAAAATTACAATCCAAAATATTACCAAAATTCCAAGAAATAAATATACAATTTGTACCCAAAATATTGGACAAACCGAACAAGGAATATAACTTACATAAATATTCCGGAAATAAATTCATAAGTATATTTTGTTAGTTAGTATTTTGGACACCAAGAGAACGAAAATATGATTTTACAATTACTACAAAAATATATCACATTTTTGACAAGGAGAAAATATATTATTTTTGGGTAAATAAAAATATATATGTTTTCTTGAAATTATTAGAAGATATATATTTTCTTGAATAAACATGAAATACATTTTTTTTGGGTGAAAAAATAAGTTTACATATATTTTCCAAGTTAAACTTGAAAATATATTGTTTTTGAGACTCATATGAAAGTTATAAATATTTTTGCCAAGGAAAAATTATAAATAATTTTTCTATGTAATATTTCTTAAAATATATATTGATGTATTTTTATTAGAAATATTATTCCGGAAAAGTTAATACAAAAAAAATTAAGTATAAGGATACTTAATAAACACAATGGAAATACGTATTCTCGTACGTATAAATACACACCGGAATACATCACCGATACTTGGCAAAAATACATAAGGATAAGAATATGAGTATGAATACACCCATCCTTGGGGAAGTTATACATGTACAAATACGCTATGTGACAAGTTAAAATGTATTATTTTAACTAATATTCCAAAATTTAATAAATATAATTTAAGTTAAAATATTTATTATTTTAACAAATAATTATATACTTGGAATAACATTGATGACACAAAGAAACGTAACTCAAAAATACTAAATAAGACCAAGGTCAAGGCATGACCCACCTGTCTAATGAACAGTAGTATGCATGTAGGTAGTCGTGCGATCTAGAGGAAGTTTTGAGTTACATTGGATACGAAGAACGTAAAACTGTGAGTTCATGTCCCCCTTTTCTTTTAACTGTTTTCAGTTTTATAACTTCGGGGGTGAAGTACATGTTACAAACTGTTTACAAACGTTTATATATGGTATGGTTAGCTAAGGAAAGGAACTGCTAGAATCATGTGAGTGGTGGGTACAACACTTAAGACCATTAATCCTCGTAGTAGGACAGAGGGACATGAGTGATAGATCTATTTGGGTGTAGCGAGCCCCGCCCATGAGCCCATAGGATGGACCATGAGGTGACTATGTCTTACAGCCGGAGGCTGGTACAAAATCTGCTAGGTTTGAGCCTTCCTGCACCATTTCACACATATTAATGTATTAGCTACACATTAATTGATCTGTTTCCTTGTTGCTTTCATACCGGTTTACAAGTACATACATACATACATACATACATACATACATACATACTTACAAATGTTTTCAAGGATGTTCGTGCACACATACAAAACACATGAACTCACTCAACTTTTGTTGATGTTTTCAAAACTACATGTATTTCAGGATATCGATTATGGATCTGGCGGGCATTCAAGATTTCAAGTTGTGTCTTCGAATAAAAGATGTCATCCAGTGTCGAAGGGTTTGGATTGTGCATCTTATCTTTGATAAGATACATGGTTCAAAGCCTAGCTTTTAGTAGTGTCTTTTGCTAAGTCCAGATTGGAACTTAAAACTTGGGTTGTTATGTACTTGAATTTGAAGTCTTGTTTTGTGGTTAAACAATGACGATTGTAATGTTTTGAAACTTAATTTATGGATGAACATCATGGTTTTATCATATAGATGTTTGTTGTGACACCTGTGCCTCCGCGACCATCAAACAAATACCAAATCAATGAAATATTGTGTTTCATACTTGGGATTTGTATAAATATGTGCATCATGTGCACATATCAATTCATGTTCGATTTTGAGCTTTAAATCGCTTTCTGGAAGGTTATACGCGATCAGATGAGTAAATATAACCAGTTTAATGCAACAAACACTCTGTAACAGTGACATAGGCTTAGCATACCTTAAATAACCTTTACAAAACTTAGAAATAAGTTTTGGAGGGTTTGGTATGCCGAAATCAAGTTTATTCGATCACAGGGACTAATTTTGACAAATTGTGAAAGTATGCCGATTCGTACTGTGACGAACATTACGGAACTTGATCATAAGTTAAATATGCCCTAAATATCCTTTACATAGCTTAGAAATAGGCTTTGAGGTGTTTGGTGCACAAAAATAAACTTTTAGATCAAACAGGGACTAAAAGCGTCAAAAAGTGCATAAGTTTGCATTTTCGCGCATGTCTTACGTTCAGAATGGTTCGAAAGTATCGAGAGCACATTCAGACATGTGCAATGTCCGAATGGGCGTAAGGTTGAATTTGCATCAAGTGTGTTTGAGAAGCGTGCTCTTACATGGTGGAACGGAGTGATGCGCGATAGGGGTGCCGAAGTGGCATTGGCACAAACATGGGAAGAGCTTCGAGCTCTCATGATGAGAGAGTTCTGTCCCCGTCATGAAATTCGAGCTTTGGAACAAGAGTTTGACGATCTGAAACAAGACGGGGGAGAACACCGCGCTTATACAGATCGATTTGAGGAACTCAGTCTTTTGTGTCCTACTATGGTTACCCCGTTGGAGAAAGCGATAGAGAGGTATATCGATGGGTTACCTGATTCCATACAGGATATTGTGACTGGCGTTAATCCTACTACTGTTCGTCAAGCGATCGAGTTATCTGCTACCCTGACTGAGTTACAAGTCAGGAAGGGTAAACTTACCTGCAAGGGTGATAAGAAAAAGTTGACCGAATCTGTCAAGGAAAAGGGTAAGGGTAAGAAAGGTGAGTCGTCGAAGAAGTCGAGAAAGCGAAAGGGTACTCAGAACTTTGCTGTTACTGCTCAGAACCCTCAGAACCCACCAGCTCAACCGCCTGCGAAGAAAACGTATGCTGGTACCGCACCTCATTGTGCTCGCTGCAACGGTCATCATGTTGCACAACAAGCTTGTAAGCAATGCACAACGTGTGGTAGGGTTGGGCATCTGGCCAACGTCTGTCGTTCGGGTCAGAATCAGATTGTTCAGAATCAAGCTCCAGTTCAGGGGAATGCTACTAGATTCCCACCGGGTTCATGTTTCAATTGTGGAGAGTTTGGTCACTTCCGCAACAACTGTCCGAGGCTAGTGAATGCAAACGCGAATGCAAATGCTAATCCGAACGTGAATGTCAACGCGAATGCGAATCCTGCTCGTGGACGAGCGTACAACCTGAATGCTAACGAAGCGAGGGCTGACAACGAGGTGGTCAATGGTACGTTTCTTGTTAACAATCGACGTGCATATATTCTTTTTGATTCTGGCGCCGATAGAAGTTTTGTTTCATTATCTTTTGAACCTTTACTTGCGATACCTAGAACTAAACTGAGGAAACCCTTATCTGTTGAAGTTGCTACTAGTAAACCTCTTGTCCTCGATTCTGTTATTCGTGATTGTCTGTTGAACCTTGATAACCATCTTTTTCCCATTGACCTCACGCTGATGCAACTTGGGAGTTTCGATATTATCGTGGGGATGGATTGGTTAACCAAACATCATGCTGAGGTGGTTTGTTTCGATAAGATTGTTCGTATTCCTCTTCCGTCTGGCGATGTTTTGGAAGTTCGTGGTGAGAAGCCATCTGATGGTTTGAAGCTTATGTCGTGTACAAAGGCCCAAAGTTATTTGCGAAAAGGATATGTTGCTTTCCTGGCACATGTCACCGAGGAGAAAGGCAAGAGTAAGAGTATTCAGGATATTCTGATTGTTCGGGATTATCCAGAGGTGTTTCCCGATGAACTGCCTGGTTTGCCTCCAGTTCGTTAAGTCGAGTTTCATATTGACCTTGTACCCAATGCCAACCCGATTGCGAAAGCACCTTATCGTCTTGCACCGTCGGAGATGCAAGAGTTATCGAAACAGCTTCAAGAGTTATCTGATAAAGAATTCATCTGTCCGAGCTTTTCGCCTTGGGGAGCTCCTGTCCTCTTTGTGAAAAAGAAAGATGGATCTTTTCGAATGTGTATCGATTATCGTGAGCTTAATAAGCTTACCATCAAGAATCGATATCCCCTACCTTGAATTGATGATCTCTTCGACCAGCTGCAAGGTGCTACATGCTTTTCTAAGATCGATCTGCGATCTGGGTATCATCAACTTCGTGTACTCGAAGAAGATATTCCCAAAACTGCATTTCGTACGAGATATGGGCACTACGAGTTCACTGTCATGCCTTTTGGTTTGACAAATGCCCCAGCTATCTTCATGGACTTAATGAACAGGGTTTGTAAAACTTATTTAGATAAGTTCATCATTGTGTTCATCGACGATATTCTCATTTATTCAAAGTCTCGAGCCGACCACGAGCAACACCTTCGTTTGACATTGGAACTCCTAAAGAAGGAACAACTTTTTGCTAAATTCTCCAAGTGTGAATTTTGGCTTAAAGAAGTTCATTTTTTGGGTCATATAGTCAATGAGCAGGGTATCCATGTGGTTCCTTGCAAAATAGCTGCTATTAAGGATTGGAATACACCGACGACACCTACAGAGATTTGATCATTTCTTGGTCTTGCTGGTTATTATCGACGATTCATCTCTAATTTCTCAAAGATCGCGGTTCCACTCACTGCTTTGACTCAGAAAAATAAATCTTTTGAGTGGGGACCTAAGCAAGAGGAAGCATTCCAAACGCTGAAACGGAAGCTCTGTGATGCTCCTGTTTTATCTCTACCTGAGGGAAACGGTGATTTTGTTGTCTATTGTGACGCGTCGAATCTAGGACTTGGTTGCGTTCTTATGCAACGAGGTAAGGTCATAGCTTACGCGTCTAGACAATTGAAAGTTCACGAGAAGAAATATACGACACATGATCTTGAATTAGGAGCTGTGGTTTTCTCACTTAAAATCTGGAGACACTACCTCTATGGAACGAAGTGTGTGGTTTTCACAGACCACAAAAGTCTCCAGCATATTCTCAATCAGAAGGAGCTGAACATGAGGCAACGACGTTGGGTTGAACTTTTAAACGTTATGATTGCGAGATCCGCTACCATCCTGGTAATGCGAATGTCGTAGCCGATGCGCTTAGTCGAAAGGAACGAGTCAAGCTTCATTCTGTTCGAACTCTATATGATATTCAGTCTCGTGTCCTTCAAGCTCAACAATATTGTGTGATCAAAGGCTTATTGAAAAATGAGCTACCGCTTCAACTTGAGCTTAAACTCGAAAGGAAAGACGATGGTTTACTCTATTTCAAGGATCGTTTATGGATTCCGAAACAAGACGATCTTCGCACCTTGGTAATGGACGAATCTCACAAGTCTCGATATTCTATCCATCCTGGTGCTGATAAAATGTACAAGGATCTTCGTACTTAGTTCTGGTGGCCTGGTATGAAGAAGGATGTTGCCTTGTATGTATCGAAATGCCTAACTTGTCTCAAAGTCAAGGCTGAACATCAACGACCTTCTGGTTTGCTTGTACAATCAGAGATACCGGTTTGGAAGTGGTAGAACATTGCAATGGATCTCATCACTAAGTTACCGCGTACATCTAAAGGTCACGATGCTATTTGGGTTGTTATCGATCGATTAACGAAATCAGCTCATTTTATACCGATTCGCGAGGATCTATCTGCTGATAAACTTGCAAAGATTATGTTGATGAGATTGTATCACGACATGGTGTTCATTTGGATATCATTTCCGATCGTGATGCTCGGTTTTCATCTCATTTTTGGAAGACCATGCAATCTGCTTTGGGAACTCAACTAAATCTAAGCACCGCTTATCATCCCCAAACAGATGGACAATCTGAGAGGACGATTCAAACTTTGGAGGATATTCTTAGAGCATGCGTGATAGACTTTGGTGGTAATTGGGATTCTCATCTTCCACTGATCGAGTTCTCTTACAACAACAGTTATCATGCTAGTATTAATATGGCACCATTCGAAGCTCTCTACGGTTGAAAATGTCGTTCACCTGTGTGTTGGAATGAGATCGGTGAAGCTCAGCTTACTGGACCTGAGCTCATTCTGGAAACAACAGACAAAATCAAGAAGATCCGCGATAATCTTGTGACAGCTAGAAGCCGTCAAAAGAGTTATGCGGATATGCGACGCAAGCCCTTAGAATTTCAAATCGGAGACCGTGTCCTACTCAAGGTGTCACCTTGGAAGGGAGTGGTGAGATTTGGAAAGAAAGGAAAACTTGCACCCCGATATGTTGGACCATTTAAGATTGTTGAAAGAATTGGAAAGGTTGCCTATCGACTAGAGCTACCTCCAGAGCTTGGAAATATTCATCCGACTTTTCACGTGTCCAATTTGTGAAAGTGTTTAGCTGATGCTGATCTTCACATTCCTCTCGACGAGATTCAAACCGATGAAACAATGCACTTTGTCGAGAAACCTGTGGAGATAGTGGACCGTACATTCAAACAGTTGAAGAACAAACGGATTCGATTGGTCAAAGTTCGCTGGGAATCCAAACGTGGCCCCGAGTTTACTTGGGAACGTGAGGACCAGATGAAGACGAAATATCCGCATTTGTTTCCACAAGTTTCCTCTAAATAAAATTTCGGGACGAAATTTCCTAAAGTAGGGGAGACTTTGACAACTGTGTTCTGTAATCATCGTATCATGTAAAATAATGTTGACTATCAATAAAACAATGTGATTTGGTGTTATTATATGTGTTTTGGTGTTATTATATGTGTAATTGTGTTTGATGATTTTACAATTTGATTCGATTCCGATTTCAAGCTTTAAATCACTTTCTGGAAGGTTATACGCAAACTGGTGCTTAAACGCAACCAGTTTAACGCGACGTACACTCCGGAACTGTGACGTAAGCCAAACATACCCTAAATATCCCTTACATAACTTAGAAATAAGTTTCGAAGGATTCGGTATGACAAAAACATGTTTATTTGAACTAAAGAACTATTTACGACAAAACTGCGAAACGAACGATGGTGACCGCCCGGATAATATTTAAATCCCAAAAATATTCTGTTATGATTAAAATTTTATTTTTAATCAGGTTCGTGTTGAAAAATAAATTAAAACGCTTAAAAACGTTATTTTTCAAGTTTAAGCGCGTACCGCGTGTTTCTGCGCAACATAGTGCTTCTACTGCAAAACACGGACAACGCAGCCTGTCTCGGCAACTGAAATTTATTTCAGTAATATTTTGGCGAGTTTATTTTTATAGAATAATAAAAATAATTTAGAACGCCATAAACCGGGATTTAAACGCTAGATAGAATACCCGGTATCCAGTTAAATACCTGTCTTATCTATTTTACCAACAAAAATTACACTTGGACCCCCTCCCCCTTCTATTTTACGGTCACAATATAGGTGGCCCCACCAAAAATATTGTAAGATCTCCAAATATTTCATTTGATCTTGTGTGGACACTTGTAATTGCATGACATCCTCCATATCTTTATATATCTTGCATATCTTTCTAAGTATCACTCCATATCCATCCAAGATCACAATCTCCTTCTTCTCTCCTCTCTCTTGAACCGTAACCCACCCTCATCATAACAATGATAGTCGATTTATAACTTGTTGGTTTCTTGCTAACACTCATTTGGTTTACAAGACCTCATTCTACCCGATCTCCCGATTTTGGTCCCGATTATTGACATAGTGATCCAATACTAGGTGCCACTTGATTCCTTGATTGCCCAAGCTTTGTTAGTTCACTTAATCGAGGATACCTTGCAATCTCAAGTGAGTACATAGTCCCCTCTTTTACTGCTTTCAAATATTTTGGGGTGATACACATGTAACTACTTGTTACTTTCATGCTTTTTCATGCTTTTCATGACATATACTTGCTATGTTCAACTAATATACATATAGTACATGATTTCAAATACGCTTTGCTATGTATGTTGACTGAGCATGCTAGCACATTGATTTCATGGACATTTCTACTTCGTTTGTTTACTTAGCATACTTAGTACATGGTTTTTACATGACATGCTTACATTGGTAATGACATTTGGTATGTTTAACGGGACAAAAATACATTCATTAACATTGATCACGCTGCTCGATAGTATGTAATGGTACCATAGGACTTGACAAATCTCGTTCCCCGCTTCCTAGGTTTATTTGGAAGTAGGGAATGACAGAATCCGAATACATTTTTGATAAACCTTGACTTGTTAAGGGTTTATCTGTCAGTCTCAAGGCTTGAATGTATGCGATAAACACAACCACATAAATGTTCATATCAAATAAAGCATTGGTTTTGCAAAACATAACTTTTGACTTAAACTTTGGTTTATTCAAAGACAGTGTTTTGTACATGACATTTGGTTACACATGACATTTGATTATACATGACATTAAACATATGGTTTGAGTAAATACTCTTTATTTACCATACAAGACATTTTATTATACAAGACATTATACATATGGTTTGAGTAAATACTTTTTATTCACCATACAAGACATTTGATTATACAAGACATGGTTTATATCTAACATTGTGACATTATACATTGTTTATACATGACATTTGACTTTGGTTTGACAAAGTGTTACACCTGTGTCACTTCAACCATCATACAAATACCAAACCAATGAAATATTGTATTTCATACTTGGGATTTGTATAAATATGTGTTTCATTTGCACATATCAATTCTTGTGCGATTTCGAGCTTTAAATCGCTTTCTGGAAGGTTATACGCGATCTGATGCATAAATATAACCAGTTTAATGCAAAAAACACTCCGGAACAGTGACATAGGCTCAACATACCTTAAATAACCTTTACATAACTTAGAAATAAGTTTTGGATGGTTTGGTGTGTCGAAATCAAGTTTATTCGATTACAAGGACTAATTTTGACAAACTGCGAAAGTATGCTGATTCATACTGTAACGAACATTCCGGAACATGATCATAAGTTAAACATGCCCTAAATATCCTTTGCATAGCTTAGAAATAGGCTTTGAGGGGTTCGGTATGCAAAAATTAACTTATTTGATCAATAGGGACTAAAAGCGTTAAAAAGTGCATAAGTTTGCATTTTCGCGCATATCTTACGTTCTGAATATATCCAGACACCCAAAAATTTATGTAATCATTAAAATATTTTATTTTAGTGATTGGCATGATAAAATTCCATTCGTCGCTTAATTTGGATCGTTTTCGCGTCCGTTCGAGTTTCGTCGTAATTAAACGAATAACGTGACCGTACGACCAAACGAAATGACATCCGAGAGTTTTCCGAGCATATTTTGAGTCCTCTAAAATTTAATGACCTTGTAGAGCCTTGAAGATGGCTTAACGGGTGTTAAAAGTGCCAAAAATGGGCTTATGTATGTGCAGGGACTAAAACTGCAAATGTTGAAAGTTATACTGAACTGCAGGGACCAGGCGGGCCGCGTAAGACCTGTCCCTCATCTTACGCGGGCCGTGTAAAAGTGCCCAGCGACAAAAAATGATTTTTAGCAATCTGTTTGATGTTCAGGGGCTGTTCTTGCAAATTTCTTGGTGTGTTAACCAAGTTAACACCTCTCCAAGGCATAACATCTGCTCATAACACTTGTATGGTTGAGATTTCATGCTTGTTGGCCACACAAACAAGTGTCTTGATCCTATGAACTTGCAACAACTATAAATAGCATGGCCCTCATTCATTTTTCTTCACCCTTGATCTGATTTCTCTAAGTTGAAGTTGCTAAACTTCATACCTGAGATATTTAGATCAAGTTCTCCCTAGCAAGGACCCTTTGTAAGCTTCTTTCGTTCTTTTATCGCTTTTCGAGCGTGAAAGTCAAACAATGTTTGACTTTCTGCTTTGACCATGAGTTGGTCAACACAAAGTTCTTTTGAACATTGCAACGTGAGCGTAATCACGATGGTTATAGTCCCTTGTGACTATGCCTACTGATTACCACGTTGACTAGGCGTAGTGACGAGTCGTAGTTTCGGTCAAAATGTCCATTTATGCGTATTTTGAAACCAAACTACTCTAAAGTATCAAAACACTTTGTTTTGATATCAAAACCTGTTTTCTAACTTAGTTAAACATGTTCCAACATGTTTAGCTTGTCACTTTTAGTTTAGTGCTTGTTTAGAGTCGTAAGTCAAGCGGTCTAAACCACCGCTTAGACTTTCGAACTCGACCCGTTTGGTCGAGCATTAGGATCCGACCAAGCATGTTAAGTGACCATAGTTTCATAGGGAATAACCTTCCGAGGTTATACCTTATGGTCACACAGTTTAAGTAGTTGTATGATAGGTAGTTTATATGCCTTAGGTAAATGACAAAAATACCCTTTTCATGCATAATTGGATTTTAAGCATATGTAACTTAAATTTTTGTCACTTAACTGATTATGCAACATATTTAAACATGTTAGGGAATATAATACTTGTCATAGGACTAGTTAGACGTCTCGAACGCGCATTTGCACGAACGACACGTTAAAGTAGCGTAAGCTACCTTAATGGGTCGTAACGGGTCGAAAGCAGTTAGGTTAGGTTTCGTTTTAGTATGTAGGTTTTGTTAAAACATACCATATGAGTTCCCACACTCATTTGGTTTACGAAACCTCATGCTATCCGATCTCCCGATTTAGGTCCGGTTTATTTACATAGTTACCTATATTAGGTGCCGTTTGATTCTGTGATCCTTCTAGCTTTGCTTGGTTGTTATTCAAGACTTCTAAGCATCCTCAAGTGAGTACATAGTCCCCTCTTTTACTGTTTTCAATGTTTTGGGGTGAAGCATCTGTACCTAATTGTTATGTTCATGGTTTCAAAGTATAATTGATTATACGCATTAGTACTTATCTTTTGACAAACTGAATGATTATTTATGGTTTAAACACTAATTTTTTTTAAAGATTATAAAATTAAATTGTTGGATTGTACTCATTTTATGTTCACCAGACCGATTGGTAGTATGATATAGCGCTATAGGATTTGACACCCCATTCCTTTTGTCATGGAATGTCAGAAACCGATATTTTATCTAAATAGGGATTGCCTTCGTGGCATTTCTATAGTCTCAATTGGTGTAGTTTGATACACTAAGGTTTGGCTGCCGTCTTTTTATTCCTGCACTTATTAGAACTTATTATCATGGACACCCTTTACCTACCCCAATTGAATTCTTAAATCACATTTTTATTGTATATTTTATTATACTTCCAAAAGTATAGTTTGATATGCTCTCATGTGTGATATTGTACAAAACAACATGTATATTTTGTTAATCACTAAAAACATAGTTTGATATGTTATTTATAAAACCAAAGCATAGTTTAATATGTTATTTACAAAACTAAAGCTTAGTTTAATATGTTATGTATAAAACCAAAGTATACTTTTGATATACTACTGAAAACTATTATTTTGACGACTAAAGTATATTTAATATACTATCTGTTTAATTATTTTGGAACTGAAATATATTTTAATATATTACTTATTCGACTTTCTTAAAACCAAAGTATATTTTTATGTATACTACAAACCTTTTTATCAAAACATATTTTATACAAACTCATTTTACTTAATTATTTATTTATACATCATTCTTTTATATCCTCTCATTTCTTATGAATTTTAGTATGATTATTAAAAGAAAATATTTTAAGGTTCATGACTATTTTGATTAAACATTTTTTCTCCAAACTTACAAGTCATGAATCCTATTATAATAAAACCTATGTATCTCACAAGCATTTTTACACATGTTTCAGGTGCTGTTATGTGATGATTGTTGATACATGCTATACATAGGATGGATTCGTACCTTAGCGACTTTAAAACTTGAAAGATAATATTTGTATTTATCTGATTTATAATAAAACAATGAGTTCATTAATTTAATAAAACGAAATTATTTAAATCCATGGTTGTGAAACAATGATTCTGTTACAACACTCCCCGACGTTTCTGCCATGATTTGTTGTTTTATGTGGTCGGGTGTGACATAAAAGTTGGTATCAGAGCCAATGGTTATAGGGAATTAGGTTATTAGTAATGCTTTGAGCTAGACTATAACCTTCCTAGGACCCTAACACAAGATTCTTATGTTTAGATCTTAAAACAATAGCGTCACTTATCCTTAGGTGACAACCACAACAAGAACACAAGTTTCAAATCTACTTTGAAAACCAATCATCTGTTCTAGGATGATTGATTACTAGGTTTTGAACCCTCTAAGTTTTCAAAATCCCGTCAAAGTTGGGTCTTATAATGTGAACACGTGCAATCTGGAAGGGTGGATGCCTGTACTCTGAGCTTTCTGTCTAAGGCTAGAGTGTTCGTACAAATCCACATAATCGGACCAGTCACTCTTACCTGGGAACTCTTGGGGTGAGTGTCCACTTATAGGCTAAAGCATGTCTTCGCGATACATTAATATGACCCACTTACTTTGATTAGTCACCATCTCATTTGTTTGCCTTAGGTAACAAACAAATGATCGCAATTTTTATGCGTTGTCATTATGTTTTCATTTCCCTTGTTTTCTCCCATGTCTTCCATTTTCTTCATGATGCCTCTTCATCGCAACAACACTCAAATGTCCGAACCAGGTGCTGCAATTACCCAGCGAATAGGCATCGTATTCCAGAGGACCGTTGATTTAGCTATCACCATAACTCGCCTCAGGGATGAAGCCGTATAAGGGAACTGCTCCTTGGTGCAATCAATGCAACCGTCATCATCCGAATTAAATACCCTGTTTCAAATGTACCCACTGTGGACGATGGGGACATTTGGTTAACATGTGCCACTTTGCTGTCCAAAGCAAAGCTGTTGCAAATCCTGCCGCTGCTCAACCTCCAAATTCTGCTTCATATGTCGCCTTGGCATATCTATTACCTCAACCTCATAAACTTTCTACCTTGTGTATCGACTTAAGCACGTCTAGTGCAAGGTGTCGAAACACCTCTCGTTACACAAATTCCAAAATCCATATAGGATCTTTCTATCCTCATAATTAAGATCCATGTGGATGGATATCGTTCATCGGAGCCCTTAATTGAATTCTTTGTATGATTCAATACGTATATTACGATTCAATAAGGACAAAGACGAATTCCTATTAAGATCTTCCTATCTTCATAGTTAGATTCTTAAAGATGTTTAAAGTGCCAAATGAAATCCACGGATTGGATTCCAGGTGTGCTTTAAATACCCGTGTCCAGAGATAACAAATTAAAGATCAAGTTAAACAATTATGTGATTATGTGCTTATGTGTTTTCTTATATGTTTTGTGTTTTTATGTAATCCATCCCAATCCTCGTAGAATCTTCCATATCTCCATATGAGGGATTCATAGTAGGATATCCAAAGGTACTACCTTAAATCCTAAATGGGCTTCTACATTATAGTTAAGTCCCTGGGATTATAAAGTACTATTCTATAATTGGACCCCTTGAGTGGTCTAGTTAAACAGATTGATTTAAAAATCTGGTTAGGAATATCATGTGATGATATAGCTGAAAAGATCCCATAAGTGGTCTATTTAAGGAGATCGTGCGACGGTCTAGTTAAAGAGATCATGTGTTGATCTAGTTAAAAAGATCGTTCGTTGATCTAGTTAAAAAGATCCTTTGGTGGTCTAGTCAAGTCACTTCATATTTATTCGATTGATTTTTCCCCTACACATTATGAAATGAACTGTACGGACTGTGCAAGGAATTACGTAATTATGGATGCATACATAATTACGGAATTCAGTGCACAGAAACCACAACAAATTTTGTCATGTGTTAAGACCTATAGTGATGAGAAAACGATACGGGAACAATGTAAAAAGGGGCACGGTGGATACGCCGCTGGTACTTCCTATATATAAGTGTTCCTTTTTACATTGCGAACGTAATGTTATTTAAGTTACTAGAAGTCCTGGACCTTGACCAATGTCATTTTATCTTACACTCTCCGATTCTGATTTCGAGCACACACAAGTTTCCTATGATAGTCTTCATAAGAAACGTTCTTCTGTCCGTAGTTCGAAACTCCATGTTTTGTTACTACAAGGACTTCACTTTGACATTAACAATTTCACTAAGAATCCAAACATGGCCTAGAATTTTACTTAGGGTTCGAGGGATTCATTCGAAAGCGAAACCATCATAGTTGTCTTCACAAGTTTCTTCTAAAATTAAATTTCGGGACAAAATTTTCTAAAGTTGGGGAGACTGTGACACCTGTGTCACTTCAACCATCATACAAATACCAAACCAATGAAATATTGTATTTCATACTTGGGATTTGTATAAATATGTGTTTCATTTGCACATATCAATTCTTGTGCGATTTCGAGCTTTAAATCGCTTTCTGGTAGGTTACACGCGATCTGATGCGTAAATATAACCAGTTTAATGCAACAAACACTCTGGAAGAGTGACATAGGCTCAACATACCTTAAAAAACCTTTACATAACTTAGAAATAAGTTTTGGATGGTTTGGTGTGTCGAAATCAAGTTTATTCGCTTACAGGGACTAATTTCGACAAACTGTGAAAGTATGCCGATTCATACTGTAACGAACATTCCGGAACATGATCATAAGTTAAACATGCCCTAAATATCCTTTTCATAGCTTAGAAATAGGCTTTGAGGGGTCTGGTATGCTAAAATAAACTTATTTGATCAATAGGGACTAAAAGCATCAAAAAGTGCATAAGTTTGCATTTTCACGCATATCTTACGTTCTGAATATATACCCGGACACCCAAAAATTTATGTAATCATTAAAATATTTTATTTTAGTGATTGGCATGAAAAAATTCCATTCGTCGCTTAATTTGGATCGTTTTCGCGTTCGTTCGAGTTTCGTCGTAATTAAATGAATAACGTGACCGTACGACCAAACGAACCGACATCCGAGAGTTTTCCAAGCATATTTTGAGTCCTCTAAACTTTAATGACCTTGTAGAGCCTTGAAGATGGCTTAACGGGTGTTAAAAGTGCCAAAATGGGCTTATGTATGTGCAGGGACTAAAACTGCAAATGTTGAAAGTTATGCTGAACTGTAGGGACCAGGCGGGCCGCGTAAGACCTGTCCCTCATCTTACGCGGGCCGTGTAAAAGTGCCCAGCGACCAAAAACTATTTTTAGCAATCTGTTTGATGTTCAGGGCCTGTTCTTGCAAATTTCTTGGTGTGGTAACCAAGTTAACACCTCTCCAAGGCATAACACCTGCTCATAACACTTATATGGTTGAGATTTCATGCTTGTTGGCCACACAAACAAGTGTCTTGATCCTATGAACTTGCAACAACTATAAATAGCATGGCCCTCATTCATTTTTCTTCACCCTTGATCTGATTTCTCTAAGTTGAAGTTGCTAAACTTTATACCTGAGATATTTAGATCAAGTTATCCCTAGCAAGGACCCTTTGTAAGCTTCTTTCGTTCTTTTATCGCTTTTCTAGCGTGAAAGTCAAACAGTGTTTGACTTTCTTCTTTGACCACGAGTTGGTCAACACAAAGTTCTTTTGAACTTTGCAACGTGAGTGTAATCACGATGGTTATAGTCCCTTGTGACTATGCCTACTGATTACCACGTTGACTAGGCGTAGTGACGAGTCGTAGTTACGGTCAAAATGCGCATTTATGCGTATTTTGCAACCAAAATACTCTAAAGTATCAAAACACTTTGTTTTGATATCAAAACCTGTTTTCTAACTTAGTTAAACATGTTCCAACATGTTTAGCTCGTCAGTTTTAGATTAGTGCTTGTTTAGAGTCGTAAATCAAGCGGTCTAAGCCACCGCTTAGACTTTCGAACTCGACCCGTTTGGTCGATCATTAGGATCCGACCAAGCATGTTAAGTGACCATAGTTGCATAGGGAATAACCTTCCGAGGTTATACCTTATGGTCACACAGTTTAAGTAGTTGTATGATAGGTAGTTTATATGCCTTAGGTAAATGACAAAAATACCCTTTTCATGCATAATTGGATTTTAAGCATATGTAACTTAAATTTTTGTCACTTAACTGATTATGCAACATATTTAAACATGTTAGGGCATATAATACTTGTCATAGGACTAGTTAGACGTCTCGAACGCGCATTTGCACGAACGACACGTTAAAGTAGCGTAAGCTACCTTAATGGGTCGTAACGGGTCGAAAGCAGTTAGGTTAGGTTTCGTTTTAGTATGTAGGTTTTGTTAAAACATACCATATGAGTTCCCACACTCATTTGGTTTACGAAACCTCATGCTATCCGATCTCCCGATTTAGGTCCGATTTATTTACATAGTTACCTATATTAGGTGCCGTTTGATTCTGTGATCCTTCTAGCTTTGCTTGGTTGTTATTCAAGACTTCTAAGCATCCTCAAGTGAGTACATAGTCCCCTCTTTTACTGTTTTCAATGTTTTGGGGTGAAGCATCTGTACCTAATTGTTATGTTCATGGTTTCAAAGTATAATTGATTATACGCATTAGTACTTATCTTTTGACAAACTGAATGATTATTTATGGTTTAAACACTAATTTTTTTAAAGATTATAAAATTAAATTGTTGGATTGTACTCATTTTATGTTCACCAGACCGATTGGTAGTATGATATAGCGCTATAGGATTTGACACCCCATTCCTTTTGTCATGGAATGTCAGAAACCGATATTTTATCCAAATAGGGATTGCCTTCGTGGCATTTCTATAGTCTCAATTGGTGTAGTTTGATACACTAAGGTTTGGCTGCCGTCTTTTTATTCCTGCACTTATTAGAACTTATTATCATGGACACCCTTTACCTACCCCAGTTGAATTCTTAAATCACATTTTTATTGTATATTTTATTATACTTCCAAAAGTATAGTTTGATATGCTCTCATGTGTGATATTGTACAAAACAACATGTATATTTTGTTAATCACTAAAAACATAGTTTGATATGTTATTTATAAAACCAAAGCATAGTTTAATATGTTATTTACAAAACTAAAGCTTAGTTTAATATGTTATGTATAAAACCAAAGTATACTTTTGATATACTACTGAAAACTATTATTTTGACGACTAAAGTATATTTAATATACTATCTGTTTAATTATTTTGGAACTGAAATATATTTTAATATATTACTTATTCGACTTTCTTAAAACCAAAGTATATTTTTATGTATACTACAAACCTTTTTATCAAAACATATTTTATACAAACTCATTTTACTTAATTATTTATTTATACATCATTCTTTTATATCCTCTGATTTCTTATGAATTTTAGTATGAATATTAAAAGAAAATATTTTAAGGTTCATGACTATTTTGATTAAACATTTTTTCTCCAAACTTACAAGTCATGAATCCTATTATAATAAAACCTATGTATCTCACAGGCATTTTTATGCTGACGTACCTATTTTTACACATGTTTCAGGTGCTGTTATGTGATGATTGTTGATACATTCTATACATAGGATGGACTCGTGCCTTAGCGACTTTAAAACTTGAAAGATAATATTTGTATTTATCTGATTTATAATAAAACAATGAGTTCATTAATTTAATAAAACGAAATTATTTAAATCCATGGTTGTGAAACAATGATTCTGTTACAACACTCCCCGACGTTTCCGCCACGATTTGTTGTTTTATGTGGTCGGGGTGTGACACAAAGACAAAGACATGAAACAATTTATACAAAGACATGACATGACATTGTTTTAAAATTGACATATTTTATACAAATTCACTTTCCTTGGGTTCATTGTTTAACCATACGTCTTTCTTTTATATCATCTGATTTTCTTATTGATTTTCACATGATTTTATAAAAGAAAACATTTTACAAGATTCATGACTAATTTTTGTTAAACACCTCTTTTAACTTACAAGTCATGAATCCTTCTTCAACAAAACCTATGTATCTCACAGGCATTTTTATGCTGACGTACCTATTTTCACATGTGTTTCAGGAGCTAATGTATGAGGATGATCATGACACACTTAGGCGGACTTGGGCCTTAGTGACTTAAAATGAAGAAAGACAACTTAATTTACGTTTTGTTTCTGTTATTTCGAAGACAATGTAAACACTTTAATTAGGGCTGTAAACGAACCGAACGTTCAGTGAACAGTTCGTGAACCGTTCGGCGGGAAGTTCATTTATGTTCATTCGATTAGCTTACCGAATGAACACGAACAAAAAATTTCGTTCGGTTAGCTTAGCGAACAAACACGAACACAGGTCTCGTTCGTTCGAATGCGTTCGTGAACGTTCGGTAATATGTTCATTACTTCGTTTTATTATATTAAAAAATAATAAATAATAAACCTTTTACAAACATATTGAAAACTTAAAACCCTATTTTTTCTAAGTTAGCTAAAATTTGGATATTCTAAGACATTTTTAGGGATAATTATGATAAGTTAGTTAAACTTTATTCATCGTTTGGTGGTGTGGTAAACTTCTTGTGTTTTGATTTATCATTTGATGGTTGTATTTAACTACTTATATCCAATGTTTAATGATAACAATATTTTCATTTTTTTTATTTTCAAGTTAAATGTTCATTTGCGTTCATTTTTATTTGCTTGCATTCGTTTGTGTTCGAGACCAGTGTTCACGAACTGTTCGTGAACAATTGAATTTCCTTAACAAACAAACACGAACATAAACTTATGTTCGGTATGCGTTCGTGAACAGTTCGCGAACATGTTAATTTCCTTAACGAACGAACAAGAACATGGCCTTGTTTGTGTTCGTTCGGTTCGTTTACAGCCCTAACTTTAATTAATAAAACCAAACTTTAAATACCATGTGTTGTGAAACAATAATTCTGTTACTACACTCCCTGACGTTTCCGCCGTGGTTTGTTGTTTTACGTGGTCGGGGTGTAACATGTGACATCTATGCTTGTGTAATCATTGTACAAACTCTGAATAGTTCGTTTATCAATAAAACAATGTGATTTGATCCCAATTTTTGTTTATTTATGTCTGACATTTTGCACGTTTTCCTTTTGTTCGATTTTAAACTCTAAATCGCTTTCTGGAAAGTTATACGCAAACTGATGCATAAACGTAATCAGTTTTACGTGAAAAACACTCTGAAACATCAACATAATCTTAACATACCTTAAATAACCTTTACATAACTTAGAAATAAGTTTTAAAGGGTTTGGTATGGCAAAAACAAGTTTATTCGCTCACAGGGACTATTTGTGACAAACTGCGAAAGTCTGCCGATTCGTATAGTAACGTACACTCCAGAACATGATCATAAGTTAAACATACCATAAATATCATTGACATAGCTTATAAATAAGCTTTGAGGGGTTCGGTGTGAGAAAATAAACTTATTTGATCAACAGGGACTAAAAGCGTCAAAAAGTGCATAAGTTTGCATTTACGCGCATATCTCACGTTTTGAACATATCCGGACATCCAAAAATTTTTGTAATCATTAAAATATTTTATTTTAGTGATTGGAATGCTAAAATACCATTCGTCGTGTAATTTGAATCGTTTTTCGCGTCCGTTCGAGTTTTATCGTAATTAACCGAACAACGTGATCGTACGACCAAATGAACTGACATCCGTGATATTTTCAAGCATATTTCATGTTCCCTATACTTTGACATCATTATTGAGCCTTTAAAATGGGTTAACGGGGCTTAAACGTGTCAAAAATCAACTTAAAATGTAGGCACTGAAACTGTAAATAATGAAACTGTTGCTGAATATGTGCTCGCTTGCGGGGCGCGTAAGACCCTGCTGAGTCTTACGCGGGGCGCGACAACCCCTATCTAGGCAGAAAACTTGTTTTCAGCAAACAGCAGCTGTTCCTTGGGTTTTAGACATGGTTTTAACACTCTATGGGCTTGTTTTTGGACTCCCCTAGTTTTCTAAACTATGTGCTACAAGTGTATGGTCATGATCAAGTCTCAAAACACATGGAATGATCTCCATGGCACTAGATTTCCTATAAATACCCACCAAAATTTCTTTTCAACTTGCTCATTTCAGAATTTTCTTCTTCATCTGCTTATTGGAGCTATCCCTTCTTGGTTGAAGGCTCCATTCTTCAGTATACTTGTTCTTGATCCAAGCTTGGACCTCTTGTAAGCTTCTTTCATGCTTTGTTCATGTATTTTAAGCATGAAAGTCAAACAGTGTTTGACTTTCTGCTTTGAGCATGATTGGTCAACACAAAGTTCGTTTGAACTTTGCAACGTGAGCGTAATCATAATGGTTATAGTCCCTTGTGACTATACCTACTGATTACCACGTTGATTAGACGTAGTGACGAGTCAAAGTTTCGGTCAAAATGCGTATTTATGCGCATTTTGCAACGAAGCTATTTTTGGGTATCAAAACACTTTTTTTTATATCAAACTTGTTTTCTAACTTAGTTAAACATGTTTTAACATGTTTAACTCGTCACTTTTAGTTTAGTGCTTGTTTAGGGTCGTAAGCTAAGCAGTCTAAAAAACCGCTTAGACTTTCAAACCCGACCCATTTGGTCGATCATTAGGATCCGACGAAACACATTAGGTGACCATAGTTGTATAGGGAATAACCTTCCGAGGTTATACCTTATGGTCACTTAGTTTACTTAGTTGTATGATAGGTAGTTTATATGCCTTAGGAAAATGACCAAAATGCCCTTTTTGCGCATATTTCATTTTAAGTATATGTAACTTAATTTTTGCCACATAAACTGATTAATAAACATGTTAGGGCATATAATACTTGTCATAGGACTAGTTAGGCTACTCGTTTGCGCTTTTGCGCAAATGACGCGTTAAAGTAGCATAAGCTACCTAAACGGGTCATAAGCACTTAGGATAGGTTCCGTTTTAGAATGTAGGGTTTGTTAAACCATATTATATGAGTTACAATACTCATTTGGTTTACAAGACCTCATTCTATCCGATCTCCCGATTTAGGTCCGGTTTATTAACATAGTTACCTATATTAGGTGCCGTTTGATTCAGTGACCCTTCAAGCGTTACTTGGTTGTTATTTCAAGACTATTTAGCAATATCAAGTGAGTACATAGTCCCCTCTTTTACTGTTTTCAAATATTTTGGGGTGAAACACATGTGCCTACTTGTTACTTTCATGATTTCATGACATATACTTGCTATGTTCATTAGTATGCATATAGTACATGATTTCCATTATGCTTTGCTATGTATGTTGACTGAGCATGCTAGCACATTAATTTCATAAACACATTTGTCTCATATGTTTATAGAATATGTACACATTGATTTACCTTACATTTTTGCTATGTATGTTCACTTAGCATACTTAGTACATTATTTTCACATAACATGCTTACATTTGGTATGACATTTGGTTTGTTTAACGGGTCAAAAATACATTCATTAACACTGATCACGCCGCTCGGTAGTATGTAGTGGTATCATAGGAATTGACAACTCCCGTTCCTGGAATCCTAGGTTTGTTTGGACGTAAGGAATGACAGAATCCGATATACATAATTGATAAACCTTTAACTTGTTAAGGCTTTGTCGGCTAGTCGCAAGGCTTGAATGTATACGATAAACATTACCGCATAGATGTTTGTATCGATAAAGCATTGATTTGTTTTTGCAAAACATAACATTTTGATTTAAACTTAGATTTATTCAAAAGATTTGTTTTGTACATTTTACATACGGGGTTGAGTAAATTCTTTTATTCACCGTACATGACATTTGATTTTACATGATATTTGATTATACATTAACATTTTACATACGGGGTTGAGTAAATACTTTTATTCACCGTACATGACATTTGATTTTACATGACATTGAAACATTAACATTAACATTTTATACATGAACATTTGATATTAGTTTAAACAAGACATTTTATTTGGGTGATTTATTTGGTATGTGATTTAAGTAACGAGGCATGTGTAATATGATAAAAGCATGGTGGATACACCGCCGATACTTCTTATATATAAGTGATTTTATGATAATACATATCGTAGCGTTATCTAAATCATTTCGAAAAAGACATGATACATATTATACAAATGACACATTTTCACAAGACAATGATTTACAAACGATATGATTTATACAAACTCATTTTTACTTGGTTATTCACTTAACCACACACCTTTCTTTTATATCATCTGGTTTCCTTATCGGTTTTCGTATGATTTACAAAAGAAAACACTTTTAATAAGATTCATGACTAACTTTTTGTTAAACATTTCTTTCAACTACAAGTCATGAATCATTCATCAATAAAACCTATCTATCTCACAGGCATTTTTATGCTGACATGCCTATTTTCACATGTGTTTCAGGAGCAAATGCATAGGGTTGATCAAGATACACTTAGGCGGATGACGGGTGGTCCATAGGACAACCCTTAAGTGCCTTAAAAAGATTAAAATCCCATGCTTTACACGTTTAATTGTTTGAACTTGGTAACTACTAGTTGTTTGGACGTGCATGTACAAATGGAGCTTAAAAGGGAAGGAATTTGGAGCATCAATAAAAATTTAAAATATTGGAATGTAAGAACTAAGAATATCACATGATAGAGGATGAAATTACGAGAACGTGGGCGAAAACGGCAAAGAAAACGGAGTTGAAACGAGAAAGTTAGCGGACTCGTGCCTTAGTGACATTAAAGATGCAAGAGTAGTTTAACTTATGTTGTATTTCCTTTAATTCCCAAGACAATGTAATCATGTTTAATAAATAAAACCGAACTTTATTTTCCATGGTTGTGAAACAATAATTCTGTCACTCCACTCCCCGACGTTTCTGCCGCGGTTTGTTGTTTTACGCGGTCGGGGTGTGACATGACACTAGCAGACGTTCACAACTGTTTAGAAGTATTAGCTCAAATAATTACTTCCGCTGTGCAATGAAGATACCATTCGAATCACACCCGGCTCTGATGTAATCGATTTATCACGGTGTGACACCTAGAACCTCTATTTTTGGTTGGAAACAGTGGATTCACACGTCCAAATGCCTGGTAGGTACGACCCCGTGTCCTTCTCCTTCTCTGTCTTCATTTAATGCACTTTTTAGTCCATCTATACACACGGCCCCATGAGTCAACGGCACGGCCCCGTGGCCCTTGTACTATGACAACTGTTAAAATTGCATGTATCTGTACAATGATTAAACAGTAATTATTGCCTTAATGACTGTGTTGGATTAAATTAATGTCGTGAATACTTTCTGATTATTGTTATCATACATACATGTGCATCATATTTTGCATAATGTCATATCATTATTGCATGCAACACTTACTGATACAAAGGATGCACGAAACAAAGTTAGCACAGTATTCAGACAAATCAGAAAAATGCTGACGGAGTTCAGCACATAGACAGACATGGTATTGGGATACAGAATGAGCCAGAAACCAAGAATTACACTAGTATAATGTGTAGGAAAGTAAGGATCACAAAACTGCCTTCCTAGTGATAGTTTAAGTGCCGAAAAGTGCCTAAAACTCACAAAAACTGCAGAATTCTGCAGAATTCAGCATTTAAACAACTTAATATCATGCAGAAATATGGTTAAATGGTCCTGAATACTTTCCTAAGTGTCGGGAATCAAGACTGTTACAAAAGGTAACATAAAGCACACTAAACTGCGTAGTTTAACACCTTAACGAACCGGTAACCAACCGAGCAATCGGACACTACCTGAAACAAATTTTCACTAGAAGCATTGTTTTGACATTTCCAAGCTAGTTATGGTCCCCGAAGATCATAACACACTATATAACATACTAGTAACTAAATACCCTAACTACACATTAGATTCTAACTAGTAAACTTAACAGGCCATTACATTCCTACTCTATACCCCCCATACCTACGGCCACTAGGTGGCCCCCACTATTTGATTTTATTTACATATTTTAATAGATCATGTTGGTACTTTTAGAAACATTATACACAATGGGTTAGGGACTTGTTGGAAGTTATAAACACTAACCATTAGACATCATCTTCATTTCCACACAACACCCTTTACCTCAAACCTTCATCCTCTCCCCCTCTTGCTTACGGCCAAGAACACCAAGCACCATCACCATCATTTTTCACTTCATTCCATCCATTCTCAAGGCATACAAGGGTGTAAGAAGCAATATAAGGAAGCTTGGAACTCTTGGAAGTTAAAGGACCTCTCACACAAGCTTTTATCCATTTCATTTTCATCTTGTGATCATCCCTAGCCTTGAGCTAGTAGTAAGATCATCCACACTCTATTTTACATCCTCTTAAGTTGGTTAAAAGATGATATAAGTGGTTAATCTTGAAGAACACTATGAATCAAGAACATGAAACATGAACATAAGCTTAAAAATCATAAGAAATCATGTTGTTTAGTGTTGTTATGCTACTTGATGGTTGATTGTTGATTGTTGATTGTTTATGTTGATGATGTTAAACATCATATGATCTTGCTAGATAGTGATTAAAGACATAATCTTGCAAGATGAGAGGATGATTATGATGTAGATCAAAGTAATCATCTTTATGTTAAGGCATGAACTTGAAGTATAACATGTTTTCTTGAAAAATAAGGATCAAAGTGTAATATAGATCATATAAATGGATGATTTCAAAGAATAATTTTCAAGAAACCAAGTTAAAAATACAAGATTTACATAAGCTTGGTTCTTAGAGAAATTAACCACATTTTTAGTGGTTAATCAAGTGTAGAAATATATATTTAACAAGAAAAACTCAAGAAGAAACATTTTTAGAAAAATGATTTACAAGTTGTGAAGATTTAACTTCTTTAAAAATGATGCTTTTAATTAAACAACCACACTTTAAAGGGTAACTAAGCCTACTAAACACACTAGTAAATTACTACGAATTTTTGTAAATTTTCAAGTTCATGAAGTAGTAATTTATGCAAGATTTGGCAAATTGGTAAGTGTTGGTTGATTTATTGTTGATTGTGTTGATTTGTAAAAGAAAATGATATGCTTTGAAAGCATGGAAACCTCCATTTTTAAGGGGAAACTATGGCAATTTTTTTCTAAAAATTAAACACTTAGAAAAATATTTTTAAACAAATATTTACAAGTATATTTTAAACCATGAATTTTTATATAAAGTTTGCCATAATTTTTGTTACAAAATTATAAGTATTGGGGGTTGATTTTTGTAAATAAAAGTGACTAAATTTGTATTTAGGAAATATATATTTAGATGTCACCATGTGTGTGATTATTTGTATATTATGTGTATTAGTTATATTATTTTAGGACTTGAAATAATATAACTCAACAAAATACCAAAAATTACAATCCAAAATATTACCAAAATTCCAAGAAATAAATATACAATTTGTACCCAAAATATTGGACAAACCGAACAAGGAATATAACTTACATAAATATTCCGGAAATAAATTCATAAGTATATTTTGTTAATTAGTATTTTGGACACCAAGAGAACAAAAATATGATTTTACAATTACTACAAAAATATATCACATTTTTGACAAGGAGAAAATATATTATTTTTGGGTAAATAAAAATATATATGTTTTCTTGAAATTATTAGAAGATATATATTTTCTTGAATAAACATGAAATACATTATTTTTGGGTGAAAAAATAAGTTTACATATATTTTCCAAGTTTCCTCTAAATAAAATTTCGGGACGAAATTTCCGCATTTGTTTCCACAAGTTTCCTCTAAATAAAATTTCGGGACGAAATTTCCTAAAGTAGGGGAGACTTTGACAACTGTGTTCTGTAATCATCGTATCATGTAAAACAATGTTGACTATCAATAAAACAATGTGATTTGGTGTTATTATATGTGTTTTGGTGTTATTATATGTGTAATTGTGTTTGATGATTTTACAATTTGATTCGATTCCGATTTCAAGCTTTAAATCACTTTCTGGAAGGTTATACGCAAACTGGTGCTTAAACGCAACCAGTTTAACGCGACGTACACTCCGGAATTGTGACGTAAGCCAAACATACCCTAAATATCCCTTACATAACTTAGAAATAAGTTTCGAAGGATTCGGTATGACAAAAACATGTTTATTTGAACTAAAGAACTATTTACGACAAAACTGCGAAACGAACGATGGTGACCGCCCGGATAATATTTAAATCCCAAAAATATTCTGTTATGATTAAAATTTTATTTTTAATCAGGTTCGTGTTGAAAAATAAATTAAAACGCTTAAAAACGTTATTTTTCAAGTTTAAGCGCGTACCGCGTGTTTCTGCGCAACATAGTGCTTCTACTGCAAAACACGGACAACGCAGCCTGTCTCGGCAACTGAAATTTATTTCAGTAATATTTTGGCGAGTTTATTTTTATAGAATAATAAAAATAATTTAGAACGCCATAAACCGGGATTTAAACGCTAGATAGAATACCCGGTATCCAGTTAAATACCTGTCTTATCTATTTTACCAACAAAAATTACACTTGGACCCCCTCCCCCTTCCATTTTACGGTCACAATATAGGTGGCCCCACCAAAAATATTGTAAGATCTCCAAATATTTCATTTGATCTTGTGTGGACACTTGTAATTGCATGACATCCTCCATATCTTTATATATCTTGCATATCTTTCTAAGTATCACTCCATATCCATCCAAGATCACAATCTCCTTCTTCTCTCCTCTCCCTTGAACCGTAACCCACCCTCATCACCATCTTCATCCTTTTTCAATCTTGTTCTTGAGAATCAAACCCCTTTCCAAGCATATTTCAAGTTGGTGTGAAGATCCAAAGGTGTTTCCAAGGTGTATTCAAGTGATTTCAAGCTCCCTATCATCAAAATCTCATCCAACAACTTACTTGAATCTTGAAGGTATAACATTTATGTTTAAATCATACTTTTGATTCTTGGTTGTGCTTGATGATTTGAAGTTTCTCTTGAATCTTGGGATTTTCACAAACTTGAAATCTAAAATGAAATGGGTCATGATACAAATAAAAATGGTGATATATATATATATGTGTGTGTGTGTGTGTGTGACCGTACATATATATATGTGTGTATGATTCTTGAAGTTTGATTTCTTGTTAAGTACTTGTTTAAGTTGTCACATGTTCTTGAATGATATTTAAAATGCAAGAGTTGGATAATTTGTGTATGTTATGTTAAATGTTCAATTACATCAGCAAATAAACCTGAATATATCACATATTTGATGCATTTAGATTAACATAAAATGATGATGTTATGATATTATGCTTTAGGCACTTGTACATGTGAATATATGTTGATTTAAAGCTCAAGAAGTGATAAAAAAATGGTTGTATGATAAAAAATATTTTTGAACAGGTTATAAACACTAAAAATAACATTATTTGGTATATTATAATGGCATGAAACTTTGACATAAGTTTGATAGCTTTGCATGTTGTACATATAGCTTAAAAAGTGGTAAATTATGTGAAATTTGCATGATTTATGTGCTTTATTTAAGACCTGAACTATCATGAGTATAACCATTATTTTATTCAGTAAATAACATGGGTTATGTTAAAATTTCAAGTCATTTAGATTTGGGATGGTTCGGGTAATGTTTGATGCAAAACTATGCGGTAAAACGGTTAAAAATCGGCTTTTCAGATGATTTTTACAAAACTGTTTTAGATCAGTAACCAAACTGATATTTTTTCTATAAAAATAATTATTTTAACTTATATTAAGTTTACTTGGTGTTTGGTTGGTCATACGTGACTTCCGACGCTCAAAAATGTTACCGAAACGCTAAAATAAGTGTTTTTTGACATACACTAGAATGGGTTATTCATGGGTAAATTTTATGTGTTACAATGTGCTATGTGTTTTACAATATGTTTATGATGATGTGTTAGTGTTGACAAAATTATGTGTATTACGCTTGAGTACATATATACAAATACACCAAGATAATAAAAAATAATAACTTTTCGAGAAAATCTCAAAGTTAAGTGAAAATTCTAAGTATCGGAGAAACTTCGGAATTTTTGGGGGTTTTTGATTATTAAATCATTCTTATTTAATTTAGGACGAATAAACAATTTGAGGGATTTTGTTAACTTATAAAAACGCCCCTCTTTTACTATTTTCAATTGTTTTGGGGTGATTCATATGTATCAAAACGATTTCGATATTTCAACGATGGTTTCAAAAACGATTAAGATGGTTTATACTAAACTAATAACTATTTCGATAATGTGGACGAACTTGTTGGTTGTAGTTACATAACGAGTGACATTCATTAGCATTGATCAAGCCAACCAGTATTAGGTTATGGTACCATAGGATCTGACAAATCCCGTTATCAGACCGCACCCATGGTTATGTGTGGGTTAGGTAGGTAACGACTGAATCTGATGATTGTTAACTTACCCTTTGGAGGTTTGTTAATGCGAGAACGAGTTGAACGAGGAACGAGTCACAAAGGTTTGAATGTTATTAGCGAGACGACCAAAAGTAGTTTTCACAATTAAAACGAGAACGATTTGAACGAGTGAACGATTTGTACGATTTGGAACAATTTGAACGATTTAAACAAATGAACGACAATTTATAACAAGAACGAGTTAAACAATGTCACATAACGATGTTTACGAAACTATATAAACCATACGAGTTTTATTACGAGAACAATTTATGATTTGGTTTACATAAACAAATGTTTTGGGTTAAGATTCATGGCATCGAGATTTATAAATTATGACCAATCTGTTTTGACTTGGTTATTCTTTTTTTACAATACTAATATTTTACAAGACAAGGTTTTCTAATATCGATTAACGAAGTTGTACGAGTTATTTCAGCATGTAAATGAGCCATGAATCTGACACTCTCACAAAACCTATGTACTCGCCAGCATTTCTTTGCTGACTTTGTTTTTACATATGTTTCAGGTGATGTTGCTTAATGTTGATTGCTTGGATGCATGAGTCACATAGGATCTGGACGAGACCTTAGTGACATAATAACAATGATAGTCGATTTATAACTTGTTGGTTTCTTGCTAACACTCATTTGGTTTACAAGACCTCATTCTACCCGATCTCCCGATTTTGGTCCCGATTATTGACATAGTGATCTAATACTAGGTGCCACTTGATTCCTCGATTGCCCAAGCTTTGTTAGTTCACTTAATCGAGGATACCTTGCAATCTCAAGTGAGTACATAGTCCCCACTTTTACTGCTTTCAAATATTTTGGGGTGATACACATGTACCTACTTGTTACTTTCATGCTTTTTCATGCTTTTCATGACATATACGTGCTATGTTCAACTAATACACATATAGTACATGATTTCAAATACGCTTTGCTATGTATGTTGACTGAGCATGCTAGCACATTGATTTCATGGACATTTCTACTTCGTTTGTTTACTTAGCATACTTAGTACATGGTTTTTACATGACATGCTTACATTGGTAATGACATTTGGTATGTTTAACGGGACAAAAATACATTCATTAACATTGATCACGCTGCTCGATAGTATGTAATGGTACCATAGGACTTGACAAATCTCGCTCCCCGCTTCCTAGGTTTATTTGGAAGTAGGGAATGACAGAATCCGAATACATTTTTGATAAACCTTGACTTGTTAAGGGTTTATCTGTCAGTCTCAAGGCTTGAATGTATGCGATAAACACAACCACATAAATGTTCATATCAAATAAAGCATTGGTTTTGCAAAACATAACTTTTGACTTAAACTTTGGTTTATTCAAAGACAGTGTTTTGTACATGACATTTGGTTACACATGACATTTGATTATACATGTCATTAAACATATGGTTTGAGTAAATACTCTTTATTTACCATACAAGACATTTGATTATACATGACATTATACATATGGTTTGAGTAAATACTTTTTATTCACCATACAAGACATTTGATTATACAAGACATGGTTTATATCTAACATTGTGACATTATACATTGTTTATACATGACATTTGACTTTGGTTTGACAAAGTGTTACACCTGTGTCACTTCAACCATCATACAAATACCAAACCAATGAAATATTGTATTTCATACTTGGGATTTGTATAAATATGTGTTTCATTTGCACATATCAATTCTTGTGCGATTTCGAGCTTTAAATCGCTTTCTGGAAGGTTATGCGCGATCTGATGCATAAATATAACCAGTTTAATGCAAAAAACACTCCGGAACAGTGACATAGGCTCAACATACCTTAAATAACCTTTACATAACTTAGAAATAAGTTTTGGATGGTTTGGTGTGTCGAAATCAAGTTTATTCGATTACAAGGACTAATTTCGACAAACTGCGAAAGTATGCTGATTCATACTGTAACGAACATTCCGGAACATGATCATAAGTTAAACATGCCCTAAATATCCTTTGCATAGCTTAGAAAAAGGCTTTGAGGGGTTCGGTATGCTAAAATTAACTTATTTGATCAATAGGGACTAAAAGCGTTAAAAAGTGCATAAGTTTGCATTTTCGCGCATATCTTACGTTCTGAATATATCCAGACACCCAAAAATTTATGTAATCATTAAAATATTTTATTTTAGTGATTGGCATGATAAAATTCCATTCGTCGCTTAATTTGGATCGTTTTCGCGTCCGTTCGAGTTTCGTCGTAATTAAACGAATAACGTGACCGTACGACCAAACGAAATGACATCCGAGAGTTTTCCGAGCATATTTTGAGTCCTCTAAAATTTAATGACCTTGTAGAGCCTTGAAGATGGTTTAACGGGTGTTAAAAGTGCCAAAAATGGGCTTATGTATGTGCAGGGACTAAAACTGCAAATGTTGAAAGTTATACTGAACTGCAGGGACCAGGCGGGCCGCGTAAGACCTGTCCCTCATCTTACGCGGGCCGTGTAAAAGTGCCCAGCGACAAAAAATGATTTTTAGCAATTTGTTTGATGTTCAGGGGCTGTTCTTGCAAATTTCTTGGTGTGTTAACCAAGTTAACACCTCTCCAAGGCATAACACCTGCTCATAACACTTGTATGGTTGAGATTTCATGCTTGTTGGCCACACAAACAAGTGTCTTGATCCTATGAACTTGCAACAACTATAAATAGCATGGCCCTCATTCATTTTTCTTCACCCTTGATCTGATTTCTCTAAGTTGAAGTTGCTAAACTTCATACCTGAGATATTTAGATCAAGTTCTCCCTAGCAAGGACCCTTTGTAAGCTTCTTTCGTTCTTTTATCGCTTTTCGAGCGTGAAAGTCAAACAATTTTTGACTTTCTGATTTGACCATGAGTTGGTCAACACAAAGTTCTTTTGAACATTGCAACATGAGCGTAATCACGATGGTTATAGTCCCTTGTGACTATGCCTACTGATTACCACGTTGACTAGACGTAGTGACGAGTCGTAGTTTCGGTCAAAATGTGCATTTATGCGTATTTTGAAACCAAACTACTCTAAAGTATCAAAACACTTTGTTTTGATATCAAAACCTGTTTTCTAACTTAGTTAAACATGTTCCAACATGTTTAGCTTGTCACTTTTAGTTTAGTGCTTGTTTAGAGTCGTAAGTCAAGCGGTCTAAACCACCGCTTAGACTTTCGAACTCGACCCGTTTGGTCGAGCATTAGGATCCGACCAAGCATGTTAAGTGACCATAGTTTCATAGGGAATAACCTTCCGAGGTTATACCTTATGGTCACACAGTTTAAGTAGTTGTATGATAGGTAGTTTATATGCCTTAGGTAAATGACAAAAATACCCTTTTCATGCATAATTGGATTTTAAGCATATGTAACTTAAATTTTTGTCACTTAACTGATTATGCAACATATTTAAACATGTTAGGGCATATAATACTTGTCATAGGACTAGTTAGACGTCTCGAACGCGCATTTGCACGAACGACACGTTAAAGTAGCGTAAGCTACCTTAATGGGTCGTAACGGGTCGAAAGCAGTTAGGTTAGGTTTTGTTTTAGTATGTAGGTTTTGTTAAAACATACCATATGAGTTCCCACACTCATTTGGTTTACGAAACCTCATGTTATCCGATCTCCCGATTTAGGTCCGGTTTATTTACATAGTTACCTATATTAGGTGCCGTTTGATTCTGTGATCCTTCTAGCTTTGCTTGGTTGTTATTCAAGATTTCTAAGCATCCTCAAGTGAGTACATAGTCCCCTCTTTTACAGTTTTCAATGTTTTGGGGTGAAGCATCTGTACCTAATTGTTATGTTCATGGTTTCAAAGTATAATTGATTATACGCATTAGTACTTATCTTTTGACAAACTGAATGATTATTTATGGTTTAAACACTAATTTTTTTTAAAGATTATAAAATTAAATTGTTGGATTGTACTCATTTTATGTTCACCAGACCGATTGGTAGTATGATATAGCGCTATAGGATTTGACACCCCATTCCTTTTAACATGGAATGTCAGAAACCGATATTTTATCCAAATAGGGATTGCCTTCGTGGCATTACTATAGTCTCAATTGGTGTAGTTTGATACACTAAGGTTTGGCTGCCGTCTTTTTATTCCTGCACTTATTAGAACTTATTATCATGGACACCCTTTACCTACCCCAGTTGAATTCTTAAATCACATTTTTATTGTATATTTTATTATACTTCCAAAAGTATAGTTTGATATGCTCTCATGTGTGATATTGTACAAAACAACATGTATATTTTGTTAATCACTAAAAACATAGTTTGATATGTTATTTATAAAACCAAAGCATAGTTTAATATGTTATTTACAAAACTAAAGCTTAGTTTAATATGTTATGTATAAAACCAAAGTATACTTTTGATATACTACTGAAAACTATTATTTTGACGACTAAAGTATATTTAATATACTATCTGTTTAATTATTTTGGAACTGAAATATATTTTAATATATTACTTATTCGACTTTCTTAAAACCAAAGTATATTTTTATGTATACTACAAACCTTTTTATCAAAACATATTTTATACAAACTCATTTTACTTAATTATTTATTTATACATCATTCTTTTATATCCTCTGATTTCTTATGAATTTTAGTATGATTATTAAAAGAAAATATTTTAAGGTTCATGACTATTTTGATTAAACATTTTTTCTCCAAACTTACAAGTCATGAATCCTATTATAATAAAACCTATGTATCTCACAAGCATTTTTACACATGTTTCAGGTGCTCTTATGTGATGATTGTTGATACATGCTATACATAGGATGGATTCGTGCCTTAGCAACTTTAAAACTTGAAAGATAATATTTGTATTTATCTTATTTATAATAAAACAATGAGTTCATTAATTTAATAAAACGAAATTATTTAAATCCATGGTTGTGAAACAATGATTCTGTTACAACACTCCCCGACGTTTCTGCCATGATTTGTTGTTTTATGTGGTCGGGTGTGACATAAAAGTTGGTATCAGAGCCAATGGTTATAGGGAATTAGGTTATTAGTAATGCTTTGAGCTAGACTATAACCTTCCTAGGACCCTAACACAAGATTCTTGTGTTTAGATCTTAAAACAATAGCGTCACTTATCCTTAGGTGACAACCACAACAAGAACACAAGTTTCAAATCTACTTTGAAAACCAATCATCTGTTCTAGGATGATTGATTACTAGGTTTTGAACCCTCTAAGTTTTCAAAATCCCGTCAAAGTTGGGTCTTATAATGTGAACACGTGCAATCTGGAAGGGTGGATGCCTGTACTCTGAGCTTTCTGTCTAAGGCTAGAGTGTTCGTACAAATCCACATAATCGGACCAGTCACTCTTACCTGGGAACTCTTGGGGTGAGTGTCCACTTATAGGCTAAAGCATGTCTTCGCGATACATTAATATGACCCACTTACTTTGATTAGTCACCATCTCATTTGTTTGCCTTAGGTAACAAACAAATGATCGCAATTTTTATGTGTTGTCATTATGTTTTCATTTCCCTTGTTTTCTCCCATGTCTTCCATTTTCTTCATGATGCCTCTTCATCACAACAACACTCAAATGTCCGAACCAGGTGCTGCAATTACCCAGCGAATAGGCATCGTATTCCAGAGGACCGTTGATTTAGCTATCACCATGACTCGCCTCAGGGATGAAGCCGTATAAGGGAACTGCTCCTTGGTGCAATCAATGCAACCGTCATCATCCGAATTAAATACCCTGTTTCAAATGTACCCACTGTGGACGATGGGGACATTTGGTTAACATGTGCCACTTTGCTGTCCAAAGCAAAGCTGTTGCAAATCCTGCCGCTGCTCAACCTCTAAATTTTGCTTCATATGTCGCCTTGGCATATCTATTACCTCAACCTCATAAACTTTCTACCTTGTGTATCGACTTAAGCACGTCTAGTGCAAGGTTTCGAAACACCTCTCGTTACACAAATTCCAAAATCCATATAGGATCTTTCTATCCTCATAATTAAGATCCATGTGGATGGATATCGTTCATCGGAGCCCTTAATTGAATTCTTTGTATGATTCAATACGTATATTACGATTCAATAAGGACAAAGACGAATTCCTATTAAGATCTTCCTATCTTCATAGTTAGATTCTTAAAGATGTTTAAAGTGCCAAATGAAATCCACGGATTGGATTCCAGGTGTGCTTTAAATACCCGTGTCCAGAGATAACAAATTAAAGATCAAGTTAAACAATTATGTGATTATGTGCTTATGTGTTTTCTTATATGTTTTGTGTTTTTATGTAATCCATCCCAATCCTCGTAGAATCTTCCATATCTCCATATGAGGGATTCATAGTAGGATATCCAAAGGTACTACCTTAAATCCTAAATGGGCTTCTACATTATAGTTAAGTCCCTGGGATTATAAAGTACTATTCTATAATTGGACCCCTTGAGTGGTCTAGTTAAACAGATTGATTTAAAAATCTGGTTAGGAATATCATGTGATGATATAGCTGAAAAGATCCCATAAGTGGTCTATTTAAGGAGATCGTGCGACGGTCTAGTTAAAGAGATCATGTGTTGATCTAGTTAAAAAGATCGTTCGTTGATCTAGTTAAAAAGATCCTTTGGTGGTCTAGTCAAGTCACTTCATATTTATTCGATTGATTTTTCCCCTACACATTATGAAATGAACTGTACGGACTGTGCAAGGAATTACGTAATTATGGATGCATACATAATTACGGAATTCAGTGCACAGAAACCACAACAAATTTTGTCATGTGTTAAGACCTATAGTGATGAGAAAACGATACGGGAACAATGTAAAAAGGGGCACGGTGGATACGCCGCTGGTACTTCCTATATATAAGTGTTCCTTTTTACATTGCGAACGTAATGTTATTTAAGTTACTAGAAGTCCTGGACCTTGACCAATGTCATTTTATCTTACACTCTCCGATTCTGATTTCGAGCACACACAAGTTTCCTATGATAGTCTTCATAAGAAACGTTCTTCTGTCCGTAGTTCGAAACTCCATGTGTTTGTTACTACAAGGACTTCACTTTGACATTAACAATTTCACTAAGAATCCAAACATGGCCCAGAATTTTACTTAGGGTTCGAGGGATTCATTCGAAAGCGAAACCATCACAGTTGTCTTCACAACTTTCCTCTAAAATTAAATTTCGGGACGAAATTTTCTAAAGTAGGGGAGACTGTGACACCTGTGTCACTTCAACCATCATACAAATACCAAACCAATGAAATATTGTATTTCATACTTGGGATTTGTATAAATATGTGTTTCATTTGCACATATCAATTCTTGTGCGATTTCGAGCTTTAAATCGCTTTCTGGTAGGTTACACGCGATCTGATGCGTAAATATAACCAGTTTAATGCAAAAAACACTCTGGAACAGTGACATAGGCTCAACATACCTTAAATAACCTTTACATAACTTAGAAATAAGTTTTGGATGGTTTGGTGTGTCGAAATCAAGTTTATTCGCTTACAGGGACTAATTTCGACAAACTGTGAAAGTATGCCGATTCATACTGTAACGAACATTCCGAAACATGATCATAAGTTAAACATGCCCTAAATATCCTTTGCATAGCTTAGAAATAGGCTTTGAGGGGTCTGGTATGCTAAAATAAACTTATTTGATCAATAGGGACTAAAAGCGTCAAAAAGCGCATAAGTTTGCATTTTCACGCATATCTTACCTTTTGAATATATACCCGGACACCCAAAAATTTATGTAATCATTAAAATATTTTATTTTAATGATTGGCATGATAAAATTCCATTCGTCGCTTAATTTGGATCGTTTTCGCGTTCGTTCGAGTTTCGTCGTAATTAAATGAATAACGTGACCGTACGACCAAACGAACCGACATCCGAGAGTTTTCCAAGCATATTTTGAGTCCTCTAAACTTTAATGACCTTGTAGATCCTTGAAGATGGCTTAACGGGTGTTAAAAGTGCCAAAATGGGCTTATGTATGTGCAGGGACTAAAACTGCAAATGTTGAAAGTTATGCTGAACTGTAGGGACCAGGCGGGCCGCGTAAGACCTGTCCCTCATCTTACGCGGGCCGTGTAAAAGTGCCCAGCGACCAAAAACGATTTTTAGCAATCTGTTTGATGTTCATGGCCTGTTCTTGCAAATTTCTTGGTGTGTTAACCAAGTTAACACCTCTCCAAGGCATAACACCTGCTCATAACACTTGTATGGTTGAGATTTCATGCTTGTTGGCCACACAAACAAGTGTCTTGATCCTATGAACTTGCAACAACTATAAATAGCATGGCCCTCATTCATTTTTCTTCACCCTTGATCTGATTTCTCTAAGTTGAAGTTGCTAAACTTTATACCAGAGATATTTAGATCAAGTTATCCCTAGCAATGACCCTTTGTAAGCTTCTTTCGTTCTTTTATCGCTTTTCTAGCGTGAAAGTCAAACAGTGTTTGACTTTCTTCTTTGACCACGAGTTGGTCAACACAAAGTTCTTTGGAACTTTGCAACGTGAGTGTAATCACGATGGTTATAGTCCCTTGTGACTATGCCTACTGATTACCACGTTGACTAGGCGTAGTGACGAGTCGTAGTTACGGTCAAAATGCGCATTTATGCGTATTTTGCAACCAAACTACTCTAAAGTATCAAAACACTTTGTTTTGATATCAAAACCTGTTTTCTAACTTAGTTAAACATGTTCCAACATGTTTAGCTCGTCAGTTTTAGTTTAGTGCTTGTTTAGAGTCGTAAGTCAAGCGGTCTAAGCCACCGCTTAGACTTTCGAACTCGACCCGTTTGGTCGATCATTAGGATCCGACCAAGCATGTTAAGTGACCATAGTTGCATAGGGAATAACCTTCCGAGGTTATACCTTATGGTCACACAGTTTAAGTAGTTGTATGATAGGTAGTTTATATGCCTTAGGTAAATGACAAAAATACCCTTTTCATGCATAATTGGATTTTAAGCATATGTAACTTAAATTTTTGTCACTTAACTGATTATGCAACATATTTAAACATGTTAGGGCATATAATACTTGTCATAGGACTAGTTAGACGTCTCGAACGCGCATTTGCACGAACGACACGTTAAAGTAGCGTAAGCTACCTTAATGGGTCGTAACGGGTCGAAAGCACTTAGGTTAGGTTTCGTTTTAGTATGTAGGTTTTGTTAAAACATACCATATGAGTTCCCACACTCAATTGCTTTACGAAACCTCATGCTATCCGATCTCCCGATTTAGGTCCGGTTTATTTACATAGTTACCTATATTAGGTGCCGTTTGATTCTGTGATCCCTCTAGCTTTGCTTGGTTGTTATTCAAGACTTCTAAGCATCCTCAAGTGAGTACATAGTCCCCTCTTTTACTGTTTTCAATGTTTTGGGGTGAAGCATCTGTACCTAATTGTTATGTTCATGGTTTCAAAGTATAATTGATTATACGTATTAGTACTTATCTTTTGACAAACTGAATGATTATTTATGGTTTAAACACTAATTTTTTTAAAGATTATAAAATTAAATTGTTGGATTGTACTCATTTTTTGTTCACCAGATCGATTGGTAGTATGAAATAGCGCTATAGGATTTGACACCCCATTCCTTTTGTCATGGAATGTCAGAAACCGATATTTTATCCAAACAGGGATTGCCTTCGTGGCATTTCTATAGTCTCAATTGGTGTAGTTTGATACACTAAGGTTTGGCTGCCGTCTTTTTATTCCTGCACTTATTAGAACTTATTATCATGGACACCCTTTACCTACCCCAGTTGAATTCTTAAATCACATTTTTATTGTATATTTTATTATACTTCCAAAAGTATAGTTTGATATGCTCTCATGTGTGATATTGTACAAAACAACATGTATATTTTGTTAATCACTAAAAACATAGTTTGATATGTTATTTATAAAACCAAAGCATAGTTTAATATGTTATTTATAAAATCAAAGCTTAGTTTAATATGTTATGTATAAAGCCAAAGTATACTTTTGATATACTACTGAAAACTATTATTTTGACGACTAAAGTATATTTAATATACTATCTGTTTAATTATTTTGGAACTGAAATATATTTTAATATATTACTTATTCGACTTTCTTAAAACCAAAGTATATTTTTATGTATACTACAAACCTTTTTATCAAAACATATTTTATACAAACTCATTTTACTTAATTATTTATTTATACATCATTCTTTTATATCCTCTCATTTCTTATGAATTTTAGTATGATTATTAAAAGAAAATATTTTAAGGTTCATGACTATTTTGATTAAACATTTTTTCTCCAAACTTACAAGTCATGAATCCTATTATAATAAAACCTATGCACTCACAGGCATTTTTATGCTGACGTACATATTTTTACACATGTTTCAGGTGCTGTTATGTGATGATTGTTGATACATTCTATACATAGGATGGACTCGTGCCTTAGCGACTTTAAAACTTGAAAGATAATATTTGTATTTATCTGATTTATAAAAAAACAATGAGTTCATTAATTTAATAAAACGAAATTATTTAAATCCATGGTTGTGAAACAATTATTCTGTTACAACACTCCCCGACGTTTCCGCCACGATTTGTTGTTTTACGTGGTCGGGGTGTGACACAAAGACAAAGACATGAAACAATTTATACAAAGACATGACAAGACATTGTTTTAAAATTGACATATTTTATACAAATTCACTTTCCTTGGGTTCATTGTTTAACCATACGTCTTTCTTTTATATCATCTGATTTTCTTATTGATTTTCACATGATTTTATAAAAGAAAACATTTTACAAGATTCATGACTAATTTTTGTTAAACACCTCTTTTAACTTACAAGTCATGAATCCTTCTTCAACAAAACCTATGTATCTCACAGGCATTTTTATGCTGACGTACCTATTTTCACATGTGTTTCAGGAGCTAATGTATGAGGATGATCATGACACACTTAGGCGGACTTGGGCCTTAGTGACTTAAAATGAAGAAAGACAACTTAATTTACGTTTTGTTTCTGTTACTTCCAAGACAATGTAAACACTTTAATTAGGGCTGTAAACGAACCGAACGTTCAGCGAACAGTTCGTGAACCGTTCGGCGGGAAGTTCATTTATGTTCATTCGATTAGCTTACCGAATGAACACGAACAAAAAATTTCGTTCGGTTAGCTTAGCGAACAAACACGAACACAGGTCTCGTTCGTTCGAATGCGTTCGTGAACGTTCGGTAATATGTTCATTACTTCGTTTTATTATATTAAAAAATAATAAATAATAAACCTTTTACAAACATATTGAAAACTTAAAACCCTATTTTTTCTAAGTTAGCTAAAATTTGGATATTCTAAGACATTTTTAGGGATAATTATGATAAGTTAGTTAAACTTTATTCATCGTTTGGTGGTGTGGTAAACTTCTTGTGTTTTGATTTATCATTTGATGGTTGTATTTAACTACTTATATCCAATGTTTAATGATAACAATATTTTCATTTTTTTTTATTTTCAAGTTAAATGTTCATTTGTGTTCATTTTTATTTGCTTGCATTCGTTTGTGTTCGAGACCAGTGTTCATGAACTGTTCGTGAACAATTGAATTTCCTTAACAAACAAACACGAACATAAACTTATGTTCGGTATGCGTTTGTGAACAGTTCGCGAACATGTTAATTTCCTTAACGAACGAACAAGAACATGGCCTTGTTCGTGTTCGTTCGGTTCGTTTACAGCCCTAACTTTAATTAATAAAACCAAACTTTAAATACCATGTGTTGTGAAACAATAATTCTGTTACTACACTCCCTGACGTTTCCGCCGTGGTTTGTTGTTTTACGTGGTCGGGGTGTAACATGTGACATCTGTGCTTGTGTAATCATTGTACAAACTCTGAATAGTTCATTTATCAATAAAACAATGTGATTTGATCCCAATGTTTGTTTATTTATGTCTGATATTTTGCACGTTTTCCTTTTGTTCGATTTTAAACTCTAAATCGCTTTCTGGAAAGTTATACGCAAACTGATGCATAAACGTAATCAGTTTAACATGAAAAACACTCCGAAACATCAACATAATCTTAACAAACCTTAAATAACATTTACATAACTTAGAAATAAGTATTAAAGGGTTTGGTATGGCAAAAACAAGTTTATTCGCTCACAGGGACTATTTGTGACAAACTGCGAAAGTCTGCCGATTCGTATAGTAACGTACACTCCAGAACATGATCATAAGTTAAACATACCATAAATATCATTGACATAGCTTATAAATAAGCTTTGAGGGGTTCGGTGTGAGAAAATAAACTTATTTGATCAACAGGGACTAAAAGCGTCAAAAAGTGCATAAGTTTGCATTTACGCGCATATCTCACGTTTTGAACATATCCGGACATCCAAAATTTTTTTTAATCATTAAAATATTTTATTTTAGTGATTGGAATGCTAAAATACCATTCGTCGTGTAATTTGAATCGTTTTTCACGTCCGTTCGAATTTTATCGTAATTAACCGAACAACGTGATCGTACGACCAAATGAACTGACATCCGTGATATTTTCAAGCTTATTTCATGTTCCCTATACTTTGACATCATTATTGAGCCTTGAAAATGGGTTAACGGGGCTTAAACGTGTCAAAAATCAACTTAAAAGCATGTAGGGACTGAAACTGTAAATAATGAAACTGTTGCTAAATATGTGCTCGCTTGCGGGGCGCGTAAGACCCTGCTGAGTCTTACGCGGGGCGCGACAACCCCTATCTGGGCAGATAACTTGTTTTCAGCAAACAGCAGCTGTTCCTTGGGTTTTAGACATGGTTTTAACACTCTATGGGCTTATTTTTGGACTCCCCTAGTTTTCTAAACTATGTGCTACAAGTGTATGGTCATGATCAAGTCTCAAAACACATGGAATGATCTCCATGGCACTAGATTTCCTATAAATACCCACCAAAATTTCTTTTCAACTTGCTCATTTCATAATTTTCTTCTTCATCTGCTTATTGGAGCTATCCCTTCTTGGTTGAAGGCTCCATTCTTCAGTATACTTGTTCTTGATCCAAGCTTGGACCTCTTGTAAGCTTCTTTCATGCTTTGTTCATGTATTTTAAGCATGAAAGTCAAACAGTGTTTGACTTTCTGCTTTGACCATGATTGGTCAACACAAAGTTTGTTTGAACTTTGCAACGTGAGCGTAATCATGATGGTTATAGTCCCTTGTGACTATACCTACTGATTACCACGTTGATTAGGCGTAGTGACGAGTCAAAGTTTCGGTCAAAATGCGTATTTATGCGCATTTTGCAACGAAGCTATTTTTGGGTATCAAAACACTTTTTTTTGATATCAAACTTGTTTTCTAACTTAGTTAAACATGTTTTAACATGTTTAACTCGTCACTTTTAGTTTAGTGCTTGTTTAGGGTCGTAAGCTAAGTAGTCTAAAAAACCGCTTAGACTTTCAAACCCGACCCATTTGGTCGATCATTAGGATCCGACGAAACACATTAGGTGACCATAGTTGTATAGGGAATAACCTTCCGAGGTTATACCTTATGGTCACTTAGTTTACTTAGTTGTATGATAGGTAGTTTATATGCCTTAGGAAAATGACCAAAATTCCCTTTTTGCGCATATTTCATTTTAAGTATATGTAACTTAATTTTTGCCACATAAACTGATTAATAAACATGTTAGGGCATATAATACTTGTCATAGGACTAGTTAGGCTACTCGTTTGCGCTTTTGCGCAAATGACACGTTAAAGTAGCATAAGCTACCTAAACGGGTCATAAGCACTTAGGATAGGTTTCGTTTTAGAATGTAGGGTTTGTTAAACCATATTATATGAGTTACAATACTCATTTGGTTTACAAGACCTCATTCTATCCGATCTCCCGATTTAGGTCTGGTTTATTAACATAGTTACCTATATTAGGTGCCGTTTGATTCAGTGATCCTTCAAGCATTACTTGGTTGTTAGTTCAAGACTATTTAGCAATATCAAGTGAGTACATAGTCCCCTCTTTTACTGTTTTCAAATATTTTGGGGTGAAACACATGTGCCTACTTGTTACTTTCATGATTTCATGACATATACTTGCTATGTTCATTAGTATGCATATAGTACATGATTTCCATTATGCTTTGCTATGTATGTTGACTGAGCATGCTAGCACATTAATTTCATAAACACATTTGTCTCATATGTTTATAGAATATGTACACATTGATTTACCTTACATTTTTGCTATGTATGTTCACTTAGCATACTTAGTACATTATTTTCACATAACATGCTTACATTTGGTATGACATTTGGTTTGTTTAACGGGTCAAAAATACATTCATTAACAGTGATCACGCCGCTCGGTAGTATGTAGTGGTATCATAGGAATTGACAACTCCCGTTCCTGGAATCCTAGGTTTGTTTGGACGTAAGGAATGACAGAATCCGATATACATAATTGATAAACCTTTAACTTGTTAAGGCTTTGTCGGCTAGTCGCAAGGCTTGAATGTATACGATAAACATTACCGCATAGATGTTTGTATCGATAAAGCATTGATTTGTTTTTGCAAAACATAACATTTTGATTTAAACTTAGATTTATTCAAAAGATTTGTTTTGTACATTTTACATACGGGGTTGAGTAAATTCTTTTATTCACCGTACATGACATTTGATTTTACATGATATTTGATTATACATTAACATTTTACATACGGGGTTGAGTAAATACTTTTATTCACCGTACATGACATTTGATTTTACATGACATTGAAACATTAACATTAACATTTTATACATGAACATTTGATATTAGTTTAAACAAGACATTTTATTTGGGTGATTTATTTGGTATGTGATTTAAGCAACGAGGCATGTGTAATATGATAAAAGCATGGTGGATACACCGCCGGTACTTCTTATATATAAGTGATTTTATGATAATACATATCGTAGCGTTATCTAAATCATTTCGAAAAAGACATGATACATATTATACAAATGACACATTTTCACAAGACAATGATTTACAAACGATATGATTTATACAAACTCATTTTTACTTGGTTATTCACTTAACCACACACCTTTCTTTTATATCATCTGGTTTCCTTATCGATTTTCGTATGATTTACAAAAGAAAACACTTTTAATAAGATTCATGACTAACTTTTTGTTAAACATTTCTTTCAACTACAAGTCATGAATCCTTCATCAATAAAACCTATGTATCTCACAGGCATTTTTATTCTGACATGCCTATTTTCACATGTGTTTCAGGAGCAAATGCATAGGGTTGATCAAGATACACTTAGGCGGATGACGGGTGGTCCATAGGACAACCCTTAAGTGCCTTAAAAAGATTAAAATCCCATGCTTTACATGTTTAATTGTTTGAACTTGGTAACTACTAGTTGTTTGGACGTGCATGTACAAATGGAGCTTAAAAGAGAAGGAATTTGGAGCATCAATAAAAATTTAAAATATTGGAATGTAAGAACTAAGAATATCACATGATAGAGGATGAAATTACGAGAACGTGGGCGAAAACGGCAAAGAAAACGGAGTTGAAACGAGAAAGTTAGCGGACTCGAGCCTTAGTGACATAAAAGATGCAAGAGTAGTTTAACTTATGTTGTATTTCCTTTAATTCCCAAGACAATGTAATCATGTTTAATAAATAAAACCGAACTTTATTTGCCATGGTTGTGAAACAATAATTCTGTCACTCCACTCCCCGACGTTTCTGCCGCGGTTTGTTGTTTTACGAGGTCGGGGTGTGACATGACACTAGCAGACGTTCACAACTATTTAGAAGTATTAGCTCAAACAATTACTTCCGCTGTGCAATGAAGATACCATTCGAATCACACCCGGCTCTGATGTAATCGATTTATCGCGGTGTGACACCTAGAACCTCTATTTTTGGTTGGAAACAGTGGATTCACACGTACAAATGCCTGGTAGGTACGATCCCGTGTCCTTCTCCTTCTCTGTCTTCATTTAATGCACTTTTTAGTCCATCTACACACACGGCCCCATGAGTCAACGGCACGCCCCCGTGGCCCTTGTACTGTGACAACTGTCAAAATTGCATGTATCTGTACAATGATTAAACAGTAATTATTGCCTTAATGACTGTGTTGGATTAAATTAATGACATGAATACTTTCTGATTATTGTTATCATACATACATGTGCATCATATTTTGCATAATGTCATATCATTATTGCATGCAACACTTACTGATACAAAGGATACACGAAACAAAGTTAGCACAGTATTCAGACAAATCAGAAAAATGCTGACGGAGTTCAGTACATAGACAGACATGGTATTGGGATACAGAATGAGCCAGAAACCAAGAATTACACTAGTATAATGTGTAGGAAAGTAAGGATCACAAAACTGCCTTCCTAGTGATAGTTTAAGTGCCGAAAAGTGCCTAAAACTCTCAAAAACTGCAGAATTCTGCAGAATTCAGCATTTAAATAACTTAATATCATGCAGAAATATGGTTAAATGGTCCTGAATACTTTCCTAAGTGTCGGGAATCAAAACTGTTACAAAAGGTAACATAAAGCACACTAAACTGCGTAGTTTAACACCTTAACGAACCGGTAACCAACCGAGCAATCGGACACTACCTGAAACAAATTTTCACTAGAAGCATTGTTTTGACATTTCCAAGCTAGTTATGGTCCCCGAAGATCATAACACACTATATAACATACTAGTAACTAAATACCCTAACTACACATTAGATTCTAACTAGTAAACTTAACAGGCCATTACATTCCTACTCTATACCCCCCATACCTACGGCCACTAGGTGGCCCCCACTATTTGATTTTATTTACATATTTTAATAGATCATGTTGGTACTTTTAGAAACATTATACACAATGGGTTAGGGACTTGTTGGAAGTTATAAACACTAACCATTAGACATCATCTTCATTTCCACACAACACCCTTTACCTCAAACCTTCATCCTCTCCCCCTCTTGCTTACGGCCAAGAACACCAAGCACCATCACCATCATTTTTCACTTCATTCCATCCATTCTCAAGGCATACAAGGGTGTAAGAAGCAATATAAGGAAGCTAGGAACTCTTGGAAGTTAAAGGACCTCTCACACAAGCTTTTATCCACTTCATTTTCATCTTGTGATCATCCCTAGCCTTGAGCTAGTAGTAAGATCATCCACACTCTATTTTACATCCTCTTAAGTTGGTTAAAAGATGATATAAGTGGTTAATCTTGAAGAACACTATGAATCAAGAACATGAAACATGAACATCAGCTTAAAAATCATAAGAAATCATGTTGTTTAGTGTTGTTATGCTACTTGATGGTTGATTGTTGATTGTTTATGTTGATGACGTTAAACATCATATGATCTTGCTAGATAGTGATTAAAGACATAATCTTGCAAGATGAGAGGATTATTATGATGTAGATCAAAGTAATCATCTTTATGTTAAGGCATGAACTTGAAGTATAACATGTTTTCTTGAAAAATAAGGATCAAAGTGTAATATAGATCATATAAATGGATGATTTTCAAGAAACCAAGTTAAAAATACAAGATTTACATAAGCTTGGTTCTTAGAGAAATTAACCACATTTTTAGTGGTTAATCAAGTGTAGAAATATATATTTAACAAGAAAAACTCAAGAAGAAACATTTTTAGAAAAATGATTTACAAGTTATGAAGATTTAACTTCTTTAAAAATGATGCTTTTAATTAAACAACCACACTTTAAAGGGTAACTAAGCCTACTAAGCACACTAGTAAATTACTACGAATTTTTGTAAATTTTCAAGTTCATGAAGTAGTAATTTATGCATGATTTGGCAAATTGGTAAGTGTTGGTTGATTTATTGTTGATTGTGTTGATTTGTAAAAGAAAATGATATGCTTTGAAAGCATGGAAACCTCCATTTTTAAGGGGAAACTATGGCAAATTTTTTCTAAAAATTAAACACTTAGAAAAATATTTTTAAACAAATATTTACAAGTATATTTTAAACCATGAATTTTTATATAAAGTTTGCCATAATTTTTGTTACAAAATTATAAGTATTGGGGGTTGATTTTTGTAAATAAAAGTGACTAAATTTGTATTTAGGAAATATATATTTAGATGTCACTATGTGTGTGATTATTTGTATATTATGTGTATTAGTTATATTATTTTAGGACTTGAAATAATATAACTCAACAAAATACCAAAAATTACAATCCAAAATATTACCAAAATTCCAAGAAATAAATATACAATTTGTACCCAAAATATTGGACAAACCGAACAAGGAATATAACTTACATAAATATTCCGGAAATAAATTCATAAGTATATTTTGTTAAGTAGTATTTTGGACACCAAGAGAACAAAAATATGATTTTACAATTACTACAAAAATATATCACATTTTTGACAAGGAGAAAATATATTATTTTTGGGTAAATAAAAATATATATGTTTTCTTGAAATTATTAGAAGATATATATTTTCTTGAATAAACATGAAATACATTATTTTTGGGTGAAAAAATAAGTTTACATATATTTTCCAAGTTAAACTTGAAAATATATTGTTTTTGAGACTCATATGAAAGTTATAAATATTTTTGCCAAGGAAAAATTATAAATAATTTTTCTATGTAATATTTCTTAAAATATATATTTTGAAAATATATATTGATGTATTTTTATTAGAAATATTATTCCGGAAAAGTTAATACAAACAAAATTAAGTATAAGGATACTTAATAAACACAATGGAAATACGTATTCTCGTACGTATAAATACACACCGGAATACGTCACCGATACTAGGCAAAAATACATAAGGATAAGAATATGAGTATGAATACACCCATTCTTGGGGAAGTTATACATGTACAAATACGCTATGTGACAAGTTAAAATATATTATTTTAACTAATATTCCAAAATTTAATAAATATAATTTAAGTTAAAATATTTATTATTTTAACAAATAATTATATACTTGGAATAACATTGATGACACAAAGAAACGTAACTCAAAAAATACTAAATAAGACCAAGGTCAAGGCACGACCCACCTGTCTAATGAACAGTAGTATGCATGTAGGTAGTCGTGCGATCTAGAGGAAGTTTTGAGTTACATTGGATACGAAGAACGCAAAACTGTGAGTTCATGTCCCCCTTTTCTTTTAACTGTTTTCAGTTTTATAACTTCGGGGCCTGTTCTGCCAATTGTTGAAAGTTTCTGCCAGCACCTAGGGTCCTTACGGACCGTATGGGACCTCTTACGGTCCGTAAAGGAGTCCCAGACCAGCAGAAATCATTTCCTTCAAAATCCAGCTATCCCATTGTTTTGCACAAGGTTTCTTCCATTCTATGGACTGGTTTTGGATACCCCTAGTATGTTAAAACCATGGGCATACATGGAGGGCCAAGATTGAAGCTCGGATTTCAAGAAACGATCCTAATGGTTCTACGAAATCTATAAATACCCCCATTTTTCATTTGCAATCTTCACACTTGATCTGATTTATGTTCTATGTTGAAGCATTAGCTTCATACCTGAGCATTCTAGATCATTTTCCTCCATTGCTTGGACCATTTGTAAGCTTCTTTCGTTCTTTTATGCGTTTTTTAGCGTGAAAGTCAAACAGTGTTTGACTTTCTGCTTTGACCGTTCAATGGTCAACACGATGTTCGTTTGAACTTCGCAAGGTGAGCGTAATCACGATGGTTATAGTCCCTTGTGACTATACCTACTGATTACAACGTTGATTAGGTGGACGAGTCATAGTTTCGGTCAAAATGCGTTTCATGCGTATTTTGCAACCAAACTAATCTTGGGTATCAAAACCCTTTGTTTTGATATCAAACCTGTTTTCAAACTTCGTTAAACATGCTTCAACATGTTTAACTCGTCACTTTTAGATTAGTGCTTATATAGAGTCGTAAGATAAGTGGTCTAAACAACCGCTTAGACTTTCGAACTCGACCCATTTGGTCAATCATTAGGATCTGAACAAACATGTTTTGTGACCATAGTTGTATAGGGAATAACCTTCCGAGGTTATACCTTATGGTCACTTCATTTAGTTAGTTGTGTGATAGGTAATTTATATACCTTAGGAAAATGACCAAAATGCCATTTTTACGCATAAATTCATTTTAAGCATATGTAACCTAAATTTTGACATCTAAACTGATTAAGTAACATTATTATATATGTTAAGGCATATAATACTTGTCATAGGACTAGTTAGGTGGTCCGAACGCGTTTTACGCCAACGACACGTTAAAGTAGCATAAGCTACCTAAACGGGTCGTAATGGGTCGTAAGCACATAGGATAGGTTTTGTTTTAGAATGTAGGCCTTGTTAAACCATATTACATGAGTTCCTATATTCATCTGGTTTACGAAACCTTATTCTATCCGATCTTCCGATTTAGGTCCGATTGATTTACATAGTTATCTATATTAGGTGCCGTTTGATTCCGTGATTCCTCTAGCTTTGCTTGGTTGTTATTCAAGACTTCTAAGCATCCTCAAGTGAGTACATAGCCCCCTTCTGTTACTGTTTTTAAACTGTTTTGGGGTGGAACACATGTGCCTACTTGTTACTTTCGTGTTTTTCATGCTTTTGTAATATATACTTGCTATGTTCATTAGTACGTATATAATACATGATTTAATTATGTTTTGCTATGTATGTTCTCTTAGCATACTAGCACATTGATTTTCATGTTACATTTTGTTGCATATGTTCATCCAGCATATGGACACATTGTTTTACATTTTGATCCGTTTGAAGCTGTTTGATTTATGTGAACCGTTTGTAACTGTTTGATTTACGTGAACCATTTGTAACTGTTTGATTTATGTGAACCGTTTGTAACTGTTTGATTTATGTGAACCGTTTGAAACTGTTTGAACCGTTGGGTTAGGGAAGTGATTAGGTAATAAGGCGGGTGTAATGTGTTAAAAGCATGGTGGATACGCCGCTGGTACTTCCTATATATAAGTGCTTTTAACACATTATATATCGTTGCGTTATCTAGATCACTTGGGCAAGGTTATCAAAACAAAGTTATTTTTCAAGGTTTTTCTAACAATATAAAATATTTGAGTTTTATTTCAAAAACGATTTACAATCTGGGTTTATTTAAAACAAATGTTTTGGAGCTAAGATTCATGGTATCGAGGTTTTATAATTTATAACAAATCTGTTTTGACTTGGTAAATTTAATTTGCATTACAAACATTTTACAAAATTAAGTTTTCTAATTATCAATTTACAAAGATGTTCAAGATATTTTCAAAATATAAACGAGCCATGAATCTGATACTCTCATAAAACCTATGTACTCGCCGGCATTTTTATGCTGACGTATTTTCACATGTGTTTCAGGTACCATAGTTGGTGATATTTGATGATGATATTGATGTATGCTCACATAGGAACGGACGAGGCCTTAGTGACTTAATAACAATGAAAGTCTATTTGTTCATATTTTGTTTCTAATTTCAATGTAATGTAAAACATTTTAATTCAATAAAACAGAACTTCAATCCATGTGTTATGAAACAATGATTCTGTTACCACACTCCCCGACGTTTCAGCCACGATTTGTTGGTTTATCGTGGTTGGGGTGTGACAGAAAAGTTGGTATCAGAGCTCATGGTTATAGGGAATTAGGTTATTAGTAATGCTTTGACCTAGTCTATAACCTTCCTAGGACCCTAACACAAGATTCTTGTGTTTCGATCTTAAAACAATACCGTCACTTATCCTTAGGTGACAACCACAACAAGAACATAAATTTCGAATCTGCTTTGAAAACTAATCATCTGTTCTAGGATGATTTATTACAAGGTTTTGAACCTTCAAAGTTTTCAAAATCTCATCAAGGTTGGGTCTTATAATGTGAACACGTGCAATCTGGAAGGGTGGATGCCTGTACTTTGAGCTTTCTGTCTAAGGCTAGAGTGTTCGTACAAATCCACATAATCGGACTAGCCACTCTTACCTGGGAACTCTTGGGGTGAGTGTCCACTTATAGGCTAAAGCATGTCTTCGCGATACATTAATATGACCCACTTAATTTGATTTGTCACCGTCTCATTTGTTTGCCTTAGGTAACAAACAAATGGTCGCAATTTTCATGCGTTGTCATTCTCTTTTGATTATCTTTCGCTTGTTTCCTCCCATGCCTTTCCATTATCTTCAAGATGCCTCTTCATCGCAACAACACTCAAATGTCCGAACCAGGTGCTACAATTACCCAGCAAATAGGCGTTGTACTCCAGAGGACCGTTGATTTAGCTATCACCATGACTCGCCTCAGGGATGAAGCCGTACGAGGGAACCGCTTTTTGGTGCAATCAATGTAACCGTCATCATCCGAATCGAATACCCTGTTTCAAATGTACCCACGGTGGACGATGGGGACATTTGGTTAAATTGTGCCGCTTTGCTATCCAAAGCAAAGCTATTGCAAATCCTGTTGCTGCTCAACCTCCAAATTCTGTTTCATATGTCGCCTTGGCATATCTAGCACCTCAACCTCATGAACTTTCTACCTTGTGTATCGACTTAAGTATGCCTAGTGCAAGGTGTCGAAACACCTCTCGTTACACAAATTCCAAAATCCATATAGGATCTTTCTATCCTCATAATTAAGATCCTTGTGGATGGATATCATTCATCGGAGCCCTTAATTGAATTCTTTGTATAATTCAAATACGTACATTACGATTCAATAAGGTCAAAGCCGAATTCCTATTAAGATCTTCGTATCTTCATGGTTAGATTCTTGAAGATGTTTAAATTGCCAAATGAAATCCACGGATTGGATTCCTGGTGTGCTTTAAATACCCGTGTCCAAAGATAACAAATTAATGGTCAAGATAAATAATTATGTGATTATGTGCTTATGTGATTCTCTTTTATGTTTTTGTGTGATCCGAATTTTCGTTATCCAAATCCTCGTAGAATCTTCCATATCTTCGTGTAAGGGATTCATAGTAGGATATCCAAAGGTACTACCTTAAATCCTTAATGGGCTTCTAAGTAATAGTTAAGACCCTTGGATTATAAAGTACTATTCCATAATTAGACCCCTTGAGTGGTCTAGTTAAACAGATTGATCCAAAAATCTAGTTAGGGATATCATGTGATGATATAGCTGAAAAGACTTCTTGGTGGTCTATTTAAAGAGATCATTTGTCGATCTAATTAAAAGGACCCTATGGTAGTCTAGTCACACTCATCACAGGTTTGATTTTCTTCCCCTACATATTATGAAATGCACTGTGCGGACTGTGCAAGGAATTACGTAATTATGGATGCATACATAATTATGGAATTTAGTGCACAGAAACCACAGTAAGTTTTGTCATGTGTCTAGAGTTAATTCTATTCATTTCCATTTCTGATGAAGCACATGTTGAAAATGACTCCGTCCGTTCATTCATTTTCGTTTCGAAAGAATGTCCGTTGAGGAAATGAATATCCATTTGATTATTCCTTCATTTCCGTTTCTGATGAAGCACCTGTTGAAAATGACTCTGTCCGATCATTTTCGTTTCTGAAGAATGTCCGTTGAGGAAATGAATCTCCGTTTGATTATTCCTTCATTTACGTTTCTGATGAAGCATCTGTTGAAAATGACTCCGTCCGTTCATTTTCGTTTCTGAAAAATGTCCGTTAAGGAAATGAATCTCCGTTTGATTATTCCTTCATTTTCGTTTCTGATGAAACATCTGTTGAAAATGACCCCGTCCGTTCATTTTCGTTTCTGAAGAATGTCCGTTGAGGAAATGAATCTCCATTTGATTATTCCTTCATTTCCATTTCTGATGAATCATCTGTTGAAAATGACTCCGTCCGTTCATTTTTGTTTCTGAAGAATGTCCGTTGAGGAAATGAATCTCCGTTTGATTATTCCTTCCTTTCCGTTTCTGATGAAGCACCTGTTGAAAATGACTCCCTCCGTTCATTTTCGTTTCTGAAGAATGTCCGTTGAGGAAATGAATCTCCGTTTGATTATTCCTTCATTTCCATTTCTGATGAAGCATCTGTTGAAAATGACTCCGTCTGTTCATTTTCATTTCTGAAGAATGTCCGTTGAGGAAATGAATATCCTTTTGTTTATTCCTTCATTTCCGCTTCTGAAGAATACTCGTTGAGGAAAATGACTCCGTCCGTTCATTTTTGTTTCTGAAGAATATCCGTTGAGGAAATGACAGGATTATGCCTTGCATATCTCTGGTGGTTATTTGACACAAAGTCACAGACAGGCTCCTACGAATAAATTTCGGGACGAAATTTCCTGAAGTAGGGGAGACTGTGACACCTGTGCCTCCGCGACCATCAAACAAATACCAAATCAATGAAATATTGTGTTTCATACTTGGGATTTGTATAAATATGTGTATCATGTGCACATATCAATTCATGTTCGATTTCGAGCTTTAAATCGCTTTCTGGAAGGTTATACGCGATCTGATGCGTAAATATAACCAGTTTAATGCAACAAACACTCCGGAACAGTGACATAGGCTTAACCGGTCAATGGTCAACACGAAGTTCGTTTGAACTTCGCAACGTGAGTGTAATCACGATGGTTATAGTCCCTTGTGACTATACCTACTGATTACCACGGTGATTAGGTGTAGTGACGAGTCATAGTTTCGGTCAAAATGCGTATTCATGCGTATTTTGCAAACAAACTATTCTTGGGTATCAAAACCCTTTGTTTTGATATCAAACCTATTTTCAAACTTTGTTAAACATGCTTCAACATGTTTAACTCGTCACTTTTAGATTAGTGCTTATATAGAGTCGTAAGATAAGCGGTCTAAACAACCGCTTAGACTTTCGAACTCGACCCGCTTGGTCAATCATTAGGATCCGACCAAACATGTTTTGTGACCATAGTTGTATAGGGAATAACCTTCCGAGGTTATACCTTATGGTCACTTCGTTTAGTTAGTTGTGTGATAGGTAATTTATATGCCTTAGGAAAATGACCAAAATGCCCTTTTTACGCATAAATTCATTTTAAGCATATGTAACCTAAATTTTGACATCTAAACTAATTAGGTAACATTATTAGATATGTTAATGCATATAATACTTGTCATAGGACTAGTTAGGCGGTCCGAACGCGTTTTACGCCAACGACGCGTTAAAGTAGCATAAGCTACCTAAACGGGTCGTAATGGGTCGTAAGCACTTAGGATAGGTTTAGTTTTGGAATGTAGGCCTTGTTAAACCATATTACATGAGTTCCTATACTCATTTGGTTTACAAAACCTTATTCTATCCGATCTTCCGATTTAGGTCCGGTTTATTTACATAGTTATCTATATTAGGTGCCGTTTGATTCCGTGATTCCTCTAGCTTTGCTTGGTAGTTATTCAAGACTTCTAAGCATCCTCAAGTGAGTACATAGCCCCCTCTTTTACTGTTTTTAAACTGTTTTGGGGTGGAACACATGTGCCTACTTGTTACTTTCGTGTTTTTCATGCTTTTATAATATATACTTGCTATGTTCATTAGTACGTATATAGTACATGATTTCATTATGTTTTGCTATGTATGTTCTCTTAACATGCTAGCACATTGATTTTCATGTTACATTTTGTTGCATATGTTCATCCAGCATATGGACACACTGTTTTACATTTTGATCCGTTTGAAGCTGTTTGATTTATGTGAACCGTTTGTAACTGTTTGATTTATGTGAACCGTTTGAAACTGTTTGAACTGTTGGGTTAGGGTAGTGATTAGGTAACGGGGCGGGTGTAATGTGTTAAAAGCATGGTGGATACACCGCTGGTACTTCTTATATATAAGTGCTTTTAACACATTATATATCGTTGCGTTATCTAGATCACTTGGGCAAGGTTATCAACACAAAGTTACATTTCAAGGTTTTTCTAACAATATAAAATATTTGATTTTTATTTCAAAAACGATTTACAATCTGGGTTTATTTAAAACAAATGTTTTGGAGTTAAGATTCATGGTATCAAGGTTTTATAATTTATAACAAATCTGTTTTGACTTGGTTAATTTAATTTGCATTACAAACATTTTACAAAATTAAGTTTTCTAATTATCAATTTACAAAGATGTTCAAGATATTTTCAAAATATAAACGAGCCATGAATCTGATACTCTCATAAAACCTATGTACTCGCCGGCATTTTTATGCTGATGTATTTTCACATGTGTTTCAGGTACCATAGTTGGTGATATTTGATGATGATATTGATGTATGCTCACATAGGAACGGACGAGGCCTTAGTGACTTAATAACAATGAAAGTCTATTTGTTCATATTTTGTTTCTAATTTCAATGTAATGTAAAACATTTTAATTCAATAAAACAGAACTTCAATCCATGTGTTATGAAACAATGATTCTGTTACAATACTTCCCGACGTTTCTGCCATGATTTGTTGTTTTATCGTGGTCGGGGTGTGACATTTGTTATGGTTGAATGCAATGATATTAAGCAAGTCACACCAAATCACGCTTCCGCAAAAGTCAGGGTGTGACAGTTTGGTATCAGAGCTTCGATTATAGCGAACTAGGATTCCTTCTCGAGTCTAGACTACAATCACTAGGGCTCTCTCACAAAAATATTTTTACAACATGTTTTCATTGGATACACAAAACTCCTAGATCCATGGAACAAACGTTTTATAAAAGGAAAGACAAGAAACACAATGCAAGGTCACATTGGTGGTTTAGTCTGCATGGGGTAGACTAGGAAAGACAGAACAGTTTCATGAAGGATAATGTGAATACATGATTACATGATAAATTGCCTTTGTTTGCATATACTGAGTGTTAGTGGTTACTATATGTACATATGTTAGGATTACGACGATACAGGCACACATGTCATCGTTAGAGAGTGGGATTGTCGGATGCCCATGACCCGTTGGTGGTCGCATCGGACAACGAGGTTAAGCCCTCGCCAGAGATATATACGTCAGACACTGAGAGTGATCCTGACATGCTGTCCGAGGACGAGGACGACTTCTAGCCGTTCACACTACCAGACCTTGGTGATGATTTACCCTTGCTAATGGTTTCCCTGATGAGGATCCTTTTGTCATTCCTGTTCCAGTCCATGATCACCTCATCATTGGTTATCCCGATGGTGAGCATATCGTGGCTTTGATCCTCGATCCTGTTTCCTCTTGTGGTCATTACTCCCGAGGATTGGCCCTTCGACGATTTGTTCGATGATGACGTTGAATAGTTTGTTGACGGTCCTCCTGTTAACGCCCAGGGTGATGGAAAGATAGATGAGGATGTTGTTGCTGCCCCACCTCCTGAGATTCCTATCATTGAGATATCCTTTGATTCTAATTTGCACTCGGTTTCAGACTCCTTTGAGTCTGTGACATCTTCAGCTTTACAGACGGCCGGATTGCGGCTTTTGCTACTGACTCAGACGACGATACCGCTATGTCTGCCGCACTATCACCTGCTCGAGATCCCACACCTCCACGCGACCCAGAGCCTGGTCCTGAGCCAGATTCTATTCCTTTTGGGTCAGCCTAATGTTGCGCCTATTGATCTTGAGCCAATTCCTGATCCTGACCATGTTGCATTTGAATTACCAGGTATTGCACTCCCTAATCTCGACCCAGTACCTGCACCTGTTGATCTTCCTTTGGCCGAGCCATTTATTCCTCCACCCGCACCCGCTGATGTTGCTCCTCTCCCTCCTGTAGAATCTGATGTGTGACAACCCTCACCAAACCAGGTATCCGTACAAATTAATTAATATTTAATTAATGCTTAATTACTGTGCTTGCTTACAACTGTGGTTAAACTGCTTCTTGATTTCTGATACATACATACTCATGCATCACATTTTATACTGTCACTCTATTATTTACACACAAACATCAGTGACAACCTTGATGCACAAAAGCACAGTTAGCACACTAAACGGATAACCCAATAAACATGCTGACATTGCCAGCACTAGACAGATATTGTCTCTGAGGCCAGTACGAGCCGGGAATAGATTACTACACTAGTAGGGAGTGTAGGGAGGTGAGGATTATAAAACTGCATCACTAGGTGATAGTTATAGTGACCGGATGTGCCTAAAACATACTTTAATTACAAAATTCTGCACTTTATGCAAAAATTCAGCATTTAGCATAACTAGTAAAGTGCAAAAATTTGGTAAAATAATGTTAGACACTTTCCAAAGTGTCGGGGATTTATTGTGTCACTAAAAACACTATTAAAGACACTTTAAAGCTTTGTTTGACACTTTAACGAATCAATATCCAACCGAACAACCGGACTTTACCCGGAACATAAAAATATTGTCAATGACATTGTTTACACTTTTCTGAGCTAGTTAGGGTCCCCGATTACCCCAACACCCTTTATATTACACAACCCACTAATAACCTATTTAAATTCTTAACTAAACTAACTAGACACTTAACTATATCATCAAAATCTAACCATATACCCCCTAGTCCGATCGGTTGAAGGAGTGGGGACACACTCCACCATTTTTGATTATTTTATTTGATGATGTCTAATATCTTAATGACATATTACATGTTGGATAATCACCAAAGTTGGACCATAAATAAGCATATAGGATAACCATTATCTCACATCAAACACTTAACAAAATTTGCTCTCTCTTTCCCCTCTTGCTACCTTTGGCCGAGACCACCATCCATCATCCACCCATCATCAAGTTTTGATCAAGACATTTTACATACATACCAAGGTGCAAGGTGACATACAAGGAGACCCGGTGCTTTCGGAAACTCAAGAACCTCTCTATATTTCTTTTATCCACCTTGTTTACGCCTTGATTCTTCCCTAGCCTCGAGCTAGTAGTAAGTGCCTCTAAACATCCTCTTGTTCTTGTTTAAAGTGGTTAATAAGAGATTTAACGGGTAAAAATCGAGAACACACAAGAACAAAACATAAAGTCTTGAAAGAAAGATAAACTAGTTAGATAAAGAGAAACTAATGGTGTAAATCTTGTAAATCTTGACTAGTTGTGTTTATTTTATGTTGTTTGATGCTAGTAGTGGGATAGATCATCATCTAACCATACTAGATCATGTTCATGGAACATGAACTAGTAATATGTTAAGTGTAAAAGCTATAAGATGATGAACTCTTCCACTCACACAACATGAACTTGTGTAAAAGTAATTTTTCTTATAAAATAAGGTTTTAAACTAGTAGATCTAGAGATCTACAAGTGGTTCTTCCGAAGAACCAAGTAAAAGATACAAGTCTTGTTTAAAAACCGGATCTTACACAAACTAAAAGAATTTTAGTGAATAAACAAGTGTGTAAACACTTGTGCGACAAGAAAGTTTGACAAAGAAATATTTTCGTAAATATTGACTAGAAGTTGTAAGACTACATATTCTTTAAAAATAAAGTTTTCAAGAAACTGATTTTATTTTTAAAGATGACAAGATCCGCTAAATATGTTAGGAAGTTACTACATGTTTTTACACAACTTCCAAGTTCATGAGTTTGCGATTTATACTTATTTTGAAAGTCTTGTTTAAAAACCGGATCTTACACAAACTAAAAGCATTTTAGTGAATAAACAAGTGTGTAAACACTTGTGCGACAAGAAAGTTTGACAAATAAATATTTTCGTAAATATTGACTAGAAGTTGTAAGACTACATATTCTTTAAAAATAAAGTTTTCAAGAAACTGATTTTATTTTTAAAGATGACAAGATCCGCTAAATATGTTAGGAAGTTACTACATGTTTTTACACAACTTCCAAGTTAATGAGTTTGCGATTTATACTTATTTTGACCAGTTTGATGTTTATTATTGTATATTGATGATTGGTGAATTGTTTGATTGAATTTTTAAAAGAAAATGATACGCTAGTAAGCGTGGCCACATCCAGTTACAGAGGAAACTCTGGCGAAATTTTTCCAGAAAATAACACTTAGAAATATTATTGTGACAAGTGTTTATAAATATGTTTTTTTTTAACTTGTTTTTCCAAATAAACTTCGCCGTGATTTTTATTATAAAATAACCAAGTGTCGGAGGTGGATTTTCGTAAATAAAACTTGTTAAATATATATTTAGAATATATATTTCATAGTAAAACGCTTGTGTGATTTTATGATTATTTTGTGAACTAGATATGTTATTTTTTTTAAAAGTAAAAATAATATAACTTGAATACACTGAGAAGTGTCGACTCCAAAATGATACCAACACCCTCACAAATAAATATCTAAGTTACACCGGTACTGTTTTTACCACACGAACTTTAAAAATGTAACTTATGTATTTTCGGAAAATACTCTTAAATATGTATTTTGATAAAGTATTATTTTGGAAATTGTATGAAGTAAAATATAATATTTTTGGGAAAAATATATATATTTTGGAGTTAGAATATTTTAGATAAGTGATTAAAATATATTTTCAAGTGAGACTTAAAAATATATTTTTGGAATTATAACAACACACATGTATTAAAACCCCCATCCTTGGGAAGGAGTATATTATTAAATAAATAAGAAGTGTAAACACGAAATAGTTGTCTAACTATTTCCCAAAAACGTTAAACCTTAAGCCAAGGCACGGCCGTCCGTCTAATAGGAGTTAGTACGTGTAGGTCGTCACGCAGCAGGTTGATTGGGATTGACTATTTCGAGACACACTTCAGTGAATTCATGTCCCCCTTTTCTCTTAACTGTTTTCAGTTTTTATACTTCGGGGGTGAAATACATGTTACAATGATTACGGATACTTCTATACATGGTATGGTTAGCTTAAGGAGGGTTACTACTTAGATCATGTGAGTGAGTAGGCGGAAACTAGAGGCCATTAATCCTCATTGTAGGACCGAGGGTCAGTAGCGGTAGATCTATCTGGGTATAGCGTGCCCAACTCCAGGCCCAACAGAACGGACCTCGGGGTGACTTTGTACCCGACGTAAAAATCTGCTAGGTTTGAGTCTTCCTACGGCACTTCACACATATCATTGGCTTTGCAACCCAGTGGTGATCTCTTTTTCCTTATTGCTACATACCAGGGATTTTTCATACATACAAAGGTTTTACATACTCACTTTTACATGAACTCGCTCAACTTTATGTTGATTTTTCAACTTACATGTATTTCAGGAAATTAATGGATCTGGCCAAGTATGCAAGGGTATTAAGCTGCGTAGGAGTAATGATGTCATCCAAGTTTAAGGGTTGTGACTTTTGCCTGGACGAGTCACAAGTCCTAAACTATGTCTATTTCATGTTTTGTGGTTGTGTCTTATGAATAAGGTTTTTATTATGTTGTGTTGTAAACTCGTTGCATGTGTCAACTCTAAAACAATGTTGTCGTATTTTACTTTTAAAACTTGAAGTAATGGATGATCATCATGGTTTTACTTTCATATAGCTTTGTTGTGATTAAGCTATGGTATTAAGAAGTCACACCAAAGAAACCCACGCTTCCGCAAAGCCAGGGTGTGACATTCACCACATGGACGATTATGTTTATTAAATTTATATCAATCGTTTACCACTCTATTCATCCATCGATTCTACCTTAATAATCATCCACCTTGTTTATAGCATCAAATCATGTTTTACAGAGCATATATACACACTTTTCGTTAATCAGAATCACACATAAACAAGATCAACAATTAAGAATTAACATAAACATGACTACTAACCAAGATGATGTCTTCGATGATGGGGGAGGTCTTCTACTGCCGCACGTACAATAGGAATGAGGGTAGGGTTTTATTTTGAGTTTTGTGTTTAACAAGAACATAATACGTACACTTAACTGATAAGGGTTTGGGGCGGTTAACAGTGTGGCCGAAATGGGCTTAAGCCCATGTGTCACACCCCGACCGCGTAAAACAACAAATCGCGGCGGAAACATCGGGGCGTGTTGCAACAGAATTAATGTTTCATAACCATGGATATCAAAAGTATTTCGTTTTATTAAACATTGAGTAATTACATCGTCTGGAAATCTAAATACACTATTTAAACATAGTCTATCATTGTTATTGAGTTACTAAGGCCTTGTCCAGTCCTATGTGAGCATGCATCTTATCAATCGATATCATCCAACAATACCTGAAACATATGTGAAAACGAGGTCAGCAAAGAAATGCTGGCGAGTACATAGGTTTTGTGAAAATAAGATTCATGACTTCTGTTTAAGAAAATGTTTATTCATGAACCTTGTAATTTGCTTTGTCTTTGTAAATCATTTGAAAAATAATAAGTTCGGATGATAAGTATAAATAAGAGAATAATGCATGATTAAATGAATAACCATGTAAAATGAGTTTGTGTAAGATAAGTTGTTTGTAAATCAATGTCTTGTGAAAAGTATGTTACTTGTATAAAATGTTCTATGTCTCAAACTGAAATGATTCAAATAACGCTACAATATGTAATACCATACAAACACTTATATATAGGAAGTACCAGCGGCGTATCCACCATGCTTGTATCATATTACACACACATCGTTACTTAATCACTTAATCAAACCAAACCAAACAATGTAAAATGTCTATGTTTAAATCAATTGTCAAATGTATTGAATAATATGTCAAAGTATTCATGTCAAGATGTAAGTCATGTCAAAATGTCTATGTCAAATATCCATGTCAAATGTCTATGTCAAATATCCATGTCAAATGTCTATGTCAAATATCCATGTCAAATGTCTATGTCAAATATCCATGTATGGCAAGTGAAATGTCTCAACTAAACCATATGCACAAAAACAAAGTATTGAAGTAAAACTTGGTTTAAATCAAAGTTATGTTTTGTGGAAAATACATGATCAAATGTCAATCATGTACAAATGTTTACCCAAATGTTAAAACTTGTTCTTGTTCTTAACAAACCCTTACCAAAGGGTAAGTTAATATTTTAATTGTGAAACTACTTTATGGTCGATTCTCTAATAACATTCAAACCTTCTTGACGCGTTCCTCGCTCCATCTCGCTCTCGTTCTCGTTCTTAACAAACCCTTACCAAAGGATAAGTTAATAATTACAGATTCAGTCGCTACCCACAACTCCCACACATAACAATGGGTGCAGTAAATAACGGGATTTGTCAGATCCTATGGTACCATAACCTAATACTGGTTGGCTTGATCTTTGCTAATGAATGTCATCGGTTATGTAAACTACAACCAACAAGTTTGTTCACTTTTTGAAATTGTTATTAGTTTTTGAAATCATTGTATTCGTTCTTGAAATCATTGTTAGCGTTCTTGAAACTATTGTAATTGTTCTTAAAACTATTGATAAAACATTTAGTACATATGAGTCACCCCAAAACAGTTGAAAAACAGTAAAAGAGGGGAATAATGTACTCGCCTGAGAATGCTTAGAGGTCTTGAACAACAACCAAACAAAGCTTGAGGGAGCACGGAATCAGTCGGCAAATCTAAACTATATAAATAAACCAGACTTAAATCGGGAGATCGGATAGGATGAGGCTTGACAAACCAAATGAGTATTGGAACTCATATGATATGGTTTAACAAGGCCTACATACTACAATGAGACTAACCTAAGTGCTTTCGACCCATCGCGACTCATTAAGGTAACTTATGCTACTTTAACGCGTCGTGCGCGTGAAACGCGTTCGGACCGTCTAACTAGTCCTATGACAAGTGTTATATGCCTAAACATGTTACATAATCAGTTATGTGACAAAAGTTTAGGTTACATATGCTTAATTACCAATTATACATGAAAAGGGTATTCTGGTAATTTACCTAAGGCATATAAACTACCTATCATAAAACTACTTAAACGATGTGACCATAGGGTATAACCACGGAAGGTTATGCCCTATACTAGGGTCACCTAATGTATTTGGTCGGATCCTAACGATCGACCAAACTGGGTCGGGCTCGAAGGTATAGGCGATTTATCAGATCGCCTACCCTACGACCCTAGACAACGTGGTAATCAGTGGGCATAGTCCCAAGGGACTATGACCAACGTGATTACACTCACGTTGCGAAGTTCAAACGAACTTCGCATTGACCATTACTGGTCAACGCTGAAAGTCAAACAAAGTTTGACTTTCTGACTCGAAAAGCAGTAAAATAAGGAAAAGAACGAAAGAATACTTACGAAGGGTCCCCGAATGCTAAACTCGATTCAAAAATCTCAGGTATGAAACAAATGTTTCAACTTAGAGTTTCTCAAATCAAATTTCTAGTGATTTTAGCAATGGGGGGTATGGGGTATTTATAGGAATACCCGAACCGTTAAGATCGTTTCATGGAAAACGTGCCTTAATCCCATCCGTACATGTGTTGCAAAGTTATGGTGCTTAGGTGCTTAAATTCCATCCATACATGTGTTGCAAAGTTGTGGTGCTTAGGTGCTTAAATTCCATCCATACATGTGTTGCAAAGTTGTGGTGCCTAAATTCCATCCTTATCCGCTGACTAAGCAAGTTAGAATGTGTGGTTGTGAATTAAACAACGGCTAATACATCGAATCTGGTCCCGAAAACGAAAAACTGAAGTTTCTGCATGTTTTCTGTCCAGCATAGGCAGTCGCGCTACGCTAGCACCCTCCTGTTTCAGAAATCTTTCAAAAGTGGCAGGAATGGTCCCTGCACGTGTTTAAGGCCTTTTTCGATGCGTTTGAACCCCGTTAACCTCATTTCAAGGCTCTAAAATGAAGTTAAAGTATAGGGAACTCAAAACATGCTCAAAAATGTGCCGGATGATGGTTCGTTTGGTCGTACGAACGCGATGTTCGCTTAATTACGACGGAATGCGCACAAGCGCGAAAAACGATCCAAATGACGAAACGAATGGATTTTTCTTATGGCGAACACTAAAATATAATATAGTCATGCTTACATAAATTTTTGGATGTCCGGATGTATTCAGAACGTAAGTTATGCGCGAAAATGCAAACTTGTGCACTTTTTGACACTTTTAGTCCCTGAATGACCCAAAAGTTTATTTTAGCACACCGAACACCTCAAAGCTTATTTCTAAGCTATGTAAAGGATATTTATGGTATGTTTAACTTATGGTCATGTTCCGGAATGTCTGTTACAGTTCAAATTGGCATACTTTCGCAGTTTGTCAACTTTAGTCCCTGTAAGCGATTTAACTTGATTTTGCCATACCAAAGCCTTCAAAACTTATTTCTAAGTTATGTAAAGGTTATTTAAGGTATGTTAAGCCTATGTCACTATTCCAGAGTGTTTGTTGCATTAAACTAGCTATATTTACGTATCGGTGCGCGTATAACCTTCCAGAAAGCGATTTAGAGTTTGAAATTGAACAAGAATTGATATGTGCAAATGATACACATATTTTTTACAAATCCCAAGTATGAAATATAATATTTCATTGGTTTGGTATTTGTTTGATGGCCGTGGAGGCACAGGTGTTACACCATGCACTTGGGCTGTCGCAACAAATGGCAAAGCTGCCAACATAATGGACAAGGGTGGCGGGTTTGGGCTTCTAATCCAGTTGGGTTTCCTTTGGGGTTCGAGGGTTTGGCCAGGGACAAGTCCCCAATAACATACATAATAAACATACATAATTATGTAACAAACACACAAACTCGTAATATTCTATTGAAACTAGTCACGGCACATGATCACATAATGTACATACAAGTCACATTGAAAATACAAGGAACGTCTAGAATACGAGTTGTCACATTTAGAGTACTAATATTGGAGTCCTTGATTGGATTCATTGTGTGCTTTAATGCGTGTTTACGAGTTGGTACAAGTTAACAATTTATGTGTTATGTGGTAGTTGTGATTTAGATAACGAAACGGGTATAATAAAATAAGAACATGGTGGATACGCCGTTTGTACTTCCTATATATAAGTGTTCTTATTTTATTATTCTTGTAGCGTTATCTGGATCACATTAGGATTTTGTGTATGATTGTTTCAATGTTCAATTATCCAAATCTTTGTAGAATCTTCCATATCTCTATATGTTGGACTCTTAGAAAGATATCTGAAGTATTATCATGACTCATTGATTTGATTTATATAATACTTACAGAAGTTTTGATTTATTTCAAAACAGTTATTATTAATCCTCGATTGGATTTCTAATAACATATTAACGAGTTTTTACGATGATTTAAACAAGATTTCAATGTAAGGCATAAAAATGACTTAGTAATAATCATATTGCCATATACAAACCTATTTTGTCACGAGTTTTCACAATTAAGATTATGTATTGCAAATGCTAAATTTTCGCCATTCTTTGGCTTCAAGATTTATTTTCAATTGACAGTTCTCGTAGCTGTTAAAGTATTGCAATACCAAATGTTTTGCCATTTATTTGGCTAATAAAACCTATGTATTCGCCGACATTTTTATGCTGACTGTTTTTCACATATGTTTCAGGTTTTCGACTGTTCAAGCATGCAACGCATAAGACTGCATTCGGGCCTTAGACTTCTAAAACAAAAGAACAATTACATGTATTCTTTGTTTGTAAAACGATGTTAATGATATTGAAACAATTTAGTACCAGTAGTTATGAGCAATTTGTAACGTAACTCCCCGATATTTCCGCCGCGTATTGTTGTATTACGCGATTGGAGTGCTACACAAGTGGCACCTAGTATCGGATCACTATGTTAATAAATCGACACCTAAATCGGGAGATCAGGTAGAATGAGGTCTCGTAAACCAAATGAGTATTGGAACTCATGTGATATGGTTTAACAAAGCCTACATTCTGATTCGTAACATATCCTAAGTGCTTACGACCCGTTATGACCCGTTAAGGTAGTCTACGCTACTTTAACGCGTCATTCGCGTGAATGCGCGTTCGAGATGCCTAACTAGTCCTATGACAAGTATTATATGCCCTAACATGTTTAAATATGTTGCATAATTAGTTTAAGTGTCAAAATTTAAGTTACATATGCTTAAATTCAAATTATGCATGAAAAAAAGGCATTTTGGTCATTTACCTAAGGCAAATAAACTACCTATCATACAACTAATTAAACTAAGTGACCATAAGGTATAACCTCAGAATGTTATTCCCTATACAACTATGGTCACAAAATATGTTTGGTCGGATCCTAACGATCGACCAAACGGGTCGGGTTCGAAAGTCTAAGGGGTTGTTTAGACCGCTTAACTTACGGCCCTAAACAAGTACTACACTAAAAGTGACGAGTTAAACATGTTAAAACATGTTTAACTGAGTTAGAAAACTGATTTGATATCAAAACAAAGTGTTTTAATACCCGAAAATAGTTTCGTCGCAAAATGCACATAATCGTGCATTTTGACCAAAACTTTAACTCGTCACTTCAACTAATCAACGTGGTAATCAGTAGGTATAGTCACAAGGGACTATAACCATCGTGATTATGCTCATGTTGCAAAGTTCAAACGAACTTTGTCTTGACCAAATTATGGTCAAAGCTGACTTTCTTGCTTGATTTAACTAAACAAGCATGAAAGAACACTTACAAGGGTCCAATGCTTGGAAACGTTGGTAAAATAGAGTTCTAAACTAGTAGATCTAAAGGTCTACAAGTGTTTTTCGAAAGAACCAAGTAAAATATACAAGTCTTGTTTAAAAACCGGATCTTACACAAACTAAAAGCATTTTAGTGAATAAACAAGTGTGTAAACACTTGTGCGACAAGAAAGTGTGACAAAGAAATATTTTCGTAAATATTGACTAGAAGTTGTAAGACTACATATTCTTTAAAAATAAAGTTTTCAAGAAACTGATTTTTATTTTTAAAGATGACAAGATCCGCTAAATATGTTAGGAAGTTACTACACGTTTTTACACAACTTACAAGTTCATGAGTTTGCGATTAATACTTATTTTTGACAAGTTTGATGTTTAAATGATGTACGTTGATGATTGATAAATTGTTGATTGAATTTTGAAAAGAAAATGATACGCTAGTAAGCGTGGCCACCTCCAGTTACAGAAGAAACTCTGGCGAATTTTTTCCAGAAATATAACACTTAGAAATATTATTGTGACAAGTGTTTATAAATATGTTTTTTTTAACTTGTTTTTCCAAATAAACTTCGCCGTGATTTTTATTATAAAATAACCAAGTGTCGGAGGTGGATTTTCGTAAATAAAACTTGTTAAATATATATTTAGAATATATATTTCATAGTAAAACGCTTGTGTGATTTTATGATTATTTTGTGAACTAGATATGTTATTTTTTTTTAAAGGTAAAAATAATATAACTTGAATACACTGAGAAGTGTCGACTCCAAAATGATACCAACACCCTCACAAATAAATATCTAAGTTACACCGGTACTGTTTTTACCACACGAACTTTAAAAATGTAACTTATGTATTTTCGGAAAATACTCTTAAATATGTATTTTGATAAAGTATTATTTTGGAAATGGTATGAAGTAAAATATAATATTTTTGGGAAAAATATATATATTTTGGAGTTAGAATATTTTAGATAAGTGATTAAAATATATTTTCAAGTGAGACTTAAAAATATATTTTGGAATTATAACAACATACATGTATTAAAACCCCCATCCTTGGGAATGAATATACTTGTTAAATAATTAAGAAGTGTGAACACGGAATAGTTACCTAACTATTTCTCCAACAAAACGTTAAACCTTAAGCCAAGGCACGGCCGTCCGTCTAATAGAAGTTAGTACGTGTAGGTCGTCACGCAGCAGGTTGATTGGGATTGACTATTTCGAGACGCACTTCAGTGAGTTCATGTCCCCCTTTTTCTCTTAACTGTTTTCAGTTTTTATACTTCGGGGGTGAAATACATGTTACAATGATTACGGATACTTCTATACATGGTATGGTTAGTTTAAGGAGGGTTACTACTTAGATCATGTGAGTGAGTAGGCGGAAACTAGAGGCCATTAATCCTCATTGTAGGACCGAGGGTCAGTAGCGGTAGATCTATCTGGGTGTAGCGAGCCCAACTCCAGGCCCAACAGAACGGACCTCGGGGTGACTTTGTACCCGACGTAAAAATCTGCTAGGTTTGAGTCTTCCTACGGCACTTCACACATATCATTGGCTTTGCAACCCAATGGTGATCTCTTTTTCCTTATTGCTACATACCAAGGATTTTTCATACATACAAATGTATTACAAAGGTTTTACATACTCACTTTTACATGAACTCGCTCAACTTTATGTTGATTTTTCAACTTACATGTATTTCAGGAAATTAATGGATCTGGCCAAGTATGCAAGGGTATTGAGCTGCGTAGGAGAAATGATGTCATGCAAGTTTAAGGGTTGTGACTTTTGCCTGGACGAGTCACAAGTCCTAAACTGTATCTATTTCATGTTTTGTGGTTGTGTCTTATGAACAAGGTTTTTATTATGTTGTGTTGTAAACTCGTTGCATGAGTATGGGAACTGCCCACAAGGAAACGCCGGAGGAAATGGGAACCGTGGAAACGTTGCGAATCAAACTGGTGGTGGGAATCGCAACCAAAAAACACTCAAGCTGGGAACGGAGGTGGTAATAGGCAAAGACTGGGTTGTTTTAACTGTGGTGACATTGGGCACTTTAAGAAGGAATGCCCAAATTTGAACCAAGCACGGGGAAGAGTCTTTAACATCGGCGCAAGGGAAGCGCGCCAGGATCCGAACGTTGTCACCGGTACGTTCCCTATAAACCAACTTTTTGCATCTGTTCTTTTTTATACTGGTGCCGATTATAGTTTCGTGTCGTTAGAATTTAAGAATATACTTGGATTGACCGCTAATAAGTTAGACGTTCCATACTCGATTGAATTGGCGAATGGGAAACTAGTTGAAACGGGTGAAGTTATAAGAGGATGCGTGATAGAATTGGGAGGACACGAATTTATGCTAGACCTGCTACCTGTCGAGTTGGGAAGCTTTGATGTGGTAGTGGGAATGGATTGGTTGTCCAGCAACAAGGCCGAGATTGTTTGCAACGAGAAGACCATCCGTATCCCAGTGACGGATGAAGAAACAATCGTAGTGCACGGAGAGAAGCATGATACACCTCTAAGAATCATTAGCTGCCTGAAAGCTAGAAAGTGCTTGAAGAAGGGATGTGTTGCATTCTTGGCACACATCGTGGACAAGGAAGCTGCTGAACCGAAGATCGAAGACATTCCAGTCGTCAGGGAATATTCGGAAGTCTTTCCAGAAGACTTGCCAGGATTACCGCCACAGCGACAAGTCGAGTTCCACATTGACTTAGTTCCAGGCGCCGCGCCTGTAGCCAAGGCACCCTACAGACTTGCGCCTTCAGAGATGCAGGAGTTGTCGACACAACTCCAGGAGCTATTGGACAAAGGATTCATCAGACCAAGCTTCTCACCTTGGGGAGCCCCGGTTCTGTTTGTTAAAAGGAAGGACGGTAGTTTCCAGATGTGCATAGACTACCGCGAGCTTAATAAGTTGACTATCAAGAACAGATACCCTTTGCCGAGAATCGATGACTTATTTGATCAGTTGCAAGGCTGAAGCTTTTATTCAAAGATCGATCTTCGATCTGGATACCATCAACTAAGGATACAAGAGGAAAGTATCCCGAAGACGGCCTTTAGGACTCGTTATGGACATTACGAGTTCCTAGTTATGCCGTTTGGACTGACCAACGCGCCTGCAGTTTTCATGGACCTAATGAACCGAGTCTGCAAGCCGTACTTGGACAAGTTTGTGATCGTATTTATTGACGACATTCTGATTTACTCGGAGACAAAGGGCGAGCGTGAACAGCACTTAAGAGCTATTCTAGAGCTACTTAAGAAGGAGAAATTATACGCCAAGTTCTCGAAGTGTAAGTTTTGGCTACGCGAAGTCCAATTTATTAGACATGTGGTTAATGGAAATGGAATCCATGTTGATCCCACAAAGATCGAGGCGATCAAGAGTTGGGAGACTCCAAAGACGCCAACCGAGATTCGACAGTTCTTAGGTTTGGCTGGTTATTATCGAAGATTCATTTAGGATTTTTCTGAAATCGCTCAACCCCTGACTCTCCTCACGCAGAAGGACAAGAAGTTTGATTGGAGTGACAAACAAGAAGAAGCATTTCAGTTATTGAAGAACAAACTTTGTGATGCACCGATTTTATCGCTACCCGAAGGAACGGATGACTTCGTGGTGTATTGTGACGCCTCGTGTCAAAGTTTGGGTTGCGTGCTGATGCAATGCCAGAAGGTTATAGCTTATGCGTCACGCCAGTTGAAGGTACATGAGAAAAATTATACCACGCACGATTTGGAGTTAGGCGCGGTGGTATTTGCGTTGAAAATCTGGCGACACTATTTGTATGGTACGAGATGTACAATTTTCACGGATCACAAGAGCTTACAACACATATTCAACCAGAAAGAGCTTAATATAAGGCAGAGACGCTGGGTAGAGCTGTTGAATGATTATGATTGCGAAATCAAGTATCATCCAGGGAAAGCGAATGTGGTCGCTGATGCCCTGAGTCGAAAAGAAAGGATTAAGCCCATAAGGGTTAGGGCTTTGGAAATGATCGTCCAGACGGATCTCGCTTTGCGCATTCGTGCCGCGCAGAGAGAAGCTTTGAAAGAAAGGAATATTGAAGATGAGTATCTCCGGGGAATGGAGAAGCAGTTGGTACCAAACGAGGAAGGGATTTTATGCATCATGAAACGGATTTGGATTCCTCTGTTTGGTGGTTTAAGGAAGGTTATTTTTTATGAAGCTCACAAATCTCGGTATTCAATTCATCCCGGTGCGGATAAGATGTACCAGGACCTCAAGGATTTCTACTGGTGGCCTAGGATGAAGGGCGATGTTGCTGTTTATGTTAGCAAGTGTTTAACGTGCGCCAAGGTGAAAGCTGAATACCAGAAGCCTTCAGGACTTCTGCAACAACCTGAAATTCCCAAATGGAAATGGGAACAGATTTCAATGGATTTCATAACGAAGTTGCCAAGAACGCCAAGGGGTCATGACACTATTTGGGTAATAGTGGACCGGTTAACGAAATCCGCACACTTCCTGCCAATCAAAGAGAAGGATAACACGAGTAAACTTGCGGAAATATACATGCGAGAGATTGTTGCACGTCATGGAGTGCCTCTCTCGATTATCTCAGATAGAGATGGGAGATTCACATCAAGGATTTGGAAATCCTTCCAAGAAGCTTTTGGCTCGCAGTTGAACCTGAGCACTGCATTTCATCCGCAAACTGATGGCCAAAGTGAACGAACTATACAGACTTTGGAGGATATGCTGAGAGCATGTGTAACGGACTTAGGTGGTAGTTGGGATAATCATTTACCGTTGGTCGAATTTTCTTACAACAACAGCTACCACACAAGCATTGGAGCCGCGCCATTTGAAGCGCTTTACGAACGCAAATGTCGATCACCCTTATGCTGGGCTGATGCAGGTGATAAACAACTCGTTGGTCCTGAAATAGTCCAAGAGACGACAGACAAGATTGCCCAAATTCGAAAGCGCATCGAGGCGGCTCGCGACAGACAGAAGGCCTATGCAGATCCAAAAAGGAAGCCTTTGGAATTTCAAGTTGGAGATATGGTTTTATTAAAAGTTTCACCCTAGAAGGGTGTGGCACGCTTCGGAAAGCGTGGGAAGTTGAATCCGCGTTACATTGGCCCTTTCAGAATCCTACAAAGGATTGGGCTTGTTGCCTACAAGTTGGACCTACCTGCTGAACTCAATGGTGTTCACGATACATTCCATGTATCAAATTTGAGAAAGAGTCCAACACAGGAGACAGCGATCATTCCTGCTGACGAAGTTCACATCGACGACACGTTCCACTTTACCGAAGAACCCGTTGAGGTTACGGACTGGAAAGATAACAAAACGCGCAGGAGCAGTGTCAAACTCGTCAAAGTACGATGGAATGCAAGACATGGGCCTGAATTCACGTGGGAACGTGAGGACCGTATGAAAGAGAAATACCCCCATTTATTTCCTAAGACCCCTGCAACTAGAAGCAGAGCCTAAAATTTCGGGACGAAATTTATTTAACGGGGGGAGAATGTGACAACCCTCACAAAACCAGGTATCCGTACAAATTAATTAATATTTAATTAATGCTTAATTACTATGCTTGCTTACAACTGTGGTTAAACTGCTTCTTGATTTCTGATACATACATACTCATGCATCACATTTTATACTGTCACTCTATTATTTACACACAAACATCAGTGACAACCTTGATGCACAAAAGCACAGTTAGCACACTAAACGGATAACCCAATAAACATGCTGACATTGCCAGCACTAGACAGATATTGTCTCTGAGGCCAGTACGAGCCGGGAATAGATTACTACACTAGTAGGGAGTGTAGGGAGGTGAGGATTATAAAACTGTGTCACTAGGTGATAGTTATAGTGACCGGATGTGCCTAAAACATACTTTAATTACAAAATTTTGCACTTTATGCAAAAATTCAGCATTTAGCATTACTAGTAAAGTGCAAAAATTTGGTAAAATAATGTTAGACACTTTCCAAAGTGTCGGGGATTTATTGTGTCACTAAAAACACTATTAAAGACACTTTAAAGCTTTGTTTGACACTTTAACGGATCAATATCCAACCGAACAACCGGACTTTACCCGGAACATAAAAATATTGTCAATGACATTGTTTACACTTTTCTGAGCTAGTTAGGATCCCCGATTACCCCAACACCCTTTATATTACACAACCCACTAATAACCTATTTAAATTCCTAACTAAACTAACTAGACACTTAACTATATCATCAAAATCTAACCATATACCCCCTAGTCCGATCGGTTGAAGGAGTGGGGACACACTCCACCATTTTTGATTATTTTATTTGATTATGTCTAATATCTTAATGACATATTACATGTTGGATAATCACCAAAGTTGGACCATAAATAAGCATATAGGATAACCATTATCTCACATCAAACACTTAACAAAATTTGCTCTCTCTTTCCCCTCTTGCTACCTTCGGCCGAGACCACCATCCATCATCCACCCATCATCAAGTTTTGATCAAGACATTTTACATACATACCAAGGTGAAAGGTGACATACAAGGAGACCCGGCGCTTTCGGAAACTCAAGAACCTCTCTATATTTCTTTTATCCACCTTGTTTACGCCTTGATTCTTCCCTAGCCTCGAGCTAGTAGAAAGTGCATCTAAACATCCTCTTGTTCTTGTTTAAAGTGGTTAATAAGATATTTAACGGATAAAACTCAAGAACACACAAGATCAAAACTAAAAGTCTTGAAAGAATGATGAACTAGATGGATAAAGAGTAACTAGTGGTGTAAATCTTGTGAATCTTGTCTAGATGTGATTATTTTATGTTGTTTGATGCTAGTAGTGGGATGGATCATCATCTAACCATGCTAGATCATGTTCATGGAACATGAACTAGTAATATGTTAAGTGTAAAAGTTGTAAGATGATGAACCCTTCCACTCATGAACATGAACTTGTGTAAAAGTGATTTTTCTTGTAAAATAGAGTTCTAAACTAGTAGATCTAAAGGTCTACAAGTGGTTTTTCGGAAGAACCAAGTAAAAGATACAAGTCTTGTTTAAAAACCGGATCTTACACAAATTAAAAGCATTTTAGTGAATAAACAAGTGTGTAAACACTTGTGCGACAAGAAAGTGTGACAAAGAAATATTTTCGTAAATATTGACTAGAAGTTGTAAGACTACATATTCTTTAAAAATAAAGTTTTCAAGAAACTGATTTTTATTTTTAAAGATGACAAGATCCGCTAAATATCTTAGGAAGTTACTACATGTTTTTACACAACTTACAAGTTCATGAGTTTGCGATTGATACTTATTTTTGACAAGTTTGATGTTTAAATGATGTACGTTGATGATTGATAAATTGTTGATTGAATTTTGAAAAGCAAATGATACGCTAGTAAGCGTAGCCACCTCCAGTTACAGAAGAAACTCTGGCGAAATTTTTCCAGAAATATAACACTTAGAAATATTTTGTGACAAGTGTTTATAAATATGTTTTTTTTAACTTGTTTTTCCAAATAAACTTCGCCGTGATTTTTATTATAAAATAACCAAGTGTCGGAGGTGGATTTTCGTAAATAAAACTTGTTAAATATATATTTAGAATATATATTTCATAGTAAAACGCTTGTGTGATTTTATGATTATTTTGTGAACTAGATATGTTATTTTTTTAAAGGTAAAAATAATATAACTTGAATACACTGAGAAGTGTCGACTCCAAAATGATACCAACACCCTCACAAATAAATATCTAAGTTACACCGGTACTGTTTTTACCACACGAACTTTAAAAATGTAACTTATGTATTTTCGGAAAATACTCTTAAATATGTATTTTGATAAAGTATTATTTTGGAAATGGTATGAAGTAAAATATAATATTTTTGGGAAAAATATATATATTTTGGAGTTAGAATATTTTAGATAAGTGATTAAAATATATTTTCAAGTGAGACTTAAAAATATATTTTTGGAATTATAACAACATACATGTATTAAAACCCCCATCATTGGGAAGGAATATACTTGTTAAATAATTAAGAAGTGTGAACACGGAATAGTTACCTAACTATTTCTCCAACAAAACGTTAAACCTTAAGCCAAGGCACGGCCGTCCGTCTAATAGAAGTTAGTACGTGTAGGTCGTCACGCAGCAGGTTGAATGGGATTGACTATTTCGAGACGCACTTCAGTGAGTTCATGTCCCCCTTTTTCTCTTAACTGTTTTCAGTTTTTATACTTCGGGGGTGAAATACATGTTACAATGATTACGGATACTTCTATACATGGTATGGTTAGCTTAAGGAGGGTTACTACTTAGATCATGTGAGTGAGTAGGCGGAAACTAGAGGCCATTAATCCTCATTGTAGGACCGAGGGTCAGTAGCGGTAGATCTATCTGGGTGTAGCGAGCCCAACTCCAGGCCCAACAGAACGGACCTCGGGGTGACTTTGTACCCGACGTAAAAATCTGCTAGGTTTGAGTCTTCCTACGGCACTTCACACATATCATTGGCTTTGCAACCCAATGGTGATCTCTTTTTCCTTATTGCTACATACCAGGGATTTTTCATACATACAAATGTATTACAAAGGTTTTACATACTCACTTTTACATGAACTCGCTCAACTTTATGTTGATTTTTCAACTTACATGTATTTAAGGAAATTAATGGATCTGGCCAAGTATGCAAGGGTATTCAGCTGCGTAGGAGAAATGATGTCATCCAAGTTTAAGGGTTGTGACTTTTGCCTGGACGAGTCACAAGTCCTAAACTGTGTCTATTTCATGTTTTGTGGTTGTGTCTTATGAACAAGGTTTTTATTATGTTGTGTTGTAAACTCGTTGCATGTGTCAACTCTAAAACAATGTTGTCGTATTTTACTTTTAAAACTTGAAGTAATGGATGATCATCATGGTTTTACTTTCATATAGCTTTGTTGTGATTAAGCTATGGTATTAAGAAGTCACACCAAATAAACCCACGCTTCCGCAAAGCCAGGGTGTGACAGCTTGGTATCAGAGCTGTCACACCCTGGATCTGGACGTTTAGATCTTTGAAAGTGCCGTAGGAAGACTCAAACCTAGCAGATTTGAGGTTTCCTTGGGGAGACTGGGGAGACTGAGGGTGTGACAGTTCATGTAAAAGTGAGTATGTAAAACCTTTGTAATACATTTGTATGTATGAATCCCTGGTATGTAGCAATAAGGGCACAAGTACATTTTTCAAAGATTTAAAAAATGGAGGTTTCCCATGTTTTCAAAATTCTTGCACACTTGTATGTATGTAAAATAGCTAGATCCAGGGCACAAACATTTTTAACAAAAGGGCACAAGTACACTTTTCAAAGATTTAAAATTCAGTCGGGGAGACTGGGGGAGTTCAGCCGGGGAGACTGAGGGAGTTCAGTCGGGGAGACTGAGGGAGTTCAGTCGGGGAGACTGAGGGAGTTCAGTCGGGGAGACTGAGAGGATAGTCTAGGGAAGACTAGGATGATTACTTGTTTGCTTATTGGTGACTAACATGTTTATTTGATTATATGTTGATTATTTGTGCATATGTGTGTTTGTGTTATAGACATCATGCCTTCTTCATCAGACACTGGAGTTTCCGACACTTTGGACCCTATGGCGATAGTATCAGATGACATAGTTTCATCAGAGCACGTGGTCCACACTTCCGATACTACCAGCACAGACGATGACGACTTCCAGCCCTTTGCGCTGCCTGACGTCGTAGCCGAGCCTGCTGATGGCCATCTCGCTGGAGATTTACCACTCACGGTGATCCTTGCTCCTATACCACTTGCTGTTTATCCAGTCGTTGATATGCCACTTGCTGATGTTTTTGACGACGACGTCGATTTATTTGAGGAGGACCCACTTGAGGATGACCTTGAGGGTGAGGCCCCTATTACTGCTGATGATATCCTACTCATTGCTGACGCTCCTGCAGAGGAGGCTCCTGTTCATTCACCTGTCCCAGACTCATTTGAGTCTGTGGCGTCCGCATCTTTGCACACACAGGGAGTGCAGCACCACTCACACGACACCGACCCTGACATGGCGTCATCAGCTGCACCTGCACATGACTTTGAGTTTGATCACGATGTTGATGATGATCCTGTGTTTCCCCCTGGTTTTGATCCTGACCAGGATATTGAGTTCATTCACTTAGACCAGCCCCTAGAGGATCCTGTAGCCCCTGTCGATCCTTTATTTGTTGATCCAGCTGATTTTGATATGGAGTTTGTTGATCCGAAGCCTGCTGTGGCCCCTGAGCTAGTCGGTGCTCCTGACCCTGCATTAGAGCATGACCCTGTTCATGCCGATGCACCTGCTGTTGCTCCTTTTGTTGATGACATACCTGTTGACGATCATCCCGTTGTTGCTCCACCGTTAGTGGATGATCATATTGCTGACGTTCCTGTTGACGCTCCACTTTTGATAGAGGATCCTGTTGTTGCACCATTTCCTGACCCTATGCCGGTGATGTTCGACCGTGCACCTTTTGCGACCCATATTGATCCACGATACGCTCACACCCGCAACGGGTGGATAGATGATGACGATGATTACCCACCTTTCGTGTTCCCTATTACACCCCCTGTAGCCCCTGTTTCGGGCCCTGTTTCAGCCCCCATTGATGTCCCTTTGCTTCCCACGCATACCACAGATGCTCACCGCACAGATCTCCAGATTACGTTTCTTCAGGATACCTCCACCACGTCCTGGGGAGGGTTCATCACGACAGCCGTTTGGTCATACACTTTTCATGGCAGGAGGCAGCCAGTCCATACCCCAGATTTCTCATCCTACTCTTATTCCCACTGTTGCACCATTTACTGTACCATCCTTCGTTCCATCTAGTGAGCCATTCCTCTGGACTACGCCCCCCATTATGCCACCATCTGATCCGTATCACCCATAACACGTGGGGTATTCTACGGAGGATATTCTCACATCGTTCATGATACAGCAGGAGGCGCTGACCCGTCGCGTACAGGAGCTAGAGAGAGCTCAGCGACCACCGTGTCATTGTCAGACCCCACCTGCAGTATCACACCCTCCACGTCCACTTTCACCTGATTCTGCCGCTCGCTTTTGGACTCCTGAGCAGCAGATAGCATACTTATTGCGCGCTCATCGCGCTATGGAGGAGGACTGGTTACACATGCGACGTCTACTCTTTTCTCGTTTTCCCCCTCCTTCGCCGCCATCAGCATAGGCCCTTTTTGATTCGACGCAGGTAGACTTTTGGTGAGACGACCGCGATTGTGCAGACTACACAGCTTTTGGAGACCGCATTTTGATGATTGTGACTTTTGATGATTTGTATATTTGTTGCTGTTGTCACTGACTAGATAGTTTGGACTAGGGCGATGTGGCCCATAGTCACTGACGATGTATGATACAGTTATGAACTTGTAAACCTTACATTGTGGTCTCGATTTATGATAGCGCAATCGCAGTATTCTCATTATATGCGATGTTGGATTGATTATATACGTTTTATAACATGTGATGCTATATGCTTGGTTAAATTGTAACATGAGATGTTATGTGTTTGAATGATATTACGTACGTATGTTGTTTACTTACTATGACCTGACCAACACGATCATCTTTTAGAAGATGCCACCAAGACGTGAGATGCGCATGCCCACTTTGGAGGCAGAACTCCAAGGAATCATTGCTGCCGCCATAGCGCAGTATGCAGCCTCACAAGGAGGAACCAGCGGGAGTAATTCGAACAATAACGGCAATAACAATCCACCACATGGGTGCACTTACAAGCAGTTCCTAGACTGCAAGCCTGTGAATTTCGACGGCACCGGAGGTGCTGTTGCGTTCGTGAGATGGGCTGAGAAAACGGACTCTGTCTTAAGAATGAGCAAATGTGCTCCAGATCAATAAGTGACTTACATCTCAGGGCTGTTTCTGGATGGAGCCCTTTCGTGGTGGAACTTACAAGTGCAGACTTTAGGAGAAGCTGCTGCTTACGCGTTGACATGGGCTGAGTTAAAAGAGTTAATGCGAAGAAAGTATTGCTCTCGTGCTGAAATACAAAGGTTAGAGACTGAGTTCTGGCATTTAAGGATGGATGGTCCCAAGATAGCAGAATATGTTCAAAGATTTCATGATTTATCTCACGTTGTGCCGTACATGGTCACACCAGAGTTCAAGCGGATCTAGAAATTTATATGGGGATTGGCACCTCAAATAATGAGTATGGTTACCACATCCAAGCCCGCGACGATCACAGAAGCCATCGACCTAAGTGTGGCGCTCACTGAAGAGGCGATTAGGTTGAACAAATTCTCCATCTCTGATCCAAAGAAAAAGGAAACCCATGTTGAACCGTCTGGGGAAAACAAGCGAAAGTTTTCAAACTTCAAGCAAGGAACCAGCCATGTAAGCAAGAAGGGCGAGTCAAGCACTCCGGTCCAAGCTGCAACCGGTGTTGAGAAGAAAGGGAAAGGTTATATGGGTACACAGCCCAAGTGTAACACCTGTCAGCATCATCATTCAGGCCGGTGTGGGCCAAAAATATGTGAAGCTTGTGGGAAAGTTGGCCACTTGAAGGATACTTGCTGGGCTAGTACTGGCCGGGGTGGCCAAGGAGGTTTTGGTAATAGGAACAACAACCGTGGTGGAAATGGAAACCGCCCGCAAGGAAACGCCGGAGGAAATGGGAACCGTGGAAACGTTGCGAATCAAGCTGGTGATGGGAATCGCAACAAAAACAACACTCAAGCTGGGAATGGATGTGGTAATGGGCAAAGACTGGGCTGTTTTAACTGTGGTGACATTGGGCACTTTAAGAAGGAATGCCCAAATTTGAACCAAGCACGGGGAAGAGTCTTTAACATCGGCGCAAGGGAAGCGCGCCAGGATCCGAACGTTGTCACCGGTACGTTCCCTATAAACCAACTTTTGCATCTGTTCTTTTTTATACTGGTGCCGATTATGGTTTCGTGTCGTTAGAATTTAAGAATATACTTGGATTGACCGCTAGTAAGTTAGACGTTCCATACTCGATTGAATTGGCGAATGGGAAACTAGTTGAAACGGGTGAAGTTATAAGAGGATGTGTGATAGAATTGGGAGGACACGAATTTACGCTAGACCTGCTACCTGTCGAGTTGGGAAGCTTTGATGTGGTAGTGGGAATGGATTGGTTGTCCAGCAACAAGGCCGAGATTGTTTGCCACGAGAAGACCATCTGTATCCCTGTGACGGATGAAGAAACAATCGTAGTGCACGGAGAGAAGCATGATACACCTCTAAGAGTCATTAGCTTCCTGAAAGCTAGAAAGTGCTTGAAGAAGGGATGTGTTGCATTCTTGGCACACATCGTGGACAAGGAAGCTGCTGAACCGAAGATCGAAGATATTCCAGTCGTCAGGGAATATCCGGAAGTCTTTCCAGAAGACTTGCCAGGATTACCACCACAGCGAAAAGTCGAGTTACACATTGACTTGGTTCCAGGCGCCGCGCCTGTAGCCAAGGCACCCTACAGACTTGCGCCTTCAGAGATGCAGGAGTTGTCGACACAACTCCAGGAGCTATTGGATAAAGGATTCATCAGACCAAGCTTCTCACCTTGGGGAGCCCCGGTTCTGTTTGTTAAAAAGAAGGATGGTAGTTTCCGAATGTGCATAGACTACCGCGAGCTTAATAAGTTGACTATCAAGAACAGATACCCTTTGCCGAGAATCGATGACTTATTTGATCAGTTGCAAGGCTCAAGCTTTTATTCAAAGATCGATCTTCGATCTGGATACCATCAACTAAGGATACAAGAGGAAAGTATCCCGAAGACGACCTTTAGGACTCGTTATGGACATTACGAGTTCCTAGTTATGCCGTTTGGACTGACCAACGCGCCTGCAGTTTTCATGGACCTAATGAACCGAGTCTGCAAGCCGTACTTGGACAAGTTTGTGATCGTATTTATTGACGACATTCTGATTTACTCGGAGACAAAGGGCGAGCACGAACAGCACTTAAGAGCTATTCTAGAGCTACTTAAGAAGGAGAAATTATACGCCAAGTTCTTGAAGTGTGAGTTTTGGCTACGCGAAGTCCAATTTCTTGGACATGTGTTTAATGGAAATGGAATCCATGTTGATCCCACAAAGATCGAGGTGATCAAGAGTTGGGATACTCCAAAGACGCCAACCGAGATTCGACAGTTATAAGGTTTGGCTGGTTATTATCGAAGATTCATTGAGGATTTTTCTAAAATCGCTCAACCCCTGACTCTCCTCATGCAGAAGGACAAGAAGTTTGATTGGAGTGACAAACAAGAAGAAGCATTTCAGTTATTGAAGAACAAACTTTGTGATGCACCGATTTTATCGCTACCCGAAGGAACGGATGACTTCATGGTGTATTGTGACGCCTCGCATCAAGGTTTGGATTGCGTGCTGATGCAACGCCAGAAGGTTATAGCTTATGCGTCACGCCAGTTGAAGGTACATGAGAAAAATTATACCACGCACGATTTGGAGTTAGGCGCGGTGGTATTTGCGTTGAAAATCTGGCGACACTATTTGTATGGTACGAGATGTACAATTTTCACGGATCACAAGAGCTTACAGCACATATTCAACCAGAAAGAGCTTAATATGAGGCAGAGACGCTGGGTAGAGCTGTTGAATGATTATGATTGCGAAATCAAGTATCATCCAGGGAAAGCGAATGTGGTCGCTGATGCCCTGAGTCGAAAAGAAAGGATTAAGCCCATTAGGGTTAGGGCTTTGGAAATGATCGTCCAGACGGATCTCGCTTTGCGCATTCGTGCCGCGCAGAGAGAAGCTTTGATAGAAAGGAATATTGAAGATGAATATCTCTGGGGAATGGAGAAGCAGTTGGTACCAAACGAGGAAGGGACTTTATGCTTCATGAAACGGATTTGGATTCCTCTGTTTAGTGGTTTAAGGAAGGTTATTTTTGATGAAGCTCACAAATCTCGGTACTCAATTCATCCCGGTTAACGAAATCCGCACACTTCCTGCCAATCAAAGAGAAGGATAACACGAGTAAACTGGCGGAAATATACATGCGAGAGATTGTTGCACGTCATGGAGTGCCTCTCTCGATTATCTCAGATAGAGATGGGAGATTCATATCAAGGATTTGGCAATCCTTCCAAGAAGCTTTTGGCTCGCAGTTGAACCTGAGCACTGCATTTCATCCGCAAACTGATGGCCAAAGTGAACGAACTATACATACTTTGGAGGATATGCTGAGAGCATGTGTAATGGACTTAGGTGGTAGTTGGGATAATCATTTACCGTTGGTCGAATTTTCTTACAACAACAGCTACCACACAAGCATTGGAGCCGCGCCATTTGAAGCGCTTTATGGACGCAAATGTCGATCACCCTTATTGGGCTGATGCAGGTGATAGACAACTCGTTGGTCCTGAAATAGTCCAAGAGACGACAGACAAAATTGCCCAAATTCGAAAGCGCATCGAGGCGGCTCGCGACAGACAGAAGGCCTATGCAGATCCAAAAAGGAAGCCTTTGGAATTTCAAGTTGGAGATATGGTTTTATTAAAAGTTTCACCCTGGAAGGGTGTGGCACGCTTCGGAAAGCGTGGGAAGTTAAATCCGCGTTACATTGGCCCTTTCAGAATCGTACAAAGGATTGGGCTTGTTGCCTACAAGTTGGACCTACCTGCTGAACTCAATGGTGTTCACGATACATTCCATGTATCAAATTTGAGAAAGAGTCCAACACAGCAGACAGCGATCATTCCTGCTGACGAAGTTCACATCGACGACACGCTCCACTTTACCGAAGAACCCGTTGAGGTTACGGACTGGAAAGATAACAAAACGCGCAGGAGCAGTGTCAAACTCGTCAAAGTACGATGGAATGCAAGACATGGGCCTGAATTCACGTGGGAACGTGAGGACCGTATGAAAGAGAAATACCCCTATTTATTTCCTAAGACCCCTGCAAGTAGAAACAGAGCGTAAAATTTCGGGACGAAATTTATTTAACGGGGGGGAGAATGTGACAACCCTCACAAAACCAGGTATCCGTACAAATTAATTAAAATTTAATTAATGCTTAATTACTGTGCTTGCTTACAACTGTGGTTAAACTGCTTCTTGATTTCTGATACATACATACTCATGCATCACATTTTATACTGTCACTCTATTATTTACACACAAACATCAGTGACAACCTTGATGCACAAAAGCACAGTTAGCACACTAAACGGATAACCTAATAAACATGCTGACATTGCCAGCACTAGACAGATATTGTCTCTGAGGCCAGTACGAGCCGGGAATAGATTACTACACTAGTAGGGAGTGTAGGGAGGTGAGGATTATAAAACTGTGTCACTAGGTGATAGTTATAGTGACTGGATGTGCCTAAAACATACTTTAATTACAAAATTCTGCACTTTATGCAAAAATTCAGCATTTAGCATAACTAGTAAAGTGCAAAAATTTGGTAAAATAATGTTAGACACTTTCCAAAGTGTCGGGGATTTATTGTGTCACTAAAAACACTATTAAAGACAATTTAAAGCTTTGTTTGACACTTTAACGGATCAATATCCAACCGAACAACCGGACTTTACCCGGAACATAAAAATATTGTCAATGACATTGTTTACACTTTTCTGAGCTAGTTAGGGTCCCCGATTACCCCAACACCCTTTATATTACACAACCCACTAATAACCTATTTAAATTCCTAACTAAACTAACTAGACACTTAACTATATCATCAAAATCTAACCATATACCCCCCTAGTCCGATCGGTTGAAGGAGTGGGGACACGCTCCACCATTTTTTATTATTTTATTTGATGATGTCTAATATCTTAATGACATATTACATGTTGGATAATCACCAAAGTTGGACCATAAATAAGCATATAGGATAACCATTATCTCACATCAAACACTTAACAAAATTTGCTCTCTCTTTCCCCTCTTGCTACCTTCGGCCGAGACCACCATCCATCATCCACCCATCATCAAGTTTTGATCAAGACATTTTACATACATACCAAGGTGCAAGGTGACATACAAGGAGACCCGGTGCTTTCGGAAACTCAAGAACCTCTCTATATTTCTTTTATCCACCTTGTTTACGCCTTGATTCTTCCCTAGCCTCGAGCTAGTTGTAAGTGCCTCTAAACATCCTCTTGTTCTTGTTTAAAGTGGTTAATAAGAGATTTAACGGTTAAAACTCAAGAACACACAAGATCAAAACTAAAAGTCTTGAAAGAATGATGAACTAGATGGATAAAGATAAACTAATGGTGTAAATCTTGTAAATCTTGACTAGTTGTGTTTATTTTATGTTGTTTGATGCTAGTAGTGGGATGGATCATCATCTAACCATGCTAGATCATGTTCATGGAACATGAACTAGTAATATGTTAAGTGTAAAAGCTATAAGATGATGAACTCTTCCACTCACACAACATGAACTTGTGTAAAAGTAATTTTTCTTATGAAATAAGGTTTTAAACTAGTAGATCTAGAGATCTACAAGTGGTTCTTCCGAAGAACCAAGTAAAAGATACAAGTCTTGTTTAAAAACCGGATCTTACACAAACTAAAAGCATTTTAGTGAATAAACAAGTGTGTAAAAACTTGTGCGACAAGAAAGTTTGACAAAGAAATATTTTCGTAAATATTGACTAGAAGTTGTAAGACTACATATTCTTTAAAAATAAAGTTTTCAAGAAACTGATTTTATTTTTAAAGATGACAAGATCCGCTAAATATGTTAGGAAGTTACTACATGTTTTTACACAACTTCCAAGTTCATGAGTTTGCGATTTATACTTATTTTGACCAGTTTGATGTTTATTATTGTATATTGATGATTGGTGAATTGTTTGATTGAATTTTTAAAAGAAAATGATACGCTAGTAAGCGTGGCCACCTCCAGTTACAGAGGAAGCTCTGGAGAAATTTTTCCGGAAAATAACACTTAGAAATATTATTGTGACAAGTGTTTATAAATATGTTTTTTTTAACTTGTTTTTCCAAATAAACTTCGTCGTGATTTTTATTATAAAATAACCAAGTGTCGGAGGTGGATTTTCGTAAATAAAACTTGTTAAATATATATTTAGAATATATATTTCATAGTAAAACGCTTGTGTGATTTTATGATTATTTTGTGAACTAGATATGTTATTTTTTTTAAAAGTAAAAATAATATAACTTGAATACACTGAGAAGTGTCGACTCCAAAATGATACCAACACCCTCACAAATAAATATCTAAGTTACACCGGTACTGTTTTTACCACGCGAACTTTAAAAATGTAACTTAAGTATTTTCGGAAAATACTCTTAAATATGTATTTTGATAAAGTATTATTTTGGAAATTGTATGAAGTAAAATATAATATTTTTGGGAAAAATATATATATTTTGGAGTTAGAATATTTTAGATAAGTGATTAAAATATATTTTCAAGTGAGACTTAAAAATATATTTTTGGAATTATAACAACACACATGTATTAAAACCCCCATCCTTGGGAAGGAGTATATTATTAAATAAATAAGAAGTGTAAACACGAAATAGTTGTCTAACTATTTCCCAAAAACGTTAAACCTTAAGCCAAGGCACGACCGTCCGTCTAATAGGAGTTAGCACGTGTAGGTAGTCACACAGCATGTTGATTGGGATTGACTATTTCGAGACGCACTTCAGTGAGTTCATGTCCCCCTTTTCTCTTAACTGTTTTCAGTTTTTATACTTCGGGGGTGAAATACATGTTACAATGATTACGGATACTTCTATACATGGTATGGTTAGCTTAAGGAGGGTTACTACTTAGATCATGTGAGTGAGTAGGCGGAAACTAGAGGCCATTAATCCTCATTGTAGGACCGAGGGTCAGTAGCGGTAAATCTATCTGGGTGTAGCGAGCCCAACTCCAGGCCCAACAGAACGGACCTCGGGTGACTTTGTACCCGACGCAAAAAACTGCTAGGTTTGAGTCTTCCTACGGCACTTCACACATATCATTGGCTTTGCAACCCAATGGTGATCTCTTTTTCCTTATTGCTACATACCAGGGATTTTTCATACATACAAATGTATTACAAAGGTTTTACATACTCACTTTTACATGAACTCGCTCAACTTTATGTTGATTTTTCAACTTACATGTATTTCAGGAAATTAATGGATCTGGCCAAGTATGCAAGGGTATTAAGCTGCGTAGGAGTAATGATGTCATCCAAGTTTAAGGGTTATGACTTTTGCCTAGACGAGTCACAAGTCCTAAACTATGTCTATTTCATGTTTTGTGGTTGTGTCTTATGAACAAGGTTTTTATTATGTTGTGTTTTAAACTCGTTGCATGTGTCAACTCTAAAACAATGTTGTCGTATTTTACTTTTAAAACTTGAAGTAATGGATGATCATCATGGTTTTACTTTCATATAGCTTTGTTGTGATTAAGCTATGGTATTAAGAAGTCACACCAAATAAACCCATGCTTCCGCAAGCCAGGGTGTGACATGATCTCCATCGCACTGATTTTCCGATTGTTTTCCTTCAGGACATCCTTGCACCCCATCCAGGGGAAGGTACTTCAGGTCAGCACCTGCGTGACGATCCTTTTGCTTCAGCAGCTTTTTTCCACAGATCCTTCAGGCTGCACCGTTTTCTCCCTTCACTTCTTCACCGCTGGATAAGCCATTCCGATGGTCCCGACCATACACTATGCCGATTTCAGACCCCTATCATCCCTCACATTATGGAGGCTACACACGGGATGAGTTGCTCCTGTCACTTCAGCTACAGTTTGAGGTTTTGGAGACGTAGAGCTTTGGAGCTTGAGCTGACACCACGTCCTCCACCCTGTCTCTGTCAGTATGCTTTTGGTCCTCCACATTCACCACGTTCTCCTTTTGCACTCTCACCTGCTGCTCTTACTCCTTTTCCAGAGTTTGATGCTCGTTTCCTTACGGTCAAGCAGCAGGTCAGTTACTTGCTTCGACGTGTCTATGAGCTTGAGGAAGAGCTTGCGCATGTTCGCAGCTTTCTTTCCTTCCCTCCACCTCCTCCTCCACCATCAGTATAGTTGGTTTTTGGATTTATACAGATTGCATTACTTTTGGTGAGAGCACCACTATTGAGCCGAGATTGTGAAGCCTTTTGGAGACCACCTTTTGATTATGTGATTTTAGTATATTGACAGACTTATTGGACAAGGGTAGTGTAACCCTATGTCCCTCTTGATGTAATACACTTTGTGAACAATGTAACTGTGGTTGGTAATTAATGAAAGCTCAGTCGTCATGTACTCACTAAACACTTTGATGATTTATATGTTGTGCTATGATGGTGTTGTTGCATGATTACTTGCTATGATGAATGCTTATATATAGCGTACATACGACCTTTGGACAACTATTTACTTACTTAACGAATAAGACCTGACCTATCCGATCTCCTTCTTAGAAGATGTCGCCTCGAAGGAACACCGATGCCAACAACCCTCTGCCGACGACAGAGGTGGAATTACAAGAGCGCATCTCACATGCCATCTGTCACACCCTGACTTTTGCGGAAGCGTATGATGTGTGACTTGTTCAATACCATCGCATTCAATCATAATAAACAACTATATGATCAAAACGATGTTCATCCATTCATTAAGTTTAAAGTATTACAACACCAGTTATTTAAGTTTCAAACACAACCTTCATCTAAGTTACAAACCAAAAAAAGTGGATGACACCTAAACTTAGAATTTACTTTCAGAAACAACACCCGCGCCCAAGATCCAACTTGTTACCTGAAATACATGTAATTTTGGAAAACATCAACAAAAGTTGAGCGAGTTCATGCGTATTGTATGAGTTCTGATAAGCTTGTAAACGTTTGAGAGACTCCTTCGAAAACAGGTATGAAAAGCATCTATGAACAGATCAAATTAATGTTTTGCAAGGCATTAAAGTATGTGAAGACATAGGGAGCACTCAGTATGAGTAGGATTATACCCTCATCGATTTCCCTCGACTATGTCGAATTTCCCTTCGACTGTGTCAATTTACCCTAACTGTGTCAATTTTACCCTTGAATGTTGTCGATTTACCTCGACTGGGACACCAAAGCACTCAAATGGTCACATAAGGACCATGAGTGTGGCTCGGCCGTACCCGTTAGATCTAACCTTCGTCCATATTTATTATGAGAGTTAATGGCATTTCAAATTCAATTTATGCTCACATGATCCATAATTCATTTCATAGCCAATTCATACCATTTAAACGTGTGCAACATGTATTCCACCCCCGAGAGTTATAAAACAAAAAACAGTTAAGAGAAAAGGGGGACATGAACTCACAAGTTTGCGTCCAGCTGTCTCGTATATTCAAAAGTCCTCCTACGAGTCGTACAACTACCTACACAAGTGCCGTGTTTTTATTAGACGTTTAGGTCGTGTAACGACTCGTTGTCTTAGTTGTTCATTAGGACTTGTTTTGGAAATCTTGGTGTATTCCGAGTTACATCATTGATGTATATTATAATATTTCAAAGTATATAATTATTTGTTAAAATAATAGATATTTTAACTCAAATTATATTTATGAATTTTGGAATATTAGTTACAATAATACATTTTAACTTGTCAAGTTTATGTATTTGTACTTGTATAACTCCCCAAGGATGGGTATATTTGTATTCGTATTTTTATCCTTCTCTATTTTGCCAAGTATTGATGGCGTATTCCGGTGTGTAATTATACGTACGAGAATACGTATCTTTATTGTGTTTATTAAGTATCTCATACTTAATTTTTGTATTAACCTTTCCGGAATAATATTTCTAATAAAAATACAACAATATATATTTCCAAAATATATATTTTAAGAAATATTACATAGAAAAATTATTTAGAATTTTTCCTTGGTAAAAATATTTATACTTTTCATATAAGTCTCAAGAATAATATATTTTCAAGTCTAACTTAGAAAATATATATAAATCTATTTTTCACCCAAAAATAACATGTCCAAAGTTTATTTAAGAAAATATATATTTTCTCCCAAAAATAATATATCTTCTAATGATTCCAAGAAAATATATATTTTTACTTACCCAAAAATAATATATTTTCTCCTTGTCGAAAATATGATATATTTTGTAATCATTGTAAAAATCATATTTTTGTTTTCTTGGTGTCCAAAATACTAATTACCAAAATAGACTTATGAATTTATTTCTGAAATATTTTTGTGAGTTATATTCCTTGTTCGGTTTCTTCCAATATTTTGGATATCTTTTGTACATTCATTCTCTTGGAATTTTGGTAATATTTTGGAATTTAATATCTTGGTATTTTGGTGAGTTATATTATTTCAAGTCCTAAAATAATATAACTAATACACATAGTATACAAATAATCACACACATGGTGACATCTATGTGACAACCCGAACTTTCAAGGTCTTTCCTTGACACGTTACTTGTTTCACACCAGTGTCTTCATAATTGTGTTTGCATTGTAAAAATTGTGCACGTTTGATATGTGATTGATATACTATGTTACTGTTTTATTTGGTACTGTGTTATTGTGTTATTGTGTTAATGCATTGTTATGTTATAATGATTGGTGTATTGCTCATTGACTGATACAAGAAACTGTAAGTATTACTCATTGTGTAATGGCATAGCAAACATCACACATGGTGACTTTCGTCACCCACACACACACGACGAAACATGGTGACTTTCGTCACTCATGGTGTTTCGTCGCCACAACAGGCCTTGGCATAGAGTGGTTTCGGCCCAACTTCTTTATATTAAAACCCCTTGTAATCAGTTGCACGTAGAACACATAAAACCCTAATATCCTTTCTTTCCCCTTTGTGGTCGACGACTGCCAATCTCACATTCGAAGCACTCATATTTCTCAATCTCAATCTCGATCTAGGCACTCTATCGGTTAGTATGTATCACCCTTGTTAATTTGTATTCTTTGTTGCTCTTAATCATAAGATGAGTTTGCTTTTTGGTGATTCTCTGATGTTGTTATGAATGAGATTATAGAAGTAATTTAGGGTTCATTACAAACTAAATTATAATCTGATTTATCATGGAATATTATTACATAAAAATCAGTATGATTCGATGTAAAGGACTTGATGATTAACTGATGATTCTTGTATGTATTTAGGGCCAACGATTTGTATATATTAGACAAGTTGCATGACTGCTTGATGATGTATATGCAAGACTGGTTTTAGTCTAATCGGAATAGGATGTTGTAGACTATAGATCGATGGAATTAATTGTTAATATTGATGAATTTGATTTCATATAATGGTTATCAAACGTGTTAGATTGATCAGTTGGAGTCGAACCAAAAATCTGTAACTGTTGACTGGTGTGACGAAACATATGGGTATTTCGCCATGCATTAACTCGAAGAAACATGGGAGTTTCGTCGGAGCTTGTAACGACGAAACATGGGAGTTTCGTCGAGGGGATGTTTTGGGATGACGAAACATGGGAGTCTGGATTCATGAGCGTTGAGATTTATGTATATTATCTGAGTTTATAACATACTGTCTGGGCTTAACATGTTAATCTTATGGGCCACATAATTGGATGATATATGACAATGGGCTGATGGGTATTATTGTACATAAACTTGTAATGTGACCTGGTATGTGACCCGAACATATGATAGGGAATATATGATGGTGATAAACTGGTATGTTGCATGAATTACTGAGGTGACTTGCATAACGATAGGTGAAGTCTGTGTACACTGCAAGTATAGTATGTGTAACGAATACGTGAACTATGTGACTTGAGTCTATGTGAAACTGATTGGCTTTGATAACCATGCTAGGATTTGATTGATCAACTTGAATACGTAGATAAACATACCGAGCAAACCGAGGTGAGTTCACACTTTCTATAAGGCATGGGATTCCCGGTGGTTTGGGAATTGGTTAAGAAACTAAAACGGAACCGGCATATTCTCCTTGGGTAGAATATGTACCTCCATCCTCCATGGGAAGGATGACAACATTAAACCTGCGTATTCTCCTTGGGTAGATTGCGTACCTCCATTCCTCCGTAGGAAGGATGACAACATATAACTTACTAGACAAAACTCTATCATGAAGTCCCTCATTTTTATATCGACTTAATTGCCGGGCCAATGGCGAGCGGGTCATTAGTTAAATAGCGCTATTAGGTTTGACAAGCCTCACACCGTGCCGCAGAGGACGGGAGTGGACTAATGGATCTGGGCACTGAGTCAATGATGATAGATATTGTCGCAGGGCACATAAACATGACTCCAGTCAGTTGTCGATATGGTAACAGGTCTAGTGGTAACATGGGGTAGCCCCCACTGGTTATGGTTTGGGAAACAAGGAATTGGTTAACTCATGGTTTACGGATGAACTTATGGTTTTTGGAACAACTTTAAAATGAACATCAACTGTGAACTCGCTCAACTTTGTTGTTGACTTGTTGTTACATGCCTTGCAGGCCTTTAGGTGCATATTGTTGGAACTTGCTGTCTGGGAGGCTGGAGTGGTCATGGGTCGAAATACATGGAATCTCAATACAAACTTACTGGTTTATGTACACATGGTTTATGAAACACTTAACAAATGAGTTATGCTTCCGCTGTATTCAATGAATGATATGTAATGTTTGTAACACTTTAAGTTAATGAATGAAAGTTTTCTTTAATTATATTTATGAGTTCAACGTGATTGGTGGCTTGGATCCTGGTACGTCACACGCCTTGCGGGGGTTTTCGTATGTGGTATTTTGGGGGTGTGACAGTTTGGTATCAGAGCCACTGGTTATAGTGAACTTGGTTTTAAAACGTTTTTATAAAACCAGACTATAACCGAACAAGTTCTGAATACGACCATGACACTCGGCTCCAGATTGCAAGGTTCGTATCTCGTATACTCATTGCACTTCATAACTAGTGAACACTTACATATGATATTGCATGTGATTGCACGTTTAGCACAACGATATGAATTCATGTGTTACTTGCATGTGTTATATGACTGATAGGGTGGTATTTCCCTAAACATTCATGACTTACGTTTCGTGATGCTCTTTGTTTGCTACTCGAGTTTGAGGAACCATTTGACATGAGTTAGGAGGAGCTGAGATGAGTATGCAAATCACAATGTTATTGTGGGTGCACACATAATAATAATGTAGGGTGCATGCGAGTCCCAGTGAGGCTTAACAAGTGAAAAAGGGGTTCCGTTCCGTTATTTGATCGATGTGAAACATGACAGTCTATAGGAGTTATAGCAGTGATTGTCTCCTACTCGAACATGATCTTTTCACTCCTTTCTGAATCCTTACGAATCCCGATGCTATCGAGTATTACCTGAACACACATCTGAACGCCTAGCGAACCGTGTAGATTGCTAGGTGCTTGCACGAATGTCCTTAAGTTGGTCTATACCTTTCTCGCTTCCCTTCATTTGCTGGAACTTAACGTATTGACACTTAGATCCCGAAGTGCGACCACTTCTGTAACACTCCAGCAGCATACCGTGTATCACTCCATCAACTTGCAAGATCGATGGACAAGAGGATGAGCGTAGTGCCTTACCAACCTCAGTATTGGGACGACCCTGATTGCCGATAACGAACACCAGCGAACTGACCTCAATCAAATCCTTAACCCTAGTCAGCGACCTATGCGAGTCAACTTTTACGAATCAATCGGGGCATAGCGATGACAACAGATTATAGTGTGGAATGTGTGACTACCAGCACAGTGGGTAGCGCGTTGGGACGTGGCATAACACGTGAAAAGATGAACTTGGTTGGTGAAAGATCGTAGGGATCCGTTTCAAGCAACGGCATTGAAGGCAACAGTCACAGCGACACCAAGGTACCCGTAATCATAGCCTACCATATGGAAACAAGGGTGACTCCGACAAGGATTGACTGGCATGAAGTCAAAATGTCAACGACCAAGGGAACGATGACAGAATCGGAAATTCGCGTGACCGTAACAACACTGGATGTGGTACCCGTGAAGGGCATTTAGGATTGGTGAGGGCGACGCCATGATTATAACAACATGGTGGCCTACACGTTCTTAGTAGCAAATCGCTTCGTCACTGTTTTGCTTAACCCTGATGCTTCTTGAAACTGAACCTGCTGTGGAATCGGCTGATGGCAAGTCAACTGAAACCTCATATGATTGTTGGGATGCAAACTTGACCTTGTGGGACAAGTGTTCGACGTCGACCTTCCTTCTACTACCCTTGACAGTTTTGATGCAGTGGTTAGGGTGGATTGGTTATTCAGATATCGCAGATATACCCTGTAAGAAGGTAGTTCTGCGTATTCTTCTCCCTAGCGGAGGACCGTTGTCTGTACTAAAGCATCAGAGGGGTGCAAGGGTTAGCGCCATTCCAGCTATGAGGGCCTAGAAGTGTCTACGGAGGGATGACCCCGTTATGTTAGCAACCGTTTCTGATGATAAGGCTAAGGAAAATAGGATCGGGGATCCACCAATTGTTGTGACTTATCTCAGTGTGCTATTCGAAGAACTTTCAGCTTTACTACCACAACTGTTAGCTGGAATCTCAGTTGATCTCACGCCAGAGGCAGCTCCGATGTGACAACCGGCACAAAACTGGTAATTTCCGTACTATTTTAATATCATTATTGTCTGTAATTATATGCTTAAATGTCAACATTATCTGATTTCTTACCATACATATGAATTCATGCATGTTTTATACTTCAAACATTGCTTTATGCATTACTGTAAACACTACGTCAGAAAAACTAGTAAACTCACCGGTAAGACACGCTGTGTCAACATTCTGCAGAAAACAGTCAGATAATAGAATTAGGGCCTAGGAGTAGGTCCAACACCCATAATGCATTAAAACCCAAGTATGGACACAAGGGTTAACTTACAAACTCCCCGAAAGCTAAACTGTGCACTAAAAAGCACCCGAAACAAACTTTAAATGCAGGATTTTACACAAATCAGCCATAATTCAGCATTTTAACATTGAAATATCACGCATAATTCATGTTTTATTATCCAGAATACCTTCCTAAGTGTCGGGAATCAAAAGTGTTACAAAAGGGTACATAAAGAACACTAAACGGTATAACTTAGCACTTTAACAAACCGGTATCTAACCGAACAATCGGACATTACCCGGAGCACCAAAATATTGCTAGAAGCATTGTTTTATTATTTCTTGGCTAGTTATGGTCCCCGAACACCCTAACACACTACATAATACATCCTACACTTAAAACACTAGATTTTTACATTTAACCTCCAACTCATTACACAAGTTACCATTTAAAATTACATTTACCCCCCCCCCCCCTTGGGATTTACGGTCACAAGAGTGACCCCACCCTCAAGATTGCATGATCTACTTAAATCTTCATAAGAGTTTTCTTAGATTACATAAGATCATGTATGTACTTTCAAGAACACTAGACCCATTGGACAATACTCAAATTAGAGATTATAAGTAAGCATCACCATCAACACTTCACCTTCACTTCCTCCTCTCCTCCCTCTCATCTCGGCCGACCCCAACATCCTCACCATCACCATTTTTCATCCATCATCTAGCCATTCCAAGATCATTTTGAGGTGTAAGAAGGTGATTCACGAAGCTTGGAACTCTTGGATCTTGAAGGACCACTCACACAAGCTTTTATCCACTCCATCTTCACACTTGTTTCTTCCCTAGCTTAGAGCTAGTAGTAAGATCCTTGTAACCCTTTGATACTTCTATTTTTAATGGTTAAAAGATGTATTATGTTATAAATCACAAGATCACTAAAAGACATAATCTTGAATCATAAACATAAACTTGTTATATGATGAAATATGGATGAAATGATGTTGTTTAGTATATGTGTGATGATTGATTGTTGTTTTTCTTGAGAATATGATGTTGATCATCATATGGAGCTTGTTAGATTGTGATTAAACACATGATCTAGCAAGTTAGAGGATGATTATGTGATGAAATAGGATAATCATCTTCTTGTATAGACATGAACTTGATGAATGAAATGATTTCTTGTAAAATAATAATCAAAGTAATCTAGTACTCTTATGAATCCAAGATTTGTGAATGATTTTCCAATAAAACCAAGTTCAAAATATGATTTCTAATAGATCATGGTTTTTACTTAAACCTACACTATTTTTAGTGGAAAAACAAGTGTAGAGATACTAGAGAAACAAGAAGATGTTATGAATAAACATTTTTGTAAAATGTGATTACAAGTTGCAACACACCTAGTTTCTTTAAGAATGAGATTTTTAAAGGGATAAACACACTTTAAAGGGGTAACTAAACCCACTAAACACTTTACCAAGTTACTACAAGTTTTTGTGAAAAGATCAAGTTCATGTTGTTACGTAAAGTGTATAGTTTTTGCACTTGGTAAGTATAATATTGTTTAGGGTTGATTGTTGATTATTGTGTGTTGATTTTGAAAAGAAAATGATATGCTAAATAGTATGGACACCTCCATTTTCAGAGGAAACTATGGCAAATTTTTCTAAAAATACAAACACTTAGAAAATATTTTCTAAACAAGTATTTACAAGTATGTTTTAAACTATGTCTTTCAATATAAACTTTGCCATAAATTTTGTTACAAAATTACAAACATTGGAGGTTGATTTTTGATAAATAAAAGTGACTAAGTATATATATTTAGTTGTCACAATATGTGTGTTACTTGTATATTATGTGTGGTAGTTATATTATTTTGGAAGCTCGAAAATAATATAACACACTAATACACCGAAAGTGGAATACAAAATATAACATAAGTTGGGCAAATAGAAAATGCATCTTGTTGATGGAGAAAATATATATTTTTATACAAGTTAAAAATATACTATTTTGGGTGAAGACTGGAAGAAATATATTTTCTAAAGCTAATCTTGAAAATATATTATTTTTGAGATTTATATGAAGATATACTTATTTATTCCGGAATACACCACAAGTTGTTGGCAAATTACACAAGTATGAATATACACAAACACAAGCATTCCTATGCTTGGAATTTTGTACTTCAGAATTATACAATACATCGAGGATGTAACTCAAATATACCAAGGATTCCAAAATCAGTCTTAATAAACCACAAAGACAAATAGTCGTTACACGACCTAAGCGTCTAATAAGACATAGTACGCGTGTAGGTAGTGATACGACGCTCTAAGCTAAACTGGTGAAGTTACGACGCAGGAAACGCAAAATTGTGAGTTCATGCCCCCACTTTTAAACTTTTACTTGTTTTCTAAACTTGGGGAAAATACATGTACAATGGTATGTAGCACACAAAACTAAGGAATAACACATAGATCACGTGACGAATAAGGTACCATAAGCACCATTAGTCAACGTATACATTTAGACCATGGAACAGAAGGGTTAGATCTAATGGGTTTCAGGCAACCCCACTCTTGGCCTACTTCTACCAATGAGTGCTTTTGTGTCTCAGTCGATCTCAACAAAAATGCCTAGGTTTGGTGGCTTCCTATGTCGTGACATATGTTAATGTCCTCGCGAAACATTAGCGATCTCGTATTCCTTACATTTACATTCACAGTGTAGATACGTTTTACAAATTGCATACCATGTTTTCATTCAAGTATATAAACATTCTATTCAAAACTGCATGAATTCACACCAACTTTATGTTGACGTTTTTCCAAAAACTTACATGTATTTCAGGTAACTAAGGTGGATGTACGCGCAGTCTCACTCCTGCTCTTGGATGTTGTTTGTGTTTTTAAATTACTATGTGTCAAGACTCCTATGCCATTTTGCTAGGTTTGGTTGTTATGTCCCATTCTACGTGGAGATATAAGAACCAAAACCTTGATGTCTATCTTTTAATTAAACTGTAATCTTTTAAACAATATGCTGTCTTGTGATGTAAACTCAAAACTTAACTTATGTTTTTAGTCATGTAATATTAATGGCATTTGGAGTTATTTTATGAGCATGTAGTATGTTTACCATTCGTATGAAATGAAACCTTTCAAGATCACACCTCGTGCTTCCGCCTTAGAAAGGGGTGTGACAGATTGGTATCAGAGCTGCGATTGTAGTGAACCAGGATTCCTTCATGAGTCTAGTCTACAATCTTTAGGATCCTCTCACGAAAACAATTTTCAAAAGTTTTCATTGCATAAAACTTTCCGCGACATCCACTACCTGAACTTGTTTTTCAAGGAGTCAAGTAAGGACACTATGAGACTTAGGGTGCACAGGGGTAGCACTTAACTTCAGCTAGGAACTACTTGCTTATTTGCGTGTAACTATGTATATATATAAGCATATGGCATAACACTTCCCTACAAGCTATCATGCCTCACTCCATAAGTGAGGATATATATGACGCAAATGACCCGACGGATATGACTTCTGATGGTGATGAAGATCCCAGTTGCGTTTTGGAGGACGCCAATGTGAAGAAAGATATTTGACTTATGTGTCGGTGGATTGTTTGATGTTGCTTATGTGTATACATGTTTATAAATGTATATACTACTATCTTGTATCAAACACATGTCTAACCCTGTTGTGTTGTGTTCTGGCAGAACATGGCACCCAGGAGAGTTATGAACAACCAGGATGTTGATCAACCCCATCCTCCTCTTCTACCGAGGACTGCTGAAGAACTGAACTCCCTACTGGAAGAAAGGATCACCACAGCTATTGCCCAATACGAGGCAAACCGCACCGAACAAAGTGGAGGACCAAGCAATGCAAGACGTAACGGACAGGGAGACTCATCTGGAGGAAACACAACTCAAGGTAACCTTAAGCTGATTTGCTCAAATGAAATTTGTGAACGGCCCTTGTTTCATTATTTCATTAATTACTCACGTATGAATTGGTTGGATCAATTTCAGGCTGCACTTTCAAGCAGTTTCTCGACTGCAAGCCATTAAACTACGACGGCACTGGAGGTGCAGTGGCTTTTGTGCACTGGACGGAAAAGACTGATTCCACTATCCGCATGAGAAAGTGTACTGCAGACCAGCAAGTCACTTTTGTTACTGGGTTGTTTATTGATGAAGCTTTGACTTGGTGGAATTTCCAAGTCCAAACTCTGGGTGATGATGCCGCGTATGGCATGACTTGGGAAGAGCTGAAGGAAAGAATGAGGGAAAAATATTGTTCTCGTGCTGAACTAGACTGAGTTCTGGCACTTGACCATGGAGGGTGCGGACATTACTTGTTATACTCGAAGGTTCCATGATCTATCAAGAGTAATCCCCTATATGGTGACTCCTGAATTTAAGCGCGTCGAGCGCTACATCTGGGTATTGGCTCCAGAGTTTCGCAGCATGGTAACATCGGCTAAACCCACAACAATCACACAGGCTGTAACTCTGGCTGTCAGCCTTACTGAAGATGCTGTCCGTATGAAGAAGTTGTCACTGAACCCCACTGAGAAAACCGAGACGCATGCTGAGTCGTCCGGTGACATGAAAATAAAACATTCAAATCTGAACCAAGTGACCCGTAACAACAACAAGGGTTCGGACAACAAGAAGCATGATACCAACCCGCCTAAGGAGGCGAAAACCTTCGCAGCTGCAAATGATACTGGAGCTAAGAAATATCAGGGCACTCTGCCCAAGTGTAACCACTGTGACTTTCACCATGTGGGAAACTGTCGCATTGGGAGATGCGAGAACTGCGGGAAGTCAGGCCACCGTGCCGAGGATTGTTGGGGAAAAGGTATTGGAGGCCGCAATGGAAATGGTAATAGGAGCGGGAATGGGAACCGAAACGGTGCTGGAAATGGGAATGGTAATGGTAACCGGAATGGTAATGGAGCAGGGCAGAACCAAGGATGTTTTGGTTGTGGAAGCAAGGATCATTTCAAGAAAGATTGCCCGAGAGAAAACAACGCTCAAGCTCGAGCATTTGTGATTGGAGCAAGGAACGCACGCGAGGACCCTAACGTGGTCACCGGTACGTTTCTCGTTAACAATCACTTTGCATCCATACTATTTGATACTGGTGCCGATTTTAGTTTCGTATCTGTGGAATTTAAACGTATGCTTGGAATAAAATCTAGTAAATTAGATATTCCTTATTCCATAGAACTAGCCGATGGTAAACTTGTTGAATCAGGCGAAGTTGTTAGAGGTTGTACGTTAGAACTTGGTGAGCAGAGATTTAGTATTGACCTCTTACCTGTCCAACTGGGTAGCTTTGATGTGGTGGTTGGAATGGACTGGCTGTCCAAGAATAAAGCCGAAGTTGTTTGTCACGAGAAAATCATTCGCATCCCTCTTGAGAATAATGAAACTCTCATTGTACATGGAGAGAAACGAGACACGCCTCTACGAATCATCAATTGTACGAAGGCACAAAAATGCTTGCGAAAAGGATGTGTTGCATTCTTGGCACACGTAGTAGATAAGAAGGCTGAGGAGCCAAAACTCAAAGACATTCCAGTGGTAAAGGAATTCCCTGATGTTTTTCCCGAAGATCTGCCAGGACTACCTCCGCAAAGACAAGTCGAATTCCATATTGACTTGGTTCCAGGAGCTGCTCCTGTAGCCAAGGCACCCTATCGACTTGCGCCATCCAAAATGCAAGAATTATTTACACAACTCCAGGAGTTGTTGGATAAAGGATTCATAAGGCCAAGCTTCTCGCCTTGGGGAGCTTCGGTCTTGTTCGTAAAGAAAAAGGATGGAACACTGCGGATGTGTATCGATTACAGAGAACTGAACAAGCTCACTGTTAAGAATTGGTATCCACTACCGAGGATTGACGATTTATTCGATCAGTTCAAGGATCGAGCTACTACTCGAAGATTGACCTTCGGTCTGGATATCATCAGTTAAGGATCCAAGAGGGGAGCGTACCAAAGACTGCATTCAGAACACGCTATGGGCATTACGAGTTCCTTGTGATGCCATTCGGACTGACGAACGCACCAGCGGTATTCATGGATCTGATGAACCGCATTTGCAAACCATATCTCGATAAATTCGTGATTGTATTTATCGACGATATCCTGATTTACTCACGAACAAGAGAAGAGCATGAGCAACACCTCAGGACCATCTTGGAACTACTGAAGAAAGAGAAACTTTATGCAAAGTTCTCAAAGTGCGAATTTTGGATTCACGAAGTACAGTTTCTTGGCCATGTTGTGAACGAGAAGGGCATTCATGTAGACCCATCCAAGATTGAAGCAATAAAGAATTGGGAAGCCCCCAAAACCCCAACTGAAGTTCGACAATTTTTGGGCTTAGCGGGCTATTACCGGCGATTTATCGAGAATTTCTCCAAGATAGATAAATCGCTGACTACCCTTACGCAGAAAGACAAGAAGTACAACTGGGGTGATAAGCAGGAAGAAGCTTTCCAGCTTCTCAAAAACAACCTAGTACTCTTATGAATCCAAGATTTGTGAATGATTTTCCAATAAAACCAAGTTCAAAATATGATTTCTAATAGATCATGGTTTTTACTTAAACCTACACTATTTTTAGTGGAAAAACAAGTGTAGAGATACTAGAGAAACAAGAAGATGTTATGAATAAACATTTTTGTAAAATGTGATTACAAGTTGTAAACACTTAGTTTCTTTAAGAATGAGATTTTTAAAGTGATAAACACACTTTAAAGGGGTAACTAAACCCACTAAACACTTTACCAAGTTACTACAAGTTTTTGTGAAAAGATCAAGTTCATGTTGTTACGTAAAGTGTATAGTTTTTGCACTTGGTAAGTATAATATTGTTTAGGGTTGATTGTTGATTATTGTGTGTTGATTTTGAAAAGAAAATGATATGCTAAATAGCATGGACACCTCCATTTTCAAAGGAAACTATGGCAAAATTTTCTAAAAATACAAACACTTAGAAAATATTTTCTAAACAAGTATTTACAAGTATGTTTTAAACTATGTCTTTCAATATAAACTTTGCCATAAATTTTGTTACAAAATTACAAACATTGGAGGTTGATTTTTGATAAATAAAAGTGACTAAGTATATATATTTAGTTGTCACAATATGTGTGTTACTTGTATATTATGTGTGGTAGTTATATTATTTTGGAAGCTCGAAAATAATATAACACACTAATACACCAAAAGTGGAATACAAAATATAACATAAATTGGGCAAATAGAAAATGCATCTTGTTGATGGAGAAAATATATATTTTTATACAAGTTAAAAATATACTATTTTGGGTGAAGACTGGAAGAAATATATTTTCTAAAGCTAATCTTGAAAATATATTATTTTTGAGATTTATATGAAGATATACTTATTTATACCGGAATACACCACAAGTTGTTGGCAAATTACACAAGTATGAATATACACAAACACATGCATTCCTATGCTTGGAATTATGTACTTCGGAATTATACAATACATCGAGGATGTAACTCAAATATACCAAGGATTCCAAAATCAGTCTTAATAAACCACAAAGACAAATAGTCGTTACACGACCTAAGCGTCTAATAAGACATAGTACGTGTGTAGGTAGTGATACGACGCTCTAAGCAAAACCGGTGAAGTTACGACGCAGGAAATGCAAAATTGTGAGTTCATGTCCCCACTTTTAAACTTTTACTTGTTTTCTAAACTTGGGGAAAATACATGTACAATGGTATGTAGCACACAAAACTAAGGAATAACACATAGATCACGTGACGAATAGGGTACCATAAGCACCGTTAGTCAACGTATACATTTAGACCGCGGAACAGAAGGGTTAGCTCTAATGGGTTTCAGGCAACCCCACTTTTGGCCTACTTCTACCAATGAGTGCTTTTGTGTCTCAGTCGATCTCGACAAAAATGCCTTGGTTTGGTGGCTTCCTATGTCGTGACATATGTTAATGTCCTCGCGAAACATTAGCGATCTCGTATTCCTTACATTTACATTCACAGTGCAGATACGTTTTACAAATTGCATACCATGTTTTCATTCAAGTATATAAACATTCTATTCAAAACTGCATGAATTCACACCAACATTATGTTGACGTTTTTCCAAAAACTTACATGTATTTCAGGTAACTAAGGTGGATGTACGCGCAGTCTCACTCCTGCTCTTGGATGTTGTTTGTGTTTTTAAGTTACTATGTGTCAAGACTCCTATGCCGTTTTGCTAGGTTTGGTTGTTATGTCCCATTCTACGTGGAGATATAAGAACCAAAACCTTGATGTCTATCTTTTAATTAAACTTGTAATCTTTTAAACAATATGTTGTCTTGTGATGTAAACTCAAAACTTAACTTATGTTTTTAGTTATGTAATATTAATGGCATTTGGAGTTATTTTATGAGCATGTAGTATGTTTACCATTCGTATGCAATGAAACCTTTCAAGATCACACCTCGTGCTTCCGCCTTAGAAAGGGGTGTGACATCCGAATACTCATACTCTTACCGTCTTGCACCAGGAGGGTTGCAAGAACTGTATAAGCTACTACGAGAACTGTTGGACATGAGTTTTGTCGGACCTAGTTTTCGCTTTGGGAAGCCCCAGTAACATCCGTGAAGATAATCCTTTTTGTGCGTGTACTGACTATCGAGAACTAATCAAGGCGGCGGTTGAGAACCGTTTGCCTCGACCATGTATTGACAACCTGTCGACTAGTTGCAAGGGACGAGCTTTCATTCGAGGATGATTTATGAGCGAACTATTATCAGATGTAAGTCCAAGGGGAGAATGTTCTTAAAGCGGCCTATCAAGACGCATTTCGGCCATACGACTTTGTATTCCATGACCTTTGGGGTAATCATCACACCAGCAGATTTAGGGATCATGTGAACTGGCCATGCTATTGGGTGACATTTAGAATCTTTTCCAGGAGAAAAGAACATCATGGATAGCTTTGTATCTTATTTGAGAGCTCCTGAGGGAGGGGCTACCCCGCGCGAAGTCTTGGTAAATGTAACTTCTGGATTCGAGAGGTACTTTTTGGGTCATATAATCAACAAAGTGGGAATGTACGTGGATCTCGCTAAGACCCGTTTTGGTTGGAAACTGATCGACAGCAAAGAGTCCTTCGAGGGTACAACAATTTCTTGGTCCCGCTTGATATTATCACAGATTAAACACAGGATTTTCGAAGGTCGCGTAGCTTAAATCTCTTTAGCACAGGAGGACGTCTTTTCAACTTTCGAATCCCAACTCTGCAAGGCACTGAGCATCATCTTTACCCGAGGGCGTGGGTGATTCAGTGGTATATCTTTATGGTTCGAATCAGAGTCCGCGTTACACGTCGATGCAACATGAGAGAGTGATGACTTACGTAATGGAGTTACAAGGAGGAACTGCACAACACACAACCGGCGGTGGAAACCGCGGTCTTTGGATTTACTTGGAGGCATTACTTGGACGGCACCGAATGCCGTAAAACAACAAATCGTGGCGGAAACGTCGGGGAGTGTTGTAACAAAATTATCGTTTCATAACCATGGATACAAAAAGAGTTTCGTTTTATTGATAATATTAAACATTTACATTGTCTTAACACACAACAACCAAGTACATATCGTCTATCATTATTATTATGTCACTAAGGCCTCGTCCAGATCCTATGTGATGCATGCATCCTAGAAATCAATCAAGCAACAACACCTGAAACATATGTAAAAACAAAGTCAGCAAAGAAATGCTAGCGAGTACATAGGTTTTATAAGAGTATCGGAATCATGGCTTCGTTTACATGTTGCAGTACTTTATTAAACTACAAGAGTCAAAATACAAACCTCGTTTTGAAAAGTGTATTGCAACATAGCTAACCAACTCAAATCAAGTCGGTTATAGTTTATAAAATCTCGTAGCCATGATTCTTAACCCAAAAACATTTGTTTTAGAAAACCAATTTGTAAAACATCTCGTAAAAACTCGTTAATAAAACTCGTATGGTTTATATCTTTTAGAAAACATCGTTGTGTGACATCGTTTCAAAATCGTTTACCCAAGTGAACTAAATAACGCCACGGTATGTAATATGTTGAAAACACTTATATAAAAGAAGTACCAGCGGCGTATCTACCATGCTTTCACCACATTACACCCGTCCCGTTATCTAAACACTTAACCAAAAACCAATCGTTTATCCAATTCGTTTAATTTGTTCAAATCGTTTCCAAATCGTTTGCTCGTTTAAATCGTTTAAATCATCCTCGTTTTAATTGTGAAAACTATTTATGGTCGTTTCGCTAATAACATTCAAACCTTCGTGACTCGACTACCTCGTTTCTCGCTTCTCGCATTAACAAACTTCCAAAGGGTAAGTTAACAATCACAGATTCAGTCATTACCCATAACACTTACACATAACCATGGGTGCAGTACAATAACAGGATTTGTCAGATCCTATGGTACCATAACCTAATACTGGTCGGTTCGGCCAAAATTAATGAATGTCATTCGTTATGTAACTACAACCAACAAGTTTGTTCACATTATTGAAATCGTTATCAGTTTAGTATAAATCGTTTTTGAAATCATCGTTTAAACCTTGAAATCATTTTTGTACATATGAATCACCCCAAAACAATTGAAAACAGTAAAATAGGGGAACTATGTACTCACATGAAGTGCAAAGTATCCTCAATCAATAGAACTTCGACAAACTCAAGTAAACCAGAGAAATCAAGCAGCACCTAGTAGTCGAAACACTATATCAAACAATAGACGCCTAAATCGGAAGATCGGACAGAATGAGGTCTTGTAAACCAAATGAGTGTTGGAACTCATGTGATATGGCTTAACAAAGCCTACATCCTAAATCGGAACCTAATCTAAGTGCTTTCGACCCATCGCGACCCATTAAGGTAGCTTACGCTACTTTAACGCGTCGTGCGCGCAATGCAACTATGGTCACTAAACATGTTTGGTCGGATCCTAATGATCGACCAAACAGGTCGTGTTCGAAAGTCTAAGCGGGTGTTTAGTCCGCTTGACTTACGACTCTACACAAGCACTAAACTAAAAAGTGACGAGCTAAACATGCTAAAACATGTTTAGTTAAGTTAGAAAACAGGTTTGGTATCAAAACAAACGGTTTTGATACCTAAAAGTAGTTTGGTTACAAAATACGCGAGAAAACGCATTTTGGCCGAAACTACGACTCGTCACGGAGCCTAGATAATGTGGTAATCAGTAGGTATAGTCACTAGGGACTATAACCATCGTGATTACGCTCACGTTATGAAGTTCAAACGAACTTCGCATTGACCCTAAACTGGTTAATGCAGAAAGTCAAACGCAGTTTGACTTTTACGATAAAAACGAATGAAAAGAACGAAGGAATACTTACAAAGGGTCCCCGCAAGCAAATCTTGATCCAAGTAGCTCAGGTATGAAGCAAAGGCCTCAACTTAGAGCATCTTAGATCAGATTTGAGTGAGGATGGAGTGAAGTGGGTTGGGTATTTATAGGAAATCTAGAACCGTTAGGATCGTTCCTCGATTCCCGAGCTTTAATCTAGGCCGTACACCTCGTGCCCACTGATTTACAAAACCATGGGAGCCCCTAGGATTGCCCAAAACCATTTGCAAAAGTGGGATCAAGCTGGAAATAGCTGGAATCAACTTTCTGCTATTATGGGGATGGTTTACGGACTGTATGTGGTCCCTTACGGTCCGTATGCTCATGTGGTACTGGCAGAAAGTTTGGCTAATTGGCATAACAGGCCCCTGAGTCTCCGAACTTGATTTTTGTTGCGATTTGACACATTTAAGCCCCGTTAACCTCACGTTAAGGCTCAAAATGTGCTCAAAAATATCTTGGATGTCGGCTTATTTGATCGTACGGTTGCGTTGTTCGGTTAATTACGACGGAAGTCGTAACGAACGCAAAAACGATCCAAATTAAGCGACGAATGGAATTTTCTTATGCCAAACACTAAAATAAAATATTTTAATGCTTACATAAATTTTCGGATGTCCGGATATATATTCAGAACGTAAGATATGCGCGAAAATGTAAACCTGTGCACTTTTTGACGCTTTTAGTCCCTTTTGATCAATAAAGTTTATTTTAGCATACCGAACCCCTCAAAGCCTATTTCTAAGCTATGTAAAGGATATTTAGGGTATGTTTAACTTATGATCAAGTTCCGGAATGTTTGTAACTATACAAATCGGTATAGTTTCGCAGTTTGACACAAATAGTCCATGCGATCGAACAATTGATTTCAACACACCAAACCATCCAAAACTTATTTCTAAGTTATGTGGAGGTTATTTAAGGTATGTTAAGCCTATTTCACTATTCCGGAGTGTTCGTTGCATTAAACTGGTTATATTTACGCATCAGTGCGCGTATAACCTTCCAGAAAGCGATTTAAAGCTTGAAATCGGAATCGAATCAAATCGTAAAATCATCAAACACAAATACACACATAATAACACCGAAACACATATAATAACACCAAATCACATTGTTTTATTGATAATTGACATTGTTTTATATTATACATCGATTACAGAGCACGATTGTCACAGTCTCCCCTACTTCAGGAAATTTCGTCCCGAAATTTTAACTAGAGGAAGCTTGTGAAAACAAATGCGGATATTTCGCCTTCATCTGGTCCTCACATTCCCAAGTAAACTCTGGGCCACGTTTGGATTCCCCGCGAACTTTGACCAATCGAATCCGTTTGTTCTTCAACTGTTTGAATGTACGGTCCGTTATCTCCACAGGTTTCTCGACAAAGTGCATCGTTTCATCGATTTAGATTTCGTCGAGTGGAATGTGAAGATCAGCATCAGCTAAACACTTTCGCAAATTGGACATGTGAAAAGTCGGATGAATATTTCCAAGCTCTGGAGGTAGCTCTAGTTGATAGGAAACCTTCCCAATTCTTTCCACAATCTTAAATGGTCCAACATATCGAGGTGCAAGTTTTCCTTTCTTTCCAAATCTCACCACTCCTTTACAAGGTGACACCTTGAGTAGGACACGGTCGCCGACTTGAAATTCTAAGGGCTTGCGTCGCATATCCGCATAACTCTTTTGACGGCTCTGAGCTGTCATAAGATTATCACGGATTTTCTTGATTTTGTCTGTTGTTTCCAGAATAAGCTCAGGTCCAGTAAGCAGAGCTTCACCGATCTCATTCCAACAGACAGGTGAATGGAATTTTCGACCGTTGAGAGCTTCGAATGGTGCCATATTAATACTAGCATGATGACTATTGTTGTAAGAGAACTCGATCAGTGGCAGATGAGAATCCCAATTACCACCAAAGTCTATCACGCATGCTCTAAGCATATCCTCCAAAGTTTGAATCGTTCTCTCAGATTGACCATCTGTTTGGGGATGATAAGCAGTGCTTAGATTTAGTTGGGTTCCCATAGCAGATTGCATGGTCTTCCAAAAATGAGATGAAAATCGAGCATCACGATCAGAAATGATATCCAAGGGAACACCATGTCGTGATACAATCTCATCAACATAAATCTTTGCAAGTTTATCAGCAGATAGATCCTCGCGAATCGGAATGAAATGAGCTGATTTCGTTAATCGATCGATAACAACCCAAATCGCATCGTGACCCTTAGATGTACGCGGTAACTTAGTGATGAGATCCATCACAATGTTCTCCCACTTCCAAACCGGTATCTCTGGTTATACAAGCAAACCAGAAGGTTGTTGATGTTCAGCCTTGACTTTGAGACAAGTTAGGCATTTCGATACATACAAGGCAACATCCTTTTTCATACCAGGCCACCAGCACTGAGTACGAAGATCCTTGTACATTTTATCAGCACCAGGATGGATAGAATATCGAGACTTGTGAGATTCGTCCATTACCAAGGTGCGAAGATCGTCTTGTTTCGGAATCCACAAACGATCCTTGAAGTAAAGCAAACCATCGTCTTTTGCTTCGAGCTTAAGCTCAAGTTGACGTGGTAATTCCTTACCTAACAAATTTTATGACACACAAAATTGTTGGGTTTGAAGGACACGAGTTTGAAGATCAGATAGAGTGCGAACAGAATGAAGCTTGACTCGCTCTTTTCGACTAAGCGCATCAGCTATGACATTTGCCTTACCAGGATGGTAGCGAATCTCGCAATCATAATCACTTAAGAGCTCAACCCAATGTCGTTGCCTCATGTTCAGCTCCTTCTGATTTAGAATATGCTGGAGACTTTTGTGGTCTGTGAAAACCACACACTTCATGCCATAAAGATAGTGTCTCCAAATTTTAAGAGCAAAAACCACAGCTCCCAACTCAAGATCATGAGTTGTGTAGTTCTTCTCGTGAACTTTCAGTTGTCTTGACGCATAAGCTATCACTTTACCTCGTTGCATAAGAACGCAACCAAGTCCTAGATTCGACGCGTCACAATAGACAACAAAATCATCGTTTCCCTCAGGTAGAGATAAAAGAGGAGCATCACAGAGCTTTTGTTTCAGCGTTTGGAACGCTTCTTCTTGCTTAGGTCCCCACTCAAAAGGCTTATTCTTCTGAGTCAAAGCAGTGAGTGGGACCGCGATCTTTGAGAAATTAGAAATGAATCGACGATAATAACCAGCAAGACAAAGAAATGATCGAATCTCTGTAGGTGTCGTCGGTGTATTCCAATCCTTAATAGCAACTATCTTAGATGGATCTACATGAATACCCTGCTCGTTGACAATATGACCCAAAAACTGAACTTCTCTAAGCCAAAATTCACACTTGGAGAATTTAGCAAAAAGTTATTCCTTCTTCAGAAGTTCCAATGTTAAGCGAAGGTGTTGCTCGTGCTCGGCTCGAGACTTTGAATAAATGAGAATATCATCGATGAACACAATGATGAACTTGTCTAAATAAGGTTTACAGACCCTATTCATTAAGTCCTTAAAGATAGCTGGGGCATTTGTCAAACCAAAAGGCATGATTGTAAACTCGTAATGCCCATATCTTGTGCGGAAAGCAGTTTTGGGAATATCTTCTTAGAGAACACGAAGTTGAGGACACCCAGAACGCATATCGATCTTGGAAAAGCATGAAGCACCTTGCAGCTGGTCGAAGAGATCATCAATTCGAGGTAGGGGATATTGATTCTTGATGGTAAGCTTATTAAGCTCACGATAATCGATACACATTCTAAAAGATCCATCTTTCTTTTTCACAAAGAGGACAGGAGCTCCCCAAGGTGAATAACTCGGATGGATGAATCCTTTATCAGATAACTCATGAAGCTGTTTCGATAACTCTTGCATCTCCGACGGTGCAAGACGATAAGGTGCTTTCGCAATCGGGTTGGCATTGGGTACAAGGTCAATTTGAAATTCGACTTGATGAACTGGAGGCAAACCAGGTAGTTCATCAGGAAACACCTCTGGATAATCCTGAACAATCGGAATATCCTGGATACTCTTACTCTTGCTTTTCTCCTCGGTGACATGTGCTAGAAAACCAACATATCCTTTTCGTAAATACCTTTAGGCTTCCATACATGACATAAGCTTCAATCCACCTGAAGGTTTCTCGCCACGAACTTCTAAAACTTCACCAGACGAAAGAGGAATACGAACAATCTTATCGAAACAAACCACCTCAGCATGATGTTTGGTTAACCAATCCATTCCAACAATAATATCGAAACTCCCAAGTTGCATCGGCGTGAGGTCAATAGGAAAAAGATGGTTATCAAGGTTTAACTGACAATCACGAATAACAGAATCGAGAACAAGAGGTTTACCAGTAGCAACTTCGACAGATAAGGGTTTCCTCAGTTTAGTTCTAGGTATCGCAAGCAAAGGTTCAAATGACAAAGAAACAAAACTTCTATCGGCACCAGAATAAAAAAGAATAGACGCAGGTCGATTGTTAACAAGAAACGTACCATTAACCACCTCGTTGTCAGCCCTCGCTTCGTTTGCATTCAAATTGTATGCTCATCCATGAGCAGGATTCGCATTTGCGTTGACATTCGCATTCGGGTTCGCATTAGCATTCACCAGCCTCGGACAGTTGTTGCGGAAGTGACCAAACTCTCCACAATTAAAACATGAACCCGGTGGGAATCTCGCAACATTCCCCTGAACCGGAGCTTGAACCTGGGCAACCTGATTTTGTCCCAGACGACAAATATTGGCCAAATGCCCAAGTTTACCACACGTTGTGCATTGCTTGCAAGCTTGTTGTGCAACATGATGACCGTTGCAGCGAGCACAGTGAGGTGCGGTACCAACATACACCTTCTTCGCAAGCGGTTGAGCCGGTGGGTTCTGCGGGTTCTGAGCAGTCTGTACTGTAACAGCAAAATTCTGAGCACCCTTTCGCTTCCTCGACTTCTTCGACGGCTCACCTTTCTTACCCTTACCCTTACCCTTTTCCTTATCAGAATCGGTTGACTTCTTTTTATCACCCTTGCGGGTGAGTTTACCCTTCCTGACTTGAGACTCAGTTAGGGTTGCCGACAACTCGATCGCGTGACGAACGGTAGTAGGATTAACACCGGTCACAATATCCTGTATGGAATCGGGTAAACCATCGATATATCTCTCGATTGCTTTCTCCAGAGGGGTAACAATAGTGAGATATAACAGACTGAGTTCCTCAAAACGATCCATATACTCACGGTGTTCACCCCCATCTTGCTTTAAATCGCCAAACTCTCGTTCCAAAGCTCGAATTTCGTGGCGGGGACAAAACTCTTTCATCATGAGAGCTCGAAGCTCTTCCCATGTTTGTGCCATAGCCACTTCGGCACCCCTATCACGCATAATACCATTCCACCAAGTAAGAGCTCCTTCTCAAACACGCTTGATGCGAATTCAACCTTACGCGCATTCAGACACTGCACATGTCTGAATGTGCTCTCGATACTCTTGAACCACTGCAGGAGCGCGGTTGCTCCTTGCGACCCAGAAAACTTTAGCGGCTTCACAGAATTGAAATTCTTGAAATTACATTGAGCATTATTATTGTTATTGTTGTTGTTGTTGTATAACTCATGGATTTGGGTCACAACGCCTGGAAGTACAGTAGCCATTTGCTGAGAGACAAGGGCTGCGACTTCTTCAGCAGTAAAAGTTTGTGCTTCACATCGAGGAGGCATTGTCTAACAAGGAAACAGGAGAGACGAGTGAGGTTGAAAATTGGAGAATCAAAAGAGGCATTGAAAATATCGGGAAAACATAAGGAAGGTGATCATTTGTTCGTTACCTTGAACAAACAAACGACACGCAGTGACTAATCAAAGTAAATGGGTCAAACTAATGTATCGCTGAAGACATGTTAGCCTATAAGTGAACACTCACCCCAAGAGTTCCCAGGTAAGAGTGACTGGTCCGATTATGTGGATTTGTACGAACACTCTCGCCTTAGACAGAAAACCCAGAGTACAGGCACTCACTCTTCCAGTTTGCACGTGTTCTCACTATTTAGACCCAAACTTTGACGAGATTTTTGAAAACTTAAAGGGTTCAAAACCTTATAACAGAGGGTTCAAAACCTAGTAATCAATCATCCTAGAACAGATGATTGGTTTTCAAGGCGGATTCAAAAATTGTGTTCTCATTGTGGTTATCACCTAAGGATAGGTGACGGTTTTGTTTTAAAATCTAAACGCAAAGAAACTTGCGTTAGGGTCCTAGAAGTTATAGTCTAGGTCAAAGCATTACTAATAACCTAATTCCCTATAACCATTGGCTCTGATACCAACTCTTCTGTCACACCCCGACCACGTAAAACAACAAATCGTGGCGGAAACGTCGGGGAGTGTTGTAACAGAATTATCGTTTCATAACCATGGATACAAAAAGAGTTTCGTTTTATTGATAATATTAAACATTTACATTGTCTTAACACACAACAACCAAGTACATATCGTCTATCATTATTATTATGTCACTAAGGCCTCGTCCAGATCCTATGTGACGCATGCATCCTAGAAATCAATCAAGCAACAACACCTGAAACATATGTAAAAACAAAGTCAGCAAAGAAATGCTGGCGAGTACATAGGTTTTATAAGAGTATCGGAATCATGGCTTCGTTTACATGTTGCAGTACTTTATTAGACTACAAGAGTCAAAATACAAACCTCGTTTTGAAAAGTGTATTGCAACATAGCTAACCAACTCAAATCAAGTCGGTTATAGTTTATAAAATCTCGTAGCCATGATTCTTAACCCAAAAACATTTGTTTTAGAAAACCAATTTTTAAAACATCTTGTAAAAACTCGTTAATAAAACTCGTATGGTTTATATCTTTTAGAAAACATCGTTGTGTGACATCGCTTCAAAATCGTTTACCCAAGTGAACTAAATAACGCCACGGTATGTAATATGTTGAAAACACTTATATATAAGAAGTACCAGCTGCGTATCTACCAGGCTTTCACCACATTACACCCATCCCGTTATCTAAACACTTAACCAAAAACCAATCGTTTATCCAATTCGTTTAATTTGTTCAAATCGTTTCCAAATTGTTAGCTCGTTTAAATCGTTTAAATCATCCTCGTTTTAATTGTGAAAACTATTTATGGTCGTCTCGCTAATAACATTCAAACCTTCGTGACTCGACTACCTCGTTTCTCGCTTCTCGCATTAACAAACCTCCAAAGGTTAAGTTAACAATCACAGATTCAGTCGTTACCCATAACACCCACACATAACCATGGGTGCAGTACAATAACGGGATTTGTCAGATCCTATGGTACCATAACCTAATACTGGTCGGTTCGGCCAAAATTAATGAATGTCATTCGTTATGTAACTACAACCAACAAGTTTGTTCACATTATTGAAATCGTTATTAGTTTAGTATAAATTGTTTTTGAAATCATCGTTTAAACCTTGAAATCATTTTTGTACATATGAATCACCCCAAAACAATTGAAAACAGTAAAATAGGGGAACTATGTACTCACATGAAGTGCAAAGTATCCTCAATCAATAGAACTTCGACAAACTTAAGTAAACCAGAGAAATCAAGCAGCACCTAGTAGTCGAAACACTATATCAAACAATAGACGCCTAAATCGGAAGATCGGACAGAATGAGGTCTTGTAAACCAAATGAGTGTTGGAACTTATGTGATATGGCTTAACAAAGCCTACATCCTAAATCGGAACCTAACCTAAGTGCTTTCGACCCATCGCGACCCATTAAGGTAGCTTACGCTACTTTAACGCGTCGTGCGCGCAATGCGCGTTCGAGACGTCTAACTAGTCCTATGACAAGTATTATATGCCAAAACATGTTTAAATATGTTACATAATCAGTTACGTGACAAAAGTTTAGGTTACATATGCTTAATTACCAATTACGCATGAAAATGGCATTTTGGTAATTTACCTAAGGCATATAAACTACCTATCATACAACTACTTAAACAAGGTGACCCATAAGGTATAACCTCGGAAGGTTATTCCCTATGCAACTATGGTCACTAAACATGTTTGGTCGGATCCTAATGATCGACCAAACAGGTCGTGTTCGAAAGTCTAAGCGGGTGTTTAGTCCGCTTGACTTACGACTCTACACAAGCACTAAACTAAAAAGTGACGAGCTAAACATGCTAAAACATGTTTAGTTAAGTTAGAAAACAGGTTTGGTATCAAAACAAAAGGTTTTGATACCTAAAAGTAGTTTGGTTACAAAATACGTGAGAAAACGCATTTTGGCCGAAACTACGACTCGTCGCTGAGCCTAGATAACGTGGTAATCAGTAGGTATAGTCACTAGGGACTATAACCATCGTGATTACGCTCACGTTATGAAGTTCAAACGAACTTCGTATTGACCCTAAACTGGTTAATGCAGAAAGTTAAATGCAGTTTGACTTTTACGATAAAAACGAATGAAAAGAACGAAGGAATACTTACAAAGGGTCCCCGCAAGCAAATCTTGATCCAAGTAGCTCAGGTATGAAGCAAAGGCCTCAACTTGGAGCATCTTAGATCAGATTTGAGTGAGGATGGAGTGAAGTGGGTTGGGTATTTATAGGAAATCTAGAACCATTAGGATCGTTCCTCGATTCTCGAGCTTTAATCTAGGGCGTACACCTCGTGCCCACTGATTTACAAAACCCTGGGAGCCCCTAGGATTGCCCATAACCATTTGCAAAAGTGGGATCAAGCTGGAAAAAGCTGGAATCAACTTTCTGTTGTTTTGGGGATGCTTTACAGACCGTATGTGGTCCCTTACGGTCCGTATGCTCATGTGGTGCTGGCAGAAAGTTTGGCTAATTGGCAGAACAGGCCCCTGAGTCTCCAAACTTGATTTTTGATGCGATTTGACACGTTTAAGTCCCGTTAACCTCATGTTAAGGCTCAAATATGAAGTTAAAGTATAGGGAACTTAAAATGTGCTAAAAAATATCTCGGATGTCGGCTCGTTTGGTCGTACGGTTGCGTTGTTCGGTTAATTACGACGGAAGTCGTAACGAACGCAAAAACGATCCAAATTAAGCGACGAATGAAATTTTCTGATGACTAACACTAAAATAAAATATTTTAATGCTTACATAAATTTTCGGATGTCCGGATATATATTCAGAACGTAAGATATGCGCGAAAATGCAAACTTGTGCACTTATTGACGCTTTTAGTCCCTTTTGATCAATAAAGTTTATTTTAGCATACCGAACCCCTCAAAGCCTATTTCTAAGCTATGTAAAGGATATTTAGGGTATGTTTAACTTATGATCAAGTTTCGGAATGTTCGTTACTATACAAATCGGTATAGTTTCGCAGTTTGACACTAATAGTCCCTGCGATCGAACAAGCTTGATTTCAACACACCAAACCATCCAAAACTTATTTCTAAGTTATGTGGAGATTATTTAAGGTATGTTAAGCCTATTTCACTATTACGTAGTGTTCGTTGCATTAAACTGGTTATATTTACGCATCAGTGCGCGTATAACCTTCCAGAAAGCGATTTAAAGCTTGAAATCGGAATCTAATCAAATCGTAAAATCATCAAACACAAATACACACAGAATAACACCAAAACACATATAATAACACCAAAGCACATTGTTTTATTGATAATTGACATTGTTTTATATTATACATCGATTACAGAGCACAGTTGTCACAGTCTCCCCTACTTCAGGAAATTTCGTCCCGAAATTTTAACTAGACGAAGCTTGTGAAAATAAATGCGGATATTTCGCCTTCATCTGGTCCTCACATTCCCAAGTAAACTCTGAGCCACGTTTGGATTCCCAGCGAACTTTGACCAATCGAATCCGTTTGTTCTTCAACTGTTTGAATGTACGGTCTGTTATCTCCACAGGTATCTCGACAAAGTGCATCGTTTCATCAATTTGGATTTCGTCGAGTGGAATGTGAAGATCAGCATCAGCTAAACACGTTCGTAAATTTGACATGTGAAAAGTCGGATGAATATTTCCAAGCTCTGGAGGTAGCTCTAGTCGATAGGAAACCTTCCCAATTATTTCCACAATCTTAAATGGTCCAACATATCGAGGTGCAAGTTTTCCTTTGTTTCTAAATCTCACCACTCCTTTCCAAGGTGACACCTTGAGTAGGATACGGTCGCCGACTTGAAATTCTAAGGGCTTGCGTCGCATATCCGCATAACTCTTTTGACGGCTCTGAGCTGTCACAAGATTATCGCGGATTTTCTTGACTTTTTCTGTTGTTTCCAGAATGAGCTCAGGTCCAGTAAGCAGAGCTTCACCGATCTCATTCCAACAGACAGGTGAACGGCATTTTCGATCGTAGAGAGCTTCGAATGGTGCCATATTAATACTAGCATGATGACTATTGTTGTAAGAGAACTCGATCAGTGGCAGATGAGAATCCCAATTACCACCAAAGTCTATCACGCATGCTCTAAGCATATCCTCCAAAGTTTGAATCGTTCTCTCAGATTAACCATCTGTTTGGGGATGATAAGCAGTGCTTAGATTTAGTTGGGTTCCCATAGCAGATTGCATCGTCTTACAAAAATGAGATGAAAATCGAGCATCACGATCAGAAATGATATCCAAGGGAACACCATGTCGTGATACAATCTCATCAACATAAATCTTTGCAAGTTTATCAGCAGATAGATCCTCGCGAATCGGAATGAAATGAGCTGATATCGTTAATCGATCGATAACAACCCAAATCGCATCGTGACCTTTAGATGTACGCGGTAACTTAGTGATGAGATCCATCGCAATGTTCTCCCACTTCCAAACCGGTATCTCTGGTTGTACAAGCAAACCAGAAGGTCGTTGATGTTCAGCCTTGACTTTGAGACAAGTTAGGCATTTCGATACATACAAGGCAACATCCTTTTTCATACCAGGCCACCAGCACTGAGTACGAAGATCCTTGTACATTTTATCAGCACCAGGATGGATAGAATATCGAGACTTGTGAGATTCGTCCATTACCAAGGTGCAAAGATCGTCTTGTTTCGGAATCCACAAACGATCCTTGAAGTAAAGCAAACCATCGTCTTTCGCTTCGAGCTTAAGCTCAAGTTGACGTGGTAATTCCTTACCTAACAAATTTTGTGACACACAAAATTTTTGAGCTTGAAGGACACGAGTTTGAAGATCAGATAGAGTGCGAACAGAATGAAGCTTGACTCGCTCTTTTCGACTAAGTGCATCAGCTATGACATTCGCCTTACCAGGATGGTAGCGAATCTCGCAATCATAATCACTTAAGAGCTTAACCCAACATCGTTGCCCCATGTTCAGCTCCTTCTGATTTAGAATATGCTGGAGACTTTTGTGGTCTGTGAAAACCACACACTTCATGCTATAAAGATAGTGTCTCCAAATTTTAAGAGCAAAAACCACAGCTCCCAACTCAAGATCATGAGTTGTGTAGTTCTTCTCGTGAACTTTCAGTTGTCTTGACGCATAAGCTATCACTTTACTCCGTCGCATAAGAACGCAACCAAGTCCTAGATTCGACGCGTCACAATAGACAACAAAATCATCGTTTCCCTCAGGTAGAGATAAAACAGGAGCATCATAGAGCTTCTGTTTCAGCGTTTGGAACGCTTCTTCTTGCTTTGGTCCCCACTCAAAAGGCTTATTCTTCTGAGTCAAAGCAGTGAGTGGAACCGCGATCTTTGAGAAATTAGAAATGAATCGACGATAATAACTAGCAAGACCAAGAAATGATCGAATCTCTGTAGGTGTCGTCAGTGTATTCCAATCCTTAATAGCAGCTATCTTGGATGGATCTACATGAATACCCTGCTCGTTGACAATATGACCCAAAAACTGAACTTCTCTAAGCCAAAATTCACACTTGGAGAATTTAGCAAAAACTTGTTCCTTCTTCAGAAGTTCCAATGTTAAGCGAAGGTGTTGCTCGTGCTCGGCTAGAGAGTTTGAATAAATGAGAATATCATCGATGAACACAATGATGAACTTGTCTAAATAAGATTTACAGACCCTATTCATTAAGTCCATAAAGATAGCTGGGGCATTTGTCAAACCAAAAGGCATGACTGTAAACTCGTAATGCCCATATCTTGTGCGGAAAGCAGTTTTGGGAATATCTTCTTCGAGAACACGAAGTTGATGATACCCAGAATTCAGATCGATCTTGGAAAAGCATGAAGCACCTTGTAGTTGGTCGAAGAGATCATCAATTCGAGGTAGGGGATATAGATTCTTGATGGTAAGCTTATTAAGCTCATGATAATCGATACACATTCGAAAAGATCCATCTTTCTTTTTCACAAAGAGGACAGGAGCTCCCCAAGGTGAATAACTCGGACGGATGAATCCTTTATCAGATAACTCTTGAAACTGTTTCGATAACTCTTGCATCTCCGACGGTGCAAGACGATAAGGTGCTTTCGCAATCGGGTTGGCATTGGGTACAAGGTCAATATGAAATTCGACTTGACGAACTGGAGGCAAACCAGGCAGTTCATCAGGAAACACCTCTGGATAATCCTGAACAATCGGAATATCCTGGATACTCTTACTCTTGCTTTTCTCCTCGGCGACATGTGCTAGAAAAGCAACATATCCTTTTCGTAAATACCTTTGGGCTTCCATACACGACATAAGCTTCAATCCACCTGAAGGTTTCTCGCCCCAAACTTCTAAAACTTCACCAGACAAAAGAGGAATACGGACGATCTTATCGAAACAAACCACCTCAGCATGATGTTTGGTTAACCAATCCATTCCAACGATAATATCGAAACTCCCAAGTTGCATAGGCGTGAGGTCAATAGGAAAAAGATGGTTATCAAGGTTTAACTGACAATCACGAATAACAGAATCGAGAACAAGAGGTTTACCAAGTTGCATAGACGCAGGTCGATTGTTAACAAGAAACGTACCATTAACCACCTCGTTGTCGGCCCTCGCTTCGTTTGTATTCAAATTGTATGCTCGTCCACGAGCGGGATTTGCATTTGCGTTGACATTCGCATTCGAGTTCGCATTAGCATTCACCAACCTCGGACAGTTGTTGCGGAAGTGACCAAACTCTCCACAATTAAAACATGAACCCGGTGGGAATCTCGCAGCATTCCCCTGAACCGGAGCTTGAACCTAGGCAACCTGATTTTGTCCCAGACGACAAATATTGGCCAAATGTCCAAGTTTACCACATGTTGTGCATTGCTTTCAAGCTTGTTGTGCAACATGATGACCGTTGCAGTGAGCACAGTGAGGTGCGGTACCAGCATATACCTTCTTCGCAAGCGGTTGAGCCGGTGGGTTCTGCGGGTTCTGAGCAGTCTGTACTGTAACAGCAAAATTCTGAGCACCCTTTCGCTTCCTCAACTTCTTCGACGGCTCACCTTTCTTACCCTTACCCTTACCCTTTTCCTTATCAGAATCGGTTGACTTCTTTTTATCACCCTTGCGGGTGAGTTTACCCTTCCTGACTTGAGACTCAGTTAGGGTAGCCGACAACTCGATCGCGTGATGAACGGTAGTAGGATTAACACCGGTCACAATATCCTGTATAGAATCGGGTAAACCATTGATATATCTCTCGATTGCTTTCTCCAGAGGGGTAACCATAGTGGGACACAACAGACTGAGTTCCTCAAAACGATCCGTATACGCACGGTGTTCACCCCCATCTTGCTTTAAATCGTCAAACTCTCGTTCCAAAGCTCGAATTTCGTGACGGGGACAAAACTCTTTCATCATGAGAGCTCGAAGCTCTTCCCATGTTTGTGCCATAGCCACTTCGGCACCCCTATAGCGCATAATACCGTTCCACCAAGTAAGAGCTCGCTTCTCAAACACGTTTGATGCGAATTCAACCTTACGCGCATTCGGACACTGCACATGTCTGAATGTGCTCTCGATACTCTCGAACCACTGCAGGAGTGGGGTTACTCCTTGCGACCCAGAAAACTTTAGCTGCTTCGCAGAATTGAAATTCTTGAAATTACATTGAGCATTATTGTTGTTATTGTTGTTGTTGTTGTATAACTCGTGGATTTGGGTCACAACGCCTGGAAGTACAGCAGCCATTTGCTGTGAGACAAGGGCTGTGACTTCTTCAGCAGTAAGAGTTTGTGCTTCACGTCGAGGAGGCATTGTCTAACAAGGAAACAGGAGAGACGAGTGAGGTTGAAAATTGGAGAATCAAAAGAGGCATTGAAAATATCGGCAAAACATAAGGAAGGCGATCATTTGTTCGTTACCTTGAACAAACAAAGGACACGCAGTGACTAATCAAAGTAAATGGGTCAAACTAATGTGTCGCTGAAGACATGCTCGCCTATAAGTCAACACTCACCCCAAGAGTTCCCAGGTAAGAGTGACTGGTCCGATTATGTGGATTTGTACGAACACTCTAGCCTTAGACAGAAAACCCAGAGTACAGGCACTCACTCTTCCAGTTTGCACGTGTTCACATTATTTAGACCCAAACTTTGATGAGATTTTTGAAAACTTAAAGGGTTCAAAACCTTATAACAGAGGGTTCAAAACATAGTAATCAATCATCCTAGAACAGATGATTGGTTTTTAAGGCGGATTCAAAAATTGTGTTCTCATTGTGGTTATCACCTAAGGATAAGTGACGGTTTTGTTTTAAAATCTAAACGCAAAGAAACTTGCGTTAGGGTCCTAGAAGTTATAGTCTAGGTCAAAGCATTACTAATAACCTAATTCCCTATAACCATTGGCTCTGATACCAACTCTTCTGTCACACCCCGACCACGTAAAACAACAAATCGTGGCAGAAATGTCGGGGAGTGTTGTAACAGAATTATCGTTTCATAACCATGGATACAAAAAGAGTTTCGTTTTATTGATAATATTAAACATTTACATTGTCTTAACACACAACAACCAAGTATATATCGTCTACATTATTATTATGTCACTAAGGCCTCGTCCAGGTCCTATGTGACGCATGCATCCTAGAAATCAATCAAGCAACAACACCTGAAACATATGTAAAAACAAAGTAAGCAAAGAAATGCTGGCGAGTACATAGTTTTATAAGAGTATCGGAATCATGGCTTCGTTTACATGTTGCAGTACTTTATTAGACTACAAGAGTCAAAATACAAACCTCGTTTTGAAAAGTGTATTGCAACATAGCTAACCAACTCAAATCAAGTCGGTTATAGTTTATAAAATCTCGTAGCCATGATTCTTAACCCAAAAATGCTTGTTTTAGAAAACCAATTTGTAAAACATCTCGTAAAAACTCGTTAATAAAACTCGTATGGTTTATATCTTTTAGAAAACATCGTTGTGTGACATCGTTTCAAAATCGTTTACCCAAGTGAACTAAATAACGCCACGGTATGTAATATGTTGAAAACACTTATATATAAGAAGTACCAATGGCGTATCTACCATGCTTTCACCAGATTACACCCGTCCCGTTATCTAAACACTTAACCAAAAACCAATCGTTTATCCAATTCGTTTAATTTGTTTAAATCGTTTCCAAATCGTTAGCTCGTTTAAATCGTTTAAATCATCCTCGTTTTAATTGTGAAAACTATTTATGGTCGTCTCACTAATAACATTCAAACCTTCGTGACTCGACAACCTCGTTTCTCGCTTCTCGCATTAACAAACCTCCAAAGGGTAAGTTAACAATCACAGATTCAGTCGTTACCCATAACACCCACACATAACCATGGGTGCAGTACAATAACGGGATTTGTCAGATCCTATGGTACCATAACCTAATACTGGTCGGTTCGGCAAAAATTAATGAATGTCATTCGTTATGTAACTACAACCAACAAGTTTGTTCACATTATTGAAACCGTTATTAGTTTAGTATAAATCGTTTTAATCGTTTTTTAAATCATCGTTTAAACCTTGAAATCATTTTTGTACATATGAATCACCCCAAAACAATTGAAAACAGTAAAATAGGGGAACTATGTACTCACATTAAGTGCAAAGTATCCTCAATCAATAGAACTTCGACAAACTCAAGTAAACCAGAGAAATCAAGCAGCACCTAGTAGTCGAAACACTATATCAAACAATAGACGCCTAAATCGGAAGATCAGACAGAATGAGGTCTTGTAAACCAAATGAGTGTTGGAACTCATGTGATATGGCTTAACAAAGCCTACATCCTAAATCAGAACCTAACCTAAGTGCTTTCGACACATCGCGACCCATTAAGGTAGCTTACGCTACTTTAACGCGTCGTGCGCGCATTGCGCGTTCGAGACGTCAAACTAGTCCTATGACAAGTATTATATGCCAAAACATGTTTAAATATGTTGCATAATCAGTTACGTGACAAAATTTTAGGTTACATATGCTTAATTACCAATTACGCATGAAAAGGGCATTTTGGTAATTTACCTAAGGCATATAAACTACCTATCATACAACTACTTAAACTAGGTGACCATAAGGTATAACCTCAGAAGGTTATTCCCTATGCAACTATGGTCACTAAACATGTTTGGTCGGATCCTAATGATCGACCAAACAGGTCGTGTTCGAAAGTCTAAGCGGGTGTTTAGTCCGCTTGACTTACGACTCTACACAAGCACTAAACTAAAAAGTGACGAGCTAAACATGCTAAAACATGTTTAGTTAACTTAGAAAACAGGTTTGGTATCAAAACAAACGGTTTTGATACCTAAAAGTAGTTTGGTTACAAAATACGCGAGAAAACGCATTTTGGCCGAAACTACGACTCGTCACTGAGCCTAGATAACGTGGTAATCAGTAGGTATAGTCACTAGGGACTATAACCATCGTGATTACGCTCACGTTATGAAGTTCAAACGAACTTCGCATTGACCCTAAACTGGTTAATGCAGAAAGTCAAACACAGTTTGACTTTTACGATAAAAACGAATGAAAAGAACAAAGGAATACTTACAAAGGGTCCCCGCAAGCAAATCTTGATCCAAGTAGCTCAGGTATGAAGCAAAGGCCTCAACTTAGAGCATCTTAGATCAGATTTGAGTGAGGATGGAGTGAAGTGGGTTGGGTATTTATAGGAAATCTAGAACCGTTAGGATCGTTCCTCGATTCCCGAGCTTTAATCTAGGTCGTACACCTCGTGCCCACTGATTTACAAAACCATGGGAGCCCCTAGGATTGCCCAAAACCATTTGCAAAAGTGGGATCAAGCTGGAAATAGCTGGAATCAACTTTCTGCTGTTCTGGGGATGCTTTATGAACCGTATGTGGTCCCTTACAGTTCGTATGCTCATGTGGTGCTGGCAGAAAGTTTGGCTAATTGGCATAACAGGCCCCTGAGTCTCCGAACTTGATTTTTGATGCGATTTGACACGTTTAAGCCCCGTTAACCTCACGTTAAGGCTCAAATATGAAGTTAAACTATAGGGAACTTAAAATGTGCTCAAAAATATCTCGGATGTTGGCTCGTTTGGTCGTACGGTTGCGTTGTTCGGTTAATTACGACGGAAGTCGTAACGAACGCAAAAACGATCCAAATTAAGCGACGAATGGAATTTTCTTATGCCAAACACTAAAATAAAATATTTTAATGCTTACATAAATTTTTGGATGTCCGGATATATTTTCAGAACGTAAGATATGCGCGAAAATGCAAACTTGTGCACTTTTTGACGCTTTTAGTCCCTTTTGATCAATAAAGTTTATTTTAGCATACCGAACCCCTCAAAGCCTATTTCTAAGCTATGTAAAGGATATTTAGGGTACGTTTAACTTATGATCAAGTTCTGGAATGTTCGTTACTATACAAATCGGTATAGTTTCGCAGTTTGACACAAATAGTCCCTACGATCGAACAAGCTTGATTTCAACACACCAAACCATCCAAAACTTATTTCTAAGTTATGTGGAGGTTATTTAAGGTATCTTAAGCCTATTTCACTATTTCGGAGTGTTCGTTGCATTAAACTGGTTATATTTACGCATCAGTGCGCGTATAACCTTCCAGAAAGCGATTTAAAGCTTGAAATCGGAATGGAATCAAATCGTAAAATCATCAAACACAAATACACACATAATAACACCAAAGCACATTGTTTTATTGATAATTGACATTGTTTTATATTATACATCGATTACAGAGCACGGTTGTCACATAATTGCGTACGCCTCAAGACAACTTAAGCCGCACGAAACAAAATACCCGACTCATGATCTTGAGCTGGCAGCCGTAGTCTTCACCTTAAATATTTGGAGACATTACTTGTATGGTGTGAAATGTACTATTTTCACTGACCATAAAAGTTTAAAGTACTTCTTCGATCAGAAGGAGTTAAATATGAGGCAGAGGCGTTGTTTAGAAGTAGTGAAGGACTTTGACTGCGAAATCCATTATCACCCCGGAAAGGCTAATGTGGTGGCGGATGCCCTTAGCCAAAAGGATGAATGCGCTCCAATTCGAGTGTGGTCTATGTAGTTGGTAGTAACTTCAGGCTTGCTCGAACGAATTCGAGAAGCCCAGATCGAAGCAGTAAGGGAAGAGAATTGGAAGAAAGAGCGTATAAAGGGGTTGATAAAAGATCTTGTGGAAGGAAGTAATGGGATGAAATACCGGAATGATAGGATTTGGTTCCCAAACACATGTGGAGTTAAGGATCTTCTACTTAACGAGGCTCACAAGTTTCGCTATTCTATCCATCCTGGAGCAACCAAGATGTACAAGGATTTGAAGCAAAACTATTGGTGGCCGGGAATGAAAAGAGATGTGGTTAAATATGTAGAGAAGTGCTTGACATGTCTACAGGTAAAAGCGGAGCACTAGAAACCATACGGTAAACTTCAACCATTGGAAATTCCGGTTTGGAAATGGGAACATATCACAATGGACCTATTGACCAAATTACCAAAGACGAACCGCGGATTTGATACTATATGGGTGGTTGTAGATAGACTAACAAATAGTGCTCACTTTATACCGATACGTGAGACCTATACGTCAGAAAAGATGTCGGAGGTGTACACTAATGAGATAGTAGCACGCCACGGAGTACCAGTATCCATCGTGTCTGATAGGGATACCCGGTTCACTTCAAACTTCTGGCACGATTTCCAAGAGCAAATGGGAACTAAGTTGTTTATTAGCACCGCGTACCATCCTCAAACGGATGGACAAAGTGAAAGAACAATACAAACATTGGAAGATATGTTACGGGCATGCATCATCGACTTCAGGGGTAGTTGGGATGTTTACCTACCGTTGGTTGAATTTTCATATAATAATAGTTACCACGCAAGCATCGGTATGGCTCCGTACGAGATGCTTTACGGTAGAAAATACCGAACTCCGGTGTGTTGGGGTGAGGTTGGTCCACGCGAACTTGCACATAAGGATGTAGTCAGAATCACAAATGAAAAGATTGACCTGGTCCGAGCTCACTTGAAAGCGGCTCAAGATCGACAAAAGTCGTATGCAGACAAACGAAGAAGACCAATTGAGTTTCAAGTTGGTGATAAGGTGATGCTGAAGGTATCACCATGGAAAGGAATAATCCGGTTTAGAAAAAGGGGAAAATTTAAGCCCGAGGTTTATTGGGCCATTTAAAATCATCGAGCGGGTCGGTAAGGTAGCATACCGTCTCGAACTGCCTGAGGAGTTGAGTGGGATACATAGCATGTTCCACGTATCACATCTCTGGAAATGTCTAGCCGAAGAAACAGCTTACATCCGTTATGATGACATTAAAGTGGACAATAGCCTTAACTACGCAGTGAAGCTGATTGCGATTTTAGATCATAAGGCGAAAAGCTTGAGAAACAAAGCGATTAATCAAGTAAAGATCAAATGGGAACACCGAAAAGGGTCAGATACCACTTGGGAGTCTGAAGAGGAAATGAGATGACTCTACCCTTCACTTTTCAGTACGTGTATGCATTATAGTTTTATACGTGAAATGGTTTCGGGGACGAAACCCTCTTTAAGGAGGGTGGACTTGTAACACCCCAAAATAATTAATAGTTAAAATACCAAATATTAAAAGGAAAGAAGTTAGTTGATGTGCATTAGTCTAACAAGATAAACTAAAGGGGCTGATTTTGTATAAATGGCCAAACTTGATTTTAATAAAAACAAAACAAATCAAACACACACACACACATCAGTGTGTGCATGTGGGAGCGACCAGGAGAGGGGAAAGAACACCCAAACCCTTATTTCATCAAATTGATCAAATTGAAGGGTGAATTGGGCTTGAAATTACTACATGAATCAAGAAATCCTCTTTAAGGAGGGTGGCTACCGTAAGTTACGGTAGAGCCCAGTCACTTTTGTTGAATTTTGCGTATCTTATTTAATCGAATCCGTTTTTTAGCATAGTTTCGATTATGCAAATTTTCTAAGGACCCTAATACTAATAATTGTCAAAATTTCCAGCTTTTAGGTGTTGCAAATACGTGGATGATGATCAAGTCGATGCTTCCGAACCGAACACATTCAAGATCTAGTTCCGCAACTGTTGTTATTATTAGTTATTAATAAGACTTATGTAAATGATGGAATACTTATGTATCCTAATGTTGTTTTTGAACATTGTTAAACTCGTAAATATTAAGTTAAGAACAATATTAATGTTTTGGTTTAAAGTTATAATGAATATTCTTATCTTGTCGGTAAGAATTTATATATATAAAAGTAGAGCGTTACATGATTTCAAAGAATAATTTTCAAGAAACCAAGTTAAAAGTACAAGATTTACCTAAGCTTGGTTCTTAGAGAAATTAACCACATTTTTAGTGGTTAATCAAGTGTAGAAATATATATTTAACAAGAAAAACTCAAGAAGAAACATTTTTAGAAAAATGATTTACAAGTTGTGAAGATTTAACTTTTTTAAAAATGATGCTTTTAATTAAATAACCACACTTTAAAGGGTAACTAAGCCAACTAAACACACTAGTAAATTACTACGAATTTTTATAAATTTTCAAGTTCATGAAGTACTAATTTATACATAATTTGGCAAATTGGTAAGTGTTGGTTGATTTATTGTTGATTGTGTTGATTTGTAAAAGAAAATGATATGCTTTGAAAGCATGGAAACCTCCATTTGTAAGGGGAACTATGGCAAAAATTTTCTAAAAATTAAACACTTAGAAAAATATTTTTAAACAAATATTTACAAGTATATTTTAAACCATGATTTTTTATATAAAGTTTGCCATAATTTTTGTTACAAAATTACAAGTATTGGGGGTTGATTTTGGTAAATAAAAGTGACTAAATATGTATTTAGGAAATATATATTTAGATGTCACCATGTGTATGATTATTTGTATATTATGTGTATTAGTTATATTATATTAGGACTTGAAATAATATAACTCACCAAAATACCAAAAATTACAATCCAAAATATTACCAAAATTCCAAGAAATAAATATACAATTTGTACCCAAATATTGGACAAACCGAACAAGAAATATAACTTACATAAATATTCCGGAAATAAATTTATAAGTATATTTTGGTAATTAGTATTTTGGACACCAAGAGAACAAAAATATGATTTTACAATTACTACAAAAATATATCACATTTTTTACAAGGAGAAAATATATTATTTTTTGGGTAAATAAAAATATATATGGTTACTTGAAATTATTAGAAGATATATATTTTTCTTGAATAAACATGAAATACATTATTTTTGGGTGAAAAAATAAGTTTACATATATTTTCCAAGTTAAACTTGAAAATATATTGTTTTTGAGACTCATATGAAAGTTATAAATATTTTTGCCAAGGAAAAATTATAAACAATTTTTCTATGTAATATTTCTTAAAATATATATTTTGGAAATATATATTGATGTATTTTTATTAGAAATATTATTCCGGAAAAGTTAATACAAAAAAAATAAGTATAAGGATACTTAATAAACACAATGGAAATACGTATTCTCGTACGTATAAATACACACCGGAATACGTCACCGATACTTGGCAAAAATACATAAGGATAAGAATATGAGTATGAATACACCCATCTTTGGGGAAGTTATACATGTACAAATACGCTATGTGACAAGTTAAAATATATTATTTTAACTAATATTCCAAATTTTAATAAATATAATTTATGTTAAAATATTTATTATTTTAACAAATAATTATATACTTGGAATAACATTGATGACACAAAGAAACGTAACTCAAAAATACTAAATAAGACCAAGGTCAAGGCACGAACCACCCGTCTAATGAACAGTAGTACGCATGTAGGTAGTCGTGCGATCTAGAGGAAGCTTTGAGTTACATTGGATACGAAGAACGCAAAACTGTGAGTTAGTGTCCCTCTTTTCTTTTAACTGTTTTCAGTTTTATAACTTCGGGGGTGAAGTACATGTTACAAACTGTTTACAAACGTTTATATGTGGTATGGTTAGCTAAGGAAATGTAGTGCTAGATCATGTGAGTGGTGGGTACAACGCTTAAGACCATTAATCCTCGTAGTAGGACCGAGGGACATGAGTGATAGATCTATTTGGGTGTAGCGACCCCACCCATGAGCCTATAGGATTGACCATGAGGTGACTATGTCTTACAGCCGGAGGCTGGTACAAAATCTGCTAGGTTTGAGCCTTCCTGCACCATTTCACACATATTAATGTATTAGCTACACATTAATTGATCTGTTTCCTTGTTGCTTTCATACCGGTTTACAAGTACATACATACTTACAAATGTTTTCAAGGATGTTCGTGCACACATACAAAACACATGAAATCTGATGTGTGTCGGTGTGTATATATTTTTAAGTATATTTTTAGCCCTTTTTAACACTTTAGTCAAGTTTTAAATTTATAAACACGATATTTTACCAACACTAAACACACATATGGGCAAGTGCACCCATCGTGAGCGTAGTATAGCGTTGGTAAGATACCGAGGTCGTCCAAGGACACAAGAGCTTTTAGTACCGGTTTATCCTCAACGTCTAATCAAATCAAAAATTTAGAAAAAGGTTTTAAACAAGAAAATGAAAACTAACTGCTGAAAATAAAAATAAAAATAAAACAAATAGACAAGATGAATCACTTGGATCCCACTCGCCTTTAGTGTAACCTTTGATGTTTCCGCACTTTTGCACTTTTTAAGAGATTATCTTAGTTATAGTAGTAGGCCCCTCTTTTGAAGGTGATGTTACCCTCAACCCAATAGTTTGAGTCAGCAAGGATACAATCCTAAAGGGTTGGATTATTGAAAGATAATTAATTAAGTTATTAATGCGTAATGTGGTAGGCCCCTCTTTTGAAGGTGACGTTACCCTCGGCTAAGTGGTTTGAGTCAGCAGGGATACAATCCCAAGTAGCCGGGTTAATGTATTAATAGAAGTTTACATATGAGGGGATCAAGCCATTTGCACCCCCGCCATCCAATACCAGTGGGTATTGAAGGAGGTCCTAGTAAGCTTGACCCAGGTCCTTCAGGATCTATACACTGAACAAGGCAAGAACCTTACCAAACCATTCCCTTGACCCCCGACCAGGTAGCCAACATATCTCCATATAGACCGTGGAGATATGAATGGTGTAAATCTTTTATTTTATACAGACAGTAAAATAACGCCAAGACACCACGGACAAACGATAAGGAAGTTTCACCTTCAACATAAGAAACTAGTTATTAAAGTCATTAATACAAAACCAAATAAAAAGTGCGAAAAGATAAAAAAACAAAAGTATTACACTAAATTCTTGTCTTCACCAAGTGATGTAAGAGACTTAGGCAAACATGGCCTTTGATTGTCAAGAACTCTTACTATCAATCTTGGATCCCGAGACTACTACACACACTCTATGATGTATGATGGATGATGGTGGTGGATGTGGGTGTTGTGATGGTGGTGGAGTGTGGGTGAAGTGGGAGAGAGGTGGTTTTTCAAGGGATGCCTTTGGAATGAACCAAGCACATCTATTTATAGCCTGCACAAAAGCCCGGTCACGGCCCCGTGTCCACCCATCTTCTCTTTCTTCATTAATTGCAGTTTGTCTGCATTAGTTGACCATGCCCCCGTGTCCGCTGGGCACGGCCCCGTGTGTAGAAGTGTATCTGTACTATCAAGATTTGCTTGGATTCTGCAAATCTTAGCGTTGACCACGGCCGTATGGAGCTGGGCACGCCCCCGTGTTGGGAAATAAAAGCTTCTACAACTTTGTCCTTTCTGCAGACACTTGGGCACGCCCCCGTGTCCGCTGGGCACGGGTCGTGTTCAGCCTTCTATTGTTCTGTTTTTGCTTGGGAAGATGTTGTTGAGGGGTCGGGCATGCCACGTTTATTCATTTTCTTGTATTTGTGTTAGATTTAGCTGTATTTTTTCTTCTTTTGTTCACTTACGCTCATTTAACCCTGAAAATACAAAAGGAAGACAAAAGCACACTTTTTCCAACATTAGTACTAAAAAAGGGTTAGTTTAATGTGACAACGCTCACAATTACAGGTATCCGTACAATTAATTAATATTAACTTTGTGCTTAATGAATGTGCTTGAATTACAACTGACGAATTAAACTGCTTTATGAGTTCTGCATCATACATACATATGCATCACATTCATACTGTCACTCCATTTATTACACACAAACTTTAGTGATAAACTTGATGCACAAAACACAGTTAGCATAGTGAACGGATAACTCAGAAACATGCTGACAATGCCAGCACATAGACAAACAATATGTTGAGGCCAATATGAACCAGAGTCAAGGTACTACACTAGTATGGAGTGTAGGGAAGTAGGGACCAAAACTATTATTTTTAAACTTATATAAACTGAAAACCCTAACTGTGTTAGTCCTTTCATAAAGATTTCCTTCTTTAAACATTAACTCAGTTAGTATACTTAACTGAACAGTACAGGGACCATTTGTGTAAATTTTAGAAACTTCAGGGACCAATTATGTACTTTTTATGAAAGTATAGGGACTGTTATTTCAACTTTTCGGAAGTTCAGGGACTATTTTTGTAAAAAAAAAAATGAAACTTGAGGGGCCAAAGTGTAAATATGTCAAAATTCTGTTAAAAAGGGGTCCTTCTGTATCGGACTGGCCTTTGCTGGGATCGAACTCGTAACCTCTCGGTTGTAACCGCAACGCCTTAACCAGTTTATCCTCCTAATAGGAGCTGGAATATATTGAAATTATATTACATTTATACACACTTTAGAATTTAAAATAATAAACCCAATCTGAAACCCATACCAGTTGCCAGCTTCGATCCGTCCCACTTGTTCATTTGTTTATACGATCTGAAATCATCACCACGAGTCCCCAACCCCTTTGCCAACCCCATTTCGCATTTATCCGACACACATTGGTGCCTTTAGGCTGTAAACCGGACTTTTTATAAAAAAAATTAAAGTAGATCAAATCCACTACGAATTGTTGGATCTGAGATCGATTTGATCTGTTATATAAGTCCCTCAGACTCCCATTAAGCTCGTACACCCTTCACATCTCTCTAAAACATCGAAATTTGTCGGAATTCAAACCTGCAACTCGCCGGAGTTTTACAGTCGCCGGAATTTAATCGCCCCATCGTTTTACCCGATACCGGTTAGTTTTTATTTGCCCAATTAGTTCGTTTATGCTTATACAATAATTCCCTAGAATTAATTTAGATATAAACCAATTTTGATCGAGAATTGAAGAGGTTGACTTTTCTGTTGACTATAATTGAGGAAGATGACTAGTTTTCATCTCTGTATTTATTTTATATAAACTAAACTTAAACACAAACCACCAGGCCTAGCCCAGTGGTTGTGTGTGTGTTTGTTCTCTCAATTGACCCGGGTTCGAACCCGGGTATGTGCAAACATTTTTAAACTTTTTATTTTTCTTATTTTACACCTGCCATTATTTTTAATAATACTATTAAACACTGTTACATTTTATAAAAATACGAAAACAACTGTTTTTATTTATAAAACTATTTATTTAAAAACAAAACAGATTTATTAATGTTTAAATTATACATTTTTGCAAATTTATTATTTATGATAAATAAATATTTTTCATAAATAATTCCTTTACATCATATTCATTTTCCAAGTCCTCTTGCTAGGTTATCCAAACCCCATAATTACCATTTAAACAAAACACTACCGAATCCTATAGATTTAGGATTTCCAATTATCCAATTAAACATTATTGTTGATACATATCCCATATTGTTGCATGTTCAATCAATTAGAGTGACGTGGAATCTTATTTCCAAGAACTCTCACATTTGCATACTTGTTTGGACTTACTCGCAATCAAGGTGAGTTCATGTCCCCCCTTTCTCTTAATTGTTTTCAGTTTTATACTTCGGGGGTGGAATACATGTTACAACTATTATAGACATTTTTATACATGGTATGGTTAGCTTAAGGAAGGTTTACTACTAGACTGTGAAGGGTGGGCACAACACTTAAGGCCATTAATCCTCGTCGTAGGACCGAGGGACATGAGTGATAGATCTATTTGGGTATAGCGAGCCCATACCTATGAGGTCGGGGCGGCCCATAGAGGTGACTATGTCTTCCAGCCGGAAGCCCGGTACAAATTTGCTAGGTTTGAGTACTTCCTGCACCTTTGCACACATACCATTGGCTTTGCAACCTATTGGTGATTATTTTTTTTTTCCTTAATTGCTACATACCAGGGACATTTATACACACAAGACATATTTTAAAGGCTTATACACACAGACTTACACATGAACTCGCTCAACTTTTTGTTGATTTTTCAAACTACATGTATTTCAGGGAACTAGCGGATCTGGCAGGGTATGCATGTGTCTAGCTGCGTTGAATAAAAGATGTCATCCAGAGTTGTGGATTTTGAGAGGTGTAACCTATTCCTGGATGGGTTACATATCTCTAAACCTCGTCTTATCTAAAGTCTTTTGGTGTCTTATGAAAACGTTTTAAACAAGTTATGGTTTGTAACTTATTTCAAGTGTCGATGTTTCTAAACAATGATGTTGTGATATTTTCTCACTTAAATTAATGGATGTACATCTCGTATTTTTTTTTTATCATATAGCATTGTTATGATTGTTGCTATGGTATTAAGAAGTCACACCAAATAAACCACGCTTCCGCAAAAGCCAGGGTGTGACAGCTTGGTATCAGAGCCTCAATCATAGCGAACTAGGATTCTTTCTCGAGTCTAGACTATGATCATCAGGGCGCTCACGAAAACATTTTTACATTGCATATACAAGTTTCCAGATCCAGGGTATAAACGTTTCTTTACAAACATGTGTTTTTCGTGTCGGACATGTAGTAACTGGAAGGGTTAAGTACCGGTAGTTGAGAACTCCTGTCTAGGATGGCATTCGTACGAATCCAAATAAAAGGACCCGTTGCCTACCTGGGGACTATCAATGAGAGTACCGATACCTAGTAGGCCAAAGCATGGCAAAAAGTTTAGTTTTTGAGTCAGTCTTTATTTAACCATTTTTACAAGTTTTTAACATACCTCTTCCTACACATCAAGTTTTAGAGACTGAGGGAGGTTCATTCTTAGAGACTGAGGGGGTTCAATCTTAGAGATTGGGGAGGTTTTGGTCTTAGAGACCAGGGAGTTAGTCTTAGAGACTGGGAAGGTTTGGTCTTAGAGGCCAGGGAGTTAGTCTGAGAAACTAGGGAGTTCAGTCTAAGAGACTGGGTGGGATAGTCTGGGGAAGACTAGGATGATTACTTGCTTACATTGATTGTGACTTACATGCGTTGTTGGATTATTTATTTTGCGTTATGACATGGGATGTTATGTGTTATTATCTTATTACATACGTATATTACTTACTTACTATACTTACTATGACACTGGTGCCGACTATAGTTTTGTATCGCTAGAATTTAAGAAAATACTTAGGTTAACTGCTAGTAAGTTAGACATTCCGTACTCAATTGAACTGGCTAATGGAAAGCTAGTAGAAACGAATGAAGTCATCAGAGGATGCGTGATAGAGCTGGGAGAACACGAGTTTACATTAGACCTACTGCCAGTCGAGTTGGGAAGGTAGGGATGGATTGGTTGTCAAGCAACAGAGCCGAGATTGTATGTCACGAGAAGACCATTCGCATCCCAATGGCGGATGGAGAAACGATCGCAGTACACGGAGAGAAGCGTGATACGCCCTTAAGGATCATTAGTTGTTTGAAGACTCAAAAATATTTGAAGAAGGGATGTGTTGCCTTCCTGGCACACATCGTGGATAAGGAAGCCGCTGAGCCAAAACTTGAAGACATCCCATTCGTGAAAGAGTATCCTGAAGTCTTTCCAGAAGACTTGCCAGGATTGCCACCACAAAGGCAAGTCAAGTTTCATATTGACTTAGTTCCAGGCGCCGCGCCTGTAGCTAAGGCACTTTATCGACTTGCACCTTCAGAGATGCAAGAGCTGTCAACGAAACTCCAGGAGTTGTTAGACAAAGGATTTATCAGACCAAGCTTCTCGCCTTGGGGAGCTCCAGTTTTGTTCGTGAAAAAGAAGGATGGTAGTTTTCGCATGTGTATAGACTACCGGGAGCTGAATAAGTTGACAATCAAGAACAGATATCCTTTGCCAAGGATCGATGACCTGTTTGATCAATTACAAGGTTCAAGTTTTTACTCAAAGATCGATCTACGATCAGGTTATCACCAGTTAAGGATACAAGAGGAAAGTATTCCAAAGACGACCTTTAGAACTCGATATGGACATTACGAGTTCCTGGTTATGCCGTTTGGTTTGATGAACGCGCCAGCAGTATTCATGGATTTGATGAACAGAGTCTGTAAACCGTACCTTGAAAAGTTTGTGATTGTGTTCATTGACGACATTTTGATCTACTCAAAGAAGAAAGAAGGGCATGAGCAACATTTAAGAGTTATTCTAGAGCTGCTTAAAAAGGAGAAGTTGTATGCGAATGTGACAACTATGTTCTGTAATCACCGTATAATGTAAAACAATGTTGATTATCAATAAAACAATGTGCTTTGGTTTTATTATATGTGTTATCGTGTTTAATGATTTTACAATTTGATTCGAGTCCGATTTCAAGCTTAAATCACTTTCTAGAAGGTTATACGCAAACTGGGGAATAAACGCAGTCAGTTTAACACGACGTACACTCCGGAACTGTGACGTAAGCCAAACATACCCTAAATATCCTTTACATAACTTAGAAATAAGTTTCGAAGGATTCGGTATGGCAAAAACATGTTTATTTGAACTAAAGAACTAATTACGACAAAACTGCGAAACGAACGATGGTGACTGCCCGGATAATATTTAAATCCCAAAAATATTCTGTTATGGTTAAAATTTTATTTTTAATCAGATCCGCGTTGAAAAATAAATTAAAACGCTTAAAAACGTTATTTTTCAAGTTTAAACGCGTACCGTGTGTTTCTGCGCGACACAGAGCTTATACTGCAAAACGCAGACAACGCAGCCAGTCTTGGCAACTGAATTTTATTTCAGTAATATTTTGGCGAGTTTATTTTTATAGAATAATAAAAATAATTTAGAACGCCATAAACCGGGATTTAAACGCTAGATAAAATACCCGGTATCCAGTTAAATACCTGTTTTTATCTATATTACCAAACAAACTTACACTTACCCCCTCCCCCCTTGAAATTCACAGATGCAATATATGGGGGACCCACCATATATTTTTGCTAGATCTTGCATGATTCACTATGATCTTGTTTTGCCAAGTGTCCTTGCATGCTAGCTTACAATCCCTTCCAAATCTCTACATATCTTCACACAATCTACCAAAGATCACACTCCACTCAAACTCCTTCTCTCTCCTCTCTCCCAACCTTCCACCCTCTCTCTCTCTCTCTCACCATATTCAAACCTTCAAACTTGTTCTTGAGAATTCAACACCATTTCAAGCTAAAGTCAAGTTAGTGTGAAGATCCAAAGGTGTTTCCAAGGTGCATTCAAGTGATTTCAAGCTTCCTATCATCAAAATCTCATCCCACAACCTACTTGAATCTTGAAGGTATAACATTTATTTTTAAATCATACTTTTGATTCTTGGTTGTTCTTGATGATTTGAAGTTTCTCTTGAATCTTGGGATTTTCACTAAATTTGAAATCTAAAATGAAAAGGGTCTTGTTACAAAATAAAAATGGTGGTGATATGTATATATATATATGTGTGTGACCATACATATATATATATATGTGTGTATGAGTCTTGAAGTTTGATTTCTTGTTAAGTACTTGTTTAAGTTGTTACATGTTCTTGAATGATAGTTAAAATGCAAGTGTTTAATGGTTTGTGTATGTTATGTTAAATGACCAAGTACATTAGCAAATAAACCTGAATATATCACATATTTGATGCATTTAGATTAACATAAAATGATGATGTTATGATAGTATGCTTTAGGCACTTGTACATGTGAATATATGTTGATTTAAAGCTCAAGAAGTGATAAAAAATGGTTATATGACAAAAATATTTTTGAACAGGTTATAAACACTAAAAATAACATTATTTGGTGTATTATAATGGCATGAAACTTTGACATAGGTTTGATAGCTTTGCATGTTGTACATCTAGCTTAAAAAGTGGTAAAATATGTGAAATTTGCATGATTTATGTGCTTTATTTAAGACCTGCACTATCATGAGTATAACCATTATTTTATTCAGTAAATAACATGGGTTATGTTAAAATTTCAAGTTGTTTTGATTTGGGATGGTTCGGGGAACGTTTGATGCAAAACTATGCGATAAAACGGTTAAAAATCGGCTTTTCGGGTGATTTTTATAAAACTGTTTTAGATCAGTAAGTAAACTGATATTGTTCATACATAAATAAGTATTTTAACTTATATTAAGTTTACTTGGTGTTTGGTTAGTCATACGTGACTTCCGACGCCCAAAAATGTTACCGAATCGCTAAAATAAGTGTTTTTCGACATACACTAGAATGGGTTGTTCATGGGTAAATTTTACGTGTTACAATGTGCTATGTGTTTTACAATATGTTTATGATGATGTGTTCGTGTTGACAAGATTATGTGTATTACGCTTGAGTATATATATACAAATACACCAAAATAATCAAAAATAATAACTTTTCGAGAAATCTCAAAGTTATGTGAAAATCCTAAGTATCGGAGAAACTTATGTATTTTGTGCATTTTTTATTATTAAATCATTCTCACTTAATTTAGGACGAATAAACGATTTGAGGGATTGTGTTAACATATAAAAACGCACCCAAAGGTGAGTACATAGATCCCCTCTTTTTACTGTTTTCGATTGTTTTGGGGTGATTCATATGTATCAAAACGATTTCGATGTTTTAACGATGGTTTCAAAACGAGTAAGATGGTTTATACTAAACTAATAACGATTTCGATAATGTGAACGAACTTGTTGGTTGTAGTTACATAACGAATGACATTCATTAGCATTGATCAAGCCGACCAGTATTAGGTTATGGTACCATAGGATCTGACAAATCCCGTTATCAGACCGCACCCATGGCTATGTGTGGGTTAGGTGGGTAATGACTGAATCTGATGATTGTTAACTTACCCTTTGGTGGTTTGTTAATACGAGTTGAACGAGTCACAAAGGTTTGAATGTTATTAGCGAGACGACCAAAAGTAGTTTTCACAATTAAAACGAGAACGATTTGTACGAGAACGATTTGTACGAGAACGATTTTGAACGATTGAACGATTATGAATGATTTAAACAAATGAACGATGATCTATAACGAGAACGAGTTAAACGATGTCACACAACGATGTTTACGAAACTATATAAACCATACGAGTTTTATTACGAGAACGATTTACGATTTGGTTTACGAAAACAAATGTTTTGGGTTAAGATTCATGGCATCGAGGTTTATAAATTATAACCAATCTGTTTCGACTTGGTTATTCATTTTACAATACAAACATTTTACAAAACAAGGTTTCTAATATCGATTAACGAAGTTGTACGAGATATTTCAATATGTAAACGAGCCATGAATCTGACACTCTCACAAAACCTATGTACTCGCCAGCATTTCTTTGCTGACTTTGTTTTTACATATGTTTCAGGTGATGTTGCTTAATGTTGATTGCGAATAGGATGCATGCTCACTTAGGACCGGACGAGGCCTTAGTGATTTAATAACGATGATAGACTATGTTTGACTTGCTTGTTTAACCTTAAGACAATGTTTAATATTTAATAAAATGAAACTCTTTGTATCCATGGTTTGAAACAATACTTCTGTTACAACACTCCCCGACGTTTCTGCCACGATTTGTTGTTTTACGTGGTCGGGGTGTGACAGAAGAAGTTAGTATCAGAGCCAATGGTTATAGGGAATTAGGTTATTAGTAAAATTTTGACCTAGACTATAGCTTTCTAGGACCCCAACGCAAGTTGATTTGCGTTTAGATTTTAAAAACAAAATCCGAATCTGCTTCGAAAATTAATCATCTGTTCTAGGATGATTGATTACTAGGTTTTGAACCCTCTGTTGTAAGGTTTTGAACCCTTCCAGTTTGACTCATTTTGGCTTAGTGCCTTCTGATTTTCAAAATCTCGTCAAAGTTTGGGTCTAAATAATGTGAACACGTGCAAACTGGAAGAGTGAATGCCTGTACCCTGAGTTTTCTGTCTAAGCCTAGAGTGTTCGTACAAATCCACATAATCGGACCAGTCACTCTTACCTGGGAACTCTTGGGGTGAGTGTTCACTTATAGGCGAGCATGTCTTCGCAATACATTATTGTGATTCTTTACTTTGATTAGTCACTGCGTGTCGTTTGTTTGTTCGAAGTAACGAATAAATGATCACCTTCCTTATGTTTCGTCGATATTTTCAATACCTCTTTTGTTTTTCCTAATTGTCGACCTCACTCGTTTCTCATATTTCCTTGTTAGACAATGCCTCCTGACGTGATGCACAATCTTTTACTTCTGAAGAAGTCGCAGCCCTTGTCTCTCAGCAAATGGCTGCTGTGCTTCCAAGCGTTGTGACCCAAATCCACGAGCTATACAACAACAATAATAACAACAATGCACCATGTAATTTCAAGAATTTCAATTCTGCTAAGCCGTTAAAGTTTTCTGGGTCACAAGGAGCAACTGCGCTCCTTCAATGGTTCTAAAGTATCGAGAGCACATTCAGACATGTGCAATGTCCGAATGGGCGTAAGGTTGAATTTGCATCAAGTGTGTTTGAGAAGCATCCTCTTACGTGGTGGAACAGAGTGATGCGCGACAGGGGTGCCGAAGTGGCATTGGCACAAACATGGGAAGAGCTTCGAGCTCTCATGATGAGAGAGTTCTGTCCCCGTCATGAAATTCGAGGTTTGGAACGAGAGTTTGATGATCTAAAACAAGATGGGGGAGAACACCGTGCGTATACGGATCGATTTGAGGAACTCAGTCTTTTGTGTCCTACTATGGTTACCCCGTTGGAGAAAGTGATAGAGATGTATATCGATGGGTTACCTGATTCCATACAGGATATCATGACTGGCGTTAATCCTACTACTGTTTGTCACGCGATCGAGCTATTTGCTACCCTGACTGAGTCGTAAGTCAGGAAGGGTAAACTTACCTGCAAGGGTGACAAGAAGAAGTCGACCGAATCTGCCAAGGAAAAGGGTAAGGGTAAGAAAGGTGAGTCATCGAAGAAGTCGAGAAAGCGAAAGGGTGCTCAAAACTTTGCAGTTACTGCTCAGAACCCACCAGCTCAACAGCCTGCGAAGAAAGCATATGCTGGTATCGCACCTCATTGTGCTCGCTGCACCGGTCATCATGTTACACAACAAGCTTGTAAGCAATGTATAACGTGTGGTATGCTTGGGCATCTGGCCAACGTCTGTCGTTCGGGTCAGAATCAGATTGTTCAGAATCAAGCTCCAGTTCAGGGGAATGCTGCTAGATTCCCACCGGGTTCATGTTTCAATTGTGGAGAGTTTGGTCACTTCCGCAACAACTGTCCGAGGCTAGTGAATGCAAACGCGAATGCAAATGCAAATGCAAGTGCTAATCCGAACGTGAATGTCAACGCCAACGCGAATGCGAATCCCGCTCGTGGACGAGCGTACAACCTGAATGCTAACGAAGCGAGGGCTGACAACGAGGTGGTCAATGGTACGTTTCTTGTTAACAATCGACCTGCATCTATTCTTTTTTATTATGGCGCCGATAGAAGTTTTGTGTCATTATCTTTTGAACCTTTGCTTGCGATACCTAGAACTAAACTGAGGAAACCCTTATCTGTCGAAGTTGCTACTGGTAAACCTCTTGTTCTCGATTCTATTATTCGTGATTGTCAGTTAAACCTTGATAACCATCTTTTTTCCCATTGACCTCACGCCGATGCAACTTGGGAGTTTCGATATTATAGTGGGGATGGATTGGTTAACCAAACATCATGATGAGGTGGTTTGTTTCGATAAGATTGTTCGAATTCCTCTTCCGTCTGGCGATGTTCTGGAAGTTCGTGGCGAGAAACCGTCTGGTGGTTTGTAGCTTATGTCGTGTACAAAGGCCCAAATTTATTTGCGAAAAGGAGATGTTGCTTTCCTGGCACATGTCACCGAGGAGAAAGGCAAGAGCAAGAGTATTCAGGATATTCCGATTATTCGGGATTATCCAGAGGTGTTTCCCGATGAACTGCCTGGTTTGCCTCCAGTTCGTCAAGTCGAGTTTCATATTGACCTTGTACCCAATGCCAACCCGATTGCGAAAGCACCTTATCGTCTTGCACCATCGGAGATGCAAGAGTTATCGAAACAGCTTTAAGAGTTGTCTGATAAAGGATTCATCCGTCCGAGCTTTTCGCCTTGGGGAGCTCCTGTCCTCTTTGTGAAAAAGAAAGATGGATCTTTTCGAATGTGTATCGATTATCGTGAGCTTAATAAATTTACCATCAAGAATCGATATCCCCTACCTAGAATTGATGATCTCTTCGACCAGCTGCAAGGTGCTTCATGCTTTTCCAAGATCGATCTGCGATCTGGGTATCATCAACTTCGTATACTCGAAGAAGATATTCCTAAAACTGCATTCCGTACGAGATATGGGCACTACGAGTTCACTGTCATGCCTTTTGGTTTGACAAATGCTCCAGCTGTCTTCATGGACTTAATGAACAGGGTTTGTAAACCTTATTTAGATAAGTTCATCATTGTGTTCATCGACGATATTCTCATTTATTCAAAGTCTCGAGCTGACCACGAGCAACACCTTCGTTTGACATTGGAACTCCTAAAGAAGGAACAACTTTTTGCTAAATTCTCCAAGTATGAATTTTGTCTTAGAGAAGTTCAGTTTTTGGGTCATATTGTTAATAAGCAGGGTATCCATGTGGATCCTTGCAAAATAGCTGCTATTAAGGATTGGAATACACCAACGACACCTACAGAGATTCGATCATTTCTTGGTCTTGTTGGTTATTATCGTCGATTCATTTCTAACTTCTCAAAGATCGCGGTTCCACTCACTGCTTTGACTCAGAAAAATAAGCCTTTTGAATGGGGACCTATGCAAGAAGAAGCGTTCCAAACGCTAAAACGGAAGCTCTGTGATGCTCCTGTTTTATCTCTACCTGAGGGAAACGATGATTTTGTTGTATATTGTGATGCGTCGAATCTAGGACTTGGTTGCGTTCTTATGCAACAAGGTAAAGTCATAGCTTATGCGTCTAGATAACTGAAAATTCACGAGAAGAACTATACGACTTATGATCTTGAATTAGGAGTGGTGGTTTTCGCACTTAAAATCTGGAGACACTACCTCTATGGAATGAAATGTGTGGTTTTCACAGACCACAAAAGTCTCCAGCATATTCTCAATCAGAAGGAGCTGAACATGAGGCAACGACGTTGGGTTGAACTCTTAAACGATTATGATTGCGAGATCCGCTACCATCCTGGTAAGGCGAATGTCATAGCCGATGCGCTTAGTCGAAAGGAATGAGTCAAGCTTCATTCTGTTCGAACTCTATCTGATATTTTATCCATCCTGGTGCTGATAAAATGTACAAGGATCTTCGTACTCAGTTCTGGTGGCCTGGTATGAAGAAGGATGTTGCCTTGTATGTATCGAAATGCCTAACTTGTCTCAAAGTCAAGGCTGAACATCAACGACCTTCTGGTTTGCTTGTACAACCAGAGATACCGGTTTGGAAGTGGGAGAACATTGCAATGGATCTCATCACTAAGTTACCGCGTACATCTAAAGGTCACGATGCTATTTGGGTTGTTATCGATCGATTAACAAAATCAGCTCATTTTATTCCGATTCGCGAGGATCTATCTGCTGATAAACTTGCAAATATTTATGTTGATGAGATTGTATCACGGCATGGTGTTCCTTTGGATATCATTTCCGATCGTGATGCTCGATTTTCATCTCATTTTTGGAAGACCATGCAATCTGCGTTGGGAACCCAATTAAATCTAAGCACTGCTTATCATCCCCAAACAGATGGACAATCTGAGAGAACGATTCAAACTTTGGAGGATATGCTTAGAAAATGCGTGATAGACTTTGGTGGTAATTAGGATTCTCATCTTCCACTGATCGAGTTCTCTTACAACAACAGTTATCATGCTAGTATTAATATGGCACCATTCGAAGCTCTCTATGGTCAAAAATGTCGTTCACCTGTGTGTTGGAATGAGATCGGTGAAGCCCAGCTTACTGGACTTGAGCTCATTCTAGAAACAACACACAAAATCAAGAAAATTCGCGATAATCTTGTGACAGCTAGAAGCCGTCAAAAGAGTTATGCGGATATGCGACGCAAGCCCTTAGAATTTCAAATCGGAGACCGTGTCCTACTCAAGGTGTCACCTTGGAAGGGAGTGGTGAGATTTGGAAAGAAAGGAAAACTAGCACCCCGATATGTTGGACCATTTAAGATTGTTGAAAGAATTGGAAAGGTTGCCTATCAACTAGAGCTACCTCCAGAGCTTGGAAATATTCATCCGACTTTTCACGTGTCCAATTTGCGAAAGTGTTTAGCTGATGCTGATCTTCACATTCCTCTCGACGAGATTCAAATCGATGAAACAATGCACTTTGTCGAGAAACCTGTGGAGATAGTGGACCGTACATTCAAACTGTTGAAGAACAAACGGATTCGATTGGTCAAAGTTCGTTGGGAATCCAAACGTGGCCCCGAGTTTACTTGGGAATGTGAGGACCAGATGAAGACGAAATATCCGCAATTGTTTTCATAAGTTTCCTCTAAATAAAATTTCGGGACGAAATTTCCTAAAGTAGGGGAGACTGTGACAACTGTGTTCTGTAATCACCATATAATATAAAACAATGTTGATTATCAATAAAAAAAATGTGCTTTGGTGTTATTATATGTGTTATCGTGTTTAATGATTTTACAATTTGATTCGAGTCCGATTTCAAGCTTAAATCACTTTCTGGAAGGTTATACGCAAACCGGGGCATAAACGCAGTCAGTTTAACGCGACGTACACTCCGGAACTGGGACGTAAGCCAAACATACCCTAAATATCCTTTACATAACTTAGAAATAAGTTTCGAAGGATTCGGTATGGCAAAAAACATGTTTATTTGAACTAAAGAACTAATTACGACAAAACTGCGAAACGAGCGATGGTGACCGCCCGGATAATATTTAAATCCCAAAAATATTCTGTTATGGTTAAAATTTTATTTTTAATCAGGTCCGCGTTGAAAAATAAATTAAAATGCTTAAAAACGTTATTTTTCAAGATATTGCGCGACACAGAGCTTATACTGCAAAACGCAGACAACGCAGCCAGTCTTGGCAACTGAAATTTATTTCAGTAATATTTTGGCGAGTTTATTTTTATAGAATAATAAACATAATTTAGAACGCCATAAACCGGGATTTAAACGCTAGATAAAATACCCGGTATCCAGTTAAATACCTGTTTTTATCTATATTACCAAACAAACTTACACTTACCCCCTCCCCCCTTGAAATTCACGGATGCAATATATGGGGGACCCACCATATATTTTTGCTAGATCTTGCATGATTCACTATGATCTTGTTTTGCCAAGTGTCCTTGCATGCTAGCTTACAATCCCTTCCAAATCTCTACATATCTTCACACAATCTACCAAAGATCACACTCCACTCAAACTCCTTCTCTCTCCTCTCTCCCAACCTTCCACCCTCTCTCTCTCTCTCACCATATTCAAACCTTCAAACTTGTTCTTGAGAATTCAACACCATTTCAAGCTAAAGTCAAGTTAGTGTGAAGATCCAAAGGTGTTTCCAAGGTGCATTCAAGTGATTTCAAGCTTCCTATCATCAAAATCTCATCCCACAACCTACTTGAATCTTGAAGGTATAACATTTATTTTTAAATCATACTTTTGATTCTTGGTTGTTCTTGATGATTTGAAGTTTCTCTTGAATCTTGGGATTTTCACTAAACTTGAAATCTAAAATGAAAAGGGTCTTGTTACAAAATAAAAATGGTGGTGATATGTATATATATATATATGTGTGTGTGTGTGACCGTACATATATATATATATGTGTGTATGACTCTTGAAGTTTGATTTCTTGTTAAGTACTTGTTTAAGTTGTTACATGTTCTTGAATGATAGTTAAAATGCAAGTGTTTAATGGTTTGTGTATGTTATGTTAAATGACCAAGTACATCAGCAAATAAACCTGAATATATCACATATTTGATGCATTTAGATTAACATAAAATGATGATGTTATGATAGTATGCTTTAGGCACTTGTACATTTGAGTATATGTTGATTTAAAGCTCAAGAAGTGATAAAAAAAATGGTTATATGAAAAAAATATTTTTGAACAGGTTATAAACACTAAAAATAACATTATTTGGTGTATTATAATGGCATGAAACTTTGACATAGGTTTGATAGCTTTGCATGTTGTACATCTAGCTTAAAAAGTGGTAAAATATGTGAAATTTGCATGATTTATGTGCTTTATTTAAGACCTGCACTATCATGAGTATAACCATTATTTTATTCAGTAAATAACATGGGTTATGTTAAAATTTCAAGTCGTTTCGATTTGGGATGGTTCGGGGAACGTTTGATGCAAAACTATGCGGTAAAACGGTTAAAAATCGGCTTTTCGGGTGATTTTTATAAAACTGTTTTAGATCAGTAAGTAAACTGATATTGTTCATACATAAATAAGTATTTTAACTTATATTAAGTTTACTTGGTGTTTGGTTAGTCATACGTGACTTCCGACGCCCAAAAATGTTACCGAATCGCTAAAATAAGTGTTTTTCGACATACACTAGAATGGGTTGTTCATAGGTAAATTTTACGTGTTACAATGTGCTATGTGTTCTACAATATGTTTATGATGATGTGTTAGTGTTGACAAGATTATGTGTATTACGCTTGAGTACATATATACAAATACACCAAAATAATCAAAAATAATAACTTTTCGAGAAATCTCAAAGTTATGTGAAAATCCTAAGTATCGGAGAAACTTATGTATTTTGTGGATTTTTGATGATTAAATCATTCTCACTTAATTTAGGACGAATAAACGATTTGAGGGATTGTGTTAACATATAAAAACGCACCCAAAGGTGAGTACATAGATCCCCTCTTTTTACTGTTTTCGATTGTTTTGGGGTGATTCATATGTATCAAAACGATTTCGATGTTTTAACGATGGTTTCAAAACGAGTAAGATGGTTTATACTAAACTAATAACGATTTCGATAATGTGAACGAACTTGTTGGTTGTAGTTACATAACGAATGACATTCATTAGCATTGATCAAGCCGACCAGTATTAGGTTATGGTACCATAGGATCTGACAAATCCCGTTATCAGACCGCACCCATGGTTATGTGTGGGTTAGGTGGGTAATGACTGAATCTGATGATTGTTAACTTACCCTTTGGTGGTTTGTTAATACGAGTAGAACGAGTCACAAAGGTTTGAATGTTATTAGCGAGACGACCAAAAGTAGTTTTCACAATTAAAACGAGAACGATTTGTACGAGAACGATTTGTACAAGAACGATTTGTACGAGAACGATTTGTATGAGAACGATTTTGAACGATTATGAATGAATTAAACAAATGAACGATGATCTATAACGAGACCTAGTTAAACGATGTCACACAACGATGTTTACGAAACTATATAAACCATACGAGTTTTATTACGAGAACGATTTACGATTTGGTTTACGATAACAAATGTTTTGGGTTAAGATTCATGGCATCGAGGTTTATAAATAATAACCAATCTGTTTCGACTTGGTTATTCATTTTACAATACAAACATTTTACAAAACAAGGTTTCTAATATCGATTAACGAAGTTGTACGAGATATTTCAATATGTAAAAGAGCCATGAATCTGACACTCTCACAAAACCTATGTACTCGCCAGCATTTCTTTGCTGACTTTGTTTTTACATATGTTTCAGGTGATGTTGCTTAATGTTGATTGCGAATAGGATGCATGCTCACTTAGGACCTGACGAGGCCTTAGTGATTTAATAACGATGATAGACTATGTTTGACTTGCTTGTTTAACCTTAAGACAATGTTTAATATTTAATAAAACGAAACTCTTTGTATCCATGGTTTGAAACAATACTTCTGTTACAACACTCCCCGACATTTCCGCCACGATTTGTTGTTTTACGTGGTCGGGGTGTGACAACGAAGTTCTTGAAGTTCGAGTTCTGGTTACGCGAAGTCTAGTTTCTTGGTCATGTAGTTAACGGAAATGAAATTCATGTGGATCCCACAAAGATCGAGGCTATCAAAAACTGGGAGACTCCGAAGACGCCAACCGAAATTCGACAGTTCCTAGGTTTGGCTGGTTATTATCGTAGGTTTATTGAGGATTTCTCAAAAATCGCTCAACCTTTGACCTCTCTCACCCAGAAAGACAAGAAGTTTGATTGGGGAGACAAGCAAGAAGAGGCCTTTCAGCTGTTGAAAAACAAGCTTTGTGACGCGCCAATCTTATCTCTACCCGAAGGCACTGACGACTTCGTGGTATATTGCGATGCTTCGCGTCAAGGTTTGGGATGTATGCTAATGCAGCGTCAGAAGGTTATAGCATATGCTTCTCGCCAATTGAAGATCCACGAGAAAAATTACACGATGCATGATTTGGAATTAGGCGCGGTGGTGTTTGCTTTGAAGATATGGCGACATTATTTATATGGCACGCGATGCACCATCTACAGTGATCACAAGAGCCTGCAGCACATATTCGATCAGAAAGAGCTTAACATGAGGCAAAGACGCTGGGTAGAGCTGTTAAATGATTATGAGTGTGAAATCAAGTATCACCCAGGGAAGGCAAATGTGGTCGCTGATGCTCTAAGTCGGAAGGAAAGGATCAAGCCCATAAGGGTTAGGGCTTTGGAAATGATCATACAAACGGACCTCACATTGCGCATTCGTGCCGCGCAGAGAGAAGCACTCAAGGAAAAGAATATTGAGAATGAGTATCTCCGTGGGATGGAGAAACAGTTGGTACCAAACGGGGAAGGGACTTTGTGCTTCATGAAACGAATTTGGGTTCCCTTGTTTGGTGGTCTGAGAAATGTTATTTTTGACGAAACTCACAAATCTCGGTACTCGATTCATCCAGGAGCGGATAAGATGTACCAAGATCTTAAAGATTTCTATTGGTGGCCAAGAATGAAAGGCGATGTTGTGGTATATGTTGGCAGATGTTTAACTTGCGCCAAAGTGAAGGTTGAATACTAGAGGCCTTCAGGTCTCTTGCAACAACCTGAAATACCCCAATGGAAATGGGAACAGGTTTCTATGGACTTCATAACGAAATTGCCAAGGACGCCCAAGGGCCATGATACGATTTGGGTAATAGTAGACCGTTTAACGAAATCTGCACACGTTTTGCCAATCAAGGAGAAAGATAAAACGAGTAAGCTTGCTGAGATATACTTGAGAGAGATTGTTGCACGGCATGGAGTGCCTCTCTCAATTATCTCTGATAGAGACGGAAGATTCGTATCAAGGATTTGGCAATCCTTCCAAGAAACTTTTGGTTCTCAGTTGAATCTGAGTACTGCCTTTCATCCGCAGATAGATGGACAGAGCGAACGAATGATTCAAACATTAGAAGACATGTTGCGAGCCTGTGTAATGGATTTGGGTGGAAGTTGGGACACTCACCTACCATTGGTTGAATTCTCATACAATAATAGTTATCATACAAGCATTCAGGCCGCACCGTTCGAAGCTCTCTATGGATGCAAGTGTCGATCACCATTATGCTGGGCTAACGCGGGTGATAGACAACTTGTTGGCCCGGAATTAGTCCAGGAAACGACTGACAAGATTTTACAGACCCGAGAGCGCATTAAAGCGGCTCGTGATCGACAAAAGTGTTATGCGGACCGAAGAAGGAAACCTCTGGAATTTGAGGTGGGAGATATGGTTTTGTTGAAGGTTTCACCATAGAAGGGTGTAGCACGCTTTGGGAAGCGTGGGAAGTTGAATCCCAGATACATTGGTCCATTTAAAATCGTGAAAAGGATTGGTCTGGTAGCATACAAGTTGGATTTACCTGCTGAACTAAATGGCGTACATGATACATTTCATGTATCTAATTTGAAAAAGAGTCCAACTCAAGAGACAGTAGTCATTCCTGCCCACGAAGTTCATATTGATGACACACTCCACTTTACTGAAGAACCCGTTGAGGTTACTGATTGGAAGATTAACAAGACGTGCAGGAGTAGTGTCAAACTCGTTAAAGTTCGATGGAATGCACGACACGGCCCGGAATTCACGTGGGAGCGTGAGGACCGTATGAAAGAAAAATACCCACATTTATTCCCCAAGACCCCTGCATCTAGTAGCAGAACTAAAATTTCGGGATGAAATTTTCTTAACAGGGGGAGAATGTGACAACGCTCATAATTACAGGTATCCGTACAATTAATTAATATTAACTTTGTGCTTAATGACTGTGCTAGAATTACAACTGACGAATTAAACTGCTTTATGAGTTCTGCATCATACATACATACGCATCACATTCATACTGTCACTCCATTTATTACACACAAACTTTAGTGATAAACTTTATGCACAAAACACAGTTAGCACAGTGAGCGGATAACTCAGAAACATGCTGACAATGCCATCACATAGACAAACAATATGTTGAGGCCAATATGAACCAGAGTCAAGGTACTACACTAGTATGGAGTGTAGGGAAGTAGGGACCAAAACTATTATTTTTAAACTTATATAAACTGAAAACCCTAACTGTGTTAGTCCTTTCATAAAGATTTCCTTCTTTAAACATTAACTCAGTTAGCATACTTAACTGAACAGTACAGGGACCATTTATGTAAATTTTAGAAACTTTAGGGACCAATTATGTACTTTTTATGAAAGTATAGGGACTGTAATTTCAACTTTTCGGAAGTTCAGGGACTATTTTGTAAAAAAATGAAACTTGAGGGGCCAAAGTGTAAATATGTCAAAATTCTGTTAAAAAAGGGTCCTTCTGTATCGAACCGGCCTTTGCTGGGATCGAACTCGTAACCTCTCGGTTGTAACCGCAACGCCTTAACCAGCTTATCCTCCTAATAGGAGCTGGAATATATTGAAATTATATTACATTTATACACACTTTAGAATTTAAAATAATAAACCCAATCTGAAACCCATACCAGTTGCCAGCTTCGATCCGTCCCACTTGTTCATTTGTTTATACGATCCAAAATCATCACCACGAGTCCCCAGCCCCTTTGCCAACCCCATTTCGCATTTATCCGACACACATTGGTGCCTTTAGGCTGTAAACCGGACTTTTTATAAAAAAATTTAAAGTAGATCAAATCCACTACGAATTGTTGGAATTTTTATAAAAAAAATTGGTGCCTTTAGGCTGAGATCGATTTGATCTGTTATATAAGTCCCTCAGACTCCCAGTAAGCTCGTACACCCTTCACATCTCTCTAAAACATCAAAATTTGTCGGAATTCAAACCTGCAACTCGCCGGAGTTTTACAGTCGCCGAAATTTAATCGCCCCGTCGTTTTACCCGATATCGGTTAGTTTTTATTTGCCCAATTAGTTCGTTTATGCTTATACAATAATTCCCTAGAATTAATTTAGATATAAACCAGTTTTGATCGAGAATTGCAGAGGTTGACTTTTCTGTTGAATCTAATTGAGGAAGATGACTAGTTTTCATCTCTGTATTTATTTTATATAAACTAAACTTAAACACAAACCACCAGGCCTAGCCCAGTGGTTGTGTGTGTGTTTGTTCTCTCAATTGACCTGAGTTCGAACCGATGTGCAAACATTTTTAAACTTTTTATTTTTCTTATTTTACACCTGCCATTATTTTTAATAATACTATTAAACACTGTTACATTTTATAAAAATACGAAAACAACTGTTTTTATTTATAAAACTATTTATTTAAAAACAAAACAGATTTATTAATGTTTAAATTATACATTTTTGCAAATTTATTATTTATGATAAATAAATATTTTTCATAAATAATTCCTTTACATCATATTCATTTTCCAAGTCCTCTTGCTAGGTTATCCAAACCCCATAATTACCATTTAAACAAAACACTACCGAATCCTATAGATTTAGGATTTCCAATTATCCAATTAAACATTATTTTTGATACATATCCCATATTGTTGCATGTTCAATCAATTAGAGTGACGTGGAATCTTATTTCCAAGAACTCTCACATTTGCATACTTGTTTGGACTTACTCGCAATCAAGGTGAGTTCATGTCCCCCTTTTCTTTTAACTGTTTTTAGTTTTATACTTCGGGGGTGGAATACATGTTACAACTATTACAGACATTTTTATACATGGTATGGTTAGCTTAAGGAAGGTTTACTACTAGACTGTGAAGGGTGGGCACAACACTTAAGGCCATTAATCCTCTTCGTAGGACCGAGGGACATGAGTGATAGATCTATTTGGGTACAGCGAGCCCATACCTATGAGGCCGGGGCGGCCCATAGAGGTGACTATGTCTTCCAGCCGGAAGCCCGGTACAAATTTGCTAGGTTTGAGTACTTCCTGCACCTTTGCACACATACCATTGGCTTTGCAACCCATTGGTGATTATTTTTTTTCCTTAATTGCTACATACCAGGGACATTTATACACACAAGACATATTTTAAAGGCTTATACACACAGACTTACACATGAACTCGCTCAACTTTTTGTTGATTTTTCAAACTACATGTATTTCAGGGAACTAGCGGATCTGGCAGGGTATGCATGTGTCTAGCTGCGTTGAATAAAAGATGTCATCCAGAGTTGTGGAGTTTGAGAGGTGTAACCTATTCCTAGATGGGTTACATATCTCTAAACCTCGTCTTATCTAAAGTCTTTTGGTGTCTTATGAAAACGTTTTAAACAAGTTATGGTTTGTAACTTATTTCAAGTGTCGATGTTTCTAAACAATGATGTTGTGATATTTTCTCACTTAAATTAATGGATGTACATGTCGTATTTTTTTATCATATAGCATTGTTATGATTGTTGCTATGGTATTAATAAGTCATACCAAATAAACCATGCTTCCGCAAAAGCCAGGGTGTGACATTTTATGCCTCATTTGATGTAATTTATATGTTGCATTTTTTCACACATCAAATACCCCCACACTTGAATCTTTGCTTGTCCTCAAGCAAAACTCCTTATTATGTGGCTTACACACCCAAATGGAATAGGTAGAAGAGAAGGTTTTGGGCTTGTCTTGAGTGTAGGGATTCCAAGATCTTTATTAGGTTTTATTTTTATGTTATTTACAATCCTATTCGTTATGATTTATTTAGAACATTACATAAGAGAAATTACTTATTTGGGCATAACATGCCTCTTTAAAATTCCATTTATATACAAGTTCACATACCTCACAGGGGATCACTCAACACTCGGCCGAAGATGTATTTTTGTGAAACACTCGAGGCAGGCATGGAACTTACTTCTACCATATGCTTGCCAAGCAATCAATCCTCCTCCTTTTTAACTATAAACCTTTGTAAATATCAAGAGGACTTTGGGGAAGGGTTAGGCTTGGGTTAAAGGTAGGTGGTTTTGGGTTAGTGGTTAGTAGAAAAGGGCGAAAGGCGTAAGAAGCGTCGGTTTTCGTAAAAGATTTTGTTTTTGTGACTTTTTTATTTTAATGAAGTATTTTTCAAACAAAGTTCTTTTTGATGAACTTGCTTGTTTATTGCTAAACTTCATCATTTTTATTTATTTATTATTTTTTTTATAAGGATGTCACAAGAAAACCTAGCTTTTTACTAAAATAAAGGGTTTAAAATGAAAAAGGGGTTTGGTGGGTAAAGGGTGTTTGTTTTGGGTTTAGAAATGAAAAGGTTTAGGCTCAAAGGGGTTAACTAGGGGGATTTTGGGTAGGTGGTTAAAAAAAAGAAAAATAATGGTGTTGAAATAAAAAGGGTTAGTCCTAATGTCTCCGTCATTTACTTACTCGAGTTTAAGTTGGTAAGGACCGGGAATGTATCATCATGGCAAGTTCTAGAGTCGTAAGAAACTAAGCGGCTATTCACACAAGAAACGAAAAATGAGCATTTAGTTTAAAGATGTGTATTTGTATGCTCAATAAAGGCTCAAAACTCACTTTTTGTGGGAATGGGTTTTTAATGTGATCAAGTATATATAATCAAATTTTAACTAGATTTGTCATGCCGTTTCATAATTTTCTTATGTTGGTTCTTTTTATCACGACGCTATCGGTTGTAAATTTATAAAAATATAACTTTTTTAGAATTGTTATTCCCAATTTAAACCAAGACAAGTAAAAAAATGAAAAGTTTTTTTTGAAAAAATTTGGGGTGTTTAGCGGTTCCAATAGAGTTTTGTGTAAGGCTTGTGATTAGGACTTGCAAAATTCAAGGTTTTAGCATCCCCCCACACTTAAATTACACATTGTCCTCAGTGTGTCCCAAAAGTAAGTTTTTAGGTTGATTGAATGTGTAAAAAGGTGTGTTAAAAACAAAAATTTATGTTACTGTGCAGCTGGACACGGCCCCGTGTCGGATGAGCACGGCCCCGTGTGCAGATTGCCAGTAATGAAAACTTATAGAAGATGGACACGGGGGCGTGTCGAGTGAACATGACCCCGTGTTGGATAAAGGTCTGCAAAATTTTGACAAACAGCAGGTCTAGGCAATGGGCACGGGGGCGTGTCGGCTGAGCACGACCCTGTGTGGACAAACTGTAAACATGTAAACAGGTTTCTGCCTTCGGCTTTGTTGTCCCGGCTTTAGTAGCACTAATGTTTAGTGCTCTAAGCCTCGTATGTACCTGTTTTACTAATAAACACCACACCAACAATAACAAACATCCTAATTTAACAAAGTTTAATCATCCACATCACAAGTTAAAAAGAAAAGAAATGCAGAAAATAAAAAGTGTTAAGGGAAGTAAATTGTTCAACAAATGGCACGCAGGCCATGCAATTGTTCATGAGATAAAGGGGTTAACCTGTTAAACTTCCAACCGTGTGATGCTACCTCCAACTCCTCCCGCTCAATCCATGTCCTCGTCTTCATCATCATCATCCCCTTCGTGGCCCGCCATATACTCCCGGATGTTCCCAATATCATCCTGCATGTCAGAGATATTTCGTTCTATCGCTCCGACCCAGGCGTATGTGTTGCTGGTCATGTTGTAGGTGATCCTGGTGCACATAAGGTTTTCCTGCAATAAATCATGTAAGCTTTGAAAGTTAGGAAAACAGCCTCCTTGAAAGGAGGATTGACCCGGATCACCCTGGTGCTGGTAGTGGTACTAAGGAGGAGGACGGATGTGTGGAGCGTGTAAGACGAGTGCTTCTTGTGGGTTCCACGCATGCCCTTGAACCGTTTGAAAACTGACCGTCCCGTCATCTGCTTCATTAATCAAGTTCATGGAGCGGCAAATGACCATGTCTACTTTTCCCGACCACGGTCCTTTGTGAAAGGACCTCGGCATCCGCACAAAGTGTTTGAAAAGGCGGTAAATCCACCCTCCAAACAGGATAGGAGTCGGGGGAGTAGCAAGCTGGTTCAGGTGTATGTTTCGGAGTAGCAGGTATGGAACATCGAGGTTGACACGGTTGTGAATGCAATGGAAAACTATAAGATCACGCAACCCAACAACACCGCCACTGTCGTGTCTCTGGCAGAGAGAGTAACTGAGGACCCTGTGGATGAAGCGGTGGAGGGGGTCCCTTAATAGTGTGCTCTTAGTTCGGCTCGGGTTATAGTTGCCTTCCCCGATTTGAGCCCAAGCAGCTTGGCGTTGGTTTTCCAGAATCTCGCGTAGACCGCCGGTGTTCTCTTCATCCCCAGCATCCTCTTCCGAGTACAACCCGACTATTGCCCCGAATTGTGCCACTGAAATCGAGTACAATGTCCCTCCACAACGGAACTCTACCCCATCATTGTCAAATGGATCGGCTCTTGGCTTAAGGACAAACGTGCTGTAAAATTCCATGTTGTATTCATGCACGGAGTGAAGCCGAGTGCAAAGAGCCACTCGTAGTGGGCCGGTGACAATGTTGTAGAATCGGTCAATTTGGTTCACTGCTTCAAGAGTGTCCATGCACACTTGTCTGGGATTCTCTTCGGTCCTAGTTCTCAATACATCATATCGCGCCTGAGCAGCCAACTCACTTGCGTTAAATCTGGTAAATTTCTTGGCCATCTTGACGTTGTTAGAAGAAGGGGAAACGTCGAAATCTGTAGAAAAAATCACCGGAACCAGAGAGTTTTTGGGGAAACGGGGCGTGTGGAATGAAGAAACAGATTGAGAAAGGGGGTTTTATCTCGACAGTTGCGCGGACACGGCCTCGTGTTCGCTGAACACGGCCCCATGGGCGGGCAATTTAATTTTTTTCGGTGCTCGTGTGAGTGCCCTGTTTCCCAAAACTTGGTTCTAGAAATCTTACCGATTCAGATGTTTTCCCGATTGTTCGTAACTTACCAGGTATGATGTTGATGCTTGAACCTTCATTTCATTCTTCGACCGTTTGAAGTGAGATTTCTTCCTCTTCATCCTCAATGAATCCTTGATAAAGCTTTAGCCGTTGGCCATTGACTTTGAATGGAATTCCATTCCGAGATTTAATTTCGACTGCACCGTGTAGGAAAATATGGGTGATGGAAAAAGGTCATGACCACCTAGACTTTAATTTTCCAGGAAATAATCGAAGTCGTGAATTAAACAATAGAACTTGATCTCCTACCCGAAATTCATTAGGTTTAATGTGTTTATCATGCAAATTTTTCATTTTTTCCTTATAAATTTCGGAGTTAGAGTATGCATAATTCCTTAATTCATCTAATTCATTTAAGTGGCAAAATCAATTTTTACCTATAATTTCTAAATCTAAGTTTACATTTTTAATTGCCTAGTAGGCTTTGTGTGCTATTTCTACTGGCAAATGGAAACTTTTTCCATAGACGGGCTTATATGGGGTTGTACCTATTGTTGTTTTATACGCTGTTCGAAAAGCCCATAAAGCATCGTCTAATTTATCGGCCCATTCTTTTTTATTTAACCCTACGATTTTTTCAAGTATTCTTTTTAAACCTCTATTAGTCACTTCGGCTTGTCCGTTTGTTTGAGGGTGATATGCCGTTGAGACCCTGTGATAGACCCCATACCTTGTTAAGATTTTTTCAAGTTGATGGTTACAAAAATGGGTACCTCTATCACTTATTAAAGCTTTTGGTGTTCCAAAACGAGAGAATAATCTTTTCAGAAATCTTACCACGACTCTTCCATCGTTTGTTGGAAGTGCCTCGGCCTCGGCCCATTTAGACAAGTAATCTACGGCCACAAGTATATATTTGTTTCCTTTTGACGGTGGGAAAGGTCCCATAAAGTCGAGTCCCCACACATCAAAAATTTCACAAACAAGAATGCCATTTTGTGGCATTTCGTTTTTGGAAGAAATACTACATGTTCTTTGGCAAGCGTCACATGTCTTGACAAGACTTTGGGCATCTTTGTAAATTGTTGGCCAATAAAATCCTGAATCAAATACCTTTCGTGCGGTACTAGCGGCACCATGATGTCCTCCGTATGGACCTTCATGATAATGGCGGAGGATTCTCCTTGCTTCACTACCATGTACGCATCGACGGATGAGTTGGTCGGCACACATTTTGAAAAGATAAGGATCTTCCCAAAAGTAATGCTTTACATCGGCAAAGATTTTTTTTCTTTGATGATGTGGCTATCCTTTTGCGACTATACCGCTAGCTAGGTAGTTAGTATAGTCGGCGTATCATGGCTCTTCTCGGTATTCCACCATTTCCAGGGACTCCGTAGGGAATTTTTCGTTGATTTGCTCATCCCTGGTTGCCTCCAAAGCTGGATCTTCCAAGCGCGAAAGATGATCTGCTATGGTGTTTTCTGCTCCTCTTTTGTCTTTTATTTCAATGTCAAACTCTTGGAGGAGTAGAATCCACCGAATCAAACATGGTTTAGCATCCTGTTTCTTGAAGAGATATCGAATGGCTGCATGATCTGTATAGACTATCGTTTTAGAAAGAACAAGATAAGAACGAAATTTATCAAAAGCAAATACCACGGCTAGTAATTCCTTTTTTGTTGTTGTATAATTTTCTTGTGCATCATTAAGTGTGTTACTAGCATAATAAATCGGGTGAAAATGCTTATCTTTTCTTTGTCCCAAGACGGCTCCAACTGCAAAGTCACTTGCATCACACATGATTTCGAAAGGTAATTTCCAATCAGGCGCTATCATGATAGGTGCATTAACTAGCATTTCTTTTAGTGTTAAAATGCTTGATTGAAATCCTTGTCAAAGATGAAAGGGGCATCTTTTTCAAGTAATTTTGTTAGAGGCTTTGAGATTTTGGAAAAATCCTTGATAATTTTTTTTTTTTTTGCAAAACCAACCAATATCATTCCACACGAAAAAGGGCAATTACAAAGCAATGGCAGGTAGTCGGGCAACAAGTTGCGCCGCCACCCCCTTTTGAATAGAAAAACCAATTCTACTGAATACAAAGTTTGAAACCTTTAGCGATGAAGAATTACTATTAATGACTTTTTGAACCCGATTCAAAAGTCGCACATCGTCAGGAGCGAGACCACCAAAGGTATCAAACGCAAACGGGACAAACACATGTTGATAAATCGTCTATAAAATCCGGCATGCCCTAGGAAACTTCTGATAGCTCTAACGGAGGATGGGGATGGTAATCGAGAAATAGTGTCTATTTTTGCTCGATCTACCTCTATGCCTTCGCTAGAGATTTTGTGACCGAGTACTATTCCCTCTGTTACCATGAAATGGTTTTTTCCCCAGTTAAGGGCGAGGTTAGTTTCCTCACATCAGAATAGCATTCGTTCAAGGTTATCAAGGCATTGGTCGTATGAATCTCCAAAGATAGAAAAGTCGTCCATGAAGACTTCCATTGTCTTTTCTATCATGTCATGGAAGATGGCCACCATGCAACGTTGAAAGGTTGCGGGGGCATTACATAGACCAAAAGGCATGCGTCGATAAGCAAAAGTTCCATAGGGACATGTGAATGTTGTCTTTTCTTGGTCTTCGGGTGCTATCGGAATTTGAAAGTAACCTGAAAAACCATCTAAGAAACAATAAAATTTATGACCGGATAATCTTTCTAGCATTTAATCAATAAAAGGTAAAGGAAAGTGATCTTTCCTTGTTGCCTCATTTAATCATCAATAATATATACATACCCTCCATCCTATGACGGTTCTCGTTGGTATTAGTTCATTTTTCTCATTAGTTATTACCGTCATACCTCCTTTCTTTGGAACTACTTGGACAGGACTTACCCAAGGACTATCGAAAATTGGGTAAATGAGTCCGGCGTCAAGTAATTTGATGACTTCGTTTTTAACCACTTCTTGGACATTTGGATTTACTCTACGTTGTCGTTGTATTACCGATTTATAGTCATCGTTCATTAAAATTTTGTGCGTACACATGGAAGGACTTGTGCCTTTAATATCTACAAGCTTCCAAGAGATCGCATTTTTGTGTTTTTTTCAAAAGTGTAATTAATTTTTCTTTTTTCTAAACTAGTTAATTTTGACGAAATAATTACAGGTGATTTACCATCTTTGTCTAGAAAAGCATATTCCAAACCTTTTGGAAGTTCTTTGAGCTGAAGAGGTGGGTCTTTAGGAGACTCCTTATTTGGTTGCTCATTTCGATCAAGAACCACAAAAGTTTTGTAGGATCGATTTGACCGACCGAGTGAGTCAATATGAGTCAATACACACTGTTTGCATGGCGGAAATAAACAAACAGAGCTGAATCAGTAAGAATGTTGTAGAAACAGAGATATCACTTTAAAATAGTCTTCTCATTCAAATAACACTTGATTACACGGCAGGAATTCGACAGCACTTCGTGACACAATCTGGAATTCCGTCCCAAATGAGAAAGACAACACACATATATATAGGCCACCTAATTCCGCACGAAACTCAACATTTCAGTTCATACGAAATTACTTATGGTAATTCCGTGCGGAATTAGGTCAAGACTACTTCATGCGAAATTACATAAACACCCTAAACTTAACATATTTGACACTTAGACCCCTATACATTATGACCTAGACACAAGACGTAGGCTGTAGACATTGTGCATCAACAAACTCCCCCTTGGATATAGCCGGAGTCTTTAGTCTGGTCTTCAGATCTTCACATCGACTTGAATTTCTCTTCTCTAGGCTTAGGCTTCTTCCTTAGCACATTTTTCAGCTTCTCATTATCTTTCTTTGCTCTCATTTCTTCTTCAACTTGCATCCTCATCCACTTCCCTTTGTTCTCTTCCAGTTTCTTTCTTTCTTTTTCAGCTTTCAACTTTTCTTTTTCTTCAAGCGACCACCATTTTGACGACCATTTGTTCTCAGAATTAATTTCCTTCTGGAAGCAAACAGATACAACTTTTTGAAATTACATAGCCTGTTCTTTATCTTCAGCTTGGAAGCGGATCTTGTTGAGAAATAAACATTCAATATCTTTTGCTGAACAGTTTACCAACCACATAGGATCATAAACAAAGATCTCTCTGATTTCATTCCCAGCTCGTTACAGAACTCGAGCATGCGATTGTTCTTAAACTCCATTCCATTGTCACTTCTTATTCTCCGGATTGGCACTTTGTAGAGCGTTTCCATCTTCTTGAAAAGAATCATCAAAGACTCAAACGTTTGATCTTTCCTCTCCATACACACTACCAAAGAAAATCTAGTGAAGTCATCAGTGACCACCAGACAGTATAAATCTCCACTGATACTCTGCACATTAACAGGTCCAAAGAGATCCATGTGGAGTCTCTCGAGAGGTACTCTGATTGAGTTTAGGAGCTTCTGTGGATGACTCTTCTTTGTCTGCTTTCCCTTCTTGCAAGCTACACAATCATCATTCAAGTGAAAGTTTTTCAAATTTACACCTTCAACTAAATCATTTGATACAAGAAAGTTCATTTTTCTAATATGAATGTGGCCCATCTTTCGATGCCACATTATCGACTCTTTTTCAGTAGCTTTGGTTTTTGACACAAAACATTGTTTTTGATAATCTGTTGTTGTTGTGACACCCATATAAAAAATGTAGAGATCATTTACCCGTGGAGCTCGCAACAACACCATTTCTTCCGGAATTTTGAAACCAGGTTTTAAGACAAGACATTCATTTTTAGTGAAATGTACGGTAAAAGAATTGTCACAAATCTGTGAGATACTCAGAAGATTGTTTTCAAGTTCAATTATATAATTCACTTTATCAAATGAAATGACTCCGTTCGTTAGAGTCCCATGACCAACAATCCTTCCTCCCTGATTCCCAGCGAATCCCACATATCCTCCGTTTATAGACTTGACGTCATAAAGCAATGCTAGCATTCCGGTCATGTGTCTTGAAGCTCCGCTGTCCATTATCCACTTTGAGATATACGACCTCGGCAGCCCCTGCATACATCATAGCAATTCATTCAAACAATGAAGCCCATGACTTCTTTTCTTGTGGAACACTACCAAACACTAAATCACATTTCTCATCAACTTTCGGAATACTGAAGATGACATTTGGGACAACAGGTTCAACTTTTGGTTTTAAATTTTTCTCTTTGATTGGTGGAAATTCATCAAGTAACTTGTCAAGTTCAAAACCAAATTTTTCAACATCGTCATCAAAAACTTTTGTTTCAACTTTCAAAACATTTTCCAACTTTTTCACCTCAACTGATTGTTTTGATTTTACCACCCATGATTGGTTTTGTGAAATTTTTGTCTTTGGATAAATCTTTGAAGTCTTTTGGGTTTTTGAAGATTCACCAATCTCAAAAATTGATTTTGGTTTTTCTTCAGACTTCAACGATTCACCTCTTTTCAGAATTCGAACAGAAGAAACCATTGGTTTTTTACCCTTATCATCAGTTGAAGTTTTAGGTTTTGGTTTTTGCAAAACAGGTTTCTTGAAAATGGGTTTTTCAATCTTTTTGGTACATTGCTTTGCCATATGACCAATCTCATTGCAGCGGTAACAAACTCTTTTGTCATATTCAACAAAAGTAGATTTGTATGTCTCTTCTCTCAACTTCTTCGCTGCATTGAAATCATCAATGGCCTTTTGACTGAAAATATACTCTTTTTCAGCATCAACACTCGGACCAGCGACAAAAACATTATACATTTTATCTTTTGGCTTGACAACCTTATTAGCCATTTTCTTTTCAAAACCAATCCCTTTGTTTTTAAAATTGTTTCCATTTTTCTTGTTAGACCCATTGTTACCCACCCAATCTTTCTTCCCAGGGTTGTTTTGTTTCACAAAAGATCTTTTAGGTTTTGAAAAGAACTCGTTGTTGTTTACCTCTGAAATGTCAATTTCAACAAGTTTAAACACCTTTTCAACATTTTTCATGTTCGCATTTTGGATCGGATACTCAAAATCAGAATAGAGTTTGTCAGTTCCAATCATTGTGTAGGCCACCATGATCGGATCATCATTCGCAACTTTTTCTGATTTTGGTATAAACTTGTCCAAAAAGTTACCATCATCCTCACATTCAGAACTGGAACTTTCCAAATGAGTTTTCACAGTTTCAAAATCTGAGTTATCACTCTCTTCGTCTAACACTTGGTCAACAACGGTCTTGATCACCTGTGACTCATTGTCTGTGTCGGACGGAAAGAATGTAACATCAATACTCTCTGGTAACTCATCCTCAATGGTTCTCAACTTGAGGTTCAAAGCAGCTTCCACCCCATCTGGATACTTTTGAGTATAATGATTCCACATTGGGGGTGGAACACTGTTAATGACAGGTGTTGCATCTGGTTGTTGCGGGACAATTTGTTCAATCACATATGAAGATGCAACACAACTCATCAATTTCTTATCAATTCTTTCATTTTCAATTTTTGTTAACTCCAATTCTTTTTTTAATGAAGCAATCGTGTCCAAATGAAAGTTGATTTCCTTTTGTTTATCAAGAACTGTTGCTTTTAACAATTTTGTGGCTTTATCGTTTTCAACACTCTCTTTTTGAATCATTTTGATAGATTTAGCCAACTTGTCATAAGCTTCTTTTACTTCACTTAGATCAAACTTAAATGCATCAGTGTGTTGTTTCAATTCCTGAAACTTTGTGTCTTTTTCAAGACATTCCATGCATGGTTTTGAACAGTTTTTGCATGAAGTTTCAGAGATTGAATCAATCTTTTCATCTTGATTAATTTTAACATCCTGTTTACCAACACCATCAGACTCTGACTCAGACACTCCTTTGGTTTTGACCTCCTCACTTTCAGATTTCCCGTCAGACTCCTTTTGACCTGACTCAGTTTTGACCGACAAGTTTTCAACTGACTCAGTATCAACAGACTCTGGTTTTACAGATTTTGTGTCTACCTCTTTCAGTTTTGCCATTAAAGCTTTGTCAGCAATATCTTTAAGTGCCTCTTCAGTCATCTCTTTGGAAACATCAATAATCTCTTCAACCGGAGCTTTCACATCCTCATACTGTGGGCAAAAACCTGTTGTTGGTTCACTGAAGAAACCTGCAAAGGAATCAACCACATTAGGAGGTATAATTGATTTTAAAGAGCTAGCTAAAACCTCTTGTTCGGATTGATAGTAGTAGATTTCTGCAGCAACTTCTTCGATATCAACCGAACTTTCTTCAGTCACATCTTCACAAACAACCTCTGTTTCGACAACAATCTCCGATTCTTCCACAATCTCAGCCATCAAACCTCTACCCTCACTGCCAGGGATGTATTTATCCCAACTGAATCCTTCAGTTACCTTTTCATCATCTTGGTTGATTATGAGAGCTTTTTCCGGCTTGTTCTCGATCTGAGGTCTTTGAACAACAAGTTGTTGATTTGTCTTGTGATAGATCGCCTGTCTGTAGTAATCATTGGTAAATGGATTTTGATGATTGTTGACATCTCTATTCAGACACTCTCTCCTAAAATGCCCCTTTTCTTTACACTTAAAACACGTCACTTTTGACTTGTCAAATCCAAGCTTTTGATCAGGTCCTAACAAATTGTTTCGACCCGTAATCTCCATGAATCGTTGAGCTCTTCTCACCAAAATTGCCATACCCCACTTGATGTCAATCAACTCGAGCTCTTCCGGATATATTTGATCATAATCCTCTTTCGTCATGTCGGGGTTTCCTATTCTCCCAGCAACCAAACTCTCGTACGATTCCAGTACTGATGCGAGTAGTGCAATGTGTTGTTTAGCAGAAGATTCTGTAAAATCTTGAGCGTTCTTAATATTTACTGCAATGTTGCACATTATCCCCTGACCTTGACTCTGATTGTTCGAGCTTGAAAAGTTTTGTGGAGTAACTTGTTCGGGGGCTTTGGAATTTGGCTCATAGCTCGTAAACGGTGAAGACTTGTTGTTGCTTGAAGTACTAGATGAAGCACCAGATGTTACATCTGCACTAAACCCTATTTGAATCTTCGGGCTCAGATTTGTTGTTGCCTGAGAACTGCCTTTGTAATATAGTGAAACATCCTGTTGAATGTTTGCAGAATTCATCTGTTTAATCTTTGTTAACTCTAACTCATGTGCTTCGATCTACTCTATGAAACCACTAAGATTCAGATTACTAAAATTTGAATTGTTCTTTAACACCAACAAATAAGTACTCCACTCATCATATGGCAATGCGTCTGCTAATTTATCAATCCACTCCTCATTAGTCTTAGTTATCTCCAATCTTCCCATCTCCACAACTAGATGACAGTATCTTTCAATCAATTGTTTTGTAGTTTCACCTTTCATACTCGTGAAGATGTCAAATTGTTTCTTTATTAAAGCCTTCTTGCTTTTGATCATCTCTACACTCCCTTGAAACTTTACTTTCAGCGCATTCCAAATGGATTGTGAATTATCCTCATGTTGCAGCAACACCAAGAAATCTTCCTTAATTGCCTGTTGAAGAATACTCATCATCTTCTTTTCAGCTTTGAAATCTGCTTGTTCAGTTTCTGTCAAACTGCCAATCCCTTTCACAAGACCCAAACCATTCTTAGGAGGTTCATATTTTACTTCAATCTTCATCCAGCACTCGAAGTGGTTTGTTTGAACCCATGTTTTAAACCTTCCAGACCAACCCGAATACTCATCGATATTCATCAGTTTAGTTGGTTTCTGCATCGTCCCTAATTCGTTCTCCATATTCACGTTTTGCACAATACTGCCTGAAGTTTGTGCTGCTGTCATCCCACCTCCGGCAAAGAAGTTATAAAAATCTTGATTTTCCATTTTAAGAAATCAGTTTACCGAAAAATTCTTCAAATTTTGAAGAACTGAACTTTTCAAACGAAATTATGTTCACACGAGATTAGACTTCAAACGATATTACGAACATAATGGACTTTGGTGCGGAACTAACCTTTCACACGAGATTAGTTTCAAGCGATATTACTTTATCACACGATATTAGTAATTCCGTGCGAGATTAGCCAAACTAAGTGAGTTTTTCAAACGGAAAGAGTAATTTCGTGCGGAATTACTGAAACTTTTCAAACGATATTATAATGCTCGTTCACACGGAATTACTTGTTTGGCACATTTTTGTCACTTTTACTTCGAATTTTAATCTGAAACTCTCAAGGGTTTGTTAAAACACTGTTTTACACACAATATCAAAAACTCAGTCCATTTTGTCCGTTAAAACGTCCTGAAGTCCAAGAAAATGTAGAAAAATGCATTGATTCAAGTGTATTGGCTCACAACTGGCTCTGATACCAATTGTAGGATTGATTTGACCGACCGAGTGAGTTAATATGAGTCAATACACACTGTTTGCATGGCGGAAACAAACAAACAGAGCTGAATCAGTAAGAATGTTGTAGAAACAGAGATATCACTTTAAAATAGTCTTCTCATTCAAATAACACTTGATTACACGGCAGGAATTCGACAGCACTTCGTGACACAATCTGGAATTCCGTCCCAAATGAGAAAGACAACACACATATATATAGGCCACCTAATTCCGCACGAAACTCAACATTTCAGTTCATACGAAATTACTTATGGTAATTCCGTGCGGAATTAGGTCAAGACTACTTCATGCGAAATTACATAAACACCCTAAACTTAACATATTTGACACTTAGACCCCTATACATTATGACCTAGACACAAGACGTAGGCTGTAGACATTGTGCATCAACAAGTTTGTTCTATGGCGACCTCTTCTTCAACAAAGTGGTCAATTTCTTCTCTTGTATCGGGTGGTTCATCCTCATCTTCAATTAGGGGGTCATTATTGCCGAATGGATATTTCATTAAATGCTCAAGATCAACACTCTTTTTAAATGCCCCTAATTGAATAGATAAGTTGTTGTACTTTCAGTTTTTCAAGGCTTCGTGTGTTTTTACAAAAGGTCGTCCCTAGAGGAGCGTCATCAAGGATGACAAAGTCGGTTGGGACTACCATTTGATTGGTTTGGACCAAGACATCCTCAACTACCCCTATTGATTTTATTATTTTCCGATTAGATAGAAAAAAGGGTATTTGAAGTGGAGAAAAATCACCAATACTTAATTTTTTGAAAATGTAGTTTGGCATTATATTAACACAAAGATCTTTATCAATTGCAATATTACTAATAAAGGAATTTTGAAAAAAACATGGAACCGGTGTAATGTTAATTTCAAATGGATCTTCTTTTATTAGCGTAGTTTGATCATTTGTTAACATTAGCTTACCGTTTCGTCAATTTTAGTGTTAGTGTTTAACTCTTTTAAAAACTTAGCATGAGTGGGTACTAAACAATGATTTTCGAAAGAAGGTGACAAGAGATTAATTTCTTCAAAATTAGACTCTTCTTAAATTTTAACGTTGTCGGAATCACCTTTTTCGTTGTTTAACTCATGTGTCAGCTTTTCACTTATTTGTTCTTCCATTTTTACATTTTCAACTATCTCTTCTTTATTACGAGTTAATTCTTCCCTTGCACGGGACTCCTCTTCCCTTGCGCGAGATTCTTTTATGCATCGTTCGATAGTTTTAATGTGTTCTATTATCTTATCGGCTATGTGGATGATAGAGTAAGGATCGGGATCCTCAAAGCTTGAATCCGGATGTTCGATCCTTGGTTCCTCATAATACTCATATGAAGTAGATGGTTCACACCATTGTTCCTCATTGTAAGTATATGATGGATAAGGGTCGTAACTTTGTTCTTCATAATACTCATATGAGGTGGGTTGTTCACGCCATGGTTCCTCATAATAAGCATATGAAGGTGGAGGCTCATATCTTGGTTCCTCAAGGTATGAGTATGGAGGTTCATACCTTGGTTCATCAAAATATGAGTATGAGGGAGAAGGTTCATACCTTGGGTCTTCATAGGATGTGTATGAAGTTGATGGCTCGTACATGGGCTCCTCATAGTAGGTGTATGAAGTGGATGGTTAAAATAAGTTACAATATTGTACCGAGTGAGGGTTACCACAAATGGTGCAATAGTCTTCCCTATAATCATCCTCCTCATAGGAGTAGTTGTAATCTCCTGAGTATTGATCCATAAGAATCACCCAGTAGACCACAACAGAGTCTCGGGACCAGAAAACAAAAATAAAAACAGGAACAGAGGCTGGACACGGCCCCGTGTTCAGTGAGCATGGCCCGTGTTTAGGTTCTATATCCGGGCGTTTTAATAAAAGTGACTGGTTTTGTTCAGCACGGGGGCGTGTTCAGTGAGCATGACCCCGTGTTCTGACTCTGTGTCTGGGAGTTTTGAAAAAAATGTGCAGCACGGCCCCGTGTTCAACCTACTGTAAATGCAGAAACTAACTAAAATGTAGGAAAATGCGCGCGTTTTAAAAAGGTTTTGAAAAACTGATTAGGCCATTGATTTTAAGCTTTCTTAAAATCCTTGTGTCCCCGGAAACGGCGCCAAAAACATGATGTGTGTCGGTGTGTATATATTTTTAAGTATATTTTTAGCCATTTTTAACACTTTAGTCAAGTTTTAAATTTATAAAACACGATATTTTACTAACACTAAACATACATATGGGCAAGTGCACCCATCGTGAGCGTAGTATAGCGTTGGTAAGATACCAAGGTCGTCCAAGGACACAAGAGCTTTTAGTACCGGTTTATCCTCAACGTCTAATCAAATAAAAAATTTAGAAAAAGGTTTTAAACAAGAAAATGAAAACTAATTAAAAATGCTGAAAATAAAAATAAAATAAAACAGATAGACAAGATGAATCACTTGGATCCGATTCGCCTCTAGTGTAACCTTTGATGATTTCCGCACTTTTGCACTTTTTAAGAGATTACCTTAGTTATAGTAGTAGGCCCCTCTTTTGAAGGTGACGTTACCCTCAACCCAGTAGTTTGAGTCAGCAAGGATACAATCCTAAAGGGTTGGATTATTGAAAGATAATTAATTAAGTTATTAATGCGTAATGTGGTAGGCCCCTCTTTTGAAGATGACGTTACCCTCGACTAAGTGGTTTGAGTCAGAAGGGATACAATCTGTCACACCCCGACCGCGTATAACAACGGACCGCGGCGGAAACGGCGGGGAGTGAATCGCGACAGAATTAATTGTTTCATAACCATGGCATACAAAGTTTTATTTATTTATTAAACAAGGGTGTTACATTGTTTCAAACAGGAAATTTAAAGAGTTCAGAACATAATTAAACATAGTCTATCTTCTTTTAAAGTCTCTAAGGCACAGGTCCGCCCTAGTATCATGATCAACATCCTATGGAAAAGCACCTGAAAACACATGTGAAAATAGGTACGTCAGCATAAAAATGCCTGTGAGATACATAGGTTTGTGAAAATAAGATTCATGACTTGTATTTGAGAAAATGTTTAGTCATGAACCTTGTAATTTGCTTTGTCTTGTAAATCATTTGAAAAACGATAAGATTAGTTGATATGTATAAGTAAATGTAAGGTTAAATGAATAACCATGTAAAATGAGTTTGTATAAGATAAGTTGATTGTAAAACAATGTCTTATGAAAAGTATGTTATTTGTACAAAATGTTATATGTATCAAACTGAAATGATTCAAATAACGTTACGCTATGTAATATTATACAAACACTTATATATAGGAAGTACCAGCGGCGTATCCACCATGTTTGTATCATATTACACACGTATCGTTACTTAATCATTTAATCAAACTAAACCATCAAGATGTAAAATGTTCATGTACAAACCAATTGTCAAGTGTTATTGTGTAAACCATGTCAAAATGTCTATGTCCAATGTAAACCACCAAATGTGTATATCAATGTCAAAATGTTTATGTTCAATGTAGATCATGTAATGTGAAATCAAAATGTCATGTATGGTAAGTGAAATGTATCAACTAAACCATATGTAAAATGCACAACAACAAGGTATTGAAGTAAAACACAGTTTAAATCAAAGTCATATTGTGTGTAACAAATGCATGCTATACTGATACAAACATTTATGCGGTATTGTTAATATGCATACATCCAAGCCTTGAGACTGAGGCGATAAACCCTTAAACAAATTAAAGATTTATCTAAATTATGTATATCGAATTCGGTCATTCCTTTCTGTCCCCTTTCCCTGGGATGTCCGGAATGGGAGTTGTCAATTCCTATGGTACCACTACCTACTAACGAATGGCATGATCAATGTTAATGAATGTATTGTCCCATGTTAAACAAACCAAATGTTATACCAAAAATGGAAGCATGTGATGCACTAAGTATGTAATCAAATGAACATACATAGCGTGAAAATGTAATGTAAAACGATGTACTAAGTAATGCACACAATGGGCACACCTAGCATGAAATGTAATGTAAAATAATGTACTAAGTAATGCACACAATGGGCACACCTAGCATGAAATGTAATGTAAAACAATGTACTAAGTAATGCACACAATGGGCACACCTAGCATGAAATGTCATGTAAAACGATGTACTAAGTAATGCACACAATGGGCACACCTAGCATGAAATGTAATGTAAAACAATGTACTAAGTAATGCACACAATGGGCACACCTAGCATGAAATGTCATGTAAAACGATGTACTAAGTAATGCACACAATGGGCACACCTAGCATAAAATGTATTGAAATCATGTACTATAATGTACTAACGAACATAGCATGTATATGATGTGAAAACGGAAAGCATTAAAGTAACAAGTAGGCACATGTGTTCCACCCCAAAACAGTTTGGAAAACAGTAAAAGAGGGGTCTATGTACTCACTTGAGATTGCTCAGATGTCTAAAGATAATCACCAAGTAATGCTAGAGATCTCGGAATCAAACGGCACCTAATATAGGTAACTATGTTAATAACCGGACCTTAATCGGATGATTGGATAGCATTAGGGTTTGTAAACCAAATGAGTGTAGGAACTCACGTGATATGGTTTAACAAAGCCTACATGCTAAATGAAACTTAACCTAAGTCTTATTGACCCATTATGATCCGTTTAGGTAGCTTATGCTACTTTAACGTATCGTGCGCGTGAAACGCGTTCGGACCGCCTAACTAGTCCTATGACAAGTATTATATGCCTAAACATGTTAAATAATCAGTTATGTGACAAAAGTTTAGGTTACATATGCTAAATTACCAATTATGTATGAAAAGGGTATTCTGGTAATTTACCTAAGGCATATAAACTACCTATCATACAACTACTTAAACGTCGTGACCATAAGGTATAACCTCGGAAGGTTATTCCCTACACTATGGTCACCTAATGTATTTGGTCGGATCCTAATGATCGACCAAACTGGGTCGGGTTCGAAGGTATAGGCGATTTATTAGATCGCCTACCCTACGACCCTAGACAACGTGGTAATCAGTAGGCATAGTCCCAAGGGACTATGACCATCGTGATTACAATCACGTTGCGAAGTTCTAACGAACTTCGCATTGACCATTACTGGTCAACGCTGAAAGTCAAACAAAGTTTGACTTTCTGACTCGAAAAGCAGTAAAAATAAGGAAAAGAACGAAAGAATACTTACGAAGGGTCCCCGAATGCTAATCTAGATCAATATAGTTCAGGTATGAAACAAAGGTTTCAACTTAGAACACAATTAATCAGATTCTAGTGAGAAATAAGGTTGGGGTAATGGGGTATTTATAGTTTTCGGTGAACCGTTGAGATCGTTTCATGGAAAAGGAGGCACGATCAATACCGTACACTTGTCGGAATGTTATGGTGACTAATTTGGCCACTCACCATAAGGTATCAACACTTGGCAAGGGAAATGGGAGTGGAAACCAGCTGCAAACAGGCTGTTCTAAACATTGAATCTGGTCTGCAGACCCCTAGCGCACCGTTACACTTATATTGTAGCGGTGCGCTAGCACCTAGTTTGGCAGAATTGCATTTTCAGTCCCTGCACCTTGTTTTAGCCATTTCCGACACGTTTAAGGCCCGTTAACCCCATTTCAAAGCTCTAAAATGAAGTTAAAGTATAGGGAACTTAAAATGTGTTCAAAAATATCTCGGATGTCGGTTCGTTTGGCCGTACGGTCGCGATGTTCGGTTAATTACGACGGAATGCGCACAAGCGCGAAAAACGATCCAAATGGCGCGACGAATGGATTTTTCTTATGGCGAACACTAAAATATAATATAGTCATGCTTACATAAATTTTTGGATGTCCAGATGTATTCAGAACGTAAGTTATGCGCGAAAATGCAAACTTGTGCACTTTTTGACACTTTTAGTCCCTGAATGACCCAAAAGTTTATTTTAGCACACCGAACCCCTCAAAGCCTATTTCTAAGCTATGTAAAGGATATTTAAGGTGTGTTTAACTTATGGTTATGTTCCGGAATGTCTGTTCCAGTACGAATCGTCATACTTTCGCAGTTTGTCAAGTTTAGTCCCTGTAAGCGAATTAACTTGTTTTTGCCATACCAAAGCCTTCAAAACTTATTTCTAAGTTATGTAAAGGTTATTTAAGGTATGTTGAGTATATGTTGATGTTCCGGAGTATTTCTCGCATTAAACTGAGTACGTTTACGCACTAGTTTGCGTATAACTCTCCAGAAAGTGATGTAGAGTTTGGAATTGAAGAAAAGTCAAAACATGAAAAATGTAAAACACAACCAAACAAACATTGGGATTAAATAACATTGTTTTATTGATAACAGAACTGTTCACAAGGATTACAAACACAGGTGTTACAGTCTCCCCTACTTGTGGAAATTTCGTCCCGAAATTTATTTAGAGGAAACTCGTGGAAAAAGATGTGGATATTTCGCCTTCATTTGGTCTTCGCGTTCCCAAGTAAACTCGGGTCCACGTTTAGCTTCCCAGCGAACTTTGACCAAGGGAATGCGCTTGCGTTTAAGCCACTTGACTTCACGTTCCATGATTTCCACTGGTTTCTCAACAAATTTCAGTGTTTTGCCAACACGAATTTCGTCAAGCGGTATGGAGTAGTTCTCATCAGCTGTACACTTCTTGAGATTTGATATGTGAAAAGTTGGATGAACATTTCCAAGTTCAGGAGGTAACTCAAGTCTGTAGGCTACCTTTCCGATTCTTTCGACGATCTTGAATGGTCCAACGTATATAGGTGCAAGTTTTCCTTTCTTTCCAAATCTGATCACACCTTTCCAAGGTGAGACCTTAAGTAATACTCGATCACCGACTTGAAATTCAAAGGCTTTGCGTTTTGGGTCCGCGTAAATCTTCTGACGGCTTCTAGCTGCCTGAAGGTTATCACGAACTTTCTTGACCTTGTCAGTCGTCTCTAAAATGAGGGCAGGTCCAGTAAGTTGAGCCTCGCCAATCTCATTCCAGCAGACTGGTGAACGACATTTTCGACCATAGAGAGCTTCGAAAGGAGCCATTTTGATGCTAGTGTGATAACTGTTGTTGTAGGAGAATTCAATCAATTTAAGATGTGAATCCCAACTACCACCAAAATCGATCACACAAGCTCTAAGCATATCCTCCAGAGTCTGGATTGTTCTCTCAGATTGACCATCCGTTTGCGGATGATAAGCTGTGCTCAGATTAAGTTGGGTCCCCATAGCAGATTGCATGGTTCTCCAAAAGTGAGAAGTGAAACGAGCATCTCTGTCAGAAATGATGTTCAAAGGAACACCATGTCGAGCTACAATTTCATCTACATAGATTTGAGCAAGTCTGTCAGTAGGAAAATCCTCGCGGATTGGCAAGAAATGCGCTGACTTTGTAAGACGATCAACGACTACCCAGATGGCATCATGACCTTTCTTTGTGCGCGGGAGTTTGGTAACAAGATCCATAGTAATGTTTTCCCATTTCCAAACTGGGATCTCTGGTTGCTCCAATAAACCAGATGGACGTTGATGTTCAGCCTTAACCTTAAGACAAGTAAGGCATTTGGATACATATAAGGCAATGTCTTTCTTCATACCAGGCCACCAATAGTGAATACGAAGATCCTTATACATTTTATCTGAGCCCGGATGAATAGAATAGCGAGACTTATGGGCTTCATCCATAAGCAAGGTACGAAGATCATCCTGGCTTGGGACCCACAAACGGTCCATGAAGTAATATGATCCATTGTCCTTCAGTTCCAGAGCAGGTGTTATGTGATAGGGAAATTCCTTATCCATTAATCCTTGTGAAACACAAGATTGTTGAGCTTGAGAAATGCGTGCTTGAATATCAGATCGAGCTTGAATAACAGATTGAACACGTACACAATGAAGCTTAGTACGTTCCTTACGACTCAATGCATCAGCTATGACATTCGCCTTACCAGGATGGTAGCGAATTTCGCAGTCATAGTCGTTTAATAGCTCAACCCAACGTCGCTGTCTCATGTTGAGTTCCTTCTGGTTGAAGATATGCTGAAGACTTTTGTGATCAGTGAAAACCACACATTTTGTACCGTACAAATAATGTCTCCAGATCTTGAGAGCAAAGACAACTGCACCCAACTCAAGATCATGAGTGGTGTAGTTCTTCTCATGAATCTTCAACTGCCTCGATGCATAAGCTATGGCTTTGTTCCTTTGCATTAGAACACAGCCAAGACCCAATTTCGATGCATCACAAAACACGACAAAATCATCATCACCCTCAGGAAATGATAGAACAGGCGCATCGCAAAGCTTCTGCTTCAAATGTTGAAAAGCTTCCTCTTGTTTGATTCCCCAATAAAAGGGCATTTTCTTCTGAGTTAGAGCAGTTAGAGGAACTGCAATCTTTGAGAAGTTTTCTATGAAGCGGCGGTAATAACCCGCTAGACCAAGAAAAGAACGAACTTCAGTAGGAGTAGAAGGTGTATCCCAATCCTTAATCGCACTGATCTTGGAGGGATCTACATGAATACCCTGTTCGTTGATAACATGCCCCAAAAATTGAACTTCTTTAAGCCAAAATTCGCACTTGGAGAATTTGGCGAAAAGTTGCTCTTTCTTTAGGAGTTCAAGGGTAAGACGAAGATGTTGCTCGTGCTCAGCTTGCGTCTTAGAGTATATCAAGATGTCATCAATAAAAACAATGACGAACTGATCCAAATAAGGTTTGCAGACCCTATTCATTAAGTCCATGAAAACAGCAGGAGCATTAGTCAAACCGAATGGCATGACTGTGAATTCATAATGCCCATAACGAGTACGGAACGCTGTCTTCGAAATGTCTTCTTCTTGCACCCGAAGTTGATGATACCCTGAACGTAGATCAATCTTCGAAAAATAAGAAGCGCCTTGTAACTGATCAAAGAGATCATCGATGCGAGGTAGGGGATATCGATTCTTGATGGTAAGCTTGTTAAGCTCACGATAATCGATACACATCCTAAAGGATCCATCCTTCTTCTTGACAAAAAGAACGGGAGCACCCCAAGGTGAAAAACTGGGACGGATAAAGCCTTTGTCAGAGAGCTCCTGAAGCTGTTTAGACAACTCTTGCATCTCAGATGGTGCAAGACGATATGGAGCTCTGGCAATGGGATTTGCACCAGGTACGAGATCAATGCGGAACTCGACTTGGCGTGCTGGAGGTAGACCAGGTAAATCTTCAGGGAACACTTCAGAATAATCCCGAACGACAGGAATATCTGAAATAGACTTACCCTTGCCTTTATCTTCTGTAACATGTGCTAAGAAAGCCACATAGTTCTTCTGCAGATACTTCCGAGCTTTAAAACAAGACATGAGTTTGAGACCAACGGTAGGCTTCTCACCTTGAACCTGCAGGATCTCGCCTGACGAAAGCGGCACACGAACAATCTTCTCAGAACAAACTATCTCTGCGCGATGCTTGGATAACCAATCCATTCCCACAATAACGTCGAAGCTTCCAAGTTGCATAGGCGCGAGGTCAATAGGAAAAAGATGGTCGTTAAGATTCAACTGGCAGTTGTGAAGAACAGAATCAAGAATAATGGGTTCACCACTAGCAACCTCTACTGTCAAAGATTTGCCTAGTTTCGTTCTAGACACGCGAAGCATTTGCTCAAAAGATAATGACACGAAACTCTTATCGGCACTGGAATCGAAAAGAACAGATGCAGGCTGATTATTAATAAAGAACGTACCGTTCACCACATTATCGTCAGCCTGTGCCTCTTGGGCATTCATGTTAAAAACTCGGCCTCGAGCCGGAGCCGGATTCTGGTTCTGGTTCTGGTTCTGGTTCTGGTTCTGGTTCTGGTTCGCCAGTCTTGGGCACCGATTCCTGTAGTGGGTCAGATCCCCACAATTGTAACAAGCACCTGGTGGGTATTGTGGTCTTGCAGCTTGACCCTGTTGCGGAGCAGGAGGCTGTGCAACTTGTTGAGCCGGGTTTTGAATTGCGCGATTCTGAACAAACCGACAAACCTCGGCAAGATGACCTGACTTCCCACAGCTAGTACAGAAACGGCACTGATGTTGCGGCTGATGGTGACTGTTGCATCTATTGCACAAAGGTGCATTCCCTGTATAGGGTTTCTTTGCTGGAAGCTGTGCGGGTTGGTTGGGAGCTGCCTGATTAGCTTGGGCAGTGATAGCAAAATTTTGGGAAGCCTTACGCTTCCTTGACCTCTTCGAAGAACCAGAGTTCTTTCCATTCAAGTTTTGACCTTTCTTGCTATCCCCCTTGTCAGCCGACTGTTTCTTGCCCTTGTCACCCTTCCTGTGTAACTTGTTCTTCCTGATCTGCGACTCAGTCAGCGTCGCTGATAACTCGATTGCCTGACGGAGTGTGGCAGGGTTACTACCAGTAAGAATATCTTGTACCGAGTCAGGTAGGCCGTCGATGTATCTCTCGATAGCCTTGTCGAGTGGGGTAACCATAGTCGGGCAAAGCAGACTCAATTCTTCAAACCGATCAGTATAAGCCCTGTGCTCACCACTATCTTGCTTCAAATCATCAAATTCCTTCTCCAAAGCTCGCTGCTCATGACGAGGACAGAATTCCCTCATCATAAGGGCTCTAAGTTCAGCCCATGTCTGTGCAAGAGCAACTTCTGCACCCCTGTCTCTCATAATCCCGTTCCACCATGTCAAAGCCCTCTTCTGAAATACGCTCGAAGCAAACTCGACCTTGCGATTATCCGGACATTGCACGTGGCGGAAAGTATTCTCACTGCTCTCGAACCACTGAAGAAGCCCAGTCGCTCCTTCAGAACCACTAAACTTGAGTGGTTTAGCCTGATTAAAATCCTTGTATTTGCATGGAACATTGTTGTTGTTGTTGGCTTGGTTCCATTGAGCAAAGAGATTTGGAAATTGAGCAGCCATCTGCTGCGCAATAATTTCCGCCAGCTCGGCATTTGCTATCAGATTGTCGCGTCGAGGAGGCATTCTAAAAGAGGAAAACATGAAAGGAAACGAGTGAGATGATTGGATGAAAAGAATGAGATGAAACAAAATCAACAAAAGCAAAGATGGTGGTCATTCGTCCGTATCACAAAGCAAACCAATGACACACAGTGACTAATCAAAGTAAATGGATTAAAAATAATGTATGATGAAGACATGCTCGCCTATAAGTGAACACTCATCCCAGGAATTCCCAGGTAAGCACAACTGGTCTCGCGTCTGATGAGATGTATACGAAGTGCTTGCCTAGACAGAAATCCCAGAATACAGGCATTCACCCTTCCAGTTTGCACATGTTCACATTATTTAAAACCCAAAACGTTTGACGGGATTTTGAAAATTTGAAGGCACAAGGCCAAAAACCAAACTGAAAAGGGTTCAAAACCATATAACAGAGGGTTCAAAACCTTACAATTGAGTTCAAAACCATATAACAGAGGGTTCAAAACCTTACAATTGAGGGTTCAAAACCTTGTAATAAATTATTCAAAAACAGATGATTGTTTTTCAAAAATCGTTTCGGAAAATTTTTTTTGCTTTTGTTCTGATAATCACCTAAGGATAGGTGATGTGTATGTTTTAAGATCTAAACACAATTAATTTGTGTTAGGGTCCTAGAAAAGTTATAGTCTAGGTCAAAGCATTACTAATAACCTAATTCCCTATAACCATTGGCTCTGATACCAACTCTTCTGTCACACCCTGACCGCGTATAACAACGGACCGCGGCGGAAACGCCGGGGAGTGAATCGCGACAGAATTAATTGTTTCATAACCATGGCATACAAAGTTTTATTTATTTATTAAACAAGGGTGTTACATTGTTTCAAACAGGAAATTTAAAGAGTTCAGAACATAATTAAACATAGTCTATCTTCTTTTAAAGTCTCTAAGGCACAGGTCCGCCCTAGTATCATGATCAACATCCTATGGAAAAGCACCTGAAAACACATGTGAAAATAGGTACGTCAGCATAAAAATGCCTGTGAGATACATAGGTTTGTGAAAATAAGATTCATGACTTGTATTTGAGAAAATGTTTAGTCATGAACCTTGTAATTTGCTTTGTCTTGTAAATCATTTGAAAAACGATAAGATTAGTTGATATGTATAAGTAAATGTAAGGTTAAATGAATAACCATGTAAAATGAGTTTGTATAAGATAAGTTGATTGTAAAACAATGTCTTATGAAAAGTATGTTATTTGTACAAAATGTTATATGTATCAAACTGAAATGATTCAAATAACGTTACGCTATGTAATATTATACAAACACTTATATATAGGAAGTACCAGCGGCGTATCCACCATGTTTGTATCATATTACACACGTATCGTTACTTAATCATTTAATCAAACTAAACCATCAAGATGTAAAATGTTCATGTACAAACCAATTGTCAAGTGTTATTGTGTAAACCATGTCAAAATGTCTATGTCCAATGTAAACCACCAAATGTATATCAATGTCAAAATGTTTATGTTCAATGTAGATCATGTAATGTGAAATCAAAATGTCATGTATGGTAAGTGAAATGTATCAACTAAACCATATGTAAAATGCACAACAACAAGGTATTGAAGTAAAACACAGTTTAAATCAAAGTCATATTGTGTGTAACAAATGCATGCTATACTGATACAAACATTTATGCGGTATTGTTAATATGCATACATCCAAGCCTTGAGACTGAGGCGATAAACCCTTAAACAAATTAAAGATTTATCTAAATTATGTATATCGAATTCGGTCATTCCTTTCTGTCCCCTTTCCCTGGGATGTCCGGAATGGGAGTTGTCAATTCCTATGGTACCACTACCTACTAACGAATGGCATGATCAATGTTAATGAATGTATTGTCCCATGTTAAACAAACCAAATGTTATACCAAAAATGGAAGCATGTGATGCACTAAGTATGTAATCAAATGAACATACATAGCGTGAAAATGTAATGTAAAACGATGTACTAAGTAATGCACACAATGGGCACACCTAGCATGAAATGTAATGTAAAACAATGTACTAAGTAATGCACACAATGGGCACACCTAGCATGAAATGTAATGTAAAACAATGTACTAAGTAATGCACACAATGGGCACACCTAGCATGAAATGTCATGTAAAACGATGTACTAAGTAATGCACACAATGGGCACACCTAGCATGAAATGTAATGTAAAACAATGTACTAAGTAATGCACACAATGGGCACACCTAGCATGAAATGTCATGTAAAACGATGTACTAAGTAATGCACACAATGGGCACACCTAGCATAAAATGTATTGAAATCATGTACTATAATGTACTAACGAACATAGCATGTATATGATGTGAAAACGGAAAGCATTAAAGTAACAAGTAGGCACATGTGTTCCACCCCAAAACAGTTTGGAAAACAGTAAAAGAGGGGTCTATGTACTCACTTGAGATTGCTCAGATGTCTAAAGATAATCACCAAGTAATGCTAGAGATCTCGGAATCAAACGGCACCTAATATAGGTAACTATGTTAATAACCGGACCTTAATCGGATGATTGGATAGCATTAGGGTTTGTAAACCAAATGAGTGTAGGAACTCACGTGATATGGTTTAACAAAGCCTACATGCTAAATGAAACTTAACCTAAGTCTTATTGACCCATTATGATCCGTTTAGGTAGCTTATGCTACTTTAACGTATCGTGCGCGTGAAACGCGTTCGGACCGCCTAACTAGTCCTATGACAAGTATTATATGCCTAAACATGTTAAATAATCAGTTATGTGACAAAAGTTTAGGTTACATATGCTAAATTACCAATTATGTATGAAAAGGGTATTCTGGTAATTTACCTAAGGTATATAAACTACCTATCATACAACTACTTAAACGTCGTGACCATAAGGTATAACCTCGGAAGGTTATTCCCTACACTATGGTCACCTAATGTATTTGGTCGGATCCTAATGATCGACCAAACTGGGTCGGGTTCGAAGGTATAGGCGATTTATTAGATCGCCTACCCTACGACCCTAGACAACGTGGTAATCAGTAGGCATAGTCCCAAGGGACTATGACCATCGTGATTACAATCACGTTGCGAAGTTCTAACGAACTTCGCATTGACCATTACTGGTCAACGCTGAAAGTCAAACAAAGTTTGACTTTCTGACTCGAAAAGCAGTAAAAATAAGGAAAAGAACGAAAGAATACTTACGAAGGGTCCCCGAATGCTAATCTAGATCAATATAGTTCAGGTATGAAACAAAGGTTTCAACTTAGAACACAATTAATCAGATTCTAGTGAGAAATAAGGTTGGGGTAATGGGGTATTTATAGTTTTCGGTGAACCGTTGAGATCGTTTCATGGAAAAGGAGGCACGATCAATACCGTACACTTGTCGGAATGTTATGGTGACTAATTTGGCCACTCACCATAAGGTATCAACACTTGGCAAGGGAAATGGGAGTGGAAACCAGCTGCAAACAGGCTGTTCTAAACATTGAATCTGGTCTGCAGACCCCTAGCGCACCGTTACACTTATATTGTAGCGGTGCGCTAGCACCTAGTTTGGCAGAATTGCATTTTCAGTCCCTGCACCTTGTTTTAGCCATTTCCGACACGTTTAAGGCCCGTTAACCCCATTTCAAAGCTCTAAAATGAAGTTAAAGTATAGGGAACTTAAAATGTGTTCAAAAATATCTCGGATGTCGGTTCGTTTGGCCGTACGGTCGCGATGTTCGGTTAATTACGACGGAATGCGCACAAGCGCGAAAAACGATCCAAATGGCGCGACGAATGGATTTTTCTTATGGCGAACACTAAAATATAATATAGTCATGCTTACATAAATTTTTGGATGTCCAGATGTATTCAGAACGTAAGTTATGCGCGAAAATGCAAACTTGTGCACTTTTTGACACTTTTAGTCCCTGAATGACCCAAAAGTTTATTTTAGCACACCGAACCCCTCAAAGCCTATTTCTAAGCTATGTAAAGGATATTTAAGGTGTGTTTAACTTATGGTTATGTTCCAGAATGTCTGTTCCAGTACGAATCGTCATACTTTCGCAGTTTGTCAAGTTTAGTCCCTGTAAGCGAATTAACTTGTTTTTGCCATACCAATGCCTTCAAAACTTATTTCTAAGTTATGTAAAGGTTATTTAAGGTATGTTGAGTATATGTTGATGTTCCGGAGTATTTCTCGCATTAAACTGAGTACGTTTACGCACTAGTTTGCGTATAACTCTCCAGAAAGTGATGTAGAGTTTGGAATTGAAGAAAAGTCAAAACATGAAAAATGTAAAACACAACCAAACAAACATTGGGATTAAATAACATTGTTTTATTGATAACAGAACTGTTCACAAGGATTACAAACACAGGTGTTACACAATCCCAAGTAGCCAGGTTAATGTATTAATAGTAGTTTACATATGAGGGGATTAAGCCATTCGCACCCCCGCCATCCAATACCAGTGGGTATTGAAGGAGGTCCTAGTAAGCTTGACCCAGGTCCTTGCAGAATCTATACACTGAACAAGGCAAGAACCTTACCAAACCATTCCCTTAACCCCCGACCAGGTAGCCAACATATCTCCATATAGACCGTGGAGATATGAATGGTGTAAATCTTTTATTTTATATAGATAGTAAAATAACGCCAAGACACCACGGACAAATGATAAGGAAGTTTCACCTTCAACATAAGAAACTGGTTATTAAAGTCATTAATACAAAACCAAACAAAAAGTGCAAAAAGATAAAAAAACAAAAGTATTACACTAAATGCTTGTCTTCACCAAGTGATGTAAGAGACTTAGGCAAACATGGCCTTTGATTGTCAAGAACTCTTACTATCAATCTTGAATCCCGAGACTACTACACACACTCTATGATGGATGATGGATGATGGTGGTGGATGTGGGTGTTGTGATGGTGGTGGAGTGTGGGTGAAGTGGGAGAGAGGTGGTTTGTCAAGAGATGCCTTTGGAATGAACCAAGTACCTCTATTTATAGCCTGCACAGAAGCCCGAACACGGCCCCGTGCCCGATGGGCACGGCCCCGTGTCCACCCATATTCTCTTTCTTCATTAATTGCAGTTTGTCTTCATTAGTTGACCACTCCCCCGTGTCCGCTGGGCACGACCCTGTGTGCAGAAGCGTATCTGTACTATCAAGATTTGCTTGGATTCTGTGAATCTTAGCGTTGACCACGCCCGTGTGGAGCTGGGCATGCCCCCGTGTTGGGAAATAGAAGCTTCTACAACTTTGTCCTTTCTGTAGACACTTGGGCATGCCCACGTGTCCGCTGGGCACGGGGCGTGTTCAGCCTTCTGTTGTTCTGTTTTTGCTTGGGAAGATGTTGTCGAGGGGTCAGGCATGCCACGTTTATTCCTTTTCTTGTATTTGCGTTAGATTTAGCTGTATTTTTGCTTCTTTTGTTCATTTACGCTCATTTAACCCTGAAAATATAAAAGGAAGACAAAAGTACACTTTTTCCAACATTAGTACTAAAAAGGGTTAGTTTATGCCTCATTTGATGTAATTTATATGTTGCATTTTACACACATTAAACTCGCTCAACTTTTGTTGATGTTTTCAAAACTACATGTATTTCAGGAAATCGATTATGGATCTGGCGGGCGTTCAAGATTTCAAGTTGTGTCTTCGAATAAAAGATGTCATCCAGTGTCGAAGGGTTTGGATTGTGCATCTTATCTTTGATAAGATACATAGTTCAAAGCCTAGCTTTTAGTAGTGTCTTTTGCTAAGTCCAGATTGGAACTTAAAACTTGGGTTGTTATGTACTTGAATTCGAAGTCTTGGTTTGTGGTTAAACAGTGACAATTGTAATGTTTTGAAACTTAATTTATGGATGAACATCATGGTTTTATCATATAGATGTTTGTTATGGTTGAATGCAATGATATTAAGCAAGTCATACCAAATCACGCTTCCGCAAAAGTCAGGGTGTGACATATACCAGCTATACGAACCCAGATTTCCAAATCTAAGAGTTGACCACGGTCCGTTTTCTAGGAGACACGACCCCATGTCCTTGTTGTTTCTGTTTGTCTTTATCTTCAAGGAATCTTGAGTGGGGCACGACCACATGCCTGGCAGGCACTGTGACAACTCGTATTTCAGAAGCCTTTCTTTGTGTTTTGATGTAACTTGCATGTACGCTATTTGAATAATTTATGTGTTGATTGTAATTGAACGTGTATGAGTTTGCTATGTATATAATGTATATGTGTTATGCAAAAGTTATGTTAACCCGATCACACAACACTTTGGATCGCACATTTGACTATCGATCGCACTCTCCATCTTGTGAACTTTAGTTCTCGGCCCAAAACTCATACAGTGGCCTACGGCCCAAAGCTAGGCCCGGCTCACTTAACTTGAGCGCATACACATGAGGGGTTGTGTATGGTTTTCATAATTGGCAAATCACACAAGCAATCAACCATAATTCTCTCAAGAACCGACAGCGACCATACTCCCTTCGAAGTCCTTTGCGGATCATGGCACCAGTTCCCTCTTGTTCTAGCATTCATTCACACTCTACTCACTCTCTCGGTTAGTGAGCATGCTCTTTGTTCGAATTAGATTCAAGTGTGTTTTCCTTATGTGTTTCGCTGCCATATGCATCGTATGACATGATGTTGTGATATTTGATTTCTATTGTCGATGAATGTTCATACCTGAATCTAGATAGTGATAAGTAACATGTTAATGATTGGTCTAAATCAAATGATTGATGGATACGAAATCTGTTAATGTTTGGTTATGTAAATTGATGTTGTTATTGTACGATAATGATGATGATGATTGTGTAAATATTTGTTGTTAATCATTGAAGGTATGATTAGGGTTTGTATAATTTATGAATGTGTAACTGTTTTGATCCATGAATGGGGTGGAATGAATGGGGATTTATGTTTGCTAAAATTAAGGAAAACAGTTGACTGGTCCAACCACACAAATTGGTCGCACAACAGAACTTGGATCGCACAAGGGTGTGTGATCGCACAAGTGCACCCAATCGCACAAGTTAGCTGGGTTGTTTGGGCCTTATCTGTTTATAAGTTGTGTGAATTGGGTTTGGGTTATAGACTTTGGGTTAAGTCTGTTGGGCCGGACCACACATAAATCGCACAAGAGGTCCTGGATCGCACAAGGGGTCCCAATCGCACAACTGTAGAGAAATCGCACAAGTGTATTGGGCCTGAATGGTCAGTCGCACAAGTGCATTGGCCTTGAATAGTCTTGGGCTACGAATCAGGGTCTGATCGCACAAGACCAAGCTGATCACACAAGACCAAGCTGATCGTACAAGTTCTTTGGGCCTCATGCCACGTGGGCCCTGTTTTATCAATTGGCCGCATGGTATTGGGTTGGATTATATGCTATCTGTTGTGTATATGTGTAGAGAATGTGAAACATGTGTGCTTAGTGTGAAATGCTAAAATATATGCATGGATGAGCAATTTGCATACAAACTGATTGAGTATGTGTAAATGTTATAGGCCTTGGTTAATTAACTTGAACATGTAATTTGTCTTACCGAGCAAATCTAAGGTGAGTTCACTGCTCTTTTTCCAAGCATGAGTCCCGGGGAGGGACATCTATTAAATATTCCGGGGAGGAATATTGGGTAAATGGGTTTAACTGGAACGTTAAACTTGGGATGTTGGTTAATACACTCATATCTATCACTTAAGTCCCATTATATACCAAATTGATTTCCGGGGAGGCAACTGGGTTATTAGTTGATAGCGTTATTAAGTTTGGCACCCTCACACCGTACCGGGGAGGATGGGCGTAAACTAATTACCTTAACCACTCGACCAATGTTGGATAGAGCATTGGGGAAGGGCAAACAATCTGGAGCCATCTTGCGGTAATCGAGTTATTAACAACATTGTATTTTGAAATGCTTTAATCTTTACTGGGTAACTAAACGTTTTAACAAACTTTGAACTCGCCAGCGTTATGCTGATACACTTGTCTGCATGCTTGCAGGACGTTAGGTACATGGACTTGGGACTTGCTATCTGGGAGTGCTGGAGTGGCCATGGGTCGAGTCTCTTGGTTACACATGACATGTTTATTTGTTCCATACATTGGTCTTGAAACAATTGATTAACTATTTACTTTATACTTCCGCTGAACGTATTGGTTTATGTTATGTTTTGGAAATACTTTAAGTAATAAATGGAAACTTTTATTTAATATCTTGTTAATGTGATTAGTGGCTAGATCCTAGTACGTCACACTCCCTGCGGGGTTTCCGCGTGTGGTATTTTGGGGGTGTGACAGGCAGGGCCCCATGTTAGCTTCTGGTCTATTTATTTTATTCTTGGGGTGAAGCTTGGAGGGTCGGTATAGTGTGTTAAATTTCTTCCTTTATATTTATGCTGGTTTTTGTCGTTAATTTGTTCCTTTGGTTTGTTTAAGTTCTTTTAATCCTGAAAATCAAAAGTAAACAAAGAAACACACTTTTTCCAACATTAGTACTGAAATGGTTTTTTTATACCATATTTGATACAATTTATATGTTGCATTTTGTGCATATCATTAGTTCCAGTATGATTCTCAAGTTTAAGGATACAAAGATTATACCATTTCAAAACTTCTTATGACACTGATCCATGAGGATAGTTATGAAGTGAGTTACATCCAATATTATTCTTCAATGAATAATTGTGAATCATGGTTCTCAATAACTTGAGCTTTCATCCCATGAACAATCAAGCAATCACAAAGGTCTTAATTCAAATTCATCCATGAATTTGACCGTCTTCGGACATTTAGAATACTGATGTGTGTAAAATGCAACATATAAAATACATCAATTGAGGCATAAAACTAACCTTTTTTTAGTACTAATGTTAGAAAAAATGTGCTTTTGTCTTCCTTTTGTATTTTCAGGACTAAATGAGCGTAAATGAACAAAAGGAACAAATATGCAGCAAAATCTAACATAAATACAAGAAAAGGAATAAACGTGACATGCCCGACCCCTCGACAACATCTTCTCAAGCAAAAATAAGAGAACAGAAGGCTGAACACGGCCCCGTGCCCAGCGGACACGGGGGCGTGGCCAGGTGTCTGCAGAAAGGACAAAGCTATAGAAGCTTCTATTCCCGACACGGGGGCGTGCCCAGCTCAACACGGGTCGTGGTCAACGCTAAGATTAGCAGAATCCAAGCAAATCTTGATAGTACAGATACGCTTCTGCACACGGGGCCGTGCCCAGCGGACACGGGGGCGTGTGGAGCTAATGCAGACAAATTGAAATTAATGAAGAAAGAGAATAAGGATGGACACAGGGCCGTGCCCAATGGATACGGGGCCATGTATGGGCTTCTGTGCAGGCTATAAATAGGGGTGTTTGGTTCACTTCAAAGGCATCCCCTGGCAAACCACCTCTCTACCACTTCACCCACACTCCACCACCATCACAACACCCACATCCACCACCATCATCCATTATCCATCTTAGAGTGTGTGTAGTAGTCTCGGGACCCAAGATTGATAGTAAGAGTTCTTGACAATTAAAGGCCATGTTTGCCTAAGTCTCTTACATCACTTGGTGAAGACAAATATTTAGTGTAATACTTTTGATTTTTAATCTTTTCACACTTTTTATTTGGTTTTGTATTAATGACTTTAATAACTAGTTTCTTATGTTGAAGGTGAAACTTCCTTATCATTTGTCCGTGATGTCTTGGCGTTATTTTACTATCTATATAAAATAAAAGATTTACACCATTCATGTCTCTGCGGTCTATATAGAGATATGTTGGCTACCTGGTCGGGGGTTAAGGGAATGGTTTGGTAAGGTTCTTGCCATGTTCAGTGTATAGATCCTGCAAGGACCTGGGTCAAGCTTACTAGGACCTCCTTCAATACCCACTGGTATTGGATGGCGGGGGTGTGAATGGCTTGATCCCCTCATATGTAAACTACTATTAATACATTAACACGGCTACTTAGGATTGTATCCCTGCTGACTCAAACCACTTAGCCGAGGGTAACGTCACCTTCAAAAGAGAGACCTACCACATTACGCATTAATAACTTAATTAATTATTTTTCAATATTCCGACCCTTTAGGATTGTATCCTTGCTGACTCAAACTACTGGGTTGAGGGTAACGTCACCTTCAAAAGAGGGGCCTACTACTATAACTAAGGTAATCTCTTAAAAAGTGCAAAAGTGCGGAAATCATCAAAGGTTACACTAGAGGCGAATCGGATCCAAGTGATTCATCTTGTCTATCTGTTTTATTTTATTTTTATTTTCAGCATTTTTAATTATTAATTTTCATGTTTAAAACATTTTCTAAACTTTTGATTTGATTAGACGTTGAGGATAAACCGGTATTAAAAGCTCTTGTGTCCTTGGACGACCTCGGTATCTTACCAACGCTATACTACGCTCACGATGGGTGCACTTGCCCATATGTGTGTTTAGTGTTAGTAAAATATCGTGTTTTATAAATTTAAAACTTGACTAAAGTGTTTAAAAATGACTTAAAATATTAATAAAAACATATCACACCTAACGCACATCAAATACTATATTCAAGGATGCTTAAATGTACCAATTTTTAAAAAATAGGAACATTTCATAGGGCCTTGGTTAGCAAGGGCAAGCAACTAGGAAGAAGTTATGTCTTAGATTACATAATATGTGACCGTGTTGCGTTGGGCCAACACAACAAAAGTGGGCAACTATTTTAGGTGGGGTCCATTAAGCTTAAAAAGCCCCAATGTAGGAAACGGGTCTACTGGCCACGCACTTCTAGTGAATGAATGAATCTCCAGTCAAAGCAAAGAGAGTATGAGGATCAATTCGAGAAGTGCTCCCCATCAATTAAAAAATTATGTGGACCAAGCTTTTAAAAGTTGACCTCGGGGCCAACTCGCGTGTAAACTTCACATGTAACTCTATGAAAAATCCAAGCTAACTTCACGTGTTACCTTATGACAAACGTAAATTCTAAGCTCACTTCACGAGTTACCCTTTGACAATTTCAAACACAAAAATACATGTTTATTTGGGTTGAAAAAAATATTAATCAACAAATTCCATGTTTAAGGAAAGACTTACCTCAAACACAACACATATAAATGGTGCATTCGAGCCATTAAGATTTTTGGCAGTGACAACTTTCAATTAAAACTCAATGACCAATAAACATATTTAATAACTCAACACGTAAATCACCTTAACACATACAAATAAAATTTGGTCATACATACAAAACAAACCAATAAATTAATGTGAGGTATACATTTTATATGTTGTACTATTGAGCTTAGTGAGAAAAGGAATTATATATCTTGTTAATTTTTTTTCAAGTTGATGATTACAAAAATGGGTACCTCTATCACTTATTAACGCTTTTGGAGTTCTGAAACGAGAAAATAGTCGTTTCAGAAATCTTACCACAACTCTTCCATCATTTGTTGGAAGAGCTTCGGCTTCGGCCCATTTTGACAAGTAATCCACTGCCACAAGTATATATTTGTTTTTTTTTTACGGTGGGAAAGGTCCCATAAAGCCTAGTCCCCACACATAAAAAATTTCACAAACAAGAATAACATTTTGTGGCATTTTTTTTTGGAAGAAATATTACATGTCCGTTGGCATGCATCACATGTCTTGATAATGTGACAACTGGCACAAAACCGATAATTTCTGTACAGTTTAATTATTATTTAATATCTGCAATTATGTGCTTAAATGTCAACATTGTCTGATTTCATGTTATACTTGTGAATTCATGCACATTTTATACTTCAAATATTGCTTTATGCATTACTTTTAGCGTTGCGTCAGAAAGACTAGTAAACTCACCGGTAAGACACATTGTGTCAGCAGCTCTGCAGAAAGCAGTCAGATAATAAGATTAGGGCCTAGGAGTAGGTCCAACATCTAAAATACATTAAAATCCAAGAATGGATACAAGGGTTAACATATAAACTTTCCGGAAGCTAAACTATGCACTAAAAAGCACCCGAAACGTATCTAAAATGCTGAAATCAGCATAATTCAGCAACAATTCAGCTATAATCAGCTTTTAAGCACATTAATATTATGCAAAATTTATGTTTTATTGTCCAGTATAACTTACAAAGTGTTGGGAAATAAAACTGCCACAAAAAGTGCTTCATACTTATTGAAACTGCGCAATTTAGCACTTTAATGAACCGTAACGAACTGAACAACCGGACAATAACTGGGACATCAAAATTTGACTAGAAGTAATGTTTTTATGATATTAAAGTAGTATTGATGCTAGAACACCTTAAAAATCATAAAAACACCTAAACACACTTAAACTTACTTAAGCCTTATCATTTGCACTTTAAACCTTCAACTTCCAAAATTTTACCTTTTACCCCCCCCCCCTTCCACCAAAGGGTCCCACATGGGGATTTTATTTGATTTTATTATATTTCACTTGATTTTATTATATTTTATTAGATTTTGTGTAAGGAATATTATAGTAATATGCCATAAGAAAGATATGGAAAATCTTTATAAATCCTAAACTAATCACCCATTCTCAAACAACTTCATCTTCTTCCTCCCTTCATCTCTAACTCACGGCTCAACACACACACCCATACACATTCAATTTCACTTCATTTCCTCACAATCCAAGCTTGCTAGAAGGTGTATGGAGGCCATTTAGGAAGGTGTATGGTGCTAGAACTTGAAGGACCACCTTGTGGAGCTTTTAACCTCTTGATTTCTTCCTTGTTCATCATCTCCATTTTTGTGCCACTTCCCTAGCCATTAGAGCTAGTAGTAAGCTTCTTGACCACTAATTTAAGTCATGTTTATGTTATGTACAAGTTTCACCATCTAAACAACTTAACTTCTAATGTTAAAAATGAAAAGATCTAACATATTCATGAAGAAAATAAGTGATTACATGAATTTTTAGTGTATGTAATGAAGTTGTTTATGTTATATCTTGAGTTTATGATTAGATCAAGTATGTTAAAGCTTAGATCTACCAAGTTTAAGCATGGATCTTGAAGGATCCATGGTTAGACTTGAAGATGAACATGTAAAGCATAATGTGAACTTGAAATAGGAATTTTTACACATAAACTTGTAATCTTGAAGGAATAAAGTGTGTGTTAAACTAATTTTTGAAACTAATATCTATGAAAACTTTGTTAAAAGTTTAGCACAAAGCTTTTTTATGAAAGTTCTAAAAATATTAAGCATGGATCTTGAAACATCCATGGTTAAACATGATGTTAAAAATAATGATCCTTCTAATAAACATAAAAGTGCTTTTAGAACATGATTTACAAACTTTAAAGACCATTAAACTCATCGATGAGTTGGTTAATAAAATAAAGTTTCACATAAGTTTGTTTAAAATATTCAAGAACACTTATTTTTGAAAAGATCATAACATGTTAAGTGTAGATCTCAAAGACTACACATTTTTAACAAGAATCAAGTTCACCATGATGTTTCGTATGGAAGAATTAGTGTTTGTTGTTGATGATTATTGTTGGAAAATTGTTTTGAAGTTGAAAAGGAAATAAACACATGTTTTGAAAACATGGGAAACCTCCATTTTTAGGGGAAACTATGTCAAATTTTTTATAAAATTTTGACACTTAGAAAAATATAAGTTTTGGTGAAACTTGTTCCCTAAAAATTCACCTAAAAATATTACCAAGGTTTCCCTAATTTTTTTGTGTAAATTTCAAGTCAAGAAATGGTGATTTCTTCAAGTTAAAATCAATATTAAGAATGTATATTTTTGGGGAAAATATATATATTTAGTTATCACCAAATTTTGTGCTAAGTGTATATTGTGTGTATTATATGTAATAGTGTATTAAGGACTTGAAAATACACTAAATACTCCCAAGGAGTATGAATACAAAAATACACATACAACTACATGAGAATACATAAGTATACAAGTATACAAAAATCGGGTGAATAACGAGAATGATTATATATATTTTATAGCATGACAAAATATATATATATATTTCTTACAAGTCTTAAAAATATATTATTTTTAAGAAATCTAATTCCGGAAAGTAATAGAAATCAAAGTATTGATTTCTGGTGAAAAATACAAAATACACAAGTATTTACATAAAATACAAGTATACTTTCCTAAGAATACTTGTACCAAAATAATATTGAGGATATTATTTTACGAAATACTTATATTTATTTTTGGGAAAATAATATAAGTAACATACATGAAAAGTTAAAAATATAAATTATTTTTAACATCTATTACCTTAAAAAGGGACTACATGAATGAATATATATTTGAGAAGTAAAATATATACAAAAATACATTACATACATAAAGTGCAAAGGCATGACAAACGGGCGAGACCCGACAAACAAGGGCACGACCCTCACAAAGATTGAACATACAAAGAACATATACATAAACAAAAGATGGTGACTTGTACTTGTGTGATACAAGTCTAGTGACTAACATACATAGAATACGTATAGGTCACGACATTACAAAACCAACGGTGAAGTTTACGGCGCAGGATACGCAAAGTTGTGAGTTCATGTCCCCCTTTTCTCTTAACTGTTTTCAGTTTTTATAACTTCGGGGGTGAAATACATGCTACAAATGTTTCGAACGTTTACAAATGGTATGTAGAATACAAAACTAAGGAATGACACATAGATCATGTGACGAATAGGGTACCATAAGCACCATTAATCAACGTATACATTTAGACCGCGAAACAAAAGGTTGGATCTAATGGGTTTCAGGCAACCCCACTCTTGGCCTACTTCTACCAATGAGTGCTTCTGTGTCTCAGTCAAACTCGACAAAAATGCCTAGGTTTGGTGGCTTCCTATGTCGTGTCAAAAGTTAGTGGCCTTGCAAACCACTAGCGATCTCGTATTCCTTACATTCACAGTACTTAGTTACAGATACGTTTTACAAGTTACATACCATGTTTTCATTCAAGTATAAAACATTCTATAAAAAAAAATGCGCATGAACTCACACCAACATTATGTTGACGATTTTCCAAAACTTACATGTATTTCAGGAACAAGTTGGATCTTGGGCGCTGGTGTTATTTTCAAGACGTAAATTTCAAGTCTAGATGTCATCCACTTTTGTTTGTATCATAACTTGAGGGTTTTGGTTGAAACTTAAATGACTTGTGTTGTAATATTTCAAACCTTTGAATGGATGAACATCATTTTGATCATGTAGTTGTTTATTATAATCGAATGCAATGAGAACCGATTTAGTCACACGCATACGCTTCCGCAAAAGTCAGGGTGTGACAGTTTGGTATCAGAGCTTCGATTGTAGTGAACTAGGATTCCTTCTCGAGTCTAGACTACAATCATTAGGACTCTCTCACGAAAACATTTTTACAAAAGGTTTTTCAATGCATTTACAAAATGCGCCAAGATCCATGAATCCAATGTTTGTCAAAGGAAAGAACAAACGAGAGTTATATGAGACATGTAGCAATTATTTGCTTGTGTATACTAAGTAACGTTATTATATATGCATATATGTGTATGGAATGATTACTGACGAGATACCTTCGACTTCGAATCCTATTATTGTTCTTGACTTGCGCAATGAGATTATCGACCTCGCGTACACTACGGAGCTTATGATTGATTGCCAAATGAGGCCCCGAGCTTGATTCCATAGAAAATGGTTGTTCTTCTCCCTTGAATGCAAAGGTGCCTGACTACGGCAGTGACGGCGAGGCGGAGGAGGCAACCTTGGACAGCGACCTTATCCGTGAAACAAGACCCAGGCGGCTTTTACGAAGCAAGATTGACGACCCTCCCGTCCAATCAAGGAAGATGAAGTACTTATCTTGAAGGTGCCCCTCCAACTTCCAGGAATTTCCCTTATTCCTATTACATCTAAGCATTGTGCCTATACGCGCGGAGCGATAACAAATGATGGCACGTGGACCACCATAATGGTCCTTTCCATGTCGGAGGTATAAGGACAGTAGTGTCCCCTCTGTGGTTGATCATCTACTTTGAACGAGGGAAAGTTGGGGTGACCGTGCAAGACAATTTATTATTACGGGGGCCCACGTACTAACGACTTGTAGTGTATGGAAATCCTGGTGGACTCTGCGGGTCAAGCTGATGATCACCACCCATCCAAAACTTTCTAAGTGTTCACACCTTCATATAGTAGGGCAATACCTAGATAATTGCTATAGCACCTTACAAGCAGGAAACCTGTCTTCGCCTACTTTGTGTCAGACACTTCTACCCATAATACAACACTGACGCACCCATCAGTACTTCCACCCTCATTATCCTGTGGTGCACCCCATCATTTGGGTAGTGCATTCACACCCTGGAAACCACTTTACGGTTGCTGCAAGGCACAATTCGGTCCCGAGGAATAAGTCATGTACCCTCACGACCTTATCTATGCGTTTTCACTTTCACTTACCTCTATAGGTGGTAGAAATGCACAACCCCCCCTCCCCCATCTCCTGTGAAGCATACCCGTTTATGTAAAACTAAAGACTATGGAAGAGTCAGAGACTTGAGGAATAAACAAGGAACAAGGTGAAGGGAAGACCTCACCGTATTTTTATAGCCCTGGATGACTTGCATCAACCGGAGTAAGGTGACTCCGAGGAGGTTTGCTACGCAAGACAACGACATTTATTCCAAAATAAATGTTTAATCTTATCAATATGTTTCATACAAGAGAAACACATGGAACCACAACAAAGGAAACGATTGCCAAGTCTAATCAGAACCTTTACCTGCAACAAGAGCTGAGCTTGAAGCTATGTGAAACCAACAAGTTGCTGAAGCAATCGTCCAATACGAAGCAAACAACAAGCATGAGGAAACCGCTGCGACTAGGAAAGTCAAGGCATTCTTTGTCACGACTAAGATAGGTGATAAAAACCTACCAAGGAGAACTACCAAAGTGTGATAGAGGTGGTTATTATCACACAGGTCCGTGCAGGACTCGTAGGTATGAAATTGGGGCAAGACCGGGCATAGCAAGGAGGCATGCTGGTCTGGTTTGAGACATGTGAATGGAATTTAGGACAGTAATAGCAATGGCAAAGGCCGAGAATTGCTACGGATGTGGTGACAAAGGACACTATCGGAAGGACTACGCGAAGAAAAGTTCAAGCTCTTAGGAGCATTTTCATGAAGGGGATACGCAAGGCACGCTAGGACCCGGACGTAGTTACGAGTACGTTCCTTATAAACCGACACATTGCATCCGTTCTATTTGATACTGGTGCCGACTTTGGTATTAAGTCTATGGAACTTAAGGATATACTTGGCTTAGGAACAAGTAAGCTAGACTCCCCACATGCCATAGAGTTGGCAAATGGGAAATCGGTCAAAATGGATAAAGTTATGAAGGGTTGTATATCTGGACTTGGGAAACGAAAATTCTCTATCAACCTTCTACCTGTTGGTTTAGTTATTTTTGATGTGGTAGTTGTCATGGATTAGATATCCAAGGATAAGGCTGAAGTGGTTTGTTATGAGAAAGTCATTCGCCTTCCTCTTGCGGATGATGAAGTACTTATAGTACACGGCCTTCATGCAGTTGATGCAGGGACGCTAGGCCCCAAAGGCGGTGGGTTGCGACATCCCACATTGGTTATGAAGGCGCAGAAGTGCTTAAGGAAAGGATGTGTTGCATTCCTGGCGCACGTTGTAGATAAGAACGCTGAGGAGCCGAAACTCGAAGACATTCCTGTAGTGAAGGAATTTCCCCGATTTTTTTTCCCGACGATTTGCCAGGACTACCTCCGCAACGACAAGTTGAATTCCATATTGACTTGGTTCCAAGGGCCGCTCCTGTGGCCAAGGCACCATATCGACTTACGCCATCCGAGATGCAAGAATTATCTACACAACTCCAGGTGTTGCTGGATAAAGGATTTATAAGGCCGAGCCTCTTGCCTTGGGGAGCTCCAGTTTTGTTCGTAAAGAAGAAGGATGGATCCCTGCGGATGTGTTTCGATTATAGAGAATTGAATAAGCTCACTATCAAGAATCGGTACCCACTACCGAGGATTGATGACTTGTTCGATCAGTTGCAAGGATCGAGCTACTACTCCAAGATTGACCTTCAATCTGGATACCATCAGTTAAGGATCCAAGATGAAAGCAAACCGAAGACTGCATTCAGGACGCGTTATGGGCATTACGAGTTCCTTGTGATGCCATTCGGAATGACGAACGTGCCTGCAGTATTTATGGATCTGATGAACCGCGTTTGCAAACCATATCTCGATATATTCGTGATTGTATTTATCGATGATATCCTGATTTACTCGCGAATGAGAGAAGAGCACGAGCAACACCTCAGGACCATTTTAGAGCTACTAAAGAAAGAGAAACTTTATACAAAGTTCTCAAAGTGCGAATTCTGGATTCACGAAGTACAGTTCCTTGGTCATGTCCTGAACGAGAAGGGCATTCATGTAGATCCAGCGAAGATGGAAGCGATAAAGAATTGGGAAGCCCCTAAAACTCCAACCGAAGTTCGACAATTTTTGGGATTAGCAGGCTACTACCGCCGATTTATCGGGAACTTCCCCATGATAGCTCGACCGTTGACTTCCCTCACACAGAAGGATAAGAAGTACTACAGGGGTGATAAGCAGGAAGAAGCCTTCCAACTTCTCAAAAACAAGCTATGCGATGCACCGATACTATCCTTACCTGAAGGCACTGAAGACTTCGTGGTATACTGTGACGCTTCGCGTCAAGGATTGGGTTGCGTGCTCATGCAATGCCAAAAGGTCGTCGCTTACGCTTCTAGACAGTTGAAGATGCATGAGAAGAATTACACCACACACGACCTGGAGCTAGGCGCGGTGGTATTTTCCTTGAAGATCTGGCAACATTATTTATACGGTACTCGATGTACTATCTCCACTGATCACAAAAGCTTACAGCATATATTTGATCAGAAGGAATTAAATATGCATCAACAACGCTGGGTTGAGTTGCTAAAAGATTATGATTGTGAGATTAATTACCACCCCAGAAAGGCAAACGTAGTAGCAGATGCGTTAAGACGAAAGGAAAGGGTTAAGACCCTAAGGGTTCGAGCATTGGAAATGACTATTCGAACAAATCTTACTGCACGCATTCATGACGCACAGCAAGAAGCCCTTAAGAAGGGAATCTTAGAGCCGAGTATCTCCGAGGTATGGAAAAGAAATTGGTGTCAAACGAAGAGGGAACCCTATGCTTTATGGGGCGCATTTGGGTTTCGCTCTATGGCGGTATTCAAGGAGTCATCTTTGATAAAGCTCACAAGTCAAGATACTTGATCCACCCAGGATCGGACAAAATGTATCAAGACTTGAAAGAATATTATTGGTGGCCAAGACTTAAGAGTGACGTAGTTGTTTACGTTGGAAAGTGCCTAACCTGTGGTAAGGTCAAGGCCGAATATCAGAAACCGTCTGGCCTACTGCAACAACCCGAGATACCCATGTGGAAGTGGGAGCAAATCTCGATGGACTTCATAACTAAATTACCCAGGACCCCTAGAGGGCATGATATGATATGGGTGATAGTTGATCGATTAACGAAGTTTGCATATTTCTACCCATCCGAGAGAAGGATAGCACCGGAAAGCTTGCTGAGCTGTATCTTAAGGAAATTATAGCACGGCATGAAATGTCTGTTTCGATTATTTCAGACAGAGATGGACGTTTTGTCTCAAGGATCTGGTAATCCTTCCAAGAGGCCTTTGGATCACAAATAGGTCTAAGCACGGCCTTCCACCCGCAAACAGGCGGTCAGAGCGAACGGACCATACAAACACTGGAAGATATGCTTCGCACATGTGTTATGGCTCTAGGCGGTAGCTGGGATACTCATCTGCCTTTAGTTGAGTTTTCCTATAATAACAGCTACCATACGAACATGAAAGCCGCACCGTTCGAAGCTCTGTATGGCCGCAAGTACCGCTCGCCGTTATGTTGGGTAGACGCTGGAGACAAATGTATGGTTGGTCCTGAACTTGTTCAAGAGACAACCGATAAGATCGTGCAGATCCGAGAGCGCATTAAGGCAGCTCGTGATCGACAAAGGAGCTACGCTGATCGAAGACGAAAACCCTTAGAATTCAAGGTGGGAGACAAAGTCCTGTTAAAAGTCTCACCTTGGAAAGGTGTAGCAAGATTCGGAAAACGTGGAAAGTCGAATCCATGGTGAATGGTCCAATGTATCCAGCAAAATTTGTGTCATCAAACGTTCAGAATCAAGATGAGCATAAAATTACCATTCAAGATCTTGGAAAAGATTGGCACCATGGCATACAAGTTGGAGTTACCGAAAGAACTTAATGGTGTACATGATACGTTTCATGTGTCCAACCCAAAAAAAAAAGAGTCCAACCCAAGAAACAGTTATCATCCCTGCGGATGAGGTGCATATCGACGACACACTCCGATTTACTGAACAACCTGTTGAGGTAACGGATTGAAGATCCATAAAACAAGGAGGAGTCGCATTAAACTTGTCAAAGTACGTTGGAACTCTAAGCACGGACCCGAGTACACGTGGGAATGTGAAGACCAGTTTAAAGCCAAGTACCCCCATCTGTTCGAGAAAGCTCCTGCGGGAGATAACTTAGCCTGAATTTCGGGACGAAATTCTTTTAACTGGGGGAGACTGTGACAACTGGCACAAAACCGGTAATTTTCGTATAGTTTAATTATTATTTAATATCTGCAATTATGTGCTTAAATGTCAACATTGTCTGATTTCATGCTATACTTATGAATTCATGCACATTTTATACTTCAAATATTGCTTTATGCATTACTTTTAGCGTTGCGTCAGAAAGACTAGTAAACTCACCGGTAAGACACACTGTGTCAGCAGCTCTGTAGAAAGCAGTCAGATAATAAGATTAGGGCCTAGGAGTAGGTCCAATGTCTAAAAGACATTAAAACCCAAGAATGGATACAAGGGTTAACATATAAACTTTCCGGAAACTAAACTATGCACTAAAAAGCACCCGAAAGGTATCTAAAATGTTGAAATCAGCATAATTCAGCAACAATTCAGCTATAATCAGCTTTTAAGCACATTAATATTATGCAAAATTTATGTTTTATTGTCCAATATAACTTACAAAGTGTTGGGAAATAAAACTGCCACAAAAAGTGCTTCATACTTATTGAAACTGTGCAATTCAGCACTTTAACGAACCGTAACGAACCGAAAAACCGGACAATAACTGGGACATCAAAATTTGACTAGAAGTAATGTTTTTATGATATTAAAGTAGTATTGATGCTAGAACACCTTAAAAATCATAAAAACACCTAAACACACTTAAACTTACTTAAGCCTTATCATTTGCACTTTAAACCTTCAACTTCCAAAATTTTACCTTTTACCCCCCCCCCCTTCCACCAAATCCGGCTCTATGGGTCCCACATGGGGATTTTATTTGATTTTATTATATTACACTTGATTTTATTATATTTTATTATATTTTATTAGATTTTGTGTAAGGAATATTCTAGTAATATGCCATAAGAAAGATATGGAAAATCTTTATAAATCCTAAACTAATCACTCATTCTCAAACAACTTCATCTTCTTCCTCCCTTCATCTCTAACTCACGGCTCAACACACACACCCATACACATTCAATTTCACTTCATTTCCTCACAATCCAAGCTTGCTAGAAGGTGTATGGAGGCCATTTAGGAAGGTGTATGGTGCTAGAACTTGAAGGACCACCTTGTGGAGCTTTTAACCTCTTGATTTCTTCCTTGTTCATCATCTCCATTTTTGTGCCACTTCCCTAGCCATTAGAGCTAGTAGTAAGCTTCTTGACCACTAATTTAAGTCATGTTTATGTTATGTACAAGTTTCACCATCTAAACAACTTAACTTCTAATGTTAAAAATGAAAAGATCTAACATATTCATGAAGAAAATAAGTGATTACATGAATTTTTAGTGTATGTAATGAAGTTGTTTATGTTATATCTTGAGTTTATGATTAGATCAAGTATGTTAAAGCTTAGATCTACCAAGTTTAAGCATGGATCCTGAAGGATCCATGGTTAGACTTGAAGATGAACATGTGAAGCATAATGTGAACTTGAAATAGGAATTTTTACACATAAACTTGTAATCTTGAAGGAATAAAGTGTGTGTTAAACTAATTTTTGAAACTAATATCTATGAAAACTTTGTTAAAAGTTTAGCACAAAGCTTTTTTATGAAAGATCTAAAAATATTAAGCATGGATCTTGAAAGATCCATGGTTAAACATTATGTTAAAAATAATGATCCTTCTAATAAACATAAAAGTGCTTTTAGAACATGATTTACAAACTTTAAAGACCATTAAACTCATCGATGAGTTGGTTAATAAAATAAAGTTTCACATAAGTTTGTTTAAAATATTCAAGAACACTTATTTTTTAAAAGATCATAACATGTTAAGTGTAGATCTCAAAGACTACACATTTTTAACAAGAATCAAGTTCACCATGATGTTTCGTATGGAAGAATTAATGTTTGTTATTGATGATTATTGTTGGAAAATTGTTTTGAAGTTGAAAAGAAAATAAACACATGTTTTGAAAACATGGGAAACCTCCATTTTTAGGGGAAACTATGTCAAATTTTTTATAAAATTTTGACACTTAGAAAAATATAAGTTTTGGTGAAACTTGTTCCCTAAAAATTCACCTAAAAATATTACCAAGGTTTCCCTAATTTTTTTGTGTAAATTTCAAGTCAAGAAATGGTGATTTCTTCAAGTTAAAATCAATATTAAGAATGTATATTTTTTGGGAAAATATATATATTTAGTGATCACCAAATTTTGTGCTAAGTGTATATTGTGTGTATTATATGTAATAGTGTATTAAGGACTTGAAAATACACTAAATACTCCCAAGGATTATGAATACAAAAATACACATAAAACTACATGAGAATACATAAGTATACAAGTTTACAAAAAATCGGGTGAATAACGAGAATGATTATATGTATTTTATAGCATGACAAAATATATATATTTCTTACAAGTCTTAAAAATATATTATTTTTAAGAAATCTAATTCCGGAAAGTAATAGAAATCAAAGTATTGATTTTTGGTGAAAAATACAAAATAAACAAGTATTTACATAAAATACAAGTATACTTTCCTAAGAATACTTGTACCAAAATAATAATGAGGATATTATTTTACGAAATACTTATATTTATTTTTGGGAAAATAATATAAGTAACATACATGAAAAGTTAAAAATATAAATTATTTTTAACATCTATTACCTTAAAAAGTGACTACATGAATGAATATATATTTGAGAAGTGAAATATATACAAAAATACATTACATACATAAAGTGCAAAGGCATGACAAACGGGCGAGACCCGACAAACAAGGGCACGACCCTCACAAAGATTGAACATACAAAGAACATATACATAAACAAAAGATGGTGACTTGTACTTGTGTGATACAAGTCTAGTGACTAACATACATAGAATACGTATAGGTCACGACGTTACAAAACCAACCGGTGAAGTTTACGGCGCATGATACGCAAAGTTGTGAGTTCATGTCCCCCTTTTCTCTTAACTGTTTTGAGTTTTTATAACTTCGGGGGTGAAATACATGCTACAAATGTTTCGAACGTTTACAAATGGTATGTAGAATACAAAACTAAGGAATGACTCATAGATTATGTGACGAATAGGGTACCATAAGCACCATTAATCAATGTATACATTTAGACCGTGGAACAAAAGGTTGGATCTAATGGGTTTCAGGTAACCCCACTCTTGGCCTACTTCTACCAATGAGTGCTTCTGTGTCTCAGACAAACTCGACAAAAATGCCTAGGTTTGGTGGCTTCCTATGTCGTGACAAATGTTAGTGGCCTTGCAAATCACTAGCGATCTCGTATTCCTTACATTAACATTACTTAGTTACAGATACGTTTTACAAGTTACATACCATGTTTTCATTCAAGTATAAAACATTCTATACAAAAACTACATGAACTCACACCAACATTATGTTGACGATTTTCCAAAACTTACATGTATTTCAGGAACAAGTTGGATCTTGGGCGCTGGTGTTATTTTCAAGACGTAAATTTCAAGTCTAGATGTCATCCACTTTTGTTTGTATCATAACTTGAGGGTTTTGGTTGAAACTTAAATGACTTGTGTTGTAATATTTCAAACCTTTGAATGGATGAACATCATTTTGATCATGTAGTTGTTTGTTATAATCGAATGGAATGAGAACCGATTTAGTCACACGCATACGCTTCCGTAAAAGTCAGGGTGTGACAATTTGGTATCAGAGCTTCGATTGCAGTGAACTAGGATTCCTTCTCGAGTCTAGACTACAATCATTAGGACTCTCTCACGAAAACATTTTTACAAAAGGTTTTTCATTGCATTTACAAAAAGCGCCAAGATCCATGAATCCAACGTTTTTCAAAGGAAAGAACAAACGAGAGTTATATGAGACATGTAGCAATTATTTGCTTGTGTATACTAAGTAACGTTATTATATATGCATACATGTGTACGGAATGATTATTGACGAGATACCTTCGACTTCGAATCCTATTAATGTTCTTGACTTGCGCAATGAGATTATCGACCTCGCGTACACTACGGAGCTTATGTTTGATTGCCAAATGAGGCCCCGAGCTTGATTCCGTAGAAAATGGTTGTTCTTCTCCCTTGAATGCAAAGGTGCCTGACTACGGCAGTGCGGCAAGGCGGAGGAGGCAACCTTGGACAGCGACCTTATCCGTGAAACAAGACCCCAGCGGCTTTTACGAAGCAAGATTGATGACCCTCCCGTCTAACCAAGGAAGATGAAGTACTCATCTTGAAGGTGCCCCTCCAACTTCCAGGAATTTCCCTTATTCCTATTACGTCTAAGCATTGTGCCTATACCCGCGTAGCGATAACAAATGATGGCATGTGGACCACCATAATGGTCCTTTCCATGTCGGAGATATAAGGACAGTAGTGTCCCCTCTGTGGTTGATCATCTACTTTGAACGAGGGAAAGTTGGGGTGACCGTGCAAGATAATTTATTATTACGGGGGCCCACGTACTAATGACTTGTAGTGCATGGAAATCCTGGTGGACTCTGCGGGTCAAGCTGATGATCACCACCCATCCAAAACTTTCTAAGTGTTCACACCTTCATATATTAGGGCAATACCTATATAATTGCTATAGCACCTTACAAGCAGAAAACCTGTCTTCGCCTACTTCGTCTCAGACACTTCTACCCATAATACAACACTGACGCACCCATCAGTACTTCCACCCTCATTATCCCGTGCTGCACCCCATCGTTTGGGTAGTGCATTCACACCCTGGAAACCACTTTAGGGTTGCTGCAAGGCACAATTCGGTCCCGAGAAAGAAGTCATGTACCCTCACGGCCTTATCTATGCGTTTTCACTATCACTTACCTCTATACGTGGTAGAAATGCACAACCCCCCCCCCCCCGTCTCCTATGAAGCATACCCGTTTACGTAAAACTAAAGACTATGGAAGAGTCAGACTTGAGGAATAAACAAGGAACAAGGTGAAGGGAAGACCTCACCGTATTTTTATAGCCCTGGATGACTTGCATCAATTGGAGTAAGGTGACTCCTAGGAGGTTTGCTACGTAAGACAACGACATTTATTCCAAAATAAATGTTTAATCTTGTCAGTATGTTTCATACAAGAGAAGCACATGGAACCACATCAAAGGAAACGCTGGCCGAGTCTAATCAGAACCTTTACCTGCAACAAGAGCTGAGCCTGAAGCTATGTGAAACCAACAAGTTGCTGAAGCAATCGTCCAATACGAAGCAAACAACAAGGATGAGGAAACCGCTGCGACTAAGAAAGTCAAGGCATTCTTTGTCACGACTAAGATAGGTGATAAAAACCTACCAAGGAGAACTACCAAAGTGTGATAGAGGTGGTTATTCTCACACAGGTCCATGCAGGACTCGTAGGTATGAAATTGGGGCAAGACCGGGCATAGCAAGGAGGCATGCTGGTCTGGTTTGAGACATGTGAATGGAATTTAGGACAGTAATAGCAATGACAAAGGCCGAGAATTGCTACGGATGTGGCGACAAAGGACACTATCGGAAGGACTACGCGAAGAAAAGTTCAAACTCTTGGGAGCATTTTCATGAAGGGGATACGCAAGGCACGCTAGGACCCGAACATAGTTACGAGTACGTTCCTTATAAACCGACACATTGCATCCGTTCTGTTTGATACCGGTGCCGACTTTGGTATTAAGTCTATGGAACTTAAGGATATACTTGGCTTAGGAACAAGTAAGCTAGACTCCCCACATGCCATAGAGTTGGCAAATAGGAAATCGGTCAAAATGGATAAAGTTATTAAGGGTTGTATATCTGGACTTGGGAAACGAAAATTCTCTATCAACCTTCTACCAGTTGGTTTAGTTAGTTTTAATGTGGTAGTTGTCATGGATTGGATATCCAAGGATAAGGCTGAAGTGGTTTGTCATGAGAAAGTCATTCGCCTTCCTCTTGCGGATGATGAAGCCCTTATAGTACACGGCCTTCATGCAGTTGATGCAGGGACGCTAGGCCCCAAAGGCGGTGGGTTGCGACATCCCACATTGGTTATGAAGGTGCAGAAGTGCTTAAGGAAAGGATGTGTTGCATTCCTGGCGCACGTTGTAGATAAGAAGGCTGAGGAGCCGAAACTCGAAGACATTCCTGTAGTGAAGGAATTTCCCCGATGTTTTTTTTTCCGACGATTTGCCAGGACTACCTCTGCAACGACAAGTCGAATTCCATATTGACTTGGTTCCAGGGGCCGCTCCTGTGGCCAAGGCACCATATCGACTTGCGCCATCCGAGATGAAAGAATTATCTACACAACTCCAGGAGTTGCTGGATAAAGGATTTATTGTAACACCTGTGCCTCCACGGCCATCAAACAAATACCGAACCAATGAAATATTATATTTCATACTTGGGATTTGTAAAAATATGTGTATCATTTTGCACATATCAATTCTCGTTCAATTCCAAACTCTAAATTTTCTTTCTGGAAGGTTATACGCGCATCGATGCGTAGATATAACCAGTTTAATGCAACAAACACTCCGGAATAGTGAAATAGGCTTAACATACCTTAAATAACCTTTACATAACTTAGAAATAAGTTTTGAAGGCTTTGGTATGGCAAAACCAAGTTAATTCGCTTACAGGGACTAAAGTTGACAAACTGCGAAAGTATGCCAATTTGAACTGTAACAGACATTCCGGAACATGACCATAAGTTAAACATACCATAAATATCCTTTACATAGCTTAGAAATAGGCTTTGAGGGGTTCGGTGTGCTAAAATAAACTTTTGTGTCATTCAGGGACTAAAAGTGTCAAAAAGTGCACAAGTTTGCATTTTCGCGCATAATCTACGTTCTGAATACATCCGGACATCCAAAAATTTATGTGAGCATGACTATATTATATTTTAGTGTTCGGCATAAGAAAAATCCATTCGTTTCGTCATTTGGATCGTTTTTCGCGCTTGTGCGCATTCCGTCGTAATTAAGCGAACATCGCGTTCGTACGACCAAACGAACCAACACCCGGCATATTTTTGAGCATGTTTCATATCCACAATGTTTAGGCATCATTTTAGGGCCTTAAAGTTGGCTTTACGGGCCTTGGAAGTGCCGGAAATGGGCTTAAACACGTGCAGGGACCTAAACTGTCATTTCTGAAACTTATATGCAGATCAGAGGCCCCAAGCGGCCCGCATTGTGTTTGCCTAAATCTAAAGCGGGCCGCATTAGCCCTTCTGACCAGATTCAATGTTTGTTTTGCAACTTGCAACTGAATTGATTCGTGTCCACACGTTTCCTATCGTCTAGTCAGCGGATAAGAACAACATTTTAGCCACCACAACATTGTGACAAGTGTTCGGCTTGGATCGTGGCACGATATTCAAGAAACGATCCTAGCGGTTACCCGAAAACTATATATACCCCATGCCCCCCATTGCATAACTTACAAGAATTCTGATTTTAGAAACTCTAAGTTGAAACCATTGTTTCATACCTGAGATTCTTGGATCGGGATTAGCATTCGGGGACCCTGGGTAAGTATTCTTTCGTTCTTTTCCTTATTTTATTGCTTTTCGAGTCCGAAAGTCAAACTTTGTTTGACTTTCAGCGTTGACCAGTAATGGTCAATGCGAAGTTCGTTTGAACTTCGCAACGTGAGTGTAATCACGTTGGTCATAGTCCCTTGGGACTATGCCCACTGATTACCACGTTGTCTAGGGTCGTAGGGTAGGCGATCTGATAAATCGCCTATACCTTCGAACCCGACCCAGTTTGGTCGATCATTAGGATCCGACCAAACACATTAGGTGACCTTATGGTCACATCGTTTAAGTAGTTGTATGATAGGTAGTTTATATGCCTTAGGTAAATTACCAGAATACCCTTTTCATGTATAATTGGTAATTAAGCATATGTAACCTAAACTTTTGTCACATAACTGATTATGTAACATGTTTAGGCATATAACACTTGTCATAGGACTAGTTAGGCGGTCCGAACGCGTTTCACGCGCACGACGCGTTAAAGTAGCATAAGCTTCCTAAACGGGTCGTAATGGGTCGTAAACAATTATGTTAGGTTTCATTTAGTATGTAGGCTTTGTTAAACCATATCACACGAGTCTCCACACTCGTTTGGTTTACAAACCCTAATACTACCCAGTCTTCCGATTTAGGTCCGGTTATTTAACATAGTTACCTATATTAGGAGCCGTTTGATTCCGAGATCTCTAGCACTGCTTGGTGGTTATCTTTAGACAACTGAGCAATCTCAAGTGAGTACATAGACCCCTCTTTTACTGTTTTCCAAACTGTTTTGGGGTGGAACACATGTGCCTACTTGTTACTTTCCTGCTTTCCTGTTTTCACATCATATACCGACTATGTTTGTTAGTACATTATAGTACATGATTTCATGACTTTTCTGCTATGTATGTTGACTGATAACATGCTAAGCACATTGATTTACATGACTTTTCTGCTATGTATGTTGACTGATAACATGCTAAGCACATTGATTTACATGACTTTTCTGCTATGTATGTTGACTGATAACATGCTAAGCACATTGATTTACATGACTTTTCTGCTTTGTATGTTAACTTAGCATACTTAGTACATCATTTTACATTGCATCTCTGTTGCATATGTTCCAGTAACATATGGACACATTGTTTTACAGCTCTACCTTGTATGTTTACTCTAGCATACTAGGTACATTATCTTCATCTCATGCTTACATTTTGGTATGACATTTGGTTTGTTTAACGGGTCTATATAACATTCATTAACATTTGCTACGCCGCTCGGTAGTAGGTAGTGGTACCATAGGACTTGACAAATCCCGTTCCGGACATCCCAGGGAAAGGGGATGAAAGGAATGACCGAATCCGAATACAATTCTTTTGATAACCTTGACTGAAAGGGTTATCCGACTGTCTCAAGGCTTGAATGTTTGCGTTTAACATACTGCATAAATGTTCATATTCAGTATAGCATGCATATATCTTACAAAACATAACTTTGATTTAAACCAAGTTTTACTTCAATATTTTGTTTTGTTCATTTTTACTTATGGTTTAAGTAGTCTAAATTTTACTTACCATACATATCATTTTGGTTATACATTACTTGACTACTTTTGGACTATCAACATTTGACATGGATATTTGACATAGACATTTGACTTGGATATTTGACATAGACATTTTGACATGATTTACATCTTGACATGAACATTTTACATTGTTTGGTTTGGTTTGATTAAGTGATTAAGTAACGATGCGTGTGTAATATGATACAAGCATGGTGGATACGTCGCTGGTACTTCCTATATATAAGTGTTTGTATGGTATTACATGTCGTAACGTTATTTGAATCATTTCAGTTTGAGACATAGAACATTTCATACAAATAACATACTTTTCACAAGACATTGATTTATAAACAACTTATCTTATACAAACACATTTTTCTTGGTTATTCATTTAACCTTACATTTATTTATACTTATCATCTGATCTTATCGTTTTTCAAATGATTTAAAAGACAAAGCAAATAACAAGGTTCATGACTAAACATTTTCTCAAACATAAGTCATGAATCTTATTTTCACAAAACCTATGTATCTCACAGGCATTTTTATGCTGACGTACCTATTTTCACATGTGTTTTTCAGGAACTGTTGCATAAGATGATCAAGATACACATAGGCAGACTTGGGCTTTAGTGACAATAAAAGATGCAAGACTAGTTAATTATGTTGTATTTTCCTTGTTTGATTAAGACATTGTAACACTTTTAATCAATAAAACGAAACTTAAATTTCCATGGTTGTGAAACATTAATTCTGTTACAACACGCCCCGATGTTTCCGCCGCGATTTGTTGTTCTACGTGGTCGGGGTGTGACATTTATAAGACCGAGCCTCTCGCCTTGGGGAGCTCCAGTTTTGTTCGTAAAGAAGAAGGATGGATCCCTGCGGATGTGTTTCGATTATAGAGAATTGAATAAGCTCACTATCAAGAATCGGTACCCACTACCGAGGATTGATGACTTGTTTAATCAGTTGCAAGGATCGAGCTACTACTCCAAGATCGACCTTCGATCTGGATAACATCAGTTAAGGATCCAAGATGAAAGCAAACGGAAGGCTACATTTAGGAAGCTTTATGGGCCTCCAAAGTTGGATCTTCCAAGCGGGATAGATGATCTGCAGCGGTGTTTTCTGCTCCTCTTTTGTCTTTTATTTCAATGTCGAATTCTTAGAGGAGTAGAATCCATATGATTAAACGCGGTTTGGCATCCTGTTTCTTAAAGAGATAACGAATGGCTGCATGGTCTGTATAAACTATCGTTTTAGAAAGAACAAGATAAGAACAAAATTTATCAAAAGCAAACACTACAGCTAGTAATTCTTTTTCAATTGTTGTGTAATTTTCTTGTGCATCGTTAAGTGTTTTACTAGCATAGTATATTGGGTGAAAATGCTTATCTTTTCTTTGTCCCAAGACAGCTCCAACTGCAGAGTCACTTACACCGCACATGATTTCGAAAGGTAATTTCCAATCAGGCGCTATCATGATAGGTGCATTGACTAGCATTTCTTTTAGAGTTAGAAATGCTTGGTTGCAATCCTTGTCAAAGATGAACGGAGCATCTTTTTAAGTAATTTAGTTAAAGGCCGTGAGATTTTAGAAAAGTCTTTGATAAATCATCTATAAAATCCGGCATGCCCTAGGAAACTTCTGATAGCTCTAACGGAGGATGGGGGTGGTAATCGGGAAATGGTGTCTATTTTAGCCCGATCAACCTCCATTCCTTCGCTTGAGATTTTATGACCGAGTACTATTCCCTACGTTACCATGAAATGACATTTTTCCCAATTAAGGGCGATGTTAGTTTTCTCACATCGGGATAGCATTCGTTCAAGGTTATCGAGGCATTGGTCGTATGGATCTCCAAAGATAGAAAAGTCGTCCATGAAGACTTCCATTGTCTTTTCTATCATATCATGGAAGATGGCCACCATGCAACGTTGGAAAGTTGCGGGGGCATTACATAGACCAAAAGGCATACGTCGATAAGCAAAAGTTCCGTAGGGACATGTGAATGTTGTCTTTTCTTGGTCTTCGGGAGCTATCGGTATTTGAAAGTAACCTGAAAAACCATCTAAAAAAAAATAAAATTTGTGGCCGGATAATCTTTCTAACATTTGATCAATAAAAGGTAAGGGAAAATGATCTTTCCTTGTTGCCTCATTTAATCGACGATAATCTATACAAACTCTTTGTTGGAATTAATTCATTTTTTTCGTTAGTGACTACCGCCATACCTCCTTTCTTGGGAACTACTTAGACGGGACTTACCCAAGGACTATCGGAAATTAGGTAGATGAGTCCGGCGTCAAGTAGTTTAATGACTTCGTTTTTAACCACTTCTTGGACGTTTGGATTTACTCTACATTGTGGTTGTATTACCGATTTACAGTCATCATTCATTAAAATTTTGTGCATGCACATGGAAGGGCTTATTCCTTTAATATCTACAAGCTTCCATGCGATCGAGTTTTTATGTTTTTTCAAAAGTGTGATTAATTTTTCTTTTTCTAAGCTAGTTAATTTTGAAGAAATAATTACAGGTAGCTTACCATACTTATCAAGAAAAGCATATTCCAAACCTTTTGGGAGTTCTTTAAGCTCAAGTGGTGGGTCTTTAAGAGACTCCTTATTTGGTTGCTCATTTTGGTCAAGAACCAAAAAGGTTTGTTCAATGATGACCTCTTCTTCGACAAAGTGATCGATTTCGTCTTTCGTATCAGGTGGTTCATCTTCATCTTCAATTAGGGGGTCGTCATTGCCGATTGGATATTTCATTGATTGGTCAAGATCGACATATTATTTGTCGGCCCCTAATTGAATGGGTAGGCTGTTTTGCTTCCGGTTAATCAAAGCTTTGTGGGTTTTCACAAAAGGTTATCCCAACACAAGTGGAGCGTTATCAAGAATGACAAAGTCGGTTGGGACTACCGTTTGATTTGTTTGGACTAACACATCATCAACTACTCCCATTGATTTTATTATTTTTCGGTTAGAAAGAAAAATGGGTATTTGAAGCGGAGAAAAATCACTAATACTTAATTTTTCGAAAATGCAGTTTGGCATTATATTAACACAAAGATCTTTATCGATTGTAATATTACTAATAAAGGAATTTTGAAAGAAACATGGAACCGGTGTAATGTTAATTTCAAAAGGATCATATTTTATTAGCTTAGTTTGATCATTTGTTAACTTAATGCTTACCGTTTCGTCAATTTTAGTGTTAGTGTTTAACTCTTTTAAAAACTTAGCATGAGTATGTACCAAATAATGGTTTTTGAAAGAAGGTGTTAAGAGATTAATTTCTTGAAAATTAGACTCTTTTTGAAGATTAGTGTTTTCGAGCTTACCTTTTTCGTTGTTTGGTTCATGCGTCGGTTTTTCACTTACTTGTTCTTCCATTTTTACCTCTTCTACTATTATCTCTTTAGTACAAACTACCTCTTCCCTTGCACGGGATTCTTTTATATAGTGTTCAATAGTTTTGAGGTGTTCTATTATTCTTTCGGCTACGGGAAGGATAGTTGGTGGTTCGTCAAAGTGAGCGGGATAAGTATCCCAAAAGCTTGAGTTCGGAAGTTCGATCCTTGGTCCCTTATAATACTCATATGAGGTAGATGGTTCACACCATTGTTCCTCATAGTGAGTATATGGTGGAGAAGGGTCACACCTTGGTTCTTCATAATACTCATATGAGGTAGGTGGTTCGCACCATTGTTCCTCATAGTAAGTATATGAAGGAGATGACTCATACCTTGGTTCTTCAAGATATGAGTATGAGGGAGAAGATCCATACCTTGGCTCTTCATAGTATGTGTATGAAGTGATTGGCTCGTACCTAGGCTCCTCATGGTATGTATACGAAGTGGATGGTTCGAAGAGGTCACAATATTGTATCGAGTGAAGATTACCGCAAATGGTACAATACGCTTCTTCATAATCATCCTCTTCATAGTGGTAGTTGTAACCTCCTGAGTATTGATCTATATGAATCACTCAGCAGACCACAAAAGAGTATCGGGACCAGAAAACAAAATAAAAACGGAAACAGAGGCTCACCACGGCCCCGTCTTCAGTGAGCACGGCCCGTGGTCAGGATCTGTATCTGGGCGTTTTAAAAAAATGCAACTGGTTTGGTTCAGCATGGGGGCATGTTCAGTGAGCTCGACCCCATGTTCAGACTCTGTATTTGGGTGTTTTGTTATTTTTATGCAACACGGGGGCGTGTTCAGTGAGCACGGCCCCGTGTTCAGACTACTGTAATGCAAAAAGTTCCTAAAAATGAAAAAAATGCGCGTAGTTTTAAAAAGGTTTTTGAAAAATGATTAGGTCGTCGATTTTAAGCTTTCTTAAAATCCTTATGTCCCCGGCAACGGCGCCAAAAACTTGGTGTGCGTTAGGTGTGTTATGATTTTATTGATATTTTAAGCCCATTTTACGCATTAGTCAAGTTTTAAATTTATAAAACACGATATTCTACTAACATTAAACACACACTTGGGCAAGTGCACCCATCATGAGCGTAGTATAGCGTTGATAAGATACCGAGGTCGTCCAAGGACACAAGAGCTTTTAGTACCGGTTTATCCTCAACATCTAATCAATCTAAAATTTTTGAGAAAAGATTTTTAAAACATGAAAATAAAAACTAAAAATGCAGAAATAAAATAAAATAAAAACAGATAGACAAGATGAATCACTTGGATCCGACTCGTCTTTAATGTATCCTTTAATGATTTTTGCACTTTCGGACTTTTTAAGATATTATCTTAGTTATAGTAGTAGGCCCTTCTTTTGAAGGTGGTGATGTGTATAAAATGCAACGTATAAATTACATCAAATGAGGCATAAAACTAACTTTTTTTAGTACTAATGTTGGAAAAAGTGTGATTTTGTCTTCCTTTTGTATTTTCAGGATTAAATGAGCTCAAACGAACAAAAGAAGCAAAAATGCAGTCAAATCTAACAATAATACAAGAAAAGGAATAACCGTGGCATGCCCGACCCCTAGACAACATCTTCCCAAGCAAAAACAAGAGAACAGGAGGCTGAACACATGAGCACGGGGGCGTGCCCAAGTGTCTGCAGAAAAGACAAACTAGTAAAAGCTTCTATCACCCAACACGGGGGCGTGTCCACCAGACACGGGGCCATGGTCAACGCAAAGATTCGCAGAATCCAAGCAAATCTTGATAGTACAGATACGCTTCTGCACACGGGGCCGTGCCCAGTGGACATGGGGGCGTGGTCAACTAATGCAGACAAACTTCATTTAATGAAGAAAGAGAAGACAGGTGGACACGGGGCTGTGCCCAATGGACACGGGGCCGTGTCCGGGCTTCTGTGCAGGCTAAAAATAGGGGTGCTTGGCTCACTTGCAAATCATCCCTTGGCAAACCACCTCTCTCCCACTTCACCCGCACTCCACCACCACCACAACACCATCATCCACCACCATAATCCATCATAGAGTGTGTGTAGTAGTCTCGGGATCCAAGATTGATAGTGAGAGTTCTTGACAATCAAAGGCCATGTTTGCCTAAGTCTCTTACATCACTTGGTGAAGACAAGCATTTAGTGTAATACTTTTTATTTTTAATCTTTTCGCACTTTTTATTTGGTTATGTATTAATGACTTTAATAACTAGTTTCTTATGTTGAAGGTGAAACTTCCTTATCATTTGTCTGTGGTGTCTTGGCGTTATTTTATTGTCTATATAAAATAAAAGATTTACACCATTCATATCTCCATGGTCTATATGGAGATATGTTGGCTACCTGGTCGGGGGTTAAGGGAATGGTTTGGTAAGCGTCTTGCCTTGTTCAGTGTATAGATCCTGCAAGGACCTGGGTCAAACTTAGTAGGACCTCCTTCAATACCCACTGGTATTGGATGGCGGGGGCCCGAATTTCTTGATCCCCTCATATGTAAACTACTATTAATATATTAACACGGCTACTTAGGATTGTATCCCTGCTGACTCAGACTACTTAGCCGAGGGTAGCGTTACCTTCAAAAGAGGGGCGTACCACATTATGCATTAATAACTTAATTAATTATCTTTCAATAATCCAACCCTTTAGGATTGTATCCTTGCTGACTCAAACTACTGGGTTGAGGGTAACGTCACCTTCAAAAGAGGGGCCTACTACTATAACTAAGATAATCTCTTAAAAAGTGCAAAAGTGCGGAAATCATCAAAGGTTACACTAAAGGCTAGTCGGATCCAAGTGATTCATCTTGTCTATCTGTTTTATTTTATTTTTATTTTCAGCATTTTTAATTATTAATTTTCATGTTTAAAACCTTTTCTAAACTTTTGATTTGATTAGACGTTGAGAATAAACCGGTATTAAAAGCTCTTGTGTCCTTGGACGACCTCGGTATCTTACCAACACTATACTACGCTCACGATGGGTGCACTTGCCCATATGTGTGTTTAGTGTTAGTAGAATATCGTGTTTTATAAATTTAAAACTTGACCAAAGTGTTAAAAAGGGCTAAAAATATACATAAAAATATATACACGACAACACGCATCAAGTTTTTGGCGCCGCTGTCGGGGACACAAGAATTTTAAGAAAGCTTAAAATCAACGGCGTAATCATTTTTTTTATTTTTCTATTTTTTTGGATTTTTCTTAATTTTTCAGCTTCTGCAGAGTTTAGCACGGGCCGTTCCTGGTCGGACACGGGCCGTGCCCATCATTGTTACTGGCAGTTTTTATTTTCCGAGTTACAGAGAGTTGAGCACGGGGCTGTGTCGGTGCAACATGGGGTTGTGTCGAGCTTTTCAGTAACAGGGATCCGGAAAACAATCACTGTAACTCCGACCATGGGGCCGTGTTCATCTGAGCACGGGGCCGTGGTGAAACTTCTGACCAACTTTCTTTTTGGTTTTATTGCAGGACTTGGAACCCAGGCACCACACCTGAACTTTCTACGTAGTGTATGAGCTCCAGTTCCAATAGAGACATAAAAGAACCTCTAGACGAACCCGAACGCTTTCTAAGAAAAAGACGTAAAGCTAAAAACCAAGAGAAAGTGTCGGGGGACCTATTTCCGATGGCGGACCAACGTACCCTTATGGATTACCTACGGCCCACCGTAGGTAATCTTGGCGCTGCTATCAATGCACCGAATGTCGATGCCAACAACTTCGAGCTTCGGCCGCATTTGATTCAAATGCTTCAAAATTCCGCAACCTTCCACGAGCTTGCAGATGAAGATCCCCATTTACATATTACTAACTTTTTGGAGATATGTGATACTTTTCGGATCAACGGAGCATCAAATGACGCCATCCGCCTACGAGTGTTTCCATTTTCACTAAAAGACCGAGTTAAGGCTTGGCTCAATACCCTCCCAGTTGGTTCGGTAAACACCTGGGATGAACTAGCCCAAAAGTTTCTATATAAGTATTTCCCTCCTGCTAAAACGGCTAAATTAATGACTGAAATTAATACATACTCACAAGAGGATGGGGAATCCTTGTACGAAACTTGGGAAAGGTTCAAGGAGCTACTACGAAAGTGTCCTCATCATGGTCTTGTGGTATGGCAACAAGTATCCACTTTCTATAATGGGTTGTTGCCACACACAAGACAAACACTTGACTTTAGCTCCGGGGGACTTTTAGGTAATCGACGCCCAAATGAAATTTATAATCAAATTGAGGAAATTGCTCAAAACAATTTTCAATGGCACACTCCCCGAGGCAATAAATCTATTGCCCCGGGCGCCCATAAGGTTGATGAAAGCATTTCTTTACAACCCCAAATCGAGGCCCTTTCTTCAAAAATAAAAAAAAACTAGAAATGGCAAAAACAGCCTCGGTTATGGCTTGTGAAGGGTGTGGTGGGCCTCATGAAAATTGGAGTTGTATGAAAGAAATTGATAATCAAACGGAATCGGTAAACTACATTGATAATAGACCTAGGCCGTCAGGTCCTCCGACAGGTACCTACAACCAAGGATGGCGTAACCACCCTAACCTTGGTTGGAGAGAACCTGGCAATAGTAGTAACCAACAAAACCAGAGTCAAAGAACAAACTTTCAACAACCACGTAATGAGTCACAAAATTTTTCTCAACAACAAGAGGGACGAGAAAGGCTTGAAGACACTGTCTCACGCCTCATCTCTGACTCCGATAAGAAAAACTCGGAACGATTTCAGCAATTGGAATCAAATTTTAGAAACCAACAAGCTAGTATTCAAAACATTGAAAAACAATTAAACCAACTAGCTCAAAATTTCTATGAGAGACCACAAGGCGTGTTACCTAGCAATACCGAAACAAACCCGAAGGCACAAGTACATCTCATCACACTGAGAAATCATACTGTCGGTCCCGAGGAAGGTCAGCTTCCCACAACTGAAAGGAGTCCACCAAGCCAGGCCACATCTTCATCTACACCCCAAAAAGAGACAACGCCTGCGCCAACTCAAGAGCCACCGAAGAATCCTCCGGTACCCTATCCCGATCGGTTACTCCGCCAAAAGACCGATGAGCAATTCACTAAATTCATAAACTTACTAAAACAATTGCACGTCAATATTCCCTTTGTAGAAGTCCTAACCCAAATGCCTAAATATTCAAAATTCATGAGGGACTTTCTCACTCACAAAAGGAAAATGGAATCATTGAAGTTAGTTAATTTGAGTGAAGAATGCTCCGCCTTATTACTCAACAAGCTCCCACAAAAGAAGATCGATCCCGGAAGCTTCACCATTCCTTGTTCCATCGGGGACTCACCCATACGCAATGCACTAGCCGATCTTGGGGCTAGCATCAACCTCATGCCCGCATCAATGTTTGACCGACTCGGATTAGGAAAAACAAGCCCTACGAAAATGAGCATCCAACTCGCCGATAGGTCCGTCAAGTACCCACAAGGTGTCGCTGAAAATCTGTTAGTTAAAGTCGGAGACTTTATCTTCCCAGCCGACTTTGTCATACTAGATATGGAAGAAGACACCGAAGTACCCCTCATCTTAGGGAGGCCATTCCTAGCTACGACCTACGCAGTGGTAGACATGAATGGGGGAACACTAACATTGAGGGTTGGGGACAAGGAAATGAAGTTTGGGGTCGGGAAAAGAATTGAAGATGATGACCCGGTCAACTACATGAAAGTCATAGACTCAAGTTTGGATGACGCTCTCCGACGGTGCAAAATGGGATGCAACCCATCCCACTTGAGTAACATATGACTGGCTTTGGGTCTAGTCAAGGACCCTTATAAACATGGCGCACCACGGAGGCATTCCGCGGAACTATCCTTAGCTTTAGTTTAGATTAACCATTACTGCTTTCTAGTTTAGTTTTAATTTTCAGGAATAAAACACACTCGTGATAGTGAAGGATACTAAGGGAAGCTTGAACCAACACCCCATGCACAAAAACAGGGCCACCCGATAATTTTTCTTCATTACAGCAAGTTCAGCACGGGGTCGTGCTCATCCAACACGCCCCATGCTCAACCATCTGCAGAAAAATGCCCAGTTCAGGTACCTAGACACGGGGCGTGCTCACTGAACACGCCCCCATGTCCAGCCTTCTGTTACTTTATTTAATTTTCTGTTACTGGCGATCTGAACACGGGGCCGTGTCCAGACACCCAGTAATATAAATTTTTGCTTTTTCACATCTTTTTACACATTCAATCAACCTAAAAACTTATTTTTGGGACACATTGAGGACAATGTGTAATTTAAGTGTGGGGGGGGGGGGATGCTAAAACCTTGAATTTTGCAAGTCCTAATTACAAGCCTTACACAAAACTCTATTGGAACCGCTAAACACCCCAAAAATTTTTCAAAAACTTTTTCATTTTTTTTACTTGTCTTGGTTTAAATAGGGAATAACAAGTTCTAAAAGGGTTTTATCTTTATAAATTTACAACCGATAGCGTCGTGATAAAAAGAACCAACATAAGGGGATTACGAAAAGGCATAACAAATCTAGTTAAAATTTGATTATATATACTTGATCGCATAAAAACCCATTCCCACAAAAAGTGAGTTTTGAGCCTTTATTGAGCATACAAATATACATCTTTAAACTAAATGCTCATTTTTCGTTTCTTGTGTGAATAGCCGCTTGGTTTCTTACGACTCTAGAACTTGCCACGACGATACATTCCCGGTCCTTACCAACTTAAACCCAAGTAAGTAAATGATGGAGGCATTAGGACTAACCCTTTTTTTTTCAACACCATTATTTTTCTTTCTTTTTACCACCTACCCACAATCCCCCTAGTTAACCCCTTTGAGCCTAAACCTTTTCATTTCTAAACCCAAATCAAACAACCTTTACCCACCAAAACCCTTTTTCATTTTAAACCCTTTATTTTAGTAACAAAGCTCGGTTTTTCATGTGACATTCTTTATCAAAAAAAAAATATAGAAGAAAAGAAAAATGAAGTTAGCAATAAACAAACAAAGCTCATCAAAAGAAGGCTTGTTTGAATAATACTTCATTAAAATAAAAAGTCACAAAAACAATAAGTTTTATGAAAACCGACGCTTTTTACGCCTTTCGTCCTTTTCTACTAACCACTAACCCAACCACCTACCTTTAACCCAAGCCTAACCCTTCCCCAAAAGTCCTCTTGATATCTACAAAGGTTTATAGTTAAAAAGGAGGAGGATTGATTGCTTGGCAAACATATGGTAGAAGTAAGTTCCACGCCGGTCTCGAGTGTTTCACAAATACATCTTCGGCCGAGTGTTGAATGATCTCCCGTGAGGTATGTGAACTTGTATATAAATGGAATTTTAAAGAGGCATGTTATGCCCAAATAAATAATTTCTCTTATGTAATGTTTTAAATAAATCATGATGAATAGGATTGTAAATAACATAAAAATAAAGCCTAATAAAGATCTTGGAATCCCGACACTCTATGACAAGCCCAAAAACCTTCTCTTCTACCCATTCCATTTGGGGGTGTAAGCCACATTATAAAGAGTTTTGCTTGAGGACAAGCAAAGATTCAAGTGTGGGGGTATTTGATGTGTATAAAATGCAACATATAAATTACATCAAATGAGGCATAAAACTAACCCTTTTTTTAGTACTAATGTTGAAAAAAGTGTGCTTTTGTCTTCCTTTTGTATTTTCAGGATTAAATGAGCTCAAACGAACAAAAGAAGCAAAAATGCAGCCAAATATAACAATAATACAAGAAAAGGAATAACTGTGGCATGCCCGACCCATAGACAGCATCTTCCCAAGCAAAAACAAGAGAACAGGGGGCTGAACACGCCCTGTGCTCAATGAGCACGGGGGCGTGCCCAAGTGTTTGCAGAAAAGACAAACCAGTAGAAGCTTCTATCACCCAACACGGGGGGCGTGTCCACCAGACACGGGGCCGTGGTCAACGCAAAGATTCACAGAATCCAAGCAAATCTTGATAGTACAGATACGCTTCTGGACACGGGGCCGTGCCCATCGGACATGGGGGCATGGTCAACTAATGCAGACAAACTGCATTTAATGAAGAAAGAGAAGACAGGTGGACACGGGGCCGTGCCCAATGGACATGGGGCCGTGTCCGGGCTTCTGTGCAGGCTATAAATAGGGGTGCTTGGCTCACTTGCAAATCATCCCTTGGCAAACCACCTCTCTCCCACTTCACCCACACTCCACCACCACCACAACACCATCATCCATCATAGAGTGTGTGTAGTAGTCTCTGGATCCAAGATTGATAGTAAGAGTTCTTGACTATCAAATGCCATGTTTGCCTAAGTCTCTTACATCACTTGGTGAAGACAAGCATTTAGTGTAATACTTTTTATTTTTAATCTTTTCGCACTTTTTATTTGGTTATGTATTAATGACTTTAATAACTAGTTTCTTATGTTGAAGGTGAAACTTCCTTATCATTTGTCCGTGGTGTCTTGGCGTTATTTTACTGTCTATATAAAATAAAAGATTTACACCATTCATATCTCCACGGTCTATATGGAGGTATGTTGGCTACCTGGTCGGGGGTTAAGGGAATGGTTTGGTAAGCGTCTTGCCTTGTTCGGTGTATAGATCCTGCAAAGACCTGGGTCAAGCTTAGTAGGACCTCCTTCAATACCCACTGGTATTGGATGGCGGGGGCCCGAATTTCTTGATCCCCTCATATGTAAACTACTATTAATATATTAACCCGGTTACTTAGGACTGTATGTCTGCTGACTCAGACTAGTTAGCCGAGGGTAACGTCACCTTCAAAAGAGGGGCCTACCACATTATGCATTAATAACTTAATTAATTATCTTTCAATAATCCAACCCTTTAGGATTGTATCCTTGCTGACTCAAACTACTGGGTTGAGGGTAACGTCACCTTCAAAAGAGGTGCCTACTACAATAACTAAGATAATCTCTTAAAAAGTGCAAAAGTGCGGAAATAATCAAAGGTTACACTAAAGGCGAGTCGGATCCAAGTGATTCATCTTGTCTATCTGTTTTTATTTTATTTTTATTTTCAGCATTTTAATTTTTATTTTCATGTTCAAACCTTTTTCTAACTTTTTGATTTGATTAGACGTTGAGGATAAACCGGTATTAAAAGCTCTTGTGTCCTTGGACGACCTCGGTATCTTACCAACACTATACTACGCTCACGATGGGTGCGCTTGCCCATATGTGTGTTTAGTGTTAGTAGAATATCGTGTTTTATAAATTTAAAACTTGACCAAAGTGTTAAAAAGGGCTAAAAATATACATAAAAATATATACACGACAACACGCATCAGTGGCGTTACCCTCAACCCAGTGGTTTGAGTCAGCAAGGATACAATCCCAAAGGGTCGAAATATTGAAAGATAATTAATTAAGTTATTAATGCGAAAAGTTGTAGGCCCCTCTTTTGAAGGTGACGTTACCCTCGGCTAAGTGGTTTGAGTCAGTAGGGATACAATCCCAAGTGGCCGGTTTAATGTATTAATAGTAGTTTACATATGATGGGATCAAGCTATTCGCACCCTGCCATCCAATACCAGTGGGTATTGAAGGATGTCCTAGTAAGCTTGACCCAGGTCCTTGCAGGATCTATACACTGAACAAGGCAAGAACCTTACTAAACCATTCCCTTAACCCCTGACCAGGTACATATCTTTATATAGACCGTAGAGACATGAATGATGTAAATGTTTTACTTTATATAGACAGTAAAGTAATGCCAAGACACCACGGATAAATGATAAAGAAAATTCACCTTCAATATAAGAAACTAGTTATTAAAGTTATTAATACAAAACCAAATAAAAAGTGTCGAAAGATTAAAAATCAGAAGTAATACATAAAAGACTTGTCTTCACCAAGTGATGTAAGAGGCTTAGCCAAACATGGCCTTTTATTGGCAAGAACTCTTACTATCAATCTTGGATCTCGAGACTACTACACACTCTAAAGATGGATGATGGATGATGGTGGTGGGTGTTGGTGGTGTAGTGTTGGTGGAGTGGTGGCAAAGTGGGAGAGTAATGGTTTGCCAAGGGATGCCTTTGAAGTGAACCAAGCACCCCTATTTATAGCCTGCACAGAACTCTGGCCACGGCCCCTTATCCAGCGGGCACGCCTCCGTGACCAGCCTTTTCTCTTCCTTCATTAAATGCATATGTCAGCATAGGGTTCCGCACGGCCCGTGTTCAGCGGGTACGGCCCCGTGGACAGAAGCGTATATGTACTATCAAGATTTTGCAAGATTCTGCGTATCTTAGCGTTGACCACGCCCCATGCTGAGCTGGGCACGCCCCCGTGGTGGGCGAAGCTTCCACAGCTTTGTCTTTTCTGCAGGCACCTGACCTCGCCCCCGTGTCCAGTGGGCATGACCCCGTGGTCAGTCTTCTGTTTCTTTGTTTTTGCTTTTGCTTTGGGGATGCTGCCGAGGGGTCAGGCATGTCACGTTTATTCATTTTCTTTGTATTTATGTTGGTTTTGGTTGTATATTTGTTCCTTTTGTTCGTTTAAGCTCATTTGGTCCTGTAAATTCAAAAGGAAGACAAAAACACACTTTTTCCAACATTAGTACTAAAAAAGGGTTAGTTTTATGCCTCATTTGATGTAATTTATATGTTACATTTTGTACACATCAACATGATATGATATGGGTAATTGTGGATCGATTGATAAAGTCTGCTCATTTCCTGGCACTTAAGGAAACAGACAATACAGAGAAGATATCGCAGTTATACCTCAACGAGATTGTAGCCCGTCATGGATACCAGTGTCGATTATCTCAGATAGAGACGAACGGTTTGACTCCCGGTTTTGGCGATCTCTTCAGGAATCGCTGGTTCTCGTTTGGACATGAGTACTACGTATCATCCTCAAATGGATGGTCAGAGCAAGAGAACCATTCAAACGTTAGAGGATATGTTGAGAGCATGTGCGATCGATTTTGGTGGAAGTTGGGATACTCATTTTCCATTGGCTAAGTTTTCTTACAACAATAATTACCACGCTAGTATCAAGGCCGCTCCGTTTGAAGCCTTGTATGGAAGGAAGTGTCGATCACCTCTTTGTTGGGCTGAAGTCGGTGAGAAGCAATTGACCGGACCCGAGCTTATCCAGGAAACCACCGACAAGGTTGTACAGATCAAGGGGAGGTTGAAAGCTGCCGCGGATCGACAGAAGAGTTACGCAGACAACCGGAGGAAACCGTTGGAGTTTCTTGTTGGTCATTGTGTTATGTTGAAGGTGTCGCCTTAGAAAGGCGTTGTGAGACTTAGGAAAGGGGGAAAGATGATCCCGCGTTATATAGGTCCTTTCAAAATCGCATCTCGAGTTGGATCAGTCGCATATAGGCTCAAGCTACCCGCAGGAGTTGAGTGGAGTTCATGACGTGTTTCATGTCTCCAACTTGAAAAAGTACATGAGACACTGATTATACCCCCTGGAGAGGTTCATGTGGATGATAAACTGAGATTTATCGAAGAACCAGTAGAGGTTCTGGATTGGAAAATTCAGAAGCTTAGGAGGAGTAGGATTAAGATGGTCAAGGTTTGATCGGATTACACTTGAGGATTTAACACTTAACAATTTTCAACATGATCCTATCGGATTTGTTGGATCGTGTTCGTGACCCTAAACACTCAGTAAAGGTAGTTCATCATTGATTACTAAGGCGGAATCAAAGTAAACAACATCGCAACAGCTTGTTTCCTTTTCAATTCTTCTCTATTACTGATTTTAGAGTCTTTACAATAATTTCTGATGAAATTTTGGCAGCACCTTGACTCACATACACAATCTGGTCCGCTTCAAATGACACGGCACACCACTTATTTATAGATGTAGCTAGTTTGCTTAAGATGACACAGGATGCTTTCAAGCGAACTCACATTAGTTGGTTTCGCTTGAACTGTACCTTGTTACTTTCAAGCGAACTCACCTATATAAACATATACAAACCCTAATTTCAACTCTATTGTGTGCTCGTTCATTCTATCTAGACATAAGACTCAATTAAGACGAAGTTAACAGACACTAAGTGCACCAACAGACTCCCCCTTGGATGTTGATGAAGTCTTCAGCGTCAAGTCTTCAGCCTTTGTCTCTTTCCAACGTTGTCTTCTCATTGTAAAAAACTCTTTCTTCACAGGTTCATGATCTCAACCTAGCTCCATCTTCAATCTCCCCTTTGACTATTGATCCAGAATTCTGACTCCCCCTTTCACAGACTCCCCCTCTCGATAAGCTAGGGCTTAAATTCTGGTTCAAACTTTGATATTTCATTTCCATGGGGATTCCTGTTACCTGCATAATCTCTACCTAAATATAAGATATATGACAATAACAGTTTCAATCCAAATCTTACCATTTAATCTTCAGAGTTAGAAATCCACTTAAGTATTCAGGTCCAAGTTAATGACCCTGATTACTCAATTAATCCACCAAGTCCAACTTAATGACCTTGGTTGATCTGAGATAATTCACACTGACTTTTGTTCAACATTTTCAAACATTTTCTGAAAATTACAAGTTTCAAGTTAATGAACTTGCTTCAACTTTTCAATTTTCACAAACTTTTCATATTAAGCTCCAAACTCATTGTCCAGCCCAGAAACTTCCTGCATCTGCTTTCAGCTTTTGAATCAGAAGATCAACTCTCCACTTTGGTTTGTCAGAAAATAAAGCAAAAATGTAAAATCTTTTTGAATTTTTAATAAAGTTTCTAAACTAGAAATGAAATACAGAACTAAAATGCAGTAAAAGTAAACTATTTACAAACATATTTTGGTTGAGCGTGTTAGGGAATCATATCAGCTATTCGACAAGTCACAAGTACCGTTAAGCTTTAATTTCATACTCAGAATTAAACAATTCGCTTAGATTGTCGATATACTGATCCACTTAAATTTTCATACAAATTTCAATCTGTCCAGGATACGAATTAATTGTTTTAGAGACTTAAACTTATACGTGTGTCCCACCTCTTGAATATACTCACGTATCCAGATCCCAATATTCAGTCTTACAGGTGAGTATACCACAAATGATATCTGTAAGGAAATAAATTAAGATCGAAACCGTGAGAGCTCAGGTCAGAACTACCGTTCAGCAGAGAGATCACGAATCGACTTGGGTGTGTCCCCTTTAGAGGATCTTTTTTACAACAACATTGCTAAGCAATTTTATTGTCTTATCATTTATGCTGAGGGTGATGCTATGTTTCAAGCATTGCGGAAAGTATTATTCGAGGACTAGGTCAGAAATTTCATTCAGCAGAAGTCCCGGAATAATACCCCAGATATCACTGAGTATAAAAACCTAGTATATCAGAAAAAGGAATCTTTCAAACAAGATTTCAAGGGTTACCTATATATCCAAGTAGTGTTCCCCACGAAATAAGTAAGTAAAGATTTAAGTTTATATCCCGAACAAACCTACTAAATGTGTAAAAACCTATCGGCACATCATCAGCGAGACTGTTTAAAACATTTTAGACTATACATATCTTTAGCATACCGTAACTGTCAAGCCGATGTACTATCATTTTCCCTTTTTACAGAAGCTCTTTTCTGGTTTTATATTGTTTTTGGATTTTGAAAATATCTCATGTTTTTGTATTTATGAAAATTTTTTACTGTTTTTGTATTTTCTGAAAATATTACCCTACTCCCCCTAAATACCAAAACAAGTAAAAAATCGACAAACCATTACAGATTGCTTCTCAACATCATCTACAATGTCTCCTTCATCAACGCCAAGAATCTCTTCCAACACCGATAAAAGCTTCATACCATTCAGTTTTAGCAAATACTGAAAACGTGTTTTATCAAATGCTTTGGTATGTAAATCAGCTTTTTGTTCGTCAGTGTGGATTTTCTCAATTCGTATCAACTTCTTCTTGAAACAATCTCGAATAAAGTGATGACGAATTTCAATATGTTTGGTTTTAGCGTGATGAACTGGATTTTTAGTAATGTTTATCGCTGCCTCATTATCAACAAAGGTAGGGGTATTTAGAAATTGCAAATCGTAGTCGCGCATCTGTTGCTGGATCCACAAGATCTGTGAGCAGCAGCTGCTAGCAGATACATACTCCACTTCACATGTGGATAAAGCCACAGAGGTTTGCTTTTTGCATTGCCAGGTGACCAATCTTGATCCGAAAAACTGGCACCCTGCTGTTGTTGATTTAGCGTTAACTTTGCAACTTCCGAAATCGGAATCGGAATACCCTTCGAGCGTGAAATCGCCTTTTCTTGGATACCACAACCCCAATGATGGAGTTCCTTTCAGGTAGCGTAATATCCTTTTCACAATAACCATATGCGAAGCTCTCGGGTTAGATTGAAATCTTGCTGTGAGGCAGGTTGGGTACATGATATCGGGTCTTGAAGCTGTCAAATACATCAGCGATCCGATCATGGAACGATACATTGTTTCATCTACCTTCTCTCCGGTGAGATCAGGATTTATCCCATGATTCGTTGCAAACGGGGTGGAGGCTGGAGTAGAACCTGACATCCCGAATTTCTCCAAGATATCATGAACGTACTTCATTTGATGTATGAAAATTCCTTTGGGTAGTTGATCAACCTGTAATCCCAGAAAGAATTTCATCTCACCCATCGATGACATTTCGAATTTCTGCTTCATAACTTGTTCAAAATCTTTGCACAAATTTTCATTTGTTGACCCAAATATAATGTCGTCCATGTATATTTGAACTATCAGAATATGACCGTCGACCTCTTTAGTGAAGAGAGTGGCATCCACTTTTCCACGGATAAAGCTGTTGGCGAGCAGGTGTTGAGATAATGTCTCATACCAAGCTCTTGGGGCCTGGTGTAAACCATACAGCGCTTTGTCTAGCAAATAGACCTTGTCTTTGTGGTGTGGATCGGTAAAGCCCGGTGGCAGACCGACATATACCTCCTCTTTTACCTTCCCATAGAGAAACGCCGATTTCACATCTAGCTGATATACTTTGAAATTTTTCCAAGACGCAAATGCTAGGAAGATTCTGATCGCTTCTAGTCGAGCAACTGGAGCATATACTTCAGTGAAATCTATCCCCTCCTGCTGACTGAAACCCTGGACTACGAGTCGAGCTTTGTTGCGAACAACAACTCCTCTATCATCTCTCTTACACTTGAACACCCACTTGGTGTTTATCTTCCTCTGACCATCAGGCAAGTCTACTAACTTCCACACACCTAACTTCTCAAACTGACTCAACTCTTCTTGCATGGCATTGACCCAAGAATCTTCAGTTAGCGCCTCTTTGTATGTTCGCGGTTCGATCTGCGAAATAAAACAACTTAATGAAAATTCAGTTTGTAAAGGAGCTATTGTAGAATAAAAACAAGTAAGGCCTTGGTCAATTTGTCGTCTTGTGCGGACGCCTATTTGCAATTCTCCAATGATCAATTCCTCTGGATGGTATGAAAGAGTTCGTGGCATCACCTCGCCTGAAATGTAACACCTGTGCCTCCACGACCATCAAACAAATACCGAACCAATGAAATATTGTATTTCATACTTTGGATTTGTATTAATATGTGTATCATTTGCACATATCGATTCTTATTCGATTTCAAACTCTAAATCGCTTTCTGGAAGGTTATACGCGCACCAATGCGTAAATATAACCAGTTTAATGCAACAAACACTCCGGAATAGTGAAATAGGCTTAACATACCTTAAATAACCTTTACATAACTTAGATATAAGTTTTGGAAGGTTTGGTGTGGTGAAATCAAAGTTTAATCGCTTACAGGGACTAAAGTTGACAAACTGCGAAAGTATGCCAATTTGAACTGTAACAGACATTCCGGAACATGACCATAAGTTAAACATACCATAAATATCCTTCACATAGCTTAGAAATAGGCTTTGAGGTGTTCGGTATGCTAAAATAAACTTTTGTGTCATTCAGGGACTAAAAGTGTCAAAAAGTGCACAAGTTTGCATTTTCGCGCATAACTTACGTTCTGAATACATCCGGACATCCAAAAATTTATGTAAGCACTAAAATATTTTATTTTAGTGTTCGGCATAAGAAAAATCCATTCGTCGCGTCATTTGGATCGTTTTTCGCGCTTGTGCGCATTCCGTCGTAATTAAGCGAACATCGTGTTCGTACGACCAAACGAACCATCATCCGACATATTTCTGAGCATGTTTCATGTCCACAATGTTTAGGAAACATTTTAGGGCCTTAAAGTTGGCTTTACGGGCCTTAGAAGTGTCGGAAATGGCCTTAAACACGTGCAGGGACCTAAACTGTCATTTCTGAAACATATGTGCAGATCAGAGGCCCCAAGCGGCCCGCATTGTGTTTGCCTAAATCTAAAGCGGGCCGCATTAGCCCTTCTGACCAGATTAAATGAATCAGACAGCTGGTTGCAGCTGTTTTGCACTTCTAATCCCCCTTCCACATGTCAATTCCTTATGGTGGTGAGCATTTTGAGGCACCATAACTTCCCGACAAGTGTACGGCCTTGATCGTTTCCCCTTTTCCAAGAAACGATCTCAACGGTGGACCGAATACTATAAATACCCCACCCCCCATTGCTTTAAAACTTACAAGAATTCTGATTTGAGAACTCTAAGTTGAAACCATTGTTTCATACCTGAGTTCTTGAGTCGGGATTAGCATTCGGGGACCCTGGGTAAGTATTCTTTCGTTCTTTTCCTTATTTTATTGCTTTTAGAGTCAGAAAGTCAAACTTTGTTTGACTTTCAGCGTTGACCAGTAATGGTCAATGCGAAGTTCGTTTGAACTTCGCAACGTGAGTGTAATCACGTTGGTCATAGTCCCTTGGGACTATGCCCACTGATTACCACGTTGTCTAGAGTCGTAGGGTAGGCGATCTAATAAATCGCCTATACCTTCGAACTCGACCCATTTGGTCGATCATTAGGATCCGACCAAATACATTAGGTAACCATAGTAGGTAGGGAATAACCTTCCGAGGTTATACCCTATGGTCACATTGTTTAAGTAGTTGTATGATAGGTAGTTTATATGCCTTAGGTAAATTACCAGAATACCCTTTTCATGTATAATTGGTAATTAAGCATATGTAACCTAAACTTTTGTCACATAACTGATTAAGTAACATGTTTAGGCATATAACACTTGTCATAGGACTAGTTAGGCGGTCCGAACGCGTTTCACGCGAACGACGCGTTAAAGTAGCATAAGCTACCTAAACGGGTCGTAATGGGCCGCGATGGGTCGATAGCACTTAGGTTTGGTTTCATTGTAGTATGTAGGTCTTGTTAAACCATATCATATGAGTTCCAAAACTCGTTTGGTTTACCAAGCCTCATCCTATCCGATCTCCCGATTTAGGTCCGGTTTATTTATATAGTTTTAGATTGCCGATTGATTCCGTGCTCCCTCAAGCTTTGTTTGGTTGTTGTTCAAGACCTCCAAGCATTCTCAGGCGAGTACATTCTTCCCCTATTTTACTGTTTTCAATTGTTTTGGGGTGACTCATATGTGCTAAATGTTTTCGATGTTATAACAAATGGTTCCAAAAACGATTAAAACGATTTATACAAAACTAATAACGATTTCATAAAGTGAACAAACTTGTTGGTTGTGTTTACATAACAAATGACATTCATTAGCAATGATCAAGCCGACCAGTATTAGGTTATGGTACCATAGGATCTGACAAATCCCGTTATTTACTACCCCCGTGGTTATGTGTGGGCAATGGTAGGTAGCGACTGAATCTGTAATTATTAACTTACCCTATGGAGGTTTGTTAATACAAAACCGAGAAGCGACGAAAACGAGAAGCGACGAAAGTCACGAAGGTTTGAATGTTATTAGCGAGACGACCACATAAGTAGTTTCACGACCTAAAACGAATTTAACGATTTACGATTGGTTTTCACACGATGTTTTAACGATTGGGTAACGATTGGGTAAACGATTGGCTTCAAAGCGATATACGATATTATTTTGGTTATACATTGTTGGTTTGGTTTAATTAAGTGATTAAGTAACGATGCGTGTGTAATATGATACAAGCATGGTGGATACGCCGCAGGTACTTCCTATATATAAGTGTTTGTATGGTATTACATATTGTAGCGTTATTTGAATCATTTCAGTTCGAGACATAGAACATTTTATACAAGTAACATACTTTTCACAAGACATTGATTTACAAACAACTTATCTTATACAAACTCATTTTTACATGGTTATTCATTTAATCATGCATTATTCTCTTATTTATACATATCACCTGAACTTATCATTGTTTTTCCAAATAATTTACTAAAACAAATATTTTTGAGTTAAGAGTCATGGCTATGAGGTTTTACAAATTATAACCCGCTTGATTTGAGTTGGTTAATTAAGTTGCAATATTATACTCTTTTCAAAACCAGGTTTTTAAATAAAGTATTGCAACATCTAAACTAGCCATGATTTCGACACTCCTACAAAACCTATGTACTCGCCAGCATTTCTTTGCTGACCTCGTTTTCACATATGTTTCAGGTATTGTTGAATGTTATCAATTGATAAGATGCATGCTCACATAGGACTGGACAAGGCCTTAGTGACTAAATAACAATGATAGATTTCGTTTAAATAGTGTAATTAGATTTCAAGACGATGTAATTATTCAATGTATAATAAAGCGAAACACTTTTTGATATCCATGGTTATGAAACATTAATTCTGTTACAACACGCCTCGATGTTTCCGCCACGTTTTGTTGTTTTACGTGGTCGGGGTGTGACAGAAAAGATGGTATCAGAGCCAATGGTTATAGGGAATTAGGTTATTAGTAATTAGTAATGCTTTGACCTAGTCTATAACCTTCTTAGGACCCTAACGCGAGTTTACTTGCGTTTAGTCATAAAACAATACCGTCGCCTATCCTTAGGCGACGACCACAACAAGAACATAAATTTCAAAACCGCTTTGAAAACTAATCATCTGTTCTAGGATGATTGATTTCTAGGTTTTGAACCCTCTATTGTAAGGTTTTGAACTCTCTATTATATGGTTTTGAACCTCTTTGAGTTTTCAAAACTTCGTCAAGGTTTTGGGTTTTAAATAATGTGAACACGTGCGAATTGGAAGGGTGAATGCCTGTATTCTGAGTTTTCTGTCTAGGCAAGCACTTCGTATACATCTCATCAGACGCGAGACCAGTTGTGCTTACCTGGGAATTCTTGGGGTGAGTGTTCACTTATAGGCGAGCATGTCTTCGCGATACATTATTTTTGACCCATTTACTTTGATCAGTCACCGTCTCATTTGTTTGCCTTAGGTAACAAACAAATGATCGCAATCTTCATGCGTAATCATTCTGTTTTGATTGTCCAATAACCTTTCACCTGTTTCTCCCTATGCCTTTCTTTTCCTTCAAGAATGTCTCTTCATCACGATGACGCCCAGATATCTGAGCAAGCAGCCAAAATTCGCTCAGCGAATAGGCGAAGTAGTCCTGAAGACTGTTGAATTAGCTACTGCCATGTATCCTCTCCAGGATGAAGCCACTCAAGAGTCACCAAGACAGGCAGGACCTAGTCAGGTGATAACACCATCAGCCAATGAACCAATCGGGGAATCAAAGACCATGGATGAACGATTCCCTAAGAAGTCAAAGAAACGAAAGGCTTCTTAGAAGTTCGCTGTGGTCACTCACAATGGTCGAACCGTTCCCAACCAACCAACTCAACCCCCTGCTAGGTGTGTATGGTTTTTCCTATGATACCTACATCAAGGAACTATGTACCTTACAAACTACTCTTGTGATTTCTCTCTTTCAAATGATTGCTCATGATTCCCTCGAAAATTTTAAGTACTCGTTTCACTCTAAGAAACAAAGTACAGAAAATTAAGAGATATTATGAGTAATCGTGCCTTTCGCACATCTGTGCCTTTAAATCCTTGGTTAGATAACTAAGGGTATCTTCAAATCTCATACCCATTACGTTTTGATTTTTCAAACATACACAGTACCAGTATTTCAAAACAATCTTCATGATCTCAAAACATTTCATATAGTTTGAAAACAATTTTTCTAGATGCATTGTCTATGTTATTTCAAAAACATTGGCCATGTTATCAAAACCAACCTTTCTAATTTCAAAATATTTCATATAGTCTGAAGACAATATTAACACAATACATTTTCTTATCAAGAGCATGATTTCGAAAAGCATCATTCATATTTTCAAAAACCTTATACATAATTTCAAAATTCATCTCGCATGATTTTAAAATATTTTTGTAAAAAATATCTATCTAATACACCTACTTTATGATTTCAAAATATTATATATATAAGGTTTCAAAAACATTTTTTTAACCCATGCATAGTTTTCCAAATATATTTTCCTCACACATTTACATAACCTTCAAATTCTGCTTCATATGTCGCCTTGACATATCTAGCATCTCAACTTCATAAGCATTTCAACTTCATGTTCTGACTTAAGCACATCCCGTGCGAGATTTCAAAACATCTTCAACTTCTAAAATCCATATGGGATCTTTTTTATCTCCACAATTAGACCCTTGTGGATAATCATCATTCAAATCAGAGTCCTTAATCGGATTCCTTATGTACCTTAATTCGAACACTTCGGTTCCTAGTAATCGAAATCGAATTTTCTTTTTGAATCTTTCTATCTTTATAGTTGGATTCTTGATAACGTTTAAAGTACCAAATGAAATCCACGGAATGGATTCCTAGTGTGCCTTAAATGCATGTACGCAATTTACAAGACAAATTAACGAACAATTTTGTGGTTATATGATATGTGTTTATGTGTTCTCCTCTATGTTTTTGTGTGTTACGATTTTCCAAATCCTCATAGAACCTTTCATATCTTCATATGAGAGATTCATAGTAGGATATTCAAAAGGTACTACCTTAAATCCTTATGGGCTTCTACCTGGTAGTTAAGACCCTTGGGTTATATAGTACCACTCCATGATTCATAAGAGACCCTCTTAGTAGTCTAGTCAAAAAGATTGATTCACAATTTGGTTAGAGAACGACATCTAGTGATGTAGCTGAACAGACTCCTTGATAGTCTATTTAGATCATTTATTGATTTAATTTAAAGGACTCAATGGCGGTCTAGTTACACTCATCACAGGATTGTTCATTTGGTTTTACCCTACACATTATCAAATGCACTGTGTGGACTATGCAAGGAAGTACGTAGTTATGGATGCATACATAAACTATGAAATTCCATGCGCAGAAACCACAGTAAGATTTATTATGTGTAAGAGCCGATAGTGACAACAATAACGAAATGAGAACGATGTAATGGAGGTACGGTGGACGCACCAATGACGCTTCATATACTTGTATATAAGTATCCCTCTTACATTGCAACCATGATGTTATTAAAGTTACTAGAAGTTCATAACCCTAATCAATATTGTTCGATCTTTTCAACTTCATGTTTCAAGCTCTCACAAGTTTCCTCTAAATAAATTTCGGGACGAAATTTCCTAAAGTAGGGGAGACTGTAACACCTGTGCCTCCACGACCATCAAACAAATACCGAACCAATGAAATATTGTATTTCATACTTTGGATTTGTATTAATATGTGTATCATTTGCACATATCGATTCTTATTCGATTTCAAACTCTAAATCGCTTTCTGGAAGGTTATACGCGCACCAATGCGTAAATATAACCAGTTTAATGCAACAAACACTCCGGAATAGTGAAATAGGCTTAACATACCTTAAATAACCTTTACATAACTTAGATATAAGTTTTGGAAGGTTTGGTGTGGTGAAATCAAAGTTTAATCGCTTACAGGGACTAAAGTTGACAAACTGCGAAAGTATGCCAATTTGAACTGTAACAGACATTCCGGAACATGACCATAAGTTAAACATACCATAAATATCCTTCACATAGCTTAGAAATAGGCTTTGAGGTGTTCGGTATGCTAAAATAAACTTTTGTGTCATTCAGGGACTAAAAGTGTCAAAAAGTGCACAAGTTTGCATTTTCGCGCATAACTTACGTTCTGAATACATCCGGACATCCAAAAATTTATGTAAGCACTAAAATATTTTATTTTAGTGTTCGGCATAAGAAAAATCCATTCGTCGCGTCATTTGGATCGTTTTTCGCGCTTGTGCGCATTCCGTCGTAATTAAGCGAACATCGCGTTCGTACGACCAAACGAACCATCATCCGACATATTTCTGAGCATGTTTCATGTCCACAATGTTTAGGCAACATTTTAGGGCCTTAAAGTTGGCTTTACGGGCCTTAGAAGTGTCGGAAATGGCCTTAAACACGTGCAGGGACCTAAACTGTCATTTCTGAAACATATGTGCAGATCAGAGGCCCCAAGCGGCCCGCATTGTGTTTGCCTAAATCTAAAGCGGGCCGCATTAGCCCTTCTGACCAGATTAAATGAATCAGACAGCTGGTTGCAGCTGTTTTGCACTTCTAATCCCCCTTCCACATGTCAATTCCTTATGGTGGTGAGCATTTTGAGGCACCATAACTTCCCGACAAGTGTACGGCCTTGATCGTTTCCCCTTTTCCAAGAAACGATCTCAACGGTGGACCGAATACTATAAATACCCCACCCCCCATTGCTTTAAAACTTACAAGAATTCTGATTTGAGAACTCTAAGTTGAAACCATTGTTTCATACCTGAGTTCTTGAGTCGGGATTAGCATTCGGGGACCCTGGGTAAGTATTCTTTCGTTCTTTTCCTTATTTTATTGCTTTTAGAGTCAGAAAGTCAAACTTTGTTTGACTTTCAGCGTTGACCAGTAATGGTCAATGCGAAGTTCGTTTGAACTTCGCAACGTGAGTGTAATCACGTTGGTCATAGTCCCTTGGGACTATGCCCACTGATTACCACGTTGTCTAGAGTCGTAGGGTAGGCGATCTAATAAATCGCCTATACCTTCGAACTCGACCCATTTGGTCGATCATTAGGATCCGACCAAATACATTAGGTAACCATAGTAGGTAGGGAATAACCTTCCGAGGTTATACCCTATGGTCACATTGTTTAAGTAGTTGTATGATAGGTAGTTTATATGCCTTAGGTAAATTACCAGAATACCCTTTTCATGTATAATTGGTAATTAAGCATATGTAACCTAAACTTTTGTCACATAACTGATTAAGTAACATGTTTAGGCATATAACACTTGTCATAGGACTAGTTAGGCGGTCCGAACGCGTTTCACGCGAACGACGCGTTAAAGTAGCATAAGCTACCTAAACGGGTCGTAATGGGCCGCGATGGGTCGATAGCACTTAGGTTTGGTTTCATTGTAGTATGTAGGTCTTGTTAAACCATATCATATGAGTTCCAAAACTCGTTTGGTTTACCAAGCCTCATCCTATCCGATCTCCCGATTTAGGTCCGGTTTATTTATATAGTTTTAGATTGCCGATTGATTCCGTGCTCCCTCAAGCTTTGTTTGGTTGTTGTTCAAGACCTCCAAGCATTCTCAGGCGAGTACATTCTTCCCCTATTTTACTGTTTTCAATTGTTTTGGGGTGACTCATATGTGCTAAATGTTTTCGATGTTATAACAAATGGTTCCAAAAACGATTAAAACGATTTATACAAAACTAATAACGATTTCATAAAGTGAACAAACTTGTTGGTTGTGTTTACATAACAAATGACATTCATTAGCAATGATCAAGCCGACCAGTATTAGGTTATGGTACCATAGGATCTGACAAATCCCGTTATTTACTACCCCCGTGGTTATGTGTGGGCAATGGTAGGTAGCGACTGAATCTGTAATTATTAACTTACCCTATGGAGGTTTGTTAATACGAAACCGAGAAGCAACGAAAACGAGAAGCGACGAAAGTCACGAAGGTTTGAATGTTATTAGCGAGACGACCACATAAGTAGTTTCACGACCTAAAACGAATTTAACGATTTACGATTGGTTTTCACACGATGTTTTAACGATTGGGTAACGATTGGGTAAACGATTGGCTTCAAAGCGATATACGATATTATTTTGGTTATACATTGTTGGTTTGGTTTAATTAAGTGATTAAGTAACGATGCGTGTGTAATATGATACAAGCATGGTGGATACGCCGCAGGTACTTCCTATATATAAGTGTTTGTATGGTATTACATATTGTAGCGTTATTTGAATCATTTCAGTTCGAGACATAGAACATTTTATACAAGTAACATACTTTTCACAAGACATTGATTTACAAACAACTTATCTTATACAAACTCATTTTTACATGGTTATTCATTTAATCATGCATTATTCTCTTATTTATACATATCACCTGAACTTATCATTGTTTTTCCAAATAATTTACTAAAACAAATATTTTTGAGTTAAGAGTCATGGCTATGAGGTTTTACAAATTATAACCCGCTTGATTTGAGTTGGTTAATTAAGTTGCAATATTATACTCTTTTCAAAACCAGGTTTTTAAATAAAGTATTGCAACATCTAAACTAGCCATGATTTCGACACTCCTACAAAACCTATGTACTCGCCAGCATTTCTTTGCTGACCTCGTTTTCACATATGTTTCAGGTATTGTTGAATGTTATCAATTGATAAGATGCATGCTCACATAGGACTGGACAAGGCCTTAGTGACTAAATAACAATGATAGATTTCGTTTAAATAGTGTAATTAGATTTCAAGACGATGTAATTATTCAATGTATAATAAAGCGAAACACTTTTTGATATCCATGGTTATGAAACATTAATTCTGTTACAACACGCCTCGATGTTTCCGCCACGTTTTGTTGTTTTACGTGGTCGGGGTGTGACATGAAACATCTACATCGCCTTCCAGATTAGTAACATTCTGATTTGCACCTTGTTCACTGACTGGGTTTGTTTGACTTGAAATCTGAATTTGCTCCCCCTCAGAATCTGAATCACCATGATCAAATACTGGCATGTTCTCAAATTCTTGATTATCATTCTGTACCGTCTGATTATCTTGAGCAACTTCATTTTGTTGGACATCATCATGTTCACCAGCATAGCTTGGACCTGCTTCATCATCGTTTGAAGTTTGTCGTGGTCGCCATGAATACTCAGCTGGGAACCTTTCCTGCGATTCTTCATACTCTCTCAGTATATCCAACTCATCAAAGAAGTATTCTTCTTCTTCTGGTTCTTCCATCATGTCAAACGAATCCCACAACTTGTCGTAATGATAACGCCATGAATCTCCAGGATTCTGCGGCGTCATTGTATAACCTTGACATTCAACATTTGGAGCTTCAATAATCCGCTTCAGACTTGGAACGAAGACTCGTCGTAATGGACTTGCATAACCTATGAATATCCCTTCAATACTCTTCGGACCAAACTTTCCAAAAGGCTCTAGAACAGTACATGGTGACCTAAACGGTTCAAGATACTTCAGATTTGGTTTGCGGTTATTGATCAACTCAAAGCATGTTTTGTTGAATTTCTTGACAGTGAGAACTCTGTTGAGCGTATAGCATGCGGCGGAAACTGCTTATGCCCAAAAAATTATCGGTAGCTTTGAATCAGCAAGCATTGTTCTGGCCGTTTCAATTAGCGTCCTGTTTTTACGTTCTGCAACTCCATTCTGCTGCGGTGTGTACGAAGCACTAAACTCATGCAATATACCTCTTTCATCACAAAATTCTTCTATCTTGTTGTTCTTGAATTCAGTACCATTATCACTTCTAATTCTTTTGATACACCTTTGGTACAGATTTTCAATCATTCTGAACAACGCCATCAAACTATCAAACGTTTCATCTTTCGACTTCAAGAATGATACCCACGAAAATCTGGAATAATCATCAGTAACCACAAGACAGTAGAGATCTCCTGTAATACTTTTGACGTTTATTGGACCAAACAGATCCATATGTAGTCTCTCTAAAGGTCTGGAAACTGAATTGACTTGCTTTTTAGGGTGTGACTTTTTCTTCTGCTTGCCTTTGATGCAACTAATGCACTCCCCTTCCAGATGAAAACCTTTAATGTGAACACCCAGAACTAAATCATTATGCACCAAGTGATTCATTTTTCTAAGATGTATATGACCCATCCTTCGGTGCCACAATCTTGATTCTTTCTCCGTTGCTCTAGACATAAAACAATGAGCTTGACCTGTGGTTGTAGTAGCTACACTCATGTCCAACACATACAGATCATTCACTCTAGGTGCCTTCATGATAATCCATTCTTCAGGGATAACAAATCCTGGTTTCAAGATCAAACATTCTTTGTCTGTGAAGTGAGTGGTATACATCCTGTCACAAATCTGTGAGATACTCAACAGATTATTCTCCAACTCAGCATTGTAGTTAACTCTTTCAAACGTAACAATCCCATTGGATAACGTTCCTTCACCTACAATTCTACCACCTTGGTTACCTGCGAATCCCACATAACCACCATTGAAATTTCTAACATCGTACAACAATGCAGTCTTCCCTGTCATATGTCGAGACGCTCCACTATCCATAATCCATCGTGAAACAGCTCTCGGAAGTTCCTGCACATATCACAAATTGATTTAAAAACACATTTCAATAAAGATTCCGATTCATGCTTCACAATTACCCACTAGGAAGCTCCGGCAAGTCAGAAATTGATTAACTGAAATAAGCTGCCCAAGCCTCATCAGACTCGGGTAACTTAACTTCATCCATACACTTCTCAACCGACTTAAGAGGTGGAAAATTTTTATCATTCATTTCCAATTTGTTATCAACAACCTCTTCAATGTCAATTTTAACCTCATTTTCCAATGAACCATTCTTTTTCATAAAATTTTCATAAGAAATTGGAATGTTTTCTTTTCTGTTTTCATTTTGAAGAATCTTTTTAGGAACAACTTTCTTCTCTTGTGAAGGTGAAACTTGTTTCTCTGATTTTGGTTTCCACATTTGTTGAGATGAAGCAACCCGTTTGTAAAACTTGTCATTTTTAGTTACCACATTCTTAACAGGTTCAATTTTGACTTTTGATTTCTCATTTTTCAAAATTTTCTCAACAACCATTGGAGCTTTTCCTTTTGCATCAACCTTCTTCTTTTGATTCTCAACAACATCAATCTTAGGCTTGAAGTTGGTGCAATTTCTTGCAATGTGACCAACTTTGTTGCATCTAAAACATGTACGAGTATCAACTACCCGACTTGTGCCTTCAGACTGAGGTTGTGAAGCCCTGTTCTCAAAGAACTCTTCATTTGATTTCGAAAAAATCGTTTTCTCTTCATCAGAAAGTGAACTTGAACTGTTCACAAACACTTTCTTCTCAGCAAACTTCTTGTTCTGAAAATTTTTTTCTTTGATAATTCTTACCACCCTGATATCCACCCGACCATTTGTTTCGATTGTTATTATAAAAACGTGGTGGAACTATAGGTTTCTTGTAGTAAGCTTTATCTTTCTCAAAATTCATTTGCCTTTTTGTTTGTTTTAAACTCTTTACTTCAGACAAATCAATTTCAACCAATTTGAACACATTTGTCAATTTTGAAACATTTACATTCTCCAGAGGAAAATCAGAATCCGAATACAACTTATCAGATCCAGCCATCTTGTACATCACAAGACCCGGTTCATCACCTAAGTTGTTTTTGGATTTTGGTTTTGGAATGTAATTGTCCAGAAAACACTCTTCATCCTCAGCTGAATCACTATCCAAAACACTTTCAGCCATGCCTTTAACAATCTCAGTTTGAACACTATCATCAGATGATGATGAAGAAAATGTCACATCAATTGAATTAGGAAGTTTCACTTCATTTTCATCTTCAAGATTAACCAACCCAGATTGCTTTTTCGAATAATTGTCTAGAACTGGTGGTGGAACTTGATGAAAACCCACCCCGGTTCCATCAGAGTATACATCTTCGCCTGCTTTGTTTTTCCCGATGGGTTTGGGAATAATGTGTTGCAAAACAAAGCTTGCAGAGTTGTAACTGTTCAATTTCAAATTGATTCGCTCATTCTCAATCTTAGCTTCTTCAAACTGAAGCTTCAATTTAGCAATTTCATCCAATTGTTGATTGATTAATTCTTCTTTGATCCTCAAAACACTTTGTAAGTGACAATTTTCTTTGTATGTTTTACCGTTTCTATCATCATTATCTTTAACTGTGCTTTTAAGCTTCTCAAATTTTTCAGTAATTATACGATTTTCAAGAACTAACCTCTCATTTTCTTTCCTAACCTTTTCTTGATCAATTTTATCATTTTCAATTTTGTTAGTTAATTCTTTTAATCTGTCGTTCGAAGCTTTCAACATTTTATCACGGTTAAAGATCTGATCCTCAACACTTCTGACTCTTGCAGTCAGATCATCAACTTTCTTACCTTTGAGATAAGTGTTTGTACTACAAACTTTGCATTCTTTGATGCAATTTTTGCAGTCAACATCACCACTGACTTTCTTACCTGACTCAGTTGTTGACGCATTTGAACTGACCTGGCTTTTAGACTCAGAGACGGATTTAGAGTCTACCTCAAGTGCCTAAGCAGCCAGCACCTTGTCAGCCATCTTTCCCATGTTTTCAGCATTCAACTCTTGAGTCGTGTCAATGATTCCAGTATCAACCTTCTTTGGCATCTCTTTTTCTTCTTTCTCCTTCTCTTCTCTTCTTTCTCTTCTCCATTTCCTCACCATTTTCTTTGCCAATAGTCATCTTCTTCTTTCATTTCTTTAATTATGGTTTCCATATCAAGAGTGTTATGATCAATGGCTATATTTCCATCAGGGTCAAGATAACATTCTCTGTCTGGATCCCATCTCCTCACTCTTTTTGCTTCAAGATAAATACCAGATATTCTGATCATTCTTTCTTGAGCTATCATCTTCCTGTAAGCATACCTCTGTTCTTCAGGTCTGGTGTCTTTCCAAGGAACAGGTTCAGATTTTGCCATGAATGCATATCCAACCGCATCCTCCTCAGGTAACAACTCGCTCCAGTCGAAACCTTCATCGTCATGAATCACCGCAAGAGCTCTAGATTTCTCTTTGTTATCCTCAAGCTGCTTCATTCTCGACGGCTCCGATTTATTCTGATGATAAATCACTTTCTTGTAGTAATCTTCTCTGAACGGGTTTTCAGACTCATCAGCATAAGCATTTCGGCATTCACGCTTAAAGTGACCTTTCTGTTTACACTTGAAGCATGTCACTTTAGACTTGTCAAAGCCCAACTTGGTAGATGGTCCACCAATAGACTTTCTTCCGGTTATCTCCATGAAACGCTGTGCCCGACGAACTGCACTAGCCATACACCACCTTATGTCGATCAGTTCCATCTCCTCAGGATCAATCTGATCATAATCTTCCTTCGTCAGGTTGGTGTTGCCTATCTTCCCTGCTACAAGGCTTTCATATGATTCTAGCACAGACGCTAAGAAAACCATCTGTTGCTTTGCCGACTCCTCGCTGAAGTTTTGAGCGTTCTTTAAGTCTACAGCGATATTACATTGAAATAGGTTCTTTGTATCTGATTGGCTTGAATGTGACGAAGAACCACTGTGAAATCCACTACTTTGACTCTCTTTGCTAGAAGTATTGGAATTCTCAGCAGAAAAAGCTGTCTTGGGAGAAGTATTCTTTGGCATCATGCTTTTAGGATAATACAAATCCAAGTTCTGCTGGTATGATGAGTGATTGACTTTGTGCGTTTTCCTTAAATCCAGCTCGTGACTCTCTAGTCTTTCAATCAGCAAATCTACAGTCAACACTTCTGGCGGCTTGATAGTATTCTTCAACATCAAGGCATAGTATTGCCAATCCATCTCATCTGTTAATGAATCAAACAATTTGTCGACCAGTTCTTCTTGAGAATAGAAAATTTCATGTCTTGCCAGTTCCAGCTTTAGATGCCCAAACCTCTCAATCATTTTACAAACTGATTCATTCTTTAAACAACCAAATAAATCAAATTCTTTTCTAAGTAGTTTCTTTTTGTTTTTCAGTATTTCTGCACTTCCCAAACATTTAGCTTTCAATTTTTCCCAAAGATCTTTAGAACTGTTGTACTCGATCAAGGATATTATATCTTCTCGAACCGATTGAAATAGCAGTGCGATGCATTTTTGCTCAGCAACAAACGATTCTATTTCTTCAGATGTAGTCAAACTTTCACCCTTTTTGCCTCCATCAACGTATCCGTTCTTTAGACTTTTCCAGCTAGAATAAGCAAAGGCCATCAACCAATCTTCAAACTTCTTGGCCCACTGACTATATTCTTCGATAGCCATCAACTTTGGGGGTTTGTTATAAGTTCCAAAAGCACTTTCCACACTTAGAACATCCGATAAACTTTTCTTCGTATTCGGCGTGTTCTCATTGGTGTTGCTAGGTGAAGTATCATCTCCATAATTTCCAGCAAAGGCATACATATCACTAAATGGATTCATGAATAGATCATCCATCTTGTACGTACCTGAAAAATCAGCAAACACTTAGAAATTTCTTAAGTTTTGAAAAAAATAGAATATTCAAGCGGAAACACTTGAAGCGAAATCAGCTTTTAAGCTAGATAGCTTTTCAAGCGAAATCACAAATCAAGTTCAAGCGAAACCCTTCAAGCGAACTTGAAGTGAAATCAGTCTACTTGAAGCGAAACCCCTTAATTCACTTGAGTTTTCAAGCGAAACCTTAACTCAAGCAAAATGAGATAATATTTTCAAGCGAAATGTGATATTCAAGCGAGATCACCAATGTATTTCAAGCGAGAACACCTATGACGTCATCTTTTTACGAACAATTTCAAGCGAACATACGTTTTTGATCAATTTTAAGCCGTATTTTAGTCCAATTCTTTCAAGGATTAGTTAACAATGTATTTCGCTTGATATGTGAGAATTTCAGGCCATTTCAACCGTGAATTATGTCCGAATCAGAAAAGAAAGGGTAGAAGTAAGAAAATCCGATGATTTCAAGCTGCAATGGTATGAACTCCTTATCCTGAGCTCTGATACCACTTGTTGGATCGTGTTCGTGACCCTAAATAGTCAGTAAAGGCAGTTCATCATTGATTACTAAGGCGGAATCAAAGTAAACAACATCACAACAGCTTCTTTACTTTTCAATTCTTCTCTATTACTGATTTTAGAGTCTTTACAATAATTTCTGATGAAAATTTGGCAGCACCTTGACTCACATACACAATCTGGTCCGCTTCAAATGACACGGCACACCACCTATTTATAGATGTAGCTAGTTCGCTTGAGATGACACAGGATGCTTTCAAGCGAACTCACATTAGTTGGTTTCGCTTGAACTGTACCTTGTTACTTTCAAGCGAACTCACCTATATAAACATATGCAAACCCTAATTTCAACTCTATTGTGTGCTCGTTCATTCTATCTAGACATAAGACTCAATTAAGACGAAGTTAACAGACACTAAGTGCACCAACAGGATTGCCATCCGATCAAACCGCTATCCGATCGAACTGCACTTGAACTTTCAACACTTAAACATTTTCAATTTTTCAAAGAACAATGGTTCCAACGGATTGCTATCCGATCGGATTGCCATCCAATCGAGTAACCATCCTGCTGTGAACTTATTCTCACTAAGTGTCTTGCCAATCGGATCGCTATCCGATTGAACTGTCGTACGATCGATCGACCAGAAGGGTAGAGATACTTCTCTAATTTCAAAATGCTACAACGAAAACTTCAAAGCCATCATACACAAACACATCCTCACCAAACGAATGCCAATCCAATCAAATGGTCATCCGATCTGATGACCATCCGAACGGATTGATATCCGATCGACTGGCCATCCGATCAGATTGCCATCCGATCGGATTTCCATTCGACACTTGGTCACTTTTCACCGTTTTACGCACCGCTCTTCGCTTATGCTATCGTTAACTGTTCAGGCTAATCTCTCAGCGCTCCCTTCAATCCAAGGCAGTGTTTATGAAGTTAAACGCTATGTGTGAGTATACTCGAACCCTTTTTGCTTATCGCACTTTTGGGTGTTACATACTTTACTTATTCTAAATCACTTCAATCACACAACGCAAACACTATTTATACGCTGACCGTTACTGCATGATATGTGTTACTCAATGAATGCTTGTATATTATGTTAACACAGTGATTGTTGCCTGACGCCTTAGCAACAATATTACTATTTGTTTGGACTCAGCACCTGTCGTGGACAGGGGTTGTTAAGGTTACCTCTTACATGTCGTAGTGGTGATATGTGTTGCGCATTCTACAACTCGCAGTCTAGTCTGTGCATATTTTAACTTACTAGCTTCGCATTATACATGATACATGTTAGTTATGCGTAAACGATTTCGAACTCTACTATTACTATTAAACTTGCATGCTCACCTTTACACTATGTGTATTGACCTTTATTTTAACGTATGTGACAGGTTCTTAAGATGCTAGGAATTGTTGTACTTTGGTGAATCAAGCTAGGGGTCTAGTTATATCACGCTTAAATCTGAGTCGTCGGAACAACATTTGTTTTTGAGACAATTATTTGTAATAACTGTTTTTATTTGGATATGTTGTGGTATGGGACATGACGTTTAATTATCTGGTAATGAATAGTTGTTATGGATACTCATGGACAATCTGTTTCGCTCAGTGCCATGCCCCGATGTTTCCGCCATCAGTTGGGGTGTGACACGGATCACCATCCGAGCGGAAGGCCATCCGCCCAGATGACCGTCCGACCGGACGACCTGAATGGTAGGAATACTTTATGGATTTCAAAATGCTACAACGAAAACTTCAAAGTTCCATCATACACAAACAAATCCATCCCAGACGAGTGGCCATCTGACCGAATGGTCATCCGTCCGGACGGTCATCCGATCGGATGACGATCTGTCACTTGTCTCACTCACCTCGTTTTGTGCACCGTTCAAAGCTCATACTGTCGTACTATGTTCAGGCTAATCTCTCAGTGTTCCCTTCAATCCAAGACTGTGTTTACTTGTTAAACACGATCTGTGAGTATACTCGATCCTTTTTTGCTTTAAGCACTTTTGGGTGTTATATACGTTACTCATATATCAAAATCACAATCAACACACAACGCAAACACTTCTATACGCTAACCGCTCTGCATGTTATACGTGTTATTCATTGAATCCTAGTATGTTATGTTTACACAGTGATTGTTGCCTGACACCTTAGCAACGATAGTACTATAGTTTGGACTCAGCACCTGTCGTGGACAGGGGTTGTTAAGGGCCTTTCTTCACGTGTCACAGTGGTGATATGTATTACGCATTCTACAACTCGCAGTCACATCTGTGCATATTTCATTGTCGATAACCTACCTGCTTCACATTATACATGTTACATGCTGGTTATGCGTAAATCGCTTTCGCTACTATTATGCTATTAAACTTGTATGCTCACCTTTACACTATGTGTATTGACTTTTATTTTAACGTATATGACAGGTGTTTAGGATGCTTGCTCCATTTGCTGGAACCAAGTTTAGGGGAGTCTAGAAACGAATAAACAATTTATGATTTGTCTTTGAGAACTACATGTCTGTAATAACTGCTTTATTTTGATATGTTATGGAATGGGACGTAACGTTCAAATATCTGGTAATTTAGTTGTTATGGATTCTCCTGGACAATCTGTTTCGCTCAGTGACGCGCCCCGATGATTCCGCCATCGGTTGGGGTGTGACAGATTGGTATCAGAGCCATAACTATAGGGAATTAGGCAAGACTCAACCTAGTCCGGGTCGGTGTCTTAGAATTGACCTAGTCTATAGTCTAAGTACCAACAGACCGACTTGTGCAAACCCAGTAGGGGTTTTGTACGAGCTTGCTCGATATTCTCGCTCGAATTCATTGAACACTACACTCTTGCGCAAGCACCGCATACTACAGCTTCACGTAAGGTCGGCCTTTCCTAAGGCTGGCAACACACACGAACAAGTGATCTGGTTGAGATTAGGTGTGAAAACCGCAAACTCTCGACCAAATCACTTGTTCAACACGTATTTTACTATAAACACGAGAATTTGCGTTGAATCAGGAGTGAAATCCATACTTCGACACGATTCTCCCTACCTTTTTCGTGATTTTATCACACAAACAGGAGTGGAGTTGTTAAGTTAGGGGTGAAACCCGCATCTTAATGACTTATTCCGCTCTATGTTTTGTCTTTATAAAACTCTCACCAAAGTCTCGATGGGTTCCAACGACTAGGGTCACGTAATGGCCAAAAGGATGCATGCCGATCGCCCGGATTGACGCGAGAGCACAGTCTATTAAGCCAACATGTGTACCCAAAGTCCTTGAGAACAGTCGAATCACTTTGGGTAGTCAAAGTCTAAGCACACCCAAGACATTCTGATTTTCGCTGATTTTTACGCTTATTCGCTTTTATGTGTTTCGATTCTGGACTCGCGACCACTCATTTCTCGATTTTATATGAAAATTTTATGTGTTTATGTGGTCATTCTTGTTTATGTATTTCGATCTTGGAGATTTATACGCTTTTCACTGATTCGCTTCGATAAATACACACAATTCGCACTACACATTTATCTTAAAACGCTAACAAATCGCTTGTGTTACCCGCAATCGCTACTCGCTACTCGCATTCGAAACTCTTAGTCGCTCTATGCAACTTTGAATGATAGGGAATACGTTTACAATACGTGGGTGAATACGTGCAACATATAGTGGAATATGTGCTTATATGGATTACGTGCTTCTGTGCTCTATGTGCTTATGTGATTCTGTGTAGTTGTGCTTATGTGCCTATGTGATTACCTGCTTAAGTGTTTAAATGTGTTCCTGAGCTTTATAGTATCTGGCTAAACGTTGTGTGGTGAGATTGAGTGAATCGTCTAAATCCGTGACGATGTCTGTTGCAGACAATGTCGTCATTCGGATCGCACACCGCTCGCAACTCCCGTCGTAACCTCGCTGACAAGCGTATCGCTTCTCTAGTCGCAAAACAAATTGCTAAGGTCATCCCGTAAATTTTCAGCGAACTTCATGAAAACACTAGCAAGTCCTCCGAGGAATCAAGGACCGACTCTCCCCGCTCTACTTTTAGCTTCAAGCAGTTTAAAGACTGCGGCCCTAAAGACTTCATCAGAGAAGATGGGCATACTGCCATGTTTCAATGGTTCGATGCACTTGAAGTCACCCTGCGCCAAAGCGGCTGTCCTGAAAACCTACGCACTGTCAACGCGACCGGCGTTTTCCAGTCCAGGGCTCTGGACTGGTGGTCTGCCGAGAGAAACAAGCGTGGGAATGACGCAGCTTATGGGCTTACTTGGGAAGAGCTGAAGGAGATCATGATGAAGGAATTCTGCCCTCCCCACGAGCTTCAGAAGCTAGAGGATGAGTTTTGGAACATTAAGCAAGAGGGTGGCGACAACGCTGGTCTAACTGCCCGCTTTAAGCAGCTAAGCATAATCTGCCCTGGCCAAGTCTCTACTTCAGATATCACCATCAAGAAATACATCCGTGCTTTACCGGATTGTGTTGATGATTTCGTGCAAGCCACCAAGACAACCACCATTGAAGAGACTTATCTACTCGATGCCGAGATTAACGACAAGCGAGTTAGGGCTGGTTACTTTGACAAAGCCACCAAAAGTCTTCATCAAGTCACCGCTGAAACCGCCGCACCGCAAGCTTCCAAGTCTTCACACCGAAAGCGCAAGAACAACAACAACAACAACAACAAGAACTGTGTTATCACAACCGCTCCTCTCAATGTTGTCCCTGTCCAACAGCAGAACCAGAACCGCCAGGTGGCGGCACTAGTGACCAATGCATCGCCAGATAAGCGTGCATATACTGGTCCACACCCGCTATGCCCTACCTGTACTTATCATCACCCTGTTGGGATTGCATGTCGATTTTGTGTTCATTGCAACCTGTACGGCCACTTCACTGCCAACTGTCGTACTGGTCCCCATCAAGCTCCAGCTCAAGTTCAAGATCCTGCTCTACCACCTCCTCAGGGTCAACAAGCAGCTCCTGCTCCCCCTGCTCATGCAAGAGCCTGCTATGCGTGTGGTGATCCCAACCACTTCGCAAATGTCTGCCCGAACAGAGTGGTGAAGCAAGAGCCACAGCAGCAGCAGCAGCCAGCGCAATAACAACACCAACAGCAGCAGCAGCAGCCAGCTCAGCAAGCAGCTCGCGGGCGAGTCTTCAACATTAACGCCCGTCAGGCTCAGGCAGACAACAACGTGGTTAATGGTACGTTTCTCGTAAATGGTATATATGCTTTGTGTTTGTTTGATACTGGAGCCGATAACTGTTTTGTATCATTCGAATTCGAAAGGCTCCTGAACCGTAAACGCGTTAACCTCCCATCAACATTCGACGTAGAAGTTGCCACTGGAAGAACCGTCACTGTTAGTTCCATTCTACGTGACCATACTCTTGAACTCAACCATCACGTTTTCCCGATCAATCTTATCCCGATGCAGCTCGGTAGCTTTGATGTCATAGTAGGCATGGGTTTCCTCCAGGAGAATCATGCTGAATTGTTTGTTTTGATAAAATGATTCGTTTCTCTCTCTCAAACGGTGACCAATTGTGTGTTTATGGCGAAGTCGCTTCAAAGAAATTACAGCTCATGTCGTGTGTCCAATCTAGCAGGTATCTCCGCAAGGAATACCAAGCTTCCTTGGCACACCTCATAGTAGTGGAGAAAAAGGAAGTAAAGGCAATGGATAAGGTGCCTGTGGTTCGTGATTTTCCTAACGTCTTTCCTGATGATTTAGCTGGTTTACCGCCCACTCGTGATATCGATTTTTGAATCGACCTCATTCTTGGAGCAAATCCTATTGCTAGAGCGCCTTATCGTCTCGCTCCGTCTGAAATGCGCGAACTCTCGAGTCAGCTCCAGGAATTGCTTGAAAAGGGCTTTATTCGCCCTAGTACCTCTCCATGGGGCGCACCTGTCTTTTTTGTCAAAAAGAAGGACGGATCGTTTCGGATGTGCATCGACTACAGGGAATTGAATAAGCTTACCATCAAGAATCGCTATCCCTTACCTCGAATTGATGATTTGTTTGATCAGTTACAAGGCGCTACGTGTTTCTCGAAGATTGATTTACGCTCAGGCTACCATCAGTTAAGAATTTAAGAGGAAGATATACCCAAAACCGCTTTTCGAACCCGATACGGTCACTACGAGTTTGTTGTTAGGCCCTTTGGTTTAACCAACGCCCCCACAGTTTTCATGGATCTAATGAATCGCGTGTGTAAACCCTTTCTCGACCGCTTTGTCATCGTGTTCATCAATGATATACTGATCTATTCCAAGTCAAAAGCCTAACACGCGCAACATCTCCGTTTGGTTCTTGAACTACTCCAGGGAAACCGCCTCTATGCCAAGTTCTCCAAGTGTGAATTCTGGCTTGTGGAGGTTCAATTCCTCGGTCACATTGTCAATAGTCAAGGTATTCATGTCGATCCTACGAAGATCGAAGCAGTTAAAAGTTGGGTTATGCCAAAGAACCCGTCCGAAGTTCGTTCTTTTCTCAGATTGGCGGGTTACTATCGCCGATTCATCGCTGATTTCTCGAAGATTGCTGTTCCCCTCACCTCTCATACGCACCAAGACAAACCTTTTGTTTGGGGAACCAAACAAGAGGAGGCCTTTCAAACTCTGAAATTTATGCTTTGCAACGCTCCTGTGCTCTCATTACCCGACGGAAACGATGATTTCATAGTCTACTGCGATGCCTCTAACCTCGGTCTCGGTTGTGTTCTTATGCAACGGGATAAGGTTATTGCGTACGCCTCTCGCCAGCTCAAAATCCATGAGAAGAATTATACAACCCATGATCTCGAGCTTGGTGCAGTTGTTTTTGCATTAAAGATTTGGCGACACTACCTTTATGGTACCAAGTATACGGTCTTCACCGACCACACGAGCCTGCAACACATCTTTAACTAGGAAGAGCTGAATATGTGCCAACGCCGATGGGTTGAACTCCTTAACGATTACGACTGTGAGATTCGTTACCATCCAGGCAAAGCAAATGTCGTTGCCGATGCTCTCAATCGACGAAGCTATTTGCATAGCGTTCGTAATACTCAAGCCCAACACAATCTCGAAGCTCTTATCCGTGACGCCCAACATGCTTGTTTTACCTAACGCACTTTAAAGAAGGAAAGGATTATCAATAAGGGCGGACAACTGGTGAATAAATCGAACGGTATATTCTATTATCTAGACCGAATATGGATTCCCAAGCGCACCCAGATCCTGCTAGATGAAGCCCACAAGTCTCGATACTCCATTCATCCCGGTGCCGATAAGATGTACCAGGACCTTCGCTACAAGTACTGGTGGCCGAGCATGAAGAGGGATATCACTCTCTACGTTTCGAAATGCCTGACTTGTTCAAAAGTCAAGGCTGAGCATCAACGCCCCTCTGGCTTACCCGTGCAACCCGAGATCCCTATGTGGAAATAGGAGAGTATAGCTATGGATTTCATAACGAAACTTCCGTGCACGCCATCAGGTCACGACAGCATCTGGGTTATCGTTGACCATCTCACCAAATCTGCTCACTTCCTACCGATACGGGAAGACTACAAGGTAGAACGATTAGCACGGATCTATACCGATGAAGTCATTTGTCGACACGGGACACCTCGTGACATCATCTCTGACCGCGATGGTCGATTCACCTCGCGTCTTTAGGAAACTTTTCAATCTGCTCTCGGTACTGCTCTTAATCTTAGTACTGCTTTCCACCCAAAGACCGACGGTCAGACTGAATGCATGATTCGTACCCTCGAAGACATGATTCGCTCGTGTGTGATAAATTTCGGTGGTAATTGGGATTCACATTTACCTTTAGTTGAATTCTCATATAATAACAGTTATCACTCTAGCATCCAAATGGCACCATTTGAGGCATTATACGGAAGAAAATGTCGATCGCCTATTGTATGGCACGAGATCGGGGATGCGCAAATTACCAGTCCTGAGTTATTGCAAGAAACGACTGACAAAATCCTCCAAATTTGAGACAACCTCCTGAAAGCTCAGAGTTGTCAAAAGAGTTATGCCGATAAACGTCGCAAGCCCCTTGAATTTGACGTTGGCGATCACGTACTCCTAAAGGTTGCACCTTGGAAGGGAGTGATCAGATTCCGCAAGAAAGGAAAGCTCGCACCTCGATATGTTGGACCCTTTAAAATTCTAGAAAGAATTGGCAAAGTGGCCTACAGACGTGAACTATCGGAGGAACTTAGCAACGTCCACCTGACTTTCCATGTTTCGAACCTCAAAAAGTGCCTAGCCGACCAGGATTTACATGTCCCTCTTGAGGATCTACAAGTGGACGAAACATTACACTTCGTGGATAAGCCAGTCGAGATCATGGACCGAGAGACCAAGAAGCTCTGACGCTCACGCATTCCCATTGTGAAGGTTCGCTGGGAAGGCAAACGCGGCGTCGAGTTCACCTGGGAACTCGAAAGTGATATGAAGGCTAAGTATCCACAACTGTTTGTTACGCCTGCGCCTTAAATTTCGGGATGAAATTTCCTAAAGTAGGGGAGGCTGTAACAACCCGACTTTTTGAAGTCAAAGTACAAGTCAAAGTCAAAGTCAAAGTCAAAGGAAGAAAAGATTGCTAATTGGATATGTCATTCCTTGCTTAATCATTGCTTGTACTCTTTGACTTGTTAATCGATTCTCTAATTTATGTTACTTTAGTTGTATTATGTGGAGTAAATGCAATAAATCGCTATTTAACCGCTAATCGACTTATCGCTAATCACATCGCTATCGCATTGCAACTCGAATTACAGGTTTTGGATATTGTTTTACGTGTGTGTGCTATTATGTGTTGCTTGTGCATGTTATGTTTATGTTGAGGTGGTTATTCGCAAACGCAATCGCAACGCAATCTCATCGCGAACTCGAAATCTAAGGTTTACTTTTGTGAATATTAGTAGTTATATTATTTGTGTAAATAGTGGGTAACACTATCGCATCACTTACTCGAAACGCATCGCAACGCTCAACGCACGAAACAAAAGTCAGAAACCAACTGGCAAAAGCCATCTGATCGAAGGACCATTCGACCGGATGACCATCCAATTGGATGGCCATCCGATCGGAAGGCCCTCCGACCTGTCACCTCACACTGCCTTTTTCTCCTCTCTTGCCTATAAATAGCACCTGTCACATCATGAATAGTGATGTGACAGCTCCTCCTCCGACCAGCATGCACTTGGGCTATTTTCTCTCGATTCCTCGCGATTCTTATAAGTTTCTACCTTAAACCTTGTACTTCTATCATCTACACACACTTCTTCATCATTTTCACCATCAAATCTTGACTTTTCACCGTGAAATCGGTGGATTTGGGCTGTTTTAGGATGATGACACCATGGGTTCTCAAGAACACCAAAGTGTGACCTCATTCCACCAAGAACAACTCAGATCCAAAGGATTTCTACAATGTTTAAACACTGCTTTCTCGTAAACCTAAACATAATCAAAGTATTTCAAACTTTTCTTCAACATTCTCAAGCTTTCACATAAAACCGATAGAATCCGAGCTCAGTCAGGCCTTCTACTCATTCTCTAGCGAAGTGTCGGTCTGAGAACGGAATACTACCGAAGAGATGACCGACTTAACGGGTTGAATATGAAATACCGTTAAGAACAATTACTGATCGGACGGGGTGATTCCCATCCGATCGGATGACTTGGACTTAATGGGGTTTCCGTTGTTTAACACGTTGTCATAACGTCTCAGTTCAAATGCAAAAGTTTTAATTATATAAAGTTTTCAAAACGAACAGGTTACTAAACGGATCGTCATCCGATCGGATAGCCATCCGATCGAACGACAATCCGACCGGATGACCTATGATGTTCAACACTTAAACAAACCTTCAATCTATGAAACCTCCACTCGGATCACCATCCGAGCGGACGGACATCCGCCTGGATAACCGTCCAACCGGACGACCTGAATGGTAGGAATACTTTATGGATTTCAAAATGCTACAACGAAAACTTCAAAGTTCCATTATACACAAACACATCCATCCCAGACGAGTGGCCATCCGACCGAATGGTCATCCGTCCGGATGACCATCCGTCCGGACGGTCATCCGATCGGATGACTATCCGTCACTTGTCTCACTCACCTCGTTTTGTGCACCGTTCAACGCTCATACTGTCGTCCTGTGTTCAGGCTAATCTCTCAGCGCTCCCTTCAATCCAAGACTGTGTTTACTTGTTAAACACGATCTGTGAGTATACTTGATCCCTTTTTGCTTTAAGCACTTTTGGGTGTTACATACGTTACTTATATATCAAAATCACAATCAACACACATCGCAAATACTTCTATATGCTAACCGCTCTGCATGTTATACGTGTTATTCGTTGAATGCTAGTATGTTTTGTTTACACATTGATTGTTTCCTGACACCTTAGCAACGATAGTACTATAGTTTGGACTCAGCACCTGTCGTGGACAGTGGTTGTTAAGGGCCTTTCTTCACGTGTCACAGTGGTGACATGTGTTGTGCATTCTACAACTCACAGTCACGTGTGTGCATATTTCATTGTCAGTAACCTACCTGCTTCACATTATACATTACCGAATCACTAAAATAAGCGTTTTAGAATGTACACTATCATGGGTTATTTGTGGGTGAACCTTATGTGTTAAAATGTGTTATGTGATTTAGATATGTGTATATGATAACATGTTAAGTGTTGACATGATAGCGGTAATTTAGACTATGCATGTACACTTGTGCTCTTAAAGCGGTAGAATCGGTCAAATCGCGTTAAATGTGAACTTGTTTGTCGAGCATGAAAATTGATACATATGTTAACTTGATAAGTTATTCATGTATACATGCTTTAAAAATGATATGAATAAGTTAATGAGATTTCACGTGTTATGATATTTAGTATATATGCACGTTTATGTATATATATTACGACGCGCAAATCGTAGATATATTACGTATAGACGGGAGTGTTAACGAATTTACATGATAAGGGTCACCAATAAAATTGTTCAAGTCGCAAAATCTTAAAATATATATATATATATATATATATATATATTAATGTGCCAACATAATAAAAAATAATGACTTTTTGAGAAAATCTCAAAGTTATGTGAAAATTCTTAGATTCGGAGAAACTTAGGAATTTTGTGATATATATATTGATTGATAAATCGTTCCTACGTATATTAGGAAGTGTAGAAATCAATTTGTGGGATTGCGCTATTTATAATACGCACCCAAAGGTGAGTGTCACCACACCCCATCTTTTTACTGTTTTGTATATGTTTTGGGGAAGAACACGCCTTAAAAAGGGTTTAATAATGTTTTTAAATAAAACATACCTTTGATATATAAAATGTATATTTTCATAGAAAATATACGGATTTGTTAAATATATTTATGTTTCGGGTAGAAACGGGATTATTACGGTGTTTTAAAGGAAACGACCGTGTAGATTTAAAATTGCTTAAGTCTAAAGTTGGGACGAATTCGCTTGATCTCAAGAGAGTAAGTATTGGGTTATAGGCTTATATTTCGGTGGGGACTTCGGGGAGTTCGTACAACATGATATATTAAATTTATCAGTATTAGTAGGATATATATATTGTTCATGAGGCAGGCATTATAGATGGCCCCGTTATGGGCCATGCGCAAGTAATGTCATTTAATCATTTAAGTATTACACGCGAGAAATTGTTGGTATATCTATCGGGTTGATAACCCCATCATGACCGGTCGCTCCGTGTCAAGTCAACGACGAATTGATATTCTGTTATAGTCTAGCTTTGATTATACCTTCATTGTTAATATATAGTTCGTAATGTCTTGCTAACTTACGAGTCCGAACATTTGATGCTATCAATTTAATATGTAAACTTAGGAAGATGTTTATGGTCGAAGGTTCTTAGGAAACGCTTGTGACGGTTGACCCTTGAATTTTTATAAAGGAAATAAATTAACTTTCTTAAAATTATATGGATGTTTTGATAATAAACACATAATTAGAAAGTTTTTACTTGGATCAAATTATTTAAATTTGGATATGTGAACTCACCATCATTTGTGTTGACACTTGATTTTTAATGTGTTTTTCAAGTACTTGAGTTCGGCTTCGGGAATTATGGCGTATCTTGTGGTTGTTGATGCATGTCTGGTTTGATAATGTTTTGGACAAACTTTTAAAACAAATTTGGGACCAATGTAATAAGATCCATAAGGATCAAAACAACTTAACTATGGTGTGGTTTTGACGTACTTTAAGACTTTATGTTTTAAAAACTATGTTTTATTTAAGTTGAAATGTCCAACATTACGATGCATCGTTCAGCAAGATATTAATGGGCACCAACTTCCGTCACCACTACGTTTTATATTCCGCTGCGACGTTTTTGGGGTGTGACAGGGGTTAGGTTTTTTGGGGGATTTTTTGGTGAGGTGTTGGTTTTTTTTGTGGGGGGTGGGGGTGGGTGTTTAGGTTTTGGGTAGTGGTGTAATGGATTTAGATTTTAGGTTATTGTCACTCTATAAATTATTCTTACACTTCTTACAATTAGGAGTCTATGTAGAATAACTTAACCCAAAAAACAAGAATTTTTTGGGCCCCTAAAAACTTTGGGCCTTGTTCGGTGGCCCATCTTGCACACCTTATGGGCCGGCCCTACGTCGTATTGGGAATAACTTATCCATTGATATCGAATTAACCGCAAGTGCACCTTTCTTTTATCAAATCTCATATAATACACAATATTTACTTATACTTTTACTCGTTTTTTGTTTTAGTATTTTTCGAAGATAGACTTATACTTGGTTTTTGTTTTGGTATTTTTCGAAGATACCGGTTTTATACATATGTATCTGATCTCATCCCTATATTAAACGCAAACAAAATTATTTAAAATCAAAATATTACATACCTTTAAACACCACAAGGACTACAATGAAATCAAATACGACATACCTTTAAACACCACAAGGACTACAACAACCCATTTGCAAACACAAGGGTCCATATCCAACATTTCCAAACAATGAAAGGATTAATTGTAAACACAGAAAACATAACTTTTGGGCGAATCAAAACCCTAGATTTCAAAATTGTCCTTTCGATCAACCAAATCACTGTAACAAAAATTATTAGCAATATTGCGAATTTGAAACCACACAAGCCATACGGATTTATCGTTATCGACAATTTTGTTCATAGAGTTCGTCATCTCCGCTCATCGGAGTTGCAGTCATTTATTTGCACCCGCAATTGAATATTCGTTGATGTGTTTCAGCAACGATACATGCAGCATGCCTTTGATCACCGTTTTTGATGAACGAAACAATGCGGTTACGAAAAATCGTTGAAGAAATTTGATATATTATATTTTTCTGAGCTTGTGTTACGAGCTAGGGTTTCCAGGTAATTTTATCAATTTTGCGTTTGATTAACGTATTCGATGAACGAAATAGTGCATTCACACGAGAATATATGATATTGTTTCAGTTTTGAATTTGTGTTACGAGCTAGGGTTTCAAGGTGTTTATGTGCGTTTGATTAACATTTTCGATGAACGAAACAATATGATAACAAAAACCTGTTGAGGATTACGGAAGAAATTTGAATATGATATTTTTTGTTTTTGTTTTGGATTTGTGTTATTAGGTTCGAGGTGATTTTGAGGAATTTTGAAGAGATAAATGGCTCAGAATGGTCAGGGTATGGACCCTGTGGTACTGGATGATATAATTAATCGGCTTTTGGAGTTCAGACAGGCGAGGACTGTGCGGCAGGTGCAGCTTTCAGAGGCGGAGATTCGTCAGCTTTGTGCCGCTGCTCGAGAGATATTTCTACAGCAGCCGAATCTTCTGGAGCTCGAAGCTCCAATTAAGATCTGTGGTAATGTTCTAAAGCCTGATATCTATGATATGTTATCTATTTTTGTTTGGATTGAACTATGAGCTTATTGTTTATGTTGAATTTGTTTGTTTTGCTTGTGAATTGTGATGAATAGGTTGTTTCATTTGTAATTTGAGTCTCACTGGAAGCAACCTCTCTATTCCTACGAGTAGAGGTAAGGTTGTCTACATCTACCCTCCTCAGACCCTACCTTAGCTTTGCTATTGGTGGGATTTACTGAGTATGATGATGATGATGATGATGATGATGATTTGTAATTTGAGTCTAATTGGCTTTTAGCTTTCGCCATGAATTTTGTTTATATTAGTGATGTGAACGACTGACCGCATTTGATTATTGCTTTGACATGTTTTAATTTGTGAAAAGGATGGACGTATTAGTTAGAATTGCTGAATTTAACATGCATGATTGATGTTTAAAAAAGCGCGAAGCGCTCCGAAGCGTTTTGGTTCCAAAAGCTTTAAGCGAAGCTTCAAGCGCGAAGCGAGAGCTTCACGTATACGAAGCGCTCCATATTATATATAATTATATATAATGTTAATTTTATATATATGTATAAAAAATAGCTATCCATATTATATATATGTATTTTATAATGTTAATTTTGTACTTTTATGCATAAATTAAAAAGTTTAAGGACCAAATGTAAACTACTGAAGATAGAGGGGGTTAAATGTTTAAATAGACAAACTATCTTTACACTTTTTAAGTAAAAAGTTAGAAGTTTCAGGGACTGAATGTAAACTAATGAAAGATAGAAGGGTTAAATGTTTAAAAACCTTAACTTATAAAAACCCTAAAAGCCCTAAAAGAAAGATACGCAGCCGCTCTCTCAGGTCTCAGCATCTCTCTTCTTCTTCTTCCCCCTTCTTCCTGGTTTCCGGCTGAAAGCAACTCCGTCGCCGGAAATTGTCGCCGGATTTCACATAGGAAGTCGCTATATCGTCGATATAAGGTCGATATGTACCTTGTAAAGACTGTTGGGCTTAAAAAATGGCCCAAATGGTGATCTGATTGGCTGGAGCGTCGCTTCACAACTTCATCGCTTCGCCGCTTAAAGCTCGCTTCACATCGCTTCACGTAATGTAACGCTTCAGACCCAAAAAAGCGTTTTTCCCAGCGCTTCAGCGCTTCATCGCTTCATCGCTTCAAGCTCGCTTGAAGCGCGCTTTTTTAAACACAGATTGGGCATTTGGATTGTTATTTATTGTTAGGATTTGTAGTAAAGTTTTGATGAGCTTTTTTTTTGTACTAGTAGGGGTGTTCACGGTCCAGTTTGGCCGGTTTTCACAAATTTTTTTTGGCAGAACCACTAGCTACCGTTTTGAAAAAAAAACAACACCGAATCGACTGATTTTACGATTTGTGGTTCGCTTTTAATGGTTTGCCGCTATGTTGTCAAAGACGCAAGGCGCAGGCGAGGCGCATCGGCCTCGCCCGGAGCCTAGGCGCAAGGCGCAAAAAAAGCGTGGGCTTTTTTAAGAAAAGCGCACATAGAGAAAAAAAATATAAAAAATATGTTATGCTTTGAAAATAAATAAGATTCCACATATATAATTAAAAAAACTATTATACATGCCATTTAAGATCATGGAGCTAATAGTTAGTAGCAAAAGTTTAGGACTTATATGTTGTAAGTTTTGGGTGTGTGAATAAAAGTCTCAAAAGGTGGTAAATACTTTGTCCCACATCGGTGTGGGGACAAAGTGAGTGGTTGTTTATAAGGTAAAGTCTTCACTACTCTATTGTAGCTTTATGACATGTTTTACCACAAGTCCTACCCGCGCGCAGGGGGGAGGTTGCAAAAATGAGTTTCTGAGCTGGAATTTGGTTGAACTCATGCGTGCCCGCACCTGCGGACACGAATGCAGCTCCGAAAAGCCCGGGCCCTCGTGAGGCAGTTTTTATTCGTACTCAGTTTCGTTTTTTTTTTTAATTTTTTCTGCTGCGCTGCGCCTCGGGCCGTTTTGTGCGCCTCAGGCCGTTTTTTCCAAAAAAGCCCATTTTTGCGCCTAGGCTGCCATCAGGCGCTATTGGTGCGCCCGGGCGCCTAGGCGCGCGCTTTTTGCGCTTTTGACAACATAGGTTTGCCGGCGGTTTTGGACTATTTTTTTCCTTTTCAAAAGCATAGTTTTGTGTTCAATTTATAAAAAAATGATAAGTATTGTTCATAAGTATAATATATACGCAACTTTAATTTCTAAAATGAAAAATAAATATTAATCGCCGGTTTCAAGTTCCAAATCATAAACCGAACCATAAACCGTCAAACCGTTAAAGCCTAACCGTGAACCGAACTATATATTTCAAATCATCCAAGTCAGTCGACTTTCCTTCGATTGAACGGTTTATAAACACCCCTACTTTGTAAAGAGATTATTAAATCAGTAGGGTTGGACATATTTCGTTTTTTTGTCCTTTTATGTATCAATCTTTTAAGTTCAAACTACTTTAAATAAGAGCAAAAAAGATGAAGAAAAATACTTTTGTTTGTTAAAGCCATAGTTGTCAATAGCGATCGCTACAGTCGCTATATCGAATAGCGTGGCATATAGGTCCATGCTCGCTATATAATCTGTAGCGATAGATAGCGGCCTTTAATTTTATTTTTTTAAATATAAATAGCAATTAAATATAGCTATAAAATAACCGGATTTTAGGTTTTTGTTATATATACATGTAAAATAGCGTATATACCATGGTATTTTGATATAATATACATATAAAAAAATTTAAGATTTGTTTCTAGTGTATCGCTATTTATAAAATAGCTCCCGCTATTTATCGCTATTCGCTATATAGCATATAGGTACCTTATCGCTATTCACCATTAACAACTATGGTTAAAGCTTCTAGAAAAGCTAGACTAAGCCCAATCGTATATATTTAGTCCCGCCCATATATGTTTGCAAAGAGATGATTGTCTTTTCAACATAGCCACATTCTCTTTTCAGGTAGTGGGTTTAAATGCATCAATTGCAGCTATTCTGGATGATATAAACCATCTGCAAGTTTTATGTTGTCAAGGAGTTTGCTTTGCTTTCTTGTTTTTCTACTTGTTGAATGTTTACACAATGACATTTTTTATTTAAGTTGATATTAGATATGGGCGGTGGCATATGTGTTGAACCTTATGCGATGGAGAATATTACATCTGTTATTTGTTCACTGTAAATTAGGGGTGTGCATGGCATGGTTTTAAAAAACTGTTGAGGCGTGCGCCTCGAGGCGCGCCTCAGGGGGTTTATACTGTATGTGCGCCTCAGAGGGGCTGAGGCGCTAAAAAGGCTGTGCCTCAGGTGCGCCTCAGGGGTTTTTGATATTTGTTTTTGATGTTTTTTGAGTTTTTGTGTCAATTTCAAGCAATTTATGTCTTTTTATGTGTGTTTTTGATTATTTTGATTATTTTGATGATGAATTTAGTTAGTAATACTATTTTTATAAGATATATAATATTTATATTTATTTTTTAACACCGACTCGGGCTTACGCCTCGGTTCGCCTCGAGGCTTACGCCTCGTTAGGCGAAAGGAAAACACCTCGAAACTTGTTTCCGTTTTTTTAAATCTTGGTGCACGGTTCGGTTCGGTTTTGAGGTAAAACCGAAACCGTAACCGAAATATTCGGTTTTTGGTTTTTGAAAACCGTTCAGTTTCGGTTTTTCGGTTTTGGTTTGGTTCGGTTTTAGCAACGGTTTGGTTCGGTTTTTGAAACAAAATTACGTAAGATTAAAAAATAAAAAGTATAATCCAAAATTTAAGAATCTTTCTTAGATGTTAACATTTAAGCTATTATATTTAACCTTTTTAATTAATATTGTTCACATAAATCTAACCTTCTAATCTATTTTTATGATTTTCTAACGTTTTTATTAAGACATTCTTTTATAATACTTTGAAGATCATTTAATTTTTATATTAATTAAATTTTGTTATTTCTTGTAGACAATAGATAAATCATTTCAAGTATAAATAAACGTGTTAATGGTTTTACTATAAATACTTAACGTTTAAGAATAAAATTAATATTTTCTTATAGGTTAAACACTTAACCAACTTAAACTTAAACATAGAAATATATGGATTGGGCCTACTATTGTAACTTATTAGTTTCGTTTGATTTTTTTTCTGTTTTTGAAAATGGTTATCCGAAAACCAAACCGTCGGTTTTTGTTTCGGTTTGGTTTTTTCGGTTTGGTTTCTTCGGTTATTTCAGTTAAGGTTTGGTTATTTCAGTTAAGGTTCGGTTATTTCAGTTTTCTGCTCCCCCCTTACTGTCAATTGATTGTTAGTTTATATCTAAATTGCTGGATATGACATAGAAATTGTTCTGTTAAGTGACACTATTGGTTGAAATGGACATTTGGACTATTGAGGGTACCTCTATTAGCTGCAAGATTCTTACCAACCATGAACATATGAGAAAAAAGTTATTTGAGAATGATATGGATTGCAATCCCAGTGTGAATAATAAAAAGTGATACAATCATACAAAGCAAGTGCACTGGCTATATGTGAATTACTAAATAAATAGCACTTGGGCATTTAATTTTCACATCCACAAGCTTTTCACAATTGTTTCTTTTCCAAAGTATAAACTACTTATCTTGCAAAGTTTAATGGTATACCCAAGATACATGTGCAACGGAATTGTGTTAGAAATTTTTCAGGTTCATTTCGATGTCTAAATTGGGATTTGGGCTAGTTATTTTTTGGACTTTAGTGGCTGTCATTCTTCATGACGGGTACTAATGGTTTTTCATTGACTTTTTTTTTAAAATCCTAGTATTAGAATTCCCTTCACTTTATTGTACATTGAATTATAGTATTATATTAAGTGATCGAGTTTTGGTCCATTTGTCTACTTATGTGGGCACGATGGCTGGTGTGCTGCATTAAGAGATTTTTTCCCTTTGCTCTGTGACGGCTGGATTTTTGTCTTCTTTATTTACTTTTTCTATTTCTGTTTCTTTTTTTTTTCTCATATCTTGCATTAGTCTCACTCCTTATAAGAATATAGGTGATATAGTTAAGTGAGACACTCTTTAAAGGAACATTTTAAGCCAGCATATGTCATTTATAATTAATAAGATTCATACGGTATCTAAAGAAAACGAATAATGTTTGTTTGTTTAAATACCAGGTGACATTCACGGGCAATATAGCGATCTGTTAAGGCTGTTTGAATATGGCGGGTTTCCTCCAGAATCAAATTATCTGTTTTTAGGGGATTATGTGGATCGTGGCAAACAGAGTCTAGAAACTATATGCCTTTTACTCGCCTACAAAATCAAATATCCCGAAAATTTCTTTCTTCTAAGAGGAAACCACGAATGTGCTTCCATTAACAGGATTTACGGATTCTACGACGAATGTAAACGCCGTTTTAACGTTAGGCTTTGGAAAACGTTCACCGATTGTTTCAACTGTCTTCCTGTGGCTGCTCTTATTGATGACAAAATATTATGCATGCACGGCGGTCTTTCTCCTGATCTAACAGACATGGATCAAATAAGAAACTTATCTCGTCCAAGCGACGTTCCGGATACGGGTTTACTTTGTGATTTACTTTGGTCAGATCCTAATAAAGAAACTAAAGGTTGGGGAATGAATGATAGGGGAGTCTCGTATACTTTCGGTGCAGATAAAGTGGCTGAGTTTTTAATGCAGCATGATATGGACCTTGTTTGCCGTGCCCATCAGGTTATTTGCACTATGCGTTTTTTATTGATATCAAATGTGGCAAAATGGTCGAGCCAGATGGGTTGAAACATATTTGGGTCAGAATGGGTAACTTCAAAACGGGTCGGTTTGATTTGCAACAATTTTGCATTTTTTTAATTTAATAAATAACTAATGTATTAAATTAGGAATGTAAACGAACCGAACGTTCAACAAACAATTCGTGAACTGTTCGCTTGGAAATTCATTTACTTTCTTTCGTTTAACATGAATGAACGTGAACAAGAAATTCCGTTCGATAGTTAAATGAACGAACACGAACAAAGGTCTTGTTCGTTGAATTGTGTTCGTGAACTTTCGATAATGTGTTCATGAACGTTCGTTCATGTTCGTTTGTTTATTTTCATGAAAGATTATTGGACATTTATTTACTAGGCCCTGGAACCGAATATGAACAAGGCTTTGTTCGTGTTCGTTCGGTTCGTTTACAGCCCTAATTTAACCCGAATCGTTTTGATGTATTATGGAAAGATTATTGCCAGCATTTTAATACACTTTGGAACATTTGACTTGTTTCATATACCCATTTGACCCGTTAGAGGTCAAATATAACCCAAACCATTCTGATGTATTACGGAAGCTTGTTTGTGCAGGTTGTAGAAGATGGGTATGATTTTTTTGCAGATAGACAGCTTGTTACTATATTCTCTGCTCCAAATTATTGTGGCGAATTTGATAATGCCGGTGCAATGATGAGTGTTGATGAGAGCTTAATGTGTTCGTTCCAAATCTTGAAGCCAGCCGACAGAAAACCTAGATTTTATTGACTTGGTGACCCACAAGACTTTTAAGGTTAGTATCACGTTTAATATTTTCAAACGTTTTCTTTATTTTTGTCACAGTTTAAAACGAGTATTATGTCTTTGCTCATTAGATGGCTATCATCTTGCCCATTATTTTCGGTTGGGGTGAGCAAAAACTGATTGTGCATTAGCAGCGGCATGTGAACATTTTTGTTAGAGGAGTTCATATAAGTGTGAATTTTCTAATTGCCCTCTGATTGTGCAGGACTGAAGATGGAGGATAGCGCATTAAAGATTGCAGACTAAGAGCATCTTCAAATACTTGGGGCTGGTGAAGTTTTCTGTTCAGAACATGTCTTCTTTTGTTCAAGTTTTTGTGTTTTAAGATAAGTGTTGTTCCAGGATTTTTTAACTTTATATTTAAAACAGTACTAATCAGAATCTTGTTTTCAAGACAGCAATTTATGATGACACTGTAAATACATTTATTATTAATTTTTTGTTTCGTTTTTATGTTTATGATTTTTCTAACTTTTTTTTATAAATTTTAAATATATTTATATGATAATAATTTTTTTTATCATGTATGAGTTCTTTTTATTAATTATTCAACCAAGATCAATCCTTTATGCATGTAAAGAGTGAATTGTACTTTACGTCTTTATTGTTTCTGACGGTGTCTTTTAACTAACAAAATTACAATTGATGCCTTTTATGTTTTAGTTTCTCATCAGGTGGTGTCCTATAGGCCAAATCCTGTTGCTTTGTAACGTTAAATCCACCCATATGACTGGCACATGAGGGTATTTTTTTGTCTTTATACCCACCATCTCTCTCTCTATTGTCACTCTCCACCATCGCGGACATCAACACTGATTTCAACTCTCCTTGCTGGAGCACACCCACTTTTTCATCCCTTTGGAAAAACTCACCCAAAAGTTATAAGATCTGTATTCTTCTTTGTCGTTTACCCATCGACCATTGTCGTTTTTTCTGTCTCACGTTCGTCATTTTCAGTTTTTCACTGATTCTAATGCCCAATCGCTAAAAAACCCATTTTTAGTTATATACATAAATAGTCCCTAAACATATGAGCTATTCTCTTGAATTCCACACTCGTATGCAAATAGAATAATTAGGCAAGTAAATCATAGGTCTTCTAAATTAGTCATTTTAGTTGTATACTATGGAATCTCAAAGTCCACAATCTTATCAAGGGTATCAACGATCTACATCCCAAATCTAGCACCATCCTATATCTCAAAGTCAATAACCACCTTATCGAAACTCGCCATCGCACCAAGGTCACCAACTGTGTCCATTGTCTCAAAAGCTCACCACTCTCTCAAAGCTATATACCACTTCCAGTATCTCGCGGTCCACCACTTTCTCAAGGCTATCAATCACCAACTTGTTCAATTACATCATCAATCAAGTCCACTACCATCTAAAGGGCCACATCCACCTCCAATGTCTCAAAGTCTACCATCATCTTAAAGACATCCCCCAACATCTCAAACCCCACCACATTGTCAAAGCCTCCAACCATTTCTAACTCCTCAAAATATAACATTATCTATGTAAGCCTACCACCTTTTTACGGTTATCAAGCACCTCCATCATTTCAAATTCCACCACCCAACAATTTCCTCATAACCGACAACCATCGACCACCTTATCATGGTAAAACACCACGAGTAAGATCACATTCACCACCACCGTCACCTTCCAATGGAAATCCACATTCGTCACAAGGTTAATCTTCTTCGTATGGTTAACTACGCATCCTATCCTCCACCAATTTCACATTAATCTACGCCACAAGTCCCAACAGAACACATACTCCACAAAATAGACATATACCACCATCGAGACCAACATCATCCACCTTCATATGGTCTACCTACGCCATCTCATAGCATTGAACTGTCAACTCAACTCAACTCAACTCAACGATCAAGATTAAAATTTTAGTCTTTAAATTAAAACTTAAAACAGTTTTGTATGGATCATATATTTAAACTAATTCACGTCTAAGATTAATAGTTCATATCAAGAAAAGTATTACACTTTGTAAGAATGAACTACTTTATTAGTTTTAGGGGTTTAAGTTGACACAAACAATTGTAATACATTCGTCTTTTGTTTTGTTGGAGAATGAATTTTCTCAAATTCATTTGTTTGAAGGAATTCGAGATTCCATCTATTCATGGAAGGAAAGTTTTAAGTTTATTGGAATCCAAACCAAATGAACAAATCCCTTGAAAACAAGGTTTCAATTATTTGTGGAGAGCGTTCCCACATTCGACAACACCTCGCCCTCCAGCAACACCTCACCCCCGAATTCAACAACCTCTGCCACCATCCCATACGGTCATACCCCATCTTCGGCAACCAACTCCGTCCCCATTCTACCTGTGACACCTTCATAGGAGAAAGCGAGAACGATGTTGGTCGACGATGAATGTGATGACATTGTTCAACCAATGTTAAGGCAATGAACCTGATTTGTTTATAGAGAAATGATATCACGCTCATCTCATAATGTAACATCCCGACCATGTGGAACGCGTGGTGGAAACATCAGGAATCACGTTACAATTTGTACATGACACATGACACTAATTTAAAGTTTCATTATATTATTCAACTGAATTACATTGTTTTTCAAACACAAAACATCATAAGTAATTGTTTTTAAATTAAAGTAAACCAAACCCCAAGTTTGTTTCCTATGTGAAGCATACTTGAATAGCATCATGGATTAGTACATGAAACATATGTAAAAATAGAGGGTCAACATAAAGTTGGTGAGTAACATAGGTTTTGTAGCCAAGTACATTGCAAAATATTTGGTATTGCAATACGTTGGCCAACTACAAGAGTTGGTGTATAAAATAGTTTTTGAAGCCAAGTACATCTCGAAAATGGTTAGTATTGCAATACGTTGGATTTGATAACAAAACTTGTATCAAAAGTGTAGTACAATTTGGATGGAAAAACCTAAACAATTTGTGTCAACAAGAAACAATTTGCGTCAACAAGAAACAATTTGCATGGCTTTATATGGAAAACTTTGTATTTTTGCATAAACAAGTGTGGTCGTTTGGGAATACATTCAAGCCTTTGTTGACTTCTAGAATAAACCCATAAGGGTTTACCTAAATTGAGTGAATCGGTTTTTGTCATTCCCAAAGGTAACTTCCAACACAAACATAACACCTAGGAAGTGGGAATGGGGTGTCAAACTTATAGCGCTATAACTTACTACCGTTCGGCTAATTAAAGTTAATGAATGTATTTTAGATGACGCACCACCAAGTTTCATACAAAAGTAAAATTTATTTTATATAATCCAAATGTAGCAAGTTTGTAATTTGAAAATAGTTAGCACATATGAATCACCCCAAAACGATTTAAAAATGGGAAAGTGAGGACTATGTACTCACTTTGGTTGTTGATGATGAGTTTAATCGCGCTTGAAGAGTTCAAGTATTTCCCTGTAATTAGATGATTATATAGTTAGCGTAGATTTAATTATGTTTTTGAAATAAATGGAAGATCGGATAGAAGGTGGTTTATAACCATACCAGCGATGAGTCTCGTGTAATATGGCTTGTTAAACCTTTCATTCTGATTTGGAAGTGTTTTGAAAGGTTTTGACCCGTTTCGACTTGTTTAAATGGCTTACGCCATTTTAACGAGTTGTGTGCGCATACATGGGTTCAGATGGTCATAATGGATTTGTGAGAAGTTTAACATGTTAGAATATATTTTAGTATGTTGTACAAACTGTTTTGAAGTCAAAATACATGTTACATATGCTTAGAACCTCATTCTTTTATTATTACTAAAAAGTGTATTTTTGACTTTTTAACAAATATATATGTTTGACTTGTCACTTCACACATATAGACCTGATAATCATGTCATGTAAATGCAGGGATTTCTACCCTACATTATGATGATCATTGTTTTGGTCAAAAATCTGATCAAGGATAACGTAACCAAATTTGTACAGTGAAGTAGAGTGCTTAGGTGTTGAATGATGATGAAATGAATGTCAAACGTATAAGATAATCAAACACAAAGATTTATACGAGGAAAAACCCTACATCACTAGTAGATCGCCGACACAAAAACCTTGGGTAGTGAAAACTATCACTACCAACTATATTGCACAATCGAAAATGATTACAACTTTGGATGTTGATCAAGCGTTTTACAACTGATTTCTAAGAGTGTTGTGTGTGTTCTCTTGTTCGTAGTGTGTATATGAGAAATGTGAATTGTTGTCCTGTTTACTAACACTTGATCAACCCAATTTGAATAACACTAACAACTAAGTCCGATAATCATGCAAGACCACGTCCACTCCCATGACCGTTTGTGGAAATAGCACGTGCAACATCTTGAACGAATCATCCCCTAGATTCCAGCTAAGACTCAGTCCACTTTGTTGATAACCTGCACACGAATATTAACAAACACTGAGAACAATTGTTAGAAACTATAAGTAATAATAAGGATCCTTGATCCTCTGAGTCCCTGCACTACCCACTAAGGATAACTGATCCAAGCAACACCTCAGAATAATGGATCCACAATTATAAAAATCTATGCCATAACAATTGCCCCTTATATGGCGGTTGTGATAAGGATTCACAGCTGTCATATTGTCGTTCAATTCGGACTAGCCGTTAGTCTGATTAACTAGCCGTTACAACTTCTGACGTATAGGACTTGAGTGGCTATGACGTGATGCGAGTGTGTACGGATTTTTCACTATATTTTTTGTACTTTTTACTCTTTAATCAAGCTTTAAATTAATAAAACACGATATAACACTATCACTCTCTACAACACGTTAGGGTAAGTGCACCCATCGTTAGCGTAGTATAGTGATGGTAAGATACCGAGTGTAACACCCCAATTGCGTAATGCAACAACACGCGGTGGAAACATTGGGGAGTCACGTTACAAATTGCTCATAACACATGCTACTAAATTGTTTCATTATATTAACATTGTTTTACAATACAAAGAATACATGTAATTGTCTTATGTTTAAAGAACTCTAAGGCCCGAATGCGTTCCTATATGTAGCATGCTTAAATAATCAAAACCTGAAACATATGTGAAAAAGACGTCAACAAAGAATGCTGGTAAATACATAGGTTTTGTTAGCCAAATTGTAAGACCCTTACTTCTATTAACAGTTTTTATATTTGTTTCGAGTATAATGTGTATTTACAATTACACATACATTTGAAAAATAGGGGTTTATTAATTTTTTTAGATTTACAACAATACAATACAATATAATATGTATGAGTTCGTCTTTTAAAAATGACGATGAAACATAGTGCGAAAGCTTGTATCTTGATCGTGTTCGCTTCTTCATTGAGCTTGATCGTCACCCAACACTCCAAGTTATACCTACATTTCATAAGTCATGAAATGAGTAAGTCATATTTAGTTTATTGGTGTTTAAATCAAGTCCGGATACTAAAACGAAAGAAAATAACTTTTGCCAGTATATGGGCCCCTCGCGGGGCGCGACAGATCTTTCCCTGGCTCTCGCGGGGCGCGATAGCTGTCGCGCTGTGAAACGGTGTTTGGTTCTCCTGTCGCGTGATGCGACACCCCCTTTATCATAGAGGTGTTTGCAACTGGTGCTGCATCTTGCCCAACTCTACCATTTTAAACATGTTATGCATAAAAACTTGCATAAATTTCGAAATACATATCCGTTTTACGACCCGTTTCTTCCTACGTGATCGTAATTTGATTTCCCTTCATGTGGGTTCAAAACCCGACATATGAGTTCATAAAATGCTATAATTCAAGCCCTCGGCTTAAAATTCAATTTTAAAACTTTTGACCCCTTTCATGATTTATTAGACAACTTGTTTCCAAATCCTCATAAAACCTTGGACTACTTGTTAACTCAAAAATCTTTAACTCATGAACATAACTTTTATGAATTATGCGTGTCACACCCCCAAAATACCACATGCGGTAACCCCGCTAGGCGTGTGACGTCCCAGGATCTAGCCACCAATCACATTGAACTAATATCAAGTTATTAAACAAAGTTTCCATTTATAATGATAAAACATTCATAAACATAATCCAAGTTTAACATGTTCAGCGGAAGCAAATAGTAAAACATTGTTCTAAACGTTTCAAAACCAAATGTATGTGAAATCAGTAAGCAAGTCATGCATATCCAAGCAGTGCGACCCATGACCACTCCAGCCATCCAGCTAGCAAGTTCCTTGTCCAAAGTACCTAACGACCTGCGAGCATGCAACAAGTGTATCAGACAACGCTGGTGAGTTCATAGTTTTACGAAAACGTTAATTGCCAAGTGATTAGTTCAGTTCATTGTTACTAATGTTGATAATAACTCGAGTACCGTACAAGATGGCTTCCAGATTGTTTTGCCTGTCCCCAATGCCCCCTATCTAAGCATTGGTCATGATTAAGGTCATTAGTTCACGCCCGTCCTCTCAGGTACGATGTGAGGTTGCCAAGCCTAATAGCGCTATCAACTAATACCCCGTTATCTCTCAGGTAACTATTCGGTAGAAGATGGGACTTAAGGTGATAGGAAATGAGTGTATTATCTAACATTCCAGTTTTTACCCAAAAGACTTATTCCTCTCAGGAATACCCATTGATTGTCCCACCCACCGGGACGCATGCTCAAGAGAAGTGAACTCACCTTAGATTTGCTCGGTATGTTAAGTTACCCGTCCAAGTTGGTCAACCCAAACCCTACCATGGTTACCAATCAAAATCAGTTTCACAATCAATCAAGTCATGTATTTTACACAGTTTGCATCTATCACAAGATCACCATATATCACGTATCAAGTACTCAGTCCTCATATATGTCCACATCCCATGTGCAAGTCTCATAATAACATATGACAGATGAATTAGTTACCCACACAAGTCAAGACCCTCATTTCTAGTTAACATTATTATCATGCAACAAATAGAACTTCACAACACAAGTGTCCAATACTATGAGCATCATAACTGGTTCACTATTCTAACCATTTATCTCCACGGCGAAGAACCCTTATGGCGAAGGTTCACTCTTCACCGAGAATGAATGCGACGAAGATTCCAATGGTTCGTCAAACACCAGTCGACGAAGGACCAGTCTTCGTCGTGGGTGAGTACGGCGAAGAATCATGGAAGTTCGTCAAGAATCAGTGGACGAAGGATCAGTCTTCGTCGAACTAGATTCTTCGTGGGGGGGGGGAGTCTTCGTCGTACCCCCACTAGTCAGTTACAATTTTTTTGATTCCATTCCGTAACAACAGTTAACAAGTTTGACAGTTTTCCATATCAATTTTAAACAACACTTTTAACCATGATTAACACCCTAATTATGAACAATCATCGGCTACCCAAGACATAACAGTTTCATCTTCATCAAAACGTAACAATCGTCATAATTTATCCTTGCACAACCAATACACTATCTTTAATAAATTCTGATCACTATACAAAATCTCGTCATCAATCTACATCCGTTGTACATTAGGTTAGATTCGACAGTGATCTATATTAGATGCATCATTGATTCTAGGAACATACAACCCTAGATGCGAATCCTTAAGCAAGAGAGCACAACATCAGTTTTACAACATTAGTTTAAATACCATTTTAACTCTAGACAAATATCACAAAAGAACACAAATCATTCAATCAATAACTTACTAACCATGATACCGAAGTGTTTAGCTAAATCGAGATTGAAAGGTTTCGAGATCCTATGATTGCCGTCGCACAGAGAATAGGGAGAGGGGACATTAGGGTTTGCGTTTACGGTTATGAGAGTTTATACAATTAACATAATAGTCCGGCCCATTCTGGGCCACGAACTAACCTGGGCCAAAGTATCACTTGGCGAAGAATGATTCTTCGCCACATTGTGAGTGTGACGAAGATTCTTCTTCGTCGAAGATCAGTTGTGATGAAGACCTATTCTTCGTCGGGTGTGCTACTCAGTCAGAGTTAAACATAAATATGTTATGATTAAACACTATGCAATGCTTAAGTTTTCATGTAACACCCAAACGTAATAATACTTTTAATCATTCAAATATCATGCACAAGATACAACGTAAAAAGAATTGTGAAAACAGGATTTGTGAAACAAGTGACACGTAGAGAAAGACCTTGAAATTTCTTGTTGTCACATCATCCCCAACTTGAAAGAAATTTTGTCCCGAAATTTGATAAGTAATCCACAGCGGCAAAGTGTCAAATCAGGATGACTGTGGATTTTCCTCGGGTGCCACATCATCCCCAACTTGAAAGGGAATTTCGTCCAAAAATTCACCAGTTGCATCAGATTTAGATTGGTCAGTTGGGAATAGTTGAGGATACTTGAGCTTCATCTGATCCTCGCGTTCCCACGTGAACTCCGGTCCACGTCTTGAGTTCCAACGAACTCTCACGATTGGAATTCGACTATGCTTACAGACCTTGACTTCCCGGTCCATAATTTCGATTGGTTCTTCGACAAAGTGCAATTTGTCGTCGATTTTTAGTTCTTGAAGCGGTACCACAAGTGTTTCATCGGATAAACACTTCTTCAGTTGCAAAACATGGAAGACATCATGAACGTTACCCAACTCAGCAGGTAACTCGAGCTTGTAAGCCACTTTACCAATTCGCTCCAGAATTTTGAATGGCCCAACATAACGTGGATTAAGCTTGCCGCTCTTCCCAAAGTGCACCACACCCTTCTAGGGTGAGACTTTCAACATAACATGATCGCCTACCGCGAACTCCAAGGGTTTCCTACCCTTGTTAGCGTAGATTTTCTGCCGGTCACGCGCTGCCGCCATATGATTTCTAATATGGACAATCTTTTCTGAAGTTTCAAGTACCAGTTCCGGACCTGTGATCTGGCTGTCACCCACCTCAGCCCAACAGAGAGGAGAACAACATTTCCGTCCGTACAATGCTTTGAACGGAGCTGCCTGGATGCTGGAATGGTAACTTTTGTTATAAGAAAACTCTATCAAAGGCAAGTGTTTATCCCAGCCCTTACCAAAATCGATTACACATGCTCGCAGCATGTCCTCAAGTGCCTGAATGGTTCGTTCGCTTTGACCATCCGTCTGTGGGTGATAAGTAGTGCTCATGTCGAGACGTGAGCCGAATGATTTCTGCATTGATTGCCACAAATCGGATATGAAACACGGGTCACGGTCAGAGATAATAGAAGTTGGCACCCCGTGCCTCGAAACCACCTCCTTTAGATAAACAGCAACAAGTTGAGAGAACTTATCAGTTTCTTTGATCGCAAGGAAGTGCGCAGATTTCGTGAGGCGGTCAACGCTCACCCAGATGGTATCGTTTCCGTTTTGAGTTCTTGGCAGACCAGTGACGAAATCCATAGCAATCTGCTCCCATTTCCACAAGGGTATTTCTGGTTGCTGAAGCAGGCGTGAGGGTTTCTGATACTCTACCTTGACTTTCGCACAAGTCAAACATTTACTCACATATGTCGCGATGCGAGCTTTCATCTTCGACCACCAATACAAAACTTTTAGATCCTGATACATTTTATCAGAACCTGGGTGAACAGAGTAGCGAGACTTGTGCACTTCGTCCATCACGAGCTCTCTAATATTTCCATACAAAGGGACCCATATTCGTTCCATAAAATAATAAATGCCGTCTGATCTCTCCACGAGTCGTTTTTCCATGCCCCACAAATATTCAGCTTCCAGGTTTTCTTCCTTCAACGCTTCAGTCTGAGCTAAACGGATCTGATCAGGTAAATTAGAGTGGATAGTGAGCTGCAGAGCGCGGACACACTTGGGTTTCATTTCCTTTCGACTGAGGGCATCAGCTACAACGTTAGCTTTACCTGGGTGATACTTGATTGCACAATCGTAGTCGTTTAAGAGTTCTACCCAGCGACGCTGTTGCATATTCAATTCCTTCTGATCAAAGATATGCTGAAGGCTCTTGTGGTCAGTATAAATAGTGCATTTAGTACTGTACAAGTAATGCCTCCAGATTTTTAACGCAAAGACCACGACCCCCAACTCTAAGTCGTGAGTCGTGTAATTCTTATCATGAACCTTCAACTGTCGAGAAGCGTACGCTATCACCTTTTCGCTTTGCATTAGCACACAACCGAGACCCTGAATAGAAGCATCACAATACACCACAAAATCCTCGGTACCCTCAGGTAATGACAAGATTGGTGCACTGCAGAGTTTTTGTTTCAAAAGTTGGAAAACATCCTCCTGCTTTGTTCCCCAAGAATATACAACGCCTTTCTGTGTTAACGAGGTGAGAGGTTGAGCGATCTTCGAGAAGTCTTTAATAAATCTACGATAGTACCCAGCGAGACCAAGGAATTTTTGCACCTCCGAAGGATTCTTCGGTGCCGCCCAGTTTCTGATAGCATCAATCTTAGCAGGATCCCTGTGTATCCCCATTTCGTTAACAATGTGGCCGAGGAAGTGTACCTCTTGAATCCAGAAGTCACACTTAGAGAATTTCGTGTAGAGTTACTCCTTCCGCAGGAGTTCCACGATAAGACGCAAGTGTCGCTCGTGATCCTCTTTGCTCTTGGAATAGATCAAAATGTCATCGATAAACACTATGATGAAGTCGTCGAGATACGGTTTGCACACACGATTCATAAGATCCATGAAAACCGCTGGTGCGTTTGTCAACCCGAATGGCATAACCAGGAACTCATAATGGCCCTAACGCGTTCAAAAAGCTATTTTAGGAACATCCTCCTCCCGGACTCTCATCTGATGATAACCCGATCTTAAGTCAATTTTTGAGTAGAAGCTTGACCCCTGCAGCTGGTCAAACAAGTCATCAATGCGAGGTAAAGGGTAACGATTCTTGACGGTCACCTTGTTGAGTTTACGATAATCTATACACATACGAAAGGACCTGTCTTTCTTCTTCACAAACAGAACTGGGGCTCCCCAAGGCGAAGAACTGGGTCGGATAAAACCTCTATTCAACAGTTCTTGAAGTTGATTTGACAGCTCTTGCAACTCTCCTGGTGCAAGACGATAAGGAGCACGGGCAATCGGGGCTGCTCCTGTTGTAAGGTCAATCTGAAATTCTACCTGACTGTGTGGAGGTAAACCAGGAAGTTCTTCAGGAAATACATCGGAAAACTCACGAACCACTGGCAAGTCTTCGATTTTCCTTTCTTCAGGTTGAGTATCAGTAACAAGCGCTAAAATAGAAGGGTAGCCCTTTCATAGACACTTCTGGGCTTTCATGGCTGAGATGATGCCAACCATTGCACCACTACAATGACCTTGAATTGACAGAGATTCTCCACTAGGGAGTGGGATACGCACAATTTTCTCTTTACAGAGAATTTCCGCTTAATGTTTAGACAACCAGTCCATACCAATGACTACATCGAAACTTCCAAGAGTAACGGGAAGTAGGTCAATGTCGAAAACTTGACCCATAAGATCGAGTTTACACCCAAAAAGAACATGCGAGGCTTCGATCGATTTGCCATCAGCTAATTCTACTACGTGTTTAGTTACAAGAGGCGTAGGAGTTAACCCTAATTGACGACTGAACTCCAAAGACACATAACTCCAATTGGCACCAGAGTCGAATAAAACAGAAGCAAATAGATTGTTCACGGAAAACGTACCAGTCACAATGTTGCCATCATTCCTAGCTTCCCCAGCACCAATGGTAAACACTCTTCCACGCGCACCATTCCCACCATTGTTTCCGTTGTTGTTGTTCCGAGTGTTGTTATTGTTATTACCAGCATTTTAATTCAGTTGAGGGCAATTCCGCCTGAAGTAACCCTCGTCTCCACACTGAAAACACCCCTTACGATTTCCCCGATTCTGCTGAGGCTGCTGCCTCTCCTGTTGCTGTGGCTGCTGTTGCTGTGGGGGTTGCTGCTGCTGTTTTGGGAATTATTCCCTGCAATCTCTAGCCATATGGCCCACCTTGTTACACCTGTGACATACTCGGGTGCACGGCCCACGATGATGAAAGTTGCACTTGTTACACTTTGGCTGTTTCCTTGCGTAAGAGCCTTGGTTCGAGTTGTTGCTCTGATTCTGGTTTACAGAAGATGACTGGCTAAAACTGCGATTGCCACTGTTGTCTGGCTTCTTCTGTGACTGATTCAAGTTGGACACCTTGTCCACATCATTCCATTTACGTTTGCTGTCAGTAGCAGGAGTAGTAGCTGTAGCAGTAGTGGCAGCAGTAGCAGAATCACGTGGTGGTAGCGAGCCACGCTCCACCTCCTGATCGGTAATCTTATGAGCTAGACGTATGATTCGAGGCAAGTTGTCAAGATTTGCAGCAGTGACCAAACCCTTGACTTGTGGTGCTAAGCCTTTGATGTACAATTCGATTCTTCGGGGTGGTGGTCGAGATAGATTAGGGCACATGTTCGCTAGTTCGTGGGACCATTTCGTATAAGCCTCGATCTCCGATCCCACCATCTTCAAGTCATAGTACTCGTTCTCGAGCTTCTGAATCTCGTCACGAGGGCAGTACTCCTCACGCATCAGTTCCTTGAAATCGTCCTAAGTAGTCGCGTTCGCCATCTCAATACCCAGCATTTGGACTTGGGAATTCCACCAAGTCAAGGCACCATCCTCAAGCGTGCCTGAAGCATACTTCACTCTGTCCCCAGCAGGATAGTTACACATCGCGAACACCGATTTTGCCTTCTCAAACCAACGCAGTAGTCCCACAGCACCTTCAGTCCCACTAAATGTCTGTGGCTTACAATCCATGAACGTCTTAAACGTGCACACAGGCGGATTGTTCTGATTCACGTGTTGACCTATAGGCGAAATAAAATACAACACACGGGTAAGATTCAAGTACGCGACACAAGGATAAAGAGTATTTGGCACATATCGTACCAGCCTGCTGAGCCGCCAGGGCTTCAGCCACACGAGTATTGATCAAATCGGTCAATTCGGCCTGGGACTTAGTAATGTTGCCATGTCCACCGCCGCGGCCTCCACCAAGTCCACCATTTCGTCCGTTCATGATTCTATGTAAAAAAGTGGAAAAAGTTAAAAGTCGGGATTGGATGGGAGTCAAACATCACTATGACCTCTACAGATTACCGAGTTCTATCATTATGTCAGAAAACAGAGCGGAACCCCTTTCACACTCGTTAAGCCTCACTGGGACTCACATGCACCCCATATTATTATTATGTGTGCACCCATAATAGCAATGCGATTTGCATGTTTATCTCAGCTCCTCCCAACTTATGTTAAAAGGTTCCTCAAATTCAAGTAGCAAAACAAAAACACCACAGCATGGATCAGGAAGGTTTAGGGAAGTGTCACACTATCAATCACATAACGTGGGCTAGTAACACAAGAACTCATACTATAGTGCTAGGTGTGCATTCACATGCAATGTCATACTCGAGTGTTCACTAAATATGATGTGCAATAAGTAAACGAGAGACGAACCTTGCAATCTGGAGCTGAGTGTCATGGTCGATTTCTGAACTGTTCGGTTATAGTCTGGTTTTATAAAAACGTTTTAAAACCTAGTTCACTATAACCAGTGGCTCTAATACCAAACTGTCACACCCCAAAAATACCACATGCGGTAACCCCGCTAGGCGTATGACGTACCAGGATCTAGCCACCAATCACATTGAACTAATATCAAGTTATTAAACAAAGTTTCCATTTATAATGATAAAACATTCATAAACATAATCCAAGTTTAACATGTTCAGCGGAAGCAAATAGTAAAACATTGTTCTAAACATTTCAAAACCAAATGTATGTGAAATCAGTAAGCAAGTCATGCATATCCAAGCAGTGCGACCCATGACCACTCCAGCCATCCAGATAGCAAGTTCCTTGTCCAAAGTACCTAACGACCTGCAAGCATGCAACAAGTGTATCAGACAACGCTCGTGAGTTCATAGTTTTACGAAAACGTTAATTTCCAAGTTATTAGTTCAGTTCATTGTAACTAATGTTGATAATAACTCGAGTACCGTACAAGATGGCTTCCAGATTGTTTTGCCCATCCCCAATGCCCCCTATCTAAGCATTGGTCATGATTAAGGTCATTAGTTCACGCCCGTCCTCTCAGGTACGGTGTGAGGTTGCCAAGCCTAATAGCGCTATCAACTAATACCCCGTTACCTCTCATGTAACTATTCGGTAGAAGATGGGACTTAAGGTGATAGGAAATGAGTGTATTATCTAACATTCTAGTTTTTACCCAAAAGACTTATTCCTCTTAGGAATACCCATTGATTGTCCCACCCACCAGGACGCATGCTCAAGAGAAGTGAACTGACCTTAGATTTGCTCGGTATGTTAAGTTACCCGTCCAAGTTGGTCAACCCAAACCCTACCGTGGTTACCAATCAAAATCAGTTTCACAATCAATCAAGTCACGTATTTTACATAGTTTGCATCTATCACAAGATCACCATATATCACGTATCAAGTACTCAGTCCTCTTATATGTCCACATCCCATGTGCAAGTCTCATAATACCATTTGACAGATGAATTAGTTACCCACACAAGTCAAGTCAAGTCAAGACCCTCATTTCTAGTTAACATTATTATCATGCAACAAATAGAACTTCACAACACAAGTGTCCAATACTATGAGCATCATAACTGGTTCACTGTTCTAACCATTTATCTCCACGGCGAAGAACCCTTATGGCGAAGGTTCATTCTTCACCGAGAATGAATGCGACGAAGATTCCAATGGTTCGTCAAACACCAGTCGACGAAGGACCAGTCTTCGTCGTGGGTGAGTACGGCGAAGAATCATGGAAGTTCGTTAAGAACCAATCGACGAAGGATCAGTCTTCGTCGAACTAGATTCTTCGTGGGGGGGGGGGGGGAAAGTCTTCGTCGTACCCCCACTAGTCAGTTACAATTCCTTTGATTCCATTCCGTAACAACAGTTAACAAGTTTGACAGTTTTCCATATCAGTTTTAAACAACAGTTTTAACCATGATTAACACCCTAATTATGAACAATCATCGGCTACCCAAGACATAACAGTTTCATCTTCATCAAAACGTAACAATCGTCATTACTTATCGTTGCACAACCAATACACGATCTTTAATAAATTCTTATCACTATACAAAATCTCGTCATCAATCTACATCCGTTGTACATCAGGTTAGATTCGACAGTGATCTATATTAGATGCATCATTGATTCTAGGAACATACAACCCTAGATGCGAATCCTTAAGCAAGAGAGCACAACATCAGTTTTACAACATCAGTTTCAATACCATTTTAACTCTAGACAAATATCACAAAAGAACACAAATCATTCAATCAATAACTTACTAACCGTGATACCGAAGTGTTTAGCTAAATCGAGATAGAAAGGCTTCGAGATCCTATGATTGCCGTCGCACAGAGAATAGGGAGAGGGGACTTTAGGGTTTGCGTTTACGGTTATGAGAGTTTATACAATTAATATAATAGTCCGGCCCATTCTGGGCCACGAACTAACCTGGGCCGAAGTCCCTTTTCGGCAAAGTATCACTTGGCGAAGAATGATTCTTCGCCACATTGTGAGTGTGACGAAGATTCTTCTTCGTCGAAGATCAGTTGTGATGAAGACCTATTCTTCGTCGAGGGGTGGTTGTGACGAAGACCTATTCTTTGTCGGGTGTGCTACTCAGTCAGAGTTAAACATAAATATGTTACGATTAAACACTATGCAATGCTTAAGTTTTCATGTAACACCCAAACGTAATAATACTTTTAATCATTCAAATATCATGCACAAGATACAACGTAAAAAGAATTGTGAAAACAGGATTTGTGAAACAAGTGACGCGTAGAGAAAGACCTTGAAATTTCGGGTTGTCACAATGCGACTATTACCCAAGCTATGTGCGTAATTCATTTTGACCCGTTTAGCGGATTTAAACATTTAAATTTAAATCTCGCTCTTCTCTTTTCACACTTCACAATTCCACATTTAAAATGTCTACTTATGTTCCACCACAACTATTTTTGTGGTGGATTTAATACAATAAACCAATCATCCCGAATACTACTATTCGGTTAGTCATTTTACGGAAAAGACTAATTTTAGGCGTTTGACCCGTGAAGGCTTATGCCTATCTAAGGCTTACATTATCATAATACATGTTTCTAAACAACCCTTAAGGGTCGTTTTCCCGATTTATCCATCAAGGGAGTTTTGGTCAACTTTAGTCCCTCCTTTTACGACGAAGGTCTTTCACTAAGATATTTGACCAACATTGCACGTTTAACTATAAATCTTATATACGCATACCTTGCTCGAGTCAACATATAGACCCGTTTTATACCTTGCTTTTATTAGCCGCTACTTAATAGCGGCGCAATTATCCAATTGCTATTCACTCCTATGAACATATGACTCGACAACCAAACGTTAGTCGATGTTGTCAAATGGTGTTATCATCACCATTTGACCCGTTTGGCCTAAATAAGCAAACATTTATATTTATAAGGACATGGTATTTAATTACCAATTCACACATTCGACCCATTACGGATTTTACCACAAGAACCTTTTTCATAAATTCTTTTTTTTCTTACATATTTAACCAGTCTTGGCTTACACCATGGGGTATCCTTTTAACCTCAACTTACATTCGTCCACACATGACTAAATTACCATTTTACCCCTTTTTCTCATTACTAGTTACACTATAAGGTAACCTTAAAGAAAACTTATTAAATATTAGTCATTTCATGACTAAATTACTGTTTCGCCCCTTTTACCATTAACCATGGTTTTTATCATTTTTATTTGTTCCGACCCGTATCATTTTGAGTTGGAACCCATATTTTGGATATTACCTTTGTCGTATTTTTAGCTTATAAAACCATTTGTCCTTGTTGAAGTGACCTGGATAATGCTACGATATGTAATACAATAAAGGCATTTATATATAGGAAGTGCCAGCAGCGTATCCACCACGCTTTTGTCATATTACACCCGTCTCGTTATCTAAATCACTTACCATAAACTAATCGTCTGTGTTATAAACCAATCGTCTGTGTTATAAACAAATCGTTTGTGTTATAAACCAATCGTTTGCGTTATAAACCAATCGTCTATGTTTTGTATAACAAATCTTCTGTGTTTTAATTGTGTAAACTGTGGTCATTTTGGTGAATACATTCAAATATATGATGACTCGTCTAGACCATCAAAGGGTCTCTTTAATTATTCGACTAACAAACCACCAAAGGGTATGTTAAAATACAGTTTCTGTCGTTCCCCAAACTTCCCCACAAACCCCAGGAAATCTGGTAACGGGATTGTCAGTCCTATGGTATCATAACATACTGCTGGTCGGCTTGGCCAAAGTTAATAAATTTCATTCGTGTCATGGATAACGCACCAACAAGTTTCCCACATTATTGTAAGCATAGACTTTGTTTTGAAAAATTGAAAACGGTTTAGCACATATGAGTCACCCCAAAACATTTAGAAAATGTAAAAGAGGGAAGCTATGTACTCACTTGGATTGCGTATGTGTCTTGTGTAAACAAAGCTCAAGTGTTCAAGTGGCTCCTAATGTGTCGGATAGCTATGTGTTAGTGTATCGAGACATTAAACGGGAGATCGGATAAAATGAGGTTTATAAACCAAACGAGAGAAGAATCTCATATAATATTGTTCAATAAGCCTTACATTCTGATTGGAAAGAGTTTCTAAGTACTTGGACCCGTTACGACTTGTTAAAGTGGTTTATGCCACTTTAACGGGATGTAAGCGTAACTAGGGGTTCAGATGGTTAAATAAGTCCTATGATGAGTCTAATATATCAAAAGAAGTTTAATTATGTTGTAACATTAGTTTAGATGTCAAAACTATGATCTTATATGCTTAAAACTATTTTATGCGCCAAAAGGGCATTTTCGGCATTTTTAAAGTACATATAATCGATTCGTCATATGACTAACCAAACGACATGAACATAAGGTATAACCTCAGAGGGTTATTTCCTATATTACTATGGTCTTAAAAATGCACTTGGTCGAATCCTAAGATTGACCAAACGGGTCAGATTCAAAAGTCAAAGTGGTAGTCAAACGCTCGACTTACGACTAAGAAATAAGCACTAAACTAGAAATGCCGAGTTAGACATGTTGGGAACATGTCTAATAATGTTATAAAACTGATTTGGTGTCAAAACTTTAAGATTTAATACCCGGACACGTTTTCGTCGTAAAATGCACTTTTATGCATTTTTGACTTTTAATTCGTAAGAGTTTGACTCGTCATTTCGCCTACTAAACGTGGTAATCAGAAGGTGCAATCGCAAGGGATTTATACCTTCGTGATTACGATCATGTTGCAAAGTTCAATTTGAACTTTGACTTGACTAAAATGGTCAGAACTGAAAGTCAAACTGTTTGACTTTTGGCTCATAAATAGCCAAAATAATGAAATAGACTAGGAGAGAGAACTTGTGTTGAAGAACACTTTCAGAACTCAGTAGGAGGCTTCCAAAAGCTGGAAACAAGCTCCAAAGAGATGGGAGAACGAAGTTTGAAATGAGCAAGTTGAAATGGCTCAAGTTCAAGGCTATTTATAGTGACTTTGAGCTCACCAAATCAAGACAAGTGTCCCTCCAGGTGTTAAGACATGCTTAGTGTCATCACACATGGCCAAAGGAGGTGAAATGGTGGCAAATTCGTGACTTGGAGGCCAAGAAATGCAGCTGAATGGCCAGCTGCCAGTTTTGTTGATCTAGGAGGTCCTTACGGACGTATGGACCTTTTTGGCTTACGGTCCGTAAGCCTTGTGAAGGACCAAAGTTTTGTTTTTTGACAGATTTGGCCCCTGGACTTGTACTGTTGCATCTTTATCATTTTTAACCCCTTTAACCTAATATTTAGGTAATATAAAGGTGTTAAGACATGTGTAACTCGGATTTTGTTCTGGAAAAGTTACGAATATCGTTTTGCTCGATCATTCGATCAGGCATTTCATAAATAAAATATAACATTTTATTAAACACAAAAATGATCGAAATCGTACAATGTTTGAAAATTGCAAATGTCACACTGAAGATGCCCGTTAACTGTATGCCTGTATTAGACATTCGGGCTTATTCTAACTTTTGATATTTATTCCCAACGTTGGTTTTATTAATTAAATTATGACTTTTGTTTCTATACCAATGTTATAGTAATACCTCAACCCATCCGGGTTGGGGTGTTTCTGTGACACTTAGGGTTTTCCTATACGTTTCTTTACATTGTAACTGTGGGGATTTAATGAATGAGAATTTATTTGGTTATTAACGGATTGATTATGTGTTAGTTATGTGAAAACATGTAAACCAAAAATTATAATATAATTATTTAAGTTTAAATATATGCAAATGTGTCTGAATATATGCAAATCGAAACCCTTCGGTATCGAATCGAGTCCTCTAAGTCTCGAGTCAGGGTACTCCTGGTTTCGACTCGGGATCCCTTGGGCCCGAACGTCCCTTCTTACTGAACTATGGGTCGTGTATACCTGGCCTGGCCCAGCTGAGAAAAGCCCACTCGAAACCCTACAAGGCTGCGACATTCCCTTGTGTATGAAAGGAATGATGGCAGCCGACATATAGGGTATTTTTTTGCAGCAATCATTTGCTCATCATTCCTAAAAACATTCCCTCTCTCTCCTTATCCACTTTCTCTCTCAAGAAAACCCTAAAAAGACACCCACTCCTCTTCTTTTTCCTTGGATCTCCGGCAGCAAGGCACCTTCATCATCGGCAGCTTTCAAGTTAATCACAAGCCATTGTTTTCGGAAAACTTGTTTTATCATCTTCTTACATACATCGGTTCCATATATTAACCAGTTAGTGCACTATTTGTTTTAATGATTTTCGGGTGATGATAGATGTATGATAAAGATGCAAACTTGATGAATGATTTGAGTGTTAAATGATATGGATATCATAGCTTATTGTGTCTTTTTGTTGTGTGTAGATTTAGGGGAAGCATGATGTTGCTTGAGGATGTTTTGTGTTATTTTTTTGTGATGATGATCAAATAACATGAATTGTTGAGTTGAAACCATTGATGATCGATGATAATGGCTGTGCTTAGATGTTACCAGGAATGTGTTAGTATGATTTAATGGAACAGTGTTAGATGTTATTATGATAGGGCTGTTTTGAAGAATGATGAAACCATGATGAACTGTTTGAATATTCTAAAAATATTTGAAACTTTGTGTCATTTATCTGATTTAGGGATTGTACGGACAAAAAAAATGTTAGTGGATTTTGATTGGTTTATGCTGAATCAGATAGGGTTTTAGAGATTTCGACTGAGATTGCGAGTCGAAACCTGTCTGGCTGTGACTCGAGATCCTTTAGATTACAACTCGAAACGTGACTCGAAACCTGTTCGGTTGTGAGTCGAGATCTCCTTGATTTCGATTCAAAGCCCGTCTCGAAACCATGAGGTTTCGAAAAATGATCTATAACTCGAGACCTCAAAGTTCCTACTCGAGATCCTTTTAGTTGTGACTCGAGATCTCTTGATTTCGAGTCGAGATCCCTTGGTTTCGACTGATCTCTTCATATCTGGTCCCACTCACAACCCACACCCATTGGGCCACACACTTGGTTAATGGACTGATTTAATGGACCACACACTCACACACCAGACCACTTAGCTTATTGGGCCGCACACTGTTGGACTATTCATGTTACTGTCCAGTTATTGGATTTAGAAATTAATCCGTATGTTTTGCTAATTGGTACATGATGCTTATGTGACTAACTATTAGTTATGTGTACAAATACATGGACTATTTGCATAGAAATCTGACCAATATTGGTAACCATAATAGGACGTGATTGACCAACTATTTAAACAAGTAAATTATCTGCCGAGCAAACCGAGGTGAGTTCACAACTTTTTCTAAAAGCATGCGTTCCCGGTGGTTAGGAAACGGAACAAAAAACACTATCTCCTTATGTGGGATACAAACAACGCTATCTCCTTGTTTAGGATACAAACAACGCTATCTCCTTGTGTGGGATACAAGTAACTTTTCTCCCCTTGTGTGGGACGCTCAGTTAATTACTATTTATATTAGATGCAACAAGTGTACTAAATGAAAGTCAATCACGAAGTCCCTACTTTCTATACCGATTAGTCGCCGGTGCCTGGCGAACGAGTTATTAGTTGATAGCGCTATTTAGGTTTCACCAACCTCACACCGTGCCTGGAGAGGAACGGTCGTGAACTAATAGACCTTGGCAAACCGTCAATGATGATAGACGTTGACAAACGGGGCAACAACAAACACGAGGTGGCTAAGTATTCGGTATTACGTAGTTTAGTAGCTTACATATGGGGTAGCTCCCCATGGCATGATATAAATGAGTAACTTAACTACTTAAACAAGTTTTATGGAATTAAAAATGGACAACTTGTGAACTTGCCAACTTTACGTTGACACCCTACTGCATGCTTTGCAGGTACACAATGACTTAGGAGCTTGCAGCTTGGGGAAGTGTAGTGGTCGTCTTAACCCGTGTTGGGTTCGTTTAATAAATATGAACTGTGAACTTATGTTTGAACCATTTTACCTATGCTTCCGCTGTTCTCTTAAAATACTGTTTTGAACTTAAGAACTTTGGACTTAAACTTTAATTATCACTAATCGTATTGGTTTGGTGAAACTATTTTCGGTATTATTATAATTGTTCAATATGATTGGTGGCCTGATCCTGGTTAGTCACACTCCTCGCGGTGATACTCTGCATGTGGAATTTAAGGGTGTGACAGATTGGTATCAGAGCCATTGGTTATAGTGAACTCGGTTTTAAAAAGAAAAAAAGGTGTTTTTGAGAAAAACCAGACTATAACTAGTTTTATATCAAGCCACTCGCGACGACACTACACTCCAAGTGCAAGTCTCAACACCTTAGACTTCGTAGCTCAGGCATGTGTTTACTTGTTACTTGTTTAGTGCATATGTGATGCTATATGTACTAGTGTGCCTAGTTATATATATATATATATATATATATGTGTATGTATATATATATACGTATATTTACGTGCAACGATCAATCATCCTTCTACTTATTCTTACGACAGTATGACTTCATTCTCATACTGTGTTTTCTGGATATGAAGACAATGAGCGGACGCGAAAGAGGAAACGTTAACATGACTCAGGATTTGTTTACAAACCTGATCAACACTGTGGTTGCGGCTTTTACAGCCCATCTTGGAGGTAAACTTGTCATTCTGGGATATTTAGATCCTACTCCCATATCGTCTTATCGTTACTAAATCTGTTCGCTTCGTCTTCTGTGACAGGTCAACCTGCACCTGTGCAACCATGTGTTTGCACTTTCAAAACTTTCATGGATTGCAAACCTCTCCCTTTCAATGGCACTGAAGGAGCCATAGGTCTTCTGTACTAGATCAAGAAGGTCGAATCTGTGTTTGCTGTATGCGAATGTCCCACTGCTAACTGGGTGAAGTTTGCTACTGGTACACTCGAAGGAAACGCGCTTTCCTGGTGGAAGGCACAAGTTCAAATGCTTGGATTAGAGACCACCAATGCTACTTCTTGGGATGACTTCATGAACCTGATCAAGGAAGAGTACTGTCACAGGGATGACATTCACAAACTCGAGAATGAGTACTATGAGCTTAAGATGGTTAGATCAGAAATCGAGACGTACACTAAGCGATCCAACGACTATGCTACTCTTTGTCCCAACATGTCTCAGCCTGCTTATTGAAGAATCGAATTGTACATCAAGGGTCTGGTTCTTTAAATTCAAAGTCTGTTGACTTCGGCTAATCTCACCACGATCCAGCAAGTTATTCATCTAGCTCACCGTCTCATTGATCAGGCTGTGGAGCAGCGCAAACTGCCCAAACGGATCAGTGCTACTACTGAAATTCAGGAGATAACAAAAAGAAATGGGATGGAAACCAAGGCAAGGATGCTAACCCCACTCAGGCCCCAACCCAGCAACGGAAGTTCGAGAACAACAAGGGTCCTCAGCAACAGGGTGGTTACTAAGGAAACCGACCCAAGTGCAACAAGTGTAACCGATATCACAATGGTCCATGTGAGAAGAATCGCTGCCAAAGGTGCAACAAACTGGGGCATGAAGCTAAAGACTGCAGAAGCCAGTATCCAGCTAGGCAGAACCAGCCACAACAACAACTGCAACAACAAGGAAACAACCGTGGATGCTACCAGTGCAGAGCAATAAGGCATATGACGAAGAATTGCCCTCAGCTGAACCAGAATCGCAACAACAACAATTAGGGAACTAGAAACAAGAACAACAACAATGGTGACAACAGTGCAAGGGGCAGAGCTTTCATGATTGGAGCTGGTGAAGCAAGGAATGATCCCAACGTTGTAGCGGGTAAGTTCCTACTTGATGATCGTTACGTTTCCATACTATTTGATTCTAGAGCCGACGCTAATTATGTGTCCTTACGTATTAGTAAGACGCTTAAGCCTACGCCAACATCTCTAAACTCTAAGCACGTCGTTGAACTAGCTAACAGTAGGAACATCGAGGACTCACACGTTATTAATGATTGTAAACTCATACTATCTAGTCAGACTTTTCTTGTCAACCTCTTCCCCATCATTCTTGGAAGCTTCGACGGCATTATTGGTATGGACTGGTTATCCAAACATCGAGCCGAAATACTATGTCAAGAGAAAATTGTTCGTATTCCTCATTCTTCTGGCGAACCTCTTATTGTTCAAGGCGACAAGAGTGGGGCAGTCACAGGCATCATTTCCTTCTTAAAGTCCCAAAAGTGTTTGCGAAAGGGCCACACCGCTATTCTAGCACTCGTTACTGACACTCGGGAGAAAGAAAGGAAGATTGAAGATTTTCCCATCATACGCGACTTTCCCGAGGTATTCCCTGAGGAATTTCCTGGCTTCCACCCCATCGTCAAGTCGAATTCCAAATCGAGCTAACTCCCGGAGCGGCACCTATAGCTCGTGCACCTTATCGACTAGCCCCAGCCGAACTGGAGGAATTATCTACGCAATTACAGGAACTGTTGGATAAAGGTTTTATTCATCCTAGCTCATCACCCTAGGGAGCACCCGTGCTCTTTGTCAAGAAGAAGGACAACACCTTTCGTATGTGCATCGATTACCGCGAGTTGAACAAAGTTACCATAAAGAACCGATACCCACTCTCGCGCATTGACGATCTGTTTGACCAGCTGCAAGGGTCGAGTTATTATTCTAAGATTGACATGCGATATGGCTATCACCAGTTGAGAGTCCGAGATGGGGACATCTCTAAAACAACCTTTTGGACCCGTTATGGTCACTACGAATTCCTTGTTATGCCTTTTGGGATGACAAACGCACCTGCGGTTTTCATGGACCTCATGAACCGGGTGTGTAAACCGTATTTTGACAAGTTCGTGATTGTATTCATCAACGACATTCTGATCTACTCGAAGAATCAAGAAGAGCATGAGCCCATCTGTGTCTTATTCTGAAACTCCTACGCAACGAACAACTTTACGCCAAGTTCTCGAAATATGACTTCTGGCTTCACGAAATCCATTTCCTTGGACACGTGGTCAATGAAGCAGGAATTCACGTTGACCCAGCCAAGATTGACTCTATCAATAACTGGCCTACACCCAAGAATCCATCGAAATCCGTCAATTCTTAGGATTGGTGGGATACTATCGAAGATTCATCGAGGGATTTTCGAAGATCGCTTAACCTCTCACGACTCTTACCAAGAAGGGTATTGCTTACAAGTGGAACGATGCTTAGGAGTCTGCATTTCAGAAGCTGAAGAAGAAACTCTGTAGTGCTCCTATTCTCTCATTACCTGAAGGAACTGACGACTTTGTCGTCTACTGCGACGCGTCTATTCAAGGACTCGGTTGCGTGTTGATGCAATGCAAGAAAGTTATTTCCTACGCTTCTCGGCAACTCAAGATCCACGAACGGAATTACACAACCCATGACTTGGAACTGGGAGCAGTAGTATTCATACTCAAGATTTGGAGACATTACTTGTACGGGACCAAGTGCACGATTTACACTGATCACAAGAGTCTCCAGCACATATTGGACCAAAAGGAGTTGAACATGCGGCAACGCCGATGGGTCGAACTCCTAAACGACTACGAGTGCACAATTAAGTATCATCCTGGCAAGGAAAACGTTGTGGCCAATGCCCTCAGCAGAAAAGATACCAAACCTAAGCGTGTTCGTGCTTTGCAACTTACTATTCACTTGAACCTTCCTAGCCAGATCCGAAACGCTCAAGTCGAAGCACTGAAAGCGGAGAACCTTGTAGCTGAATCCATGCGGGACATGGAAAAGTAGCCCGAACTTAAAGACGACATCATCTACTACTTCATGGACCGTATCTGGGTTCCATTCCACAGAGATCTCAGAGAGCTTGTTATGGACGAAGCACACAAGTCTCGCTACTCGATACATCCAGGTTCCGATAAGATGTGTCACGATCTCAAGACTTTGTACTGGTGGCCTAACATGAAGGATATCATTGCTAAGTACATTAGCAAATGCTTGACTTGCGCTAGAGTCAAGATCGAATACAAAAAGCCGTCGGGCTTACTGCAACAACCAGAGTTGCCAACCTGGAAATGGGAACAGATTTCCATGGACTTCGTTACTGGCTTACCAAGGTCACAGAGTGGAAACGATACCATTTGGGTGATCGTAGACCATTTAACTAAGTCTGCTAACTTCCTCGCGATCAAAGAAAGCAACAAGTTTTCAAAACTTGCAGCCATCTACTTGAAGGAAGTAGTTTCTAGGAACGAAGTGCCAACATCCATGATATCTGATCGAGACCCACGTTTTACTTCCGAGTTATGGCAAGCTATACACAAATCCTTTGGCTCACAAATAGACATGAACACTGCTTACCACCCGTAGACTGATGGTCAGACCGAACGTACCATCCAAACACTTGAGAACATGCTGAGAGCATGTGTTATCGACTTTGGAACTTGATAGTCAAGGAAACGTCGAGTTTGATGGAGCTTTGGTCCCGAGATAACCGGTTCGGTGATAAGAAATGAGTAGAAGATAGAAATAACACCGAACAATAACTTATAATCTGGTTTCTATTAATATATGAAAGTTACATACCCGCGAAACTAGTTGGACAACATCTCCCCTCTGGGAACCAAAAGCTTGTCCAACACAAGACCCCAAAGCCCATATATTTAGGCATGGTAGCTTCATACGAAGCCCGAGTGCCTTCGTACGAAGCGGCTAAGTCTTGTGGCTCCGTACGAACCCATGAGTTGTCCGTTCGTATGAAGGGACTCCCTTCGTACGAAGGAACTTATACATCACAAAACCTTTGATTCATACTGTATTTCACTCTATTATATACAATATTCAACACACGCTCTATCTAGCCTATTCGCACAGTGGCAAACATACAAAATATGCACCAATAGAAACGGGTGGGAGCGACACCTACCTCTGGTAGAATTTTCTTATAACAACAGCTACCACACCAGCATTCAGGCAACACCATTTGAGGCATTGTACGGACGTAATGCCGCTCACCTTTGTGCCAGGCGGAAGTTGGCGAAAGCCAAATTACTGGCCCAGAGCTTGTACTTGACACTACGGAAAAGATTGCCCAGATTAGACAACGAATATCGGCAGCACGTGACCGTCAGAAAAGCTACGACGATAGGCGTAGGAAACCTCTAGAATTCCAGGTCGGGGAACAGGTTCTACTAAAAGTTTCACCTTGTAAAGGTGTGGTACGTTTTGGCAAAAGGGGCAAGCTTAATTCGCGATACGTTGGACCTTTCAAAATTACCGAGAAGATCGATAAGGTAGCATATAGACTGAACCTGCCTGAAGAGCTGAGTGCGGTACATAACGTCTTCCACGTGTCTAATCTGAAGAAGTGTCTGTCAGATGAAACACTCACTGTTCCTTTTAAGGAACTCACAATTGACGACCAACTACGTTTCATTGAGGCACCGGTTGAGATCATGGATCGAGAAATCAAGACCCTGAAGCGTAGCGAGATACCTATAGTCTGAGTTCGTTGAAACTCACGCCATAGCCCAGAGTTTACTTGGGAATGGGAAGACTAGATGATTCGTAGGTATCCCTAGTTGTTTGCAAACAAAACTCCCAGCACTGAGGCTACAGTTGAATTTCAGGACGAAATTCCAAACTAAGAGGGGGATGAAGTGACACCCCGCGAAAAAGTTTAAACATACTAGCTTATTAGTGGTTGCGCTCTAAATTTCGAGATGAAATTTCTTGAAACTTGGGGATAATGTGACACTTCGGGTTTTCATGTACGTTTCTTTACATTGTAACTATGGGGATTTAATGAACGAGAATTTATTTGGTTATTAACGGATTGATTATGTGTTAGTTATGTGAAAATGTGTAAACCAAAAATTATAATATAATTATTTAAGATTAAATATATGCAAATGTGTATGAATATATGCGAATCAAAACCCTTCGGTATCGACTCGAGTCCTCTTAGTGACGAGTCAGGATTCTCCTGGTTTCGACTCAGGATCCCTTGGACACAAACATCCCTTCTTACTGAACTATGGGCCGTGTATACCTGGCCTGGCCCAGCTGAGAAAAGCCCACTCGAAACCCTACAAGGCTGCGACATTCCTTTTGTATAAAAGGAATGATGGCAGCCGACATATAGGGTATTTTTGACAGCAATCATTTGCTCATCATTCCTAAAAACATTCCCTCTCTCTCCTTATCCACTTTCTCTCTCTAGAAAACCCTAAAAAGACACCCACTCCTCTTCTTTTTCCTTGGATCTCCGGCAGCAACACCTTCATCATCGGCAACTTTCAAGTTAATCACAAGCCATTGTTTTCGGAAAATTTGTTTTATCATCTTCTTACATACATCAGTGCCATATAATAACCGGTTAGTGCACTATTTGTTTTAAGGATTTTCGGGTGATGATAGATGTATGATAAAGATGCAAACTTGATGAATGATTTGAGTGTTAAATGATATAGATAGTATAGCTTATTGTGTCTTGTTGTTGTGTGAAGATTTAGGGGAAGCATGATGTTGTTTGAGGATGTTTTGTGTTATGTTTTGCGATGATGATCAAATAACATTAATTGTTGAGTTGAAACCATGGATGATCGATGATAATGATTGTGCTTAGATGTTACCAGGAATGTGTTAGTATGATTTAATGGAACAGTGTTAGATGTTATTAAGATAGGGTTGTTTTGAAGAATGATGAAACCCTAATGAACTGTTTGAATATTCTAAAAATATTTGAAACTTTGTGTCTTTGATCTGATTTAGGGATTGTACGGACAAAATAAGTGTTAGTGGATTTTGATTGGTTTATGCTGAATACGATAGGGATTTAGAGATTTCGACTGAGATTGCGAGTCGAAACCTTTCCGGTTGTGACTCGAGATCCTTTAGATTACAACTCGAAACGTGACTCGAAACTTGTCCGGTTTCGAGTGGAGACCTCCTTGATTTCGACTCAAAGCCCGACTTGAAACGATGAGGTATCGACAAATGATCTATAACTCGAGACCTCGAGATTCCGACTCGAGTTCCTTTTAGTTGTGACTTGAGATCTCTTGATTTCGAGTCGAGATCCCTTGGTTTCGAATGATGTCTTCATATCTGGTCCCACTCACAACCCACACTCATTGGGCCGCAAACTTGGTTAATGGACTGATTTAATGGACCGCACACTCACACACCAGACCACTTAGCTTATTGGGCCGCACACTGTTGGACTATTCATGTTACTGTTCAGTTATTGGATTTAGAAATTAATCCGTATGTTTTGCTAATTGGTACATGATGCTTATGTGACTAACTGTTAGTTATGTGTACAAACACGTGGACTATTTGCATAGAAATCTGACCAATATTTGTCACACCCCCAAAATCCACCACGCGGAGTATCACCGCTTGGAGGCGTGACATGACCATGATCGAGCCACCAATCATATTGAACAACGTAATTAAGTAAGTAAAACCAACCACAACACAATTGGTGACCATAAGACAGTAACCAACTCTAAGTTAACAGCGGAAGCATAAAACGTAAGTCCAAAACATAAGTTCGTGGTTCATAAGTTTAAAGACCAAAACATAAGTTCCATAAGTTTATAAAGTTTGATTATTAATCACGGGACATAACAGTCCGAATCCCACAACGACTTCTTCCTCGTGCAAGATCCATATGCATTTAACGACCTGTAAGGCATGTAACAACGAGTCAACAACAAAGTTGAGTGAGTTCACGATTGGTTGATTAGTTTTAAGTTGTTTCTGAAAATGTGGTTTAACTTTCGTTGGCTTATTTGCCGTGGGGGTTACCCCATAGTTGAAAGTATGTTTAACCAGTTCCTTTTTATTACCCAAACCATATCCATAATCAGTGGGGGCTTCCCCATGTGAACTACTAGACCGTTAAGATATCGACAATTGACGAACAATAGTTGTGCCCTACATCAATGTTCTATCATCATTGACAGTTTGCCATAGTCCATTAGTACACGCCCGTTCGGACGACACGGTGTGAGGTTTGTTAAACCTAATAGCGCTATTAACTAATGACCCGCTCGCCATTGGCCTCGGCAATTAAGTCGATATAGAATGAGGGACTTCATGATAGAGTTTTGTCTAGTAAGTTTTAAGGTTGTTGTCCTACCCAAGGAGGACGAACGTACATATTCTCCCCAGAGAGAATACGCAGGATAAATATTGGCATCCTACCCAAGGAGGATGGCCGTACATATCCTACCTAAGTAGGATATGTAGATTCCGTTTTAATTTCTTTAACCCATTCCCAACCACCGGGAATCCCATGCCTTAGAAAGTGTGTGAACTCACCTCGGTTTGCTCGGTTAGATTAATTACTCAAATAATCAGGAAATCAAGCACGTCCTATTAAGGTACATATAACAATCAGTTTCTCATGCATAACCCGTATCCTACGTACGGTTTATCTACTTAATACTTCTATCACATACCACACAGTTCAAATGTCAAGTTATATCATTAAGTTACATTATTTTACCCTAAAATAATATAACTATCTCACAAAATAAACAAGTATCCACACAAGTGTTCTAGTATAAGATATATATTCTAAATGTATATTTACCCATTTTTATTTACAAAAATCAACCTCCGACACTTTGTATTTTGTGACAAAAATTATGGCGAAGTTTATATTCGAAACACAAGTTATGAAATATATTTGTAACGCTTGTTTAGAAAAATATTTTCTAAGTGTCGGATTTTTAGAAAATTTCGCCAGAGTTTCCTTTGTAAATGGAGGTGTCCGTGCTTATAAGCATATCATTTTCTTTTAAAAAATCATTCAACAATCACCAACAAGCTACTAAACAATATTACACTAGTCAAGTGCAAAAACAATGCACTTTACATGACGACATGAACTTGGTGTTTCATAAAAACGCGTAGTAACTTAGTGGGGTGCTTAGTGGGTTTAGTTACCCTCCAAAGCGTGTTCATTTTTGTTGAAATCTTACTCTCAGGGTTTTTAGATGTTCACAACTTGTGAACTTATTTTACAAAAATACTCATTTACAATATTTTCATGTTTCATTTGCATCCTTATACTCCTTTTAATTTCCAAAAATAATGTACATGCAAGAAAAGTTATGATCCTTCAAACCCGTCTTTTAGACTTGGTTTATTTAGGAAAATCATTCACAAGTTTTAGATCTACAAGATCACTAGTTCACTTGGTCTATTATTTTTTCAAGAAAAAATCATTTTTCTTTCAAGTTCATGTGTAGACTAGAAGATGATTATTTCATACAAGCACATAATCACCTCTAACTTGTTAAACCATGTTTTTAATCATGCTTTAACAAGTTCCATATGATGAGCAATCATCATATTACTAGTAATCACCAAGTAACATCATACATACTCAAAATAACATCATTCTAGCATTATTTCATCTCATGTAAAGCTTATGTTCAAGACTTTGTTTATGATCTTTTTGTGTTCTAGCGATTTCATCATAAAATAATTATTAACCACTAAAAACATGGAGTAAACAAGGATCAAAGAGGCTTACTACTAGCTTTTAAGCTAGGGAAGAAACACTAGAGAAAATGTGGAGGATAATAGCAAACGAAGGTGGTCCTTCAAGTTCCGTGAGCTCCACACTTCGTAAATCACCTTTGTACACCTTAGGATGGCCTTGGATTGGATAAGTGAGAATTGAAAATGTGTAGGATCGTGTGTTGACCCGAACGAGTCGTTCAGAGAAGTTTTGATCTATTTCAGATGCGGAAAATAAGAAATAGACTTAGACACAGCTTGTAATTCACTTTAAACACTGTTTTGATTGATATAACAACTAGTACAATTAGAATTCAAACTGGCAGCACTTCGGTATGAATTTCAGGAACTGTTACAAATGAATCCGCTTGAAAGCTATTTATAGAACACGAGATTCCGCTTGAGGATGACAAGACACAGTTCAAGCGAAATCACTATGAATGATTTCGCTTGAAACAGTACAAGCCACTCTCAAGCGAAATAGCCTCCTTGAAGTGAAATCACACTAACTAACATATAAAACTGCTATTTACTCGAACACCATGCCCTGATCTAACATATCTGGTGACAAGACTCGATACAAGACGAAGTCGACAGATGCATGCACTAACAGACTCCCCCTCAGATGTTGACGAGTCTTTTGTGTCGAATCTTCTCATCTTTAGTCTTTATCAGTCTCTGGGCTTTACTCTCTCTTGTAGGATCAACAGGCTCCCCCTAACAATGTGCTGGAATTCCTTAAGTTCATCAGCATCATCTGCTTCAGGATCATAATCTGACTCACTCTTTATCCACATAGTCCTCAGGAATAGGAAACATGGCTCTCTATCACTCAGCTTTGATTCCAAAATCATGACCTGGCTTACACTTTCCACAGGTTCAGAATCGATTCCTGACTCTAATCTGCATAAATCTCTACCCAAAAATAAATTTTCTGATAACCACTTGTAAAACAAATATTAAAATGATTTAACATTTAGTCTCTGATGAACCACTTGTATACATATATTCAAAAACTTTTCTCATTTAGAACACACACTCCCAAACCATTAGCTCATCATGTTTAGCACTTGAAATTTTGAAAATCAGCTTTCCAACATTAGTTGTCGAAAAACTTTTTGAATTTTTTTAAAATTTATGCTAAAACACACTGAAAATCTTTTTGGATTTTTAAAATGTAAGAAATGAAATGCAGAGAAAAAAAATATTTACAGACAATATTTTTGTGAGCTTATGTAAGAGGATCATATCAGTTTTTGAGACAAATCACCAACACCGTTAAGCTTCATTTCATTTTAAGTTCTAAACGATTCACTTAGATTGTCAGTATACTGATCCATTTTAAATTCTCACACAAAGTTCAATTGTTTCGAGATACGAGATTAATGTCTTCGATACTTAAACTTAATCGCGTGTTCCACCTCAGAATATACTCCCGTATCCAGATCCCAATATTCAGTCTTACAGGTGAGTATACCACAGATGATATCTGTAAGAGGTTAATTGCGAAAACCGTGAGAGCTCAGGTCAGAACTTCCGTTCAGCAGAGAGATGACGGCTCGACTTTTGGTGTGTCCCCTTTAGAGGATCTTTTTTTTACAACAGCATTGATTAGCAATTTTATTGTCTATCATTTTATGCTGAGGGCGGCGCTATATTTCAAGCAAATGAAAGTATTCTCCGGGGACTAGGCCATTGCTTCCGCATTATCAGAAGTCCCGGGATAATACCCCAGATATCACTGAGCATAAAGACCTAGTATCTCAGAAAGAGGGACCTTTCAAACAAGATTTCGGGGGTTACCCATATATCCAAGAGATGTTTCCCCACGATATAAACAAGTTTGAAATTTAGGTTTATATCTCGTCACAATCTACTAAATGTGTAAAAACCTACTGGCACATCATCAGTGAGACCGTATATCACATTTTAAACTTTCCATTTCTTTAGCATGCTGTGATTGTCCACTGATGTACTATCATTTCCTCTTCTTTGACACAAAAACTCATTTTTGAATTTTATCATGTTTTTGACTTTTTCAAATTTTCAAATGTTTTTGGATTTTCTGAAATTCTTACTCCCCCTAAAATGCAAACACATTTCAGGAAATTTTGAAAACAAACTGTACAAGTAAAATGACAACCGATATCGAATCGCTTCAATTCGCCATCCACTTGGCATAAACAATCAGAACTCCCCCTCACAACAAACTATTTTCCCATTGATTTCAAAACACTTAAGTTTGTTTTAATCAGATGGTTTTTCTAGAAAATAAGTTATGTTGATTTTATAAAACCATTTGTAGGTTAGGGGTTTAATTCATCACATTGTTTCTCAACCACTTGTAGGAAAATGCAAGTACAATTTAATGTCCTTGATTTACCATTTGTCAGTGAAAACCTTCTCAATCACTAGCAAGTTCACTTCACCAACCAAAACCAATTGTTAAACAAAATATAACAATATAATGATATCACCTGTAGATTTACCAACCAAACTTTTCAAGAATGATGCCGATTCCTGCTCCACGCTTACCAACCTGGGAGCTCCTGCAAGTCCAGATTTTCAAGGAAAGAGAATTTCCACCCAAGTCTTACCAACCTTGGGTGTTTTTAACTCTTGTTCAGTAGGGTTATAAGTTGCTTTCTTTGTAGCATAAAAATCTTTAACCCCTTTTACTTTTCCATCAATCATCTTCCCAAAAATTTTCTTCACATTTCCATTAAAAGCTTTCTCAACATCAAATTCATTTTTTTCAGAATAAAATTGATTCGAGATCTCCACCTTACCAACCTTTTGTTTAACATTTTCATTCTTCAATGATGGAATTTTAACATCATCCATTGAAGACACTGATTTTTCTTCTTTTTCCTCAACTTGTAGCTCCTCTGATTTTGTGGAATCAGGTTCATCGCCAATTTTCTCATCAACCTTCTTAGCAACCCACATTTGGTTGTCTTTTGCTCTCTTTTTGTAAAAATTTTTCTTTGAACACTCACCAATTTCATAAGTCGAATTCTCAAAAATTTTGAATTTTTCAGTTGGTGGTTCAATATTGACAACTTTTTCTTTAAGTTTTTCAGATACTCCCTGTTTTTCCTTTGTATTCAACGAACAATTTGATGCAATGTGACCAGCTTCATTTCATTTAAAACAGGTTCTGGTATCCTTTCTGTGAAAAACTCCAGTTCCTATTCTCTTTTTCTCAGCAAGAAACTCTTGGTTTGATTGTCTCCAGAAAGGTTTCTTCTGTTCTTCTTCTGCACTTCCTCCTGAAACAAATGTCATTTTTGATTTAAAATCTCGGACATATTTTTCGTTTTTATAATTTTCTGGTGGAATAAAACCTAAACCTTTCTTTTTGAAATTACTGTTATGGTTTGGTTTCTTTTGAAAACCAGAACCAGAACCGTAACCTTTTTTTCTTGTTTAACCGTTGTTGAACTCTTGAAGTGTATTTTTTAGGTTTTTCAGTAAAATTTAAATCTTTTATTTCAGAAATATCAATTTCTGTCATTTTAAAAACCTTTTTGATCATTTCAAATCGAACACTTCTTATTGGAAATTCCTTGTCAGAATATAATTTGTCAGAATCATTCAAAGTGTATGCTACTTCAAATGTTTCATCATCCAAACTTGATTTTGATAACAAAAATTCGTTACTGTAAACCCGTTTAACCGACGATTTTGGACTGTTGACTGACGAACTTGAACCTCCAGACTCAGACTTTGACTCAGACTCCTCATCAGTATCCAACACCTGATCGACCACCTTTTTAATTAACTCAGACTCATGATCAGTGTCAAACGATGTGAATGTAACGTCAATGTTTTCTGGTAATTCATCAGTTGTATCGGTTTTTAGCTTTATATTGACTGCTTTTTCGACTTGCTCCTCATTTGGTTTTCTAGGAGAATAACCTTCCCAGATTGGAGGCGGACACTTGTTATAGCTAACAGTCAATTTCTTACCAGTATCTTTTTTCGTTGGCTTGTCATCTTGGAATGCTTCGAAACCTGCAACAGTTGGATAAATTCGATCAATAAGATAATCAGAACTAGAATAACTCTGTAATAATCGTCTGATTCTTTCATTCTCAATCTTCTCAGTTTCCAACTCTTGCTTCCACTTTGCACTTTCTTCGATATAGAAATTTATAGCTTTCTGTTTTGTCATCATTACAACATTCATCATGGTTAATGCTTGTTCTCTTTCAGAATTTGTCTTTTGAAGACCCGTTACTGTTCTGTTCAAAACATCGTAAGATTCCTTCACGTAGTTAAGATTGAACAGTAATTGTTCCTTCATCTTATCATACTCAGCTAGCTTTTCATCTTTAGCTGCACATTCTTTGCAAGTCTCCAAACACTTTTGGCATGGTTTGATGACTTCCACAATCTTTTCAACTTCTATGACCTTTTCAACTTCAACAACTTTCTCAGCTTCAGTCACCTTTTCTGCTTCACCCACCTGCTCAGTCTCAACAATTTCCTCAGCAAAACTTTCAACTTCATCATTTTGAGCACCACTTTCAGACTTCATTTGCGTTTGTTCTTTTGCTGCTCGTCTCTCTTTCAGCTTTTCTAAGCGATCTGCAAAATAAAAATGAAAACTTTCAGGAGAGAGATGAGATTTTGCAACATTAATATGTCTTTCTTCTTCATCGTCACTACTGTCATCAGTTGGTGATTGATCGAACTCAATTGACTTTTCAGAATTATTATCCGAAAAACCAGAATCAGATGGTGTTTGATCAAAAACAGCTTCTCTTTCTGAACTTTCATCAGAACTCTGTGAACTTTCTTCTGATGAAACAGACTTTTCTTCTTCATTCTTCATACTAACCCCAATAGATTTCATCCATGTGTTAAACATATCTGGTTCTTTCACAATTTTAGCAATGAAAGCTTTAAAATTCCCATTCTCATCCACAAACATATCCCAACTGAATCCTTCAGGCAATTTTTCATCATCTTGATTGATTAGGCATGCTTTGTTCTCGGATGAAATGAATTTTTCCCAGCTGAAATTTTCTTGATTCCCCAAACATGCTCTCTTTGATGAATCCTCTATTACTTTTCTACCATGAGCTACTTGTGGTTCTTGTTGTTGTTGTTGACCAACTTGTTGATATATAGCTTTCCGGTAGTAATCATCTTTTCTGAACGGATTCTTTGCTTCACTTGCTTCTCTATTTTTGCATTCCCTCTTAAAATGACCTTTTTCCCTGCACCGAAAACAAGTAACTTTAGATTTATCAAAACCTAAAGTAGAAACATGTGCATCAAGAAAATCATTTCTTCCAGTAATCAATTTGAACTTTTCTGCTCTTCTTAGAACACTAGCTAGACACCATTTGATGTCCATAAGATCCATTTCTTCAGCATCTATCTGATCGTAATCCTCCTTTGTCAGCATAGGATTCCCGATCCTTCCTGCAACCAAGCCTTCATAGGATAGTAGCACGGAACCAAGTAATGCCATGTGATCTTTTGCAACTTCTTCAGATAAATTTTGACCCTCAGGAAGATTCAAAGCAATGTTACATTGTATCACACAACTATTTCCACTTTTAGAACTTTGATGCTGAAAGCTTGATGTTGTATCTTTTGGATTAACACTCGGATATGAAGAGAATCCACTGCTTTTGTTTGAACTTTGATCAACTTTTTCAGATGAATCTCCAGCACTAAATGCAGTTTGTATCTTCGGGCTTCTTTCAACCTCTTGAACACTACCTTTGTAGTACATTTTCACATCTTGTTGACCACTCGGATTATTCATTCTCGCAATCTTTTACTGTTCAAGATCTTGACCATCAATCTTCTCAATGAACTGAGAAATCGTCAAATCATCATAAACTCCAGTGTTCTTTAAAATCATCAAGTAAGTACCCCATTCCTTTTGTGGTAAAGCGTCAGCTAACTTGTCGACCCACTCTTCACGATCTTTGGTTATACTTAGCATCGACATGGATCACACTAAGTGACAATATCTTTCAATTAGCTTCTTTGTATCTTCCCCGGGCAAACTAGTGAATAGATCAAATTCTTTCTTAAGCAATGCCTTTTTACTCTTAATCATATTTTCACTACCCTCAAACTTGATTCTAAGAGCATCCCAAATTGATTTTGATGTCTTGTCATGTTGAAGCAACACAAAGATGTCTTCTTTGATAGCTTGCTGAAGTAAATTGATCATCATTTTCTCAGCTTTGTACATATCTCGATCTTGGTCACTGAATTCAGAAATTGTTTTCACAACTTGCAACTCTGTACGTGGTAGAACATACTTCTTCAGAATGCATTCCCATGATCTCAGATGGTTAGCTTGAACCCAGTTTTCAAATCTGTCTTTCCATCCGTAATACTCTTCAATGCTTATTAGCTTCGGGGGTTTTTGTAATGTTCCGGTTTCGTTTTCCAAATTCATGTTCTGAGCAATGGAAGCCAGATTAGTCGGGGATGTTGCAAATGCGTTATAAATTTCTTCACTCATGATTCCGTAAACTTTTTCTCAAACACAGTTAATTTCAAGCGAAATAGAGTTTCAAGCGAGATCTCTTTCAAGCGAGATACTACCTTCAAGCGAAATAACCTGCAAACAACCTTCAAGCGAAATCAAAGTTTTCAAATAGAATGTCAATTAAAGCGAAACTACTCAATTGAAGCGAAATCAGATTTGTGATTTCGAGCGAAATCAAATGAATAACCTACTCAAGCGAAACCACAAGTATTTCAAGCGAAACCTATTATTTCAAGCGAAATCTGTTATTTCGCTTGAAATAGCATCAATTTTTCAAGCGAAACCTAAAGGTTCGTTTAAGCGAAATCTGATTTTAGGTCCATTTTTATCTGATTTAGTCCAAATTTTAAGCTGATATTCTCAAGGGTTTGTTAATATGTAGTTTTACACAATCTGTGAAAAATTTGGCCGATTTTAACCGTTAAATCTTGTTCTATTGAAGAAAGATGGTGTAGAAGTAGAAAAACATAATGAAAACAGATGTAATCTGCAGATCTCCTCCTCCTGAGCTCTGATACCACTTGTAGGATCGTGTGTTGACCCGAACGAGTCGTTCAGAGAAGTTTTGATCTATTTTAGATGCGGAAAATAAGAAATAGACTTAGACACAACTTGTAATTCACTTTAAACACTGTTTTGATTGATATAACAACTAGTTCAATCAGAATTCAAACCAGCAGCACTTCGGTATGAATTTCAGGAACTGTTACAAATGAATCCGCTTGAAAGCTATTTATAGAACACGAGATTCCGCTTGAGGATGACAAGACACAGTTCAAGCGAAATCACTATGAATGATTTCGCTTGAAACAGCACAAGCCACTCTCAAGCGAAATAGCCTCCTTGAAGTGAAATCACACTAACTAACACATAAAACTGCTATTTACTTGAACACCGTGCCCTGATCTAACATATCTAGTGCAAGACTCGATACAAGACGAAGTCGACAGATGCATGCACTAACAAGATGGTGGTGTACAAAGTGGGGTGTTTGGCCGTAGCTATGTAAAGGAGAAAGAAAGAGTGGTAGTGTGATGAAAATGATGAAGCTCTAGTCCATCTTATAATCCATATAATAGCTCTTGTCCAATGGGTTTTGTGTCTAGATAGTACATGACAATATTTTATCAATTCCAAGAAATATCTAGTGAAGATTTAAGGTAATCTTTGGAAGACTTACAAGTCTTGGGTGGGGGCCACATGAGTGGGCCGTAAATTTAGTATGGGGGGGGGGGGTTAATTGTAACTTTGTGGGTAAATAAATTAATTAGTGGGAGTTTAATGTTATGTCTAGTGTTTAGCGTGTACCGGGTATTATGTAAGGTGTTATAGTGCTCGGGGACCATAACTAGCTCAGAAGAAGTGTAACAATGTTTTAAATAATATTTTTGTGTTCCGGGTAATGTTCGGTTGTTCGGTTAAATACCGTTCCGTTAAAGTGCTAAGTTATATCGTTTAGTGTCTTTTATATATATATTTTTTTGTAACATTTTTAATTCCCAACACTTGGGGAAACATACAGGGCTATTTAGTAAATTTTTCTGCACAAGACTAGTATGTTAACAAGCACATGTAGTTACGACACAGGAATCAGAAAGCAGTTAAGTAATTCCACACAGTCATCAAGCACTTTAATTAACATAAATAAATTGTACGGTTACATGAAATTTTGAGGGTTGTCACATTCTCCCCCTGTTAAGAAAATTTCATCCCGAAATTTAGCACGTGGTTACTGAGGAAGCTAGTTATGTTGCGTTGGTTTCCTGGTTTTCTTGGGGTGTCACATCATCCCCCCGTTGGTTTGGAATTTCGTCCCGAAATTCTGCAGTAGCTTCAGTCTCAGTAGTGGTTGCACTTTTCTTAAACAGCTGGGGATACTTGAGTTTCATTTGGTTTTCTCGTTCCCAAGTATACTCTGGGCCACGATGGGAATTCCAACGAACTCGGACGAGAGGTATTCTCGTACGCTTGAGAATCTTAACATCTCGATCAGTAATCTCTACTGGTTCCTCGACGAATCGCAGCTGGTCGTCGATCGTGAGCTCCTTGAGAGGAACTATGAGGGTCTCATCTGACAGACACTTCTTCAGATTCGACACATGGAAAACATTGTGAACTCCGCTGAGTTCTGCTGGTAGATTCAGCTTGTAGGCGACCTTGGCAATTTTCTCAATGATTTCGAACGGTCCGACATAACGCGGATTGAGTTTGCCTCACTTGCCAAAACGAACTACACCTTTCCATGGTGAGACTTTAAGTAGCACTCGATCCCCAACCTGGAACTCGAGTGGTTTCCTTCGCTTATCCGCATAGCTTTTCTGACGGTCACGAGCTGTCGCCATTCGCTGTCGTATCTGAGCAATCCTCTCAGTCGTATCTACTACGAGTTCTGGGCCTATGATTTGGCTGTCACCAACTTCTGCCCAACAAAGAGGCGATCGGCACTTCCGTTCGTACAATGCCTCAAACGGAGCGGCCTGTATGATGGTGTGGTAACTGTTGTTATACGAGAACTCCACTAACGGGAGGTGTTTTTCCCAGCCATTACCAAAATCGATTACACTTGCCCTAAGCATATCTTCGAGGGTTTGGATGGTGCGTTCAGACTGCCCATCCGTTTGCGGGTGATATGCTGTGCTCATGTCTAATCGAGAACCAAAGGACTTGTGTATAGCTTGCCATAATTCAGACGTGAAACATGAGTCTCGATCAGAGATGATAGAGGTTGGCACTCCGTGCCTTGATACTACTTCCTTCAAGTAGATGTCTGCTAGAGTAGAAAACTTGTCGGTTTCCTTGATAGCCAGGAAATGTGCAGACTTGGCCAGTCGATCCACGATCACCCAAATGGTATCATTTCCGCGTTGAGATCTAGGCAGGCCAGTAACGAAATCCATGGAAATTTGCTCCCACTTCCATTTCGGGATCTCTGGTTGTTGAAGTAGGCCTGATGGTTTCTGATATTCGGTCTTAACTCTCGCACAAGTCAAACATTTGCTAACGTAGGTTGCTATGTGAGCTTTCATGCCAGGCCACCAGTATACAGTCTTTAGGTCTTGGTACATCTTATCCGAACCAGGATGTACTGAGTAACGAGACTTATGTGCTTGATCCATCACAAGCTCGCGTAAGTTTCCATAAAGTGGAACCCAGATGCGCCCTGTTACATAGTAGGCACCATCTTCCTTTTGTTCTAGCCGCTGCCTCGATCCTCGTAAAGACTCAGCCCTGATGTTCTCTGCTTTCAACGCTTCAACCTGGGCATCTCATATCTGAGCGGGAAGGCTAGAGTGAATGGTAAGCTGTAACGCACGTACACGCTTAGGTATAGTATCCTTTCGACTGAGGGCGTCGGCCACCACATTGTCCTTGCCCGGATGGTACTTGATCGTGCATTCGTAATCATTCAAGAGCTCGACCCATCGGCGTTGTCGCATGTTTAACTCCTTTTGCTTAAAGATATGCTCGAGACTCCTGTGATCGGTGTAAATGGTGCACTTGGTACCGTACAGGTAATGTCTCCATATCTTAAGCGCGAAAACAACTGCTCCCAGCTCCAAGTCGTGCGTAGTGTAGTTCCTTTCGTGAACTTTAAGTTGGCGTGATGCGTAGGCAATGACCTTGTCACGTTGCATCAACACGCAACCAAGTCCTTGGATGGAAGCGTCGCAATAAACCACAAAATCATCTGTGCCTTCAGGCAATGAGAGAATAGGTGCGCTACAAAGTCTATCTTTTAAGTGCTGGAATGCGGACTCCTGTGCATCACCCCAACGATAGGTGACACCCTTCTGAGTCAGTGAAGTGAGAGGTTGCGCAATCTTTGAGAAATCCTTGATAAACCTTCTGTAATATCCGGCCAAACCCAAGAATTGGCGGATTTCTGTTGGTGTACGGGGTGCAGGCCAGTTCTTGATCGAGTCAACCTTGGATGGATCAACATGAATCCCATCCTTGTTTACCACATGGCCTAGAAAGTGGACTTCGCGAAGCCAGAAGTCACATTTCAAAAATTTAGCATACAGTTGCTCTGCTCGAAGAAGTTCCAGCATAAGTCGTAGATGCTGCTCGTGTTCCTCCTGACTCTTCGAATAGATCAGGATATCGTCGATGAATACAATGACAAACTTATCCAAGTAAGGCTTGCACACTCGGTTCATGAGATCCATGAAGACCGCAGGTGCATTCGTCAATCCGAAAGGCATAACTAGAAACTCGTAATGGCCGTATCGAGTTCTGAATGTTGTTTTGGAGATGTCCTCCTCTCGGACTCTCAGCTGGTGGTATCCTGATCTCAAATCAATCTTAGAGTAATAGCTCGACCCTTGCAACTGGTCGAACAAGTCGTCAATACGTGGAAGAGGATAACGATTCTTCACGGTCACCTTGTTAAGTTCGCGATAGTCAATACACATTCTGAAAGTACCGTCTTTCTTCTTCACAAACAAGACTAGAGCTCCCCAAGGCGAAGAGCTAGGACGTATGAAACCCTTTTCCAAGAGTTCTTGTAGTTGCGTGGACAGTTCTTCTAGTTCTGATGGAGCTAGACGATAAGGTGCTCGAGCTATAGGCGCCGCTCCAGGAGCTAGCTCGATTTGAAACTCAACTTGACAATGGGGCAGAAGACCAGGCAATTCCTCAGGAAATACCTCGGGAAAGTCACGTACAATAGGAATGTCTTTAATTCTCTTCTCTTCCATTGATGTGTCAGTAACGAGTGCTAGAATGGCACTGTGGCCCTTTTGCAAACACTTCTGGGCCTTAAGGAAAGAGATAATGCCTACGACAGCACCACTCTTGTCGCCATGAATCATGAGAGGTTCTTCACCAGAACGAGGAATGCGGACGATTTTCTCCTTGCAAACAATCTCCGCTTGATGATGAGATAGCCAATCCATCCCAATAACGACGTCGAAACTACCAAGTGTGATAGGAATAAGATCGATAGAGAAAGTCTGACCAGCTAAGACGAGGTTACAACCTTTAACTATGTGTGTGGCTTCAAGACTTTTACCGTTTGCTAGTTCTACCGTGTGTTTGGTGTTCAAAAGTGTTGGAGTGCGCTTAAGCATTTGGCTAGCTTTTAAGGACACATAACTAGTATCGGCACCCGAATCAAATAAAACAGTAACAAAGAAGTCGTCCAGAAGAAACTTACCCATCACAACGTTGGGATCGTTCCTTGCATCACCCTGACCTAGCACGAAAACACGTCCTCTGGCACCATTGCCATTATTGTTACCCCCGTTATTGCCTCCATTGTTTTTCCCGTTTCCTTGGTTGTTGTTGTTTTGGTTCTGGTTCAGGTTCAGCTGAGGACAGTTCCTCTTAAAGTGGCCTTCAGCGCCACACTGAAAGCATCCTTTATTGCCATGCTGTTGCTGCTGGTGGTGGTTCTGTGGAGCTTGTTGTTGTTGTTGGCGATTCTGATTTGCTGGTCGTGCGCTCCTGCAATCCTTTGCTTCATGACCAAACTTGTTACACCTCAGACAACGACCCTTGTTGCACTGCCCGCTATGATGCTTGTGGCACCGGTTGCACTTGGGGTGGTTCCCTCGGTATCCACCCTATCCTTGACTACCGGAAGATTGCTGACCAGGACTCTGGTAGTCATCAGTCTTTTGCTGCTGAGACTGAACTGAAGTAGAACCCTTACTGGAATTCCCATCCCATTTTCGCTTGTTATCATTGGGAGCTTCAGTAGTAGTAGCACTAGTACGCTTGGGTAGTTTGTTCTGTTCAACGGCTTGATCGGTGAGACGATGGGCCAACTTAATGATTTGCTGAATGGTACCCAGGTTAGCTGAAGTCACGTGACTCTGAATCTCTGGTACAAGACCCTTGAGGTACAGCTCAATTCGTTTGATGGGAGGGTCTACCATAGTAGGACACAAGATGGCCAGTTCGTTTGACCTCTTCGTATACGCCTCAATTTCAGACCCCGTCATCTTCAAATTGAAAAATTCCACCTCCAGCTTGTGGATGTCGTCACGACTACAGTACTCTTCTTTGATCAGTTCTTTGAAACCGTTCCATGGGGTGGCATTAGCAACCGCCAGCCCTAGTAGTTGAACCTGTGCTTTCCACCAGGTTAACGCAGCACCTTCGAGTGTTCCAGTAGCATATTTCATCCTACGATCTTCAGGGCATTCACACATCTCGAAGACAGACTCAAGCTTCTCGAACCAGTGAAGAAGGCCTACCGCTCCTTCTGTGCCGCTGAAGATACTGGGTCGGCAATCCATGAAGGTTTTGAACGTGCACACAGGAGGCTGAGCATGTTGACCTGTTGCGCGAGAATAAAAGACAAGGTTAAGCACGAGGGTTAGTTTGCGAAGGTAGGATCTAAACGTCCTAAGATGGGTTGGTATGGCAGGTCATACCTCCTGCAGGGATAGCTGTGAGTGCCTCAGCAACTCGTTCATTGATCAAAGCCGTCAACTGGGCCTGAGTTAGGTTGACACGTCCTCTGCGTCCGTTCATGATCTTCACAACAAAGCAACGTAAGTGAGAAAAGTGTCGCGAAAATGCGTAAGTGTGGGACGATAGTAGAGAGTAAGCACATAAGGTTCAAATAGCAATTATCACGTTAATTAATGCACAGTGTGAACTATCTAACCGTCAATATAACATAAATCATACCACCTATTGTGTCGAGTCTTGCACGTGGAGCGAAGCATCGTTGTGGATCGTTGAGCACTGTACAGGTTATAGTCTGGTTTTGTCAAAAAGCCTTTCCCTTTTTAAAACCAAGTTCACTATAACCAATGGCTCTGATACCATTCTGTCACACCCCCAAAATCCACCACGCGGAGTATCACCGCTTGGAGGCGTGACATGACCAGGATCGAACCACCAATCATATTGAACAACGTAATTAAGTAAGTAAAACCAACCACAATACAATTGGTGACCATAAGACAGTAACCAACTCTAAGTTAACAGCGGAAGCATAAAACGTAAGTCCAAAACATAAGTTCGTAGTTCATAAGTTTAAAGACCAAAACATAAGTTCCATAAGTTTATAAAGTTTGATTATTAATCACGGGACATAACAGTCCGCATCCCACAACGACTTCTTCCTCGTGCAAGATCCATATGCATTTAACGACCTGTAAGGCATGTAACAACGAGTCAACAACAAAGTTGAGTGAGTTCACGATTGGTTGATTAGTTTTAAGTTGTTTCTGAAAACGTGGTTTGACTTTCGTTGGCTTATTTGCCGTGGGGGTTACCCCATAGTTGAAAGTATGTTTAACCAGTTCCTTTTTATTACCCAAACCATATCCATAATCAGTGGGGGCTTCCCCATGTGAACTACTAGACCGTTAAGATATCGACAACTGACGAACAATAGTTGTGCCCTACGTCAATGTTCTATCATCATTGATAGTTTGCCATAGTCCATTAGTACACGCCCGTTCGGACGACACGGTGTGAGGTTTGTTAAACCTAATAGAGCTATTAACTAATGACCCACTCGCCATTGGTCTCTGCGATTAAGTCGATATAGAATGAGGGACTTCATGATGGAGTTTTGTCTAGTAAGTTTTAAGGTTGTTGTCATACCCAACGAGGACGAACGTACGTATTCTCCCCAAAGAGAATACGCAGGATAAATATTGGCATCCTACCCAAGGAGGATGGCCATACATATCCTACCTAAGTAGGATATGTAGATTCTGTTTTAATTTCTTTAACCCATTCCCAACCACCGGGAATCCCATGCCTTAGAAAGTGTGTGAACTCACCTCGGTTTGCTCAGTTAGATTAATTACTCAAATAATCAGGAAATCAAGCACGTCCTATTAAGGTACATATAACAATCAGTTTCTCATGCATAACCCGTATCCTACGTACGGTTTATCTACTTAATACTTCTATCACATACCACACAGTTCAAATGTCAAGTTATATCGTTAAGTTACATTATTTTACCCTAAAATAATATAACTATCTCACAAAATAAACAAGTATCCACACAAGTGTTCTAGTATAAGATATATATTCTAAATGTATATTTACCCATTTTTATTTACAAAAATCAACCTCCGACACTTTGTATTTTGTGACAAAAATTATGGCGAAGTTTATATTCGAAACACAAGTTATGAAATATATTTGTAACGCTTGTTTAGAAAAATATTTTCTAAGTGTCGAATTTTTAGAAAATTTCGCCAGAGTTTCCTTTGTAAATGGAGGTGTCCATGCTTATAAGCATATCATTTTCTTTTAAAAAAAATCATTCAACAATCACCAACAAGCTACTAAACAATATTACACTAGTCAAGTGCAAAAATAATGCACTTTACATGACGACATGAACTTGGTGTTTCATAAAAACGCGTAGTAACTTAGTGGGGTGCTTAGTGGGTTTAGTTACCCTCCAAAGCGTGTTCATTTTTGTTGAAATCTTACTCTCGGGGTTTTTAGATGTTCACAACTTGTGAACTTATTTTACAAAAATACTCATTTACAATATTTTCATGTTTCATTTGCATCCTTATACTCCTTTTAATTTCCAAAAATAATGTACATGCAAGAAAAGTTATGATCCTTCAAACCCGTCTTTTAGACTTGGTTTATTTAGGAAAATCATTCACAAGTTTTAGATCTACAAGATCACTAGTTCACTTGGTCTATTATTTTTTCAAGAAAAATCATTTTTCTTTCAAGTTCATGTGTAGACTAGAAGATGATTATTTCATACAAGCACATAATCACCTCTAACTTGTTAAACCATGTTTTTAATCATGCTTTAACAAGTTCCATATGATGAGCAATCATCATATTACTAGTAATCACCAAGTAACATCATACATACTCAAAATAACATCATTCTAGCATTATTTCATCTCATGTAAAGCTTATGTTCAAGACTTTGTTTATGATCTTTTTGTGTTCTAGCGATTTCATCATAAAATAATTATTAACCACTAAAAACATGGAGTAAACAAGGATCAAAGAGGCTTACTACTAGCTTTTAAGCTAGGGAAGAAACACTAGAGAAAATGTGGAGGATAATAGCAAACGAAGGTGGTCCTTCAAGTTCCGTGAGCTCCACACTTCGTAAATCACCTTTGTGCACCTTAGGATGGCCTTGGATTGGATAAGTGAGAATTGAAAATGGTGGTGTATAAAGTGGGGTGTTTGGCCGTAGCTATGTAAAGGAGAAAGAAAGAGTGGTAGTGTGATGAAAATGATGAAGCTCTAGTCCATCTTATAATCCATATAATAGCTCTTGTCCAATGGGTTTTGTGTCTAGATAGTACATGACAATATTTTATCAATTCCAAGAAATATCTAGTGAAGATTTAAGGTAATCTTTGGAAGACTTACAAGTCTTGGGTGGGGGCCACATGAGTGGGCCGTAAATTTAGTATGGGAGGGGGGGGGGGGGTTAATTGTAACTTTGTGGGTAAATAAATTAATTAGTGGGAGTTTAATGTTATGTCTAGTGTTTAGCGTGTACCGGGTATTATGTAAGGTGTTATAGTGCTCGGGGACCATAACTAGCTCAGAAGAAGTGTAACAATGTTTTAAATAATATTTTTGTGTTCCGGGTAATGTCCGGTTGTTCGGTTAAATACCGTTCCGTTAAAGTGCTAAGTTATATCGTTTAGTGTCTTTTATATATATATTTTTTTTGTAACATTTTTAATTCCCAACACTTGGGGAAACATACAGGGCTATTTAGTAAATTTTTCTGCACAAGACTAGTATGTTAACAAGCACATGTAGGTACGACACAGTAATCAGAAAGCAGTTAAGTAATTTCACACAGTCAGCAAGCACTTTAATTAACATAAATAAATTGTACGGTTACATGAAATTTTGAGGGTTGTCACAATATTAGTAACCATAATAGGACGTGATTGACCAACTGTTTAAACAAGTAAATTACCTGCCGAGCAAACTGAGGTGAGTTCACAACTTTTTTTAAAAACATGCATTACCGGTGGTTAGGAAACGAAACGAAAAACACTATCTCCTTGTGTGGGATACAAACAACGCTATCTCCTTGTGTGGGATACAAGTAACTTTTCTCCCCTTGTGTGGGACGCTAAATTAATTACTTTTTATATTAGATGCAATAAGTGTACTAACCGGAACTCTATCACGAAGTCCATACTTTCTATACCGATTAGTCGCCGGAGCCTGGAGAACGGGTTATTAGTTGATAGCGCTATTTAGGTTTCACCAACTTCACACCGTGCCTGAAGATGATCGGTCGTGAACTAATAGACCTTGGCAAACCATCAATGGTGATAGACATTGACAAACGGGGCAACAGCAAACTTGAGGTCGCTAAGTATTCGGTATTACGCAGTTTAGTAGCTTACATATGGGGTAGCTCCCCATGGCATGATATAAATGAGTAACTTAACTACTTAAACAAGCTTTATGGAATTAAAACTGGATAACTCGTGAACTCGCCAACTTTACGTTGACACCCTACTACATGCTTTGCAGGTACACAGTGACTTAGGAGCTTGCAGCTTGGGGAAGTGTAGTGGTCGTTTTAGCCCATGTTGGGTTCTTTTAATAAATATGAATTGTGAACTTTTGTTTGAACCATTTTACCTATGCTTCCGCTGTTCTCTTAAAATACTGTTTTGAACTTAAGAACTTTGGACTTGAACTTTAATTGTCACTAATCGTATTGGTTTGGTGAAACTATTTTCGGTATTATTATAATTGTTCAATATGATTGGTGGCCTGATCCTGGTTAGTCACGCGCCTCGCAGTGATAATCCGCATGTGGAATTTGAGGGTGTGACAGTTTCATAGTAAGTCTATATTAGTTTCAATTTTTTTTTTAATTTTATCATGGCTCTCCAAATATACCATATGTACGAGGGTTTATAATATATAGAATTAGATGAGGTTTATGGGGGAATCATAAAAAGTGATGAATTGGGAAACCACTCGTTTTACATGGTAAAAAATTATTAAAAAACCATTTTTACTTTGAACAAAAATTTTTGAAGCTATTAAATATAAACACATGTAGAAGTCATTTAAATAAAAAAATAAAAAAATGATTTTTTTTTTGTAATTTATTTCATTTTCTTAATCTTTTCACGTTTTAAATTTTTATCTTATTATAACGGATTCTACATGTGTGTTTGTACACACAAGCTCCGAAAAGATTTGACAAAAATTAAATTTTACATGTAAAAATGTGTTATACGAGTTTTTTTACATGTTTTACTCATGGTTCCCTAATTCCTCATTTTTTTTTGTGATTCTCTAATGAACTCATCCCTATATAACTAGGGATGAGTCCGGTACCAAACAACACTAAAAATCCTCAAAAACGGGTACCGGTACCGACAATACCCGGAATGGTACAGTTCGGTACTGGTACAATACCGGTTTTTGAAGGTAAAAACCAGTACCGTACTAGACCAACGCACCAGACCAGTACTGAAAATGTCAATTCGATACCAAAAATATTTTGGTTTAGAAAATTTGGTACCGGTACCCCGTGCCATTTGTTTATCCCTATATAGAAGTATACTTCTATGTGTTCCCAGTTTTGGTTATGTATTATAACCAACTTTCTATCAAAATACTAAGGACCTGAATCATGTCATAAAAAAACAAATGGATTTTTGCTTACTGGTATGAAGGTGTGTAAAATAGCATTCCTTCTCATGAGGTTTAGACAGTGGTGTAAATCATGTCGAGTTGGCAGATTAGCAGGTTGAATTCTTCAACCCTAACCCGACTCACATATCAATTTGTATCATGTCGGGTCGAACCAACTTATATTTGTGTCGTGTTTGAGGTCGACCCGTATTATATTTATTTACGAATATGAGTAATAGCTAACCACATAATAATAATTTAAACAACTAATTGCTCCTATTCATATGAAATCTATTCGTAATTTGTGTTATTTTATTTGTTTTTTGCGCCTTTATTTCTTATTCCCAATTAACAAACTTGACTTTATATATTTAACTCAAGATCAAAATAAATAAAATATTATTGTTGGAAGTGAAGCGCATATAAAAATGATCAAACTAGAAATTAATTTTAGTGTTAAAAGTTAAAGGTTGTATGAAAAAATATAGGTATAAATATATCTAACTTTAAAATTTAATATTTTTCATCTTAAAAATCAAAATGTTACCTTCTTTAAATACTTTGAGTAAAATGTCCGGATAGTCCCTGTGGTTTGGTGAAATTTAACCCTTAGTCCCTAACTGTCACGACCCCCGACCCCACCCTGGACGGAATCGAGAACCGCGAACCAGTTCATTGGTACCGGTGGTTATTTTGAAAAGTAGTGTAGCGGAAATGTTCATCAGGACCGTGAGTTAGGAAAAATATCAGAGTTTTGCAACACCGGATTTTATTCATTAAACAGATGGGAATAAACTCATGTTTTACAAAGGTAGCTTTAGTATTTGGGATAAACCCGAATACATAAAACAACATTCAATTTAATTTAATTTATTTGATAAAATAAGCCACTACAGTAAGCCTTGTTTGTTGGTGCCGTATCCAACTCCTATTCCGATCTACTGTAATTACCTGAAACGCGTTTTAAAAAGATTTGGTTAGCAAGAAATACTGGTGAGTTCATTCATTTTTTGCACAAAACACATTTGTTATAATTCACAGTTTTTACATTTGCTTCTTAAAGATTGGCAAAGACTTAATCACTGCAATTACAACTATGTTATAACTTACAGTATTAAGGGTGATTACATTGTTTCTATCAACCAATTACCCCAAATCGGTATTTGTCACTCGACTCGTTTTTGTGACTATGGTCAGATCACCCATTGGCTAACTCGTTGTCCAATGGTGACGGGAATAAGTAATGTATACAAAACCCCACATACCGGCAGTAATTGAAGATTACAAAGACTTAATCCCTGTAATTATAACCTTGAAAACATTTAGGGTTTTGTAAAGCAGTTTGATAAAAAGAGAATGACTCACATTGCAAATTTAAACGGGCAGCGCTTAGCCTAATGATTAGTCTTGTAACCTAATTTAAATAACAATGCACACGAAAACTAGGTTAGTAACTTTAATCCAACTTTTACGACAACTCACGAGATTAAAACCTTCATAATGAATGACAAAGTGCGATATTTAAACATCCATCGAATTTACGACAAATGACAAAGCATAACCCGAGTTTGGGCAGCACTTAAACATCCATCGGATTGGTTTCTATCGATCGGACATTAAATCGTAGCAGTGATCGAGTTATTACCCTGTTATCGCGGCAGAATTTCGTGATTGTGTGTGTTTTTATAGTAATCAGACGATATCTCGGTGTACGAATCGAATTTTAACGTCGAACCAACGCCCAAATTCAAGTGCCAAACTCCTCTATTTATACTGGAAAAACGCCGCTGTCACGTGTCACGAGAGGCTCTCGCGTGGCACGAGAGGCTCTCGCGTGGCGCGAGAGGTCACTTTTAGCATAGGGTAGCCACGTGTCTCAGTAGCTTGGGTAAGTCGACCGTTCGTTAAAATTCGAATTCTATCGAAAACTGTTTAGATAATATCAACTAGGAAATACCCCCCCTGAGTTTTAGGGGCCCTGATCCTGATTCCAACTGTTCTGAAATTTTTAGGGTTTGTGCAGGATTACTTGGGGGTCTCAATTAGGGTTTCCTATTGGACAAAATATTAATAAGAAATAATAGTTTTGGTGAGAGTTGTTACATCCTCCCCACCTTAATGAAAATCTCGTCCTCGAGATTTACTGGAACAAGTAGGGATATTTTCGCTTCATCTCTGATTCCAGCTCCCAAGTATACTCAGGTCCTCTCTTTGAATCCCACTTGACTTTGACCAGCACTAGTCGTTTGTGCTTGAGAAACTTGACCTTTCTATCTTCTATTTACAGTGGCTTCTCAACAAATCTTAATTTTTCATTGACCTCTATATCTTGAAGAGGTACTACCAGGGATTCGTTAGATAGACATTTCTTGAGATTGGATAAATGAAATACGTCATGTACTCCGGCTAGCTCTTCTTGTAGTTGTAGGCGATAGGTAACTGGTCCTATTTGCTGGATTATTGGGAATGGTCCTACGTACCTTGGACTTAGCTTTCCCTTCTTTCCGAACCGCACTACTTCTTTCCAAGGAGAAACTTTTAAGAGTACCTTGTTTCCAACTTGAAATTCTAGCGGCTTACATCTATTGTCTTCATAACTTTTCTGGCGATCTCGAACCGTTTTCAGTCTTTCCTTGATTTGAGTGATCTTGTCGGTAGTTTCTTGTATAATTTCGGGACCTGATAATTAGCTTTCTCCTATTTCTGCCCAATAACTGGAGTTCTTCACTTTCATCCATACAGTGCTTCGAATGGGGCAGCTTCAATGCTTGCATGGTAACTATTGTTATAGGAGAATTCAATTAAGGGTTGGTGGTCGTCCCAGTTTCCACCAAAATCTATTACACATGCCCTGAGCATGTCTTCCAAGGTTTGGATCGTCCTTTCACTTTGTCCATCTGTTTGAGGATGGTAAGCTGTACTTAAATTTAATCGCGTTCCCATGGCATCTTGGAAACTTGTCCAGAAACGTGAAGTGAAACGACTATTCCTATCCGATACAATGGAGAGCGGGACTCCATGTAAGGATACTACTTCGTCTACGTACAATTTTGCTAACCTTTCCATGCTAAAGGTTTCCTTCATGGGTAGAAAATGAGCTGATTTGGTTAATTGATCCACAATTACCCAAATAGCATGATTACCTTTTCTGGTTTTGGGCAACTTAGTAACAAAATCCATGGTTATTTGTTCCCATTTCCAAACATGCATTTCTAATTGTTGAAGTAAACCTGAAGGTTTCTGGTGTTCTGCCTTAACTTGTGAACAAGTAAGACACTTAGAAACATATCTAGCTATATCCTTTTTCATTCCTATCCACCAGAAGTTATTCCTTAAATCTTGGTACATCTTGTTGTTTCCCGGGTGCATGGTATACCTAGATTTATGAGCTTCTTCTAAAATCTTATTTCTTAATTCTCCTTGCTTAGGTACCCAAATTCTTCTTTTATGGAATCTCCAAATTCCATCAGCTCCTTGCTCTAATTCCTTTATTCATCCTTTCATTCCTTCAGCATCATCCTTGATTGTTGTGGCTTGAACATTTTTCAATTGTTCCATTAAGTCTAATTGTAAACTTAATCTAAGAGCACGAACTCGCTTTTGCTTTTCGTGATACTTACGACTTAAGGCATCTGCAACTACGTTTGCTTTTCCTTCGTGATATTGAATATCACAGTCGTAGTCACTTAGAATTTCCATCCATCTTCTTTGCCTCATATTTAATTCTTTTTGCCCAAATATGTATTTTAAACTCTTATGATCTGTATAGACTGTAAACTTACTTCCATACAGATAGTGTCTCCAAATCTTAAGGGCAAAAATTATCGACACTAATTCTAAGTCATGCGTCGTATAATTTTCCTCGTGCTTTTTCAATTGCCTTGAGGCATACGCAATTACCTTTTTGCGTTGCATCAGCACACATCCTAATCCTAGCTTAGAAGCATCACAGTAAACTTTAAAATCTTCCGTTCCTTCTGGTAAGGCAAGAATTGGGGTGTTTGTTAATCTTTGCTTTAAAATCTTAAAAGCTTCTTCTTGCCTAGGTCCCCATTCAAACTTAACTGATTTACAGGTTAGCTTAGTTAATGGTACAACTATCTTAGAAAAATCTTTAATAAACCGTCTATAGTATCCGGCTAATCCTAGAAAACTTCTAACTTCCATAGCTGATTGTGGGACCTTCCATTTGGTGATTGCTTCTATTTTGGAGGGATCTATGTGAATACCTTCGTGATTCATCATGTGTCCTAAAATTGTACCTCTTGTAGCCAAAATTCACACTTCGAGAATTTGGCATAGAGTTTCTCTGTTAAGAGTGCTCGTAGGTGCTCACAATATTCGTCCTGATTTTTGAAATAAATGAGTATATCGTTGATGAAGACAATTACAAATTTATCCAAGTACGGTTTACAGATCCTATTCATCATGTCCATAAATGCTGCAAGAGCATTTGTTAACCCAAAGGGCATGACTGTCACTTGTGGCTTTCCTCACAGAGACGAACTTGGTCGGTTGGTCTGTCTTGTCTCCTTGTGGTCACTTCTCCGGTTGGCTTTGCAACTCTCTACCTAATTAAGCAATCCCCTCAGGAATCATCGTTTCCATTCGTTCCTTTTTATGAAGCAGACATAATTTCCTTTCTGTCAGTTCTTTTCATTCTTTCCATTTCATGGCATATATCTTGATCATGTGTTTCGAAGCTCGGGTCTCACTATCTAAACGTCTAAATTTTGAAGCATACATTACTTCATTTTTCTTAATATCTATACTAATGGTTTGGACAACTTTAGTCCCTTGCAGCCCGTGTATTATCGTAACAGTTTCTTTGTTACTGGTAGTCTTAGTAGGATTATAGGTGAAGAGAGTCTTGGTAGGTGCACCTAGTCGTGGTTACTCTTATTTTCACAAGAGTAGAAGTACCCTTCATTAGCGTGGGTTTTTAGACGTCTTGTGCATAATATGACTTTTAGTTACAGATTTCCTACTGTTTTAATAATTTAAGGTAATACATAGGGAATTCTTATACTTTCGATGGCGTCCCAACTAAAAGGGTTCCCATTGTTTATATTGTCGCACGAGTTACGAGATAGATGATCAAACGAAATAATGTTTGATATCAGAATTATAGATGTATACGAGAGATTCCTGATAAAGAAATCTATAATTATTAGTGACACATATGCTTGTGCTAAATTGTCAATCCTTATGGTTTTTGAATTTCCTTATAGATATACATATCTACATAATCACACATTTCACATACTGTAATATACATACCATTCATAAGGTCAATGTATTTAACAGATTTATATTTAAAAAAAAAAGTCAGATATCATGTCATGATACTATTTAGGGGAATTCTTGTTACTCGTTTGACATATCAAATACCCCGTCTTACCCGGTTCTCGCCGGAGAGGTATTCTCATTATATTCGGACAAGCTGGAGAGTCTACTACATCATACCCAGTCTTGCCGGAAAAGTAATTTGTTTTTCCCATAAATAGATCTTTCTCAATTCATGACTTACAATGAACCTTTTTTAGAGCTTTCATCAAATAATAAGGAAATTAGTATTCACATGACGGATCATATTCCAGAACCAAGTAGTACCAATAAACAAGAAATAACAGTGGCCAAGTGTTATCGCTTATTTACCATACTTGCAATGTTCTAGTTATCATCCTCACGGCATACCAATCACCCATCATGCTTTAACCATGCAAGTACTTAGCTTATCTCGAAGCTTATGCTAAGGTAATTTTTCTTAGGTTCAAGTCTAAATACTATCAAGTGTGTTATCAGTTAATAGCAATTTCCTAACTCTTTTGGTTAATCTTAGGTATTATTATCACAACACCTATTGGCTTAACTCAGTGGCTCTGATACCACCTTCTGTCACGACCCCCGACCCCACCCTGGACGGAATCGAGAGCCACGAACCAGTTCAGTGGTACCGGTGGTTATTTTGAAAAATAGTGTAGCGGAAATGTTCATCGGGACCGTGAGTTAGGAAAAATATCAGAGTTTTGCAACACCGGATTTTATTCATTAAACAGATGGGAATAAACTCATTTTTTACAAGGGTAGCTTTAGTATTTGGGATAAACCCGAATACATAAAACAACATTCAATTTAATTTAATTTATTTGATAAAATAAGCCACTTCAGTAAGCCTTGTTGGTGCCGTATCCAACTCCTATTCCGATCTACTGTAATTACCTGAAACGCGTTTTAAAAAGATTTGGTCAGCAAGAAATACTGGTGAGTTCATTCATTTTTGCACAAAACACATTTGTTATAATTCACAGCATTAAGATTTTTTACATTTGCTTCTTAAAGATTGGCAAAGACTTAATCACTGCAATTACAACTATGTTATAACTTACAGTATTAAGGGTGATTACAATGTTTCTATCAACCAATTACCCCAAATCGGTATTTGTCACTCGACTCGTTTCTGTGACTATGGTCAGATCACCCATTGGCTAACTCGTTGTCCAATGGTGACGGGAATAAGTAATGTATACAAAACCCCACATACCGACAGTAATTGAAGATTACAAAGACTTAATCCCTATAATTATAACATTGAAAACATTTAGGGTTTTGTAAAGCAGTTTGATAAAAAGAGAATAACTCACATTGCAAATTTAAACGGGCAGCGCTTAGCCTAATGATTAGTCTTGTAACCTAATTTAAATAACAATGCACACGAAAACTAGGTTAGTAACTTTAATCCAACTTTTACGACAACTCACGAGATCAAAACCTTCACAATGAATGACAAAGTGCGATACTTAAACATCCATCGAATTTACGAAGAATGACAAAGCATAACCCGAGTTTGGGCAGCACTTAAACATCCATCGGATTGGTTTCTATCGATCGGACATTAAATCGTAGCAGTGATCGAGTTATTACCCTGTTATTGCGGCAGAATTTCGTGATTGTGTGTGTTTTTTTAGTAATCAGACGATATCTCGGTGTACGAATCGAATTTTAACGTCGAACCAATGCCCAAATTCAAGTGCCAAACTCCTCTATTTATACTGGAAAAACGGCGCTGTCGCGTGTCACGAGAGGCTCTCGCGTGGCGTGAGAGGTCACTTTTAGCATAATGTAGCCACGTGTCTCAGTAGCTTGGGTGAGTTGACCGTTCGTTAAAATTCGAATTCTATCGAAAACTGTTTAGATAATATCAACTAGGAAATACCCCCCCCCCCTGAGTTTTAGGGGCCCTGATCCTGATTCCAACTGTTCTGAAATTTTTAGGGTTTGTGCAGGATTACTTGGGGGTCTCAATTAGGGTTTCCTATTGGACAAAATATTAATAAGAAATAATAGTTTTGGTAAGAGTTGTTACACTAACCTTTGAAAATTACACCCTTAGTCCCTGTGGTTTGACAGGATGTCACTCGGATAGTCCCTAGAGTGGATGGCCATTTGTTTTCTCCGTTAAGTCAATGTAAAATAACTAAAATGCCCTTATTCAAGAAAAATAATAATCTTTTTGTTTATTTGTGGGACCCACCCACCACCTCTTTATATTTAACCTTCACACATCAACATCCACCACCATTATTCCCACCTCCACCCATCAGATCAAAATAGAGAGATAAAGAAAGAGAATCACGAGACATAGAAATTACGAGAGAGAGGAGCCAGCGAACTTCTGATCGGCGACACCACTCCGGCATATGCACACCTTCAACTGCTAAAGTGAGGAAAGGTCAGATCCGTATGTGGCATGATTAGGGTTTCGTGGTTGGGTTGTGATCAGAGATAATAATGATGGTTAATGTTGCAGCGACGGGGAGACAGTGGTGATATTGCAGGTTGACAACTACGGCGACGACCTTCTGAAATTAGGGTTTTGTGGTAGGGGTCAACAAGGGCTATTATGAAATTAGGGTTTGGTGACTGATGAAACAGTGGTTAACCAAGATAGGTTAATTCACTGGTCTCGTCAAGTAGGGTTAATCCCTTCTTTCCGAGGATCGGTGGCTGGATCGTCCGCTGGTCTGTCTCCTGCACAAGGAAAACACACCGTGACTCGTAACAAGGAGAAAGGGGTTGGGGTGCTCCTTGTTACCACTCTCCGGCGTGAGAATCAGTAATTTTCTTGAGAAGCAAAGTGTGTGATAGTAGTAGTTGTGAAAGAGTTGAGAAGAGATACCTCAAACCTGGTTTGGGATGGGTATTTATAGCCGAGGAGTGAAGGAGGGTAATTGAGTGGCTAGACTGACAACGCGCCGCCCTTTGCAGGTGTGTCAGGCTTGTCGGTCGCGGAGGTGAAGCAACATCTCACTGCGATGTCAGTCTGTTGCTTACGTATGGGCTGACAGGCGACTGTCATTGGTGCCACTTGCTCTGTGGTGTCAGTCCCACTTGCCTCGTGGGCAGGACGCGGTGCCACGCCGCATCGCTGCCTACGGTAACTGCTGTTGTTTCCACGTTCTCACTCTGGCTAAGACTGCGGGATGCGGTGCCAGGCCGCATCGCCACTTGTGGTGACTGTTGCTGTTGTTCAGATCCCTTGTCGTGACGAAAATGTCTATAGGATGCGGTGTCAGGCCGCATCGCTATGTGTACACCCATTTTCATACACAAGGTAAGGAGATGTCCATAGGATGCGGTGCCAGGCCGCATCGCTATGTATACCTTCATTTTCTCATCACTTGACAGATTAGATTCGACTGCTGTGTTCACGCGTGCCCGCACGGACACATATAAGTTCTTGCCGGTGGGGGTTCTTGATAAGGGTAATGGTCACTCGCAGCCATGTTGGTGCGAGATCTGGGACCATACCCCTTCAGTGACATAGGGTTCATGATACGACCCAAGATTGGCTTCGGCAGAGCTGCCAGCGACAGAGGTGGCCGTGGGGCAGAGGTGGATAAAGGTGATGGTCGTGATGATGTCTGATGGGTGGTGTTAGGTGCTGATTAAGATCGGACTTAAGACTGTTGAAGATGATTAGAGGTGTAGGTCAACTAGTCAAACCAAAGGGTAGAGGTTGTTGATGGTGGTGATGGGTGGAGGATGTTAATGGTGGTGGGTGGAGGTTGGAGGTTGAAGATAACAGGGTGTTTGTAGGTAATGGGTGGGTTCCACAAATACATTAAAAGATTATTGTTTTTCTTGAAAAATGGCATTTTAGTCATTTTACATTGACTTAACGGAGAAAACAAACGGCCATCCACTCCAGGGACTATTCGAGTAACAACCTGTCAAACCACAGGGACTAAGGGTGTAATTTCCAAAAGTTGAGGACTAAGGGTGAAATTTCACCAAACCACATGAACTATACGGGCATTTTACTCAAATACTTTTAAACGGATTAATAAGTCATTTTTACCAAGTTGTGTTTTGGTTGATCAATATTCTAAACATGTAGTGCTTGGGTTGATCTATTTAAGAAAATAGAAGGGGTCGACCGACCCAAAACATGTTTTTTTACATGTCGTGCTTAGTTTGTGTTTCGATTCGTGTCAAGAATTTTCACCAGAAAAAAAGCATACAATTCGAATTACGTTAAATCGTTAAAATAATGTGACCATAAAGACACTTTTCATTTTAAAATTCAAATTTTTAAAACAAAAAACAAAATTACTTTTTTTTTTTTTTTTTTGTAATCAACCTCACAATCATAACAATCTATTATATAAAAATACTGGCCGAGTTACATCAATATCGCAGGTAAGCGAGCAACAAGCTGCGCCGCTACCCCTTTCTGAATAGCAAACCCTAGCCTATTAAACACAAACCCCTGCCCCCCCTGTTGATGAGCCACTGCTATGGACAACCTTTTGACCCTAATCAACCTTGAATTAAAAATTGGCTATCAAGATTGTAGCCAATTTATCCTTACAAATGACAATGAAGACTGTTGGTTTTTGGAGGGCATGCTAACCACTAGAGGACGGCCCAACAATTGACCACTGTGACTTCTCCAAAATTTTGTTTTATTATTAATAATATATTGAATCCTAGATGTGACATGTTCAAATGTTAACACAGTGTAAGACAATTCACATAGATTTATTGGTACATTTGAAAGGACAACTTTGTGTCCTTAGTTATGTTCTCGAAGATACAAAAAGATGGTTGGTCGATAGTTGTGGGATTACCAGATATAATTTGAAAGTGACGTAAAATGGGATGGGATTAACTTAATAGAGTTGTTGTAGTCGGATATAACAAGAATGCAAGATGGAATTTGACCTTTCACGTGTGACGTAGTTTTTCTTAAAATAGACTTATCGGATGTTTCTTAAGGCCAAGGACATCCGTAGTCATAAAGCCCCCGGGTGGGCGTTATGTGACAAGTGTTGAAACGCGTAAAAGAGGGGCTTTATGAGGCTTTATATAACTTGAGTGTGTAGTGGGGTTATACATGTATAGGGCTTTATATATATGTATGTATGTATATGTGTGTGACTGGGGAAAGAATCATCACGCCATGATAATCATCGCGCCAGGACAAAAAATTTACCCCATAACGCCCCGTAATGGTGTTTCGGGCGCTATGGGGGCGTTATAGGAGAAAAGGGCGCGGCATACAACCCCATTACACATGCTCTAAGAATGTAATGATTGTAATGGTTAAGTTAGCAGCCGAGATCACACCATATAGGATTTTTGTTTGTGTTCTTTTAAAATGAAGCAGAGCTCTGTTTATACGATTAGACTTGGCATAGTAACCAAGTCAATAATCTTTCTTTTAATGATATATAGTTGATACGATTTGAGAACCATGATTAAATATGTAAATATGTTATGATTTGGCAATCTTCGAGTAAATTTCAAAAGATTTGAGAACTGTAATAAAATAAAATAAAATAACATGTGTTATGATATGAGAATTGTGTAAAGTGTGTACCAACAACATTCAGGCTAACAGAAAATAAAGTTATTGATGCACACACCGAGGTTGACATAAGAGTCAGCTTGATATGGTTCCCGCTTAAGGTGTATATGAGTGATGAAAATTATGAGTTCTTGAAGTGATGAACTCGTTGGTTTTTGTGAGAGGGAGGGGACGAATTATGTTATGTTATGTTATGTGAAGAGTCTAACCCTTTAATCTCCCTAATAATTTCCTTAAATACATTCAAATGGAACCCTTTATTAGTTAATAAGGATAATATGTTCCATAGATAATTATCAACTAATATTATAATAAGGTATAATTTAATATATTGATCCAATATTATATAAATGATTATAATGGTCATGTATTAAATATAATAAATTATATTATATTTAATCTAACATTCTTTCACTTGGCCAAGTAATCATTTATTATAAGTATTAGATAAGTCTGAATAGATGTGATACTCACTTTAGTTTTAAACTAAAAATCGTAGTAGAGAAATACAGCCGTTGAGTCATCGTTTAACTCGGGACCCCCAATAGTCATATTATGAACTCAATGTAAAACCTAATGACGTGAGGTCGAAGTCTCACTCAAATTTAATCCAAATACTACTAAATAGCTAGCGGTAAGTGGGTATCGAACATACGGAATTTGTGGAAAATGCGTTATCTAAATAGCTTTTCTAAAAGACTAAATTAAACTAAGTTGCAAATCTTGTAAATTCAAAGTTTTGATTGATTGGTTTTGGTTATCTAAATTGAACTAAACTAGATTGCAAATCAAAGATTGAGTTTTGTAAACAGATTAAGAAAGAGCGACCATCTTAGGTTTCAGGTTTTAATCGACACTATGTTTATGCCCAACTAGAAAGAACCACATAGACATGGCTCGTGTTTGGTTACTTGTTTGTGATAAAAGGGAACTAAGTACTCGGATTCCTAGAACGCGAGGCTGTTACCCGATGACTAATTAACTACTATCCAACCCTAATCCCTCCCATGATATCTCGATTGCCAACGACACCAAGAACGTATGGTTTAGACTATGATCAAACACAAATTAATACTTTACAAACAAATATCCAAACACCAATACAAACCAAACAAGCATTGCAAAGTTCATTATTCTAGAAATTCAAAACATAAACAAAGTGTCTCAACAAACCTTCCACCTAGGATGATCACCAATGAAATTAGCCTCTCATAGTGCGGTGAATCATCATAACATTAAGATTATTGTTCATAGAAATCAAAAACATAAACCGAATGTTTGTAATCTTCAACAATCACCAAGAACACCCAAATTTCGTCCAAGCTGCTCTCAGAACCGTAACAATGATTGGAATGGTCAAAAGTCTCAACTAATGGTCATTAAAGAAAGGAGTTACATTTTGTCTCAGAGTCTACCGTAAGCTACGGTGGCTACCGTAGCTTACGGTAGCCATCAAACTTGTACGGTGGATCTCTACTGCCTTACGGTGGAAGAAGCTGGTGCTAGGGGCTACCGTAGCTTACGGTACCCACCGTAAGCTACGGTAGGGACTGGGCTTTTTTCTTTGTTTCTTCATCTTTGGTACTTGAGCTCCAAATCAAAGGACTTCCATCCGAAGCTGCATTTCCACACTTTTGGAGCCCCGAACATACCTGGAACATGAGCAATCGTAGTTATCTAATTCAAGATAAAAACATGACTAAATGCGGGATTAAATTATCTTTTAAAACACTTAAGGGTCGTCCTACGGACTACCCGTCACATCCCCACACTTAATCTTTGCTTGCCCCCAAGCAACTCATCCAAAACCAACTCATAACTTCTCAAGCGATCAAACATAAATTAAGAAAGCGAATGTCCTCATTTTACTAACTTTTTCCTAAAACCCGCACAACACACCCCTCACTATGACGCTCCTCTTGGTGACAAATAATAACTAGCAAGGATGAGCTAGAACATTGTCACACCCCCAAAATCCACACGTGGAGTATCACCGCTTGGAGGCGTGACTGACCAGGATCAAGCCACCAATCATATTGAACAAACACATAAGTAAACATAAAGTAACCCAAACACAATATAATTGGTGTCCAAATCAAAAACATAGTTTAAGTTGCAAGCGGAAGCATAATGTCAAAAACCAAAGCATAAGTTAATAATGTTTAAGTTTATCATGAACACTCAATGTCCATGCTCCACAACGACTCTTCCCCATGCAAGCTCCTGCTAAACCTAATGACCTGCAAAGCATGTAGTAACGAGTCAACAACAAAGTTGAGCGAGTTCACAGTTGGGTGTTTGTTTTAAGTTGTTCCAAAAACAGTTTCCTTTAACTGGCATCCTAGCCGTGGGGGTTACCCCATAGTTGAAAGCGTGTTTTGTTTATTCCCGTTTACTCTGGCAATCCAGCCGTGGGGGCTACCCCATGTTTAATTATCTGGCTCTCTGGCCGTGGGGGCTACCCCATGTATATACTACTAGACTCGTTACCATATCGACCACTGACTTTAGTCATGTTTATGTGCCCTTAGCGTCAATGTCTATCATCATTGACGTGCCCAGATCCATTAGTTCACGCACGTCCTCTGCGGCACGGTGTGAGGCTTGTCAGACCTAAATAGCGCTATCTAACTAATGACCCGCTCGCCATTGGCCCGGCGATTAAGTCGATATAAAAAGGAGGGACTTCGTGATAGAGTTTTGGTCTAGTGAAATTTAAACTGTCCAAGAGGACGAGGAATTATATTCCTGAACCCGTACTGTCCTACCCAAGAAGGACGAGGAATCCATATTCCTTAACCCATTCCCAACCCCTGGGAATCCCATGCTTTGTAGAAAGTGTGAACTCACCTTAGGTTAGCTCGGCAGATAAGTAAAGGTCAATCGAGCTGCTAGGGGTCAACCACGTCCTAACATGGTTACCATACAAGTCAGGTCTAGGTTCAAATAGTGCACGTATGTTTACACAGAGATAGCCAGTTACGAATACATGGTATACACGACATACACGTAAGCAATATCAGACAAGTAAATAACAAAGCCCAATAATACCCAGCCCAACATGTTGTGCGTTCAGCACAGCCTTGTGCGACCCACAACATGTTGTGCGATCCAACAAATACCCGGCCCAATAAGATAAACAGTCCAAGACTTGTGCGGCCCAACAATTAAGCAACCAGCTTAACAACCTTGTGCGGTCCAGTTCAGCTTGTGCGACTGAACAAGACTTGTGCGACTGGACTTGGGCTTTGAGGCCCAACAGTATAGGTGAAGTCCAACTATTGTGTGTGGCCCAAAGCCTTGTGCGATCGGCACCATCTTGTGCGATCCACAAGACCTTGTGCGATCATGCATATAATGATTGTACCAGGTGCTTAATGTGACAGTACCCGGCTTGTGCGATGCACCTTGTGCGATCAGATCAGGTCTTGTGTGACCTGATCTTGTGCGACCGAGAGAACTTGTGCGATTGGTTATATAATATCCGAAATCATGGCAATCAGTTACATCATTCAACAGTTTCCTTCTTTACACAATCAATCAACACAATTAACAGTTTTAGATCATGCAAATCATAGATCAAACAAGCATATTCTAACCGATTTCTCATGAACCATAATTACGAATAACACATGAACAATAATCATCACACCTAAACATATTAACATAGTTCATATTCTTGACCACAACTCATCAATCATTCGAATCATGATACATCACAACCGAATATTATAACATCAACAACCCTTATTTTGATCCATGAATACTACACATGTGCCGATTTCATGAACATTAATTCTATTCGGTTCCTACCCATCAACATCAAGCATATATCAAACCCTATAGTGGTAAGACAGTTTGTTCATACTATCAAATCCGAATAACATATATTCGATCATATAACAACATCAACCAAACCGAAATCAAACAATAACATAACACTAACCGGTTAAAGAATGGAACGAGGATTGATAAAGCTTCGAGAGAGATGGGATGTGGCTGCCGTCGAGTTTGAGAGGAGAGAAAGAGAGTAGGGTTTGTAAACTTGTGTAATTATGTAAAGTGTGGGATTTATACCAACACCCTAGGTGTTGTGCGAGTTGATGGAGTGGGCCGAACCCTCCTAATGGGCTGCCCTTTATGTGTAACATTTGTGCTTGTAATCATTGTGAACAGTTCAATTATCAATAAAACAATGTTATTTGATCCCAATGTTTGTTTGGTTATGTTTTACATTTTTTTTCATGTTTTGACTTTTGCTCAATTTCAAACTCTATATCGCTTTCTGGAGAGTTATACGTCAATTGGTGCGTAAACGTAATCAGTTTAATGCGAAAAATACTCCGGAACATCAACATATACTTAACATACCTTAAATAACCTTTACATAACTTAGAAATAAGTTTTGAAGGCTTTGGTATGGCAAAAACAAGTTAATTCGCCTACAGGGACTAAATTTGACAAACTGCGAAAGTGTGCCAATTTGAACTATAATAGACATTCTGGAACATGACCATAAGTTAAACATACTATAAATATCCTTTACATAACTTAGAAATAGGCTTTGAGGGGTTCGGTGTGCTAAAATAAACTTTTGGGGCATTCAGGGACTAAAAGCGTCAAAAAGTGCATAAGTTTGCACTTTCGCGCATAACTTACGTTCTGAATGCATCCGGACATCCAAAAATTTATGTAAGCACTAAAATATTTTATTTTAGTGTTTGGCATAAGAAAAATCCATTCGTCGCGCAATTTGGATCGTTTTTCGCGCTTGTGCGCATTCCGTCGTAATTAAGCGAACATCGCGATCGTACGACCAAACGAACCAACATCCGGCATATTTTTGAGCATGTTTCATGTCCACAATGTTTAGGCATCATTTTAGGGCCTTAACGTTGGCTTAACGGGCCTTAAACGTGTCGGAAATGGCCTTAAACACCAACAGGGACCAAAACTGTCATTTTTGAAAGTTGTCTGCTGATCAGAAGGGCCAGGCGGCCCGCGTGAACCCAGGGTGATCCTTTACGTGGCCCGCGTCAGCTTCCCAGATCATATTAATCAGTTTTAACAGCTTTTAACAGCTGAATACAGCTGTTAACCACTCAAAACTCACCCACACTTGCCCTTTCCTGCTCATGAGGGGCCATTTTGAGTTACCACAAGGTTTCAACAAGTGTAGGGACAAGATCAAAGCACGTTATTCGAGAAACAATCCTAACGGTTCCAAGAATTCTATAAATACCCACCTCCATTCTTTCCAAAAACCCACAAATCTGATCTCAAAGCTCTAAGTTGAAGTCATTGCTTCATACCTGAGCTATTCGATCAAGTTTTACTAGCGGGGACCCTTTGTAAGTGTTCCTTCGTTCTTTTATCGCTTTTCGAGTCCGAAAGTCAAACTATGTTTGACTTTCTGCATTGACCAGTTTATGGTCAACGCGAAGTTCGTTTGAACTTCCTAACGTGAGCGTGATCACGATGGTTATAGTCCCTAGTGACTATACCTACTGATTACCACGTTATCTAGGCTCAGTGACGAGTCGTAGTTTCGGCCAGAATGCGTATTCTTGCGTATTTTGTAACCAAACTACTCTTAGGTATCAAAACCGTTTGTTTTGATACCAAACCTGTTTTCTAAACTTAGGTAAGCATGTTTTAACATGCTTAGCTCGCCAATTTTAGTTTAGTGCTTATATAGGGTCGTAAGGTAAGCGATCTAAACAATCGCTCATACTTTCGAACCCGACCCGTTTGGTTGATCATTAGGATCCGACCAAACGCATTAGGTGACCATAGTTGTATAGGGAATAACCTTCCGAGGTTATACCTTATGGTCACATCGTCTGAGTAGTTGTATGATAGGTAGTATATATGCCTTAAGTAAATTACCAAAATGCCCTTTTAACGCCAAAATTCATTTTAAGCATATGTAACATAACTTTTGGTATCTAAACTGATTTGGTAACAATATTAGACATGTTAAGGCATATTTTACTTATCATAGGACTAGTTAGGCATTTCGAACGCGTTTTACGTGAACGACGCGTTAAAGTAGCATAAGCTACCTAAACGGGTCGTAATGGGTCGTAAGCACTTAGGTTAGGTTTCATTTTAGTATGTGGGCTTTGTTAAACCATATTACATGAGTTCCCATACTCATTTGGTTTACGAACCCTCATTCTATCCAATCCTCTGATTTTAGGTCCGGTATATTAACATAGTTACCTATATTAGGTGCCGTTTGATATCCGTGATCTCTAGCATTGTTTGGTTGTTACTCAAGGACTACTAAGCAATCTCAAGTGAGTACATATACCCCTCTTTTACTATTTTCCAAACATTTTGGGGTGAAACACATGTGCCTACTTGTTACTTTCATGCCTTTCATGCTTCCATATCATATGCTTGTTATGTTCATTAGTACATTATAGTACATGAATTCATTACATTTATGCTATGTATGTCCATTGTGTGCATACTTAGTACATCGTTTTACATTACATTTCATGCTATGTATGTCCATTGTGTGCATACTTAGTACATTGTTTTACATTACATTTCACGCTATGTATGTTCATTTGATTACATACTTAGTGCATTGTTTTCACATGCTTACATTTTTTGTATGACATTTGGGTTGTTCAAATGGGACAATATACATTCATTAACATTAGCTACGCCGCTCGTTAGTAGGTAATGGTACCATAGGACTTGACAACTCCCATTCCTGAACCCTAGGTTTGTTTGGGTGGAAGGAATGACCGAATTCGATAAACATAACACAGATAAACCTTTAATTTGTTTAAAGGTCTATCAACACAGTCACAAGGCTTGGATGTATGCATTTTCCCAATACCGCATAGATGTTTGTATCAGTATAGCATGCATTTGTTCCACAAAACATAACTTTGACTTAAACTATGTTTAAATCAATACCCTGTTTTTGTGCATTTTACCTATGGTTTAGTTGATATATTTCACATGCCATACATGATATTTTTGGATACACATTATATGATTTACATTAAACATAAACATTTTGACATTGATATACACATTTGGTGATTTACATTAGACATGGACATTTTGATATGGTTTACACAATAACACTTGACAATCGATTTATACATGAACAATTTACATTGGTGGTTGGTTTGGGTAAATGATTTGAGTAACGAGGCGTGTGTAATATGATACAAACATGGTGGATACGCCGCTGGTACTTCCTATATATAAATGTTTGTATAATATTACATATCGTAGCGTTATTTAAATCATTTCAGTATAGACATATTACATTTTACACAAATAACATATTTTTCACAAGACATTGTTTTACAAAACAGTTTATTTTATACAACTCATTTTATTTGGTTATTTCATTAACCATACACCTTTCTTTTATATAATCGGATTTCTTATCGAGTTTTCATATGATTTATAAAAGAAAACACTTAACAAGATTCATGACTAATTTTTAATAAACCTTTCTTCTAAAAACCCACGTTATGAATCCTATTTTCACAAAACCTATGTATCTCACAGGCATTTTTATGCTGACGTACCTATTTTCACATGTGTTTTCAGGAGCTGTTGCTTAGGATGTTGATCGTGACACTAGGGCGGACCTGTGCCTTAGAGACTTAAAATAAAGATAGAACTAGCTTAATTATGTTCTGAACTCTTTATTTCCTGTTTTGAGACAATGTAACTCGCTTGTTTGATAAATAAAATATAACTTTGTATGCCATGGTTGTGAAACAATTAATTCTGTTACAACACTCCCCGACGTTTCCGCCGCGGTTGCATGTTATACGCGATCGGGGTGTGACATTATGGGTTTCGAGTACAACTAGTGTAGTCCGAATAGACTTGTGCGATCGGCCAAGTGTTGTGTGGTCGGTTTATTTTTGTGTGATAATATTACATACATACATGCATTCACATAATTAGATAACATAATAACATAATATTCCATTGATCATCAAAGTTCATGTAATCACATAGGATTCACATACGTTACATTAACACAAAGATAGGTTCTGAAATACGAGTTGTCACAAACATACTCAAGGCAAATGGGTGATTGCACAATAATATGCTTGTACTTAAATCGGTCCTTCGCCTAAAGAATTTGCTAAAACATGCATGTGAATCAAAGGGACTTAAAGGTTGTAACACGGCTAGGCATACGGGTAGGAAATGGAAATATATATGCGTGGTAGCTAATAATTCGACCCAGTCTTTTTATTACTATCTAAACAAACATAAACATCTATATACAATACATCCGATCATTTTTTTTCTTTCTTTTTCATTGCTTTTTCTGTTTTTTTAACAAACATTGCAACATTCAAACATAACAAACAAACATACTAATACGAAATGCTAACACTACTAGATCGGGTCAAAACGGGTGAAATTTTTAGGGAACTAGGCATGGGTTAACAAATGACCGGCTTAAGCTCAAATGGGCTACTAAAGTCCAAACCCCCACCCCTCTCGCTACCAAGCTCATATATATAACTTATGAGGTCCAACCCCCCAAATCCCACACTCGCACACACCATGACGAAGCTACCTTAATGCCCTTATCCTTTTCACATACATGTTAAGCTAAGGCCTCAAACCGAATTCAAGCACAAGTTCTAATCCACCCCCACCCATTGCCACTCTCATCAAAGAAAATATTTCTAACAATTCAAATAAGTGGCTCAAACTCTCACCAAGAAAAGGGGTATACGGGGTTGCTGGTGTGTCATGCGGTTTTAATACTAAGTGTTCAAATTTAGACCATTTTTTCGCTTGATTTCAAAAAAATTTCAAAAGTTTCAAAATTTTTCCCAATCCCCACACTTGGGATACATTGACCCCAATGTATGGTTTTGAAAGGGAAAGATCGCTTAAAAACACACCAACATCAATTTTTGCTTCTCAACTCAAACCACAAATTTCTTTTTGTTTTTTTAATTCAATTTTCTAACACTACCAAACTTCCACAAACCGACAACATCAACATCAAAAACACCACCCTAACCACCCAACCATAAACATAAACACAAATATATACAAAAATATACAAGATAGGACAAAACACAACCTGGTCAATAGTAGCGTCGCTGAGGAGGTCCAAAGATAGACGTCATCATCTCTGAAAGCTCCCCGAATCTAAATGCTCCGCTACAACTGCTACCTTCACCTCATCCCTCACCGGCTTGCTGACTTGGTACTTGCTTTCCCCCACCTTGATGTGGATCCACCCACATAGAATGGTGTAATGGTGGGGTGGGGTGGGATAAGATACACTACCATCATACGGCGGTAGCGTGGTATAGTCCACAACTGGGGGATCTGCAACAACTAGTCGTCCCGCATGCCAATCATCATGCTTCCTCCTATTTCGATCATCGAGGTATCGGTTGTTCATCTCTTGTTTCATTAACCTTTCCATGCTTGCACCCATGAACGACTGATGATCGAAAATAGTTCAAGCCGACTCGTCCCAATCCGTGTAAGCCGGCGGTCGTGCATTCCCTATCACCTCTTGCATTGTACCGTGGTGAGCCCAATTTGGATCCATTTGTCTTTGAGTATAATCGAATGCACTCGACCCACCACGTCTTCTACCGTCCCAACTTGAACCTCCTTGATCCCAATCCATTGCTTCAGTCTCCGGTTCATCCGCGTAATCGTCATCTCCACTTTGTTGCTCATCGGCACTCTCGGGCTCATCTTCCTTGCCCGAAGCCAATTCCCTCGCAATCACTTTCAACACTCTCCATCGTTGACCCTCAAATTTCAACTTGTGATACCTTTCCGATTCCGTGTATGTCCATCCCGAACCCAACTTTCTCAGATCAAACGGTTTATGCCTTTTCGGCACCCCCTTATCCTCTGACCCAATCGCTCCATACAACTTCAACAATGCTGTGATTAATCTGCAATGGAGGATAATTATTCTCCCCACTTTGTTTCGGCATATCCACACGTTGTTGAGTACTAGAACCCGGAATGGAACCAAAGGTGCCTAATGAAGTAACATGTAAAGAATGGGCACCTCCGTTTATCGGACCTCAAGCTTGTCTCCTCTTCGCGGAATCACGTTGCAAACACAAATCATGAAGATAAACTTTTCTTCAATTTTTAAATTTCTCCTATAAAGTGTGCCACTCCAAGTACCCGGTAAGAACAAAGCCTCCAACATTTGAGTCCAACGGGGGTGAGCCTCTGGCTTATGTGTAACACCCCGAAAACAGGTTTGGTAATCAAACCTCGTTAATAGTAAAAACGGGTAAAATACTGTTAGTGGTAAAATTAACCCGGTGAATATTAAGATTTAAATAAATAAGTCTAATATTTATTAAAAGGATGGGAAATACTTTGAGAAAGCAAAGTATATAAAAAGGCCCGAGATTTAACGGGACTTAAAATAAAACGGGTTTTTGAACAAGATGAATAACTAGGAAAATTATAACCTAGTTAACTACAAGTCTAGAAATAACTTGAAATAAGGTTAGAATAACCAAAATTAAATGTTAAACAAAAAGGGAGGGACCAATGTTGTTAAACTTGAAACTATTATTATTAGTTTTAATCAAAAAAATAAAACCAAACACCTCAAATGAGGCTCTGGTCGATCAAGAACAGGAAGAGGGCGACATCCTCACCCCCAAGTCCTAACTTCTACAAAACTCTCAAATTGAAGGCCCAAATCAAGTTGAAATCAAAATCTGAACATAGAATCGTGATCACCTTCTCAAGAGGATCGTGAGGTATGTCGAATTAGGTCATTTTGATTCAACCCAAATTCTTGCATGTGATTGAAATTGAGTGTTGAGCTTAATTATGTGTTGTAAATACGAAATTGGAAGTGATATAAGGTTTAGGGACAAACCCTAGATGATTTCTTGTCAAAATTCTTGCATGATAATTGTAAGGATCAAAATCACCATAGTGGGTGATTAAGATGTTAGTAGAGCTTGATAAACACTAGGATTTAAAATCCTTGTTCTAGTGTAAACTGAAATTATGAGAAATCTCTAAATTGTTGATGTTAAAATATGTGTATATAGTCTAATTGAAGATAATTAGGGTGATAAACTCAAGTCATGAACTTGGTTTAGATTATGTAGAAATCTGACCCGCTAGGTGTTTGATAAAACGCCTAAATGAAGGTTAAAATGTAAAGGTTTGGTAAAACGCAGATTTGAATATGTTAAGAAATTATGCGTTAAGACTTATAAAAAGGGTTCTAAACGGATTGTGAATTGAACTCTTTAGGCGAGGAATCCGGATCGTCAAATGGACAAGCCGGTGGAAATACGCGTTTGGAAAGGATGTTTAAAAGGTACGTAACTACGATTCCGTTACGTTATGCTTGATTCCGTATTCTCGCTAGTAGACTTTAAATTAGCATAATACATGAAATTGGTATTTAGTTGAAGTGACGAAGATCACTAGGTAAATAAACGGGTCAAAAAGTGAAATTATCACCCTTTGACAATATCGACTAATGGTTTGTCGAGTTACATGTTTATAGGAATAAATATCAAATGGATACGCACATCGCTATTGCTTAGCGGCTACTAAGTCAAGGTATTGAAACGGGTCAATATATTGATCCGAGCCAGGTATGTATAATGATTCAACTCATCATGTAGAACTTGAGGTTTTCTAAGAGTTAAACAAGGTCAAATTGGATATTTGGTTATCTTAAAGATAAACCGAATAATTCAAGTTATAATTGTAGTGTTTTAGAAACATAATGGCTTCTAAACAAGTTTATAGTTAAAAGATAGAATTTTTGGGTCAAACAAGTATCTGAAAGTCCTATGTCGTAAAAGAAGGACCAAAATTGACCAACACGCCCTTGTAGGTTAAATTGAACAAACAGCCCTTAAAGGTTGCTTGGAAATGAGTTTCATGATTAAATAAATACTTAGAATAAGTGCAGAAGTTGAAAGATGTAGTACGTTAGTCAAATAGCTCTATTTGAGTCTTGCCGTAAAATAACAATCCGAAGGGTAAAACTCGGAACATATATATTTACACATTGAAATCCAACACGCAAAGAGTTGTAGTTGAAGATTACTTGATAAGAAATGTAGGAATAGGATGCTAGAAATGAATGAAAGCGATTTCAAGCTTTAAAGTACTTAAATACCCTTAACGGGTCAAAATAAGCATACAAGCGAAAACGGGTTTAAATTGTGTAATAAACCTATGATTAGAACCTAATATAGTAGGTAACATTAATTTGAAGAAGTGTATGAGATATAGGAATCAAATAAATACGTTTGTTTGATAAAATGCATAAACGGGTTAAAATTCGGTAAAAAGGTAACGAGTCGAAGGCTTAGAAGTCTCAAAATTTATTATGTTGGATGTAGGATTTTAACTCCATAAGATGGAGAATTAAATTACGGACGCGTAGGAAAAAGAATTGGGTAAAACGGATCAATAACGAAGAAGTTATGGCCGTTTCCGTGAAATCAGATAGCGCTGGGTATGTACAGCATCAGCTGAAGGCAACAGGCTGTGAAAAACAGGGCCAGGCGTGACACCTAGGCCCTTGGCGTCACGTCTAGCCCCCTAACTCCGAAAATTGTTAAATTTTGTCATTTTTAACCCCTGTACTTGTTTGAACTTAATATTTGACTATCAAAACTAACTTTTAAGTTGGTTTTGATCATAGGTGAATGCCAAGAGTGCACGGATGAAGATCAAGCGACGAGCAAGAACCGAACACGATCACGAAATAAGCTTCCGCACTATGTATCATTATTATGTTAAACGACGAACGTACACATGATATGTTGTATACTTTTTAAATTGTAAAAAGTTTTAATAAACCCGTAATTTCCAATGCATATGTAATCTTAATTACATGACTGTTTTTCGTAAATGATACGTTAAACCTTAATTTATAAGAACGGGTGTTACATTATGATAAAAGTCGTCGAGACTCGGGAACATATATTCTCTCGCTGGCTTGCTATCGAACTTTACCAACCTTCTCAAGCTGTCAAACGACATCTCTACATCCACACCATTCACAGTTCCAATTAGCTTCATTTGCTGCGGCTTGTTATAACTTGGATATCTAAGAGTGGCCATCCACTCTTGTATTTCTTCTTTAAGCAATTTTTTATTGTCACGGTCATAACAATCCAATGTCGCTTCCCAACCCAACGCCTTAAAACGGTCGATAACATTAAATGGCCTAAAATCAGCCTCTCGAACTTCCTTTTCGCATATAAATGATGCATCCCTATCCTTCAATTTGTTCATTTGTTCATGGAATAAAATAGGTTGCCAATATTCCGGCTGATCATACAATGGACCGGAGTCCTACTTTGGTTTGGGACCCACATCCACTTATTGTGGTTGTTCCTCCTCTTCATCTTGATCGGCTAGTCGGAACAATCTCCTTTTCTGTTGTTGACCCTCAGGTTGGCTTGAAGACCCCGCCGGTTGCTTTCCTGTTCGCCCCATATCCTGAAAAGTCACATGAACCAACAACAAACAAACAATATCAATTTCTCATTCAACCCAAAATATCCCCACACTTGCTTGTTACTACGGTTGTAGATGTAAATCAACACAATTTTTATCTTTTCAAAACAATTTTGGGCATGATGTCTCCTACATTGGTAATATTTCCTAAAAAAAAAATCAGATTTTTTGCAACTACCTAACATCTACAACCATAGTTCCTTGTAAACTAACAAGTTCATATCATCAATCATATACAAGCAAGTGTGGGCAATAACATGTACCATCAACAACTTACACATTCACAATGCACCATCAAAAGAGATAAGAAAATGCATACCTCGCACTTGTTTAAGATGGAAATGCAAAGAACTTCCAAGAAAACAAGAAACCCACGAAAACCCCCAAAAATTTTCGGGCCTAGGGTTTAAAATTGGCTGCTAAAACGTGGTTTTCTTCCAGATATGAACCCAAAATCAGAAAGCTTGTGAAATTTCAGTCAAGTTAGACCCAAGAGTCACAAGATTTCGTCAAGATTTGAAGAAGATATGAGTGTTTGAAGTTATGGACTTTTAGGGTTCTTGAAAGTGAAAGAAAGGGACAAGAGTTGTATGTGTGATGGGGAATAATGTAGAGATCATGTGGATGAGAAGAGTTATTTTGTTGTTATTATTTTTTTATATAAAATTGTTGACCGCTGCGACCCTTCAATGCCCAGCGGCTACTGATATACGTTAAATTATACATGTTTTTATACCCCGAAACACTTCTGTTTTAAGCATTTTTGACCGAAAACACGACGTTTAGGTACCAAATTCGGTACTTTTATATTTTCAGGTCTTAAACAGAGCACAAAAGAAAATTCTGATGAAAACGGACAAATTCTGATGCATTTCTGATGAAAAGAACAAAATTCTAATGATTGCCAGGTATGGCATGACCGTGCCATCCATCGGCACTACCGTGCCGATCGAGCGATCTCGGAAGCACTGCCAGTGCAAGAGCCAGTTTCGATGTTTTTTCAGGCCGCACTACTGTGCGACCAGTGGTACTACCGTGCCGATCTGATGACCCAGGCAACTTGTCCACTAGTCCACTTGGCTGACTTGGGATCGAAGAAACTGACGTCACCTGAAAACACCTGTCGCACGACCATGCGACCCGTGGCACGACCGTGCCGATGAGAAAATTCCCTATAAATAGCAGCATTCGCTACTGGTTCAAGTGTTGGGTTTTTCTCCATGTTTCTGGGCGATTTCTGGGTTCCGAAGCAGTCCTGATCAGACCCATTTGAAGCTTAAAGATCGAATGGAAGCATAACCGATCCAACCCATCAATTCCTTGCTTGTTTACAGTTTGATTCCTTGTTCTTGAACATGTATTCTGATCATTTTGCAAGTTATGAGCTGGTGTTAGTTTATATTTAATGTAGTTTATGTAATAGTAAGTAATATACTTGTTTCTTGAATAATCTTTATGTTGTAATCCTGTTTGTATGAAACTCAAGTACTTTTTCATGTTTGAATCTTCATGATTATATAATGAACGTTTCATTGATGTTGAGTTCCTGATTATGTTTGATTGTCTTGGATAATGAATCTGTGGTTAGTGGGATGGTAACTATTTCTTGATTAATCACTTGTTTGTAAACTTGTTTACACCATGAGACTCGAGAGGGGTATTGGTTTTATCTAAGATATATCTTATTTTGATTAGGAATACTTTCTTACACGTAAGGGTTCTAACGAATTATATGGTGTTGATTACATGTTCTTGCATGCTGTTTATGATCCTTGTTTAGTAGTTTTGGTCTGAAATTGTTGACATGGTAGATTTGTGTTCAAGACTTGTAAAGGTGAAATATGTTGTTATATGATCTACTTAAATGCTTATCCTCGTGGCTGTATTGTGACCATCGGTATTGCTTTCTTTGATAAGTGAGGTTAGAAAACTCCTAGCGGATAACTAATCTATCTTTAAAGGTTTACATGAATGAATATTAATAGCTCGCTAAAGAATGATTTTAGGTGGTTAACGTGTGTTTATCACGTTAACTTTCCGAAGAAGCATCATGTTAGAAAACTCCTAGCGGATGACTAACTGTCTCGAAATTGGAAAATTGATTAAGTGCTTTTGTGACATATCTGATAGATAACATGTTTAGGTTGTTTGTGAAACAAGATAATAGTATATTTATGTTTTAGATATAATTTAGATAACTTAGTTAAACAACCATTCACGTATCATTTTATCTGGTAAATTAATGACAAAGATTTAGTACATATAACACCCGTGTTCCATGGATCGATATCTGGCTCTTACCAATACTTTGCTGCATATATGACGAGATACACTTATCCTTTGTTGTGTGTGTTTTAATGTTATAAAACATGAAACGTCAGCTACCGTAAGCTACGCTGGGCAGCGTAAGCTACGGTAGCTTCTGGGAGAAAATGTACAGCGTAAGGCAGTAGAGATCTGCCGTAGGGGTTTTATTTTCCAAACACCCACCATAAGTTATGGTACCACCGTATGCTACGGTGGCACCTAGGCGCTGGCAATTGGCAGTTTTTCAGCTTTAATGTATTTTGTTTTTTTTTTTTCAAATTTTGTAATTTTTATGGTTTTTATATTTTTTTCAAAAACATGAAAATTACCCTACCCCCCATGAAAAACCCATGTTGTCCTCAACACCGTGTTAGAGAAATTCATAAAAATTTCCCCACACTTGTATCAAACACAACTCAAGACGAGTATAGTAATAGCTTAAAAACAATGAAACTAACTAAACTAAATATTTTGACTACCAAACATGGGCCTCTCATGCTTCTTCCTCATCCAATGGGCGTAGAATGTAGCCCAGTTTGTCAAGTTCGAGATTATTGATGTCGTTACTGTCACACCCCCAAAAATCCACACGCGGAGTATCACCGCTTGGAGGCGTGACATGACCAGGATCAAGCCACCAATCATATTGAACATTGTAAGTAATAAATAAAAGTCATTCATCAATACGAAAGGTGTTCAAAACCATAACATAGTTAAGCGTTTAGCGGAAGCATAAATATGTAAACCCAACATAAGTTTAAATGTTTCAAATGTTTAGCATGGCACACAGCTGTCCATGTCCCACAACGACTCCTCTCCACTCCCATGCAAGCTCCATAGATACCTAACGACCTGCAAGGCATGTAACAGAAAGTCAACAACAAAGTTGAGCGAGTTCACAGTAAGTAAGTTCGTTGCATAACTATGCGTTATTAACTAAGCCGTTGTGTAGGTTCAATTGGTGGGGGCTTCCCATGTTGTATGTACTATTAGTGGGGGCTTCCCATGTTTGTATTTACTATCAGTGGGGGCTTCCCATGTTTGTATTTACTAGACTAGTTGTACCATAAGTGTTCTTCTTAACCCGAGAACAGTAGTACGTACGAGGTTTACGTAGGCTTTACGTAAGTGCCCTTCTCAACCCGAGGACAGAGGTACGCGGGGGTTTACGTAGGTTTTACGTAAGTGTCCTTCTTAACCCGAAGACAGTAGTATGTATGAGTTTACGTAGGTTTTACGTAAGTGCCCTTCGTAACCTGAGGACAGTGGTAAGTACAAGTTTACGTAGGTTTTACGTAAGTGTCCTGCCTAACCTGAGGACGATGGTAGATAGTCTAGTAGCAGTGTAAGTACGAGTAATTGTTCAATCCCATTATTCAAAACCCATTCCCAGCCCCGGGAATCCCATGCCTTGGTAAGAGTGTGAACTCACCTCGGTTTGCTCGGTATGCTAAAGTAATACACGCTCACAAATAATCAGTCACGACCTATAGTACGCACGTATACACAATCAGTTTCGTTCAAAATGACTCGCATGCAATTCTATGTCACATAGTACTTGGTAGCTAATATCATGCAACACAAACAGTTAATCGCATCCATACAGTTCATGTGCCACATCACTGTCCTTTGCGGTTTATTCTAATATAACTATCCAATCATACACTTAACAGAGTTAACAGAGAGTTTCCTCCTTAACAGAGTTAACATGTTTTAACAGTGTCAATAACTTAATAAGGTTACAAGCTTAAAAGAGATTCATATACTTTACATACTTAACACAGACGGCATGTTTAACTGAGTTATTTGACTTAACAGATATAACACTTAGTCCACATCAACTTTGGGCCGAAAACACTTGGGCCGAAAACCCCAAGATGTTTTTGTTGGATATTGTTTTCGTTGAGGGTGAGTGTTTTCGTCGGCCTCAACAATAAATCATCATCATCACAGCAGTTAACAAATACCCTAATCATCACTTACAATGCATGATCAATTATCGACAAAAATCATTAAATCAAACCATCGATATATAACCATGTAAATTATCGAATTATTGCGAGATGAAGATCATCAATAAATCATCGATATATATGCAAAACGGTAACACATAATCATACAACACTCAAATAACGAAATCCTCAATCATGATCAGTGGCCTAAACTCCTTAGATCTATTCATAAAATCAACATCCCTATAATCCATCATGGCCGACATTTGTCAATCACCTCAAGAGATTATTGGACCAAATAGTTTGGGTAGGTTTGACTAAATAGCAAACCCATTACTTCTGACAATCACATGCAATATGGGTACATCCTTATCCGATTGAATGCCCTTTTCAAGACATAATACATGCCTGACTAAGGGATGTTGACTATCATAATAAGACAAGACACTACACACATGACATCGGTGCACATATAGATAAAAGCGACCAATTCACAACTAAAACAAACAAGATCATACTAACCACAAGATTGTAGGGGGGTGCACTAGAATGAATGGGAGTAATTCTTCGACTGAACTAACTGCCGTCGGGTTCCAAGGGTAGCGAGAGAGAGTGTGAGATGTGATTAGGGTTTGTAGTTATCGAATTCGTGTGCACATAATAAACAGATTCTATGTTCAATCACTTCTGGGCCGAAGCCCATGAGTTGTTTTCGGCAGTAGCAGTGGACGAAAACACTTTAAGTGTTTTCATCACTTGTGTTTTCGTTGGGGTAGGGGTCTTCACCAAGGGGTGTTTTCGGCTATTACTCCCATTAGTTGATATTAAGCATGTTATTAACACAGTCATGTATATATACAAACACACTTATAATCCACACCAAATATAAATATAATCACAACATTTAGCAAACAAGTACTAGGTTAAGTCGAGTAGGAACCTTGAAAACCCGGGTTGTCACATTATCCCCATCTTGAAAGAAATTTCATCCCGAAATTTAGTACGTAGTTACTGAGGAAGCTAGTTGTGTTGTGTTGTTTCGTGGTTTTCCTGGGGTGTCACAGTTACCCTCCAAGTACGGTTTGACCTGGTGCCCGTTCACCACTTGCTTCGTTTGAGTGTGCACATCTTCAATCTCTATGTCTCCAAACTTACCCACTCTTGTGATCATGTATGGCCCCATCCATTTACATCAACCTTGAATTGTACAACCACACCTTTTGACCCACTTCAAAGGTTCGTTTTCTTAACTTTGCATCCTGAACCTTTTTGAGTTTGTCTTTGTATGCGGATGCACATTCATATGCCTCATCTCTAATCTCCTCGATCTCGCTCAATTGAAGCTTCCGAATCTTTCCCGCTTCGTTATAATCCGCATTAACCATCTTGATCGCCCATAACGCTCGGTGAGCTAACTCCATCGGTAAGTGACACCCCTTCCCATATACTAACCGATAAGGGGTTGTGCCAATTGAAGTTTTATAGGCCGTTCGGTATGCCCGTAATGCATTGTCTAACTTGCTCGACCAATCCTTCCTATCCAACTGCACCGTTTTCATCAAAATCTCTTTTATTTTTCGGTTGGACACTTCAACTTGTCCACTAGTTTGCGGGTGATATGGGGTTGCAATTCGGTGGTTCACGTTGTAACGCTTCAACAACTTCCCAAAGTTAAAATTTTTAAAGTGTGAACCACCATCATAATAATAACCCTCAGAATCCCAAAACGAGCGAAAATGTTGGACTGTACAAACTTACATACCACCGAGTGATCATTGGTCCTTGTAGCTATGGCTTCAATCCACTTTGATACGTAATCCACCGCAACCAAGATATACAAGAACCCATTCTAGCTTGGGAAAGGGCCCATAAAGTCTGTAGGATCGTTTGCACGACAAAACGAGTCGTTCAGAAGAGTTTTTGATCAATACGAGAGGCGGAAACAAACGTATTGATGTTGAATCAGCTTGATATACACTTAAATTGTCTTGTATATTGATTTCACAACGTTTTACAGGCTGGAGACACTTTGGCAGCACCTCGGCACCGGAATCAGAAAAGTTACAAATGAAATGATCAAAGCCACTATATATAGGAAGCCCATTTCGTGTGGAATGGACTCACACGAAATGACCAGTTCCATTTTGTACGAAATGGACATGTTCCATTTCGTGCGAAATGGCCTCAACCTACATGTTTTTCGTTTTTCTCGTACAACGTGCCCTGATCTATCTAATCTATTACAAGACTCGATACAAGACGAAGTCAACAGACATATGCACCAACAGACTCCCCCTTGGATGTTGACGAAGTCTTCGGTCTTCATCTTTTGTCTTGATCAGTCTTCTCACTCTCTCCAAAGTATCTGACAATGTACATATCCTCAATCTCTTTCTTCTCTCTCTCTCTCTCTGTCTCTTTTACTTTCTCTTCCAGAATCTCAACCTGACTCTTCTAATTCTCTTGATCAGATCTCTTGATTCCTTAAGTTCTTTAGCATCAGCAACTAGCGTGGATAGCAGGATTCAAATCTGGCTCTCTACCATTCAAACTTCCCCTTGAATGTTGATCCATAATCTGTATCTGGCTCTTATGACTTCAGACTCCCTTTTGGATCGAACCTGGCTTTAAAGACTGCAGACTTCCCCTTTCGATAAGCTGGGATCGTAGTCTGGAATTCTGGCTCTTATAACTTTCACAGGTTCTAAGATCCTAACCTGGCTTTCTGTAGCGATCAGAATCAGGAACTTGGCTCTAACCTGCACAAACTCTACCCAAAAGTAAGATTTTTATTTATAACAATATTAATTTCTGCTTACCACTTGTAAAATCAAACTCAAAACATCACTTGTAGATATCATTCAAAATGATTTTACATTTAAAATCTCTGATGACCACTTGTAAGAATATCATTTTTCTTATTTTTCAACAAACTCTCCCAAACCTGTTGTTGATCATGTTTAGCACTCGGAATTTTGAAAATCAGCTTTTCAATATCAGTTGTCGAAAATAAGATGAAATAAAATCTTTTTGATTTTTCAAAATTTTATGCTAAAACACAATATTTTTGGATTTTTTGTTTTTAATGAAAAGCAATAAAGAAATATTTACAGACAATATTTTTGTGAGTTTGCGTAAGAGGATCATATCAGTTTTTGAGACCAATCAATAGCACCGTTGAGCTTTAAACACTTTAAGTTCTAAACGATTCACTTAGATTGTCAGTATACTGATCCACTTAAATTTTCACACAAAGTTCAACTGTTTCGAGATACGAGATTAATGTTCTAAGCACTTGAACTTATTCGCGTGTCCCACCTCAGAATATACTCCCGTATCCAGACTCCTATATTCAGTCTTACAGGTGAATGTACACTAATGATATCTGTAAATGGGTAAATGCGAAACCATGAGAGCTCAGGCTATTGCTTCCGCAAAATCAGAGAGATAATGGTTCGACTTTAGGTGTGTCCCCCTTTGGGATCTTCTTTTCAACAGCACATGATTAGCATTTTTCAATGTTTCATCATTTTTTATGCTGAGGGTGGGATTTATGATTAAAGCTATGCAAAGTATTATACGAGGACTAGGCTATTGCTCCCGCAAAATCAGAAGTCCAGGTATAATACCCCAGATATCATCACGCACAAAGACCTAGTATGTCAGAAATAGAAAGCCCTTCAAACAAGATTTCGGGGGTTACCCATATATCCGAGAGATGCTCCCCACGAGATAAGTAAGTAATGATATTTAGGTTTATATCTCGAACACAATCTACTAAGCGTGTAAAAACCTACTGGCATATCATCAGTGAGACCGTTTATCACATTTTGACTTTCCAATTCTTTAGCGTACTGTGATTGTCTACTGATGTACTATCATTTCATCTTTTTCACAACAAAACTCATTTTTCATTTTTCGATGTTTTTGGCTTTTTCAAATTTTCTAATGTTTTTGGATTTTCTGAAATTTCTTACTCCCCCTAAAATTCAAAACCATTTAAAGAAAATTTGACAAACCGATGTGAAATGCTTCAAATCGCTATCCACTTGGCATAAACAATCAGAACTCCCCCTGACAACAAACTATTTTCCCATTATGAGTTCAAAACACTTAAGTTTGTTTTAATCAAATGGTTTTTTCAGAAAATTAGTTTTGTTTGTCATTTCACAAACATGGGGTTTCACCACATTGTTTTCAATCACCACTTGAATGAAAGTTAAATCAAGTTCAACTTAATGACCTTGATTAACCACTTGTAGGTTCTACATCAACAATACCACTTGTAAATTGAAATATGACAATTTTCAAGAATACTACTACTTGTAGGTCGAAATATCACTTTTGTGAATTTCTCAAGAAAAAAGCCCGATTCATGCTCCACAATTACCAACTTGGGAGCTCCGACAAGTCCAGATTTTTAGTCATGATAGGTTCTATCCCATGACGATACGAACATGGGTGAACCGTCTTCATCTGGTTTCTTCTTTTTCAATTCATAAAAATCCTTTACCCCTTTGACCTTCCCGTCAATCATTTTTTCAAACATATTTTGAACTTTGGGGTTAAAAGCTTTTTCAATATCAAATTCCTTCTTTTCAGAAAAGAATTGATTTGAAATCTCAACTTTTCCAATCTTTTGTTTAAAATTTTCAGCCCGCAATGGTGGAAAGTTTGCGTCATCCATTGGTGGTACTGACTTTTCACCTTTTAGCACAATTTGAGGCTCCTCTGACTTTGACGAGTCAGATTCATCGCCAGAAAATAGCTCCTATGATTTTAACGAATCAGAATCAATGCTAGAACTATCATCTGATTTCTTAACAACCCACTTGTGGTTGTTAAGATTCACCTTTCTTTTGTAAAAACTTTTTGAACACTCACCAACCTCGAATTTTGAATTTTTGAAAACTTTAAATTGTTTGGTTGGTGGTTCATTCTCAACCATCTTTTCTTTCAGTTTTTCAGAGACTCCCTGTTTTGTTTGGATTGCCTTTGGACAGTTCCTGGAAATATGACCAACTATTTTGGATTGAAAACAGGTTCTCGTTTCCTTCTTCTAAGCAGCTTCATTCTTCATTCTTTCTTGCTTCTTCGCAAGGAATTCTTTGTTCGATTGCTTCCAGAATGAGCTCTTTTCTTCTTCTTCCGAACTTGATCCTGAAACAAATATAGTTTTTGGTATATAAGTTTTCTCATTTTTATGATTTTCTGAGGGAATAAAACCCAGTCCCTTCTTTTTGAAATTACCATTGTGGTTTGGTTTCTTTCGATAACCTGAACCAGAAATGTAACCCTTTTTCTTGTTTAACCTTTGTTGAACTCTTGAGGTGTATTTTTTAGGTTTTTCAGAAAGATTTACATCTTTTATTTCAGAAATGTTAATTTCTGTTAGTTTGAAAACCTTGTTAATCATTTCAGTTTTGACACCTCTTATTGGAAATTCTTCATCAGAATATAATTTGTCAGAATCATTCAAAGTATATGCTACTTTGAATGTTTCATCATTCAAATTATTTTGTGATAACAGAAAATCTTTATTGTAAACCCGTTTGCCCTTTTTGACTGTTGAACTTGAAGTGTCGGACTCAGACTTTGACTCCTCCGTTTCATCTTTTTCCAACACCTGATCGACTACTTTCTTTATTAACTCGGACTCATGATCAGTGTCAGATGATGTGAAAGTAACATCAATGTTGTCTGGCAAGTTATCTGAAGGCTCAGATTCCCACTGTAAATTGGTTGCCTTTTCGACTCTTTCTGAATTTGGATTTCGTGGAAAATATCCATTTTCAAGCGGGGGTGGACACTTGTTATAACTGACACTTTGTTTCTTACCAGAATTCTTCACTTCAGTATCCTCTTTTGTTTCGGAATCCTTCACTTCAGTTGTTTCTTCTTCAAATGCTTTCATGCCTTCCACAGTAGGGTAAATCCTGTCAATCACATAAGAAGAACATGAGTAACTTTTTAACAACCTGTTTACTCTCTTAGTTTCTATTCTCTGAATTTCCAATTTCTGTTCAAGCTCAGCTCACATCTCTATGTAATAATTGACTATTTTCTGCTTTGTCATGTATGCTCCATTTAGTGTCTTCATAGCTGTTGCTTGTTCACTGCTTGACTCGTTATATTGATTCATAGCTTTGTTTAAGACATCATACGATTCTTTCAGTCTGTTCATGTTATGAATCAACTCGTTGTTGTGTTTTTTCATAGTCTCACAGTTTTCACATTTCTCAGTCACCTTTTCTGCCTCAGCTTCCTTTTTAATCTCAAAGGCTGGAATTTCTTTCATCTGCTTCTTTATCACTTGGACATTTTCATCATCTTTGTTATCTCTCCCGGCTAAAAATTTTAAGTACTCTTTCATTCTTTCTGCATAATATGAATTATCATCATCACTATCATCTTATTTTTTAACCTCCTTCTTTGTCACTTTAGCATTTTCAGCATCTCTCTCGGATAGATATTTTAAGTGCTCTTTCTGCATAATACGAATTATCATCAGCACTGTCTTCAACGATTTGAACAACAAAAGCTTTAGCCTTTAAGATCTCTTCATCCGGACAATATTTGTCCCAGCTAAAACCTTCTGGCAATCTTTCATCCTCTTGATCTATTATACCATAACAAGCTTTTCTTGATGACTCTTCGATCGCCTTCTTAGCATGAGCAGTTTGTGGTTGTTGTTGATACGGCTGTTGAGCAACTTGATGATAAAACGCTTTCCGATAATAATCATTTTTCCGAAAGGATTTTGAGCTCCACTTGCTTCGCGGTTTGTGCATTCTCGCTTGAAATGCCCTTTTTCCCTGCAACGAAAACAAGTAACTTTAGATTTATCAAAGCCTAAAGTAGAAACATTTTCATCACGAAAATCATCTCTTCCAGTAATCTGCTTAAACTTTTCAGCTCTTCTCAACACACTAGCCAAACACCACTTTATATCCATCAACTCCATCTCCTCAGCATCAATCTGATCGTAATCCTCTTTTGTCAACATTGGATTTCCGATCCTTCCTGCAACTAAACTCCCATAAGACTCTAACACAGTCACCAACAATGACATATGACTTTTGGCTACTTCTTCAGAGTAATTTTGATCATTCTCAAGATTTAAAGCAATGTTGCATTGTAGAACTTTTCCACTCTTGGTTGCTGAAAAATTTGGATCGAATGATGGATATGAAGAAAATCCAGTTTTGCTATTTGATCCTTGAGATGATTCTCCAGAAGAATTTTTTGCATTGAAAGCGGTTTCAATCTTTGGTGCAATGTTGGTCTTATCACTAGTACCTCCTTTGTAATACAGACCAATGTCTTGTTCACCATTAAAGTCTTTCATTCTTGCTATCTTTCGTTGTTCCATCTCTTGAGCCTCGAGTTGTTCATTAAACGTGCTCAACGTTAGATTGTTAAATTCAGGTTTATTTTTCAACATCATAAGATACGTGCCCCAAACATCTTGTTGCAATGCATCGGCCAACTTTTCAATCAATTCATCATTATCTTTCGTGATGTTCAATCTCTTCATGTTCATCACCAAATTGCAATATCTTTCTATAATCTGCTTGGTGTTTTCAGTTTTTAATCCACGAAATAGATCAAATTCTTTCTTCAAAAGCGACATTTTGTTCTTGATCATCTCTTTACTTCCAACAAACTTCGATCTTAGTTCTTTCCATATTGAATGTGCACTTCCGTTGTGTTGTAGTAAAATCAAGATTTCTTCCTTAACAGCTTGCTATAAGAGACTAACCATCATCTTTTCACTCTTGTATTTCTTTTTCTCATCAACACTTAGATCTTTAATATCAACCTTCTCTCCGTTGTCTTTAACCGGTCTAATATATCGATATTCAATACATTCCCATGCATCTAAGTAATTTGCCTGAACCCAATTTTCAAAACGTTCCGCCCATCCACTATACTCCTCAATACTCATAAGCTTAGGCGGTTTTTGCATGGTGCCCGTTTCATTTTCTAACATCGCATTCTGAGTCATTGTGATCGGAGTAACAAATGCATTGTAGAATTCGTTTTCCATGATTCGGTTTTGAAATTTTCACAAACTCGGACTTTCAAACAAAATGATGATGTTTTACACGATCTGGAAACAAATCTCAAACGAACTAGAGTCAACTTAACCAATCTGTAGGAGGCAACTTAACCAATCCGTACGAACTGGTTTCTTTCAAACTAACTGATCTTATTTCCACGCGAACTGGTGGTATGTTTCAAGCGAACTGACTCACATGAATTGGAATCTTTCAAACTAACTAATCACCTTTCAAGCGAATTGAACCTCCTCAAACGAAATGGAAGCAATTTCAAGCGAATTGGACACTTCGTACGAAATGAAAGCTAATTCAAACGACCTGTTGCCAATTCGCACAAAATGGATGTCTTTCAAGCGAAATGGGAAATCCAATTCATGCGAATTGAAGCATTCTCGAACAATCTGATGAGTTTTTATCAAAATTGATCAAGTTATAGATCGATTTTAAGCCTGATTCTTTCAAGGATTTGTTAAAACAGTGTTTCGCACGTTATATGTGAAAATCAAGCCATTTTATCCGTAAAATCTTGGTTAATTTTGAAAAATGTGAAGAAAGTGAGTAGAAATCAGAAATTTTCGGTGAAAAACGGCTGAAATCAGTAAGAACTCTTCCTCCTGAGCTCTGATACCACTTGTAGGGTCGTTTGCACGACCAAACGAGTCGTTCAGAAGAGTTTTTGATCAATACGAGAGGCGGAAACAAACGTGTTGATGTTGAATCAGCTTGATATACACTTAAATTGTCTTGTATATTGATTTCACAACGTTTTACAGGCTGGAGACACTTCGGCAGCACCTCGGCACCGGAATCAGAAAAGTTACAAATGAAATGAACAAAGCCACTATATATAGGAAGCCCATTTCGTGTGGAATGGACTCACACGAAATGACCAGTTCCATTTCGTACGAAATGGACATAATGGCCTCAACCTACATGTTTTTCGTTTTTCTCGTACAACGTGCCCTGATCTATCTAATCTATTACAAGACTCGATACAAGACGAAGTCAACATACATATGCACCAACAAAGTCTATGCCCCATACATCAAAAACTTCAACTACCAAAATGGGTTGTAAGGGCATTTCATCCCTTTTTGAAATACTTCCCACTCTTTGGCAATTTAGGCAATTCCAGGCATACTCACATGCATCTTTGAAAATTGTAGACCAATAGAACCCACATGTAAGCACTTGATATCCCGTCTTGGGGCCACTAATATGACCCCCACAAGCGGATGAGTGAGCATGGGTCAATATCTCCAACACTTCCGTCTCGGGAATGCACCTCCGAATCACTTGATCGGGCCAAATTTTGAAAAGATCCGGTTCATCCCATATGTATTGCTTGACTTGGACCATAAATTGTTGCTTCCTTTTCTTGGTCCAATGACTCAGAATTGCACCAGTGGCTAAGTAATTAACATAGTGAGCATACCACGGGGCGGTCAACATGGCTAGTAGTTGTTCATCGGGAAACCGTTCATTAATCTCACTTGCATCATCAATTCCTTCCAATGGAATTCGGGATAAGTGCTCCGCCACTACATTTTCACATCCCTTTTTATCCTGAATTTCCGAATCAAACTCTTGTAACAAAAGCACCCAACGAATCAAACGGGGCTTTGCATCCTTCTTCTCCATCAAGTATCAAACCGCACTATGGTCCAAATATACAATCACCTTGTTCCCCCAAATATACGACCAGAACTTATCCAAGACATACACCACCGCAAGCAACTCCTTTTTAGTTGTGGTGTAATTCAGTTGCGCCTCGGATAACATCTTGCTTGCATAGTAAATCACCACCGGCTTTTTATCAACTCTTTGACCCAAGACCACTCCAATAGTCGTATCACTAGCATCACACATGATCTCGAACGATTTTGACCAATCCGATGGTTGCAAGATGGGAGCTTTCACCAACTGTTCCTTCAAAACATTAAACGCTTGCAAACATTCACTAGTAAAATCAAAAGGAACATCTTTTAATAACAAACTACATAAAGGTTTGGTAATAACACTAAAACCTTTAATAAATCATCGATAAAAACCCGCATGTCCCAAAAATGATCTTACCCCCTTTACATTTTTCAGCGGAGGCAAAGATGAAATAACCCGTATTTTTGCCTTGTCTACCTCCATCCCCCGGTCAGAAATTACATGACCCAACACAATAACCTCTTGTACCATGAAGTGACTTTTTTCCCACTTAGCACCAAATTCATATCGACACATCTTTTAAAACTTTTTCTAATTCGTCGAGACAAGACTCAAAATTTGGGCCCAAAATGGAAAAATCATCCATGACTACTTCAAGTGATTCCCCGACCGTGTTTGAAAAATGCTCATCATACATCGTTGAAAAGTGGTCGGGGCATTATATAATCCGAATGGCATTCGCCAAAAAGCAAAAGTGTCACACGGACATGTAAAAGTGGTTTTGTGTTGGTCATCCGGGTGGATTGCAATTTGATTATATCCTGAATACCCATCTAAAAAGCAATAGTATTTTTTACCTGAAAGTTTTTCAATAATTTGGCCAGTAAAGGGTAATGGGAAATGGTCTTTAGAGGTAGCGGCGTTCAACTTACTGTAATCTATACTCGCCACCCGGTTACCAGTCGGGTGGCGATTTGCTCACCTTGTTCATCTTTTATTACCTGAGTGCCGGCTTTTTTCGACACTACCTGTGTAGGACTCACCCATGCACTATCCGAGATAGGATATATGATCCCCACATCCAACCATTTTATTACCTCTTTTTTAACAACTTCCCTCAAATTGGGATTCAATCTCCTTTGCGTCTCTCGGGTTGGCTTTGCATCCTCGGTAGTGATAATCTTGTGCATGACTATGGATGGACTAATACCTTTTAAATCGGCTATCGTCCATCCTATAGCCGCCTTGTGTGAGTGCATCATGTCTATCACTTCCGTCAATCGCACATCGTAGCATAAATGAATCAAGACGACGATTAAAGATTATTCATCTAGGGGAGAAGTCCATCCGGATGGATGAAGGATTGTCCATCCGGACGGATGGAACATTTAAGTCAAGAGCCTTCCTTTTAGTGAACCCTATAAATAGTAGTGTCTTGAGTCATTTTACAACTTTTGCAACATTTATCTCCTTAGAGCTTTGAAGGTCTAGAGAGAGAAAGTAGCATTCAAGGTGATTCAAGGTGTAAACATTGTCAGATCATTGAGTAGAATCATTGTTAATTACGTTCTTGTGTTCGATCCACACACGTGCACGGATTCCACACGTCGTACGTGTTCTTTTCAATCGTTCGGGAGTTCATATTCGATCCTAAAACACGTTCACAAGTGTCTGCCACTGTGCGAATAGGCTAGATAGAGCGTGTGTTGAATATTGTATAGAATAGTGTTAGAACGAATAAGGTTTTGTTATTGTCATAGTCCATCCAGATGGATGGAGTCCATCCGGACAGCTGGACAACATGTTCATCCGTTAATTACCCCATGCGTCATAGGTCCATAGCTGTTAAAGTCCATCCGGACGGATGGACACTAGCTCACTCGGACGGATAGGCTATTTCTTATAAATAAGGATGTGGGGTTCCCATTTGGACACGCTTTTGGATCCCAGAGGGGACATGCTGTCCAATTGATTTCACAGGTATGTAAGTTTCATATATCTATAGAAACTAGATTATAACTGATTGTTCGGTGTCGTTTCTATCTTCTGCTCATTTCTTATCACTGAACCGATCATCTCGGGACCAAAGCTCCGTCAAAATCGACGTTTCCTGGATTCTCAAGTGGTATCAGAGCAGGAGATCAATTGCACAGATCAGAGATGCAAGAATCCACGTGATTTCATCAGATTCAGAGCTTAAATTTGATCAGCTTTGCCATTTTTTCTTCAACTTCACATTCTCATATTTTTGAACTAAAATCTAAAATTCTCGGTGATTTCATGGATAAAAATAACTGAATTTTTGATATAATTTGCGCAACATATGGTTTTATAACCCTGCAAATTTTCAGAACTTAATTCAAAGTTTATCATAGTTAATTTTTGAAAAAACTGGTTGAAAAAATGGTATTGGTCGTTGTTACCGTTCATCCGGATCTGGTGGTGAGTCCATCCGCTTGAATGGCCAGTCTAAGGGCCCATCTGAACCATTAAAGTCCATCCGTAAAAGCTGTGAAGTCTATTCAGACTGTTAGTTCATCCCGGTGACAGGCCCAATATTTGTTCATCCGGGCGTATGAGTTCCATGTCCATCCGTTTGGCTTAAGGCTCATTGGTTGTAATAAAGTCCATCCAATATAAATCATAGTGGGCCGTCCGGACATTTATAAGTTCCAAACAAAAAGAGTGTGGTCCAATAACAGTCAAGCTCAGTTGATGAAAAGTGTGTTACTTGGTCCAATCACATTTAATTCTTTTCAGAGAAAATCATGTGTTAAATCATAAGGTGGAGGAAGCTTATTAGATAATATTTTGGTCTAATTATATTACTCATCCTTGAAAGTTTTCAGGTCTAACAAGTCCATTCGAAAACTTTTGTGTCCATCCGGAATATTATTTGTTAGGCCCATCCGCCCGGTTGTAGGTCCACAACCCATTCGAAGACTTATAAGATAAAGCCCATCCGGACCAAGGAAACATATCTGTTCATCCGTGTGATTAAGAAGCCCAGTTGTAAAGTTGCTATTATACGGCCCATTCGGGCGGATGAAGGTATAAAGAGTCCATCTGAACTTATCATAGTCCATCCGGACCACACAACCCATCCGGAGCTGAATCCAAGTTCATCCGGACCATATATTCATCCGCTATATCAGGCCAAAAACAAATCAATTTGTTCAACAAGTTTGAAGTTCATCCGAAAAATCAGAAAAGTCCATTTGCTCAATAAAAAGTCAAGCCCATTCAGAGAAATTTGTCTGTGTTACTCATCCGTTAAATGTCTGAGTGATCATCCGGGCCAAATTGAGTGTGAAGCGTATTCATATTATCGAGATTTTACATTGTTCATTATTCACATATTTCAAGTGATTTGAGTATTCGATTTAAAAATTTTGATTAAGTGTTCGTTTAATTGTTTGTAGGTGATATACAAGGTGATAATCAAGGCGTGATTCGAAGATGTCAAGCATGGACGAAGAATTCTACAACACGTTTTACAATACATCTGAAACAACAACTAAGGCAACACCAGGGACAAAATTGTTTCAAGTATTATTTCCGAGAGTCTGAAATATGACAACGTGTACGGAAATCATCAACGACCACCGAAACTAATGAATATCGAAGATTACCATTGGTGGAGTACCAGATTTGAAAACTGGGTGCAGGCTTATGCTTACGAAAGTTGGGTTATGTTAATTTTTGGATATGAAAAACCAGTGAACGATAAAAATGTATTGCTTGAAGTTAAACAATTTTCTGAAAAAGATAAGATAAATCACTCTAACGAACTAAAAATGGTAACATTATTACAACAATCTGTTAGAGAGGATATCTTGTTTTTACTTAAACATGGTGAAACCTCCAAGTCGATGTGGGAAGCATTGAAGCTGAAAGCCGAAGGCGGTAAAGACATCAAGAAAAACAAAATCTCTCTGCTGAAAAAGGAATTTGATCTGTTCGGATTCATGAAAGGAGAAACTGTCAGACAAATGATTGAAAGATTTTGTCATCTAAAGATCGAGTTAGAAAGGTTTGGAATCAAGAAGGATAGAGAAGAGATTATTGATAAACTGGTCGAGGCATTGCCGCACGTTGAAGATTGGAAAACGTTTGTGATAGTGTTGAAGAACGATGCTAAGTTTGATGAGATAACTTTGGATGGTTTGATTGAGAAACTTGAAAGTCATGATCTGGAATTACAAAAGCAAAACAAAATGACTAGTTCAAGTTACCAGCAGAATGTTGATTTGTATTATCGACGTAGTATGCTACTGAACAACCAGTCACCAAAGGTTAGTACGGCCTTTAGTACTGACAATGTTGGTGATTCATAAAAGAACAAATCTCCGAGTTATGATTCGGGATATCATTCATCATCTTCATCATCCAAATCCAATCCGAGTCAGAACTGGAAAGATTCTCCAAATTTGAACACTGATTTCGCTAAACGGCACATAAGTTTCTTAGCTTCGGTTCTGGAATATTATGAAGGTCTGATCGCAGGGAAGAGAGGTAATCCAAATATGACAAAAGAAGATTAGGATCAGGTAGATCTAGAAGAGATGGAGCTCATGGATATTCGCTGGTGTATGGCGAGCGTTATCAGGATAGCTCAACGTTTTATGGAGATCACATGAAGAAAGTGTCTGGAAGGCCCTGACATGAAGATTGGTTTTAATAAAGCTAAAGTTACTTGTTTCAAGTGCAAACAAAAGGGGCAGTTCAAAAGAGAATGTTCAAATATCAAAGCAGATGATAGTGTGAATCCTTTTCACGAAGATTACTAAAAGAAAGCCATCTATCATCGCAACAACGAGCAACCTTCAAGAATAAATCAAAAGCAAATTGAGGAAAGGTCATCAAAAGAGAGGAAACAAGCTTATGTGACTATTCAGGATGACGAAGGATTTAACTGGGATAAATACATAAAGGAAGAGAAAAAGGCGTTGGTTGCTGAGTTTAAAAAGAGCCAAGTGTATAAGGCTTTCACAGAAACACGGCGGGAAAATAGATGGAGTATAGAGAAAGAATGTTTTGTTGATCCTAAAGGGAACCCAACAGTTTATCCTGATAAGGTAGACTTTGAAGCACTTGTTGCTGCTATTCCAACTGTGGGAGTTTGGTGTAAAGGGCTTGAAGAGATTCCTAACTACAGACAAAAAGTAGATGAAGGAATAAAGAAAGTGATCTATGCAAGTCTTGAGAAGAAGAAGAAGACGGTAAAGGAAATCGTTGATGAAAGCAAGAAGATGGTGGATGAGGTGAAGAAAACTGGTGAGAAAGCAGAGGAAGCTGGTACTGAGAAACAGAAGGTGATCGAAGAAGACACAGTGCCAAAAGCTGACGTAATAACTCAAACTGATTCTTCAGTACCATCAAATAAAATCGAAACTAAAACTGATGATCAGCGCAAGAAATGCATGGAAATGTGCAAAGCTTGTATTGAAAAAGATAGAAATTTGAGATCCAGAGACATTGAGTTTACTAAAATAGAAATAATTTTCAAAGAAAAATGTAATGAAATGTTAGAAAATGAAAGGTTTTTGAAACATGAAAAAGAAAAACTAACACAAAAATGTGAAGTTCTTGAAAAAGAAAACAAAGTTTTGAAATAACAGTGTTTAGCTGATTACAATGAATGTGATCAAAAAGATAAAACTATTCAAGAATTGCAAAAAGAATATGATGGAATGAAATTGTCATATCACACGGTAAAAGAAGCTTATGAAACTTTGAAGAACAATGTCAAAAGTCTGGATAATTGATTGTCAGCATGTCAGAAAACAACTAAATTTCTTGAACCTAGTTATAAAGGAAAACAAATGGTTTTAAATCAATATATTGATGATGTTGCTAAACTTAAACAAGAACTGGCTGAAAAAGAAAAATTGGTTAATAAACTTCAAAGTTATCATGCTGTTTCATATATTCTGGAACGTATTTTCAACATCACACCCGATGGTAAAGAGTCTGAAAAGAACAAAAGGGAATTGGGTCAGAATACCATCAGGTTCCACCACCGTTGGAGAATAACTATACATTCTATGATGGCGAAAAGGTGGAAAAACAATAAACATGGTTGACCAATTACCTAACAACGTCGATGTGACTTTCACCAAATATGATGATCTTGATGATTCAGAGGTGGTAGGTAAGGTTGTTTAAAGCGTTCTGACAGAGGAGTCTACCAAAACAGATAAATCAGAGTCACATAATTTAAATGAGGGAAGTTTTCATGAAAGTTATTTGAAAAATTCAAAATCTGAGAAAGATGCGAATGATGATCCGATAGGATTGGCTTATACCATGATTGGAACAGACAAATTATTCTCAGATATTGAAGTTTCGACTCAGAATGTGATTTCGGAAAAGATTGACAAAGTTTTCAAACTGGTAGAAATTGAGAAAACTGAAATTGAAAAATTTGATGGTAAGAGCAAGAAAACTTTTGATAACAAACCTGGTTACAAAAAGAAGAACATGAAAGCTGGGTTGGGTTATAAAAGTCATCAAAACAAACGATTTGAAAAGCCAAATTATCATAAAAAGATGAACTTTGTTCATGGAACAAGTTTAGAGGAAGAGAAGGAACTCCAATTTAGACGACAGTCTATTGAAGAGTTCTATGCTAAGAAGAAACAACAACAACAAGTTAAAGATGTTTCAAAAAGAACATGCTTTAAATGTGATCAAATTGGACATCTTGGTCGCAAGTGTCCAAATCTTAAACCTGTTGGTCTTGAGAAAAGGAAATATGATGTTGTGAATCAGAAGTCAACCAAGTTTGAATCAAAACAAACTTGGAAACCAGTGACACCTAGATTTTGGACAACACATAGTCGGAAAACAACTGTTGATATGACAAAAGCAAACCAGTTTTGGAAACCAAAAGCTGTTGTACCAAAAAAAAACATTCAAAATGATTCAAAATTTTATTGAATGAATGTTTCAAAAGGGCAAATCTGGGTGGTCAAGCAACAAAAGGTTTCTGATAATGAGAAAAATAAAGAGAATGCTTTTGAGAAAAATGAACGAAATTTTCCAGTTCTACCTGGGAAAATATATGTTTAGCTACCTGAGTCAAAGCAGGCTTGGGTTGCTTTATTCAAGTAATTGAGTTGTTTGAATGTGCAGGTGCTCCTGAAGATAAACGAATGTCAAACCGAGGAGAGGAGCAGCCTGGCACGAGAGGCTGCAAGTCCCTGCAAGTGAAAAACTTGGAGTTTATTTGTTCTGTACATATATGAACCATAAATCAAAAACCCTAAAAAATAGAAAAATTAAAAAACTAAAAATATGTTTTTATTTTGTCAAACATTGAAAAACGAATAAAAATATGTTTGTTTTTAAATTTGTCAAAAATTTGAAAAATATGTTAACTAAATATGCCAAAACGCTCACGGCGGAACAAACATGATTATTTCACAAGTGATTAAATGGTTTTAACTTTGTTAAAAATCAATGTGTTGTAAATCATGGGGGTATTTTCTGCAAAACAGGGCATGTGAAGCAGAAAATGGATGGCGAGACAAAGTTATATGCATCGGGTTATCAAATTTTCTTAAATGTTTAGAATTTTAGGGGAAGTAAAAATTTTGAAAATACAAAAACATTTGAAAATTTGAAAAAGCCAAAAACATGATAAAATTCAAAAAGAGTTTTTGTGTAAAAAGATGAAATGATAGTACATCAGTAGATAATCACAACATGCTAAAGAAATGGAAAGTTAATATGTGATAAACGGTCTCACTGATGATATGCCAGTAGGTTTTTACACATTTAGTAGAGTGATTTCGAGATATAAATCTAAAATCAATATCTTGCTTATCTCGTGGGGAACATCTCTCGGATATATGGGTAACCCTCGAAATCTTGTTTGAGAGATTGCCTAATTCTGAGATACTAGGTCTTTATACTGTTTGATATATGGGGTATTATACCTAGTCTTCTGATTTTGTGTCAGCAATGGCCTAGACCTCGTATAATACTTTACGCGATTTAAAAGCTTTCCCTCTACTTAAAAATTGAGAAAATATCGAAAGATATAAATCAAGTGCAGTTGTAAATAGGGGTGTGCAATAACCGAACCGTTAACCAAAACCGAACCGAAAACCGACAAAATAGAACCGAAATTAACCGAAACCGAATTAATCGAAAGTCGGTTAACGGATTTTTTTTTACCATCGGTTAACCGAAATTAACCGAACCGAATCATTTATTTTTTATATATTTATAGCTTTTATACCTCTATGTCATGTATTTCATGTTTTATACTTTCATTTCATGTAATAATACCTCTATTTCATTTAGTTATGCCTTCATTTCATTTATTCATACCTTCGTTTTATGTATTTAAACATCTATTCATGCATTTATACCTCCATTTCATTTATTTATACATCTATTTCATGTATTTATACATCTATTTCATGTATTTATACCTCCATTACATGTATTTCTAAGCAAAAAAAATAGCCCTTGTTTGAATTGGTTATTAATCGAACCGAACCGAAAACTGACAAATTAACCTAATTAACCGAACCGATTAACCGATGACTTTGGTTACAGTTACGGATAATGCTAATAACCGAACCGAACCGAACCGTGCACACCCCTAGTTGTAAAGAAGATCCCTAAGTGGGACACATCTTAAGTCGAGCCTTCATCTCTTTGACTGAACGGTAGTTCATACCTGATCTTTCAAGGTGTCGCACTAACCCAGAGTACAGATATCAATATAGTATATTTACCTGTAAGACTAAATATAGGGAATCTTGATACGGGAGTATATTCTGAGGTGGGACACGCGAATAAATTAAGTACTTAAGACACTAAAATCTCGTATCTCGAATCAGTTGAACTTTGTGTGAAAATTTAAGTGAATCAGTATACTGACAATCTAAGTGAATCGTTTAGAACTTAAAGTGTTTATAGCTCAACGGTGCTAGTGATTATAGCTCAACGGTGCTAGTGATTTGTCAAAAACTGATATGATCCTCTGACACGAACTCAAACAAAAATATTGTCTGTAAATACTTCTTTACTGCTTTATATTCCAGAAAAAATACTAAAAGATTTTGTTTCCACTTTATTTTCGACAACCGATGCCTGAGAGCTGAGTTTCAAAATCTAAGTATGTTGAACATGTTTCTGAAAATAAACAAGTTTATTAATTTGAAACTTGAAGTTTTAAATGAAAAATGAAAAACAGTTTTTGAAAACTCCAAGGTCATTAATTTGGACTTGGATTATTACTTTTGGATGCTTTAACTGTCATATTTTGATGCTTAGAGTCAGGTTTTTGATCTTAGTATATTTTGAGCCAGGTCATCAATTCTGTGTAAAACACAGATTTCTATGAACAAACGATGTCCTGTGCAGTCACATACTTGAAATGCTCCAGCTTATTCATGTTAAATGTTTAAAGCTAGATTTTCGATTCTAAACTTAAACTGTCAAATATTTTACAAATGGTTTGAGATGTCAGATAGTAATCCAGATTACGATCCTGATAGTTGAGTCTAAGGGGTAGTCTAAAGACGAGCTCATAGCAGGGGGAGCTTGTATTCTAAGAACCAGGTTTCGATCCTGAAAAGCACGAAAGCTTAACGAAAGGGGGAGCCTGGAGAAAGAGTCAACTGAAAAGGGGAGCTGATTCAGAACGTAGAACCAAGAGAAGCTTGAAGAGGGAGTATGTGGTTGCTGAAGATGTCAAAGCTTTGTGAAGACTCAGAGGGAGAAAAGACAGAAAGCTATGAGATTGACTGTAGTAATATCCAAGGGGGAGTCTGTGAGTGCATAATGTCTATCACTTACGTCAATCGCACATTGTAGTAGAAATGAATCAAGACGAGGATTAAAGATTATTCATATAGGGGAGAAGTCCATCCGGACGGATGGAGGATTGTCCATCCGGACAGATGGAACATTTGTCACACCCGCTCGTAGCGGAAGCGCGAGGTGTGATCTGATCGGTTCTCATTGGATAACAATATAAGTGAACATATTAAATGAATAAAAACAAGCTCCAATGCCATTGTCATAATCGTTTCAATAGAACGCAACATAATTTAAATGTATTGGTTACAAACCATCAAATGAAAAATAAGTTGTCATTATTTTATACATCAAAATGTAAGTCTTAAAATGTCAAGGCTTTGACCACTACATCACCGCAAAGAGGCGGCATAGAATGGGCAAATCCTTTAAATGGTGGCATGGAGTCTTGAGACTTGCTTTTCTTGAACTGAAATATCTGCATGGTCCACTACTTCCCTGAAATACATGTTAAGTTGAAAACATCAACAAAAGTTGGCTAGTTCATGCAGTTTAGTTGTATAAGATGTATCTTGTAAAATGTGAGTTGTATAAAATGCATCTGTAAAATGTGAGTTGTATAAAATGTATCTGTAAAATGTGAGTTGTATAAGATGAAAGCCAGTATATAAAGATGTAGTATGTAAAGCGTCAATGAAATCGTTGATCATTAATGTTTCGCGAGGACATTAATATGTGTGACGAATTAGGAAGCAATCCAAACCTAGAGGATTTTGTGTCGACGACTATCGACTGGGACACAAACGCACTCTTCTGTATGGGTCCACGACCAAGAGTGGGGCTCGCCAAAACCCATTAGATCTAACCCTCTGTACCTAGGTCCAAACTGGATTAATGGTGCTTAGTTGTATAACCCTATTCGCACATGATCTAAGGTGTTTCATTCCATGACTTAACATACAATTGAACATGTATTTTCCGCGATAGTTGTAAAGCATTTGAAATGAATAGGGGACATGAACTCACAGAATTGCGTCCGTGAATGGTAAGTAACTGTGATCTCACGTGCGGTCGTCCTGAATAGTGTCACGACCTACAAACGTTCTATATTTGTTAGACGCTTCGGTCTTGTAATGACTTGAGTACAAGTCTTTTGTCTTGAATATGTGTTAAGACTTGTATGTCTTTGTTATTTGTTGAAGTGTGTCTTAGATGTATTAACTGATAACTGTTTAGTGTATATATATTTCGCCAAATATATATATTCTTGTATCGTGAGTTGCATTGTAGTTGTATAAATGTGTTTTCACCAAATGTTAGGTGATGTGAATGTGCATATCGTTGCACGTATAGGAATACATATGTCCGCGTTTTTGTTATAAGTGATCTTGTATTCTTATAATATATATACTTATACATTCTAAGATATATTTCATAAAAATATATGTGTTATACTTGGTAAAAGGTATAGAAAATATTTTAAAAATAATCTATTTTTAAGATTAGTTCTAATAATATAATTTTAGTCTTTTACTAAAACAATATATTTTAGATGGTAAGAAATATATATGTATGTTTATATATTTCAAAAACAATACCTTTTTAATATAAACCATAAGTAATGTATTTTGTATCTAGTAGAAAATATATGGTTATTAATTCGGTTTAGAAAACGTAGTTTACCAAGTCGTTCGATATATTGTGTATTATAGTCCGTAATACTTATATAGTCCGTAAGTCCGATTTGTCCATAAGTTGTGTCCGAAGGCTCGGATCGTCCGTAAGTTGTTTTTAAGGTGTCTTTATATGTAGTCTTGTAAGACTTTAGTTGTAATGTGTCTTGTGTTTATTTGTACCATTGTATTCAAGTTACTAGTTTTCATACATATAACTAATATATTTCTCAAAAATATATATTTATATCTAGTTTTTGCTTTTATAAAAATTATTCTTTAAAATATTTTTATTCTAATAAAGATTTTGTCAAAAATTATAGTTTTTATAACACATGATTTTTAAGAAAAATAGCCATATTTCCTTTGAAATATATACTTAGCCATGTTTAATAAACATATATCTTTTTTTCTTATAAAAATCACCAACAATTTTCTCATATCATTCGTAATAAAAACAAATGAGATTTATATCAAAATCTTAACAAGATGGAATCATAAACATGTAGGGTTTTGGTATGATCATCACATATGTTTACTAGTTCAAAAACCATGCTTTACTTCTAGTTTTATGAAACTTTTTACGAAAACCCATCTTGTATGTTTCTTTTTATAACTTTGTAAAAGTATTATTTTTAGTGAAAAATCTTATATACTTTAACAAACTCAAAGATTATGATCATCCATTTAAACATTTATGTTTAACAAAAACCCTTAAACATTTTCATGTACACTTGCTAGATCATGTTTTTAAACATCATCAAACAAGTTATTCATATGCTAATCATCAAAACTAGATCAAATATGTGAGTAATAAGCCTTAAATCACAACATAAACAAACTTATATATCATGATTTTTATTTTGCTTCTTTGTACTTTCATATTATTTTGTATGATTGTTTAGTTTATTACATGTTCTTTAAACAATAAATACATAAATAAGTATGAACAAAAAGGATTTTAGAGGATTACTTGTAGCACTTATGGCTAGGGATGATCTAGATGATGATTAAAGAAAAGAAAAATGTTGATCTTAATGCTTGGAAGCTATGGAATGAAAGGAAAAGCTTGCTTCTTCTTATAGTGTCTTTAGATCATCCTAAGTACCATCAAGCTCCATCTTGATTATCAAAGAAAGGTTAAATTGGTGAAAGTTTTTTATGGTGTTCTTGGCTAGAGTATGAAGGTTGAGAGGATTTCTTAAGTGTGTGTAAAGTGAGGTGAAAATGAGATGAAAGTGCTTAGTGATTTTAGTAACTAGATGTTTATTACTTTCACCACATATCTCCACTTGGTCCACTTGGTAAACAACTTGCAAACAAAGATAAATATCCAAGATATTTGTGGAAACAAGTTGGGGGGGGGGGTACCCATGCTTTGTGAACTTGTTTCTTGGTTAAAATGTGTTAGTTTTCTTAGATATAATGTTAGGAAACTTATATGTGCAAGTGTTTAAGTGTTTAAAATGTGTTAAGCGACCATTACTAGTCTAACATGACCCAAATAACATTAGATGGTCACTAAAAAAAGATCTGATATCGTTCGGATATTCGTTTCGCTTTGTTTCTGTTAGTCGTTATTTGAACGCTAAGCTTGTGTAAGTTGTGTGAATTGATGTGATTATTGGTTTAGATGATACCCCAAGGTATTCTAATATGAATTCTAGGTTAAACGACACTTTTGTACATTGCATATAACTTACAATGCTGATTTCTGCAGAATTTCTACGGAAAAGTGTTGAAATTGTGACTTTTAGTGCTTTTCGGGCAGTTTTTTGTGTTATCGGACTTCGGGAAGGTATTAAACCAAACCCTTGCATTCATAGTTAGGGTTTAATGTATATTAGATGTTGGACTTTCGTCTGAGTCCTAAAGATGTCATTAAGATGGTTTCTGCGGATCCTGCGTTTTTGTCAGCACACTAGTTCACTATGTGCTATTCTAGTTGTTTCGATGCATTGTTTAAACGGTTTCAAATGTAATCAATAAAAATGAATCATGTGTATCATAAATAAGTAATTCATGAGTATTCTAAGTGTATGTCATGAAATATGCAGTTCAGATGTTTAAAACGCATAACTGTATAGCTAAAAATGAGTAATTTAAGTGTACGAAAGTTACAGAAAAGTGGCAGTCCCAACATTGAAGTCAAGAGAGCCTTCCTTGTAATGAACCCTATAAATAGTAGTGTCTTGAGTCATTTTACAACTTTTGCAACATTTGCCTCCTTAGAGCTTTGAAGGTCTAGAGAGAGAAAGTAGCATTCAAAGTGATTCAAGGTGTAAACATTGTCAGATCATTGAATAGAATCATTGTTAATTACGTTCTTATGTTCGATCCACGCATATGCACGGATTCCGCACGTCGTACGTGTTCTTCGCAATCATTCAGGAGTTCATATTCGATCCTAAAACGCGTTCACACCATGTGAGCCTTCAACACCCTCAATAATCCCTCCTTTTGAGCCACGTCCAAATTAGAGGCAATGATCACCGGTAAAGTGTCATTATCCCCAAAAAATGCATACTTTAGATGGCTTGGCAACTCTTTCAACTCCACTTGTGGTGGACATTCCAATGAGGGCTTTGTATCCGAATTGATTTCCACTGGTAAACTTTCAATTTGGTGGGTCCATGGTGGTCGCCCCTCTTTGACCGCTAAAGCCTCTTGTTCTTTCTCCTCCGTTCTCAAAGGACAAGCGTATACTTGTTCAGAAAAATCACAAACACACGTCTCCAAAATATATTCCTTATACTCATGCGGGTCGCATCCATAGACTAAATCTGCCATAAAACACTCATCACCACCAAAAGAGTTAGAAACGTTAGTAAAAACACTCAATCTCATCTTTTTATTATCGAATGTCATGTCGACCGTACCATATCGAGAATCAATTATGGAATGAGCGGTGTTAAAAAGTGAGCAACTCAAAATAACATTTTGCTGTTGAATTGGGTCCGCAGATTAGTAATCTAAGAGTAGAAAATCAATCGGATAATAAAATTCATCAAATTTTACAATGATATCCTGCATAATCCCTCGGGGGAGCTTATGAGACAAATCGGCTAGAACCACCGTTGTCTCAACCCTCTTCAATGGACCAAAATCGTATTGGTCATATAAGTCCCCCAGGAAAATACTAACTCCGGCTCTGAGATCTAGTAACGCCCTCTACATGTGAAAATTTCCAACTTTAATATTTATTAGAGGCGTTCCCGGATCTTGGAGCTTAGGAGGAAGATCCCATTTCAATACCGCACTTACCCGTTCAGTTAAGTCGACCCGTTTAGGCACTTTTTGTTGCCTCTTTTGAGTACATAGTTCTTTTAAAAACTTTGCGTAAGCGGGTACTTGTTTTATTGCTTCAAGTAACGGGAGATTAACTTTTACCTGTTTGAATACTTCCCACATTTCCTCTTTTTGAGGACCTCTTTTTGAAATAAAATTCTTTTTACTCGGATCGACTAAAGCCGAAGAAAATGGGACTTGACTCGGTCCCCCTTCCTCATTTTTATCTTTTACTTCTTCATTTATTACCTGCTTTTCAAAAATGGGTATTTAGAAACTTTTGTGAGTGTTTCATTCTCTTCCTCACTCTCCATACCCGTGATATCCTCAACCACCCCATCAACCAACGCCGGTGACGGGTTTGTTTTATACTCTTTACCACTTCTCAAAACACTTACATGATTAATATTAATAGTACGAGATGAACTATGAGAAGGGTTTACCTTAGTGTCACTTGGCAATTGACCTTTGCCTTTTTTCAAGTCATTTGGGTGGTCAAAGATTGAATTGCCTTATCCCGGATTTCGTCTTTTTGAATGCGAGCATCATCCATGTGGTTATTCTTTTGCATCTCTATTTGCATCGCCTTCAACATCTCCATGACTTCATTTCCACCCGAAGAGCTTTGACCCGAAGACCCACCATGCTCATTACCTGTTTGGTATTGCCTTTGAAATCCTTGGTTGTTCCCGCCTCGATAAGCACCTTGGTTATTAAACGGTTGGTGAGGAACAAAGTTTCCGTATCGAAAATTCGGATGGTTTCGTAATCCGGGGTGATATGTATTCGAGTTCATGTTGTAGTTTCTACCACCGCCCCCTTGGCCTTGAATAGCATTCACTTCTTCATATTGCCCTTCACCTCCTAGGCAACTTTCAGCCGCATGCCCTAATTCATTGCAAATTGCGCAAACATCATAAATTTGGTTTGTAGTTTGCACATTAACATCCTTCGCCGCATGCACTTGGGTTCTAGTAATGACCGGTCTAGCTCTCCTAGATGATTACGCCTTTCTCTTTGATGTGACCACCATTTTTTCCAAAAACGCCCAATCGTCTTGCTCGTAATTGGTACCGAATGTACCATTTGTGATAGACATTAAGTCACGAGCATCTTCAGAATTCAACCCTTCATGAAACGCATTCAACAATTCCCATAGCTCGATCCCATGATGAGGACAATTCTTAATCATCAAATGAAACCGTTCAAAAGCTTCATGAAACATTTCGCCTTGTTGTTATTGAAAACTTCTCAAGCTTCTTCTTGCATCGTTGGTCTTTTGGGCCATGAAAAATTCTTCTAAAAATCTTTGTTGCATCTCCGCCCATGTATAAATCGAAGCTGATGGTAAAGTGTAAAACCATCTCTTTGCTCTATCTTCTAACAAAAACTGAAATAATACCAACTTGACCTCATCTGATGAAAACCCTTGCCCACCGATAGTGTCACACCCCAAAAACGTCGCAGCAGAATATAAAACGTAGTGGTGACGGAAGCTGGTGCCCATTTATATCTTGCTGAACGATGCATCGTAATGTGGGACATTTCAACTTAATTAAAACATAGATTTTAAATCATAAAGTCTTAAAGTTCGTCACATCCACACCATAGTTAAATTGTTTTGATCCTTATGGATCTTATTAAATTGGTCCCAATTAGTTTTAAAAGTTTGTCCAAAACATTATCAAACCAAAAATGCATCAACAACCACAAGATACGCCATAATTCCCGAATCTGAATTCAAGTACCTGAAGAACACGTTAAAATCAAGTGTCAACACAAAGAAAGGTGAGTTCACATATTCAAATTTAAACAATTTGATCCTAAGGAAAAAGCTTTCTAATTATGTGTTTATTATAAAACATCCATATAATTTTTAGAAAGACCATTTATTTCCTTAATAAAATCCTTAGGTCATCCGTCATAAATTTGAAAACTCGGCATCAAGGCATTTTCCCAAGTTTTATATATTAAATTTATAGCGTCAACGTTCAGACTCATATGTTAGCTAGACAATACGAACTATATATTTACCATGTAGGGATAATCAATGCTAGATAATAAACAGAATTTAAATTCGTCGTTTGACTTGACACGGGGCGACCGGTCATGACTGGGTTGTCAACCCGATAGATCTACCAATAATTCATCGCGTGCAATACTTAAATGATTAAACGACACCATTGGCACAGGGTCCATATCGAGACCATCTATGATGTCTGCCTCACGTACAATATATATATCCTACTAATATGACAAATTTAATATAAATGGTTGTACGGAATTTGCTGAAATCCCTGGGACCAAGCAAACTCCTCCTAACAACAACACGGTCGGTTTTTCCTCTGAAATACCGTACCATCCCAGTTTCTTCTCGAAACATATATTCATCCAAAATGTTTTATCTCGAAATGTATGATTTATCAAAACTCCATATATTTTCAATGAAAATATATAATTTATATTAAAAGGTATGTTTTAATTCAAAAACATTATTAAACCCTTTTTGGCGTGTTCTACCCCCCAAAACATATACAAAGCAGTAAAAAGAGGGGTTTAGTGACACTCACCTTTGGGTGCGTATTTTTAAATAGCGCAATCCACAATTTGATTTCTACACGTCCTATTATGCGTAGGAACGATTTTATCAATCAATATATCACAAAAATTCCTAAGTTTCTCCGTATCTTAGAATTTTCACATAACTTTGAGATTTTCTCGAAAAGTTATTGTTTTTTATTATGTTGGCATGTTAATATATATATATATATATATATATATATTAAGATTTTGGGACTTGAACGATTTTATTGGTGACCGTTATCATGTAAATCCATTAACACTCCTGTTTATACGTATTATATCTACGATTTGCGCATCGTAATATATATACATAAATGTACACATAAATTAACATCGAAATACGCGTAATCTCGTTAACTTATCTATGTTGTCATTTTTAAGGCAAACATACATAAAATAACTTATATGTATCAAATTTCTGGATAATTGCGAACAATAGGAATCTCTTCCATCTTTCTATATTCGGCCTTCGTATCACGTTAACTAAGAACGCAGGATATCCCTTACGCAACATCTTAAGCATCTTCATAACACTGACGACACTCGACTCGATCGATCTCCGTGAACAACTATCGCTTCACCACCATTAGGACGAGGTATCCTCACTTGCTTCTCCGAGCAACTGTTCTCAGCTTTGTTCATGGATAGCCAATCCATCCCCACAACTACATCAAAACTCCCCAGCTCCACTGGTAACAAGTCGATACTAAAACTATGATCACTTAACTAAATACTATAATCGCGAACGACCTTGCTAGATTCTATCAGCTTGCCAATTGCTAGTTCTATCGAGCACTTTTATACTTAGCTTACTTGTTGGAGAACACAAAAATGGTTCAAATTTTTTTCGAAGCAAAACTCAAGTTAGCTCTGGTATCAAAAGTACGAACATAGATTGGTTATTGGTTAATGACATACAAGTAACAATAGCAGGACCATCACGTGCCTTTCTAGCACTCATCTTGAAAACTTTGCCCTCGGTATTCTGACCCTTCTGTTTCGGGAAGTCTCTTTTGAAGTGTCCTTGCTCACCACACTCGAAGCATCCCTCTAGTGCAACTCCCTCCGATGTACTCCTAGCATAGCACTTGCGAGTCGCATGTCCAGTTCGGCCACATCTGGTGCACTTTTTCTGCTCATCCTCATGAGTCTTCTTCTCAAAACTACTCCTGCCATCCCTGGCATTATCCTTTCTAGAACGGCTAGAACTGGCTACTTATGCCTTCCTCGAACTGCGTTTCCTGTCACGCTTCTCATCGGTTTCCTTCCTCGAACCCTCAAACTTTCGCTTTCACGAATCCCCAAATCTAGGCTCGAAATGCGGAATTATTTGAATGGTCGACCCGCTGTGACGGCCCGACATCACACATACCGTTGCCACATCATTGCATAGGGCACCAGTAAATGATCTTGAGTTACAACCCTGGATTGTTTTAGGTGTACATCTAGGTACTGTTCACAAGGTTAATGAAAATCAGGAATACGCTCTGATTATATCATAACACATGAACTACCAAAACTTTCCGATCATTATATCACCTAAAGGGTTTTTGATCTGTGTCCCACCAAGACCATGCCCGTGAGCACCACATCCACGTTCCTGGCCATTATTCTGGTTAGCATCGCGCTGTTCCATGGCAGTATTAACGTGTTGGGCTATGAGTTGTGCCAACTCTTCCGTGGTAGTAGGTAGTCCAGAATCCTGTCTCGCTTTTGGCGGCATTTCATCATTTTTATTATTACAACATAATATCAACATAAGACGATATCCAAAAATAATACAATCATTAAATGCTAGTGGACCAAACATTGTGCATGTATAATATCCACATATTAATGAGAATAATTTTTAAACCAAAAGTAATCGAACCGATATTCACCATAGAAATTAATAAACTTGTTTTTAGTACACGACTAACCACCTTTGGCATGTCTACGTCAACACCCATAACAAGTCCGAACAAAATTTCTACATAATATTCTAAAATCTGGCGCGTAGGCCATATTCAGAGCGTATCAAAAGTGACAGACAAAACAACCAACAACTAACGCTTCAAACCCAGGAAGTCCAGCAGCTTCCTAACAAGCTCTTCTAGCTCAACTATCTTCCAATGCATCTAATCCCTAGCACTGTCATCCAAATCCTTAGGCTCATCACACCAGTCCATCTGTCCCTCTAAGTCTTTCATCTTGCCCTTCGTCGTCTCCAAGTCTCCGCGTAACGTGGCGAACTGACAATCGCAGTGAGAGCGATTGACCCGAATCCCTTTCTGCTTCTTCAAAGTGGACACTGTCTCAGCTCTCGAAGTCGATGCGATCTCTCCAATGGGTCGAGTCCTCTTTCTAAGATGAGTGTAGACTAAAAGAGGTGTGGCAAAACACGTGACTCGAATAGCGGAATAGACGATTCTGTAACGACGGACGGAGGAATCTCTAGTGTAGGCGCGACAGTATCAGTGAGCAGGACTACTAATGGTTCTAATGGCCGAGACGTGACATAACGTAACCATACATAGTAAGTGTGTGTTCAAATGAAAAATAACACATAAGGCCCAAATAAACTGTCACACCCCGACCGCGTTAAAACAACAAACCGCGGCGGAAACGTCGGAGAGTGTCGTAACAGAATCATTGTTTCACAACACATGGTTTAAAGTTTCGTTTTATTGAATTAAATTTATTACATTGTATTGAAATTAGAAACAAAACATGAACAATTTGTCTTTCATTGTTATTAAGTCACTAAGGCCTCGTCCATTCCTATGTGAGCATGCACCAATATCATCATCAAACATCATCAACTATGGTACCTGAAACATATGTGAAAATACGTCAGCATAAAAATGCCGGCGAGTACATAGGTTTTATGTGAGTGTCAGATTTATGGCTCGCTTACATTTTGAAATTGTCACACCCCCAAAATCCACGAGCGGAGTATCACCGCTGGAGGCGTGACATGACCAGGATCCAAGCCACCAATCACATTGAACTCATAGGTATATTTAAATAAAACTTTCATTGGCTAACATTAAGTGTTACAACGTTACAAATAATTCACAGTATACAGCGGAAGCATAATTCATTCGTTAAGTGTATATAAACCACATGTAAAAACTGTTAGTGCACTATGTCTATTGACTTCGTCTTGTAACGAGTCATATAATGTAATAGGATAGAATAACCAGTGTTCGAGGTGCTAGAAACTGAGATTAGTGAGTTTACTGGTGATTCCGCTTGAAATGGTCAATGACATGTTCAAGCGAAATCAACATTGTTGATTCCGCTTGAAAGAGCTTTGAGTCAGTTCAAGCGAAATCAGGTCAACTATAAATAGGGCACTTGTCCATTTCATTTGGAGCGGAATTAGAGTCTTGTATTCGGTAACGAAGTGCTGTCGAATTGTCTCCAGGTGCTGTAATCACTATTATATCAATATAAGAGACATTTAAATTGAATCGAGGGTCCGTGTCATTGATTCCGCCTTTGATTCGGATAAACAACTCTTCTGATCGACTCAGTCAGGTCGTACAACGATCCTACAAGTGGTATCAGAGCACAGGAAAAAGAGTTCAGCTTGATTGCATCTATTTTCTGACTTCTACATCTTCTTTTTCAAATTGGACAAGATTTACCGGTCAAAATGGAATGAATTTTTCATAGTACATGCGAAACAGTGTTTTAACAAACCCTTGAGAGTTTCAGATCAAAATTCGAAATAAAAATGACAAAATTGGACCAAAAACGTAATTCCGCTTGAACGAACATTCTGATTTCGCTTGAAAAGTCTAGCTGATTTCGCTTCAAGTTGTTATTTCGCTTGAGATTTGCATGAGATTTCGCTCGAATATACTATTTCGCTTGAAAATTCATCTGATTTCGCTTGAAGTTCTTATTTCGCTTGAAGGGTCATCTAGGGATTTCGCTTGAAAGTGGACTTTTTCGCGTCAATATCATTTCACGTCAACCGAGTGTCAGTTTATTTCAAGTTGTTTGATATTGTTTAAACTGATTATGTTTGTTTGATTGTTTGCTCCAGGTACATTGATTCAAGAATTTTCATCATGGCTGAAGAATTCTACAACACGTTCTACAACGCATTTACATCAGAATCTTCCGAAATTACAACCGTTACACCAAAAACTATCACAAAAGCGATCAATGAGAACATCAAGCATGATAATTTCTACGGAACACACTCAAAGCCACCAACTCTTGAAAGTATTGAAGACTATACATGGTGGAAAGAGCATTTTATTAACTGGGCTAAAGCATACGCGCATGAGAGCTGGTTCTGTATGGAATTTGGATATGAAAGACCAAAGGATGATAAAGGAGAAGATCTTCCATTCAAGAAATTATCCGAAGATGATAAATCCGAATTTGCAGCTGAACAGAGAATGATTGCTTTGAACAAGTCGGCAATTAGAAATGACATTTTTGCATTGCTTAACCATGATGGGTCATCGAAATCTGTTTGGGAAGCTTTACGAGTTAAAGCTGAGGGGGGTAAACAGATTAAAAAGAACAAAATTGCTTTGTTAAAGAAAGAATTTGATCTGTTTGATAGCATTAAAGGAGAGTCTGTGAGGCAAATGATAGAAAGATTTTGTCATCTAAAAATTGAACTAGAAAGGTTTGAGATTGTGAAAACAAGAGAGGAGATTATTGATAAAGTCATAGAAGCGTTACCACGAGCTGATCAGTGGCAAACGTTTGTTTTATTTTGAAAAATGATGCTTTATATGAAACAATTTCTCTTGATACATTATTTGAAAAGATTGAAACTCATGAGCTTGAATTCCAGAAACAGAACAAGATGAGCAGCTCTTCACATCAACAGAATGTTGGCTTGTATTACAAAGGTAATTTACCTTCGGTGAAAGCTGATAGTTCACCAAAGACAACATTTAGTGGTGAAAGAACAAAAGAACCTCAGAAAAGCTCATCAATCTACAATCCGGGTTATCATTCATCAGCTTCAAAAGCTAGTTCTGAAGAAGCAGAGGAGATACTGTGCAACATTGCTCTTAAGTTGAAAAATTCTCTGGCAATGAGCATCAATGCAGCTAAACAAATGAGTTTTCTTGCATCTGTTTTGGAGTCGTATGAAGGTCTAGTTGCAGGCAAGATTGGAAATTCTGAGTTAACCAAAGAAGACTACGACCAGATTGATCCGGAAGAAATGGAACTCATTGACATCCGTTGGTGTTTAGCTAGTTGCATTCGTAGAGCTCAGAGATATATGGAGATTACGGGGAAACAATCTCTTGGTGGTGCTTCAACTAAATTGGGTTTTGATAAATCCAAAGTGACCTGCTTCAGATGTAAGCAAAAAGGTCATTTCAAGAGAGAATGTAACAATTCTGCGGTTGGTGGAAATGAACATCCGTTCAATGATGACTATTACCGGAAGGCTATTTACCACCGAAGCAAAGAAGAGCCGAAAATGATTGAAGATAAACCCAGAGAGAAATCAAGAGCTTGTGCCGTGATCCATGATGATGAAGGATTTGATTGGATCCAAATTTGTCCAGAAGAAGATCGTGTTGATATTCGAAAAACAGCTCATGGCAAAACTATATCAAAGAACAACCATTATGTTTTCGTTGCTGAAATTAAAGAGCAAAACAAAGAAGAAAATGTTGTTGCTGAAATCAAAGAGAAAACCAGAGAAGAAATTCTGAGCGAGAAAACATACCGAGAAAGAAACATTGCTTTGAATAGAATGGATGAAATGCAAGAAGAATATGAGAGTGCTGTCAGTAATAAGAGATGGGATAAGAAACGAGAGTGCTATATCAACAGAATGGGTGAACCTGTTGTTCCGAAGAAAGACATAATTTTTGAAGATGTTCTTCTCATAATTCCTCGATCTGACGAATACTATAGAAATGTATTAAAAGATGACACATATGCAAAAAGGCATGAAAAGGAAATAAAATATGCCATGACATCATGTTTGAGGAAGAGGGATGAAGAGAAAATGAAGAAGAATGTTGAAGAGATGGTAAACAATCTGAAGAAAGCCGCTGAAGAGGTTAAAGCAGAAGCAGTTAAAGAAGAAGATGTGAAGATTGTTGAAGAAGTAAAAGAAGAAGTTGTTGTGAATGTAGAAGTTGAGAAAGCTGTTACTGAAGAACAGCAAGTTGTTGAAGAAGCTGAAAAGAAAGTTGAAGGTTCAGCTGGTGAAGTGAAGAGTGATGCTGGTGCTGGTAATAAAGTTGGTGTTGAAGAAAAACAAAAGAATGATGCTGATCAGACAGATGCAGCAGAAAACACTGAAGTGCCAATCACTGAGGTAAATTCAGATTTTGAAATCTTTAAAACTGTTGAACAGTGCAAGAAATGCATGGAAAAGTGCAGTGCTTGTACTGAAAAAGACAAACCATTCAAAATAAGAAATCTTGAATTCAATAAAATTGAAGAAGTTTTCAAAAATAAATATAAAGTAATGTTAGAAAATGAAAAAGTTTTGAAAGAAAATGATGAAAAACTTTTGGAAAAATGTAAAAAGTTAGAAAAAGAAAATGAAATTTTGAAAGAAAATGTTTTGAAAAAGAAAGAAGAATGTGATCAAAAAGAAATTGTTTGTCAAGAAATAAAGAAAGAATATGATTCAATAAAACTGGCATATCACATTACAAAAGAATCATATGAAAAAGTGAAGGATGAAATGAAATTTGCTCAATCAAGAATGAATTATCTTTCTGAAACAACGAAAGAGTTTAAACGTATGTATGAAATAAAACAAGGTGTTGTTAATTCCTATATTGAGGATGTTGCTAAGCTAAAGCGACAGATTGCTGATTTAGAACAGGATAATAACAAGTTAAAGAGTTATCATGTGTCGTCATATGTGTTTGAACGTATTTTCAACATAAAACCGGATGGAAAAGATTCCGAGCAAAACAAGAAAGGTATTGGCTCAGAGTTTCATCAAGTTCCACCACCGGAAAAGTTTGCATTTTATGATGATGAAAAGATCGAAAAAGCTTTCAACTTGGTAGATCAATTGCCAGATAACATTGACGTAACCTATTCCAAATCTGATGATTCTAGTGATTCAGAGGTGGTAGGTAAGGTCGTTGAAAGTGTGTTGAAAGAAGAGTCAGTTGATACAGGTAAATCTGAATCACAGGATGAAAATGAAGGTAATTTTCATGATGGATATCTGAAAAATTCAAAATCCGAGAAAAATTTGAATGATGATTCAAAAGGATTGGTTTATACCATGATTGGATCGGACAAATTATTCTTAGATGTTGTATTCCCGATTCAGAATGTGATGTCAGAAAAGGTTGATAAAGTGTTCAAAATGATTGAAATTGAAAAATCTGAGATTTCGAAGTTTGCTGGAAAAGGTCACAAAACTTTTTATAACAAACCTGGTTACAAGAAGAAGAACATGAAGGCTGGGTTGGGTTATAAGAAGAAACAAGGTCGATATAAAAATGAAACTCCGAATTTTCGGGCAAAAATGAATTTTGTTCAAGGAAAAAGTTTTGAAGAAGAGGAAAAACTCAAATTTAGACAACAGTCTAATGAAGAGTTCTGTGTTCAAAAGAAGAAGCAACAACCACAGGTCAAAGATGTGTCCAAGAGAGCATGTTTTAAATGTGATCAAATAGGACATCTTGCACGAAAGTGTCCAAATCTGAAACTTGTGGATGTCGACAAAAAGAAGTCTGAAAATGTTGAGAAACAGAAATCTGAGGATGTGAAACACAGGTCAACCAGATTTGATTCAAATCAAACTTGGAGATACAACACAAACAAGTTTGTTTCGAACCAAACTTGGAAATCAAACCCGAATAGGTTTGAGACTAGACAGATCTGGAATTCTCACACACCCAGATTGAGAACAACACAAAGTTGCAAAACAACTGTCGATGCAACGAAACCAAATGAGTTTTGGAAACCAAAAGTTGTTGTTCAAAGTCAAAATGTTCAAAAAGATTCACATTTTTACAAAAGAGGTACTCCGAAAGGTCAGACATGGAGTGTTAAGAAACAAGTAACTTCGGTAAAAGATGAGAAAGTTGAAGTCAAAGTTGAAAAAGTTTTTGATGACAAAGATTTTCCTAAACTGAATGATACATATTGTGTTGAAATGCCTAAGGTTCAACAGACCTGGGCTAAATTGTTCAAATAATCAAGTAGTTTGAATGTGCAGGTGCTCAACAAAACTGAAGATTGTGAGATTGGAAGTTGGAGCAGCCTGGCACAACGAGGAGAGGAGGCTGCTGAAATCTGTTTTGGTTGAAACATGGAGTTTGTTTGTTTTCTGTACATAAATAAACAATATTTCAAAAACCCTAAAAATTGAAAAATTTGAAAAACCAAAAATATGTTTTTAGTTATGTAAAATTTTGAAAATTCAAAAATATGTTGCTTGAATATGCCGAAACCCTCACGGCGGAACAAACATGATTAATTTCACAAGATTGAAAAACGGTTTTCAAACTGTAAAATATCAATGTGTTGTAAATCATGGGGGTACGTTATATTTTCTGCAAATCAGTGCATGAGAAGCAGAAAATGGATGGCGAGACAAAGCTATCAGTATCGGTTTGTCAAATTTTCTTTAAATGGTTTTGCATTTTAGGGGGAGTATTGTTGTTAGAAAATACAAAAACATTTGAAAATTTGAAAAAGTCAAAAACATGATAAAAACCTATAGGCAAAAAGATAAAAACATTAAAAATGGAAATTGAGTTTTTGTGTAAAAAGAGGAAATGATAGTACATCAATAGACAGTTATTGTACGCTAAAGAATTGGAAAGTCAAAATGTGTTAAACGATCTCACCGTGGATGTGTCGGTAGATTTTTATACATTTAGTAAATTTTTTCGGGATATAAACCTAAATTCAAACTTGCTTATTTTGTGGGGAACACTACTTGGATATATAGGTAACCCCTGAAATCTTGTTTGAAGGACCCCTCTTTCTGAAATACTAGGTCTTTATACTCAGTGATATCTAGGGTATTATCCCGGGACTTCTGATTTTGCGGAAGCAATGGCCTAGTCCCCGTATAATACTTTCTGCATGCTTGAAATATAGCAAACGCCCTCAGTACAAAAAATGATGAAACATTGAAAAATGCTAATCATGTGCTGTTGAAGAAAAGATCCTCTAAAGGGGACACACCAAAAGTCGAAGCCGTCATCTCTCTGCTGAACGGAAGTTCTGACATGAGCTCTCACGGTTCTTCGCAATTTAACCCCTTACAGATATCATCTAGGTATACTCACCTGTAAGACTGAATATTGGGATCTGGATACGGGAGTATATTCAAGAGGTAGGACACATGAATGAGTTTAAGTTCTTAATACACCTAATTCGTATCGTGAATTAGTTGAAATTTGTGTGAAAATTTAAGTGGATCAGTATATCGACAATCTAAGTGAATTGTTTAATTCTTAATGTGTAACTAAGTTCAACGGTATTTGTGACTTGTAAAAAACTGATATGATCCTCTAACGCAAACTCAAACAAAAATATTGCTTGTAAATATGTTTTTAAATATTTCTTTACTGCTTTACATTTCAGAAAATACAAAAAGATTTTGTTTCTGTTTTATTTTCGACAACCGATGTCTGAGATGCTGAGTTTTAAAATCTAAGTAAGCTGATTGTGTTTCTGAAAATAAAACAAGTTCATTAATTTGAAACTTGAATTTTTACATAAATCAAAAACAGTTTGTGATATCTCCAAGGTCATTAATTTGGACTTGGATGATTAACTGTGGGGGATTTGGATTCTTTAATTGTTAAGAAGGCCAGGTTTTCGATTCTGAAACTGCCAATTTTCAAAAGATGTGTTAGTTTAGAAAGATTGAGTGAGCCAGGTTACAATTCCTGGATAGCTGAAATTTGAAATGCTGTTACTTATAAATGTTTGAGTGATTGCAGATGAGATTCCAGACCACGATCCCGACAGCTGAGTCTAAGGGGGAGTCTGAAGACAAGCTTAAAGAAAGGAGGAGCTTGTAACTGGAAAGAAAGGTGTCGATCCCTAAAGCACGGAAGCTTGACGAAAGGGGGAGCCTGAAGACTTGAAGAACGATTGATGGATATTTACAGTGTTAGACAATTTGAAAAGAGCATGAAGACAGATCAAGACTGAAGATGTGTCATGATAAAGACTCGACACTGAAGACTTCGTCAACATCCAAGGGGGAGTCTGTTAGTGCACTATGTCTATTGACTTCGTCTTGTATCGAGTCATATAATGTAATAGGATAGAATAACCAGTGTTCGAGGTGCTAGAAACTGAGATTAGTGAGTTTACTGGTGATTCCGCTTGAAATGGTCAAGGACATGTTCAAGCGAAATGAACATTGTTGATTCCGCTTGAAAGAGCTTTGAGTCAGTTCAAGCGAAATCAGATCAACTATAAATAGGGCACTTGTCCATTTCATTTGGAGCGGAATTAGAGTCTTGTATTCGGTAACGAAGTGTTGCCGAATTGTCTCCAGGTGCTGTAATCACTATTATATCAATATAAGAGACATTTAAATTGAATCGAGCGTCCGTGTCATTGATTCTGCCTTTGATTCGGATAAACAACTCGTCTGATCGACTCAGTCAGGTCGTACAACGATCCTACAAAAAACCATTAGTCTTGTGTTGCGATTCCATGTATCTCGACCCATGACCACTCCAGCCTCCCAGACAGTAAGTTCCAACAATACGCACCTAAAGGCCTGCAAGGCATGTAACAACGAGTCAACAACAAAGTTGAGCGAGTTCACAGTTGGTTGTCCAGTTTAAAGTTGTTTCAAAAACCATATGTTCATTCGAAAACCAGTAGTTAATCAATTTCTTGTTTCCCAAACCATAACCAGTGGGGGCTACCCCATGTTAACCACTTATAAGTTGGCGTCCTTCCCAATCGAGGACGGACGTACGTATTCTACCCAACCGAGAATACACAGGTTAAATGTAGTCGTCCTTCCCAACCGAGGACGAAGGTACGTACTCTACCCAACCGAGAATACGCAGGTTAAATGTAGTCGTCCTTCCCAACCGAGGACGAAGGTACGTACTCTACCCAACCGAGAATACGCAAGTTTCGTTTTAGTTTCTTAACCCATTCCCAAACCACCGGGAATCCCATGCCTTATAGAAAGTGTGAACTCACCTTTGCTTTGCTCGGCAGATAATTTACTTGTGTTATGTCGGTCAACCATACCCTATTATGGTTATTAATATTTGTTAGGTTTGTTATGCAAGCATTTCACGTATTTATACACGTATTTAGCACGTAGCATACAACTCGTAACATCACATACAAGTATATGGACCATGTATAAATTTATAACATAGTAATACAATACATCTAGTTCAAGTGTGCGGCCCAAGTGATTAACGGTCCAGTTAGAGTGTGCGGCCCACTTGTCAAGTGTGCGACCACTTTGACAAGTGTGTGGTCATGCAATAATCACTTTACAAACTGTGCGGTGTGAGTAATGTGCGATCGGCCATAAGTGTGCGACTTAATTAAATAGGTGTGCGGTCCAGTTCTTTGAGTGTGCAGCCCACTAGGTGTGTGGCCCAACCCGTGTACAACCCCAAACATGAGTGTGTGGTTGCTAAGGGTCTGCGAGCAGGTTATTCACATTTGTTGAAATCAATTCAGGTAATCCAAATATCACTTCTTACATCAGTTTTTCATGAATTAGAATATCTTATTTATCATGTGCAACCATCATCTTAATTATCTTGATCAATCTCCAAAAATCTACACTATTAGTTATCATACGTTAACACACACATCATACATGAGTAGGGCACATAAAGCAACATCATATTTCCTCTTTGTACAAAACAGTATATGGTAAACATCCTAAAATATATTCTTAAATCACATTTACACTAATGTATATTAACAGGTGAATCATATGTTCAATCCTTTCAATAAAGAAAACCCTATTACCTACCTTATTTCACACATTCATGCATAAGCAAAAGCAAAAGTGCACTAAGTTTTAACGTTATTTTACTAATTTCGTGAAAATAACGTTAAAAAAAAGAGGGGATCGTTAATCAGGCATCATGTGGTGGCGTTGATAGCCGAAAGACAAGGGAGTACATGCACCAATTGGCGTTTGTCTCAATTGCTGAGTGTTATGTGCCTTATGTCCAAGGCTTGATGCAAAACCACAATCGAGCCGGGGGTCTCATTGGAAGCAGCCTCTCTATTCCTACGGGGTAGAGGTAAGGCTGTCTACATCCCACCCTCCTCAGACCCTACCTTAGCTTTGCTATAGGTGGGATATACTGAGTACGATGATGATGATCCATAACTACTATCAGAACATAGGAATCTAAATCTGACAACATTTCGACCACATGTCATTTACCAAATCATGACATATATACATATTTACATAAAACCCCCATATCAACTTAACAATTTGTTACCATGATGCATCCTTTCATTTTAATATAAGCATCAGTCATTAAAACAACAAACATTATCCTTTGTATACCACAAAACTCAATCATTCAATTACCCATGGCAGTTTATACATGAACGCATTAACCACTCATCATTTTTTTTACAATTAATCTACAAGTCGTACACTCTTACTGATAAGAATTAAAACAGAGTAGCACCCAAGTCTTAGCTATAAACAAACACTTGACAACGAGACATTAAATCTGATGGCAGACAGATGAAGACGTGGCTTACCGTGGAATCGGGTAATCTTTGCGAGCCTCTGAAATCAGTCACCGAGTTCAACCGGAATAACGACCACCGCTACCTTCCCGACACCACTGCCCCCTTCTGCCAATCACATAGCGCCGCCGCCACCTTGCCGACATTTCACTGGCCACCGCTGACGCCCCCTTACCGGAACTCCGTCGGAGCCACGACACCATCAAGAATGCATCAACATCTGCATCTCGGCTCCGGTTGCTGGTTTTGACGACTCCTCCACTGCTACCGTCATTAGCTGCTTCTCAGGTCACTGGTGAACTAGGGAAGGGGTGTGAATGTGGTTGTTTGAGATGAACAGGGGATTGGAGTTGAGTGTGCAGAAGAAGGAGGTTTAGGGGGGGTGTTTGTTGGAGAACAACCAGCCGCCGACAGCCGATAATTCAGCCGACACCGGCCGACATGTCGCTGAAAGGTTTAACAGTGAGAGAGAGCAGGGGTGGGTGTGTTTGTGTCGGCTGAAAGGTGGTTTATGTGGTTTAGGGTTTTTATTAATAGGATGAGAGGGGGTTTAAGGATGAATATATAGTGTAGGTTTTAGATTTAGGGAATTGCGTTGGCCTTGGGGCCCGTGTGTATGAGTCCGTAAAATATCGGGTGTCTCGTTTAACTGACCGGCCTGCTTAAAATTATAACGGTACATAAATAAATAAATCTCTCGTCGCGCGTTATCGTTATTTAATAATAATAATAGTAATAATAGTGAATACGAGCATTAAAAAAATGCTCGTCTCTCAACGATCAGGATCAAGGGTTCGAGTTGTCACAGAAATAACTTGAACAACTTCATTAATTGATATTAGAAAACCTAGTTTTGTTAAATGTTTGTAATGTAATTTTGAAATAACCAAGTCAAAACAGACTAGCTATAGTTTATAAAACCTCGATGCCATGAATCTTAACTCAAAAAATTTGTTTAAGTAAACCCAGATCGTAAATTGTTTTTGTAATAAAACTCGAATGGTTTATATTGTTAGAAAAACCTTGTAATATAACTTTGTTTTGATAACCTTTGCCCAAGTGATCTAGATAACGCAACGATATGTAATGTGTTAAAAGCACTTATATATAGGAAGTACCAGTGGCGTATCCACCATGCTTTTATCACATTACACCTGCCCCGTTACCTAATCACTTCCTTAACCCAATGGTTCAAACATAGATCAAACAGTTCCAAACGGTTCCAACAGTTCAAATAATTCACATAGATCAAACAGTTCCAAATGGTTCCAACAGTTCAAATAATTCACATAGATCAAACAGTTCCAAACGGTTCCAACAGTTCAAATAATTCACATAGATCAAACAGCTTCAAACGGTTCAAACAGTTCAAAATGTAAAACAATGTGTCCATATGCTGGATGAGCATATGCAACAAAATGTAATATATGAAAATCAATGTGCTAGCATGCTAAGTGAACATACATAGCAAAACGTAATGAAATCATGTACTATATGCGTACTAATGAACATAGCAAGTATATGATATAAAAGCATGAAAAGCACGAAAGTAACAAGTAGGCACATGTGTTTCACCCCCAAAATGTTTGAAAACAGTAACAGAGGGGACTATGTACTCACTTGAGATAGCTTAGAAGTCTTTGAATAACAACCAAGCAACGCTAGAGGGATCACGGAATCAATCGGCACCTAATATAGGTAACTGTGTTAATAAACCGGACCTAAATCGGAAGATCGGATAGGATGAGGTTTCGTAAACCAAATGAGTATTGGAACTCATATGATATGGTTTAACAAAGCCTACATACTAAATCGAAACCTATCCTAAGTGCTTAAGACCCATTACGACCCGTTTAGGTAACTTATGCTACTTTAACGCGTCGTTCGCGTAAAACTCGTTTGGACCGTCTAACTAGTCCTATGACAAGTATTATATGCCTTAACATGTCTAAAAATGTTGCCTAATCAGTTTAGATGTCAAAATTTAGGTTACATATGCTTAAAAATGAATTTATGCGTAAAAAAGGCATTTTGGTCATTTTCCTAAGGCATATAAATTACCTATCATACAACTAACTAAACGAAGTGACCATAAGGTATAACCTCAGAAGGTTATTCCCTATACAACTATGGTCACAAAATATGTTTGGTCGGATCCCAATGATCGACCAAACGGGTCGAGTTCGAAAGTCTAAGCGGTGGTTTAGACCGCTTGACTTACGACTCTATACAAGCACTAAACTAAAAGTGACGAGCTAAACATGTTAAAACATGCTTAACTAAGTTAGAAAACAGGTTTTGATACCCAAGAATAGTTTGGTTGCAAAATACGCATAAACGCGTATTTTGACCGAAACTATGACTCGTCACTAAGCCTAATCAACGTGGTAATTAGTAGGTATAGTCACAAGGGACTATAACCATCGTGATTACACTCACGTTGCGAAGTTCAAATGAACTTCGTGTTGACCATTGTCTGGTCAAAGCAGAAAGTCAAACACTGTTTGACTTTCGTGCTTAAAAACGCATAAAAGAACGAAAGAAACTTACAACGGGTCCAGGCAATGAAGATTTGATCTAAAGATTACTCAGGTATGAAGCATACACTCCAACTTAGAGCAAAAATCAGATCAAAGTGTGAATTGAAATGAAATTGGGGTTGGGTATTTATAGAGTTTGGACCACCGTTAAGATCGTTCCTCGATAAACGAGCTTCAATTTGGATCGTCTAAGTGTGCCCACTGTTTTGTAATACAATGGGTGCCCAAAACAAGCACACTGGATGAAGAAAACCATGTCCAAAACCATAAACCAGCTGCTGAATCAGAGAAAACAGTTTGCTGATCTGGGCTTCTGTCGCACCCCGCGTAAGCATAGAGCTCAGCTTACGCGCCCAGCGAGGGACATCTTTGGCAGATTGTCAGAATTGGTCCCTGCATGTCCAAAACTTGCTTTTCGATGCATTTTCGACACATTTAAGCCCCGTTAACCACATTTCAAGGCTCTAAAATGAAGTTAAAGTACAGGGAACTTAAAATATGCTCAAAAATATGTCGGATGTCGGTTCGTTTGGTCGTACGATTGCGTTGTTCGGTTAATTACGATGAAACACGAATGGACACGAAAAACGATCCAAATTATGCGACGAATGGAATTTTATCATGCCAATCACTAAAATAAATTTTTTTAATGATTACATAAATTTTTAGATGTCCGGATATATTCAGAACGTAAGATATGAGCGAAAATCCAAACTTATGCACTTTTTGACGCTTTTAGTCCCTATTGATCAAAAAGTTTATTTTTGCGCACCAAACACCTCAAAGCCTATTTCTAAGCTATGTAAAGGATATTTAGGGCATATTTAAATTATGATCAAGTTCCAGAATGTTCGTTACCATTCGATTCGGTATATTTTTGCAGTTTGAGGCAAATAGTCCCTGTGATCGAATAAACTTGATTTCGACACACCAAACCCTCCAAAACTTATTTCTAAGTTATGTAAAGGTTATTTAAGGTATGTTAAGCCTATGTCACTATTCCGGAGTGTTTGTTGCATCAAACTGATTATGTTTACGCATCAGTTCGTGTTTAACCTTCCAGAAAGCGATTTAAAGCTCGAAATCGAACAAGAATTGATATGTGCAAATGATACACATATTTGTACAAATCCCAAGTATGAAACACAATATTTAATTGATTTGGTATTTGTTCGATGGTCGCAGAGGCACAGATGTCACAGTCTCCCCTACTTTAAGAAATTTCGTCCCGAAATTTATTCGTAGGAGTCTTTCTATGATGTTGTGTTAAATAATTGTCTTGCATGGAATCTAGGGTGTCATCTATTTGCGCAGAGTAATCCATCAAAGATTTTTATGCAAGGCATAACCCTGTCATTCCCAAGTGGATATACTTCGAAGTGAAAATGAATGGACTATTCACTTTCTCCAATGGGTTCTTTGTCAGGTGTCGAAAGGATATTCATTTCCCTCGACGGATATTATTCAGTAGCGAAAATGAATGGACAATTCATTTTCCTCAACGGGTTCTTCGTCAGAAATGGAAATGAAGGAATAATCAAAAGGATATTCATTTCCCTCAACGGATATTCTTCAGAAACAAAAATGAACGGATTGAGTCATTTTCCTCAATGGGTATTCTTCAGAAATGGAAATGAAGGAATAATCAAAAGGATATTCATTTCCCTCAACGAATATTCTTCAAAAACGAAAATGAATGGATTGAGTCATTTTCCTCAACGGGTATTCTTCAGAAATGGAAATGAAGGAAAAATCAAAAGAATATTCATTTCCCTCAACGGATATTCTTCAGAAGCGAAAATGAACGGATTGAGTCATTTTCCTCAACGGGTTCTTCGTCAGAGATGGAAATGAAGGGATAATCAAAAGGATATTCATTTCCCTCAACGGATATTCTTCAGAAGCTAAAATGAACGGATTGAGTCATTTTCCTCAACGGGTTCTTCGTCAGAAATGGAAATGAAGGGATAATCAAAAGGATACTCATTTCCCTCAACGGATATTCTTCAGAAGCGAAAATGAACGGATTGAGTCATTTTCCTCAACGGGTTCTTCGTCAGAAATGGAAATGAAGGGATAATCAAAAGGATACTCATTTCCCTCAACAGATATTCTTCAGAAGCGAAAATGAACGGATTGAGTCATTTTCCTCAACGGGTTCTTCGTCAGAAATGGAAATGAAGGGATAATCAAAAGGATATTCATTTCCCTCAACGGATATTCTTCAGAAGCGAAAATGAACGGATTGAGTCATTTTCCTCAACGGGTTCTTCGTCAGAAATGGAAATGAATGGATAATCAAAAGGATATTCATGTCCCTCAACGGATATTCTTTCAGAAGTGAAAAATGAATAGCTAGTTCATTTTTCCTCAGCGGGTGCTTCATAAAAAATGGAAATGAATAGAATTAACTCTAGATACATGACAAAACTTGCTGTGATTTCTGTGCACTAAATTCCATAATTATGTATGCATCCATAATTACGTAATTCCTTGCATAGTCCGCACAATTTATTTTATAATGTGAAGGGGATAGAATTTGAACAAACTTGAGATAACTTTGATTAGGTCAACACATAAGCACATAATTGTTTTCTTGGTTATTAATTTGTTATCAGTATGTTATTAATTGTTATTAACTTGTTGTTGATTTGTACATGGGTATTTAGGGTACACCAGGAACCCAGTCGATGGACTTCAACTTCCTCAAGAATCTATCTGTAAAGATAGAATGATCTTATAAGAATTCGATTTTGATTACAAGGAATCATAACATTCGAATTAAGGTACACAACAATTAAGGACTTACGGAAATACCCTTAGGTACCCTATTAAGGATTTATAGTGGTACTTTGGGTATTTGTCCAGAGTTGTAACTTGCGCCTTGTACTTCATTTCCTTGGAAGAAACAGCTACTTAGGATTTTCGTGGAGATCGCAAGTGATCATAAAATGGAAGAATTTTGGGAGTAGTCTGTTCTACAAGGAACACGGTTCCTTGGTTGTCGGTATCGTAGGGGATTTGTTGTTTATACATGCAACCACATTTGTACATTGCAATGTAAATAAAAGATTTATTTATAAACAACAACAACAACTGTTTCATAGACCTTGATAACAAAAGAAAATAATACATAAGGCTCGATTATTTCTAAACAGTGTCATTTTCCAGTCGGTCAAGTACTCATCCCTGCGCTGGATTTGCATTAGCAAGCTTTGGGCAATTTTTTTGGAAATGGCCCATCTCGCCACAGTTGTAGCAAGACCCTGGTGGAAAACCAGCTTGAGCAGGATTATGGTCAGCTTGATTAGGTGCAACTGCAGCTCGGAAAACCCTCGCTGTATGGCCTATAAGTCCACAAATTAGGCATTTGTGGCACTTCACACTGGCATGATGATGAAGGTTACATTGGTTGCACAAGGGTGCAGTTCCGTTGTATGGCTTCCTAGCAGGGGGTTGAACTGGTTGGTTGGGGACAGCTTGATCATTATGAGCAACCACGACGAAGTTCTGAGAAGCCTTTCGCTTCTTGGACTTCTTGGAGGATTCAGTCTGCTCATCCTTTGATTTTGATTCATCGGTCGGTTTCTTATCACCCTTTCGGAAAAGTTTACCTTTCCTGATCTGAGATTCAGTCAAGGTAGCGGATAGCTCAATGGCCTGTCTAACTGTAGTGGGGTTGCTACCAGTAACAATGTCTTGTACTGAGTCAGGGAGGGCATCAATGTACTTTTCGATCGCCTTATCCAAAGGCGTAACCATGTTCGGGCATAACAGACTTAACTCCTCATAACGGTCCGTGTAAGCTCGATGCTCACCACTATCTTACTTATGATCGTCGAATTCCCTTTCCAATGCCCTAATCTCATGACGAGGACAAAATTCCCTCATCATTAGAGCTCGAAGCTCTTCCCAGGTTTGAGCCAGTGCCACATCGGCACCCCTATCTCTCATCATACCATTCCAACATGTTAAAGATCGTTTCTCAAAGACACTAGATGCGAATTCAACCTTTCACTCGTTCGGACACTGAACATGTCTGAAGGTGCTCTTTAGACTCTCGAACCATTGCAGAAGTGCAGTCGCTCCTTGAAACCCAGAAAATTTGGATGGCTTAGCTGAGTTGAATGTCTTGAAGTTACAGGGAGCATTATTGTTGTTATTGTAGACTTGGTTAACTTGAGCAATGAGGTTTGGGAGTACAGCAGCCATTTGCTGCGTAATGATAGCTGCCAGTTCTTCATTAGGTATCTGATTGTCGCGTCGTGGAGGCATTCTAAAAGAGGAAGCATGAGAGAAAACAAGTGAAATGGCATTGGGTAAGAATAGGATGTTACAATTACCGACCAAAAAGGCATGGATGATGGTCATTTGTTCGTACCACGAAGCAAACAAACGACACAGAAAAACTGAACAAAGTAATTAGGTCCTCATAATGTATCGCGAAGACATGCTTTAGCCTATAAGTGGACACTCACCCCAAGAGTTCCCAGGTAAGAGTGATTGGTCCGATTATGTGGATTTGTACGAACACTCTCATCTTAGACAGAAAACTCAGGATACAGGCATCCACCCTTCCAGATTGCACGTGTTCACATTAATAAGACCCAAACTTTGACGAGATTTTGAAAATTTTGAAGGTTCAAAACCTTATAATAAATCACCCTAGAACAGATGATTGGTTTTCAAAGCGGATTTGAAATTTGTGTTCTTGTTGTGGTTGTCACCTAAAGATAGGCGACGGTATTGTTTTATGACTAAACGCAAGTAAACTCGCGTTAGGGTCCTAGGAAGGTTATAGACTAGGTCAAAGCATAACTAATAACCTAATTCCCTATAACCATGAGCTCTGATACCAACTTTTCTGTCACACCCCGACCGCGTTAAAACAACAAACCACGGCGGAAACGTCGGGGAGTGTCGTAATAGAATCATTGTCTCACAACACATGGTTTAAAGTTTCTTTTTATTGAATTAAGTTTATTACATTGTATTGAAATTAGAAACAAAACATGAACAATTTGTCTTTCATTGTTATTAAGTCATTAAGGCCTCGTCTATTCCTGTGTGAGCATGCACCAATATCATCATCAAACATCATCAACTATGGTACCTGAAACATATGTGAAAATACGTCAGCATAAAAATGCCGGCGAGTACATAGGTTTTATGTGAGTGTCAGATTCATGGCTCGCTTACATTTTGAAATAACTTGAACAACTTCATTAATTGATATTAGAAAACCTAGTTTTGTAAAATGTTTGTAATGTAATTTTGAAATAACCAAGTCAAAACAGACTAGTTATAGTTTATAAAACCTCGATGCCAAGAATCTTAACTCAAAAAATTTGTTTAAGTAAACCCAGATCGTAAATTGTTTTTGTAATAAAACTCAAATGGTTTATATTGTTAGAAAAACCTTGTAATATAACTTCGTTTTGATAACCTTTGCCCAAGTGATCTAGATAGCGCAACGATAGGTAATGTGTTAAAAGCACTTATATATAGGAAGTACCAGTGGCGTATCCACCATGCTTTTATGACATTACCCCCGCCCCGTTACCTAATCACTTCCTTAACCCAATGGTTCAAACATAGATCAAACAGTCCCAAACGGTTCCAACAGTTCAAATAATTCACATAGATCAAACAGTTCCAAACGGTTCCAACAGTTCAAATAATTCACATAGATCAAACAACTCCAAACGGTTCAAACAGTTCAAAATGTAAAACAATGTGTCCATATGCTGGATGAGCATATGCAACAAAATGTAATAAATGAAAATCAATGTGCTAGCATGCTAAGTGAACATACATAGCAAAACATAATGAAATCATGTACTATATGCGTACTAATGAACATAGCAAGTATATGATATAAAAGCATGAAAAGCACGAAAGTAACAAGTAGGCACATGTGTTTCACCCCCAAAATGTTTGAAAATAGTAAAAGAGGGGACTATGTACTCACTTTAGATAGCTTAGAAGTCTTTGGCAGATTGTCAGAATTGGTCCCTGCATGTCCAAAACTTGATTTTCGATGCATTTTTGACACATTTAAGCCCCGTTAACCTCATTTCAAGGCTCTAAAATGAAGTTAAAGTATAGGGAACTTAAAATATGCTCAAAAATATGTCGGATGTCGGTTCGTTTGGTCGTACGGTTGCGTTGTTCGGTTAATTACGATGAAACACGAATGGACACGAAAAACGATCCGAATTACGCGACGAATGGAATTTTATCATGCCAATCACTAAAATAAATTTTTAATGATTACATAAATTTTTGGATGTCCGGATATATTCAGAACGTAAGATATGCGGGAAAATGCAAACTTATGCACTTTTTGACGCTTTTAGTCCCTATTGATTAAAAAGTTTATTTTTGCGCACCAAACACCTCAAAGCATATTTCTAAGCTATGTAAAGGATATTTAGGGAATATTTAACTTATGATCAAGTTCTGGAATGTTCGTTACCATTCGATTCAGTATACTTTTGCAGTTTGACGCAAATAGTCACTGTGATCGAATAAACTTGATTTCGACACACCAAACCCTCCAAAACTTATTTCTAAGTTATGTAAAGGTTATTTAAGGTATGTTAAGCCTATGTCACTGTTCCGGAGTGTTTGTTTCATCAAACTGATTATGTTTACGCATCAGTTTGCGTTTAACCTTCCAGAAAGCGATTTAAAGCTCGAAATCGAACAAGAATTGATATGTGCAAATGATACACATATTTGTACAAATCTCAAGTATGAAACACAATATTTAATTGATTTGGTATTTGTTCGATGGTCTCAGAGGCACAGATTTCACATAAACAGATAATCACGTATGCACATAAACACGCAATGGTTTTCATACATGATAAAATCTCCATGTTTATTTAAAAATTTTGGCTTCGCGAATTTTGGACTTAAATCTCAAAATTCTTCGGCTGAAGTCTAGAGTTTTCTCCGAAAAAATTTAGTTCGCTAACAACCATTGGCTCTGATACCAACTTCTGTCACACCCCAAAAATGTCGCAGCGGAATATAAAATGTAGCGGTGACGGAAGCTGGTGCCCATTTATATCTTGCTGAACGATGCATCGTAATGTTGGAAATTTCAACTTAATTAAAACATAGATTTTAAATCTTAAAGTCTTAAAGTTTGTCACATCCACACCATAGCTAAATTGTTTTGATCCTTATGGATCTTATTACATTGGTCCCAATTAGTTTTAAAAGTTTGTCCAAAACATTATCAAACCAAACATGCATCAACAACCACAAGATACGCCATAATTCCCGAAGCCGAACTCAAGTACCTGAAGAACACGTTAAAATCAAGTGTCAACACAAAGGAAGGTGAGTTCACATATTCAAATTTAAACAATTTGATCCTAAGGAAAAAGCTTTCTAATTATGTGTTTATTATAAAACATCCATATAATTTTTAGAAAGACCATTTATTTCCTTAATAAAATCCTTGGGTTATCCGTCGTAAATTTGAAAACTCGACATCAGGGCATTTTCTCAAGTTTTGTATATTAAATTTATAGCGTCAAAGTTCAGACTCGTATGTTAGCTAGACAATACGAACTATATATTTACCATGTAGGGATAATCAATGCTAGACAATAAACAGAATTTCAATTCGTCGTTTGACTTGACACGGGGCGACCGGTCACGACGGGGTTGTCATCCCGATAGATCTACCAATAATTCATCGCCTGCAATACTTAAATGATTAAACGACACCATTGGCGCAGGGTCCATATCGAGACCATCTATGATGTCTTCCTCGCGTACAATATATATATATACTACTAATATGACAAATTTAATATAAATGGTTGTACGGAATTTGCTGAAATCCCTGGGACCAAGTAAACTCGTCCTAACAACAACACGGTCGGTTTTTCCTCTGAAATACCGTACCATCCCAGTTTCTTCTCGAAACATATATTCATCCAAAATGTTTTATCTCGAAACGTATGATTTATCAAAACTCCATATATTTTCAATGAAAATATATAATTTATATTTTATATTAAAAGGTATGTTTTAATCCAAAAACATTATTAAACCCTTTTTGGCGTGTTCTACCCCCAAAAACATATACAAAGCAGTAAAAAGAGGGGTTTAGTGACACTCACCTTTGGGTGCGTATTTTTAAATAGCGCAATCCCACAATTTGATTTCTACACGTCCTATTATGTGTAGGAACGATTTTATCAATCAATATATCACAAAAATTCCTAAGTTTCTCCGTATCTTAGAATTTTCACATAACTTTGAGATTTTCTCGAAAAATTATTGTTTTTGATTATGTTGGCACGTTAATATATATATAGGGTAGGGTTCCAGCGTGAACAACCTCCCAAGAGTGAACTGCGTGAACAAATCTGCACCCTTGATTTCCTTTTTAGTTGTTAAGGGTAGGATTGTAATTATATAAAAAATTAGATTTAAATCATTATTTTAATAATTGAATTAAGTTACATCTTTCCTATTTTAAATTCATTATCCACATTATGTTTTATTTATTAATAAGATAATTATCAAAACAAACAACAAATCACCATATTTCAATTTTAATTTTAATTTCAGATTTCATCACCAGAATTCAAATTTTGATTTTTAAAATCCACGTAACCTTCATATTTCAATGGTATACACATGTGTACTTGGATATAAATAGAACAGTACACATGTGTACTCAGCATCGTACATATGTGTAATTAGCTACATAATACATACATAGAAACAATACCTGTAAAACTATTTTATATTTAACAAATTACAAGTTCCATAATGTTTTCCAAACCAAACAAAAAAACATATAATTACAAGTTCCAGTTTCGTAAAAACAATAAACCCAACATAATCGAAAAAACAAAAACACATAATCTTTTACAACTATTCGCCACGTTGTATGCTGAATCATCCTTATCGACCAAGCAAACAAACATACGTGAATCATCCTTATCGACCTCATACGTGAATCATCCTTTCCGACCTTCCATCTCCACTTTTCTCGTTAACGACATCTCCTATAATAGAACAAAAAAAAAACTCAGCAACTAATACTTTGCATAATTCACAAGTGTACATTAACAACTTTACACATTCAATACACAAAAAAATCTGAGATATCACAAAAACAGATGCTATACACATGTGTACATCACATAAAAAACAGAGGAAAATCAGAATACACATGTGTACTTCGAATTAAAAACAGAGCAAAATGAAAAAATTGAACAAAAAACTCAGCAGCTAATACTTTGCAATATTCACAAGTGTACATCAACAACTTTACACATTCAATACACAAAAAAAATATGAGATATCACAAAAACAAACGTTATACACATGTGTACATCGCATTAAAAACAGAGCAAAATCAGAATACACATGTGTACATCGCATTAAAAACAGAGCAAAAATAGAATACACATGTGTACATCACATCAACTTCAATCTAAACATCTCTACAACATAAAAGAACTAGAATAACTTATCAAACTGACATTCAAGTTGGAAAACATTATACACCTTATTTAACTAGCAAATTAACTCCAAATTATACAACCTATGTAGCTAGTGGCAAACAAGCATGTATCCAAATTACCATACTTTATGTTCAACAGAAACAATCATACACCTTATTTAACTAGCAAATTAACTCCAAATTATACAAAACTCAAAACAAAAACAACAAATTACGGAAATTACCCGGTCCTTCGGCCGCCACTTCAAAACCAGCCCACTTTCAGCAAGACCAGAAGGTGTACAAGCCTCAAACCCATCATGTCTCAACTCCAACAAAGAAGCCCTATCCCCATCCCCATCCCCATCCCTATCCCTATTACCATCCAAAACCACATCTTGAACTACAACAACAGCAGGATTCACATCCAACCGATGCGAATTCGAATTCGAATACCGATCCGACGAATTTGACACCACCGCCACCATAGATTGCGATTGCGAAAACCTAGACTACAAACAAGATCTAAATTCGCTACAGAGCATCAAAATACACAAATTAAACAATAGAAATCAACGATTACAATCAAGATCTAAAATATGTTGAATGAAATTGATAATAATAATAAGAGGAGATTAGAAGAGTTTACCCACAAAACGATCCGTTTTTTCTTCGATTCGGATCTGAAAAACGATCCGTTTTTTCTTTGATTCGGATCTGAAAAACCACCGTCGAAGCCTGATTTCATCGTCTACTTCATCATCGGCGGCAGATCTGTATGGTGTGGGATCAATCGGTGGTGGTTTTGGGTGTTTTGGGCGACAGATCTGTATGGTGTGGGATTTTGTTGATGTCGGCTTTGATATGTGAGAGAGAAAGATATGTGTGAGATTTTGAAACCTAAATGTAGATATAAACGGGATTTATGCAATCAAGATGATATGGAAATTACACATATGCCCTTATTAACTTAATTAAATAGTAACAAATAACCAGATAATTACCATCATGCCATTCACTTAAAATCTCAAGATCATAAAAATCAAAGGCCCATATCAGTTCACGCAGTTCACTCTTGGGATTTTGTTCACGTTTGAACCTAATCCTATATATATATATATATATATTTAAGATTTTGCGACTTGAACGATTTTATTGGTGACCGTTATCATGTAAATCCATTAACACTCCCGTTTATACGTATTATATCTATGATTTGCGCGTCGTAATATATATACATAAACGTACACATAAATTAACATCGAAATACGTGTAATCTCGTTAACTTATCTATGTTGTCATTTTTAAGGCAACCATACATAAAATAACTTATATGTATCAAATTTCATGCTCGAAAATCAAGTTACACGTTTAACGTGATTTTACCGTTTCTACCACATAAAACGCACAAGTGTACATGCATAGTCTAAATTTCCCACTATCATGTAAAAACTTAACATATTTTCACATTCACATGTTTAAACCATATAACACATTTTAACACATAAGGTTCACCAAAAAATTACCCATACTAGTGTTCATTGAAAAACGCGTATTTTAGTGATTCGGTAACGTTTTCGGGCGTCGGAAGTCACGTATTGAGACAACTGGCACAAAACCGGTAATTTCCGTACACTTTAATTAATACTTAATGACTACAATTATGTGCTTAAATGTCAACATTATCTAAATTACATGCTATACTTGTGAATTCATGCACGTTTTATAATACAAATATTGCTTTATGCATTAATGATAGCGTTGCGTCAGAAATACTAGTAAACTCACCGGTAAGACACCTTGTGTCAACAATTCTGCAGAAAGCAGTCAGACAATAGAATTGGGGCCTAGGTGTAGGTCCAACGTCAAGAATACATTAAAACCTAAGAGTATATACAAGGGTTAACATATAGACTGTCCGGAAGCTAGAATATGCACTAAAAAGCACCCGAAACGCACTTTAAATGCAGAAATCTGCATAATTCAGCTATAAATCAGCAATAATCAGCTTTTTAACACATAAATATTATGCAGAATTCATGTTTTATTATCCAAAATACCCTCCTAAGTGTTGGGAATTAAAAGGGTAACAAAAGGATACATAAAGGACACTAAACGGTGCAATTTAGCACTTTAACGAACCGGTATTTAACCGAACAACCAGACATTACCCGGAACATCAAAATATTACTAGAAGCATTCTTTTAATACTTCTAAGCTAGTTATGGTCCCCAAACACCATAACACCCCTTATAACATAATAGCATACCAAGTCCCTAAACTAGACACTTGAAAACTTACTTGTTTATATAATTAATAAATTGAAGTTACACTTTGCCCCCCCCCCCATCTTATTCACGGTTACAAAAGGGTGGCCCCCACCAAAATATTGCCAAGATATCATATGATCTTTCTTAGATCTCCTTAGATTCATTTTGATATTACTTGGATATATTGAGATTTCAAAAGATATGGAAGATTTGATTTAGATCTTTGAAGTACTATAAGATAACATAAGATCACATTCTTCACTTCACACCATCAACCTCCTCCCTTCTTCCCCCATTTCGGCCGAAACCAAGCACCAACCACACCACCATCATCATCTAATTTTCATACAAACTCAAGTGCATACAAGGTGTAAGAAGGTCTATAGTGAAGCTTGGTGGTCTTGGATCTTGAAGGACCTTCTTCATTTGCTTTTATCCAACCATTTTGTCATTTCCAAGTTCTAGTAATCTTCCCTAGCCTTGTTGCTAGTGGTGAGCCCTCATGATCTATTATTTCTTCATATCTTGATAGTTAAAAGATGACGCATATTGTTAAACACAAAAACACTAAAGAAAATGATCATGATACTTTAACATAAGCGTAAAAATATAAGAATACATGTTGAATATGTTGATTTGCTTTTTATTAGTGTTAGTGATGTTAGACATCATATGGAGCCTACTAGATTGTGATTAAACACATGATCTAGTAAGTTAAAGTGGTGATCTTGTGAAAGACCAAGATCTTCATACTTTATGTCTTCATGAACTTCGATAATGAAATGGGTTTTCATATGAAAAGATGATTTTAACAAAATACAAACCTTGTACATAGATGATTACAAGAATAATTTTCCCAAGAAACCAAGTTTATTTATGAGATTTACAAAGTCATGGTTTCTAAGTAAACTAATAATATTTTTAGTGTTTAGACAAGACTAGAAACATGTTTGTAACAAGAAAAATACAAGAGAAGTATTTTTAGAAAAATCATCCTACAAGTTGTAAATGACTAGATCTTCTAATAAAGTAATTTACAAACAAATAACCATGTTTTTAAGGGTAACTAAACCTACTAAATAACATGGTAAGTTACTACAAGTTTTTACAAAAACTTCAAGTTCATGATATAGCGTAATATACTTGATTTTGACACTCGGTAAGTGTTGAATGAGTTGATGATTGTTGTGATGATTTTGAAAGAAAATAAACACATGTTTTGAAAACATGGGAAACCTCCATTTTAGGGGAAATTCTGTCAAAATTTCTATAAATTTTGACACTTAGAAAAATATAAGTCTGGGTGAAACTTATTCCTTAAAAATATTTACCAAGGTTTCCCTAATTTTTATGTAAACTTCAAGATAAGAAATGGTGATTTCTTCAAGATAAAATTTATATTAAGTATGTATATTTTTGAGGAAAAATATATATATTTATTGATCACCAAATTTTGTGCTAAGTGTATGTAGTATATATTATATGTAATAGTGTGTTAAGACTTGAAAATACACTAAACACTCCTAAGGAGTAAAAATACAAAATACACATACAACATGCTTAGACAAATACAAGAGAATATATTTATGAAAATATGTTACTTGATAAATTACATAACTTGGACAAGTTATGAACATGAAATAAAGTTTTGGACAAAATACATAACTCGGGTGAAAAATACAAGAAACTTATATTTATTTTTGAGAAAATAATATAAGTAAGATACATAGTTAAAAATATAAATTATTTTTAACACAAGAACAAATACATAAAAGATGGTGACTTGTACTTGTGCGATACAAGTCTAGTGACTAACGTTAATAAAAACACGTATAGGTCACGACGCTATATAAGCAAACCCGGTGAAGTTTACGGTGCAAGAAATGCAAAGTTGTGAGTTCATGCTCCCCCTTTTCTTTTAACTGTTTTCAGTTTTATAACTTCGGGGGTGAAATACATGTTACAATGTTTACAAATGGTATGATGAATACAAGAATTGAGAAATGATACGAGGAATGATACGAGAATTGATACGAGAAATGATACGAGAAATGATACAAGAAATCGTGTCACGAATAGGGTACCATAAGCACCATTAATCAACAATATACCTAGACCGCAGAACAAAAGGTTAGATCTAACGGGTTTTTGGGCAGCCACACTCTTGGTGAGAACGAGTACCGAGTAGTGCTTTTGTGTCTCAGTCGTGAATCGACAACTAGAAAAATGCTTATGGTTTGGATGCTTCCTATGTCGTGTCACATGTTAATGGCCTTGCAACCCATTAACAACCTTGATACATACAAAATTACATACCATGTTTTCATACAAAGTGTACAAACGTTCAATACAGAAATTGCATGAATTCACACCAACATTATGTTGACGTTTTTCCAAAAACTCACATGTATATCAGGTAACTAAAGAGGATGTGCACGGTCTTACTCATGCTCATGGATGTTGTTTATGTTTATCGTTGAATAAAGTTGTAAACTTTTCAAACAAAATGTTGTCTTGTGATGTAAACACTTAATTTATGATTTCAGTTATGTAATGTTTGGCATTTGAAGTTATTTTTACGAGCATGTAATATGTTTACCAATCGTATGCAATGAAAACCTTTCATGATCACACCTCGTGCTTCCTCCTTAGAAAGGGGTGTGACAGATTGGTATCAGAGCTACGATTGTAGTGAACCAGGATTCCTTCTCGAGTCTAGTCTACAATCTCTAGGATCCTTTCACGAAAACAATTTTTCAACGAGTTTTCATTGCATAAAACTTTCCGCGACATCCACTACCTGAAACTGTTTACAAAGAGTCAAGAAAAGACACAACGAGACTTAGGGTGCACTGGAGTAGCACTTGCCTTTGACTAGAAATTACTTGCAACTATGTGTGATGATTGATATAAACATATGCTAGAAATAGAATATCTCAGGTACTCGTGACTTTACCTGAAAGCAATGGCCTATCTGAAGGATGAGATACGAGGATGAAACGAACTGTGCGGACTGTGCAAGGAGTTACGTAATTATGGATGCATACATAATTATGGAATTCAGTGCACAGAAACCACAACAAGTCTTGTCACGTATCATAAGAGATTCCTTCAATACAAGAAAGATCAAACGTGAACACCTCTCCCCCAGCCTATTAAATACTCTGCTGGAGTAATGATTTAGGGTATAAAGACAAGAACCGCCAACGTGAATATCTTTTGACACAACAGTATTTATCTATTTATGCATGCTTGTTGCTGCATGAATTGATACGTTTGGCGGATTGTTTGATGTCACTTATGTGGTATATGCCTGTGTGTATATATACTACTACTGTCTCGTATGACGATATCAAACAAGTGTCTAACCCTGCTATGTTATGTTCCGACAGAACATGGCACCTAGGAAAGTGGTGAATGCTCGTGATTCTGATCAACCTCCTCCTCCTCTTCTGCCGAGGACCGCAGAAGAACTGAACGCCCTACTGGAAGAAAGGATCTCCGCAGCTATCGCTCAGTATGAGGCAAACCGCACTGAACAAAGTGGAGGACCAAGCAATGCCAGACGTAATGGGAATGGAGATTCATCTGGAGGAAACGCAGCTCAGGGCTGCACTTTCAAGCAGTTTCTCGACTGCAAACCACTGAACTATGATGGCACTGGAGGTACAGTAGCATTTGTACGCTGGACGGAGAAGACTGACGCCACTATCCGTATGAGCAAGTGTACCGCAGATCAGCAAGTTACTTTTTCTACTGGGTTATTTGTTGATGAGGCTTTGACTTGGTGGAATTTGCAAGTCCAGACTCTGGGTGATGATGCTGTGTACGGCATGACGTGGGATGAGCTAAAGGAACGTATGAGAGAAAAGTACTGCTTTCGTGCGGAACTCCAAAGGTTGGAGACTGAGTTCTGGCACTTGACCATGGAAGGTGCTGACATTACTGGTTATACCCGAAGGTTCCACGATCTGTCGAGAGTGATCCCCTACATGGTGACACCCGAATTTAAACGTGTTGAACACTACATTTGGGGATTGGCCTCAGAGTTTCGCATCATGGTAACTTCGGCCAAACCTCAAACGATCACTGAGGCTGTAACTCTGGCTATCAGCCTTACTGAAGATGTTGTTCGCTTGAAGAAGTTATCCCTGAACCCTACCGAGAAGACCGAGACGCATGCTGAGTCGTTGGGCGACAAGAAAAGGAAACATGCAAACCTGAATCAAGCAACCCACAACAACAATAAAAGTTCAAACAACAAGAAACATGACACTAACCCACCTAAGGAGGCGAGAACCTTTGCAGCGGCAAATGACACTGCAGCCAAAGGATACCAAGGCACCCTGCCTAAATGCCAAAAATGTAAGTATCATCACGAAGGAGTTTGTCGCGTTCCAAAATGCGACAAGTGTGGTAAACTGGGTCACCATGCTGAGGATTGTTGGGGAAAAGGAAGGAACGGGAATGGAAACCGCAACGGTGCTGGTAATAGGAACAATGGTGGAAATGGAAATGGCAATGGTAACCGGAATGGTAATGGAGCTGGGCAGAACCAAGGATGCTTCAGTTGTGGAAGCATGGATCACTTCATAAAAGATTGCCCAAGAGGGAACAATGCTCAGGCTCGGGCATTTGTGATTGGAGCAAAGAATGCACGCGAGGACCCTAATGTGGTCACCGGTACGTTTCTCATTAACAATCACTTCGCATCCATATTATTTGACACTGGTGCCGATTTTAGCTTCATGTCTGCGGAATTTAAACGTATGCTTGGAATAGAATCTAGTAGATTAGATATTCCTTATTCCATAGAACTAGCCAATGGTAAACTTGTTGAATCAAGCGAAGTTGTTAGGGGTTGCACATTAGAACTTGGGGAGCGAAGATTTAGCATCGACCTCTTACCTATTCAATTGGGCAGCTTCGATGTAGTGGTCGGAATGGACTGGTTGTCCAAGAACAAAGCTGAAGTTATTTGTCATGAGAAAATCATTCGCATCCCTTTGGCGAATGATGAAACTCTCATCGTACATGGAGAAAAACGAGACGCGCCTCTGCGAATTATCAGTTGTATGAAGGCACAGAAGTGCTTAAGGAAAGGATGTGTTGCTTTCCTGGCGCACGTTGTAGATAAGAAGGCTGAGGAGCCGAAACTCGAAGACATTCCTGTGGTGAAGGAATTCCCTGATGTTTTTCCCGAAGATCTGCCAGGACTACCTCCGCAACGACAAGTCGAGTTCCGTATAGACTTGGTTCCAGGAGCCGCTCCTGTAGCCAAGGTACCCTATCGGCTTGCACCATCCGAAATGCAAGAATTATCTACACAACTCCAGGAATTGTTGGATAAAGGATTCATAAGGCCAAGCTTCTCGCCTTGGGGAGCTCCAGTATTGTTCGTAAAGAAGAAGGATGGAACACTGCGGATGTGTATCGATTACAGAGAACTGTACAAGCTCACAATCAAGAATCGGTACCCACTACCGAGGATTGATGACTTATTTGATCAATTGCAAGGATCGAGCTACTATTCCAAGATCGATCTTCAATCTGGATACCATCAGTTAAGAATCCAAGAGGAAAGCGTACCAAAGACTGCATTCCGAACACGTTATGGGCATTACGAGTTTCTTGTGATGCCATTTGGACTAACGAACGTGCCAGCAGTATTTATAGATCTGATGAACCGCATTTGCAAACCATATCTCGATAAATTCGTAATTGTATTTATCGATGATATCCTGATTTACTCGCGAACGAGAGAAGAGCACGAGCAACACCTCAGAACTATTCTGGAACTACTAAAGAAAGAGAAACTTTATGCAAAGTTTTCAAAGTGCGAATTTTGGATTCGCGAAGTACAATTTCTTGGTCACGTTGTGAACGAGAAGGGCATTCATGTAGACCCATCCAATATAGAAGCCATAAAGAATTGGGAAGCCCCCAAACTGAAGTTCGACAATTTTTGGGCTTAGCGGGCTATTACCGACGATTCATCGAGAATTTCTCAAAGATAGCTCAACCGCTAACTACCCTTACGCAGAAAGACAAGAAGTATGACTGGGGTGACAAGCAGGAAGAAGCCTTCCAGCTACTCAAAAATAAGCTATGCGATGCACCGATACTATCCTTACCCGAAGGCACTGAAGACTTTGTGGTATACTGCGACGCTTCACGTCAAGGGTTGGGTTGCGTGCTTATACAATGCCAGAAAGTCATCGCTTACGCTTCAAGACAGTTGGAGGTGCATGAAAGAAACTATACCACTCACGACTTGGAACTCGGTGCGGTGGTATTCGCCTTGAAAATCTGGCGACACTATTTATATGGTACACGTTGTACAATCTTCACAGATCACAAAAGCTTAAAACACATATTTGATCAGAAGGAATTAAACATGCGTCAGCGACGATGGGTCGAGCTGCTAAATGATTATGACTGTGAGATTAAGTACCATCCTGGAAAGGCAAACGTTGTAGCAGACGCATTAAGCCGAAAAGAAAGGATTAAGACCCTAAGGGTTCGAGCATCGGAAATGACTATTCAAACGAACCTCACTACGCGCATTCGTGACGCACAACAAGAAGCCATTAAGATGGAAAACCGTAAAGCTGAATACCTCCGGGGTATGTTGAAATATATGGTGCCAAATAAAGAGGGAACCTTATACTTTAAGAAGCGTATTTGGGTTCCGCTCTATGGCAACATTCGAGAAGTCATCCTTGACGAAGCGCACAAGTCGTGATACTCGATCCATCCAGGATCGAACAAAATGTATCAAGACTTAGAGGAATATTATTGGTGGCCGAGACTCAAAAGCGATGTTGCTATCTATGTGGGAAGGTGCCTAACCTGTGCTAAGGTTAAGGCTGAATATCAGAAACCGTCTAGCCTACTGCAACAACCAGAGATACCCATGTGGAAGTAGGAGCAAATCTCTATGGACTTCATAACAAAATTACCCAGGACCCCTAGAGGGCACGATATGATATGGGTGATAGTTGATCGATTAACGAAATCTGCGCATTTCCTACCAATCCGAGAGAAGGATAGTACTGGAAAGCTTGTTGAGATATACTTAAAAGAAATCGTGGCACGTCATGGAGTGCCTGTCTCAATTATTTCAGACAGACATGGACGTTTCATCTCGAGGATCTGGCAATCCTTTCAGGAAGCCTTTGGATCTCAATTAGATCTAAGCACGGCCTTCCATCCGCAAACAGACGGTCAGAGCGAACGAACCATACAAACATTAGAAGATATGCTTCGCACATGTGTCATGGACCTAGGCAGCAGCTGGGATACTCGTCTACCTTTAGTTGAGTTTTCCTACAATAACAGTTATCATACAAGCATAAAAGCCGCACCGTTCGAAGCTCTGTATGGCCGCAAGTGTCGCTCGCCCTTATGTTGGGCAGACGCTGGAGATAAACGTATGGTTGGTCCTGAACTTGTACAAGAGACAACCGACAAGATCATGCAGGTCCGAGAGCGCATTAAGGCGGCTCGAGATCGATAGAAGAGCTACGCTGATCGAAGACGAAAACCATTAGAATTCAAGGTGGGAGACAAAGTTTTGTTAAAAGTCTCACCTTGGAAGGGCGTAGTAAGATTCGGAAAGCGTGTGAAGCTGAATCCCCGATACATCGGACCATTCAAAATCTTAGAAAGAATTGGTACCGTGGCATACAAGTTGGAATTACCAGAAGAACTTAATGGAGTACATGATACGTTTCATGTATCCAACCTCAAGAAGAGTCTAACACAAGAAAACGTGATCATCCCTGTGGATGAAGTGCATATTGATGACACCCTCCGATTTATAGAAAAACCCGTTGAGGTTACCGAATGGAAAGTCAACAAGACCAGGAGGAGCACTGTCAAACTTGTCAAAGTACGTTGGAACTCTAAGCACGGACCCGAGTACACGTGGGAACGTGAAGACTAGTTTAAAGAAAAGTATCCCCACCTGTTCAAGAAAACTCCTACGAGAGATAGGTCAGCCTGAATTTCGGGACGAAATTCTTTTAACGGGGGGAGACTGTGACAACTGGCACAAAACCGGTAATTTCCGTACACTTTAATTAATACTTAATGACTACAATTATGTGCTTAAATGTCAACATTATCTAAATTACATGCTATACTTGTGAATTCATGCACGTTTTATAATACAAATATTGCTTTATGCATTAATGATAGCGTTGCGTCAGAAATACTAGTAAACTCACCGGTAAGACACCTTGTGTCAACAATTCTGCAGAAAGCAGTCAGACAATAGAATTGGGGCCTAGGTGTAGGTCCAACGTCAAGAATAGATTAAAACCCAAGAGTATATACAAGGGTTAACATATAGACTATCCGGAAGCTAGAATATGCACTAAAAAGCACCCGAAACGCACTTTAAATGCAGAAATCTGCATAATTCAGCTATAAATCAGCAATAATCAGCTTTTTAACACATAAATATTATGCAGAATTCATGTTTTATTATCCAGGATACCCTCCTAAGTGTTGGGAATTAAAAGGGTCACAAAAGGATACATAAAGGACACTAAACGGTGCAATTTAGCACTTTAACGAACCAGTATTTAACCGAACAACCGGACATTACCCGGAACATCAAAATATTACTAGAAACATTGTTTTAATACTTCTGAGCTAGTTATGGTCCCCGAACACCATAACACCCCTTATAACATAATAACATACCAAGTCCCTAAACTAGACACTTGAAAACTTACTTGTTTATATAATTAGTAAATTGAAGTTACACTTTGCCCCCCCCCCATCTTGTTCACGGTTACAAAGGGGTGGCCCCCACCAAAATATTGGCAAGATATCATATGATCTTTCTTAGATCTCCTTAGATTCATTTTGATATTACTTGGATATATTGAGATTTCAAAAGATATGGAAGATTTGATTTAGATCTTTGAAGTACTATAAGATAACATAAGATCACATTCTTCACTTCACACCATCAACCTCCTCCCTTCTTCCCCCATTTCGGCCGAAACCAAGCACCAACCACACCACCATCATCATCTCATTTTCATACAAACTCAAGTGCATACAAGGTGTAAGAAGGTCTATAGTGAAGCTAGGTGGTCTTGGATCTTGAAGGACCTTCTTCATTTGCTTTTATCCAACCATTTTGTCATCTCCAAGTTCTAGTAATCTTCCCTAGCCTTGTTGCTAGTGGTGAGCCCTCATGATCTATTATTTCTTTATATCTTGATAGTTAAAAGATGATGCATATTGTTAAACACAAGAACACTAAAGAAAATGATCATGATACTTTAACATAAGCTTAAAATAAGAATACATGTTGAATATGTTGATTTGCTTTTTATTAGTGTTAGTGATGTTAGACATCATATGGAGCCTACTAGATTGTGATTAAACACATGATCTAGTAAGTTAAAGTGGTGATCTTGTGAAAGACCAAGATCTTCATACTTTATGTCTTCATGAACTTCGATAATGAAATGGGTTTTCATATGAAAAGATGATTTTAACAAAATACAAACCTTGTACATAGATGATTACAAGAATAATTTTCCCAAGAAACCAAGTTTATTTATGAGATTTACAAAGTCATGGTTTCTAAGTAAACTAATAATATTTTTAGTGTTTAGACAAGACTAGAAACATGTTTGTAACAAGAAAAATACAAGAGAAGTATTTTTAGAAAAATCATCCTACAAGTTGTAAATGACTAGATCTTCTAATAAAGTAATTTACAAACAAATAACCATGTTTTTAAGGGTAACTAAACCTACTAAATAACATGGTAAGTTACTACAAGTTTTTACAAAAACTTCAAGTTCATGATATAGCGTAATATACTTGATTTTGACACTCGGTAAGTGTTGAATGAGTTGATGATTGTTGTGATGATTTTGAAAGAAAATAAACACATGTTTTGAAAACATGGGAAACCTCCATTTTTAGGGGAAACTCTGTCAAAATTTCTATAAATTTTGACACTTAGAAAAATATAAGTCTTGGTGAAACTTATTCCTTAAAAATATTTACCAAGGTTTCCCTAATTTTTATGTAAACTTCAAGATAAGAAATGATGATTTCTTCAAGATAAAATTTATATTAAGTATGTATATTTTTGAGGAAAAATATATATATTTATTGATCACCAAATTTTGTGCTAAGTGTATGTCGTATATATTATATGTAATAGTGTGTTAAGACTTGAAAATACACTAAACACTCCTAAGGAGTAAAAATACAAAATACACATACAACATGCTTAGACAAATACAAGAGAATATATTTATGAAAATATGTTACTTGATAAATTACATAACTTGGACAAGTTATGAACATGAAATAAAGTTTTGGACAAAATACATAACTCGGTTGAAAAATACAAGAAACTTATATTTATTTTTGAGAAAATAATATAAGTAAGATACATAGTTAAAAATATAAATTATTTTTAACACAAGAACAAATACATAAAAGATGGTGACTTGTACTTGTGCGATACAAGTCTAGTGACTAACGTTAATAAAACACGTATAGGTCACGACGCTATATAAGCAAACCCGGTGAAGTTTACGGCGCAAGAAACGCAAAGTTGTGAGTTCATGCTCCCCCTTTTCTTTTAACTGTTTTCAGTTTTATAACTTCGGGGGTGAAATACATGTTACAATGTTTACAAATGGTATGATGAATACAAGAATTGAGAAATGATACGAGGAATGATACGAGAATTGATACGAGAAATGATACGAGAAATCGTGTCACGAATAGGGTACCATAAGCACCATTAATCAACAATATACCTAGACCGCAGAACAAAAGGTTAGATCTAACGGGTTTTCGGGCAGCCACACTCTTGGTGAGAACGAGTACCGAGTAGTGCTTTTGTGTCTCAGTCGTGAATCGACAACTAGAAAAATGCCTATGGTTTGGATGCTTCCTATGTCGTGTCACATGTTAATGGCCTTGCAACCCATTAACAACCTTGATACATACAGAAATTATTACTGAAATAATTACCAGTTGCCTTGACTGGCTGCGTTGACAGGTATTTTGTCAGATACGCGCAGTATCGCGCGGTACGCGCTTAAACTCGAAAAATAGAGTTTCTTAGCGTTTTAATTTATTTTTACTCACAGTTATGATTAAAATTACTATTCTAATCATAACCAACTATTTTTAGGATTTTAACACTGATCGGGTGGTCACCGACGTTCGTTTCACATTTTAATCGTTACGCGATAAGCGTTTATCTTATCGTTGCCAACATAATTTTTACCAATGTTTGAATTTACCAACTCATTAAATATCATATATAAACATCATAATCAGTCAAATACAGCCTTTTTATCTATTCACAACACGTGTTACAATTGTACGGTACGGCCTGAAAAGCCGGGTGTCACAGTCTCCCCCTGTTTAGGAAATTTCGTCCCCGAAATTTTACTCTACAGGTTTTTGTTTTCGCACTTAGTGGAAACAATAAGTACAGTCTTATTGAATATGGTCTTGTAGTTTCTGCAAGAAACTTTGATTCTTACCAATAATTCTCGTAGACCTATATTATATAATCCCATTTCCTAATTTCTCGTCTCAACGCTCTCTACCTTTTCCAAGGTTTGTCGTTTACGAGTACTTAATCAAAAAGAGTAAAGTCAGCGTTCCACCATTTCAGGTTTGACATACGTATATTCACATATACATTGTCCTGTACCTGAGATAGTCTGAGTCTACATACGATTGATCCAACTCGAGATGGGCTCTCGAAAGTATCTAATTCCATGAGCTCGTTTTCTTCCCCTCTTGCATTTATTTCAAATATCTTCTCTCCACGGATTGCACAATCAACAGATCGCATATACCGTAAGGAATCTGTAATCGTCTCTCTGGTTATCAACTTAACTCTTCTAACCAACCACACTGCTTCTATGGGTACTTCGATAAACTTCCGCTTATCGCCTAAATAAACCTTAACAAGAATATAATCGGTGTATTATCCATCATACACTTTTTCAAACTGGACACATGAAATACGTCATGTATTCCACTCAGTTCCTATGGTAGCTTGAGCCTAAAAATGACTGGTCCAACTCAAGATGGGCTCTCGAAAGGACCTAATCAATGTGGCTCAGCTTTTCTTTCTTTGCTAATCCTAATAACACCTTCAGCAAAATACAATCTTCGACCTGAAACTGCAATAGTTTCCTTCGGTTGTCCATGTAATTCTTCTGTTGATCAATGGCGACTTTTAACCTTCCCTCGATCTAGGCAAACCCTGACGCTGGTTTCCTGTATAAGCTCGGGTCTGGTTAGTTGCCTTTTGCCACATCAGCTCAAAGAAGTGGCGATCGACACTTCCATCCATACAAGGCTTCAAACGGAACGGCCTTAATACTAGCGTGATAACTATTATTGTAAGTTAACTCTGCCAATGGCATGTGAGTATCCTAACTTCCATTGAAATAAATCGCACACACTCTCAACATTCCTTCCAATGTTTGAAAAGCTTCCTCCTGTTTTTATGTCCAATCAATTCCCTTTTTCCTTCTGGGTCATTAGTGTCGAAGGCTCCGCTAATCTAGAGAAATTCTCAATAAATCTCCGGTAGTACCCAGCAAGTCCTATGAATTGTCGTACTTCCGACGGGATCTTTGGCGCTTTCCCAATTCTTGATCGCCTCGATCTTAGACAGATCCACACGTATACCTTCCTCTTTTATGACGTGTCCGAGTAAACGAACTTCTCGAATTCAGAACTCACATTTAGAGAACTTGGCATGAAACTTCTATTCCCTCAACAGCTCCATAATTAACTTCAGATGTTACTCTTGATTCTCTTTGGTTCGCGAATAGGCAAGTATATCGTCGATGAATACTATCACGAATTTATCCAATTAGGGTTTGCATACCCTGTTCATGAGATCCATGAGTACAGTCGGCGCATTAGTTAAGTAAAAAAGGCATGACTAAAAACTCGTAATGGCCACATCGTGTTCGAAAGGTAGTCTTCGAAATATCTTCGTCAGCAACCTTCAACTGATGATATCCTGATCGCAGGTCAATCTTCGAGTAGTAGCAGGATCCCTGTAGCTGATCGAACAAATCGTCAATCCTTGGTAAAAGGGTACTGATTCTTGATAGTCAACTTGTTCAGCTCTCTGAAATCAATACACATCCAGAAGGATCCATCCTTCTTCCTCACAACAAAACAGGTGCATCCCAAGGCGAAAAGCTTGGTCTAATGAAACCTTTGTCTAGTAGCACTTGAAGCTGTTTCAACATTTCTTTCATTTCAGACGGTGCTTAATCAATAATGAGATTTTGCAATTGGTGCAGCACCGGGTACCAGATCAATTCGGAACTCGATCTGTCTCGCAGGGGGCAATCCAGGTAAGTATTTTAGGAAAACTTCTGGATAATTGCGAACAATAGGAATCTCTTCCATCTTTCTACATTCGGCCTTCGTATCACGTTAACTAAGAACGCAGGATATCCCTTACGCAACATCTTAAGCATCTTCATAACACTGAAGACACTCGACACTCGACTCGATCGATCTCCGTGAACAACTATCGCTTCACCACCATCAGGACGAGGTATCCTCACTTGCTTCTCCGAGCAACTGTTCTCAGCTTTGTTCTTGGATAGCCAATCCATGCCCACAACTACATCAAAACTCCCCAGCTCCACTGGTAACAAGTCGATACTAAAACTATGATCACTTAACTAAATACTACAATCGCGAACGACCTTGCTAGATTCTATCAGCTTGCCAATTGCTAGTTCTATCGAGCACTTTTATACTTAGCTTGCTTGTAGGAGAACACAAAAATGGTTCAAAGTTTTTTCGAAGCAAAACTCAAGTTAGCTCTGGTATCAAAAGTATGAACATAGATTGGTTATTGGTTAATGACATACCAGTAACAATAGCAGGACCGTCATGTGCCTTTCCAGCACTCATCTCGAAAACTTTGCCCTCGGTATTCTGACCCTTCTGTTTCGGGCAGTCTTTTTTGTAGTGTCCTTACTCACCACACTCGAAGCATCCCTCTAGTGCAACTCCCTCCGATGTACTCCTAGCATAGCACTTGCGAGCCGCATGTCCAGTTCGGCCACATCTGTGTGTTCAGCCATGAACAAGAGAGAGAGAGAGTGAGAGAGTGTTGTGTTGATTGAATTCTTGGAATTATGGAAGAAGATGGAAGCTTTTTAATAAACATAATCATCACTTCATATTTTTCTAGCCTACATGTGTTGGAGAGAGGAGAGAGAAGGCATGCATGGCTGCCAACTAATGCCTTATGTCTCACATTACACACATATATCGTATATATACATATATATACATATATATATATATATACACAATCTAGACCAAAAACTGGTATTTTACTAGATACCAGGTATTTTATCTAGTGTTTTAATCCCGTTTTAGTGCGTTTTAAATTATTTTTATCATTCTATAAAAATAATCACACAAAATTATTACTGAAATAATTACCAGTTGCCTTGACTGGCTGCGTTGACAGTATTTTGTCAGATACGCGCAGTACGCGCTTAAACTCGAAAAATAGAGTTTCTTAGCGTTTTAATTTATTTTTCCTCATGATTATGATTAAAATTACTATTCTAATCATAACAAACTATTTTTAGGATTTTAACACTGATCGAGTGGTCACCGACGTTCGTTTCGCATTTTAATCGTTACGCGATAAGCGTTTATCTTATCGTTGCCAACATAATTTTTACCAATGTTTAAATTTACCAACTCATTAAATATCATATATAAACATCATAATCAATCAAATACGGCCTTTTTATCTATTCACAACACGTGTTACAATTGTACGGTACGGCCTGAAAAGTCGGGTGTCACAGATAGTATTGCATGTAGAATCATATGCCTCCAAATGAAAATAAGGTTCCTCCGTTACTAAACCATTATATTTCGGTAAACTTTGGAGGGAATTGGTTCTAACTTCGAACGTCCTCCCTTGATTATTTTGAGGAATAACTACCGCTGAAGGATTATTGGTAATTACCGTCCTAAAATGTGCTTCAATACCCCTCACGGCCTCTCAGTTATGTCTTCGTGGCACACCCAATAGAACTCTTGGTTGTGGTGGACCCATTGGTCTTTGAACTGGTCTTTGAGGCACGAATTGTTGAGGCGGTGGTTGAAACATTTACCCCACTTGTTGTTGTTGAGGAATTTGTCTTTGAATTTGTGGCCCTTGTGGCGGTAATTGTTGTGGCACAATCTGTTGTTGTAGGATTTGTTGTTGTTGAGATCTACCAAATCCTTGCATTCCTTGACCTTCCACCTATGTGTAGTCTCCTTGATCTCCATTACCTCCCAACACATAACCTTCTTCCTCATAACCCGCAAAATATTCCTTGTACCCATCATCATACCCATCCCTTCTCGCTCCCATAGTTTGTAGAAATTATGGTGGTTGATATTGTACCCCCGGTTGTAATGGTTGTTGAAATGAAGGGGTAGTATGGACTACGGATGAATTTGGTTGAAATGGATATGGTGTGTAACATCCCAAAAACGGGTTTGGTAATCAAACCACGTTAATAGTAATGACGGGTAAAATACCGTTAGTGGTGAAAATTTACCCGATAAATATTATGATTTTAAATAAATAAACCAATCTAAATTATAGAGAGAATAAATACTTTGAGAAAACAAAGTATATAAAAGGCCCGAGTTAACGAGACTTGAAATAAATCGGGTTATAATTTCCCCGAACCCAATAAGTAACTAGGAATATCAACCTAGTTAGTTAAGTGTTGAACAACAAATGAAACATGAAATAGTTAAACCTTTTTATAACCTTGGAAATTAGAGGGACTAAAAGGGTAAATAAGGAAAATGTTTTATTTAAAAAAATAAAACAAAACAAACTAAAAACCAAACACAGACACATGTGTGTGTTTTGGTCGTGATATCCAGGAGCCAAGAAGAGGGTTCTTCCAAAGCCCTAAAACTCACAAGAATCCAACAAAATCGAAGATAAAACAAGCTAAAAATTGGGGCTTTTAATAAATTCGTGATCACCTAAGCTAGGAGATCACAAGGTATGTTGAATTTTGATATTTGGTAAAACTTTGAAATTTTGATTAACCTGCATGAACGAAATTCTTATGTAATTGTAGAATGTCATGGTGAAATTGACATGAGTATGAGTCTAAGAACGAACCCTAGATGTAAACTTGTAGATTTAGCACCATAAGTTAGTGTTTCAGATAACTAATTATGTAGGTGCTAAGTGGGTTTTAATAGCAATGTGATAAACTCTTGAATTAGGGTGTTAGATTATGAAATTTGAGGATATGAAGCAAGTTCTAGATGTTGTTCATGAACACTAGACATAAGGATGTGATTTTGATGTTGAAGATATGGTTAAAAGTTAACCATAAACTTGATAAAAGACGAGTACAAATTTTGCTCGCAAGGTATTCGTTAAAATGCCTAAATGAAATCGTGTGTCTACTATTTGTATGTACAACTTGATTAGATTAGGTGTTTGAAGGAATGCCTAACAACATGATGAAATGGGTTTTTCTTATATATGAAAATCCGTAGATTTTGCGTGGTGAAAGTATCAGTTTGTGGGACTAGATGATTATTTGATGTATAAAAACTTTGTTGATGAATGTAGTTAAACTAGTGGCCTAAGAATAGCGCCTAACGAATAGTCGAAGAAAGAACTAAGTGAGTTCGTTAAATTCAATTAAGCATTTCATGCCCAAAAAGGGACAGTTGACTTTTGAAAGTCAAACTGACCTCTAAAAAGATCGAATGTTAATTTTGATAGAAAATATGTGAGGTGGAATAGTCGTGATTTATAATGACTAATCTAACCACCTTATAAATTATGATGATAGTTTAACGCATGACAAGCTAGGTGGAAGCTTGGGAAGGAAGCGGGTCACAGAAATCAAGTATGAAGAAAAGGCGTAGTTTGGATGCGAAGTAAGTAAGCTTACACCCTATTTGTAAGATATGTATTTATTATAGGTTATAAATATGACTGTAGTTATATTTGAATTATGTTTCCGACACGAAACAATACGGGTCGGAACATATCAAAGATGAAAAACCATATTTAATGGTAAAAAGGGTCGAAATGGTAAATTAGTCATGAGATGACATCTATATATAAAAAAGGGGGTTTTCTTTATGGCTACTTTATAAGGTAAGCCTAAGCAAATAATAAGGGTAAAATGTTGATTTAGTCACGTATGGATTGATAAAAGTTGAAGTTAAAACGACGTCGTATGGCATATGTCATATTGGGTGAACGCGTAAGAAACGGATTTAAAAAGATATAACTATATGGTGGGAAATCCGTAATGAGTTAAATAATGAAAAGGTAGATATATATATATATATATATACCATTCAAATATAAGTGAAAAATGTTTGGTCATTTAGATCAAACGGGTCAATGGTGATTTTTAACGCCATTTGACAAATAACGACTAATAAGTAGTTGTCGAGTCTAATGCTCACAGGGTAAAACGGCTTACGGAATTTGCATTGCTATGGATTAGCAAATCATTAAGGCAAGGTATTAAAGTCGGTCAATATTTTGATCCAAACCCAGGTACGCGTAAATAAGAATGTAGTTAAATATGCGATTTTGGTCAAATAGCTCATTAAAAGTCCTTCGTTGTGGATGGAGGAACTAAGTTGACCAAAGCGCCCTTGATGGGTAAATCGAGCAAACAACCCTCATGGGTTGTTTAGGAACTTGTAGATTGATTATGAAGTCCTTAGATACGTATAAAAGTTACAGGCATAAACATTCGTGGGTCAAATGCCTAAAAATGGGTTATTAGCGTAAAATGACTAACCGAAGGGTAAAAATTGGAATTTATGGGTTTCTTATGTTAAATCCACCACAAAAATAGTTGTGGTGGAATATAAGTAGTTAATTAAATATGGGAATGCAAAGTGTGAAAAGAGAAGAGCGAATTGATGCTTAAAAGTATAAAAGATCCTCTAAACGGGTCAAAACGAATTATGTGCAAAAACTTGGATATTGGCCGTGTAATTCACAAAGTTATGAATCCAAGATAAATATTTTGGGTTAAATACATTGGTACATGATTTATGAATAACTAGAAACAAGTTCGTGAGTTTTAAATACAAACGGGTCAAATGCGTAGAAACTGAATATAAATCCGAGGGCTTAGAATCCAGAAAATTGTTAATCCGGACGTCGGATTTTAACTCCATGTGATAGAGAATCAAATTACGAATGCATAGGAAAAAGAATCGTGTAAAACAGATCAATAACGAATAAGTTATGGTCGTTTTCGTAAAAACTGGCATTGCTGGGAAATGCAGGTCCCAGATACAGACCTGCTGGAAAACGGTCTCCCCCGCGCCACGCGAGGGAGAAATGTGGTGCCGGCGCGTGGCGCGACGGCGCCCTGTTTCGGCCAAAAAATTGTATTTTAATCAGTTTCGCTTCCCGGACTCGTTTAAACACGTTTTAAACTACGTATGACTAATTCAATTCATGTTTTATGGATTATAGGTATAATTTACAGTACCGGAGGATGATCAAGTTGAACGAAGAACCGAACACGATCAAGTTGCAAGCTTCCGCACATAGATTCGTTGTCATTGTAAACGACGAATTCATACATCTTTTGTTGTATTATTTTTATTATGAAAAGGTTTAAATTAACCCGTATTTACATAAGTATGTGTAATCATTAATACACATTTTTAGTCAAAATTTATAATATAACCGTTAAACATTGGTTAGGGTGTTACAAGTTGGTAATCAGAGCTCAAGGTTAAAAGGATAAAGTGTTCGATTCGAGGCTTGATCGCAAATCTGGTAAGTACATGTATGTTAATGGTTTAGTATGATTAAAGTGTTGTGAACAACACATAGGGTTATCGTGTAATACATGTTACCCCAATGAAAGTGATAGGTATAGTTACGAAATCACGTGCGTTGACACGTACAGTAAAAAGCCTTGTATTACAATACGGGCGTTTATTAATATCGAAATTACTAACTTTTGTAGATGTTTAGTTGAAGGATACTCGCATCTGAAGATGGCGAGAGTGTAACAAGTGACGGGCATGACAGAGGAACAGTCCGAAATACGACAAGTAGAGTATGCTCATCAACGACCTAAATCGCGTGGCGATCGCGAACAAGGTTAATGACATGGAAAGCCCGTTAGGACAAGCATTTACAGGTGCACATTTTAAATTTATTGCACGAATAATAATAGGCAACAAATACGTAGAGACTGACCGTTGCGTATGTAAATTTAAAACTTGGAAAACCTGAATAGAATACCATCCAGGATATTATTTCCAAGAAAACTAAATAGAGGTGTTACTTACATGGGGTGTAATGTGAAAATTATAAAAGGTCATGTATATCAGGTGTTGATCGCTTACTCTGGCCAAGTAAGTAGTGAACACGTGGTACCATGAACTTTTTATGATGGACATACTTACATCCGATGTAGTAAGGATGAGGTGAACGGGACGAATTAAAAAGGTACCCAAATGAATCAAACAAGTAAGATGTTTGATACTAAACGTAAACACAAGTCGGATGACGGAAGTATATTACGTTAGAATAACGAGCCCGAGAGAAGGGACAAGGATCAAGGTAAATGAAAATACAGACCGACTAATAGGAATGCTAAGGCATAGGGATAAAAGTTTGACTGTCACAAGTGATGAAATTCACACGGACAAGTCAAACGAATTAAATAAAGAGTAAAGGACGTGATTGAATAAAAGTGGTAGATTTCGCTAAGACGACCAGATAAAGTAAAACGAAGTCTTAATACATACCGAGACGGTTGCTTCGATGATGATTTCGGTAAAATACCCGATAGATGGATAGGATTTTGAAAGTATGCGTAAACCAATAGACGGGAACGCGAAACAGAAAGTCAAAAGACTCGGATTGAGAGTTATGACTAATAAACGACAAAATTTTGCAAACATAAATTTTGAAAATTTCGTTCAACTGTTTCAAAGTTGAACGGGTAGGACAAAGAATGAAGTTTGACATTCATAAGTGATGAATTCTCACACGAACAAGTCAAATGAATTTAATAAAGGATGACGCTTGCTAATATAAGTAAGCGTGAACCGAATAAGTAAAAAGTGTGAAATATTAATAAACTGATATAAAGGGTTATAGACGTTAAAGACATTAAGATAAAAGAACCCGGGTAATGGGTTGCAAAGAAGTGCAAGTACATAACGAGAAATGGTGAGCGTAGAACAAACCGATGTGTAAATAACATAAAGAGTCATAACGTCGGAAAACCGGTCCAAAAGTAAACGAAAGAAGCCTTAGACTACAGTCAAGGTCCACGGGACCAAAAAGACCCTTGGGTCACAAATAGAAAGAAACGAACGGTTAGGGTCTCACCTTAATAAGGTAAAGAGGTGAAAATCTAAAGAAATAGCCTACGAGGCTAAGAGAAAGAACCCACGGGTCAATAGTATAAGAAGAGGGAACTGGTTATTATTTCCTGTATAAAACGAGAACGGAAAAGAATAAATTACTGATTGTCAATTTCCTTGATATGAGTAATTAACGTCAGTTAAAGATAAAACGTTAAACTAAAATTCAATTTTAGTAAGAAACGACGTTTTAACGGATATGAACATTATGAGATGAATTTGGAAGTGGTTAATATTAAAAGATGTAAACACCGGTAGGTGTAAAAATGATACAGTCGAAAGAAAGAGTTTTGATAATGAAGGGTCGACATAAACTTAAAACATGACGTGAGGAGATCACGGTCACAAAAGCGATATGAACATAACCACGTTCTAACGTGAGTTACAAGATATGAAATTATAAACACGCAAAAGGACGATGATGGCAATATAACACACCCAAATAGCGAAATATAAGGTAACCGGTGGCTAGTAAGTCTAGCCGCGAAGACCATTTAAGGTCAAAACAGAAATTATAAATTAATAAAGCGCTTGCCTTAATAAGGTTAGCGTAGGATGATGTATTGACTACATCAGATAACCGAGTGGCCAAAAGATGACTCGTTATTAAAAGTGATAAAAACGAGGAATATTAGAAGAAACTAACGACCTATGAGGCCTTATGCATGAAAGGCACATACGATATGGCTTATAATAATCCTTGACTTGATGAACAAAGATGTTAGTTAAAAGAAGGATGCAAGAATGGAGCATCCGAAAGGAGTCGAGCACCACTTTGGAGCCCGAAAGACATTACCATACATTCCCGGTAAGATCATGGAATTATTAAAAACGAGCAATGCTTGAATGGAAACGAAACTAAGTTCGTTTAGTCTAAAATAAAAGGAATTACATAAATAAGGTTTCGGGGATGAAACCTCATTAAGAGGGGTAGACTTGTAACACCCCAAAAACGGGTTTGGTAATTAAACCACATTAATACTAATGACGGGTAAAATACCGTTAGTGGTGAAAAATTACCCAATAAATATTATGATTTTAAATAAATAAACCAATATAAATTATAGAGAGAATAAATACTTTGAGAAAACAAAGTATATAAAAGGACCGAGTTAACGAGACTTGAAATAAATCGGGTTATAATTTCCCCGAACCCAATAAGTAACTAGGAATATCAACCTAGTTAGTTTAGTGTTGAACAACAAAGGAAACATGAAATAGTTAAACCTTTTTATAACCTTGGAAATTAGAGGGACTAAAAGGGTAAATAAGGAAAATGTTTTATTTAAAAAATAAAACAAAACAAACTAAAAACCAAACACACACACATGTGTGTGTTTTGGTCATGATATCCAGGAGCCAAGAAAAGGGCTCTTACAAAGCCCTAAAACTCACAAGAATCCAACAAAATTAAAGATAAAACAAGCTAAAAATTGGGGCTTTTAATAAATTCGTGATCACCCAAGCTAGGAGATCACAAGGTATGTTGAATTTTGATATTTGGTGAAACTTTGAATTCTGATTAACATGCATGAACGAAATTCTTGTGTAATTGTAGAATGTCATGGTGAAATTGACATGAGTATGAGTCTAGGAACGAACCCTAGATGTAAACTTGTAGATTTAGCACCATAAGTTTGTGTTTCGGATAACTAATTATGTAGGTGCTAAGTGGGTTTTAATAGCAATGTGATAAACTCTTGAATTAGAGTGTTAGATTATGAAATTTGAGGATATGAAGCAAGTTCTAGATGTAGTTCATGAACACTAGACATAAGGATGTGATTTTGATGTTGAAGATATGGTTAAAAGTTAACCATAAACTTGATAAAAGACGAGTACAAATTTTGCTCGCAAGGTATTCGTTAAAATGCCTAAATGAAATCGTGTGTCTACTATTTGTATGTGCAACTTGATTAGATTAGGTGTTTGAAGGAATGCCTAACAACATGATGAAACGGGTTTTTCTTATATATGAAAATCCGTAGATTTTGCGTGGTGAAAGTATCAGTTTGTGGGACTAGATGATTATTTGATGTATAAAAACTATATTGATGAATGTAGTTAAACTAGTGGCCTAAGAATAGAGCCTAACGAATAGTCGAAGAACGACCTAAGTGAGTTCGTTAAATTCAATTAAGCATTTCATGCCCAAAAAGGGACAGTTGACTTTTGAAAGTCAAACTGACCTCTAGAAAAGATAGAATGTTAATTTTGATAGAAAATATGTAAGGTGGAATAGTCGTGATTTATAATGACTAATCTAACCACCTTATAAATTATGATGATAGTTTGACGCATGACAAGCTAGGAGGAAGCTTGGGAAGGAAGCGGGTCACACAAATCAAGTGTGAAGAAAAGGCGTAGTTTGGATGCGAAGTAAGTAAGCTTACACCCTATTTGTAAGATATGTATTTATTATAGGTTATAAATACGACTGTAGTTATATTTGAATTATGTTTCCGACACGAAACAATACGGGTCAGAACATATCAACGATGAAAAACCATATTTAATGGTAAAAAGGGTCGAAATGGTAAATTAGTCATGAGATGACATCTATATATAAAAAAGGGGGTTTTCTTTATGGCTACTTTATAAGGTAAGCCTAAGCAAATAATAAGGGTAAAATATTGATTTAGTCATGTATGGATTGATAAAAGTTGAAGTTAAAACGACGTCGTATGGCAAATGTCATGTTGGGTGAACGCGTAAGAAACGGATTTAAAAAGATATAACTATATGGTGGGAAATCCGTAATGTGTTAAATAATGAAGTGGTAGATATATATATATATATATATATATATACCATTCAAATATAAGTGAAAAATGTTTGGTCATTTAGATCAAACGGGTCAATGGTGATTTTTAACGCCATTTGACAAGTAACGACTAATAAGTAGTTGTCGAGTCTAATGCTCACAGGGATGGATCATGAGAAAACTAGTTTAAATGAGAAAACCAAAAAAGCCTAAAAAAAACCTAAAAACATACCAAAATTTTTTTTTTTTTTAGAAAAATCGCTACTTTTTATGTATGGAAAAAAATTTTCAAAAAAAAAAAAAAAAGAAAGAAAATTTTTTTTTTTTGGTTGTACTGCACATGTGCACTAATACATAAAGCTTAAACCACTTAACCCACCCCCCACCGACACCCCCCAAAAACCTAAACCCCCCACCCCCACCCCCCAAAAACCTAAATTCACCCTCCCACCAAAAGCCTAACCCCCCCCCCCCCACCCCCCAAAAACCTAAACCCCCCATCCCCCACCCTCCCGAAAACCTAAAACTAAACCCTAAACATAAACCCGAAAAAAAACCTAAACCCCCCCACCCCCCAAAAACCTAAATTCACCCTCCCACCAAAAGCCTAACCCCCCCCCCCCCCCACCCCCCAAAAACCTAAACCCCCCACCCCCCACCCTCCCAAAAAACCTAAAACTAAACCCTAAACATAAACCCGAAAAAAACATAAACCCCCCCCCACCCCCACCCCCCCCAAAAAAAAAAAACCTAAACCCCCCTCCCCCCCCCCCCCCACACCCAAAAACCTAATCCTAATCCTAAACCTCCAAAAAAACTAACCCTAAAAGCTAAACTAGACTCAAAAAGCTAATTTTAAACATGTAATGCAATTGTAGTACATGTTATATTGCACATGTGCACTACTATAATAATAGTATTGAAAACAAGACGACACCATAAATCTTTTTTTATGTCATAAAAAATATGCTCGAATATACTTGAATGAAATATACAAAAATTTGTGATCTTATGGTGCCATTTTTGTTTTAAAATGATAACGTATGGAGAAATGGGAAATGTTTGAAAAGTTATATATTTTTTTTCCAATTTTACCCCTCCTTCATTAAAAGTCTCCCCCCTCCTTTTTAGTGCTTTTTTGGTTAGTTTTTTGGTTTTCTCATTTATATCTAGTTTTCTCATGATCCTCTCCCTATATATATATATATATATATATATCTACCATTCAAAAATAAGTGAAAAATGTTTCGTCATTTAGACCAAACGGGTCAATGGTGATTTTTAACGCCATTTGACAAATAACGACTAATAAGTACTTGTCGAGTCTAATGCTCACAGGGTAAAACGGCTTACGGAATTTGCATTGCTATGGATTAGCAAATCATTAAGGCAAGGTATTAAAGCGGGTCAATATTTTGATCCAACCCAGGTACGCGTAAATAAGAATGTAGTTAAATATGCGATTTTGGTAAAATAGCTCATTAAAAGTCCTTCGTTGTGGATGGAGGAACTAAGTTGACCAAAGCGCCCTTGATGGGTAAATCGAGCAAACAACCCTCATGGGTTGTTTAGGAACTTGTAGATTGATTATGACCTTAGATACGTATAAAAGTTACATGCATAAACATTCGTGGGTCGAATGCCTGAAAATGGGTGATTAGCGTAAAATGACTAACCGAAGGGTAAAAATTGGAATTTATGGGTTTCTTATGTTAAATCCACCACAAAAATAGTTGTGGTGGAATATAAGTAGTTAATTAAATATGGGAATGCGAAGTGCGAAAAGAGAAGAGCGAATCGATGCTTAAAGGTATAAAAGATCCTCTAAACGGGTCAAAACGAATTATGTGCAAAAACTTGGATATTGGCCGTGTAATTCACAAAGTTATGAATCCAAGATAAATATTTTGGGTTAAATACATTGGTACATGATTTATGAATAACTAGAAACAAGTTCGTGAGTTTTAAACACAAATGGGTCAAATGCGTAGAAACTGAATATAAAGACGAGGGCTTAGAATCCAGAAAATTGTTAATCCGGACGTCGGATTTTAACTCCATGTGATAGAGAATCAAATTACGAATGCATAGGAAAAAGAATCTTGTAAAACAGATCAATAACGAATAAGTTATGGTCGTTTCCATAAAAACTGGCATTGCTGGGAAATGCAGGTCCCAGATACAGACCTGCTGGAAAACGGTCTCCCCCGCGCCATGCGAGGGAGCAATGTGGCGCGTGGCGCGATGGCGCCCAGTTTCGGCAAAAAATTTGTATTATAATCAGTTTCGCTTCCCGGACTCGTTTAAACACGTTTTAAACTACGTATGACTAATTCAATTCATGTTTTATGGATTGTAGGTATAATTTACAGTACCGGAGGATGATCAAGCTCAACGAAGAACCGAACACGATCAAGTTGCAAGCTTCCGCACATAGATTCGTTGTCATTGTAAACGACGAATTCATACATCTTTTGTTGTATTATTTTTATTGTGAAAAGTTTTAAATTAACCCGTATTTATATAAGTATGTGTAATCATCAATACACATTTTTAGTCAAAATTTATAAGAAAACCGTTAAACATTGGTTAGGGTGTTACATGGTTGTGGTATTGTTGTGAAGACGATGATTGGCCGGAAGTTGGGAAGAAAGATGAAAATAGTGGAACGGTTGATGAAGGGTTGTAGCTAAAGGAATGTTCGGTTTGGGTACTCATAGGTAATGTGGTGTTGGTTGGTTTAATCTCATGTATGGGTGTAGGATTTGTAGTAGTATTTGGTGGTGGTGTGGATGGTATCGTTTGACCCGTAGTGGGAGGTGGTGGTGGATCCAATGTATTGCTTGGTGTAATTGGTGTAGTAGGTGTAGTACGTGAACCAATGACTTTGTTTTCTCGTAGTAGGACTTGATTTCGTCGCAAAGTTCGCTCAATTTCCAAATCGAATGCTAGTGGTGATAGCTTGTGAGAGCCTCTTGTATGCATGCACCTGTCAATACCTGCACACTAAACACAACCAGCGTAAACCCGAAAAAATAACAAACTATAACTACAAAAGATAACACACGATGCGCACTACTCCCCGGCAATGGCGCCAAAATTTGACATGAGGTCGAAGTCTCACTCCAATTTAATCCAAATACTACTAAATAGCTAGCGGTAAGTGGGTATCGAACACAGGGAGTTTGTGGAAAATGCATTATCTAAATAGCTTTTCTAAAAGACTAAATTAAACTAAGTTGCAAATCTTGTAAATTCAAAGTTTTGATTGATTGGTTTTGGTTATCTAAATTGAACTAAACCAGATTGCAAATCAAAGATTGAGTTTTATAAACAGATTAAGAAAGAGTAACCATCCTAGGTTTCAAATTTTAATCGACATTAATGTTTATGCCCAACTAGAAAGAACCACATAGACATGGCTCGTGTTTGGTTACTTGTTTGTGATAAAAGGGAACTAAGTACTCGGATTCCTAGAACGCGAGGTTGTTTCCCGATGACCAATTAACTAATATCCAACCCTAACCCTCCTATGATATTTCGATTGCCAACGACACCAAGAACGAATGGTTTAGACTATGATAAAAAAAAAAATACTTTACAAACAAATATCCAAACACCATAACAAACCAAACAAGCATTGCAAAGTTCATTATTCTAGAAATTCAAAACATAAACAAAGTGTCTCAACAAACCTTCCACCTAGGATGATCACCAACGAGATTAGCCTCTCATAGTGCGGTGAATCATCATAACATTAAGATTATTGTTCATAGAAATCAAAAACATAAACCGAATGTTTGTAATCTTCATCAATCACCAAGAACACCCAAATTTCGCCCAAGCTACTCTCAAAACCGTAACAATGATTGGAATGGTCAAATGTCTCAACTAATGGTCATTAAAGAAAGGAGTTACATTTTGTTTCAGAGTCTACCGTAAGCTACGGTGGCTACCATAGCTTACGGTAGCCATCAAACTTGTACGGTGGATCTCTACTGCCTTACGGTGGAAGAAGCTGGTGCTGGGGGCTACCGTAGCTTACGATACCCACCGTAAGCTACGGTAGAGACTGGGATTTTTTTCTTTGTTTCTTCATCTTTGGTACTTGAGCTCTAAATCAAACGACTTCCATCTGAAGCTGCATTTCCACACTTTTGCAGCCCCGAACTTACCTGGAACATGAGCAACCGTAGTTATCTAATTCAAGATAAAAACAAGACTAAATGCGAGATTAAATTATCTTTTAAAACACTTAAGGGTCGTCCTACGGACTACCCGTCACCTAACAGTTATGATAAAGATTTACATGTAAGCCCTTTAAACGTTTGATTTGTATATATATTTTTTTATATGTCACTATGCTAGCAGAACATATTTAGAGACATACAAAATCAACACTGATGAGAAAAAATTAATGGTTAATCATTCATAGTACGATATGCAGTCATACATAGTAGTTAGTTAAAACCCGTCTCTATTATAAGTGCTTTTTACTAGACTTATGGGTAATAGAACTTCAGCTATAGGATCCTTAAGCATATCATGAATGTATTCGATACAAAAATTTAGTTTCCTCAATTCGTTCATAAATGAATAATTAATTTTGTATCAAAAGTTAATGCACACCTCTCGAACTATTATTTTTTTGAACGGCAAGGAACGACGTGCCGACCACCGTGACACCGGGCGCTGTGGCCAAGGTCGACCACTCGACCGCTGCCAGCCCCTTGGCTCTCCCAGATGCGCGGAAACCTGACCTCCACCCACCCGAAGTCACGGCAGTGGAATAATTATTAAAACCTCGCCTCCTATCCAAGACGAATCGGTGCCACCCGTATTCGCCCTTTACCTGGATGCCGCAGGAAATAATGTGGAGGGTGAGAGTCAAACCTGGGTCACAAGGAACACCAAGTTTTTCCCCAACCACTCCACCACTACCTCTTTGGCCTCTCGAACTATTATTGTTTGAGGAGACGTAGTAGCTGAATATATCATAGTAAGTCTTCAATATATAATCTATATGGAGTTAATAAACTTATGAGTCCACTGATAAAATTTTAAACAACATTTATCGACAATTGCTTTGTGATTAATCAACATATTTTGTCATTATGTTGTTGTTTTGAGTGACTCCGCCATGATATAGATTTGTCCGTTGACATAAGAATTGTTAGGACTGATTTTATTTTCTTATGGATCAGTGACCCTTCCGTGTATCCTGGATATTTCATTCTTGAAATGTACAACGGGTATTGGAAGGATCAAGGATCCTTAATCCTTGTAACGGTTTCTAATAATTGTCTTCGACATGCTATTGTAGTTTGATGCAGGTAAATAAGTTGGACATGGTCAACCTGGAATCTTGCTGAATATGCTCTGAATAAAGCACATACAAAAGATGGATTAGCTGTTATGGACGATCGTGGGGACTTCCATCTTTTTCGTTTAGTTAGTTAGATAGTTTCTAATTACATTTATGGGATATTGAGCTCATTCGACAGACAATTCACAACTCGCACACTTAGCAACTTTCGAATACTCTCTAAAACACACATACTAGTGACTATTTGTATTGAGCTCGATCATCATCCAAAGTTGTACCGGATTTTGCATTGTTCTTTGCTTAATATAGTTGGTGATCGGTAGTTTCCATCACACGAGGTTTTTTATGCCGGAGATCTTCTAAAGATAACGGGTTTTTTTCCTCTAAATCATCGTGTTCATTGTCAATTTCATCTCATATTCGTTTACATTATTGTTCAACACTCAAGCACTCTACCTCACAAATCAGATTTGGTTGCATTATCCTTAAATCGATTTTTGACCAAAACAATTTGGCACCCACCATGGGGCAAGTGGTGCTTCAATTCTAAGATTTTCACTCATTTCTGTTCATTCTCATCAACTTCATGGCTTCTCAAGGGAAATCTACTTCAACTGCCATGCCAACATCCACCTTGTCCCAGAGTTCGGCATCATTGCCTCCTGTGCCACCACAAATCCAGAAGAATAATGATGCTGCTCTGAAGAAGCCGACTACCGTTTTCCAAGGATCTAAATCCTCCACTACTTCATCTTCTACTACTACTACTAACAGTGATCATTCTGTTTTGTATTCGCAGATCAAAAGCTATATAGAGCAGCAAGATAAGACCAATCAAAGGATCCTTCACAAGATTGATGACATTAAGAAACAGAAGAAACCGGGGGAAGAACAATCTCCGTTGATGCCTATGGTGTTGGATTTTGTCACTCCAGCATCAACAGCTCAGCAATCCAGAGGATCCATCATACACCCTCAAGGATCCTCCATCTACCAGCATGGATCACTCGCGATGATTCAATCACAAGGATCCTTTATTCACCATCAAGGATCATTGGCGATGACTCAGTCTCAGGGATCCTTCCCCCGTTCAAAAGGATACATAGAGATATTCCAGCCTCAAGGATCCTATTTCAATCAACAAGGATCCTCAGCTCGAGTTCAAGGATCCATGGAGTATCCACCCAGACCTTCAACACAGCCTTTCCTGGATCCAATGTCTTTCAGGATCAAGGATCCTCAGGGAGACAACCACTGAGAAGCTCTGAAATCCATGAAGGGTACTTCATCCCTATGCAGACTATTGCTTCCTCAGGCCCAACTATAACAGCAGACATGTCTTATCCTAGATATCCTTCTGGAATACTATCCTCAAGTCAACCAAGTGGTAACAATTTCCATAATACATCTTTTGATATTAACTATGGTTTTATGTAGGATGTAGGGATCAATCAGGCTATGGCCAGGGAGTTGGAAAAGCTCAAGGATATGATATACGACGTCCCAAGAGTAGTCAAGCCTATTCCTGAAATTCCAGATGGAAGTCATAGGATATCTCGTTTTGCACCTCCAATATGCAATGCAGAGATACCCAAGCACTTTCAAACCCCCAACATGAAGTTGTATGATGGTACAACCAATCCAAAAGAGAATGTGGCACAATATAGGGAAAGAATAGAGATAAACCCCATTCCTGAAAGGCTAAAAGAGGCTTGCTTATACAACGACTCTGGATCCACTCTCACTGGATCAGCATTAAAATGGCTGCTAAGTCTTCCTTCTTACTCTATAACTTCAATTTCACATTTAGTTAACCTATTTAATAACCAGTTTTCTTGTAGTAGAACATTTGAGAGGTTAGCTAGTGACTTGTACAGAATTACACAAGCTCGTGATGAATTAAAGAGAATGTTACCAAGTTTGGCAGAGAATCCTTAAAGATCCCAAATCTCGAACTCCTTTTTGATCAGCGCCTTTTTTTTGCTTTTTATCATCTCTTTACTGCCTTCATATTTGTTTTTTAGCGTGATCCAAATCGAGTGCGTTGTTCCACCGTGCTGTAGAAGAGTGAAGATGTCGTCTTTAATCGCTTGTTGGAAAAATTACCATCTTCTTTTCTCTGACGAAAGTATCCTTTTCTTGCTAATTAAGTTGCATTAATGTTATCTTTTGTCCATATTTGTTTAAAGGTTCCACAAACCATTCTAAGATCGAAAACCAACACTCCATAGCATTTGCTTGAACCTAGTTAGTAAACCGTTCTTGCCACCCATTAAACTCGTCCATGTTCATCAATTTTGGCGGTTTTGTCGATGTACCGAGTTCGTTATCCAAATTCAAATTCTGAACCATCAAAGTGGAAGATGTCACAAAAGCGTTATAAAACTCATTTTCCATTTTGTCAAAACCTTGAATTTCATGCGGAAAAACCTGAAATCACAAACAAAACAACAAGTTCAATCCGTGCGAATGAAATAAATTGTACGAACAAACTTTCTCGTGCGAATGAATTATTCAAATGGATGAAAAATCCTCTTCGTGCGAACGGACCCTATTCATGCAAATGGGTTCTTTCGTACGAGTTAAACAGTTACGTGTTTTTCCATTTTTTTTGACAATTTTAGGTGATTTTGATTGTGTTTTGAGCTGATTTTTTCAAGGGTTTGTTAAAAATATTTTTTAAACGATCTATGAAAAATTCAGTCCATTATGTCTGTAAATTCAATCAGAAAAGATGAAAAAGTAGAAAAGGAGTAGAATGAGAAGTCTTCAAATGTTGAAATCTTTTGTGTGGTCTCTGAATTTGGCCTCTAAGATCTGATACCACTTGTGAGGACTGTTTCGTCGTCGTTTACGCTCAAGCCAACTAAATATAGCTATTTATAACGTGCGGAATCCATTTGAGTAGTTGACAGACAAAAGAATTCAATGTTAACACTATTTTCATTCAATAGAAACTTGTACAGAACCAGAAAATAGTTCGGCAACGCTTGAAGCCCTTCGTACGAGTGACACTCACACTCCTATATATAGGCTATCCTATCCGTGCGAGTGAGGCTTGAAGCCCTTCATACGAGTGACATCCCACACTCGTGCGACTGACCAGTGTCCCTTCATGCGAAGGGATCTTTACATTACAAAACCGTATTTCAAACAACAAACCTATTACACACATGACTCGATACAATGTCCCAAAGAGAGCTGCTCCACCTCTAGCCGATGCCCAAGTTATCAACTTTATCTCAGGAGGATCAGACATTTGCGGCACCTCCTTTTCAGTAGCTAAAAGGCATGCAAAGGAAACCAAATTGGAGAATGGTAACAGACCCATCAGGACTTCCACGTTGATGGATCAGAAAATAATATCCTTTGACAAGGATGACAAGATCAACATCCAGGATCCTCACCACGACGATTTAGTTATAACACTATTTATCGCTAACCATTTTATTCGTAGGATTCTCATAGACGGAGGAAGCTCCGTAAATATAGTGCAGCTTGATGTGCTGAAGAAAATGAATATCTCAGAAACTGAGATTGTACCAAGATCCTCAATACTTATTGGTTTCAGTGGTGAAACCAAAAATACATTGGGGGATATCAAATTACCAATATATATAGAAGGATTAAACTTTATCAAAAAAATTTGTGTAATTGACAGATTGTCTTGTTGTACTGTGATTCTTGGCAAGCCCTGGATCCATTAGATGAAGGTTGTTCCCTCAACATACCACCAGTGTGTAAAACTCCCGAATCCTTAGGGAGTAGTGAAGATAGATTCTACGAATTGCTATACCTCTTCCATGAAGCCAGCTTTGAAGACTAGAGTGGTATAGCAATTACAGAAACCTCCAAGGGACGTAATGGAGGCAAGGGAACAGGATATCAAGGAAGTGATACTAGAATCTAGGGATCATGACATCAAAGTATTCATAGGATTAGGGATCCTTCATCCAATTGAAAAGGATCTGATATCCTTACTTAAAAGAAGGAAATCAACCTTTGCATGGAAGCATGAAGACATAACACGTATGATTAGGGAAGTAAAATATCCTAGGTGGTTAGCCAACGTAGTGATAGTTCAAAAGAAAAATGGACAATGGAGGGTATGTGTCGATTTTACTGATTTAAACAAGGCATGTCTCAATGATCCTTTCCCATTACCACACATTGACTCCATGGTGGATGCTACCGCTGGTCATGTGTTGGTGCATGTTATATGACAACAGCTTTGGATTGGTCTTTGGATATTAAACAAAAGATTGGATCATGAAGACTTAAAGAAAAACGAGCTCTATGAAGCCCAATCAGTCCAAGTTTGTAACAAGTCTATTAGGCCCAAGTTTATATGAACAAATGTAATACGGGCCAGAGCCCAATTCGTGTATAGGAGGTTGTAGTATATAAACAACCTCTTGCTACATGTTTAGGGTTGGACACCATAGACACTAGAGACACTTTAGACAACTTGAGAGAGCATTCAAGTGTGAGAGCTTAAGAACAAAACAGAAATCGGCTGTTTAGGTTCTTGTAGATCTTAGTGATTGTAAAACACTTCTAAGGGTTTGATAATCACAGAAGATCAGTTTGGAAGTTTGTGTGTTTGTGTGTTCGAGTTCTTGTTCTTCTACTTATTCTTGTTTCTGGGTTCGAAGATCAATCAAGGGGATTCCGCACCCTTGATAGATTATCTGTCTTGTTAAGATCCAACGGGATTCAGGGACCTACAATTGGTATCAGAGCGTTTGCTCTTGTGCGGGGTTCAAGACTGATCGATTGGATTCAAGTTTGTTTTTCGGTTGAAGAATTTTTGGTGTCTCATTCATAATTTTCGTGAAGAACAGCAAGAACAAGGAAGAACAGTTCAAAATTCTGTGTTTTGATCTGTTTTAATAGTTGGTTGTTTGAAAATTTTGAGTTAAATTTCTGGGTTTTTGCGAAGAACATGAAGAACAGGAAGAACATTAGAAGATCAGTTTGGAAGTTTGTGTGTTTGTGTGTTCGAGTTCTTGTTCTTCTACTTATTCTTGTTTCTGGGTTCGAAGATCAATCAAGGGGATTCCGCACCCTTGATAGATTATCTGTCTTGTTAAGATCCAACGGGATTCAGGGACCTACAATTGGTATCAGAGCGTTTGCTCTTGAGCGTGGTTCAAGACTGAAGATCTGGATTCAAGATTCAAGTTGTTTTTTGGTTGAAAAATTTTTGGTGTCTCATTCATAATTTTCGTGAAGAACAGCAAGAACAAGGAAGAACAGATCAAAATTCTGAAGTTTTGATCTGATTTGGTAGTTGGTAGTTGTGGTTGAGTTGGTTTGTTTGAAAATTTCGTGTTAAATTTTCTGGATTTTTGCGAAGAACACTTGAAGAACAGGAAGAACACTTGAAGAACAGCTTAAATTCGTGTATTTTAATCTGTTTTGATTATTGTTTTGACTATTTTCGTGTTTGTAGGAGACTTTTGCTTGGATTTCGTGTAAGGAAAGAAGTGTTGATTGAGATTTTGCTTGTGCGACCGGATTGTCAGCTGCTGTTGTTGACTGCTGCTGCTGTTTCGTGATTGGGTGGCCCAATCAGCTCTTGTGCGATCATTTGAAAATTTAAAATCTGAAATCTTGTACGTTTTCAGCTTGTACGTTTTCAGCTTGTGCGTTTGAAGATCTTGTACGTTTGAAGATCTTGTTCGTTTGGAGATCTTGTGCGCTTGGAGCTCTTGTGCGACCAGAAGTCAGCTTGTGCGAACCAGAAACTTGTGCGAGCAGGCCCAGGCCCGTTAAAGTGACTGTTTAGCCCAAAGTTGGTGGATTGTGCAATCCAGAAGTCCTTGTGCGTTTCAAAGGGTCTTGTGCGATCCTATCTTGTGTGATTCACAAGTGGTGGAATTTCGAAAGGCAAGCGTAGGAATTTTTTCAGTGTTTCGAGTTTAGAGAACGATCTGTAGCACATCTGAAGAAGCCGTTTGCACCGTTGAATTCGTGGGATTTTTACGACCAAAAAAAAAAAAAAAAAAAAACTGTGGGAAATCCCGAATTCGGTTTTTGACATTAGATATCATTGGATTCGTCTTTTCGAGACGATTCTAACGGTGTAATTTGGTAACCACTGTGTTCGAAAAATTTTGTACGGTTTTAACAGTCTGCAACGTTAAAAATGTCGAACATGTCTAGTTTGAATGAGCTTTTGAGAATGGAGCATGAGGTTGGCACTACTAACAAACCACCTAAGATGATGAAGGTGGAGAATTATTTGACATGGAAGGATCGTTTCCAATCCTTCATTGAATATCAGGATACGCGCATGTGGATATGCATCGAAGATGGGTACGTGAATCCTACACACGACTTTGAGGGCAGACCACGTAGAACAGAATATGTGAACATGCAAGATAATGATAAAAAGATGTATGAGGCTGAAAAGAGAGCCTTGGCTGCAATCAAAATGTCGTTACCTGATAGCATCAAACATACCTTCAAAAAGTACACTAACTCAAAGGATATGTGGGATGCTTTGGAGAAAAGATACGCTGGAAATGCTGATGTCAAGAAGAACAAGATTGATCTACTGAAGAAGCAGTTTGCTGTTTTCAAGTACATGAAGCATGAGTCACTTGAAGACGTCATCACTCGTTACTACCATCTGATGTCAGAAATGGACAATTATGAGATCGATTGCTATTCTGACGTAGAGAAGAATGACAAGCTGCTAGATGCTTTGCCTACTAAGTGGGATATCTACACTCTTATGATCAAGGGTGAAGCAGATTATGAAACAAAAGAGCTTGAAGAGGTGGTAGGAAAGTTGAGGGCTTATGAGCTCAGCATGAAGAAGAAAGATACTGGATATGATCAGGTTCAAGATCCGGCGGTTTACAATGGGCTTACATCTTCTTCATCTCACAACGCTTCTAGCGACTCTGCTACTGCGTTTTTATCATGTGAAAATGAGCAGGTTATGGTGAATCAGGATGGTGATGTGTGTTTTGTAGCTGCTGCAGGAGGATCAACAGGAGTCAAGAGAACATCAACTTCAAAGCAAAGTAGTAGTGCAAAGTCAATGCCTATGAGTGTGAAGTCTGCTGAAGAACATCTTGCTCTACTTGCTTCTTTTGTTGCGTCTTATGAGAACTACATTCAAGGGAAAATATCTGATCCTGCCACTTTAGATGAAGATTATGATCAGATTGATCCTGATGATCTAGAAGAGATGGATCTGCAATGGCAGATGGCCATGATTTCGAGACGTGTGAAGAGGTTCATGAACAGAACTGGAAGGAAGTTTGTAGGAAAGAGCGTAGGTTTTGACAAGACCAAAGTCAGGTGCTTTAACTGTCAGAGTTATGGTCATTTTGCTAGGGAATGTCAAAAACAAAAGCATGAGAATACGAATCAAAGTTCAAACAATCGGAATGCATCAAACAACTCTAACTCTAACTCAAGGGCGTTGATATCTACTGCAAGAGAAGGCTCATATGACTGGAGCATTCACTTAGAAAATGAAGAGAATGTCACTCAAGCATTCATGGCAGAGATCACTCCAGTAAATGATGGTGAAGCTGCAGTAGATGAGGCTAAAGTTGAGAAGAAGAGTGAAGTTGAGGAAGATAAGGCTGATCAGACAACAGATGCTGAAAAGGAAAAGCCAGAGTCTGAGCATGAAATGGAAGCTGATCAGAAAGATGAAATCATCAAAAGAATGGAAGCTCAACTTGCTGCTCTCATGGCCAACTCAGACAAATCAACAGGAGAGGTAAGTAACTCTGCCACTTCTGTTTGCTTAAAGTGTCGTGAACTACAGGGTGAAGTTGACAAATTGTCAACTCAAAACAAAAGTCTCGTGAGCGAAATGTCTAACGTAAAAGAGTCAAATTTCTTTGCTAAAAGAAACGAGTCATCATATTTGAAAAAGATAAAAGGCTATGAAGCTGAAATTGATGCTTTAACTTGCAAATTAAATGAAAAACTTCAAGTCATAGACTTAGCTCATGACATGATGGCTGAGAAAACAAAAGAGATTTCTGATAAAAACAAAGAGTTGTCGGATGCACAACTTAAAATTGTTGAACTTGAAAAGAAGTTAGGTCAATTCAGAGATTCTACTTTTGTTATGAAACATATGATGGGTGGGTTAAAGAAGAGTAATGACAAGACAAGTGTGGGATTCCAAGGCTTTAATGAAGTCCCACCTCCTCTTAGTCATGACTACTCTTTCCTACCTGGTGAGGATGAGCTCACAGACTTTCTGTCAACATCACCAAGTAGTTCCACATCCAGTCAAGGTGATGTGTTTGAAGATAATGATGCTAAGAAGGAAAATAACAGCAAATCTGTTTTGAAAAAGAAAAATACACCTTCTAAACATTCTAAAAACAATAATCAAACTTTTGTTAAAAAGGTTAATTTTGTTCAAGGAAGTGATATGAAAACCGAAAAAGCTGTTATCGAAAAGGAATCAAATGTAGAGTTTGCTAGAAACAAAAACATAGAAAAATCTGAAATTAAGCAAACTGAGCAAAATCCTTCTAAGGCATCATCATCAAAAACAGAATCTAGTTCAAAGGCTTCAACTAAGAAGTCTTCGAATAAGAGATCGTGCTTCAAATGTCACACAAAGGGACATGTAGCTAGCTGCTGTCCTAACAAAAAGGTTGAAGCACAAGTTAGTGAGAAACAAAGAGGGAAATCACCTGAGAAGCAAGGTGATAATGAGGAGAAAGTCTCAAATTCTCCAAAGAAATCTGCTCCAAAGCAACAACCGGGTGTTGCTAGTGGTGTAGATAAGGCTGAAAAAGGAACTCCACAAGTTCCTCGTTTCCAAAGAAATCAACCAAGATTTCAGCCTAAATCTACATCAGGCAGATATGAAAGACCTAGAAGTAACTCACCAAGAATGAATAATCAAAATTCAAATAAATTCAGAAGTCAAGGTCAATATCAAAATCGATACCGAAATAATGGTGGTCGAACTTTTATAACAATGGCTTTAGAAATTACAATCAAGGTTCTTGGAATCAAAATCAAAATTTTCAAAGGTCACATAGTCCAAACTCAAATAGGTACCCTCAGGACCAGAGACCTTATGGAAATCATGCCCCATTTCCATCAACAGACCCAAGATCCAAGACTCCAGCTAGGAGTGATGGATACTGGATGGATGTTCCTGTAGTTGATGAATCTGGAAGACCCAAGACCATTAAGGCTTGGGTCCCCAAATCTAACTAATCTTTTGGTTGGTGTGTGCAGGAGCTGCTAAGGAGGATTATCAACTTATGGTATGTTGATAGTGGCTGCTCCAGGCACATGACGGGGGATGCGAGGTTGTTTTCTGAATTTGAAGAATTTGATGGTGGACATGTAAATTTTGCTGGTGCTAAAGGAGGAAGAATTACTGGACGAGGAAAAGTGACGAATGGGAAGATCACTTTGGACAAAGTGAACTATGTTGAGCAGCTTAAACACAATCTGATGAGCGTGTCACAAGTCTGCGACAAAGGTCACTCGGTCCATTTTACAAATACTGAGGCATTGGTGTTGAAACCGGGTTTGGTCATTCCGGACGATTGGATAGTTATGCGTGCACCAAGGAAAAATGATACTTATGTCATGGACATGGGTGCCAAGGATCCAACTGCTGCGGTGGCGTGTTTACTGTCAAAAGCATCTGAAGCTGAATCAATGTTGTGGCACAGACGCTTGGCTCACATTCACTACCGCAAAATGAATTACATTATTAAAAATGAGCTAGTGAAAGGGGTTCCATTGCTGAGGTTTCAAGTGGAAGATAAATGTCTTCCATGCCAAAAGGGAAAACAACACAAGAAACCTCATAAGTCTAAAACAGTAAATTCCATTAATGCCCCTTATGATTTACTTCACATGGATTTATTCGGTCCAGTGAACGTGAGGAGCATAGGTGGAAAGTACTATTGTCTTGTTGTCACTGATGATTACTCACGTTATTCATGGGTTTTCTTTTTAGGTACAAAAGATGAGACAGCAGAGATGTTGATAGATCTTTTTACAAAATTGGAAAACGTCCATGAGGCAAGGATCAAGAGGATAAGGAGTGATAATGGCACGGAGTTCAAAAATCGAGTTCTGGATCTCTACTGTCTTCGAAAGGGAATTGAACATCAATATTCCGCTCCTTACACTCCTCAGCAAAATGGAGTCGCTGAGAGGAAAAACAGGACGTTGATTGAAGCCGCTAGGACGATGCTTTCAGATTCAAAGCTACCAGTTCTTTTCTGGGGAGAAGCTGTGAATACAGCTTGCTACGTCCTAAACAAAGTTTTGACCGTTAAACGTTTTAACAAAACTTGTCATGAGTTAATGTTTAATGAAAAACCAAACTTAACAGGCTTTGAACCATTTGGATTACCCTGCACGATTGTGCGAAACAAAGATAAACAAAAATTCGGTGAGGTGGCAGATGAAGGCTACTTTCTAGGCTACGTGCCTGGCACACCGAATAAAAGGGTTTTTAATCTAAAAACTGGTAAAATTGAGATTGTTTTCAATGTAGAAATTACTTCTTACAAACCTCAACAATCAACGACTGGTCCTGCGATATTATATGATTATGACAGTGTGTTTAAATCATTTAATATTCCTGAGGTTTCTGATGCAGATACTTCTCAGCTGATTCAAACAGTGATAAGTGAAGACGATGAAGGTGAATTTATGCCTAGATCGAATGTAGATATGTCAGATGCTCCGGAAACTTCCCAAGGTGCTGCTAATCCTGATTCAAGCGATAGTGACTCTGAATCCAACCAGGGGGAGGATTTCATTAATCCGTTTGCAAATCAGAATATTCAGGGGGAGGTTGGATCAAACCTGGGTGATAATCTAGAAGTCGATGCTGTTGCTACTACACGAGCAAATAGAGATCATCCTGTTGATATGATACTGGGAGATCCTACTGTAGGTGTTCAGACGAGAAGAAGCATAGCAGAAAATTCTGGGTTATTTGTCTCGATTGAGAAGACTGGGATAGTGAACGAGTGCTTGTATAGTTGCTTTATTTCCCAAGAGGAGCCGAAGAACATTCATATGGCTCTTAAAGACAATTCATGGGTTGAAGCTATGCAAGAGGAATTGGCCCAGTTTGCTAAGTTGAAGGTTTGGGAATTGGTGGACCTTCCAAAAGGTGAGAGAGAGATTGGCACTAAATGGGTATTTAGGTGCAAGAAAGATGAAAGAGGTATTGTCACACGCAACAAAGCTCGGTTGGTTGTCAAAGGCTTTAATCAGCAAGAGGGGATTGATTACAATGAGGTGTTTGCACCAGTGGCGAGGTTGGAGGCAATTCGGTTGTTTCTGGCTTTTGCTTCATTCAAGGGCTTCAAAGTTTATCAACTAGACGTGAAGAGTGCATTTCTTTACGGAAAAGTCCAAGAAGTGGTGTATGTCTCACAACCAGATGGGTTCGTTGATCCAGACTATCCAGATCGAGTGTACAAACTTGATAAGGCTTTGTATGGGTTACATCAAGCTCCCAGGGCATGGTACGAGACACTGTCTACACATCTGGTCAAGAATGGTTTTGAAAGAGGTCAGATTGATGGTACACTGTTCATTAAGAGAAAGAAGGAAGATTTTCTGCTAGTACAGGTATACGTGGATGACATCATCTTTGGGTCATCTGACGAAAACATGTGTAAGGAATTTGAACAGGTGATGAAGAGCAAGTTTGAAATGAGTGATATGGGTGAGCTGTCTTACTTTCTGGGATTACAAGTTGAACAGAAGGAGGATGGGATGTTTATACATCAAACAAAGTATGTGTATGACATTTTGACTCGATTCAAAATGAATGATTGCTCTACTTTCAACACACCCATTTGTGAAAACCACAATCTCGGCCCAGATCATGAAAGCACTGAAGATGTTGATCCAACTCAATACAGGGCGATGATTGGTTCTCTAATGTACTTGACTGCTTCAAGACCCGACATCATGTTTGCCGTATGCTTGTGTGCCAGATATCAGGCAAATCCAAAGGAGTCACATATGAAAGCAGTGAAGCGGATTCTTCGTTACTTGAAGGGGAAACCTAAACTTGGGTTGTGGTATCCAGCTGATAGTGATTTGAGGTTCGTTGCTTACACTGATTCAGACTTTGGAGGATGCAAATCAAACAGGAAGTCTACAACAGGTGGTTGTCAGTTCTTAGGAGGCAGGATCGTGTCTTGGCAATGCAAGAAGCAATCCTGTGTGTCTACCTCTACGTGTGAAGCTGAATATATTGCTGCAGGTAGCTGTTGCTCTCAGGTTCTCTGGATCCAACAGCAGATGCGCGATTACGGTTTGGATTTCACTCGTACTCCTATTATGATAGATAATAATGCCACTATATCAATCACAAACAATCCCGTAAAGCACAGTAGAACTAAACACATTGACATACGTCATCACTTTATACGGGATTGTGCTGAAAAACGATTAATTGAATTGCACCGAGTCGACACAGAAGATAACCTTGCTGATCTTTACACAAAAGCTTTTGATCGAGCTCGCTTTGAACACTTAGTCGAACTCAATGGGATGAGGAATCCTGAATAACTGGTTTTTCATAAGAATTTTTGTAAATAGTTTACTGTTTTTCTTAAAAATCAAAAATACAAAAACATCGGAAAATTTCAAAAACACAAAAACAATAGAAAAGCAAAAATGAGTTTCCTGGCGAGCAAAAGAGAAAATGATAGTACATCAGTGGTCTGTCTAAACCTCTTTAAACCTTAAATGAAATATTCTAAGCAGCTCTATATAAGATGTGTCGGTAGGCTCACAATCATATTAAAGTGTGCAGGGTGATATAAACTTAAATCGACTGAAGACCAGGTGGGAACCATTCATTGGCATATGGTCTTAGTACCGAAATTTCGTTTGAGAGATTGCCGAGGTTCTGAAATATTCGGTCTTTATGCTGCTTATCATCTGGGTATCATGGTTGTATCTTTTACCGAGAAAAGTAACGGGGACGCAAGTCTAGGTCTTCCATGATATCATACATACGTGTACATTTTGCATTCGACCTCAATAAGTGATCAACAATCACATGTCCCCAAAATAAGTGATAATATATCACATTTATCCGGGAGTCAAGTTCGTCTCTCTGCTGTACGAAAGTACTGACCTGTTCACGGACTTGCTCCTGTGCCCTCATGCATCTGAAAATCAAGTTCCTCATCAATAAGTGATTCTATCACATAGGGCTTGTTTTCAATCAAAATAAGTGAGTTTCTCACATCATATACGGTCAAACAGATGATAATCGGTATACTCACCGGTAAGATGAACCCTCGTGCATACCTTGATACGGGAATGTGTCGTGATGTGGATGAACACCGGTCGGTAAGTATAAATCATACCTTAACGTATCCTCTCGCCATGATTACATATGATAAGTTGAGCTTATGTGGACAACAATACCGATAATCGTTATAGGATGCTTATCTAAATGTTAACTAAAAGAACAACAAGAGCATTTTGACATGTCCGTACACTGATATGATTCTCTTACCCTCGAAACTCGCAAAAAGAATGTCTGTAAATATTTATTTACTGCTTTCAGTCTTTACATTTGAAAATATAAAAATCCAAAAATAGTGTCTTTTTCTGTTAAAATTCTTAATGTACGGAAAACTGTTATTCTTGGAGGAGTTGTTACCCAAAGGGGGAGACTGTGTTAGAAAGTGGGTTCAAAATTTTTTAAATCATGCAGGTTATATGGTGTTTGTTAAAAATTTGTGCGTGTTGGTGCTTAATTGGAAAATGCTTAATCTGATACAGTTTAACTATCTCTTGTATAATAATAATTCTTTAACTATGTTGAAAAATTCTTATGGTTTCTCGAGATGTTTGTTTTATAGTACACAGATTGAAGCAGTTGTTGATGAGAAGTTGCTGTGAAGAGAGGCGGAGTTTGTTGCTGCTTGGTAGAATCCTCCTTCTACAATGCAGAGTGGATGCTGTGAAGACACATTGAATGCTGAATCAAAACTTGGAAGATTTGGTGATTGGATGCATCAGCTTAGGGGGAGTCTGTTGCTGACAAAGATGTTGCTGACAAAGACAGAATTCATGTTGAAGCTGACGCTATCCAAAGACCAAAGACTGTGAGATTCTGAAGACTAAAGTTTCCTTTGCAAGCTATTGTCAAGGGGGAGTTTGTTGGTGCATGTTATATGACAACAGCTTTGGATTGGTCTTTGGATATTAAACAAAAGATTGGATCATGAAGACTTAAAGAAAAACGAGCTCTATGAAGCCCAATCAGTCCAAGTTTGTAACAAGTCTATTAGGCCCAAGTTTATATGAACAAATGTAATACGGGCCAGAGCCCAATTCGTGTATAGGAGGTTGTAGTATATAAACAACCTCTTGCTACATGTTTAGGGTTGGACACCATAGACACTAGAGACACTTTAGACAACTTGAGAGAGCATTCAAGTGTGAGAGCTTAAGAACAAAACAGAAATCGGCTGTTTAGGTTCTTGTAGATCTTAGTGATTGTAAAACACTTCTAAGGGTTTGATAATCACAGAAGATCAGTTTGGAAGTTTGTGTGTTTGTGTGTTCGAGTTCTTGTTCTTCTACTTATTCTTGTTTCTGGGTTCGAAGATCAATCAAGGGGATTCCGCACCCTTGATAGATTATCTGTCTTGTTAAGATCCAACGGGATTCAGGGACCTACATCATGAATTGCTGACCTTTATGGATCCTTCATCTGGCTTTCAACAAATACAGATGGAACCATCTGATCAAGAGGATACTGCATTCATGACCCCTACCAGTATATATTGTTATATTGTTATGACTTTCGTAGTGAGAAATGCAGGTGCAATATACCAAAGACTAGTCAACATGATGTTCAAAGACCAACTTGGTGATACTATGGAGGTCTACATTGACGATATGGTGGTCAAGTCAAAGAAGGCTGAGGATCATCTCAAAGATCTAGAAGTTGCATTCAACATACCTGATCACTACAACATAGCTGAATCCTTCGAAATGCCACTTTGGTGTCAAAGCTGGGAAGTTCTTGGGCTACATGGTTACAAAGAGAGGGATTGAAGCCAGCCCCGAGAAATTAAAGGCGATTATTGTCACACCCCAACCGATGGCAGAATCATCAGGGCGTGGCACTAAGCGAAACAGATTGTTCAAGAGAATCCATAAAAACTATTAATGACGATATATTTAACGTTAAAGTCCTATACCAATAACATATAAAGTAAAAACATTTATTACAGACAGAGTTTCTCAAAAACAAATAAACTGTTCCGACAACTCAGATTTCTTATTTGGTGGGTTTCTAGACCTCCTACTTGATTTACCAAAGCATAGCAAGCAAAGCATCCTAATCAACCTGTCACATACGTTAAAATAAAGTCAATACACAGAGTGTAAATGTGAGTACACAAGTTTGCATAGCATATAGTATAGCGAAAGCGTTTACGCATAACCAGCATGTAACACGTAGAAATGTGAATCAAGTAAGCTATCAACAATGACGTATGCAACCGACATGACTGCGAGTTGTAGAATGCACAACACATTATCACCATTGTGACCATGTGAAGTAAAACCCTTAACAACCCCTGTCCACGACAGGTGCTGAGTCCATACTATAGTACTATCGTTGCTAAGGTGTCAGGCAACAATCACTGTGAAAACATAACATACACGTATTCATCGAGTTAAGTATAACATGCGAGAGCGGTTAGCGTTAAAAGTGTCTGTGTTCTGTGTTCGATGTGATTTGATACTGAACGTATGTAACACCCAAAGTGCAATAAAAGAAAATGGGTTCGAGTACACTCACAGTATGTGTTTAGTAAATAAACACAGTCTTGGATTGAATGGAGCGCGTGGAGATTAGCCTGAGCATAGAACAGTAGCAAAAGCGTTGAACAGCGTGTAAACAGTGCGTTGGACGAGTTGAGTGTCGAATGGTGAGTCGATCGGATAGCCATCCGAACGGATGACCATTCGGACGGTTGGTCATTCGATTGGGTGAGTGTGTGTTTGTAAATCGTTTTGAAACTTTTGAAGTTTTCGTTGTAGTATAAATCAAGTCATTCGATCGGATGGTCATCCGGACGGATGGCCATTCGATCAGATGGCTATTCGATTGAAAGTGTGATATTCTTTGAAGTTTTGATCAAATCGTTTAAGTGTTGAAAGTTATAAAGAACAAGTCACCTGGTCGAATAGTCATTCGATCGGATGATCACCTGATTGGATGGCTATTCGATTGGCTGATCTATTGTTTGAAAATTTTGAAAAATTTACTAAGTTAAAAAGTTTTGAAGTTTTAACGGAGACGGCGTGATGACGTGTCAAACAACGGGAATCCACACCAAGTCCAGCTCAGCCGATCGGATGGGAATCACCCCATTCGATCAGATTAATTGTTCTTGTCTTGACTTCATGTCTAACCCGTGAATCGGTTATCTCTTCTGTGGAAATCCGTTTTCAGACCGATTCTTAAGTAGAGAGCCTAAATGGGTCCGGATTCCACTGGTTTCGAGTAAAAAGTGAAGAAAAGTTGAAGAAAAGTTTGAATCCTTGAAGTAGTGTTGAAATCTAGTGGGGATTTATGTTAAATCATGTAGAAATCCTTTAGATCTGAACAAATCTTGATGAGATGATGCCATACCATAGTTTGCATAAGAATCCGTGATGACATCACCTTCAAGTAGTCCAACCAGGTGATTTCATGGTGAAAACGTAAGATTTGATGGAGAAAATGATGAGAAAGTGTGTAGTGATGATGGAAGTACAAGATTTAGTAAGAATTACTTATGAAATAGCCTTGGATTGAGTGAAAAGTGCATGAGAATGAGCTGGGAGCGAGTTGGTTCGGATAGAGCTGTCACATCAGTGAACAGTGATGTGATAAGTGGGTATTTATAATGTGAGAGAGAGAGTTAAGGCGGTGTTGAAGTGGGTCGGATGGCCAATCGATCAGATGGCCATCCGATTGGATGGTCATCCGGTAGGATGTCCATTCGATCGGGTGGTCATTTGACCAGCCGAGTTGCGTTTTGTTATTTTCCGACTTTCGTTTTGAGCGTTAAGCGTTGCGTTGCATTTAAGTGAGTTGCGAGTGAGCGTTGCGATGAGATAACCACATAACATTAAACTAGTAATCACACAAATAACACACATAACACATAAAATGCATAAAAGTAAATCTGTGTTTCGAATTGCGATGTGATTGCGGTGCAATAGCGTTGTGATAGCATTTAGTATAAACATGCGATGTAATATGCGATAGAATACGTTAAGTAGTATGTGTTGTAAACTGCGTTAAATGTGATGATTGCGTTGTGATTAAGCGTTGTGAATGCGTTGTAAAACATAGTTTTAAAATATCGTTTAAAAATAGTCAACATATCGATTACCGCAAAGGGTTAAACTATTATCGAATCTCAAGAGTATAAGTCAATTAAGCACGAAATGACAGATCTGAGTAACGACCTGAATTTGACTTTGACTTTGACCTTGACTTTACGGAAAATCGGGTTGTTATAGCCTCCCCTACTTTAGGGAATTTCGTCCTGAAATTAAGGCGCAGGCGTAACGAATAGTTGTGGGAATTTAGCTTTCATAACACTTTCGAGTTCCTAAGTGAACTCGGCGCCGCGTTTGCCTTCCCAGCGAACCTTGACTATAGGAATGCGAGAGCGTCGGAGTTTCTTGGTCTCTCGGTCCATGATTTCTACTGGCTTTTCCATGAAGTGTAATGTTTCGTTCACTTGAAAATCCTTGAGAGGGACATGCAAATTCTCTTTGGCTAGACACTTTTTGAGGTTCGAAACGTGGAAAGTTTGATGTACGTTGCTGAGTTCCTTCGGTAATTCGAGCCGGTAGGCCACTTTGCCAATTCTTTCAAGAATCTTAAAGGGTCCAACGTATCGAGGCGTTGGCTTTCCTTTCTTGCCGAATTGGATCACCCCCTTCCAAGGTGAATCCTTTAGGAGTACGTGATCACCAATTTCAAACTCAACTTGCGGCATTTATCGGCGTAACTCTTTTGACGACTCCGAGCTTTCAAGAGATTGTCTCGTATCTAGAGGATCTTGTCAGTCGTTTCTTGTAATAACTCAGGACCGGTAATTTGCGCGTCTCCGATCTCGTGCCATACAATAGGCGATCGGCATTTTATTCCATATAATGCCTCAAATGGTGCCATTTGAATGCTAGAGTGATAATTGTTGTTGTACGAGAATTCGACTAAAGGTAAATGCAAATCCCAATTACCGCCAAAATCCATGATGCACGAACAAAGCATGTCTTCAACGGTGCGAATCGTCTGTTCAGTTTGACCATCGGTCTGGGGATGGAATGCGGTACTGAGATTGAGGGTAGTATCGAGAGCGGATTGAAAAGTTTCCCAAAGGCGTGAGGTAAATTGACCATCGCGGTCAGAGATGATGTCACGAGGTGTCCCATGTCGACAAATGACTTCGTCGGTATAGATCCGTGCTAATCGTTCAACCTTGTTGTCTTCTCGTATCGGTAAGAAGTGAGCGGACTTCGTAAGACGATCCACGATAACCCATGCTATTGTGACCTAATGGCGTGCGCGGAAGTTTCGTAATGAAGTCCATAGCTATATTCTCCCATTTACACATAGGGATCTCGGGTTGTACGAGTAAGCCAGAGGGCCGTTGATGTTCAGCCTTGACTTTCAAACAAGTCAGGTATTTCGAAACATAGAGAGCGATATCCTTCTTCATTCCAGGCCACCAATACCTGGCACGGAGGTCCTGGTACATCTTGTCGGCACCGGGATGAATGGAATATTGGGATTTGTGGGATTCAGTCAGCAATATCCCCCGAAGGTTATTGCGACTAGGAATCCAAATGCGATCGAGATAGTGAAAAATACCATTAGGTTTATTCACTAGTTGGTTTTTGGTTCCAAGAATTCTTTCTTCCTTCAAGGTACGTTCGGTAAAACAGGCTTGTTGGGCATCGCGAATGAGGGCTTTGAGGTCATGTTGGGCTTGAACATTACGAACATTATGTAAATAGCTTCGTCGGCTAAGAGCATCGGCAACGACATTCGCTTTTCCTGGGTGGTAGCGTATCTCACAGTCGTATGCGTTGAGAAGTTCAACCCATCTACGTTGGCGCATATTCAGCTCTTTCTGGTTCAAGATGTGTTGTAGGCTTTTATAGTCGGTGAAGACCGTACACTTGGTACCATAAAGGTAGTGTCGCCAAATCTTTAACGCAAAAACAACTGCACCGAGTTCGAGATCGTGGGTTGCATAGTTCTTCTCGTGGACTTTGAGCTGGCGAGAGGTGTACACGATAACCTTGTCCCGTTGCATAAGGACACAACCAAGACCTAGGTTAGAGGCATCGCAATAGACTACAAACTCATCATTTCAATCGGGTAGCGCGAGTACGGGAGCGTTGCAAAGCATACACTTGAGAGTTTGAAAGGCTTCCTCTTGTTCGGTTTCCCAAACAAAAGTCTTGTCTTTATGCGTGAGGGAGGTGAGAGGAACGGCGATTTTAGAAAAATCGGCAATAAATCGGCGGTAGTAACCCGCCAATCCGAGAAAAGAACGAACTTCGGACGAGGTTTTCGGTGTAATCCAACTCTTAACTACTTCGATCTTTGCGGGGTTGACGTGAATACCTTGACTATTGATGATGTGACCGAGGAATTGAACTTCCTCAAGCCAAAATTCACACTTGGAGAACTTAGTGTAGAGGCGATTCTCTTGGAGAAGTTCGAGAACTAAACGTAGATATTGCACGTGTTCAGCTTTCGACTTCGAATAGATAAGGATATCATCGATAAACACGATGACGAAGCGGTCAAGAAAGGGTTTACACACACGATTCATCAAATCCATGAAAACAGCGGGTGCGTTGGTAACTCCAAAGGGCATTATGACAAATTCATAACGGTCGTATCGGGTGCGAAAAACGGTTTTAGGTATATCTTCTTCCTGAATTCGTAACTAATGATAACCAGAGCGTAAGTCGATCTTAGAGAACATGTAGCGCCTTGCAATTGATCAAATAAATCGTCGATTCGGGGTAAGGGATAGCGATTCTTGATAGTGAGCTTATTGAGTTCCCTATAATCGATACACATTCGGAACGATCCGTACTTCTTTTTCACGAAGAGGACAGGTGCTCCCCATGGAGATGTGCTAGGGCGTATGAAGCATTTATCAAGTAATTCCTGGAGTTGACTAGAAAGTTCACGCATTTCGGACGGAGCGAGGCGATACGGGGCTTTAGCGATAGGGTTAGCTCCAGGAATGAGGTCGATACGAAAATCAATATAATGACTCGGGGGTAAACCGGGTAAATCGTCAGGAAAGACATTAGGAAAATCACGAACCCCAAGTACCTTTTCCATTGCTCTCTTTTCCTTCTCTGCTACTACAATGTGTGCCAAGAAAGCCATGTATTCCTTTCGGAGATATTTGCTTGCTTGAATGCACGACATGAGTTTCAGTTCCTTCGAAGATACTTCGTCATAGACACAGAGTTGATCACCGTTTGAAAGAGAGAATCGAATCATCTTTTCGAAATAAACAACTTCAGCACGATTTTCACGAAGAAAATCCATGCCTACTATGATATCGAAACTACCAAGCTGCATCGGAATGAGATCGATCGGGAAAACGTGATTGTTGAGTTCGAGAGTACAATCACGCAGAACAGAACCAACAGTGACGGTTCTTCCGGTGGAAATTTCTACGTCGAACGTCGTTGGGAGGTTAGCGCGTTTACGGTTTAGGAGCTTTTCGAATTCAAATGAAACAAAACAATTATCGGCTCCAGTATCAAATAAACACGAAGCATAAATACCGTTAACGAGGAACGTACCATTGACAACATTGTTGTCAATTTGAGCCTGGCGGACATTGATGTTGAAGGTTCTTCCACGGGCTGCTTGTTGTTGTGGCTGTTGCTGCTGCTACTGTTGTTGTTGTTGTTGCTGCAGTCGTTGTTGTTGCGGTTCTTGCTTCACAACGCGATTCGGGCAGACATTAGCAAAATGATTCGGGTCACCACATGAGTAGCAAGCTCGCGCATTGGCAGTGGGCGTAGGAGCTGCTTGGTTACCCTGGATAGCAGGAGGTTGAGCTGGCGGTGCTGGAGCTTGAACAGCTTGTTGACGTGGGCCTGAATGGCAGTGAGAGGTAAAGTGCCTATAGATATTGCAATTGGCACAGAAACGACAATTCACCCCAATAGGGTGATGGTAGGTCCATGTTGGGCACAGAGGGTGGAAACCAGTGTACACACGCTTAGCAGGCGGTGCGTTGGTTACAGGTGCTGCGACTTGGCGGTTCTGATTGTTGGGTTGGACAGGAACAGCGTTGAGAGGAGCGGCGGTGGAAGCACAGTTCTTGTTGTTGATACCCTTGCGCTTGCGATTCTGGCGTGAAGACTTCGAGACTTAAGGTGCTGTAGTTTCAGTAGCGGGAGTAGCAGTGACCTGGTGGAGATTCTTGGTTGAGGTCTTGAAATAACCAGCCAAAACTTGCTTATCATTGATCTCAGCTGCGAGTTGGAAGGTTTCCTCAATGGTAGCAGGTTTAGCTGCTTGAACAAAGTCGGCAACACAATCGGGTAGAGCGCGAATGTACTTCTTGATCGTGATATCAGTCGTTGACACCTGACCAGGACATATGATACTGAGCTGCTTGAAGCGAGCGGTGAGACCAGCATTGTCACCTCCTTCTTGCTTGATACCCCAAAACTTGTTTTCCAGCTTCTGGAGTTCATGTGGGGGACAAAATTCTTTTATCATGACTTCCTTTAGATCCTCCCAAGAGAGTCCATAGGAAGCATCGTTACCGCGCCTGTTGCGCTCTGCAGTCCACCAGTCCAGAGCCCTGGTGTAAGATCCCAAAAACGGGTTTGGTAATCAAACCACGTTAATAGTAAAGACGGGTAAAATACCGTTAGTGGTGAAAATTAACCCGATAAATATTAGGAATTTAAATAAATAAACTTAATATTAACTGGAAAGAGGATAAATACTTTGAGAAGACAAAGTTTATAAAAAGGGACCCGAGTTAACGGGACATAAAATAAACGGGTTACAACTCCCGGAACTAACTAAGTTAACTAGGAATAATCAACCTAGTTAATTAAAAGTCTCATAATGGTATGTGAGTGGGTTAAAAACACCTAGAGTAAGAACCTGACAATAATTGAGGGGCCAAAGGTGTTAAAAAGAAAACTAGTTTTTAATTAAAACAAAAAAAAAATAATACCACACACTGGTGTGGGGATCGAACAGAACCAAGGGGGGGCGACCAGGGGTTTCTCCACAAACCCTAATTCTCATAAAATCCTCCAAATTGAAGCTCAAATCAAGCCCGAATCGCCTGCATAATTACAAATTTGTGATCACCTAGTCGTGGGGATCTAAAGGTATGTAAAATTTTGTAATTTGGAGATGTTTTGATTTCTTAATGAACACATGAAGTCGAAATTGGAGCTTGAATGTTAGATGTTTGAGTGAAACTATGATAAATGCATGATTAGGAATGAGACCTAATCAATAATTTGATGAATTGATGTACATATACATGAACTTGAGAATCACCCACATAAGTGTTAGATGGGTTTTGTAGAGAGATTAAGAATACTAGAATCTTGATCATGAAACGGGTGTTATTGATTTTTTTTTAATCGAATCTAGGTGTTGTTATGCATGCTAGATGTAAGGAACTTGAAAATAATGTTAATCTTGGCTAAGTAGTTAGTCATGAGCTTGATTGCTAGTAGTAAAAAAAATTCATGCCCATAAGGTGTTCGATATAATGCCTAAGTGAAATTGGGTACCTACTAGTTCGTAGATAGAACTTGGTTTGGATAAGTATTTGGATAAATGCCAAATAACATGACAAAACGGGTTTCACTTATAGAGGGAAAACCCATAGATTTTGTGAGATAAAGAAATATAGTGTCTTCGATAATCAAGAGCTAGGCTAACTTAGTGTTAACAATAGCATGAACTCGAGTTAAAAGATTCGTTAGAACGATGGCTTAAAGGAACGCCTACCGGGTAAATTGAAAATGCCTAAACTAGCTACTGAACATGAATGTGCATTTTATATATTAAGGGATGTTTGACTTTCAAAAAGTCAAACTGACCTATAATACGATAAGTGGTAATTTTTGATATGAAATGCGTAAGGTGGAATAATCGTATTAAATTATGATTAAACTAACCACCTTGAAAACGATGATGATAGTTTGACGCGTAACAAGCTAGGTGGAAGCTTGATGAGGGAGCGGGTCAAACGAATCAAGAAGGAAAGGAAAAGCGTAGTTCGGATGCGAGGTAAGTTAAGCTTACGCCCTTTTTACTTTTATTACAAAATGCTTATTTGTGAGCATGGAATACGATTTATATTAAGTAAATGAAACATGATGTTCCGGCGCAATATAATGCTAGTCGAAACAAGTGAAAATGGTAGAAACCATAAATTATGGTAGAAAGGGGTAAAAATGGTGAAATGGTAATCCGGACATGGGTTAACGAATAGATAAAGGGATTTAAAACGACACCATTTGGCATAAGTCATAATGGGTCAAATAAAACAGGAAACGACTTTCAAGTTGAATGATTTCAAAAAAAAAAAAATCGGGATAGGTTAAAGGGGTGAAATGGTAATTAAGTGCCATCTTATAATGACAATTGGTCATTTCGACTAAACGGGTCAAATGGTGTTGTTAACACCATTTGTCAATAATATTTGATGATTGCTTGTTGAGTTTTGTGATCACATGAATTAACACATGGTTAGCATTGCTATTATCTAGATATTAATAGCGAAAGGTATTAAAACGGGTCAATATGTTGATCCGAGCCAGGTACGCATAATTATGTTGTAGTTAAAAGTGCTATTTTGGTCGAATAATTGGTGAGAGTCCTTCATCGTAAAAGAAGGACCAAAATCGACCAAAACGCCCTTGTAGGCTAAATTGAACAAACAACCCTTAAAGGTTGTTTGGAAACAAATTTCATGATTAGATAAATACTTAGAATAAGTGTAGAAGTTGAAAGATGTAATATGTTAGTCAAATGGCTCTATTTGAGTTTTGCCGTAAAATAATAATCCGAGGGGTAAAACTCGGAACATATAGATATCCACATTAAATCCAACGCACATATAGTTGTGGTGGAAGATTACTTAATAAGAAATGTAGGAATAAGATGCTAGAAATGAATGAAAGCGATTTCAAGCTTTAAAGTGCTTAAATACCCTTAACGGGTCAAAATAAGCATACGAGCGTAAACGGGTTTAAATTGTGTAATAAACCTGTAATTAGAACCTAAAATGGTAGATAACATTAATTTGAAAAAGTGTAAGTGATATAAGGATCAAACAAATACGTTTGTTTGATAAAATGCATAAACGGTTAAAATTCGGTAAAAAGGTAACGAGTCGAAGGCTTAGAAGCCTCAAAATTTATTATGTTGGATGTTGGATTTTTAACTTCATATGATGGAGAATTAAATTACGGACGCGTAGGAAAAGAATCGCGTAAAACGGATCAATAACGAAGAAGTTATGGCCGTTTCCGTAAAAACTGGTATTGCTAAAAAATGCAGGACCCAGCTCCAGAGCTGCTGGAAAACGGTCTCCCTCGCGTGGCGCGAGGGAGCAACTGGGTGCCTTCGCGTGGCGCGAAAGGGCACTGTTTTAGTGAATTTTTTTTATTTTAATCAGTTTCGCTTCCCGGACTCGTTTAGATACGTTCTAAGTTACGTATGACTAATCTAACTCATGTTTTATGAGTTTCAGGTATAATTTTAGCACCGGAGGACGATCAAGCACAACGAAGAACCGAACACGATCAAGAAATAAGCTTCCGCACTATGTATCGTTGTTATGTTAAATGACGAACACACACATGTTATGTTGTACAGTTTTAATTCTGTAAATAAAGTTTAATGAACCCGTATTTTCAATGTATTTGAAATTCTAATTACCCGTTTATTTTCGTAAATTATACAAAAATCGTTAAATAATAATAAGGGTGTTACAAGTTGGTAATCAGAGCTCAAGGTTGTTGACAAATGTGTTCGGTTCGAGGCTTGATCGCAAATCCGGTAAGTACATGTATATCAATGGTTTAGCATGATTAAAGTGTTGAGAACAACACATATTGTTATCGTGTAATACACGTTACACCAATAAAAACGATATAGAATAGATATAGTCAACGAAATTACACGCGTTGATGCGTATAGTAGAAAAGCCTTGTATTATAATACGGGCATCCTTTAATGTTGAAATTACTAATTGTTGTATATGTTTTAGTTGAAGGACACTCGCATATGAGGATAGCGAGAGTTTAACAAATCGCAGATTTGACAAAGGAACGGTCCAAAGAGTATGCTCATCAAGGACCTAAATCGCGTAACGGTCGCGAACAAGGCTAATGGCAAGAGAAGCCCGTTAGGGCAAGCATTACCAGGTGCACATTTTAAAATTAATTGCACAAATAGTAATATGCAACAAATAAGTAGAAATTGAAAGTTGCATATGTAGATTAAAAAAAAACTTGGAAAAACCCGAATAGAAAATGTATTCGGGATATTGTTTCCAAGAGAAACAAATAGAGGCATTACTTACATAGGGCGTGATGTGAAAACTATAAAAAGGTCATGCGTGTCATGTGTTAATCGCTTACTCTGGCCAAGTAAGTAGTGGCATATGATACCATGAACTTCTTATAGCGGACACATTTACATCCGATGTAGTAAGGACGGGGTGAATAGGACAAATTAAAAAGTACCCAAATGAAACAAATGAACAAAATAGTTGATAATAATGTAAACAAACAGCCGGGTGACGGAAGCGTATTACATTAGGATAATGAGCCCGAGAGAAGGGACAAGGATTAATCTAAATGATGATATAAATGAATGATCAAAAGAAAATTCACGAAAATAAGTCATCTTGGACGAAAGGGCCATGGTGAACGAAATGGGCAAGTAAAACCAAAGTATAGATGATCCGCCGGGTCATAAAAACAAAGGTGTTGCCCACACGAAAAAGATAATCAAGGTTGTTAACTTTAGTCGTAGTAAAGCAAGGATAACGATGATAATCGTCACTTATAATTAATAAGGCCGCCAATGGTGGTCACGTAAAGAATAAAAGACATGGTCGAATAAAAGCGACGGATTTCGCTAAGGTGACCAAGTAAATCAAAATGAAGTCTTAATGCATACCGGAAGGGGTACAATGATAACGATTTCGGCAAAATACCTGGTTGATGGGTAAGGAATTAAACGCATGCGTAGACTGAGAAACAGGAACGCGCATGGAAAGTAAAAAAATAGACTCGGGTTTTGGGCCATGACTAAAGGACGATAAGATACTGCAAATAGAAATTTTGATAAATTACGTTCAACTATTTCAAAGCTGAAGGGGTCGAACAAAGACTGAAGTTTGACATTTATAAGTGATGAATTTTCACACGAACAAGTCAAACAAATTTAATAAAGGATGACATTTGCTAAAGTTAGTAAGCGCGAATCGAATAAATAGAAGTGCGAAATATTAATAAACCTATGTAAAGGAGTTATAGGCGTTAAAAACATTAAAATAAAAGAACCCGGGTAATGGGACGTAAAGAAGTATAGGTAAGAACCGGGTAACGGTAAGTGTAGGGCAAACCGACGTGAAATTGACGTTAGAAGTCAAGAAGTCGGAAAGATAATTCGAAAGAAAACAATGTAGCCTTAGACTACGGTCAAGGTCAAACGAAATCCAAAAAGTAAAGGTGAATAATTCTAAACATAAAAAGGGGTGCCTTAACGCCATATGCGCATATAAAGGTATACACATTTGAATAAAGACTCGAATAAAAGAAGATCTATGGGATCATCATAACCTACGGGATGTTAATTAGTGTAAAGGTCTACGGGGCCAAAATGACCCACGGGTCATAAATTGAAGCAAAGGGATCATAAGGGCCTCGCCTTAAAGAGGTGAAAGCTTAAGGAAATAGCCTACGAGGTTAAGTGAAGGAACCTACGGGTCAATCGTGTAAGGTGAGGGAGCTTGTTACGATTCCCCGCGTAAAACGAGAACGGAAAACAATAAATTATGGGTTGTCAATTTCCTTGATATGAGTAATTGACATAGTTAAAGAGAAAAACGTTAAACTAAAAATTCAGTTTTAGTAAGAAATAACGTTTTAACAAATATGAATACTATAAGGCGAATTCGGAAATAACAAATATCAAAGAGTATGGGTTTTAACATTGATAAGTGCGAGACGATACATTCGAAAAGAAGAAGTATGATAAAGAAACATTGAATTAAACTTAAACGTGACGTGACACGCTCACGGACAAGAAAAGAAATATAGAAAATGATCACGTTGTAACGTGAGTTACGGGGTATGAAGTGACGGCGACTAATTAGTCTAGCCGGTAAAACTATTCAAAGTTAAGAAAGCGTCATAACAAATACAAGCGCTTGTTAATATAACACAAGCGCGGGATAGACCTGTTAAAAGACTAACAAGACTAAGTGGTTAAGTGACAACTCAGTCAATAAAGATAAGGGTTATAAGCTGTAAGTAACGGCCCGCGAGGCCTTACACATGAAAGACGTACGCGTCAGTATACATGAAAACTTTTGACCAAAGGAAACGGGAGCCTTGAAAACGAAACTAGGTTCGTTTGATTAAATCAATGAACTACGTAAATAAGGTTTCGGGGACGAAACCTCTTTAAGGGGGGTAGACTTGTAACATCCCAAAAACGGGTTTGGTAATCAAACCATGTTAATAGTAAAGACGGGTAAAATACCGTTAGTGGTAAAAATTAACCCGATAAATATTAGGAATTTAAATAAATAAACTTAATATTAACTGGAAAGAGGATAAATACTTTGAGAAGACAAAGTTTATAAAAAGGGACCCGAGTTAACGGGACATAAAATAAACGGGTTACAACTCCCGGAACTAACTAAGTTAACTAGGAATAATCAACCTAGTTAATTAAAAGTCTCATAATGGTATGTGAGTGGGTTAAAAACACCTAGAGTAAGAACCTGACAATAATTGAGGGGCCAAAGGTGTTAAAAAGCAAACTAGTTTTTAATTAAAACAAAAAAAAATAATACCACACACTGGTGTGGAGATCGAACAGAACCAAGGGGGGGCGACCAGGGGTTTCTCCACAAACCCTAATTCTCATAAAATCCTCCAAATTGAAGCTTAAATCAAGCCCGAATCGCCTGCATAATTACAAATTCGTGATCACCTAGTCGTGGGGATCTAAAGGTATGTAAAATTTTGTAATTTGGAGATGTCACTACAAGAAAACTGGGTTTTTAGTACGCGCAAAAGCGTCCTAAAATGCTATTTTATAGGACCTTTCATTTAATAGGACCAACGGTAAAAGCGTTTCATGTAAAAGGGTCGTATTTAGTCCCGGAACTAAAAAAGTGTCCTAACATCTCAAATAAGATTATGAAACCAATTTTATGGTTGCGTAATGTCTTTGAACAACCAAAATAGTGTCCTAATAAAATCATATTAGGACACTTTTACGATGTTCTAACATGTGCTTAGATACTTTTAATCTTTTGATACACTTACAAGCGTCCTTAGAAATTAATTGATATGACCCTTATCACTATAGGGCTTTTGCTACCACACTTTCGGTCACAAAAGGGTGGCAATTGCCCTTTTGCCACCGTTTTGCCACCAAAAATTCGGTAAAAAAATCACACGTAGCTTTGCTACCGTTTTTTGTCATCGTTTTGCTACCGTTTTTGTTGCTACAGTTTTGTTCTCACCACTTTGCCACCACTTTTTGTCACCACTTTGCCACCGCTTTTTGTCACCACTATTACAACTATTGCTACCGTTTTTTGTTGTCACCATTTTGCTACCGCTTTTGTGATATTTTATTGCCCTTTAATACATATTTTTATGCTACCATTTATATTCTTTGCAAGACTAAAAAAACGTAAACTTATAAAATTTCAAGATCGTAACAAACATCACATCATCCTCATGATAAACATCCGGGTCAAAATATCAAACAATCCCAATTAAAACATCCTAAACCAAACATTAAAGCTAAAAATGTTTATACTTATTTGCGGACAGAAGTTGTTAGCATAGCTTCAATCTTCGTCATCCTAACGAGCATAGATTCTTTCTCTTTTTCCATTTGACCCATCAACCCTCCTATAATTCCATTGAACCTTTCTTTATCTTCTTTCTTCTCTTTAACGAGCTCCTTTATAATTTACCTTGTATTTCGGGTTGTCCTTTCGGCGAAGGAGCTCCATACCAAACGCCTAAAGTATACACATGATTAGGTTAGCTCACAAAAAGAGAATGAATATGATCATTAAAAAAAATCTTATTTACAAAAAAACCTCGAACCTTCTCATGAAAAGCAATGGAACGATCCGGATCTACAACACGAAGCTTTACGTTATTGACCCATTCCAACGCATTTTCTTGCGTGGTTGCTGTGCTTCCTTGCGCCTTGCTTACAATTGTTTTAGCTGCTGATTTATGGTTTCTTTCTTATCTAAATATCTTACAAGCATTAAGTCCAAAGTTTTTTGAGTGTGATCCTGATCCCCCTGGACAAACATAAAAAGCCACATGGTAATATAAGATATTAACAGAATAATAGAATATGAACTAGATAATATTCTTAAAATGAAAGCATTCTGTTAAATCCATTTATCATCACAGATATACAAAATTAAGTTCACCCTTCACGCCTTGAGTGCATTGTGCCTTCGGCAACTATGCACACAAATTAATCAACATAATGTTATATTAGCTTCTGTCTTTTATTCGAATAAATTCCTACATGTTCTTCAACAGCAAATGGAACGAAACACACAAATTTCCACAAATGCACTAAAATTCGTTAACTCGTACACATAAAGCCATAAACTAAACCTGGTTATACAAATTCAAACCAAAACACAATACATACAACCCTACCTATCCACATACACACAAATTAGATGCTCAAAACCGAATAAATGAAGATTTGAAGGGGGTAAACAACAGATGAGTGACTACCAGTCGGTATGTGCTAGGTTTCACCACTCTCCCAACATCAATGAAATCAAAAAGATACTGCCAAAATAAAACTTAATTTAAGGAAAAAAACATTTTAAGCACAAAATTCATGTCATCGTTGCTACAGAAGCCATACCTGTAATTTATCACTTTTCATAAATCGACGACTATAGCGGCTTCCATCTGGCATCCATACAAGAAGAGCAACTGCATTCCACACAAAATTCATGTCCTCCTCTATCTCTCTCGTCGATTCCTTCCACAGATCTTTCTCGTTCGGGTCATGCAGGTAGGGGTGTTGTGTGGCCGGAGAAGAAAGGGGTTACAGGTTGTGTGAGTGTGAAAGAGGGAGGATGGGTGTTTGGGTGAGCGATTCACCAGAGAAAAAAAACGTGGCGCCGGAGCTCCGATCTCCGGTCGCCGGTCAAGACACGAGAGAGAGAGGATGTCTGCTTGTTGTGTGCGTGTATGTTGTTTAGGGTTTTCAAAATGTTAATTGATGGTAAAGGGTTTTCGTTAGTGGGTTGGGCCCAGGGTCCGTTAACGTGTTTTGAGCGGCCCAATAACAAGTCCGAAGCCCGTTTTTACACCCGATTGCCGTAAAATGTTGAAAAATTAAATTTTAAAGTCTAAACACTCGAAATTACATCGGAAATCAATATTCTGAAGCGTATTTTGTCGATTGCGTTAAAACGCGTAAACTGTTCCGGTTGTCGGTTCTAAATCCGTTCTTCGATCCGTTTTCATCTGCGGATATTAAAATTCGATTACGGCGCTAAATATATCGTTATATTTCAGTTTTGAATGAAATGTCTATTATATATATTCTTTATCTATTATATATATTTGAATGAAATATATGTTTATACAATTTTAGTTGGGATGTTTATAAATATTCGTAAGTTTTATTTTTGGGTTAACAATATTTTATATTTTTTTTGAACGGTGACTTTCTTTTTGAGACCCAATGTCACACCGCCTAAAAACATAGATTGATTTCCGACTAGGCGTCGATTAATCACCAATTAATCTCGATTAATTTTCGATTAACTTTCCATAATTAATCACCACCGCCGCCGACCACCACCCCCACCGGCCACCACCACCACCACTCACCACCACCTCTCACCACCACCTCTCACCAACACCAACACCACCACCACCACCTCTCACCAGCACCACCAGCACCACCACTCACCGGCCACCACCACTACTCACCACTTTAGTTTCAAAATTATTGTTTGTTTACTACCATCCCGTGTAATCATGGGTCAATAACCTAGTGTTATTATAAAACTCTAGCGAATAAACGTCCTATAAAACTTATGTTTTACGACTCAAATATCAATTGTCCTATTACCGTGTATTATAATAACACCATAATGATTAAGTGTCCTATAAAGGTTAAAGTTATAAGACCCTAGTGTCAAGTGTCCTATTAAGGTATGTTATAATAGAACTCTAGCGAATAAGCGTCCTATAAAACTGATGTTTTATGACTCAAATATCAGGTGTCCTATTACAGTGTATTATAATAACACCACAATGATTAAACATCCTATAAAGGTTAAATTTATAAGACCCAAGTGTCAAGTGTCTTTTTAAGTTATATTATAATAAAACTCTAACGAATAAGCGTTCTATAAAACTTATGTTTTATGACTCAAATATCAAGTGTCCTATTACGGTGTATTATAATAACACTACAATGATTAAGCGACCTATAAAGTTTAAAGTTATAAGACCCAAGTGTCAAGTGTCCGATTAAGTTAAGTTCTAATATGACTTCGACTAGAAATGGTCCTATAACACTGAACATTTATGACTTAACTACAACGTGTCCTATTAAGTTATGTTATAATAGGACTCCAGATGATCAAGTGTCCTAATACAGTACCACATAATGGGACACTAACAATTAAATGTCTTATAAAGTACTTTATTAGGATCTACATTTTAAGTGTCCTATTAAATTATATGATAATAGGACCCCAAAAAATCATCCATCCTATTAACTAGTTTTTTAGGACACCGGTTTAGTAGAGTATATTATAAAAGAATCCCAAAAGTTCATTAGTCCTATTAAATAGTTTTTTAGGACCGTCTTTTACAAGCGTCCCACAGAAAAGGTCCTAAAAAACCATTTTTGTTGTAGTGTGTTTTGATTTCTTGATGAACACATGAAGTCGAAATTGGAGCTTGAATGTTAGATGTTTGAGTGAAACTATGATAAATGCATGATTAGGAATGAAACCTAATCAATAATTTGATGTATTGATGTACATATACATGAAATTGAGAATCACCCACATAAGTGTTAGATGGGTTTTGTAGAGAGATTAAGAATACTAGAATCTTGATCATGAAACGGGTGTTATTGATTTTTTTGAAACGAATCTAGGTGTTGTTATGCATGCTAGATGTAAGGAACTTGAAAATAATGTTAATCTTGGCTAAGTAGTTAGTCATGAGCTTGATTGCTAGTAGTAAAAAAATTTCATGCCCATAAGGTGTTCGATGTAATGCCTAAGTGAAATTGGGTACCTACTAGTTCGTAGATAGAACTTGGTTTGGATAAGTATTTGGATAAATGCCAAATAACATGACAAAACGGGTTTCACTTATAGAGGGAAAACCCGTAGATTTTGTGAGATAAAGAAATATAGTGTCTTCGATAATCAAGAGCTAGGCTAACTTAGTGTTAACAATAGCATGAACTCGAGTTAAAAGATTCGTTAGAACGATGGCTTAAAGGAACGCCTACCGGGTAAATTGAAAATGCCTAAACTAGCTAATGAACATGAATGTGCATTTTATATATTAAGGGATGTTTGACTTTCAAAAAGTCAAACTGACCTATAATACGATAAATGGTAATTTTTGATATGAAAGGCGTAAGGTGGAATAATTGTATTAAATTATGATTAAACTAACCACCTTGAAAACGATGATGATAGTTTGACACGTAACAAGCTAGGTGGAAGCTTGATGAGGGAGCGGGTCAAACGAATCAAGAAGGAAAGGAAAAGCATAGTTCGGATGCGAGGTAAGTTAAGCTTACGCCCTTTTTACTTTTATTACAAAATGCTTATTTGTGAGCATAGAATACGATTTATATTAAGTAAATGAAACATGATGTTCCGGCGCGATATAATGCTAGTCGGAACAAGTGAAAATGGTAGAAACCATAAATTATGGTAGAAAGGGGTAAAAATGGTGAAATGGTAATCCGGACATGGGTTAACGAAAAGATAAAGGGATTTAAAACGACACCATTTGGCATAAGTCATAATGGGTCAAATAAAACAGGAAACGACTTTCAAGTTGGATGATTTCAAAAAAAAAAAAAGAAAACTGGGATAGGTTAAAGGGGTGAAATGGTAATTAAGTGCCATCTTATAATGACAATTGGTCATTTCGACTAAACGGGTCAAATGGTGTTGTTAACACCATTTGTCAATAATATTTGATGATTGCTTGTTGAGTTTTGTGATCACAGGAATTAACACGTGGTTAGCATTGCTATTATCTAGATATTAATAGCGAAAGGTATTAAAACGGGTCAATATGTTGATCCGAGCCAGGTACGCATAATTATGTTGTAGTTAAAAGTGCTATTTTGGTCGAATAATTGGTGAGAGTCCTTCATCGTAAAAGAAGGACCAAAATCGACCAAAACGCCCTTGTAGGCTAAATTGAACAAACAACCCTTAAAGGTTGTTTGGAAACAAATTTCATGATTAGATAAATACTTAGAATAAGTATAGAAGTTGAAAGATGTAATATGTTAGTCAAATGGCTCTATTTGAGTTTTCCCGTAAAATAATAATCCGAGGGGTAAAACTCGGAACATATAGATATCCACATTAAATCCAACGCACATATAGTTGTGGTGGAAGATTAGTTGATAAGAAATGTAGGAATAAGATGCTAGAAATGAATGAAAGCGATTTCAAGCTTTAAAGTGCTTAAATACCCTTAACGGGTCAAAATAAGCATACGAGCGTAAACGGGTTTAAATTGTGTAATAAACCTGTAATTAGAACCTAAAATGGTAGATAACATTAATTTGAAGAAGTGTAAGTGATATAAGGATCAAACAAATACGTTTGTTTGATAAAATGCATAAACGGGTTAAAATTCGGTAAAAAGGTAACGAGTCGAAGGCTTAGAAGTCTCAAAATTTATTATGTTGGATGTTGGATTTTTAACTTCATATGATGGAGAATTAAATTACGGACGCGTAGGAAAAAGAATCGCGTAAAACGGATCAATAACGAAGAAGTTATGGCCGTTTCCGTAAAAACTGGTATTGCTGAAAAATGCAGGACCCAGCTCTAGAGCTGCTGGAAAACGGTCTCCCTCGCGTGGCGCGAGGGAGCAACTGGGTGCCTTCGCGTGGCGCGAAAGGGCACTGTTTTAGCGAATTTTTTTTTTAATCAGTTTCACTTCCCGGACTCGTTTAGATACGTTCTAAGTTACGTATGACTAATCTAACTCATGTTTTATGAGTTTCAGGTATAATTTTAGCACCGGAGGATGATCAAGCACAACGAAGAACCGAACACGATCAAGAAATAAGCTTCCGCACTATGTATCGTTGTTATGTTAAATGAGGAACACACACATGTTATGTTGTATAGTTTTAATTATGTAGATAAAATTTAATGAACCCGTATTTTCAATGTATTTGAAATTCTAATTACCCGTTTATTTTCATAAATTATACGAAAATCGTTAAATAATAATAAGGGTGTTACACCTGGACTGAAAAACTCTAGTAGCATTAACAGTGCGGAGGTTGTCTGGGCATCCGCTTTGATGAAGAGTGACTTCAATCGAGTCAAACCACTGGAACATAGCACCGGGTCCGTCTTCACCAGTGAAGTCTTTAGGACCGCAGGCCTTGAATTGCTTAAAGCTGAAGGGCGTTTTCGGTGAGTCGCTCTTTGATTCAACTGAGGAGTTGCTCTTCACCTCGTTGATCTCACTGACGATCTGAGGTAGGACCTTGGCCATTTCCTTGGCGACCAGTGAAGCGATACGGTTATCAGCATGGTTACGTCAAGCAGCACGTGAAGTGTGAGATCCAAATGACTACATTGTCTGCAACAAACATTGTCTTAGGATTCAGGCGGTACAATCGAATTTCGTCATACGGTGTTTAACAAACATACTTATTATTATTATTATTAGATAAAGCATCAGGAACACGTCTAACACGTAGGCACATAGTCATGTAGGCACATAATCCACATAGGCACATAAGCACGTCAGCACCGAAGCACATAAGAGCACATAATCCACGTAAGCACATATTTTGCACGTATTCACCTACATATTTTGCACGTATTCGTCTACATATTTTGCATGTATTCACCTATCTATGCCTAAATCGCCCTTCTTAAATTTTTGTGTAGCGTGTGTGAGAGTTGTGAGCGATAGCGAGTAGCGTAGCGAGAGTTCATAGTTTGTCTGCGATTTGTTAGCGTTTTGAGCTAAAAGTGTTGTGTGAGTTGTGCGCGTTTAATAAAGCGAGGAGCGAAAAGCAGAAAAATTGAGTGTAGTATAAAAACCGTAGTGTGCGTGGTCTATAGACTTTACGCTTTTCCGCTAAATAAATGAAATCACATATCGTAAAATGTAATCATAACAAAATCAATGGCTCGTGAAATCAGCGAATGCGGGCTCAGAATCAAAGCAGAATGTCTTGCGTGTTAGACATCGACTAACCAAAGTGATTCGTCTATCCACAGCGACTTCAAGTACACGTTTTGGCCTCATAAACTGTGCTCTCTCTCACTGCAACGCGGTGAACGACACTCATCTTTTGGCTATCACGTGGATCGAGTCATTGGGATCCATCGAGACCTTGGTGAGAGCTTTGTAAAAATCCAAATAGAGAGTGGAACTAGTCCTTAAGATACGGGTTTCACCCCTAACTTAACAACCCTGTTCCTGAAAGTGCGGTATAACCTATCTCTATCCCGTGGTTTATACCGTGATGAGAGTAAAATATTCGTAGAGTGAGTGATTTTATTGGGAGTTCTCGGTTTTCACACCTAATCTCGACCAAATCATTCGATTGTGTTAAGCGAGCGTTTTCAAAAGCGCGTGTGTTGCGTCGGCCTTAGGAAAAGCTAAGTAGTTTCTACGAGAGTTCAAGCAAGAGTATCAAGAATAGGCTCGTGCAAAACCCCTACTGGGTTCACACAAGGCGGTCTGTTGGTGCTTAGACTATAGACTAGGTCATTTCTAAGACATCAACCTGGACTAGGTAGAGTCTTTCCTAATTCCCTATAGTTATGGCTCTGATACCAATCTGTCACACCCCAACCGATGGCGGAATCATCGGGGTGTGGCACTGAGCGAAACAGGTTGTTCAAGAGAATCCAAAACAACTATTAATGACGATATATTTAACGTTAAAGTCCCATACCAATAACATATAAAGTAAAAGACAGTTATTACAGGCAGAGTTTCTCAAAAACAAATAAACTGTTCCGACAACTCAGATTTCTTATTTGGTGGGTTTCTAGACCTCCTACTTGATTCACCAAAGCATAGCAAGCAAAGCATCCTAATCAACCTGTCACATACGTTAAAATAAAGTCAATACACAGAGTGTAATGGTGAGTACACAAGTTTGCATAGCATATAGTATAGCGAAAGTGTTTATGCATAACCAGCATGTAACACGTAGAAATGTGAATCAAGTAAGCTATTGACAATGACGTATGCAACTGACATGACTGCGAGTTGTAGAATGCGCAACACATTATCACCACTTGACCATGTGAAGTAAAACCCTTAACAACCCATGTCCACGACAGGTGCTGATTCCAAACTATAGTACTATCGTTGCTAAGGTGTCAGGCAACAATCACTGTGTAAACATAACATACAAGTATTCATCGAGTCACGTATAACATGCGAGAGCGGTTAGCGTTAAAAGTGTCTGCATTGTGTGTTCGATGTGATTTGATATAGAACGTATGTAACACCCAAAGTGCGATAAAAGAAAATAGGTTCGAGTATACTCACAGTATGTGTTTAGTAAATAAAGACAGTCTTGGATTGAAGGGAGCGCGTGGTGATTAGCCTGAGAATAGAACAGTAGCATAAGCGTTGAACAGCGTGTAAACAGTGCGTTGGACGAGTTGAGTGTCGAATGGTGAGTCGATCGGATGGCCATCCGGACGGATGGCCATTCGGACGGTTGGTCATTCGATTGGGTGAGTATGTGTTTGTAAATCGTTTTGAAACTTTTGAAGTTTTCGTTTTAGTATAAATCAAGTCATTCGATCGGATGGTCATCCGGATGGATGGCCATTCGATCGGATGGCCATTCGATGGAAAGTGTGATATTCTTTGAAGTTTTGATCAAATCGTTTAAGTGTTGAAAGTTATAAAGAAGAAGTCACCTGGTCGAATAGTCATTCGATCGGATGATCACCTGATTGGATGGCTATTCGATTGGCTGATCTATTGTTTGAAAATTTTGAAAAATTTACTAAGTTAAAAAGTTTTGAAGTTTTAACGGAGACGACGTGATGACGTGTCAAACAACGGGAATCCACACCAAGTCCAGCTCAGCCGATCGGATGGGAATCACCCCATTCGATCAGATTAACTGCTTGTCAGGACTTCATGTTTAACTCGTGAATCGGTCATCTCTTCTGCATAAATCCGTTTTCAGACCGATTCTTAAGTAGAGAGCCTAAATGGGTCCAGATTCCACTGGTTTCGAGCAAAAAGTGAAGAAAAGTTGAAGAAAAGTTTGAATCCGTGAGGTAGTGTTGAAATCTAGTGGGGATTTATGTTAAATCGTGTAGAAATCCTTTAGATCTGAACAAATCTTGATGAGATGATGCCATACCACAGTTTGCATAAGAAACTGCGATGACGTCACCTTCAAGTAGTCTAAACCATGTGATTTCATGGTGAAAACGTAAGATTTGAAGGAGAAAATGATGAGAAAGTGTGTAGTGATGATGGAAGTACAAGATTTAGGAAGAATTACTTACGAAATAGCTTTGGATTGAGTGAAAAGTGCCTGAGAATGAGCTGGGAGCGAGTTGGGTCGGATAGAGCTGTCACATCAGTGAACAGTGATGTAACAGGTGGGTATTTATAATGTGAGAGAGAGAGAGAGAGAGTTAAGGCGGTGCTGAAGTGGGTCGGATGTCCATTCGATCTGGTGGTCATTCGACCAGCTGAGTTGCGTTTTGTTAGTTTCCGACTTTCGTTTCGAGCGTTAAGCGTTGCGTTGCGTTTAAGAGAGTTGCGAGTGAGTGTTGCGATGAGATAACCACATAACATTAAACAAGTAATCACACAAATAACACACATAACATGCATAAAAGTAAATCTGCATTTCGAATTACGATGTGATTGTGGTGCGATAGCGTTTAATATAAACATGTGATGTAATATGTGATAGAATATGTTAAGTAGTATGCATTGTAAACTGCGTTAAATGCGATGACTGCGTTGTGATTAAGCGTTGTGAATGCGTTGTAAAACATAGTTTTAAAATATTGTTTAAAAATAGTCAACATATCGATTACCGCAAAGGGTTAAACTATTATCGAATCCCGAGAGTACAAGTCAATTAAGCATGAAATGACAGATCTGAGTAACGACCTGACTTTGACTTTGACCTTGACTTTGCGGAAAGTCGGGTTGTTACAATTATAAACTTAAAATCTCCCACCAGTGCAAAGGAGGTCAAAAGGCTAACAGGAAGGATCACGGCTTTAAACAGGTTCATTTCAAAGTCCTCAGAAAAGTGCAAGGATTTTTATGACATCCTGGGGAAGAACAAGAAGTTTGAGTGGACCGAGAAGCATGAAGCTGCACTCAAAGCTCTCAAGGATTATCTATCCTCAGCACCAGCTCTGATGAAACCAGTGGATGGTGAGCCATTATCCTTGTACTTGGTTGTCTCATGTAATGCAGTAAGTGTAGTGTTAGTTAAAGATCATTAAGGCCAACAACAACCTGTATATTATGTAAGTAAAAGCCTTCTTGATGCTGAAGACATATGTTCTCATTTAGAAAAATTAATTCTTGCGTTAATCATGGCTTCCACTAAACTAAGACATTATTTTGAAACTCATACTATTATTGTGAAAACTAATTTTCTAACCAAGAATGTTCTCAGGAAACCAGAAATGTCAGGTAGAATGGCAAAATGGGCAGTCAAGCTTAGTGCATATGATATAAAATATGAACCAAGGACTGCTATGAAGTTTCAAGCATTGGCTGACTTTGTGGCTGATTTCAGTAGTGATTTACAAAAAGAAGCTGAACTAGAGGTTCAACAACTTGGAGAGACCAAGGATCCTTGGACACTCTTCACTGATGGAGCCTCGAATGTCAAAGGAACTAGATTAGGGATACTACTAAAATCACCACAAGGGGACATAATACTCCAGTCCATTGCCTGTGAATTTCAAACCACCAACAATGAAGCAGAATATGAAGCCCTAATAAAGGGTTTACAATTAGCCAAACAAATGAGGATCAGGTATCTTCAAGTTTATATAGATTCACTGCTAATTACTAACCATTTTAATGGCTCATATACTGTGAAAGGTGAGAAACTTCAACCAAACGCCACCAGTACCTATGACAGCCACTACCACCAAATCAGAGCTCTTACTATCATCGTCAACCTCTCTCACCACCACGGACCTTAACATCATCGTCAACCTATCCCACCATTGTCTATAACCGCCATGAAACCCATTCGTCATCAACCTCTTCGTTTTAAGAGTGCGTGTGTGTGTGTGTGTGTGTTGCGACATATGAAATTAACTTACATGAGGGTTTTATATCTTAGGGAGGGTTTTCGATCTAAGGTGGTAAGTGGTGGTGCAGGTGATGGTGGCCTCAAAGAGAGAACATAATGTGTTTTTAATGAGAGATAGTAAAGTCTGTGTTTTTTAGAGAGGGAGGGGGAGACAGATTAGAAATAGTGCGGGTGTTAGGTCCTCCTAATCGCACCAATTCGTTCGATAAACGTGTTCGAAGTGCGGAATCCAACGAACACGATGTGGTTTAACACTATCAAATCTATATAATCAAGCTTGTATTAGAATGAAAGATGTTTACATGACAAACCCACACTTTCTCTCTCTAGAATGATCAATCCAAACCCTAGAAAGTGTATCAATCTCTGATTCTAATACAAGCTAATTCCCTATTTATAGCCCCATGACCTAAGGTTACTAACACTAGAATATTACAATTATACCCCTAATGACCTTAAAGTCCGATTGATCTATTGTTACAAATCTATTGCACTTACAGACCCCCCCCCCCTTAACAATAACATAAATCTCTCGTTTCTTCGATGACTTGATATCTTTAGAATGCTTCAGCTTTACTGCATTTACAGCAGGTGATGATTTTAGAGATATAGGGTAATTTAGTTTTTTTTAAATAATAGATAAAATGTCTAAATTGCCCTCATGTGCAGTGTACACGGTCAGATTAACTTGATAAATTTAACGTGGTTAGTGCTAAAGGACGTATAATGCAATTGGTTTTACAAATAAATGATTGTGACTGTCATTATTGAAGTTAAAGGCTATCCATTGCAATTTGATACAAACATAAAGAACGAAAAATGTAATTTTTCCATAATTTTGACATATAAAATTCCTTCTATATGTAAAATACACAAAAAGTCGCTCAACCCACCTTTGCTATATTTAAGTTCTTGTAGTTGTCCCTGATGCTTTTATTTGTGAAAAAAAAATATTTAAACTAATAATTAGTTAGGGGAATGTTCATTTCAGAAGAAATTTAATGTGAGAAGAAAAAGAAAAAATGGCATATTAGTAAAATACTATTTCATTTATAACTCATATCATTAATTTTTCTCTCTTTAATTAATTAGTCAACTAATCATTAATTATCCTACATATAATCTACAAAACCTACACATATCAAAATTTTCCAACATATACCCTACACATTATAGAATTTGATCCTACAAAGTTGAAATTTATCATACACACCTCGAAATATATCCTACACAACTAGTAATTTATTCTACACTTTAAAGTAAGTTGTTTTTTTTAATTTGGAAAAAGTACATATTTTGAAAAGGAGTTATAAATTTAATTTAGTTAGTTATTAAGGGGGAAGAATACAAATTAATGATTTATGTAAGTTTACCAATATACCCTTATATTAAAATTAAATGTAAATATTAAATGAAGTAAAATGAAGTATTCTTATTGGTTGAAACTTCTTCTTTTTTCTGCTTCCAAAATAATTTTTCTCATTTGAACCCTCCACTAATTAGTTATCCCTTAAATTAGTCAAAGTTTATAAATTTGAAGTTCTCTTTCTGAAATTTTGAATAAGATTTCATAACATTTTGACAATTTAAGAGATAATAGATCATTATTTTTAAATAATTTTTCACAAATATATGCACTTTAAATAATAAGTGTAATGTAATGAGTTTAATATAGCATATTTTAGTTAAAGAGACTTTTTCGTGTTGATTTTTACATGTGCACTAACTTATATATGCCAAATTACGTTGTCATGAGTGACTTTTGAATGTTTCGTTTAAAGTCTTGACTAAGTCAGTAGTGATAGTTAAAGCTTACTCTCCATGAATGGCGAGCGAGGCACCAGAGTTTTCGTATTTAAGAAAGAATATGAGGAAAGACCCTCACTACTGGCTCTAAGTAACGATGGGATCCCCCTTTGACCCTATTTTGTACGTCTAATGCAGTGGTCTCTTAACGATCCGATGCTAATTCGAGGGTTAGATCAGGGGCGGACCTAGTGTACTCGGAGGCGTAGCCCGGGCTACGGCTCAACTTTTAACCGGTAGTGTAAAAAAAAATTTCCCGATTTTAATACTAAGGATACCCCTCAACAACTACTAGGACACCCCTCAAAAAAAAATTTAGAAACTGATATTAAGCCCAAATAATTCTGAATATATTGGCCCAAATAACCAAATGGTAGCCCAATATTAGTTAGACCAAATACTTAAAAAAATAACCCAACAGTGTATTGGGCATTTGGGCGGCACCAGATTGAATTATGCAGGGAGCCAGGGATATCAAAGGTCGATCACAATTGTCGACAATTGCTGACTTGTTGTCGAAGTCGAACACAGGGATATCACATATCAGTATCACGAAGACACGAACAGTCGAAGTCTCGAACAGAATCACAGATTGATTACCGGCTCATCGCAGGAGGTTTGTCATCGGCTCATCATCACAGATTGACACCGGCTTGCTGTTATCGGATCGGCTCATCGCAGGAGGTTTGTTTCAGACTTTCAGTTTGATTTATTAGATAAAAAGTTTGATTTTTTTGTTAATATTAATCATTCACACGAACAGGACTACAGGAGGTTTTGTTTCAGTTTGATTAGTTTTTTTTTATTGTTTTCAGACTTCAGTTTGATATGATTAGTTGGTTTATATGTTGTTACTTATTGTTGGCAGTAGCATATCGATAATCAAGTCATCGAACGGAAGATTAGTTCATTATTGGTTAGTTTCTTTATTTTTATTCTTGTTACTTGTTTTTGTTGGCTGATTATAACCCAATAGTGTATTAGATTGAATGGGCGGCAAATTGAATGAAGCAGGGATATCAAAGGTCGATACTCCACACACGATGACACGAACAAGGGCTTGCTGACCTGTTGCCGACGTCCAGAATTGTCACATGAACAGCGAACAAGATTGCTTGTTGTTGCTAACTTGCTGCTGTCAAACGATTACACGAACAACTGAACAAGCCGCTGCTGTTGCTGACTTCCTGCTGTCATCGCATTCGCAGATTCGCAGGACGATTACACGAAGTCACGAACAACAGAACTGTCACACGAAGACTCACACGAACAAGATTGCTTGCTCTGTCATCGCAGATTCACAGGAGGACGCAGAGTCGCAGATTTAATAAATATTGGTTAGTTTCAGTTTGATTAGTTTTATGATTATGAGTTAATGTTCTAGACTTCTAGTTACTTGTTGTTAATAAATATCGCTGAAGACTGAAGTGCTGAACTGCTGCTGTTGTGCTGATTGCTGAACCGAGTGGGCTGAACGCTGAAGCCGCTGAAGAACAAGGATACCAAGTCCCTGAACACGGGCTGAAGGTGTCGCTGATGATCATTGATCGCTGCTGATTGCTGAAACAGTTCAAAACAATAATCGTCGAACAGGTTGATTGGCTAAAGTCGCTGCTGTTGTGCAGATTGTGAGTTGTGAGTATTCTTTATTTATTTTCTTCTTGAGTTCTTGAATTGCTTAATTTCGATCTAAAAATTAAAAATAAATCTAGCTCAATCTAAAACATAAAAACTTATTGCCAATATTAAATAATAAAGCGTAGCTAAAATGTGATATGCACAATATTGATTCGTTAACCTAACTACTAATAACTTAAAAAAACTAGTTTATAAAATTTAATTCGATAAGGCCTAAGGGCCTTTTTTTGGCTCGCCCAGGGCACTTGAATTTTCAGGATCGGCTCTGCCCCGTAATTGCCCCGTAATGTAGGTAAAAAAATTTCCGTTCTATAAATGTACCGTAAAAAAATTGGGATACCCCTGAATATTTCTTCTAGTTCCACCACTGGGTTAGATAATCGGCTGCAAACCATCACTAGTGCTCTAGTGGTGGCCACATGTATTTAAGTTCCACCTATGGTGGGTCTGGGTGAGTTTTCCCCTCCAGGTCTCAAGTTCGAGTCTGGATGATAGGGGTTTCTCATTTAGGGGTTTAAATTGGGGAGCTATTGTGCGAAGGGGCTCTCTAGCGCGGACCTGGTTAAGACAACGTATGCTAAACCTCCCGACATTCGCGAATAATTCACACCTTTAAAAAAAGAGATAATCGGCTGCAACATGGATTACTACGAAAATGTATTACGATTTTATGATATTACCTCAAACTAGTTTTATATATAGCGCTTTGCGGTGCGCTCAAGCAAATCACTCTTGATGTGATAACATGTATGGTTTACATCACAACTCATAACACAATCACGCTAAACCGAATCATTCTTAGTGTGATAACATGATATAGCAAATGTATTTTTAACAAACGCGGAAATGCATTTCTGGCTCACCAGGCCATGGTTGAGAACAATGATAGACTACTTCACCAACTTCAACGCCAGTTTCCTCCCATGTTTCTCTCCTCATGGTAGGGATGAGCACGGTACCCGTTCGGTACCGAACAGGTACCTGTACCAAAAGTACAGGCACCGAAAAACGGGTAAAACATGTACCGGTACGGTACCGAATATACCTAGTACGGTTCGGTACCAGTACCCTGTATCAAATACTCATCCCTACCTCACGGACTCTTTCAAGCTTTCTCCTGGCTATGGAAACGAAAGGGAAACTATACAACTTTCAGTCAAACAAACCACTTCAATTACTAATTGCTTGTAGCTTTTAGGAATCACGGAAAATGTTTAGTTTTTAGGAATCACATAAAATGTTTCTAAGCCTATACATAAAGAAGTTAGAATGTCAGTTTGACTCGAAAGTCGTCTATGCATTCTTTTTCTGTAACAGTGAAGCTAGAAAGTAACTAATGAAGTCAAACCACACCTCTAGAAATCCGGCAAAGCAGCTCCACATTCGAATCAGATGTATCTAGGATTTGGTGCTACATGCTATCGTAAATGAAAGGTAGAGATGCAGAATGGCAAATTCTGCTAGCAATAGCAATGGCATGACTAAACGCTTGATATTCTTGCACGTGATACACTTGCGCCAGATGGTATATATAAAAACATACCAATCACATGTAGGGGTGGAACTTCATAATTAATAGCCCATCATGAAGCAAAACTCATATCCACATCTACAATCACATTCAAACTATATCTTCAACTTTAAGCAGAGTACAACATTTCAAATATATTTCCAAAAAAAAAAATCAAACAAATACCAGCAATAAACATGGTAGCACCCAAATGCAAGTTCAATCAAATTCTTGCACTTGATACACTCATGCCAAACCTTTTTTTGTTGCCCGAGACTTTAGTTTTGCCTCGCTAGAAGACTGAAACTTGCGTAGCAAGTAATGTTGTAAAAAAAAAACCTTTCGAAAGAAGAAAGTAACTTGTAAAAAAGTTGGTCAAATGGATATAATGATCGTTATATAACCAAACTACTCGTTAAACATTAAACTTGAAAAGGTGTACCATCGAGATCATGCAGACACCAGCAAACCAACCGCCAATATCAACATTCACAACTATTAAATTCTAGTCTATTCACCAATATCATCAACCATTTCTATGCTTCTGCACATAAAGAATGATGTGCTCCTTCTAGAGCGGACACCTGCACGCTGGTGCGCTGCCGCGCTGATTTTTTCAGTTGTGGTTTTCTGTTTTCAGTCAACAATAGTTTAAAGATAAAACTATAAAAGTACCAAATCTCCTAATAGTATTGTTATATACAAAACACATCTGCCTTAGATGTCCAAGTGGTTACAAATTCAGTAGCCTTTAGTAGCACATAGTAGGTCAAACCTACAAAAGACTTGATGCTGCTAAATAATTTTATAGAAAATATATTTGCTTTGGGTGTGCAAGTAGTTTCTAGTTCAGTAGGTTTAGTAATAAAATACCTTTGTTTTAAGTGTTAAACTGGCTGCAATAGTGTTTAGTTACAAATGACCTTTGTTTTACGTTTTAGCTTGCTGCAAAAAAACATGATCAGACTGTGTATAAATAGGTTAAATTCTAAAAAATTTAATCAAACCCTATATTCAACCTCAACATTAATGAAAATTATTCATCATCGTCACACTGTAGCAATGTGGAATCAACATTAAAAGCTTCAGCACATGCTTTATTTACAAGAAGAAATTACAATCTAATGCATCTTAATTCAAGAATTAAACCTAATTAGATCAAATTAGATCAAATTCTATGAATTCTAACGGTTTGTGAGTGTTGTGTGCTTACCCCTCACCGAAATCTTCGTCTGCCCGTTCACCGGAACCTCACCGGACGTTACCTACTCATCAGATCAACATAGTCGTCGGATTAAGGTTCAGGGACACTCAGTCTAACAAAATAGTGAACATGCAATAGAAATAGGCTTACCGGAAGTTGATCGAAACCCTAACCGCTTGACCACCGCCTCATCGCTTTCCGGCACAAACCATGTTCGCCGCCACCAAAAACTACCGCATCGACAATAACTCCGTCACAAACCCTACTCTGGGCTACCAAAGATTACCGCCACCACAATGATCAAAACGTCGTCGTCAAGTGTTGCTGACGACGACGAGCAGGTTGGGACGCCGGCGGAAGGTTCGTCATCATTGGCCTCTCTCTCTCTAACACAGCTTTCTGTCTCCACCAGATTCTGAATCTGACTGTATTCTCTCTCTTCTCCAACTTTTAAAATGTTTGGAAAGCAAATTACAAAATTGCCATTCTACTGTTTTTATTAATATATAATATAATATAATATAGGAGAATTTAAAACTCATCTTTTTCAACCTTATTTGACCCGGACTTGAATTTTATAATTTAGCATCAGGATTTTATCTTCAATAATTTATAATTTAGCATCACGATTTTATCTTTAAAACCATTTTGCAAACCGTTCATTTGTCACATCATGTGAATTTATGTGTGTTTAATTTATTCAAGACTAAATTGCACAAATCAACCTTTATGTTATACTCAAACTGCACATCGTACCTTTCACTATGAAATCGACAAAAACAACCTTTATGTTCATGTTTTGATACAGAGTATAACCTTATTACACAAACGACGTTTAATTTCTTGGTTAAGTTACCTCCCATGCTTTGCATGTGAGGGTATTAACGCCTTTTTACCTAGTCCTTTTATTTTCTTTTTATTTGCGGGTGTTTATATATATATATATATATATATAGGAACGGGATCAGGAGAAAACGGCAAAAAGTGTGAGAACGGTGAGAACGCATCCTGGCCGAACACGTGGCGTGGGGCTTGATTAGGGACCGAGGGGTTTTTTTTGTCTTTTTAGTATTCTTCTCCTTTCACGGTTTTCGCGTTTGAGAAGCTTCTTTATTTTTTGCGTGCAAGATAATTTTGGCGTTTTGTAGCTTTATTAATTATTTGGCGTTTATTGTTTTTTTCTCAGATTTCTTCTCTTTGAGGTAATTCTTTTTGTGTCACATAGTTAATATTTTTGGCGTTATGGCTTTTTTCCATTTTTTTTGGCGTTTTGTATCTTTTTTTAATAATTCATTACCATAGATTAATATTTCAAAAAATTACATTAAGTAGAAAATCAAAATAATCTAATAGTCTTCCGTAGGTGGGATTACATCGGAGATGTACCCATCGCTTTGTTCTTCACTTTCTTCAGATTTTTCATCATCAAATTTCATTTTTGCGTATAACGTCATTAGCTCGTCTCTTCTTTGCTGCAGCCTATTCAAGAATATTACTGCATCATTGGATTTTGGATCGTTTGAAGGTGTTAAATCACAGAGTTGTTCAATGATAGATAGCAACCCTGTCTTCAACATTTCTTCCATTGTTCTTGAATATTGCACCCCGTTTTCATAAGTTACTTCAAGTGTTCCTTCTTCCTCATGCAATAACCAACTCCTAAGTTTTGGTATTTGTGTATCTTCAATATCATCATCATCTTCATTATCTTCTGCTGGAAACTTTCTCTCCAGTCTTCTTATTACAGTTCTTGTTCTTTCACAATCGTTGTCTCTTGGAACCCCAAGGGCCAGGATATCCTTTTGAATATTTTCATTCATTCCCATCATGGTTTTTATTGTTCTTACCTTAACCTTTCTCCTGTCAGCGAACTTTATGATGAATCTTTTTTCTTTCCTTACAAACCTCCATGCAATAACCTTAGTCATTTTTAAAAATTTTTGGCGTTTTGGAGAATATGTGGCGTTTTTGTTTTTTTGGCGTGTTTGAACTTGGGTTCTGATGATCTTCTTTTATATTGACTTTTTTTCCCCCGCGTATGTCAAGTAATTATGGCGTTTTGAAAAAGATAAATAAATTTAATATAATAAATGTTAGTAATTATGTTTTTCGTCGTTTCATTTTACTGTTTTTTGCAGTTTACCGTGTTTTGTTTTAAGACTCAATTGTTTTAATGGTGTAACACGTCAAATCTTTTGACGGCTGTAATTATGGCGTTTTGTTTTCCAATGGCGGTTAGATAATTATTGGACTTCTTTTGTTTTATATTCTTTTGCACATTTTTTCACTCTTTTTTTTATAATATTAGTTGTTCAAATTAATTTTATTATAGTTTGGTAGTTTATTTGGGGGCTTGTATGGCATTATGGCGTTTTACACGTATTTGCTAATTTTGGCGTTTTATTATATTTTTCGTTATAGCATTAATATTATTTTGTTGTTTATTAACTGACATTACAAAACAAACAATAGACAAAGAAAAATAAAAAAAAAAGTAAAAAAAAAAAAGTAGAAGCAATTTTTTATTATTAAATTTTCAGTGTCATCAGTCTCTTTTTTCTTTTGAAACTACAAGAAATGTGACAAATAAATGGCGTTTTGGGTTTGGCGTTGTTTATTTTCTTTGTTCATGTGTTGAATTGTCTTTGTTGATGTTTGAGCCATAGAGCGACCCCCTGTGGGTGGATGCTATCTGCCACTGGTATAGGTCTCTTCTTATCATCCAAACATTCTTCAGGAACAAAGATGACAGTATGACATATGGGTGTCATCAGTCCCTCTTTTTTCAATTTTGTCCATCTCATGCAGCAAAATCCTTTTCTTCACTCGCGTAAAAAATCATTAAATGAAGCTTCATGCAGAACTTTACTGGGGATAAAAGAAAAAGATGTTTTTGTTGTCGTTGTATTTTTTGGCGTTTTACATTGAGTTGTAAATTTTTTTAGCAACCTCTGTGTGTGTGTGTTTTTTTTTTGTGTTTTTTTGGTGTGATAAACGGAAGGTGGTGAGGCGTTTCTATTTATAGAATTTTTTTTGGCGCGTAGGTTAGGCGGGATGTTATTTTTATAACACAAAATGTAAATAACATTTATTCGGATGTAAAGTTTGGCGTTATATATAATGGCGTTTCCTATGTTGTGACGTTTTTGTAACCAGAGAGTTTAAATAAAAACACAGAAAAAAAGCACCAAGTGATAAATTTGGCGTTTTGTATTTTTTTGGCGTTTTATTTTCAATGGCGTTTTATGTTAGGAATAGTTTTTTACCTTTTTACCCTTAATGACGCGCGTCCACGTAATAAAATTGGTGTTATTTACTAAAATGTCACCCCGCCAATCTAGTCCATAGATTGTTTTGATCGGACGATGCATAAGTGTTCTCTCCGCTCTCACACTCTTGAGCGTTTACTCTAAATCCTGACCCTATATATATATATATATATATATATATATATATATATATATAAACACCTTTCACATTCAATGTTGTGGGACCCAAAAAAACAAGCCTCTGCCTTCATCATCGTCATCTTTTCTTCATTCATCCTCATTATCATCTTTATAAATTATAATCCTGCAGAGTTTATTCAAAAATTTTCAGTTGAAACTTCGATATTATTCATCAAGCCTCTCTTTTTCTAAACCCACTAGATCACCAATCTTCAAACTAAGAGATGTGAAATTTAAACTTCAGTATCACTTCAATCATCACATCCTAAAACTACAATTCAACAAATAAACATGAAATCTCATACTAACATAACTGTAATTCGAACATCAAACGCAAAAATCACATAATAGTAACACCAGTCGTATCATTTTTGATGTGAAACATCATGAAGACGATGCAGACGCTATCGGACCCATTGCAGGAATACTACCGGACACCGTCGCTGGTGATGTTGAAGACGATGTTGACGCTATCGGACCCATTGCAGGAACTCTAGGGTTTGTTTTTATTATTTTTGTATATCTCAAAGAGAGAACAAACAAGAGAATAAATAGAAAACTGTAACACCCCGAAATTTAAAAAGGCTTATTATTAGCATTATATAAGTATAAAATAGACGGGAATGAGCTAACTAGGAACAAGTAACCCAGTTAGTTAGTTACCTCATTTTAAAACATGAATGAATTTAAAAGTGCCAAAGATATAAACTAAATAAAAGTGGAGGGGCCTATGTTGTTAAAATTGAAACTTATATTATTAAGTTTAATAAAATAAAAACCAAACACCCCATTTGAGGGTCTGGTTCGATCACAGGCAGGAGAAGGGCGACCCCCACTCTCAAAACCCTAACATTCACTAATCTCACAAATTGAAGGATCAAACCAAGTCCAAAACGAAAATCGAGCATAGATTAATGATCCCCATTGCAAGGAGATCATAAGGTATGTAAAATTTGACAAAAATTATCTACTTGAAATTCTCATGAATTTAGAGAACTTGAAATCTGATGATGCATGTATGAATTGTAGATGAATTAGGAACATTAAAATGTCTAGGAGTAAACCCTAGACAAGTACATGTTGAAATTATGCTAAATTCTAGTGAAATCCATGGTCACCATTGTAGGTGACTAGTGGGTTATGTAGAACTTGATAAACACTAGGAAATTTGGGGTTGTTCTAGTGTAATTTGACATATGTAAAGTTATTTCAGAATTGTAAAGGCAAATATTTGTGTTAGATAGTTTGATTGATGAAAATTCGGGTTATATGACAAGTTATGAGCTTGTTAACGAATTCATTTCAATTCTGCCCTTAAGGTGTTTGTATAAATGCCTCAAAGAAGACTTAAACCTGAAATTTTAAAGTTAAAACGCATAATTTCGATGTTTTGGAGAATTGTGCGATATATGAATTAAAAAGAGTTCTAAACGTCATGTGATTGAACTCTATAGGAAAGGACACCGGAACATCGAGTGGACAAGCCGGTGGCGACTTGCGTTTGAAGGGCGTACTTTGAAGGTATGTAACTTGATTCGTTACATTTGGTAAATTTTGATAATTAGCATATGTGTAGTTGAATTGTAGAATAAAAGTTGAGTTGAATTAAAGCGATAATGTTCGCCATATTGAATAATAGGCCAAGAATTGGTTAAATCTCGTTGGTAGTCATCATAATGGAGGATTCCTTAGATGAGCCAAACGGATCGAATAACCAAATAATGTGTGGTAATGCATCGTAACATGATTACTCGGTCTTTGTTATTGTTAATAAAAGACATATTAGAATACGATAATTTAGCGTGTTGGTTTGTTAGAATGAGAAATCCGAGAATTGGGTTTGGGCGAGATGAACAAATCAGTCAAAACATAACATTCCAGGAGCTACCGTAACTTACGGTGGCTAAACCATTACGGCAGATTCCTACTGTCTTACGGTAGGTCAAAATTGTCCAGCAGCTACCGTAACTTACGGTAGATACCGTAAGTTACGGTAGAGCCCTGCCATGAATGTTGAGTCTTGCATATCCTAGCTAATCGAGTCCGTTTTTTAACGTAGTTTCGATTAAGCAATATTTCTAAGATCTCTAACACTAAATTTTGTTAAAAATCTCCAGTTTTCAGGTTTTGCAAGTATGTGGACGATGATCAAGTATGTATTGAAGAACCGAACACGAACTTTTGAAGCTTCCGCGTAAATTAACTTTGTTTAGACAATGTTTATGATGTAAACGATTTACTAATCATGTTTTGAATGTTTAAACTAGTTAGTAGTCAACTAGTATGTGATCACTTTAAAAACTTTGATTTTGTACTTGAGTTGAAGTAAAGTACTCTTTATATAAAATCATGTATAATTTTATTAAAGTCGAATAGAAATTAGACGGTTGTTACAAAAACCTATCAATCTAAACATGGTAACAAAATAATGATAGGCTAATAATCAGGAGAAAATATTCTGGGAATATATTATGGTCCAATACTCCCCCTCAAGATGGAGCATGTAGATCCTTAATGCCCATCTTGTTAAGAAGTGAATTGAGTTGTTGAGTACCGAGTCCCTTAGTGAGTAAATCTGTGATCTGTAGTTTACTATCAATTTGCATAGGAATAATTTCCTGCGTATCCACACGTTCACGAACAAGGTAACAGTCCATTTCAACATGCTTTGTACGCTCATGAAAAACAGGATTGTTTGCAATGTGACGAGCAGCTTGGTTATCACAAAACAAAGGTGTAGCAGCCGTAATACTTTGACTTGGAAATCTTTGAGGAGCCATCTCACCCAAAGGATCTCACTAACCGTGGAAGCCATGGCTCTGTATTCCGCTTCAGCTGAGGAGCGGGAGACAACCAATTGTTTCTTTGTTTTCCAAGAAATAGCACCACTACCTAAGAGAAGCAAATACCCGGTTCTTGAACGTCTTGTGTACGGGCATCCAAGCCAATCTGAGTCACAATAAGCAGTCAAAGTTAAAGGTCCTTCACGAGGGAGGAGGATGCCTTGACCCGGTGTGCCTTTCAAATACCGGAGAACTCAATTGGCAGCTTCCATGTGATTGTGTCTTGGGTCTGCAACAAACTGGCTTAGAACATTAACTGAGTATGTGATATCGGGTCTAGTGGCTTGCAAGTACAACAGCCTCCCTACTAGCTGCCGATATTGAGTGGCATCTATACGAGCCTCTTCTTCACCTTTGTCGAGCTTAGTGCCTTGATCAAAAGGAAAAGCGCTAGGTCGACATCCCAACATTCCACTATTCTTTAGAATGTCTAACGTGTACTTTCGTTGACTCAAGACCAAGCCATCCGAGGTTTTTGCAACCTCAATTCCAAGGAAATACTTCAAGGGGCCAAGATCCTTGATGCTAAATTCTTCGTCCAGTTGCGTCTTTGTTCTTTGAATTTGTTCAAAATTGTTTCCAACGATAATTACATCGTCTACATAAATGAGAATGGCACTAAAAATACCTTCATCTTGGAATGTAAACAACGAATGGTCAGCTTTGGATTGGCAAAAATTTAACTTGAGAAGGAACTTTGTGAACTTGTGGTACCAATTTCTGGAGGCCTGTTTAAGGCCATAAAGAGATTTGCGGAGACGGCACACACGTGTTTCATTTTCCTTCGAAAAACCCTTTGGAATCTTCATATAAACTTCCTCGTCAAGATCTCCATGTAGAAAAGCATTATTCACGTCCAATTGATGAATAATCCAATCCTTCTTCGTCGCAACAGCTAGCAACGTTCGAACGGTCACAAGTTTAGCCACCGGAGCAAAAGTTTCATGATAGTCTACCCCTTCCATTTGTGTGAAACCCTTGGCTATGAGCCTAGCCTTGAATCTCTCAATCTCCCCATTGGATTTATATTTTGTTTTATAGACCCATTTTGAATCAATGGCTCATTTCCCTTGTGGCAACTCTTCTAAGGTCCAAGTTCCATTCTTTTCAAGGGCCTTGATCTCTTCTTACATAGCCTTCTTCCACCATTCATCCTGTGCAGCTTGCTCAAAACAACTTGGCTCATCATTAGAATCAATAGTCGACAAGAAGGCTTTATGAGAACTTGAGAATTTATTATATGAAACAAAATATGAAATAGGGTGTACCGTAGAGGCTGCCTGATCGGATGCGGATTGTGAATGGTCGACCGAAGGGGGAAGCTTCACTATCTAATCATTAAACCGTGCAGGTTGAGATCGGTTCCTCTTGGATCGAGGCTCAGTTCCATCAGACGGGTCGGAAGCATCGGGGATGTTTGGTTCAGTCACATTATCGAAATTGGGAATTGGTTCGGTGTTAGTGGGTTGGGCCGAATCCGTGGCAACAGTGGGCTCGAAGTTTTCTTGTGGGCTTGTTGGACCTTCCATCACAAAATTATCTTCTTGAACTTCATTTACTATTTGGGCTTTAGTGGGAATATCATAGCTTAACCCACTTAAGATTTTTATGGGCTCGTCATCAACAGTGGCCTCATTTTCCTTCACAGCCTTGAAAGGAAAATAGTTTTCACAGAATAATACGTCTCTACTGATGACGATCTTTTTGCTCTCAAGGTCATAGATTTTGTACCCCTTTGTCCCTCCAGGATACCTTAGAAATACCCCAGGTCTCCCCCTCGCTTCAAACTTATCTCCCTTGGTGTTATTGTTTATGTGATAGGCTAAACAACCAAAAACCCTTAAATGCTTGTATTTGGGCTTTTGGTTCCAAACCAATTCATAAGGGGTCTTGTTATTGATAACCTTGGAAGGGAGACGGTTTATTAAGTACACAGCGGTTAATATACATTCTCCCCAAAACCTTTTTGGAACATTGGCTTCAAATCTTAGGGCTCGTGCCGTCTCGAGGAGATGCATATGCTTCCTTTCCACAACCCCATTTTGTTGAGGGGTGTGTGGACAGGTGGTTTCTAAAAGAATTCCATTTTTGTTATAAAAATGAATCATGAAATTAGATGTGAATTCCCCACCATTGTCACACCTAATCCTTTTTATGCTTTTCTCAAATTGAACTTGAATCATTTTATGAAAATTTACCAAACATTCGCTGGCATCACTTTTGTGCTTTATGAGAAAAACCCACACGGATCTACTGAAATCATCAACTATGGTAAGGAAAAAATTTGCCCGTGTGTATGATGGTGTCCGATAACCTCCCCAAATATCACAATGAATAAGTTCAAAACAATGAGTAGTTTTAATGGAACTAGAAGGAAATGATGTTCGGGCGTGTTTTGCCTTAGCACAAGAATCACAAAAATCACTACTAAGTTTAATGGAATTACTTTTCAAAAAGTCGACATTAGAGAGTTTCCCTTCTGATGCATGACCCAATCTTTTATGCCATGTATATGCCGTCACTATCATTGCTCTTCTATTTTCCTTGGTCATCTTCAAGTGGTACAATCCCCCTCGGCATTCACCCGCTCCAATCAAGCTCCTCGTTTGTAACCCATGCATGACAAAAAATTCAGGAAAAAAGGTTATAGCGCATTTAAGATCCTTGCACAAGCGGCTAACCAAAAGAAGATTATATTTAAAATTTGGTATGTAAAGGGATCCTCTTAGTTTCACTCCCCCTGGAAGTGATAGATCGCCCCTTCCCTCAACCGGAATGGCGCTGCCATTTGGTATGGTAACCGGCGTCTCATTAGGAGTCCTTTTCTTATTCAAGAGAAGAGTGAGCAAATGGGTTATGTATTCGGTGCAACCCGAGTCCACGATAAAGGTATCGCTCCCATTACCTGCCATGTTTGCTTCGGGCTTTGTCTCGTCAGTATCGTTGGTTCCAGAACCTGAAAAAAACTTCAGGAAGGTTTGATATTGCTCATCACTCATCCCAGGTATGGGGCTGCATTTTGTTTCCACGCAAGCAGCCTTCGGTTTAGCCTTTTCTTCCTTCTTTCCGGGCCACCAGTCCGGATATCCAATCAGCTTGAAACATCCTTCACGTTTGTGTCCATTCCTTTCACAAAAGGTGCAATAATCATTCTCCTTGCTCTCTTTTTTCGGCCTGTTGTTTTGCTTGTCCTTCGGTTGGCCAGAAGTCCCTTCACGCCCCTGAAAAGCCTTGAAGGCAGCTGATTCAGGGGCTGCTTGGTTCCCATTACTTATTGCCCTTTGCCTCTCATCTTCGGCTACCATGTGGTAGGCAACCCCCAAGGTGGGTGTTGGTTTAGTAGCCAAGATCTGAGTCTTTATAACAGCAAATTCACTATCGAGCCCCATAAGAAATTCATACAACCTCTCCTTTTCAATATGTTCAACGATTTTCTTACCGACTTCGCATGTGCACGTGTTGCTGGTGCAACGAGGAAAAAATTGACCCCCTTCATCCCACAAAGATCGGAGTTTCGTGTAGTACGTAGAAATCATGGCCCCGTCTTGCCTGGTTGCTGCTATCTTTTGTTTCAATTCGTAGCCTCTCGGTGCACTTTCTTTTCCGAATCTCTCCTGCAGATCTGACCAAATCTCGGCTGAAGTGCTAGCATATTTCACACTGTCACGTATGTTCTTCTCCATGCCCGTAGAAATCCATCCTTTTATCATAGCATCACATCGCATCCATGGCTTGTATTCGGGCGCTGTGGTTTCTTGTTTCTTGAGGGTTCCATCAACAAAATCTATTTTGTTTTTGGCGAACAGGAAATTGGTCATCTCCTGTGACCAATCGGTGTAATTGCTGTCCGTTAGGACATCGTTTACGTGGAGCTGTTTTGGGAAATCGAAGGGATGGAGATAATAAGGTGTGTTGTGATCGGCTGCGGTACCAGCATTGCCTTCGGTACCCTTTTGTTTGTCTTCTCCAGCCATTCTATGTTAGCCGTATTGAGGGTTTTACAACCGCTCTGATACCATGAAGATTTCTAGAGATCAAAGGAACTCTAGGGTTTGTTTTTATTATTTTCGTATATCTCAAAGAGAGAACAAACAAGAGAATAAATAGAAAACCTATCAATCTAAACATGGTAACAAAATAATGATAGGCTAATAATCAGGAGAAAATATTCTGGGAATATATTATGGTCCAATAGGTGCTGGAAAGATTGGAGATAGTTACCGAGATACCAGTAACCAGAGGCTCTACAATACTCGAACTAACACACTCGAAACTGATGATGAGAAAAGATTTGGGTTGAAGATTGATCTCTGTTTCGTCTTCAACTCTCGTATTTCCAGTAAGAGGGTTTCAGATTTGTGGAAACAATAGGTCTAACTAGAAGGTTTCAGGTGGCTGGCAGGATGGTTCAGATCTGGGTTTCAGCATGGTTGATGTTCTGAATGTAGGTGGTGTGATTTGGGAATAATAGCAAATAGTTTGTTTGTTGTTTATATAAAAAGAAAATGAAACAAGGGATGAAGATGACAACCTGCAAATCACTTGTTGTTCATATTAAAAAAAGAGTTAATTGCCAAAATCGTCCCTGAGGTTTGGGCACGTTTGCCATTTTCGTCCAAAATAACATTTTTGTACCAAATTGCCCCCAACGTTTGTACCTTTTCGCCATTTTCATCCAAACCACTAACTTAGTTTATTTTTTCTGTTAAGTTGAGGATATTATGATGAAACTGGCAAATATAAAACCACAGGGACGATTTTGGCAATTTACTTAAACCCTTTTTAATTTCTTTTATTTAATTATTTTTGTTACATATATAATAGAAAAGAATATAAATGGAGTTTTTAGGAGAAAAATTAATAGTTTTGTCACATAATTTTTATAAATTTTCATCCAAATCACTAACTCAGTTTATTTTTTCTGTTATGGTGAAGGATGTTTTATATAAATCAGTTTTATAAAAAGAAAACGTCATTGGTGTGCAACACATAACAATCGATTACAACTTTTAGTATTTATCAGTTGTAGAGATAGAAAAAAATTGTAAAACGTTACATATTCTTTAAATGTGTTGAGCACCTAGTAAATATGTTGGTAGAAATAAAATATTTATTTAATTAAGATTATGAGGGTAACTAACTAATACTTATTCTGAGTGGCTTGAGTACAGAAACTTTTGGTTCATAGCATTATAATTACAATTTGGTGGGTAATTTTAAGGTTTGGTAACGATACGTTGTTTGATAGAGGGGGGAGGGGGGGCACTGGCTTCTGTTTTTTCCTTAGGAGCGAATGTAAAAGAGTAGAAGATGAATTACAAACTTGGTACATATGATAAGATTTTTTTTTATTTGACCTTTTTCAATAAGGTTACCAGCATTTTAGTTTTATAAAAATTTAGAGGTTTAAGTAGATTTTATTTTTATAAAACTGATCTATATAAAAAATTAGAAATTAATTTCTGTCTTAGTTTGTAAACATCATTCGCCTTAATAGAAAAAATTAACTTAGTTAGTGGTTAAATGAAAATTTATAAAAAAATATGTGACAAAGCTATTATTTTTTTTCATATAAAAATTGCATGTATATTGTTTTTTATTATATATGTAACAAAATTAATTAAATAAAAGAAATTTAAAAGAGTTTGAGTAAATTACCAAAATCGTCCCTGTGGTTTTATATTTGTCAGTTTCATCCAAATATCCTCAACTTAACAGAAAAAATAAACTAAGTTAGTGGTTTGGATGAAAATGGCAAAAAGTTACAAACGTTGGGGGCAATTTGGTACAAAAGTGTCATTTTGGACGAAAATAGCAAACATGCCCAAACCTCAGGGACGATTTTGGCAATTAACTCTAAAAAAAATTATAAAGAAAGGTAAAAAAACATTAATACCCTCGCATAAAAAACATGTGAGGTGACTTAACCAAGAAATCTAACAGTGTTAGTGTTAAAGGTTGACCCTGTATCAAAACATGAACACAAAGGTTGGTTTTTGCCGATTTTATAGTGAAAAGTACGAATTGCAGTTAACGGTTGATTTTTGCAATTTAGTCTTTATTCAAAGATTAAATTTGTACTTTTTCTTTATAACTTTGACCGAATCTAATTTTAATTATTGAGTTTCCAACGTTCCACACGAGAAAGCTTAGTAGTTTTAACGAGTCTCGTTGACCAAAAAAGATAAAGAGTTGGAGATCATAATAATCTTTGTTGAACAAGTAAAAGTGGTTTCTGGTGCAAGCAGCATGCTAGTGCTGGATTTTTTTTTTTTATGAAATTGCCGTTACATTAAAAGTAAATCCCATATATGATCTTTTTCTTGTTCTCTAAAAAAATTATTATATACATCCGTAAATTTTCTCTGAGGGTAATGGTAATAGCGACGAGATCATATGCGAGGTTAAGTCAATTAGTTTTTATGGCTAAAGAGTAGGTCCAAAAATTGTAATTTGGTTTGGAGAGATTAGTATAGTTACCCTTTGTATATGATGTAATCAGTTGTGGTGCGGTCCTGTGCTTTTTGTTAGGCCGGCCATTTTTTAATAAAGTTTAACTTTCAAAAAAAACATCCGTAAATATTTATTCTTTTATATTTAATGTTTTTACTTGATTATTATACATATTACGGACCGTTCAATTTTTTTTATATAAATTGGTTTATGGTTCCTTAACATTGCCCTTTCGCTATTTATTTTATATGGGACACATCATATGCAAATTTAAAAAAGTTTATAAAGTGTAGGAAGCCATAAAAATGTGACATATGTACTTTAGGAGAGGGACGAAATTGTTCATAGGTAATCATGTAACGGTGTACATAATCACGTAAATACGTAAAATGGTATATATATAATCACGTAACATTATAATTGTTCTAAAAATAAGACATTTTACGTAATAGTACGTAATTACGTAATTATGTAATGGTACGTAATAACGTAACATGTTTTAAAAAGTTAATAATAATAATAATAATAATAATAATTATAGTTTTACTATGTTCAAAATAAAGATAATAAATCGTTCTTTGGGTTGGGTTCATTTAAGAAATCTAAATAATTGCAGAACTTTTAAAACTCCTAATAAACAATCAATTTTTATATATATTTTGATATTTAGGGTAGTTTTATTATTTTTTATATGTATTTTTATGACTACGTACATGTTAAAGAGTAATTTTATAATTTTTATATGTAATTTTATGATTACACATATGTAAACTAGTTTGTTACATATACGTATCTAATTATTACACACATATATAATTTGACTATTACACATATGTATAGTACTTTTAACATGCATGTAATCATAAAAATACAAATAATAAACAATAAAAGTACCATAAATATAAAATATATATAAAAATGATTGTTTATTAGGAGTTCTGAAAGTTCTATAATTATTTAGAGTTTTGAAATCAACCCAACTCATTGTTCTTTTTGGTGTAATTTTTCTTTTAAAAAATACTAAAGTACAAAAAAGTTATAGACCTTAAAAAAGGTGAAAAGTTTGGTTAACACTAAAAAAATCAACAATGGTTGGTTTTACTTTTTTTGCCCTTTCTTTCGTTTTTATGCAACATAATTCTAAGATATCCATAGTTTTACTTTGTAAGAAACTTTTCCTTCCAATGTTATCCGGTCCCTATTTTATATTTTACATGAAATGTGTATATGTAGTTTGTATACAATTAGAGTTATGCGCCGCCCACGTTGCGGGGCTCTAAACCGAATATTTCATAGTTTAATAACATGTACACCTTTATGTCGATTAGATATACATGCTACTTATAACACGATATAAAAAAAGATACATCAAGTTAACCAATTAAAGAAAAACAGTATCATAGTTATGATAAAAAAATAACTAAAACGATGACAAGCGTGTAATTTAGAGTTGGGGGCAAAAGAATAATTTGTTAGGACCAATTAGCGAGTGCTAGGCAGCTGTTTCGCACGAATAAAAACAAATTTGACTCAACCAAGTAAAATAAAAGACTACCATGGTTTTGCCAAAAAAAAACGATGGCAAGATTGCAATTTTTAGCTGAGGTCAAATCATAATTTTATAATGGAGGTAAAATATTATTTTTAAATGAGGGCAAAACTAATTTTTTATTTTGAATTGGGGGCAAAATCGTAATTTTTTAACTGTGGGCGAAATCATAATTTTTAGTTTGGGGCAAAACCAAAGTTTTATTTTGAACTGGGGGCCAAATCGTAATTTTAAACCGGGAACCAAATCGTAATTTGGCAGGACTCTAGCTGGGGGCAAAATCATAATTTTATTTGAATTTGGGGCAAAAGCGTATTTTTTTAACTGAGGACAAAAGCGAAAATTTAAGCAGGGGTAAAACGAAAATTTTAATTTGAATCGAAGACAAAATCATAATTTTAAACTTTGAATAAAATTGTAATTTGACAGGACTTATAAATAACTATTATATGAAAAAAAAAAAAAAAAAAAAAACCAAAGTGGCCGCCACTTTTGGCCAACCACATAACACAACTATTCCCGCCAACCAAAGTTTTATTTTGAACAGGGGCGAACTCGTAATTTTAAACTGAGAACCAAATCGTAATTTGGCAGGACTCTAGCTGGGGCAAAAAGCATAATTTTATTTTGAACTGGGGCAAAAGCGTATTTTTTTTACTGAAGGGAAAAACATAAATTTAGGCAGGGGCAAAAGACAAATTTTATTTTGAACAGGGGGCATAATTGTAATTTTAAACTTAGGATACAATTGTATTTTGGCAAGACCTATAAATTACTATAACTATTATATTAAAAAAAAAAAAGGGGTGACCGCCATTTTCGCCAACCACCAAACATCACTATTCCCGGCCATGAAATTTGTATTGTTGTAAATATACAATATTGGCTTTTAGAATACGCATATATGTTGATTCAAAAAAAGTGGTGGTCTTTGGAAATTTGTTAGGTTCTAAAAGTGTGAGACTAATGCATCAAATATACGCAACGGATTATGGTTGTGAACTGAGCTTTATTAGGTTAGTTCATATAGGTGTTTGCACCTTTATAGGTCATTTGGGCCAAAACTAAGGTCATGTGGGCCCATGGAGTGCCCATGTAGGGCATATAAACTAGTTTCTTTCGCAAACTAGGGTTGAAGCCTCATGTTACAGAATTTCTAGAGAGAGTCAGGGAGGAGATTTGAGTGTGTTTATCTTGTACCAAACGGTTTTGCTAATTAATAGTAATAGAATCGTGTGCAAGGTTTTAAAGTTATTTCGGTGTTCTTCGTATTCGTTTTTCTTGAATCACACCAAGTTTGGATTCCACCCGTCATTGGTGTTTGTTTATTTGATATCATTGTTTGGTCCGTTTTAACGGGATTTACAAGTAGTATCAGAACCTTTAGAACTTGTTTCTAGGCTCGTGTTGAAATCAAATATTCAAGCTTTTTCGAAGAATTTTTTAGAAATCATCAAGAACATTCATCGTGTTCTTCGAGTTCTTCATAGTGTTCATCGGTTTTGTTTAAAAAATTATTATATTTTGCCTTTCGATCTATTTGAAAAGGTGTTAAAAGATTAAAAGACAATCTTTTGTGTTTTTTTTAGAAAGATTTGAAAATATCCGAAAATAATTATAATTTTTGAAAAGTTTAAAAGATTTAATAAATCCCAAAATTTTAGGAAATATTTAAAGTCAGGGGTTGGAATCATCGAGAAAGCACTCCTTATTTCAAGAGATTAGTTTGGGTGATAACTTCAAGTTTTCAAGTAAAATCAAGGTTACGAAAAAAGGAACAAGTTAAAAATCTGAGTTTTTGATTAAAGTATATAATAATGATTGTTTCAATAGTGTTCTCAATTCATTTCGTCAACACGTATTGTTTTCGAGAAACACTTTGTGATTTCGAATTGCAACAACAATAGTGTTTGACTTAATTGACTTTTTGAGTTTCTTCATCACACCTTTAACCTGCAACCATCTGTTCCCTGATATCACCATCTCAGGTCATCATCTCTGATCTCCATCATCTACATCTCCACCACCTTTGGTTATAGATCATTCATCGTTCATCTTCTTCGACGACCATCTTCACACTCAATGACCACCACATCATTCCACCTTTAACACTTAACCATAGCCTCACAACCAGACATCATCTCATCTCACCTTATGGCATAAATTTTGAAAGAAGGTTCTAAGATTCTGATAGTGACTTTTAAGCTTTGTTTTTTTTAAGGTTTCATAAAGCTTAAATAACTCATAACTTAAATACCCTTCATATAGCTTAAGTAACAAGTTAGAGGGGTTAAAAATGTGAGTTCAGGAATGGTTCGTTATCGAACACAAGTTCTGCGTTTAATCCGGTTTGACATGTGGAATCCGTTAAACTGAACCGTAATCGTTACACGAACGTAAATAATCAACATTTTATTAAGCTTTTACCACATCCGGATAGAGTTTCGACGTATACAATACAAATTCATCCTAATCTAGGCCTTGATCCGTATGAATGTTGTTGAAGATGATCTTGTCACACCCTGACTTTTTGCGGAAGCGTGATTATGGTGTGACTTTCTTAATATCATTGCATTCAATCATAACAACCACTATATGATAAAAACCATAGATGGTCATCCATTAATTAAGTTTGAAACATAATAACAACATGATCTTAAAACATAGGAATTCAAATTCAAGTTTTACAAACCATACAAATTGTTTAAGAGTTCACAAGGACTCATCAAATAAAACCAAGATTTGGAAGTGGTGTCTTGTCTAGGATAGGACACCCAATCCAAACCTCAAGACCATGGATGACATCTTTTATTCTTAACGCAACTTGAAACATCCAACGCCCGCCAGATCCACTTTTATTTCCCTGAAATACATGTATTTTGAAAACATCAACAAAAGTTGAGCGAGTTCATTTGTTTGTTTGTGTGTATGAATAAAACCTTGTAATCATTGTATGTATGTATGTTTTGTAAATCCTGGTATGAAAGCAGAACAAGGAAACAGATCGATTAATGGTTTGCAAGGCCATTAACATGCGTGCAATGGCGTAGGAAGGCTCAAACCTAGCAGATTTTGTACCGGGCCTCCGGCTGTAAGACAGAGTCACCTCATGGGCCAAACCCCGGTCCACATGGGTGTGAGCTCGCTACACCCAAATAGATCTACCACTCATGCCCCTCGGTCCTAACACGAGGATTAATGGTCTTAGGAGTGCGCCTACCCATTCACATGATCTACTGTACTTTCCAAAGCTAACCATACTAATTGTAATTGTATGTAAACATTTCGTAACATGTACTTCACCCCCGAAGTTATAAAACAAAACAGTTTAAAAATAGGGGGACATGAACTCACAGTCTTGCGTCTTCAACCAACGTAACTCAAACTCCTTCGGTAAACACGACTACCTACAACGTACTATGATCTATTAGACGGGCGGGTCGTGCCTTGACTTAGTATTAATGTCTTTGAGTTACGTTTCATCTATGTCTTTGATATTATTCCAAGTTATATAATTATTTGTTAAAATAATTAATATTTTAACTTAAATTATATTTATTAAATTTTGGAATAATTATTAAAACAATATTATTGTAACTTAATACTTCCCAAGTATTTATACTTGTATTTCCTTCCCAAGGATAGGGGTATTTGTATCCTTGTGTTTGTATACTTGTATATTTTGCCATGTATTAGGGTCGTATTTCGGTGTGTATTTATACGTACGAGAATGCGTATCTTCTTGTAATTGTTAAGTATTCTTATACTTAATTTTATATTAATTTTCCGGAATATTATCTTTAACAAAAGTCCACCAACATATACTTCCAAAATATATATATTGTAATAAATATTATTTAGAAAAATTATTTATAATTTTTCTTCGGCAAAAATATTTGTATTCTCTATAAGTTCCAAAAATTAATATATTTTCAAGTCCAACTTGGAAAATATATATATAAACTCATTTTTCCCAAAAATGACATACTTCATATTTATTTGAGAAAACATATCTTTCATCCATAGATATTGTATTTCATGTTTGTGTAAGAAAATATATATTTCTTAAAAGTAATATATCTTCTAAAATTTTCAAGAAAAATATATATTTACATTTGCCAAAATAATATATTTTTTTCTCTTGTAAAAAATATGATATATTCTTGTAGTAATTGTAGAAAATCATATTTTCGTTTCCTTGGTGTCCAAAATATTATTTACCAAAATATACTTTGTGAATAAATTTCCGGAATATTCTTGTGAGTTATATTCCTTAGTTTTGTTTCACCAATATTTGGTGTATGACTTGTATATTTATTCCTTGGAATTTTGGTAATATTTTGGATTGTATTTCTTGGTATTTTAATGAGTTATATTATTTCAAGTCCTAAAATAATATAATTAATACACAAAGTATACAATTAATCACACACGTGGTGTCTTCTAAATATATATTTCCTAAATACATATTTAGTCACTTTTATTTATGAAAACCAACCTCCAATAATTGTTTTTGTAACAAAAAATTATGGCAAAGTTTTTGTAGGAACTCATGGTTTAAAATACACTTGTAAATATTTGTTTAAAAATATTTTTCTAAGTGTTTATATTTTTAGAAAATTTTGCCATAGTTTCCCCTAAAAATGGAGGTTTCCATGCTTTCAAGCATATCATTTTCTTTTGTAAAAATCAATCCACAATCAACAATAAACAACCTTTACTTACCAATTTTGCCAAAAACAAGTAACAATCTACTACTTCATGAACTTGAATATTTGTAAAAATTTGTAGTAACTTACTAGTGTTCTTAGTAAGTCTTGTTACCCCTTTAAAATGTGATTAGTTCTTTAAAAACTTCATTTTTAAAGAATATGGATGTTTACAACTTCAAATCATATTTCCTAAAAATATTTCTTTATGCATTCTTCTTGTTACACAAGTGTCTCTACACTTGTTTAACCACTAAAAATAAGATTTGTTTATGTAATAACCAAGATCTAGCAAGACTTATACTTTTAACTTGGTTTCTTTTAGAAATCATCCATAAATCTTTAGATCTACAAGTGTTACTACTCACTTTGATCATTATTTTTCAAGAAATCCATTTAGTCATTCAAGTTCATGATTCATATGTGGATGATCCATCATCCTACCATATTTCTACTTTCTCATCTTGCTAGATTATGTTTTTAATCATGATCTAGCAAGATCTTATGATGATCAACATCATTTCTACAAACAATCAATGATCAACAAGCATAACAACTCATATTCATCAAGATTACTTCATTAAACATGCTTATGTTCAAGTTTCATTCTTATGACCTTTAGTGTTCTTCAATTTTTTGATTATGATTCTTCTTTAACCACTAAAAATGGAAGTAATATAGCAAGATCAAGACTCTTACCACTAGCACAAGGCTAGGGATGATCAAGAGAAGTTATGAGATGGATAAAAGCAAACAAGAGAGGTCCATGATCTTCCACAAGCTCCTAGATTCTTTGTATGATCTCTAGCACCCTTGTGAGTATGTAGAATATATGAGAATGGATGAATGAAGGTGGTGGTGTGGGTGATGGTTCTCGGCCGAGAGCTCAAGGAGAGGGAGGAGAAGTTGTGTGTTATCAAGGGTGTGATGAAAATGAGCTCAAGATCCCACAAGTCTTACTTATAACCAAGTTCAAGTGTTATCTTGTGTATAATATGTTTAGGAAAGTTCATGCATATCCAATATAATATTAGAATGAAATCTTGAGGTGTGGGATGAGTATAGGCCGATTACTAGGTTGGGGGGGGGGGGTAGGGTAGGTTTTAACCATACTAGTTACTTTAGGGTTAAATATCAAGTGTTAGTTAGTTATGTTAGTTACTAGATATTTATAGGGTGTTATGATGTTCGGGGACCATAACTAGCTTGGAAATGTTAAAACAGTGCTTCTAGTGTAAATTTGATTTTTCGGGTAGTGTCTGGTTGTTCGGTTGGTTACTGGTTCGTTAAAGTGCTAAACTTTGCAGTTTAGTGTGTTTTATGTACCTTTTTGTGACACTTTTGATTCCCGACACTTAGGAAAGCATTCAAGACCATTTAACCACATTTCTGCATAAATTTAGATTGTTTAAATGCTGATTTTTGCTGAATTCAGCACTTTGAGTGAGTTTTAGGCACTTTCCGGCACTTAAACTATCACAATATCACTTAGAAAGGCAGTATTGTGATCCTTACTTTCCTACACACTATACTAGTGTGATACTTGGTTTCTGGCTTATTGTGTGTCTCAATGCACTGTCTGTCTATGTGCTGAGTTCTGTCAGCATTTTCCTGACTTATCAGATAACTGTGCTAACCGTACTTAATGCATCATTTGAGGCAATAAAGCTTTCATGCAATATTGGTATGACATTAAACAGTGTATAATGCACATGTATGTATATGGCAGTAATCAGAAAGCAGTTAATTGCAATTCAGCACAGTCATTAAGCACTAATCATGGTTAATTAATTGTACGGATACCTGAATTTTTGACAGTTGTCACAGATCTTGTGCAGAAGTCGTAATCTCGAACGGGCATCTTTGATATTTACAGATAAACACATTCGTACAAAAGTCTTCTTCTTAAGTATGACAACTGGCAAAATTAGTGGTAATTGTGACAACCCGAAATTCCAAGGCTAGTGTCCTTCAGTTTTGTGACTCCGATCCCTCACTACTTTCTTTTCACGTTCGTTGCTCTTGTGAGACTGTTTAACATTTGGGACCTTAACGAATCTGCTTAACGTTTATGGTTAGTGTGTAATGGGTTAGTTATGTTTAGTGTTGTTGGATCTGTGGAACCGATCAAAGAAAAGGGTCTTTGGGCCGCCACCATCTTAGGCATAGCCTCGGCCCAATCATGTTTTATAGTATCCACCCAATCCACTTTATATTGTTAGTAAATACAATTGGCCCAACTCATCCTCCTTATATGCAAATGTATACGTAATTCATATGTACACAAAATAATACAAACCCTACTTCCCCACCTATTTGTGCGACAACTGTGGACATACCCCCCATTCGAGATATCATCTTGACCGATTAAGTATTTGGTTAGTGATTCTATATCCATGTTAACTGTTGATGTTGTGTATATGTGATGTTAGTATGTTTTTTTTTTGTTAATGATTGTCCTAATCGATGTTATAATCTAGGATGGTTCATTATTAAATTACTAGAATATACGGTTATGATTTTTATGTATTGGTTTCCCTTGATCTTGATTTGTGTGACTCGATGAACAATTAAAGCGGCTGGCCCACTAAATGCAATCGGCACAATAATTCAACTATCCAATTTACATGTGATTTCACTGATAATTTCGGTCCAACAGTATTAGGATTAGGAGTACAGTTATCGGCCATTATATGTAAACCCATGATCTAGTTGAATACCGATGATAATGATGATGTTATGTTGGTTATGCTAGCATAGGATAATCTCTAATATATACCACCCACCATATCTATTATATGACATAAGTGTGTTGAATAATAGGGAACAATAGAAACCTGTTGATGATCCACTGTCCATGTCGATAATATGTTAATTGCTAATATGTGTTTGGTGATTTGTAACTGTACATGATAGTCCGACGAAACCTGTGAACCGACGAAACTTATGGTTCGACGAAAGTGACGGATCGACGAAAGGTGGATCTTTCGCCAACCGGTTCTTGACGAAACTCCTTGATGTTTCGTCGACAGCTTCTTGACGAAACTCCTTGATGTTTCGTCGCTTGAGGTTGGTCACGGAGCTTATCCATTTATGGGTTGATGTTTCATCTCTTCTGGTTATGATATTAAGCATAACAGTGGTGTAAACTAATGTGATGATTCAAATATATAGTCATATATACTTGTTATACTGATTTGTGCATGCATGTTTCTGAAGTAGACTAGTGTCTAACAAGAACTTTGATTTGTAATATAATGTCCCGCACAATGACATGATAATCTAGACGCACACTTATACTGTAGTCGCACACATTCATGGATCGCGCTAGTATTAGGAATCGTACACACGCACCGAGTCGCACACTACAATCAGGCTAGACATTGACATTGGGCCGCACTCCTCAATAAGGTGTATTGTGAACTGTTAAGTATTATTTGGTATCAAGGATCTGTATTGTGAACTTGCATGAGGCATGAACAACTGTTATATGATTGTGAAACGTGAACTTGCATATGACGTACACACTTGCTACATAATGATATGGTTTGTTAAATGGTTTCGTGTTACGGCTGGTATAACGACGTATGCTTTGCTTGTATGCAACTTGTAAAACGTGCATAACGAATACGTGATTTATGTATACATAAAACTGACTATTCTTGGTAACCACGGTAGGGTTTGGTTGACCAACTTGGAACGGGTAAAGTAACTTAACAATCCGAGCAAACCAAGGCGAGTTCACACTCTTAAGGCATGGGATTCCCGGTGGGTTGGGAATGGGATTAAGAAGCTAAGATGAAACCTGTATATTCACCACTAATAGACTACATTTAATCCTGCGTATTCTCGGATTGGGAAGAATACGTACCTCCGTCCTCGGATTGGGAAGGACGCCTACACTAAACCTGCATATTCTCGAATTGGGAAGAATACGTACCTTCGTCCTCGGAATGGGAAGGACGACTACATTTAACCTGCGTATTCTCGGATGGGTAGAATACGTACCTCCGTCCTCGGTTGGGAAGGACGCCAATGTATATAACTAGTCTAGTGGTTCACAACATGGGGTAGCCCCCACTGGATATGGTTTGGGAAACAAGAACTGATTAACTAATGGTTTTCGAAAGAACTTATGGTTTTTGGAACAACTTTAAAATGGACAACCAACTGTGAACTCGCTCAACTTTGTTGTTGACTTGTTGTTACATGCCTTGCAGGCCCTTATGTGCATATTGTTGGAACTTGTTGTCTGGGAGGCTGGAGTGGTCATGAGTCGAGATACATGGAATCACAACACGAGACTAATGGTTTTTACATGTGGTTTATAAACACTTAACGAATGAATTATGCTTCCGCTGTATACTGTGAATTATTTGTAACGTTGTAACACTTAATGTTAATAAATGAAAGATTTCTTTAATTATATTTATGAGTTCATGGTGATTGGTGGCTTGGATCCTGGTACGTCACACGCCTCGCGGGGGTTCCGCATGTGGTATTTTGGGGGTGTGACAGATTGGTATCAGAGCCATTGGTTATAGTGAACTTGGTTTTAAAAAGGGGAAAAACATTTTTGTAAAACCAGACTATAACCGAATAGATTCGAAAACGTGAATACGACCATGACACTCAGCTCCAGATTGCAAGGTTCGTCTCTTGTATACTCATTGTACCGCATAACTAGTGAACACTTACATATGATATTACATGTGATTGCACGTTTAGCACAACAGTATGAATTCATGTATTACTTGCATGTGTTATGTAACTGATAGGGTGGTACTTCCCTAAACATTCATGACTTACGCTTCGTGATGCTCTTTGGTTGCTACTCGAGTTTAAGGAATCATTTGACATGAGTTAAGAGGAGCTGAGATGAGCATGCAAATCACAATATTATTGTGGGTGCACACATAATAATAATGTGGGGTGCATGCGAGTCCCAGTGAGGCTTAACAAGTGAAAAGGGGGTTCTGTTCCGTTATTTGATCGATGTGAAACATAACAAACCTATAGGGGTCATAGCAGTGATTGTCCCCTACTCGAACGTAAATTTTTCATTCCTCTCTGGATTCTTTCGAATCACGATGTTATCGAGTATTACCTGAACACCCATCTGAACACTTAGCAAACCGTGTAGAATGTTAGGTGCTTATACGAACGTCCCTGAGTTGGATGTTGCAACGACAATGATTGGTTCATGTCTTTCTCACCTTTCTTCGTTTGCTGGAACTTAACGTATTGACGCCTTGGATCCCGAAGTGCGATCACTTCTGGAACACTCTCGTAACATACCATGTATTACTCAAACAACTTACAACATCGATGGACCGGAGGATGAGCGTAGTACTTTACCAACCTCAGTACTTTGACGACCCTGATTACCGGCAACGAGCACCAGCGAATTGGCCTCAAACGAATCCTTAACCCTTGTCAGTGACTCATGGGAGTCAACTCTTACAAATCAAATGGGGCATCAGTGAGGACAAATGATGGTAGCATGGAATGTGTGACTGCCAGCACGATGAGTAACGCCTTAGGACATGGCGTGGAAATAAAGGTGTTCGTAACCCTAGCCAACAGTATGGAAATAAAGGTGCCTACAACATGGATTGGTCGTGGTTAAGTTAAGAGGACAACGACCAAAGGAACAACGACGGTACTTGAAATCCTTGTAATGAAAACAGCAACACTGGAAATGATGCTCATGGAAGGGCATTTAGGGTTGACGTGGGCGACGCCTGGATGGTGGCAATTTGGAAGCTTGTACGGGTAGCTAATCGCTTCGTCTCTGTCCTGTTTAACCCTGATGCTTCTCGAAAGGCTAATGGCAAGTCAATCGAAGCATCATATGTTTGTAGGGATGCAAATTCAACCGTGAGGGACAAGTTTTCGACATCGATCTTCCTTCTACTATCCACAATGGTGTTGATGCAGTAGTCAGTATAGGTTGGTTAACCAGACATCGCGCAGTTATACCCTGTGAGGGGAAAAGTTGTCGTCTGTCATAAAATATCCGAGTGGTGCAGAGGTTAGCATCAATTCAGCAGTGAAGGCCATAAATGTCAACGGAAGGATTACCCCGCCATGATAGCCCCCGTTACGGATGTCAAGGCTAAGGAAAAGGGGATCGAGAATCCACCAATTGTTCGAAATTTCTCCCTAAGTGCTACCAGAAGAACTATCAGGTTTACCTTCACATCGTCAGGTGGAATACCAGACCAGTATCATGTCAGAAGCAGCCCATGCTACTAGTATTCCTTATTGTCTTACACCAGGAAGGTTGCAGGAACTGCCTAATCAACTTTAGGAACTATTGGGCATGAGTTTTATCAGATCTAGTTTTTCGCTTTGGGGAGCCCAGTAATACCAGTAAAGATAAGCCTTTTCGTATGTGTACCGATTATTGAGAACGTAACAAGGTGACAGTTAGGAACCACTCGTCTCGACCATGTATTGGCCACCTATCGACCAGTTGCGAGGAACAAGCTTCCATCCGAGGATTGGCTAGCGAACGAACTATCATCAGATGGAAGTCCAAGAGGAGAATGCTCTTAGAACATCATGTCAAATGCAATGCAGCCATTTCAACTTTGTACACCATGATCATTGAGTTGATCAACACACCAGCAGCTTTAGGGATCACATGAATCGACCGTATTTGTTGACAACGTTCTGAATCCTGACCAGGATAATGGAATGCCATGGGTGGCATTTGTATCTTATTTTAGAACTCCTGAGAGAGGAGCCACTCCGCGCAAAGCCTTGTTAAATGTAATTTCTGGGTTCGAGAGGTAATTTTTGGACATATAATCAGCGAAGTGGGAATGCACGTGGATCTCGCTAGGATCCGTCTTGGTTGGAAACTGATCGACACCAAAGAGTCCTTCGAGAATACAGCAATTCCTTGATGTTTCATCGCTTGAGGTTGGTCGCTGAGCTTATCCATTTATGGGTTGATGTTTCATCTCTTCTGGTTATGATATTAAGCATAACAGTGGTGTAAACTAATGTGATGATTCAAATATATAGACATATATACTTGTTATACTGATTTGTGCATGCATGTTTCTGAAGTAGACTAGTGTTTAACAAGAACTTTGATTTGTAATATAATGTGCCGCACAATGACATGATAATCTAGACGCACACTTATACTGTAGTCGCACACATTCATGGATCGCGCTAGTATTAGGAATCATACATACGCACCGAGTCGCACACTACAATCAGGCTAGACATTGACATTGGGCCGCACTCCTCAATAAGGTGTATTGTGAACTGTTAAGTATTATTTGGTATCAAGGATCTGTATTGTGAACTTGCATGAGGCGCGAACAACTGTTATATAATTGTGAAACGTGAACTTGCATATGAATTACACACTTGCTACATAATGATATGGTTTGTTAAATGGTTTCGTGTTACGGCTGGTATAACGACGTATGCTTTGCTTGTATGCAACTTGTAAAACGTGCATAACGAATACGTGATTTATGTATGCATAAAACTGACTATTCTTGGTAACCACGGTAGGGTTTGGTTGACCAACTTGGAACGGGTAAAGTAACTTAACAATCCGAGCAAACCAAGGTGAGTTCACATTCTTAAGGCATGGGATTCCCGGTGGGTTGGGAATGGGATTAAGAAGCTAAGATGAAACCTGTATATTCACCACTAATAGACTACATTTAATCCTGCGTATTCTCGGATTGGGAAGAATACGTACCTCCGTCCTCGGATTGGGAAGGACGACTACATTTAACCTGCATATTCTCGGATGGGTAGAATACGTACCTCCGTCCTCGGTTGGGAAGGACGCCAATGTATATAACTAGTCTAGTGGTTCACAACATGGGGTAGCCACCACTGGATATGGTTTGGGAAACAAGAACTGATTAACTACTGGTTTTCGAAAGAACTTATGGTTTTTGGAACAACTTTAAAATGGACAACCAACTGTGAACTCGCTCAACTTTGTTGTTGACTTGTTGTTACATGCCTTGCAGGCCCTTATGTGCATATTGTTGGAACTTGCTGTCTGGGAGGCTGGAGTGGTCATGGGTCGAGATACATGGAATCACAACACGAGACTAATGGTTTTTACATGTGGTTTATAAACACTTAACGAATGAATTATGCTTCCACTGTATACTGTGAATTATTTGTAACGTTGTAACACTTAATGTTAATAAATGAAAGATTTCTTTAATTATATTTATGAGTTCATGGTGATTGGTGGCTTGGATCCTGGTACATCACACGCCTCGCGGGGGTTCCGCATGTGGTATTTTGGGGGTGTGACAGTAATTTCCTACAACTTAACAATTATTTATACGATTAATTGTTAGGATCGAAGGCTATCATGATTGTGTTTGTTTGTATAATTTGAACAATGAATGAATATGAAATAATGTAAAGTGCAGCGGAAATGGAAACAAACTTTATAAACACAATCAAAAAGGAGAATAGTTCTGATAAACACATGCTTTTCATTAGGTCGAAAGATTACAAATCAAATCAAAAGATTACAATGCATGCTTACAACAAAACTCCCCCTCAGCCTGATGCTCCCTGGTTGATTGCACAAGATGAAAGGATTGGAGGAGATAGACTCACTCAGTCAATCAAATGTAACAGTACAGGGTACTGTTCCATTTATAGGCAAATCAAACCACTGAAGCATCTAAGCTGACGTCACCATGAAAGTGACATCTAACATCCTAACAACCTTTACCCACTGTTCTAATACAAACACTGCTAACTTAACCACTGATTCTATACAATATAAGTGACACACTTAACTACTGATTTCTCCTTCCATTAGCACTGACGTTTGACTATCAGTGCTTTCCTCAAAGTTGATCAATCCTTGAGTGGGCAGTCCTTTAGTCAACAACAGTACTTAGATAGCATCAGTAGATTGAACCAGCAGTGTTTAATTCTTATCAGTCTTCAGGGCTTCATCAGCAGTTTGAAGGTCAGCAGCTGTTGTATACAGACAGTGGTTAGAGGACATCAGATGTTATAAACACTTTCAAGGGGAAAGCCTGGTGTAAACTACTGCTTATGATGAATCCACTGTTGTGAACTAGTTTTGGCTTTTATTATCTGTTCCTCTGATAGGGTTCAATCCTAACAATCTCCCCCTGGAACAGATAATGCCAAAACTCTTCATTATTTTGGATCTTTATTGTCTCATTAGAAGTTCCCTAACTTGTCCTTTAAATTGCAACTCAAAATCCATGGAACTTGTATCATCCTCATCCCTGCATAGTATAAGCTCAAGGAGATCTTGTAGATCTTCAACACTCAGGCCCAGTGCTTGTTCCCTTGATATGTGCTTTACTTCTCCATTGGATCTGAATAGTGTCAATACATGGGTCTTTTGATCAGACATCCATTTTAGTATTTTTGAACCCAATGGGTTTCTTGGGAGAGGTTTATTTACTGATGAGTTTGGTGATGCTGGCCTTGTGATAATTTGTTGAGCAGTGCTTTGAGCTTTTGCTAGTTCAGAGTCTCCAGCTGTATTTTGTTTGAAAACCATTTTGATGATATCATTTGCTGCAGCTATGTCTTCTGCAGTTTCCTTTTCAATATGCTCTTGTCTCTTTCTTTGATCTATCTCAATGACTGAGACATCTGCTGATGTGAACAGTGGTTCAGGAGTATTGATCTACTGTTCTGGCTTTTTGTATTCAGGCTTTTGTGGTAAACTAGGATATGTCATCCTTCTTTCCTTTAACCTTTCATAAGCCTCATCTGTGTATTGCCTTGTCCATTTTGCTATGGCTTTGGCAGGTCTAACCTTTGCATCCACCAGTTCTTGTTTCTTCTTCTTGTATTCTGAGGTAAGTTTATCAATGGCCTTTTTGTATTTGCTCCAGTTTGGAGCTGTCCTTTTCTTACCTGGATCATTCTTGATCATCCTGATTCTGTTCACCTCATGCTTTAGTGCAATGAGTGGCCATTCACTGAATTGTTCTTCTTTGGCTGGATAAAACTTTTCTTTCATGATGAATGCAAGATAATCCTTTCTCATCTCCTTTTGTAGGACGGCTCCATGTGGTAGATTTGACATATCTTTGCTTAGGTCTCTTGCATAATCTTCCATTTGTTTGACCTTAGTGAGTAAAAATTCCATTCTTTCTGAAATGGCTTTATCACCTTGATCTTTGCATTCAATTCTAGCTCTTATATCTGCTTGCTTGGCTTTGAGTTTTAGATATGCATCCATATTTTCTGGGTTCCTGAAGCCCATGAGAGAAGGAAAACTTCTTTTTGAAGGATCATCTTCTGTATAGAATTGTCTCATCTCATCCTCTACAGCTTCCAATTCCAGTGGATAACTTGCAGCAATGGATACAAGGTTAGCAGGGTTTATTGGTTTGATTAGAGTTGGTGGAGTGGATGGTTGTGGCTCGAAAACATTGTAGGGTGTGGAGGATAAAGGAATGGGTGCTGGTATATCATCATTACCCTCATGAGATTTCCTTTTCCTTGTATAAAGCCTTTTGGGTGAAGGGGGTTTTGGTTGTGATGTGACAATGGGTTGTATGGTGATTGTTGAAATTGTGAGGGCAGTGGTAGATGGCTGGCAAAAAGCTGTTGAAACAACTGGTGTTTCAACCTCTGTTGTCATTACAACTACTGATGTGTCTGTAGATGTCTTCTGCTTTTCAGCAGGTGGTGATTTGGTGGGTGGTGATGTAGTTGAAGTGATGGTTTTTGGTGGTGAAGTGATTTTAGGTTGTGGTGGTAGGGCAGTGGTTGTGGTGTGTGTTGAAGAGATGGCAGGTGTTTGGCTGGCAGTTGTTGAAACTACTGAGGTATCAGTTGTTGATACAACAGGTGTTACAACAACTGTTTGGGTGGAAGTTTGAGATTTGGTGGTTTGAGGTTTGGAGCCTTTGGGAGGTGGTTTGGAGGCATGCTTTGTGGGTCTGGATGGTGTGGATTTGGGTTGCCTCACTTGTCTAGTGGGCTTCTTCTTTTCATCCTTAGGATTTTCATCATCCTTTGGCTCAGAAGCACCCTGTGCATTCAGCTCCATGTAAGCTCTTTTCTCCTGTTCCCACCTGGCTTTATCCTTAGCCTCTCTATCTCTTTTAACACTTGCTTTTGCTTCTACAAGTGCATTTGTGGTAACATCAATTTTCTTACTACCATCTGGCAAAGGAATGTTTTTAGTCATGTTTTCTTTTTCTAGTTCAATATAAAGACCATCTTCAATTCCCTTCTTCTTCCACTGCTTAATTTTCTCCCCCTTTTTGTCATTATCTGGAGGAAGTTTATCAATGAAGAGAACGGTGGGAGGAGCTTTGCCAGTGGTGTTCAGAATGTGGGCCTTTATAGCCTTGATGTCTGCTTGAGTATTTCTAAACCTTGACTCCATCATGTTTCTCAGCTCTTGAACATGTATTGCATGCTGCTGATCAGCCATTTGTCTTTGTTGTTGGAGCAGAGGTTGGAATAAATTCCATAACTCATTTGCAGCAGGTGCTTGTGGTGGAGCAGGTGCTTGAGTTGGAACAGCAGTGGTTGAGACCTTTTGAGCTTTCAACAACTGTTGCATCATATCTTTTATTTCAGCAACAGATGTCTTAAGGTTGTCAATTCTACCCGTCAATTCTTGATATTTTAAATCATCACCCAAGTTAATGGGATCATCTGATTCCCCACCAGCAGTGGTTGTATCAATGTGTGACTTAGGAAATGAATCCCAAAAATCAGCCATTGATGCCCCTTGTTCTTGGTTATGGGGTCTTCTTTCTTCAACACTTGATAACCTTTTGAAGGTACCAGTGATTAAAACAAACTCACTAGTGGTTACCAGAGGTGCTATAGAAGAAATTGCCTTCAAGGGAGTCTGATTAATGAAACAACTGGCCAAATGTAGATCTGTTGATCCAACACTTGTAGTTGCTGCTCCACTTGAACTACTGTCAGGAATTACTTGTAACTCCTGCAGTGTAACCTCCTCAAATGTTGCTGGGATAGCAGAGGTATAAGCATCAGACCCAGTCACTTGTTGGAGTATACTCTCAGTGATAGGTGATTGAGAGGAACTGGTTTGTGTCTGAGCTATAGCAACTGCATGCAACAAGGGTATTATGGATTGTGGTAATGTGAGGGGTGAAGATATGGGTGTTGAAAGAGACATGTCCTTGGGATCAGGACTGAGGAAGATGGAACCAATTGGATCCAAAGCTTCATAATGTGGGGTCCCTGTGCTTACAACCTGATCCTTTTGTGAGGATGCAGGAGGAGTTTGAGGCAAGGGTGGAGATCTTTCTTCCATCTGCTGTGAGGAAGTAGCAGCAGTGGTTGTTGGTGACATTTGTGTTGTCACTGGCAGTGGCTCTGGGATCTCATCTTCCAGAGTTGCCTTTTTAGTGGGTTTGGGGGGCTTTTTGGATGATTTCTTTTTAGGCTTTTTGGTGATGGCAGGTGTGGGTTTCATAGCAGTGGGTGTGCTGCCATGATCACCTGGAGCAGTGGGCTCAGCAGCAGATACCTGAGGAGCAGTGGTAGCTGCTAAAGTCTGCTCAGGTACCTCTGCTTGTGTTTTTGCAGGTGTTAACATCCTAGTGAATGTTTCAGATGTTAAACTATGTATTTGAAAAGAATCACCTTGGATAAGCAAATTTTCATTTCCCTTTCCAATTTTTTTTTAAAATAGTAACTTAAGAACCTTGGAAAAAGTAGAAATGATTTGCTATCAACATTTTTTACTAAATCATCAAAGATCTCCTGGGAATAGTTAAAATTTTCATTATGTAAAATAGCGAAGCCCAGGTTTTGGATCTTTAATGGTATTTCATTAAAAGCAGTTGTTTTATTTGAAACACACATCAAAAGGGTATGGAATAAAAACCTTGGTGCAGAAGGGAAGAAGCCTTTTTGTAAGGTGTCCCTTTTCATTTCCGCACCATACCCTCTTTCCAGAAAATCAGTTTTTAACTCGTTTTTGGGAAAAGAAGTTTTACCTTCCTGATCATCGAGTGCAAAGACTTCTGAAATTGATTGTGGAGTGATTTGGATCTTTTTGCCCCTTATGGAAGAATTAATGGCTATAACTTTGTCACCTTGATACTCAAGTGTGGCATTTTTCCAGAATTCTCTCTGGGTTTGTTCGTAAATAGGAGCATCAGCAGTCAACAAAGTTTTGTAATTTGAAGCTTCAAGAGTGTCAATGATGGAATCGAAGGTTTTGGTGGTGGTGGGTTTTGTGAGTAGACCCAAGTAGTTGTGAGGTGCTTTGTATGGTATTTCAATGGGTTCAGCGGCCTTTTGAGCGACCTTTTTGGAAGATGAGGATGATTTTGATTTTATCATTTTGATGAAGAAGAACGAAGAATGATTTGAGACGGAAGATTGGAAACTGCTTTGAGAGAAGAATTTTGGAATTCAATTCGACAGTGTAAAACCCTGTTTGGGGGTTTTGATCAGGGTTTTATAAGGGAAAAAGTGAATGCTGACGTGGCAGCGGTTTACAAAGATCTGATGGCTAATAACTGACCACGTGCCAACCTCTGATGGAAAGATGAATAATGGAGGACAGTTGTTTAGGGAACCACTGATGAAGCAAATATCAGTGGTTGCAACGATCAAAATGAAGACAGTGGATGATTTTAACTATCAATGGATAGGTTTATCAGTGGATAAAACACTGATTTTGAACAACAGTGCTTATCAGGAAATGAGAGAATAGGGGTTGACTTTCAGCAGTGGACAGTATTTAGGAAACAGATGTTTGAACAGAACAATGATTAGGAGTAAGGTAATGGTAGGTATTTGAGGGCTATTATGTCAGCAACTGTTAGTGCAACAGTGGATAAGCTTTTGACAACTGTTTTAAACATCTGCTGCTCTGATGAAAGAAATGATTTTGTCTTGTGAAACCACAACATCATCTTCAACATCTGTTGATGGTGATTATGAAACATCTGCAAGATTGTTATTCTCAACAAAACACATTTTAGATGCAAATTGTCAAGTTTAATATGTCACCAGTTTTTACAGAAATTTGCATTCAAGGTTTTGCCACATGTCTATTATAAGTTTTGAAGCTTTTATAAATTCCTGACAGTGGTTTAGTACCCCAGATGATGGAAACCTTTTTACTATGGCAACTCACTTTGTGTCATAATATTTAAATTAGAACATGAGTACCAAGTATTTTAAGGTCTGTTAGCAATCAATCTCTGATCTGTGTTAAAACAAACTTGAGTTGGACATGACCTTGACACTTGTACCATTTCTTTTTGACCTATTTTTAAGGATAATATCACCAAAAATAAGGGTTCTATATCCTGACAGGTGTTTGAAACTTTTGCTATAAAAAACAAGTAAAAGTTCAAAATATATCACTCTTAAAAAAATAAAGAATAATATATCCTGTTTTATTTGAGAAAAAACTTTTTTTTTTAAATTAAAGGTTTTTCTGAAAACAGCATAAAAAAGGATCTGGTATATTTTCCAATCAAACTCATAATCACATCACTCTCAAGTTTTATGAAAATGATCAGTGGTTTGAAATACATTGTAATAACCACTGTTTGAGACCATTTTCTTGTTTAATTGATTGCAAAAATGAGGAGACATGTTCACATAAGTTTTGAAAGTCCAGTTATAGACTTTGTTACCATGTGATGGCTCTGAAAAACTTGTCTAGTCCTCTTGTAAGTTTAATCACTGGTGATACTATTGTTACCTGAACTTTCCTGAATTACTGAATGCACACAGTTGCTTGATGACCATTATTCACCCAATTTTGGACTCTTAAATGTTTTACATTTATGCTCTTTTCCTTTGACTTCAAAAGTTTTGAGATAAACACACTTTTGAGTTTATGTGATTTTTCTTCTTCCCTTTTTACCCTTCCCATTCATAAGTACTGAAATACTCACTGAGAGGTTTTATTGAAGGAATACTTACTCCAGAATCATTTTGCAGCAATGTTTTGAGAGATCTGATCATATTTGTACATGCTTATGTCAAATCTCACATTACATATGATTTGGACTACTTTAACACCTGATTTTCTTAATGTATTTTTAACAAAGTTGATTTGGTCCTTTTTAACAGGATTTCCAACTCGTATTTCAACACATAAGATCTAATAATTAAAGTTTTAATTTCCCTCTTTTTATGTTAACAAAAACACTAATGTTTTTATGAACATAGGTTTTTGTCGACCTGAGGTACATACTTTAGCGACAAACATGATGGATACAGCACAAAACTTCATAACAACAATTGAAATCAATTTTGTAAAGAAAATAATTATACCATAGTTATCAGATATATTTTCAGATCTGAAAACTATAGGTGTTTTATGTATGATATCACTTGTTATGTGAAGTTTGTGTGTCTTATGACATCTTGGTTGTTTTACAGATTTTTTGAATAACAGTTTTGAACGTGATTACTCGTTACTCTGTTTTTCAACTAAATACGATCAACCTTAGCATCAATGAATTTTGAGCTGAACTGTTATGTCAAATTGATTGTTAGATCGAATTCGACTGTCCAAGCTCTGATACCAATTGTTAGGATCGAAGGCTATCATGATTGTGTTTGTTTGTATAATTTGAACAATGAATGAATATGAAATATTGTAAAGTGCAGCGGAAATGGAAACAAACTTTATAAACACAATAAAAAAGGAGAATAGTTCTGATAAACACATGATTTTCATTAGGTCGAAAGATTACAAATCAAATCAAAAGATTACAATGCATGCTTACAACAAAACTCCCCCTCAGCCTGATGCTCCCTGGTTGATTGCACAAGATGAAAGGATTGGAGGAGATAGACTCACTCAGTCAATCAAATGTAATAGTACAGGGTACTGTTCCATTTATAGGCAAATCAAACCACTGAAGCATCTAAGCTGACGTCACCATGAAAGTGACATCTAACAACCTAACAACCTTTACCCACTGTTCTAATACAAACACTGCTAACTTAACTGTTGGATCGTCGTGTGACCCTAACGAGTCAATCTGAAGAGTTCAACATCAAAAACAAAGGCGGAATCGGTGAATTTGACGTAACACAGCTTGTTTTCCTCTAATTATCTTCTTATTAACCGATTCTGAGCTTTTACAGATTCAAATGACAAACGGACAGCACCTCGACTCAGAAACTATGGTCTAATTCCGTTTCAAATGACACAGGCACTCAAGTATTTATAGACGACTAATTCCGCTTGAAACCTCTAATTCTGTTTGAAATGACATAAAGCACATTTCAAACGGAATTACCCTTTAATACTGTTTTCTTGATTTTCGTGCCCTGATCTATCTAATACATTACAAGACTCGATAAAGACGAAGTTAACAGACATTAGTGCACCAACAGACTCCCCCTTGGATGTTGACGAAGTCTTTAGCATCCAGTCTTCAGTCTTTAGTCTTGATCTATCATTCTCTGCCTTAAATTGTCTTGACATTGTAAAGCATCCTTCAATTCTTTTATCTTCAAACTCCCCTTTGAATGTTGATCCATAATTTTGACTCCCCCTTTCGAAGACTCCCTCTCTCGATAAGCTGGGACTTGAATTCTGGTTCAAACTTTGACATTTTCTTTACCATGGGGATCTTCCAAACCTATTTCCTGCACAATCTCTACCTAAATATAAGATTTATGATTATAACAATTTCAATCCAAACTTACCATTTGACTTCATTTGTTGGTTTTGTCAGAATTTAGAAATCCACTTAAGTATCCAGGTCCAAATTAATGACCCTGTGCACTTAATTTGTCTACCAAGTCCAATTTAATGACCTTGGTTGATCTGAGACAAATCACACTGACATTTTGTACAAACTAGATCAAACAATTTTCTGAAAATTTACAAGTTTCAAATCAATGAACTTGTTTTGAATTTTCAATTTCCAAGTTTAACAAGATTAGCTCACAACTCATCTTCCAGCTCAGAAATTTCCTGCATCTGCTTCAATTCGAATCTGAAGATCAGCTTTCCACTTTGGTTTGTCAGAAAATAAAGCAGAAATGTAAAATCTTTTTGGATTTTGAATAACGTTTCTAAACTAGAAATGAAATACAGAACTAAAATGCAGTAAATGTAAACTATTTACAAACATATTTTTGGTGAGTGTGTTAGGGAATCATATCAGCTATTCGACAAGTCACAAGTACCGTTAAGCTTTAATTACATACTCAGAATTAAACAATTCACTTAGATTGTCGATATACTGATCCACTTAAATTCTCACACAATTTTCAATCTGTTCAGGATACGAATTAGATGTTTTAAAAACTTAAACTTATTCATGTGTCCCACCTCTTGAATATACTCCCGTATCCAAATCCCAATATTCAGTCTTACAGGTGAGTATACCACAGATGATATCTGTAAGGGGTTAAGATGCGAGGACCGTGAGAGCTCAGGTCAGAACTTTCGTTCAGCAGAGAGATGATGGCTTTGACTTTAGTGTGTCCCCTTTAGAGGATCTTTTTTTACAACAGCACATGATTAGCATTTTTCAATGGTTCATCATTTTTTATGCTGAGGGCGGTGCTATGTTTCAAGCAAGCAGTAAAGTATTATACGGGGACTAGGCCATTGCTTCCGCAAAATCAGAAGTCCCAGGATAATACCCTAGATATCACTGAGTATAAAGACCTAGTATCTCAGAAAGAGGGATCTTTCAAACAAGATTTCAGGGGTTACCTATATATCCAAGTAGTGTTCCCCACGAAATAAGTAAGTAAAGATTTAGGTTTATATCCCGAACAAACCTACTAAATGTGTAAAAACCTATCGGCACATCATCAGCGAGACTGTTTAAGACTTTTAAACTTTACATATCTTTAGCATACTGTAACTGTCAAGCCAATGTACTATCATTTTCCCTTTTTACACAAGCTCTTTTCTGGTTTTCTATTGTTTTTTTATTTTGAAAATATCTCATGTTTTTGGATTTTTTGAAATTTTTTACTGTTTTTGTATTTTCTGAAAATATTACCCTATACTCCCCCTAAATACCAAAACAAGTAAAAAATCGACAAACCATTTCAGATTGCTTCTCAACATCATCTACAATGTCTCCTTCATCAACGCCAAGAATCTCCTCCAACACCGATAAAAGCTTCATACCGTTCAATTTTAACAAGTATTGAAAACGAGTTTTATCAAACGCTTTGGTATGTAAATCAGCTTTTTGCTCGTCAGTGTGGATTTTCTCAATTCGTATCAACTTCTTCTCGAAACAGTCGCGAATGAAGTGATGACGAATTTCAATGTGTTTCGTTTTAGCATGATGAACAGGATTTTTAGTAATGTTTATCACTGCCTCATTATCAACATAGATAGGGGTGTTAAGAAATTGCAAACCGTAGTCGCGCATCTGTTGCTGGATCCACAAGATCTGAGAACAGCAACTGCTAGCAGATACATATTCAGCTTCACATGTGGACAAAGCTACAGAGGTCTGCTTTTTGCATTGCCAGGTAACCAATCGAGATCCGAAAAACTGGCACCCCGCTGTTGTTGATTTAGCGTTAACTTTGCAGCATCCAAAATCGGAATCGGAATACCCTTCGAGCATGAAATCGCCTTCTTTTGGATACCACAACCCCAATGATGGAGTTCCTTTCAGGTAGCGTAATATCCGTTTCACAATCACCATATGCGAAGCTCTCGGGTTAGATTGAAATCTTACTGCGAGGCAGGTTGGATACATAATATCGGGTCTTGAAGCTGTCAAGTACATTAGCGATCCGATCATGGAACGATATAACGTTTCATCTACCTTCTCTCCGGTGAGATCAGGGTTTATCCCATGATTCGTAGCTAATGGGGTGGAAGCTGGAGTAGAACCTGACATCCCAAATTTCTCTAAGATATCATGAACATACTTCGTCTGATGTATGAAAATTCCCTAAGGCAGTTGATCAACCTGAAGTCCCAAGAAGAATTTCATCTCACCCATCGATGACATTTCAAATTTTTGCTTCATAACTCGTTCAAAATCTTTGCACAGATTTTCATTTGTTGACCCAAATACAATGTCGTCCACGTATATCTGAACTATCAGAAGATGTCCGTCGACCTCTTTGGTGAATAGAGTGGCATCCACTTTTCCACGGATGAAGCTGTTGGCTAGTAGGTGTTGAGACAAAGTCTCATACCAAGCTCTCGGGGCCTGGTGTAAACCATACAGCGCTTTATCCAGCAAATAAACCTTGTCTTTGTGGATTGGATCGGTAAAGCCCGGTGGCTGTCCGACATATACCTCCTCTTTTACCTTCCCATAGAGAAACGCCGATTTAACATCTAGCTGATAAACCTTAAAATTTTTCCAAGATGCAAATGCTAGGAAGATTCTGATCGCTTCTAGTCTAGCAACTAGAGCATATACTTCAGTGAAATCTATCCCCTCCTGCTGACTAAAACCCTGGACTACGAGTCGAGCTTTGTTACGAATAATAACCCCTCGATCGTCTCTCTTACACTTGAACACCCACTTGGTATTTATCTTTCTTTGACCATCAGGTAAGTCTACCAATTTCCACACTCCTAACTTCTCAAACTGACTCAACTCTTCTTGCAAAGCATTGACCCAAGAATCTTCAGTTAGCGCCTCTTTGTATGTTCGCGGTTCAATCTGCGAAATAAAACAACTTAGTGAAAACTCAGTTTGTAAAGGAGCAACTGTAGAATAAAAACATGTAAGGCCTTGGTCAATTTGACATCTAGTGCGAACGCCTGATTGTAATTCTCCAATGATCAGCTCTTCTGGATGGTACGAAAGAGTTCTTGGCATCACCTCACCTAGAACATCTACCTCGCCTTCCAAATTTGTAACATTCTGATTTGCACCTTGTTCACTGACTGGAATAGTTTGACTTGAAATCTGGATCTGCTCCCCCTCAGAATCTGAATCACCACGATCAAATACTGGTCTGTTCCCAGATTCTTGATTATCATTGACTTCCGTCTGATTGTCAGGAGCTATTTCTTGTTCCGAAGATTGTTGAACATCATCATGTTCTCCAGCATTACTTGGACCGGCTTCATCATCATTTGAAGTTTGCCGTCGACTTGTAGTATACTCAGCTGGAAACCTTTCTTGTGATGACTCATACTCTCTTAGAATATCCAACTCATCAAAGAACTCTGGTTCTTCTTCTTCCATGTCAAACGAATCCCACAGAGTATCGTAGTTAAAACGCCATGAGTCGCCTGGATTCTGCGGTGGCATAGTATAACCTTGACACTCAACATTATGTGCTTCAATAATCCGCTTCAGGCTCGGAACAAAGACTCGTTTCAATGGACTTGAGTAACCCACGAAAATTCCTTCAATGCTCTTTGCACCAAACTTTCCAAAAGGCTCTAGAACAGTACAGGGAGATCCAAACGGTTCTAAATACTTCAGGTTCGGTTTGCGGTTGTTAATTAGTTCGAAACACGTCTTGTTGAATTTCTTCACTGTGAGAACCCGGTTGAGTGTATAGCAAGCGGCTGACACTGCTTCTGCCAAGAAGTTGACTGGTAGCTTTGAATCAGCAAGCAACATCCTAGCCGTTTCAATTAGCGTCCTGTTCTTTCTTTCAGCTACTCCATTCTGCTGCGGAGTATAAGGAGCACTAAATTCTTGCAGTATACCTCTCTCATCACAATATTCTTCCATTTTGTTATTCTTGAACTCTGTACCGTTGTCACTCCTAATTCTTCTTATTCGAGTTTGGTACAAGTTTTCAATTTTTCTGAACAACGACATCAAACTATCAAACGTCTCATCTTTTGTCTTCAGAAACGATACCCATGAAAATATTGAGTAATCATCTGTTACTACTAGACAGTAAAGATCTCCAGTTATACTTCTGATGTTTACTGGACCAAACAGATCCATGTGGAGTTTCTCTAACGGTCTTGAGACTGAATTGACTTTCTTTTGAGGATGTGATTTCTTCTTTTGCTTGCCTTTGATGCAGCTAATGCACTCTCCTTCCAGATGAAAACCTTTCACATGAACACCAGTAACTAAGTCGTTATGCACCAGGTGATTCATTTTTCTTAGATGAATATGGCCCATCTTTCGATGCCACAACTGTGATTCTTTTTCTGTTGCTCTTGACATAAAACAATGTGCTTGACCCGTGGTAGTAGTTGCTACACTCGTGTCCAACACGTACAGATCATTCACTATAGGCGCTCTCATGATAACCCATTCTTCAGGAACAACAAATCCTGGTTTCAAGATCAAACATTCTTTGTCTGTAAAGTGCGTTGTATACATGCGATCACAAATCTGAGATATGCTCAGAAGATTGTTTTCAAGCACGGCGATGTAGTTAACTCTTTCAAACGTAACAATGCCATTAGATAGAGTTCCTTCTCCAACTATTCGACCACCTTGATTTCCTGCAAATCCTACGTAACCTCCATTAAACCCACGAACATCGTATAGTAGGGTCTTCTTCCCCGTCATGTGCCGAGAAGCTCCACTATCCATAATCCAACGTGAAACAGATCTTGGAAGCTCCTGCACATATCACAATCACTTAATGAGATTTTGATGCTACCCAAGCCTCTTTCGACTCAGGTAGATTAACTTTGATGTGAGTTTTAGCAGTGTAAAGTGGCGGAAAATTCTTGTCATTCATCTTTAAGCTCTCCTCAAATCCAATCTCAACCTCTTTATATAAAAAGAAATCATTTTTTAGAGGTTGACCAGATGATTGATCTTTCTTTGGTACATACTTCTTCTCAGAAGTAGTAGCCTCTTGTGGTTCAAGTTTCTCATAGTAATCCACAGGTACATTCATCTTTACCGTAGTGGTAGAAGACGATTGTTTTTCTTTCTCAGAAACCTTTGGTTTTGTGAAACTTGAATTCTTTTCAACTGATTTTGGTTTCTAAGCTTGTTGAGACGTAGCAACCCGTTTGTAAAATTTGTCATTTTTAGTTTCCAACTTTTTAACAGGTTCAGTTTTGAATTTTGTGTTTTCATTTTTCAAAATTTTCTTAACAACCATTGGTGCTTTGCCTTTTGTATCAACTTTCTTTTTCTGACTCTCAACAGTTTCAGACTTAGGCTTTGAGTTGGTGCACTTTCGTGCAATGTGTCCAACTTTGTTGCACTTAAAACTTGTACGAGTATCAACTACCCGACTTGTGCCTTCAGTCTGAGGCTGTGAGGCCTTCTCCTCAAAAAACTCTTCTTTGATTTTGAAAAAATTTCAGACTCTTGCTCGGAATGAGAACTCGAACTTTTGACAAACACCCTTTTCTCAGCAAACTTTTTGTTTTGAAAATTCCTTCTTGGATAACTCTTACCACCCTGATATCCACCCGACCATCTATTTTGGTTGTTGTTAGAAAAACGCGGTGGAACAGCAGGTTTTTTGTAGTAAGCTTTATCTTTTTCAAAATTCAGTTGCCTTTTCGCATTTCTCAAACCTTCAATTTCAGACACATCAATTTCAATCAACTTGAACACATTTCTCAATTTTCCAACATTCACATTCTCTAAAGGAAAATCACGATCCGAATACAACTTATATGATCCTGCCATCTTGTACATCACAAGATGTGTTTCTTCACTTAAGTTGATTTTGGATTTTGATTTTGGAATGTATTTGTCCAAAAAGCATTCATCATCCTCAGTAGTGTCACTTTCAGATTTTAAAACACTTTCAACCACACTTTTAACAACTTCTGATTGAACACTTCCTTCATCGGATGACGAAGTGAATGTAACATCAATTGTGTCTGGAAGTTTAACCTCATTTTCTTCTTCATCATTAACCAACCCTGATTTTATCTTTGAAAAATTGTTTAAGACTGGTGGTGGAACCTGATGAAATCCAACCCCGGTTCCATCAAAGTATACATATTCGCCTGCTTTGTTCTTCCCAATTGGTTTAGGAACGATATGTTGAAGAACAAAACTTGCGGAGCTGTAACTGTTCAGTTTCAACTGGATGCGTTCATTTTCAATTTTAGCTTCTTGAAACTGAAGCTTCAACTTAGCAATCTCATCCAGTTGTTAGTTGATTAGCTCTTCTTTAACCCTAAGAACACCTGTCAATTGAACATTTTATGTGCTTGTCTTACCATTTCTCTCATCAGAATCTTTAACCGTTCGTTTTAGCTTCTCAAACTTTTCTGAAACTTGACGATTTTCAAGAATTAGCTTTTCGTTTTCTTTCCTAATTCTCTCTACTTCAATTTATCATTTTCAATTTTATCAGTTAACTCTTTTACCCGATCATTTGAAGCTTTTAACATTTTGTCACGGTTTAAGATCTGATCTTCAACGTCTCTGACTCTTTTTGTCAGTTCTTCGATCTTTTTATCTTTGTGGTAAGCAATTGTACTACAAACCTTGCAGTCTTTCATGCAATTTTTGCAGTCGCTCTCAGTTTTATCTTTCTTACCTGACTCGTTGTTTGCAACACTCTGACTGACCTTGCTTTTAGACTCAGTGCTAGAACCAGAAACTACCTCTAGCTCTTTCGCAGCAAACACTTTGTCAGCCATCTTCTTCAAATTTTCTGCAGTAAACTCTTGTGACGTGTCAATAATCCCATCATAAATTTTCTTTGTCTGCAACTCTTTCTCTTTTTCTTTTTCATCAGCTTCTCCTCCTCCCCACCATTCTCTCTGTAAGGCTTCTTCTTCTTCAGCAACTTGTTTGGTGAGAACTTCAACATCAAGAGACTTTGGATCAATAGCAATGTTTCCATTGGGATCAAGGTAACATTCTCTATCAGCATCCCATCTTTTCACCTGTTTTGCTTCTCTGTATATATAACCAGCTTTAATCATCCTGTCTTGGGCTTTCATTTTTCTGTTGATGTATTTCTCTTGTTCGTTTCTGCTATCTCTGAAAGGAACAGCTTTTGTCACAAACGCATAGCCCACTGCATCCTCTTCCGGTAACACTTGACTCCAATCATATCCCTCGTCATCATGAATAACAGCAAGAGCTCTTGATTTTTCTTTGGGGGTATCTTCAAGCTGCTTCATTCTGGGAGATTCAGATTTGTTCTGATGATAGATTGCTCTTTTGTAGTAATCTTCTCTGAATGGATTTGCAGTATCATCAGCAGGTGCGTTTCGACATTCACATTTAAAATGTCCTTTTTGTTTACATCTGAAACATGTGACCTTTGATTTATCAAAACCAAGTTTTGTGGATGGTCCTCCAATTGAATGTCTGCCTGTAATCTCCATGAACCTTTGAGCTCGTCTAACTGCACTAGCCATACACCACCTGATATCGATCAACTCCATCTCCTCTGGGTCTATCTGATCATAATCCTCCTTGGTGAGGTTAGTGTTTCCAATCTTGCCCGCAACAAGGCTCTCGTATGATTCAAGCACAGATGCTAAAAACACCATTTGCTGCTTTGCGGATTCTTCACTGAAATTTTGTGCATTCTTCAGATCCACAGCAATATTACATTGGAACAGATTCTTTGAAGCTGACTGTTGTTGTTGACTTGTAGCAGTTGATGATGACCCTCCATGATATCCACTGCTTGGAATTTCTTGACTTGTCATGTTAGAACCTTCAGCTGAGAAAGCTGTCTTAGGAGACACATTCTTCGGGATTATACTTCGATAATACAACTCAACATTTTGCTGGTATGAGGAGTTGTTGACTTTGTTTGATTTCTTGATCTCCAGCTCATGACTCTCCAGTCTTTCAATTAACAGATCAACCGTCAGTTTCTCCGACTCAATTGTATTCTTCAGCATCAAAGCAAAATATTGCCAGTCTTGATCATTCGGCAGCGAGTCAAACAGTTTGTCAACCAGTTCTTCTCGAGTATAAATGATTCCATGTCTTGCAAGCTCCATCTTCAGAAGCCCAAATCTTTCAATCATCTTAGATACCGATTTGTTTTTAACTATCTCAGCACTACCCACACATTTCACTCTCAATTTCTCCCATAGATCTTTCGAATTTGTGTACTCAATCAACGCTATTATGTCATCTCTCATAGACTGATGAATCAATGCAATGCACTTTTGTTCAGCAACATATCTCTCTATCTCCTCAGCCTCTGTCAAATTTTCATAATCCGTTTTTCCCATAACAAAACCATTCTTGAACATTCTCCAACTTGGATATGCAAACGCTTGTAGCCATTCTTCAAACTTTTTAGCCCATTTATTGTAATCTTCAATCGCCATCAACTTTGGAGGTTTGTTATATGTACCGTATGCACTCTCCACACTTAAAGTATCAGAAAGAGTTTTCTTCGCACTCGGAGTTGAAACGTTTTCATTTGTGTTGTTTGATGTATCATCTCCGTTGTTTCCCGTGAAAGCAAAGATATCACTAAACGGATTCATGAACTCATCCATCGTCACGTATCTAAAACAATCAACAAACACTTAGAAAAATTTTTGGTTTTTAACAAAGACAGTTTTAAACGGAATCACTTCAAGCGAAATCAGCTTTCAAGCGTAATAAGCTTTCAAGCGGAATTCCGACTCAAATGAAATCAAGGTTTGAAGCGGAATAGCTAATTTCGTTTGAAACTCTCAAACGGAATTTAATTTCGTATGAAATCAGTGACAGTTTCAAACGGGATTAGTGATTTCGTATGAAATATCAGCACTTTCAAACGGAATTAACACACAAAAGCTAATTCCGTGTGGAATTACACGTGCAAACTCAAACGGAATTACGATGACGTCAGCATGTTCGATCTGTTGTTCAAGCGGAATTAGCAATTTTTATTAGAATTTGTTCGAATTAAGGTCCAATTGTTTCACGGATTAGTTAAAACTATGTTTTACATGATATATGTAAGTTTTAAGCCATTTCAACCGTTAAATCTCGTTCAAATCAGAAAAGAAAGAGTAGAAGTGAGAAAATCCGATGAGATCAAGCTGAATTGGTATGAACTCCTCGTCCTGAGCTCTGATACCACTTGTTGGATCGTCGTGTGACCCTAACGAGTCAATCTGAAGAGTTCAACATCAAAAACAAAGGCAGAATCAGTGAATTTGACGTAACACAGCTTGTTTTCCTCTAATTATCTTCTTATTAACCGATTCTGAGCTTTTACAGATTCAAATGACAAACGGACATCACCTCGAATCAGAAACTATGGTCTAATTCTGTTTCAAATGACACAGGCACTCAAGTATTTATAGACGACTAATTCCGCTTGAAACCATTCCAAACGGAATTTCCAGTTCAAACGGAATTACCTAATTCCGTGCGGAATTAGTAATTTCGCTTGAAACCTCTAATTTCGTTTGAAATGACATAAAGCACATTTCAAGCGGAATTACCCTTTAATACTGTTTTCTCGATTTTCGTGCCCTGATCTATCTAATACATTACAAGACTCGATAAAGACGAAGTTAACAGACATTAGTGCACCAACATTAACCACTAATTCTATACAATATAAGTGACACACTTAACTACTGCTTTCTCCTTCCATCAGCACTGACGTTTGACTATCAGTGCTTTCCTCAAAGTTGATCAGTCCTTGAGTGGGCAGTCCTTTAGTCAACAACAGTACTTAGATAGCATCAGTAGATTGAACCAGCAGTGTTTAATTCTTATCAGTCTTCAGGGCTTCATCAGCAGTTTGAAGGTCAGCAGCTGTTGTATACGGACAGTGGTTAGAGGACATCAGATGTTATAAACACTTTCAAGAGGAAAGCCTGGTGTAAACTACTGCTTATGATGAATCCACTGTTGTGAACCAGTTTTGGCTTTTATTATCTGTTGCTCTGATAGGGTTCAATCCCAACATTAATTGCATTCATTTACGACTTAATTTGTGCATGATTAGGTCATACAATTCTAGCAACCTTAGGACATATGGAAACTTGACAATTGATATTGTTACTTTCGTCGCGTCACGAGAAAACAATTAACTATGTCCTAATATGTTGTCGAAAATACTGAAAACACTGTTCATGTCAGCGAATTCTGAAAACTGTCTGAATGATCAACGAACGATATGAAGGCATGTCATCATAGAAACTCGAATAAAAACCCTATTTAGGGGCATGAATCGCAATAAAAGCCATACTTTTTGGAAAATTCCAAAACTATTAAATTGTCTAATCCGCAATAAACTGTTGCAATTAAATTGACCGCAACACTAAAATTCAGCTTTTACAATATCCGTAAGGCTTGTAAATGATATTAAGCACCTTAAATAAACCCGAGGATATCAATGGGATATCCAAAGCATAGCATCCGGTATTACAACGCATCTTTCACAAATTGTCCGGTTTTGAGCCGACTAACGAACTAGCGATATTTTTATTATCCTAACACGTAGTTAACTAGTCTAATGAACTAGTTAAGACTAATTAACACCCTAAACCATCATTAGTAGCGTAATGATGCAAGAATTCTACTAATCACCTAAATACTTAAATATAACATAATCATATATGTATGTATATATATATATATATATATATAACTTTAAAAATAATACTTCTAAACCCATACCCCCAAATTCGGCCAAGGGTGGGCCCCACAAGCCACTCCACCAAGTCTTGATGACGGATGAGATCTCATGGGTATGGTGGTGTAATATTTCATGTTGAACATCAAAACTTCAAGACATAGCTATTACATAATATCACCAACACTTCCATTATTCTTATCACATTCAAAAGCTCACAGACCCCTCTCATTTGCTCTCTAACTTTCGGCCAACATCACACACACGCAACCATCCATTTTCACTTCCTAAACACACTAAATCAAGCTTCACAAGTCCTTTACAAGTTGATTTAAGGAGGTTACAAGCCATGGATGCACACTAGGAACTTGTTCTCACCACTTGGAGCCTTCATATCTTCATATCTTCTTCTTCATCTTCATCAAGTAACTTCCCTAGCCTTGTGCTAGTAGTAAGGCCATCTCTCATCATTTTTTATACTTGCTACATTGTGTAGATCCTAGATGGACAACTTGATCATCTTGCACATTAAAGAAGTCAAAGCTTAAAACTCTAAATATAACTTTAAAGTTTACAAAAATAAAGTATTTACATGTTGATTATGTTGATTTTTGTGAGCTAGGTGGTATGAACTTGATGATTATGTTAAAGTAGGTTGTGTAAATGCTATGATCTTGTATGAACATGGTTAAAAATGATGATCTAACCATCAAGATGTTTAGATCTAACAAGATCATCATCTTTATAAACCATGAACTTAAACAATAAACTTAAAAATGATTTTTAACAAATATAACCTTTATAAGAAGTTAAAATCATGATTTGTTATATAATGATCTTAAAAAGTATACTAAACAAGTTTGTTTAAATGGGTGAACCAGGTTAAAGATCATGAGAAAATATGTTGGTTTTAAAGATCTTGTTGAAATATATTTCTAGAAGTGTTGTTAAAAATATATATACAAAAAGTTCATGGAAAAATGAAGATGTTATGTGATAATACATGCATGCAAAGTTTATATTGGAACTTGTTTTGAGATTGGTGATGATTTTGGAATTAAGCATGGTTTACAAAACGTGGAAACACCATAATTTAAGAGGAAACTATGGCGAAATTTTCTAAAATCCTGATCGTGATTAAGGTGTAATTAAAAATTGATTAACATGACTAAATGTGATTAGTGACCTTAATCATGATTAGGCAACTCTTAACGGAAAAGTTTAACTCCTAAACTCCTAAAGTATTTTCTTTATTACTTAAACATATTTTCACAAGTTAAAAATGAAAACTTATATAAATATATATATATATATGGTAGGGTTCATGCGAGAACCACCTTTATTGCGAGAACCAATGTGAACACAAAAAAATACCTAAAAATCCAAAAAAACACGCAAAATTTTTTTTTAATATTTTCCTAAAAAAATCGCTATATTTCGTTACAAAAAAAACCTTTTTTTCGAGTAACAATTATGGATGCACATGTGCATATGTATCATTTCTTGGACAAATTCCCTAATATATTACCAGTACTCCAGTAGTATAAAAATGCACTTCCATTTACATTACCATCCGCAATACACTACTTTTTACATTACCAATATTAAGAATGCACATGTGCATCATTATGTATAACCATGATATAACGTGTTTTGGTACAAAAAGTTTGTGATTTTAAACGTTGAAGTAGGCCCATATACATTTGTTTTGGTTAGTTATATCTAGTGGTTGATGGTTTGATTATATTTGTCACTTTATGATGTAATATGTTGTTTGGATGGTATAAAGGGTGTTGATGTACATGTAATAAAATGAAATATTGGTAATGCTATTGTATTATGGATAGAAGGAGGCAGTGGTATTGTATTACGGATGGTAGGAGTTAATGATAGTGTATTATGAATGGTATGATAGATGAAAGGGAAAGTGTATTCAAAGTGGTGTATCAAAACACGTTATAACATGTTCATACATATAGATGCACATGTGCATTTCTAGTGTTAATGTTATAACAAGTTCATACATATAGATGCACATGTGCATTTCTAATATTGTTAATGTAAAAAGTAGTGAATTATGAATGATAGTGTAAATGAAATTGCAATTGTCTGATATTAGTAATGTATTACGGAATTTGTCAAACAAATGATACATATGCACATGTGCATGAATATGTGACAACCCTCACATTTACAGGTATCCGTACACTAAATTAATATTTAATTTGTGCTTAATGACTGTGCTTGATTACAACTGTGATTTAACTGCTTTTTGTTTTCTGAAACATACATACTCATGCATCACATTTTTACTGTCACTCCATTTATTTCACACAAACATTAGTGACAAACTTGATGCACAAAGCATAGTTAGCACACTAAACGGGTAACCCAGAAACATGCTGACAATGCCAGCACCTAGACAGACAATATTTTTTAGGCCCAGTATGAGCCGTGAATAAAGTACTACACTAGTAGTGAGTGTAGGGAGGTGAGAACCATAAAACTGCGTCACTAGGTGATAGTTATAGTGCCCGGAAGTGCCTAAAACATACTTAAAGTGCAGAATTCTGCACTAGTTAACCAAAATTCAGTATTTAACAATGCTAGTAAAGTGCAAAAACTTGGTAAAATAGTCCTAGATATTTTCCAAAGTGTTGGGAATTTATTGTGTCACTAAAAACAATATAAAAGACACTTTAAAGCTTTATTTAGCACTTTAACGGATCAACATCCAATCGAACAACCGGACCTTACCCGGAACATAAAAATATTGCCAAACACATTGTTTTTACTTTTCTGAGCTAGTTAGGGTCCCCGAATACCCTAACACACCTTATATTACATAACACATAATAATATCCTAACTAAACACTTTGAAACTAACTAGATAGTTACCATCACATTACAACCCAACCCCATACCCCCCCCCCCCTCACTTCGACGGTCACAAGGGGTGGGACACCCCCCACCTTTCTTTGATTATTTTAATTAGCAATGTTGGAGGATTAGTGACACATTACATGTTGGTTAATAAGGAAACTTGGTTTATAAATTTACACATTAGAACTTGATCATTCATTTCACAAACACCCAAACTTCAAACTTTCTCTCTTCCCTTCTCCCTCCCTCACGGCCGAACACCGTCACCACCCTACAACCACCATCAAGTCTTGTTCAAGCCATCCACATACATACAAAGGTGTAAGGAGTCCTACAAACAAGCTTGGTGCACTCGGAAGCTCAAGGACCACTCTTGTTTTCTTTTATCCACCACTTTTATGCCTTGTTTCTCCCCTAGCCTTGTGCTAGTAGTAAGTGCTCTAACACATCATCTTGTTCTTGTATTTAGTGGTTAATAGATGATAGAATGATTAAATGTTGAGAACACTAATGAACCTAATCCAAGTCTTGAACATAAAGTGATAAAGGGTGGATAAAGAGAAGATATATGGGTAAATCATGTAGATCTTGTGTTGTTATGATATTTGGATGTTGTTTGTTAGTAGAAGTAGGATGGATCATCATCTAGACTTGCTAGATCATGTTTAAGAACATGAACTAGTAAGATGTAAATGTTAGAAATATGAAGGATGATGAAACCATCCATACATGAACCTTGAACTTGAATAAATGTAATTTTTCTTGAAAAATATGGTTATAAACTTGTAGACCTAAAGATCTACAAGTGGTTTTTCGGAAGAACCAAGTGAAAAATACTAGTTTTGTTAAAACCCGGATCTTGTATGAACTAAAATCATTTTTAGTAAGCAAACAAGTGTAGGAGCACTTGTGTAGAAAGAAAGTTTAACAAAGAAACATTTTTGTAAATCATGACTAGAAGTTGCAAAACTTCAAACTCTTTAAAAATAAAGTTTTTAAGAAACTAATCATACTTTTAAAGATAACAAGACCTACTAAATGTGTTAGTAACTTACTACATATTTTTACAAACCTTCAAGTTCATGAGTTGTGGTTTAGGCCTATTTTTGTCAAGATTAGTGGTTAAGAATTGTTGATTGGTTTTACAAAAGAAAATGATACGCTAGTAAGCGTGGACGCCTCCATTTACAAAGGAAACTCTGGCAAAATTTTTCCAGAATTTCAACACTTAGAAATATTTTTCTAACAAATGTTTACAAATATATTTTTAACTTGGTTTTCAAAATAAACTTCGCCATGATTTTTATTTCAAAAATTACCAAGTACCGGAGGTGGATTTTCGTAAATAAAACTTGATAAATATATATTTAGAATATATATTTTATAATAAGACGCTTGTGTGATTATTTGATTATTTGGTGAACTAGATATATATTATTTTTAGGATAAAAATAATATAACTTGAAAATATCATGAAATTACAACTCCAAAATAATACCAACGCTCTCACAAATAAATATTTAAGTTACACCGGTATTGTTATTACAACGCGAACTTTAAAAATGTAACTTATGTAGTATTTCTGAAAAATACTCTTATATGTATATTTTGATAAAGTATTATTTTGGAAAATGTATGAGGTGAATATAATATTTTTGGGAAAAATATGTATATTTTGGAATTAAAATATTTTAGACAAGTGATTAAAATATATTTTCCAAGTGAGACTTAAAAATATATTTTCGGAATTATAACGTGTACATGTATAAAAACCCCCATCCTTGGGAAGGAAATACACATATAAAATAATTAAGAAGTGTGATTACGGAATAGTTACCTAACTATTTTTCCAAGAACGTTAAACCCTAAGCCAAGGCACGGCCCATCCGTCTAATAGGAATTAGTACGTGTAGGTCGTCACGCAGCAGATAGAGTTGGAGATTGACGTTTCTGGATACGCACTTCTGTGAGTTCATGTCCCCCTTTTCTCTTAACTGTTTTCAGTTTTTGTACTTCGGGGGTGGAATACATGTTACAGTAATTACAGACACTTTTATACATGGTATAGTTAGCTTAAGGAGGGTATACTACTTAGATCATGTGAGTGGGTAGGTGGAACTTGAGGCCATTAATCCTCGTTGTAGGACCGAGGGTCATGAGCGGTAGATCTATTTGGGTGTAGCGAGCCCAACTCCTGAGTCCACAGTACGGACCATGGGGTGACTTTGAGCCCGACGCAAAAATCTGCTAGGTCTGAATCTTCCTGCATCACTTCACACATATCATTGGCTTTGCAACCCAATGGTGATCTCTTTTTCCTTAATTGCTACATACTAGGGATTTTCATACATATTACAAAGGTTTATACATACTCACTTTTACATGAACTCGCTCAACTTTTTGTTGATGTTTTCAAACTACATGTATTTCAGGAAACTAGGGGATCTGGCAAGGTATGCACTCTCGTCAAGCTGCGTAGGAATAATGATGTCATCCGAGTTTAGGAAATGTGACCTTTGCCTGGACGGGTTACAAGTCTTAAACTGTGTTTTTATTCATGTCTTTTGGTTGTGTCTTGTGAACACATTTTAAATTATGTCATATCGTAATCTGTTTTAAGTGTCGACTTTTAAACAATGTTGTCGTGTTTACTTTTAAAAACTTAATTAATGGATGAACATCATATGTTTTATTTCATATAGCATGGTTATGATATTTGCTATGGTATTAAGAAGTCACACCAAAAATAAACCCACGCTTCCGCAAAGCCAGGGTGTGACAGCTTGGTATCAGAGCATCGATCATAGCGAACTAGGATTCTTTCTCGAGTCTAGACTATGATCACTAGGGCTCTCACGAAAACTTTTTTACATTGCATACACTAAAACATCCAGATCCAGGATACAAAATATTTTTACAAATAAAAGGCACAAATACAGTTTTTCAAAATTTATATATTTCAGTCTTAGAGACTGAGGGAGGATTAGTCTTAGAGACTGAGGGAGGATCAGTCTTTGAGACTGAGGGAGGATCAGTCTTAGAGACTGAGGGAGGATCAGTCTTAGAGACTGAGGGAGGATCAGCCTTAGAGGCTGGGATAATTAGTCTTAGAGACTGGGAGGATTGGTCTTAGAGACCAGGGATTTAGTCTTAGAGACTGGGAAGTTTATCTTAGAGACCAGGGATTTAGTCTTAGAGACTGGGAGGTTGGTCTTAGAGACCAGGGATTTAGTCTTAGAGACTGGGATGTTGGTCTTAGAGACTAGGGATTTAGTCTTAGAGACTGGGAGGTTGGTCTTAGAGACCAGGGATTTAGTCTTAGAGACTGGGAGGTTGGTCTTAGAGAACAGGGAGTTAGTCTGAGAGGCTAGAAAGTTCAGTCTGAGAGGCTGGGAGGGTAGTCTGGGAAGACTAGGATGATTACTTGCTTGCTTTATTGTGGCTAACATGTTTATTTGACTTTATGATTGATATATGTGCATATATGTGATTGTGTTACAGACGTCATGGTTTCATCGTCAGACACAGGAGTATCGGACACACTAGACCCCATGGCGATCGTGTCAGATGACGAGATTTCGTCAGAGCGAGAGGTCTACACATCAGACACCACCAGCACAGACGATGAATATTTTCAGCCGTTCGCGCTGCCAGACAATGGAGTTGAGCCTGCTGATGGCATTCCTGCTGGGGATTTACCTCTTGCGGTGATCCCTGCTCCTGTACCGCTTGCTGCTTTCCCTATGGCAGATATGCCACTCTGTAACACCCCGGAAATATAAAACTTTATATTAGGATTATAAAGTTTTAAATAAACAAGAATTAATTAACTAGGAAAATTATAACCTAGTTAACTACAAGTCTAAAAATAACTTGAAATAAGGTTAGAATAACCAAAACGAAATGTTAAACAAAAGTGGAGGGGCCAATGTTGTTAAACTTGAAACTATTATTATTAGTTTTAATTAAAAACAAAACCAAACACCTCAAATGAGATGTCTGGTCGATCAAGAACAGGAGAGGGCGACACCCTCACTCCCAAAACCCTAACTTCTGCTAAACTATCAAATTGAAGGCCAAAATCAAGTTGAAATCGAAATCTGAACATAGAATCGTGATCACCTCGTCAAGGGGATCATAAGGTATGTCGAATTAGGTCATTTTGATTCAACCCAAATTCATGCATGTGATTGAAATCGAGTGTTGAGCTTAATTATGTGTGGTAAACATGAAATTGGAAGTGATATAAGGTTTAGGGACAAACCCTAGATGATTTCTTGATAAATTCTTGCATGATAATTGTAAGGATTAAAATCACCATAGTGGGTGACTAATATGTTAGTAGAACTTGATAAACACTAGGATTAAAACTCTTGTTCTAGTGTAAACTAAAATTATGAGGAAATCTCTAAGTTATTGATGTTAAAATATGGACATGTAGTCTAATTGAAGTTAATTAGGGTGATAAACTCAAGTCATGAACTTGGTTTAGATCATGTAGAAATCTGACCCGCTAGGTGTTTGATAAAACGCCTAAATGAGGGTTAAAATGTTAAAGGTTGGGTAAAACGCAGATTTAAACATGTTAAGAAATAATGCGTTAAAGCTTATGAAAGAGTTCTAATCTTGTTATGAATTGAACTCTTTAGGCAAGGAATCTGGAACGTCAAGTGGACACGCCGGAGGTGATACACGTGGAAAAGGTGTGCTTTAAAGGTACGTGGCTTTAGTCCCGTTAAATTATGCGTAAATGTTTGGGTTTGGTGTGTAAATGATGTTGTAGTGTAATAGATGCGTTGATGCGTCGTTAAAGTGGCGGAGTACACTCGACCATCAAACGGGTCAAAATAAAGACTTGGAATTGAGTTTGGCTTGTCAATAAAGTGATGGTTTTCACTAAATAGCCAAACGGGTCAAAATGATACTTTTAAAAGAATCACGAGAATAGAGACTTGAAAGTCTCATATTTCGTTAAGTGGTGGATTGTACCACGCAAATGAATTGGTTATATTAATTTAAGTCTAAGAATCCGGGAAATCGGGTCAAACAATAGAAGTTTAGATGAAAGTGTCGCTTGAAACGAAATGCTTGAATTCCGAGGAAACAAGTATTTAGTTCTAAGGGAACGCAAAGCTATAGAGTGGCACGAATACACCAAAGTTATGAGCCCGGGAAATTGGGTAACTATGTCTAAAAGGTCTTAAGAATTGAAAAGAGGTGTTATGCACTTACACTAATGGGTTGGATAATTGAAATAAGGAAATTGTGAACCGATTGTCGGTATCTCAGTTTCCGCGATGTGAAATTCACATGGTTGGATCCGTAATTTTATTACGGACTCATAGGAAAAAGAACGGTTAAAACGGACTAGCGAGTGAAAAGTTATGGCCGTTTAAAGTTAGAATTTTGACAAGTTTCGGAGCTGGGTAAAATGCAAGTCCAGAAACTGGACCTGCTGGAAAACGTACTCCCTCGCGCCACCCGGGGGAAGCACAAGACTCTGGTGCGACACGCGGAGCCTCCCGCGCCACACGACAAGACAAACTGCTCCTGGCGCGACACGCGACAGGATCAGTTTTGAAATTTTATTTTTATTTTGATGATTTGACATTAGAACTTGTTTATATGCATTATATTTATGTCAAGACTAACTTTTAAAGTGGTTTTGGCCCTAGGTATGGTTGGGGACTTCCCGGATGGTGATCAAGTATGATATCAAGAACCGAACACGCATTTTGAAGCTTCCGCGTTAACTTAACTTTGTTTAGACAATGATTTTGGTGTAAATGAATTGTTAACCATGTTCTGAAGTTTTAAACTAGTCGGTAGTTGACTAGTAGAAGTTACTTAAAACTTTGTTTTGTACTTATCATGAATATGTTTGGTTTCTAAACATGAAAATCTTTTGTAAACTCAAAGTTAGTAAAAAAAAAAATTATGTAAACTATTATCAAATTCAGTCCTTTTAACAAGGGTGTTACAAGTTGGTAATCAGAGCTCAAGGTTGTTAACAAGTGTGTTCGGTTCAAGCTTGATCAAACATCTGGTAAGAGTTAATTGTTCTAAAGTAGAGTTACTAAGTATAAAAAGGGAAATAATGAATAGACATGCACGGGAAGAGCGTGTTAACACACTCAAACCCGGAAAGTGCATTAAATAAGAACGGTGAAAACAAGTTATGAACTTGAATAAACCGAAGTAAATAAACCATATGTCATAGATGAAATGTTTAACGCTCAATGTAAACGTTTCAGTTAAAGATGACAGATAAAGGTAATGATGATGCGGTGCCAAGAGTCACCGAGCAAACGAGAGAAGTGATTGCTGAGGAGGTAGGAAAGGCAATCGAAAACAGTTTGTCGGGTTTCATCGACAAAATCCAAAACACGGTATTATCAGTGGTGGAAGAAAGAATCAAGAAATTGGAGGATAATACCAATTTAGCAAAGGAGAAGTCGGGAGGACGAAAATCTTGTTCTTATAAAGAGTTCATGGCATGTAAACCGCCAATCTACAATGGGGAGGTTGACCCGATAATATGCCAACGGTGGCTAAGTGATATGGAGGGAGTATTGAAAGGACCCATTGCGATGAGGATGACTACGTGGCTTATGGCACGGGTCAGTTAAGGGGTCAGGCGAAAGATTGGTGGGATAACAAGAAGAAAGAGATCGGAAGTGAAGCGGCTAAGGCTATGACATGGGACGAGTTTAAGACATCGTTTCTTAAACATCATAGTCCCAAGGCAGTCATTAACAAAATCAAGGAAGAATTTATGCAGCTTCGACACCAGGGTGAACCTATCGATAAAATCACGGGAACATTCATGGATAAAATGAAGTTTTGTGATGAACTGATAATGAATGAAGAGCAGAAAATATATTATTATTATAATATGCTGAGCACCGAGTATAGGGAGTTTATGACTCCTTCAAAGTATGAGACTCTCACCGAGATTATAAACGTTGCTCGGGAACGAGAGATAGAGTTGAAGAAATAGATTGAGAGAGGCGAAAGAAGGGCGTAGGTAGTCAATCCAAGACCGACGAAAAAGGCACGCACGACCGAATCCTCAAAGAAACAAGAAGGAAAAGGCGGGTCATCAAGCTGCAAGATATGCGGGAAAGGGCACAAGGGTGAGTGTCGGTTTAAGGACAAGCCGTGTCCTATTTGTGGGAAAACAGGGCACACGGCTGCGTTGTGCCCGGGGAAGGTGTCGGTGTGTTACAAATGTTATCAGCCAGGTCACAAGAAATCTGAGTGTCCGGAATTGATCGGAAAGAAAGATGACAAGGATACATGTACTGAGACACCAAGAGCAAAAGCAAGATCCTTCCAGTTAACGACAGCCGAGGCAAAGGTGGAACCCGATGTGGTTTCAGGTATATTTTCTATAAACTCAATTCCCACACATGTGTTATTTGATACGGGTGCGAATAAATCCTTTGTTTCACATGGATTTATTCGACATCCTTCTTTTGTACTAACAAAATTGCCTATGCCATTAGAGGTAGAAATAGGTGATAACAAAAGTTTCCTTGTATGTGATGTATGTCGAGATTGCAAAATAAGCGTTGATGATGAGGAATATTTAATAGACTTGATCCCTATATCAATGGGAGAATTTCAAGTAGTGGTCGGGATGGATTGGTTATCCCGACATCATGCAAAAGTGATATGTTTCCGCAAGGAGATAAAATTGACATCTCCAAGTGGAAAGCACGTTACCATCTATGGCGAAAAAGGGGGCAGTCCCGTTATGTGCTCAATACTAAAAGCTCACAAACTTATGAGGCGCGGATGTAAAGCATTCATGATATACGCAAACGAACCTAATAAAGAGACGCCGAAGATTGAAGACGTACCAGTGGTACGTGAATACACTGATGTATTTCTGGAAGATTTACCGGGAATACCGCCAGAACGGGAGGTAGAGTTCGGAATTGAATTGATTCCGGGCGCGAAACCTGTGGCCAAGGCGTCGTATCGGCTCGCGCCATCAGAATTGCAAGAATTGATGTCCCAAATCCAAGATTTGCTTGACAAGGGATTTATTCGGCCAAGTGTGTCTCCATGGGGCGCACCAGTATTATTCGTAAAAAAGAAGGACGGGAGCATGCGTATGTGCATTGATTATCGGGAGTTGAACAAACTCACGGTAAAGAATCGATATCCGCTTCCAAGAATTGATGACCTGTTTGACCAACTACAAGGTGCAAGTTGGTTCTCCAAAATCGACCTTAGATCGGGGTATCATCAGTTGAAAGTCAAAGAGGAGGATGTACCGAAAACGGCTTTCCGCACACGGTACGGACATTACGAGTTCCTCGTGATGTCCTTCGGGATAACTAATGCACCCGCGGCTTTCATGGACCTTATGAACCGGGTTTGTAAACCCATGTTAGACAAGTCAGTGATAGTGTTCATTGATGACATCTTGATATATTCAAAGAATGAAGTAGAACACGCAAGTCATTTGCGTGAAGTGTTGGAGACGCTCAGGAGAGAGAAATTGTATGCGAAATTCTCGAAGTGTGCCTTCTGGTTACGAGAGGTGCAATTCCTCGGGCACATCATTAGTGCAAATGGGGTGTTAGCAGACCCATCGAAAATAGAAGCTGTGGCAAGATGGAATCCACCGAAAAATCCTTCAGAAATCAGAAGCTTCTTGGGGCTTGCGGGTTATTATCGGAGGTTCATGCAAGATTTCTCCAAAATCCCTATGCCATTAACCAAATTAACCCGTAAGGACGAAAAGTTCATTTGGGGTGAAGACCAGGAAAGGGCGTTTCAAACGCTTAAGGAGAAACTGACCCATGCACCGGTATTGTCATTACCGGACGGAACGGAGGATATGGTAGTTTACTCGGATGCATCGCATTTGGGACTTGGCTGCGTTTTGATGCAACGAGGCAAGGTTATAGCCTATGCCTTGAGGCAGCTAAAGACTCATGAAAAGAAGTACCCTACACACGACCTCGGGTTGGCAGCGGTGGTGTTCGCCTTAAAAATATGGAGACATTATTTGTATGGGGTAAAATGCACTATCTTTACCGACCATAAAAGCTTGAAGTATTTCTTCGATCAGAAGGAATTGAATATGAGACAGAGGCGGTGGTTAGAAACAGTAAAAGACTTTGATTGTGACATACATTACCACCCCGAGAAGGCTAATGTAGTGGCAGACGCGTTGAGCCGAAAGACAGACTATACGCCTATTCGAGTGCGAACGATGCAACTAATTGTGACATCAGGTTTGCTTGAGCAAATCCGAAAATCTCAAACTGAAGCAATGAAAGAAGAGAATGTGAAGAAGGAGAGAATAGTTGGCCAGCTAAAAGACTTGACAGATGGTAACCAAGGGTTGAAAACTCGATTCGGAAGGATATGGGTTCCAAATACGTTTGGGACCAAGGCGCTTCTACTTGACGATGCCCATAAATCTCATTATTCGATCCATCCGGGGGCGACCAAGATGTATAATGACTTAAAACAAAACTATTGGTGGCCCGGAATGAAAAGAGATATTTTGAAATATGTGGAGAAGTGTTTGACTTGTTTGCAAGTCAAAGCGGAGCACCAGAAGCCATATGGTAAGTTGCAACCATTGGACATCCCAGTTTGGAAATGGGAACAAATCACAATGGATTTGTTGACCAGATTGCCCAAAACCAATCGCGGGTTTGATGCTATATGGGTAGTCGTGGATAGATTGATGAAAAGTGCTCACTTTATTCCGATTCGTGAGACTTATACATCCGAGAAGATGTCGGAGGTGTACACCAATGAAATCATAGCACGTCATGGGGTACCGATATCCATTGTGTCAGACAGAGATACTCGGTTTACTTCGAAATTTTGGCGTGAATTCCAAGAACAAATGGGAACCAAACTGTTCATTAGCACTGGTTACCATCCACAAACGGATGGGCAAAGTGAGAGAACGATACAAACGTTGGAGGATATGTTGCGGGCTTGCATTATCGACTTCGGGGGTAGTTGGGATGTCTATCTACCCTTGGTCGAATTTTCATATAACAACAGTTATCACGCGAGCATCAGAATGGCCCCGTATGAAATGCTATATGGCAGGAAGTGCCGAACCCCGGTGTGTTGGGGAGAAGTGGGTCCACGAGGACTAGCTCCTACTGATATAATCCGAACTACGAATCAGGATCGACAAAAATCGTATGCGGATAAACGAAAGAGACCGATTGAATTTCAAATCGGCGATAAAGTAATGCTGAAAGTATCGCCATGGAAAGGAATAATACGGTTCAGAAAAAGAGGAAAGTTGAGTCCGAGATTTATTGGGCCATTCAGAATCACTGAACGGGTTGGTAAGGTAGCATATCGTCTTGAACTACCCGAGAAGTTGAGTGGAATTCATAGCACATTCCACGTGTCACATCTCCGAAAATGCTTAGCAGATGAAACCGCGCGTATCCACTACGATGACATCGAGGTGGATAACAGCCTCAACTATGCAATAAAGCGAATTGCAATTTTAGATCGTAAATAGAAGAGTTTGAGGAACAAAGTAATTAACCAAGTGAAGGTTAAATGGGAACACAGGAAGGGTGTGGATACCACCTGGGAATCCGAAGAAGAAATGCAACAGCTCTACCCTATATTATTTGGTACGTAATACGGTTTCGGGGACGAAACCCTTTTTAAGGGGGGTGGACTTGTAACACCCCGGAAATATAAAACATTATATTAGGATTATAAAGTTTTAAATAAACAAGAATTAATTAACTAGGAAAATTATAACCTAGTTAACTATAAGTCTAGAAATAACTTGAAATAAGGTTAGAGTAACCAAAACTAAATGTTAAACAAAAGTGGAGGGGCCAATGTTGTTAAACTTGAAACTATTATTATTAGTTTTAATTAAAAACAAAACCAAACACCTCAAATGAGATGTCTGGTAGATCAAGAACAGGAGAGGGCGACACCCTCACTCCCAAAACCCTAACTTCTGCTAAACTATCAAATTGAAGGCCAAAATCAAGTTGAAATCGAAATCTGAACATAGAATCGTGATCACCTCGTCAAGGGGATCATAAGGTATGTCGAATTAGGTCATTTTGATTCAACCCAAATTCATGCATGTGATTGAAATCGAGTGTTGAGCTTAATTATGTGTGGTAAACATGAAATTGGAAGTGATATAAGGTTTAGGGACAAACCCTAGATGATTTCTTGATAAATTCTTGCATGATAATTGTAAGGATTAAAATCACCATAGTGGGTGACTAATATGTTAGTAGAACTTGATAAACACTAGGATTAAAACTCTTGTTCTAGTGTAAACTGAAATTATGAGGAAATCTCTAAGTTATTGATGTTAAAATATGGACATGTAGTCTAATTGAAGTTAATTAGGGTGATAAACTCAAGTCATGAACTTGGTTTAGATCATGTAGAAATCTGACCCGCTAGGTGTTTGATAAAACGCCTAAATGAAGGTTAAAATGTTAAAGGTTGGGTAAAACGTAGATTTGAACATGTTAAGAAATAATGCGTTAAAGCTTATGAAAGAGTTCTAATCTTGTTATGAATTGAACTCTTTAGGCAAGGAATCCGGAACGTCAAGTGGACACGCCGGAGGTGATACACGTGGAAAAGGTGTGCTTTAAAGGTACGTGGCTTTAGTCCCGTTAAATTATGCGTAAATGTTTGGGTTTGGTGTGTAAATGATGTTGTAGTGTAATAGATGCGTTGATGCGTCGTTAAAGTGGCGGAGTACACTCGACCATCAAACGGGTCAAAATAAAGACTTGGAATTGAGTTTGGCTTGTCAATAAAGTGATGGTTTTCACTAAATAGCCAAACGGGTCAAAATGATACTTTTAAAAGAATCACGAGAATAGAGACTTGAAAGTCTCATATTTCGTTAAGTGGTGGATTGTACCACGCAAATGAATTGGTTATATTAATTTAAGTCTAAGAATCCGGGAAATCGGGTCAAACAATAGAAGTTTAGATGAAAGTGTCGCTTGAAACGAAATGCTTGAATTCCGAGGAAACAAGTATTTAGTTCTAAGGGAACGCAAAGCTATAGAGTGGCACGAATACACCAAAGTTATGAGCCCGGGAAATTGGGTAACTATGTCTAAAAGGTCTTAAGAATTGAAAAGAGGTGTTATGCACTTACACTAATGGGTTGGATAATTGAAATAAGGAAATTGTGAACCGATTGTCGGTATCTCAGTTTCCGCGATGTGAAATTCACATGGTTGGATCCGTAATTTTATTACGGACTCATAGGAAAAAGAACGGTTAAAACGGACTAGCGAGTGAAAAGTTATGGCCGTTTAAAGTTAGAATTTTGACAAGTTTCGGAGCTGGGTAAAATGCAAGTCCAGAAACTGGACCTGCTGGAAAACGTACTCCCTCGCGCCACCCGGGGGAAGCACAAGACTCTGGTGCGACACGCGGAGCCTCCCGCGCCACACGACAAGACAAACTGCTCCTGGCGCGACACGCGACAGGATCAGTTTTGAAATTTTATTTTTATTTTGATGATTTGACATTAGAACTTGTTTATATGCATTATATTTATGTCAAGACTAACTTTTAAAGTGGTTTTGGCCCTAGGTATGGTTGGGGACTTCCCGGATGGTGATCAAGTATGATATCAAGAACCGAACACGCATTTTGAAGCTTCCGCGTTAACTTAACTTTGTTTAGACAATGATTTTGGTGTAAATGAATTGTTAACCATGTTCTGAAGTTTTAAACTAGTCGGTAGTTGACTAGTAGAAGTTACTTAAAACTTTGTTTTGTACTTATCATGAATATGTTTGGTTTCTAAACATGAAAATCTTTTGTAAACTCAAAGTTAGTAAAAAAAAATTATGTAAACTGTTATCAAATTCAGTCCTTTTAACAAGGGTGTTACACACTCGGTGTCGCTTCTGATGACGACATCGATCTGTTTGAGGAGGATCCACCTGAGGCTGCCTATGAGGGCGGGGCCCCTATTGATGCTGACGTTATTCTTCCCATTGCTGAGGCCCCTGTAGAGGAGTTTCCTGTTGGTTCACCTGTCCCGGACTCATTGGAGTCTGTGGCATCTGCATCATTGCGCGACCAGGGTGTGCAGCCTCACTCTTCTGACCCTGACATGGCGTTGTCAGCTGCACCCGGTCCATCGCACGAGTTCGAGTTTGACCACGAGGTCGATGACACTTTTGAGCCTGTCTTTCCCCCTGATTTCGATCCTGACCACGATATTGAGTTTATTCACATGGATCAGCCCTTAGAGGCGCCCGTAGATCCTATTGATCCTTTGCTTGACATCCCTGCTGATCTTGATATAGATCTTGTTGACCCGGAGCCTGCTGTGGCCCTAGAGCCTGTAGTTGCTCCTGACCCTGCGTTAGAGCATGACCCTGTCCATGATGATGCACCAGCCGTCGCACCTCTTGTTGATGATATACCTGTTGCTGATCTTCCCGCTGTTGCTCCACCCTTGATAGATGATCCTGTTATTGATGCACCATTTCCCGATCTCGTGCCGGTACTGTTTGACCGTGCAGCTTTTGCTACTCATATAGACCCACGTTACGCCGACACCCGTAACGGGTGGATCGACGATGACGACTATCCACCGTACGTGGTACCCGTCACACCTGTTTCTGTACCCACTGATATTCCCTTGTTTCCCCCACACACCACGGATGTTCACCGTACTGATCTACCTATCACGTTCCTTCAGGACATACCGCCACCCCGTCCTGGAGAGGGGTCATCTAAGCAGCCGCCTGTTCCTGTTCCACCCGTGCTGTCCTCATCTTTACCGTTCACACCTCAGTTTCCTCATGTTACACCACCTACTGCACCATCTTTCATACCAGCTAGCGAGCCATTTTTATGGACTACGCCCCCTATCGTGCCACTGTCTGATCCGTACCACCCGTACCATGTTGGGTACTCTACGGAGGACAATCTCACTTCTTTGATGATACAGCAGGATGCATTGACGCATCGTATTCAGGACTTGGAGAGAGCTCCACGTCCGTCTTGTCATTGTCAGACCCCATTTACAGCACCACACGCTCCACGTCCACTTTCCCCCGATTCAGACGCTCGCTTTTGGACTTCTGAGCAGCAGATAGCATATTTGTTGCGCGCCTTTCGTGTCTTAGAGGAGGACTGGTTACACATGCGTCGTTTACTTTTCTCTCATTTTCCTCCTCCTCCTCTGCCATCAGCATAGGCGTTTTTGGTTTTATGCGGGTCGATCTTTTGGTGAGAATGTCGCTATTGAGCCAGCTTACGAAGCCTTTTGAGAGATCACACTTTTTGTATATGATAGGTGTAGACAGATTTGTACTTTTGGGGGTGATGTAGCCCCACGATCTTACTTTGACATGTAATGTACTATTAAACTTGTAAAACACTGTTGTGGTCGTGATTAATGAAGCTCAATGGCAACGTTCTCACTACATGCTTTGTTGGGTTATATGTTTTAATTTATAACATGAGATGTTATGTGATTGATGAATGCTACTATATATACATTCTTATTATACTTACTATGACCTGACCTACATGATCATCTTTTAGAAGATGCCACCAAGACGCGAAGTACGCATGCCTACTACCTAGGCAGAACTCCAAGGGATAATTGCCGCCGCTATAGCACAGTATGCAGCCTCCCAAGGAGGAACCAGCGGGAGTATTTCGAACAACAACGGCAATAACAACCCACCCAATGGTAATGTTAAGTCTTTTGAGACATATTACCATACATTTGAATATTTATAGCATGACCGCTAATACCATTGGTAAATTCCAACGTATGTGCAGGGTGAACCTATAAGCAGTTCCTCGACTGTAAGCTCGGGAATTTCAACGGCACTGGAGGTGCTGTTGCGTTTGTTAGTGTCACACCCCGACCACGTAAAACAACAAAGCGTGGCGGAAACGTCGAGGAGTGTTGTAACAGAATTATCGTTTCATAACCATGGATATAAAAAGGGTTTCGTTTTATTGATAATATTAAACATTAACATTGTTTTAACACATAACAAACAAGTCTTATATCGACTATCATCGTTTTATGTCACTAAGGCCTCGTCCAGATCCTATGTGACGCATGCATCCTAGAACGTCAATCAAGCAACAACACCTGAAACATATGTAAAAACAAAGTCAGCAAAGAAATGCTGGCGAGTACATAGGTTTTATAAGAGTATCGGAATCATGGCTTGTTTACTTATATTGCAATACCTCGGAAACCTTGTTTTTAAAAGTGTATAATATTGCAACATGATTAACCAACTCAAATCAAGATGGTTATAATTTATAAAATTTCGTAGCCATGATTCTTAACCCAAAAGCTTTTTGTTTTAGAATACCATCTTGTAAAACGTCTCGTATAAACTTGTTAATAAAACTCGTATATTGTTTCGAAAACATCGTTGAGTGACATCGTTTCAATATCGTTTACCCAAGTGAACTAAATAACGCCACGGTATGTAATATGTTGAAAACACTTATATATAAGAAGTACCAGCGGCGTATCTACCATGTTTTAACCATATTACCCCCGTCCCGTTATCTAAACACTAGCCAAAAACCAATCGTTTACCCAAATCGTTTAACATTGTCTCCAAATCGTTTCCAAATCGTTTACTCGTTTAAATCGTTTAGATCATCATCGTTTTAATTGTGAAAAACTTATATATGGTCGTCTCGTTAATAACATTCAAACCTTCGTGACTCGACTACCTCGTTCCTTGCTTCTCGTATTAACAAACCTCCAAAGGGTAAGTTAATAATTACAGATTCAGTCGTTACCCACAACACCCACACATAACCATGGGTATAGTGCAATAACGGGATTTGTCAAATCCTATGGTACCATAACCTAATACTGGTCGGTTTGGCCAAAATTAATGAATGTCATTCGTTATGTAACTACAACCAACAAGTTCGTTCACATTATCGAAATCGTTATTAGTTTAGTATAAATCGTTCTATTCGTTTTTTAAATCATCGTTTAAACCTTGAAAACATTTTGTACGTATGAATCACCCCAAAATAATTGAAAACAGTAAAATAGGGGAACTATGTACTCACATGTAGTGCAAGGTATCCTCAATCAATAGTACTTCAACAAACTCGAGTAAACCAGAGAAATCATGCAGCACCTAGTAATTGAATCACTAGTCAAACAATAGACGCCTAAATCGGAAGATCGGACAGAATGAGGTCTTGTAACCCAAATGAATGTTGGAACTCATGTGATATGGTTTAACAAGGCCTACATCCTCAATGAAACCTAACCTAAGTGCTTTCGACCCATCGCGACCCATTAAGGTAGCTTATGCTACTTTAACGCGTCGTTCGCGTGAAACGCGTTCGGAACGTCTAACTAGTCCTATGACAAGTATTATATGCCTATACAAGTTTAATCATGATGTATAATCAGTTATGTGACAAAATTTTAGGTTACATAAGCTTAATTACCAATTATACATGAAAAGGGTATTTTGGTAATTTACCTAAGGCATATAATCTACTTATCATACAACTACCTAAACTAGGTGACCATAAGGTATAACCTCGGAAGGTTAATCCCTATGCAACTATGGTCACTAACCATGTTTGGTCGGATCCTAATGATTGACCAAACAGGTCGTGTTCGAAAGTCTAAGCGGGTGTTTAGTCCGCTTGACTTACGACTCTACACAAGCACTAGACTAAAAAGTGACGAGCTAAACATGCTAAAACATGTTTAGTTAAGTTAGAAAACAGGTTTTGATATCAAAACAAACGGTTTTGATATCCTAGAGTAGTTTGGTTACAAAATACGCGTAAATGCGTATTTTGGCCGAAACTACGACTCGTCACTGAGCCTAGATAACGTGGTAATCAGTAGGTATAGTCACTAGGGACTATAACCATCGTGATTACGCTCACGTTATGAAGTTCAAACGAACTTCACATTGACCATAAACTAGTCAATGCAGAAAGTCAAACGCAGTTTGACTTTAACGCTAAAACGAATGAAAAGAACGAAAGAACACTTACAGAAGGTCCCCGCAAGATTTGATTCCGATTTTTCTCTCAGGTAGGAAGCATATACTTCCACTTAGAGAGCATAAATCAGATTTCAAATTGTGGGTTTTGAAGTGAAATGGATGGGGTATATATAGGATTTCTAGAACCGTTAAGATCGTTCCTCGAAAACTGAGCTTTGATCTGGACCTTACATGTGTGCCCATGGTTTTCTAAAACCATGGGAGCCCCTAATATGGACTATGTTCATTGAATACCAGCCCATTGTTTTGCAAAACCATGGGTGAAAACCGTCACACTTCAAAATGGACTAGGTTCATTGAATCTGCCAGAAATTTCAAAAATGGTCCCTGCACTTGTAAAACTTGATTTTTTTTGGCACTTTTAAGCCCCGTTAACCCCATTTCAAGGCTCTAAAATAAATTTAAAGTATAGGGAACTTAAAATATGCTCAAAAACATCTCGTATGTCGGTTCGTTTGGTCGTACGGTTGCGTTATTCGCTTAATTACGACGGAAGTCGTAACGAACGCAAAAACGATCCAAATTAAGCGACGAATGGAATTTTATCATGCCAAACACTAAAATAAAATATTTTAATGCTTACATAAATTTTTTTGGATGTCCGGATGTATTCAGAACGTAAGTTATGCGCGAAAATGCAAACATATGCACTTTTTGACGCTTTTAGTCCCTGAATGAGCATAAAGTTTATTTTAGCATACCGAACCCCTCAAAGCCTATTTCTAAGCTATGTAAAGGTTATTTAGGGTATGTTTAACTTATGATCAAGTTCTGGAATGTTTGTTACTATACAAATCGGCATAGTTTCGCAGTTTGACACAAATAGTCCCTGCGATCGAACAAAGTTGATTTCGACACACCAAACCATTCAAAACTTATTTCTAAGTTATGTGGAGGTTATTTAAGGTATGTTAAGCCTATGTCACTATTCCGGAGTGTTTTTCACATTATACTGACTGCGTTTAAGCACCAGTTTGCGTATAACCTTCCAGAAAGCGATTTAGAGCTTGAAATTGGAATCGAATCAAATTGTAAAATCACTAAACACAATTACACACATAATAACACCAAAGCACATTGTTTTATTAATAATCATCATTGTTTTACATCGTACATCGATTACCGAACACAGTTGTCACAGTCTCCCCTACTTCAGGAAATTTCGTCCCGAAATTTTAACTAGAGGAAGTTTGTGAAAACAAATGCGGATATTTCGTCTTCATCTGGTCCTCACGTTCCCAAGTAAACTCTGGGCCACGTTTGGATTCCCAGCAAACCTTAACCAAATGAATCCGTTTGTTCTTCAACTGTTTGTATGTACGTTCCACTATCTCCACAGGTTTCTCGACAAAGTGCATTGTTTCATCGATTCGAATCTCGTCGAGAGGAATGTGTAGATCAGCGTCAACTAAACATTTTCGCAGATTGGACACGTGAAAAGTCGGGTGAATATTTCCAAGCTCTGGAGGTAGCTCTAGTCGATAGGCAACCTTTCCAATTCTTTCCACAATCTTAAATGGTCCCACATATCGAGGTGCAAGTTTTCCTTTCTTTCCAAATCTCACAACTCCCTTCCAAGGTGAAACCTTGAGTAGGACACGATCTCCGACTTGAAATTCTAAGGGCTTGCGTCCCAAATCCGCATATCTCTTTTGACGGTTTCGAGCTGTCACAAGATTATCGCGGATTTTCTTGATTTTGTCAGTTGTTTCCAGAACGAGCTCAGGTCCAGTAAGCTGAGCTTCACCGGTCTCGTTCCAACAGACAGGTGAATGACATTTTCGACCGTAGAGAGCTTCGAATGGTGCCATATTAATGCTAGTATGATAACTATTGTTGTAAGAGAACTCGATCAGCGGTAGATGAGAATCCCAATTACCACCAAAGTCTATCACGCATGCTCTAAGCATATCCTCCAAAGTTTGAATCGTTCTCTCAGATTGGCCATCTGTTTGGGGATGATAAGCAGTGCTTAGATTCAGTTGGGTTCCCAAGGCAGATTGCATGGCCTTCCAGAAATGAGATGAAAATCGAGCATCACGATCAGAGATGATATCCAAGGGCACACCATGTCGTGTCACAATCTCATCAACATAAATCTTTGCAAGTTTATCAGCAGATAGATCCTCGTGAATCGGAATGAAATGAGCTGATTTCGTTAATCGATCGACAATAACCCAGATAGCATCATGACCTTTATACGTACGCGGTAACTTAGTGATGAGATCCATCGCAATGTTCTCCCACTTCCAAACCGGTATCTCTGGTTGTACAAGCAAGCCAGAAGGTTGTTGATGTTCGGCCTTGACTTTGAGACAAGTTAGGCATTTCGATACATACAAGGCAACATCCTTCTTCATACCAGGCCACCAGCACCGAGTACGAAGATCCTTGTACATTTTATCAGCACCAGGATAGATAGAATATCGAGACTTATGAGATTCGTCCATTACCAAGGTGCGAAGATCGTCTTGTTTCGGAATCCACAATCGATCCTTAAAATAGAGCAAACCACCATCTTTCGCTTCGAGCATAAGCTCAAGTTGACGTGGTAATTCCGTACCCATCAAATTTTGTGAAACACAAAATTGTTGAGCTTGAAGGACACGAGATTGAAGATCAGCTAGAGTTCGAACAGAATGAAGCTTGACTCATTCTTTTCGACTAAGCGCATCAGCTACAACATTCGCCTTACCAGGATGGTAGCGAATCTCGCAATCATAGTCGTTCAAGAGTTCAACCCAACGTCGTTGCCTCATATTCAGCTCTTTCTGATTAAGAATATGCTGGAGACTTTTATGGTCTGTGAAAACCACACACTTTGTTCCATAGAGGTAGTGTCTCCAGATTTTAAGCGCGAAAACCACAGCTCCTAACTCAAGATCATGAGTCGTATAGTTCTTCTCGTGAACTTTCAATTATCTAGATGCATATGCTATAACTTTACCTCGTTGCATAAGGACGCAACCAAGACCTAAGTTGGACGCATCGCAATAGACAACAAAATCATCGCTTCCTTCGGGCAGAGATAGAACAGGAGCATTACATAACTTCTGCTTCAGCGTTTGGAACGCTCCTTCTTGCTTGGGTCCCCACTCAAAAGGCTTATTCTTCTGAGTCAAAGCAGTGAGTGGAACCGCAATCTTCGAGAAATTCGAAATGAATCGACGATAATAACCAGCAAGACCAAGAAAAGATCAAATCTCTGTAGGCATCGTCGGTGTATTCCAGTCCTTAATAGCAGCAATCTTGGATGGATCCATATGAATACCCTGCTCATTGATTATATGACCCAATAATTGAACTTCTTTAAGCCAGAATTCACACTTGGAGAATTTAGCAAAAAGTTGTTCCTTCTTCAGGAGTTCCAATGTTAAGCGAAGGTGTTGTTCGTGCTCGGCTCGAGACTTTGAATAAATGAGAATATCGTCGATGAACACAATAATGAACTTGTCCAAATAAGGTTTGCAGACCCTATTCATTAAGTCCATAAAGATAGCTGGAGCATTCGTCAAACCAAAAGGCATGACAGTGAACTCGTAATGCCTATATCTTGTGCGGAAAGCAGTTTTGAGAATATCTTCTTCGAGAACACGAAGTTGATGATACCCAGAACGCAGCTCGATCTTGGAAAAGCATGAAGCACCCTACAGCTGGTCGAAGAGATCATCAATTCGAGGTAGGGGATATCGATTCTTGATGGTGAGCTTATTAAGCTCACGATAATCGATACACATTCGAAAGGATCCGTCTTTCTTTTTCACGAAGAGGACAAGAGCTCCCCAAGGTGAAAAGCTCGGTCAGATGAATCCTTTATCAGATAACTCTTGAAGCTGTTTCGATAACTCTTGTATCTCCAACGGTGTAAGACGATAAGGTGCTTTTGCAATCGGGTTGGCATCAAGTACAAGGTCAATATGAAACTCGACTTGACGAACTGGAGTCAAACCAGGCAGTTCATCAGGAAACACCTCCGGATAATCTCGAACAATCGGAATATCCTGAATACTCTTGCTCTTGCTTTTCTCCTTGGTGACATGTGCCAGAAAAGCAACATATCCTTTTCGTAAATACCTTTGGGCTTCCATACACGACATAAGCTTCAAACCATCTGGTGGTTTTTCACCACGAACTTCTAGAACATCGCCAGACGGAAGAGGGATACGAACTATCTTATCGAAACAAACCACCTCAGCGTGGTGTTTGGTTAACCAATCCATTCCAATGATAATATCTAAACTCCCAAGTTGCATCGGTGTGAGGTCAATAGGAAAAAGATGGTTATCAAGGTTCAACTGACAATTACGAATAACGGAATCGAGAACAAGAGGTTTACCAGTAGCAACTTCGACAGATAAGGGTTTCCTCAGTTTAGTTCTAGGTATCGCAAGCAAAGGCTCAAATGACAATGAAACAAAACTTCTATCGGCACTAGAATCAAAAAGAATAGACGCAGGTCGATTGTTAACAAGAAACGTACCATTCACAACCTCGTTGTCAGCCCTCGCTTCGATTGCATTCAAATTGTACGCTCGCCAACGAGCGGGATTCACATTGACGTTGACGTTCGCATTCGGGTTCGCATTAGCATTCGCATTTGCATTCACCAGTTTCGGACAGTTGTTTGTTATCGAAAAAACACAAGGAAGGCGATCATTTGTTTGTTACCTCGAACAAACAAACGACACGCAGTGACTAATCAAAGTAAATAGGTCAAAATAATGTATCGCGAAGACATGCTCGCCTATAAGTGAACACTCACCCCAAGAGTTCCCAGGTAAGAGTGACTGGTCCGATTATGTGGATTTGTACGAACACTCTAGCCTTAGATAGAAAACTCAGAGTACAGGCACTCACTCTTCCAGTTTGCGCGTGTTCACATTATTTAGACCCAAACTTTGATGAGATTTTGAAAACCCAGAAGGCACCATGCCAAGCATGAGTCAAACTGGAAGGGTTCAAAACCTTATAACAGAGGGTTCAAAACCTAGTAATCAATCATCCTAGAACAGATGATTAGTTTTCAAAGTGGATTCGAACTTATTGTGGTTATCACCTAAGGGTAGGTTACAGTTTTGTTTTAAAAAATCTAAACGCAAAGTTTACTTGCGTTGGGGTCCTAAAAATTATAGTCTAGGTCAAAGCATTACTAATAACCTAATTCCCTATAACCATTGGCTCTGATACCAACTCTTCTGTCACACCCCGACCACGTAAAACAACAAAGCGTGGCGGAAACGTCGAGGAGTGTTGTAACAGAATTATCGTTTCATAACCATGGATATAAAAAGGGTTTCGTTTTATTGATAATATTAAACATTAACATTGTTTTAATACATAACAAACAAGTCTTATATCGACTATCATCGTTTTATGTCACTAAGGCCTCGTCCAGATCCTATGTGACGCATGCATCCTAGAACGTCAATCAAGCAACAACACCTGAAACATATGTAAAAACAAAGTCAGCAAAGAAATGCTGGCGAGTACATAGGTTTTATAAGAGTAGCGGAATCATGGCTTGTTTACTTATATTGCAATACCTCGAAAACCTTGTTTTTAAAAGTGTATAATATTGCAACATGATTAACCAACTCAAATCAAGATGGTTATAATTTATAAAATTTCGTAGCCATGATTCTTAACCCAAAAGCTTTTTGTTTTAGAATACCATCTTGTAAAACATCTCGTATAAACTTGTTAATAAAACTCGTATATTGTTTCGAAAACATCATTGAGTGACATCGTTTCAATATCGTTTACCCAAGTGAACTAAATAACGCCACGGTATGTAATATGTTGAAAACACTTATATATAAGAAGTACCAGCGGCGTATCTACCATGTTTTCACCATATTACCCCCGTCCCGTTATCTAAACACTAGCCAAAAACCAATCGTTTACCCAAATCGTTTAACATTGTCTCCAAATCGTTTCCAAATCGTTTACTCGTTTAAATCGTTTAGATCATCATCGTTTTAATTGTGAAAAAACTTATATATGGTCGTCTCGTTAATAACATTCAAACCTTCGTGACTCGACTACCTCGTTCCTCGCTTCTCGTATTAACAAACCTCCAAAAGGTAAGTTAATAATTACAGATTCGGTCGTTACCCACAACACCCACACATAACCATGGGTATAGTGCAATAACGGGATTTGTCAAATCCTATGGTACCATAACCTAATACTGGTCGGTTCGGCCAAAATTAATGAATGTCATTCGTTATGTAACTACAACCAACAAGTTCGTTCACATTATCGAAATCGTTATTAGTTTAGTATAAATCGTTCTATTCGTTTTTTAAATCATCGTTTAAACCTTGAAAACATTTTGTACATATGAATCACCCCAAAACAATTGAAAACAGTAAAATAGGGGAACTATGTACTCACATGTAGTGCAAGGTATCCTCAATCAATAGTACTTCAACAAACTCGAGTAAACCAGAGAAATCATGCAGCACCTAGTAATTGAATCACTAGTCAAACAATAGACGCCTAAATCGGAAGATCGGGCAGAATGAGGTCTTGTAACCCAAATGAGTGTTGGAACTCATGTGATATGGTTTAACAAGGCCTACATCCTCAATGAAACCTAACCTAAGTGCTTTCGACCCATCGCGACCCATTAAGGTAGCTTATGCTACTTTAACGCGTCGTTCGCGTGAAACGCGTTCGGAACGTCTAACTAGTCCTATGACAAGTATTATATGCCTATACAAGTTTAATCATGATGTATAATCAGTTATGTGACAAAAGTTTAGGTTACATAAGCTTAATTACCAATTATACATGAAAAGGGTATTTTGGTAATTTACCTAAGGCATATAATATACTTATCCTACAACTACCTAAACTAGGTGACCATAAGGTATAACCTCGGAAGGTTAATCCCTATGCAACTATGGTCACTAACCATGTTTGGTCGGATCCTAATGATCGACCAAACGGGTCGTGTTCGAAAGTCTAAGCGGGTGTTTAGTCCGCTTGACTTACGACTCTACACAAGCACTAGACTAAAAAGTGACGAGCTAAACATGCTAAAACATGTTTAGTTAAGTTAGAAAATAGGTTTTGATATCAAAACAAATGGTTTTGATATCCTAGAGTAGTTTGGTTACAAAATACGCGTAAATGCGTATTTTGGCCGAAACTACGACTCGTCACTGAGCCTAGATAACGTGGTAATCAGTAGGTATAGTCACTAGGGACTATAACCATCATGATTACGCTCACGTTATGAAGTTCAAACGAACTTCACATTGACCATAAACTGGTCAATGCAGAAAGTCAAACGCATTTTGACTTTAACGCTAAAACGAATGAAAAGAACGAAAGAACACTTACAGAAGGTCCCCGCAAGATTTGATTCCGATTTTTCTCTCAGGTAGGAAGCATATACTTCCACTTAGAGAGCATAAATCAGATTTCAAATTGTGGGTTTTGAAGTGAAATGGATGGGGTATATATAGGATTTCTAGAACCGTTAAGATCGTTCCTCGAAAACTGAGCTTTGATCTTGACCTTACATGTGTGCCCATGGTTTTCTAAAACCATGGGAGCCCCTAATATGGACTATGTTCATTGAATACCAGCCCATTGTTTTGCAAAACTATGGGTGAAAACCATCACACTTCAAAATGGACTAGGTTCATTGAATCTGCCAGAAATTTCAAAAATGGTCCCTGCACTTGTAAAACTTGATTTTTTTTGGCACTTTTAAGCCCCGTTAACCCCATTTCAAGGCTCTAAAATAAAGTTAAAGTATAGGGAACTTAAAATATGCTCAAAAACATCTCGGATGTCGGTTCTTTTGGTCGTACGGTTGCGTTATTCGCTTAATTACGACGGAAGTCGTAACGAACGCAAAAACGATCCAAATTAAGCGACGAATGGAATTTTATCATGCCAAACACTAAAATAAAATATTTTAATGCTTACATAAATTTTTTTGGATGTCCGGATGTATTCAGAACGTAAGTTATGCGCGAAAATGCAAACTTATGCACTTTTTGACGCTTTTAGTCCCTGAATGAGCATAAAGTTTATTTTAGCATACCGAACCCCTCAAAGCCTATTTCTAAGCTATGTAAAGGTTATTTTGGGTATTTTTAACTTATGATCAAGTTCTGGAATGTTCGTTACTATACAAATCGGCATAGTTTCGCAGTTTGACACAAATAGTCCCTGCGATCGAACAAAGTTGATTTCGACACACCAAACCATTCAAAACTTATTTCTAAGTTATGTGGAGGTTATTTAAGGTATGTTAAGCCTATGTCACTATTCCGGAGTGTTTTTCACGTTATACTGACTGCGTTTAAGCACCAGTTTGCGTATAACCTTCCAGAAAGCGATTTAGAGCTTGAAATTGGAATCGAATCAAATTGTAAAATCACTAAACACAATTACACACATAATAACACCAAAGAACATTGTTTTATTAATAATCATCATTGTTTTACATCGTACATCGATTACCGAACACAGTTGTCACAGTTAGGTGGGTTGAAAAGACAGACTATGTCCTAAGAATGAGCAAATGCGCTCCCAAGCAACAAGTGACCTACATCTCAGAGCTATTTCTGGATGGAGCCCTATCGTGGTGGAATCTACAGGTGCAAACTTTAGGAGAAGCTGCTGCTTATGCGTTAACATGGGCCGAGTTAAAAGAGTTAATGAGGAAGAAGTACTGCTCGTGTGCTGAAATACAGAAGTTAGAGACTGAGTTCTGGCATCTGAGAATGGATGGTCCCAAGATTGCGGAATATGTTCAAAGATTTCATGATTTATCTCACGTAGTGCCGTACATGGTCACACCTGAGTTTAAACGTGTTGAGAGATTTATCTGGGGATTGGCACCCCAGATAATAAGTATGGTTACCATGTCCAAACCTGCCACGATCACGGAAGCCATCGACCTTAGTGTGGCGCTTACTGAGGAAGCCATTAGGTTGAACAAGTTCTCAGTTTCTGATCAGAAGAAAAAGGAAACACATGTTGAATCGTCTGGTGAAAACAAACGAAAATTTTCCAACTTCAAGCAGGGTACAAGCAATGTGAGCAAGAAGGGTGAGTCGAGCACGCCGGCCAGAGCCAAAACAAAAGGCTACATGGGCACTCTGCCCAAGTGTAATACATGCCAGCGCCATCATTCTGGCCAGTGTGGATTGAGAAAATGTGAAACTTGTGGGAAAATTGGCCACTTGAAGGATACTTGCTGGGTTGGTTTAGGCCAGGGTGGCCAAAGGGGTTTCAATAACAACAACCGTGGTGGTAATCGTGGGAATGTTGCAAATCAAGCTGGTAACCGGGGAGCAGACGGAAATCGGGGCGGGAATGGAAATGGGAATGGCCGAGGACCAGGATGCTTCAATTGTGGGGACGTTGGGCACTTTAAGAGGGAATGCCCAAAATTGAACCAAGCACGGGGAAGAGTCTTTAACATTGGCGCAAGGGAAGCACGCCAGGATCCAAACGTTGTCACCGGTACGTTCCCTATAAACCAACGTTTTGCATCTGTTCTTTTTGATACTGGTGCCGATTATAGTTTCGTATCGTTAGAATTTAAGAATATACTTGGATTGACCACTAGTAAGTTAGACGTTCCGTACTCGATCGAATTGGCGAATGGAAAACTATTTGAAACGGGAAAAGTCATCAGAGGATGTGTGATAGAATTGGGAGGGTACGAATTTACGCTAGACCTACTGCCAGTCGAGTTGGGAAGCTTCGACGTGGTGGTGGGAATGGATTGGTTATCGAGCAACAAGGCCGAGATTGTTTGCCACGAGAAGACCATCCGCATCCCTATGACGGATGAAGAAACGATCGTAGTGCACGGAGAGAAGCGTGATACGCCACTAAGAATTATTAGCTGTCTGAAAGCTAGAAAGTGTTTACAGAAGGGATGTGTTGCATTCTTGGCACACATCGTGGATAAAGAGGCCGCGGAACTAAAAATAGAAGACATTCCGGTCATAAGAGAATACCCTGAAGTCTTTCCAGAAGACTTGCCAGGATTACCGCCTCAAAGGCAAGTCGAGTTCCACATTGACTTGGTTCCAGGCGCCGCGCCTGTAGCCAAGGCACCCTATAGACTTGCACCTTCAGAGATGCAGGAGTTGTCAACGCAACTCCAGGAGCTGTTGGATAAAGGATTCATCAGGCCAAGCTTCTCACCTTGGGGAGCTCCGGTTCTGTTTGTTAAAAAGAAGGACGGTAGATTTCGTATGTGTATAGACTACCGCGAGCTCAACAAGTTGACCATCAAGAACAGATATCCTTTGCCAAGGATTGATGACTTGTTCGACCAGTTGCAAGGTTCGAGCTTTTATTCAAAGATCGATCTTCGATCAGGATATCATCAGCTAAGGATACAAGAGGAGAGTATCCTGAAGACGGCCTTTAGGACTCGTTATGGGCATTACGAGTTCCTGGTTATGCCGTTTGGGCTGACAAACGCACCGACAGTTTTCATGGACCTAATGAACCGAGTCTGCAAGCCGTACTTGGATAAATTTGTGATCGTGTTCATTGATGACATTCTGATCTACTCGAAGATGAAGGACGAGCACGAACAACATTTAAGAGCTATTTTGGAGCTACTCAAAAAGGAGAAATTGTATGCCAAGTTCTCAAAGTGAGAGTTTTGGCTACGCGAAGCCCAATTTATTGGACATGTGGTTAATGGAAAGGGAATTCATGTTGATCCCACAAAGATCGAGGCAATCAAGGATTGGGAGACCCCAAAGACGCCAACCGAGATTCGAAAGTTCTTAGGATTGACTGGTTATTATCGAAGGTTCATTGAGGATTTCTCCAAAATCGCTCAACCCCTGACCGCACTCACACAGAAAGACAAGAAGTTTGATTGGGGTGACAAACAAGAGGAAGCGTTTCAGTTATTGAAAAACAAACTTTGTGACACACCGATCTTATCACTACCTGAAGGAACGGACGACTTCGTGGTATATTGTGACGCCTCGCGTCAAGGTTTGGGTTGCGTATTGATGCAAAGACAAAAGGTTATAGCTTATGCGTCGCGCCAGTTGAAGGTACACGAGAAAAATATACCACGCACGATTTGGAGTTAGGCGCGGTGGTATTTGCGTTGAAAATCTGGCGACATTATTTGTATGGTACGCGATGTACAATCTTCACTGATCACAAGAGCTTACAACATATATTTGATCAGAAAGAGCTAAACATGAGGCAAAGGCGCTAGGTAGAGCTGTTGAATGATTATGATTGCGAGGTCAAGTACCACCCAGGGAAGGTGAATGTGGTCGCTGATGCCCTGAGTCGAAAAGAAAGGATTAAGCCCATAAGGGTTAGGGCTTTGGAAATGATTGTCCAGACAGACCTCTCTTTGCGCATTCGTACCGCGCAGAGAGAAGCTTTGAAAGAAATGAATATTGAGGACGAGTACCTCCGTGGGATGGAGAAGCAGTTGGTACCAAACGAGGAAGGAACTTTATGCTTCATGAAACGAATTTGGGTTCCTCTGTTTGGAGGTTTGAGGAAAGTTATTTTTGATGAAGCTCACAAATCTCGGTACTCAATTCATCCCGGTGCGGATAAGATGTACCAAGACCTCAAGGATTTCTACTGGTGGCCAAGGATGAAAGGCGATGTTGCAATATACGTTGGTAAATGTTTAACGTGCGCCAAGGTAAAGGCCGAGTACCAGAAGCCTTCAGGACTTCTGCAACAACCTGAAATACCCAAATGGAAATGGGAGCAGATCTCAATGGATTTCATAACGAAATTGCCAAAGACACCCAAGGGCCATGATACAATTTGGGTAATAGTAGACCGCCTAACAAAGTCTGCGCACTTCTTACCAATCAAGGAGAAAGACAACACAAGTAAACTTGCTGAAATATACATGCGAGAGATTGTTGCACGTCATGGAGTGCCACTCTTGATTATCTCTGATAGAGATGGACGCTTCGTGTCAAGGATTTGGCAGTCCTTCCAAGAAGCTTTTGGCTCGCAGTTGAATCTAAGCACTGCATTTCACCCATAAACTGATGGCCAAAGTGAGCGAACAATTCAAACACTGGAAGATATGCTGAGAGCATGTGTAATGGACCTAGGTGGTAGCTGGGATAATCATTTACCATTGGTCGAATTCTCGTACAACAACAGCTACCACACAAGTATTGGAGTCGCGCCGTTCGAAGCTCTTTATGGACCCAAGTGTCGCTCACCACTGTGCTGGGCTGATGCGGGTGATAGACAGCTTGTTGGTTCCGAAATAGTCCAAGAGACGACATACAAGATTGCACAAATTCAAAAGCGCATCGAGGCGGCTCGCGACAGACAGAAAGCCTATGCAAATCAAAGGAGGAAACCTTTGGAATTTCAAGTTGGGGATATGGTTTTGTTAAAGGTTTCACCCTGGAAGGGTGTGGCACACTTTGGAAAGCGTGGGAAGTTGTATCCGCGTTACATTGGCCCGTTCAGAATACTGCAAAGTATTGGGCTTGTAACCTACAAATTGGACCTACCTGCTGAACTTAATGGCGTTCACGATACATTTCACGTATCAAATCTGAAAAAGAGTCCAACACAGGAGACAGTGATCATTCCTGCTGACGAAGTTCATATCGACGACACGCTCCACTTTACCGAAGAACCCGTTGAGGTTACGGATTGGAAAGTTAACAAAACACGCAGGAGTAGTGTCAAGCTCGTCAAAGTTCGATGGAATGCAAGACATGGGCCGGAATTCACGTGGGAACGTGAGGATCGTATGAAGGAGAAATACCCCCATTTATTTCCTAACACCCCTGCAACTAGAAGCAGAGCCTAAAATTTCGGGATGAAATTTCTCTAACGGGGGGAGAATGTGACAACCCTCACATTTACAGGTATCCGTACACTAAATTAATATTTAATTTGTGCTTAATGACTGTGCTTGATTACAACTGTGATTTAACTGCTTTTTGTTTTCTGAAACATACATACTCATGCATCACATTTTTACTGTCACTCCATTTATTTCACACAAACATTAGTGACAAACTTGATGCACAAAGCACAGTTAGCACACAAAACGGGTAACCCAGAAACATGCTGACAATGCCAGCACCTAGACAGACAATATTTTTGAGGCCCAGTATGAGCCGGGAATAAAGTACTACACTAGTAGTGAGTGTAGGGAGGTGAGAACCATAAAACTGCGTCACTAGGTGATAGTTATAGTGCCCGAAAGTGCCTAAAACATACTTAAAGTGCAGAATTCTGCACTAGTTAACCAAAATTCAGCATTTAACAATGCTAGTAAAGTGCAAAAACTTGGTAAAATAGTCCTAGATATTTTCCAAAGTGTTGGGAATTTATTGTGTCACTAAAAACAATATAAAAGACACTTTAAAGATTTATTTAGCACTTTAACGGATCAACATCCAATCGAACAACCGGGCTGTCACACCCTGGCTTTGCGGAAGCGTGGGTTAATTTGGTGTGACTTCTTAATACCATAGCTTAATCACAACAAAGCTATATGAAAATAAAACATGCAGATCATCCATTGATTTAAGTAAAATACCACAACATTGTCTTAATACGTTGACACATGCAACGGAAATTACAACATAAAAACTTTGTTCTTAACACACAACCCCAAAATATAACATAACATTTGTTTAAGACTTGCGACTCGTCCAGGTAAAAGTCGCAATCCCTAAACATGGATGATCCTGTAATTCTAACACAGCGGGAAAACGTAGCATACCGGGCCAGATCCTTAGTTCCCTGAAATACATGTAAGTTGGAAAAATCAACACAATGTTGAGCGAGTTCATGCGTAAGTGAGTATGTAAAATCCTTGTAAGTAGAAAAACCCTGGTATGTAGCAAATAAGGAAAAAGAGATCACCAATGGTTTGCAAGGCCATTGATATGTGTGAAGTGCAAGTAGGAAGACTCAAACCTAGCGGATTTGTGCGTCGGGTACATAGTCACCCCAAGGTCCGTTAACTGTTTGGCCTGGGGCTGGGCTCGCTACACCCAGATAGATCTACCGCATTGTGTCCCTCGGTCCTACCATGAGGATTAATGGCCTTAAGTATCACCTACCCACTCACATGATCTAAGTAGTAACCCTCCTTACGCTAACCATACCATGTAAAAGTACTCGTAATCATAGTAACATGTATTTCACCCCCGCAGTTTAGAAAACTGAAAACAGTTAAGAGAAAAGGGGGACATGAACTCACAGTAATGCGTCCTCGAATAACAGCAAATCAACTCAGTCTGCAGCACGACAACCTACAACGTGCTAATATCTATTAGACGAGCGGACGTGCCTTAGCTTAGGGTCTTAATGTTCTTGGGGAAATAGTTAGACAACTATTTCGTGTTTAAATTTCTTGGTTAACGTATAAATAGATTCCTTCCCAAGGATGGGGTATTCGTACAGGTATTATGTATTTGGTGACTTAACGTATTAAAAAAAAATACATTTACAAGTCTCCTATCCAACACTTTAAAGTTTTATGTCAAAACTCAAGGCGAGGTTTAATTATGAGATATAAAGTTTCACATACACGATAGAAAAATAATTTTTCTAAGTCTTGGTATTTTTAGAAAAATTCGCCAGAACTTCCCCTAAAAACGGGAGTGTCCGTGCTAATACGCACATCATTTTCTTTTTGAAATCAACTCATAATCATCAACAATCAACCATTACGTTTTAACACGCAAAATACTACCCTTGTCGATTCAGTTTCAATTTGTGAAAACTGGACTGTTTTCGGACGTGTAAATAAATTACTTAACTTATTCCAAAAATTCCCAAATTTTTGTGGAACGTCATAACCGACCCACAAATTATTGTGTAAAAATTTCGGGGTCTAAATCATTACCAAAAATTTATAGAAAATCGTTTACCGAACTGTGATCAGATTTGTTACATTCTGATCACAGTTTACAGAATAATTCGCCAAAAATTCCTCGTAAGTCCGTTTGTCGAAAATCCAGTTCGAGGGTCACAAATACATCTGTGTTCATCTTTGATAAAAGTTTCAGGGGCTGGTTCGGTTCAGGTTTTAAGTTGTGATCGAAAACACACAGCCCAATTTTCTGCAGTAACAAACAGCCTTAGCTGCTGTCACGGAAACAGATTTTTAAAATAGTAACCGACATCAGAAAAATACGATTCCAGCGCCATTTTCTTCGTTTTTTGAAATGACACGATTTAGGCTTTTGAAATTCCGTTTTTCGAGTTTTTAAGGTCCGTTTACAGCCTGTTAAAGGCGGCTGAAACAGTGACTCAGCATGCTGTTTTGTGATTTCGATGTTATTAAATCGCGTTATAAGTGTCCGATTAGCGGGTTAAACAAGAAAACGACTTTTAAATATCAAGTATGTGTTATCCAACCCTTAACCCGACGAGATTCCACTTTATAAATCATACACAAGTAAACCTTTACGTAGATTTTTATGTTCATACTTATGTTTCATATTTTTCTAATATTCTTGCAATCTAGTGATTTAAACAACAATACTACATGTTAAATGCCATAATTTTCGAACAAGATGAGATCAAGTATGAAGAAACTCACTACTAGCCTCTAGCTAGGGAAGAATCTTGTGTAAAAATGATGAGAAAAGATGTAGAACCAAGCAAGAACAATGCTCCCTTGCAATGCCTTCAAGTTGCACCTTCCATGTTTGATCTTCAAAGCTTGAATGGTATGAGTAAATGAAGAAAGTGATGAATGTTGGAGTGTGGTGGTGGATTCGGTTGTAGTAGAACCGAATAGAGAGAGAGAGCTAGGTGAAAATGGGTTGCAAAAATCTTGTGAAGTGATGTACATTTATAAGGGACCTTACTTTTATTTATTCTTCACATATCTTGGATAGATAGACAAGCAAAACACTTAATACTAGATCATTGAATCCAAGCAAGAAGATAGGGAGTATGATGTTATGACATGTGGGGTCCCACTTGGGGAAATAAATTCGTTGGGGGGGGGGGGGGGGGTATTATGTAAATATTGTGACTAAAGTGTATAAGTGTAAGTAATGTGATATGTGTTAGTTGATTTATTTTAGGCGGGTGTTATGGCATACGGGGATCATGACTAGCCATAAATAATAAAATAAAGTATTTGACAAAATTTTAGTGCCCCGGGTAATGTCCGGTTATACGGTTAAGTACCGTTCCGTTAAAATGTTTAATTATACCGCAAAAGGTCCTTTATGTATATATTTTGTAACATAAATTATTCCCGGTACTTAGGAAAATATACGGGACCGTTCTGCAATGTTTTTGCACTGTATTAGAAATTTAAAATGCTGAGTTTTATAATAAAGCGCAGAATTTTGTATTTAAAGTACGTTTTAGGCACACCCGGTCACTATAAATCTCACCTAGTGACGCAGTTCTACAATCCTCACCGCCCTACACTCACTACCAGTGTAGCAATGTATTCCCGGCTCATACTAGCCTTAGAGGCAGTGTCTGCCTGATGCTGGTTATGTCAGCATGTTTACTGGGTATCCCGTATAGTGTGCTCACTGTGCTTTTTGTGCATCAAGGTTGTCACTGGTGTTAGTGTATAAATAATAGTGTGACAGTATAAAATGTGATGCATAAGTATGTATGTATCAGAAATCAGTAAGCAGTTTAAGCACAGTTTCAAGTAAGCACAGTAATTAAGCAGCAATTTAATATTAATTAATTTGTACGGATACCTGGTTTGGTGAGGGTTGTCACATTCTCCCCCCGTTAAAGAAATTTCGTCCCGAAATTTAAGTTCTGCTACGAGATGCAGGATTCTTAGGAAACAAATGGGGGTATTTCTCTTTCATTCGATCCTCACGTTCCCACGTGAATTCAGGTCCATGCCTAGCATTCCAATGAACTTTGACGAGTTTGACACTGCTCCTGCGAGTTTTATTAACTTTCCAATCCGTGACCTCAACAGGTTCTTCAGTAAAGTGGAGCGTATTGTCGATATGAACTTCGTCAGCAGGAATGATCACTGTATATTGTGTTGGACTTTTTCTCAAATTAGATACATGGAATGTATCGTGAACACCATGGAGTTCAGCAGGTAGGTCCAACTTGTAGGCTACAAGCCCAATCCTTTGCAGAATTCTGAAAGGGCCAATGTAACGCGGATTCAACTTCCCACGCTTTCCTAAGCGTGCCACCCCCTTCCAGGGTGAAACTTTCAATAAAACCATATCTCCAACTTGGAATTCCAAATGTTTCCGGTTTGGATCTGCATAGACTTTCTGTCTTTCGCGAGCCGCTTCGATGCGTTTTCGAATCTGCGCAATCTTATCTGTCGTCTCTTGGACGATTTCGGGACCAACAAGCTGTCTATCACCGGCGTCAGCCCAACATAGTGGTGATCGACACTTGCGTCCGTAAAGGGCTTTAAATGGCGCGGCTCCAATACTGGTGTGGTAGCTGTTGTTGTATGAGAATTCGGCCAGTGGTAAATGTTTATCCCAGCTACCACCAAGATCCATTACACATGCTCTCAGCATATCCTCCAATGTTTGAATAGTCCTTTCACTTTGGCCATCAGTTTGCGGATGAAATGCGGTACTTAGGTTCAATTGTGAGCCAAAAGCTTCTTGGAAGGATTGCCAAATCCTTGATACAAATCTCCCATCTCTATCAGAGATGATTGAGAGCGGCACTCCATGACGTGTAACGATTTCTCGCATATATATTTCCGCAAGTTTACTCGTATTGTCTTTCTCTTTGATTGGCAAGAAATGTGCAGACTTTGTTAGGCGGTCAACTATCACCCAAATAGTATCATGACCCCTGGGTGTCTTGGGCAGTTTCGTTATAAAATCCATTGAAATCTGTTCCCATTTCCACTTGGGAATTTCAGGTTGTTGCAGAAGTCCCGAGGGCTTCTGGTATTCAGCTTTCCCCTTGGCGCACGTCAAACATTTGCTAACATAAACAGCAACGTCGCCTTTCATTTTAGGCCACCAATAACAATCTTTAAGGTCCTGGTACATCTTATCCGCACCGGGATGAATAGAGTACCGTGATTTGTGTGCCTCATCAAAAATAACTTTTCTCAACCCACCAAACAGAGGAACCCAAATCCTTCTCACAAAACATAACGTTCCTTCCTTGTTTGGTACTAATTGCTTCTCCATCCCACGGAGATATTCTTCTTCAAGGTTTCTTTTCTTAAGAGCTTCTTTTTGCGCGGTATGAATGCGCAGGGAAAGATTTGTCTGGATAATCATCTCCAAAGCCCTAACCCTTATGGGCTTGATCCTTTCTTTACGACTTAGGGCATCGGCGACCACATTCGCCTTCCCTGGATGATACTTTATCTCGCAGTCGTAATCGTTCAACAATTCGACCCAACGTCTTTGTCTCATGTTCAGCTCTTTCTGGTTGAATATGTGTTGTAAACTCTTGTGGTCTGTGAAGATTGTACACTTCGTACCATATAGGTAGTGTCTCCAGATCTTTAATGCGAATATCACTGCGCCTAGTTCCAAATCGTGAGTGGTATAGTCTTTTCATGTACTTTCAACTGGCGTGACGCGTAAGCTATAACTTTCTGGCGTTGCATCAACACGCAACCCAATCCTTGACGTGAGGCGTCACAGTATACCACGAAATCATCTGTACCTTCCGGTAGTGCTAAGATCGGCGCATTGCAGAGCTTATCCTTCAACAACTGAAATGCTTCTTCCTGTTTGATTCCCCAATCAAACTTCTTATCCTTCTGTGTGAGGAGGGTCAGTGATTGAGCGATTTTTGAAAAATCCTCAATGAACCTTCGATAGTAACCAGCCAAGCCTAAGAATTGTCGAATCTCGGTTGGCGTCTTTGGAGTCTCCCAGTTCTTTATCGCCTTGATCTTTGTGGGATCGACATGGATTCCATTTCCATTAACCACGTGTCCAAGGAATTGGACTTCACGTAGCCAAAACTCGCACTTAGAGAATTTGGCATACAACTGTTCCTTTTTCAACAACTCCAGAATAGTTCTTAAGTGTTGTTCGTGTTCAGCCTTTGTCTTTGAATAAATCAAAATATCGTCGATGAACACAATCACGAACTTATCGAGATACGGCTTACAGACTCGGTTCATTAGGTCCATAAAAACAGCAGGCGCGTTTGTCAACCCAAACGGCATAACTAGGAACTCGTAGTGTCCATAACGAGTTCTGAAGGCTGTCTTCGGGATGCTCTCTTCTTGTATTCTTAGCTGATGGTACCCAGATCAAAGATCGATCTTAGAGTAAAAACTTGAACCTTGAAGCTGATCGAATAAATCATCGATTCTTGGCAGAGGGTATCTATTCTTGATTGTTAGTTTATTCAACTCCCGGTAGTCAATACACATACGGAAACTACCGTCTTTCTTTTTGACAAATAAAACTGGAGCTCCCCAAGGTGAGAAGCTTGGTCGGATGAATCCTTTGTCAAGAAATTCCTGGAGTTGTGTAGACAACTCCTGCATCTCAGACGGTGCAAGTCTATAAGGTGCCCTAGCTACAGGCGCGGCGCCTGGAACTAAGTCAATGTGAAATTCTACTTGCCTTTGGGGTGGCAATCCTGGCAAGTCCTCTGGAAAGACTTCAGGATATTCCCTTACGACAGGGATGTCTTCGATTTTCGGCTCAGCAGCTTTCCTATCCACGATGTGTGCCAGGAAGGCAGCACATCCTTTTTGTAAACACTTACGAGCTTTCAGGCAACTGATAGTTCTCAGCGGCGTATCATGCTTCTCTCCGTGCACTATGATCGTTTCTTCATCCGTCAGTGGGATGCGGATGGTCTTCTTATGGCAAACGATCTCGGCTTTGTTACTCGTTAGCCAATCCATTCCCACTACCACATCAAAGCTTCCCAGCTCGACAGGTAGTAAGTCCAACGTAAACTCGTGCCCTCCTAGTTCAATCACACATCCTCGGACAACTTCACTGGTCTCAACTAGTTTCCCCTTTGCTAATTTGATGGAGTACGGCACGTCTAACTTGCTAGGCGTCAATCCAAGTATTTTTCTTAAATTCTAACGATACAAAGCTATAATCGGCACTAGTATCAAACAGAACAGATGCAAAGCGTTAGTTTATCGGGAACGTACCAGTGACAACGTTTGGATCCTGGCGCGCTTCCCTTGCGCCAATGTGGAATGCTCCCCCACGGGCTTGATTCGGCTTCGGGCTTTTCTTCTTGAAGTGCCCAATTTCCCCACACTTAAAACATCCTGGCCCTCGGCCATTCCCATTCCCAGCTTGATTCGCAACATTTCCATGGTTCCCGTTTCCGTTACCTCCTCGATTGTTGTTCCGATTTCCAAGACCTCCTTGGCCTCCCCGGCCAGCACTAGCCCAGCAAGAATCCTTCAAGTGGCCAACCTTTCCACAAGCTTCACATACTTTTGGCCCACACCGACCAAAATGATGATGCTGGCAGGTGTTACACTTGGGCAGAGTGCCCATATAACCCTTTCTTTTGTTCTCATTATCCGTTCGGGTATCTTCGGTGAGCTTTCTTTTGTTCTTTCTGGATGACTTTACCTGAGTCTCCTTCTTCTTGGCAGGGTTTGTAAGTTCTTCTAGTCTAAGTGCCTCCGTAGCGAGTGCCAAACCCATCTTACTTGCAGCATCAGTTGTTGGTGGCGTTGATGTTGTCATCAAGCTCAAGACTTGAGGCGCCAGTTCCCAAATGAATTGTTCCAATTTCTTTAATTCTGGTTTCACCAGGTACGGAACAACCCGTGACAAATCATGAAGTCTTTGCACGTACTCCAACACCTTCGGACCTTCCATCATCAGGCTCCGAAATTCATCTTCCCACTTCTGGGTTTCCGTTTGGGAGCAATACTTCTTATGCATCATTCCTTTCAGTTCACCCCAGGTTAACGCATATGCTGCAGTAGCGCCCTTTATACGGATCTGAAGATTCCACCATAATCGGGCTTCATCTAGAAACAGCTCAGAAACGTATGGGACTTGTTGTTCCGGTGTACAACCGCTCACTTGAAAGATGGAATCCATTCTTTCGATCCACTTCACAAAGGCTATGACACCTCCAGTGCCGTCGAACTTCGGAGGCTCGTAGTTGAGGAAGTGCCAGTAGGAACAACCGTTATTTTCTGAGGTACCTCTACTAGGTTCGGAGCGTAGGGCCTCGTGCTGTGCTATAGCTGCAGCAATTATCTCTTGAAGTTCCGCCTCTGAGGTGGGCATGCGCATTTCGCGTCTTGGCGGCATCTTCTAAAAGGTGTTTCACATAGGTTAGGTCATAGCAAGTAAAGTGTACGTATGTATTCAACAATATCAACACATAACATCTCATGCTATAAATAAATCAACCGCATAACATCTCATGTCATAGAACATAAACAATAGATCAAACATCACAAGTGATGAGAATACTGCGATTGCATTGCCATAAATCGGGACCACAATGTAAAGTTTACAAGTACACAACTGTATCATACAACATCAATGACTTAGTAGGGGACGACCCTAGACAAGTCGTGAGATCGCTGGACGTATTCAGGAATCTTTGGTTCGACCATTATCAAATTCCAGAACTCCACCTCAAGCTTCTGGATTCCAGTCCTAGAACAGCATCTCTTCTCAATCATTTCCTGCTACATGGGTTTTCATTAGCTTGGCCCGCAGAGTCCACCAGGATTTCTGTGCACTACAAGCCGTTATTACGTGGGCCCCCGTAATAATAGATTGTCTTGCACAGTTACCCCAAATTTTCTCTCGTCCAAGGAGATGATCAATCAAGGAGCAACAGCAGGTGCATCGGCATGAACAGGGTCATGCTCCAATGCGGGGTCAGGAGCAACGCCTGGCTCAGGGGCCACGGCTGGCTCCGGATCAACAAACTCCATCTCAAAATCAGCTGGATCAACAAACACAGGGGTTACAGGATCCTCCAAGGGCTGGTCTAAGTGTATGAACTCAATGTCATGGTCTGGATCAAAACCAGGTGGAAAAACAGGATCATCCTCAATATCGTGATCAATCTCAAAGCTGTGTGCAGGAGCAGGTGCAGCGGATGACGCCATATCCGGGTCGTCGTCGTGTGAGTGGTGCTGCACTCCCTGTGTATACAAGGATGCGGACGTTATAGACTCAAATGAGTCTGGGACAGGGGAAAGGGCATGAGCCTCCTCTGCAGGAGCGTCAGCAAGCAGTAGGCTATCACCAGCAGCAATAGGGCCTCGCCCTCAAGTGGGTCCTCCTCTAATGGTTCGACATCGTCGTCAGAGACAACGTCGGGGGCATATCAAAAACGGGATAAACGACCAGGGGCACAGGAACAGGGATCTCCACGAGTGGCAAATCCCCAACAAGATGGCCATCAGCAGGCTCTGCTACGGCATCAGGCAGCGCAAAGGGCTGAAAGTCGTCATCGTCTGTGCTGGTAGTATCGGAAATGTACACCTCGTGCTCCGATGAAACTATGTCGTCTGATACTATGGCCATGGGATCTGTAGTGTCCGACTCTCCAGTATCTGATGAAGGCATGACATTTTGTAATATAAACACACATATGCACAAATAATCAATCATATAGTCAAATAAACATATTAGTCACCAATAAGCAATCAAATAGCTCTCCTAGTCCCACTAGCCTCCCAGCCTCCCAGACTGACTCCCTAGTCCGACTAGTCTCCCAGCCTCCCAGACTGACTCCCTAGTCCCACTAGTCTCCCAGCCTCCCAGACTGACTCCCTAGTCCCACTAGTCTCCCAGCCTCCCAGACTGACTCCCTAGTCCCACTAGACAACTACCTCAGCCTCCCAGACCGAGCCTCAGCCTCCCAGACTGAGCCTATAATTAACAAATAAAATGTGCTCAACATTTGTTTGTAAAAACAGTTTGGATCTGGACTTTAAGTGGTATGCAGTGTAAAAATGTTTTCGTGAGAGCCCTAGTGATCATAGTCTAGACTCGAGGAGGAATCCTAGTTCGCTATGATCAGAGCTCTGATACCAAGCTGTCACACCCTGGCTTTGCGGAAGCGTGGGTTAATTTGGTGTGACTTCTTAATACCATAGCTTAATCACAACAAAGCTATATGAAAATAAAACATGCAGATCATCCATTGATTTAAGTAAAATACCACAACATTGTCTTAATACGTTGACACATGCAACGGAAATTACAACATAAAAACTTTGTTCTTAACACACAACCCCAAAATATAACATAACATTTGTTTAAGACTTGCGACTCGTCCAGGTAAAAGTCGCAATCCCTAAACATGGATGATCCTGTAATTCTAACACAGCGGGAAAACGTAGCATACCGGGCCAGATCCTTAGTTCCCTGAAATACATGTAAGTTGGAAAAATCAACACAATGTTGAGCGAGTTCATGCGTAAGTGAGTATGTAAAATCCTTGTAAGTAGAAAAACCCTGGTATGTAGCAAATAAGGAAAAAGAGATCACCAATGGTTTGCAAGGCCATTGATATGTGTGAAGTGCAAGTAGGAAGACTCAAACCTAGCGGATTTGTGCGTCGGGTACATAGTCACCCCAAGGTCCGTTAACTGTTTGGCCTGGGGCTGGGCTCGCTACACCCAGATAGATCTACCGCATTGTGTCCCTCGGTCCTACCATGAGGATTAATGGCCTTAAGTATCACCTACCCACTCACATGATCTAAGTAGTAACCCTCCTTACGCTAACCATACCATGTAAAAGTACTCGTAATCATAGTAACATGTATTTCACCCCCGCAGTTTAGAAAACTGAAAACAGTTAAGAGAAAAGGGGGACATGAACTCACAGTAATGCGTCCTCGAATAACAGCAAATCAACTCAGTCTGCAGCACGACAACCTACAACGTGCTAATATCTATTAGACGAGCGGACGTGCCTTAGCTTAGGGTCTTAATGTTCTTGGGGAAATAGTTAGACAACTATTTCGTGTTTAAATTTCTTGGTTAACGTATAAATAGATTCCTTCCCAAGGATGGGGTATTCGTACAGGTATTATGTATTTGGTGACTTAACGTATTAAAAAAAAATACATTTACAAGTCTCCTATCCAACACTTTAAAGTTTTATGTCAAAACTCAAGGCGAGGTTTAATTATGAGATATAAAGTTTCACATACACGATAGAAAAATAATTTTTCTAAGTCTTGGTATTTTTAGAAAAATTCGCCAGAACTTCCCCTAAAAACGGGAGTGTCCGTGCTAATACGCACATCATTTTCTTTTTGAAATCAACTCATAATCATCAACAATCAACCATTACGTTTTAACACGCAAAATACTACCCTTGTCGATTCAGTTTCAATTTGTGAAAACTGGACTGTTTTCGGACGTGTAAATAAATTACTTAACTTATTCCAAAAATTCCCAAATTTTTGTGGAACGTCATAACCGACCCACAAATTATTGTGTAAAAATTTCGGGGTCTAAATCATTACCAAAAATTTATAGAAAATCGTTTACCGAACTGTGATCAGATTTGTTACATTCTGATCACAGTTTACAGAATAATTCGCCAAAAATTCCTCGTAAGTCCGTTTGTCGAAAATCCAGTTCGAGGGTCACAAATACATCTGTGTTCATCTTTGATAAAAGTTTCAGGGGCTGGTTCGGTTCAGGTTTTAAGTTGTGATCGAAAACACACAGCCCAATTTTCTGCAGTAACAAACAGCCTTAGCTGCTGTCACGGAAACAGATTTTTAAAATAGTAACCGACATCAGAAAAATACGATTCCAGCGCCATTTTCTTCGTTTTTTGAAATGACACGATTTAGGCTTTTGAAATTCCGTTTTTCGAGTTTTTAAGGTCCGTTTACAGCCTGTTAAAGGCGGCTGAAACAGTGACTCAGCATGCTGTTTTGTGATTTCGATGTTATTAAATCGCGTTATAAGTGTCCGATTAGCGGGTTAAACAAGAAAACGACTTTTAAATATCAAGTATGTGTTATCCAACCCTTAACCCGACGAGATTCCACTTTATAAATCATACACAAGTAAACCTTTACGTAGATTTTTATGTTCATACTTATGTTTCATATTTTTCTAATATTCTTGCAATCTAGTGATTTAAACAACAATACTACATGTTAAATGCCATAATTTTCGAACAAGATGAGATCAAGTATGAAGAAACTCACTACTAGCCTCTAGCTAGGGAAGAATCTTGTGTAAAAATGATGAGAAAAGATGTAGAACCAAGCAAGAACAATGCTCCCTTGCAATGCCTTCAAGTTGCACCTTCCATGTTTGATCTTCAAAGCTTGAATGGTATGAGTAAATGAAGAAAGTGATGAATGTTGGAGTGTGGTGGTGGATTCGGTTGTAGTAGAACCGAATAGAGAGAGAGAGCTAGGTGAAAATGGGTTGCAAAAATCTTGTGAAGTGATGTACATTTATAAGGGACCTTACTTTTATTTATTCTTCACATATCTTGGATAGATAGACAAGCAAAACACTTAATACTAGATCATTGAATCCAAGCAAGAAGATAGGGAGTATGATGTTATGACATGTGGGGTCCCACTTGGGGAAATAAATTCGTTGGGGGGGGGGGGGGGGGGTATTATGTAAATATTGTGACTAAAGTGTATAAGTGTAAGTAATGTGATATGTGTTAGTTGATTTATTTTAGGCGGGTGTTATGGCATACGGGGATCATGACTAGCCATAAATAATAAAATAAAGTATTTGACAAAATTTTAGTGCCCCGGGTAATGTCCGGTTATACGGTTAAGTACCGTTCCGTTAAAATGTTTAATTATACCGCAAAAGGTCCTTTATGTATATATTTTGTAACATAAATTATTCCCGGTACTTAGGAAAATATACGGGACCGTTCTGCAATGTTTTTGCACTGTATTAGAAATTTAAAATGCTGAGTTTTATAATAAAGCGCAGAATTTTGTATTTAAAGTACGTTTTAGGCACACCCGGTCACTATAAATCTCACCTAGTGACGCAGTTCTACAATCCTCACCGCCCTACACTCACTACCAGTGTAGCAATGTATTCCCGGCTCATACTAGCCTTAGAGGCAGTGTCTGCCTGATGCTGGTTATGTCAGCATGTTTACTGGGTATCCCGTATAGTGTGCTCACTGTGCTTTTTGTGCATCAAGGTTGTCACTGGTGTTAGTGTATAAATAATAGTGTGACAGTATAAAATGTGATGCATAAGTATGTATGTATCAGAAATCAGTAAGCAGTTTAAGCACAGTTTCAAGTAAGCACAGTAATTAAGCAGCAATTTAATATTAATTAATTTGTACGGATACCTGGTTTGGTGAGGGTTGTCACACGGGCCTTACCCGGAACATAAAAATATTGCCAAACACATTGTTTTTACTTTTCTGAGCTAGTTAGGGTCCCCGAATACCCTAACACACCTTATATTACATAACACATAATAATATCCTAACTAAACACTTTGAAACTAACTAGATAGTTACCATCACATTACAACCCAACCCCATACCCCCCCCCCCTCACTTCGACGGTCACAAGGGGTGGGACACCCCCCACCTTTCTTTGATTATTTTAATTAGCAATGTTGGAGGATTAGTGACACATTACATGTTGGTTAATAAGGAAACTTGGTTTATAAATTTACACATTAGAACTTGATCATTCATTTCACAAACACCCAAACTTCAAACTTTCTCTCTTCCCTTCTCCCTCCCTCACGGCCGAACACCATCACTACCCTATAACCACCATCAAGTCTTGTTCAAGCCATCCACATACATACAAAGGTGTAAGGAGTCCTACAAACAAGCTTGGTGCACTCGAAAGCTCAAGGACCACTCTTGTTTTCTTTTATCCGCCACTTTTACGCCTTGTTTCTCCCCTAGCCTTGTGCTAGTAGTAAGTGCTCTAAAACATCATCTTGTTCTTGTATTTAGTGGTTAATAGATGATAGAATGATTAAATGTTGAGAACACTAATGAACCTAATCCAAGTCTTGAACATAAAGTGATAAAGGGTGGATAAAGAGAAGATATATGGGTAAATCATGTAGATCTTGTGTTGTTATGATATTTGGATGTTGTTTGTTAGTAGAAGTAGGATGGATCATCATCTAGACTTGCTAGATCATGTTTAAGAACATGAACTAGTAAGATGTAAATGTTAGAAATATGAAGGATGATGAAACCATCCATACATAAACCTTGAACTTGAATAAATGTAATTTTTCTTGAAAAATAAGGTTATAAACTTATAGACCTAAAGATCTACAAGTGGTTTTTCGGAAGAACCAAGTGAAAAATACTAGTTTTGTTAAAACCCGGATCTTGTATGAACTAAAATCATTTTTAGTAAGCAAACAAGTGTAGGAGCACTTGTGTAGAAAGAAAGTTTAACAAAGAAACATTTTTGTAAATCATGACTAGAAGTTGCAAAACTTCAAACTCTTTAAAAATAAAGTTTTTAAGAAACTAATCATACTTTTAAAGATAACAAGACCTACTAAATGTGTTAGTGACTTACTACATATTTTTACAAACCTTCAAGTTCATGAGTTGTGGTTTAGGCCTATTTTTGTCAAGATTAGTGGTTAAGAATTGTTGATTGGTTTTACAAAAGAAAATGATACGCTAGTAAGCGTGGACGCCTCCATTTACAAAGGAAACTCTGGCGAAATTTTTCTAGAATTTCAACACTTAGAAATATTTTTCTAACAAATGTTTACAAATATATTTTTAACTTGGTTTTCAAAATAAACTTCGCCATGATTTTTATTTCAAAAATTACCAAGTACCGGAGGTGGATTTTCGTAAATAAAACGTGATAAATATATATTTAGAATATATATTTTATAATAAGACGCTTGTGTGATTATTTGATTATTTGGTGAACTAGATATATATTATTTTTAGGATAAAAATAATATAACTTGAAAATATCATGAAATTACAACTCCAAAATAATACCAACGCTCTCACAAATAAATATTTAAGTTACACCGGTATTGTTATTACAACGCGAACTTTAAAAATGTAACTTATGTAGTATTTCTGAAAAATACTCTTATATGTATATTTTGATAAAGTATTATTTTGGAAAATGTATGAGGTGAATATAATATTTTTGGGAAAAATATGTATATTTTGGAATTAAAATATTTTAGACAAGTGATTAAAATATATTTTCCAAGTGAGACTTAAAAATATATTTTCGGAATTATAACGTGTACATGTATAAAAACCCCCATCCTTGGGAATGAAATACACATATAAAATAATTAAGAAGTGTGATTACGGAATAGTTACCTAACTATTTTTCCAAGAACGTTAAACCCTAAGCCAAGGCACGGCCCATCCGTCTAATAGGAATTAGTACGTGTAGGTCGTCACGCAGCAGATAGAGTTGGAGATTGACGTTTCTGGATACGCACTTCTGTGAGTTCATGTCCCCCTTTTCTCTTAACTGTTTTCAGTTTTTGTACTTCGGGGGTGGAATACATGTTACAGTAATTACAGACACTTTTATACATGGTATAGTTAGCTTAAGGAGGGTATACTACTTAGATCATGTGAGTGGGTAGGTGGAACTTGAGGCCATTAATCCTCGTTGTAGGACCGAGGGTCATGAGCGGTAGATCTATTTGGGTGTAGCGAGCCCAACTCCTGAGTCCACAGTACGGACCATGGGGTGACTTTGAGCCCGACGCAAAAATCTGCTAGGTTTGAGTCTTCCTGCATCACTTCACACATATCATTGGCTTTGCAACCCAATGGTGATCTCTTTTTCCTTAATTGCTACATACTAGGGATTTTCATACATATTACAAAGGTTTATACATACTCACTTTTGCATGAACTCGCTCAACTTTTTGTTGATGTTTTCAAACTACATGTATTTCAGGAAACTAGGGGATCTGGCAAGGTATGCACTCTCGTCAAGCTACGTAGGAATAATGATGTCATCCGAGTTTAGGAAATGTGACCTTTGCCTGGACGGGTTACAAGTCTTAAACTGTGTTTTTATTCATGTCTTTTGGTTGTGTCTTGTGAACACATTTTAAATTATGTCATATCGTAATCTGTTTTAAGTGTCGACTTTTAAACAATGTTGTCGTGTTTACTTTTAAAAACTTGATGAATGGATGAACATCATATGTTTTATTTCATATAGCATGGTTATGATATTTGCTATGGTATTAAGAAGTCACACCAAAAATAAACCCACGCTTCCGCAAAGCCAGGGTGTGACAGAATAATTGTTACTCGAAATTTTTTTGGTGACGAAATATAGCGATTTTTTTAAAAACATATATTAAAATTTTTTTTGAGTGTTTTTTTTTTTTAATTTTTTTAGGTATTTTTTGGTTGTGTTCACACTGGTTCTCGCAATAAAGGGTGGTTGCTAACGGATCTTTCTCCTATATATATATATATATATATATATATATGATAGGGTTCATGCGAGAACCACCTTTATTGCGAGAACCGCGAGAACCAATGTGAACACAAAAAAATACCTAAAAATCCAAAAAACATACAAATTTTTTTTTAATATTTTTCTAAGAAAATCCTTATATTTCGTTATAAAAAAAAGCTTTTTTTTTCGAATAACAGTTATGGATGCACATGTGCATATGTATCATTTCTTATACAAATTCCGTAATATATTACCAGTAGTAGAAAAATGCACTTTCATTTACATTATCATCCGCAATACACTACTTTTTACGTTACCAATATTAAGAATGCACATGTGCATCATTATGTAGAACCATGACATAACGTGTTTTGGTACAAAAAGTTTGTGATTTTAAATGATGAAATATGCCCATATACATGTGTTTTGGTTAGTTATATCTACTGGTTGATGGTTTAATTATATTTGTCACTTTATGATGTAATATGTTGTTTGGATAGTATAAAGGTTGTTGATGTACATGTAATAAAGTGAAATATTGGTAATGATATTGTATTATAGATGGTAGGAGGCAATGGTATTGTATTACGGATGGTAGGAGGTAATGGTAGTGTATTATGGATGGTATGATAGATGAAATGAAAAGTGTATTCAAGTGGTGTACCAAAACACGTTATAACATGTTCATACATATAGATACACATGTACATTTCTAGGGTTGTTAATGTTATAACAAGTTCATATATATAGATACACATGTGCATTTCTAATATTGTTAATGTAAAAAATAGTGTCTTATGAATGGTAGTGTAAATGAAAGTGCAATTGTTTGATATTAGTAATGTATTACGGAATTCGTCAAAGAAATGATACATATGCACATGTGCATGTATAATTGTTACTCGATTTTTTTTTTTTGTGACGAGATATAGCGATTTTTTAAAAAAATATATATATAAAAAAACTTTTTTTTTAGTGTTTTTTTTTATTTTTTTAGGTATTTTTTGGTTGTGTTCACACTTGGTTCTCGCGTTTCTCGCAATAAAGGGTGGTTTCCTAAAGGATCCTTCTCCTATATATATAGGGGATGGTTTAAATGAGAACGCTAAATATCGCGAGAACCGTGAGAACGAATGAAAAAACCACGAGAACTTGGTCAAAAACAATTCAAATTCAAAAATTCTTTTTACACTTATCATTATTATTCGAATACAATGTTTGGAATTAAATTCACACGTTTAAATTTTCGTGAATTCGTAAATAAATAAAATTTACACACGTGTAAATTTACACATGTGTAAATTTGTTATCTTTACACATGTGCAAAAAAAAATCTAGTAAGAGTGATTTTGAGAGAAGAAACGAATTATTTGATGTTGTAAATTTTGTATTTTTATTACTATGAGGCTTGTATTAAAAAAAATCAGTTTTGATTAGTTTTTCATTCGTTCTCACTGTTCTCGCAATATTTAACGTTCTCAAGATTACCCTCCCATATATATATATAGTGTGGAATGGGTATCTGATGAGTTAGAAGTTAAAAAGAACTAGTTTTAGAGACCCGTGCGTTGCGACGGATTCGTAACTGTATAAATTTTTTTAAGAAATATTAAAAACCCCAAAATAAAAAAAAAACCATGTGATAAATAACAACTATGCACGAACTCAAACTGGTGAATAAGTTTGAGCTTCACTCATATATTTCGAATTTTTAACCCATATTTTGGCGGTGTTTGGGGTTCCTTATTTTGCACCAACTTCTCACTTATTGAGTTCTGAGAAGTGAAAAGGAAACTCAAACACCCTTTGAGAAGAACTTTTATGATCAAAAGGAATTCCAAACACTCTCAAATAAGGACTTATGTGCCTTCAAATGGCTTTGAGAAGGAGAAATTGAGAAGTAAGAAATTCTTACTTCTCACTTATGACTTCTCAGAAGTTATAAGTCATAAGTTAAAAGGAATCCCAAACACCTCCTTTTATGAGAAAATGAAATCTCAAACATTTCTTATCCTCAACTGATTTTGTAAAGGTAATAGTCCCCTCTCTCTCACTCACATTCTGCCACGCAAAACACACCTATAGCTCCATAACCCTCATCTTTATAACCTTGAGATCTAACCACAATCTCCACAAAGATTACCGTCAGTCACCAAAATTACCGCCAACCATATCCGTGACTTTTTATTTTTTCGACCAGACATAGACCAAGAACTGTCGTCGTCACCGCTCTTGTGGGTTCTGACCACCACACCCCTCAAACATCGTCGTTATGAAACCACCGCCGCCGCCACATAACCTATTCTTGTCAGATCTGAAGCTTGAACCACCGCCACGGATGTTACATGACTTCTTTTGCGTGACTACCACCCATTGGAGCGCCGGTGGCCGGACTTCCGGCCGCATAGCCATCGTCGAAACTCTCTAGAACCGCCATGATGCGTTGGTGGTGGAGGTAAGAAAATACCGGAGTAGTGGTCAGCCAAAGGAGAGAAGAGATAGGAGGGTGAAGAAGTAGAAGTGGTGGTGGGAGTGATGACCGATGGCGGCGACAGAGGTGGTGATAGGAGGTGGTTTGTGGATGGAGAAAGGGAGTGGAGTGGTGGTCTAAAATGTAAACCAATTAAAAGAAAGTCTTTAGATGGGGAAAAGGAGGATGACCTGTGCTTCACCATGTTGTACATAAAGCATTAATGACATGTAAAAAAATCTACAGTAATTTATACTCACAAACACTTTTTGCAAATTAATATAAGGAAATAAGAATATTATTTGTGGGTTAGAGATGAAATTAAGGTTTTTAAATTTTATACTAATATCATGTGTCAAAATTTACACTAATATCATGTGGCAGATAACATCAAATATAGTCTAACCATGCTCTAAAGTCTTTTATCCATTTATACTTTTACGTTGAAAAGTCTTACAAACATATAAAACATGCAAGGAAAAAGAAAACTGATTCTTTTTGCCTCATTTGGCGGCAAATGGAGGGTAAGCTGCAGGCCAAGTTACCATATATATAGTAAACCCTAAAATTTTCATTCCTGAGTTGACCACCATCTCTTTCCTCCTTGGTTTCATTCTCTTTGCCGCGAATGGAACCTGATCTTTCAGCCGTAGAAAGCTCCGACGAGGCAATAACCTCGGTGGACAAAAGTTCAACTCAAACAAGTGTAGCAACTGGTAGATCATACGAATGCAATTTTTGCAAAAGAGGGTTCACCAATGCACAAGCACTTGGAGGCCATATGAACGTCCACCGGAAGCACAAGGCTAAGCTCAAAGAATCATCCTCCTCACCACCACCAATCGCCGCCGCTGCTACCACTGGCAACCCGTTTTCAAGTTCTCAAGGGAAAAAGAAACCATTGCCGCTTTTCGGTGAAGGGTTGTCGGATTCGAGAAATGTGCATCAAGAAAATAGAACGGTTAATCCGCCATCATCGGTGCGGGAAGTAGACCTTGAGCTCAGGTTAGGACATACCCAGTCTTCAGGGAGTAAGAGTACTACAACAAGAAAATTCTTCTAAATAATCAAACTAATTTTTTTGTGGGTGTTTATTGATTTACGTTCTTGTTAATAAATTCTGAATTTTACTTGGAATAGATGGAAATAAATTCTTTTTTCCTGTTTCTAATGATTTCTATCATAGAAATCAGTGAGTTATTGATTAATGTTTTAAACCATCTTTTTTGTTTACATTTGAGTTATCCTGCCGATTGAGTTAACATGGAAACAAACTGGACGTGAACCGTATGGCTAATAAACAAACAAAAATGTTGTTCGCTTTAACTAAAGGGTACGTGAATGCATAATGTTCATTCATTTACGTTCGTTTATTAATGTTTGTTTGTTGTGCGTTTATGTATCTTCCTTTATGTTAATGCCCATCTATATATTTATCTAAATTTATTTATAAGTTATTAGTAATATTAAGACTATCATCCCAATCAAATTTTATAACCAAGCCTAATTAAGGAAACTGACCAACAATGAATGAACATAAACATATATGAACATGTTCATTTTCTTAAAAACCCTTAGTTTATGCATTTCGTTCATTTGTCCTATTAAAGTTTAACGAGGTTCGTGTTTGTTCAGTTCCTTTATAGGCCTACATTGAGTTGCCCCTAACATAGCAGAAAACTTTGAAGGAAAATGAAACTTGGTTTAATTGACGATGGCGCTGATCTCCTAAGACTTTTGCGCCCGTCACATCCTAAACACTTGATGTTGTTCATCAAAAAAAATTATTAATTTTATTCATTTTTCAAATTTATGAGTTTGATGTTAATTGGTTATATATGTTCTTGAGTTCTGATTCTTGTTTCAAATGTATAAGTTTGATGTTAAGTTGTTAGATATGTTCTAGAGTTCTATTTCGTGTTTTAATTTTATGAGTTAGAAGTTAATTGGTTGCATACATATGTTCTAGAGTTCTGATTCATGTTTCAAAACTATGAGTTTGATGTTAATTGGTTTTCTGAATCATGTTTCAAATTTATGAGTTTGATATAGTTGGTTGTATATGTTCTAGAGCTCTGATTGAAATTTCAGGTTTATGAGTTTGATGTTTAATTGGATATATATGTTCTAGAGTTTTGATTCATGTTTCATATCTATAGAATAAACTGTCATAATCGTCATACTTCTAAATTCATCCAAAATATTTATTTTTCTCAATTGGATTACTTAGGTTTCACATAAGTTGTCAAATCTATCCACTTCTCTAACCATCGTCTGTCTTCACGTCTAGTCAAAAAGTAGTCGATTTGCGTGTTACGTCCACCGCTACTAAAAGTAATCAGGTGTGATTCCCTCTTCCTAAAGGGCGAGTTTAAAATGCCTAGGTCGTGGGCCACTACAAATTCTAGAAGAATATAAAAATAACCCAAAAATCAAAATAAACATGTCTTTCTGAAACTTTTAAATTTGAGCAATAAATTCAAAAACATTCAGTACAGGTGTCAGATGCCAACTCGGTTTTGGAACAAGGTATAACCGAAACCACACCGTAATTTTTGGATTAACAAACAAAAGTGAACTGTCAGATACTGGTTTGGTTCAACTTTGTCGATTGTTTTAGCTAGAGGGTCAGTTAAACAAAAAATCGAAATTTGTCAAGCAAACGTCACCTTATAACAAATTACTTTTTTTAAAGAGTAAATTACAAGTTTTGTCCTTTATGTTTGTCCCAAATTTCAGGCGCTGTCATTTATCTTTAAAATTGATGAGTTTTGTACTTAATGTTTCAAAATCCTGCATGTTAGGTCCTTTAGGGCAAACCCAGTTAATTTTTTTTTTTTTTAAACTGATCTTGTGCAAGACACATGAGGGCATTTTTGTTATTTCGTTTTTTTAGGGAAATTTATGTAATAAACTTAAAATAAATACCCCACAATCTTCAAAAGTTGCAGACCCACCACTTGCCATCACCTGCCGCCACCACCTCCCACCCTCACATGCCACCGACCACCACCACCTCCCATCCTCACCTGCTGCCGACCACCCACTATCTCCACCATCGCCTGACCCACCGTCTCCAACATCACCATCAACAACCTGTCTCTCTACCCCCCTTTGTTTCTCCCAACCGCCGACCACCCACAAAAAATCCCCAAATCTCAAACTACAGTAAAACTAAACTAAAAAAATCCCCAAATCTCAACAATTCACCCCGATCAATCAAAAACCACACAAAAAACTAAAACCTAATCGAGTATTCTAGGGTTTCACATTCGCAAAATTCAATTAACACAACACGTCACGACTCTACCTACCAAATTCCTTCACACAATCAATAACAAAGGTAATTAGTTACAAACAGAAACAATGTCTATCCATAAAAAAAACATCATAATATCAATGAAGATCATGAAACGATACAGATCCCCAAATTATTACTCACCGTACAGATATTCAAAGAAAAACAGCGCCGGCGAACGGCGTCGTATCGGTGTAACAATATTCGTTGCTTGACAGAGGAAGATTGTTGATTGAAATTGAGGATCGTTGATGAGTTCGTTGAGGATTAGTATTTTATGAACAAGAACAAAAACGGAGTTCAACCGCGGAAACTGTTGGTTGTTCCAGCTCAGATTCAAGGTGGGAGTTGTGGGTTTGGTAGATGGTGGTGTTAACAGTGGCAGTGGTAGGTGGGGGCTGGTGGCGCCGGTGGTGGTTGGGTATAGATAGAGAGATAGAGTGCGCTGGTGGATGGTGGTTGCAGGGGTGCAGTGGCGGATCTTGCCCGTTGAACGTGCCAGGGCCGAAAGACACGGGCGCTAAAAAAAGCCCGGGCCAAACATAGCATATATAAAAAATTTCAATCGAAATGCGGAAAATTAGCACTACGACCGAAAAACTTGCCCGGGACGTGGCCCTGCCACAGCCCTATTAAGAACCGCCCTTGCAGGGGTGGTCGGCGGGGATGGTGGTTGCAGTGGTGGATAGTGGCTGAGGCGGTAGTTAATGGTGGTATAGATAGAGATAGAAACAGAGAGCTATAGTGAGTTGCAGAGAGAAGAGGAGAATCAAATGTATTGTATGATTCATATATATAAATAATAGTAATAATAATAATAGTATTTTTTAATAATAATAATATTAAATATATAGTTAAAAAGACAAAGTTACCCTTGGGTTGACCAGTTTTAACAAAAAAAAAAAATTGGGTTTGCCCTAAAGGACATAACGTGTAGGATTTTGGAAACATTAAGGACAAAACTCATCAATTTTAAAGGTAAAGGACATCGCCTGAAATTTGGGACAAACATAAAGGACAAAACTTGTAATTTACTCTTTTTTAAATAACCAACCTGCCTTTCATGAACATTTGGGTGTTTAAATAACTAAATTTTACAAGAAATGTCAAAACAACTTACCTTTCAGAGCATTTGGTTAAACTTCATTTGTTGGTACAGTACTCGGTAGCATCTTCCATGAATAAAAGGTGTCTCAACATTGTTTAACATAAAAAGAGAACTTCCACATTTTTAAGCTAAAGATTATACAATTCATGCAAGTAACGTGGTTGCTTTTGTTTTCACAACAATAACCTTCAGAAATAAATTTAAATCTTATCCAAATTGTATTAAATCAAAGGGTAAATTACACTTTGCGTCTTTTATGTTTGTAGCGGGTTGCAATGAATAACTTTTAATTTCAATAATTACAGTCACAATCTTTTATAAATAAAACTCAGTACATCTTTCGTCATTTAGCACTAACCAGGTTAAAAATTTAAGTTAAGTCTATTCACTTAAGGGTATTTTAGTCATTTCACGTTTTTATTTAAAATGTCTCTGAATTAAAACAACCACCATCAACGCCGGTTACGACCACCATCGTCGCCCCGCCGTCAACCACCACCATCAGTAAAACAACCACCACCACTGCCCCACCATCAACCACACCAACTGCCGCCAACTATCACCACCGCTCTCTTCCTGCAATGGTGGCATTAACACAAAACCTTAATTCCCACACGCAACACACACGTCACACCCTCTTTGAAGCATTGACATAAAACCCATAAAAAATCAAATCTTTACACTTATTCACACACCCATTCACCATTTAAACATTTCAAGAACAAAATCCAATAAAAAGCATCAAAATTTAAGCTCCCACAAAAAAGGGTATTATTAGAAAATCACATTAAATTGAAGCATACCTGATTAACAGAATATTATTGTCTGAATCGAGGGTTTTGAGATGAATCTTGACTGAGAAAAGATGGGGTTTAAGATCTGAAAATAACAAGGAGGAACTGTAATTTCGGAAAGATGGTGTGTGTATATATAACTGAATTGAATCAAGTTGGGGGAATGGAATGGGTATAAGTTGATTTGGTCTGTATATGATTGCTACTTGCTACCGCCTGCGTGTTTTTAATGAGTCCAGGTGCAATAAAAACTTCAGCCGCAATTTTGGTAGGTGGTGGCAGGTTGTTGGTGGCAGGCTACAGATCTAGTGATGGCGGTTGTTGCTGGGTTGTGGTGGGTTGGATGGTGGTGGTTGCTGTTTGTTTAGAGAGAGAGAGAAAGTTCAAAGTGTGTGTGTGTGTGAGAGAAAGAGAAAAAGAGTATTTATATTTATTTATTTTTTCTTTTATTTATACTATAAATAATTAAATAGAAAGACTAAACGCCCCTTAAGTGAATAAATTTAACAGAAAATTTTAATCTTGTTAGTGCTAAAGGACGAAAGATGCACTGAGTTTTCCCAAATGAAGGATTATGACTGTGATTGTTGAAGTTTATCCATTACAATCCGATACAAACATAAAGGACGAAAAGTGTAATTTACCCTAAATCAAAACACATTTTAAACTTTCTTTTATAATTATAATAATTGTGTCGACCGGTCAACGTGTTCAGCTTTAGTACAACACAAAACGAGACTGATTTATGAAATGGGACACATCAATACACACACGACTATTTTATTAAACAGATTGAACCGGCCAACCAAAAACCAGATTCTTTCATGTTGTGTTAGAAATTTCCATCCTCGATTAGGCGTTAACAATAAATTTTTAATACATTTGACACGTAGGACCCATTTAGCTGACCTTGACACTTCTAATAAAATACAGTCCAAATCAACACATCTGTAAGAAAACACGTCCTAAGTAGGGCTGTAAACGAACCAAACGTTCAGTGAACAGTTCATGAACCGTTCTGCAAGAAGTTCGTTTATGTTCGTTCGTTTAATAAACGAATGAACATGAACAAGAAATTCGGTTCGATAAGTTAAATGAACAAACATGAACAGATGTCTCGTTCGTTCAATTGTGTTCGTGAACATTCGTGAATTTGCATTCGTTTATGTACGTTTGTTTGTGTTTTAATTAAAGATTTTTGCACTTTCATATATTTTATCTTTTTATGTTTTATTTTTATTTATAATTTTACCCTAACAATTAAACTAGGAAACCTTATGCCACCTTGTTTATGCACCATTCTCCTTCCCTTTCTCATATTTACATCGACGAATACGATCAGCCTCTGTTCCACATTAAGGATTCAAGTTCCAATGCTACTCTTTGGGCCATCCACCATTATCCTTCGTCGCATTCGCCAAATTTATTTATGTTCGTTTGTGTTCGTGAACCGTTCGTGAACAAGCTCATTTCCTTAACGAACGAACACGAACATAAAATCTCGTTCGGTAAGTGTTCATGAACAGTTTATTGAACACATTTATTTCCTTAACAAACGAACACGAAGAAGGCCTTGTTCGTGTTCATTTATAACCCTAGTCCTAAGCACTGCATCTACTCATCATACAATAAAAACAAGAGCTTTGTCAAACATATTCACAGATTGTTTACATACCAGCATAATTGCACATCAGCACATCAACATAATCTTCTAAATAAAAAAAGTTAAACCATCCAAAGTTAGACAATATTAAACATACACCAAAACATCCTGCAAAAGGCTCACCTGTTATGTTGACTCCAAGTCATCTATTCAACAGTATTTCATGTAAAAGTTTAACCATAATTTCAATTTAGTTACAACTGACTGCAAACCAGATTATGACCAGCGGCATTACACAGATGCATACATCTATACCTATATCTAGACACGTGTGTGTGTGTTTGCATGATAATAAAATCGATTTCACCGTATCCAGCAGGTGGGAGTATCTAAATTACCAATAAGCCCACAATAAAAAGAACATTTATTACCAGAAAATATAGCAGGAAGTCGGCAAAATGCACTCAAGATAATACCTGAGTCGGTTCAGCTGCCCACAGTAAACAGACTAGTATTAAAGAGCTATCCACACTACACAACCAAAATGAAAACGTTTTTTAAGAGGTAAAACATTTAGACGATAAAATTAACGAGCAACGCCCTTTTTGGCTCTAAGAGATTCAAGGGCCTTTTCGCGGAGCTCAATTTCAAGTTTCTTCTCATCAGACAATGCTGACTCATCACGACTCTTGTCAAAATCAGAAGACGGAGAAACATTCTCATGTGCCTTGAGTTTTAGCTTTTCTGACCGTCGGATATCTTTTTTGCGACGCCTTTCCTCTTGCCGTATACGTTTCTCTTGTTTTTTTAGTTTTTTCTCTTCTTTGCGTCTTCTCTTAGCTTCCTTTCTGTCTTCTGCATGGGAATCATGACTATTATCATCGCCTGATGTGACGTCTTTCCTTTTGTGCTTTCTCTTATGGTCACTTTCCTCAGAGGCAGAATCCAATGAGCCACTTTGATCCTTTGGCATATTTACTGCTTCCTGGTTCATCTCATCAGCTTTGTATCCTTTTTCAGAGTCCTGTACCCTGTCACTTGATAATTCAGGATCACTCTTCCTTCCATCATTTTTACTGTCAAAATACAAAAAGATTAAAGGCATGTCTTATCAAGTGTAAAATAAACCAACATGATTCCATAGTTCAATGCTGACAAGGACGAGGCATAGACACCTCAAACACACATAAGGTGGGCAGCAAGGGAGTGCAGGCGGGCAACTCAGTCTATCCAGACACTGACCCAACCATATATCAGTCTGAACCAATTAAAAACAGGCATAAACCAGCCTAAAAATGGCTTGAAGCAACGTTTTGGCCTGGCTCCCTTTTATTCTTTACATGAAGCAAAGTGATCAACACCACATTTTAAAAAAATAGGGGTAATTTCATATATACCCCTACAAACTTTTAAAATATCATCCCCCCCCCCCCCCCCACACACACACACACACATGCAAAATTAAATATATCCTTACAAAGTACATAAAATATCAAATATACCCAATTCATTAAAATTAAAAATACTTTAATAAATGACCATTTTACCCTTATTTTTCTAAAACACTGAATTTTCATATTATACCCATCTTTAATATAATTTTTTTCTATTTAACCATTCTATATGGAACTCGAAAAAAAAAAGCTAAGACTGAAATTGATATGTAAAACTTATTGAGATTGGAAAATAATAAACAGAAAAGCTGATAAACAAAAACGAATCAAAGCAAAATTATTCTTGTTAACTGAGAAAACAGAAGCACAATTTAACAAAATCAACGATAACGATGTCGGACTCCTAAGTGTTTAGAACAGAAACAATGTTGCAAACGCGGGCTTCAATCTCCAATCTTCTGTTGCGGATTTACTAGACGAGAATGGTCAATGGAAATGGCCTCAAGCATGGTATGATATTTATCCAGTCTTGATTGGTTTGAGTCTTGACCAGCCTAGTTCCCAGTTACATGATCGAACGGTTTGGAAGGATTTGGAGGGAAATCATCGGCATTATAGCTCGTTGGAAGTTTGGCACAACATTCGTACACGTGATGCTCCTATTAGTTGGGCAAACATGGTTTGGTTCAGTCAATGTATTCCAAGGCATTCCTTTCAATTATGGTTGGTTATAAAGAATAAGCTGAAGACTCAAGATCGGCTGAAAGCTTGGGAAGCGGGTAGTGAAACAAACTTAAGACTTATGTGTTGCCCACTATGTCAGCATGACCGAGACTCGAGAGACCATCTTTTTTTCTCGTGCATCTTTGCTTCGCAGGTTTGGAAGAATATTAAGACTATGGTGGACATGGATAATGTTACCGAATCCTGGAACTCTATTTCGTCATGGATGGACCACCACTCGAATTCAAAACGATTGGATCAAGTTGTGTGTAAGTTGGTGTTGGCGGCTGCGGTTTATTTCATTTGGCAAGAACGTAATAACCGGCTGTTCTCTCGAGTTGAATGTTCGGTTATCCAGGTGACCGAGAAGATTAAAAATACAGTTAGGCTTCGGTTGATGGATTTCAAGCTCCAAGGGCATGTGGATTATAAAAGAGTTCTGAAGAAGTGGCAGATCCCGTCAAGGGCGCTGAATGACGACCCGGGTTAAGGCATTTCAAATGTAATGTTTTAGCTAGATCCTAGTTGATGTGGTCGTGTTTTTGCGGGTTGTGTTTGTTTTAAACTAGGCGTCTTGTTTGCTGGTCGTGTTTTGTTGTCTGGTTTCCTAGTCTTGGTATGCCAAGGCTAGATGAGTGTGCTATGTCAGGCACACCTTTGTTTTTGATTGATTTTTATAAAATTTACCGGGGTAACCCTTTACCCAAAAAAAAAAAAAAAAAAAATCCATTATCTAATGTGATTCTGTAATACGAGCATAAAATGGTTCGAATTTTCTATTAGAGTTCGATAATGTGATTCGAAGCTTGCTTATTATTTCTGACGTGCCGTCGAGAAAATAATCCGGTTTCTTGACATTGATCACAATCAAAATAAAATTAAAGGTTAGGGTGTAAACAAATATAATAAAAAGGGGTAGAATGGTTATTATGTAAAAATTCATTAAAGTTGGGTATGTATGATATTGTTGGTTTTAGTTGGGAATATATGAAATTTTTGAAGTAATGGTTAAATCAATATTAATCAGATAGAAAACCAACCTGGAAAAAGTCATTCCTTCGACCTCTACATTTTCAAGATGATCCTTGGTAATCACACCTTTTCTGTCTCTTTGGAGGTAGAGGGCTGTCGGAAAACAATATTGGCTGTTCGTTAATTTTACGGAACTCTGTATAAGTAAAAAACTTGACATGATAGAGTAGAGATGACATTTATGACCCATTTACCAATGAACGAGTAAATTTGGGTTATGTTTTATCTTCAACGGGTCAAATGGGTAGAACCAAAAAAAACTAAAAAGAAAAAGGTCCAACACATCAAAAAAGTAATCCAAAATGAACTTGAGACTCATAAAACCTCCTAGAATAACAAATACAAAAAACTATATAAACATTGTAAAATCGGTAACCATATTAAGTAACCAGTCTAAAATAATTAAAGAACTAAGAATGATCCATTTTGGCCCGAACCTGTTTTGACAAGATACCCAACCCGCATATTTTGCACTTCTACGATAAAGCAAACAGATTGCATAATGCAACAGAATATTTTGTTACACTAGAATAACTAAAAACATAATAGATTGCAATAGCACCTCTCGCCACTGGGACTGGAACGAGATTTGTGCAGTAAGGGTGATAAAGTTGGCTCTCCGTGATGAGAAATTTCATCGCCCTTTGGTTCTCTTTCAAAAGACCTTACTGGAACAGGAGAATGACTCTCAGCGGGCACTCTTCGCGGAGCTTGATGATCTCTGCAAAATGCTCCATAATTCAAAAACATCCAAACCACCATTGCACAGATCAATAAATCAAAAAAAATAGAAGTAGGTAGCTCAAATGTGTCAAAAACCTGTGTCCATCTCTAGAAGACCATAAAGATGATCTCTGTCCGCGCTTTGGTGATCCTCTTTTCGGCAGAGGAGGTGGTGTACCACGTGTAGGAGACACAGAACTTCTACCTGATGGTGAAGAAGACCTATTTCCAGGACTTGGGGATCTCTGCCGCCTAATTGGAGGAGATCGGGAGGCTTTCTGATATTGCCGCCTCATAGGAGATGGTGACCTGCGACGAACTGGTGAAGGAGATCTAGAGTGCACAGGGGAAGAAGATGTGGTTGACTGTGACCTGTGTAGGTAAGGAGATCGTGGCCTGCGTTGAAATGGAGATGATGACCTTCGCCGTATGGGAGACCGTGACCTCCTTTGAATGGGAGTCGGTGACCTTCTGATGGGGGTCCGCGACCTCCTCCTGATGGGGGTGCGTGACCTTCTCCTGATAGGGGTGCGTGACCTTCTCCTGATAGGGGTCCGCGACCTCCTCCTGATGGGAGACCGTGACCTCCTCCTGATAGGGGTTCGCGACCTCCTCCTGATGGGAGTGCGTGATCTCCTTCGAATGGGGGTGCGTGACCTCCGAATATGAGTCCGCGACCTTCGGCGTACGGGAGAACGTGACCTACGCCTTAATGGTGACTGTGATCTTTGTCGCACCGGAGAACGTGATCTGCGATGTGTGGGGGATTGCAACCTGCACCTTGCAGGTGACGGTGATTGTCCACGTGACGGTGCAGAAAATGGGGATCGCAACCTACGCCTTGCAGGTGAAGGTGACCGTCCACATGAAGATGCAGGGGATGGGGATCGCAACCTACGCCTTGCAGGTGAAGGTGATTGTCTGCGTGAGGGTGCAAGAAATGGTGATCGCCGACGTGAGCCTACTCGACGAGGTGTAGAAGACCGTCTTGAAAGAGAGTGGGATCTCCTTTCATGAGAAGCTGAGTGCCTTAAGGGTTTGGGGGATGCTGACAAACTTCTTGAACTGATATGAGGGTAATAAAAAAAAAAAAGTAAAAAGATAGAATTAAAATAAATATAACAATAATTATTGCTAAAATTTGGATGGCTGCACACCTTGAATGACTTCTGGAATTAGAGAAGGAATTGCTAACTGATCTCGAACGGGTACCTGTGGACAATAAAAATAAAATAAGCAGTGAGAAACTAAAAGTCAATCGAAGCATGGTGGAAGAACAACAAAGATAAATAAAATCGAATATAAAACGCTCTGACCCTTAAAGAAATTTTAGTTAATAATGAGAAGAGATACCGAGGTGGTGACGGAGAATGATCAGCGGAATGTGGAGATCGAGGAATCCTGTAAAGAAGAAGTAAATAATAGGAGATTTAACAATGCTGTTCGTATAGATGTACATTGTACTCTACTACAAACAAATTAAAAATGACTTCATTCCCCAAACCTCGCAGTTTCTTTTAATCCGTTCCGCTCATCAGTCCCTTTGTCATCAGCTGACCACTTGCTAGAAAATTTTGTGCGTCTCCTTGGGTGGGCCTCCAAATTAGCAGCTTTCACATCATCGGCCTCTCTGTCCTACAGTAGTTTGAGGAAAGGACATCAACCGAAATAATTGCAGAAGCAAGCTGAATGTCATGAGAAAAGTAAATGTCAAAAACAAAAACTTGACTCTATTGTAAGTAACTCTTGCGTGAAAAGAAATGCTACCATCTTCACTCTCTCTTGCTCTTCCTTCTCTTTTGTTCTCTTCAATTCTCTGGTTATACGGGCCGTATCCTCCTAAATTTATGATGTATAGTGAGATGAAAGATAAAATACAAAACAAGCATTACTTCACCGAAAACGATTAATGAAACAGTACATATACCTGCTTCTTCTTAGTTTCTTCCTCCTTGGCATCCAAGAACTGTTGGGGAACACCACTTGTGTTCTGCTGGGCACTGAGAAGATGTGTCCATAGCTCCTTCATAAATTTTCCGGTATTTTTCTCCATAAATCCAGTAAGTGAAATTTGAATCTCTTTACCGTTAACAACCTGCATTCAACAAAATGTGGAACAAACTGTCAACATCTTACAACTCTATACGAGTAAAGACATCGAAACAAAACCAAAACCACCTCAACTATCACTTCTGGTTTCATGTTTTATTAAGTAGTTATGTACAATTTTATGCCTCCTCTAATATGGGTTAAAATCAATTCAGAATAATACAATCAAGTCAATCGTCATAAGGATTGTTCTCTTTCCAAACCAAAATACGAATAACATTTGATTTTTACTATTTTTAAAGCCCATTCCGCAAGCATAAATATCCCCTTACCAATAACATATACTGAACAGAAAACAATTCCAGTTTATACGGCATAAATATGGCACAAATTGAGTTCGTATTAAACCGCATAAAGTAACAGGTTACCTTCTCCTCTAAAAGGCCATAAATGAAGTTAATAAGAACTTCATCCTCAAATCCAAGAAGTTCAGTCACCCTGTGCGCTATCCATGGACGCATGACATCCATCTTAACTTTTGTCATGTCCACCTATACACCACACCGAAGTATTATCAAAAAAAGGTAAACCACTAAGACAGGAACATTACGCGAGGACATGAATGGTTAAATTTTTTTGCTTATAGCACTTAAATTCTAGTCTCCTTTCAGAGTAATACCGTACTGTAAGCTAGTAAACATCTTAGATTAAAAAGACATCTCATGTAGTTTTGGGTCAAGATTGGTTAAAACTAGAGTCTATCGGAGGTTTATATGTAAAAGATGTGCAGCTTCCGGTTGTAAATAAAACTTATTTGGATGTACATAGACGTGCCCCTCGCGCCTCGGCTTTTGGGACCAAAACGCCTTGGAGCAGCTAGCGTATTTTTAAACCAAGGTAAACATGCTACAGATACAAAGTTCGTAGATAGAAAGCCGACTTGAGATAGCTAATCTCCAAGAATAAGATCGAGAAGACAAGAACCGATTGGAACAATTTCTAATATTTTTCATTCTGCCAAAACGCTAATCTTGCTTGCCTTTTTATAGGAAAAACTAACACTAACCCACTATTATGAGCCACCAATAACCCATTAGCTAATTAGACAAAAACAAAATAAGAACAAACAACCTAACATGAAATGCGTTATTGCACTAATAACCCGCTGTTACTACCCACCTTTCCCTCACATTGTGTGTGCACTGACTTTTTACATGTGCAGGTGAAGTAACAAGGCACGTTATCATTCGTAATTTTACATCTAATATTAAATCAACCATCATTGAAGCATTTTGACTTCAATAAAACAAATCAACAAACATTTTGACTTGTAATGTTAACTCTGTTGTTTTTAAAGCTAAAAATGGAGACTAGGTTTAACACATTAGTAATTCTACATCTAATGTTAAATCAACCATCACTGAGGTATTATGACTCCTAATAAAATAAATCAACAAGAATTTTGACTTTTAGTATTAAAACTTTTTTTTTTTCATGCTAAAAACTGAAACCGGGTTTAGCACATTAGTAAATTTACATCTAATGTTAAATCAACCATCACTAAAGCATTTTGACTTCTAATAAACTAAATCAACAAGCAATTTCACTTTAAATATTAACACTGTTGTTTTTCAAGCTAAAAATTGAAACTAGGTTTAATACAGATTTAACATATTCCTTCCTCTATCTATTACAGTTGGATAACACAATCGTTCTATCACCAAAACGCTTTTTAAACCTTGCTTATTACTTTGTTTTACCTCCAACAAACAACAAAACCACTCACATAGTCCAGATAGCTCACTACAACACAACACTGGTTACACAAAGCTCCACTACGCATATAACACAGTTAAACAATCAAAACCACAAATGATATAAGAACGAACCAGATTTTCCACCTCTCCCAGAAATACATTACTAAACTAATAACCCACTGTTACTATCCACCACTCCCTCACATCGTGTGTGCATGTTTCACTGTTGTGCTTGGTTTAAAAAAGCGTGAGGCGCTCCGAAGCGCTTTGGTTCCAAAAGCTTTAAGCGAAGCTTCAAGCGCGAAGCGAGAGCTTCACGCATACGAAGCGCTCAAAATTTAAAAAAAAATATATGTATATAAGATATTTGTACACATCAATATGACATATTCTACTTGTTAATCAATAATAAACACAAAAACATGATTAAAAACACACTTAACACATGAAAAACATAGTTAAAATATAAATTAAAGTCGAAACACACTTAACAAACGCACTTATAACCTCCCACCAAATGTTGTTTCAGTCGATAAACTCCCCCTTTGCACATTTTCCCGCAAAAATTACAAGAAATATTTGATCGGGCCTTAGGATCTCGGGTACCATATTGTCTACCCAGGTCACCAGATGATATGGATTTTTCCGAGGCAGCAGTAGTGCTGCTCGATCCTGAGGCCATTATGATTTCTAAACAGAAATCAAGTAACAGAAATAACAGCTCTCAGATATAAGAAGTTAATAACTGTTGAAGATGGACAAATTAGACAGAAATAAACTTACACAAATAAAAGCTCTCAGATAAAAAGTTAATAACAGTTAAAGAAGGCTAACGTTCTTTTTAGGGCAAAAAAGTAGCGGGTATATGAATATAAGATGTTGGACCTCAATTAATCCCTATTAGAGACTATTGGGCCCAAATAAAAACCCAAATCTGACCTGATTGGGCTGAAACGTCGCTTCAAACACATGGCGGTTCGGGCTTAAAGCGCGCTTCAAAACGCTTCATTTGATTTGTGCTTCAGAGCTTGGTTTAAAAAAGCGGGAAGCACACAAAAGCAACGAGGTCTAAAACCGAGGCGCAAAGCGCAAAAGCGGTGAGCTTTTCGTATGCAAGGCGCAAAGTGATTATATAAATTATTTTATATATCCCATAGGTTTTTAGCATCCCCTACCTATGATTTAGCTATAATTAAGATTTATATATGTTTTAAAATGAAAAAAAACATAAATGTACAGCATAAAAAGCCTGTTGAACAACACTCAGCTGCACAGACACAACCCATGTACAAAAGGCGCGTGCCTCACTTGCGCCTCAGGTCAAATTTTAGCCTAAAAAGCGCGCCTCGCCTGCGCCTTTTGTACACCCTGCGCCTTATGTCACACAAGGCGTTTTGGTTTGCGCCTTAGGTAGCCTCGCGCCTTAGGTAGCCTCGCGCCTAAGGCGCGCTTTTTTAAACCAAGCTTCAGAGCAAAGAAAGCGCTATTCCTAACGCTTCATCGCCTCACGCTTTAAGCTCGCTTTTTTAAACCAAGCTGCTTTGCATAAGTGCATTGACTTTTTACATGTGCCGGTGAAATAACAAAACACATATCATTCGTAACTTTACATCTAATGTTAAATCAACCATCACTGAAACATCTTGACTTCTAATAAACTAAATCAACAAGTCCTTTGACTTTCAATGTTAAAAACTTTAATTTTTCAAGCTGAAAACTGAAACTAGGTTTAACACAGATCTAACATTATCCTTCCTCTATCCATTACATTGTTTTACGTCCAACAAACAACAAAATCACTCACTCACATAATCCAGATAGCTCACTACAACACAATTCCGGATACATAAAGCTCCATTACGCATAAAACACAGTTGAACAATCAAAACCACAAATGATATAAGAACGAACCAGATTTTCCACCTCTCCCTGAATGGCATTACTGCACTGCACTAATAACCCACTGTCACTACCCCACCTCTCCCTCAGATTGTGTGTGCTTGTTTCACTGTTGTGAAGTAACAAAACACATATCATTCGTTAACTAACATCTAATGTTAAATCAGCCACCATTGAAGCATTTTGACTTCCAAATTCCAATAAAATAAATCAACAAGCATTTTTACTTTTAATGCTAAAAACTATTACTTATCAAGCTAAAAACTGAAACTAGGTTTAACACAGATCTAACATTATCCTTCCTCTATCTGTTACATTTCGATAACAATCAATCTATCTCGAAAGCACTTTCTAAACCTTGCTAATCACTTTGTTTGAACTCTAAAAAACAACAAAATCACTCACATAGTCCGGATAGCTAACTACAACGCAACACAGTTAAACAATCAAATTCACGAATCATATAACAACGAACCAGATTCTCCAATTCAGGTGGAAACTTGTGAGATTTAAGCAGCTTAGCATGCTTGTTCGAGAACCGAGTGTCCTGATCAGCCGTAGTGCCCTATTTGAACACGAGATTGGTCAATAACGAATTGATGATGAAATTCGTGTTCATTGAATGGAAATTGTATGACTTACTCGAAAGAAACCGCCTGACATCTTCTAGGGTTTTGAAGGTGTGAAATAGGGCTACGAGCGGGATCTGTTTCGGGATGTTTCTAAAGGATTTGATGGTACAACTAGGGCTGCAAACGAATCGAACGAGTGTTCGTTTATTAAGAAATATATGTGTTTGCGAACCGTTCACAAACACTTATCGAACGAGATTTTGTGTTCGTTTGTTAAGAAAAGGAATTTGTTCGTGTTCGTTTGTGTTTGTTTGTTAATTTTAGGCAACGAACAGAAACGAACGTTTACTAACACAAAATGAGCACAAACTAATGTTCATGAACACAAATGAAAACAAACAAACACAAACAATCGTTCATGAACAGAAAATATAATACACTGACACTTATTATATATTTAATTTGTTGAAATTTTAAAGTATTTAAATAAGTATAAAAACTAAAAACACTAATGAACTATCGAACACAAACGAACATGTTACCGAACGTTCACGAACATAGACTAACGAACACGGCCTCTGTTCATGTTTGTTCATTTAACTAAACGAACGAAATTTCTTGTTCGTGTTCGTTTGTTTAATAAACGAACGAACACAAACGAACTTCCCGCCGAACTGTTCGCTGAACGTTTGGTTCGTTTACAGCCCTAGGTACAACTATGCATATGAGAAAAGTGGTTTACAAAGTAGTAGGGATTTTTACATATTTCCCAAGAGGTTTTATTACATATTTATCCAACCCACTAAATCAATTATATATTTCCCTTTCTATTATTTGAGATTACCCATTTACCCTTTTTGGAATTAGGGCTTGTTCTCAATCATCAGATTTGCCAAACATATAAATGTTCAATCCTCAAACATATAAATGTTCAATTCTTGTTACTTTTTGGTTGGATGCGCCATAAATTAGGTTATGCTATGCGATTTGAACATTCAAGAAGCTACAATAGAATATCAGCTTTATATTCTAGAGCCAGAGAGAGGCTTACAGATAAGAAAGAAAGGTGGATGTGTGGCAGATGAGAAAGAAATTGATTAAAGGTTATAAGCTTTATTACACGGATAGATTGTTAACTCTGAACATGGTGATACATATTTACTCATGGTATAAATATAAATAATATATAACGATGTTGTAATTTGGAATAAGGGTGGAGATACAACAGGAAGTTTATTTGGCTAGGAAGGCTAGGAAGTGATCTTGACCATCCATTTAGTTAATCAATGGCTAAGATTAAACGAATGAAATTGAAGCAAAAAAAAAAGAGGCGCGTGGGTTTGTTAGGGGCATTGTAGTCAATCCAGCACAATAGTTTCTCTCTCCTCCAATTCCCCCCAATTTTTTAAACGTTAATAACTTTTCATACGACATTATTTTTTTATAAAAATTGCACCAAAAAAACGAGCGTTTTTTTATCTTTAAAACGAGTATACTATTGCTATATTTTCGATTTTTTTTTTTTTTTTGAAAACCCAGTTGCGTAAAACGCAATGGAGAAAACCTAGCCGCGTAAAACGCAATGAAAAAAAAACATAAAAAAATGACTTTTTCTAAAACGCAACGCACCAAAAACACAAAGAAATGTCTTATTTCTAAAACGCAATGACCAGAAAACACAAATAAATGTCTTATTTCTAAAACGCAATGGACTGAATGTGTTTTACCTAAAACGCAATGCCCCCAAAACACTTAAAAATGTCTTATTTCTAAAACGCAATAGCCAGAAAACACTTAAAAATGTCTTATTTCTAAAACGCAATAGCCAGAAAACACTTAAAAATGTCTTATTTCTAAAACGCAATGCCTAGAAAACACATAAAAATGTCTTATTTCTAAAACGCAATGGCCTAAAAACACAAAAGAAACTGTTCTCTCTAAAACGCAATGAACTGAATACACATAAAAATGTGTTTACCTAAAACGCAATGAGTAAAAACACTTCAAAAATGTTTTATTTCTAAAACGCAATGACCAGAAACTGTTGTTCACAGAACCAGAAACTGTCTAAAACGCAATGACCAGAAACTGTTGTTCACAGAACCAGAATCTAATTAAAACGCAATGACCAGAACCTGTTGTTTACAGAACCAGAAACACTGTCTACGAATGCAGTTTTCCAGAGGCAATTTACAGAAAATATATTTTTCTGATGCATTTTTATTACAGCAATTTAATCGGAAAAAAACCCCAGCCAGGGGCTCTGCCCCTTGGACCCCGCCAGGGGCTGCCGCCCCTGGGACCCCGCTACCAGGGGCGCTGCCCCCGGACCCCCGCCAAGATCGTAAAACGCAATGACTAAATCTAAAACCCAGATCGTAAAAATGAAATTAAAGAATTTCTTACATGGATCGAAGTGATTTCTTCAACAATTGGCGAAGTTTGAATGATATAAACACTTATCAGCGCTCGAATCGAGTGATTATCTCCAAAATCACCGGAAAAAAAACAAGATTTTTTATGAAATTAAACTGGGTTTTCTTCAAAAAAGTTGAAGAACACGTTGATCGGGTGTTTGAATCATTGATTTGTGATGAAAATCGCACTATAATGTAGTGATTATTGAGATAGAAAGTGAAGAAATGGTTGAAGATTGTGGGTTTTGAAAATGGTGGGTTTTGAAGTTACTGGTTTTTTAAAAGGAAGAAGAAAGGGTTGGATTGACTAAAATACCCTTTCTCTTTATTTTAAATGTTACCACATGTCCTAATCCTATTGCTTCCTACACTTCCTAGCCAAAATAAACTTACTATTTGATCTTTTCCCTTTGGAATAAATGGGACCAACCCTTAAACAAATGTATAGAAATTGAAAGTCAATGGATAAAAGAGTTTAGCTTTATGAAACCCACAATCTTTGTGCTTGTAATTTTTAGATATTCTGATAATTGAATTGTAAATAAGGGGAGTGAACTAATTTTGCAATATGTCGTCGTCAACAATGGAGGTTGACCATAGATTTAATCCAGGGATTAGATCCTAAATAAAATAAAGCTTCAAGTAAAACAAAGAGAGAAGAATGATTATGATAATATTGGTGCATAATTTATTAGTTTGTAGAGGAAATATGTAACTAGTGATTAATATAGTAATTCTATTTAAGCAATTTTAATGAAATGGGTAATTTGTAATATATATGGTTTACGATAGGGAAATATATAATATATATGGTTTATGAGGGGAAATATGTATTTGATTTTAAAGGTTGGGTAAATATGTAATAATTGATCTTAGGCTATGGGGGGGCGGGGGTTGGGGCGTTGGTTGGCTGAAAACGCCCAAGCCACCACCCCGGGTGGGCTTGGGTGTGGCCCAAGGGGCAAGAGTTTAAGGTCGGACGTGGGACGGGTCTATCAATATGACATGGCGGGCTCTCAATGGCCAAACCAAACTAGCCGTTGGGCTAGCCGTTGGCCAACGGCTATGTGTAAAAAAAAATATTTTTTCTCTATATAAACTCACACTTCTATTCTTTTTTTACCACATCCAACCACAATACACTTCCCCTCTTCTATAATCATCTCTATTCTCATTCTACAATACGAAAAATGAATCCTCATAATCGTGGTTTTGACCCGAACAACCCATGGGCATTCCAAGAAAATCCTAGTCCACCACCCAATCGTCCAATGCCTCGTCCATGATGTGGCGGGTTACGTATCGTATCTCTCGAATCGTGTGTATACTAACTTCCCTCACACCGACGATTCTATACCTAGCCCGTTTTCACAAACGTCCATCAACCTTTCACCAACCTCCGTCAACCTTTCCCAAACCGAAACCGTCCCCGAAACTCAACCCCCCATCGATAGTCCTTCCGCATCTAAACCCATCAAAAAGAGAAGTCACAAGAAAAAAACCGAGGTCGAGAAAGCATTTGAAAGCGCCAAACGAAAACAACAAAGATGGGTCATTAATGAAGAACTTGCATTGGCGAGGGCTTGGCTTCAACAATCTCAACATCCAACTTTAGGTATTTTTAAATATTTTGTAGCCCTTATTTTAATATTTATGTTTTTTTATATAACTTTGTAATATATTAAATTTTGTTTTGATTAAAATAGGAAATTCTCAACATAGAAGCCATTTGTGGGAAGCGATTAGTAAAGCATTCCATGAAGAAATGAAAATAGAGGTTAGATACATTCAACGTATTCCAACAACAAATGGCCGAAATTCGGAAGAACAAAGAAGCTCGGGATGCCCTGAAACAAAGACGAGATGATATGAAATTTCTAGCCCAGCCCATCGATCACCTATCAGGTGAAGAGCTAGAACTAATGTTGGAGACGAGAGAAGAGATAAAGAAAAAATATTACAAGCACTAGGAATTTTTTTATGTATTTTTCTTTATTTAAAAAACATTATTAAAAAATTTAAATTTTTTGTTTTAAAAATAATTTAAAGTATTTTGGGCTGGCCACGCCCCAAACCCCCGCCCCACCATACCGTCTTCAATGTGGGTCAGCCCAGCGAAGCCCACCCAAGCCACGTGTCGGGCCACGCCCCAAACCCCCGCCCCACCATACTCCACGGTCTTAGCAAGGGGATATATGTAAATGACCCTACAGAGTAACCTTGAAGTTGGCAAAAATTAGAAATTACAGTAAGTAGAAGAAACGGGAGAAGGACATCAATTTTTATCTAATTAAAGAAGTCGATGTTAGACTATCCTCATTCACAACCCAACCCAACCCAACCCAACTTTCAATAAAAATTTAATTTCTCTCACTTCCACCTACACAACCCAACCTAACCCAACCTTTCACACCCATTAACAACCCAACCTAACCATTTTTTTATTAAATAAATATGACTTAGGTTAATAATTTATTCTATAAAATTTATCATAAATGATAAAAATGTTTATTATTTAAACTTTAATATTTAAAATAAAAGAAGTTATAAAAAATTAAAAAAAGAAATATTACATAACAATTAATGTAAAATTACAAGGACATAAAATATAAATTACATAATCATTCCTCATTGGAAATTTTTTGCCATATATGCTCAATCAAATCGTTTTTTAGAGCGATATGAGTTTCTCTGTTGCGAAGTTGTGCCCTATTAGTCATATAACTAGATAGGTCTGTAATTCGTTCAGTGGAGTATTGAAAAGATTGTCCATCATCTTCAATAGAGCTTGTTCGTTGCTGGTTTGTAGGCGTATCATTTAGAAATTCAGATGGATCATAATAGTGAAGGTATGTGTCCCGTTCATCCTCAACGATCATATTATGAATGATTATGCATGCGATCATAATTTTACCCATCGTATCCTTGTCCCACACAAGACATGGGTGTCGAAGAAATGCAAACCGAGCTTGTAGAACTCCAAATGCCCGCTTAACATATTTTCTAACGGCCTCTTGATGCAGAGCGAATAACTTATGTTTTCGAAGTTGTGGAGAGGTTATGGACTTGACAAAGGCAGCCCATGAAGGATATATGCCGTCAGTGAGATAATATGTCCTATTATATTCCCGACCATTCACTATGTAACTCACATTTGGTGCTCGGCCTGACAATACATCATAAAAAACTGGAGATCGTTGGAGGATATTAATGTCATTGCATGTACCTGGTGTTCCGAAGAACGCGTGCCATATCCATAGGTCATATGATGCAACAACTTCTAAAATAATTGTTGGTTTACCGCTTCTACCTGCATATTGCCCAGCCCAAGCGGTGGGACAATTTTTCCATTCCCAATGCATACAGTCAATGTTGCCTACCATTCCCGGGAATCCACGTTCTGTTCCAACATGTAGTAGTCTTGCTAAATCATCATCATTTGGCCTTCTAAGGTACTCTTGACCGAAGCATGAAATAACACCTTCTACAAACTTTATAAGAGAGTCCCTCGTTATAGTTTCACTCATTCTCAAATATTCATCTTGTGCATCTGCTGATGTTCCATACGCTAGCACCCGCATGACTCCAGTACATTTCTGCAATGGTGAAAGACCTTGTCTTCCTGTGGCATCACATCTTTGTTGAAAATAACTATCATTGGCCGTAATAGCAGCCACTATACGTAGGAATAGTGGTTTCTGCATTCGAAATCTACGCCGAAAAGTTGCTTGACCATAAGTTGGGTTATCAACAAAGTAGTCTTGCATCAAACGTGCCTCGCCCTGCTCACATTCCCGATTGCAATACCTCCTTCTTGTACGAGGATGATCTCTTATGATCATATCTGACATGGTTGTGAGTAATTCAATCATAATGTCGTCAAGTTGGCGATTTGACTAAATCACTCGTTCATGCCATTCATCAAACTCATTCGAATCTGACGAATCAGAACTCTCTGATAAGCTTTCACTATATGACATTTTTAAAGAGATGAAATTGAAATATTCTGGTTGGATGAGAAAGCCTCTATGTGATACTCTATTTATAGAAGAATAATAATGAATTTTCCTACTAGATAATGTTAAATTATTTTATCTAAATAAAATCCTAGGATCCAAAAAAAATGCCAAGTGGAAGATTGAAGATAGTGTTAAATTGAAAGGATAATGTTTAACATATCTTATCTAAATAAAATCCAAGTATCCTATGAAAAGTTGCCAAACGGGTGATTGAATATAATGCTAAATTGATTAGATAATGTTAAATTATCTTATCTAAATAAAATCCTAGGATCCAAAGAAAAAATGCCAAGTGGAAGATTGAAGATAATGTTAAATTGAAAGGATAATGTTTAATATATCTTATTTAAATAAAATCCAAGTATCATATGAAAAGTTGCCAAACTGGTGATTGAATATAAGTTAAATTGATTGGATAATGTTAAATTATCTTATATATAAATAAAATCCAAACATCCAATGAAAAGTTTCCGAATAGAAGATTAGGTAAAAACATATAACTTGATAATCAAATATCTTACACATATATGAAAATACAACACCTAACTTGATAATCAAATACCTTACACATACACTAAAAGCAAATTAAAGATAAAACACACAATATATCACATACATTAAATATGAAACTAGTTTTAGTTTCCATAAAACTTCGATATTAGAAAGTTTTTCATGTCTTCTTCTATAGGCGTCAAATACTCCTTTTTTAACAGTGTGTTAAGATGCACGAGTTGCATTTTCTTTAGGTCTCTTTCTTCCTTTTGACGCACCTTTTCTTCCTCCAAGTCGAGTTTTCTTTTGAAGAGTTCATTCTCATTGTCTCTAGTAAGCTTCAGTGCATCAAGTTTTTCAGCAACTGTAACATGAGCCTTACATTTTCTTTTTGTTTTTGCCTCATCTCTACCTGTTGGACGTTGAATTGCTGAAGTGCCACTATTTGGCGTTTGTGGGTTGGAATAGTCCCCTTCTTCAGTAGTCCTTGATCTTTTAGTACTACCACCACTTTCTTCATTCTCAACTTCACATTCAGGACGAGAACATGTTGTGTCATGTTGTAGTTTTAGCTCCCACTTTGGGTGTATACACATAACTTCATTAAAAACAACAGAATCAGTAAACTTGCTTTTAATTTCATTAAAATATATTTTATGAGCTTCAGCCTCAACATCTTTCTCGCTCATTCCACTTTTTATGCGACGATATGCTTCCCGGTATGCACCAACCCACTTATTCACACTTTCGTTAAGTCGTTTAAAACGACCTTTCCTTTGTTCAACATTCCTCACACCAAGTTTTTCTGGATTTTCTGCTTGAGCTGCATCATACAACTTCTTTGCTTCTGCCCATAATGCTGTAGATCTCTGGGTTTTGCCACAAATTTTATTTTCACTAGCAATACACCATGATGATACTAAAGCAATATCTTCAGCAACCTCCCATTTAGTACTTCGTGGAGTTTTAGTTTCAGTATTTTGTGAGGTTTGAAAGTTTTCAGGAACTTGACTCGGGTTTGAATAAAACGGAGTGTTTTAATAGGATTGACTATTCGGGTAATCTCTGGAATCTCCAAGATTCAAACAAAAGTTTGGAAATGAAGAACTCATGGTAGGAAATACAAAAGAGATTAGAGATATGGAATTCATAATGGATATGAAACTTTGTTATGTTTTGTACAATATTTATAATACATATAAAAATCTTAGATATTTTTTTATAAATCCCTTTTAAATTGGATAATGTTAGATTTTTAGATAATAAATTTTATCAAAAAATCTAATAAACTAATAGAATGTTGACATGTGGTAAATAAGATAATGTTAGATAAAAAAACAATTAAAAAAATATATCATTTTTTTATAAAATTTATATCTACATGTTCAAAAAAAAATAAACATGACTGTTATTTTAGATTTTTAAAAACAGTAAAATTTTATAAGTTATTAGATATAATCTAATTATACTTATAATTAATTATGTTAAAAGAAAAAAGAAAACTAAAATAGTTATATCATCCATTGGAATGTTGACATGTGGCATGGCAATTGTGAGAATCAATGTCACAACCTGGGTCGTGACTTCGACCAGGTTGTTGATATTAAATGAATTTTTCTTTTTATTTTTATTATTTTCACAACCTAGGTTGAGGCAATGTCACCAATGGGGATAGCCTTAATGTCTTAGAGTCACAATCGTCATCTCTATAATTATAGTAAAAATTACTATATTTTCTTGTCACACCCCGACCACGTAAAACAACAAACCGTGGCGGAAACATCGGGGAGTGTTGTAACAGAATTATTGTTTCAAACCATGGATACAAAGAGTTTCGTTTTATTGAATATTAAGCATTGTCTTAGAGTTAAACAAGCAAATCAAACATAGACTATTATCGTTAATAAATCACTAAGGCCTCGTCCAGTCCTAAGTGAGCATGCATCCTATTCGTAATCATCATTAAGCAACTTCACCTGAAACATATGTAAAAACAAAGTCAGCAAAGAAATGCTGGCGAGTACATAGTTTTTGCGTGAGTATCAGATTCATGGCTAGTTTGTATGTTGAAACAACTTATATGGCTTTGTTAATTGATATTAGAAAAACCTTGTTTGGTAAAATATTTGTATTGTAAATGAATAACCAAGTCAAAATAGATTGGTCATAATTTATAAACCTCGATGCCATGAATCTTAACCCAAAACATTTGTTTGTGTAAACCAAATCATAAATCATTCTTGTAAGAAAACTCGTATGGTTTATATAGTTTCGTAAACCTCGTTTGTGTGACATCGCTTCCAATTGTTTACCCAAATCGTTTAATTCGTCAATAATCGCTTTAGTCGTTTAAATCATTCTCGTTTTAGATCGTGAAACTACTTTTGGTCGTCTCGCTAATAACATTCAAACCTGTGTGACTCGTATATTGTTCAACTCATTTTCGCATTAACAAACCTCCAAAGGGTAAGTTAACAATCATCAGATTCGGTCGTAACCCACCTAACCCACACATAACCATGGGTCCGGTCTGATAACGGGATTTGTCGGATCCTATGGTACCATAACCTAATACTGGTCGGTTTGGCCGAAATTAATGAATGTCATTCGTTATGTACTTACAACCAACAAGCTCATTCATATTATCGAAATCGTTATTAGTTTAGTATAAACCATCTCAATCGTTTCGAAACCATCGTTAAAATATCGAAATCGTTTTGATACATATGAATCACCCCAAAACAATCGAAAACAGTAAAAGAGGGGATCTATGTACTCACCTTCGGGTGCGTTTTTAATTGTTAACACAATCCCTCAAATCGTTTATCCGCCCTAAATTAAATAAGAATGATTTTAATAATCAAAGACCCACACTTTGACATTGCAAAATACTACTTATGTCTTTTCTGTTTTAATATATGAAACTGGACTGTTTTCGGACATTTAAATAAAATAGTTAACTTATTCCAAAAATTCCCAAATTTTTACAGAATGTCTTAAACGATCCAAATATTATTGTATAAAAGTATCGGGGTCTAGTTCATTACCAATATTTTATAAAAATTCATTTTCCCGACTGCAATCAGATTTGTTACTTTCTGATCGCAGTCTATGGAATAATTCACCAAAAATTAATCGTAAGTCCGATTGACGTAATTCCAGTGAGGGAATTACAAATACATCGGTGGTCAACTACAGTATAAATTTCATGATCTAACCCTACACAGAATTTAAGTTATGACTGAAAACAAGACGCGTATTTTCAGTAGAAAAATGCAGCTCTAGCTGCTGTTACGAAAAGACACTTTTAAAATAGTAAAAGGAGTCCAAAAATTATGATTCCGGTGTCATTAGAACCGTATTTTATAATAACACATTATAGACTTAAGAAAATACATTTTTCGTTAAGTTACAGTCTGGTTACAGCCAGTTAAAGGCGGCTGGAAATGCAGATCAGCAAGCTATTTTCAGTCTTTTAACCTTATAAAGTGTGTTCGATTGATTCCGTTAACATGTTTAGCGATCACAAAATACTTACAGCAGATTAGCACTTATATATGTCAGATTTATCATGCATTAACATATTTCATCATCATTTTTAACACTACTTTACCATATGTGAGATGATGTTCAAGACTTGATTAAATCTTTTAGATTTTCTATCTTTTTGATCTATAAACATCATTAACCACTTAAATAACAAGTAAAATACAAGGATCTAAGTGCTTACCACTAGCACAAGGCTAGGGGAGTTCGAGTGTAGAAAAGTGGTGGATAAAAGAAAACGAGAGTGGTCCTTCAACTTTCGAGTACACCAAGCTTCGTTGTTCGGTCTCTAGCACCTTTGAGTATAAGAAAAATGGCTTGAAGGGAACTTGATGGTGGGTGTATGGTGGATGGATGTGGCTGCCGAATTCAAAGAAGGAGGAAGAAGAAGAGTGTTGTTTTGGTGAAGATGATGAGTGGTCTTTGATTTATAAACTAGTTTGGAGTTTTAACCAAGGGCTTATATGTCCCCATAGTACACAACCATATCATAAACAATCTAAACAAGATCAAAGTGGGATTTAGAAGAATCATGGGGTGGGGCCCCTTCATAACCGTTCACCCTTGAGGGGGGGGGGGGGTAATGTGTAAACTTTAACTAAACAGTTAGATATTAAGTTAAAAATTCAAGTATTAGTTAGGGTTTGGTTACTAGATATTTTCATGATGTGTTATGGTGTTCGGGGTCCATAACTAGTTCAGAAAAATAAAAATAATATCTTTGGCAACATTTTTATGTTCCGGGTAAAGTCCGGTTGTCCGGTTAAACACCGTTCCGTTAAAGTGTTTAATTATGTACCGGGTATTTTATCTAGCGTTCAAATTCCGATTTATGGCGTTCTAAATTATTTTTATTATTCTATAAAAATAAACTCGCCAAAATATTACTGAAATAAGTTTCAGTTGCCAAGACTGGCTACGTTGTCTGTGTTTTGCAGTAGAAGCACTGTGTCGCACAGAAACACGCGGTACGTGCTTAAACTTGAAAAATAACCTTTTTAAGCGTTTTAATTTATTTTTCAACACGAACCTGATTAAAATAAGATTTTAATCATAACAGAATATTTGTGGGATCTAAATATTATCCGGGCGGTTACCAATGTTCGTTTCGCAGTTTTGTCGTAATTAGTTCTTTAGTTCAAATAAACATGTTTTCGCCATACCGAATCCTTCGAAACTTATTTCTAAGTTATGTAAAGGATATTTAGGGTATGTTTGGCTTACGTCACAGTTCCGGAGTGTATGTCGCGTTAAACTGATTGCGTTTAAGCACCAGTTTGCGTATAACCTTCCAGAAAGTGATTTAAAGCTTGAAATCGGTATCGAATCAAATTGTAAAATCATTAAACACAATTGCACACATAATATCACCAAAACGTATTGTTTTATTGATAACTGACATTGTTTTACATAATACGGTGCTTACAGAACACAGTTGTCACATTTCTCTCTCTATTTCAACTAAACAAATACTTTTATACTTTTATCATTACTTTTTCTCTTTCCTCTACTCACAACCACAATATTAAAAAATTATAGAGGATGAATAGTGTCCCTTCAAATTTACTGATGGATGATAACAGTTTTTCTCTTCTTTATTCACAACCACTCCATAAAATATAGAGAATCCACTCACGTAAACATAAAGGATTGAATGTGAATGCTATTATTTCATTTTCAAATGAGAGCTTGTGTTCTTTCTCAACATCAAATTATTTCTAGTCTTTCAAATCTACCATAGAACCATATAAGCTAGGACCCGAACCAACATGTTGATATCTTTTAAGGTGACAATTTCTGACACGATAATAATCATGTTTTAGGTTGTTATATGCAATGTTGTAGAAGACGCTAAGCGCTAGTCGGGCGGTGGGGTACCACCTATGGATTAATCAGGATTAATAGGGATTAATCGGATTGGGTTTTTTATGTATAATTTTATAAATTTATATATAAAAAACATTAATTTTATGCTTTTTATCTACAAAATTGAAAGTTTAGGGACCAAGTGTAAGCTAGTGAAAATAAAGAGGGATTAAATGTTAAAACACCCAAACATTATTAACCCTAATCCCACCATCATTCTTCATACGCCGTCTCCTTTTTCCTACGTTCATTAGACCCCCAAAATTCTCCTTCATTAAACACAGCGATAGGGGTGAGCAAGAAAATCAAAATAACCAAACCGTAACCGAATAACCGAAATAACCGAACCGAAATAAAAACCGACGGTTCGGTTTTTGGATTTTCAAAAACCGAAAATTTCGATTCGGTTTCCGGATAAATTTTTTCAATAACCGAAAAAAACCGAACCGAACCGATAAGTTACAATCCATATATTTTTATGTTTAAGTTTAAATTGTTTAAGTGTTTGACCCAATGCTAGTAGAAAATGTTAATTTTATTCTTGAATGTTAAGTGTTTTTAATAAAAACATTAAAACTGAAATGATTCATTATTACCTATAAGATATAACAAAATTTAATATAAAAATTAAATTTAATAAAAACTTTGAAAAAACATAAAAATAGATTAGAAGGTTTGGTTTATGTAAACAATATTAATTAAAGAGGTTAACTATAATAACTTAAATGTAAACATATAAAAAGATTGTTATAATATAAATTATACTTTTTTATTTTTTTGAATCTTATATAATTTTGTTCCAAAAACCGAAAAACCGAACCGAACCGACGTAGAAACCGAAAAACCGAAACCGAAAAAACCGAAACCGAACGGTTTTTAAAACCTGAAAACCGACATTTCGGTTTCGGTTTTGATTTTACCCAAAAACCGAACCGAACCGTGCACACCCCTACACAACGACATCAGGAATCTCTGGGCTGATGTTGATTTCGCACAATGGAGACTCGTTTGACTCGAAATTGGTCCGATTTTGGTTTGAATTCTGGTAAGAACACCTTTCCCTTGAGCGATTTGTGTCACACCCGTGTCAGAGGCGGAAGCACGTAGCGTGACTTGATCGGTTTCCATAGCATACGATGTAAGTAAACAAACTATATGATATAAAACATACACGATGTTCATCCATTCCATAATATAAAGATACAAGTCATAAGTTGTTTTGTAGCAAAAGACGACATAAGTTTATAAGTTTACAAACAAGACTTGTTCAAAACAAAGTTTTTAATAACAAGGTTTTGCATCCTATGTCCCGTTCGAAGAGTTTAATGATCATTAATGTTTCGCGATGGCATTAATATATGTGCCGACATAGGAAGCCACCAACGCGTAAGCGATTTAGGACCGGTCCACCTGGCGGGAACAACAAAGGAAACTCCATGTGTCCACACAAGGACCCGTGAGTGGGGCTCGCCCTATACCCGACAGATCTACCCCTTGCTCCTTGGTCTTAAACAAGATTAATGGTGCTTAAGTTTCAGCCTATTCGCACGTGATCTAATAATTCATTCCATAACTTAACCATACCAAAGTAACATGTATTTCCCCCCGAGAGTTATAAAACCGAAAACGTCTAAAAGAAAAGGGGGACATGAACTCACAAATTTGCGTCCGTAAGTATGCTAGCAAGTCGGGTATCCAATTTGCGCTAATAACCTACAAGTGCTCTAACTCATAGACACTTGGGTTTATGTTAATTCATGTACACGTTGCTCATCTTGAACGTTATTGTATTTGTTATGTATTTGGAACCCTTGTGTATTTTAAATAAGTTGGCATTTGTTTCGTATGTTCGTTTTATTATATATATATATATGTATGTATGTATACTTCTTTTTATATATATATTCTTTAGTTCATAATGTGTACAAACGGGCCTTGCCCTTCATGAGTCACCGTGCTTCGCACGAGTATGTGTGGGTCTAGCCCATATAAGTCCTTGTGTCTCGCACAAGTATAAGTGGACCGAGTCCGATATCGTCTTCGTTCCGCGCACGACGCAAGTTTGTTATGTGAAATATATATTTTTAGGTTCAGTGAAACTCGTTCACATGTACACGTATGATCGGTTTGCTTTGTGTGTATATTTGTTTCACAAATATATATATATATATATATATATGTATATCTTTTCATAGCAGTGACCGAACAAGTTCACCATGTTTAAAATCAAATGAGGGCTCAATGAAGTAAATCTGAATGTTTGTCCCAAACAGTCATCATAAGATTTTCGATTGAAAATGGAACATCAAAGAAATACTATTTTCGACCGAATATGAAAAAGCTATGAATATCGCAAAACATTCGATCGAAAATGAAAGAACCGTTAGGAGGTACACCGAAATATAACATGAATTTGTGTACCATTATCTTAACACGCGATTGTATTAAGACTGCTTTGATATAATAAACCAACAAGGTGGATTTAAAATAAATCAATAAATTAATAATTAAATCCGTGCATGAGGCGTGTAAACTAGATTAGCACAAGCTTCAATTTAGTGAAAACGCAACCACAAGGTATCGTAACCAACAAACGATTTAATGGAGTTGAAGACCAAACAAGTCTGCTACGACTCGGAACAAATGAAACACTTGTTAAAAATTATTTGAATATGATGTTCTCAATATATCATATGGTGCCTTGAATTGAATATGTGTAGTGGACAAGTTCAAACAATTGAACTTGGTTTAGGCGCAATCCAACAATAAATACATGTATCAACACGGAAATTTCAGCATGGTTACAACGAAAAACCATGTACGTAACTTGAAAAGAAAGAGGAGTTTCAAGAAAGTTCGTTGACTCGATATCGAGGAGTCAAAACTTACAATAATGCAGGTCATCCGAATCACAAAAGCAATAATTAGATATAGGGAAATAATATTTGAAATTTTGATGAAAACGATCATCCGAAGTGGAGCTACATGCGTAACGAACCATGCATGTGTAACATAAGAATTCATCAAGAAATGAAGCAAATGAGTGTTCGCTACAATGAAAAAAATTATCGTGATACAACGACCATTAAGAGGAGTAGAGATATAAAAATCTACTCACTAGATGCAAAAGTCGGAATTTCAATAAAAGAAATTTAAGGACTTTACCTGGGGTTTCATGTGATGACCAATTGTTAGGTGACATTACCATGGAATGTTGAAGATAGCGTATTCGTCGTTAATAAGATAGGGGAATGAAGAGACATGTAACCTCTCCTCGGCGTGACTCGTGTCGTTGCAGGACATTGTGACAATTTGCCGCATCTTGATCGGTAGTTCTCCTGCTGACGGAAACTAGCATCGTAGTTGACTTTCTCAATCGTGTTTTCTCAAAGGCCTTGCCTCGAAAGTCATATGTGACGTACTTCAACCTCCGTTGATGTGTAGATTGAGTTTCGTTTTGCGTAGGTTACCTGCTCGGTTAAATAAAATAGCATGGACGACATAATGATGACGTTTTCCCGAGTTAATAGTCGTGGTTCCTACGTGATGACCTTTAACAAATTTCGACATAAGTCTTCCAAAGGTCTAAAATGCATGTTTCCTAACTCTCAAAGTCCTGTTTACTGTATGTAATTGTTTTGTGTACTGTGTATAAAACACAACATTAGCGTATGTTTAAAAACAAAGTTTTGACTCATTGTTTTCGACAACGGTTGGAACCCATATTCAAGTCTTAGGTGTTCTATATGTATTAAAAGTCTTAATGATCTAAGTCCCCAGAGGAAAGTGAGGTTAGAGCCTAGGTATCTCTACAGAAAACCCTATTCGCTGAAACCTATAGCTCTGATACCAATCTGTCACACCTACTAAAATCAGAGTTGGCGTGATCTGACTGGTATCTTCATTGCACAGCGAAAGCAAATAATGTTAATACTTCTAGAAGGTGAACTCCCAATAAGTACTCGAATCCCCATGGTTCTCCTATTCCAACCGTGCCATAATTTGAAAACGTAACCTGAGAAAGAACATGCAAAAAATCAACATAAAGTTGGCGAGTTCATAGTTTGTTTTGAAAAAGATTTAGAATAAATCTTTTTGAATAACCGGTTTTTAAATATTGTTGAGAAAACATAATAAAAATCATTTTCTTCGGCATGTTATATGAAAACTTTGTATCTGTGAAACTTCGTATGTGTAACGCGTGATGTTCATAAAACTGTCTATTTGTAAAGTCTTGTGTTTGTATGAAATGTGAGTTGCATTTGTATGAAATGTGTATTTGTAAAATGTGAGATGTACTTGTATGAAAAATGGTATGTAACTTGTAAAAAAATAAGATAAGATGTAATATGTAAGGAAATCGAGATCGCTAATGTTTTGCAAGGACATTAACATGAGTGATGACATAGGAAGCATCCAAACCTAGGCGATTTATACATTGATTACCCTTCGACTGTGACCCAAAAGCCACTCTTCCGTATGGGTCTAAAAACCAAGAGTGAGGCTGCCAAAACCCGCTAGATCTAACCTTTTGCTCTTTGGTCTAAACTTAGATTAATGGTGCTTACGTATCCCCTATTCGTAACATGATCTAATGTATCATTCCTTAGTTTAACATACCATTTGTACGTGTATTTTCACCAAAGTTTAGAAAACTAGAAAACGTTTGTATGCACGTTTCGAAAATACGAGTGTGTTTTGAAAAACCGGTATATTTAGCCTAAACCTTTCATAAACCATTTGAGTTTCTTGAATTCACAAACCATTTGTGTTAGTTAAAACTTGTTTATAGCATGGTTTACAAATATGTAATTTAGTAGATTGATTTCGAGATATAAACCTAAATCAAAAACTTTCTTAATATGTGGGTAACATCTCTCAGATATATGGGCTTAGTACTCCGAAATTTCGTTAGAGAGATTGCCTGATTCTGAGATATTAGGTCTTTATACTTACTGATATCTGGGGTATTATACAAGATCTTCTGATTTTGCATCAGCAATGGCCTAGATCTTGTAGAAGACTTTTGCGCTTTAATCCCAAAACTGCATAAAAATTGAAAATGTCGAAAGATATATCAATTGTAGTTCAAAAGATTCCTAAGGGGAATACACCTAAGTTGAGCCTTCATCTCTTTGTCTGAACGGTGGTTCTAACGTGAGCTCTCAAGGCCTCGCACTAACCTAGAGACAAATATCATTTAGGTATATTCACCAGTAAGGCTGAATCCATGGAATCTTGATACGGGGGTATATTCTGAGGTGGGACACACGATTAAGTTAGTTCTTAAGACATCAATCTCGTATCTTGAATTAATTGAAGTTTGTGTGAAAATTTAAGTGGATCAGTATACTGACAATCTAAGTAAACTATTTATAACTTAAAGTTTAAATAGATCAATGATGCTTGTGATTTGTCAAAAGCTGATATGATCCTCTAACACAACTCACAAAAATATGTCTGTAAATATGATGTTGTTGTTGCATTTCATTTCAGATAAAACCACAAAAAGATTTTGGGTGTGTTTCAGCATAAAATTTGTAAAAGTCAAAAAGATTTTATTTCTGCTTTATTTTCGACAAACGATGTCAGAAAGCGGATCTACAGAATCTGAATGCAGAACAAACCTGAGCTTATTGGGTGGGAGATAATCTGTAAATGAGAAAATGTTTGAAAGTATTGACAAGTTCATTAAGTTGAAACTTGAAAATTTGATTGAAAAATATCAGTTGATTCTCAATCGAGTCAACCAAGGTCATTAACTTGGACTTGGTTGGCAAATCGAGTGACCAGGGTCATTAATTGGACTTGGTTATTTGAGTGGATGCTTGAAACTGATAAAATTTGAAAAAAGTTTGAAAAAATAAAAAATTGGAACATGTTTTTGCCCTCTCGCACGAGAGGAGGCCTCTCGGAGGAGAGGAGATGGCCTTTCGTTCATACTGTGTATGGGCCGTCTCGTCCCAATTTGCAAGGCCCATGGCCCATTCTTCTAAAAAGGTAAGGACTATATATAAACGCCCTCTCGTTCATATTGCTCATTCGTTCATTTTCACTTCAGAGAACTGTTTAAATTTTCTCTGATCTTTCAATACTTTCTAAGTCGAAGTGCTGCCGAAATTTCATTATATAGTGGTGTTGATAGGCACAACATACACTATAGGCAAGGTATGATTCTCATTTGGACTCGTTTTGACTGTTAAAACATGATTCGAGCAAAACCGAGGACAAAAACTTAGATCTAGGGCGATTTATTGGATCAAACTTAAAATTGAATCCATTCGTTTTGACTGTTAAAACATGATTCGAGCAAAACCGAGGACAAAAACTTAGATCTAGGGCGATTTATTGGATCAAACTTAAAATTGAATCCATAGAACATTGAATCGGCACATGATTGATGTTTTAAAACCTTCAATTTGATGAAAAACTCAAGAAATTGAAACCTGCAAGTTTAATGTTACTGTTCATCAGTTCTAAAGGTTGAAGATGACTTTTGGGACGAGAGGGGACCTCTCAAACGAAACAGTCCTCTTGTCCTAAACTGACTGATTTGATCCAGTCGTCCCAAATAACCTAATCGTCCCAAATAACCTAATCGTCCCAAATAGCCATTCGTCCTTATTGTCCAATCGTTCCAAAGTGTTATGTTTTGAAAGTTAGAAATTTTCAAAAAACGTGCAGGAAATTCTAAGTGTTGGATTGTGTTTTGCAGGCTAAGGCGACTAATTTCGATTCAAAGCACAATATATGATGTACGTTAGACAAAACATTACCGAAGCTGAAACCGTTTGAAGATATTCTTGAGTTCATTAATCAAAGTCATTTAAAGAAAGCACTAACAGACAAACACAAAACTTATAGATAGCACATCGAGCATTTCTGGAACGGTGCAAGATATGTGGAAGAAGATAAAGCGATTCATTCTTTTGCTCAGATAAAAGAAGATGGTAAAGATAAAGATGTTGAAGTGATTATCACTGTTGCAGATATCCAAAGAGTTCTTGATCCTAAAGATGAAGATGGCGATCCTGTTAGTATAACAGAAAAATTATGCAAGGGATTATGGTTTCGGATGGGTTATACGGAATTCGTAAATGATAGTCACTACAACAAGCAGAATTTATCATCTCCTTACTAGTTCTTGGTGCATTCAGTGATCCACGCTATAGGGGCATAGAAAAGGTGGATATGACGTATCTGTTGACTACATAATGTGCATGGTCACTGCGTTGATCTTGAATCGTCCTGTAACAACCCACACTTTTGCGCTCGTTACTCTCGGTATGCCTAGCACCGAGATTCGGATCATAATGTAAACTGTACCGCTTACTACGCTACATCGCATACTTTCAACACGCTATATCGCACTTCACAATGCATACGCTTATAATGCTAACGCTTACACTATTGCATCACGCGAGTGTCTAAACTACACGCTCGCTCATTGCAACGCAAACTCAAAGCAAGCTCGAAACGCGGTTACTTATACATATATATATATATATATATTACATATTATTAGTATTATCTATGCATTAATACTCGCATGAAAACGCTCATACGCACACTCTCGCAACTCGATTTATCGCTCTAATATTCAATGCAACGTGACACTTAATACCTTGCTAAAATACTCAAAGTACTTGTATTAGCCAACGCAACAAAACGCACCAAACAAGCATCCTATACGCGAAACGGAAGCTTTCCTCACCAAACTGCTCCCTTCGAACGAAGCCAGCAGCTTCGTACGAAGGCAGTGCCTTCGTACGAGGCAGCTAGCTTTGAACCAAGGGCAGTAGCTTCGAACCAATGCTTTCGGCCCTCTTCTATAAATAGTAAGTCACCCTCCTTTCATTCTAACTTGCTGCCATTCTTACCGAAACGCTGCCGAATTGCTGTCCAAGTATTTTCAAGTAAGATCTATCATTTTTACATGATTACCCAACGTTTTCCACAACGAGTTTCCACAAGATTTACTTCGAATTCATCAAAACTTCTTCATTTTCATTCAAACTTCATCTTTTTTACTTAAAACTCCATCTATTTCATCTAAACTCAGTCCTTTTCATGACAAATCTTCATCTTTTTCATCAAATCTTTTTCATTTATCACTGATCTACACTTGAACGAGTGTTTTGGGTCTATCTTTGGCTTCCCAAGTTGTAGATCTGAAGATCTCATACTCACCAAGTGTTAGATTTAACTGGAAACCCTTTTCAGCTTAATTTTACACCAAAACGGACCTAAAACGACAGGTATTTCGTTCACTGGATAGTGGGACGAGGTAGTGTCGAAACCGTCTCGAATAGGACTCGAAAATACATCCGATTCAGATGAAAACACAGCTCCAAACGCAAGAACAGTCACTTGTGAAAACTAGACTGTTCTATGCGAAGTCTTGGCTTCGTACGAAGGCACTGCCTTTGTACGAAGGCACTGGTTTCACATAACACAGCCCAAGTTCTCATCTGTGACTCGAACAAAGACCTCTCCGACTCTAAGTTTGATCAGTAGCTTAAGGCGGGAGGGAAGAACACTCGATTTCTCATAACAAGACGCAAAGAACACTCGATTTTGGACAAACGGAAGCAACACATGTGTGAACTCACCACCTTCGTATGAAGGCATTGGCTTCGTACGAAGCTACTGTGTCCCACTCAACACTCCGATTCGACCGTTTCAGCACTTTGGAGGACTTACGCACTTTTATTCCCGAACGCAGGCTGATCCGGCGCCCTCCACTCCATCCAGACCGTGTTTTACTGCTAAGCACGCACTATGAGTATACTTGACCCCTTTTCGCTTTAAACACACCTTTTGGGGTGTAACATACGTTCGTACATAAATACACTCATCAAACATATCACATGCTTAAACTATTTAACACACGTGAATGAACAATATGCATATTTACACGTGATGCCTGATACATATGCGCTAGGACTCTTACTCGTGACGTTCCACCTTAGCTAGTATAGTACTATAGTTCGACTCACACCCGACGGGGTCTAGCTGAGAATAACTCGCACCGCTCCTTCGCAGTCATCTCGGGACTTAGCTGGAAGTATTTGTCTAGTTAGTATATATATGTTGTGTGTATCTCGTTTATGTATGTGGAAATTCGCAGCACTTTTATCTACTTTACTATTATATCAAGCCTGTATACTCACCAATACATTTTTGTATTGACATTATTTTAACGTATGTTGCAGGTTAATCGCAAGTTATCATGAATCAAGATTAGAAAGTCTAGAAAACTCACTTAAAATCTAGGCTGACGGGTTTGTATTGTTTGAGAGACAGGAAATCTGTATGACTGTTTGTTGAAATATTGTTTATTAGTATGGGATAATGAACGCATTAAATATTGTCACTAAATAGTTGTTATGGATTCTCTTGAGCAATCTGATTCGCCTAGTGCCGCACCCCAATGATTCTGCCATCGGTTGGGGTGTGACACGTCCGTACAATATTTCACAAGTAATCTTTGAGCATATGAAAGCCAATGCAACCGACCAAAAGTTTCTACAATATCCAAGATTCGTATAGATGATTTTGGACAATAAGATTAAAAATTTGAAAAAGAATGAAAAAGATGAGATGATCCTTGATCATATGACAAAAGCAACACTTGAATGACTTCAAGTGTACAAGAAGAAGAAAGCTCCTTCAACAAGAAGGAAGTTCGCGAGTATTAAAAAGCCATACTATATTCATCCGTTGAATAACAAATGGCGTCACGACGATAGTGATTCTAGCAACGAGGATGAAAAGATGGAATTATTCGAGTCAAAGAGATCAAAGTTGTTTATAAAAGACGAAGAAAAGAAAAAGAAAATAGGCTGACACAATACACACGGTTGAAAACGCTTGTATAACACAAACGAGTGATTGTGTCGAGATTAGGTGTGAATACCAAGAATTCTCGAAAAGATCACTCACTCAGCGCATTATTCTTAGCACGAGAACCTTTCGTTGAGTTAGGAGTGATATCCACATCTCAACGGAAATCTCCATTTCTATCTAGTGGAACTCCCGAATTTATTCGGTGAGCACAACCACAACTAGGAGCGAAGTTGTTAAGTTAGGGGTGAAACCCGCATCTTAATGACCCGTTCCACTCCCTAAAATGATTTTCAAAAGCTCTCACCAAAGTCTCGACGGTACCAACGACTCGAGCCGCGTAGTAACTGGAAGGACGAATGCCGTTAGCCGCATCCCGGTGAGAGCATAGTCTATTAGGCCAAAGCGTGTGCTCGGACTTGTTGAGAATAGTGTAACCATTTTGGGTAGTCGATGTCTAAAACCCAAGACACTCTATCTATTTTCTAGCCTGCAATCTCCGATTTTACGCGTTATCGAATTTATTACGTTTATATGTTTTCGATTGAAAAATTTTACGCTCTATCGATTTCTCGATTTACTGATTTTCGCTTCCCCGCTTTACGTATGCACAACTCGCACAACCATCACAATCTAAAACAAGAGCCGAATGTCCACAACAAAACTAACAAATCTAACAACTCTCCCTCCTAAACGCGTCCTTGCGCTAATTATTCAAGTATATATGTATGTATTATACGATTATATGTGTTACGTGAATACGTGAGAACTTAGGAATTTCGTGTCTCCTATGTGGCTCCTACGTGAATACGTATTACTATATCAACTATGACAAGTTTTAACGCGCCTAATCGTATCGCAATCTCAAAAATCATTATGATCGAATCTCACTCCAAATCTCCCTCTTTGCTTAGATGTCCTCGAACGCTTCCAACTCGTGATGTCAAGCTCGAAGAAACGCCGATAAGAGGATCGCCTCACTCATGGCCAAGGTTATTCCTCAAATCATCTCGCAGATCCAATCCCTCAACGATTCTCAGACATCGGAATACTCCAAGACCAACATGCCGAAGTCTACTTTCTCCTACAAGAAGTTCAAAGCCTGTGACCCGATGGTCTTCTCAAGCGAAGGAGGTGTATCTCAGCTGCTTCACTGGTTCGATGCCATCGAGGTTACCCTGCGTCAGAGTGGGTGCCCTATTCATTTCCAATTCTGATGAAGCATCCGTTGAGGAAAAAATGAACTAGCTATTCATTTTTCACTTCTGCAGAATATCCGTTGAGGGAATGAATATCTGTTTGTTAATCCTTCATTTCCAACTCTGAGGAAGCAACCGTTGAAAATGACTCCGTTAGTTCATTTTCGTTTCTGAAGATTATCCGTTGAGGAAATGAATATCCGTTGTGTAGTCCTTCATTTCCAACTCTGAGGAAGCAACCGTTGAAAATGACTCCGTTAGTTCATTTTCGTTTCTGAAGATTATCCGTTGAGGAAATGAATATCCGTTGTGTAGTCCTTCATTTCCGTACATGAGGAAACAACCGTTGAGAATGACTCCGTTATTTCATTTTCGTTTCTGAAGATTATCCGTTGAGGAAATGAATATCCGTTGATTATTCTTTCATTTCAAATTCTGAAGAATAAACCGTTGAGGAAAATGACCCCGTTTGATCATTTTCGTTCTAAAGAATATCCGTTGAGAGAAATGAATATCCGTGGATTATTCCTTCATTCCCGTTTCTAACGAAGAACCCGTTGAGGAAGAATGAATCATCCATTCATTTTCACTTCGGAAGATATCCGTTGAGGGGAAATGTATATCAGTTTAAATAACTCCTTTATTTTCCATTTCCGAAGAAACCGTTGAAGAAAATGACTCTGTTCGTTCATTTTCGCTTCTGAAAATTATCCGTTGAGGAAAATAACCAGATTATGTCCAACATATCTCTGGTGACTATTTGACACAAAGTCATAAACAGACTCCTACGAATTAATTTCGGGACGAAATTTCCTAAAGTAGGGGAGACTGTAACACCTGTGTCACTACAACCATCAAACAAATACCAAGCCAATGAAATATTGTATTTCATACTTTGGACTTGTATAAATATGTGTATCTTTTGCACATATCAACTCTTGTTCGATTTCAAGCTCTAAATCGCTTTCTGGAAGGTTATACACGCACTGATGCGTAAATATAACCAGTTTAATCCAACGAACACTCCGGAATAGTGAAATAGGCTTAACATACCTTAAATAACCTTTACTTAACTTAGATATAAGTTTTGGAAGGTTTGGTGTGGTGAAATCAAAGTTTATTTGCTTACAGGGACTAAAGTTGACAAACTGTGAAAGTATGCCAATTTGAACTGTAACGGACATTCCGGAACATGACCATAAGTTAAACACACCTTAAATATCCTTTATATAGCTTAGAAATAGGCTTTGAGGGGTTCGGTGTGCTAAAATAAACTTTTGTATCATTCAGGGACTAAATGTGTCAAAAAGTGCACAAGTTTGCATTTTCGCGCATAACTTACGTTCTGAATACATCTGGACATCCAAAAATTTATGTAAGCATGACTATATTATTCTTTAGTGTTTGGCTTGCCAAAAATCCATTCGTTTCGTCATTTGGATCGTTTTTCGCGCTTATGCGCATTCCATCGTAGTTAAGCGAACATCGCGTTCGTACGACCAAACGAACCAACATCCGACATATTTTTGAGCATGTTTCATGTCCACAATGTTTAGGCATCATTTTAGGGCCTTAAAGTTGGCTTTACGGGCCTTAGAAGTGCCGGAAATGGGCTTAAACACGTGCAGGGGCTGAAACTGTCATTTCTGAAACTTGTTTTCTGATCTGAAGAGCTAGGCGGCCCGCCTCAGCCAAGCTTAAATCTTAGGCGGCCCGCGTCAGTCCTTCTGACCAGATTAACTGCATTTAACCACAGATTGCAGCTGTTTAATCCTCCACCACATGTTCTAACATGCTTAGTCAGCTGATAAGGATGGAATTTTAGTCACCATAAGGTTCCAACACTTGTACGGTTACGATTAAAGCACGGTTTCCTTGAAACGATCTTAACGGTGGACCGAATACTATAAATACCCCACCCCCCATTGCTTTAAAACTTACAAGAATTCTGATTTGAGAGCTCTAAGTTGAAACCATTGTTTCATACCTGAGTTCTTGGATCGGGATTAGCATTCGGGGACCCTGGGTAAGTATTCTTTCGTTCTTTTATTGCTTTTCGAGTCCGAAAGTCAAACTTTGTTTGACTTTCAGCGTTGACCAGCTTATGGTCAATGCGAAGTTCGTTTGAACTTCGCAACGTGATTGTAATCACGATGGTTATAGTCCTTTGGGACTATGCCTACTGATTACCACGTTGTCTAGGGTCGTAGGGTAAGCGATCTGATAAATCGCTTATACCTCGAACCCGACCCAATTGGTCGATCATTAGGATCCGACCAAACACATTAGGTGACCATAGTAGGTAGGGAATAACCTTCCGAGGTTATACCCTATGGTCACATCGTTTGAGTAGTTGTATGATAGGTAGTTTATATGCCTTAGGTAAATTACCAGAATACCCTTTTCATGCATAATTGGTAATTTAGCATATGTAACCTAAACTTTTGCCACATAACTGATTATGTAACATGTTTAGGCATATAACACTTGTCATAGGGCTAGTTAGGCGTTCCGAACGCGTTTTACGCGAACGACGCGTTAAAGTAGCATAAGCTACCTAAACGGGTCGTAATGGGTCGATAACACTTAGGTTAAGTTTCATTTAGTATGTAGGCTTTGTTAAACCATATCATATGAGTTCCTACACTCATTTGGTTTACAAACCCTAATACTACCCAGTCTTCCGATCTAGGTCCGGTTTATTAACATAGTTACCTATATTAGGTGCCGTTTGATTCCGTGATCTCTACCATTGTTTGGTTATCACTACAGGACTACTGAGTAATCACAAGTGAGTACATAGACCCCTCTTTTACTGTTTTCCAAACATTTTGGGGTGGAACACATGTGCCTACTTGTTACTTTCAAGCTTTCCTGTTTTCACATCATATACCTGCTATATTCGTTAGTACATTATAGTACATGATTTCAATACATTTTATGCTAGGTGTGCCCATTGTGTGCATTACTTAGTACATCGTTTTACATGACATTTTATGCTAGGTGTGCCCATTGTGTGCATTATTTAGTACATCGTTTTACATGACATTTCATGCTAGGTGTGCCCATTGTGTGCATTATTTAGTACATTGTTTTACATTGCCTTTCTGTTGCATATGCTTATCCAGCGTATGAACACATTATACTACATTTTGAACCGTTTGTATTTGTAACCGTTGAACCATGTGAACCGTTTGTAACCGTTGAACCATGTGAACCGTTTGTAACTGTTGAACCGTTTGTATCCATTACATGATTTACATTAGACATGAACATTACTTTGGTGGTTTGGTTTGATTAAGTGATTAAGTAACGATGCGTGTGTAATATGATACAAACATGGTGGATACGCCGCTGGTACTTCCTATATATAAGTGTTTGTATGGTATTACATATCGTAGCGTTATTTGAATCATTTCAGTTTGAGACATATAACATTTTATACAAATAACATACTTTTCACAAGACATTGATTTACAAACAACATTATCATATACAAACTCATTTTACAATGGTTATTCATTTAACCATACATTATTCTCTTATTTATACATATTATCTGATCTTATCGTTTTTCAAATGATTTACAAAACAAAGAAAATTACAAGGTTCATGACTAAACATTTTCTCAAACATAAGTCATGAAACCTATTTTCACAAAACCTATGTATCTCACAGGCATTTTTATGCTGACGTACCTATTTTCACATGTGTTTTTCAGGAGCTGTTGCATAAGATGATCAGGATACACATAGGCAGACTTGGGCTTTAGTGACAATAAAAGATGCAAGACTAGTTAATTATGTTGTATTTCTTTGTTTGTTAAGACATTGTAACACTTTTAATCAATAAAACAAAACTTCAATTGCCATGGATTTGAAACGATTAATTCTGTTACAACACTCCCCGATGTTTCCGCCACGTTTTGTATGTTCTACGTGGTCGGGGTGTGACAGAAAACATATAGCTTGAAATCATGAAGATAATGAATAGGCACATATGAATCACCCTAAAACATTTGAAAACGTAAAAGAGGGGACTATGTACTCACTTGAGATTGCAAGTATCCTTGATAAAGTGACCTAACAAAGCTCGGGAAATCAAGGAATCAAGTGGCACCTAGTATGGAATCACTATGTTAATAAGCAGGACCTAAATCTGGAGATCGGGTAGAATGAGGTCTTGTAAAAATAAGAGTGTTGGAACTCATATGATATGGTTTATCATAGCCTACATTCTGATTTGGAACCTATCCTAAGTGATTATGACCCGTTATGGTAGTTTACGCTACTTTGACGCGTCATTTGCGCAAAAGCGCGTTCGGAGGGTCTAACTAGTCCAATGATAAGTCTTATATGCCTAAACATGTTTAATAATGTTGCATAATCAGTTTAAGTATCAAAAACTTGGTTACATAGGCTTAAATTCAAATTATGCATAAAAAGGGCATTTTGGTCATTTTCCTAAGGCATATAAACTACCTATCATACAACTAATCAAACTAAGTGACCATAAGTTATAACCTCGGAAGGTTATTCCCTATACAACTACGGTCACAAAATATGTTTGGTTGGATCCTAATGATGGACCAAACGGGTCGGGTTCAAAAGTCAAAACGGTTGTCAAGACCGCTTGACTTACGACCCTATATAAGCACTAAACTAAAAGTGACGAGTTAAACATGTAACTAAGTTAGAAAACTGATTTGATATCAAAACAAAGTGTTTTGATACCCGAAAATCGTTTTGTCGCAAAATGCACATAATCGTGCATTTTGACCGAAACTACGACTCGTCACTATGCCTAGTCAACGTGGTAATCAGTAGGTATAGTCACAAGGGACTATAACCATCGTGATTACGCTCACGTTGCAAAGTTCAAACGAACTTTGTCTTGACCAAATCATGGTCAAAGCTGAAAGTCAAACACTATTTGACTTTCTTGCTTAAAATAACAAGACAAGCATGAAGGAACACTTACAAGAGTCTAATGCTTGAAAAAGGAGATTAAGAATGCTCAGGTAGGTGGCCTTCAACAATGTGATTGCCTCCACTTAGAGCAGGTTAGAGAAGAAAATGAAGATGAGCAAGGAACCATGAAAAGCCCCTTGCTATTTATAGGAAATCACAAATCACTGGATCAATGCCAAGTGTTATGAGTTGATCAAAGTATGATCAACACCATACACATGTTAGCTACTGATTTGGGGGCTTGGGGAACACTTAAACCAGCTCATAGTATGCAAAAACTAGGATTAAAAACAAGTTCTGTAGCTGATTTGAACAATACATTGAATCTGCCCAGCATCATCTCTGGCGCCCCGTGAGAGACTTAGGCTTGTCTCTCGCCCCCGGCCAGAGTCCAAAATATCAGAAATGTCAGAATGGTCCCTGCAGCCTCTAAACTTGTTTTTCGACGCGTTTAACCCCCGTTAACCCAATTTCAAGGCTCTACAAGGATGTTAAAGCATAGGGGGCTTGGAAAATGCTTGAAAATATCATGGATGTCAGTTCGTTTGGTCGTACGATCGCGTTTTTCGGTTAATTACGACGAAACTCGAAAGAACGGGAAAACGATCTAAATTGCACGACGAAAGGTATTTTTGCATTCCTATCACTAAAATATAATATTTTAGTGATTGCAAAAATTTTTGGATGTCCAGATATGGTCAGAACGCAAGATATGCACGTATATGCAAACTTATGCAGTTTTTGACGCTTTTAGTCCCTGTTGATCAAATAAGCATATTTTCTCACACCGAACCCCTCAAAGCTTATTTCTAAGATATGTTAAGGATATTTAGGGTATGTTTAGCTTATGATCTTGTTCCGGGATGTACGTTGCTATACGAATTGGCGGACTTTTGCAGTTTGTCGCAAATAGTCCATTTGGTCGAATAAACTTGTTTTCGCCATACCAAACCCTTCAAAACCTATTTCTAAGTTATGTAACGGTTATTTAAGGTATGTTAAGCTTATGTCACTGTTCCGAAGTGTACGTTTCATTAAACTGATTACATTTGCGTAATTGTTTACGTAAAACTTCCAGAAAAGCTTCTCGAGAGTTCGGAATCATACGAAATTTGATATGTGTGCTTATCACATGTAATTGTACAAATCCCGAGAATGAAATACAAGATTTCATTGGATTCGTAATTGTATGATGATCGTAATGACACAACTGTCACAGTCTCCCCTACTTTAGGAAATTTCGTCCCGAAATTTAATTTAGAGGAAACTTGTGAAAACATATGTGATTGTTTCGCTTTTGAATGAATCCTCCATTCCCTAAGTAAAGCTTTGGGCCACATTTAGATTTCCAGCGAATTTGTTAATTGTACTCGTCGGTTGTTTATAAGGATGAGTTCAGATCTGAAGATTTAAACTTCACTCCAAATAATAAATGTATGATTATACCGAAACCCAAGAGCGCCATGTTAATGTCAAAGTGATGTCCTTGTTGCAACAAAATATGAAGAGTGTGTGAACTTTGGAGTTTCAAACAACGGATGGAAGAATGTTTCCTATGAAGACTATTATAGGAAACTTGTGTGTGTTCGAAACTGGAGTCAGAGAACGTAAGATAAAATAACATTGGTCAAGGTCCAGGACTTCTAGTAACTTAAATAACGCTACGTTTGCAATGTAATAAGGAATACCTCTATATAGGAAGTACCAGCGGCGTATCTACCATGCCCTTTTTACATTGTTCCCGTCTCGTTGTTCTCATCACTATAGGTCTTAACACATGAGAAAACTTGCTGTGGTTTCTGTGCACTGAATTCTATAATTATGTATGCATCCATAATTACGTAATTCCTTGCACAGTCCGCACAGTTTATTTTATAATGTGTAGGGGAAAAATAAATCGAACAAACATGTAATGACTTGACTAGACCACCAAAGGGTCTCTTTAACTAGATCAACGAACGATCTCTTTAACCAGATCAACACATGATCTCTTTAACTAGATCAACGTACGATCTCTTTAAATAGACCACCAAAGGGTCTCTTTAACTTTGAATCAAATAATAGTTTTGGAATAGCACTTTGGAATCCAAGGGTCTGACTATTTGCATAGAAAAGCCCCTTAAGGATTTAAGATAGTACTTTGGACATCCTTCTGAGAATCTAACATATGAAAATACGGAATATTCTACAAGGATTTGGATAGCGAGTATTAGAATCACACATAATCGTCAACTTGGTTATTAGATCATTCATTAACTTGTATATATTCATTCAAAGTACACTAGGAATCCATTCAAGGACTTCAATTAGTACTTTAAGCATCCTCAAGATTCTAACTATGAAGATAGGAAGATCTTATAAGGATCTGGTTTTGTCTTATTAAATCGGAACATACGTATTAAAGCACACAAAGAATCCAATTAAGGAATTTGATTTTTACGCTTTAAACATCCACAAGGATTTAACTATGAAGATAGGAAAATCCTATAAGGATTTGGAATTTGTGTGGTGAAAATGTTTTGAAATCCATGTACTAGGTATGCTAGGTCAACATACGAAGTGAAGTGTTCATGAAATCAAGGTGCTAGATATGCTAAGTCGACATATGACGTAAAAAGGATCCTTGAAATCAATGTGCTAGGCATGTTTAGTCAACACACGAAGCAAAAATGTTCTTGTATATTGTTGTGAAAAACCAGAATGTATTATTATGCACGTAGTCATATAGCACAAGACCAATTAAGGTCTTATGAAAGTACCTTTAGATATCCAATCAAGGATTTGAAATGGTACTTCGAGTATCAGTTTAAGAGTTTGTAATTTGTGCCTTGTACTTTGTTCCTTAAAAGAATCGAGTACTTAGGATTTGTGTGGTGATCGTGAGCGATCATGGATGAAATTACAAGAGTAGTTTGATTTACAAGGAATATGATTCCTTAGTGTCGATATTGTAGGGGTATGTCACACATACACGCAATCGTATTGATTTTGTAAATAAAATTGAAATAACAAATTTTATTTATGTACCAACTGAAAGATTTCAAGTGTCATAGATAACAACAAGGAAAACATAAAAGTTTAATTGTTCACTGCTGCATTGTCATTTGCATTTGCCTCATTTATGTTAAATACTCGTCCACGTGCTGGATTTGCATTAACAAGTCTTGGACAATTATTCCGATAGTGAGTAAGATCACCACAGTTGTAGCACGATCCAGGTGGATATGGTGCTGCAGCAGCAGCAGGGTTTGCAACAGTTTGGTTTTGAATAGCAAGACGGCATGTATTGACCAAATGTCCCAATCGCCCACAGTGGGTACATTTGTGACACGTTGTTTGATTCAGATGATGACGGTTACATTTGTTGCACAAAGGTGTAGTGCCAGCATAGGTTTTCCTAGCACGAAGCTGTGCTGGTTGGTTGGGTGCAACCTGATTGTTCTGAGCAACTACAGCGAAGTTCTATGAAGCCTTACGCTTCTTTGACTTCTTGGAGGACTCAGTCTGTTTATCCTTTGGCTTTGTCTCCTCTGATGGTTTCTTGTCCCCTTTTTTGGAAAAGTTTACCCTTCCTGATCTGAGATTAAGTCAGGGTAGCGGATAGTTCAATGGCCTGTCTGATGGTAGTAGGGTTGCTACAAGTAACAATGTCCTGAACTGGGTCAGGGAGGCCATCAATGTACTTTTCAATCGCCTTATCCAAAGGCGTAACCATGGTAGGACATAACAGGCTCAGTTCCTCATAATGATCAGTGTAGGCTCGATGTTCACCGCTGTCTTGCTTAAGATCGTCGAATTCCCTTTCCAATGCCCTGAGTTCATGACGAGGACAGAATTCCTTCATCATTAGAGCTCGAAGCTTTTCCCAGGTTTGTGCCATTGCCACATCGGCACCTCTATCCCTCATCACACCGTTCCACCATGTGAGTGCTCTTTTCTGGAATACACTCGTTGCAAACTCAACCTTTCGCTCATTTGGGCATTGTACATGACAAAACGTGCTTTTGAGAGTCTCAAACCATTGTAGGAGCCCAGTAGCTCCTTCAGACCCAGTAAATGTAAGTGGCTTATGTCACACCCCGACCACGTAAAACAACAAAACGTGGTGGAAACGTCGGGGAGTGTTGTAACAGAATCATTGTTTCACAACCATGGATTAAACAGTTTCGTTTTATTGAATTAAATGTATTACATTACATTGGAATTAGAAACAAAACATGAACAAAAAGACTTTCATTGTTATTAAGTCACTAAGGCCTTGTCCATTCCTATGTGAGCGTACACAAATATCATCATCAAACATCATCAACTATGGTACCTGAAACACATGTGAAAATACGTCAGCATAAAAATGCCGGCGAGTACATAGGTTTTATATGAGTATCAGATTCATGGCTCGTTTTACATGTTGCAATACTTATTTAAAAACCTTGTTTTGAAAAGTATAATATTGCGACATAATTAACCAACTCAAATCAAGTTGGTTATAATTTGCAAAATCTCGTAGCCATGATTCTTAACTCCAAAACATTTGTTTTATTAAATCAAATTGTAAAATATATCATAAAAACTCGTTAATAAAACTCGTATGGTTTATATTATTCAGAAAACATCCTTGTGTGACATTGTTTCGAAATCATTTACCCAAGTGATCTAGATAACGCAACGATATATAATGTGTTAAAAGCACTTATATATAGGAAGTACCAGCGGCGTATCCACCATGCTTTTAACACATTACACCCGCCCCGATACCTAATCACTTCCCTAACCCAATGGCTCAAACAGTTACAAATGGTTCACATAAATCAAATGGTTACAAACGGTTCACATAAATCCAACGATTACAAATGGTTCACTTACATCAAATGGTTACAAATGGTTCACATACATCCAATGATTACAAATGGTTCACATACATCCAATGATTACAAATGGTTCACATACATCCAACGATTACAAATGGTTCAAAACGTAAAACAATTATGCTAGCATGTAAGTGAACATACATAGCAAAACATAATGAAATCATGTACTAATAGTGTACTAGTGAACATAGCAAGTATATGATATGAAAACATGGAAAGCACGAAAATAACAAGTAGGCACATGTGTTTCACCCCAAAACGTTTGGAAAATAGTAAAATAGGGGTCTATGTACTCACTTGAGATTGCTCAATAGTCTTTGGATAACCACCAAGGAATGCTAGAAAGATCACGAAATCAAACGTCACCTAATATAGGTAACTATGTTAATAAACGGACCTAAATCGGAGGATCGGATAAAATGAGGTTTTGTAAACCAAATGAGTGTAAGAAATCATGTAATATGGCTTAACAAAGCCTACATTCTAAAACGGAACCTATCCTAAGTGCTTACGACCCATTACGACTCGTTAAGGTAGCTTACGCCACTTTAACGCGTCGTTCGTGTAAAACGCGTTCAGAACGCCTAACTAGTCCTATGACAAGTATTATATGTCTTAATATGTCTAATATTGTTATCTAATCAGTTTAGATATAAAAAATTATGTTACATATGCTTAAAATAAATTTATGCGCAAAAAGGGCATTTTGGTCATTTACCTAAGGCATATAAACTACCTATCATACAACTACTTAAATGAAGTGACCATAAGGTATAACCTCGGAAGGTTATTACCTATGCAACTATGGTCACCTAATGTGTTTGGTCTGATCCTAATGATCGACCAAACGGGTCGGGTTCGAAAGTATAAGCGGTTGTTTAGACCGCTTACCTTACGACCCTATATAAGCACTAAACCTAAAGTGACGAGCTAAACATGTTAAAACATGTTTAACGAATTTAGAAAACAGGTTTAGTATCAAAACAAATGGTCTTGATACCTAAAAGTAGTTTGGTTACAAAATACGCAAGAATACGCATTTTGGCCGAAACTACGACTCGCCACTATGCCTAAATAACGTGGTAATCAGTAGGTATAGTCACAAGGGACTAGAACCATCGTGATTACGCTCACATTACGAAGTTCAAACGAACTTCGTGTTGACCATAAACTGGTCAAAGCTGAAAGCCAAACAATGTTTGACTTTCACGCTAAAAACGCGTAAAAGAACGAAAGAATACTTACAAAAGGTCCAAGAACGGAAGTTTAACCCGATTATTCTCAGGTATGAAGTGAAATCACTTCAAATTAGAGAGCAATCAGATCAAGGTGTGAGTTTTGAGTTAGAGGGTGGGGGTATTTATAGGAAAACCAAGACCGTTAGGATCGTTCATCGAAAACCGAGCTTCGATCTGGACCTTACATGTGTGCCCATGGTTTTAGAATACCATGGGTACCCCAAAACAAGCCCCCTAGTTTCATTAAAACCATGTGAAAATGAGGGGAACAGCTGGAACAAGCTGGAAATCAGATTTTCAACTTTGGTCCCTTCCTAAGATAACTATGGCAGATTGTCAATTTTGGTCCCTGAATGTGCAAAACATGGTTTTTGATGCATTTTTTGACACGTTTAAGCCCCGTTAATCCCATTTCAAGGCTCTAAAATGAAGTTAAAGTATAGGGAACTTGAAACATGCTCAAAAATATCTCGGATTTCGGTTCGTTTGGCCGTACGGTTGCGTTATTCGGTTAATTACGACGAAACACGAACGAATGCGAAAAACGGTCCAAATTACGCGACAAATGGATTTTTATCAAGCCAATCACTAAAATTAAATATTTTAATGATTACATAAATTTTTGGATGTCCGGATGTATTTAGAACGTAAGATATGCGCGAAAATGCAAACTTATGCACTTTTTGACGCTTTTAGTCCCTATTGATCAAGAAAGTATATTTTTGCGCACCAAACACCTCAAAGCCTATTTCTAAGCTATGTAAAGGATATTTAGGGCATATTTAACTTATGATCAAGTTCCGGAATGTTTGTTACAGTACAAATCGGCATACTTTCGCAGTTTGTCGAAATTAGTCCCTATAAGCGAATAAACTTGATTTCGCCACACCAAACCCTCCAAAACTTATTTCTAAGTTATGTAAAGGTTATTTAAGGTATGTTAAGCCTATTTCACTATTTCGGAGTGTTCCTTGCATTAAACTGGTTATATTTACGCATTAGTGCGCGTATAACCTTCCAGAAAGCGATTTAAAGCTTGAAATCAAACATGAATTGATATGTGCAAACAATACACGTATTTTTACAAATACCAAGTATGAAACACAATATTTCATAAATTTGGTATTTGTTTGATGGTCGCAGAGGCACAGGTGTCACAGTCTCCCCTACTTTAGGAAATTTCATCCCGAAATTTATTCGTAGGAGTCTGTCTGTGACGCTGTGTTAAATAATTGCCTTGCATGGAATCTAGGGTGTTTATCTATTTGCGTAGAATAACCCATCAAAGATTATGCAAGGCATAATCCTGTCATTTCTCTCAACGGACAATCTTTAAAAATGAAAATGAAGGAAAAATCAAGGATATTCATTTCCCTCGATGGATATTCTTCAGAAACAAAAATGAACAGAATGAGTCATTTTCCTCAATGGGTATTCTTCAGAAACGAAAATGAACGAATAATCAAGAATATTCATTTCCCTCGATGGATATTCTTCAGAAACGAAAATGAACGGAATGAGTCATTTTCCTCAATGGGTATTCTTCAGAAACGGAAATGAAGGAAAAATCAAGACTATTCATTTCCCTCGATGGATATTCTTCAGAAACGAAAATGAACAGAATGAGTCATTTTCCTCAATGGGTATTCTTAAGAAATGAAAATGAAGGAAAAATCAAGAATATTCATTTCCCTCGATGGATATTCTTCAGAAACAAAAATGAACGGAATGAGTCATTTTCCTCAATGGGTATTCTTCAGAAACAAAAATGAACGAATAATCAAGAATATTCATTTCCCTCGATGGATATTTTTCAGAAACGAAAATGAACGGAATGAGTCATTTTCCTCAATGGGTATTCTTCAGAAATGGAAATGAAGGAAAAATCAAGAATATTCATTTCCCTCGATGGATATTCTTCAGAAACAAAAATGAACGGAATGAGTTATTTTCCTCAATGGGTATTCTTCAGAAACGGAAATGAAGGAAAAATCAAGAATATTCATTTCCCTCGATGGATATTCTTCAGAAACGAAAATGAACGGAATGAGTCATTTTCCTCAATGGGTATTCTTTAGAAACGAAAATGAAGGAAAAAGAAAAATCAGGGATGTTCATTTCCCTCGATGGATATTCTTCAGAAACGAAAATGAACGGAATGAGTCATTTTCCTCAATGGGTATTCTTCAGAAACGGAAATGAACTAAGTCAACTCTAGACACATGACAAAACTTGCTGTGGTTTCTGTGCACTGAATTCCATAATTATGTATGCATCCATAATTACGTAATTCCTTGCACAGTCCGCACAGTTTGTTTTGTAATGTGAAGGGGAAGAAAATCAAACTTGTGATGAGTGTGACTAGACTATCATAGGGTCCTTTTAATTAGATTGACAAATGATCTCTTTAATTAGACCACCAAGGAGTCTTTTCAGCTATATCATCACATGATATTCCTAACCAGATTTTTGGATCAATCTGTTTAACTACACCACTCAAGGGGTCTAATTATGGAATAGTACATTATAATCCAAGGGTCTTTACTATTACGTAGAAGCCCATTAAGGATTTAAGGTAGTACCTTTGGATATCTTACTATGAATCCCTTATACGAAGATATGGAAGATTCTACGAGGATTTGGATAACAAAAACTTGGATCACACAAAAACATAAAAGGGAACACATAAGCACATAATCACATATTTGTTTAATTTGACCTTTAATTTGTTATCTTTGGACACGGATATTTAAAGCACACCAGGAATCCAATCCGTGGATTTCATTTGGCACTTTAATCATTTTCAAGAATCTATCTATGAAGATAGGATGATCTTCCGAAAATTCGATTTTGTTTTCAAAGAAACGTAATATTCGAAATTAAGGTACACAACAATTTTAGGACTTAGGAAAATACCCTTAGGTACCCTATTAAGGATTTATAGTGGTACTTTGGGTATTCATCCAGAGTTGTAACTTGCGCCTTGTACTTCATTTCTTTAGAAGAAACGGGTACTTAGGATTTTTGTGGAAAACGCAAGAGATCATAAAATGGAAGAATTTTGGGGGTAGTCTGCTCTTCAAGGAATACGATTCCTTGATTGTCGGTATTGTAGGGGATATGTTGTTTATACATGCAACCACATAAATACATTGCAATGTAAATAAAAGATTTATTTATAAACAACGATAACAACTGTTTCATGGACCTTGACAACAACAAAAGAAAATAATACATAAGACATGATTATTTCTAAACGGTGTTGTCTTCTAGTCGATCAGATGCTCATCCCTGTGCTGGATTTGCATTAGCAAGCTTTGGGCAATTTCTTCGGAAATGACCCATCTCGCCACAGTTGTAGCAAGAACCTGGTGGAAAACGAGCTTGAGCAGGATTGTTGTCAGCTTGATTTGGTGCAACTGCAGCACGGCAAACTCTTGCTGTATGACCTAAAAGTCCACAAATTTGGCATTTGCGGCACTTCACACTAGCATGATGATGAAGGTTACATTGGTTGCACAAGGGTGCAGCTCCGTTGTATGGCTTCCTAGCAGGGGGTTGAGCTGGTTGGTTAGGGGCAGCTTGATCATTGTGAGCAACCGCGGCGAAGTTCTGGGAAGCTTTTCGCTTCTTTGACTTCTTAGAGGATCCAGTCTGTTCATCTTTGGGTTTCGATTCCTCGATTGGTTTCTTATCACCTTTTCGGAAAAGTCTACCTTTCCTGATTGAGATTCAGTCAAGGTAGCAGATAGCTCAATGGCCTGCCTAACTGTAGTGGGGTTACTACCAGTCATAATGTCTTGTACTGGGTCAGGGAGGCCATCAATGTACTTTTCAATTGCCTTATCCAAAGGCGTAACCATATTCGGGCATAACAGACTTAACTCCTCATAACGATCCGTGTAGGCTCGATGCTCACCGCTATCTTGCTTAAGATCGCCGAATTCCCTTTCCAAGGCCCTGATCTCGTGACGAGGACAGAATTCCTTCATTATCAGAGCTCAAAGCTCTTCCCACGTTTGAGCCAGTGCCACATCGGCACCCCTATCTCTCATCACACCATTCCACCATGTCAAAGCTCGTTTCTCAAAGACACTAGATGCGAATTCTACCTTTCGCTCATTTGGGCATTGAACATGCCTGAAGGTGCTCTCTAGACTCTCGAACCATTGCAGAAGTGCAGTCGCCCCTTGAGACCCAGAAAACTTTGATGGCTTAGCCGAGTTGAACGTCTTGAAGTTCAGGGGGCATTATTATTGTTGAGAGCTTGGTTACATTGAGCAACGATGTTCGGGATTGCAGCAGTCATTTGCTGCGTAATGACAGCTGCCAGCTCTTCAATAGGTACCTGATTTTCGCGTCGTGGAGGCATTCTAAAAAGGGGAAACAAGAGAGAAAACAAATGAAATGGCATTGGGTAAGAATAGGATGTTACAATTACCGACCAAAAATAATGGGTGATGGTCATTTGTTTGAACCATGAAGCAAACAAATGACACACAAAGGCTGAATCAAAGTAAATAGGTCCTCATAATGTATCGCGATGACATGCTCGCCTATAAGTGGACACTCACCCCAAGAGTTCCCAGGTAAGAGTCACTGGTCCGATACTGCGGATTTGTACGAACACTCTAGCCTTAGACAGAAAGCTCAGGGTACAGACACCCACCCTTCCAATTTGCACGTGTTCACATTATGTAGCCCCAAACTTTGACGAGAATTTGAAAACTTTGAAGGTTCGTAGCCTTATAATTAATCATCCTAGAACATATGATTAGTTTTCAAAGCAGATTCGAATTTTGTGTTCTTATTGTGGTTGCTGCCTAAAGATAGGCAACGGTATTATTTTATGACTAAACGCAAGTAAACTCGCGTTAGGGTCCTAGGAAGGTTATAGTCTAGGTCAAAGCATTAACCTAATTCCCTATAACCATTGGCTCTGATACCAACTTTTCTGTCACACCCCGACCACGTAAAACAACAAAACGTGGCGGAAACGTCGGGGAGTGTTGTAACAGAATCATTGTTTCACAACCATGGATTAAACAGTTTCGTTTTATTGAATTAAATGTATTACATTAGAATTAGAAACAAAACATGAACAAATAGACTTTCATTGTTATTAAGTCACTAAGGCCTCGTCCATTCCTATGTGAGCGTACACAAATATCATCATCAAATATCATCAACTATGGTACCTGAAACACATGTGAAAATACGTCAGCATAAAAATGCCGGCGAGTACATAGGTTTTATATGAGTGTCAGATTCATGGCTCGTTTTACATGTTGCAATACTTATTTAAAAGCCTTGTTTTGAAAAGTATAATATTGCGACATAATTAACCAACTCAAATCAAGTTGGTTATAATTTGCAAAATCTCGTAGCCATGATTCTTAACTCCAAAACATTTGTTTTATTAAATCAAATTGTAAAATATCTCATAAAAACTCGTTAATAAAACTCATATGGTTTATATTATTCAGAAAACATCCTTGTGTGACATTGTTTCGAAATCGTTTACCCAAGTGATCTAGATAACGCAACGATATATAATGTGTTAAAAGCACTTATATATAGGAAGTACCAGCGGCATATCCACCATGCTTTTAACACATTACACCCGCCCCAATACCTAATCACTTCCCTAACCCAATGGCTTAAAAAGTTACAAATGGTTCACATAAATCAAATGGTTACAAACGGTTCACATAAATCCAACGATTACAAATGGTTCACTTACATCAAATGGTTACAAATGGTTCACATACATCCAATGATTACAAATGGTTCACATACATCCAATGATTACAAATGGTTCACATACATCCAACGATTACAAATGGTTCAAAACGTAAAACAATTGTGCTAGCATGTTAAGTGAACATACATAGCAAAACATAATGAAATCATGTACTAATAGTGTACTAATGAACATAGCAAGTATATGATATGAAAACATGGAAAGCATGAAAATAACAAGTAGGCACATGTGTTTCACCCCAAAACGTTTGGAAAACAGTAAAATAGGGGTCTATGTACTCACTTGAGATTGCTCAATAGTCTTTGGATAACCACCCAGCAATGCTAGAAAGATCACGAAATCAAACGGCACCTAATATAGGTAACTATGTTAATAAACGGACCTAAATCGGAGGATCGGATAAAATGAGGTTTCGTAAACCAAATGAGTGTAAGAACTCATGTAAAGCCTACATTCTAAAACGGAACCTATCCTAAGTGCTTACGACCCATTACGACTCGTTAAGGTAGCTTACGCCACTTTAACGCGTCGTTCGCGTAAAACGCGTTCGGAACGCCTAACTAGTCCTATGACAAGTATTATATGCCTTAATATGTCTAATATTGTTGTCTAATCAGTTTAGATATAAAAAATTATGTTACATATGCTTAAAATAAATTTATGCGCAAAAAGGGCATTTTGGTCATTTACCTAAGGCATATAAACTACCTATCATACAACTACTTAAACGAAGTGACCATAAGGACTAACCTCGGAAGGTTATTCCCTATGCAACTATGGTCACCTAATGTATTTGGTCGGATCCTAATGATCGACCAAACGGGTCGGGTTCGAAAGTATAAGCGGTTGTTTAGACCGCTTACCTTACGACCCTATATAAGCACTAAACCTAAAGTGACGAGCTAAACATGTTAAAACATGTTTAACGAATTTAGAAAACAGGTTTGGTATCAAAACAAATGGTCTTGATACCTAAAAGTAGTTTGGTTACAAAATACGCAAGAATACGCATTTTGGCTGAAACTACGACTCGCCACTATGCCTAAATAACGTGGTAATCAATAGGTATAGTCACAAGGGACTAGAACCATCGTGGTAATCAGTAGAGGGTGGGGGTATTTATAGGAAAACCAAGACCGTTAGGATCGTTCATCGAAAACCGAGCTTCGATCTGGACCTTACATGTGTGCCCATGGTTTTAGAATACCATGGGTACCCCAAAACAAGCCCCTAGTTTCATTAAAACCATGTGAAAATGAGGGGAACAGCTGGAAATCAGATTTTCAACTTTGGTCCCTTCCTAAGATAACTATGGCAGATTGTCAATTTTGGTCCCTGAATGTGCAAAACATGGTTTTTGATGCATTTTTGACACGTTTAAGCCCCGTTAATCCCATTTCAAGGATATAAAATGAAGTTAAAGTGTAGGGAACTTGAAACATGCTCAAAAATATCTCGGATGTCGGTTCGTTTGGCCGTACGGTTGCGTTATTCGGTTAATTACGACGAAACACGAACGAATGCGAAAAACGGTCCAAATTACGCGACAAATGGATTTTTATCAAGCCAATCACTAAAATTAAATATTTTAATGATTACATAAATTTTTGGATGTCCGGATGTATTCAGAACGTAAGATATGCGCGAAAATGCAAACTTATGCACTTTTTGACGCTTTTAGTTCCTATTGATCAAGAAAGTTTATTTTTGCGCACCAAACACCTCAAAGCCTATTTCTAAGTTATGTAAAGGATATTTAGGGCATATTTAACTTATGATCAAGTTCCAGAATGTTCGTTACAGTACAAATCGGCATACTTTCGCAGTTTGTCGAAATTAGTCCCTATAAGCGAATAAACTTGATTTCGCCACACCAAACCCTCCAAAACTTATTTCTAAGTTATGTAAAGGTTATTTAAGGTATGTTAAGCCTATTTCACTATTCCAGAGTGTTCCTTGCATTAAAATGGTTATATATACGCATCAGTGCGCGTATAACCTTCCAGAAAGCGATTTAAAGCTTGAAATCGAACATGAATTGATATGTGCAAACAATACACGTATTTTTACAAATCCCAAGTATGAAACACAATATTTCATAAATTTGGTATTTGTTTGATGGTCGCAGAGGCACAGGTTTCATAGCTTAGCTGAGTTGAACTGTTTATAGTTGCACGGAGCGGGTGCATTGTTGTTATTGTTGTTGTTTGCTTGGTTTATCTGGGTTATCAGGTTTGGGAGTACAGCAGCGCTTTGCTGAGTGATTAAGGCTGCCATGGTGGCATCCTGAGTTTGATCATGTCGAGGAGGCACTCTGAAAGAGTAAAGAAACATGAGGGGAAACGAGTGGATGATATTGGATAGTCAAAATTGAATGCTTGAAAGAATATCGACAAAGCATGAAGATTGTGATCGTTTGTTCGTTACTTAAAACAAACAAATGACACTGTGACTAATCAAAGTAAATGGGCCATATTAATGTATCGCGAAGACATGCTTTAGCCTATAAGTGGACACTCACCCCAAGAGTTCCCAGGTAAGAGTGATTGGTCCGATACTGCGGATTTGTACGAACACTCTAGCCTTAGACTGAAAACTCGAGGTACAGGCACCCACCCTTCCAGATTGCACGTGTTCACATTCTAAAGACCCAAACTTTCACGAGTTTTTGAAAACTTTGAAGGCGTAATCCTAAGGCAAATCGTCTAAGAATAGATGATTGATTTTCAAAACAGATTGGTAATTTGTGTTCTTGTTGTGGTTGTCACCTAAAGATAGGTGGCGATTTTGTTTTAAGATCTAAACACTGTCACACCCCTTTCTGCGGCGGAAGCATGAGGTGTGATCATGAAAGGTTCTCATTGCATACGAAGAGTAAACATACTACATGCTCGTAAAATAACATCAAATACCATAATTTGAAAACATAAGTTTAGCGTTTACATCGCTAAGTCGCATAAAACATTGTCTTAAAAAGTTTACAACTTTATTTAAAGATAAACATAAGCGACATCCACGAGCATGGGTAAGACCGCGCGCACATCCACTTCTAGTTACCTGAAATACATGTAAGTTTTGGAAAACGTCAACATAATGTTGGTGTGAATTCATGCAGTTTTTGTATTTCACGTTTGTATACTTTGTATAAAAACATAGTTTGAGTCATGTATAAATCAAGTTTTCATATATAAATCAAGTATTCATGTGTACTCCACGTACTTATGTATAATTCAGGTTTTTCTTGAGTACCCCACGTACTCAAGTATAATTCTCGCTTTCTTGAGTACCCCACGTACTTCAAGTTATAAATCAAGTTTTTCTTGAGTACCCCACGTACTTCAAGTTTTAATCAAGTTTTAGTATGGTATGAATTTTATGTAAATACAGTATTCCTGTAAGTATCAGGATTGTTAATGGGTTGCAAAGCCATTAACATGTGACACGACATAGGAAGTCACCAAACCTTAGGCATTTATTTGGTATATTCTGAGACACAAAAGCACTACTCGATTCTCGCCCTCACCGAGAGTGTGGCTGCCCGGCACCCGTTAGATCTAACCTTTTGTTCTGCGGTCTAGGTATATTGTTGATTAATGGTGCTTCTGTACCCTATTCGTGACACGATTTCTCGCATCATTTCTCATAACGCCTCATACTTGGTTCTCGTTCTCACCAAGTGCGCTTCTCGTATTCTTATATCTTGTCACACTTGGTTCTCATCCTCACCAAGTGTGCTTCTCATATTCTTATATCTCGTCACACTTGGTTCTCGTCCTCACCAAGTGTGCTTCTTTTTATCATACAATTTATAAACAGAGTAATATTTGTACATGTATTTCACCCCCGAAGTTATAAAACTGAAAACAGTTAAAAGAAAAGGGGGAGCATGAACTCACAACTTTGCATTCCTGTGCGTCGTAAACTTCACCGGATTTGCTTAATTAACGTCGTAACATATACGCGTTTTCTTAACGTTAGTCACTAGACTTGCGTCGCACAAGTACAGTCACTCTCTTTTGTGTATATTTTCTTGTGTTAAAAATATTTTATATTTTTAACTAAATGTCTTACTTATATTATTTTCTCAAAAATAAATATAAGCTTTTTGTATTTTGCACTTTGCACCCGAATTATGTATCTTGTATGTTGTATGTGTATTTTTGTATTTTTACTCGTTACGAGTATCTCAAAGTCATATTATTTTTACTCAAAAAAAAAATAATATATACCTAGTCCACAAAATAATCACATAATCATACAAGCGATAAATATATATTCTAAATATATATTCTAAATATATATTTAACAAGTTTTATTTATGAAAATCCACCTCCGGTATTTGGAAATTTTGTAATAAAAATCATGGCGAAGTTTGTTTGGAAAACCAGTCAAAAATATATTCATAACACTTGTCACCAAAAATATTCTAAGTGTTATTTTCTGGAAAAATTTCACCAGAGTTTCCTCTGTAACTGGAGGTGGCCACGCTTACTAGCGTATCATTTTCTTTTAAAAATTCAACCAATCAATTCCCAATCATCATCAAACTAGTCCAACATAAACATATATCGCAATCACATGAACTTGCAAGTTGTGTAAAAATGTGTAGTAACTCTTCAACACATTTAGTAGGTTTTTCCATCTCTAAAAATAAAGTCGGTTTCTTGGAAATCTTATTTTTAAAGAACATGAAGTTTTACAACTTCTAGTCGGTTTTTACGAAAATTATTTCTTTGTTAAAACTTTTGTTACACAAGTGTCCACACACTTGTTTGTTCACAAAAACACCTCTAGTTCATGAAAGATCCGACTTAAAATAAGACTTGTATATATTTTACTTGGTCCTTCGAAAATACCACTTGTAGATCTTTAGATCTACTAGTTTAGAACTCCATTTCATAAGAAAAGTCGTTTTTACACAAGTTCATGTTTGTGAGTGAAAGGGTTCGTCATCTAGTTATTTTTACACTAAACATAGTGCTAGTTCATGTTCCATGAACATGACCTAGCGTGGTTAGATGACGATCCGTTCCCCTACTAGCATCCAACAATAATAAATAACCATAACAAAACAATTTCCATAAGTTTTACACTAATATTTACTCATTAACCAATTTGTTCATCATTTTTTTTAGTAGACTTTAAACTTTGATCTTATATGTTCATGACTTGTATCCGACAAATCTCTTATTAACCACTTTAGACAAGATCAATAGGGTGTTTAGAGTCACTTACTACTAGCTCGTGGCTAGGGAAGAAACTAGACGAAAAACGGGTGGTTAATAGCGTTGTGGTGAGGTCCTTGGCAATCCGTAAGCACCGGGTCTCCTCGTATGTGATCCTTCACCTTTGTAAGTGAGTGGGATTGCAAGATTGAAATTGGAAAATGTGTGGATATGGGTGTGTGTGATCGGCCGAGAGTTAGCCAAAGGAGAAAGAAAGAGCAACTTTTTTTTTTTGTTTTTTTTTGTTAAGTGATTAGTGAATGAAGTGGTTAACCTCTTGGTCCTATTTATCATCCATATTACTTGATTACCCATTAGATTATGTGTCCTCTAGATATAAGACACAAGAGATTTAAATAATCAAAAGTTGGGTGTGTGTTCCCTAGGGGAAAAATTCCGATCGGTTGGGGGTGGGGTAAAATGGTTGGATTTCAAATTAATTAGTTAAGTGATATTAGTTTAGTTAGGAATTAAAAATAAGGTATTATGTGTGTTGTAATTTATAACGGGTGTTAGGGTATTCGGGGACCCTAATTAGCTCAGAAAAAGAAAAACAAGGTCAATGTCAATATTTTTATGTTCCGGGTTAAGTCCGGTTGTTCGGTTGGATATTAATCCGTTAAAGTGCTAAATCACACTTTTTAGTGTCTTTTAAGTACCTTTTTGTATCCCTTTCGTTTCCCAACACTTGGGAAATATTCTGGATAATAAAACGACATTTCTGCATAATATTCACATGTCTAAAAGCCGAATTATTGCTGAATTATACAAAATTCTGCACTTAAAGTGCGTTTCGGGTGCTTTTTAGTGCTTATTTTTGCTTTCGCAATGTCTATAAATTAAACCCTTATATGTACTCTTGGGTTTTAATGTACTTTTGTCGTTGGACCTACACCTAGGCCTCAGTTCTAATGTCTGACTGCCTTCTGCAGTTCTGTTGACACATTGTGTCTTACCGGTGAGTTTACTAATGTTTCTGACGCAACGCTCTCGTTTATGCATAAAGCAATATTTTATAGTATACAACGTGCATGAATTCACTTGTTTATCATGTAATCAGTCAATGTTGACATTCAAGCACATAATTGCAGTCATTAAATAATAATTAAAGTGTACGGAAATTACCGGTTTGGTGCCAGTTGTCACAGTCTCCCCCCGTTAAAAGAATTTCGTCCCGAAATTCAGGCTGAGCTAACTCTCGCAGGAGTCTTCTTGAATAGGTGGGGATACTTTTCTTTAAACTCGTCTTCACGTTCCCATGTGTACTCGGGTCCGTGCTTAGAGCTCCAACGTACTTTGACAAGTTTTACGCTGCTCCTCCTGGTCTTGTTGACTTTCCAGTCGGTAACCTCAACGGGTTGTTCTGTAAATCGGAGGGCGTCATCAATATGCACTTCATCCATCGGGATGATCATGTTTTCTTGTGTTGGGCTCTTCTTCAGGTTGGATACATGAAACGTATCATGTACTCCGTTAATGTAACACCTGTGCCTCCACGGCCATCAAACAAATACCGAACCAATGAAATATTATATTTCATACTTGGGATTTGTAAAAATATGTGTATCATTTGCACATATCAATTCATGTTCGATTTCAAGCTCTAAATCGCTTTCTGGAAGGTTATACGCGCACTGATGCGTAAATATAACCAGTTTAATGCAACAAACACTCCGGAATAGTGACATAGGCTTAACATACCTTAAATAACCTTTACATAACTTAGATATAAGTTTTGGAAGGTTTGGTGTGGTGAAATCAAAGTTTAATCGCTTACAGGGACTAAAGTTGACAAACTGCGAAAGTATGCCAATTTGAACTGTAACAGACATTCCGGAACATGACCATAAGTTAAACATACAATAAATATCCTTCACATAGCTTAGAAATAGGCTTTGAGGTGTTCGGTATGCTAAAATAAACTTTTGTGTCATTCAGGGACTAAAAGTGTCAAAAAGTGCACAAGTTTGCATTTTCGCGCATAACTTACGTTCTGAATACATCCGGACATCCAAAAATTTATGTAAGCACTAAAATATTTTATTTTAGTGTTCGGCATAAGAAAAATCCATTCGTCACGTCATTTGGATCGTTTTTTGCGCTTATGCGCATTCCGTCGTAATTAAGCGAACATCGCGTTCGTACGACCAAACGAACCAACAACCGGCATATTTTTGAGCATGTTTCATGTCCACAATGTTTAGGCATCATTTTAGGGCCTTAAAGTTGGCTTTACGGGCCTTGGAAGTGTCGGAAATGGCCTTAAACACGTGCAGGGACTGAAACTGTAATTTCTGAAACTTATTGCTGATCTGTGACTGCTAGGCGGCCCGCCTCAGTTCCTGAGAATCCTTAGGCGGCCCGCGAGGCCCCTTCTGACCAGATTAAGTGCATTTAACCACAAGTTGCAGCTGTTTGATCCTCCACCACATGTTCTAACTTGCTTAGTCAGATGATAAGCATCAATTTTAGCTTCCATAACCTTCCAACAAGTGTACGGATGGGATCGAATCACGGTTTCCATGAAACGATCTCAACGGTGCACCGAATACTATAAATACCCCATGCCCCCCATTGCATAACTTACAAGAATTCTGATTTGAGAAACTCTAAGTTGAAACCATTGTTTCATACCTGAGATTCTTGGATCGGGATTAGCATTCGGGGACCCTGGGTAAGTATTCTTTCGTTCTTTTCCTTATTTTATTGCTTTTCGAGTCAGAAAGTCAAACTTTGTTTGACTTTCAGCGTTGACCAGTAATGGTCAATGCGAAGTTCGTTTGAACTTCGCAACGTGAGTGTAATCACGTTGGTCATAGTCCCTTGGGACTATGCCCACTGATTACCACGTTGTCTAGGGTCGTAGGGTAGGCGATCTAATAAATCGCCTATACCTTCGAACCCGACCCAGTTTGGTCGATCATTAGGATCCGACCAAATACATTAGGTGACCATAGTAGGTAGGGAATAACCTTCCGAGGTTATACCCTATGGTCACATCGTTTGAGTAGTTGTATGATAGGTAGTTTATATGCCTTAGGTAAATTACCAGAATACCCTTTTCATTTATAATTGGTAATTAAGCATATGTAACCTAAACTTTTGTCACATAACTGATTATGTAACATATTTAGGCATATAACACTTGCCATAGGACTAGTTAGACGGTCCGAACGCGTTTCACGCGCACGACGCGTTAAAGTAGCATAAGTTACCTTAATGGGTCGCGATGGGTCGAAAGCACTTAGGTTAGTCTCAATGTAGTATGTAGGCCTTGTTAAACCATATCATATGAGTTCCAATACTCATTTGGTTTACCAAGCCTCATTCTATCCGATCTCCCGATTTAAGTCCGGTTTATTTATATAGTTTTAGTTTGCCGACTGATTCCGTGCTCCCTCTAGCTTTGTTTGGTTGTTGTTCAAGACCTCCAAGCATTATCAGGCGAGTACATTATTCCCCTATTTTACTGCTTTCAATTGTTTTGGGGTGACTCATATGTGCTAAATGTTTTCAAGGCTTTAACGATGATAACAAAACGATTTTCGATGTTATAACGATGGTTTCTAAAACGATTAAGACGATTTATACAAAACTAATAACGATTTCAATAAAGTGAACAAACTTGTTGGTTGGGTTACATAACAAATGACATTCATTAGCAATGATCAAGCCGACTAGTATTAGGTTATGGTACCATAGGATCTGACAAATCCCGTTATTTACTACACCCGTGGTTATGTGTGGGTATGGTAGGTAGCGACTGAATCTGTAATTATTAACTTACCCTATGGAGGTTTGTTAATACGAAAACGAGAAGCGACGAAAACGAGAAGCGACGAAAACGAGAAGCGATGAAAGTCACGAAGGTTTGAATGTTATTAGCGAGACGACCTTATAAGTAGTTTCACGACCTAAAACGAATTAAACGATTTACGATTGGTTTTCACACGATGTTTTAACGATTGGGTAACGATTGGGTTTCACACGATGTTTTAACGATTGGGTAAACGATTGGCTTCAAAGCGATATACGATATTATTTTGGTTATACATATTACATGATTTACATTTGGGCATGAACATTACTTTGGTGGTTTGGTTTGGATTAAGTGATTAAGTAACAATGCGTGTGGAATATGATACAAGCATGGTGGATACGCCGCTGGTACTTCCTATATATAAGTGTTTGTATGGTATTACATATTGTAGCGTTATTTGAATCATTTCAGTTTGAGACATAGAACATTTTATACAAGTAACATACTTTTCACAAGACATTTATTTACAAACAACTTATCTTATACAAACTCATTTTACATGGTTATTCATTTAATCATGCATTATTCTCTTATTTATACATATCACCTGAACTTATCATTGTTTTTCAAATAATTTACTAAAACAAATGTTTTTGGGTTAAGAGTCATGGCTACGAGGTTTTACAAATTATAACCCGCTTGATTTGAGTTGGTTAATTAAGTTGCAATATTATACTCTTTTCAAAACAAGGTTTTTAAATAAAGTATTGTAACGTCTAAACTAGCCATGATTTCGACACTCCTACAAAACCTATGTACTCGCCAGCATTTCTTTGCTGACCTCGTTTTCACATATGTTTCAGGTATTGTTGAATGATATCGATTGATAAGATGCATGCTCACATAGGACTGGACAAGGCCTTAGTGACTCAATAACAATGATAGACTATGTTTAAATAGTGTATTTAGATTTCAAGACGATGTAATTATTCAATGTTTAATAAAACGAAACACTTTTTGGTATCCATGGTTATGAAACATTAATTCTGTTGCAACACGCCCCGATGTTTCCGCCGCGCTTTGTTGTTTTACGCGGTCGGGGTGTGACAGTTAAGTTCTTCCGGTAACTCCAACTTGTATGCCACGGTACCAATTCTTTTCAATATTCCGAATGGTCCGATGTATCGTGGATTCAGCTTTCCACGCTTTCCAAATCTGACTACGCCCTTCCAAGGTGAGACTTTTAACAACACTTTGTCTCCCACCACGAATTCTACTGATTTTCTTTTCAGATCAGCGTAGCTCTTTTGTCGATCTCGAGCCGCCTTAATGCGCTCTCGGATCTGCGCAATCTTGTCGGTTGTCTCTTGTACAAGTTCAGGACCAACCATACGTTTATCTCTGGCATCTGCCCAACATAAGGGCGATCGGCATTTGCGGCCATACAGAGCTTCGAACGGCGCGGCTTTTATGCTCGTATGATAACTGTTATTGTAGGAGAACTCAACTAAAGGTAGATGAGTATCCCAGCTGCCGCCCAGATCCATGACACACGCGCGAAGCATATCTTCTAGCGTTTGTATAGTCCGTTCGCTCTGGCCGTCTGTTTGTGGATGGAATGCCGTGCTTAGATCTAACTGAGATCCAAAGGCTTCCTGAAATGATTGCCAGATTCTTGAGACAAAGCGTCCATCTCTGTCTGAAATGATTGAGATAGGCACTCCATGACGTGCCACAATTTCCCTTAAGTATATCTCTGCAAGCTTTCCAGTGCTATCCTTCTCTCGGATTGGTAGGAAATGCGCAGATTTCGTCAATCGATCAACTATTACCCATATCATATCGTGCCCTCTCGGGGTCCTGGGTAATTTCGTTATGAAGTCCATCGAGATTTGTTCCCACTTCCACACGGGAATCTCTGGTTGTTGTAGTAGGCCGGACGGTTTCTGATATTCGGCCTTAACCTTAGCACAGGTTAGGCATTTTCCAACATAGACAGCAACGTCGCTTTTAAGTCTCGGCCACCAGTAATATTCCTTCAAGTCTTGATACATTTTGTCCGATCCTGGATGGATCGAATATCTCGATTTGTGGGCTTCATCAAGGATGACTTCTCGTATGCCACCATAGAGTGGAACCCAAATACGCTTCTTGAAGTATAAGGCTCCCTCTTCGTTTGGCACCATGTATTTCAGCATACCCCGTAGGTATTCAGCTTTACGGTTCTCTCCTTTAAGAGCTTCTTGTTGTGCATCACGAATGCGTGCAGTAAGGTTCGTTCGAATAGTCATTTCTAACGCTCGAACCCTTAGGGTCTTAACCCTTTCTTTTCGGCTCAACGCGTCCGCTACAACGTTTGCCTTTCCAGGATGGTACTTGATCTCACAGTCGTAATCATTTAGCAGCTCGACCCATCGCCGCTGGCGCATATTCAATTCCTTCTGATCAAATATGTGTTGTAAGCTTTTGTGATCTGTGAAAATTGTACATCGAGTACCATATAAATAGTGTCGCCAGATCTTCAAGGTGAATACCACCGCACCTAGTTCCAAGTCGTGAGTGGTATAGTTTCTTTCATGAACCTTTAATTGTCTCGAAGCGTAAGCGATGAATTTTTGGCGTTGCATGAGCACACAACCCAAGCCTTGTCGTGAGGCGTCGCAGTATACCACGAAGTCTTTAGTGCCTTCGGGTAATGATAGTATTGGTGCATCACAGAGCTTGTTTTTAAGCAACTGGAAGGCTTCATCCTGCTTGTGACCCCAGTCGTACTTCTTTTCTTTCTGTGTAAGGGTCGTTAGCGGTTGAGCTATCTTTGAGAAGTTCTCGATGAAACGTCGGTAATAGCCCGCTAAGCCCAAAAATTGTCGTACTTCGGTTGGGGTCTTGGGAGCTTCCCAATTCTTTATTGCTTCTACCTTGGACGGGTCTACATGAATGCCCTTCTCATTCACAACGTGACCAAGAAATTGTACTTCGCGAATCCAGAATTCGTATTTCGAGAACTTTGCATAAAGCTTCTCTTTCTTCAGTAGTTCCAAGATGGTTCTGAGATGTTGCTCGTGCTCTTCTTTCGTTCGTGAATAAATCAGGATATCATCTATAAATACAATCACGAATTTATCGAGATATGGTTTGCATACGCGGTTCATCAGATCCATAAAGACCGCTGGTGCATTCGTCAGCCCAAACGGCATCACAAGAAATTCGTAGTGCCCATATCGCGTTCTGAATGCAGTCTTTGGTACGCTTTCCTCTTGGATTCTCAGCTGATGGTATCCAGATCGAAGGTCGATCTTGGAATAGTAGCTTGATCCTTGCAGTTGATCAAATAAGTCATCAATCCTCGGTAGCGGGTACCGATTCTTGATAGTGAGCTTGTTCAGTTCCCTGTAATCGATACACATCCGTAGTGTTCCATCCTTCTTCTTCACGAATAATACTGGAGCTCCCCAGGGTGAGAAGCTTGGCCTTATGAATCCTTTATCCAACAACTCCTGGAGCTGTGTAGATAATTCTTGCATTTCGGATGGCGCAAGTCGATAGGGTGCCTTGGCTACAGGAGCGGTTCCTGGAACCAAGTCTATATGAAATTCGACTTGTCGTTGCGGAGGTAGTCCTGGCAGATCTTCGGGAAAAACATCAGGGAATTCCTTCACCACAGGAATGCCTTCGAGTTTTGGCTCCACAGCCTTCTTGTCTATAACGTGTGCTAGGAAAGCGACACATCCTTTCCTCAAGCACTTCTGTGCCTTCATACAACTGATGATTCGAAGAGGCGCGTCTCGCTTTTCTCCATGCACGATGAGAGTTTCATCATTCGCCAGAGGGATGCGAATGATTTTCTCATGACATACAACTTCAGCTTTGTTCTTGGACAGCCAGTCCATTCCGACTACTACATCGAAGCTACCCAGTTGAATAGGTAAGAGGTCGATGCTAAATCTTCGTTCACCAAGTTCCAATGAGCAGCCTCTAACGACTTCGCCCGATTCAACAAGTTTACCATTGGCTAGTTCTATGGAATAAGGAATTTCTAATATACTAGATTCTATTCCAAGTATGCGTTTAAATTCCAAAGACATGAAGCTATAATCGGTGCCAGTGTCAAATAATATGGATGCAAAGTGATTGTTAATGAGAAACGTACCGGTGACCACGTTAGGGTCCTCGCGTGCGTTCTTTGCTCCAATCACAAATGCTCGAGCCTGAGCATTGTTTCCCTCTGGGCAGTCCTTCATGAAATGATCATTGCTTCCACACTTGAAGCATCCTTGGTTTCGCCCTTTCCCGTTACCATTCTTGCTAACGGCACCATGTCCATTCCGATTCTTTCCTTTTCCCCAACAGTCTTCTACTTGATGACCCAACTTACCACAATTGTCGCACCTTGGAATGCGACAAGCTCCTTCATGATGATACTTACATTTTTGGCATCTAGGCATTGAGCCTTGGTATGCTTTGGTTGCATGGGTTTTCGCCTCCTGAGCCGGGTTAGCGTCACGCTTCTTGTTGTTGAAACCTTTGTTGTTACGAGTTGCTTGATTCATATTCGAATGCTTTCTCTTCTTGTCACCGGACGACTCAGCATGTGTCTCGGTCTTCTCTGTTGGGTTCAGTGATAACTTCTTCATACGAACACAATCTTCGGTCAGGCTGACAGCCAGAGTTACAGCCTCGGTGATTGTTTGTGGTTTGGCCGACGTCACGATGCCACGAAACTCTGGGGCCAGTCCCCAAATGTAGCATTCAACGCGCTTTAATTCCGGAGTCACCATGTAGGGAAGCACTCTAGACAGATCGTGGAACCTTCGAGTATAACCATTAATGTCAGCACCTTCCATAGTCAAATGCCAGAACTCCGTTTCCAGCCTTTGGAGTTCAGCGCGAGAGCAATACTTCTCTCTCATTCTTTCCTTCAGTTCCTCCCAAGTTAGGCCATAAGCGGCATCGTCACCCAAGGTTTGGGCTTGCAGGTTCCACCAAGTCAGAGCTTCATCGACAAACAACCCAGTGGCAAAAGTGACTTGCTGGTCCGCGGTACACTTGCTCATGCGGATGGTAGCTTCTGTCTTCTCCGTCCAGCGTACAAAGGCTACTGCACCTCCCGTGCCGTCATAGTTCATCGGCTTGCAGTCGAGGAACTGCTTGAAAGTGCAGCCTGGAATTGATTCAACCAATTCACATGTGATCAATCGAAGAAATAATGAAACAAAGACCGTTCATAAATTTCTCCATGCTTAGTAAATCGTCTTAAGGTTACCTTGAGCTGCATTGCCTCCAGACGAATCTCCATTCCCATTACGCCTAGCGTTGCTTGGTCCTCCACTGTCTTGAGTACGGTTTGCCTCGTACTGGGCGATAGCAGCGGAGATCCTTTCCTCCAGTAGAGCATTCAGCTCCTCAGCAGTTCTTGGCAGTGGGGGGAGGAGGAGGTTGGTCGTCATTGCGAGCATTCACAGCTTTCCTGGGTGCCATGTTCTGACAGAACATCACACAACAGGGTTAATTATTTGTTTGATATCGTCATACTAGACAGTAGTAGTATATATATATTCACAGGTATATACCACATAAGTGACATCAAACAATTATTACTCTAGCAGAGTACGTAGTAGGCTTGCACTGAGGGAATCTACACGTGACAAGACTTGCTGTGGATTTTGTGCACTGAATTCCATAATTATGTATGCATCCATAATTATGTAACTCCTTGCACAGTCCGCACAGTTCGTTTCATCCTCGTATTTCTTCCTTCAGATGGGCCATCGCTTTTAGGTAAAGCCACGTATACTTGTGACATTCTTCATCTAGTATATGCTAATTATCACACATAATTGCAAGCAGTTTCTAGTCAACGACAAGTGCTACTCAAGTGCACTCTAAGTCTCGTAGTGTCTTTTCTAGACTCATGTAAACCGTTTCAGGTTGTGGATGTCGCGGGACGTTTTATGCAATGAAAACTCTTTGAAAATTGTTTTCGTGAAAGGATCCTAGAGATTGTAGACTAGACTCGAGAAGGAATCCTGGTTCACTACAATCGCAGCTCTGATACCAATCTGTCACACCCCTTTCTGCGGCGGAAGCACGAGGTGTGATCATGAAAGGTTCTCATTGCATACGAAGAGTAAACATACTACATGCTCGTAAAATAACATCAAATACCATAATTTGAAAACATAAGTTTAGCGTTTACATCGCTAAGTCGCATAAAACATTGTCTTAAAAAGTTTACAACTTTATTTAAAGATAAACATAAGCGACATCCACGAGCATGGGTAAGACCGCGCGCACATCCACTTCTAGTTACCTGAAATACATGTAAGTTTTGGAAAACGTCAACATAATGTTGGTGTGAATTCATGCAGTTTTTGTATTTCACGTTTGTATACTTTGTATGAAAACATAGTTTGAGTCATGTATAAATCAAGTTTTCATATATAAATCAAGTATTCATGTGTACTCCACGTACTTATGTATAATTCAGGTTTTTCTTGAGTACCCCACGTACTCAAGTATAATTCTCGCTTTCTTGAGTACCCCACGTACTTCAAGTTATAAATCAAGTTTTTCTTGAGTACCCCACGTACTTCAAGTTTTAATCAAGTTTTAGTATGGTATGAATTTTATGTAAATACAGTATTCCTGTAAGTATCAGGATTGTTAATGGGTTGCAAAGCCATTAACATGTGACACGACATAGGAAGTCACCAAACCTTAGGCATTTATTTGGTATATTCTGAGACACAAAAGCACTACTCGATTCTCGCCTTCACCGAGAGTGTGGCTGCCCGGCACCCGTTAGATCTAACATTTTGTTCTGCGGTCTAGGTATATTGTTGATTAATGGTGCTTCTGTACCCTATTCGTGACACGATTTCTCGCATCATTTCTCATAACGCCTCATACTTGGTTCTCGTTCTCACCAAGTGCGCTTCTCGTATTCTTATATCTTGTCACACTTGGTTCTCGTCCTCACCAAGTATGCTTCTCATATTCTTATATCTCGTCACACTTGGTTCTCGTCCTCACCAAGTGTGCTTCTTTTTATCATACCATTTATAAACAGAGTAATATTTGTACATGTATTTCACCCCCGAAGTTATAAAACTGAAAACAGTTAAAAGAAAAGGGGGAGCATGAACTCACAACTTTGCGTTCCTGTGCGTCGTAAACTTCACCGGATTTGCTTAATTAACGTCGTAACCTATACGCGTTTTCTTAACGTTAGTCACTAGACTTGCGTCGCACAAGTACAGTCACTCTCTTTTGTGTATATTTTCTTGTGTTAAAAATATTTTATATTTTTAACTAAATGTCTTACTTATATTATTTTCTCAAAAATAAATATAAGCTTTTTGTATTTTGCACTTTGCACCCGAATTATGTATCTTGTATGTTGTATGTGTATTTTTGTATTTTTACTCGTTACGAGTATCTCCAAGTCATATTATTTTTACTAAAAAAAATAATAATATATACCTAGTCCACAAAATAATCACATAATCATACAAGCGATAAATATATATTCTAAATATATATTTAACAAGTTTTATTTATGAAAATCCACCTCCGGTATTTGGAAAATTTGTAATAAAAATCATGGCGAAGTTTGTTTGGAAAACCAGTCAAAAATATATTCATAACACTTGTCACCAAAAATATTCTAAGTGTTATTTTCTGGAAAAATTTCGCCAGAGTTTCCTCTGTAACTGGAGGTGGCCACGCTTACTAGCGTATCATTTTCTTTTAAAAATTCAACCAATCAATTCCCAATCATCATCAAACTAGTCCAACATAAACATATATCGCAATCACATGAACTTGCAAGTTGTGTAAAAATGTGTAGTAACTCTTCAACACATTTAGTAGGTTTTTCCATCTCTAAAAATAAAGTCGGTTTCTTGGAAATCTTATTTTTAAAGAACATGAAGTTTTACAACTTCTAGTCGGTTTTTACGAAAATTATTTCTTTGTTAAAACTTTTGTTACACAAGTGTCCACACACTTGTTTGTTCACAAAAACACCTCTAGTTCATGAAAGATCCGACTTAAAATAAGACTTGTATATATTTTACTTGGTCCTTTGAAAATACCACTTGTAGATCTTTAGATCTACTAGTTTAGAACTCAATTTCATAAGAAAAATCGTTTTTACACAAGTTCATGTTTGTGAGTGAAAATGTTCGTCATCTAGTTATTTTTACACTAAACATAGTGCTAGTTCATGTTCCATGAACATGACCTAGCGTGGTTAGATGACGATCCGTTCCCCTACTAGCATCCAACAATAATAAATAACCATAACAAAACAATTTCCATAAGTTTTACACTAATATTTACTCATTAACCAATTTGTTCATCATTTTTTTAGTAGACTTTAAACTTTGATCTTATATGTTCATGACTTTTATCCGACAAATCTCTTATTAATCACTTTAGACAAGATCAATAGGGTGTTTAGAGTCACTTACTACTAGCTCGTGGCTAGGGAAGAAACTAGACGAAAAACGGGTGGTTAATAGCGTTGTGGTGAGGTCCTTGGCAATCCGTAAGCACCGGGTCTCCTCGTATGTGATCCTTCACCTTTGTAAGTGAGTGGGATTGCAAGATTGAAATTGGAAAATGTGTGGATATGGGTGTGTGTGATCGGCCGAGAGTTAGCCAAAGGAGAAAGAAAGAGCAACTTTTTTTTTTTTTTGTTAAGTGATTAGTGAATGAAGTGGTTAACCTATTGGTCCTATTTATCATCCATATTACTTGATTACCCATTAGATTATGTGTCCTCTAGATATAAGACACAAGAGATTTAAATAATCAAAAGTTGGGTGTGTGTTCCCTAGGGGAAAAATTCCGATCGGTTGGGGGTGGGGTAAAATGGTTGGATTTCAAATTAATTAGTTAAGTGATATTAGTTTAGTTAGGAATTAAAAATAAGGTATTATGTGTGTTGTAATTTATAACGGGTGTTAGGGTATTCGGGGACCCTAATTAGCTCAGAAAAAGAAAAACAAGGTCAATGTCAATATTTTTATGTTCCGGGTTAAGTCCGGTTGTTCGGCTGGATATTAATCCGTTAAAGTGCTAAATCACACTTTTTAGTGTCTTTTAAGTACCTTTTTGTATCCCTTTCGTTTCCCAACACTTGGGAAATATTCTGGATAATAAAATGACATTTTTGCATAATATTCACATGTCTAAAAGCTGAATTATTGCTGAATTATACAAAATTCTGCACTTAAAGTGCGTTTCGGGTGCTTTTTAGTGCTTATTTTTGCTTTCGCAATGTCTATAAATTAAACCCTTATATGTACTCTTGGGTTTTAATGTACTTTTGTCGTTGGACCTACACCTAGGCCTCAGTTCTAATGTCTGACTGCCTTCTGCAGTTCTGTTGACACATTGTGTCCTACCGGTGAGTTTACTAATATTTCTGACGCAACGCTCTCGTTTATGCATAAAGCAATATTTTATAGTATACAACGTGCATGAATTCACTTGTTTATCATGTAATCAGTCAATGTTGACATTCAAGCACATAATTGCAGTCATTAAATAATAATTAAAGTGTACGGAAATTACCGGTTTGGTGCCAGTTGTCACAAACACAATATAACTTGTGTTAGGGTCCTAGGAAGGTTATAGTCTAGGTCAAAGCATTACTAATAACCTAATTCCCTATAACCATGAGCTCTGATACCAACTTTTTTGTCACACCGACCGCGTAAAATAACGAACCGCGGCGGAAACGTCGGGGAGTGTCGTAACAGAATCATTGTATCACAACACATGGTGATTAAAGTTTTGTTTTATTCCATTAATGAACTCATTGTTTTAATACCAACCAGTTAAATACAAATAATTGTCTTTCAAATTTTAAAGTCGCTAAGGCACGAGTCCATCCTATGTGTAGCATGCGTCAATAATCATCATATAGTAGAACCTGAAACATATGTGAAAATAAACGTCAGCATAGAAATGCCTGTGAGTAACATAGGTTTTGTGAATTAGATTCATGGCTTTAGATAACACAAGAAAAGGTTTTATGTTTACAAAAAAAAATAGCCATGAATCCTTGTAAATAGTTTGGTTTCTAAACACATTGCTTTGATAAAAAGGTTTGTAGTATATACAAAAATATACTTTGGTTTTGAAATAATCAGATAAGGAGTATATCAAAATATACTTTAGTTTTGAAATAGTTAAATAGAGAGTATATCAAAATATACATTGGTTTAAGAATGAAAACATCGGTAGTATATCAAAATATACTTCGGATTTGAAAGTAGCATATCATACTATGCTTTGATTTGAAAATAGCATATCAAAAATGCTTTGGTAGTACATCAAAATTTACTTTAGTTTCTGAAATAGCAAAGTCGGTAGTATATCGAACTATACTTTAGTAAAACAGTATCACGTTGGTAGCATATCAAAATATGCTTAGGTAGTATATCGAAATATACTTTAGTCGTGATTTGGCAGTATATCAAACTATACTTTAGTAAACAATAGCATATCAAACTATGCTTTGGTTTTGGAAATAACATAAGTTTTTATGGCTTAACTTGAAAACATTTGTAATCTATACATTGGTTACATAATATCACGTTGGCAGCATATCGAAATATGCCTTAGTGGTATACCAAAGTATACCATAGATCGTGATTTGGCAATACATTCAAACCTAGAGTATCAAACTACACTTTGGTGACTACAGAAATACCACAAAGGCAATTCTATTTGGATAAAACTTTGGTTTCTGACATTCCATACAACAGGAATGGGGTGTCAAGTCCTATAGCGCTATATCGTACTACCAATCGGCTTGATCATTATTAATGAATGTATATGTAAAATACGCACCAACAAATAGTCTTACAAACTTTGAAAATCAGTATTTAAGCCATAGACAATCGTTCAATTCGTCAAAAGATAAGTACTATGCATGTGAAAACATATAGCTTGAAATCATGAAGATAATGAATAGGCACATATGAATCACCCCAAAACATTTAAAAACGTAAAAGAGGGGACTATGTACTCACTTGAGATTGCAAGTATCCTTGATAAAGTGACCTAACAAAGCTCGGGAAATCAAGGAATCAAGTGGCACCTAGTATGGAATCACTATGTTAATAAACAGGACCTAAATAGGGAGATCGGGTAGAATGAGGTATTGTAAACCAAATGAGTGTTGGAACTCATATGATATGGTTTATCAAAGCCTACATTCCGATTTGGAACCTATCCTAAGTGCTTATGACCCGTTAAGGTAGTTTACGCTACTTTGACGCGTCATTTGCGCAAAAGCTCAGAGGGTCTAACTAGTCCTATGATAAGTCTTATATGCCTAAACATGTTTAATAATGTTGCATAATCAGTTTAAGTGTAAAAAACTTGGTTACATAGGCTTAAATTCAAATTATGCATGAAAAGGGCATTTTGGTCATTTTCCTAAGGCATATAAACTACCTATCATACAACTAATCAAACTAAGTGACCATAAGGTATAACCTCGAAAGGTTATTCCCTATACAACTATGGTCATAAAATATGTTTGGTCGGATCCTAATGATCGACCAGACGGGTCGGGTTCGAAAGTCTAAACGGTTGTCAAGACCGCTTGACTTACGACCCTATATAAGCACTAAACTAAAAGTGACGAGTTAAACATGTTAAAACATGTTTAACTAAGTTAGAAAACTGATTTGATATCAAAACAAAGTGTTTTGATACTCGAAAATAGTTTCGTCACAAAATACACATAATCGTGCATTTTGACCTAAACTTTGACTCGTCACTTCGACTAATCAACGTGGTAATCAGTAGGTATAGTCACAAGAGACTATAACCATTGTGATTACGCTCATGTTGCAAAGTTCAAACGAACTTTGTCTTGACCAAATCAAGGTCAAAGCTGAAAGTCAAACATTGTTTGACTTTGTTGCTCAAAATAACAAGACAAGCATGAAGTAACACTTACAAGAGTCCGATGCTTGAAAAGAAGACTAAAAATGCTCAGGTAGGTGGCCTTCAACAATGTGATTGCCTCCACTTAGAGCAGGTTAGAGAAGAAAATGAAGATGAGCAAGGAACCATGAAAAGCCCCTTACTATTTATAGGAAATCATGAATCATTGGATCAATGCCAAGTGTTTTTGAGTTGATCAAAGTATGATCAACACCATACACATGTTAGCTACTGATTTAGGGGCTTGGGGAACTCTTAAACCAGCTCATAGTATGCAAAAACTAGGATTAAAAACAAGTTCTGCAGCTAATTTGAACAATACATTGAATCTGCCCAGCATCGTCTCTGGCACCCCATGAGAGACTTAGGCTTGTCTCTCGCCCCCCGCCAGAGACCAAAATATCAGAAATGTCAGAAATGGTCCCTGCAGTCTCTAAACTTGTTTTTTGACACGTTTAACCCCCGTTAACCCAATTTCAAGGCTCTACAAAGATGTTAAAGCATAGGGGGCTTGGAAAATGCTTGAAAATATCACGGATGTCGGTTCGTTTGGTTGTACGGTCGCGTTTTTCGGTTAATTACGACAAAACTAGAACGAACGCGAAAACGATCCAAATTGCGCGACGAAAGGTATTTTTGCATTCCTATCACTAAAATATAATATTTTAGTGATTATAAATTTTTTGGATGTCCGGATATGGTCAGAACGCAAGATATGCATATATATGCAACCTTATGCAGTTTTTGACGCTTTTAGTCCCTGTTGATCAAATAAGCATATTTTCTCACACCGAACCCCTCAAATTTTATTTCTAAGCTATGTTAAGGGTATTTAGGGTATATTTAGCTTATGATCTTGTTCAATGATGTACGTTGCTATATGAATTGCAGACTTTTGCAGTTTGTCACAAATAGTCCATGTGGTCGAATAAACTTGTTTTCGCCATACTAAACCCTTCAAAACTTATTTCTAAGTTATGTAAAGGTTACTTAAGGTATGTTAAGCTTATGTTACTATTCTGGGGTGTATGTTTTGTTAAACTGATTACATTTGCGTAATAGTTTACGTAAAACTTCCAGAAAAGCTTCTCGAGAGTTCGGAATCATACGAAATTTGATATGTGTACTTATCACATGTAATTGTACAAATCCCAAGAATGAAATACAAGATTTCATTGGATTCGTAATTATATGATGATCATAATGACACAACTGTCACAATTCTAACTTGCTGCGATTCTTACCGAAACGCTGGCGAATTGCTGTCCAAGTATTTTCAAGTAAGATCTATCATTTTTACATGATTACCCAACGTTTTCCACTACGATTTTCCACAAGATTCACTTCGTATTCATCAAAACTTCTTCATTTTCATTCAAACTTCATCTTTTTTACTAAAAAGTCCATCTATTTCATCTAAACTCAGTCCCTTTCATGACAAATCTTCATCTTTTTCATCAAATCTTCTTCATTTATCACTGATCTACACTTAAACGAGTGTTTTGGGTCTAGCTTTGGCTTCCCAAGTTGTAGATTTGAAGATCTCATACTCACCAAGTGTTAGATTTAAGTGGAAACCCTTTTTCAGCTTAATTTTACACCAAAACGGACCTAAAACGACAGGTATTTTGTTCACTGGATAGTGGGACGAGGTAGTGTCAAAACCGTCTCGAATAGGACTTGAAAATTGTAACATCCCGATTTTTCGTGGTATTAAAATATGTATAATCTTTCAAGTAAGTTTGTATTAGTGGAAATAGTATTTTATAACACTCCTAAAATACTAAATTTCAGTTATCATGTTTCATTATGATATTAACATGAAGTATTGTAACTAGGTATATTAAACCTAGTTAAAATATTAGTTATCTATTAGTGAAAATAGTGCTTTGACCAAACTAGATAACTAACCAAAACATAAGGGCCAAAAGTGAATATGCTAGAACCTTAGATAAATAAAAACAAAAAAAAAAAAAAGAAAGGGAAAAAGAAAAAGGGCGTGACCCGGAGGTCACCCCTGTGCGACGCAGGACAAGGAAGAAGGAGATGGAGACTGATTTCACATGAGGATCACGAAATTGGAGGGTTGAAGTCTCGATTATGTCATCTTTGCTTGATTCTAAGACTCGAGTAAGTGATTTCATATGTTGTTTGATGAAATTCAAAGTAGTGTTCTTCATGCTTTTTGTTCAAACCACGAAATTAGGGGTAATTATGTGTGATTTTGGTGTTGAACAACCATAGTCTTTATGCTAAACTGATTGATTGTAACTTTTGAGTTATGGATTCATGTTGCATGTTATGATTTGGGTTCAAATTCAAGATTTGGTGATTAGGGTAGAGATGTATGGAAACCATGTGTGAAGTTGCTGACCAAAATCTGAGTAGAAACTAACGATCCTAAAACAACGATGATTTTGTTTAAAAAACATAAAAGATGATACTATTTGAGAATTACAAAGAAAGTAGACATCTTTAATGATGAATTGGGTGTATGAGAGTTCATATAAGCGTAAAAATAGTGGAATATAGTTTATGCCTGCAAGGTGTTTGATTAAATGCCTAAAACCAATATAAAAGTGAGATTTTAAAAGTTTTGCCATGTTTACTTGATTTCTAATGATTTGCTAACAATAACTTGGTGTTTTGTAAACTTAAAGCTTTGGTGAATCTAATGGTGAATGAGATTAACATAAAGTACATATGTAAATGTTATTTTCACTTGATCATCCAAACGGGCACTTGAGTGAATGAGTTAATTGGGTTGGATAATAACCCAAACTTATACACATTGGTTAGTCGATGAAATTATGGTGAAAATGACCTGTATGTTATGACTAAACACAAATGCGTGATAACGGGTCAAATGGATGTTGATAAACCAATTAACAAGTTTGGGGTAAAAGAATGATTTAGAACACATGTTTGATGATGGGTTAGATAAGTAACTAGGTATTATGAGATAAATGCCCATGTTACGTGTTCTAATGATTTGCAAGTTTGATTTGTTGTCAAGATAGGTGGCATAATGTTTGGATGGCAACGGGTCAAACGGGTGATAAAGCAACAACATTCCTACGGGCAAAGGTGAGTGACTCGAGTATGTTTGGAGTCTCATTGATTTAAATAGTCTTATTGTTGGCTTAATTTCTTATAGTTAAGGTGGTTTAATGAAACTTATTGAATATGGTTTAACTTAACAATAACGTATTGTTTTAGCGATGTTTTGGGGGGTTTTAACCCATCAAAAAAGAGTACACAATGTTAATGGGTCGAGATACCCAAATGCTGAAAATTCAGCTTATTTCTAGATTTTTGCTAGTTTTTAAAAATTCATAGAAAACCAACCGAAAGTTTGTTCGGGGCGTATCTTATATCCACGGAAAGGTCTCGGAGTCACCGTTAATAAGAATTTTCGTTTGAAGTGAAATACTCAATATAAATATAGGAAAATACTGAATTACTACAGCTGCATAAAGCTGAGTAAAAAACATAAATTTTATAGTACTTGCATAATCTTAGGGAATTTATAAGGAACCAATGGGATGTGATTATGTTGTTGTTTTAAACCCATGTAGCTATATATATTACATGAGTTGAAGTGAGTGATTCCTTGAATATGGATATGTATGCTAAATTAAAAAGTCATGGGTGTTGTAACCTGCATGTGCAAAAACATGTGTTCATTTAGTAGTGCTTATGAATGAATGACACTTGTGTCGTAAAAACTATATAACGTATTGGAGTATGTTATGGATACATGTATGAATTATTAAGAGTATGTTAGATAATAATGATTGTTGATAATGGTATATATTGTCTAATGAATTACAACATAGATATGTTGCAGTTTACCATTTTATTTATATTGACCGAATCAATTTGATAATGGTTTACTTTGAAGTTTCCTTGATTCTATATTAGCAGGGATATACATGAGACATAAAAAAAGGGCATCCATATTAGAATGGAGAAAGTCACAAAATGCATGACTTGGGATAATGAAGTGGTGGCTCGATATTGTTTCGTTGGGCATTATGAGCATTGAATACTCCGTTATGTTTCGTACAAAATCATATTATGAGTCCTCACTTAACAAAAGCTAATATTTTGGTGTTTTCAATGTAGGTGATAAGTCATGAAAATCAACGGGGTGACTTGAACCAGAATCATGAAAGAAGAAAACATCTCACAAGTCATTCACCAATAATCCGGTTCAATCTATATATAAGTCATAATTATGCTTACTGTAGGAATATATAATTTCTCGGTTGAGGCTAATAATATGGTAATGTTATATGACAGATTCGGGTGGTAGGAAGGCGAAAGTGATCAAGTTTTTGAAGCGGGTCAACGATGTGAAGATTTAGTGACGCCTTGTTCACTAAGTAATATGGGTTTTCTTATTGGGTTAAATTGACTTAGTTATTTGCATTTTAGAGTTTAACTTCAATGTTTATTTTAGCCAAGTGCTAGTATGTCAATGTAGTAGTGGGTTATATTTGTTTTATAAAAACCTTGGTTAATAAGCAGGTATTGTTTTCGTAAGGATTGGTCGTGATGCAAAGGGGTCATGGCAAAATTTTCTAAAAGTGTGTTTGTAATTGTTTTATTAATACGATTATGTGGATTAATAGATTTTAGGAATATTAACATTTATTAGGTAATATTAACAAAAAGAAAAATTTAGGCCTATTTTCCGCGAAGTATTATAATATTGTTTTTAACAAGTCGGGCGTTACAAAAATACATCCGATTCAGACGAAAACACGGCTCCAAACGCAAGAACAGTTACTTGTGAAAACTGGACTGTTCTGTGCGAAGCCTTGGCTTCGTACGAAGGCACTGGTTTCACACAACACCGCCCAAGTTCTCATCTGTGACTCGAACAAAGACCTCTCTGACTCTAAGTTTTATCAGTAGCTTAAGGCGGGAGGGATGAACACTCGATTTCTCAAAACAAGACGCGAAGAACACTCGATTTTGGACAAATGGAAGCAACACATGTGCGAAGTCACCACTTTCGTATGAAGGCACGCCTTCGTACGAAGGCATTGGCTTCGTATGAAGCTACTGTGTCCCACTCAACACTCTGATTCGACCGTTTTAGCACTTTGGAGGACTTACGCACTTCTGTTCCTGAACGCAGGCTGATCCGGTGCCCTTTCCACTCCATCCAGACCGTGTTTTACTGCTAAGCACACACTGTGAGTATACTTGACCCCTTTTCACTTTAAACACACCTTTTGGGGTGTAACATACGTTCGTACATAAATACACTTATCAAACATATCACATGCTTAAACTATTTAACACACGCGAATGACCAATATACATATTTACACGTGATGCCTAATACATATGTGCTAGGACTCTTACTCATGATATTCCACCTTAGCTAGTATAGTACTACAGTTCGACTCACACCCGAAGGGGTCTAGCTAAGAATAACTCGCACTGCTCCTTCGCAGTCATCTCGGGACTTAGCTGGAAGTATTTGTCTAGTTAGTATATATATGTTGTGTGTATCTCGTTTATGTATGCGGAAATTCACAGCACTTTTATCTACTTTATTATTATTATATCGAGCCTGTATACTCGCCAATAGATTTTTGTATTGACATTATTTTAACGTATGTTGTAGGTTAATCGCAGGTTATCATGAATCAAGATTAGGAAGTCTAGAAAACTCACTTAAATTCTAGGTTGTCGGATTTGTATTGTTTGAGAGACAGGAAATCTGTATAACTGTTTGTTGAAATATTGTTTATTAGTATGGGATAATGAACGTATTAAATATTGTCACTAAATAGTTGCTATAGATTCTCTTGAGCAATCTGATTCGCCTAGTGCCGCGCCCCGATAATTCCGCCATCGGTTGGGGTGTGACACGTCCGTACAATATTTCACAAGTAATCTTTGAGCATATGAAAGCCAATGCAACCGACGAAAAGTTTCTACAATATGAAGAACTTGCTAGAACCCAGCTCCTTTTTTAGCATCTTCTTGACCGATGCCACACTGAAATTCCCATCCTGTTCTCCGACCCATTGCCACTTATCACTTCTGTCCCTTAACTCAATGTTTTCCAGCAAAGCCCTCTGCTGGATCAACTCATCAGTTTCAACGCTCGAAGTCGGCTACCTCTTCCAGTTCCACTTGTACCCAGATCCATTTTCCTTACCCCCAATTCGATCACTGACCTTACATCTTTTCTCCGACTCAAGGCTAAATAATCCAGGGAATTTTTCCTTAAGAGGTTCGTTTATGACCCAAGGATCAAGCCAAAATGCAGTAGAACCACCGTTGCCGATCGCACATTTAAAAAAACTCCTTAGAGGCCTGCCTTCAATCTTTGAGCTCTCAATCACCTTCGTGATAGCACACCAAACTCCGCCTATAGACTTCCTAGTCGGCAAGAACTCCCAATACAATCTATTTGTATGAATCGCATTAATCACTTCAAAGCCATTTATAATAATATAAAGGATGAAATAAATCATGATTCTTAGCAGTTTAAAAAAAAATCGCTTATCATTGTTTAAAGAGAGATTGTAAAGAACTTCCATTAATGACCAACATAATGAGGGCACTTAAAACTGCACTTGAATTTCAAATTAAGCTAATTTCATTTGGTTAAACTAAAGAACTATGTAAACACAATCATGCGTTGCTTTAAATGGGAATTGGCATGAGTTGATTGGCTGTTTAAAGAAACCCACAAGTTGGGTCAAGTTTACAAACTGTATGTGTATATAATGAAGTTTAGAATCAAATATAAAGGTTCCTAAAAATTAGAAGTCGTACAAAGGGTATCAAACGGACTCCGATTGACCTCATTCAAACGACATTGTAACCGTCTCATCGAACTCTACAATGTGAGATTTTAGGTTTTCACTTTTGGATTTATAAGTTGTAGATTTTAGAATTTCTATTTATTATCATTGTGTTATTTCTATGTTTGTGTCATTGTGCGACTCATTGTGTCTTTTTTCTCGGCATTGTGTTATATTTTTCGGCACTGTGTCATATTTTGCTCGACATTGTGTCATCTTGTGGGATCCATTGTGCCTTTGTACGATTCTTATTTTTAGGAGTATTCATAGAATAACTTAACCCATAAAAATGATACTTTACTTTTAATTTCAAATGATATAAAACCAAAAAAAAAAAAAAAAATCACATCATTTGGTCCTGTACATATTTAATCCGATTTAACAATTTGATTATATGCAAAATAGTCAAGACTCAAGACCTCTATTATTATTTCGGGTCCCTATTTCAATACATAATTCTTATTCTAAAAAACCAAAAAGAACCTTGTGGTTTGTTTGTTTTTTGTAACTTAAACCCTATCTAGGGTTTTGCAGTTTTGGGTATGGTTCAATCTTGTTGTAATTTTCAACTTGACTTTCTATAAGTTGTCAACCTTAAAAAAGAACTCCGGCTAAGCAAAAAGATCACACATTTCGTATGATCAATGTTACTCATCTTTGTAGTTAGTTAGCACTGTAACACAAACTTTCATTCTGACATTATATCTTTTCATCTTTTGGCAGTGTTGTGGACATTCTGCTATTACTGTTTATCAACTCTTGAGAGCTAGCCAGCCATACGTTCGTTCATTCATTGCAGCCAAATTGTTTGAGAACAGTAACAGTAAAAAGAAGTTTTGATCTTTCTTTTCAGTTGTTCGGAGATCAGTTGATTTGTCTCTCCATAATTAGTCAGAAGACACATGATGTTTAAATGGACCAAATTAATTCCATGAAATTCAGTACAATATTTCACAAGTAATCTTTGAGCATAAGAAATTTGTAGGGAGTTTTGACGTTAAAACATAGAAAAATGTAAAATTGAGGATCAATTCACGGATGAAATTCAAAATTGAAGACATCATTCTGTTCAGAATTGATTCGTGTACAACCCTGTGAAATTTCATTATGAAATTCAAAGAAATAAAGATTCTAGATGAAAAATTGTGATTGAGAATGTTCTTGAAAAGTTTGAAAATGTGTCAACGGATGTACCCATCCGGACAGATGCACTCATCTGGATGGACATCAGATACTCATCCGGATGGACAAGAGACTCCATCCGGACGGATAGACAGGAGAGTCCATCCGGACGGATCAACAAGTTCACATCCGGACGGATGGGGTGGGGAAATGTACATCCGGACGGATGAGGTATGGACACTAAGGGTTTTCAAGTTTATTCATTTTAGAATCGGTACATTCAAGTGTGATTTCCATTCGGTGTGATGTGATAAAAGCATGGTGGATACGCCACTGGTACTTCCTATATATAAGTGTTTTCATCGTATTACATTTCGGGGGATATCAAACATGATGATACGATCACAGGTTGTGGAAATTAGTGGGGTAGTCATGATACTGGTGCTGAACTGTTATATTCTAGAGTATCTGACTATTTATGGGCCAAAACATAGATGAAAAATTGACGTCTGGTGGCAGAACTGTTACATTCTTCATAGAGTCGAATTTTTCAGAGATGTTAAAAGACTGAATTGCTCGGAGTGAGGGGGAATTCAGTGGGAAGATGTCAGAATTTGCAAAAATGAGGGGGAATAAAAATTTCAATGTCATATGTTAAAATTCCGACATTTTTGAAATTTGTGACACTGCAACAGTATTCGGGTGGTTCCGACTTCAAAATTATTTGGGGATGTGAAGCTGATTGTGGATGATAGCTTCCGAGATCGAGATTGCCTGAGAGGGTGAATCTGATTGTGGACGAATGCTTCGGAGATCAATATACGTTACCAGATGATTCATTGTCCGATGAAGATTTGCTGACTGTGGAGAATATTGTTTAAACGGATCAATCATTCTTACGATGCGTTAAAGTGATCACGGAAAACAGGATATCAGATATTCAGGGGGAATTACTAATTTGAATTTAATCAGTGGGGTATTTGAAGTTTCTATCAATTGTCGGTTAAGTATTTGTACATTCTTAGATCGAGCAAGCGGAATGCGAGATCGTGGTGCTTACATGTCATATAAAAAACTGAACGCGGATGTGGTTAAAGCTGAAACAGAGAATGCTGTAGTGAGTAGTTTCAAGTTGGTGATTGTTCGTGAAGGTTGCAGTTTAGCAAATCAGAGGAGACTCGTGAACTGTGCAAAAGACCTGAAGATTCATTTCAGGGGGAACATGCTCAACATTGTCAAAAAGCAAACCCGGATCATCAATCAAGGGGAATCTATTGAGGATTTCAAGATGCCTGATTGAAGTTGCAGAAAAGTTGAAGATTGCAGAATATTCAAACACAGCTCAAGGTTTTATGACGATTCGATAGTGACAGCCGAGGGGGAATCTGTTGGTGCATATTTTGTTCGTCTGCCACTGTGCGAATAGCTAGGTAGAGTGTGTGTTGATTATTGTATAGAATAGGATCAGTTGGACACGATGTTGATACTGTAAACGTCCAGCCGGACGGATGGACAAGTCCATCTGGATGGATGGACAACAGTCTAGTCCAAACCCCATCCGAATATAGGTTGTGCATTGTATAAGTCCATCCGGACGGATGGACATAGGTTCATCCGGATAGGCTGTTGCCTATAAATAGGGAGTTGGGGTTCTCAATTGGACAAGCTTTTAGATCCCTAAGGGGACATGCTGTCCGACTGGTCCCACGGTGCTGTAACTTTCAGATATGAATAGAGACCAGATTATAAGTGATTGTTCGGTGTCGTTTCTATCTTCTACTCATTTCTTGTCACACCCTGACTTTTGCAGAAGCGTATACGTGTGACTTGATCAGTTTTCATTGCATTCGATTATAATAAACAACTATATGACTAAAAAGATGTTCATCCATTCATAAGTTTTAGAAATATTACAAACATAAGTTGTTTAAGTTTCAACCAACATAACTTCAAGTTAAGTTACAAACCATCAAAAGATAATGAGTTCCATAAATGGACTTTTTAACAAAAGACTAGTTTAACCAAAGTTTTGCTTCATATATCTTATCCAGGATAAGATATACAAATCAAACCCTTCAAAAGTGGATGACATCTAATCTTGAAATTCACTTCTTGAAAACAATTCCAACGCCGAAGATCCATCTAGTTTCCTAAAATACATGTAATTTGAAAACAATCAACAAAAGTTGAGCGAGTTCATGTGTTTTATGTGAGCTCCAATAAACTTGTAAAAATTTGAGAGATTCTTTCGATAACCGGTATGTAAAGCGTCTATGAACAGATCATTAATGTTTTGCAAGGACATTAATATATGTGGTGGTGTATGGAAGTACTCAAACCTAGCGAATTTCCTCTGGTCCATCCGGCTGGAACGACATAGTCACTACATGCGGCCACACAAGGACCCATGAGTGGGGCTCGCTACACCCTATAGATCTACCACTCCTGCCCCTCGGTCTTAACAAGATTAATGGCACTTAAGAGTGTGCCTACCCAACCACACGATCTAGCAGTTCATTCCCTAGCTCAACCATACCATTGAAACATGTATTTCACCTCCGAGAGCTATAAATCCGAAAACAATTAAGAGAAAAGGGGGGGGGGGGGCATGAACTCACCAATTTGCATCCAAGGTCTTGTGCACTCAAGGTTGCTATCCGTGAGTCGTATTACTACCTACACACGTGCTATGTTTTATTAGACACTTAGGTCGTGTAACGACTCTTAGCCTTAGTTATTTATTAAGACTTATTTTGGAATTTTGGTATACTTTGAGTTACACCCTCGGTGTATGGTGTATATATAATTTTTATAATTATATATAATTTCAAAATTTTAATATATCAGTTAAAATAATTATATTTTAACTTAAATTATTTTCATACTTAAAACCATGATTCAAGATTACTTAAAATCACTTGTTAAAACATATTTTTCTAAGTGTTTAATTTCTACAAAAATTTTGCCATAGTTTCCTTTGAAAAATGGAGGTTTCCATGCTTAAAGCATATCATTTTCTTTTTCAAAAACTCATCAACAATCATCAACAACAATACGACACTTACCTTATGCCATAAATCACATCTCTATATGAAGTCATGAACTTGAAGTTTTATAAAAACTTGTAGTATTTTAACATATTGTTTAACATGATTTATTAACACCAAAAACATGATTTTTATTTCATGAAAATCACTTTTACAAAAATTTCACCTTCACAACTTGTAACTGAGTTTTGCAAAAATTCATTTTCTTGAATTTTTTCATGGCTTAAACACTTCAAGTGTTCCATTCTTACACTTAAAACATGTTCACTTTCCTTTAAAAACCAAATCATGTTAGTCTTGAAGTAAACTTTGTTTTCTTGAAACTCTGATTTTTCAAATCCCTCATTTTTAACATCTACAACTTGTAGGAACCATTTTCATCACAAAATCAAGTTCACTTTACAAGTCCATATTTCACATAATGTGAGCTTAACATGGATCTTTCAAGATCTAGCATCATACTTGCTAGATCATGTTTTAAATCATCATCTAGCAAGCTTTTATGTGGTGACTTTACTGAAGTATATGCGCCCGTTGCTCGACTCAAGGCAATCAGAATCTTCTTGGCGTTCGCGTCATGGAAGGGATTCAAGGTCTACCAACTTGATGTCAAATCTGCATTCCTTTACGGAAAGATCAAAGAAGAAGTGTACATCGGATAACCACCGGGTTTTACCGATCCTGTGGACAAGAACAAGGTGTATCTTCTCGACAAGGTGTTATACGGATTACACCAGGCCCCGAGAGCCTGGTACGGGACGCTTTCCCAGCATCTGCTGACCAACGGGTTCACCAGAGGGACTGTCGATAGTACCCTGTTCACAAAAGAGGTTGCAGGACATCTACTCATCGTGCAGATATACGTGGATGATATAATTTTCGGATCGACGAATGATGAGTTGTGCAAAGAGTTTGAGAAGGTTATGAAAAAGAAGTTTGAAATGAGTTCAATGGGGGAGATGAAGTTCTTCCTAGGGCTTCAAGTTGAGCAACTTCCTGCCGGAATCTTCATACACCAAACCAAATATGTGAATGATGTGCTGGAAAAATTCAACATGTCCGAATCATCACCTACATCAACCCCCTGGCTACAAATCATGGCATATGTCTGGATGAAAGCGGTGAGAAAGTGGATGAAATGCTGTATCGGTCAATCATTGGATCTTTAATGTATTTGACAGCGTCACGACCGGACATAATGTATCCAACCTGCCTCTGTGCCCGGTACCAGTCGAGTCCTAGAGCATCACCCATGCAGATAGTGAAGAGAATCTTACGGTATCTCAAAGGTTGCCCAAGCACCGGCTTGTGCTATCCTCAATTTGGTGACTTTTCTCTTACTGGTTATGCTGACTCTGACTTCGGGTCCTGTAAGTTGAATGCTAAGTCCACCACTGCTGGTTGCCAGTTCTTCGGAACTCGGCTAATCACTTGGCAGTGTAAGAAACAAACCACAGTCGCTCTCTCAACTTGTGAGGCTGAATACGTTTCGGCTTCCAGTTGTTGTTCCCAGATTCTTTGGATTCAACAACAAATGAGGGACTATGGTTTGCAATTCTTAGATACACCAATTTTTGTGGACAATGAGGCGGCCATAAATATCACTAAAAATCCGGTTCATCACTCTAAAACAAAACATATTGAGATTTGACATCATTTTATTCGTGATTGCTACGAGAAAAAATTGATTCGAATTGGTTATATTCACACATATGATCAGAGAGCTGATTTTTATACAAAACCCTTTGATAAAACAAGATTTAATTATCTTTTGAAATTGAACGGGTTAAAGAATTTGTTTTCTGGGAGGTTGGTAGAGTGTGTGGCCGAGGAGGACGGCGATCAGTGTCACACCTCGACCACGTTAAAACAACAAACCGTGGTGGAAACGTCGGGGAGTGTTGCAACAGAATCATCGTTTCAACAACCATGGTAATTAAAAGTTTCGTTTTATTGATTTATCAAATAATGTACATTGTCTTTAAACCAAAACAACAAACTACACATTGTTTATAACAGTTTTTAAGTCACTAAGGCCTCACCCAGATCCTAAGTGACACAAGCTTCCTAGCAATCAACATCACGCAATACCACCTGAAACATATGTAAAAATAAAGTCAGCAAAGAAATGCTGGCGAGCACATAGGTTTTATGAGAGTATTGGATTCATGGCTCGTTTGTATGTTGCAGTACCTCATTAGACTACAAGAGTCAAAAGTATAAACCTCGTTTTGAAAAGTGTATTGCAACATAATTTAACCAACTCAAATCAAGATGGTTATAGTACGTAAAATCTCGTAGCCATGATTCTTAACCCCAAAACATTTGTTTTAGTAAACCAATTCGTAAAACATCTCGTTAAAAAAACTCGTTAATAAAACTCGTATGGTTTATATCATTTCGAAAACCTCGGTGTGTGACATCGTTTCAAATCGTTTCCCAAGTGAACTAAATAATGACACGCAATGTCATATGATAGAAGCACTTATATATAAGATGTACCAGTGGCGTATCTACCATGATTCTATCATGCTACACCCGTCCCATTATCTAATCACTACCCAAAACCAATCGTTCGTTCAAATCGTTTATTTCGTTTAGGTCGTTCCAAATCGTTTAATTCGTCCCAAAATCATATTCATTTTAATTGTGAAACTACTTATGGTCGTATCACTAATAACATTCAAACCTTCGTGACTCGACTACCTCGTTTATCGTATTAACAAACCACCAAAGGGTAAGTTAACAATCATCAGATTCGGTCATTACCTACTGTGACAACTGTGTTCTGTAATCGATGTACGATGTAAAACAATGATGATTATTAATAAAACAATGTGATTTGGTGTTACTATATGTGTTTTGATGTTATTATGTGTGTATTTGTGTTTGGTGAATTTTCAATTTGATTCGACTCCAATTTCAAGCTTTAAATCACTTTCTGGAAGGTTATACGCAAACTGGTGCGTAAATGCAGTCAGTATAATGCGACAAACACTCCGGAATAGTGACATAGGCTTAACATACCTTAAATAACCTCCACATAACTTAGAAATAAGTTTTGAATGGTTTGGTGTGTCGAAATCAACTTTGTTCGATCGCGGGGACTATTTGTGTCAAACTGCGAAACTATGCCGATTTATATAGTAACGAACATTCCAGAACTTGATCATAAGTTAAAAATACCGTAAATAACCTTTACATAGCTTAGAAATAGGCTTTGAGGGGTTCGGTGTGCTAAAATAAACTTTATGCTCATTCAGGGACTAAAAGCGTCAAAAAGTGCACAAGTTTCATTTTCGCGCATATCTTACGTTCTGAATATATCCGGACCTCCAAAAATTTATGTAAGCATTAAAATATTTTATTTTAGTGTTTGGCATAAGAAAATTCCATTCGTCGCTTAATTTGGATCGTTTTTGCATTCGTTACGACTTCCGTCGTAATTAACCGAACAACGCAACCGTACGACCAAACGAACCGACATCCGAGATATTTTTGAGCACATTTTAAGTTCCCTATACTTTAACTTCATTTTAGAGCTTTGAAATGGGGTTAACGGGACTTAAACGTGTAAAAAATGCATCAAATAACAAGTTTGGGGCTTCAGGGGCCTGTTCTGCCAAATATGAAAGTATCAGACCTGCAAGGTCCTTACGGACCGTATGGTTCTGGGTCTTACGGTCCGTAAGCATGTGCCAGAACATCAGAAGCTGTTTCCAGCCTGTTTCTAGCCAATTCCAACTCATAACTCCCTTGCACATGTCATTTCCTGATGATGGGGGGCCATTTTGATGCACATGGGGTTGTAAACAAGTGTAGGGATGAGATTGAAGCACGATTTACGATAAACGATCTTAACGGTTCAAGGAAATCTATAAATACCCCATGATCTCAACCCTAAAAACCCACACCTTTGAAATCTGAATTTGTTCTCTAAGTTGATGTGTTTAACACTTCATACCTGAGAATATTCGGATTTAAAACTTCCATTCTTGGACCCGTTGTAAGTGTTCTTTCGTTCTTTTCATTCATTTTAGCGTTAAAGTCAAACTGCGTTTGACTTTCTGCATTGACCAGTTTATGGTCAATGTGAAGTTCGTTTGAACTTCATAACGTGAGCATAATCACGATGGTTATAGTCCCTAGTGACTATACCTACTGATTACCACGTTATCTAGGCTCAGTGACGAGTTGTAGTTTCGGCCAAAATGCGTATTCTTGCGTATTTTGTAACCAAACTACTCTTAGGTACAAAACCGTTTGTTTTGATACCAAACTTGTTTTCTAACTTAGTTAAGCATGTTTTAACATGCTTAGCTCGTCACTTTTTAGTTTAGTGCTTGTGTAGAGTCGTAAGTCAAGCAGACTAAACACCCGCTCAGACTTTCGAACACGACCCGTTTGGTCGATCTTAGGATCCGACCAAACACATTAGGTGACCATAGTGTATAGGGAATAACCTTCCAAGGTTATACCTTATGGTCGCTTCGTTTAAGTAGTTTTATGATAGGTAGTTTATATGCCGTAGGTAAAGTACCAAAATGCCCTTTTTACGCCAAAATTCATTTTAAGCATATGTAACATAACCTTTGGTATCTAAACTGATTAGACAACAATATTAAACATGTTGAGGCATATTTTACTTATCATAGGACTAGTTAGGCGTTCCGAACGCGTTTCACGCAAACGACGCGTTAAAGTAGCATAAGCTACCTTAATGGGTCGCGATGGGTCGAAAGCACTTAGGTTAGGTTTCATTTAGGATGTAGGCCTTGTTAAACCATATCACATGAGTTCCGACACTCATTTGGTTTACAAGACCTCATTCTGTCTGATCTTTCGATTTAGGCGTCTATTGTTTGACTAGTGATTCAATTACTAGGTGCTACTTGATTTCTCTGGTTTACTCGAGTTTGTTGAAGTACTATTGATTGAGGATACCTTGCACTACATGTAGTACATAGTTCCCCTATTTTAAAACTTTCAATTGTTTTGGGGTGATTCATATGTACAAAATGTTTTCAAGGTTTAAACTGTCACACCCCGACCACGTAGAACATACAAAACGTGGCGGAAACATCGGGGAGTGTTGTAACAGAATTAATGTTTCACAACCATGGATATAAAAGTTTCGTTTTATTCAACAAACAAGCGAGTTACATTGTCTTTAAACAAGAAATAAAGAGTACATAACATAAATTAACTAGTTCTTGTCTCGTTTTAAGTCACTAAGGCACAGGTCCGCCTAAGTATGTCTTGATAAGTCCTATGCATCATCTCCTGAAAACACATGTGAAAATAGGTACGTCAGCATAAAAATGCCTGTGAGATACATAGGTTTTGTGAAAAAAAAATTCATGACTTGTGTTTAAGAAAATGTTTAGTCATGAACCTTGTAATTTGCTTTGTCTTGTAAATCATTTGAAAAACGATAAGATCAGATGATATGTATAAATAAATGTCAGGTTAAATGAATAACCATGTAAAAATGTGTTTGTATAAGATAAGTTGTTTGTAAATCTATGTTTTGTGAAAAGTATGATATTTGTATAAAATGTTATATGTCTCAAACTGAAATGATTCAAATAACGCTACGACATGTAATACCATACAAACACTTATATATAGGAAGTACCAGCGGCGTATCCACCATGCTTGTATCATATTACACACGCCTCGTTACTTAAATCACTTACTCAAACCAAACCATCAAGATGTAATGTTTAACAATTGTAGAAATGTTTATGTATGGTCAAATACGGTTCACACGGTTCATAGGTACAAACGGTTCACAGATACAAACGGTTCACAGATACAAACGGTTCACAGATATAAACGGTTCACAGATACAAACGGTTCACAGATACAAACGGTTCACAGATACAAATGGTTCACATAGTCAAATGTTTACAACGGTTCACATAGTCAAATAGTTATAAACGGTTCAAAAATGTAATGTAAAACAATGTACTAAGTATGCACACAATGGACATACATAGCATAAAATGTAATGTAAAACGATGTACTAAGTATGCACATAATGGGCATACATAGCATGAAAGGTAATGAAATCATGTACTATAAATGTACTAATGAACATAGTAGGTATATGATGTGAAAACAGGAAAGCATGAAAGTAACAAGTAGGCACATGTGTTCCACCCCAAAACAGTTTGGAAAACAGTAAAAGAGGGGTCTATGTACTCACTTGAGATTGCTTAGTAGTCCTTGAGTAACAACCAAACAATGCTAGAGATCGCGGATATCAAACGGCACCTAATATAGGTAACTATGTTAATAACCGGACCTAAATCGGATGATTGGATAGAATGAGGGTTCGTAAACCAAACGAGTATAGAGACTCGTGTCATATGGTTTAACAAAGCCTTCATGCTAAATGAAACCTAACCTAAGTGTTTTCGACCCATTACGACCCGTTTTAGGTAGCTTATGCTACTTTAACGCGTCGTTCGCGTGAAACGCGTTCGGACCGTCTAACTAGTCCTATGACAAGTGTTATATGCCTAAACATGTTACATAATCAGTTATGTGACAAAAGTTTAGGTTACATATGCTTAATTACCAATTATACATGAAAAGGGTATTCTGGTAATTTACCTAAGGCATATAAACTACCTATCATACAACTACTCAAACGATGTGACCATAGGGTATAACCTCGGAAGGTTATTCCCTACCTACTATGGTTACCTAAAGTATTTGGTCGGATCCTAATGATCGACCAAATGGGTCGGGTTCGAAGGTATAAGCGATTTATTAGATCGCTTACCCTACGACCCTAGACAACGTGGTAATCAGTAGGCATAGTCCTAAGGGACTATAACCATCGTGATTACAATCACGTTGCGAAGTTCAAACGAACTTCGCATTGACCATAAGCTGGTCAACGCTGAAAGTCAAACAAAGTTTGACTTTCGGACTCGAAAAGCAATAAAAGAAAGAAAAGAACGAAAGAATACTTACGAAGGGTCCCCGAATGCTAATCTAGATCGAAATAACTCAGGTATGAAACAATGGTTCCAACTTAGAGTCTTTAAGATCAGATTCTAGTGATTTTGAAGTAATGGGGGGGGGTGGGGTATTTATAGTTTTCGGTCCACCGTTAAGATCGTTTCTTGGAAACCGTGCTCGTATCTTGTGCGTACACTTGTTGGAAACTCATGGTAGCTAAAAATGGTCCTTATCAGCTGAATAGGCAAGTGAGAAGTGTGTGGGTGTGGTTAAAACAGCTGGAATCTGCTGACTGTTCGATCTAATCTGATCAGGTTAGGCAGTCGCGTAGCGCGACTGGTAAGGGCCTTAGGGCTCGCGCTACGCCACTGCCCCCCCTGTTTCAGAAATGTTTCAAAACTGACAGTTTTGGTCCCTGCACGTGTTTAAGGCCTTTTTCGATGCGTTTGAACCCCGTTAACCTCATTTCAAGGCTCTAAAATGAAGTTAAAGTATAGGGAACTCAAACCATGCTCAAAAATATGCCGGATGTTGGTTCGTTTGGTCGTACGAACGCGATGTTCGCTTAATTACGACGGAATGCGCATAAGCGCGAAAAACGATCCAAATTGCGCGACGAATGGATTTTTCTCAAGCCAAACACTAAAATAAAATATTTTAGTGCTTACTTAAATTTTTGGATGTCCGGATGTATTCAGAACGTAAGTTATGCGCGAAAATGCAAACTTGTGCACTTTTTGACACTTTTAGTCCCTGAATGACCCAAAAGTTTATTTTAGCACACCGAACCCCTCAAAGCCTATTTCTAAGCTATGTGAAGGATATTTAGGGTATGTTTAACTTATGGTCATGTTCCGGAATGTCTGTTACAGTTCAGATTGGCATACTTTCGCAGTTTGTCAACTTTAGTCCCTGTAAGCGATTTAACTTGATTTTGCCATACCAAAGCCTTCAAAACTTATTTCTAAGTTATGTAAAGGTTATTTAAGGTATTCTAAGCCTATTTCACTATTCTGGAGTGTTCGTTGCTTTAAACTGGTTATATTTACGCATCAGTGCGCGTATAACCTTCCAGAAAGCGATTTAAAGCTTGAAATCGAACAAGAGTTGATATGTGTAAACGATACACATATTTTTACAAATCCCAAGTATGAAATACAATATTTCATTGGCTTAATATTTGTTTGATGGTCGTAGTGACCCAGGTGTCACAGTCTCCCCTACTTTAGGAAATTTCGTCCCGAAATTAATTCGTAGGAGTCTATTTGTGACTTTGTGTCAAATAACCACCAGAGATATGTAAGGCATAATCCTGTCATTTCCTTAACGGACATTCTTCAGAACGAAAATGAACAGACGGAGTCATTTTCCTCAACGAGTATTCTTTAGAAGCGGAAATGAAGGAATAAACAAACGGGGATTCATTTCCTCAACGTGTATTCTTCAGAAACGTAAAATGAACTTACGGAGTCATTTTCAACGGGTGCTTCATCAGAAATGGAAATGAAAGGAGAAACAAACGGATATTCATTTCCTCAACGGACAAATCTTCAGAAATGAAAATGAACAAACGGAGTCATTTTCAACGGGTGCTTCCTCAGAAACGGAAATGAATAGAAGAAACAAACGGATATTCATTTCCTCAATGGACAAATCTTCAGAAACGAAAATGAACAAATGGAGTCATTTTCAACGGGTGCTTCCTCAGAAACGGAAATGAATAGAAGAAACAAACGGATATTCATTTCCTCAACAGAAAAATATTCAGAAACGAAAATGAACAAATGGAGTCATTTTCAACGGGTGCTTCCTCAGAAACGGAAATGAATAGAAGAAACAAACGGATATTCATTTCCTCAACGGACAAATCTTCAGAAACGAAAATGAACAAACGGAGTCATTTTCAACGGGTGCTTCCTCAGAAATGGAAATGAATAGAAGAAACAAACGGATATTCATTTCCTCAACGGACAAATCTTCAGAAACAAAAATGAAAAAACAGAGTCATTTTCAACGGGTGCTTCCTCAGAAACGGAAATGAATAGAAGAAACAAACGGATATTCATTTCCTCAACGGACAAATCTTCAGAAACGAAAATGAACAAACGGAGTCATTTTCAACGGGTGCTTCCTCAGAAACGGAAATGAATAGAAGAAACAAACGGATATTCATTTCCTCAACGGACAAATCTTCAGAAACGAAAATGAACAAACGGAGTCATTTTCAACGGGTGCTTCCTCAGAAACGGAAATGAATAAAATTAACTTCTAGGCACATGACAAGGCTCGCTGTGGTTTCTGTGCACTAAATTCCATAATTATGTATGCATCCATAATTACGTAGTTCCTTGCACAGTCTGCACAGTTCATTTTGTAATGTTGTGGGGAAGGATATCAAACTTGTGATGAGGGTGACTAGACTACCATAGGGTCCTTTAGATCGACAGAGGATCTTCTTAATTAGGCCACCAAGGAGTCCTTTCATCTATATCATCACATAATATTCCTAACCAGATTTTTGGATCAATCTGTTTAACTAGACCACTCAAGGGGTCTAATTATGGAATAGTACAATATAATCCAAGGGTCTTTACTATTACGTAAAAGCCCATTGAGGATTTAATATAGTACCTTTGGATATCCTACTATGAATTCCTTATACAAAGATATGGAAGATTCTACGAGGATTTGGATAACAAAACTTGGATTACACCAAAAACATAAAAAGGGAACACATAAGCACATAATCACATAGTTGTTTAACTTGGTTATTAATTTGTTATTAATTTGTTATCGATTGAGAACGGATATGGAAATCAGTCAATGGACTTCAATGTCCTCTGAGATCTATCTGAAAAGATATGAAGATCTCCCAAAAATTCGATTTTGTTTTCAAAGAAACATAATATCTGAATTAAGGGACACAACGATTTTAGGATTCACGGAAATACCCTTAGGTACCCTATTAAAGATTTATAGTGGTACTTTGGGTATTCGTCCAGTGTAGTAACTTGCGCCTTGTACTTCGTTTCCTTGGGAGAAACGGGTACTTAGAAAATTTCGTGGAAAACGCAAGAGATCATAAAATGGGAAAAATATTTGGGGGCAGTTTGCTTTACAAGGAATACGATTCCTTGATTGTCGGTATTTTAAGAGATATGTTGTTTATACATGCAACCACATAAATACATTGCAATGTATATAAAAGATTTATTTATAAACAACGATAACAACTGTTTCTTGGACCTTGACAATTAAAGAAAATAATACATAAGGATTGATTATTTCTAAACAGCGTTGTCTTCCATTCGGTCAGATGCTCATCCCTGTGCTGGATTTGCATTAGCAAGCTTTGGGCAATTTCTTCGGAAATGACCCATCTCGCCACAGTTGAAGCAAGAACCTGGTAGAAAACGACCTTGTGCAGGATTGTTGCCAGCTTGGTTTGGTGCAGCTGCAGCTGGGCAGACTCTTGCTGTATGGCCTATAAGTCCACAAGTTTGGCATTTGCGGCACTTTACATTGGCATGATGATGGAGGCTACATTGGTTGCACAAGGGTGCAGTTCCATTGTATGGCTTCCTAGCAGGGGGTTGAGCTGGTTGGTTGGGGACGACTTGATCATTGTGAGTAACCATGGCGAAGTTCTGAGAAGCCTTTCGCTTCTTTGACCTCTTAGGGGATCCAGTCTGTTCATCCATGGTCTTTGATTCCTCGATTGGGTTCGATTCCTCGACCGGTTTCTTGTCACCTTTTCGGAAAAGTTTACCTTTCCTGATATTTGATTCAGTCAAGGTTGCAGATAGCTCAATGGCCTGTCTAACTGTAGTAGGGTTGCTGCCAGTCACAATGTCTTGTATTGAGTCAGGGAGGCCATCAATGTACTTTTCGATTGCCTTATCCAAAGGCGTGACCATGTTTGGGCATAACAGACTTAACTCCTCATAACGGTCCGTGTAGGCTCGATGCTCACCGCTGTCTTGCTCAAGATTGTCGAATTCCCTTTCCAAGGCCCTGATCTCATGACGAGGACAAAATTCTTTCATCATAAGGGCCCTAAGTTCAGCCCATGTCTGTGCTAGAGCAACTTCTGCACCACGATCTCTCATAACCCCGTTCCACCATGTAAGAGCCCTCTTCTGAAACACACTCGAAGAAAACTCGACCTTGCGATTGTCAGGGCACTGCACGTGGCGGAAAGTATTCTCAATGCTCTCGAACCATTGAAGAAGCCCAGTCGCTCCCTCAGAACCACTAAACTTGAGTGGTTTCGCCGAGTTAAAACTCTTGAAATTGCATGGACCATTGTTGTTGTTGTTGGCTTGATTCAATTGAGCAAAGAGGTTTGGGAATTGAGCAGCCATTTGCTGCGCAATGATTTCTGCCAGTTCGGCAGTCGCTATCTGGCTTTCGCGTTGAGGAGGCATTCTAAAAGAAGAAACATGAAAGGAAACGAGTGAGAGAATTAGACGAAAAGAATGAGATGAAACAAATCTGATGAAAGCAAGGATAGTGGTCATTTGTTTGTTACTACAAAGCAACAAACGTCGTCGGTGATTAATCAAAGTAAATAGGTCAAAAAATAATGTATCGCGAAGACATGCTCGCCTATAAGTGAACACTCATCCCAAGAATTCCCAGGTAAGCACAACTGGTCTCGCGTCTGATGAGATATATACGAAGTGCTTGCCTAGATAGAAAACCCAGAATACAGGCATTCACCCTTCCAGTTTGCACGTGTTCACATTATTTAAAACCCAAAATCTTGACGAGATTTTGAAAATTCAAAGGGGTTCAAAACCATATAACAGAGGATTCAAAACCTTATAATAGAGGGTTCAAAACCTAGTAATCAATCATCCTAGAACAGATGATTAGTTTTCAAAGCGGTTTTGAAATTTGTGTTCTTGTTGTGGTAGTCGCCTAAGGATAGGTGACGGTATTGTTTTATGACTAAACGCAAGTAAACTCGCGTTAGGGTCCTAAGAAGGTTATAGACTAGGTCAAAGCATTACTAATAACCTAATTCCATATAACCATTGGCTCTGATACCATCTTTTCTGTCACACCCCGACCACGTAGAACATACAAAACGTGGCGGAAACATCGGGGAGTGTTGTAACAGAATTAATGTTTCACAACCATGGATATAAAAGTTTCGTTTTATTCAACAAACAAGCGAGTTACATTGTCTTTAAACAAGAAATAAAGAGTACATAACATAAATTAACTAGTTCTTGTCTCGTTTTAAGTCACTAAGGCACAGGTCCGCCTAAGTATGTCTTGATAAGTCCTATGCATCATCTCCTGAAAACACATGTGAAAATAGGTACGTCAGCATAAAAATGCCTGTGAGATACATAGGTTTTGTGAAAAAAAAATTCATGACTTGTGTTTAAGAAAATGTTTAGTCATGAACCTTGTAATTTGCTTTGTCTTGTAAATCATTTGAAAAACGATAAGATCAGATGATATGTATAAATAAATGTCAGGTTAAATGAATAACCATGTAAAAATGTGTTTGTATAAGATAAGTTGTTTGTAAATCTATGTTTTGTGAAAAGTATGATATTTGTATAAAATGTTATATGTCTCAAACTGAAATGATTCAAATAACGCTACGACATGTAATACCATACAAACACTTATATATAGGAAGTACCAGCAGCGTATCCACCATTCTTGTATCATATTACACACGCCTCGTTACTTAAATCACTTACTCAAACCAAACCATCAAGATGTAATGTTTAACAATTGTAGAAATGTTTATGTATGGTCAAATACGGTTCACACGGTTCATAGGTACAAACGGTTCACAGATACAAACGGTTCACAGATACAAACGGTTCACAGATATAAACGGTTCACAGATACAAACGGTTCACAGATACAAACGGTTCACAGATACAAACGGTTCACATAGTTAAATGTTTACAACGGTTCACATAGTCAAATAGTTATAAACGGTTCAAAAATGTAATGTAAAACGATGTACTAAGTATGCACATAATGGACATGCATAGCATAAAATGTAATGTAAAACGATGTACTAAGTATGCACATAATGGGCATACATAGCATGAAAGGTAATGAAATCATGTACTATAAATGTACTAATGAACATAGTAGGTATATGATGTGAAAACAGGAAAGCATGAAAGTAACAAGTAGGCACATGTGTTCCACCCCAAAACAGTTTGGAAAACAGTAAAAGAGGGGTCTATGTACTCACTTGAGATTGCTTAGTAGTCCTTGAGTAACAACCAAACAATGCTAGAGATCGCGGATATCAAACGGCACCTAATATAGGTAACTATGTTAATAACCGGACCTAAATCGGATGATTGGATAGAATGAGGGTTCGTAAACCAAACGAGTATAGAGACTCGTGTCATATGGTTTAACAAAGCCTTCATGCTAAATGAAACCTAACCTAAGTGTTTTCGACCCATTACGACCCGTTTCAGGTAGCTTATGCTACTTTAACGCGTCGTTCGCGTGAAACGCGTTCGGACCGTCTAACTAGTCCTATGACAAGTGTTATATGCCTAAACTTGTTACATAATCAGTTATGTGACAAAAGTTTAGGTTACATATGCTTAATTACCAATTATACATGAAAAGGGTATTCTGGTAATTTACCTAAGGCATATAAACTACCTATCATACAACTACTCAAACGATGTGACCATAGGGTATAACCTCGGAAGGTTATTCCCTACCTACTATGGTCACCTAAAGTATTTGGTCGGATCCTAATGATCGACCAAATGGGTCGGGTTCGAAGGTATAAGCGATTTATTAGATCGCTTACCCTACGACCCTAGACAACGTGGTAATCAGTAGGCATAGTCCCAAGGGACTATAACCATCGTGATTACAATCACGTTGCGAAGTTCAAACGAACTTCGCATTGACCATAAGCTGGTCAACGCTGAAAGTCAAACAAAGTTTGACTTTCGGACTCGAAAAGCAATAAAAGAAAGAAAAGAACGAAAGAATACTTACGAAGGGTCCCCGAATGCTAATCTAGATCGAAATAACTCAGGTATGAAACAATGGTTCCAACTTAGAGTCTTTAAGATCAGATTCTAGTGATTTTGAAGTAATGGGGGGGGGGGTGGGGTATTTATAGTTTTCGGTCCACCGTTAAGATCGTTTCATGGAAACCGTGCTCGTATCTTGTGCGTACACTTGTTGGAAACTCATGGTAGCTAAAAATGGTCCTTATCAGCTGAATAGGCAAGTGAGAAGTGTGTGGGTGTGGTTAAAACAGCTGGAATCTGCTGACTGTTCGATCTAATCTGATCAGGTTAGGCAGTCGCGTAGCGCGACTGGTAAGGGCCTTAGGGCTCGCGCTACGCCACTGCCCCCTGTTTCAGAAATGTTTCAAAACTGACAGTTTTGGTCCCTGCACGTGTTTAAGGCCTTTTTCGATGCGTTTGAACCCCGTTAACCTCATTTCAAGGCTCTAAAATGAAGTTAAAGTATAGGGAACTCAAACCATGCTCAAAAATATGCCGGATGTTGGTTCGTTTGGTCGTACGAACGTGATGTTCGCTTAATTACGACGGAATGCGCATAAGCGCGAAAAACGATCCAAATTGCGCGACGAATGGATTTTTCTCAAGCCAAACACTAAAATAAAATATTTTAGTGCTTACATAAATTTTTGGATGTCCGGTTGTATTCAGAACGTAAGTTATGCGCGAAAATGCAAACTTGTGCACTTTTTGACACTTTTAGTCCCTGAATGACCCAAAAGTTTATTTTAGCACACCGAACCCCTCAAAGCCTATTTCTAAGCTATGTGAAGGATATTTAGGGTATGTTTAACTTATGGTCATGTTCCGGAATGTCTGTTACAGTTCAGATTGACATACTTTCGCAGTTTGTCAGCTTTAGTCCCTGTAAGCGATTTAACTTGATTTTGCCATACCAAAGCCTTCAAAACTTATTTCTAAGTTATGTAAAGGTTATTTATGGTATGCTAAGCCTATTTCACTATTCCGGAGTGTTTGTTGCTTTAAACTGGTTATATTTACGCATCAGTGCGCGTATAACCTTCCAGAAAGCGATTTAGAGCTTGAAATCGAACAAGAGTTGATATGTGTAAACGATACACATATTTTTACAAATCACAAGTATGAAATACAATATTTCATTGGCTTGGTATTTTTTTGATGGTCGTAGTGACCCAGGTGTCACATAAACGATGATTTCAAAAACGAATAGAACGATTTATACTAAACTAATAACGATTTCGATAATGTGAACGAACTTGTTGGTTGTAGTTACATAACGAATGGCATTCATTAATTTTGGCCGAACCGACCAGTATTAGGTTATGGTACCATAGGATCTGACATATCCCGTTATTTCACTATACCCATGGTTATGTGTGGGTGTTGTGGGTAACGACTGAATCTGTACTTATTAACTTACCCTTTTGAGGTTTGTTAATACGAGAAGCGAGGAACGAGGTAGTCAAGTCACGAAGGTTTGAATGTTATTAACGAGACGACCATATATAAGTTTTCACAATTAAAACGAGGATGAGTTAAACGATTTAAACGAGTAAACGATGTTAAACGAATTGGGTAAACGATTGGTTTTTGGCTAGTGTTTAGATAACGGGACGGGTGTAATGTGGTGAAAACATGGTAGATACGCCGCTGGTACTTCTTATATATAAGTGTTTTCAACATATTACATACCGTGGCGTTATTTAGTTCACTTGGGTAAACGATATTGAAACGATGTCACTCAACGATGTTTTCGAAATAATATACGAGTTTTATTAACGAGTTTATACGAGATGTTTTACAAGATGGTTTTCTAAAACAAAAAGCTTTTGGGTTAAGAATCATGACTACGAAATTTTATAAATTATAACCATCTTGATTTGAGTTGGTTAATCATGTTGCAATATTATACACTTTTAAAAACAAGGTTTTCGAGGTATTGCAATATAAGTAAACAAGCCATGATTCCGATACTCTTATAAAACCTATGTACTCGCCAGCATTTCTTTGCTGACTTTGTTTTTACATATGTTTCAGGTGTTGTTGCTTGATTGACGTTCTAGGATGCATGCGTCACATAGGATCTGGACGAGGCCTTAGTGACATAAAACAATGATAGTCGATATAAAACTTGTTTGTTATATGTTAAGACAATGTTAATGTTTAATATTATCAACAAAACGAAACACTTTTTGTATCCATGGTTATGAAACGATAATTCTGTTACAACACTCCCCGACGTTTCCGCCACGCTTTGTTGTTTTACGTGGTCGGGGTGTGATAGAAGAGTTGGTATCAGAGCCAATGGTTATAGGGAATTAGGTTATTAGTAATGCTTTGACCTAGACTATAACTTCTAGGATCCTAACACAAGTTTCTTTGCGTTTAGATTTTAAAACAAAACCGTCACCTATCCTTAGGTGATAACCACAATGAGAACACAATTTTCGAATCCGCCTTGAAAACTAATAATCTGTTCTAGGATGATTGATTACTAGGTTTTGAACCCTCTATTATAAGGTTTTGAACCCTCTAAGTTTTCAAAATCTCGTCAAAGTTTGGTTCTAAATAATGTGAACACGTGCAAACTGGAAGAGTGAGTGCCTGTACCCTGAGTTTTCTGTCTAAGGCTAGAGTGTTCATACAAATCCACATAAATCGGACCAGTCACTCTTACCTGGGAATTCTTGGGGTGAGTGTTCACTTATAGGCGAGCATGTCTTCGGCGATACATTATATTGACCCATTTGCTTTGATTTGTCGCTGTGCGTCAAGCAATCGAGTTGTCTGCTACCCTGGCTGAGACTCAAGTTAGGAAGGGTAAACTCACCCGCAAGGGTGATAAAAAGAAGGCGACTGATTCCGGGAAGGATAAGAAAAAGGATAAGGGTAAGGGTAAGGAAGGTGAGTCGTCGAAGAAATCGAGGAAGCGAAAGGGTGCCCATAATTTTGCTGTTACAGCACAGACTGCTCAGAACCCGCAGAACCCACCGGCTCAGCCACCTGCAAAGAAGGCATATGCTGGTACCACACCTCATTGTGCTCGTTGCAACGGTCATCACGTTGCACAACAAGCTTGCAAACAATGCACGACGTGTGGTAAGCTTGGGCATTTGGCCAATGTTTGTCGTTTGGGACAGAATCAGGTTGCTCAGGTTCCAGCTCTGGGTCAGGGGAATGCTGTGAGATTCCCACCGGGTTCATGTTTTAATTGTGGAGAGTATGGTCATTTCCGCAACAACTGTCCGAGACTGGTGAATGCAAACGCGAATGCTAACGCGAACCCGAATGCGAACGTCAACGTCAATGTGAATCCCGCTCATGGGTGAGCGTACAATTTGAATGCAAACGAAGTGAGGGCCGACAACGAAGTGGTTAACAGTACGTTTCTTGTTAACAATCGACCTGCGTCTATTCTTTTTGATTCTGGAGCCGATAGAAGTTTTGTTTCATTGTCATTTGAGCCTTTGCTTGCGATACCTAGAACCAAACTGAGGAAACCCTTATCTGTCGAGGTTGCTACTGGTAAACCTCTTGTTCTCGATTCTGTTATTCGTGATTGTCAGTTGAACCTTGATAACCATCTTTTTCCTATTGACCTCACACCGATGCAACTTGGGAGTTTCGATATTATCGTTGGAATGGATTTGTTAACCAAACACCACGCTGAGGTGGTTTGTTTCGATAAGATAGTTCGTATCCCTCTTCCGTCTGGCGATGTTCTAGAAGTTCGTGGCGAAAAACCACCAGATGGTTTGAAGCTTATGTCGTGTTTGGAAGCCCAAAGGTATTTACGAAAAGGATATGTTGCTTTTCTGGCACATGTCACCGAGGAGAAAAGCAAGAGCAAGAGTATTTAGGATATTCCGATTGTTCGGGATTATCCAGAGGTGTTTCCTGATGAACTGGCTGGTTTACCTCCAGTTCGTCAAGTCGAGTTTCATATTGACCTTGTACCCAATACCAACCCGATTGCAAAAGCACCTTATCGTCTTGCACCGTTGGAGATGCAAGAGTTATCGAAACAGCTTCAAGAGTTATCTGATAAAGGATTCATCCGACCGAACTTTTCACCTTGGGGAGCTCCTGTCCTCTTCGTGAAAAAGAAAGATGGATCTTTTCGAATGTGTATCGATTATCGTGAGCTTAATAAGCTCACCATCAAGAATCGATATCCCCTACCTCGAATTGATGATCTCTTCGACCAGCTGCAGGGTGCTTCATGCTTTTCCAAGATCGATCTGCGTTCTGGGTATCATCAACTTTGTGTTCTCGAAGAAGATATTCCCAAAACTGCTTTCCTCACAAGATATGGGCATTACGAGTTCACTGTCATGCCTTTTGGTTTGACGAATGCTCCAGCTATCTTTATAGACTTAATGAATAGGGTCTGCAAACCTTATTTGGACAAGTTCATTATTGTGTTCATCGACGATGTTCTCATTTATTCAAAATCTCGAGCTGAGCACGAGCAACACCTTCGCTTAACATTGGAACTCCTGAAGAAGGAACAACTTTTTGATAAATTCTCCAAGTGTGAATTCTGGCTTAAAGAAGTTCAATTCTTGGGTCATATAGTCAATGAGCAGGGTATTCATGTGGATCCATCCAAGATTGCTGCTATTAAGGACTGGAATACACCGACGACGCCTACAGAGATTTGATCTTTTCTTGGTCTTGCTGGTTATTATCGTCGATTTATTTCAAATTTCTCGAAGATTGCGGTTCCACTCACTGCTTTGACTCAGAAGAATAAGCCTTTTGAGTGGAGTCCCAAGCAAGAAGAAGCGTTCCAAACGCTAAAGCAGAAGTTATGTAATGCTCCTGTTCTATCTCTGCCCGAGGGAAGCGATGATTTCGTTGTTTATTGCGATGCGTCCAATTTAGGCCTTGGTTGCGTCCTTATGCAACGAGGTAAGGTTATTGCATATGCATCTAGACAGCTGAAAGTTCACGAGAAGAACTACACAACTCATGATCTTGAGTTAGGAGCTGTGGTTTTCGCGCTTAAAATCTGGAGACACTACCTCTATGGAACGAAGTGTGTGGTTTTCACAGACCACAAAAGTCTCCAGCATATTCTTAATCAGAAAGAGCTGAACATGAGGCAACGACGTTGGGTTGAACTCTTAAACGATTATGACTGCGAGATTCGCTACCACCCTGGTAAGGAGAATGTTGTAGCCGATGCGCTTAGTCGAAAGGAGCGAGTCAAGCTTCATTCTGTTCGAACTCTATCTGATCTTCAATCTTGTGTCCTTCAAGCTCAGCAATTTTATGTTTCACAAAATTTGATAGGTAAGGAATTACCACGTCAACTTGAGCTTAAACTCGAAGCGAAAGACGATGGTTTGCTCTATTTTAAGGATCGATTGTGGATTCCAAAACAAGACGATCTTCGCACCTTCGTAATGGATGAATCTCATAAGTTTTGATATTCTATCCATCCTGGTGCTGACAAAATGTACAAGGATCTTCGTACTCAGTGCTGGTGGCCTGGTATGAAGAAGGATGTTGCCTTGTATGTATCGAAATGCCTAACTTATCTCAAAGTCAAGGCCGAACATCAACGACCTTCTGGCTTGCTTGTACAACCAGAGATACCGGTTTGGAAGTGGGAGAACATTGCGTTGGATCTCATCACTAAGTTACCGCGTACGTCTAAAGGTCATGATTCTATCTGGGTTATTATCGATCGATTAACGAAATCAGCTCATTTCATTCCAATTCGCGAGGACCTATCTGCTGATAAACTTGCAAAGATTTATGTTGATGAGATTGTGACACGACATGGTGTGCCCTTGGATATCATCTCTGATCGTGATGCTCGATTATCATCTCATTTCTGGAAGGCCATGCAATCTGCTTTGGGAACCCAACTGAATCTAAGCACTGCTTATCATCCCCAAACAGATGGCCAATCTGAGAGAACGATTCAAACTTTGGAGGATATGCTTAGAGCATGCGTGATAGACTTTGGTGGTAATTGGGACTCTCATCTGCCACTGATCGAGTTCTCTTACAACAATAGTTATCATACTAGCATTAAAATGGCACCATTCGAAGCTCTCTACGGTCGAAAATGTCGTTCACCTGTCTGTTGGAACGAGACCGGTGAAGCTCAGCTTACTGAACCTGAGCTCGTTCTGGAAACAACAGACAAAATCAAGAAAATCCGCGATAATCTTGTGACAGCTCGAAACCGTCAAAAGAGTTATGCGGATTTGCGATGCAAGACCTTAGAATTTCAAATCGGAGACCGTGTCCTACTCAAGGTGTCACCTTGGAAGGGAGTGGTGAGATTTGGAAAGAAAGGAAAACTTGCACCTCGATATGTGGGACCATTTAAGATTGTGGAAAGAATTGGAAAGGTTGTCTATCGTCTAGAGCTACCTCCAGAGCTTGGAAATATTCACCCGACTTTTCACGTGTCCAATCTGCGAAAATGTTTAGCTGACGCTGATCTACACATTCCTCTCGACGAGATTCGAATCGATGAAACGATGCACTTTGTCGAGAAACCTGTGGAGATAGTGGAACGTACATACAAACAGTTGAAGAACAAACGGATTCATTTGGTCAAAGTTCATTGGGAATCCAAACATGGCCCAGAGTTTACTTGGGAACGTGAGGACCAGATGAAGGTGAAATATCCGCATTTGTTTTCACAAGCTTCCCCTAGTTAAAATTTCAGGACGAAATTTCCTGAAGTAGGGGAGACTGTGACAACTGTGTTCTGTAATCGATGTACGATGTAAAACAATGATGATTATTAATAAAACAATGTGATTTGGTGTTACTATATGTGTTTTGATGTTATTATGTGTGTATTTGTGTTTGGTGAATTTTCAATTTGATTCGACTCCAATTTCAAGCTTTAAATCGCTTTCTGGAAGGTTATACGCAAACTGGTGTGTAAACGCAGTCAGTATAACGTGACAAACACTTCGGAATAGTGAAATAGGATTAACATACCTTAAATAACCTCTACATAACTTAGAAATAAGTTTTGAATGGTTTGGTGTGTCGAAATCAACTTTGTTCGATCGCGGGGACTATTTGTGTCAAACTGCGAAACTATGCCAATTTGTATAGTAACGAACATTCCAGAACTTGATCATAAGTTAAACATACCATAAATAACCTTTACATAGCTTAGAAATAGGCTTTGAGGGGTTCGGTGTGCTAAAATAAACTTTATGCTCATTCAGGGACTAAAAGCGTCAAAAAGTGCACAAGTTTGCATTTTCGCGCATATCTTACGTTCTGAATATATCCGGACCTCCAAAAATTTATGTAAGCATTAAAAGATTTTATTTTAGTGTTTGGCATAAGAAAATTCCATTCTTCGCTTAATTTGGATCGTTTTTGCATTCGTTACGACTTCCGTCGTAATTAACCGAACAACGCAACCGTACGACCAAATGAACCGACATCCGAGATATTTTTGAGCACATTTTAAGTTCCCTATACTTTAACTTCATTTTAGAGCTTTGAAATGGGGTTAACGGGGCTTAAACGTGTAAAAAATGCATCAAATAACAAGTTTGGGGCTTCAGGGGCCTGTTCTGCCAAATATGAAAGTATCAGACCTGCAAGGTCCTTACGGACCGTATGGTTCTGGGTCTTACGGTCCGTAAGCATGTGCCAGAACATCAAAAGCTGTTTCCAGCCTGTTTCTAGCCAATTCCAACTCATAACTCCCTTGCACATGTCATTTCCTGATGATGGGGGGCCATTTTGATGCACATGGGGTTGTAAACAAGTGTAGGGATGAGATTGAAGCACGATTAACGATAAACAATCTTAACGGTTCAAGGAAATCTATAAATACCCCATGATCTCAACCCCAAAAACCCACACCTTTGAAATCTGAATTTGTTCTCTAAGTTGATGTGTTTAACACTTCATACCTGAGAATATTCGGATTCAAAACTTCCATTCTTGGACCCGTTGTAAGTGTTCTTTCGTTCTTTTCATTCGTTTTAGCGTTAAAGTCAAACTGCGTTTGACTTTCTGCATTGACCAGTTTATGGTCAATGTGAAGTTCGTTTGAACTTCATAACGTGAGCGTAATCACGATGGTTATAGTCCCTAGTGACTATACCTACTGATTACCACGTTATCTAGGCTCAGTGACGAGTTGTAGTTTTGGCCAAAATGCGTATTCTTGCGTATTTTGTAACCAAACTACTCTTAGGTATCAAAACCGTTTGTTTTGATACCAAACTTGTTTTCTAACTTAGTTAAGCATGTTTTAACATGCTTAGATCGTCACTTTTTAGTTTAGTGCTTGTGTAGAGTCGTAAGTCAAGCAGACTAAACACCCGCTTAGACTTTCGAACACGACCCGTTTGGTCGATCTTAGGATCCGACCAAACACATTAGGTGACCATAATGTATAGGGAATAACCTTCCAAGGTTATACCTTATGGTCGCTTCGTTTAAGTAGTTTTATGATAGGTAGTTTATATGCCGTAGGTAAAGTACCAAAATGCCCTTTTTACGCCAAAATTCATTTTAAGCATATGTAACATAACCTTTGGTATCTAAACTGATTAGACAACAATATTAAACATGTTGAGGCATATTTTACTTATCATAGGACTAGTTAGGCGTTCCGAACGCGTTTCACGCAAACGACGCGTTAAAGTAGCATAAGCTACCTTAATGGGTCGCGATGGGTCGAAAGCACTTAGGTTAGGTTTCATTTAGGATGTAGGCCTTGTTAAACCATATCACATGAGTTCCGACACTCATTTGGTTTACAAGACCACATTCTGTCCGATCTTCCGATTTAGGCGTCTATTGTTTGACTAGTGATTCAATTACTAGGTGCTGCTTGATTTCTCTGGTTTACTCGAGTTTGTTGAAGTACTATTGATTGAGGATACCTTGTACTACATGTGAGTACATAGTTCCCCTATTTTACAACTTTCAATTGTTTTGGGGTGATTCATATGTACAAAATGTTTTCAAGGTTTAAACGATGATTTCAAAAACGAATAGAACGATTTATACTAAACTAATAATGTGACAACTCGAAATTTCCAACATTCTTTATTTGCATTTAATGCACGTTGACTTTGACTGTTTAGTTGTTTGACTTGTCTGACTTGTAACTGTACACTTCGTGTTATAATAAACGTATTGTGTTTACATGATTATGTGTTTGATTGTATAACATGGAACCTGTCGAGAAACGTAAACTGCTTAACTTATGAAAGAACCCGACGAAACACAAGTGTGTTTCGCCATAACAAATCTCGACGAAACAGACTGTTTCGCCAAAAGCATCTCGACGAAACAGAAGTCTGTTTCGCCGAGCCCAGTTTCACCGAAGCCCAGTTCGGGCCCAACACGCTATTTTGAGTTTAAAACGTGAAACAACATCAGTTTTTACATCTGCTATCAAACAACCAAAACCCTAGAGCCCCTTTCCCTCCTGTGCGACGGCAGTTGGAGGTTCCCGGCGATATCTTAGCGATTGATTCGTATTTCTCTTATTCCGGTTAGTGTGTGTTCGTTAATCGGTTTAATATTTCTGTAATAGCTCGATTCATGTTTGTGTATATACTTGATTTCTGGATTATATAGGAGTATATGGGTATGATGTTCTTGATTGCGATATACATGGTTAATCGGATGCGTAATTCTATGCGAAACTGAATATGATCGAATGCTCGGTTCTGAATGTTGTTAATATGATTTGATTCTGAATTCAAGTTAGCATCTTGATAGGGTTCAATGATATGATTGTTGGATGTTAAATTTATATGTTATACACAAAAACTAGGGTTTATGCTAGACAATGATTCTTGGATGATTGAGTTGTGATGATTCGTTCTGCACATTGACCTTCATATGATTTCTGATACTGATAACGGCTGCTAGCATGATTAGGGTTCTGTGTATATTTGTAACTGCTGCATCTGTTGTCTGCGAAACTGACGTCCGACGAAACAGAACTCTCGGCGAAACAGAATGTGTTTCGCCAAGAGTAGTCGACGAATCAGAAGTTCTGTTTCGCCAGGGGACACCTCGACGAAACAGAATGTGTTTCGTCAATATCTTGTTTCGCCAACTTATGTGTTTCGTCGAGCTGTGCTGTAACTTGAACGGATTCTGTTAAGTGTTAACTGGAATATTTAACTGCTGTTAGACGTTAGACATGACTTGTATGATTGTGATTACGTGCTACCTGCTTAATACGTGAGCAACTTGAACACCAACTGATTATTCTATACGTGCGTACTTTAGGACGTGATTGACTTACTTTGAGCACATACTTAGCATACCGAGCAAACTCAGGTGAGTTCACACACTTTCTAAGGCATGGGATTCCCGGTGGTTGGGAATGGGTTAAAGAAATTAAAAGGAACCTACATATCCTCCTTGGGTAGGATATGTACCGCCATCCTCCATGGGTAGGATGCCAATATTAATCCTGCGTATTCTCCTTGGGTAGAATACGTACGTTCGTCCTCCTTGGGTAGGACAACAACCTTAACTATACTTGAACGATCTTCGCAAACATGCCTGGAATGGCCGCGAACTATACTAAAACGATCTTCGCAAACATGCCTGGAATGGCCGCGAACTATACTTTAATCTTCGCAAACATGCCTGGAGGGCCGCGATACAAATATAACTAGTCTACAATACATGGGAAACCCCCACTAATCTTCGCAAACATGCCTGGAGGGCCGCGATGTAACTGATAACGATACATGGGTTACTAAACAAACAAACGATTTATGAAACGAACATTATTACTAAACAACCCACTGTGAACTCGCTCAACTAGTTGTTGACTCTCTGTTACATGCCTTGCAGGACCTTAGGTACATATGGAGCTTGCACAGGAAGGAGCAGGTCGTTGTGGGATACGGATCGTAGACGATATTTGAACTTATAACTTACTTTGGGTTTTCATTATTATGCTTCCGCTACTTAAACAACGTTTGGTTATGAACATCGGTCATGTCAAGATGAACTGCATTTTCCTACTTTTACACTTAATTACTATGTTTGACATGATTGATGGCTTGATCCTGGTCATGTCACGCCTCCCAGCGGTGGTACTCCGCGTGTGGATTTTGGGGGTGTGACAGATTGGTATCAGAGCCATTGGTTATAGAGAACTCGGTTTTAATAAAGGGAAAACGATTTTGTTAAAACCAGACTATAACCAGAACAGTGCTCTCAACGATCCACAACGACGCTTCGCTCCACGTGCAAGGCTCAACATCATAGGTACTACTATTCATGTTACTTTACCTACATGCTAGAACTACATAGAACTTTGCTCGCGGTATGCTTAGAGTACAGAACCTACTATATGTTGTTGCTTGAGAATACTTGTGTGCTCACTCTCTTCGCACTATTCGCGAACCTCTCACCCACATGTTCTCCTTGATGTCAAGATCATGTGTGGACGCGTTAACCTAACTCAAGCCCAGTTGGCGGCTTCGATCACTGAACAAGTCACTGCAGCACTTGCAGCTGCCCAGGCAGGAGGTGTAACCTGCCATCGCCACTTACTCTAGGATTTTTAGATCCTACTCTCGTAACTCAACACTTGTGCTCAATTTTGATTACTCTTACGCACACGACAAGTCAACACGCTCAGCCACCTGTATGCATATACACGACTTTTTATGGACTGTCGTCCTACTACTTTCAACGACACTGAAGGAGCTGTTGGACTCCTCCGTTAAGTTCGAGGAACTCGAATCGGACTTCGATTATGCGAATGACCCGAGGCTAGTAAGGTGAAATATGCCACTGATGGTCTCGAAGACACTGCGCAAACTTGGTGGAATGCGCAAGTTACGATGCTGGGGGCTGGCGGCTGCTAATGCCACCCCTTGGGACGAATTCAAGAAACTAATCAAACTAGAATACTGTAACTATGATAACATCCACAAACTGGAAGTGGAGTTCTTTAACCTGAAGATGACGGGGTCAGAAATAGAGGCGTATACGAAGCGATCTAACGAGCTGGCAACTTTGTGCCCTACTATGGTGGAACCTCCCATCAAGCGCACCGAGAGCGGTACCTCAAAGGCTTAGTACCAGAAATTCAAAGTCATGTGATGACTGCTAATCTTGCTACTATTCAAGATGTTACTCATCTTGCTCATCGTCCCACAGACCAGGCAGTGGAACAGAACAAGCTGCCTAGACGTATTGGTGCTACTACTTCAACTACTTTTGCTATCCTCAGTGACAACGAATGAAAGTGGAATGGAACCTCTGGCAAGGGTTCGACTACGATTCTGTCCCAGGCACAACAGTGAAAGATCGATGACAACCAAAGTCCTAGTCAGCAACCTTTCAGCAGTCAATGGCAGGGTGGATACAGGGGAAACCACCCTAAGTGCAAACGATGTAACTTGCACCACAGCGGGCAGTGCAACCGAAATCATTGTCAATGATGCGACAAGCTTGGTTATGGAGCCAAGGATGGTAGAAACTCACGTTCTGCAAGCCAGAACCAACAACAACAGATACAAGATCTATAGAATCAGCGGCAACAGCAGGGTAACAAGGGATGTTATCAGTGTGGGGCTGAAGGTCACTTCAAGAGACACTGCCCACGGTTGAATCAGAACCAGAATCAGAACCACAACCAAGGAAACGGGGACTAGGGAAGACAACGGGGGTAATAACGACGGCAATGGTGCCAGGGGTCGAGTGTTCGTGATTGGTCAGGGTGATACTAGTAATGACCTCAACGTTGCGATAGTTACGACATCGTCATTGGTATGGATTGGTTATCCCAACAACAAGCAGAGATCCTATGCAAGGAAAAGATCATTCGTATTCCCCGTTCTGGTAAAGAACCTCTCGAAGTTCAAGGCGACAAGAGTGGTGTCGTGAGTGGCATCATACCCTTCTTGAAGGCCCAGAAGTGTTTACGAAAGGGCGGCCACACAGCTGTTTTAGCACTCGTTACTGATACATCGTAGAAAGAGAAAAAGATTGGGGATATTCCAGTGGTCGAATTTCAGATCGAGCTCGCTCCAGGAGCAGCACCCATAGCTCGAGCACCTTATCGCTTAGCTCCAACGGAACTGGAAGAACTGTCTAAGCAACTACAAGAACTCTTGGAAAAAGGGTTTCATACGTCCTAACTCTTCGCCTTGGGGAGCTCCAGTGTTATTCGTAAAGAAGAAAGACGGTACGTTCAGGATGTATATAGACTACCGTGAACTCAACAAGGTGACGATCAAGAATCGTTATCCTCTTCCGCGCATAGATGATTTATTCGACCAGCTGCAAGGGTCAAGCTACTACTCCAAGATAGACTTAAGGTCAGGATACCATCAGCTGAGAGTCCGGGATGAGGACGTCTCCAAAACAGAATTCAGAACTCGCTACGGCCATTACGAGTTTTTGGTCCTGCCATTCGGGCTAACGGACGCGCCTGCGGTTTTCATGGAATCTTATGAACAGGGTGTGCAAACCTTATCTTGACAAGTTCGTTATTTTTTTTATTGACGACATCCTGATCTATTCGAAGAGTCAGGAGGAACACGAGCAGCACTTACGACTTATTTTGGAACTCCTTCGAACGGAACAACTGTACGCCAAATTTTCGAAATGCGACTTCTGGCTTCGTGAAGTCCACTTCCTAGGCCATGTGGTAAACAAGGATGGGATTCATGTCGATCCATCCAAGGTAGATACGATCAAGAACTGGCCTGCACCTCGCACACCGACAGAAATATGCCAATTCTTGGGTTTGGCAGGTTATTACAGACGATTCATCAAAGACTTCTCGAAGATTGCTCAGCCGCTTACACTACTGACACAGAAAGGTGTTGCTTACCGTTGGGGTAATACACAGGAAACAGCGTTTCAGCACTTAAAGGATAGACTTTGTAGCGCACCTATCCTCTCATTGCCTGAAGGCACGGACGATTTTATAGTTTACTGCGACGCATCCATCCAAGGTCTTGGATGTGTGTTGATGCAACGGGATAAAGTCATTGCTTATGCTTCGCGCCAACTTAAGATTCACGAACGGAATTACACTACTCATGATTTAGAGCTGGGAACCGTTGTTTTTGCGCTCAAGATATGGCGACATTACCTGTATGGCACTAAGGGCACCATCTACACCAATCACAGGAGTCTCGAACATATTTTCAAGCAGAAAGAGTTGAACATGCGACAACGTAGATGGGTCGAGCTGCTGAACGATTATGAGTATGCCATAAAGTACCATCCGGGCAAAGCCAATGTGGTGGCCGACGCCCTCAATCGAAAGGATACTACACCTAGGCGTGTACGAGCGTTGCAACTCACCATTCAGTCTAGTCTTCCTTCACAAATACGAGATGCTCAGGTAGAAGCATTGAAACCAGAAAACGTTAGGGCTGAAGCCCTACGCGACTCAAGGCAAAGATTAGAACAAAAGGCAGACGGAGCCTACTATGTAACAGGACGCATCTGGGTCCCACTCTATGGCAACTTACGCGAGCTTGTAATGGATGAAGCTCATAAGTCTTGCTACTCGGTACATCCAGGTTCGGATAAAATGTACCACGATATCAAAACTACATACTGGTGGCCTAGCATGAAGGCCCACATAGCCACATACGTTAGCAAATGCTTGACTTGTGCGAGAGTCAAGGCAGAATATCAGAAACCGTCAGGACCACTTCAACAACCTGAGATACCACAATGGAAATGGGAACAAATTTCCATGGATTTTGTTACAGGCTTACCTAGATCTCAGCACGGAAATGATACTATTTGGGTGATCGTGGATCGACTCACAAAGTCTGCTCACTTCCTGGCTATTAAGGAAACAGACAAGTTCTCTACCCTAGCAGACATCTACTTAAAAGAAATGGTTTCAAGGCACGGGGTGCCAACCTCTATCATCTCTGATCGTGATGCACGCTTTACTTCAGAACTGTGGCAAGCAATGCACAAATCTTTTGGCTCTCGACTAGACATGAGCACAGCTTATCATCCTCAGACGGATGGGCAGTCTGAGCGTACTATTCAAACTCTAGAAGACATGCTTCGGGCGTGCGTAATTGACTTTGGCAATGGTTGGGAAAAACATCTGCCACTCGTGAAATTTTCTTACAACAACAGCTACCACACCAGCATTAAAGCTGCACCACTCGAGGCACTGTACGGGCGTAAGTGCCAGTCACCTCTCTGTTGGGCAGAGGTGGGAGAAAGTCAAATCACAGGTCCAGAAATGGTAGTCGATACTACAGAAAAGATTGCATAAATACGACAACGCATGGCGGCAGCACGCGACCGTCAGAAAGCATACGCTGATTGAGACAGGAAAATACTCGAATTCCAGGTTGGGGATCGAGCGCTACTTAAAGTTTCACCCTGGAAGGGTGTGGTTCGTTTTGGCAAACACGGCAAACTAAATCCACGATATGTTGGACCTTTCGAGGTTATTGAGAAAATAGGCAAAGTGGCCTACAGATTGAACTTACCACCTGAACTCAGTGCAGTTCACAATGTCTTTCACGTGTCGAATCTGAAGAAGTGTACGTCAGATGAGACCCACATAGTTCCCTTAAAGGAACTCACTATCGACGAGCGGTTGCACTTCGTCGAGGAACCTATTGAAATCACGGACCGGGATGTTAAGGTCCTCAAGAACACGAGAATCCCTCTTGTACGAGTTCGTTGGAACTCCCGTCGTGGCCCAGAGTATACCTGGGAACGAGAAGATCAAATGGAACTCAAATATCCCCAGTTATTCGGAACCAATGCAACTACTACTGAGGCTGAAGCTACTATTGCAGAATTTCGGGACGAAATTCCAAATCAACGGGGGGGATAATGTGACACCCCAGGAAAACCAGTAATCTTCGCATACATGCTCGGGGAGCCGCGATACGAAACAGGTAAACAACGTCACACTATTAGCTTCCTCAGTAACTGCATACTAAATTTCGGGACGAAATTTCTTTCAAGTTGGGGATAATGTGACAACTCGAAATTTCCAACATTCTTTATTTGCATTTAATGCACGTTGACTTTGACTGTTTAGTTGTTTGACTTGTCTGACTTGTAACTGTACACTTCGTGTTATAATAAACGTATTGTGTTTACATGATTATGTGTTTGATTGTATAACATGGAACCTGTCGAGAAACGTAAACTGCTTAACTTATGAAAGAACCCGACGAAACACAAGTGTGTTTCGCCATAACAAATCTCGACGAAACAGACTGTTTCGCCAAAAGCATCTCGACGAAACAGAAGTCTGTTTCGCCGAGCCCAGTTTCACCGAAGCCCAGTTCGGGCCCAACACGCTATTTTGAGTTTAAAACGTGAAACAACATCAGTTTTTACATCTGCTATCAAACAACCAAAACCCTAGAGCCCCTTTCCCTCCTGTGCGACGGCAGTTGGAGGTTCCCGGCGATATCTTAGCGATTGATTCGTATTTCTCTTATTCCGGTTAGTGTGTGTTCGTTAATCGGTTTAATATTTCTGTAATAGCTCGATTCATGTTTGTGTATATACTTGATTTCTGGATTATATAGGAGTATATGGGTATGATGTTCTTGATTGCGATATACATGGTTAATCGGATGCGTAATTCTATGCGAAACTGAATATGATCGAATGCTCGGTTCTGAATGTTGTTAATATGATTTGATTCTGAATTCAAGTTAGCATCTTGATAGGGTTCAATGATATGATTGTTGGATGTTAAATTTATATGTTATACACAAAAACTAGGGTTTATGCTAGACAATGATTCTTGGATGATTGAGTTGTGATGATTCGTTCTGCACATTGACCTTCATATGATTTCTGATACTGATAACGGCTGCTAGCATGATTAGGGTTCTGTGTATATTTGTAACTGCTGCATCTGTTGTCTGCGAAACTGACGTCCGACGAAACAGAACTCTCGGCGAAACAGAATGTGTTTCGCCAAGAGTAGTCGACGAATCAGAAGTTCTGTTTCGCCAGGGGACACCTCGACGAAACAGAATGTGTTTCGTCAATATCTTGTTTCGCCAACTTATGTGTTTCGTCGAGCTGTGCTGTAACTTGAACGGATTCTGTTAAGTGTTAACTGGAATATTTAACTGCTGTTAGACGTTAGACATGACTTGTATGATTGTGATTACGTGCTACCTGCTTAATACGTGAGCAACTTGAACACCAACTGATTATTCTATACGTGCGTACTTTAGGACGTGATTGACTTACTTTGAGCACATACTTAGCATACCGAGCAAACTCAGGTGAGTTCACACACTTTCTAAGGCATGGGATTCCCGGTGGTTGGGAATGGGTTAAAGAAATTAAAAGGAACCTACATATCCTCCTTGGGTAGGATATGTACCGCCATCCTCCATGGGTAGGATGCCAATATTAATCCTGCGTATTCTCCTTGGGTAGAATACGTACGTTCGTCCTCCTTGGGTAGGACAACAACCTTAACTATACTTGAACGATCTTCGCAAACATGCCTGGAATGGCCGCGAACTATACTAAAACGATCTTCGCAAACATGCCTGGAATGGCCGCGAACTATACTTTAATCTTCGCAAACATGCCTGGAGGGCCGCGATACAAATATAACTAGTCTACAATACATGGGAAACCCCCACTAATCTTCGCAAACATGCCTGGAGGGCCGCGATGTAACTGATAACGATACATGGGTTACTAAACAAACAAACGATTTATGAAACGAACATTATTACTAAACAACCCACTGTGAACTCGCTCAACTAGTTGTTGACTCTCTGTTACATGCCTTGCAGGACCTTAGGTACATATGGAGCTTGCACAGGAAGGAGCAGGTCGTTGTGGGATACGGATCGTAGACGATATTTGAACTTATAACTTACTTTGGGTTTTCATTATTATGCTTCCGCTACTTAAACAACGTTTGGTTATGAACATCGGTCATGTCAAGATGAACTGCATTTTCCTACTTTTACACTTAATTACTATGTTTGACATGATTGATGGCTTGATCCTGGTCATGTCACGCCTCCCAGCGGTGGTACTCCGCGTGTGGATTTTGGGGGTGTGACAAATAACGATTTCGATAATGTGAACGAACTTGTTGGTTGTAGTTACATAACGAATGGCATTCATTAATTTTGGCCGAACCGACCAGTATTAGGTTATGGTACCATAGGATCTGACATATCCCGTTATTGCACTATACCCATGGTTATGTGTGGGTGTTGTGGGTAACGACTGAATCTGTACTTATTAACTTACCCTTTTGAGGTTTGTTAATACGAGAAGCGAGGAACGAGGTAGTCAAGTTACGAAGGTTTGAATGTTATTAACGAGACGACCATATATAAGTTTTCACAATTAAAACGAGGATGAGTTAAACGATTTAAACGAGTAAACGATGTTAAACGAATTGGGTAAACGATTGGTTTTTGGCTAGTGTTTAGATAACGGGATGGGTGTAATGTGGTGAAAACATGGTAGATACGCCGCTGGTACTTCTTATATATAAGTGTTTTCAACATATTACATACCGTGGCGTTATTTAGTTCACTTGGGTAAACGATATTGAAACGATGTCACTCAACGATGTTTTCGAAATAATATACGAGTTTTATTAACGAGTTTATACGAGATGTTTTACAAGATGGTTTTCTAAAACAAAAAGCTTTTGGGTTAAGAATCATGGCTACGGAATTTTATAAATTATAACCATCTTGATTTGAGTTGGTTAATCATGTTGCAATATTATACACTTTTAAAAACAAGGTTTTCGAGGTATTGCAATATAAGTAAACAAGCCATGATTCCGATACTCTTATAAAACCTATGTACTCGCCAGCATTTCTTTGCTGACTTTGTTTTTACATATGTTTCAGGTGTTGTTGCTTGATTGACGTTCTAGGATGCATGCGTCACATAGGATATGGACGAGGCCTTAGTGACATAAAACAATGATAGTTGATATAAAACTTGTTTGTTATATGTTAAGACAATGTTAATGTTTAATATTATCAATAAAACGAAACACTTTTTGTATCCATGGTTATGAAACGATAATTCTGTTACAACACTCCCCGACGTTTCCGCCACGCTTTGTTGTTTTACGTGGTCGGGGTGTGACACCTACATAACCCCCACACATAACCATGGGTGTAGTCTGATAACGGGATTTGTCAGATCCTATGGTACCATAACCTAATACTGGTCGGCTTGATCAATGCTAATGAATGTCATTTGTTATGTAACTACAACCAACAAGTTCGTTCACTTTATCGAAATCGTTATTAGTTTAATATAAACCATCTTAATCGTTTTTGAAAACATCGTTAAGATATCGAAATCGCTTTAATACATATGAATCACCCCAAAACAATTGAAAACAATAAAATAGGGGAACTATGTACTCACATTGAATAGAAGGGTATCCTTGATCTAAAGAACTTAGTGAAGCTCAGACAAACCAAGGAATATTCAAGTAGTACTTAGTAATCGGATCACTAGTAAATAAAATTGATACCTAAATCGGAGGATCGGATAGAATGAGGTCTTGTAAACCAATGAGTGTGGAACTCATGTGATATGGTTTAACAAAGCCTACATTCTAAATCAGAACCTAGCCTGAGTGCTTTCGACCCGTTACGACCCATTAAGGTAGCTTATGCTACTTTAACGTGTCGTTCGCGCAAAACTATGTTCGGATGGTTAACTATGTGCTATGTCAAGTCTTACATGCCCAATAATACCTAAACATGTTACTAAATCAGATTATATGTCAAAAACATGTTCACATATATAAATTACGGATTTAAGTTTCAAAAGGGCGTTTTGGTCATTTCCTATGGGCATACAAGCTACTTAACAAATAACTAACCAATCCTATGTGATCATAAGGTATAACCTCAGTGGTTATTCCCTATGCAACTATGATCACTAATCAAGCTTAGTCGGATCCTAATGATCGACCAAACGGGTCGGGTTCGAAAGTCAAAGCGGTTGTTTAGACCGCTTAACTTACGACCTTAAACAAGCACTAAACTAATAGTGACGAGTTAAACATGTCAAAACATGTTTAACTAACTTACAAAACTGGTTTGGTATCAAAACAATGGGTTTTGATACCCGAAAATAGTTCCGTTGCAAAATGCGTGCTAAAACGCATTTTGACCGAAACTTTGACTGTCACACCCCTTTCTGCGGCGGAAGCACGAGGTGTGATCATGAAAGGTTCTCATTGCATACGAAAGGTAAACATACTACATGCTCGTAAAAATATCTTCAAATACCAAACATTTCATAATTTGAAAACATAAGTTAGCGTTTACATCGCGAGGTAGCATAAAACATTGTCTTAAAAAAATTTACAACTTTATTTAAAGATAAACATAAGCGACATCCACAAGCATGAGTAAGGCCGCGCGCACATCCACTTCTAGTTACCTGAAATACATGTGAGTTTTGGAAAAAAACGTCAACATAATGTTGGTGTGAATTCATGCAGTTTTTGTATTTCACGTTTGTATACTTTGTACGAAAACATAGTTGGTATATTGTGTAAATCCCGTATTCTTGAGTACACCACGTACTCATGTAAAATCAAGTATTCTTGTGGTATGATTCTTGTATAAATAAAGTATTCATGTATGTATCATGGTTGTTAATGGGTTGCAAGGCCATTAACATGTGACACGACATAGGAAGTCACCAAACCATAGGCATTTTTCTAGTTGGCATATTCTGAGACACAAAAGCACTGCTCGGTACTCGTACTTACCAAGAGTGTGGCTGCCCGACACCCGTTAGATCTAACCTTTTGTTCTGCGGTCTAGGTATATTGTTGATTAATGGTGCTTATGGTACCCTATTCGTGACACGATTTCTCGTATAATTTCTTAAAACGCATCATACTCGGTACTCGTTCTCACCAAGTGTGCTTCTTGTATTCTTGTATCATACCATTTATAAACATTGTAACATTTGTACATGTATTTCACCCCCGAAGTTATAAAACTGAAAACAGTTAAAAGAAAAGGGGGAGCATGAACTCACAACTTTGCGTTCCTTGCGTCGTAAACTTCACCGGATTTGCTTAATTAACGTCGTGACCTATACGCGTTTTCTTAACGTTAGTCACTAGACTTGTATCGCACAAGTACAGTCACTGTCTTTTGTATATGTTTTCTTGTGTTAAAAATATTTTATATTTTTAACTAAGTGGCTTACTTATATTATTTTCTCAAAAATAAGTATAAGTTTCTTGTGTTTTGCACTTTGCACCCGAATTATGTATCTTGTATGTTGTATGTGTATTTTTGTGTTTTTACTTCTCGTGAGTAATTAGTGTATTTTCAAGTCCTAATACACTATCACGTATAGTACATACTACATACACTTAGCACAAAATGTGGCGATCAATAAATATATATATTTTTCTCAAAAATATATACATACTTAATATCCATTTTTATTCTTGAAGAAATCCTCATTTCTTATCACTAAAAATTAGGGAAACTTTGGTAATATTTTTAGATACATTTTTAGGGAATAAGTTTCTCAAAAACTTATATTTTTCTAAGTGTCAAAATTTATAAAAATTTTGACAGAGTTTCCCCTAAAAATGGAGGTTTCCCATGTTTTCGAAACATGTGTTTATTTTCTTTTAAAAATCATCATCAATCATTTTCAACAACAATCATCAACAACAAATACCTATTTCTCTATTTCATGAACTTGAAAGTTTACAAAAATGTGTTCATTTCATGTAATATCCAAGTTTTAACAAAACTTGTTCCTTCCACTTGGTTCTTTCGAAAAACCGCTCATAGATCTTTAGATCTACAAGTTTACAACTCATTTTTCCAAGAAAACTTATATTTATTCAAGTTCAAAGTTCATGTATGGATGGTTTCATCATCCTTCATATCTTTAACTTTCACATCTTGCTAGTTCATGTCTCTAAACATGATCTAGCAAGTCTATGTGATGGATCATCTCATTTTTACTAACAAATAACATTCAACAATCATCACAACATAGAAACAACATGATTCTATCATCAACATAGCACTACTTCAACATTTTATCCATTCTTTATCCTTTATGTTTAAGACTTGTTCATGTTCTTTAGAGTTCCTTAACATTTTATCATTCAATCAACTATTAACCACCAAAAACAAGAACAAGATGAAGATTTGAAGCACTTACTACTAGCACAAGGCTAGGGGAGAAACAAAGCGTAAAAGTGGTGGATAAAAGAAAACAAGAGCGGTCCTTGAGCTTCCGAGTGCACCAAGCTTAGTTGTTGGACCTCTTGCACCTTTGTATGTATGTAAAATGCTTGAAAGGAAGGTTGATGGTGGTTGTATGGTGGGTGGAGGTGGCGGCCGTGAGCTAGGGAAGGAGGAAGAGAAAGAAGTTTGTTTGTTGGGTGATAGATGAAATGAAGGTGGTGATCTAATGTGTTAATTTATAAACCACTTTGTTCTTTAACCATCATACAAAATGCTCTATTAACCACCAACATCTATCAATTTAATAATAAAAAGAATGTGGGGGTGTCCACCCCACATGTAACCGTCGATTAGGGGGGGGGGGTAGGGGGTTGGGTTGTAATGATAAAGTAACTAATCTAGTTAAGTTTGAATGATTTAGTTAGTGTATTATTGTGTGTTATATAATATAAGGTGTGTTAGGGTGTTCGGGGACCCTAACTAGCTTAGAAAAGTAAAAACAATGTGTTCGGCAATATTTCTATGTTCCGGGTAGTGTCCGGTTGTTCGGTTAGATACCGGTTCGTTAAAGTGCTAAATTGCACCTTTTCGTGTCTTTTAAGTACCCTTTTGTAATACTTTCGATTCCCGACACTTAGGGAAATATTCTGGATGTTAAAACATGAATTCTGCATAATATTTATGTTGTTAAAAGCTGATTAGAGCTGAATTTATTAAAATTCTGCACTTAAAGTGCGTTTTGGGTGCTTTTTAGTGCTTGTTTTTACTTCCAGAGAGTATGTATATTAAACCCTTGTATGTACTCTTGGGTTTTGATGTATTCTTGTCGTTGGACCTACACCTAGGCTCCAATTTTATTGTCTGACTGCTTTCTGCAGAATTGTTGACACAATGTGTCTTACCGGTGAGTTTACTAGTATTTCTGATGCAACACTCTCGTTTATGCATAAAGCAATATTTTGTAGTATACAACGTGCATGAATTCACTTGCTTAATATGTAATCAGACAATGTTGACATCTAAGCACATAATTGTAGTCATTAAACAATAATTAAAGTGTACGGAAATTACCGGTTTGGTGCCAGTTGTCACATTGACTCATCACTATGCCTAGTTAACGTGGTAATCAGTAGGTATAATCGTTAAGGACTATAACCATCGTGATTACAATCACGTTGCAAAGTTCAATTGAACTTTGACTTGACCAATTGATGGTCAAAACCGAAAGTCAAACTGTTGGCCAAACTGTTTGACTTTCTGCTTAAACATAAAGAATAAGCATGAAAGAAGACTTACAATAGGTCCTAGCTATCTTTTCTACAAAGAATAAAGTTCCAAGCAGATTAGAAAGTTCCAACACTTGAGAGAGCTCCCAAATCAGATGTAGAGAAGAAAATGAGGAAATGAGCAATGAATGAATGAAAGTGTTGGGCTATTTATACTTGTTGCAAGATCATAGTATCATTACACATGTTTGTGTAGCTTCCAAGCATTAGATCATAGCCATACACTTGTTTGATGCAGGTTAGAAGCCTTGGGGAAGAGATAACTTGCTCACCACACCAAGAAATTGCAAGATTGGCCCCTGAATTATGAAACAGCAGCTGAAAACTGATTTCTGGTCGCTGGCACTACCACACGGCCCCCGTAAGGATGGGGAGGGGGTCACGCGGCCCGCCTGGGCTCCCCAGTTCAGCATAAGTTTGAAAATTGACAGTTCAGGTCCCTGTACTTGGTTTAAGCTCATTTCAGGTCCTTTTGACCCCAGTTAAGCCATTTTCAAGGCTCTATAAGGTCAATAAAGTTTAGAGGACTCAAAATGTGCTCGTAAAACTCTCGGAGGTCGGCTCGTTTGGTCGTACGGTCGCGTTATTCGTCAAATTACGACGAAACTCAAACGGACGCGAAAACGAACCAAATTAAGCGACAAATGGAATTTTTGCATGCCGATCACTAAAATAAAAATATTTTAGTGTGTACAAAAATTTTGGATGTCCAGATGTGGTCAGAACGTAAGATATGCGCGTAAATGCAAACTTACGTCGTTTTTGACACTTTTAGTCCCTGTAAGATCAAATAAGCATGTTTTCGCACACCGAACCCCTCAAAGCTTATTTATAAGCTATGTTTAGGTTATTTATGGTATGTTTAGCTTATGATCAAGTTCCGGACTGTTTGATACCATACGAATCGGTATAGTTTCGCAGTTTGACACAAATAGTCCCTGCGATCGAATAGACTTGTTTTCAACACACCAAACCATCCAAAACATATTTCTGAGTTATGTAAAGGTTATTTTAGGTATGTTAAGCCTATGTCACTATTCTGGAGTGTTTGTTGTGTTAAACTAACTGCGTTTATGCACCAGTTTGCGTATAACCTTCCAGAAAGCGATTTATAGCTTGAAATCGGAATCGAATCGAATCGTAAAATCATCAAACACCAATACACATATAGTAACACCAAAACACATTGTTTTGCATTGTTCATCGATTACAGAACACAGTTGTCACAATCAGAAGTGATCTGAGTCTTGTTGTCATGTTTTTCTGTACAGTTTCTTTACTGCTTTTGATAAAACCAAAAACAAAAAAATATGTTTTTGATTTTAGGGGGAGAAAGTTTATAGAAAATACAAAAACATGATAAAATTTCAAAAATGCAAAAACAGTGAAAAAGGCAAAAAGAGTTTTGTTGGAAAAAGAGGAAATGATAGTACATCAGTGGACTATCACAACATGCTAAAGAAATGGAAAGTCAAAATGTTTTTAAACGAGTCTCACTAATGATGTGTCAGTAGGCTTCGCACAATTAGTAGATTGAGTTCGAGATATAAACATAACGAATAACTGCTTATTTCGTGGGGAACATCTCTCGGATATATGGGTAACCCCCGAAATCTTGTTTGAAAGACTCTATTTCTGACATACTGGGTCTTTGTACGTGATGATATCTGGGGTATTATACCAGGACTTCTGATTTTGCGGGAGCAATAGCCTAGTCCTCGTATAATACTTTGCACTGCTTTATTCTTAAAGCTCACCCTCAGCATAAAAAATGATGAAACATTGAAAAATGCTAATCATGTGCTGTTGAAAAGAAGATCCCCAAGGGGGACCCACCTAAAGTCGAACCATCATCTCTCTGATTTTGCGGAAGCAATAGCCTGAGCTCTCATGGTCTCGCAATTCACCCCTTACAGATATCATTAGTGTGCACTCACCTGTAAGACTGAATATAGTAGTCTGGATACGGGAGTATATTCTGAGGTGGTACACGCGAATAAGTTCAGTCCTTAAAACATCTAATCTCGTATCTTGAACCAATTGAAACTTGTGTAGAGGTTTAAGTGGACAACAATACTGACAATCAGAAGTGAATTTGTTTAAGACTTAAAGTTAAATCAAGATCAACGGTGTTGGTGATATGTCTCAAAAACTGATATGATCCTCTTACGCAAACTCACAAAAAGTTGTCTGTAAATATGTTTGTACAGTTTTGTTTTCTTAAATCCAAAAAGATTTCTATTTGTTTAGCAAAATATTATAAAATCCAAAAATATTTGATACTTCATCTTATTTTTCGACAACAGACGTTGGGGATCTGAAGATCAAAGTTCCACAGTGCTAAACATGTTGGATCATGGGGTTGGATAAGAGAAAAGATTGTGAAAAGTGTTGGTAATTGCTTGAAATGTTTAAAACTTCATTAATTTGAACTTAAATCTGTTTCAAAATGTCAGCGAGATCAGAAATTGGTCAGCCAAGGTCATTAACTTGGACTTGGCAGGCTAAACAGTTGACCAGGGTCATTAATTTGGACTTGGTAAACTGAGTGTGGTGGTAAATAGTCAAAAATAAAAGTTAAAAAATAAAAAGTGAAAATTTTGAAAAAATGAAATTTCACACGAAGTGATCATTTCGTACGAACTGGCCAAACAGTTTCATTCAAGGCCAGTCTGCACGAACTCATCACACCGCCTCAATGTTCATTTCGTACGAACTGGCTCTTCTATTTAAGGGGGAGTCCAGATCGCATGAAAACATTTATGTCACCACTCTGCACCAAACACAGCGACTTCGAGCGATCTGAGAGAATTGTCTGATTTCTTTGATTTCAAGCTGAAATCTTGTGAAATTGTTGTTCGAAATCATCTTATAAGTTGGTTTGCTCAACTTATAACATGGGAAAGGTAAGGATTGAAGCTTAATTGAACCAGATCTATTGAAATCGCTTGAACTCGGAAGAACAGATCTTTGAACTTAGATCTAGGGAGATTTAATGGACTAAAATGAATAAAAAACATATCATTGTGCTCGGAATTCATTGTAGAACAGATCTATGGTTTCAATTTCATCATCAAAACATGTTTTAGACAATCTGCAAATTCACTGTTCATATTTGTGATTTCAAACGAAGTGATGGGTCACTTCGCACGAGATGGCCACAATATTTGAGTCTTTCAGTTCGTACGAGTTGGCCAAACCGTGTAAAGGAACCAGATCATTTGAAAGCCACTTCGTTTGAAAACCAGTTCGTATGAATGATGTTTTGTCTTGAAATTTGTAAAAAAATGTTTAACTTGTTTGTTTATGTTTGTGTTTCAGGCTTTGATTGTAGAGTTTGATCAGTCACACAACATTTGATGTGTCTATGATGAGACGTTACCAAATATGGTTGTATTCACGGAGATTTTTTCGTTTATGAAGCGTTTACCGATTCAGAAGGCGTTAACAAATCAGCACAGAGTTTTCAGATCTCATATTGCTCATTTCTGGAAGAATGCGAGTTACGATGACGTGAATGATGTGATTAATTCAGTTGTTAGCATAAATGGTGAAGATAAAGAGATCATTATCACTGAACAACTTGTACGTAAAGTGTTAGATTTTCCGGATGACGAAAATTCACCAACAGGATTTCCAGAAAGAATGGTGAAAGGCTGTATGTTGAGAATGGGATACAACGGTCCATTGAATAACGCAAATTATCTGAAAGCATGTTTCACAAATCCATACAAATTCTTCATTCATTCAGTTATTCATGCATTAAGTCACAGAAAGGGTGGTTACGATGTGATGAAAGATTATCAGATGTGTATGGTGACAACTTTGGTTCTAAACAAGAAGTATAACTTTTCACGAATTGTTTTCCATTATATGAAAGATAACATTACTTCGGGTAGTAAAAGTTGGATGTATCCGAGGTTTGTGCAAATGATGCTGGATCATGCTTATCCAAATTTGATGAAAGATGAAGAGAATGATTTGATGATATTGAATCATATGGATAATGTGTCACACCCCGACCGCGTAAAACAACAAATCGCGGCGGAAACATCGGGGCGTGTTGCAACAGAATTAATGTTTCATAACCATGGATACCAAAGAGTGTTTCGTTTTATTAAACATTGAATAATTACATCGTCTTGAAATCTAAATACACTATTTAAACATAGTCTATCATTGTTATTGAGTCACTAAGGCCTTGTCCAGTCCTATGTGAGCATGCATCTTATCAATCGATATCATCCAACAATACCTGAAACATATGTGAAAACGAGGTCAGCAAAGAAATGCTGGCGAGTACATAGGTTTTGTGAAAATAAGATTCATGACTTCTGTTTAAGAAAATGTTTAGTCATGAACCTTGTAATTTGCTTTGTCTTTGTAAATCATTTGAAAAATAATAAGTTCGGATGATAAGTATAAATAAGAGAATAATGCATGATTAAATGAATAACCATGTAAAATGAGTTTGTATAAGATAAGTTGTTTGTAAATAAATGTCTTGTGAAAAGTATGTTACTTGTATAAAATGTTCTATGTCTCAAACTGAAATGATTCAAATAACGCTACAATATGTAATACCATACAAACACTTATATATAGGAAGTACCTGCGGCGTATCCACCATGCTTGTATCATATTACACACGCACCGTTACTCAAATCACTTACCTAAACCAAACCACCAAAGTAATGTTCATGCCCAATGTAAATCATGTAATATGTATAACCAAAATGATATGTATGGCTAGTGAAATGATTTAACTAAACCATAGGTGAAACGCACAAAACAAAGTATTGAAGTAAAACTTGGTTTAAACCAATACTATGTTTCGTGTAAATGCATGATCAAATGTAAATCATGTCCAAATGTTTACCCAATCGTTAACCCATCTTGTTTTAATCGTTCTTGTTTTAATTGTGAAACTACTTTATGGTCGATTCTCTAATAACATTCAAACCTTCTTGACGCGTTCCTCGCTCCATCTCGCTCTCGCTCTCGTTCTTAACAAACCCTTACCAAAGGATAAGTTAATAATTACAGATTCAGTCGTTACCCACAACCCCCACACATAACAATGGGTGCAGTAAATAACGGGATTTGTCAGATCCTATGGTACCATAACCTAATACTGGTCGGCTTGATCATTGCTAATGAATGTCATCGGTCATGTAAACTACAACCAACAAGTTCGTTCACTTTATTGAAATTGTTGTTAGTTTTTGAAATCATTGTATTCGTTCTTGAAATCATTGTATTCGTTCTTGAAATCATTGTTAGCGTTCTTGAAATAATTGTTATTGTTCTTGAAACCACATAGTAATTGTTATTGAAATCATTGATAAAGCATTTAGCACATATGAGTCACCCCAAAACAGTTTGGAAAACAGTAAAAGAGGGGAATAATGTACTCGCCTGAGAGTGCTTAGGAGTCTTGAACAACTACCAAACAAATCTTGAGGGAGCACGGAATCAGTCAGCAATCTAAAACTATATAAATAAACCAGACTTAAATCGGGAGATCGGATAGGATGAGGCTTGGTAAACCAAATGAGTGTTGGAACTCATATGATATGGTTTAACAAGGCCTACATACTACAATGAAACCAAACCTAAGTGCTTTCGACCCATCTCGACCCATTAAGGTAGCTTATGCTACTTTAACGCGTCGTGCGCGTGAAACGCGTTCGGACCGTCTAACTAGTCCTATGACAAGTGTTATATGCCTAAACATGTTACATAATCAGTTATGTGACAAAATTTTAGGTTACATATGCTTAATTACCAATTATACATGAAAAGGGTATTCTGGTAATTTACCTAAGGCATATAAACTACCTATCATACAACTACTTAAATGATGTGACCATAGGGTATAACCTCGGAAGGTTATTCCCTACCTACTATGGTCACCTAATGTATTTGGTCGGATCCTAATGATCGACCAAACTGGGTCGGGTTCGAGGGTATAGGCGATTTATTAGATCGCCTACCCTACGACCCTAGACAACGTGGTAATCAGTGGGCATAGTCCCAAGGGACTATGACCAACGTGATTACACTCACGTTGCGAAGTTCAAAAGAACTTCGCATTGACCATTACTGGTCAACGCTGAAAGTCAAACAAAGTTTGACTTTCGGACTCGAAAAGCAATAAAATAAGGAAAAGAACGAAAGAATACTTACGAAGGGTCCCCGAATGCTAATCCCGATTCAAGAATCTCAGGTATGAAACAATGGTTTCAACTTAGAGGTTCTCAAATCGGAATTCTAGTGATTTTAGCAATGGGGGGTATGGGGTATTTATAGGAATACCCGAACCGTTAAGATCGTTTCATGGAAAACGTGCCTTAATCCCATCCGTACATGTGTTGCAAAGTTATGGTGCTTAGGTGCTTAATACATCGAATCTGGTCCCGAATGCGAAAAACGATCCAAATGACGTGACGAATGGATTTTTCTTATGGCGAACACTAAAATAAAATATTTTAGTGCTTACATAAATTTTTGGATGTCCGGATGTATTCAGAACGTAAGTTATGCGCGAAAATGCAAACTTGTGCACTTTTTGACACTTTTAGTCCCTGAATGACCCAAAAGTTTATTTTAGCACACCGAACCCCTCAAAGCCTATTTCTAAGCTATGTAAAGGATATTTATGGTATGTTTAACTTATGGTCATGTTCCGGAAGGTCTGTTACAGTTCAAATTGGCATACTTTCGCAGTTTGTCAACTTTAGTCCCTGTAAGCGATTTAACTTGATTTTGCCATACCAAAGCCTTCGAAACTTATTTCTAAGTTATGTAAAGGTTATTTAAGGTATGTTAAGCCTATTTCACTTTTCCGGAGTGTTCGTTCCATTAAACTGGTTATATTTACGCATCGGTGCGCGTATAACCTTCCAGAAAGTGATTTAGAGTTTGAAATCGAACAAGAGTTGATATGTGTAAACGATACACATATTTTTACAAATCCCAAGTATGAAATATAATATTTCATTGGTTCGGTATTTGTTTGATAGCCCTGAAGGCACAAGTGTTACATAATGAGACGTTGATCAGGTTATCCAAGTATCACAAGAATTGGCCAGAACCGAAGAATAAGACAAAGTTTTTTGGGTTTATCAAAGATGAAAAGTATGAGGATCCAGATTCTGTGAATCATTTAAAATGGAGGAATGATACAGAGATGAAAGAAAAGAGTGCAGCTGATGAGTTGAAAAAGTTAGAAGAGTTCCGTGAAACTCGAAATGAGCGGTTTACGAAAGTTGAAAAAGAAAAGAAGAAACAAGGTGGAAAGAGAACTCTAAAAGTTCAAGCTGAAGAGGGTTCATCTTCTCAACCTCAAAAGAAATGTAAGAAGAAAGCTGTTGAAACAATGTTGGTTGATGAACCAGATGTTGATGAACCAGAAGCAAATGTTGATAAAGATCAAGATCCATGAAACTGAAAGTTTATTGAAAAATCTTGATGATACTTTAGATACTAAGAAAGCAGCTGGTAAGGAAGTGGTTGATGATGAAGAGGATAGTTCAGCTAATGACGATTCTGATATTGATGTTCAAGTTGATCGTTGGGTCAAAGAAAACCTTGATCCAAGAGATAGAGAGAAACAGAAGAAAAGAAAGAGAAGTTCAGATGATGAAGATGAAACTTATGCTCCACCAGAAAATGTTCAAGTTGTATCACCACCATCATCTGGAGGCAGAAAGAAGTCAACTTCAAGGAAACGTGTGATAACTCATGCAGCTCGAAAGTTGAAGTTCAAACTGAAACCACAACAACCACCATCACCACCACCACAACAACCACCATCACCACCACCACATCATATTTCTTCACCTATCCATGAACAACCATCAATTACTTCACCACATATTCAACAAACACCACCAACCACACAATCACAAATCACTACTCCTGGATCGTCGGGCTTTAAAGATTTTCCTCACATTCCAGAGAATATAGCTCTTGAAGAGCTTGGTGATTTTAGTTTTGTAAATGAAGATCTTGTGAGAAAGCTGCAACAAAAGGTGAACGAAGTGTCTAGTGAAAAGAATAAGTTGGAAGAACGTGTAAAGACTGTTGAATCTAAAAATTCGTCTTTGCTGAAGAAAATTGAAACTGATCAAGTTGAAATTGATATTCTGAAAGTTTGAGTAGCTGTATTGGAAGAAGAAAAGTCTCGTAGAGATGAGCAAAATAATACTTCAAGTTGAAAAACACAGAGTTAGAGGCCAATAACGCTAGAAAAGAACATGAAGCGTATATGATGAAGAAAGTGATTGAAGATTTGATCGGAAAGCCAATTGAACAAAAGTTTGAAGAAATTGAGCTTGAAGAAGTTAGAGCAAAGCGTAAAGCTGAACTAGAAGCTGAGATGAAGAACAAAGGCAAAAGTGTTCTAGCTGAAGGTGAAGCTCAAGTTACTGAAAGGGCAATAGTTCTGCCTAAGCCTTGTCCAATTTCTTCAGTAGCTGGTTTGATTGAGCAGGAAGATGATGAAGAAGATGAAGAAGATGATGATGTTCTGAAAGATGATGCAGATGATGTTTATTCTGTTCATAGTGATGATGACGATGATGGAGATGATAATGATGATCATGGTACTTTGGGCATAAAAATCACAGAAGCGTCTCAAGAAGAGAAGATTGATGAATATCTTCATGATGATGCTAATGAAGAATCAGAGAAGTAAGTGGTGAGGGGGAGCATGATGCTGAGAAGGTTGATGAGAATGTTGATCATGTTTCAAAGTTGATTCTACGTCTTGAACACAATGTTGAAGAAGGAGAAATCTTGCATACTTATACTTTAGCTGAGATCGTAAAGATGACGCATGTTGATGAAAATAATTTCAACTTTGATTTTGAAGAAGAGTTGAATCAGTTTGATATCAATCAGCAACCAGAATATCAGTATAAGTACGTTGAAGATGCTGATAATTACGACAAAGTGGAAGTGGAAGATTGGAGTGATGAAGATCAGTCTGAAAATGTGAACGTTGATACTTCTAGCTTTCCAACGCTCGCAGAGTTTTTCAGTCAGGCGAATGAAGATGAATTAAGAAGAAAGGTTGCAGAAAGTGTTCAAAATAAAAGTTTTCAAGAAATATCAAAAGAAGAACGACTTGAAGAGAAGAAGAAGTGGTTCAGGAAAGATACTGAAAGAAAATTCAAAAGACCAATGAAGTATTACAAGAGAGATAGAGAAGTTTCGTTGGGAGATATAATCAGTTGGGTTTATCTGCCACAAGTGAATGCTTATGCAATCAGAAGAGAGTTTGGCGTTCATTATTTCACGTATATTCAGGATATTATGTCTCTGCCTTGGTGGGATGTCGAAGAATTGCCCAAAGTCAGAACATTATCTTATCCGATCAGAGAACGTGATATGCCTACTTGGGGCTTAATGAAGTTTGAAGCATTCAGAGACTTTAAACACTGGAAGCCACATCAACCAAAGAAAGTGAAGAGAATTGATCCAGTTACAGGCATTTAAGAAACAATTCTACAGATAAAGAAGCCCAGAGTTATAAAGAACATTCCATTGCCGAAATGGAACAGAACTTTCACGAAGGGTTTGTTTGCTGGGTATATAGTTGTTTGACGGCTGAAGCAGTGATTGTTTACAAGGTTGGGAATGAAAGTAGATACATTCATCTGTACGATCCGATGTGGATTGTGAATTGTTCTGCGAAGGATACTGAGTGTTTGTTTGTAAACAAGATTGGGTATAAAGCTGAAGATAAAGATCAAGCTTTGCAGTTTCAGAAAGTTGCTATGATATGTTTTTAGAAAGGAATAAACTCTGAAAATATGTGGTTATCAAAGTGGAGAAAGATTGAAAAAGAAGAATTTCTGAAAGCTGAGAAGGAGAGAAAGGAACGTGAAGAGAAAGACAAGATTGCTAGATATACGTGTGTACAAAGGCTTGCTGAAAAGAGAAGAGAGCTGCAATAGAGAAGGAAAAGCTTAGGAAGACGTTGTTGAAAAAGCCAAAGCGTCATAAAGAAAAGTTCAAGTCTTTGTGAAGAAAGCGTTGAAGACAGGCTGACTGAAGACTGCGGCAATATCCAAGGGGGAGTTTGTTGGTGCACAATGTCTATCGCCTACGTCATCAGTATAGGTCATGTCGATTACGTGTAATAGTGTTGAAATGTAAAGTTTATATGTTTTATAGCCAGTTCACACGAAATGAGGATAATGTGTCAGGTCGCACGAACTGGGAGATGTCCAGTTCGTGCGAAGTGGATCTGTTACTTGGTGCAAACTGGTGAGGCCTATAAATAGGTCAGTTGTGTTTTTCATTTGTAACTTTTCAGAGAATCTTGCCACGAAGTGCTGACGAATTATCTCCGCACGAAAACGTTTATAATCAATGGAAAACGTGTTTAAAGTGTATTTCTCTGCTTCTACTCCTATTCTAACTCTGATTCAAGGTTGCTAGTCTGTTTTTGCCTTTCTAGTGACTCGGATTTGACTCAGACAGACTCGTTTTGATCGAATCTCGATCCTACAGATATACTCAGCAATCTTCGGCCCATCCATTTTAGAATTCCAGAACTCAGTTTCAAGCTTCTAGATTTCGGCCCTAGAACAATACTTCTTTTGCATCAACTCTTTGAGCTCGTCCCAGCTCATTGCATAAGCAGCAGCCTCACCCTTGGTTTGAACCTGAAGGTTCCACCAAGAGAGTGCACCATCCATGAACAATCCCGAAATGTAAGTAACTCTCTGCTCAGGCAGACATTTACTCATCCTCAGAACTGAGTCAGTCTTTTCAGTCCATCGAACATGTAACAATCCTCAAATAAACCGACACCCTTATAAATATTTCCGACACCCTAGTATATTTTAAAATATTCCAAAATGTCCCAAAATACACCCCATACGTGAAAACGGGCCTCAAATATATTAAATATTAATAAAAATAATTAAAAATTAAAACTTAAGCTGAGGCGGGCCGCGCAGCCCCATCCCAACCCTTACGCGGGCGGCATCAAGGTTAAAATCTGATTTCTGTGAATCTTAAGTTTAGGCGGGCCGCGTAAGCCACCCCGTAAGCTTACGCGGGCCGCGAGAGATCAAGAACGCAGCAACACCCCAAGCCGACACGTGTCAGCATCGTGGCGGACCTACCTGATGACCCGGACAAGCTAGTCCGTTGACTAGCTTTGACGTGGGCCGCGTAAGCACTGGGCTTATGTTACGCGGGCCGCGAGAGACCCAGGTTCAACAACTATATATAGAACGCATCGGATTTCAATTCAAATCGTTCACTTTCTTTCTGTATCTCAACTTTCTGAAATAGTAGGCTTAATATTCGAGTATTATACCCCCTAATTAGCGAGGTTCTGCTCCGTTGTAAGTATTATAACCCCAGTTTCGTATTAGATACGCTGCCCGATTGATTTAGGGTTCCGTAACAACTGTCGTGGTTCTGCCCGACGTAGTTGTTGGAATACCGTCTCGGGGAGGGTATCATTAATATTATCAAAGGGTTATTATATTAACCTATGTACATTTGTGTAAATTATAGATTAATCCCAGGAAACCCTTACGCGAAGTCTAAGATAACAATGTGAGTTTATCCGATTTTTGTTAAAATTTTTTGTAATATTTTACAAAACCTTAATGCTTTACAATATGATTAAGCGGTGATTGAGTCTTTGTAGTTCTTCAATTACTGCCGGTATGTTGGGGTTTTGTATACAAAATGTGGAACACGTTACCATTGGACGACGAGTTAGCCAATGTGTAATATGACCCACCAGTCAGGATTGATAGTACTGAATGAGTAATTGTGTAGAAGTAAACAATGTTATCGCTCTCAATACTGTGTTAATTGATAAAATATTTCTTGATTAAACTGGGATTCACTCACCAGTATTTCCCACTGACAAATGTTTTTAAAACGCGTTTCAGGTAACACAATGTGACAGCCAATTAGTAAAAAGCCAGCTGGAGAGCACTGAAGGCTTGGGAAAATGTGGCTATAAAAGTTACCTAAAAGACGATGTTTTAAATTCAATAAAATAGGGTTTATCCCTATAAACATGTTGTAATAAGAAACTTGGGTTTTACCCATGCAATTATTAATATCAAATATGGTGGTTTTACTCTGATAAACATTTCCTAACTACGGTCCTGATGTAATTTCTGCTGCCAAATTAACAAACTAATACCACCACAAATCTGAGTTCGCGTCCGCCCGTTCCCGGGACAGATAAGGGATCGGGGGTTGCGACAGAAGGTGGTATCAGATCCTAGCCACTGGTCTAAGCCAAAGAAGTGTTCTGCTGACACTTAAATTTTAAATTTTGTGTTAAGAAATAATTTATGTGGTTATGTGTTTTGTGTTATTTGACTATTTGTTAGTTTACAGTATGAGTGATCAAGGACCCTCAGACATGTGTCATCAGTTGTCTGATTCACCTAGGAGTGAAGGTACCTCTTCACAGCCTGCCCTTTCTGGGTATTCTGCTGATCAGGAAGAAGGGATGTTTGCCTTTAAAGCTCAGTCAGAAGAGCCATTCCCTCATAAAAAGAGAGGATGGTTCAGTAAGGAAGCATTTGCACGTAGGAAAAGAATGCGAAAGTTGCCACAGCAAAGAGTTCTAGCAGCCGCTAAGCGAAAGTCAGATGCCCATACATAGGATATGCTTAATAGAAGCCTAGCTAATTTCCATATCCTAGCTACAACTGCTGCTGACCCAAGTCTGGAATAACTAGTAGCCCCACAACGCTTACCTTTAATTCCCACTCAACCAATGGAGGTAGAAATGCATGATTTTAACCCTGAGGAGATACCTAGGATACCAGCCCCTAATCCTCTAGATCCAAATTATGATCCCTGGTTTGATGATCTTAGGGATTATGTGCCACGCTATCACTTAAACGAAGAAACCTTGCCAAACTTAGCAGCATATCCAGGTCTGGACCCTCTAGATCCCTATTTTGACAATGATGAATACATTAGGGAGATTTTGGAGAATCCATACCCTCAGGAGAATCCAGTACCTCAGTACCCAGAGCCAATACCAGTACCTGCACCCCCAATGAGTGCAGAGAATTTGCAAGAACTCCGAAATTTTGGAGAGGAAATCATAGAAAGTAGCGAGAGGATGAGGTATGTAGGAGAGCAACTCGTATGGAAATACGATGAGCGCCAGATGGATTTCGGGGGAAATCCATATCCATGAAGGAGATGGTAAAGTTGGTAATAATAATAAATAAAATATATGTGTAATACTAATAAATCTATCGTAGTATAGACCACTTTGTGGTTAACAAGGCATAGTGGTATTGTAATTTTTAATTCCTGTTTTAGTGTGTATTTGACGCATACTATATAGAAAAGAGTAAAGTCGCAATGCACGACGTTTTTGACCAATATGTGTATTATGTGGTTGTTACTTAAACTATTTAATTATTCTATTAATGATTGGTAAATGTTTAAAATTCAGATGGCCGGCGAAGGAAATCAAGGAAATCTGAATAACGATAACCAGAGTAACATTAACGTGGTTAATGAGAATCCAAGCGTCAATAACAATGGAAACCAAATGGATAATAGTGCCGTTCAACATATAGTGGCACAAGGAATCATAGATGCAATGCCATTTATTATTCAAACAATTCAAGAAGAGAATAATAAAAGTAAGCATAGCAGTAAGCGACCAATCGAACCAGAACACAGCGTGAACAATGGACCTGTACTTCAAATGCCCATTCCCAAAAGGAGAAGAACCGTGTCCTACGGTTGTTCTTATAAAGAATTCTGGTCCTGTAAACCAATGGAATTCTCGGGCAACGAAGGGGCCATTGCAACCCTACGCTGGATAGAAAAGACTGAGGCAGTCTTAAGAATAAGCAAGTGTGCTGAAGAAGATAAGATAATGTTTGCTTCTAATATGTTTAAGAATTCAGCACTAGAATGGTGGAACACTATCCTCCAATCAAGAGGAAGTGATAGAACTTATAATATGGAATGGAAGGAATTTAAGGACAAGGTAGAAAGGAAATTCTGCCCACCCAATGAGAAGGAACAGATAGCAAACAAATTCTTAAACCTTAGGATGACTGGTGTGGATAGTAAGGGATACACTAAATTATTCTTCGAATATGCTAGAATAGTGCCAACCCTTGCTTCACCTGAACCAGTGTTAATCTCCCGTTATATCTGGGGACTAATTGGAGAGATATACATGTAGTTAAGGCAGCTAGACCTCAAACTATAGAAGAAGCTGTAGAACTAGCAAATACCTTGATAGATGAATTAGTCCGTACCCGAGAAGAGGATCAAAGGAGGAACCTAACCCAGAAGCTCACACAAGAATTTCGTTCTGGAAATTTTAATCGTGGGAAAAATATAGGTTCTACCTCTACACCTTACTGTAAGAATTGCAAAAGAAAGCATTCAGGAAGACGCTCCATATACTGTAACTTTTGCAAAATATCGGGACACAAGGAAGAAGACAGCAGGAAGAAAGCTAATAACAGGATATGTTATAACTGCGGAGAACAAGGTCATATCAAGCCTAACTGTCCGAAATTAGCTCCAACTGCAAACAACAAGAATACCAAGAATGCTAGAGCATTTGTTCTAACGGCAGAAGAAGCAAAAATGATCCCGGATGTGATCACTGGTACGTTTTTAGTTAATGATATTTTTGCTAAAGTATTATTTGACTCTGGTGCAAACCAAAGTTTTATTAATACTTCATTTTGCAAATTACTTAAGCAATCATTAACTAAACTTCCACAAGAGTGTCTAGTAGAAACAGCTAATGGAGAAACCGTTAGGATTTCTGAAATCTTGCAGGGAACAAGAATAGAAATTTTAAATCAGAAATATATTGCAAATCTTTATCCCATGAATCTGGCAGGATTCGATGTTGTTTTAGGAATGGATTTGTTAATAGCCAATAAAGCCAGTATTTTATGTGATCAAAAGTCGATACAAGTAAATTCACCAAAAGGTGAAAAGATCACAATTAAAGGATATAAAACTTCCAAATCTACTAAATTCATCTATGTGATGAAAACGGCAAGTTACATAAGAAAAGGATCATTAGTGTATTTGATTTCTATAATCACTGACACTAAAGGAAAGGATTTAAAAGATATTCCAGTAGTATCTCAGTTTTCAGATGTATTTCCAGAAGAATTGCCAGGGCAACCTCCAGATAGAGAAGTTGAATTCAGAATCCATTTAATACAAGGAACAGCACCGATTGCCAAAGCACCTTACCGTTTGGCACCTGCAGAAATGCAAGAATTAAAGAAACAATTAGATGAATTGTTGGAGAAAGGATTTATACAGCCAAGTTCGTCGCCGTGAGGAGCACCGATTTTATTCGTTAAAAAGAAGGACGGATCAATGCGTATGTGCATTGACTAACGTGAATTAAACAAGGTCACGATTAAGAATCGGTACCTATTACCAAGAATTGATGATCTGTTCGATCAATTGCAAGGAGCTCGATTTTTCTCTAAAATCGATTTAGGGTCAGGATATCATCAATTAAAGGTACAGGAAGAGGACATTTCTAAAACCGCATTCAGAACAAGGTATGGTCATTATGAATTTACTGTCATGCCATTTGGTTTAACCAATGCCCCAGCTGCATTTATGGACATGATGAACCGAATATGTAAGCCATATTTGGATAAATTCATAACTGTTTTTATAGATGATATTATCATTTACTCTAAGAATAAAGAGGATCATGCAAAGCATTTGCACGCACTTTTGAGTCTATTAAGAAAAGAAAAGCTTTAAGCTAAATTTTCAAAGTGCGAGTTTTGGTTAGAACAGGTACAGTTTCTCGGACACCTAGTCAATCATGAAGGAATTCATGTAGATCCAACAAAAATCGAGGCAATTACTAAATGGAAAAACCTTGAATCACCAACCGAGGTTAGAAGTTTCCTAGGATTGGACGGTTATTATAGAAGATTTATTCGAGATTTTTCTAGAATAGCCATTCCCTTAACTAAGCTAACCTGTAAATCTGTTAAGTTTGAATGGGGATTAAAACAAGAAGAAGCCTTTAGAATCCTTAAGCAAAGATTAACCCATACACCCATACTAGCGTTACCAGAAGGAACTGCAAATTTTGTAGTATATTGTGACGCTTCTAAATTAGGTTATGGATGTGTATTAATGCAACGACAAAAGGTTATAGCCTATGCATCTAGACAACTTAAGAATCATGAAGAGAATTATTCAACCCATGATTTAGAATTAGGAGCTATAATTTTTGCTCTTAAGATTTGGATACATTACCTTTATGGTAGTAAGTTTACCATATTCACTGATCATAAGAGTTTAAGGTATGTTTTCAAGCAAAAGGAGTTGAATATGAGACAAAGACGTTGGATGGAGATGCTTAGTGATTATGATTATGATATCCAGTACCATGAAGGAAAAGCAAATGTAGTGGCAGATGCTTTAAGCCGAAAGTATCATGAAAAACCAAAAAGGGTACGTTCTCTTAAATTAAATCTGCAAGTGGATTTAAATGATCAGATAAGAGAAACACAAGAATCAGTCATCAAGAATGATACTGAAAAGCTAAAAGGTATGCTAAAGGAATTAGAACAAGGAACAGATAGAATTTGGAGATTCCATAAGAAGAGAATGTGGATACCTAAATTAGGAAACCTACGTCATCGTATATTAGAAGAAGCCCATAAGTCTAAATATACGATGCATCCAGGAAGTGATAAGATGTATCAAGATTTATGAAAGAATTTCTGGTGGATAGGAATGAAAAAGGACATAGCAGCCTATGTTTCTAAATGTTTAACCTGTTCACAAGTCAAAGCTGAACACCAGAAACCCTCAGGCTTGTTACAACAGTTAGAAATGCCAGTGTGGAAATGGGAATTTATAACTATGGATTTTGTTACCAAATTACCCAAAACAAAGAAAGGCAACGATACAATCTGGGTGATTGTAGATAGGCTAACCAAGTCAGCTCATTTCCTACCAATGAAGGAAACTTTCAGTATGGAACAGCTAGCTAAATTGTATGTAAATGAAATTGTTTCATTACATGGAATACCTTTATCAATTGTTTCTGATAGGGATAGCCGTTTTACCTCTCATTTTTGGTCAAGTTTCCAAAAAGCCATGGGAACCAAGTTAAATCTAAGCACAGCTTATCATCCTCAAACGGACGGACAAAGTGAAAGGACAATTCAGACAATGGAGGACATGCTTAGAGCTTGTGTAATTGATTTCGGAGGTAATTGGGACAATCACTTACCATTGATAGAATTTTCTTATAATAACAGTTATCACACAAGTATAAATGCTGCACCATTCGAAGCACTTTATGGACGTAAGTGCCGAACCCCACTCTGTTGGGCAGAAATTGGGGAAAAGCAACTATCTGGACCTGAGATAGTGCAGGAAACAACTGACAAGATTATTCAAGTCAAGGAACGACTGAAAGCAGCACGTGATCGACAAAAGAGCTATGTTGATAATCGACGCAAACCCTTGGAATTTCAAGTAGGAGATAAAGTATTATTACAGGTCTCTCCTTGGAAAGGAGTGGTAAGATTCATCAAACGGGGAAAGCTAAGTCCCAGGTATATTGGACCTTTTGAGATTATTGAAGAATAGGACTTGTAGCTTATCAGCTACAACTGCCAGAGGAAATGGCAGGAATACATGATGTGTTTCATGTATCTAATCTCAAGAAATGCTTAGCTGATGAATCGCTAATGATACCTCTTAAGAATATAGAGGTAAATGAACAACTCAAGTTTGTAGAAAGACCTCTACAGATTGAAGACAGGAACGTCAAGAATCTCAAGCACAAGAGATTAGTTCTAGTCAAAGTGAAGTGGAACTCCAAAAGAGGACCTGAGTACACATGGGAGCTTGAATCTGAAATGTAAAGGAAATATCCGCACTTGTTCCAGTAGATCTCGAGGACGAGCTCTAAAACAAGGTGGGGAGGATGTAACAATCCTCAAATAAACCGACACCCTTATAAATATTTCTGACACCCTAGTATATTTAAAAATATTCCAAAATGTCCCAAAATACACCCCATACGTGAAAACGGGCCTCAAATATATTAAATATTAATAAAAATAATTAAAAATTTAAAACTTAAGCTGAGGCGGGCCGCATAGCCCCACCCCAACCCTTACGCGGGCGGTATCAAGGTTAAAATCTGATTTCTGTGAATTTTAAGTTTAGGCGGGCCGCGTAAGCCACCCCCTAAGCTTACGCGGGCCGCGAGAGATCAAGAACGCAGCAACACCCCAGGCCGACACGTGTCAGCATCGTGGCGGACCTACCTGATGACCCGGACAAGCTAGTCCGTTGACTAGCTTTGATGCGGGCCGCGTAAGCCCTGGGCTTATGTTACGCGGGCCGCGAGAGACCCATGTTCAGCAACTATATATAGAACGCATCGGATTTCAATTCAAATCGTTCACTTTCTTTCTGTATCTCAACTTTCTGAAATAGTAGGCTTAATATTCGAGTATTATACCCCCTAATTAGCGAGGTTCTGCTCCGTTGTAAGTATTATAACCCCAGTTTCGTATTAGATACGCTGCCCGATTGATTTAGGGTTTCGTAACAACTGTCATGGTTCTGCCCGACGTAGTTGTTGGAATACCGTCTCGGGGAGGGTATCATTAATATTATCAAAGGGTTATTATACTAACCTATGTACATTTGTGTAAATTATAGATTAATCCCAGGAAACCCTTACGCGAAGTCTAAGATAACAATGTGAGTTTATCCGATTTTTGTTAAACTTTTTTGTAATATTTTACAAAACCTTAATGCTTTACAATATGATTAAGCGGTGATTGAGTCTTTGTAGTTCTTCAATTACTGCTGGTATGTTGGGGTTCTGTATACAAAATGTGAAACTCGTTACCATTGGACGACGAGTTAGCCAATGTGTAATATGACCCACCAGTCAGGATTGACAGTACTGAATGAGTAATTGTGTAGAAATAAACAATGTGATCGCTCTCAATACTGTGTTAATTGATAAAACATTTCTTGATTAAACTGGGATTCACTCACCAGTATTTCCCACTGACAAATGTTTTTAAAACGCGTTTTAGGTAACACAATGTGACAGCCAATTAGTAAAAAGCCAGCTGGAGAGCACTGAAGGCTTGGGAAAAATGTGGCTATAAAAGTTACCTAAAAGATGATGTTTTAAATTCAATAAAATAGGGTTTATCCCTATAAACATGTTGTAATAAGAAACTTGGGTTTTACCCATGCAATTATTAATATCAAATATGGTGGTTTTACTGATAAACATTTCCTAACTACGGTCCTGATGTAATTTCCGCTGCCAAATTAACAAACTGATACCACCACAAATCTGAGTTCGCGTCCACCCGTTCCCGGGACAGATAAGGGATCGGGGGTTGCGACAGAACAAAAGCAACAGCACCTCCTGTGCCATCAAAATTCAAGGGCTTACAGTCTAGGAATTGCTTATAGGTGCAGCCTGAAACACATGCAACAACATTCACGAGTGAGCATTGACAAAGCACAATTTGGAAATATCCAAAAGATTTGTAATGTGTCTTAGGTGACTTAACAATACCAGTGGGAGTATTGTTTCCTGAAGTGCCACCGCTTTGTTCAGAGCGGGGGGCTTCATGCTGCGCTATAGCCAGATATATGCGCTCGTTAAGTTCAGCCTCAGTTCTTGTTAACAGATTGGTGTTTGTGTTACGTCTAGGCGACATTTCCTTCTAGCAAGAAGTATCAGGTAGGTTAGACAACATTCACCAAATAATGTCTATGAGGTACATATGTGTGTGTGTGTATATATATATAACATAAATGATCATCACAACAAGCAAACATGTAATCACATAAACAACACATGCACATATAAACAACAATGTAAAGTAAAGAAAACAACCACTGAGCTTTCATATATGTTCGACAACTTGATACAATGTTTTTGGTAGAAGAAATACAAAATGGACTCGAGGTTACATCGCCTCGGTCATACAAGTTCATAATACAAAAGTAGTAACTATTTTCTTCTACATTGGTCTTCTTAGGTCTTCAGTTGTCTTTAGTTCGATCCTGGTCTTCATATACACATGCTAGTGGGTGTCGGGAGTCACAAACCCACTTCAAAAGGTACCTGCAAAACAAAAGGCCTAGTGTGTTGGAGGTGGTGGAGGAGTAGGAAAGATCAAGCTGCGAAGATGTGCCAGCTCATCCTCGAGCTCGTGAACTCTACGAATCAAGAAACTGACCTACTGCTCTACAGTCAGAAATCGAGAAGCGTGACCCTCAACGAGAACATGAACAGGTGATGGAGACACTAGTGGAGGGGATGATGGTGGTGGTGGAATGACTGGTGGGGGATACGCAGTGGTGGAGGTCGTCTGGCATCTGCCTCATTCTCCAACTTGTTGACCTAAGACACATTACCAGTGCCATCAAAATTCAAGGGCTTACAGTCTAGGAATTGCTTATAGGTGCATCCTGAAACACATGCAACAACAATTCACGAGTGAGCATTAACAAAGCACAATTTGGAAATATCCAAAGGATTTGTAATGTGTCTTAGGGTAATGTGTCTTAGGTGACCTAAGAAACATTACCAGTGGGAGGATTGTTTCCTGAAGTGCCGCCGCTTTGTTCAGAGCAGAGGGCTTCATGCTGTGCTATAGGCAGAGATATGCGCTCGTTAAGTTCAGCCTCAGTTCTTGGTAACGGATTGGTGTTTGTGTTACGTCTGGGCAGCATTTTCTTCTAGCAAGAAGTATCGGGTAGGTTAGACAACATTCACCAAATAATGTCTACGAGGTACATATGTGTGTATATTTATATAGGGAGAGGATCACGAGAAAACTATATATAAATGAGAAAACCAAAAAACTAACCAAAAATGCACTAAAAAGGAGGGGGGAGACTTTTAATGAAGGAGGGGGGGACTTTTAATGAAGGAGGGGTAAAATTGGAAAAAAAATATATATAACTGTTCAAACATTTCCCATTTCTCCATACGTTATCATTTTAAAACAAAAATGGCACTATAAGATCACAAATTTTTGTATCTTTCATTCAAGTATATTCGAGCATATTTTTTATGACATAAAAAAAGATTTATGGTGTCGTCTTGTTTTCAATACTATTATTATAGTAGTGCACATGTGCAATATAACATGTACTACAATTGCATTACATGCTTAAAATTAGCTTTTTGAGTCTAGTTTAGCTTTTAGGGTTAGTTTTTTTGGAGGTTTAGGATTAGGATTAGGTTTTTGGGTGTGGGGGGGAGGGGGGTTTAGGTTTTTGGGGGGTGGGGGTGGGGGGTTTAGGTTTTTTTCGGGTTTATGTTTAGGGTTTAGTTTTAGGTTTTCGGGAGGGTGGGGGGGTTTAGGTTTTTGGGGGGTGGGGGTGGGGGGCTTAGGTTTTTGGGGGGTGGGTTAAGTGGTTTAAGCTTTATGTATTAGTGCACATGTGCAGTACAACCAAAAAAAAAAAAAAAATTTTTTGAAAATTTTTTTCTAGGCATAAAAACTAGCGATTTTTTTATTAATAATTGTAAAAAAAAAAAAATTTTGGTATGTTTTTAGGTTTTTTTTAGGCTTTTTTGGTTAGTTTTTTGGTTTTCTCATTTAAACTAGTTTTCTCATGATCCATCCCCTATATATATATATATATATAACATAAATGATCATCACAACAAGATGCACATATAAACAACAATGTAAAGTAAAGAAAACAACCACTAAGCTTTCATATATGTTCGACAACTTGATACATTGTTTTTGGTAGAAGAATAACAAAATGGACTCGAGGTTACATCGCCTCGGTCATACAAGTTCATAATACAAAAGTAGTAACTGTAGGATCGAATAGCGACCCAAACGAGTCGTTCAGAAGAGCTCAAATCCGTTTCAGAGGCGGAAACAGAGAAACGGATGTTAAAACAGCTTGATTCACACTTTAAACCTCTTGTATATTGATTTAACAATGTTTACAATCAAAGGATAAACCGGCAGCACCTCGGTATCACTTGGCAAATTCTGTTACAAATGAAATGCACACTACCCTATTTATAACCTTCCTGATTTCGCTCCAAACCACACATGGCTTGTTGGAGCGAAATCAAACATTCAAGTCAAGCGAAATCTCTAAAAGCTATAACAATCTGATTTCACGTGAAACATGCCATATTGTTTTGTCTTCTTGTGTAATGATGCAATTGATGATGTCATCTTGATGATGTCATCATTGTATAGGATGATGTCACACTTGTTCAGATCCGCAACGCAACTGAGACTCGATATAAGACGAAGTCGGCAGATGAATGCACTAACAGACTCCCCCTCAGATGTTGACGAGTCTTAAGTGTCGAGTCTTCTCAATCTTCAGTCTTTATCAGTCTTTGGACTTCCTTCATGATCTCTATCTGGCTCTATCCTATCTCCAATTCTCTTTCAGGATCTCTGGCGCCTAGCTCTTGCATCTTCAGACTCTCTTTCTCTAACAGACTCCCCCTCAACTTGTACTGGGATTGTAGTCTGGCTTTCACAGGTTCAGGTATCGTAACCTGACTCACCTGCATATTCTCTACCCAACACATAAGTTTCATAAAAGATAAGATATAACAAATTTAGAAACTTTGCTAATCCCTTGAAGACACAACCCTGAAAAGATCATTTTTAATTATCGAACAAAAAGATTTATCATGTAAGTCACTGATGAACCACTTGAATGATTATCATTATCATTTCACACATCTTCAAACAAACTTACCCAAACCTGTTCGTCATGTTCAGCACTCGGAATTTTGAAAATCAGCTTTTCAACATCAGTTGTCTAAAATCTTTTTGAATTTTTCAAAATTTATGCTAAAACACACCGAAAATCTTTTTGGACTTTTTATATAACAGAAATGAAATGCAGAAATGAAATATTTACATACAATATTTTTGTGAGTTTGTGTAAGAGGATCATATCAGTTTCTGAGACAAATCACCAACACCGTTAAGCTTTAAACATTTTAAGTTCTAAACGATTCACTTAGATTGTCAGTATACTGATCCACTTAAATTTTCACACAAAGTTCAACTGTTTCGAGATACGAGATTAATGTTTTAAGTACTTAAACTTATACGCGTGTCCCACCTCAGAATATACTCCCGTATCCAGATCCCAATATTCAGTCTTACAGGTGAGTATACCTAGATGATATCTGTAAGGGGTTGATTGCGAAACCGTGAGAGCTCAGGTCAGAACTTCCGTTCAGCAGAGAGATGACGGCTCGACTTTTGGTGGGTCCCCTTTAGAGGATCTTTTTTACAACAACATTGATTAGCAATTTTATTGTCTATTTTTGCTGAGGGCGGCGCTATATTTCAAGCAAGCGTAAAGTATTCTCCGGGGACTAGGCCATTGCTTCCGCAAAATCAGAAGTCCCGGGATAATACCCTAGATATCACTAAGCATAAGGACCTAGTATCTCAGAAAGAGGGGTCCTTCAAACAAGATTTCGGGGGTTACCCATATATCCGAGAGATGTTACCCACGATATAAGCAAGTTTGAATTTAGGTTTATATCTCGTCACAATCTACTAAATGTGCAAAAACCTACTGACACATCATCAGTGAGACCGTTTATCACTATTTAACTTTCCAATTCTTTAGCATGCTGTGATCGTCCACTGATGTACTATCATTTCCTCTTTTATACAACAAAACTCATTTTTGATTTTATCATGTTTTTGTCTTTTTCAAATTTTCTAATGTTTTTGGATTTTCTGAAATTTTTAATTTGAAAACAAACTATACAATAAAGAGACAAATGATATCAAATCACTTCAAATCGCCATCCACTTGGCATAAACAATCAGAACTCCCCCTCACAACAAACTATTTTCCCATTGTGATTTCAAAACACTTAAGTTTGTTTTAATCAAATGGTTTTTCCGGAAAATAAGTTTTGTTGATTTTCAAACCACTTGTAGGTTAGGGGATAAACTCATCATTTTGTTACCCAAAATACCACTTGTAAGTATGGTCCAATCAAGTTCAACTTAATGACCTTGATTAACCATTTGTCAATGAAAATCTCTTTCAATCACTTACAGGTTCACTCACCAACTATAATCACTTGTTAATCAAAATATAACAATTTAAAGATATCACCTGTACTTTACCAACTGTACCACTTGTAGAATCATTTGCTAAGAAAGATGCCGATTCCTGCTCCACTCTTACCAACCAGGGAGCTCCGGCAAGTCAGAATTTTTAGTTTGGAAAAACTTTCCCCCAAGGCTGACCATCCTTGGGAGATTCGGGAACACATCTGTCCCACCAGCACTTTGATTTGTAGAATTCTTTAGCACCTTTCACTTTTCCTGCAACCATCTTTCCAAAAATATGTTTAACATTTCCATTAAACACCTTTTCAGCATCAAATTCTTTCTTATCAGCAAAGAATTGATCTGAAATCTCAACCCTACCTTTTGATTTCAAATAATCTTTTGTCAATGACGGAAAGTTTTCCTCGTTCATCTCAGGAACGGAATTATCAACCTTTTTCTCAACACATGACATCTCTGATTTTATGGAATCAGATTCATTGTCAGAACTTCTTTCAGATTTTACAACCCATTTTTGTTTTGTTAAATCAACTCTTCTTTTGTAAAACCGTTTTGAACTTTCACCTTCTTCAGAAGTTGAATTTTCAAACACTTTCGATTTCTCAGTTGATTGTTTCTTCTCAAAGACAAGTTTTTCTTTCAATTTTGAGTTAGAAGTAACTTCCTGTTTTGTATTGTTGGACTGTTGGCAATTCCAGGCAATATGTCCAACTTTTTTGCATTTAAAGCAAGTCCTTCTGTCAACTCTTTGAGCAAACTTCTTCACATTCCTCTTTATCTCAGCAAGAAACTCTTGGTTGGACTGTTTCCAGAATGGTTTCTTCTGCTCATCTTCTGAACTTCCTCCTGAAACAAATTTTGTTTTTGGTTTATAATTTTTCTCATTTTTATAATTTTCTGAAGAATTAAAACCCAGACCTTGTTTTTTGAAATTACGGTTGTGGTTTGGTTTCTTTTGATAACGTGAACCATAACCGTAACCCTTTTTCTTGTTCAATCTCTGTTGAACTCTTGAAGTGTATTTTTTAGGTTTTTCATGAAGATTTAAATCATTTATTCCAGAAATATTAATTTCTGTTAATTTGAAAACCTGTTTGATCATTTCAGTTTTGACACTTCTTATTGGAAATTCCTCATCAGAATATAATTTGTCTGAATCAAACAAAGTATATGCCACTTTGATTGACCCGTCATTCAAATTAGATTTTGATAACAGGAATTCTCTATTGTAAACCCTGTTAACCGGTGAACTCGGACTCTTTTCTGATGAACTCGGACTATCAGACTCAGACTCCGGTTTTGACTCTTCATCCATATCTAACACCTGATCGACCACTTTCTTTAATAACTCGGACTCATGATCAGTGTCAGACGCTGTGAATGTAACATCAATATTGTCTGGTAATTCATCAAAGATTTTAGACTTTAACTTGATGTTGACTGCCTTTTTTAGACGCTCCTCATTAAGATTCCTGAGAGAATAAGTTTCATGGATCGGGGGCGGACATCTGTTATACTTGACACTTGGTTTCTTACCAGTATCAGTATCTTCAGTCTTTTTATCCATGAACGCTTCCAGACCTGCAACAGTAGGATAAACACGATAAATCAAATAATCACATGTTGTATAACTCAACAGTAATCGTTTAATCCTTTCACTTTCAATCTTCTCAAGTTCCACATCTTGCTTCAGCTTTGCACAATCTTCAATGTATGCATTAATAACACTCTGCTTTGTCATTAATGTTGCACTCATCTTTTCCATTGCATTTTCGATTTCTGAATTTGTCTTTTTCAGACGATCAACTGTGTTATTCAGCACATCATAAGATTCCTTCACATACTTCACATGTGACACCTGTGTCACTGTGACCATCAAACAAATACCAAACCAATGAAATATTGTATTTCATACTTGGGATTTGTACAAATATGTGTATCATTTGCACATATCATTTCTTGTTCGATTTCAAACTCTATATCGCTTTCTGGAGAGTTATACGCAAACTGGTGCGTAAACGTAACCAGTTTAATGCGAAAAATACTTCGGAACATCAACATATACTTAACATACCTTAAATAACCTTTACATAACTTAGAAATAAGTTTTGAAGGCTTTGGTATGGCAAAAACAAGTTAATTCGCTTACAGGGACTAAACTTGACAAACTGCGAAACTATGCCAATTTGCACTGTAACGAACATTCCGGAACATGACCATAAGTTAAACATACCATAAATATCCTTTACATAGCTTAGAAATAGGCTTTGAGGGGTTCGGTGTGCTAAAATAAACTTTTGGGTCATTCAGGGACTAAAAGTGTCAAAAAGTGCACAAGTTTGCACTTTCGCGCATAACTCACGTTCTGAATACATCCGGACATCCAAAAATTTATGTAAGCACTAAAATATTTTATTTTAGTGCTTGGCATAAGAAAAATCCATTCGTCGCGTCATTTGGATCGTTTTTCGCGCTTATGCGCATTCCGTCGTAATTAACCGAACATCGCGATCGTACGGACAAACGAACCGACATCCGGCATATTTTTGAGCATGTTTCATGTTCCCTATACTTTAACATCCTTGTGAAGCTTAAAAATGGGCTTGACGGGTGTTAGAAGTGCCAAAACACGACGATACGCGCACAGGAACCAAAACTGCAAAACTGCAAAAAAATAAAAAAAAAAATTATATAAAAAAATAAAATAAAAAAATGCATAAACTCGTTTTTACGACCCTTCAACCCCTCCAAAGGCCAATGCCAAGTGTCAAAACCTTATGGTGAAGGGCCAAATGAGTTACCACAACTTTCCAACAAGTGTACGGCTTAGATCGTGCCCCCTTTTCCAAGAAACGATCCTAACGGTTGTGGGTTTACTATAAATACCCACCTCAACTTCACTCATTCCTCACATTTGAATCTGATTCTACACTCTCTAAGTGGAAGTTTATGCTTCCTACCTGAGAGTGAATCGGGTTCGAATCTTACGGGGACCCTTTGTAAGTATTCCTTCGTTCTTTTATTGCTTTTCGAGTCCGAAAGTCAAACTTTGTTTGACTTTCTGCATTGACCAGTTTATGGTCAATGAGAAGTTCGTTTGAACTTCGCAACGTGATTGTAATCACGATGGTTATAGTCCCTTGTGACTATGCCTACTGATTACCACGTTGTCTAGGGTCGTAGGGTAAGCGATCTAATAAATCGCTTATACCTTCGAACCCGGCCCATTTGGTCGATCATTAGGATCCGAACAAACACATTAGGTGACCATAGTATATAGGGAATAACCTTCCGAGGTTATACCTTATGGTCGCTTCGTTTAAGTAGTTGTATGATAGGTAGTTTATATGCCTTAGGTAAATTACCAAAATGCACTTTTTATGCCAAAATTCATTTTAATCATATGTAACATGACTTTTGGTATCTAAACTGATTTGGCAACAATATTAGACATGTTAAGGCATATTTTACTTATCATAGGGCTAGTTAGGCGTTCCAAACGCGTTTTACGCGAACGACGCGTTAAAGTAGCATAAGCTACCTAAACGGGTCGTAGTGGGTCGTAAGCACTTAGGTTAGGTTTCATTTAGTATGAAGGCTTTATTAAACCATACTACATGAGTTCCCATACTCATTTGGTTTACGAGCCCTCATTCTATTCAATCCTCCGATATAGGTCCGGTTTATTAACATAGTTACCTATATTAGGTGCTGTTTGATTCCGAGATCTCTAGCATTGCTTGGTGGTTATCTTAGGACTTCTGAGCAATCTTAAGTGAGTACATAGAACCCCTCTTTTACTGTTTTCCAAACTGTTTTGGGGTGGAACACATGTGCCTACTTGTTACTTTCATGCTTTCCATGTTTTCATATCATATGCTTGTTATGTTCATTAGTACACTTATAGTACATGATTTCATTGTATTTTATGCTATGTATGCCCATTGTGTGCCTACTTAGTACATCGTTTCACATTACATTTTATGCTATGTATGCCCATTGTGTGCCTACTTAGTACATCGTTTTACATTACATGCTATGTATGCCCATTGTGCGCCTACTTAGTACATTGTTTTACATTACATCACATCACATGCTATGTATGTTCATTTGTTGCATACTTAGTACATTTTCACTTCATCACATGCTTACATTTTGGTATGACATTTGGGTTGTTTTAAATGGGACAATACATTCATTAACATTGATCACGCCGTTCGTTAGTAGGTAGTGGTACCATAGGAATTGACAACTCCCGTTCCTGAAATCCCTGGTTTGTGGGGATTGGAAGGAATGACCGAATTCGATATACATAACTTAGATAAACCTTTAATTTGTTTAAGGGTTTATCGCCACAGTCTCAAGGCTTGGATGTATGCATTTTCACAATACCGCATAGATGTTCATATTCAGTATAGCATGCATTTCCACAAGACATAACATTGATTTAAACCAAGTTTTACTTCAGTATATTGTTTTGTGCATTTTTACCTATGGCTCAATGGATATATTTATACATATACATATTCCACTTGCCATACATGACATTTTGACATGATTTACATTTGATCATGCATTTTCCACAAAACATAACTTTGATTTAAACCAAGTTTTACTTCAATACTTTGTTTTGTGCGTTTCACCTATGGTTTAGTTGATGCATTTCACTAGCCATACATATCATTTTGGTTACACATTACATGATTCACATTTGACACACAAACATTTTTGACATTTGTTATACATTACATGATTTACATCTTGACATAAACACTTTGACATATTATTTAATACATTTGACAATTGGTTTAAACATAGACATCTTACATTGTTGGTTTGGTTTGAGTAAGTGATTTAAGTAACGAGGCGTGTGTAATATGATACAAGCATGGTGGATACGCCGCTGGTACTTCCTATATATAAGTGATTGTATGGTATTACATATCGTAGCGTTATTTAAATCATTTTCAATTTAGACATATAACATTTTATACAAATAACATACTTTTCACAATACATTGTTTTACAAACAACTTAATTTATACAAACTCATTTCACATGGTTATTCGCTTAACCATGTATTATTCTTTTATACATATATATATCATTTGATTTATTATCGTTTTTCAAATGATTTACAAAACAAAACAATTAACAAGGTTCATGACTAAACTTTATTAAACATTTTCTTAAACTTAAGTCATGAATCTCATTTTCACAAAACCTATGTACTCGCCGGCATTTTTATGCTGATGTACCTATTTTCACATGTGTTTCAGGAAATGAAGCATAGGATTGAACAAGATACACTTAGGCGGACTTGGGCCTTAGCGACAATAAAAGATGCAAGACTAGTTATTTATGTTATGTTTCTTTGATTGCCAAGACATTGTAACTATTTTATTCAATAAAACAATACTTCAATTTCCATGTGTTATGAAACAATGATTCTGTTACAACACTCCCCGATGTTTCCGCCATGTTTTGTTGTTTTACGTGGTCGGGGTGTGACAGAAAAGTTGGTATCAGAGCTCATGGTTATAGGGAATTTGGTTATTAGTAATACTTTGACCTAGTCTATAACCTTCCTAGGACCCTAACGCGAGTTCACTTGCGTTTAGTCATAAAACAATACCGTCACCTATCCTTAGGCGACGAACACAACAAGAACATAAATTTCAAAACCGCTTTGAAAACTAATCATCTGTTCTAGGATGATTGATTACTAGGTTTTGAACCCTCTATTGTAAGGTTTTGAACCCTCAGTTATAAGGTTTTGAACCCCTTTGAATTTTCAAAATCTCGTCAAAGTTTGGGTCATATAATGTGAACACGTGCAAACTGGAAGGGTGAATGCCTGTACTCTGAGTTTTCTGTCTAAGGCTAGAGTGTTCGTACAAATCCGCAATATCGGACCAGTCACTCTTACCTGGGAACTCTTGGGGTGAGTGTTCACTTATAGGCGAGCATGTCTTCAGCTATACATTAATATGACCTGTTTACTTTGATTAGTCACCGTCTCATTTGTTTACCTTAGGTAACAAACAAATAATCGCAATCTTCATGCGTTACCATTCTGTTTTGATTATCCAATAACCTTTCACCTGTTTCTTCCTATGTCTTTCTTTTTCTTCTAGAATGTCTCTTCATCACGATGACGCCCAGATATCCGAGCAGACTGCCAAATTCGCTCAGCGAATAGGCGAAGTAGTCCTGAAGACTGTTGAATTAGCTACTGCCATGTATCGTCTCCAGGATGAAACCACTCAAGAGTCACCAAGACAGGAAGGACCTAGTCAGGTGACAGCACCACCAACCAAGAAACCAATCGAGGAATCAAAGACCATGGATGAACGATCCCCTAAGAAGTCAAAGAAGCGAAAGGCTTCTCAGAACTTCGCCATGGTCGCTCACAATGGTCAAGCCGTCCCCAACCAACCAGCTCAACCCCCTGCTAGGAAGCCATACAATGGAACTGCACCCTTGTGCAACCAATGTAACCTTCATCATCATGCTAGGGTGAGGTGCCGCAAATGCCAGATTTGTGGACTTATAGGTCATACAGCAAGGGTTTGCCCAACTGCAGCTGTACCAAATCAAGCTAGCGACAATCCTGCTCAAGCTCGTTTCTCACGAGGGTCTTGCTAGAACTGTGGCGAGATGGGCCATTTCCAAAGGGATTGCCCAAAGCTTGCTAATGCAAATCTGACCCATGGATGAGCAGTTGGCTGAGTAGAAGATGTTGCTATCTTATGCTTTTGTTTCTTTCGTTTCCTTGTAATGTGAAACAATCTGTTTTGTTTATAAATAAATTGTTGTTCACAATTCTGATATGCGAGTGTAGTTACAAGTGTGTATGACTTTTCCTATGATACCTACATTAAGGAACTATGTTCCTTACAAACTACTCTTGTGATTCTCTCTCTCTTTTCAAGTGATCGCTCATGATTTCCCCGAAAAATTTTAAGTACTCGTTTCATTCTAGGAGATGAAGTACAAGAAATAAGGCGAAATTGTGAGTAATCGTACTCTTCGCACATCTGTGCCTTTAAATCCTTGGTTAGATAACTAAGGATATCTTCAAATCTCATACCCATTACGTTTTGATTTTTCAACATACACAGTACAAGTATTTCAAAAACAATCTTCATGATCTCAAAACATTTCATATAGTTTGAAAACAATTTTTTTATAAAAGCATTGTCTATGTTATTTCAAAAACATTGGCTATGTTTTCAAAAACAACCTTCATAATTTCAAAATGTTTCATATAGTCTGAAGACAATATTAACACAGTACATTTTCTTATCAAGTGCATGATTTCGAAAAGCACCATTCATGTTTTTTTTCAAAAACCTTATACATAATTTCAAAATTCATCTCGCATGATTTTAAAACATTTTTATAAATATACTTACCTAGTACACCTACTTTATGATTTCAAATGTATTATATATAAGGTTTCAAAAACATTGAACACATTTTTTTGAGCCTCATGCATAGTTTTCAAAGATATTTTCCTCATACATTGACTTAACCTTCAAACTCCGCTTCATATGTCGCCTTGGCATATCTAGCATCTCAACTTCATAAAGCATTTTTACTTCATGTTTTGACTTAAGCACGTCCAGTGCAAGGTTTCAAAACATCTTCAATTTCTAAAAATCCATATGAGATCTTTTTATCTTCACAATTAGACCCTTGTGGATGATTACCATTCAAATCAGAATCCTTAATTGGATTCCTTTTGTACCTAAATTCGAACATTTCGGTTCCTTAGAATCGAAATCGAATTTTTCTTTTAAAAATCTTTCTATCTTTATAGTTAGATTCTTGATAATGTTTAAAGTACCAAATGAAATCCAAGGAATGGATTCCTAGTGTGCTTTAAATACATGTGCTCTGTTAGCAGAACAAACTTCTAGTTAAACAATTATGTGATTATGTGTTTGCATATTTTGTGTTTTCATTTATGCATTTTTCTGTGTTTTTGTATACTGTGGATATTCGTTATCCAAATCCTCGTAGAACCTTTCGTATCTTCATATGAGGGGTTCGTAATAGGATATTCAAAAAGGTACTACCTTAAATCCTTAATGGGCTTCTATGTAATAGTTAAGACCCTTGGATTATATAGTACCACTCCATGATTCATAAGAGACCCTTTTAGTGGTCTAGTCAAAAGATTGATTCACAATCTAGTTAAAGAACGACATCTAGTGATGTAGCTGGACAGACTCCTTGATAGTCTATTTAGATCATTTATTGATTTAATTAAAAGGACTCTACGGCGGTCTAGTCACACTCATCACAGGATTGTTCATTTGGTTTTACCCTACGCATTATAAAATAGACTGTGTGAACTGTGCAAGGAATTGTCTAATTATGGACGCGTACATAATTATGAAATTTAGTGCACAGAAACCCAGTAAGATTTATTATGTGTAAGAACCGATAGTGACAACAATAACAAAATGAGAACGATGTAATGGAGGTACGGTGGACGCACCAATGACGCTTCATATACTTGTATATAAGTATCCCTCTTACATTGCAAGCATGATGTTATTAAAGTTATTAGAAGTTCAGAACCCTAACCAATGTTGTTCGATCTTTTCAACTTCATGTTTTAAGCTCTCACAAGTTTCCTCTAAATAAAATTTCGGGACGAAATTTCCTAAAGTAGGGGAGACTGTGACACCTGTGTCACTGTGACCATCAAAAAAATACCAAACCAATGAAATATTGTATTTCATACTTGGGATTTGTACAAATATGTGTATCATTTGCACATATCAATTCTTGTTCGATTTCAAACTCTATATCGCTTTCTGGAGAGTTATACGCAAACTGGTGCGTAAACGTAACCAGTTTAATGCGACAAATACTCCGGAACATCAACATATACTTAACATACCTTAAATAACCTTTACATAACTTAGAAATAAGTTTTGAAGGCTTTGGTATGGCAAAAACAAGTTAATTCGCTTACAGGGACTAAACTTGACAAACTGCGAAAGTATGCCAATTTGCACTGTAACGAACATTCCGGAACATGACCATAAGTTAAACATACCATAAATATCCTTTACATAGCTTAGAAATAGGCTTTGAGGGGTTCGGTGTGCTAAAATAAACTTTTGGGTCATTCAGGGACTAAAAGTGTCAAAAAGTGCACAAGTTTGCACTTTCGCGCATAACTCACGTTCTGAATACATCCGGACATCCAAAAATTTATGTAAGCACTAAAATATTTTATTTTAGTGCTTGGCATAAGAAAAATCCATTCGTCGCGTCATTTGGATCGTTTTTCGCGCTTATGCGCATTCCGTCGTAATTAACCGAACATCGCGATCGTACGGACAAACGAACCGACATCCGGCATATTTTTGAGCATGTTTCATGTTCCCTATACTTTAACATCCTTGTGAAGCTTAAAAATGGGCTTGACGGGTGTTAGAAGTGCCAAAACACGACGATACGCGCACAGGAACCAAAACTGCAAAACTGCAAAACTGCAAAAAAATAAAAAAAAAATTATATAAAAAAATAAAATAAAAAAATGCATAAACTCGTTTTTACGACCCTTCAACCCCTCCAAAGGCCAATGCCAAGTGTCAAAACCTTATGGTGAAGGGCCAAATGAGTTACCACAACTTTCCAACAAGTGTACGGCTTAGATCGTGCCCCCTTTTCCAAGAAACGATCCTAACGGTTGTGGGTTTACTATAAATACCCACCTCAACTTCACTCATTCCTCACATTTGAATCTGATTCTACACTCTCTAAGTGGAAGTTTATGCTTCCTACCTGAGAGTGAATCGGGTTCGAATCTTACGGGGACCCTTTGTAAGTATTCCTTCGTTCTTTTATTGCTTTTCGAGTCCGAAAGTCAAACTTTGTTTGACTTTTTGCATTGACCAGTTTATGGTCAATGCGAAGTTCGTTTGAACTTCGCAACGTGATTGTAATCACGATGGTTATAGTCCCTTGTGACTATGCCTACTGATTACCACGTTGTCTAGGGTCGTAGGGTAAGCGATCTAATAAATCGCTTATACCTTCGAACCCGGCCCATTTGGTCGATCATTAGGATCCGAACAAACACATTAGGTGACCATAGTATATAGGGAATAACCTTCCGAGGTTATACCTTATGGTCGCTTCGTTTAAGTAGTTGTATGATAGGTAGTTTATATGCCTTAGGTAAATTACCAAAATGCACTTTTTATGCCAAAATTCATTTAATCATATGTAACATGACTTTTGGTATCTAAACTGATTTGGCAACAATATTAGACATGTTAAGGCATATTTTACTTATCATAGGGCTAGTTAGGCGTTCCAAACGCGTTTTACGCGAACGACGCGTTAAAGTAGCATAAGCTACCTAAACGGGTCGTAGTGGGTCGTAATCACTTAGGTTAGGTTTCATTTAGTATGAAGGCTTTATTAAACCATACTACATGAGTTCCCATACTCATTTGGTTTACGAGCCCTCATTCTATTCAATCCTCCGATATAGGTCCGGTTTATTAACATAGTTACCTATATTAGGTGCTGTTTGATTCCGAGATCTCTAGCATTGCTTGGTGGTTATCTTAGGACTTCTGAGCAATCTTAAGTGAGTACATAGAACCCCTCTTTTACTGTTTTCCAAACTGTTTTGGGGTGGAACACATGTGCCTACTTGTTACTTTCATGCTTTCCATGTTTTCATATCATATGCTTGTTATGTTCATTAGTACACTTATAGTACATGATTTCATTGTATTTTATGCTATGTATGCCCATTGTGTGCCTACTTAGTACATCGTTTCACATTACATTTTATGCTATGTATGCCCATTGTGTGCCTACTTAGTACATCGTTTTACATTACATGCTATGTATGCCCATTGTGCGCCTACTTAGTACATTGTTTTACATTACATCACATCACATGCTATGTATGTTCATTTGTTGCATACTTAGTACATTTTCACTTCATCACATGCTTACATTTTGGTATGACATTTGGGTTGTTTTAAATGGGACAATACATTCATTAACATTGATCACGCCGTTCGTTAGTAGGTAGTGGTACCATAGGAATTGACAACTCCCGTTCCTGAAATCCCTGGTTTGTGGGGATTGGAAGGAATGACCGAATTCGATATACATAACTTAGATAAACCTTTAATTTGTTTAAGGGTTTATCGCCACAGTCTCAAGGCTTGGATGTATGCATTTTCACAATACCGCATAGATGTTCATATTCAGTATAGCATGCATTTCCACAAGACATAACATTGATTTAAACCAAGTTTTACTTCAGTATATTGTTTTGTGCATTTTTACCTATGGCTCAATGGATATATTTATACATATACATATTCCACTTGCCATACATGACATTTTGACATGATTTACATTTGATCATGCATTTTCCACAAAACATAACTTTGATTTAAACCAAGTTTTACTTCAATACTTTGTTTTGTGCGTTTCACCTATGGTTTAGTTGATGCATTTCACTAGCCATACATATCATTTTGGTTACACATTACATGATTCACATTTGACACACAAACATTTTTGACATTTGTTATACATTACATGATTTACATCTTGACATAAACACTTTGACATATTATTTAATACATTTGACAATTGGTTTAAACATAGACATCTTACATTGTTGGTTTGGTTTGAGTAAGTGATTTAAGTAACGAGGCGTGTGTAATATGATACAAGCATGGTGGATACGCCGCTGGTACTTCCTATATATAAGTGATTGTATGGTATTACATATCGTAGCGTTATTTAAATCATTTTCAATTTAGACATATAACATTTTATACAAATAACATACTTTTCACAATACATTGTTTTACAAACAACTTAATTTATACAAACTCATTTCACATGGTTATTCGCTTAACCATGTATTATTCTTTTATACATATATATATCATTTGATTTATTATCGTTTTTCAAATGATTTACAAAACAAAACAAAACAATTAACAAGGTTCATGACTAAACTTTATTAAACATTTTCTTAAACTTAAGTCATGAATCTCATTTTCACAAAACCTATGTACTCGCCGGCATTTTTATGCTGATGTACCTATTTTCACATGTGTTTCAGGAAATGAAGCATAGGATTGAACAAGATACACTTAGGCGGACTTGGGCCTTAGCGACAATAAAAGATGCAAGACTAGTTATTTATGTTATGTTTCTTTGATTGCCAAGACATTGTAACTATTTTATTCAATAAAACAATACTTCAATTTCCATGTGTTATGAAACAATGATTCTGTTACAACACTCCCCGATGTTTCCGCCACGTTTTGTTGTTTTACGTGGTCGGGGTGTGACATCACATCACACAGTAAATCTTCTTTTATCTTCTCCAACTCAGCAATCTTCATATCTTTCTCCTCACAAGCTTTGCAAGATTCTGAACACTTCATACATGGTTTTTCAACTTCAACCAATTTTTCAACTAACTTCTCAACTTCAACGATCTTTTCAACTTCGACAAGTTTTTCAATTTCAACAATCTTTTCGATCTCGACAATCTTGTCAACAACTTTCTCTACTTCAACAATTTTCTCCACAACTTTCTCAATCACTTGATCAATATTTGCTTCTCCAGCTTCTGTCTTTGTCTTTTCATCAGCTTGCATTTTTGCTGCTTCCAGCTCTTTCCTCAATCTTGCCATCTTCTTCTGATACAGCATCTCCATTTTATCTGCAAAAAACAAATTAAAACTAGTAGAATCAATGCCTTTTCTAGCTTTATTGAGATGTTCTTCCTCATCATCGGTATCCACATCACTTCCAAGATCTGGAAATATCGGGATTCTTTTCTCACTAGCCTCATCTTCTCCTAGTATTCGAGCAACAAAGCCTGAATCAGATGGAATGTATTTATCCCAACTAAATCCCTCTGCAACTTTTTCATCATCTTGATGAATAAGTAAAGCTTTCTTCTTTCCATCTTCAATAGCATGAGCATGTGCAGTTTGTGGTTGTTGAGCAATCTGATGGAAAATTGATTTCTGATAATAATTGTTCCTATCTTGATTCCCGGTTGCTTCTTTGCTTTTGCACTCTCGTTTAAAATGTCCTTTTCCTTTGCAACGGAAACATGTAACTTTTGACTTGTCAAATCCCAACTGAGAGGTAGCCATTCCTCGAAATTCATCTCTACCAGTAATCTCTTGAAACTTTTCAGCTCTCCTCCAAGCACTCGCTAAGCACCATTTGATATCCATCAGCTCAAGTTCTTCAGCATCAATTTGGTCGTAATCTTCTTTGGTAAGCATCGGATTCCCAATCTTCCCACCGATCAAACTTTCGTAAGATTCTAACATAGCAACCAGTGATGCCATGTGTTGCTTGGCAACTTCCGGAGACAGATTCTGACCATTTTGAATGTTTAAGGTAACATTGCACTGAAGATTTGTTGAGTTTTGTCATTGAGAACTTGATGTTGTGCTGTTTGGATCAAAACTTGAGAATGATGAAGAATATCTACCACTTTGAGTAACATTACTCTTTGTTCCAGACGAACTGTCAGCACTAAAACCAGTTTGAATCTTTGGACTAGGGCTGGGGGTAGCCTCAAACTTGTTCCCTCGGTAATACAGACTGACATCTTGTTTGGCATTTGGATTCGTCATTATAGCAGTTTTCTGAATATCCAGCTCCTGTTCTTCAATCTTTTAAATGAATTGTGCCAGATTCATACTCTCAGACTTTCTTGTGTGTTTTAAAATCATCAAATAAGTTCCCCATTTTTGTTGTGGTAGTGCTTCAGCTAGTTTATCGACCCACTCATCATCTTCTTTCTCAATATTGAATCTTTTCATTTCCAAAACTAGATGACAATATCTATCAATGGTCTGCTTTGTTGTTTCATAGTCGAAACCTGAAAACATATCAAATGATTTCTTCAATAACGCCTTTTTGTTTTTAATCATATCCGCACTCCCTTTGAATTTCTGAATCAATGCTTCCCAAATTGACTTAGCTGTATTATCATGTTGAAGCAAAACAAATATATCTTCTGTAATTTCCTATTGAAGAATACTGATAATCATTTTCTCACTTGTAAATTTCAGTTTATCACCCTCTGAATAGTCACAAATAGCTTTTTCTATCCCACGTTCATTCTTTGGTTTCTCATACTCTTTCAACAATGAACACCATGCATCAAATTTATAAGCTTGCACCCAATTCTCAAAACGATTTTGCCAACCTTTGAAGTCCTCAATATACATGAGCTTTGGCGGCTTTTGATGAGTTCCCGTTTCATTTTCACTGTATAAAGTCTCTGCAGCTGTAACGGGAGCGACTGGCATGGCAAACGCATTGTAGAATTCCTCTTCCATGTCTTCGGAAAATTTGATATATTTTGGCAAAACACCTGAATGACAAACAAGCAATCGATCAGTTTAAACGAATTGAAAATATGAATGTGAGTGACGATTGAATCAATCTAAGACTCGTGACGAAGATTTGTAAACACGTTTAATGAATTCCGCAAACTGAATGAATGAACTAGATCAAATGGGACACGAAATATGGGCTTCCAATGGATCGTAAACAATGAAGTTCACTTGGGCTGCTTTATATAATTCTCGTGCAAAACAATGTAATAAGGCCGAGAACTAATGATTGGGCTGAATCTTTTGGCAGTTCACATGCAACGTTAGAAGTCAGTGATTGGGCCAAAAATCTTTGGTCAGATTACATGCACTCTTGTGACCGACAACATTCTCGAGACAACAATTTAACTTTTAATACATCCCACATGCAAACTGACACACTAATTCTTTCAAACAAATCCGATTGGGCCTCACTTTTGCTGACTATTACTCAATTGGACCAAACCTTTTAGAACAAGACAATTATCAATATGTTGGTGCTTTTAATGTTTCACATGGGTCTAGTATTAACCGAATAGGTCGAGTAAACAATGGGCTGTCAACAACTTTCAACTTTTCACTCAATGAATTATCATTGGACCGTTCAATAACACTATGCCGACAACCTTAATTGATCAAATAAACTGATTGGGCCTATGAATCCAATAAACCGATATTATCAAATATGCATGAAATCAGATAAGGCTGCACTTTTTAATCACGTGAACGATAACTTCTAGACAATCAGTCAACAGACAATCGATGCACTTTCAAGTGGAATCAGATGATAAATTTTGGAGCGGAATCTCTGATTTGGTACTCTGGAGCGGAATCAGAAAATAATTTTGGAGCGAAATCTCTGATATGGTACTCTGGAGCGGAATCAGAAAATAATTTTGGAGCGAAATCAACACTTTTAAGCTGAAACAGACAACTTGGAGTGGAATCAGTCACAAAACTCGAGCGGAATCACAAGAGCGGAATCACTTCGAACATCAATTTTACCCATTTTTAAGCTGTATTTTAGCATGAAACTTTCAAGGATTTGTTAATATGCAATTTTACATAATTTGTGAAAATTTTGACCGATTTTAACCGTGAAAACTTGAAAAATTGTGAAAAGAATGGTGTAGAAACAGAATTTGCAGCTGAATTGTATAGAACTCTTCTTCCTGAGCTCTGATACCACTTGTAGGATCGAATAGCAACCCAAACGAGTCGTTCGGAAGAGCTCAAATCCGTTTCAGAGGCGGAAACAGAGAAACGAATGTTAAAACAGCTTGATTCACACTTTAAACCTCTTGTATATTGATTTAACAATGTTTACAATCAAAGGATAAACCGGCAGCACCTCGGTATCACTTGGCAAATTCTGTTACAAATGAAATGCACACTACCCTATTTATAACCTTCCTGATTTCGCTCCAAACCACACATAGCTTGTTGGAGCGAAATCAAACATTCAAGTCAAGCGAAATCTCTAAAAGCTATAACAATCTGATTTCACGTGAAACATGCCATATTGTTTTGTCTTCTTGTGTAATGATGCAATTGATGATGTCATCTTGATGATGTCATCATTGTATAGGATGATGTCACACTTGTTCAGATCCGCAACGCAACTGAGACTCGATATAAGACGAAGTCGGCAGATGAATGCACTAACAGTAACTATATTCTTCTACACTGGTCTTCTTAGGTCTTCAGTTGTCTTTAGCTCGATCCTGGTCTTCATATACACATGCTAGTGGGTGTCGGGAGTCACAAACCCACTTCAAAAGGTACCTGCAAAACAAAAGGCCTAGTGTGCTGGAGGTGGTGGAGGAGTAGGAAAGATCAAGCTGCGAAGATATGCCCGCTCATCCTCGAGCTCGTGAACTCGACGAATCAAGAAACTGACCTGCTGCTCTACAGTCAGAAATCGAGAAGCGTAACCCTCAACGGGAACATAAACAGGTGATGGAGACTGATGTGTGCGAGTGTGTATATAAGTTTAAGTATATTTTAAGCCCTTTTTACACGTTAGTCGAGTTTTAAATTTATAAAACACGATATTTTACTAACACCAAACACACATATGGGCAAGTGCACCCATCGTGAGCGTAGTATAGTGTTGGCAAGATACCGAGGTCGTCCAAGGACACAAGAGCTTTTACCGGTTTATCCTCAACGTCTAATCAAATAAAAAAGGTTAGGAAAAGGTTTTAAACTAGAAAAATAAAAACTAACTAAAATGCTGAAAAATAAAATAAAAATAAAAACAGATACACAAGATGAATCACTTGGTTCCGACTCGTGTATAGTGTAACCTTTGATTATTTCCGCACTTTTGCACTTTTTAAGAGATTATCTTAGTTATTGTAGTAGGCCCCTCTTTTGAAGGTGACGTTACCCTCAACCCAGTAGTTTGAGTCAGCAAGGATACAATCCTAAAGGGTCGGATTATTGAAAGATAATTAATTAAGTTATTAATGCATATTATGGTAGGCCCCTCTTTTGGAGGTGACGTTATCCTCGGCTAAGTAGTCTGAGTCAGCAGGGATACAGTCCTAAGTAGCCGGATTAAAGTATTAATAGTAGCTTACATATGAGGGGATCAAAGAGTTTGGACCCCCGCCATCCAATACCGGTGGGTATTGAAGGAGGTCCTACTAAATTTGACCCAGGTCCTTGCAGGATCTATACACTGAACAAGGCAAGACTCTTACCAAACCGTTCCCTTAACCCCCGACCAGGTAGCCAACATATCTCCATATAGACCTTGGAGATATGAATGGTGAAAATCTTTTATTTTATATAGACAGTAAAATAATGCCAAGACACCACGGACAAACGATAAGGAAGAATCACCTTCAACATAAGAAACTAGTTATTAAAGTCATTAATACATAACCAAGTAAAAAGTGCGAAAAGATTAAAAATAAAAAGTATTACACTAGACACTTGTCTTCACCAAGTGATGTAAGAGACTTAGGCAAACATGGCCTTTGATTGTCAAGAACTCTTACGATCAATCTTGGATCCCGAGACGACTCACACACTCTATGATGGATAATGGATGATGGTGTTGTGATTGTGGTGGGTGGTGGGTGAAGTGTGAGAGAGGTGGTGTGCCAAGGGATGGTTTGAAAATGAGCCAAGCACCCCTATTTATAGCCTGAACAGCAGCTCGGGCACGGCCCTGTGTCCATCTTCTTCTCTGTATTCAAGATTTGCCTGGATTCTGCGAATCTTATAGTTGACCACGGCCCCGTGTCCGCTGAGCACGGCCCCGTGGTGGGCGATAGAAGCTTCTATAGCTGTCTTTTATGCTGGCACTTGGGCACACCCCCGTGTTCACAGAGCACGGGGCGTGTTCAGCCTTCTGTTCTCTTGTTTTGCTTGGGAAGATGCTTTCGGGGAGGTCGGACATGCCACGTTTGTTCTTTTTCTTGTATTTATGTTAGATTTAGCTGCCTTTTTGCTTCTTTTATTCATTTGAGCTCATTTAATCCTGAAAATACAAAAGGAAGACAAAAGCACACTTTTTCCAACATTAGTACTAAAAAAGGGTTAGTTTTATGCCACAATTGATGTAATTTATATGTTGCATTTTGTACACATCAAATACCCCCACACTTGAATCTTTGCTTGTCCTCAAGCAAAACTCTTTAAAATGTGGCTTTTACACTCCCAAATGGAATGGGTAGAAGAGAAGGTTTTTGGGCTTGTCATAGAGTGTCGGGATTTCCAAGATTCTTTATCAAGTTTTATTTTTATTTATTTATAATCCTATTCGTCATGATTTATTTAAAACATTACATAAGATAAATTACTTATTAGGGCATAACATGCCTTTTTAAAATTCCATTTATATACAAGTTCACATACATCACGGGGGATCACTCAACACTCGGCCGAAGATGTATTTTAGTGAATCACTCGAGAGCGGCATGGAACTTACTCCTACCATAGGCTTGCCAAGCAATCAATCCTCCTCCTTTTTAACTATATACCTTTGTAAATATCAAGAGGACTTTTGGGTGAAGGATTAGACTTGGGTTAAAGGTAGGTGGTTGGGTTAGTGGTTAGTAAAAGGGCGAAAGGCGTAAAAAGCATCGGTTTTCGTAAGACTTTTTATTTTTGCAATTTTTATTTTGATGAAGCCATTATTCAAACAAAGTTATTTTTGATGAACTTGTTTGTTTATTTCCCTTTTGCTTCATCATTAACTTTTTTTTTTTTAAAGTCACACGAGAAACCGAGCTTGTTACTAAAACAAAGGGTTAAAAATAAAAAAAGGTTTTGGTGGGTGAAAGGGTGTTTGTTTTTGGGTTAAGAAATGAAAAGGTTTAGGCTCAAAGGGGTTAACTAGGGGGATTTTGGGTAGGTGGTAAAAAAAGAAAAATAAAGGTGTAGAAATAAAAAAAGGGTTAGTCCTAATGCATCCATCATTTACTTACTCGGGTTTAAGTTGGTAAGGACTGGGAATGTATCGTCGTGGCAAGTTCTAGAGTCGTAAGAACCAAGCGGCTATTCACACAAGAAACGAAAAATGAGCATTTAGTTTAAAGATATGTATTTGTATGCTCAATAAAGGCTCAAAGCTCACTTTTGTGGGAATGGGTTTTTATGTGATCAAGTATATATAATCAAATTTTAACTAAACTTGTCATGCCGTTTCATAATTTTCTTATGTTGGTTCTTTTTATCACGACGCTATCGGTTGTAAATTTGTAAAAATATAACCTTTTTAGAATTTGAAATTCCCAAGTTAAACCTAGACAAGTAAAAAAAAATTGAAAAATTTTTGAAAAAAATTTGGGGTGATTAGCGGTTCCAATAGAGTTTTGTGTAAGGCTTGTGATTAGGACTTGCAAGATTCAAAAGTTTTAGCATCTCCCCACACTTAAATTACACATTGTCCTCAATGTGTCCCAAAAATAAGTTTTTAGGTTGATTGAATGTGTAAAAAAGTGTGAAAAAGCAAAATTTATGTTACTGGGCGTCTGGACACGGCCCCGTGTCGGAGTGCCAGTAACGAAAACTTACAGAAGTTGGACACGGGGGCGTGTCCACTGGGCACGACCCCGTGTCTGGCAAAAAGTCTACAGAATTAAACAAACCGCAGGTCTGGGGAAGTGGGCACGGGGGGGTGTCGGCTGGACACGACCCCGTGTAGACAATCTGCAAAGTTGAAAAACAGGTTTCTGGCTCCGGTTTTCCTGTCCCGGCTTTAGTAGCACTAATGTTTAGTGCTCTAAGCCTCGTATGTACCTGTTTTATCAATAAACACTACACCAAACCATAGCAAACATCCTAAATTACCAAGTTCAACATCCACATCCCAAAGTTAAAAGAAAAAACAAATGCAGAAAGTAAAAAGAGTTAAAGGAAAGTAAATTGTTCAACACACGGCACGCAGGCCGGAAATTATTCAAGATAAAAAGGGGGTTAACCTGTGGGATCACCAACCAGCTGCTCCTAACTCTGCTCCTCCCGCCTAGTCCATGTCCTCGTCCTCATCGTCATCACCTCCTCCACCGTGCCCCGCTATGTACTCCCGGATATTCCCGATGTCATCTTGGATGTCAGAAATGTTTCTCTCAATTTCTCCTACCCGGGTGTACGTATTGCTCGCCATGTAATAGGTGTTCCTGGTGCACATGAGGTTTTCCTGCAATAAATCATGTAAACTTTGGAAGTTAGGAAAACCGCCTCCTTGTGAGGAGGATTGGCTCAGATCACCGTGGGGCTGGTACTGGTACTGATGATGCTATGGAGCATGAAGGACGAGTGCCTCTTGCGGGTTCCATGCATGCCCTTGGACTCTTTGGAAGCTAACCGACCCGTCTTCGGCTTCATAGATCAAGTTCAAGGAGCGGCAGATGTGTATGTCTACTCTTCCCGACCATGGACTTCTTTGGAAAGATCGAGGCATGTTCACGAAGTGCTTGAAGAGACGGTAAATCCACCCCCAGAAGAAGATAGGGGTTGGTGGAGTAGCAAGCCGGTTCAAATGCATGTTTCAGAGCAGGAGGTACGGAACATCGAGGTGTATGCGGTTATGAATGCAATGAAGGACTATCAGGTCTCTCAACCCTACAACGCCACCGCTGTCATGCCTTTGGCTAAGAGAGTAAGTGAGGACCCTATGAATGTAACGGTAAAACGGGTCCCTCAGCTTAGTGCTCTTAGTGCTGCTCAGGTTGTAGTGCCCTTCACCAATCTGAGCCCACGCGGCTTGGCATTCGTTTTCATCCAACTCTCGCACCCCTCCGGTGATCTCTTCATTACCCGCATCTTCCTCCGCATACAGCCCAACTATCGACCCAAATTGTGCCATCGAAATCGAGTACTTAGTTCCACCACATCGGAATCCCACCCCATCATGGTCAAATGGGTCACACCTTGAATTGAACACGAATGTGCTGTAGAATTCCAGATTGTACTCGTGGACCGAACGAAGTCGAGTGGTTAGGGCGACTCTTAGTGGGCCAGTAACGAGTTTGTTAAACCGGTCAAGTTGGTTCACCAATGTTAAAAGATCCATTCACGCTTGTCTTGGGTATTCTTCCGGTCTGGTTTGAAGCACATCGTATCTTGCCCTAGCATCGAGCTCATTTGCGTTGAACCTCGTGAATTTCTTCGACATCTGAAAGAATACACCAAAAGTTAGCACGAAACAGTTGAAATTTCAGAGAAAACTGAAAACAGTTAGCTGGACACGGCCCCGTGTTCAGCGGACACGACCCCGTGTCCAGGCGTCTGTTACTCAAAATCTTCATTTTTCGACCCGGTCCCGAAAACTTGAAAATTTTTGGTCCAATAGGTGCGGTTTCCCCCAAAAACGAAACCCTAAGTGCCGTTTTTCCCAAAACAAACCGTTTACCCCTTTGATTTTATCTTTTTCGGTTCAAAAACAAGGGTTTGAGGTTTTTTGTGAGAAATCGGGCGAATCTTTAAACAATACAAGTGGATTTACTTCCTATAACATGAATCTAAACTAATGCTAACAGATTTATACAAAAATTTGAGGTTCGATCCGTATGAAGTTCAAGAACCCTAGATTTTTCCCCATATTTTTTATGTTTTAACTACATGCAAATGCTTAATCTAACTACTAATGATGATAGATCCATACCTTGATGTTGTTAGAAGTAGAGGAGACGTCGAAAATCTGCCGAAAATCGCCTGAACCAAAGAGTTTTCAGGGAAACGGGGCGTGTGGAATGAAGTAACTGTTATGAAAAAGGGGTTTTATCCCGACAGTCGCGCGGACACGGCCCCGTGTCCAGTGGACACGGCCTCGTGCCGAGCAATTATATATATATATATATATTTTAAGTGCTCGTGTGAGTGCCCTTTGTTTCCCAGAAACTTGGTTAGAAGACTTACCGATTTAGATGTCAACCCATTCGTTCGTAACTTACCAGGTATGATGTTGATGCTTTTATTCTTCGACCGTTTGAAGCGAGATTTCTTCCTCTTCATCCTCAATAAATCCTTGATAGAGTTTCAGCCGTTGGCCATTGACTTTGAATGGAATTCCATTCTGAGATTTAATTTCTACTGCACCGTGTGGGAAAATATGGGTGATGGAAAAAGGTCCTGACCACCTAGACTTTAATTTACCAGGAAATAGTCGAAGTCGTGAATTAAACAAAAGAACTTGGTCCCCTACTCGAAATTCATTAGGTTTAATATGTTTGTCGTGCAAGTTTTTCATTCTTTCCTTATAAATTTCGGAGTTTGAGTATGCATAATTCCTTAATTCGTCTAATTCATTTAATTGACAAAATCGATTTCTACCAGCAAATTCTAAATCTAAGTTTACATTTTTAATTGCCCAGTAGGCTTTGTGTGCAATTTCTACTGGCAAATGACAGCTTTTTCCATAGACTAGCTTATATGGGGTTGTACCTATTGTTGTTTTATAAGCAGTTCGAAAAGCCCATAAAGCATCATCTAATTTATCTGCCCATTCCTTTTTATTTAACCCTACGGTTTTTTCAAGTATTCGCTTTAAACCTCAATTAGTCACTTCCGCTTGTCCGTTTGTTTGAGGGTGATATGCTGTAGAGACCCGGTGATAGACCCCATATCTTGTTAAAAAAATTTCAAGTTGATGATTGCAAAAATGGGTACCTCTATCACTTATTAAGGCTTTAGGTGTTCCAAAACGAGAGAATAATTTTTTCAGAAATCTTACAACGACTCTTCCATCATTTGTTGGAAGTGCCTCGGCCTCGGTCCATTTAGACAAGTAATCTACTGCCACAAGTATATATTTGTTTCCTTTTGACGGTGGGAAAGGTCCCATAAAGTCGAGTCCCCACACATAAAAAATTTCACAAACAAGAATGCCATTTTGGGGCATTTCGTTTTTGGAAGAAATATTACCTGTTCTTTGGCAAGCATCACATGTCTTGACAAGACTTTTGGCGTCTTTGTAAATGGTTGGCCAATAAAACCCTGAATCAAATACCTTTCGTGCGGTACTAGCGGCACCATGATGTCCTCCGTATGGACCTTCATGACAATGGCTGAGAATTCTTCGTGCTTCGCTACCATGTACGCATCGTCGGATGAGTTGGTCGGCACACATTTTGAAAAGATAAGGGTCTTCCCAAAAATATTGCTTCACATTAGCAAAGAATTTTTTTCTTTGATGATGTGGCCAACCTTTTGCGACTATACCGCTAGCTAGGTAGTTAGCATAGTCGGCGTACCATGGTTCTTCTTTGTACTCTACCATTTCTAGGGACTCTGTCAGAAATTTTTCGTTGATTTTCTCGTCCCTGGTTGCCTCCAAAGCTGGGTCTTCTAAGCGTGAAAGATGATCTGCTGCGGTGTTTTCATCTCCTCTTTTGTCTTTGATTTCAATATCAAATTCTTGGAGGAGTAAAATCCACCGAATCAAACGTGGTTTTGCGTCCTGCTTTTTGAAGAGATATCGAATGGCTGCATGATCTGTATAGACTATTGTTTTAGAAAGAACAAGATAAAAATGAAATTTATCAAAAGCAAATACCACAGCTAGTAATTCTTTTTCAGTTGTTGTGTAATTTTCTTGGGCATCGTTAAGTGTTTTACTAGCATAATAAATTGGGTGAAAATGCTTTTCTTTTCTTTGTCCCAAGACAGCTCCAACTGCAAAGTCACTTGCATCACACATGATTTCGAAAGGGAATTTCCAATCGGGCGCTATCATGATAGGTGCATTGACTAGCATTTCCTTTAGGGTTAGAAATGCTTGATTGCAATCCTTGTCAAAGATTAAAGGGGCATCTTTTTCAAGTAATTTTGTTAGAGGTCTTGAAATTTTAGAAAAGTCTTTGATAAACCGCCTATAAAATCCGGCATGCCCTAAGGAACTTCTGATAGCTCTAACGGAGGATGGGGGTGGTAATCAAGAAATAGTGTCTATTTTGGCTCGATCTACCTCCATTCCTTCGCTTGAGATTTTGTGACCGAGTACTATTCCTTCCATTACCATGAAATGGCATTTTTCCCAATTAAGGACGAGGTTAGTTTCCTCACACCGGGATAGCATTCGCTCAAGGTTATCGAGGCATTGGTCGTATGAATCCCCAAAGATAGAAAAGTCGTCCATGAAGACTTCCATTGTCTTTTCTATCATGTCATGGAAGATGGCTACCATGCAACGTTGGAATGTTGCGGGGGCATTACATAGACCAAATGGCATGCGTCGATAAGCAAAAGTTCCATAGGGACATGTGAAGGTCGCCTTTTCTTGGTCTTCGGGTGCTATCGGGATTTGAAAGTAACCTGAAAAACCATCCAGGAAACAGTAAAATTTATGACCGGATAATCTTTCTAACATTTGATCAATGAAGGGCAAAGGAAAATGATCTTTCCTCGTTGCTTCATTTAATCGTCTATAATCTATACATACTCTCCATCCTGTGACGGTTCTCATTGGTATTAATTCATTATTTTCATTAGTTATTACCGTCATACCTCCTTTCTTTGGAACTATCGGAGATAGGATAAATAAGTCCGGCGTCAAGTAATTTGATGACTTCATTTTTAACCACTTCTTGAACATTTGGATTTACTCGACGTTGTGGTTGTATTACCGATTTGTAGTCATCATTCATTAAAATTTTGTGTGTGCACATGGAAGGACTTATTCCTTTAATATCTACAAGCTTCCAAGCGATCGCATTTTTGTGCTTTTTCAAAAGATTAATTAATTTTTCTTTTTCTAAACTACCTAATTTAGACGAAATAATTACAGGTGATTTATCATCTTTGTCTAGAAAAGCATATTCCAAACCTTTTGGAAGTTCTATGAGCTCAAGAGGTGGGTCTTTAGGAGACTCCTTATTGGGTTGCTCATTTTGATCAAGAACTTTAAAAGTTTGTTCTATGGCGACCTCTTCTTCAACAAAGTGGTTAAACTTTTCACTTGTATCGGGTGGTTCATCTTCATCTTCAATTAGGGGGTCATTATTGCCGAATGGATATTTCATTGACCGTTCTAGATCGACACTCTTTTTAAATGCCCCTAATTGAAGAGGTAGATTGTTGTACTTCCGGTTTTTCAAAGCTTCGTGAGTTTTTACAAAGGGTCGTCCCAACACTAGAGGAGCGTCATCAAGGATGACAAAGTCAGTTGGGATTACCATTTGATTTGTTTGAACTAAGACATCCTCAACTATACCGATTGATTTTATTACTTTCCGATTAGATAGAAAAATGGGTATTTGAAGTGGAGAAAAATCACTAATACTTAATTTTTCAAAAATGTAGTTGGACATTATGTTAACACAAAGATCTTTATCAATTGTGACATTACTAATAAAGGAATTTTGAAAAAAACATGGAACCGGTGTAATGTTGATTTCAAATGGGTCTTCTTTTATTAGCCAGGTTTGATCATTAGTTAACTTAACGCTTACCGTTTCGTCAATTTTAGTGTTAGTGTTTAACTCTTTTAAAAACTTAGCATGAGTGGGTATTAAACAATGATTTTCAAAAGAAGGTGACAAGAGATTAATTTCTTCAAAATTAGACTCTTCTTGAATTTTAACGTTGTCGGACTCACCTTTTTCATTGTTTAACTCATGTGTCGGTTCTTCACTTATTTGTTCTTCCATTTTTACACTTTCAACTATCTCTTCTTTATTACAAGTTAATTCTTCTCTTGCGCGGGACTCCTCTTCCCTTACGCGAGATTCTTTTATGTAGCGTTTGATAGTTTTAAGGTGTTCTAATATCCTATCGGTCACTTCGGTGATAGAGTAAGGATCGGGATTTTCAAAGCTTGAATCCGGTTTTTCGATCCTTTGTTCCTCATAATACTCATAGGAAGTAGATGGTTCACACCATTGTTCTTCATTGTAAGCATATGATGGATAAGGGTCATAATTTTGTTCTTCATAATACTCATATGAGGTGGGTTGTTCACGCCACGGTTCCTCATAGTAAGCATATGAAGGTGGTGGCTCATATCTTGGTTCCTCAAAGTATGAGTATGAAGGCTCATACCTTGGTTCATCAAAATATGAGTATGAGGGAGAAGGTTCATACCTTTGGTCTTCATAGGATGTGTATGAAGTTGATGGCTCGTACCTGGGCTCCTCATAGTAGGTGTATGAAGTGGACGGTTGATATAAGTTACAATATTGACCCGAGTGAGTGTTACCGCAATTGGTGCAATAATATTCCCTATAATCATCCTCCTCATAGGTGTAGTTGTAACCTCCTGAGTATTGATCCATAAGAATCACTTAGCAGACCACAACCATGTCTCGAGATCAGAAAACCAAAATAAAAACGAAAACAGAGGCTGGACACAGCCCCGTGTTCAGTGGACACGGCCCCGTGTACAGAATCTGTATCTGGGCGTTTTAATTAAAGTTACTGATTTCGTTGAGCACTGGGCGTGTTCAGTGGGCACGGCCCCGTGTTCAAGCTCTGTATCTGGGTGTTTTATGAAAAATATGCAGCACGGCCCCGTGTTCAGTGGACACGGCCCATGTTCAACCTACTGTAAATGCAAAACTAAACTAAAATGCAGAAAAATGTGCGCGCGTTTTGAAAAGGTTTTGAAAAACTGATTAGGCCGCCGATTTTAAGCTTTCTTAAAATCCTTGTGTCCCCGGCAACGGCGTCAAAAAACTTGATGTGTGCGAGTGTGTATATAAGTTTAAGTATATTTTAAGCCCTTTTTACACGTTAGTCAAGTTTTAAATTTATACAACACGATATTTTACTAACACCAAACACACATATGGGCAAGTGCACCCCTCGTGAGCGTAGTATAGTGTTGGCAAGATACCGAGGTTGTCCAAGGACACAAGAGCTTTTAGTACTGGTTTATCCTCAACGTCTAATCAAATCAAAAAGGTTAGGAAAAGGTTTTAAACTAGAAAAATAAAAACTAACTAAATTGCTGAAAAATAAAATAAAAATAAAAACAGATAGACAAGGTGAATCACTTGGTTCCGACTCGTGTATAGTGTAACCTTTGATTATTTCCGCACTTTTGCACTTTTTAAGAGATTATCTTAGTTATTGTAGTAGGCCCCTCTTTTGAAGGTGACTTACCCTCAATCCAGTAGTTTGAGTCAGCAAGGATACAATCCTAAAGGGTCGGATTATTGAAAGATAATTAATTAAGTTATTAATGCATATTATGGTAGGCCCCTCTTTTGGAGGTGACGTTACCCTCGGCTAAGTAGTCTGAGTCAACAGGGATACAGTCCTAAGTAGTCGGATTAAAGTATTAATAATAGCTTACAAATGAGGGGATCAAAGAGTTTGGACCCCCGCCGTCCAATACCGGTGGGTATTGAAGGAGGTCCTACTAAATTTGACCCAGGTCCTTGCAGGATCTATACACTGAACAAGGCAAGACTCTTACTAAACCGTTCCCTTAACCCCCGACCAGGTAGCCAACATATCTCCATATAGACCGTGGAGATATGAATGGTGAAAATCTTTTATTTTATATAGACAGTAAAATAATGCCAAGACACCACGGACAAACGATAAGGAAGAATCATCTTCAACATAAGAAACTAGTTATTAAAGTCATTAATACATAACCAAGTAAAAAGTGCGAAAAGATTAAAAATAAAAAGTATTACACTAGACACTTGTCTTCACCAAGTGATGTAAGAGACTTAGGCAAACATGGCCTTTGATTGTCAAGAACTCTTACGATCAATCTTGGATCCCGAGACGACTCCCACACTCTATGATGGACAATGGATGATGGTGGTGGATGACGGTGTTGTGATGGTGGTGGGTGGTGGGTGAAGTGTGAGAGAGGTGGTGTGCCAAGGGATGGTTTGCAAATGAGCCAAGCACCCCTATTTATAGCCTGAACAGCAGCTCGGGCACGGCCCCGTGTCCATTGGGCATGGCCCCGTGTCCATCTTCTTCTCTGTCTTCATTAATTGTAGTTTGTCTGCATTAGTTGACCACGCCCCCGTGTCCGCTGGGCACGCCCCCGTGTGCAGAAGCATATCTGTACTATCAAGATTTGCCTGGATTCTGCGAATCTTATATTTGACCACGGCCCCGTGTCCACTGAGCACGGCCCCGTGGTGGGCGATAGAAGCTTCTATAGCTTTGTTTTTTATGCTGGCACTTGGGCACGACCCCATCTTCACTGAGCACGGGGCGTGTTCAGCCTTCTGTTCTCTTGTTTTGCTTGGGAAGATGCTGTCGGGGAGGTCGGGCATGCCACGTTTGTTCCTTTTCTTGTATTTATGTTAGATTTAGCTGCCTTTTTGCTTCTTTTGTTCATTGAGCTCATTTAATCCTGAAAATACAAAAGGAAGACAAAAGCACACTTTTTCCAACATTAGCACTAAAAAAGGGTTAGTTTTATGCCACAATTGATGTAATTTATATGTTGCATTTTGTACACATCAGAGACACTGGTGGAGGGGTGATGGTGGTGGTGGAATGACTGGTGGGGGATACGCAGGTGGTGGAAGTAGTCTGGCATCTGCCTCATTCTCCAACTCGTAGACCCTACGACACAGGATCTCAAACTGAAGCTGGAGCGATAGAAGAAGATCATCTCTAGTGTATCCAGTGTGATGGGAAGGATGGTATGGATCGGATAATGGCATAGAGTACGGAGGGAACAATCGGGGCGACTGAACGCGTGGACTCAACTTAGGTGGGGGTATATGTGGATGGCCAGAAGGCTCTCCCCCGTGAGTAGGAGGTGTATGCGGAAAAGATGAAGCACAACGGATACTACCTGCACCACTAGAATGGTTCGTTGGAATAGGTGGACGTGAAGAACTGTCACCGGCTACGTGAGTAGGAGTGTGAGGAGGTGTATGAGTAGGTGTAGGAATGTTGTTAGTGCATATATCTGTCGACTTCATCTTGTATCGAGTCTTAGACTTAGAATGTTAGATCAAGGCACGTTGTACAAAAAAATAGGTTGAGTTAGTATGTAAATGTCCTGATTCCGCCCGAGAGGTTGATTCCGCTCGAAATGACATTATGTCATTTGGAGCGAAATCACAAGTTAGTGATTTCGCCCGAAATGACACAATGTCATTAGGAGCGGAACCCCTTCACTATATAAACCCCTCTTGAGCGAAATCAGTAAGGGGGTCCTTGTTTCCGGTACTGAACTGCTGACGAAGTGCCGTCTGATCTGTAATAGCTGTGAAATCAATATACAAGGCAATATTTAGTGAAACAAGCTGTTTTCCGTGTCCGTTTCTTGTTTTCCGCACCTAAAATGGATTAGAACACCTCTGATTGACTCGTTTAGGTCTGCACGCGATCCTACAAGTGGTATCAGAGCTCAGGAGGAGGAGTTCTGCATATATCAGCTTGTTTTCATTACAATTTCTCACTTCTATACCCTCTTTCTTCATCTGAACAAGATTTAACGGTTAAAATCGGCTCAAATTTTCACAAACTGTGTAAAAGTCCATAATATCAAAGCCTTGAAAGAACCAGATCAAAATTCGCATTAAAAATAGCAAAAATGGACTTGTGAAGTGATTTCGCTCGAAAACACATAGTCTGATTCCGCTCCAGATTGCTTGATTCCGCCTGAAACTGTCTGGTTCCGCTCCAAACTGCCTGCTGATTTCGCTCCAGTGTAACAAACTTGTGATTCCGCTCTAGAGTTTGTAACTGATTCCGCTCCAGACTGCAAAACGTGTGATTCCGCTCCAACATATTTGTTGATTTCGCTCCAAGTTACATCAGAGATTCCGCTCCAAATCGTTATTTGAGTTTTCGTTTCAAGTTAAAATTGTGATTCCGCCCCAAAAAGAATTCTGTGATTTCGCTAGAGATCAGCTATTCCGCTCGAAAGGAGTTTACCACTGTTTTTGAAATACGTGTTACCAAATAATGGCTGAAGCGTTTTACAATGCATTCGCGACACCTGTTGCCCCGGTGACTGCTGCTGAAACAGTGTATAGTGAGAATGAGACGGGTACTCATCAGAAACCACCAAAGTTGATGTACATTGAGGATTTTCAGGGATGGAAAAACCGATTTGAGAACTGGGTTCAAGCTTACAGATTTGATGCATGGTGTTCATTGCTAAAAGATTACGAAAGACCAAAGAATGAACGTGGGCTTGAAAAAGGTTTTAATGATTTTACAGAAGCTGACAAGTTGAAATATACAAGTGAAAAGATGATGATAAGCATTCTACAGCAAGCAGTTAAAGAGGATATCTTTGTTTTGCTTCAACATAATGGTACAGCAAGATCAATTTGGGAGGCTTTGATTCAGAAATTCAGAGGGAGTGCTGATATGATCAAAAACAAAAAGGCCTTATTGAAGAAATCGTTTGACATGTTTACTGCATTTGATCATGAAACAACCAAACAGACCATTGATAGATACTGTCATCTGGTTCTGGAAATGGGAAGATTAGACATTCAGAAAGAGGATGATGAGTGGGTCGATAAGTTAGCTGAAGCGTTGCCACAGCACAAGTGGGGAACTTATTTGATGGTTGTGAAACTCATGAGGAAGTCTGAGAGTATAAACTTGGCACAATTCATTCAGAAGATTGAAGAACAGGAGCTGGATATTCAAAAGACAGCCATCATGACAAATCCAAATGCTAAACAAGATGTCAGTCTGTACTACAGAGGGAACAAGTTTGAAGCTACTCCTAGTCAGAGTCCAAAGACTAGTACTGCATTTAGTGCTGATGGTTCTGCAAGTCCAAATGCTAGCACTACAACTCAAAGTGGTGGATATACTTCATCATTCTCAAGATTTGATCCAAACAGCAACACACCTAACCCTCAGAAGCAAAATTCCACAAATCTGCAGTGCAATGTGACTTTGAACATTCAGAATGGTCAAAATCTATCTCCTGAAGTGGCTAAGCAACACATGGCATCTCTTGTAGCCATGTTAGAGTCGTATGAAAGCCTGATTGCAGGAAGAATTGGTAATCCAATGCTCACGAAAGAAGATTACGACCAAATTGATGCAGAGGAGCTTGAGCTGATGGATGTAAAGTGGTGTTTGGCTAGTGCATGCAGGAGAGCTGAAAAGTTTCAACAAATTACTGGCAGAGATGAATTTCGAGGAATGGCTACCTCTCCACTGGGTTTTGACAAGTCAAAAGTTACCTGTTTCCGATGTAAAGGAAAAGGTCATTTTAAACGGGAGTGTAAAAACCAAGAATCAACTGGGAGTCAAGATAAGAGCAATTATTATCAGAAATCAATCTTTCATCAGATCGATCAACAACCTCAGCAAAAGGATCAGAAAACTGCTCATGGGAAAATGATCGAAGAAGCAAATAAGAAAGCTTATTATGGTATAATAGATCAAAGTGATGAGTTTGTTGCAGAGGGATTTAGCTGGGATAATTACATACCTGGTGTGACTAGACCTGATGTGGCTCTTGTTACTAGAATTTTGGGTGAAGATGAAGCTAGTCAGAAAAGAATTCCAATATTTCCAAATCTTGGAAGTGATGTTGATACAGATGATGAAGAAGAATATCTTAACAAATGTAGAAAAAGCATTGATCTTGACAGTTTTAATTTTTTCTATGCAGATAAAGTTGAGATGCTGAATCAGAAGAAGATTGCTCGTTTGAAGAGAGAGCTGGAAGCAGCAAAGTTACTCACTGATGGAAAGGCAAAGATAGAAGCTGGAGAAACAGAAGTTGAAGCAGTTACTGAGAATGCAACAGAAAAGATTGTTGAAGTGGAGAAAGTGGTAGAGAAAATTGTCGAAGTTGAAAAACTTGTAGAAGTTGAGAAAGTTGTTGAAATAGAAAAAATTATTGAAGTCGAGAAACTTATTGAAGTAGAAAAGACTGTCGAAGTTGAAAAGATAGTTGAAAAAGTGGTTGAGGTCACTAAACCTTGTGAGAAATGTTCAGAATCTTGCAAAGATTGTGAAGAAAACGACAAGAAGATTGCAGAATTAGAAAAGATTAAAGAAGATCTACTGTCCGATGTAAAGTATGTGAAGGAATCGTATGATGTGCTGAACAGGACAGTTGATAGTTTGAAGAGAACGAATGCAGAAATTGAGAAAACAAATGACAAAATGAGTGCAACGTTAATGATAAAACAAAGCGTCATCAATGGTTATATTGAAGATTGTGCTAAGCTGAAGCAGGATTTGGAACTCGAGAAAATTGAGAGCGAAAGGATTAAACGATTACTCTTGAGTTACACTACGTGTGATTATTTGATTGATCGTTTTTATCCTACTGTTGCAGGTCTTGAAGCTTTCAAGAAGAAAGAAAAAGAAGAGGATACTGGTAAGACACAAAGTGTCAAGTATAACAAGTGTCCGCCCCCAATCTTTGAAACTTATTCTCCCAGAAATCCAAACGAGGAACGGGTAGACAAGGCTCTAAACATCAAGTTAAAGTCTAAAATCATTGATGAATTACCAGACAATATTGATGTCACATTCACAGCGTCTGACACTGATCATGAGTCTGAGTTAGTTAAGAGAGTTGTCGATCAGGTGTTGGATATGGATGAAGAGTCAAAGTCGGAGTCTAAGTCAGATAGTTCGAGTTCGTCTGAGAAGAGTCCGAGTTCGCCGGTTAAGAGGGTCTACAATAAAGAATTCTTGTTGTCAAAATCTAATTTGAATGACGGATCAATCAAAGTAGCATATACATTGAATGATTCAGACAAATTATATTCTGATGAGGAATTCCCAATAAGAAGTGTAAAAACTGAAATGATCAAACAGGTTTTCAAATTAACAGAAATTAATATTTTTGAAATAAAAGATTTAAATCTTTCTGAAAAACCTAAGCCTTACACTTCAAGGATTCAACAAAGAGTAAACAAGAAAATGGGTTATGGTTATGGTTATGGTTTTCAAAAGAAACCAAACCATAATGGTAATCTCAAAAAGAAAGGTCTTGGTTTCATTTCATCAGAAAATTATAAAAATCAGAAAACTTATAAACCAAAAACAAAATTTGTTTCAGGAGGAAGTTCAGAGGATGAACAGAAGAAACCGTTCTGGAAGCAGTCAAACCAGGAGTTTCTTGCTGAAGTAAAGAAGAATGTGAGAAAGTTTGCTCAAAGAGTTGACAGAAGAACCTGTTTCAAATGCCAGGAAGTTGGACACATAGCTTGGAATTGCCCCAAGTCCAACTACCAAAAACAGGGAGTTTCTTCTAACTCTGTTATGAGAAAGACTTGTGTTGATAAGAACGAACAACCTGTAAAAAATGTTAAAAAATTTGAAAATTCTACTTCTGAAGAAGGAGAAAGTTCAAAACGATTTTACAAAAGAAGAGGTGATTTGAGTAAACAAAAGTGGGTGGTTAAATCTGAGGGTAATTCTGTAACAACTCGAGTTTCCAAGATTTCCATTTTTTTCGCATTTATTGCACGTTAAAATATTTTTTTTTAGATTGTTTGTTACACGACTTGTTTGTTTCACAACTGTGCACGTTTGTAGTATGTTAATCGTAATGTGATTTATATGTTGTATACGGTATGCCTTATAAGTGTGTATTGATGTATGTCTTAAATTTTAAATTATGTGTTGTATAATTTACACAAGACATCTGGCCAAACACCCTCACCCACATCAATGAAATCACCCTAGTGGTGAAAACACCTTGTGTTTTCGTCCACTAGTGGACCAATGAAAACAGGAATGGGCTTTGGGCCCAGTATCGACTAAACTTATAACTTGTTTTACTTGTACGCACAAAAGGGGATAACTGGCAAAACCCTAGACGCCTACCACACTCTCTCTCGTTTGTTTTGAAACCTGATGGCAGCCCCCTCCTCATTCGAAGCCAGATTCCTTGTTTATTTTTCTGAGTCGGTTAGTGACTTTCACAATTAATTGTTTCAGATCTGATTACATCGTTATGTTGTTGCTTGTGTTCATGAAGTATGCGAAACACATGTTGATCAGGATTGTAAACAGAATTACATGCCTATAGTGTTCGATTATGTTATATGTTATGTTAATCAACTGGATGTTATACGCATATATGTTTGATAGTTGAACTGAAGAATGATCCTCTGTACATGACACATAGATGGTGGTTCAGATTATATCGATAATTGTTGAATGAATAAAGTGATTGTATGATTAGATTTGGGTTTATCAAGTGATTGTTATAGTCGATGTAACTGCTGAATGATTACCAGGACTTTCGTGATTCATGACTGTTGATGAAGATGATGTACAGCCAACGAAATCACCACCACAAATATTAACTGGACGAAATCACCTGGGTGATTTCGGCCCAATCATCTTCGGCCCAAACAGTAATAAATAATTAGTTAAATAAGTGTCTTTGGCCCAAGGAGGATTTTATTAAGGCCCAGGAGATTTCGGCCCACATGTTTAACGAAATCCCAAAGGGATTTCAGCACTCATTCATGGTGATTTCGGCACTAATGGTTTTAGTCGAAGGGCCTGTATAGTTTACCTTATTAGTTAAATAATTATGTTAATTATTTAACCTCGGTTAGTTTAGATAATGCAAATAGTTGGTTAATTTTGTTAGTTTAATCTTTACTCTTAAATGGTTAAATTTAACCTCAGTTAATTATTAATTCTGTTGGTTTATTGATACCTGATAGTTAAACTCTGTCAGCTTATTAACTGAGTTAAATTTATTAACTCTGTTATGCTTTATTAAATCTGTTAAAATTACAAATACGATAAATTGCTAACAGTATTAAACATGTCAAGTATGTTAAGCTTATTATATGTGATAACTCTGTTAATGTTGATGTAACTCTGTTATTACACAGTGACTTCATTAAGGGTGTTAACTCTATTATGTATACTTTTCCTGATCCTGATTAACACCGTTAAGTTTTACCAAGACTGTTGAGTAACTGAGTTAAACAAACTGAGAAAAACTTCTAATGTAAAGCTTGAGTTACATGAATGTGAATTAACTGTTTGTATGTTACATAATAATGATAGTCAAACACACTCTGTGATATTACTGTGATGCTATTTACATGTGAAACATTACAAACATGAACTGATTAAGTATACGTGCACTATAGGATTTGATTGATTTCTTGTGAGCACGTAGTTTAAGCATACCGAGCAAACCAAGGTGAGTTCACACTCTTACCAAGGCATGGGATTCCCGGGGTTGGGAATGGGATTGAATGATTACTTGTATTTACATCACTACTGGAATACGTACCACTGACCTCGTTAGGGGAAGGTCACTTATAGATACAGCTAGACTAGAACACATGGGAAACCCCCACTAATCTTCGCAAACATGCCTGGAATGGCCGCGATACGAATACTAATCTTCGCAAACATGCCTGGAATGGCCGCGATACGAATACTAATCTTCGCAAACATGCCTGGAATGGCCGCGATACGAATACTAATCTTCGCAACATGCCTGGAATGGCCGCGATACGAATACTAATCTTCGCAAACATGCCTGGAATGGCCGCGATACGAATACTAATCTTCGCAAACATGCCTGGAATGGCCGCGATACGAATACTAAACTTCGCAAACATGCCTGGAGGGCCGCGATACAAATATAACTAATCTAGAGAATACATGGGAAACCCCCACTAAACTTCGCAAACATCCCTTGAGGGCCGCGATACCATTACATACGATACATGATTTCTAAACGAACTTACGATTTACGATACAAACACTATAACTGAATATCCAACTGTGAACTCGCTCAACTAGTTGTTGACTCTCTGTTACATGCCTTGCAGGACCATAGGTACTCTTGGAGCTTGCACGGGAGGCGCGGTCGTTGTGGGCACGGATTGTGGATGTTTTGTTGAAAACATTTTGACTCTTTAAACTAAACACTTGTGTTGGATGTTCATAACTATGCTTCCGCTACCTATGCTATGCTTTTGATTTTAGCACCAATTATTCTGTGATGGATTACATTTACTTTTACTTACTACTTATTTGTTCAATATGATTGGTGGCTTGATCCTGGTCATGTCACGCCTCCGAGCGGTGGTACTCCGCGTGTGGATTTTTGGGGGTGTGACAGATTGGTATCAGAGCCATTGGTTATAGAGAACTCGGTTTTAATATGGGGAAAACGTTTTTATTAAAACCAGACTATAACCAGAACAGTGCTCAACGATCCACAACGACGCCTCGCTCCACGTGCAAGACTCAACATCCTAGGTAATAAGGTTTATGTTTATTGCCTACATGCTAGAATTACATAGAACTTTGCTCGTGGTATGCTTAGATTACATTGTCTACTATTCGTTTTTGCTCGAGAACACTTGTGTGCTTACTCCCTTCTGTCTTCGCACTATTCGCGAACCTCTCTCACTCATGTTCTCCTTGATATCAAGATCATGAGTGGACGCGTTAACCTAACTCAAGCCCAGTTGGCAGCTTCGATCACTGAACAAGTTACTGCAGCACTCGCAGCTGCCCAGGCAGGAGGTGTAACCTGCCATCACCACTTACTCTAGGATCTTTAGATCCTACTCTCGTAAACCAACACTCGTGCTTAAGTATATTACTCTTACGCACACGACAGGTCAACACGCTCAGCCACCTGTGTACACGTTCCAAACTTTCATGGACTGTCGTCCTACTACGTTCAGTGGCACGGAAGGAGCAGTTGGACTCCTCCATTGGTTTGAAAAGCTCGAGTCCGTATTTGAGATGTATGAATGCCCGGAGGCTCGCGGGGTGAAGTACGCCACTGGTACTCTCGAAGGCACTGCGCTAACTTGGTGGAACGCGCAAGTTCAGATGCTGGGGCGGGCGGCTGCTAATGCCACCCCATGGAAGGATTACAAGGAACTGATCAAACGTGAATACTGTAGTCGTGATGACATCCACAAGCTGGAAGTGGAGTTCTTTAACCTGAAGATGACGGGGTCAGAAATAGAGGTGTATACGAAGCGACCTAACGAACTGGCAATTTTGTGTCCAACTATAGTGGAACCTCCCATCAAACGCATTGAGCTGTACCTCAAAGGCTTAGTATCAGAGATTCAAAGTCATGTGACTTCTGCCAACCTTGCTACTATTCAAGATGTTACTCGTCTTGCTCATCGTCTCACAGACCCGGTTGTGGAACAGAACAAGCTGCCTAAACGTATTGGTGCTACTACTACTACTACTTCTGCTACTCCCAGTGACAACAAACTAAAATGGGATGGAACCTCTAGCAAGGGTTCGACTTCAGTTCAGTCCCAGGCACAGCAGCAAAGGATTGATGACAACCAAAGTCCTGGTCAGCAACCTTTTGGTAGTCAAGGGCAGGGTGGATACAGGGGAAACCACCCTAAGTGCAAACGATGTAAATTGTACCACAGCGGGCAGTGCAACCGAAATCATTGTCATTGATGCAACAAGCTTGGTCATGGAGCCAAAGATGGTAGAAGCTCACGTCATGCAACCCATAACGACAACAACAATCAGGGCAACGGGAATAACAACGGGGGGTAATAACGACGGCATTGGTGCCAGGGGTCGAGTGTTCGTGATTGGTCAGGATAGTGCTAGGAATGACCCCAACGTTGTGATGGTATCGACATCGTTATCGGTATGGATTGGCTACCTCAACATCGAGCAGAGATTCTTTGCAAAGAAAAGATCGTCCGCATTTCCTCATGTTGGTTTAGAACCTTTGGTAATTCATGGTGACAAGCTCCTGGAGCAGCACCCATAGCTCGAGCACCTTATCGCTTAGCTCCAACTAAACTGGAAGAACTGTCTAAGCAATTGCAAGAACTCTTGGAAAAGGGTTTCATACGTCCTAGCTCTTCGCCCTGGGGAGCTCCAGTACTATTTGTAAAGAAGAAGGACGGTACCTTCCGCATGTGTATAGACTACCGCGAACTGAACAAGGTGACTGCGAAGAATCGCTATCCTCTTCCACGCATCGACGACTTATTCGACCAGTTGCAAGGGTCGAGCTATTACTCGAAGATTGACCTGAGGTCAGGCTATCATCAATTGAGAGTCCGGGATGAGGACGTCTCCAAAACAGCATTCAGAACTCGCTACGGCCACTACGAGTTTTGGTCATGCCATTCGGATAAACAAACGCGCCTGCGGTTTTCATGGATCTTATGAACAGGGTGTGCAAACCTTATCTTGACAAGTTCGTCATTGTTTTCATCGACGACATCCTGATCTATTCGAAGAGTCAGGAAGAACGCGAGCAACACTTACGACTTATTTTGGAACTCTTACGAACGGAACAGCTGTACGCTAAGTTTTCAAAATGCGACTTCTGGCTTCGTGAAGTCCACTTTCTAGGCCACATGGTGAACAAGGATGGGATTCATGTTGATCCATCCAAGGTAGATTCGATCAAGAACTGGCCTGCACCTCGCACACCAACCGAAATACGCCAATTCTTGGGTTTGGCGGGTTATTACGGACGGTTCATCAAAGACTTCTCAAAGATTGCACAGCCGCTTGCATTACTGACACAAAGGTGTTGTTTACACAGGAAACAGCGTTTCAGCACTTAAAGGATAGACTCTGTAGCGCACCTATCCTCTCATTGCCTGAAGGCACAGACGATTTTGTAGTCTACTGCGACGCATCCATTCAAGGTCTTGGATGTGTGTTGATGCAACGGGATAAAGTCATTGCTTATGCTTCGCGCCAACTTAAGATTCACGAACGGAATTACACTACACACGATTTAGAGCTGGGAGCTGTTGTTTTTGCGCTCAAGATATGGCGACATTACCTGTATGGTACCAGGTGCACCATCTACACCGACCACAGGAGTCTTGAGCATATCTTTAAGCAGAAAGAATTGAACATGCGTCAGCGTCGATGGGTCGAGCTACTGAACGATTACGAATGTGCTATAAAGTACCATCCGGGCAAAGCCAATGTGGTGGCCGACGCCCTCAGTCGAAAGGATACTACACCTAGGCGTGTACGAGCATTTCAACTCACTAGTTAGTCTAGTCTTCCTTCACAGATACGAGACGCTCAGGTAGAAGCATTGAAACCAGAAAACATCAGGGCTGAAGCCCTACGCGGCTCAAGGCAACGGTTAGAACAAAAGGCAGACGGCGCCTACTATGTAACAGGACGCATTTGGGTCCCACACTATGGCAACCTACGCGAGTTTGTAATGGAAGAAGCTCATAAGTCTCGCTACTCAGTACATCCTGGTTCAGATAAGATGTACCACGACCTCAGAACTACATATTGGTGGCCTAGCATGAAGGCCCACATAGCCACTTACGTTAGCAAGTGCTTGACTTGTGCGAGAGTTAAAGCGGAATATCAGAAACCATCAGGCCCACTCCAACAGCTTGAGATACCACAATGGAAATGGGAACAAATTTCCATGGATTTTGTTACTAGCCTACCTAGATCTCAACGTGGGAATGATACTATTTGGGTGATCGTGGATCGACTCGCTAAGTCTGCACACTTCCTGGCTATTAAGGAAACAGACAAGTTCTCTACCTTAGCAGACATCTACCTTAAAGAAGTTGTCTCGAGGCACGGGGTGCCCACCTCTATTATCTCTGATCGTGATGCACGTTTTACTTCAGAACTGTGGCAAGTAATGCACAAATCTTTTGGCTCTCGATTAGACATGAGCACAGCCTATCACCCTCAGACAGATGGGTAATCTGAGCGCACTATTCAAACTCTAGACGACATGCTTCGGGCGTGCGTAATTGACTTTGGCAACGGCTGGGAAAAGCATCTCCCGTTAGTGGAGTATTCGTATAACAACAGCTACCACACCAGCATTAAAGCTGCTCCGTTTGAGGCATTGTACGGGCGTAAATACCGGTCACCTCTTTGTTGGGCAGAGGTGGGAGATAGTCAGATCACTGGTCCAGAACTTGTGGTAGACACAACAGAACGAATTGCTCTAATACGACAACGCATGGCGGCAGCTCGCGACCGTCAGAAAGCATACGCCGATAAAGACAGAAAACCACTCGAGTTTCAAGTTGGGGATCGAGTACTACTCAAAGTTTCACCCTGGAAGGGTGTTGTTCGTTTTGGTAAACGAGGAAAGCTCAATCCACGATATGTTGGACCATTTGAAGTCGTTGAGAAAATAGGCAAAGTGGCCTACAGACTGAACTTACCAGCTGAACTCAGTACAGTTCACAACGTCTTTCACGTGTCGAATCTGAAGAAATGTCTGTCAGATGAGACCCTCATAGTTCCTTTGAAGGAGCTCACTATCGACGAACGATTGCATTTCGTCGAGGAACCAGTTGAAATCACGGACCGGGATGTTAAGGTCCTCAAGAACACCAGAATACCTCTTGTTCGAGTTCGTTGGAACTCCCGTCGTGGCCCAGAGTATACCTGGGAACGAGAAGACCAAAGGGAACTCAAATATCCCCAGTTGTTCGAAAACAATGCAACTACTACTGAGGCTGAAGCTACTACAAAATTTCGGGATGAAATCCCAAATCAACGGGGGGACGATGTGACACCCCAGGAAAACCAGTAAACTACAACACAACACAACTAGCTTCCTCAGTAACCATGTGCTAAATTTCGGGACGAAATTTCTTTCAAGTTGGGGATAATGTAATAACTCGAGTTTCCAAGATTTCCATTTTTTTCGCATTTATTGCACGTTAAAATATTTTTTTTAGATTGTTTGTTACACGACTTGTTTGTTTCACAACTGTGCACGTTTGTAGTATGTTAATCGTAATGTGATTTATATGTTGTATACGGTATGCCTTATAAGTGTGTATTGATGTATGTCTTAAATTTTAAATTATGTGTTGTATAATTTACACAAGACATCTGGCCAAACACCCTCACCCACATCAATGAAATCACCCTAGTGGTGAAAACACCTTGTGTTTTCGTCCACTAGTGGACCAATGAAAACAGGAATGGGCTTTGGGCCCAGTATCAACTAAACTTATAACTTGTTTTACTTGTACGCACAAAAGGGGATAACTGGCAAACCCTAGATGCCTACCACACTCTCTCTCGTTTGTTTTGAAACCTGATGGCAGCCCCCTCCTCATTCGAAGCCAGATTCCTTGTTTATTTTTCTGAGTCGGTTAGTGACTTTCACAATTAATTGTTTCAGATCTGATTACATCGTTATGTTGTTGCTTGTGTTCATGAAGTATGCGAAACACATGTTGATCAGGATTGTAAACAGATTTACATGCCTATAGTGTTCGATTATGTTATATGTTATGTTAATCAACTGGATGTTATACGCATATATGTTTGATAGTTGAACTGAAGAATGATCCTCTGTACATGACACATAGATGGTGGTTCAGATTATATCGATAATTGTTGAATGAATAAAGTGATTGTATGATTAGATTTGGGTTTATCAAGTGATTGTTATAGTCGATGTAACTGCTGAATGATTACCAGGACTTTCGTGATTCATGACTGTTGATGAAGATGATGTACAGCCAACGAAATCACCACCACAAATATTAACTGGACGAAATCACCTGGGTGATTTCGGCCCAATCATCTTCGGCCCAAACAGTAATAAATAATTAGTTAAATAAGTGTCTTTGGCCCAAGGAGGATTTTATTAAGGCCCAGGAGATTTCGGCCCACATGTTTAACGAAATCCCAAAGGGATTTCAGCACTCATTCATGGTGATTTCGGCACTAATGGTTTTAGTCGAAGGGCCTGTATAGTTTACCTTATTAGTTAAATAATTATGTTAATTATTTAACCTCGGTTAGTTTAGATAATGCAAATAGTTGGTTAATTTTGTTAGTTTAATCTTTACTCTTAAATGGTTAAATTTAACCTCAGTTAATTATTAATTCTGTTGGTTTATTGATACCTGATAGTTAAACTCTGTCAGCTTATTAACTGAGTTAAATTTATTAACTCTGTTATGCTTTATTAAATCTGTTAAAATTACAAATACGATAAATTGCTAACAGTATTAAACATGTCAAGTATGTTAAGCTTATTATATGTGATAACTCTGTTAATGTTGATGTAACTCTGTTATTACACAGTGACTTCATTAAGGGTGTTAACTCTATTATGTATACTTTTCCTGATCCTGATTAACACCGTTAAGTTTTACCAAGACTGTTGAGTAACTGAGTTAAACAAACTGAGAAAAACTTCTAATGTAAAGCTTGAGTTGCATGAATGTGAATTAACTGTTTGTATGTTACATAATAATGATAGTCAAACACACTCTGTGATATTACTGTGATGCTATTTACATGTGAAACATTACAAACATGAACTGATTAAGTATACGTGCACTATAGGATTTGATTGATTTCTTGTGAGCACGTAGTTTAAGCATACCGAGCAAACCAAGGTGAGTTCACACTCTTACCAAGGCATGGGATTCCCGGGGTTGGGAATGGGATTGAATGATTACTTGTATTTACATCACTACTGGAATACGTACCACTGACCTCGTTAGGGGAAGGTCACTTATAGATACAGCTAGACTAGAACACATGGGAAACCCCCACTAATCTTCGCAAACATGCCTGGAATGGCCGCGATACGAATACTAATCTTCGCAAACATGCCTGGAATGGCCGCGATACGAATACTAATCTTCGCAAACATGCCTGGAATGGCCGCGATACGAATACTAATCTTCGCAACATGCCTGGAATGGCCGCGATACGAATACTAATCTTCGCAAACATGCCTGGAATGGCCGCGATACGAATACTAATCTTCGCAAACATGCCTGGAATGGCCGCGATACGAATACTAAACTTCGCAAACATGCCTGGAGGGCCGCGATACAAATATAACTAATCTAGAGAATACATGGGAAACCCCCACTAAACTTCGCAAACATGCCTTGAGGGCCGCGATACCATTACATACGATACATGATTTCTAAACGAACTTACGATTTACGATACAAACACTATAACTGAATATCCAACTGTGAACTCGCTCAACTAGTTGTTGACTCTCTGTTACATGCCTTGCAGGACCATAGGTACTCTTGGAGCTTGCACGGGAGGCGCGGTCGTTGTGGGCACGGATTGTGGATGTTTTGTTGAAAACATTTTGACTCTTTAAACTAAACACTTGTGTTGGATGTTCATAACTATGCTTCCGCTACCTATGCTATGCTTTTGATTTTAGCACCAATTATTCTGTGATGGATTACATTTACTTTTACTTACTACTTATTTGTTCAATATGATTGGTGGCTTGATCCTGGTCATGTCACGCCTCCGAGCGGTGGTACTCCGCGTGTGGATTTTTGGGGGTGTGACAAATTCTGACAATGAATCTGATTTCATAAAATCAGAGGAGTCATTGGTTGAGAAAAAGATTGTGAATTCCGTTCCAGAGGTGAACGATGAGGATTTTCCTCCATTGTCAAAAGAAAATTTGATGAAGAAAGTGGGAAAGGTAGAGATCTCAAATCAATTCTTTGCTGATAAGGGAGAATTTGATGTTGAGAAGGCTTTCAATGGAAAAGTCAAGCATATTTTTGGTAAGATGGTTGACAGGAAGGTTAAAACTGCAAAAGATTTTTATAAATCAAAATGTTGGTGGGATAGATGTGTCCCAGAATATCCCAATGCTAGTCAGGATTGGGGGAAAGTTTTTCCAAACTAAAAATCCTGACTTGCCGGAGCTCCCAGGTTGGTAAGAGTGGAGCAGGAATCGGCATTTTTCTTTGCAAATGATTCTACAAGTGGTTATAGTTGGTGAAATGAACCTGTAAGTGGTTGAAAGAGGTTTTCACTTACAAGTGGTTAATCAAGGTCATTAAGTTGAACTTGATTGGACCATACTTACAAGTGGTATTTTGGAGAACAATGTGATGAACCCCTAACCTACAAATGATTTATTAAAATCAACAAAACTTATTTTCCGGAAAAACCATTTGATTAAAACAAACTTAAGTGTTTTGAAATCACAATGGGAAAATAGTTTGTTGTGAGGGGGAGTTCTGATTGTTTATGCCAAGTGGATGGCGAATTGAAGCGATTTGATATCGGTTGTCACTTTATTGTATAGTTTGTTTTCAAATTACCTAAAATGTGTTTGCATTTTAGGGGGAGTAAAAATTTTCAGAAAATCCAAAAACATTAGAAAATTTGAAAAAGCCAAAAACATGATAAAATCAAAAACGAGTTTTGTTGTATAAAAGAGGAAATGATAGTACATCAGTTGGACTGTCACAGCATGCTAAAGAAATGGAAAGATAAAATGTGATAAATGGTCTCACTAAAGATGTGACGATAGGCTCAGCTAGTCTAGTAGATTTGCGATAACGATACAAAACTAAAATGAAAAAAGCCTAGTTCTAGTGGGAAACATGGTCAAAAGCATAGTACTTAGTTTTGTCCTTCTTGACTGTGTGCCTACTCAGTAATCGCTGATTTTCGAAAGACATAAAACTGGTTAAGTTTGTGAACTTTCACAACTTTGCTGAAAAGTCGCTGTGGTTGTGCATTTTATTTTGCAAAGATTTAAACTTGTCTTATTTCTTTATTTTTGTTTAAGCATTGGACATCCTCTGCGTATACGTGAGTATCGACCTGGATGTTATTGCCTAAATGTTCTGCTTTATTTTCTTTGGTGTTTCGTTTAAGCTTTGGACCTCCTCTGCGTATACGGAAGTATCGACCTGGTGGTTAAAGCCTAAACAACTTCAACTTGTTTTATTTTTCTTATTTTGTTTAAACATTGGACTTTCTCTGCGTATACGGAAGTATCGACCTGATTGTTAATGTTTAAACTTTCTGCTTTGTTTTCGCACAAATCACGGTTGATAAAAGTTTAAAGGCATTACTTGGGTCAGTGTATTGCATGATGAAGGGATATGCTGAGATCGTGGGGTCCATAAGAATTTAGTGCAAAATTAATTTACCTTAACGTATCGGTAAGCATTTCGAAAGTTTTTAGATTGAGTTTAAGTGGACAACAATATCGTCAATCAATGTGAATCGTTTAGCGCTGAAAATGTTTAAAGCTTAACAGTGTTGGTGATTTGTCTCATAAACTGATATGATCCTCTTACACAAACTCACAAAAATACTGTTTGTATATATTTCTTTATTGCATTTCATTTCTGTTATTTCAAAAATTCCAAAAATATTTTCGGTGTGTTTTAGCATAAATTTTGAAAAAAAAATTCAAAAAGATTTTCGATGACTGATATTGAAGAACTGATTTTCAAAATTCCAAGTGCTGAACATGACGAACAGGTTTGGGAAGAAATTTTTTTTAAAAGATGTTTTTACAAGTGGTTATCAGATATATTTAATGCTAAATCTTTCAGACAGAATTCTTGAAAAAGCATAAAGTTTGTCAAATTATAAATTTGTGAAGCTTATGTTTTGGGTAGAGGATGTGCAGGATAACCTGAGCTGGATGAGAGTCAGGTTCCGATACCTGAGATTCTGATTGAGAGTAGCTAGCCAGGTTGCGATCCTGATTTTGTAAAAGACAGACTACGATCCCAACATGTTTTGAGGGGGAGTCTGCTATAGAAAGAATTGGAAGATGCAAGAGATAGATAGAGATTCTGGAAGCCCGAAGACTGATCAAGACTAAAGATGCAAAGACTCGACACGTGCGACTCGTCAACATCTGAGGGGGAGTCTGTTAGTGCATACATCTGTCGACTTCGTCTTGTATCGAGTCTTAGACTTAGAATGTTAGATCAGGGCACGTTGTACGAAAAAAATAGGTTGAGTTAGTATGTAAATGTCCTGATTCCGCCCGAGAGGTTGATTCCGCTCGAAATGACATTATGTCATTTGGAGCGAAATCACAAGTTAGTGATTTCGCCCGAAATGACACAATGTCATTAGGAGCGGAACCCCTTCACTATATAAACCCCTCTTGAGCGAAATCAGTAAGGGGGTCCTTGTTTCCGGTACCGAACTGCTGCCGAAGTGCTGTCTGATCTGTAATAGCTGTGAAATCAATATACAAGGCAATATTTAGTGAAACAAGCTGTTTTCCGTGTTCGTTTCTTGTTTTCCGCACCTGAAATGGATTAGAACACCTCTGATTGACTCGTTTAGGTCTGCACGTGATCCTACAAATGTGAACAGGAGAGGATGGTGCAACGGACATAGCATCATCATCATCAATGGGATAAGTCCCTAGTCCAGCAGCTAGAAGGGCTGAAGAGGTCACGGACTCAAAAGAGTCGGCAACAGAATCAGGGTCCGAATCAGAAGAGATGTCAACGACAGATACAACAGGTGATGCTATGTCTAGGATGGCGGTGTCAAATACCTCACCATCACCCAGGTCGTCGTCAATGTGATCAACCTCAATCACAGGAACATCGATATCATCGTCCAAGTCAACAACAAAAGGACAATCCTCAGCAGGGATGGCAGCGAGGGGAACAGCGTGGATCAGAATGGGCTCGACAAGATGCTCTCCATCGGGATGTCCAATGATGAGCCGATCGTGAATAGGTAAAGGAAAAGCTAGAATGTCATCAACGAAAGGAATGTCGTCACCAAAGTCGGGTAAAGCAAAAGGCTGGAAATCATCAAGGTCATCATCATCAGACATAAGCTCGAGATCGGTCTCTGAGTCGGAAGTGAAGATCTCAGGAGCTGAGGCAATCTCATCGTCGGAAACAATAGCCATGGGATCATGCTCGTCAGACAGACCGCTGCTCTCGGAAGATGACATGGTATCCTGTCAGAACAATTCGGGCACATATATGCATATATATCAATGAATAATAATATTACTTAGTATATACAGGAAAATAAAGGCAACATATCACATGTATTCACGTTGTTCCTACGTGGGTCATTTCTAGTTCAGCAAGTCTACCCCATATAGACTATACCAACAACTAATGTCCTTGCTTGTTTTCTTTCCTTTGAAAAATGTCTGTTCCATGGATCTTGGCGTTTTTGTAAATGCAATGAAAAATATTTTGTTGGTTGTAAAAATATTTTTGTGAGAGAATCCTAGTGATTATAGTCTAGACTCGAGATGGAATCCTAGTTCACTACAATCGAAGCTCTGATACCAACCTGTCACACCCTGACTTTTGCAGAAGCGTATACGTGTGACTTGATCAGTTTTCATTGCATTCGATTATAATAAACAACTATATGACTAAAAAGAAGTTCATCCATTCATAAGTTTTAGAAATATTACAAACATAAGTTGTTTAAGTTTCAACCAACATAACTTCAAGTTAAGTTACAAACCATCAAAAGATAATGAGTTCCATAAATGGACTTTTTAACAAAAGACTAGTTTAACCAAGGCTTTGCTTCATATATCTTATCCAGGATAAGATATACAAATCAAACCCTTCAAAAGTGGATGACATCTAATCTTGAAATTCACTTCATGAAAACAATTCCAACGTCGAAGATCCATATAGTTTCCTGAAATACATGTAATTTGAAAACAATCAACAAAAGTTGAGCGAGTTCATGCGTTTTATGTGAGCTCCAATAAACTTGTAAACATTGGAGAGATTCTTTTGATAACTGGTATGTAAAGCGTCTATGAACAGATAATTAATGTTTTGCAAGGACATTAATATATGTGGTGGTGTATGGAAGTACTCAAACCTAGCAAATTTCCTCTGGTCCATCCGGCTGGAACGACACAGTCACTACATGCGGCCACACGAGGACCCATGAGTGGGGCTCGCTACACCCGATAGATCTACCACTCCTGCCCCTCGGTCTTAACAAGATTAATGGCACTTAGAGTACGCCTACCCAACCACACGATCTAACAGTTCATTCCCTAGCTAAACCATACCACTGAAACATGTATTTCACCCCCGAGAGATATAAATCCGAAAACAATTAAGAGAAGGGGGGCATGAACTCACAAATTTGCGCCCGAAGTCTCGTGCACTCAAGGTTGCTATTCGTGAGTCGTATTACTACCTACACACGTGCTATGTTTTATTATACACTTAGGTCGTGTAACGACTCTTAGCCTTAGTTATTTATTAAGACTTATTTTGGAATTTTGGTATACTTTGAGTTACACCCTCGGTGTATGGTGTATATATAATTTTTATAATTATATATAATTTCAAAATTTTAATATATCAGTTAAAATAATTATATTTTAACTTAAATTGTTTTCATACTTAAAACCATGATTCAAGATTACTTAAAATCACTTGTTAAAACATATTTTTCTAAGCGTTTAATTTCTACAAAAAATTTTGCCATAGTTTTCTTTGAAAAATGGAGGTTTCCATGCTTAAAGCATATCATTTTCTTTTTCAAAAACTCATCAACAATCATCAACAACAATACTACACTTACCTTATGCCATAAGTCACATCTCTATATGAAGTCATAAACTTGAAGTTTTATAAAAACTTGTAGTATTTTAAAATATTGTTTAACATGATTTATTAACACCAAAAACATGATTTTTATTTCATGAAAATCATTTTTACAAAAATTTCATCTTCACAACTTGTAACTGATTTTTGCAAAAATTCATTTTCTTGAATTTTTCATGGCTTAAAAACTTCAAGTGTTCCATTCTTACACTTAAAACATGTTCACTTTCCTTTTAAAAACCAAATCATGTTAGTCTTGAAGTAAACTTTGTTTTCTTGAAACTCTGATTTTTCAAATCCCTCATTTTTAACATCTACAACTTGTAGGAACCATTTTCATCACAAAATCATGTTCACTTTACAAGTTCATACTTCACATAATGTGAGCTTTGTCACACCCCGACCACGTAGAACATACAAAACGTGGCGGAAATGTCGGGGAGTGTTGTAACAGAATTAATTGTTTCAAATCCATGGCAATTGAAGTTTCGTTTTATTGATTAAAAGTGTTACAATGTCTTAACAAATAAGGAAATACAACATAATTAACTAGTCTTGCATCTTTTATTGTCACTAAAGCCCAAGTCTGCCTATGTGTATCTTGATCACCTTATGCAACAGCTCCTAAAAAAACACATGTGAAAATAGGTACGTCAGCATAAAAATGCCTGTGAGATACATAGGTTTTGTGAAAATAGGTTTCATGACTTATGTTTGAGAAAATGTTTAGTCATGAACCTTGTAATTTGCTTTGTTTTGTAAATCATTTGAAAAATGATAAGATCAGATGATATGTATAAATAAGAGAATAATGTATGGTTAAATGAATAACCATTGTAAAATGAGTTTGTATAAGATAAGTTGTTTGTAAAACAATGTATTGTAAAAAGTATGTTATTTGTATAAAATGTTATATGTATCAAACTGAAATGATTCAAATAACGGTACAATATGTAATACCATACAAACACTTATATATAGGAAGTACCAGCGGCGTATCCACCATGCTTGTATCATATTACACACGTATCGTTACTTAATCATTTAATCAAACCAAACCACCAAAGTAATGTTTAACAATAGAAGAAATGTTTATGTATGGTCAAATACGGTTCACAGATACAAACGGTTCACAGATACAAACGGTTCACAGATACAACCGGTTCACAGATACAAACGGTTCACATATACAAACGGTTCACAGATATAAACGGTTCACAGATACAAACGGTTCACAGATACAAACGGTTCACAGATACAAACGGTTCACAGATACAAACGGTTCTCAGATACAAACGATTCACAGATACAAACGGTTCATAGTTATAAACGGTTCACAGATACAAACGGTTCACAGGTACAAACGGTTCACAGATAAATGATTACAACGGTTCACATAGTCAAATAGTTATAAACGGTTCAAAATGTAATATAATGTGTTCATATACTGGATGAGCATATGCAACAAAATGTAATGTAAAACAATGTACTAAGTATGCACACAATGGACATACATAGCATAAAATGTAATGAAATCATGTACTATAATGTACTAACGAACATAGCAGGTATATGATGTGAAAACGGGAAAGCATGAATGTAATAAGTAGGCACATGTGTTTCACCCCAAAACAGTTTGGAAAACAGTAAAAGAGGGGTCTATGTACTCACTTGAGATTGCTCAGAAGTCCTAGGATAACCACCAAGCAATGCTAGAGATCACGGAATCAAACGGCACCTAATATAGGTAACTATGTTAATTAACCGGACCTAAATCGGAAGATCTGATAGAATGAGGGTTCGTAAACCAAACGAGTATAGAGACTCGTGTCATATGGTTTAACGAAGCCTACATACTAAATGAAACCTTAATCTAAGTGCTTTCGACCCATTACGACCCGTTTAGGTAGCTTATGCTACTTTAACGCGTCGTTCGCGTGAAACGCGTTCGGACCGCTTAACTAGTCCTATGACAAGTGTTATATGCCTAAACATGTTACATAATCAGTTATGTGACAAAAGATTAGGTTACATATGCTTAATTACCAATTATACATGAAAAGGGTATTCTGGTAATTTACCTAAGGCATATAAACTACCTATCATACAACTACTTAAACGTAGCGACCATAAGGTATAACCTCGGAAGGTTATTCCCTACCTACTATGGTCACCTAATGTATTTGGTCGGATCCTAATGATCGACCAAACTGGGTCGGGTTCGAGGTATAAGCGATTTATTAGATCGCTTACCCTACGACCCTAGACAACGTGGTAATCAGTAGGCATAGTCCCAAGGGACTATAACCAACGTGATTACACTCACGTTGCGAAGTTCAAACGAACTTCGCATTGACCATAACTGGTCAATGTAGAAAGTCAAACAAAGTTTGACTTTCAGACTCGAAAGACTCGAAAAGCAATAAAAGAACGAAAGAATACTTACGAAGGGTCCCCGAATGCTAATCTCGATCCAAGAATCTCAGGTATGAAACAATGGTTTCAACTTAGAGTTCCTAAGATCAAGATTCTAGTGATTTTAGCAATGGGGGTGGATGGGTATTTATAGGAATACCCGAACCGTTAAGATCGCTTGTCGAATATCGTGCCTTAATCGTATCCGTACAAGTGTCGGAAAGTTATGGTGCCTAAAATCCATCCTTATCCGCTGACTAAGTAGAATGTGTGGTTGTGAATTAAACAGCTGTTTATACATCGAATCTGGTCCCGAAAATGAAAAACTAAAGTTTCTGTCCAGTTAAGGCACTCGCGTAGCGCGACTGCATAGGCCCTTAGGGCTCGCGCTACGCCACTGCCCCTCTGTTTCAGAATTGTTTCCAAATTGGCAGAAATGGTCCCTGCACGTGTTTAAGGCCTTTTTCGATGCGTTTGAACCCCGTTAACCTCATTTTAAGGCTCTAAAATGAAGTTAAAGTATAGGGAACTCAAAACATGCTCAAAAATATGCCGGAGGTTGGTTCGTTTGGCCGTACGAACGCGATGCTCGCTTAATTACGACGGAATGCGCATAAGCGCGAAAAACGATCCAAATGACGTGACGAATGGATTTTTGGCAAGCCAAACACTAAAGCATAATATAGTCATGCTTACATAAATTTTTGGATGTCCAGATGTATTCAGAACGTAAGTTATGCGCGAAAGTGCAAACTTGTGCACTTTTTGACACTTTTAGTCCCTGAATGACACAAAAGTTTATTTTAGCATACCGAACACCTCAAAGCCTATTTCTAAGCTATGTGAAGGGTATTTATGGTATGTTTAACTTATGGTCATGCTCCGGAATGTCTGTTACAGTTCAAATTGGCATACTTTCGCAGTTTGTCAACTTTAGTCCCTGTAAGCGATTAAACTTTGATTTCACCACACCAAACCTTCCAAAACTTATATATAAGTTATGTAAAGGTTATTTAAGGTATGTTAAGCCTATTTCACTATTCCGGAGTGTTCGTTGCATTAAACTGGTTATATTTACGCATCAGTGCGCGTATAACCTTCCAGAAAGCGATTTAGAGCTTGAAATCGAACAAGACTTGATATGTGCTAAAGATACACATATTTATACAAGTCCAAAGTATGAAATACAATATTTCATTGGTTTGGAATTTTTTTGATGGTTGAAATGACACAGGTGTTACAGTCTCCCCTACTTTAGGAAATTTCGTCCCGAAATTTAGTTTTAGAGGAAACTTGTGGAGACAGCTGTGACGGTTTTGCCTTCAGACAAATCCATTGAGCCCTTAAGTAAAACTCTGGGCCATGTTAGGATTCTTAGCAAAGATGTCAACCCTCAAAGTGAAGTCATTGTAGTAACAAAACATGGAGTTTTGAACTACGGATAGAAAAACGTTTCTTATGAAGACTTATCATAGGAAACTGTGTGTGTGATTGAGATCAGAATTGGGTAGTGTGAGAATAAATGACATTGGTCAAAGTCCAAGACTTCTCCCGTATCATTACTCTTGCCACTGTTGGTCTAAACACATGACAAAACTTCTTGTGGTTTCTATGCACTGAATTCCATAATTATGTAGGCCTCCATAATTACGTAGTTCCTTGCACAGTCCGCACAGTTCATTTCATAATGCGTATGGGGAAAAATTTAATTACATCGACGTAGGATGTATTTAACTAAACTACCTACGGGGAAAAATTTAATTACATCGACGTAGGATGTATTTAACTAGATTGTCGGACCAATCTATTTAACTTAGATCGACGTAGGATCTCTTTAACTAAACTACCTACGGGGAAAAATTTAATTACATCGACGTAGGATGTATTTAACTAGATTGTCGGACCAATCTATTTAACTTAGATCGATGTAGGATCTCTTTAACTAAACTACCTACGAGGAAAATTTAATTACATCGACGTAGGATGCATTTAACTAGATTGTCGGACCAATCTATTTAACTTAGATCGACGTAGGATCTCTTTAACTAAACTACCTACGAGGAAAATTTAACTACATCGACGTAGGATGCATTTAACTAGATTGTCGGACCAATCTATTTAACTTAGATCGACGTAGGATCTCTTTAACTAAACTACCTACGAGGAAAATTTAACTACATCGACGTAGGATGTATTTAACTTTATCAACACATGTTGTCCTTAAACTTTGGAATAGTACTTTATAATCCAAGGAACTTAACTACAAAGTAGAAGTCCATTAAGGATTTAAGATAGTACCTTTTTGAATATCCTACTACGAATCCCTCATATGAAGATAAGAAAGATTCTATGAGGATTTGGATAACGAATATCCAGAGTCTACAAAAACACAAAATGCATAAACACATAGTCACATAACCACAAAATTGTTTATCTAGATCTTTAATTTGTAAGTTTTGTTTTGTTAATTATGTACATGCATTTAAAGCACACTAGGAATCCATTTCATGTATTTCATTCGGTACTTTAAACATTAACAAGAATCTAACTATGAAGATGGAAAGATCTTCCAAAAATTCGATTTCGTTTTCAAGAAAACGTAATATTCGAATTAAGGAACACAAAAAAAAATTTGAAGATACGGAAATACCCTTAGGTACCCTATTAAGAATTTATAGTGGTACGTTGGGTATTCACACAGAGTTGTAACTTGCGCCTTGTACTTCGTTTCTTTGAAAGAGACGGGTACTAAGGATTTCCGTGGAAAACGCAAGAGATAATAAAATGGAAGAAATTACGGGGTAGTCTGTTCTTCAAGGAATACAATTCCTTGATTGTCGGTATTGTAGGGATACGTTGTTTATACATGCCATCATATTTGTACATTGTAATGCAAAATAGAAAGATTTATTTATAAACAACCACAACAACAACTGTTTCATGGACCTTGACAACAAAAGAAAATAATACATAAGGCTTGATTATTTCTAAACAACATTGTCTTCTAGTTGGTCCGATGCTCATCCCTGCGCTGGATTAGCATTAGAAATCTTTGGGCAATTTCTTCGGAAATGGCTCATCTCGCCACAGTTGAAGCAAGGACCTCGCGGAAGACGAGCTTGAGCAGGATTTACTTGAGGTTGGTTTGGACCAGCTTGGTTCGGGGTAAAACGACAAGCATTTGCCAGGTGACCGAGTCGCCCACATGATGCACACAAACGACACTGTAGGTGAGCTAAGTGGTGTGCATTACATTTGTCGCATATCGGTGCAGTACCGGCATAAGGTTTCCTTGCAGGAGGTTGAGTTGGTTGGTTGCGGATGTTTTGGTTGGGTTGAGCAGCAATCGCAAAATTCTGCGAAGCCTTACGCTTCTTATTCTTGGACACCTCAGCATGTTCTTCCTTTGGTTCCACTTGAGCAGTCTTGTCGGATGGTCTTGGGTCGCCTTTTCGAAAAAGCTTTTTCTTTCTGATGTGGGATTCAGTTAGAGTAGCAGACAATTCAATGGCTTGTCTGACAGTAGTAGGGTTGCTGCCAGTAACAATATCCTGAACTAGGTCAGGAAGACCATCAGTATATTTCTCGATCGCCTTATCCACAGGAGTAACCATAGCAGGACACAACAGGCTCAATTCTTCAAAACGGTCAGTATAGGCTCGATGTTCACCACTGTCTTGCTTCAAATCATCAAACTCCCTCTCCAAAGCTCGCAGTTCATGACGAGGACAGAATTCCCTCATCACAAGAGCTCTAAGCTCGGCCCAAGTCTGTGCTAGTGCAATTTCAGCACCCCGGTCTCTCATAATCCCGTTCCACCATGTAAGAGCCTTCTTCTGAAACACGCTCGAAGAAAACTCGACCTTGCGATTTTCAGGACACTGAACGTGACGGAACGTATTCTCAATGCTCTCGAACCATTGAAGAAGCCCAGTTGCTCCCTCCGAACCACTAAACTTGAGCGGTTTAGCCGAGTTGAAACTCTTGAAGTTGCAGGGAGCATTGTTGTTGTTGATGGTCTGCATCATTTGAGCATAAAGATTTGGGAAGGCAACAGCCATTTGCTGCGCGATGATCTCCGCCAGTTCGGCATTTGCCATCTGATTGTCGCGTCGAGGAGGCATTCTAAAAGAGGAAATATGAAAGGAAACGAGTGAGAGATTTAGACGAAAAGAATGAGATGAAACAAATCTGATGAAAGCAAGGATAGTGGTCATTTGTTTGTTACTACAAAGCAACAAACGACCTTGGTGATTAATCAAAGTAAATAGGTCAAAAATAATGTATCGCGAAGACATGCTCGCCTATAAGTGAACACTCATCCCAAGAATTCCCAGGTAAGCACAACTGGTCTCGCGTCTGATGAGATGTATACGAAGTGCTTGCCTAGACAGAAAACCCAGAATACAGGCATTCACCCTTCCAGTTTGCACGTGTTCACATTATTTAAAACCCAAAACCTTGACGAGATTTTTGAAAATTCAAAGGGTTCAAAACTATGTAACAGAGGGTTCAAAACCTTACAATAGAGGGTTCAAAACCTTGTAATCAATCATCCTAGAATAGATGATTAGTTTTCAAAGCGGTTTTGAAATTTATGTTCTTGTTGTGGTAGTCGCCTAAGGATAGGTGACGGTATTGTTTTATAACTAAACGCAAGTAAACTCGCGTTAGGGTCCTAAGAAGGTTATAGACTAGGTCAAAGCATTACTAATATCCTAATTCCCTATAACCATTGGCTCTGATACCATCTTTTCTGTCACACCCCGACCACGTAGAACATACAAAACGTGGCGGAAATGTCGGGGAGTGTTGTAACAGAATTAATTGTTTCAAATCCATGGCAATTGAAGTTTCGTTTTATTGATTAAAAGTGTTACAATGTCTTAACAAACAAGGAAATACAACATAATTAACTAGTCTTGCATCTTTTATTGTCACTAAAGCCCAAGTCTGCCTATGTGTATCTTGATCACCTTATGCAACAGCTCCTAAAAAAACACATGTGAAAATAGGTACGTCAGCATAAAAATGCATGTGAGATACATAGGTTTTGTGAAAATAGGTTTCATGACTTATGTTTGAGAAAATGTTTAGTCATGAACCTTGTAATTTGCTTTGTTTTGTAAATCATTTGAAAAATGATAAGATCAGATGATATGTATAAATAAGAGAATAATGTATGGTTAAATGAATAACCATTGTAAAATGAGTTTGTATAAGATAAGTTGTTTGTAAAACAATGTATTGTAAAAAGTATGTTATTTGTATAAAATGTTATATGTATCAAACTGAAATGATTCAAATAACGCTACAATATGTAATACCATACAAACACTTATATATAGGAAGTACCAGCGGCGTATCCACCATGCTTGTATCATATTACACACGTATCGTTACTTAATCATTTCATCAAACCAAACCACCAAAGTAATGTTTAACAATAGAAGAAATGTTTATGTATGGTCAAATACGGTTCACAGATACAAACGGTTCACAGATACAACCGGTTCACAGATACAAACGGTTCACAGATACAAACGGTTCACAGATATAAACGGTTCACAGATACAAACGGTTCACAGATACAAACGGTTCACAGATACAAACGGTTCACAGATACAAACGGTTCTCAGATACAAACGATTCACAGATACAAACGGTTCATAGTTATAAACGGTTCACAGATACAAACGGTTCACAGGTACAAACGGTTCACAGATAAATGATTACAACGGTTCACATAGTCAAATAGTTATAAACGGTTCAAAATGTAATATAATGTGTTCATATACTGGATGAGCATATGCAACAAAATGTAATGTAAAACAATGTACTAAGTATGCACACAATGGACATACATAGCATAAAATGTAATGAAATCATGTACTATAATGTACTAACGAACATAGCAGGTATATGATGTGAAAACGGGAAAGCATGAATGTAATAAGTAGGCACATGTGTTTCACCCCAAAACAGTTTGGAAAACAGTAAAAGAGGGGTCTATGTACTCACTTGAGATTGCTCAGAAGTCCTAGGATAACCACCAAGCAATGCTAGAGATCACGGAATCAAACGGCACCTAATATAGGTAACTATGTTAATTAACCGGACCTAAATCGGAAGATCTGATAGAATGAGGGTTCGTAAACCAAACGAGTATAGAGACTCGTGTCATATGGTTTAACGAAGCCTACATACTAAATGAAACCTTAATCTAAGTGCTTTCGACCCATTACGACCCGTTTAGGTAGCTTATGCTACTTTAACGCGTCGTTCGCGTGAAACGCGTTCGGACCGCTTAACTAGTCCTATGACAAGTGTTATATGCCTAAACATGTTACATAATCAGTTATGTGACAAAAGATTAGGTTACATATGCTTAATTACCAATTATACATGAAAAGGGTATTCTGGTAATTTACCTAAGGCATATAAACTACCTATCATACAACTACTTAAACGTAGCGACCATAAGGTATAACCTCGGAAGGTTATTCCCTACCTACTATGGTCACCTAATGTATTTGGTCGGATCCTAATGATCGACCAAACTGGGTCGGGTTCGAGGTATAAGCGATTTATTAGATCGCTTACCCTACGACCCTAGACAACGTGGTAATCAGTAGGCATAGTCCCAAGGGACTATAACCAACGTGATTACACTCACGTTGCGAAGTTCAAACGAACTTCGCATTGACCATAACTGGTCAATGTAGAAAGTCAAACAAAGTTTGACTTTCAGACTCGAAAGACTCGAAAAGCAATAAAAGAACGAAAGAATACTTACGAAGGGTCCCCGAATGCTAATCTCGATCCAAGAATCTCAGGTATGAAACAATGGTTTCAACTTAGAGTTCCTAAGATCAAGATTCTAGTGATTTTAGCAATGGGGGTGGATGGGTATTTATAGGAATACCCGAACCGTTAAGATCGCTTGTCGAATATCGTGCCTTAATCGTATCCGTACAAGTGTCGGAAAGTTATGGTGCCTAAAATCCATCCTTATCCGCTGACTAAGTAGAATGTGTGGTTGTGAATTAAACAGCTGTTTATACATCGAATCTGGTCCCGAAAATGAAAAACTAAAGTTTCTGTCCAGTTAAGGCACTCGCGTAGCGCGACTGCATAGGCCCTTAGGGCTCGCGCTACGCCACTGCCCCTCTGTTTCAGAATTGTTTCCAAATTGGCAGAAATGGTCCCTGCACGTGTTTAAGGCCTTTTTCGATGCGTTTGAACCCCGTTAACCTCATTTTAAGGCTCTAAAATGAAGTTAAAGTATAGGGAACTCAAAACATGCTCAAAAATATGCCGGAGGTTGGTTCGTTTGGCCGTACGAACGCGATGCTCGCTTAATTACGACGGAATGCGCATAAGCGCGAAAAACGATCCAAATGACGTGACGAATGGATTTTTGGCAAGCCAAACACTAAAGCATAATATAGTCATGCTTACATAAATTTTTGGATGTCCAGATGTATTCAGAACGTAAGTTATGCGCGAAAGTGCAAACTTGTGCACTTTTTGACACTTTTAGTCCCTGAATGACACAAAAGTTTATTTTAGCATACCGAACACCTCAAAGCCTATTTCTAAGCTATGTGAAGGGTATTTATGGTATGTTTAACTTATGGTCATGCTCCGGAATGTCTGTTACAGTTCAAATTGGCATACTTTCGCAGTTTGTCAACTTTAGTCCCTGTAAGCGATTAAACTTTGATTTCACCACACCAAACCTTCCAAAACTTATATATAAGTTATGTAAAGGTTATTTAAGGTATGTTAAGCCTATTTCACTATTCCGGAGTGTTCGTTGCATTAAACTGGTTATATTTACGCATCAGTGCGCGTATAACCTTCCAGAAAGCGATTTAGAGCTTGAAATCGAACAAGACTTGATATGTGCTAAAGATACACATATTTATACAAGTCCAAAGTATGAAATACAATATTTCATTGGTTTGGAATTTTTTTGATGGTTGAAATGACACAGGTGTTACAAGCTTAACATGGATCTTTCAAGATCTAGCATCATACTTGCTAGATCATGTTTTATATCATCATCTAGCAAGCTTTTATGTGGTGTCTAACACCATACACACAAGAAATCAACAAACAAGTTCATCACACATCTTAAACAACTTAGATCCTTATGATTTTTAGTTTGGTTCTTTTGTTCATCTTCTTGATTTGGTGTGATACTTAGTTTTTTAGTTACACATATACTTTAACCACTAAAACAAGATGTAAAAGTGTGATCAAGAACACTTACTACTAGCACAATGGCTAGGGATGAACAAGATGAAGGATGAAGAAGAAAAGTGGTGGTTAATAGCTCCTAAGTGTGGTCCTTCAACTCCTCTTGCTTGCAAACTTCTTATCTAGCCTTGATTCACCTTATAGTATACTTGGATTAGCTTGGAAGATGAAGAAAAAATGGAGATGGAGGTGGGGTGTTTGGGCCATTGCTATGGGGGAAGGAGATGGAGGTTTTGTTTGAATTTTTGAGTGAAGGGAATGATAGGATATGTTGGTGATAAGGTGTATTTTATAACATCTTGTAATTACTTGTTCCATAATACTTCTTCATTAACCATCATACCATAATTCACATTAGGGGACAACATGGGGAGATAGGGTGGGCCCCATGTCGACCGTCTATAAGAGGGGGGGGGGGTTATCTAGTTGGGTTTCAAATGTTAAGTTAGATACTTAGTTAGGATTTAAGTGGTTTGGTTAGGGGTTTAATGGTATTTAGGGATTTTAATGTGTAATAAGGTGTTTGTTGATAACAATTAGTCTTATGACGTTAAAACAATGCTTCTAGTTTATTTTTAGTGTTTCGGGTAGTGTCCGATTATTCGTTCGGTTATCGGTTTGTTAAGGTGCTAAATTGCGCAGTTTTGTGAGTTATGAGGTACTTTTTATGACAGCTTTTGTAACACCTCATAAAATCACATCCAATGATGTATTGACACGTGTACAAAACCCTAATAAGGTAATTCGTTGACTATGAAGGACTAATTTTGTGAAAAATCAAAAACTTTGATTTTGGAAGGACTGGAAGTGTTAACATGCTTAGCATAAGCCTCTGAATAACGTTACACGGTAATCATGTTCACATATAAGCCACTTGTTGATCAAGTGTAGCCGTTTGCGTAATTAATTGAAAGTTTGCGCGATGAAGGGTTAAAAGCGTCAACGTGTTAATTCTTACCTCTGAGTGACCTTTTAACAAACCGAGAGCTTCATGATGGTTGATTATTCTCTCGGGGATGCCAAATATTGGCCATCTAAGGGTTTTATGCCTTTAAGTGACGTTACACACAACTTTGCAAGTTTAAGGGGTTAAAAGCGTCAATATGTATAATTATACCTCTGAATGACCTTTTTACGAACCCGAAGCATCGTGATGTTTAATAATACTTTCAATAATGCCTAATATGTATTAGATAAGGCTCCGATGCTATTAAACGATGATATGCGTAAGTTTGCGCATTAGAGGGACTATTTGCGTCAAACTGCAAAATTCTGTCGATTCGTATGGTATCGAACCTTCCGGAATATGATCATAAGTTAAACATGCCCTAAATATCCTTTACATAGCTTAGAAACAGGCTTATAGGTGTTTGGTGCGCAAAAATAAACTTATTTGATCAACAGGGACTAAAAGCGTCAAAAAGTGCATAAGTTTGCATTTTCGCGCATATCTTACGTTCTGAATATATCCGGACATCCAAAAATTTATGTAATCATTAAAATATTTTATTTTAGTGATTGGAATGATAAAATTCCATTTGTCGTGTAATTTGGTTCATTTTTCGCGTCCATTCGTGTTTCGTCGTAATTAGCCGAATAATGCAACCGTACGACCAAACGAACCGACATCAGTCATATTTTTAAGCATGTTTTATGTTCCCTATGTTTAGGCATCATTGTAGAGCCTTGAAAATGGCTTAACGGGCCTTAAATGTGTCAGAAATGCATTTACATGAAGACAGGGACCATTTCAACAATTCTGCCAAACTTGTGGCTGGGCCTGAAGCTTAGGCGGGCCGCGTAAGCCCACCTGGACTTCCTACGCGGGCCGTGAAGACAGATCAGTGAGCAAAAACTTGTTTTTGTTGCTGGTTTTCATCAAATCTGGTTTCCATACACACATATCTCAATCTAGGGGCTTGTCCACTGATTTGTAAAACCATATTACACTTGTTTTAATCTTGTTATCCCTTCCGACACTTGGCACTCATCCGTGGCTTCCCGAAAACTATATATAGAGGTGGGTTTCATTTGTTCAAATCACACTTCATTCCATTCCAATCTGCTTGCTCTCTGATTCTAAGAGGATCTTGAACTTTTTGAGAACCTCCTTCAGTCCATTGGACCCTTCGTAAGTGTCCTTTCGTGACTAGTTAATATTGTTTGGCTCTTAAAGCCGAAAAGTCAAGCGTTCGCGATAAAAGTTTTGACTTTTAAACGATCAAGCCATTGTTCGCAACGAACATGGCTACGTGATCGTAATTAGGTAGGTATTAAACCCTCAAAAGGGCACCTCCTAATTACCACGTTTGCTTAGTTAAATGTCGGTCAAAGTAATTAAAATAAAAGTCAAACGAGTCAGTTTTTTTTAAATAAAATTCATAACTAAAGATGTAAGGGCAATAAACTCAGTTTTGTCACTTTCATAACTTGGTAAATATTAATTGAACATGTCTAGGCATGTTCAACCCGACAATTCTAAGTTTAGGCTCGGTTCGCAACCGAAAGTCGCAAAAGTTGACTTTTGCTTTGACTTTCAGTTCTGACCCGATTTACCTTAGTTTAGATATGACTTAGGGTTCCTTTAGGACCATATTATAGGTTAGTATAACCCTCTGAAGTTATACAACCTGGTTCCTTAGTAATCCGATTCATTTGCATGTTTCCGTTATTTGCTTAAAAGTTGACCATTATGCCCTTTTGATAATTAAACGAGATTTTTGAAAATGTGAGAGGACAGAAACCTTCATTACTGATTTATAAACATATCCTAAAAGTTTGACATCAGTTTATGGTCTAAATTAGGAGTTATGCTCAATATCGTAAATGAAAGCCTTATTATTAATTAAACGACATTTTCAACATAAATCCTATTTAAACCCAAATTTTGACACCAAAACTTTTACCCACTGATGTAATATAATATTTAGGGATTTTTGGAAATTTTTATTAAATTTTAAACTGATCATAACATAGAGTTCTTGCATAGACTCGGTAATTGACGATAATGCCCTTTTCGTTAATAAAACGAGTTTTACACATCCTTTACATATCAAACCTTTTTCTACTCATTTTATATATTATATAAGTTATTTTAAACAGTAAAGGCTTATCAAAATCTCAGATTTCCTTAATCAACCCAAATACCGTCAAATACCGACTCTTATGCGATTTAGGCGCATAGTATGGTTTAAAACCATATTAGGCACCTAAAGCTTGATACCTACTGATGTTATGAATAAAATTTTATACTTTAGCAGTAAATAAAAGCTTTGAACTCAGATTTCCAAAACTAACCCTTAAAGCATATGTGAAATGACCAAAATGCCCCTACGGTGCATAGTTTGGCCATGAATGATAAATTTCACATATGTGAGATATCTTGCTGATATAACTTGATAAAATAAATATTTTTACTGATTATTTAGACCAGAAACTCAGATTATTATTTAACTTCTTTTATAAACATTAAAATGACCAAAATACCCCTACGGGGCATAAATTGGTTTTAAATTCAGTTTGGGCATAATGGAAGGTATCCTGCTGATATCACAACATATTTAAGGCATATTAACTTGTGAAACATGTTCATGACTCATTTGGTTTCCCGTTATGCATTTTACGCATTCGGTACGGTTTATGTAACTAGTTTACATGAATTAACCGAAACGGGTCAAACCTTATCATTTTCAATTCAAAATTCAGAATGTGTTTAGTTTACCCATATTATACAAGTCTCCATACTTGTCAGGTCTAAATCACATTCTAATCCGGTCTTCGCTTAATCTTGCGTTTTGAACCATAAACCTTTCCTTAAAACTAACCGGTCTAAGTTTCAACTTAAATAAGACCCGTTAGGAGTCTAATAGGTTAATAAAACCTTCGTTCCATATTGAGAGCCCTAGTAGAGGTACTTGTGCTTGCTGATTTGAAAATACGGCTGAGAATAAAATTACAGTTTAGCTCAGGTAAATACTTTTTACTTATTTTCCCTATACGGGCCTGGGATACGGTATTATAATAATACCGCTTGGTCGGGTATTGAATGTTTAATCGATTAGTGGTTAAATTATTGAGGTAACCCATTTTAATCTGTCTTGTTTGAAACAAAGCCTTTGGTGGTTAATGACCATGTCCCGGATATCCTTGGCATCATTTATTAAGAAGTGGCCACGTCATAAGCACGAGGTGTAGGCATACACCTGGCGGTTGCGTAGGAAAAACGGTATCTCACTCTCTTGTGGGCCTATACTTGTGGTGTGTCTGTTAATCTTGACTCGGTTTCTATATCGGGCCCTGAATGTATAACAAACATATAAATATGTATACAAGATTATTTTTATATAATTGTCCCAAGTTATAAAAGGATATTTGTGCCTTGTGCATTTAAATCAATTTTCATAAATGTTTTCAAAAGAGTCAGTTAATTGTATTTACTAGTGTAAAGTGACGTATTTTCCAAAAAGATTAAGTGACAGGTATTGTACGTAATTGGCTGGGAGCTCAGGGCGTTAATAAGGAATCTTGCAAGTTCTAAACGTCTAAAGTCTGTTGAATAGTGTTTATATTTCTGTTTTAAGATCCGCATGTGGATCCATCTTACAATCCGTTTGTAATATTTTATGTTTCTTTTGAATCGGTTTGTAATATATTTACTTTAGACTTCCGCTGTGCATTGAACTGTGATTATTTGACTATGATGATATCAACTATGTCACGATACTCACCACCGGGCCCACCGGTAATACGTGGAAATATCGGGGTGTGACAGGTTGGTATCAGAGCCAATATTGAGTGAATTAAGCACTAGCCTTTTGTGTTTAATCTCAATGACACAGTAGCACATTCCTTGACTTCCGAGTCTAGACATGAACTAGGAATGATCTCATCCCTATTATATGTATACATTGTTTTCGATATTTATGAATCCCAGGATCGTGTCGCCGAGCAAAGCTGCCATTGGTGGAAGCTCTCCAAATCCGAAGTTTAAGAATGTAAAGCTTCGTACTACAGCTCGAATTAGCATACGACCAGTATGGAGAAAGGACCTTTTGAACCCATTAACCATATTTCAAATTCTATACCCAAGACTTTTGAAACTTCAAATGAGAAGCCAACATCGGTGGAGTTCATACCAGTTGTCCCTGAAGCTCACGCTCCAAAGATAATACCTATGGACCTAAAGGACTCATATTTCTTACCTCCAAGCGTTGGAATTCCAAATTTGGATTATACTTGTCCTGACCTTATTCATGATTCATATTATTCATTAACCATAAAACCCTTGGATTCCACTATTGCAAGGATTCCTAAAATAGAAGATTTCGACTACACACCAAAACCTTCAGTATTCGTACCTCACACAAAGAACCAAGGAGAAAATTTCCGAAATAAAGTGAAGAAGAAACTCCTTTCATTGCATTTCATTTCTTTATTAGTCCTTATAAGGACATATTTATCTTTTAGTTCCTATGTGGACAAATTTCTTGTTTAAAAGTCCCGTTTAGGGCATCTATGTACTTTTTCCATTTAATGGAATGTTATAATTTAAGTTTTCATTTGTCCTTATATGTACAAACATAACATATAAAATAAATCAAAATATCATTCCTTTTGTAATCGATCTGCCTTTGAATATTGAAAGAAAATATCGAAGGTATAACCTAGCCTATATGTCATTTAGACATAGCCTAGATGGTAAAACCTTTTAAGATTTAAACCCTTGTTAACATCTGAAAACATGTTAGCACTACTGGCAAATGTGATTCGATAAAATCACACAAGTCATCCTTATATTGGATTCTTCCAATTTCTTATCTAGCCTAGTGATTTAGAAATCATGGCTCAAATCATCAGATAAGATGATCATATCATAAACATCCCTTAGTGATGAAATACCTACGGGCTATATCTACTGTCCTAAAAGACAAAAGACAGTTGTAGTCTTTGACTCTCTGTCAAGAAAGGTAATGAACTGTGTTCAAACCTTAATGCCTCGATCCTATAAGGTCATGGCTTATAAATTCAAAATTGTCCTCATGACAAGGCCTTTTTGTGCCATTTCAATATCCTTAATAGTTTATAACTAGGATAAAATATAATAAAAATTTAAATAAATTAAATTAACCAATATGGCTTAAAACTTCCATGGTTAATGAATTGCCATAAGTGACAATTCCATAATAGACTTCTGAATAAATCATTGTCAATATTTATGTAGCAATCAAGCTACATGGCTGGATCAGATGAGGTTAACAGCCACCCGAGGGAGAATAATGATACTACCAGAGTTAATATAGCTGGTGCAGAACTGCAGGCATTAATAGATAATGCCGTTACTCAAGCTCTTGACAGCCAGTATAATGAATCAAGTGGTACATGCACCAAGACCCAGTCTGTACCTCATACAAAACCACCTTCCCAAATGCATGTTTCTCATAAGGACGATTCTCATCACTCATCAAATTAGAGGAGTGTTTCGTCTGGACAGGTTGTGCTTAATCAAGAGCCACGTGTTAAAACCTGTTCATATAAATATTTTGTCTCCTGCAAGCCTAGAGACTTCACAGGAGAAAAGGGAGCCATCGATTGCATGACGTGGCTCGATGAGATGGACACCGTTGTTGATATTAGTGGATGTGCAGAGCAAGACATTGTGAAGTTTGTTTCACAATCTTTTAAAGGAGAAGCTCTAGCTTGGTAGAGGTCACTAATCCAAGCTACAGGGAAGATCCCGTTGTACAACTTGACTTGGGATCAGTTTGTTGCTCTTATCAAAGAAAATTTATGTCCTCAACATGAAGTTGAGAAAATCAAGACTGATTTCTTGACATTGGTCATGAAGAATTTAGATTGTCAGGCATATCTTACAAGTTTCAATACCATGTCTCGATTGGTTCCTTACTTGATCACACCGGAACCGAAGCGTATAGCTCATTTTATTGGGGGTCTAGCCCCAGAAATCAAGGCAAGTGTGAAAGCATCGTGACCTACTATGTTCAGGTCAGCGGCAGATCTGTCATTATCTCTCACACTTGATGTGGTCAGAAACAAGGCTGCCAAAGCTTCTAATGATGGAAAGCGTAAAAGGGAGGATGAGAATTCTCATCACTCCGATAAGAAGAAAAAGGGGAACTCTGATCATAAGAAGAGTTCCGGGTTTAAGAAGGACAACCAGCAGTCGGGTGAAAAGACCAGGTGCAAAACCTGTAGGAAATACCACCTCGGGAAATGCAGATTTGAATCTCAGCCTCTACCTTGTGGGATCTGCAAGTCTAAGGAACATAAAACCTTGGATTGCAAGAAGTTGAAAGATGCAACCTGTTATGGTTGTAACGAGAAGGGGCATATTAAGACTAACTGCCCTAAGAATCAAAAGAAGCCTGAAGAGGCCAAGAAAACAAACGCGTGAGTCTTCCAGATGAACACCCAGGAGGCAGTACAGAATGATAACATCATAACAGGTACCCTTCCTTATCAATGATGTTTATGCAGGAATTTGTTTGATTATGGCGCAGAAAAGTCTATTGTGGATAATAAATGTTGTAAGCTGTTGTATCCGCCTGTTAGGACTCTAGACATATAACGCAAGGTAGAATTGGCCGATGATACTTTAGAGACTGCTTCAACAATTTTAGATGGATGCTTTATATCCATTAGGAATCACTCTTTTCCGATATCCTTGTGATGAGCTTTCAAGCTATCCAAAATCATCAATATGATAAAGACAGATGTGACATTTTGATCCCCTGTTAAAAAGGTGATGGACTAGGTCCAAACCTTAAATGCCATTGATGGTCTTTTTATGACCTAGGCTAAGTATAATTGATATATACTTAAATAACATTCATTAGGAATGTTCGTACTATATTAGCCTGTATGGTTTAATGATACCATGGTTAGTATATGTTAGGTCATCAGGATGATGAATAGCTGTGGTTGTGCAACTAAGTAATTGTTTCATTTGGTGTTTATGTTAGGTCATCAGGATGATGAATAGCTGTGGTTGTGCAACTAAGTAATTGTTTCATTTGGTGTTAGGAACCAAGTCTCGAGTATGACAAAGTCGGATAAGACAACCGTCAATTGCGCCATTGATGATGTGACGCATGCTAATGATGCTACAATTGTGAACCTCAAAATTGACAAAGATGTTCTCCAAGCTATGATTGACGCATCTGTTGGAAAAGCTGTAAGAAAGGTCATGAAAAAGTTCAAAGAGCCCAATGCTACTTGCTCCAAATCCTAATTAAAACCGCACTTCTTTACTCACGAGGAGGATCTTGTTCATGCCTCGGATACAAAGAATGAACTAAAAAGGAAAAAGGAGAAAGATAACTCCCATACTTCTAAAAAGGGGTAAGCTTGAGCTTAAGGAGAACAAAAAAAGTCCAACCAGAAACCTGTATGGAAGACCTGCAAGAAGCACCATCTAGGAAAGTTCAGGTTCGAGTCAAAATCCCAATCGCAGCCTAGGGCTTGTGGGATCTGCAAATCAAGAGAGCATAAAACGTTGGATTGCAAGGACATAAAGAATGCAGTCTGTTTCGGCTGTGGTGTGAAAGGCCACATCAAGACCACATGCCCTACATCTGTCAAGGGAGGTACGACTAAGGATAGAAAGCCTAAGAGTGAAAGCGTTTAAACTCTCTTGATGGATGCCAGAGGTAGTTCATATCAATAATGACATCAGGTACATTCTTTAACATTCATTGGTAATATAAGTGCTAAGAGTTCTGTTTTGATTTGGATACCAAGAAATCCTTCATAAATTGTAAGTATAGCAAACTTTTAAAATCTTCCATAAGAACCTCAGAGATTAAGTGTAAGGTAAAAACTTACAGAAGAAATCATAGGAACCATTTCTTCTGTACCTGTCAGAAATCTTCAGTCATAAAATTCTAAGAGTACTCTCTCTCCAAATGAAGTACGTCAGTACATGTTAGTTTGATATCTCTTTGATTTCTATTAATTGCGAATACCAGACTGTATGATGAAAGTGCCATATGAGGATTGGTGTATCTTAATATGTTCCATAGATTGCTTCCATGCCTGATCAGTATGGAGGTTTAATGCATGGAACCACTAAGATATCCCAATGGTCATGTTGTACTAAAGTCAACTAATGGTATTCAAAGAAGATATCCAGAATGGAATTGTCCAAGTAAGTGTCTCTGATTAAGGAATCCGTGGATTCGTAAAGAAAATGTGTCATTTGTCTGACACGGTCAATGATGGTAGAACCGGGGCTCGAGATTTGGAAAGATCTCTGAAATCTCCTTGTGTCTTGATTATCTTCTCCAAAGACTACCCTGTTTACCTCATGAGATAAGTAGAGTTAAGAATAATACCTCGCTTAGAGTTGCATCTATTGGAAAGCCCCATATCGGTTAGTATCAACAGAATGGAATAACTAAGAGTCAATCAGAAAAGCTTTTAGAAGAGGACTTCATAAAAGCCAAAAATCAAAATTCTGGGAGCTCCAGTATTATTAAATTAGAACGACGGTTCATTTTGCTTATGCATTGATTACCGCAACCCTATTTAGGCAACAATTAAGAATCACCATCAGCTGCCCAGGATCATCGATTTTTTCGGCTAACTGTAAGGATTAGCTATTCCTTAAGATTAGTTTTAAGCAGTAGTTGGAATAACCATCTCACCTTAAATAAGCTTTTCTATAATAGTTTTTATATAAGTATCAAGGCTGCTCCTTTGGAGACTTTGTATAGATGGGATGTTAAACAACTGATGTTGGGCAGAAGTTTAGTAAGTCTGAATTAGCAGGACCCGAAATTATTATGGAAACAACGAATAAGATCATACGAATTCGTAATCGTCTGAAAGTTGCCAGTAATCGGCGGAAAAATCAAGGATTGATGAAAGTCGCAACCCTCTTAAGTCCTTAATAAGGAATAAGGTTCAATCGAAGGTATCGCCCTAAGAAGGGTGTGCTAAAATTTTAATACAATGGGCTAGTTAAGCTCTGGATATATAGGATCATTCAAGGAAATCGGATAAATCAAAGATCAATAGCTTATAAGCTAAAACCTATCTAAGGAGCTTGGTGGAGCTCGCAATGTGTTCCACACTTGTGATTTAAAGATATGGCTAGACAATAGGTCAAGAGCATTGTCACATAATGATAGGCGGATTAATACTTATAGTTTGTGGTGAAATCAGCATCAATTGAGGATCGACAAGATTAGAAGCTCCAAAAGGGTACATGTACCTATTATAAAGGACATCTAGGGTGCCTGGAGAGGCCCCATATATGCAGTGGAAGATTAAGTCCATTTTTAAGACAGAAAGTACTTCCATCTTTTGAGCAAATCTCGAGGTCGAGATTTCTTTTAAGGGGGTGAGGATGTAATACCTCATAAAATCACATCCAATGATGTATTGACACGTGTACAAAACCCTAATAAGGTAAATCGTTGACTATGAAGGACTAATTTTGCAAAAAATCAAAAAAATTGATTTTGAAAGGACTGGAAGTGTTAACATGCTTAGCATAAGCCTCTGAATAACGTTACACGGTAATCATGTTCACATATGAGCCACTTGTTGATCAAGTGTAGCCGTTTGCGTAATTAATTGAAAGTTTGCGCGATGAAGGGTTAAAAGTGTCAACATGTTAATTCTTACCTCTGAGTGACCTTTTAACAAACCGAGAGCTTCATGATGGTTGATTATACTCTCGGGGATGCCAAATATTGGCCATCTAAGGGTTTTATGCCTTTAAGTGACGTTATACGCAACTTTGCAAGTTTAAGGGGTTAAAAGCGTCAATATGTATAATTATACCTCTGAATGACCTTTTTACGAACCCGAAGCATCGTGATGTTTAATAATACTTTCAATAATGCCTAATATGGATTAGATAAGGCTCCGATGTTATTAAACGATGATATGCGCAAGTTTGCGCATTAAAGGGACTATTTGCGTCAAACTGCAAAAGTCTGTCGATTCGTATGGTATCGAACCTTTCGGAATATGATCATAAGTTAAACATGCCCTAAATATCCTTTAAATAGCTTAGAAACAGGCTTAGAGGTGTTTGGTGCGCAAAAATAAACTTATTTGATCAACAGGGACTAAAAGCGTCAAAAAGTGCATAAGTTTGCATTTTCGCGCATATCTTACGTTCTAAATATATCCGGACATCCAAAAATTTATGTAATTATTAAAATATTTTATTTTAGTGATTGTCATGATAAAATTCCATTCGTCATGTAATTTGGTTCGTTTTTCGCGTCCGTTCGTGTTTCGTCGTAATTAGCCGAACAACGCGACCGTACGAACAAACGAACAGACATCCGTCATATTTTTGAGCATGTTTTATGTTCCCTATGTTTAGGCATCATTGTAGAGCCTTGAAAATAGCTTAACGGGCCATAAATGTGTCAGAAATGCATTTACATGAAGACAGGGACCATTTCAGCAATTCTGCCAAACTTGTGGCTGGGCCTGAAGCTTAGGCGGGCCGCGTAAGCCCACTTGGACTTCCTACGCGGGCCGTGAAGACAGATCAGTGAGTAGAAACTTGTTTTTGTTGCTTGTTTTCATCAAATCTGGTTTCCATACACACACATCTCAATCTAGGGGCTTGTCCACTGATTTGTAAAACTATATTACACTTGTTTTAATCTTGTTATCCCTTTCGACACTTGGCACTCATCCGTGGCTTCCCGAAAACTATATATAGAGGTGGGTTTCATTTGTTCAAATCACACTTCATTCCATTCCAATCTGCTTGCTCTCTGATTCTAAGAGGATCTTGAACTTTTTGAGAACCTCCTTCAGTCCATTGGACCCTTCGTAAGTGTCCTTTCATGACTAGTTAATATTGTTTGGCTCTTAAAGCCGAAAAGTCAAGCGTTCACGATAAATGCTTTGACTATTAAATGATCGAGCCATTGTTCGCAACGAACATGGCTACATGATCGTAATTAGGTAGGTATTAAACCCTCAAAAGGGCACCTCCTAATTACCACGTTTGCTTAGTTAAATGTCGGGTCAAAGTAATTAAAATAAAAGTCAAACGAGTCAGTTTTTTTTAAATAAAATTCATAACTAATGATGTAAGGGCAATAAACTCAGTTTTGTCACTTTAATAACTTGGTAAATATTAATTGAACATGTCTAGGCATGTTCAACCCGACAATTCTAAGTTTAGGCTCGGTTTGCAACCGAAAGTCGCAAAAGTTGACTTTTTCTTTGACTTTCAGTTCTGACCTGATTTACCTTAGTTTAGATATGCCTTAGGGTTCCTTTAGGACCATATTATAGGTTAGTATAACCCTCTAAAGTTATACAACCTGGTTCCTTAGTAATCCGATTCATTTGCATGTTTCCGTTATTTGCTTAAAAGTTTACCATTATGCCCTTTTGATAATTAAACGAGATTTTTGAAAATGTGAGAGGACAGAAACCTTCATTACTGATTTATAAACATATCCTAAAAGTTTGATATCAGTTTATGGTCTAAATTAGGAGTTATGTTCAATATCGTAAATGAAAGCCTTTTTTATTAATTAAACGGCATTTTCAACATAAATCCTATTTAAACCCAAATTTTGACACCAAACCTTTTACCCACTGATGTAATATAATATTTAGGGATTTTTGGAAAATTTTATTAAATTTTAAACTGATCATAACATAGAGTTCTTGCATAGACTCGGTAATTGACGATAATGCCCTTTTCGTTAATAAAATGAGTTTTACACATCCTTTACATATCAAACCTTTTTTTACTAATTTTATATATTAAATAAGTTATTTTAAATAGTAAAGGCTGATCAAAATCTCAAATTTCCTTAATCAACCCAAATATCGTCAAATACCGACTCTTATGCGATTTAAGCGCATAGTATGGTTTAAAACCATATTAGGCACCTAAAGCTTGATACCTACTGATGTTATGAATAAATTTTTATACTTTAGCAGTAAATAAAAGCTTTGAACTCAGATTTCCAAAACTAACCCTTAAAGCATATGTGAAATGACCAAAATGCCCCTACGGTGCATAGTTTGGCCATGAATGATAAATTTCACATATGTGAGATATCTTGCTGATATAACTTGATAAAATAAATATTTTTACTGATTATTTAGACCAGAAACTCAGATTATTATTTAACTTCTTTTATAAACATTAAAATGACCAAAATACCCCTACGGGGCATAAATTGGTTTTAAATTCGTTTTAGGCATAATGGAAGGTATCCTACTGATATCACAAAATATTTAAGGCATATTAACTTGTTAAACATGTTCATGACTCATTTGGTTACCCGTTATGCATTTTACGCATTCGGTACGGTTTATGTAACTAGTTTACATGAATTAACCGAAACGGCTCAAACCTTATCATTTTCACTTCAAAATTCAGAATGTGTTTAGTTTACCCATATTATACAAGTCTCCATATTTTTCGGGTCTAAATCACATTCTAATCCGGTCTTCGCTTAATCTTGCGTTTTGAACCGTAAACCTTTCCTTAAAACTAACCGGTCTAAGTTTCAACTTAAATAAGACCCGTTAGGAGTCTAATAGGTTAATAAAACCTTTGTTCCAGATTGAGAGCCCCAGTAGAGGTACTTGTGCTTGCTGATTTGAAAATACGGCTGAGAATAAAATTACAGTTAACTCAGGTAAATACTTTTAACTTATTTTCCCTATACGGGCTTGGGATACGGTATTATAATAATACCGCTTGGCCGGGTATTGAATGTTTAATCAATTAGTGGTTAAATTATTGAGGTAACCCGTTTTAATCTGTCTTGTTTAAAACAAAGCCTTTGGGGGTTAATGACCATGTCCCGGATATCCTTGGCATCATTTATTAAGAAATGGCCACGTCTTAAGCACGAGGTGTAAGCATACACCTGGCGGTTCAGTAGGAAAAACGGTATCTCACTCTCTTGTGGGCCTATACTTGTGGTGTGTCTGTTAATCTTGACTCGGTTTCTATATCGGGCCCTGAATGTATAACAAACATATAAATCTGTATACAAGATGATTTTTATATAATTGTCCCAAGTTATAAAAGGATATTTGTGCCTTGTGCATTTAAATCAATTTTCATAAATGTTTTCAAAAGAGTCAGTTAATTGTATTTACCAGTGTAAACTGACGTATTTTCCAAAAAGATTAAGTGACAGGTATTGTACGTAATTGGCTGGGAGCTCAGGGCGTTAATAAGGAATCTTGCAAGTTCTAAACGTCTAAAGTCTGTTGAACAGTGTTTATATTTTTGTTTTAAGATCCGCCTGTGGATCCATCTTACAATCCGTTTGTAATATTTGATGTTACTTTTGAATCGGTTTGTAATACATATACTTTAGACTTCCGCTGTGCATTGAACTGTGATTATTTGACTATGATGATATCAACTACGTCACGATACTCCCCACCGGGCCCACCGGTAATACGTGAAAATGTCGGGGTGTGACAGCTTTCATTCCCGACACTTTACAAGTTATTCTGGACATCTAAACCTTATTTCTGCAAAATATTTGGATGTTCATTTGCTGATTTTTGCTGAATTTTGCCTTTGGAGTGCGTTTCAGGTTCTTTTTAGTGTCCATTCATCACTCGAAAGGCAGTTTCATAGTCCTTACTTTCCTACATAGAGTTCTAGTATAAATTTTGGTTCTGGGACTCAATCTGTGTCCTAACATGATGTCTGTCTGAGTACTGAACTCCTGTCAGTACTACTAGTTTATCTGATAAGTGTGCTAGTTTCGTCTGTGCACTAATTGAACTATTTCGAGTTGCATTTAACAATAATAAGTAGCATGCATCATGTAATCTATTTGTGAGTCTTTTGAAGTAAACATGAAATCATTCATATCATATGTTCAACATGTACAACCATATATTACAAATTACTGTTCACATCGTACGGAATTACATGAAAAATGCCAGTTGTCACATTTCTTATCACCGAACCGATCATCTCGGGACCAAAGCTCCGTCAAACTTGACGTTTCCTGGAATCATAGATTCAAACAGAAGAAGTTCAAGATCAAACTCCTCCACAGCAGCATCAAACTGTTCAATAACCAGGGTCTACAACAAACAAAACATCAACACCAAGGCAATCACAACATTCAGCAGAGTTTAATCAAATGTTAGTGATATCCCGGTGTTTGATTATGTACCGGTGAGTTTAGAATATGTTCCTGATATGCCATTCTTTGATGATAGTAGAACAAAAGTTGTGGAAGACAGAGTTTCAAAGCATGAAAAAGAAAAAGCCGCTTCAGATGAGAAGATGAAAAACTTAGAAGTAGAAAACGTGGTTTTGAAGAATGAAGTCCTAACGTTGAATGAAAAGGTCGTAGTCTTGAAGCTGGGATTGTTGCACTTAATGAAGTAGTTCAAGGCTTAGTGACTACAAACGAACAGCTGTCTATTTCTAATACTATGTTGATGTCATAGATTGAGATATTGAAGAAGATGGTTAACGACCATGAAGCAGACAAAAGGCTGAAATCAAAACAAATCGAGATGTTGAATGTTGTATTTGAAAGTAAAATGGGAACAAGTGTTGAGGCCGAGTTTGAACAAGTAGAGATCAGAAGAGTTGAGGCTCGGAGGATAGAAGAGTTGAGGCTGAAGATAGTGATGATGATCAAGGTGGTGGTGGAAATTTGCAGATAGTAAAGCGTTCTGGTGATCATCAAGTGATGAATTATTTAGATGATTCACAGAATGAAGAGAGAGATGAAGCTAACCCTAAGGGGGAGAGCGATTATGGTGCTACTCACGATGAAGAATCAGCTGGAATTTTCACAGAGGCAGTTCCAATTAACTCTATTCCAGCTGATACACCGAAGGTTATCTATCTCTGTCACGATGTTGAAGAAGGTGAATATGTGCATAATTACAGTCGTGAAGAGTTGATAGAGAGGTTGGGTATAACCGATGAATCGTTCAAGTTTGATTTTGAAGAAGAGTTAGATACGATAAACCCAAATGAAGCTGAAAGTTATGTTTTCAAGAATGTATCTGAAGCGAATGATTTTGACAACGTCGTCGTGGAGGATGATACTGATTCCGATAAAGATGAGCCGTTTCATTATTCTGGAGAAGGATGGACTTCCCGACGTTTGCGGAATTGTTCTCAACTCACAATGAAGACGAACTTCGAAGGAGAGTAGAAGAAAGGATACGAGATGAAGGAGTTCCTGCGACGATGTCGGTAGAAGATCTAAGAGAAGAAAGAAAGAAATGGTCCAAACCAATGCCAAATGAAAGAAAGTTCAAGAGGCCACTTGCATTCTTTTCTCGATATCCTGATCAGTCATGAGGAGATATTCTATCTAGGGCTTATCTTGAAGATATGAAGGTGTATGCAATCAAGAGGGAGTACGGGGTTCAATACTTAAGTACTTAAAGGACATCAAATGGGATGTTGAAGAGCTGGTTCAAACGAAGAATATTCAGCAATGCTTATAGGGTCCTGAAGTACGGTGTCACGAGTCAAGACTTTGGGGGGAGATTAAGTATCAAGCAATGAATGGTTTTCCTGACTGGAAACCACATTATCCAAAGAAGATAGTGAAGGTTGATCCCGTGACTGGAGAAAAGGATATTAATCTTCACATCAAGAGACCGCGATGCATGAAGAATATGCCACTTAAGAAAATGGAGCAGGATTTCTACACTGAATTCAAAGGGTGGTTTTATGATCCGAAGACGTGTGAAGCGGTTATCTCTTTAAAAACAAAGATTCTTGGATGTGGAGAGGAATACGTGTACTCGATCCTATGTGGTTGGTTAACTGTTCTAAGAAGGATATTGAATGCTTGTTCTTCAACAAGATTTGGTTCTTACCTGAAGACAAAGAACAAGCATTGCAATTTCAGAAGTTAATCAATGTGTGTTTTGAAAAGACATCAACTCTGGGCGCTATTGGAAGTCAAACTAGAGAGACTTGGAGAGGATAGAATTTCTAAATGAACAGAAGAATATCGAGAGGATCAACAAGAAATTGGAAAGGGCAAAGTATTTGGCAAGTCAAAACTTTCAAACAAGCCAAATCCTACAGAACAAACGCCGATTCCAGGTGAAGAGTGAAAGAAAGTAAGAATTACAAAATTCTTCGACTCCAACATATAAACCAGAGAATGGTGGCTTACTAAGGGAAGATTTGAGAGAAGAGCACAACAAGAAGAACCGAAGAGAAAGAAGAGAAGAAGGTAGAGCTTGAAGACTAAACGTGGTGACTACGGCTACATATAAGGGGGGGTCTGTGAATGCGTATGTCTACAGCCTTCGTCATGTGTCGAGTCTAGTTTTGTTATGTTTTGTTTTGTAGTGTATAGGTTAGTATGTATATCGCATCAAAAAGGTTAGATATGTATGTAAATGACCCTTCCACACAAAAGAGTCTTTCGTGCGAAAGGGATATAAACCTCTTTCGTGCGAGTCGGCCTACTGAATTCTCGGCTTTGTACGTTCAATATATTAATAGAATCAGTGTTCAAGCGGTATATCTTTGTGTTAGTCATCTTCCTACACGAATTCCGCGCGTGATATGAAGTCTTTCTGACCGGTCAGAGCATTCGGGAACCCGAAACGGTCCTCACAGTTTAGTTTATAAACATCATTCTATCTGAATCCTCCGATTAAAGTATTGATACACTAACACATAGTTATCCGATATATTAGGACACACTTGAGCCTTGTTTATTCCATTGAACAAGGACCCATACGCAATCCCAAGTGAATGCATACTTCCCCTCTTTTATGTTTTTCGTAATGTTTTGGGGTGGCTCATATGTGCTAAACCGTTTTCAAGTTTTCAAAACAAGGTCTATGGTTTATATATAACAATACGATTTCAATAATGTGGTACTTGTTGGTGCGTTATCCATAACACGAATGACATTCATTAGCTTTGGCCGAGCCGACCAGTAGTATGTTATGGTAGCATAGGACTGACAATCCCGTTACCAGATTTTCCATTGGATTGTGGGAATTTTGGGGAACGATAGAAACTGTTTATTTTAACAAACCCTTTAGTGGTTTTTTAGTCGATTTAAAGAAACCCTTTGGTGGTCTAGACGAGTCATCACAGGTTTGAATGTATTCATTAAAGAACGGCCACAGTTTTCACAATTAAAACACGGACGATTTGTTTATGCAAAACAAGGACGATTGGTTTATAACACGGACGATTGATTTATAACACGGACGATTAGTTTATAACACGGGCGATTGGTTTATAACACGGACGATTGGACGATTGGTTTATGGTAAGTAATTTAGATAACGAGACGGGTGTAATATGATAAAAGCATGGTGGATACACCTCTAGTACTTCCTATATATAAGTGCTTTTATTGTATTACATATCGTAGCGTTATCTAAATTACTTCAACAAGGACAAATGGTTTTGAACGAGACATGAACAATTTTCACTTAAAGATATAAACCATACAATGTTTTCTTTGAAATCGATTTATTACTCGGTTTTACAAAAGAAACGCTTTTATCAAGATTCAAGACTACAAGGTTTTATAACTTACACCAACTTGTTTGGTTGAATAAATATATTGCAATATTAAACACTTTTGATACAAGGTTTTCATTTATCAACTCTCGTAGTCGGACGAGGTATTGCAATAACGAATACAAAGCCATGAATTTGACACACAATAAAACCTATGTACTCGCCACCTTTTTTTATGCTGACTGTCTTTTCACATATGTTTCAGGAGCTAATGTTTGATTATTAGGAACGCATGCTTCACATAGGATGGACGCGGGCCTTAGTTACCTTAAAACTTGAAAGACGATTCACTACTAGAAAAGTGGTCATTTTGCTACAGAATTTTCCTACGCAAAAAAATGTGTCACAAATTCTAACACATTTACTACGCATTTCCTACAGAAAGAAAGCCTTGATTTTTTGGCCAATTTGTGACGCAATAGCGACAAAAAACCTATTCTAAGTATTACGTCGGAAATGCGTAGCAACTTGCTACGCACTTACGACGGATGCATTATATTTGTATTTGATTTATATTTAATCGTTTAATTATTATCGTTATTAACTATTGCGTTGGAAATGCGTAGTAACTTGCTACGCATTTCCGACGAAACTATTATTTATTTGTTGGAATTATATTTATATGTTGAATTCATTAAATATTAATTGTTGCGTCAGAAAGGGGAGTGTCGAAAATGCGTCGAAAATTTGTGTTGGAAATGCGTCACAAAACTAAATATAAAAATGACAGCGATAATAACTATGAAAATAAATTAAAAAAACTTTGTCGAAAATGTGTAGGAAATAAAAGATAACCCTGATAATAATACTCAAGAAAATGTGTAGGAACTTCTGACACCATATTTTGGTCGGAAATGCGTAGGAAGTTGCGTAGCAAATGTGTAAGAAACCATTTTCCTACGAGGGGATTTCCTACATACACATTTTCTCGTAAATTAGTCAGAAATCGCTATTTGTGACGCATTTTTGACGAAAAACGATGTTAGAAATTTGAGTTTTCTAGTAGTGATTGTTTGTGTTTGTTTGATTTTATTCCAAGACAATGTAATTTAATAATTCAATAAAACAAAACCTTATGTACCATGTGTTGTGAAACAATTTCCTGTAACGTGACTCCCCGATATTTCCGCCGCGGTTTTTGTATTACGCGATCAGGGTGTTACAAGTTATATAGTTACTTATTACTGAAAAACGGAATTATAGAGTTATTCCTAAAACGCAACTGTATAACACAATGAATTTGCAAGTCATTGTGTTTTTCAATTGTGTTTTATTACACATCATAAATTGTTTAGTTCATTACGTTTTTCAGTTGTGTTTTATAACATAATGAATTTTTTTAGTCTATTGCGTTTTAAAAAAAACACATTTTTTTGTGTTTTAGTCAATTGCGTTTTAGAAAAAAAAAACACTTTCTTTTGTGTTTGTAGCCCATTGCGTTTTAGAAAAAAAAAACTTTTGTTTTTGTTTTTTGTCCATTGCGTTGTAGAAAAAAAAACATTTCTTTGTGCTTTTAGGCCATTGCGTTTTAGAAACAACACATTTTTTTTGTTTTTTTTTTTGTCAATTGCATTTTAGAAACAAGATATTTCTTTGTGTTTTTTGTCAATTGCGTTTTTGAGAAAAGTCATTTTTTATGTTTTTTGTCCATTGCGTTTTACGCATCTGGGTTTTCGAAAATTATTTTTTCAAAAATATAGCAATAGTATACTGGTCTTAAAAATAAGACAAAATTGCAGAAATCAACCTTTATGTTATACCAAAACTGCACTTCGCACCTTTTGGCTTTTACTATGAAATCGACAAAAACCAAACTTTATGTTCATGTTTTGATACAGGGTCAACCTTTAACACTAACACTGTTAGATTATTTGATTAAGTCACCTCACATTCAAAGCATGTGAGGGTATTAATGTTTTTTCCTTGTAATTATAATTAATAAATTTATTTGAACTGATAACCCACCAATGAACATCAAGTATATGTGTTCCTTTGATCACCAAATAACTCCACCATTGCCAATGATCTCTAGATCAAGTAGTGGAGTACTTGCATTTCTCTTGAGAGATGCAAGTTCGACTCTCACTTGGTGCAGAGTGAGGCACTGGTGGGCAATGATAGGAGACCCAGGGAAACCTGGGTTGGATCCTTGAGCCAAACGGGTTTTACCGGTAATTTCACTGTCGTGCCTACGGGCGGGTGGGTTACTGGGTTTTCCCCGGAATTGGTGGTGGACTCGGGTTACTCTCGGAGTACTCCGTTTGTCCAGTGGGTGCCCCAAGAGTGCTCGGGATTGAGTTTGTTGGCCGTTCAAAAAAAAAAAAAAAAAAAAAAAAACTCCACCATAACTAACTACTACCACCGTCCATACCTTCATCAACCACCAAAAGTCTATGTTCATAAATATATAATGGCTTGAGTTTTTGTATTACTGCAATTAAATTAAAATAGAACCACTGAACTTAAATCACCTGAAACCCAGTGAAGAATGATCATCTTAAATCGATGACAAAGATTCTTACACCCCAAAACTTAAATCACCTTAAACCCACTAAAGAGTGCAACCACTGGAACACCACCGTGATCACCACTGACCGTCATAGTCGCCATCGCTTTATCACCTAAAGCCCATAACAACACCACCGGTCATCAACAACGTCATCCGTCACCGAAACCATCTCCGATGATTACTCTTAAGCGGCTTTCATCGTTCCTGCACTAATAAAACAAAGAGGGAGTCTCTCGCTGACTCTCTCAAAATCTCTCTCTAGCCGTTTCTCTCTTCATCATAGTTCTCTCTCTAAAAGTCTTCGAAAATAGAAGTGACCAGGTTCAGTGGTGTACGGTGTTAGGTGGTGGTGTCTCGGGGTGAAGTGGTGGTGGGGATCTACAGTGGCTGTAGGTGAAGGATGTTATGTTGAAGATGGCCCCACAAAACCATTGAGAGATGGACAACACATAAATAAATAGGAAAAGACCATAATACCCAAACATGCAAAGCATGTGAGTTAACTTAACTAAGTGTTTGGACGATGTTAGTTGTAAAGGTTATACCCTGTAGCAAAACATAAACATAAATGTTGATTTCTGCAATTTATTCTAAAAATAAAAAAAAAACGTTGGTTTTTGGTGCAATTTTTATTAAAAAAATAATATCGTATGAAAGAGTTATTAACATTTTAAAAATAGGGGGGAAGGATTGAAGGAGAGAGAAACTATTGATTTAGATGGACTAGAATACCACTTGAAAAACCACGCGTCTCTTTTTTTTTTTTTTTTTTTTTTCAATTCCACCCATTTAATTTTAGCTATTAATTAGTAAATAAATAGTCAAGATTACTTCCTAACTTTTTATCTAAATAAACTTCCTATTATATTCTAACAATTCAGTTACTTTTTTAATTACATAACTAGTATTTTTAGCTGCCGCGCGTTGCGGCGGCGTACTCGATTCGTTTTTGAAGACGTGTTTCACCGAACACAATCTACATCAAAATGTAGACTAACTGAATCCGTATATTTGACGAACAAAATAATTTACGCTGAGATGTAAAACCTACCCGCCACGTGTTGCGGCGGGTCAAAACACAAAGTAAGTCAAATTAAGGGCATGTTTGGCAAAGCTTATTTTAACAACTTATTGACTTATTTACTTTTTGAAAAGTTAAAAGGTGTTTGGGTTAGCTTATTATGTGAGAGGGAAAAGTAAATAAGTCACTCCATCCTGACTTATTTACTTTTCCAAAAAGTCAATAAGTTATAAGTTGCTCCAAAATAAGCTTAGCCAAACATGCCCTAACACTGTCGAATCAGAACCAAAATGTATTATATATGACCTAACGCATACATAGGAAACATACATAAAAGTGAGAAAACATTCGCAACTAAGATCCCTAACAAACTTAATTCCGTGTGAAGGTGGGTGCTACAAATGCCATACCATTGATCCTTGAGTGGCAGGGGATTTCGTTTTCGTATACCTCATAATTATGGATTTCATATAGGTGACTCAGATTTGAAAACTAAACACTTGTTAGCCGCTATAGTAATCTAAGAAACCATCTTCAACTGCTTCTTTTTCAACACGGTTGCCAAGTTTGTTGCGCTCACCCTTTAGCAAGCCTAAAACATAAGAAATCTTATCAACAAATGAAGATCCATATGTGCACAGCTATAAGTGCGCAATAAAAAAAAAGAGTAGATATATGTTGAATTGAATGATGCCAAAAATCAATTTGGCAAAGTGATTTATCATAACTTGTTTTAACAACACTTTTATAAATCCATCTGAAAATTTATTAATTAAAAAGCTTCATAATTTCCTAATGATTAACACTTTAAACATGCCAAATCATAATTTCATCACTCTCTTTTAGAGAAATGAGAAAGGCCCTAGTGTGATTCTACCATCAATCCCTCAAATAAAAAAGTAAAAGGCTTCACTTTTTTGTTAAAAAAAGATCAGATTGCGATAAATAGAAGCACACTTTTACACTTATGACGTGAATCACTTCCGTAATGACCTGAACCACTTCTGACCTGTAACAAATTCTGTAATGACTTGATTGTTCACCAACCCGTAATGACCTGAACCACTTACCTGTAACAAACTCTGACCAAAATGTGTTCTAACCCGAACAGGTCCACAGGTATAATCGTGCATTTATAACCGCTGAAACTTTGCGTAAAAAGCGCATTACCGATTAGAGATGCTTTTGTGGAAATCCAAAATAAATTATAGAAAGCGATGAATAGTCAACCCCAACAACTTTTTATTTACGTGTGTGACAAATGAGCATAAGACGACACGACCGGTTTATATATTACTAACACATTAGTAGCGAACGAATAACACTAAATATTAAATCTGAATGTATTAAGATGATGGATGCAATAATTATTACGGATGCAGACGCTGAAGAATTTGTAGTTTGTAAGTGAAAATGGAATGAAAAAGTTGTTTGGTTAGACTATGATACGGATGCAGGCAGCAACCTAACCCAACCCAAAATTCTGGTTAAACATTAGGAGGTAATATATAAACCTAGCAATGGAGTATGATGTGCTTAAACTTTTGTATGGGGATTATATATTTAAATTAGGTGTTCTCTTATTAATGATGTTATATGCCTGTAAATATTCAATTCAATCAATACATTATTTTGCAAATCAAATAAACCATAACTGAGTTAGTCTTCCATCCTAGCTGGCATCCTACGTGGACTATTTTTGACGATGTGGCACATTCATGGGTATAAAACCCATGTTCTTCTTCGATTAACCCTGCACAAACAATTGGGTTTCAATGGAAACCCTAATTTGCTCATACGGTGCATGAATCGACCAAATTGAAACCCTAATTCTTCAAACTGATATTGTCATCACGAGATCAGCGCTGTTCTTCAACTTATTGGCTGATCGACATGTCTACGTCTTCCAACTCTTCATGTAATACGAACCGAATCCCTAAAATATTCAAGGTGGACATGGATGGGAAGTTGTATTGTCATCACGAGATCAGAGTTGTTCTTCGCGTAGCGGGGAGGAGAAGTGTTCGATGTGGTGCTGAATTTTACGGTTGCTCACAATGGCCGGTAAGTCATGTGTATCAATGTGTATCGAATTCAACTTGTTTTTGAACTGACGACATGATGTTGGTTTGTAGCGAGACGACTGCAAGTTCTTTATGTGGAAAAAAGATTTCGACAAATTATTCGAAGTTACAAGAAGTGATGCTATGAACGGCAATGAATATAAGAATGAGAATTTGCAATTGCGGAACAACTTGCTATCTCAAGAGAACAATATGTTGAAACGGAAAATTTGTGCGAAAGAATCCATGTTGAAGCAGCAGTTTGTCTTTAGTTTGTTTGTTATCATTGGCATGTTGTTTTACGTAGTGTATCGAATTTAACTTGTTTTTGATTGTACGTTCTTTGAACACATGAATGAATGTAGTATGAAACTATATGTGCAGTTGGGCTTGGATGTCTTTATTTGAACACATATGTGCAGACCATTTGAAACTATATATGCAGACCAAAACAAGTAAGACAACTACCATATGTGCAGACGATTTGAAACTATATGTGCAGACCAAAACAAGTAAACAATTACCATATGTGCATACCAAAACAACTAAACAGGTGCAGACCAAAACAACTAACATATGTGCAGACCAAAACAACTACCATTTGTGCAGACCAAAACAACTATATGTGCAGACCAAAACAACCATATGTGCAGACCAAAACAACCATATGTGCAGACCAAAACACCTTGTGCAGACCAAAACACCTTGTGCAGAATGACCATATGTGCAGACCAAAACACCTTGTGCAGAATGACCATTCTACCCCTGTGACCTTGTGCAGAATGACCATTCTACCCCTATGACCTTATGCAGAATGACCATTCTACCCCTGCTATCATATTAACTGCAGAATGACTATTCTACCCTGCTATGAAATATTAACTGCAGAATGACCATTCTACCCCTGCTATGAAATATTAACCATTCAAAAGATTCAGCACAACAGTCATAAGTTTACATAGTCATAAGTTTGTTTCTAAGTCATAAGTTTACATAGTCATTACACAACCACAAAAGATTAACCATTCATAACAGATTAACTAACTGCAGCCTTCTCCGTTCCCTTTCCCGGTTGGCCTCCCTCTTTTAGTTGGCCTTCCCCTTTTAGTTGGCCTTCCCCTTTTAGTTGGCCTTCCCCTTTTACTTGCTTTTTTCCTTCCGATTTCTGCCGCATTTTGAGAATCTGTTAACAGTAAACAAATTTAGGAAAAACATTAATATAAACAATAAACCAACTGAATCTATTAAGTTTACCTTTAACTATGCATTTTCTCTTGTTGTGACCTCTTTTTCCACAAATCCCACATGTCATTACGACCCCATGCTTAGTCAGTTTGCCTGGTTTCTTGGGATCCTCATGAGGGTCCCTCTTTCTGTTTTTCTTAGGCCTACCAGGTGCCTTTTTTATTGGAGGTGGATCCAATGGATAATCAACCTTGGGCCAAAACTTTTCACTAGGCAATGGTGGGCCAAAACTTTTCACTAGGCAATGGTGGGATTGAGAAGTCATAATTATTCATTGTAAAAGTTGACAATGGCTACTACCTTTTGTTGATCTGAGATGAATGTCCATGCCTCACCACCATCACTTACACCCAAACACTTCCTGAGCTCTTCCATGAACCATTCCCAGCTATCGTTATTTTCACCATCTACAACTGCCCATGCCAATGGATACATCTGATCATTAGCATCTCTGCCAACTGCAGTTAACAACATCCCTCCTAGGAAGGTCTTTAGAAAACAACCATCTAGACACAAGACCTTCCTACATTCAGCTAGAAATCCTCTTTTCACACCATCAAAACACACAAAGTGTCTGAAAAATGTTTCACATGTGGCTATGGGATCTAAGTTGATGAAACCTGGTGGTGCAGTAACAAGCAGAAATGTTGATGTTGGGTTTACTTTTTCCAAAATCTCCATGTATGCACCAATTTTGCTATAATGATCCCTCATTGATCCATGAAGTTTCTTATGGGCACATGCTTTAGCCTTGTAGGCCAGCCACTTGGTGATTATGACTTTATACTTATGTTTTACAGCCAATATGATTTCCTTAGCCGACCAGTTGGGCTTGGATTTAAACACTTGCAGGAACTCATTAGCTATGAACATTGCAGTTAGCTGTCTATTCTTTACCATGTTTCTTTGGCAGGTATGTGTATGCTTCACTCTCTTTACCAAGTAACACTCTTTCCCTTTATGAAGTGAACAAAGTATAAAGAATGAACATCCTTTAACACAATTGACAACAATACGTTTACATGCAGTCTTTTCGCTCTTTGCAAGCTACAAGTTCCTACCATTAGCTACTGAGTACTGCCTCTTTAAAGGCCTCCCTTGATGCAAACCTTATTCCCACCTTCCAAATAAATTTCTTCCAATTTGTATGTTCACCTACAGATGGGGCTGCTTCCTTGTACTTCTTGCCCATGATATCATCATCCTCACTATCACCAGGTGTTAAAATGTCCCCGTCAGATTCCTCATAACTACTGTTTCCATCTACCCTTGCATCTTCAGTTTCATGCAAATTACCCTCTGTTTCATGCAAATTACCCTCTGTTTGTCTTTCATGTACTACCTCATCAAGCACTTTTTTTTGCTTCCAAATCTATCTTGGTTGCCTCTCTAACTGCATGTTGTGACTGTCTCCACTCAACATCCTCTCTGTCTGACTCTAATCCAACTACATCATCCGCAGCTTCCTCTTCAACTAGTTCATCATAATCTTCATCATCAGAATTTGACTCTTCATCTTCCACACTGAAGTCACTATCTTCAGTGTGCTCGTCTGCTTGCTTACCTATTGAGTTAGAGCTGCATCCAGGGGAAACCCTAGAAGATTGGGCTTTTAGTTTACTGGATTGGGCTTCAGGTTTACTGGGCTGGGTAACAGGGTTACTGGGCTGGGTAATAGGTTTAATGGGCCTAGAACTGGAGTGGGCTTCAGGTGCACTCAATTGACGTTCTTGAACAAATACTTCCATAAATGTTTCACTCCAATTAAAAACCTTTTTAACCAACTCCAACACATCTCTATCATCATGAAAATGCCTAATTTCACCATCATCTGCATCCAACCCATACATATGAAAGTTCCTTGATTTATAGCATTTCGTTTCCAATGCATAATCTGCTAGCTCAAAGTATGAAATGTGGTCTACATCAACTTTAATTAACCTAGATGCACCCCCAACATACTGTGGTACACCAAAACCTAACTCAATGTAACCACCATACCAAAGCATAACATCAATCGATTCCCCCATTGCATAATCTACTAGTTCATGTGAAATCGTACCTTGAACGGAGTTTAAACTTGATGGGTTGTTGATTTTGAGAAGCTAAGTCACGTAACCCTTGATCGGCTCCCTCCAAAACGAACAGAACAACAATGCCAGCTACCCTGAAGGATTTTTCTTCTTATAACATGTGTTAGCCACGTCATGGGTGCCATGTAGGATTAATGATGCCAGCTAGGATGGAAGACTAACTCAGTTACTCATTTTTTAACTGAGTGGTGAAATGACAAACAAAACTAAAAGTTTGGGGTGTCACAGATCAAAGTGTTAGTTGCGGGTGTTATCGGCCAATTCTTCAAAGTTTGAGGTGTTAAAATCCAATTGCCCTAAAAAAATCTTAAATAGCTGTCCTCAAAGGCATGTTAGGCTAGACGGTATGGGGGCGGTTCGTCGCCAAAGCCAACACCACACCCCCCCCCGGTCCTAGTCCTCAGTGTCGCTCACTAGACGTTTGAGACGGAGCAATAAAGGACAAAAATTATGGGGGGATCGATGCGTTTCTGACCGTTACATTAAAAAAATTAAATTCCAATTTTTAAAAAGTTTCAAACGGCTCCTTTACTATTTTTCACCAAAATTCAAACCAAATTTATATATGTTCCCCATTTTTACACCATTTTTCTCACCTTTTCACCCACTACAATCTCATATCTCTCTCACATTTTATAAACACACTTCCCTTTTTATATAAACTCAACATTTTTATACCATTTTTTACCCACTACCACCCCATCTCTCTTTCAAAATTTACCATGTCTTCACCTTCTTCAATTTCTTCATCTTCTTCGTCTACGTGGTATTCATCATCTTCGGAAGAGAACGACACATTTTTTGAAAACATGATTATGTACGTGGCTCAGATCTTCATGGCGGACGATGAAGCGTCGTCCCAACAGCTAACTAGATGAGCAAAATTAAACCGAGACAAAGAAGGTAATTTACTTTTTTTCCGTATGTTTATTTAAATTTGAAAATCTATTTTATAATGAATTTGATATATTTTTCGTTTTAAATATATAGCCGCCTGTCACACCCGCTCGTAGCGGAAGCGCGAAGTGTGATCTGATCGGTTCTCATTGCATAACAATATAAGTGAACATACTAAATGAATAAAAACAAGCTCCAATGCCATTGTCATAATCGTTTCAATAGAACGCAACAAAAGTTAAATGTATTGGTTACAAACCATCAAATGAAAAATAAGTTGTCATTGTTTTATACATCAAAATGTAAGTCTTAAAATGTCAAGGCTTTGACCACTATATCACCGCAAAGAGACGGTATATAACGGGCAAACCCTTCAAAAGTTGGCATGGAGTCTTGATACTTGCTTTCTTGAATTGAAATATCTGTATGGTCCACTAATTCCCTGAAATACATGTTAAGTTTGAAAACATAAACAAAAGTTGGCGAGTTCATGCAGTTTAGTTGTATAAGATGTATCTGTAAAATGTGAGTTGTATAAAATGTATCTGTAAGATGTGAGTTGTATAAAATGTATCTGTAATGTAATTTGTATAAAATGTATCTGGAAAATGTGAGTTGTATAAGATGAAAACCAGTATGTAAAGATGTAGTATGTAAAGCGTCAATGAAATCGTTGATCATTAATGTTTCGCGAGGACATTAATATGTGTGACGAAATAGGAAGCAATGCAAACCTAGATGATTTCGTGTCGACTACCATCGACTCGGACACAAACGCACTCTTCTGTATGGGTCCACGACCAAGAGTGGGGCTCACCAAAACCCATTAGATCTAACCCTCTGTACCTAGGTCCAAACTGGATTAATGGTGCTTAGATGTATGACCCTAATCGCACATGATCTAAGGTGTTTCATTCCATGACTTAACATACAATTGAACATGTATTTTCTCCGATAGTTGTAAAGCATTTAAAATGAATAGGGGACATGAACTCACAGAATTGTGTCCGTAAATAGTAGATAACTGTGATCTCACGTGCGGTCGTCCTGAATAGCGTCACGACCTACAAACGTTCTATATTTGTTAGACACTTCGGTTTTTGTAATGACTTGAGTACAAGTCTTTTATCTTGAATATGTGTTAAGACTTGTATGTCTTTGTTATTCATTGAATTATGTCTTAGATGTATTAACTGATAAATATTTAGTGTATATATATCGCTACATATGTTCTTGTATCTCGTGAGTTTGTATCGTAGTTGTATAAATGTGTGTTCACCAAGTGTTAGGTGATGTGAATGTGCATATTGTTGCAAGTATAAGAATACGTATGCCCGCGTGTTCATTATGTGATCTTGTATTCTTAGAATATATATACTTATATATTCTAAGATATATTTCATATGAATATATATGTTATACTTGGTAAAAGGTATAGAAAATATCTTAAAAATAATCTATTTTTAAGATTAGTTCTAAAAATATAATATAATTTTATTCTTTTACTAAAACAATATATTTTAGATAGTAAGAAATATATATGTATGTTTATATATCTCAAAAATAATACCTTTTTAATGTAAACCATAAGTAATATATTTTGTATATTGTAGAAAAATATATGGTTACTTATTCGGTTTAGAAAACGTAGTTTACCAAGTCGTCGATATATTGTGTAATATAGTCCGTAGTACATATATAGTCCGAATATTTATCCGTAAGTCCGATTTGTCCATAAGTTGTGTCCGAAGGCTCGGATCATCCGTAAGTTGTTTTTAAGGTGTATTTACAGGTAGTCTTGTAAGACTTTAGTTGTAATGTGTCTTGTGTTTATTTGTACCATTGTATTCAAGTTCCTAGTTTTCATACATATAACTAATACAACCAAATAACACATTGCACATAAGTTGTTAAGATAACTAAATATATATTTTCTCAAAAATATATATTTATATCTAGTTTTGCTTTTATAACAACTATTCTTTAAAATCTTTTTATTCTAAAAAAGATTTTGTCAAAAATGATAGTTTTTATAACACATGATTTTTAAGAAAAATGGCCATATTTCCTTTGAAATATATACTTAGCCATGTTTAATAAAACATATATTTTTCTTATAAAAATCACCAACAATCTTCTCATATTATTCTTAATAAAAAATATGAGATTTATATCAAAATCTTAACAAGATGAAATCAATAACATGTAGGGTTTTGGTATGATCATAACATATGTTAACTAGTTCAAAATCCATGCTTTACTTCTAGTTTTATCAAACTTTTTATAAAAACCCATCTTGTATGTTTCTTTTTATAACTTTGTAAAAGTATTGTTTTTAGTGAAAAACCTTATATACTTTAACAAAACCAAAGATTATGATCATCTATCTAAACATTTATGTTTAACAAAACCATTAAACATTTTCATGTACATTTGTTAGATTATGTTTTAAAACATCATCTAACAAGTTGTTCATATGCTAATCATAAAAACTAGATCAAATATGCAAGTAATAATCCTTAAATCACAACATAAACAAACTTTTATATCATTATTTTTATTTTGCTTCTTTGTATTTCCATATTATTTTTGTATGATTGTTTATTTTATTACATGTTCTTTAAACAAATAATACATAAATAAGTATGAAAAAGGGATTTTTAGAAAGCTCACTTCTAGCACTTGTGGCTAGGGATGATCTAGATGATGATCAAAGAAAAGAAAAATATTGATCTTGGTGTTTGAAAGCTTTTGAATGGAAGGAAATCACTTCTTCAACTTGTAGTTTCTTTAGATCCTCCTATGTTCCATCAAGCTCCATCTTGATCATCAAAGAAAGGCTAAAATGAAAGTTTTTGGTGGGTGTTCTTGGCTAAAATGATGAAGGTTGAGAGAGTTCTTACGTGTGTGAAAGTAAGGTGTAAATGTTAGATGAAATGGTTAGTGAATCATAGTAACTAGTTGTTAAAAGTATCCAACACCATCCACTTGCAAGGCTTGGTGAAATATCTAGATATTTCACCAAGTGGCCAACTTTTGGGGGTCCCACTTGGGGATGGTTGCAACATGGGGGGGGGGGGGGGTCTTGTTTGGTGAAAAATGTTAAGTGTTTAAATGTGTTAGAAATGTAATAAGATGTATAGGAAGCTTAGGTATCTTAGGGATTTAAGTGTATCAATGTGTTAAGTGACCATTACTAGACCAAAATTATCTAAATAATGTTAGATGGTCACTAAAAAATATTTCATATCGTTCGGATATTCGTTTGGCGTTGTTTCCGTTAGTCGTTATTTGAACTCTAAGCTTGTGTAAGTTGTGTGAATTGATGTGATTCTTGGTTTGGATGAAACCCGAAGGTATCCTCATATGAATTCTATGTTAAACAACACTTTTAGATGTTGCAAAAAGATTAAAATGTTGATTTCTGCCGAATTTATGTGGAAAAATTTTGAAATTGTCGCTTTTAGTGCTTTTCGGGCAGTTTTTAGTGTTATCTGACTTCGGGAAGGTTTTAAACCAAACCCTTGCATTCCTAGATAGGGTGTAATGTATATTAGATGTTGGACTTTCGTCTGATTCCTAAAGATGTTATTTAGATGGTTTCTGCGGATCCTGCGTTTTTGTCAGAACACTAGTTTACTAAGTGCTTTTCTAGTTATATTGATGCATTTTTTAAACTGTTTAAAATGTATTCAATAAAAATGAATCATGTGCATTAAAAATAAGTATTCCATGAGTATTCTAATTGTATGTCATGAAATATGCAGTTCGGATGTTCAAAACGCATAAAAGTGTAGCTAAAAATGAGTACTTTAAGTGTAAGGAAGTTATCGAAAAGTGACAGTTGTCACATTCTCCCCCTGTTATTGAGAATTTCGTCCTGAAATTCAAGCTGAGTCATCCTTTGCAGGAGTCTTCGCGAACAGGTGAGGATATTTTGCCTTGATTTGATCTTCACGTTCCCAAGTATACTCGGGTCCATGTCAAGAGTTCCAATGGAGTTTTACTAACTTTTAACGACTCCTCTGTGTTTTCTGGATCTTCCAGTCCATGAGCTTAACAGGTTCTTCAGTGTATTGGAGTTTGTCGTCGATGTGAACCTCATCTGCTGGGATGATAACCGTTTCTTGTGTTGGACTCTTCTTAAGATTCGACGCATGAAATGTGTCGTGTACACTACTTAGTTCTTTTGGTAACTTCAGTTTGTAGGCAACGGTGCCAATCTTTTACAAGATTTCAAATGGTCCTACATATCGTGGGTTAAGCTTTCCACGCTTACCGAACCTCGCTACGCCCTTCCAAGGCGAGACTTTCAACAAGACCTTGTCTCCGACCTCGAAAGATAATGGCTTCTGTCTCTTGTCTGCGTAGCTCTTTTTTCGATCGCGAGCTGCCTTAATACGGTCTCTGATCTGAAAGATTTTATCCGTAGTGTCTTGGACTAATTCCGGACCGATTAGTTGTTTATCGCCTGTTTCCGCCCAACATAGCGGAGGGCGACACTTTCGACCGTAAAGAGCTTCGAATGGTGCGGCTTGTATGCTTGTATGGTAGCTGCTGTTGTAGGAAAACTCAACCAATGGTAAATGAGTATCCCAGTTACCGCCCAAATCCATAACATACGCACGAAGCATCTCTTCGAGTGTTTGGATTGTCCGTTCGCTTTGGCCGTCAGTTTGTGGATGAAAGGCTGTGCTTAGATTTAAATGAGATCCAAAGGCCTCTTGAAATGACTTCCAAATTCTTGAAATGAAGCGACTATCTCGGTCTGAAATGATTGAAATAGGCACTCCATGACGAGCCTTTATTTCTTTGAGATAGAGTTCCGCCAGTTTCTCTGTGCTATCCTTCTCCCGAATCGGCAAGAAGTGTGCGGACTTTGTCAATCTATTGACGATTACCCATATCATGTCGTGGCCTGTTGAGGTCCTGGGTAACTTTGTAATGAAGTCCATCGATATTTGTTCCCTTTTCCAAACGGGAATCTCGGGTTATTGTAGCAAGCCCTAGGGTTTCTGATATTCTGCCTTGACTTTCGCACAAGTCAAGCATTTTCCGACATAAGTCGCGATCTCACTTTTGGGGTTAGGCCACCAATAGTATTCTTTCAATACTTAGGCCTATGTGCTTCCTCAAAGATAACATCACGAAGGCCGCCAAAGAGTGGAACCCAAATTCTACCCATAAAGTATAAAGTTCCATCTTCTTTCGGCACTAGTTGTTCTTCTGTGCCTCAAAGTGTTTCTGCTTGAATATGTTCTTCCTTGAGTGCTTCTTGTTGTGCATTATGACTTCGTGTGGTACGATCCATTTGAATTGTCATCTTTAATGCTCGAACTCTCAAAGTTCTAACTCGTTCCTTACGGCTCAAGGCGTCCACTACAAAATTCGCCTTGCCCGGATGGTACTTTATTTCGCAATCATAGTCGTTCAGCAATTCAATCCAACGTTCCTGACGCATATTTAGTTCTTTTTTATTGAATATGTGCTGAAGACTTTTATGATCCGTGAAAATTGTACATTGAGTACCATATAAGTAATGTCGCCATATTTTCAAAGCGAATACCACCGTGCCTAACTCGAGGTCGTGAGTGGTATAGTTCTTCTCATGAATTTTTAGTTGATGTGACGCGTACGCGATAACTTTTTCTCGTTGCATGAGCACGCAACCCAATTGTCACACCCCAACCGATGGCGAAATCATCGGGGCGCGGCACTAGGTGAATCAGATTGCTCAAGAGAATCCAAAACAACTACATTGCGACAGTATTTAATGCGTTCATTATCCCATACTAATAAACAATTACAATCACATAAGCTGTCACGAATTTCTTGTTCTCTTAAACAATACAAATCCGGCAACCTAGATTTTAGGTGTGTTTCTAGACTTCCTAGCTTGATTTGATGTAGACTGCGATTAAACCTGCAACATACGTTAAAACAACGTCAATACAAAAGTATTGGCGAGTATACAAGTTTAGATAGTGTAGCGTAAATAATTAAAAGTGCTGCGAATTACCATATACATAAACGGGATACCTCAACATACATACATATAAGACAGATACTACCAGCTAAGTCACTCGAGCTGCGATTGCGATTGCTATTCATCCTAACTAGACCCCGTCGGGTGCTATAGTACTATACTAGTTAAGGCGGGACCTCACGAGTAAAAGTCCTAACACATATGTAACTAGCATCACGTGTAAATATGCATAACAGTTATTCGCATGTGATAAACAGTTTGATTGAATAGTTCGTTTTGATAAATTTGATTTGATAGAAACGTATGTTACACCCAAAACATGGTAAAAGGGGTTCGAGTATACTTACAGTCGGTGTGCAGCAAGTAAACACAACTTGGTTGGATTGAATGGAGCGCGTCTGAGATTAGCCTGATTACAGATTGATAGCGTAAGCGTCGAACAGTGCGTTAAACGATGAGATGCGACTGAGTGTCGAATGTCAACCCGACCGGATGGTAATCCGATCGGATGGCCAGTCGATCGGGTGGCAATCCGTTCGGATGGTCATCCGATCGGATGGCCATTCGATTGGATTGTCACCTCATTTGGTATGGATGTATTTGTGTATCATGGCTTGCCTTTTGAAGTTTTCGTTGTAGCATTTTGAAAACAGAGAAGTATCTCTACCCTTCAGGTCGGTCGATCGAACGGCGGCTCGATCGGGTGATGATCCGATTAGTAGGACACCTAGTGAGAACACGTTCACAGCAGTTTGTCACTCGATCGGATTGCAGTCCGATCGGGTGGCAATCCGTTTGGAACTGGCTATGTATTGAATTATGTTGAAAATTGTTTAAGTGATGAAGTTCAAAACATCACAGGGTCGGATGCTCGTTCGATCGGGTGGCAATCCGATTGAACAGCAATTCGTTCGACGTTCCAAACTTTGAAAATGTGAGTTAATAGCTTAAGTGTGGGACCAAGGTGCAAGTCGATCGGGTGGCTGTCCGTTCGGGTGGCAATCCAATCGGATGGCAATCCGATCGGACGGCAATCCGTCCCAGTCGACCTGATCGTCTTTACACTTGGTTGTTTTGATAGTTTGATGGTTTTCTCGAGACGGTATGACAACGTGCCAAACAACAGAACCCTATCAACGCCCAGGTGACCCGATCGGGCAGGAATCACCCTAGTTCGGTCGGTCAGCTGTTTGAGATGACGGTTTGTGTTTAACCCAAGATCGGTTGTCTCGTAGATAGAATTTAGATCTTGAGCTGACACATCACTAAGAAAGAGTAGAGGATCAGAACGAGCTCCGATTCTATCGGTTTTGAGTGCATTGAGTGTAAAAGAGTTGAAAGATGTGACAACTCGAATTTCCGACATTCTTTATTCGCATTTATTGCACGTTGACCGTCTAGATTATTGCTTACACGAATTATTTACCTGGTAATTGTGCACACTAAATTATAGTTAAGATGATAATCTTGATTTTTGAGTGATAAGGTGTAAGTACTTGACTGCATGATTAACTGTAAACTGTTTGAGACCTGAACAACTCGACGAAACACAATATCTGTTTCGCCATAACCACTCTCGACGAAACAGATTGTTTCGCCAACAACCCTCTCGACGAAACAGGCTGTTTCGCCGAGCCCAGATCCACCGAAGCCCAGTTCGGGCCCAACACGTTATTTTGAGTCTTAAAACGTGAAACATCATCAGTTTCACACATTTATCATAACAACCGAAACCCTAGAACACTCTCCCTTTCTGTGCGACGACAACAACCATCGTTCACCATCATCCCTAGCTCTCGAATCCTTGTTCCTTCATCTCGAATCGGTTAGTGTGTGTTTGTTAGTCGATTCTATGTTTCTGTATGGTATAGATTCTTGCTGGTGCATATGATTGATGTGTGTTACTGCTGTGATGAGTGTATGATGGTGATGATATAGATTTCGATGTGTATGATATGATGTAGTAGGATATATATAAATGATATGCGAAACTTGATACAATCGAATGCTCGGTTCTGAATGATTGTTTATATGGCCTGATTCTGATTACATTAGTATCTTGATAGGGAATTGATGTGATGATGTTGTATGTTATTTGATATGCTATACACATAAACTAGGGTTTATGCTAGACAATGATTCTTGGATGGTTGATTTATGATGATTCGATATGCACAATGATCTTCATATGATTTCTGTTATTGTTGACGGCTGCTAGAATGATTAGGGTTTATGCGTTATTCGCATCTGCTGTAACTGATGTCTGCGAAGCTGTACTGTCCGACGAAACAGGACTCTCGGCGAAACAGAATGTGTTTCGCCAAGAGTCATCGACGAATTAGAATCCTGTTTCGCCAATTAAGACCACGACGAAACAGAATGTGTTTCGTCAATATCTGTGTTTCGCCATCATGTGTGTTTCGCCGAATAGCTGATCTGTGCAGGAACTTGAGTTAATTCTGTTAAGTGTTAACTGGAATATGTAACTGCTGTTAAATGTTAAACATGACTGGTATGATTGTGATTACGTGTTACCTGCTTACACATGAACAACTTAAACACAAACTGATTATGTATACGTGCGTACTTTAGGACGTGATTGATTAACTATGAGCATACTTAGCATACCGAGCAAACTCAGGTGAGTTCACACTCTTACCAAGGCATGGGATTCCCGGTGGTTGGGAATGGGTTAAAGAAACTAAAATGGAACCTACATATCCTCCTTGGGTAGGATATGTACCGCCATCCTCCATGGGTAGGATGCCAATATTAATCCTGCGTATTCTCCTTGGGTAGAATACGTACATTCGTCCGGTAGGACAACAACATTAACGTACGTAAAACCTACGTACACTCACACTCGCTACGGTCCTTGGATCAAGAAGGGCACGTACAAACACGACTAGTCTAACACATGGGGAAGCCCCCACTAATCTTCGCACAGATGCCTGAAAAGGCCGCGATACGGCCATAAACCTTCGCACAGATGCCTGAATAGGCCGCGATACGGCCACTAATCTTCGCACAGATGTCTGGAGGACCGCGATGGGAATTAATAAGAAACATGGGTTACAAAACGAACAACTGACTTACGAAACGAATTCTATAACTGAATAACCAACTGTGAACTCGCTCAACTAGTTGTTGACTCTCTGTTACATGCCTTGCAGGACCATAGGTACTTACGGAGCTTGCACGGGAGGCACGGTCGTTGTGGACATGGATCGTGAATGTGTTGTTAAACATTATATCATTTTGTACTTAAACTTATGTTGGGTTTTACATTAATGCTTCCGCTACACATTTGTATATATTTGGTTTTGTAAACACCTATCGTATTGAGGAATGACTTTTGATATATATATACTTATGTTCAATATGATTGGTGGCTTGATCCTGGTCATGTCACGCCTCCAAGCGGTGGCACTCCGCGTGTGGATTTTGGGGGTGTGACAGATTGGTATCAGAGCCATTGGTTATAGAGAACTCGGTTTTAATAAAGGAAAAAAAACGATTTTGTTAAAACCAGACTATAACCAGAACAGTGCTCTCAACGATCCACAACGACGCTTCGCTCCACGTGCAAGGCTCAACATCATAGGTACTACTATTCATGTTACCTTACCTACTTGCTAGAATTACATAGAACTTTGCTTGCGGTATGCCTAGATTACAGAACTTACTATACGTTATTGCTTAAGAATACTTGTGTGCTCACTCTCTTCGCACTATTCGCGAACCTCTCACCCACATGTTCTCCCTGATGTCAAGATCATGAGTGGACGCGTTAACCTAACTCAAGCCCAGTTGGCGGCTTCGATCACCGAACAAGTTACTGCAGCACTCGCAGCTGCCCAGACAGGAGGTGTAACCTGCCATCACCACTTACTCCAGGATTTTTAGATCCTACTCTTGTAACTCAACACTTGTGCTTAATTTTGATTACTCTTACGCACACGACAAGTCAACACGCTCAGCCACCTGTGTGCACATACACGACTTTTATGGACTGTCGTCCTACTACTTTCAGCGACACTGAAGGAGCTGTTGGACTCCTCCATTAGTTCGAGGAACTCGAATCGGCCTTCAAATGTGCGAATGACCTGAGGCTCGTAAGGTGAAATATGCCACTGATATTCTCGAAGGCACTGCGCAAACTTGGTGGAACGCGCAAGTTACGATGTTGGAGCTGGCGGCTGCTAATGCCACCCCATGGAATGATTTTAAGGAACCTATCAAACGTGAATACAGTAGTTATGATGCCATCCACAAGTTGGAAGTGGAGTCCTTTAACATGAAGATGACGGGGTCAGAGATAGAAGCGTGCACGATAACGATCCAACAAACTGACAATTTTGTGTCCAACTATGGTGGATCCTCCCATAAAGAGCTTTGAGCTGTACCTCAAAGGCTTAGTACCAGGAATTCAAAACCATGTGAAGACGGCTAAACTTGCTACTATTCAAGATGTTACTCATCTTGCTCATCGTCTCACAGACCAGGCGGTGGGACAGAACAAGCTGCCTCAACGTATCAGCACTACTACTTCGACTACTTCTGCTACCCTCAGTGACAACGAATGAAAGTGGGATGGAACCTCTAGCAAGGATTCGACTACGATTCCGTCCCAGGCACAGCAGTGAAAGGTTGATGACAACTAAAGTCCTGATCAGCAACATTTAGTATCCAAGGGCAGGGTGGATACAGGGGGAAACCACCCTAAGCGCAAATGATGTAACCTGCACCACCGCGGGCAGGGCAAACGCAATCATTATCAATAATGCAACGAGCTGGGTCATGGAACCAAAGATGGTAGAAACTCACGTCCTGCAAACCAGAACCAACAACAACAGCCACAAGATCTATAGAATCAGCAGCAACAGTAAGGTAACAAGGGATGTTATCAGTGTGGTGCTGAAGGACCCTTCAAGAGACACTGCCCACGGTTGAACCAGAACCAGAATCAGAACCACAACCAAGGAAACGGGGACTAGGGAAGACAACGGGGGTAATAACGACGGCAATGGTGCCAGGGGTCGAGTGTTCGTGATTGGTCAGGGTGATACTAGGAGTGACCCCAGCGTTGCGATAGTTTCGACATCGTCATTAGTATGGATTGGTTATCCCAACAACAAGCAGAGATCCTATGCAAGGAGAAGATCATTCGCATTCCCCGTACTGGCAAAGAACCTCTTGAAGTTCAAGGCGACATGAGTGGTGTCGTGAGTAGCATCATCTCCTTCTTGAAGGCACAGAAGTGTTTGCGAAAGGGCCACTCAGCTATATTAGCACTCGTTTCTGATAAATCGATGAAAGAGAAAAAGATTGAGGATATTCCTGTAGTACGCGATTTTCCTCAAGTGTTTCCTGAAGAGTTACCTGGGTTACCGCCTCATCGCCAGGTCGAATTCTAGATCGAGCTAGTTCCAGGAGCAGCACCCATAGCTCGAGCACCCTATCGCTTAGCTCCAACCGAATTGGAAGAACTGTCAAAGCAGCTACAAGAACTCTTGGAAAAGGGTTTTATACGTCCTAGCTCTTCGCCTTGGGGAGCTCCAGTGTTATTCGTAAGGAAGAAAGACGGTACGTTCAGGATGTGTATAGACTACCGTGAACTCAACAAGGTGACGATCAAGAATCGTTATCCTCTTCCGCGCATAGATGATTTATTCGACCAGCTGCAAGGGTCGAGCTACTACTCCAAAATAGACTTAAGGTCAGGATATCATCAGCTGAGAGTCCGGGATGAGGACGTCTCTAAAACAGCATTTAGAACTCGCTACGGCCACTACGAGTTTTTGGTCATGCCATTCGGGCTAACGAACGCGCCTACGGTTTTCATGGATCTAATGAACAGGATGTGCAAACCTTATCTTGACAAGTTTGTTATTGTTTTCATTGACGACATCCTGATTTATTCGAAGAATCGGGAGGAACACGAGCATCACTTACGACTTATTTTGGAACTTCTTCGAACGGAACAGCTATACGCTAAGTTTTCAAAATGCGACTTCTGGCTTCGTGAAGTCCACTTCTTAGGCCACGTGGTAAACCAGGATGGGATTCATGTCGATCCATCCAAGGTGGATTCGATCAAGAACTGGCCTGCACCTCGCACACCAACTGAAATACGCCAATTCTTGGGTTTGGCGGGTTACTACAGACGGTTCATCAAAGACTTCTCGAGGATTGCTCAGCCGCTTACACTACTGACACAGAAAGGTGTTGTTTACCGTTGGAGTAATGCACAGGAAACAGCGTTCCAACACTTAAAGGATAGACTTTGTAGCGCACCTATCCTCTCATTGCCGGAAGGCACGGACGATTTTGTAGTCTACTGCGATGCATCTATCCAGGGTCTTGGATGTGTATTGATGCAACGGGATAAAGTTATTTCTTATGCTTCTCGCCAACTTAAGATTCACGAACGGAATTACACTACACACGATTTAGAACTGGGAGCGGTTGTTTTTGCACTTAAGATATGGCGACACTACTTGTACGGTACCAAATGTGCTATCTACACTGACCACAGAAGCCTCGAACATATATTCAAACAGAAGGAACTGAATATGCGACAGTGACGAGGGGTTGAACTGTTAAATGACTACGAATGCTCAATCAGGTACCACCCAGGCAAAGCCAATGTTGTGGCTGACGCCCTCAGTCGAAAGGACACCGCGCCTAATCGCGTGCGAGCTTTACAACTCACTATACAGTCTAGTCTTCCTTCTCAGATACGAGATGCTCAGTTAGAAGCATTGAAACCAGAAAATGTCAGGGCTGAAGCCCTACGCGGCTCAAGGCAACGCTTAGAACAGAAGGAAGATGGTGCTTTTTACGTAACAGGACGCATCTGAGTTCCACTCTATGGTAATCTACGCGAGCTTGTAATGGATGAAGCTCATAAGTCTCGCTACTCGGTACATCCAGGTTCGGATAAAATGTACCACGATATCAAAACTACATACTGGTGGCCTAGCATGAAGGCCCACATAGCAACGTACGTTAGCAAGTGCCTGACTTGTGCAAGAGTCAAAGCTGAATACCAGAAACCATCAGGTCCACTTCAACAACCTGAGATACCACAATGGAAATGGGAACAAATTTCCATGGATTTTGTTACAGGCCTACCTAGATCTCAGCGCGGAAATGATACTATTTGGGTGATCGTGGATCGACTCACAAAGTCTGCTCACTTCCTGGCCATTAAAGAAACAGACAAGTTCTCTACCTTAGCAGACATCTACTTAAAAGAAGTGGTTTCGAGGCACGGGGTGCCAACCTCTATTATCTCTGACCGTGACGCACGTTTTACTTCAGAACTGTGGCAAGCAATGCACAAATCTTTTGGCTCTCGATTAGACATGAGCACAGCTTATCATCCTCAGACAGATGGGCAATCTGAGCGCACTATTCAAACTCTAGAAGACATGCTTCGGGCGTGCGTAATTGACTTTGGCAAGGGCTGGGAAAAGCATCTGCCACTTGTGGAATTTTCATACAACAACAGCTACCACACCAGCATTAAAGCTGTTCCATTCGAGGCATTGTACGGGCGTAAATGCCGGTCACCTCTCTGTTGGGCAGAGGTGGGAGAGAGTCAAATCACAGGTCCAGAAATGGTAGTCAATACTACAGAAAAGATTGCACAAATACGACAACGCATGGCGGCAGCTCGTGACCGTCAGATAGTATACGCCGATAAAGATAGAAAATTTCTCGAATTCCAAGTTGGGGATCGAGCGCTACTTAAAGTTTCACCCTGGAAGGGTGTGGTTCGTTTTGGCAAACACGGCAAACTTAATCCACGATACGTCGGACCTTTCAAAGTCATAGAGAAAATAGGCAAAGTGGCCTACAGATTGAACTTACCACCTGAACTCAGTGCAGTTCACAACGTCTTTCACGTGTCGAATCTGAAGAAGTGTACGTCAGATGAGACCCACATAGTTCCCTTAAAGGAACTCACTATCGACGAGCGGTTGCACTTCGTCGAGGAACCTGTTGAAATCACGGACCGGGATGTTAAGGTCCTCAAGAACACGAGAATCCCTCTAGTACGAGTTCGTTGGAACTCCCGCCGCGGCCCAGAGTTCACCTGGGAGCGTGAAGATCAAATGGAACTCAAATATCCCCAGTTATTCGGAACCAATGCAACTACTACTGAGGCTGAAGCTACCACTACAGAATTTCGGGACGAAATTCCAAATCAACGGGGGGATAATGTGACACCCCAGGAAAACTTCGCAAACTTGCTCGGGGAGCCGCGATACGATACAGGTAAACGTCACACCACTAGCTTCCTCAGTAACCGCATGCTAAATTTCGGGACGAAATTTCTTTCAAGTTGGGGATAATGTGACAACTCGAATTTCCGACATTCTTTATTCGCATTTATTGCACGTTGACCGTCTAGATTATTGCTTACACGAATTATTTACCTGGTAATTGTGCACACTAAATTATAGTTAAGATGATAATCTTGATTTTTGAGTGATAAGGTGTAAGTACTTGACTGCATGATTAACTGTAAACTGTTTGAGACCTGAACAACTCGACGAAACACAATATCTGTTTCGCCATAACCACTCTCGACGAAACAGATTGTTTCGCCAACAACCCTCTCGACGAAACAGGCTGTTTCGCCGAGCCCAGATCCACCGAAGCCCAGTTCGGGCCCAACACGTTATTTTGAGTCTTAAAACGTGAAACATCATCAGTTTCACACATTTATCATAACAACCGAAACCCTAGAACACTCTCCCTTTCTGTGCGACGACAACAACCATCGTTCACCATCATCCCTAGCTCTCGAATCCTTGTTCCTTCATCTCGAATCGGTTAGTGTGTGTTTGTTAGTCGATTCTATGTTTCTGTATGGTATAGATTCTTGCTGGTGCATATGATTGATGTGTGTTACTGCTGTGATGAGTGTATGATGGTGATGATATAGATTTCGATGTGTATGATATGATGTAGTAGGATATATATAAATGATATGCGAAACTTGATACAATCGAATGCTCGGTTCTGAATGATTGTTTATATGGCCTGATTCTGATTACATTAGTATCTTGATAGGGAATTGATGTGATGATGTTGTATGTTATTTGATATGCTATACACATAAACTAGGGTTTATGCTAGACAATGATTCTTGGATGGTTGATTTATGATGATTCGATATGCACAATGATCTTCATATGATTTCTGTTATTGTTGACGGCTGCTAGAATGATTAGGGTTTATGCGTTATTCGCATCTGCTGTAACTGATGTCTGCGAAGCTGTACTGTCCGACGAAACAGGACTCTCGGGGAAACAGAATGTGTTTCGCCAAGAGTCATCGACGAATTAGAATCCTGTTTCGCCAATTAAGACCACGACGAAACAGAATGTGTTTCGTCAATATCTGTGTTTCGCCATCATGTGTGTTTCGCCGAATAGCTGATCTGTGCAGGAACTTGAGTTAATTCTGTTAACTGTTAACTGGAATATGTAACTGCTGTTAAATGTTAAACATGACTGGTATGATTGTGATTACGTGTTACCTGCTTACACATGAACAACTTAAACACAAACTGATTATGTATACGTGCGTACTTTAGGACGTGATTGATTAACTATGAGCATACTTAGCATACCGAGCAAACTCAGGTGAGTTCACACTCTTACCAAGGCATGGGATTCCCGGTGGTTGGGAATGGGTTAAAGAAACTAAAATGGAACCTACATATCCTCCTTGGGTAGGATATGTACCGCCATCCTCCATGGGTAGGATGCCAATATTAATCCTGCGTATTCTCCTTGGGTAGAATACGTACGTTCGTCCGGTAGGACAACAACCTTAACGTACGTAAAACCTACGTACACTCACACTCGCTACGGTCCTTGGATCAAGAAGGGCACGTACAAACACGACTAGTCTAACACATGGGGAAGCCCCCACTAATCTTCGCACAGATGCCTGAAAAGGCCGCGATACGGCCATAAACCTTCGCACAGATGCCTGAATAGGCCGCGATACGGCCACTAATCTTCGCACAGATGTCTGGAGGACCGCGATGGGAATTAATAAGAAACATGGGTTACAAAACGAACAACTGACTTACGAAACGAATTCTATAACTGAATAACCAACTGTGAACTCGCTCAACTAGTTGTTGACTCTCTGTTACATGCCTTGCAGGACCATAGGTACTTACGGAGCTTGCACGGGAGGCACGGTCGTTGTGGACATGGATCGTGAATGTGTTGTTAAACATTATATCATTTTGTACTTAAACTTATGTTGGGTTTTACATTAATGCTTCCGCTACACATTTGTATATATTTGGTTTTGTAAACACCTATCGTATTGAGGAATGACTTTTGATATATATATACTTATGTTCAATATGATTGGTGGCTTGATCCTGGTCATGTCACGCCTCCAAGCGGTGGCACTCCGCGTGTGGATTTTGGGGGTGTGACAAAAGAGAATTTGGAAACCATCTTTCAATCCTTTTATCCATGATTATGTGTAGATCTATGCGAAAACGTTGTTTATTCTTGTGGAAATCCTTCAGATCTGAGTGGTTCTTGGTGGAATGAGGCCAACACTTGAAGTTCATAAGAACTCCATGATGGCATCATCCTAGAATACCTCAAATCCATTGATTTCATGGTTAAAGTTAAGATTCAAAAGAGAAAATGATGGAGAAGTGCGTGTAGATCATAGAAGTACAAGATTTGAGGTTGAAACTTACAAGAATTGCGAGAAATCGAGAGAAAATGGCCCCCAAAGCGTGTTGGTCGAGTGAGAGCTGTCACATCACTTGAATAGTGATGTGACAAGGGCTATTTATAGGTGAAGAGGAGAAAGGTGATGGAGTGCCATGGATCGGGCGGCTGTTCGATCGGGTGGCTGTCCGATCGGGTGGCTGTCCGATCGGGTGGCTGTCCAATCGGGTGGCAATCCGATTCGATCGATGGTCTCTGGGGAATTGCATTTCGCTGCTTCGTTTTGATCGTGAAGCGTTGCTATAGTTTGGTCACATCTTTTCATACCCACATTCATATATTTAGTATAATTAGTCACATAGGGTCGTATAAATATCCATATTTCAAAGTTGCGATACAATAACCGCGTTTCGTTTCGAATATGCGTTACTCTGTGACGCTTCACGGCCATCGAGGAGGGTAGAATAGGTCCTCACTCAACGTCATCGTGAGCGTTGGTGTGTGTGAAGCGATGTGTTATAGCGATAAAGTATGCGTAATATGCGAAAATACTGCGAATTAGTGATGCATGCGATATAGCTACATTATGATCCGAATCTCTGGTGCTAGGCGTAACGAGTTTAATGAGTTGTAACAACGCACGAATGTGCGGGTTGTTACAGCCTCCCTTGCTTTAGGAAATTTCGTCCCGAAATTAATCCACAAGAAGGGTTGCGAGGATCGATGCGAGTGGGAGTAGCGATTTAAAAGCGTCAAAATAAGCGAGTGATCCATTGAAATTCAACAAGGGAGAGTGTCGCGATGACTGGCGATGGCAGCGAGTAAGATGATTCGTATAAAAAAGATGGAAACACATAAAAAGCGATCCAAAAGTGTTTTGAATTCTCGAAAGGTTGATTAATTAAAAAAAAAGGTTTGAAGAAACTTGTTTATGAAAATCTTCCCACCGTGCGGCGTTAAACTGTTTTGTTGTTCACACCAGCGTTATGAGTGGGGTTTTATTAGGTTACTAAAAGATTTTAGGGTGTTTAGAACTCGTTTTATGAAATTTTCTCGTCACGCGGCAGTAACTTGAGTCGATTGTTACACCAACGTTACAAGATAGTCTCGTTTTGTACAAAGGTTTTGATCAAATTTTAGAAAAAGTTTTTGTAAGAAAAGCTTTGTTTACACAAAGGTTTTAATAATATCAAAAAGTTTTTTAAATTTAAAGTCAGCCCCGCATGGCACTTTCCCATGAAAGTTCGACAATATGGCTAAAACACTTATATATAGGAAGTACCAGCGGCGTATCCACCATGTTTTAGCCATATGGCTTCCGTTCCGTGAGGCGGCGTCATGTGTGTCGACATAGTACTGATAGATTTCGATTCCCTCAGTCCAAGAGAAAGATGGTCGGACCAAGTGTAAGAGAGGGATTGAGCAAACTGAGCGAGGAAGTCGTTTTCGAACTCAGTTGAGCGATACGGGCGAGTACGATAAGTGATAAGCGGTACGCAATAATTGATAGGACAAAACCATCATAATAAGCGAAGGCGACGGCGACCAGCGAAAAGCGATGAGCGATAGGTGACGAGCGGTAGCGACAACCGTCGAGCGATAGGCGACGATCGATGCGTAGCAAGTGATGGGAATATGCGATTTGATTAGATTAGACAACACCACAAATTTTAACTAACATTAAGCCCCACATGGCCTTTTTCCACGAAAGTCTGCTGATGTGGCTAAAACACTTATATATAGGAAGTACCAACAGCGTATCCACCATGTTTTATCCCTATCAGTTTCATCTCGTGAAGCGAGGTCATGTGTGCTAACATAACACAGATAACATAAATAACGGTAAGCACTAGCGATGGCGATAAACGTTAAGCGATACACGATGAGCGATGGAGCAATACACAAGCGATAGAGCGATACCCACGATGTGCGATAGCGCGATACACTTAATAAGCGATTGAGATTGCGAGATAGATTCCAGCGATAAAGTGATTGCGAGCGTGTTGACTTACAAAAAGTCTAGCGATTACACGCTTCGAGTTGCGATTGAGGTTGTTACGCCTTGAGATGTAGTGTAGTGTGTCGAAAATAGATTCAATAGTATACTTGGTCTAATAACGTTCAACTTGTATGGCACTTTCTTCACAAGTCATTGGTGGGCATGGCAAAGCACTTATATATAGGAAGTACCAGCGGCGTATCCACCATGCTTCAACCACACGGCTCTGCCCCGTGAATAGGTGCCACACTGTGTTGACATGGTTAAGACGCTTATATATAGAAAGTACCAGCGGCTTATCCACCATGCTTTTAACGTTATGGCATTATTGAGACTCATTACGATCCCTGTGCACTAACCAACATAATCCCGTGTGCACCCGTGATTAAGTTGTCCCTTGCACGTTTATCGCAACCCGCTTCAAGAACGCATAGTAGGGGAAAACACATTATATAGTACATAGTGCTAGTATATAGTTCGTGTGCGAGTGCGAGAGAGTGTGAGATAAATAGAGTCCACATTGCGCCGAGAAATAGAACAAGTTCAACATGCAAAAGAAATTAATCAGCGAAGATCGTATCATTACAACATTGGAAGCATAACTAATGTTGCTGTGGAGGACTTCTACGGAGACTGCGATTGTTGCTGAAATTCCTCAAGTCTGCGGCCCCGTGTGACAGTGCTGGGTAAGATGACCATACCAGTTGCAATTTGCACAAAAGCGGCAGTTAGCTTCTGACGGGTGATCATACGTGCACATGAGACACAGGGGATGAGTTCCGTTGTAGTCGCGCTTCGAGTGAACTGGTATTGCTTGGAGAGGTTCTGGTTGCGACAGTTCAGTTGTTGAAGAGTTTGGGCTCATGGTCTTTCGTTTGCGGCTGGGCTGAGCTTCCTGAAACGGTACGTTGTCGTCAGAGGATTCGTCCGAGGACTCACCTGAAGAATCGTCGGAGGAATCGTTGGAGGAATCGTCAGAAGAATCGATGACGATTGCTTGCTGAGCTTGCTTGACAGGATTCTTGGAGAAAAATCCGTCCAAGGCTCATTTGTCGTTGATTTCTGCGGCCAAGCGGTAGGTTTCTTCGATGGTAGCAGGTCTTGAAGCTTCGACAAAATCGCCCACACATTCAGGCAAGCCGCGAATATACTTCGTGATGGCTTTTTCTGAAGTGTTGACTTGACTTGGGCAGATTATGCTAAGCTGTTTGAATCTTGTGGTGTAGCCAATATTGTCCCCTTCGACTTGCTTGATTTTCCAAAATTCGTCTTCGAGTTTTTGGACTTCGTGGGGGGGGGGGGCAGTTCTCTTTCTTCATGAGCTCTTTCAGCTCATCCCAAGAGAGAGCGTAAGCTGCGGAGATCCCACATTTGTTACGTTCGGCCGTCCACCAGTCGAGTGCTTGCGATTGAAATACTCCAGTAGCGCAAGTAGTACGGAAACCATCGGGACACCCACTCTGACGAAGGATAACTTCGATAGAATCGAACCACTGGAGTAGCTGGGACACACCTCCTTCACCTGTGAACTCCATCGGGCCACAGGCTTTGCAGTGTTTGTCGAGGGAAGCAGATTGCGGCGCCTCCGTCTTGGAGTCTTCCGAAGTTCGAGAGTTGCTGAGAGAGTGCACTTGAGCGACAATTTGAGGAATGACCTTGGCCACTTCCTTGGCCACAAGCAAGGCAATCCTCTTTTCGGCGCTTCGTTTGGCTCTTCTCCTAGCTGTTTGTCTTGAGGTAGAGTTGTTGGAAGACATCTAGACAGAGAGAGATTTGGAGTGAGATTCGATCATAATGATTTTTGAGTTTCGCGATGCGATTGAGCGCGATCAAAACTTGTTGCGAGTAATATAATAGATATCACGTAGGAGCCACATAGGAGACACGAGATTCCTAAGTTCTCACACAATCGATTCGTTTTGTACATATAGTTAGTTGTAGTTTATACTTACACATATACAAGTCGGTGTAGAATACGCGAGGACGCGATGAAGAGGGAGAGTGCGAGAGCAAAAGCGAGTAATTAGACATTAGTTTCGTTGCGAACATTCGGTTTTCGTTTTAGATTGCGACGGCCGTGCGTGTTGTGCGTTTATAAAGAAGGGAGCGAAAATTGATAAATTGAGAAATCGATAAAGCGTAAGGTTTTAAATTGTAGACACATAAGCGTAAATAAGTTCCAACAAGCATAATATCGGCGAGTCGTATGCTAGAAAATAGATAGAGTGCCTCGGGTGTTTAGGCGTCGACTGCCCAAGGTAACCCAACCATACCCAACAAGTTCGCGCGCGCGCGTTGCCCTAGAAGACTATGCTTCCACTGGGATGCAGCTTATGGCATTCGTCTTCCTAGTCATCACGTGGCTCGAGTCATTGTTATGGTCAAGTCCTTGGTGAGAGCTTTTGAAAACCATTTTTTTACAGAGAGTGGAACGATTTATTAAGATACGGGTTTCACCACTGACTTAATTACTTCGCTCCTAGCTGTGGTTGTGCTCTTCGAATAAGTTCGAGAGTTTCCACTAGAATTCGAAATGCAGACTTTTGCCGAGATGTGGATGTCACTCCTAGCTCGACGGAAAGTTCTCGTGCTAGAAAAATGCGCCGAGTGAGCGATCTTATCGAGAGTTCTTGGTTTTCATGCCTGATCTCGACTGGACCACTCGGTTGTGTTACGCAGGTATTTTCAAAAATGGGTGTATTGTGTTGGCCTTAGGAAAGGCTTAAGTAACATTCCAGCCTTAGGAAAGGCTCTTCGTGCGAAGTTGTAGTATGCGGTGTTCACACAAAGTCGTAGTTTTTAACAGATTCGAACGAGAGTATCAAGTAGGCCCGTGCGATTCCTACTGGTTTCGTACGAGTCGGCCCGTTGGTACTTAGACGATAGACTAGGTCATTTCTAAGACAACAAACCCGGACTAGGTCGTGTCTTTCCTAATTCCCTATAGTTATGGCTCTGATACCAATCTGTCACATCCCAACCGATGGCGGAATCATCAGGGCGCGACACTAGGCGAACCAGATTGCTCAAGAGAATCCATAACAACTACATTGTGACAACATTTAATGCGTTCATTATCCCATACTAATAAACAATTACAATCACATAAGATGTCACGAATTTCTTGTTCTCTCAAACAATACAAATCCGACAACCTAGATTTTAGGTGTGTTTCAAGACTTCCTAGCTTGATTTGATGTAGACTGCGACTAAACCTGCAACATACGTTAAAACAACGTCAATACAAAAGTATTGGCAAGTATACAAGTTTAGATAGTGTAGCGTAAATAGTTAAAAGTGCTGCGAATTACCATATACATAAACGGGATACCTCAACATACATACATATAAGACAGATACTACCAGCTAAGTCACTCGAGCTGCGATTGCGATTGCTATTCATCCTAACTAGACCCCGTCGGGTGCTATAGTACTATACTAGTTAAGGCGGGACCTCGCGAGTAAAAGTCCTAACACATATGTAACTAGCATCACGTGTAAATATGCATAACAGTTATTCGCATGTGATAAACAGTTTGATTGAATAGTGCGTTTTGATAAATTTGATTTGATAGAAACGTATGTTACACCCAAAACGCGGTAAAAGGGGTTCGAGTATACTCACAATCGGTGTGCAGCAAGTAAACACAACTTGGTTGGATTGAAGGGAGCGCGTCTGAGACTAGCCTAATTACAGATTGATAGCGTAAGCGTCGAACAGTGCGTTAAACGATGAGATGCGACTGAGTGTCGAATGGTAACCCGACCGGATGGCAATCCGATCGGATGGCCAGTCGATCGGGTGGCAATCCATTCGGATGGTCATCCGATCGGATGGCCATTCGATTGGATTGTCACCTCGTTTGGTATGGATGTGTTTGTGTATCATGGCTTGCCTTTTGAAGTTTTCGTTGTAGCATTTTGAAAACAGAGAAGTATCTCTACCCTTCAGGTCGGTCGATCGAACGGCGGCTCGATCGGGTGACGATCCGATTAGTAGGACACCTAGTGAGAACAAGTTCACAGCAGTTTGTCACTCGATCGGATTGCAGTCCGATTGGGTGGTAATCCGTTTGGAACTGGCTATGTATTGAATATGTTGAAAATTGTTTAAGTGATGAAGTTCAAAACATCACAGGGTCGGATGGTCGTTCGATCGGGTGGCAATCTGATCGAACGGCAATTCGTTCGATGTTCCAAACTTTGAAAAGGTGAGTTAATAGCTTAAGTGTGGGACCAAGGTGCAAGCCGATCGGGTGGCTGTCCGTTCGGGTGGCAATCCGATCGGACGGCAATCCATCCATCCCAGTCGACCTGATCATCTTTACACTTGGTTGTTTTGATAGTTTTGTGGTTTTCTCGAGACGGTATGACAACGTGCCAAACAACAGAACCCTATCAACGCCCAGGTGACCCGATCGGGCAGGAATCACCCTAGTCTGGTCGGTCAGCTGTTTGAGATGACGGTTCATGTTTATCCCGAGATCAGTTGTCTCGTAGATAGAATTTAGATCTTGGGCTGACACATCACTAAGAAAGAGTAGAGGATCAGAACGAGCTCCGATTCTATCGGTTTTGAGTGCATTGATTGTATAAGAGTTGAAAGAGAATTTGGAAACCATCTTTCAATCCTTTTATCCATGATTATGTGTAGATCTATGCGAAAACATTGTTTATTCTTGTGGAAATCCTTCAGATCTGAGTGGTTCTTGGTGGAATGATGCCAACACTTGAAGTTCATAAGAACTGCATGATGACATCATCCTAGAACACCTCAAATCCATTGATTTCACGGTTAAAAGTTAAGATTCAAAAGAGAAAATGATGGAGAAGTGCGTGTAGATCATAGAAGTACAAGATTTGAGGTTGAAACTTACAAGAATTGCGAGAAATCGAGAGAAAATGGCCCCCAAAGCATGCTGGTCGAGTGAGAGCTGTCACATCACTTGAACAGTGATGTGACTAGGGCTATTTATAGGTGAAGAGGAGAAAGGTGATGGAGTGCCATGGATCGGATGGTTGTCCGATCGGGCGGCTGTCCGATCGGGTGGCAATCCGATCGGGTGGCAATCCGATCGGGTGGCCATCTGATCGACCAGTCACTCGATCGGTGGTCTCCGGCGAATTGCGTTTCGCTGCTTCGTTTTGATCGTTAAGCATTGCGATAGTTTGGTCACACCTTTTCATACCCACATTCATGTATTTAGTATAATTAGTCACATAGGGTCGTATAAATATCCATATTTCAAAGTTGTGATACAATAACCGGGTTTCGTTTTGAATATGTGTTACTCTGCGAAGCTTCACGGCCATCGAGGAGGGTAGAATAGGTCCTCACTCAACGGCATCGTGAGCGTTGGTGTGTGTGATGCGATGTGTTATAGCGATAAAGTATGCGTAATATGCGAAAATACTGCGAATTAACGATGCATGCGATATAGCTACATTATGATCCAAATCTCTGGTGCTAGGCGTAACGAGTGTAATAAGTAGTAACAACGCACGAACGTGCGGGTTGTTACACCAATCCTTGATGCGAAACATCACAATATACTACAAAGTCATCGGTACCATCGGGTAGTGATAAGATTGGTGCATCGCACAACTTATCCTTGAGAAGTTGAAATGATTCTTCTTGTTTCTCAATTGGGTGAAGGAGGTTAGTGGTTTAGAAATTTTAGAAAAATTCTCTATAAATCTCCGATAGTACCCCGCTAATCCCAAGAATTGTCAAACTTCAGTTGGAGTCTTGGGCGCTTCTCAGTTCTTAATTGCTTCGATCTTCGAGGTGTCTACTTGAATGCCTTTCTCGTTCACTATATGCCCGAGAAATTGTACTTCACGAATCCAAAACTCGTATTTGGAAAATTTTGCGTATTAGTGTCTCCTTTTTTACTAGTTCTAAAATGGTTCTCAAATGTTGTTCGTGCTCATCTGCCAATCGTGAGTATATCAAAATGTCGTCAATGAACACTATGACGAATTTTAGAGGTTTGGCTTGCACACGCGGTTCATTAAATCCATGAAGACCGCAGGTGTGTTCGTTAAACTAAAAGGTATAACGAGAAACTCGTAATGACCATAACGAGTCTGAAAAGCCGTTTTTGGTATGCTTTCCTCTTGTATTCATAACTGGTGATACCCCGATCATAAGTCTATCTTGGAGTAGAAGCTCGAACCTTTCATAAACCACTTGAGTTAGTTGGAAATTTGTTTGTAACATGGTTTAGAAATATGAATTTTTGTTCATTGAAATGTTGTGCACTTTTGTAAAACTTGCACCTCTCCCCCGAAAACCTTTAAAAAGATGTAAAATGATAAAGAGTGGGGGTTATGAAATCCCAACATCCTTATTTGGTCAACTACAAGGTTTAGAAGGTGCTAATCGATATGGAGATTTGGCTACGGGTGCGGTTCCCGGTACCAAGTCGATATGAAATTCGACTTGTCGATATGGTTGTAGTCCCGGGAAGTCTTTAGGAAAGACTTCAGGAAACTCTTTTACCACTGGAATATCTGTCTACTTCGGCCCAACGGCCTTCTTGTCGAAACATGTGCCAGAAAGGCAACACAACCTTTCTGTAAGCACTTCTGTGCCTTCATGCAATTGATGATCCACAATGGTGTGTCGTGTTTCTCTCCATGAATAACAAGTGTCTCTTTGTTCAGTAGTGGTAGGCGAATGACCTTCTCATGACAAAAGACTTCGGCTTGGTTATCGGATAACCAATCCATACCAACCGCTACATCGAAACTACCCACTCAATGGGTAAGAGATCGATATTGAATTTTCGCTTGCCAAGTTCCAAGGAACATTCTCTAACAACTTTCCCTGACTCAACTAGTTTATCGTATGTCGATTCTATAGAATGAGGGGACATCTAGCTTACTTGGCTCTAGGCCAAGTACATTTTGAATTCTGTGTGGCGAGGACTTCCCTGTATAGTTTTAGGAACCCTATGTTTAAATGTAGGATAACCCAATCCATATGTTTAGATGTAGGATAACCCAATCCATATGTTTAGATGTAGGATAAACCAATCCATATGTTTAGATGTAGGATAACCCAATCCATATGTTTAGATGTAGGATAGCCCAATCCCTATGTTTTAGATGTAGGATAGCCCAATCCCTATGTTTAGATGTAGGATAGCCCAATCGCTATGTTCAGTTGTAGGATAATCCAATCCCTATGTTTAGTTGTAGGATAATCCAGTCCGTAATTGTAGCTAGGACAATCCCGTCACTAGCCATGAAACTCATGCATGTGAAATGTTGAGATGAAGCTAAAATTGGCACCAGTATCAAATAACATGGATGTGAAATGTTGGTTGATTGGAAACGTGTCGGGTAACTACTGTTTGAGTGATCAAGGTAGGGTGGGATGATGCAGTCATGCCTCGGATCTTTGGGGCTAAATCCTATATGTAACGCGCAATGCTTTTGAATTCGGGTGTTACTCAGTATGGAAACAACCCTTGAGAGATCGTGAAAGCCTCGAGTGTAACCAACAACATTGGCTCTAATCATGATCGAGTTCTAGAATTTTGTTTCCAACCTTTGAATTTAAATCAGCGAGCAATACTCTTCTCGTATAAGATCCTTGAGTTCTTCCCCTGACAGCCTCTTCACTGCATCCCTTCCTAGCGTTTGTACCTGGAGATTCCTCCAAGTTAAGGCTGCATTCAGCAGGAGACTCTCTGTGTATCTAATTGTTTACTAAGGAATACATTTACTAGTATGACTAAATGACTTCATTGTCTTTATTTGGCGGACATAACCTACCGCCCCTCTCGTATTAATGAGGTTTTGCGGCTTACAGTCCGGAAAAGTCTTAAAATTAAGGCTTTGTGTGATCGCATCTTCCAGTGTGGCATTGCCACTCGTTCCCGGTCCATCGGGATTTGAACCACTTGAACTAACAGTACCACCAGTACCATCACTAGTGTCGTCTCGATTGACCTCATGTTGTGCAATTTCTGCACCCTCGTGTTGTTCCATAAGAACTTTAGTTCAACTTTATCAATAACTTTTCGGCCGTAGACTTTCTTTTAGCGCCATATTACTTTTGATACTTAGTATCAAGGAATTTAGACTTATATTTGGGTAAATATAGTCTATCATGTGCCCACGAATGAAGAATGAAGTCAGTCATGGAAACCTCAAGATCGTATTGTTCCTACATGTTCGAATAGATGATAATGTGGATAACCGCAACTAAATGCGTAGTGCCACTTGCATGTATTGGTCATATGTCTAAGTGGAAAATGAAATAATCTGTTGAGGAGGGGAAACCAACCAGTGGTCTCCATCCCTATAGTATGCATTCCATACTACATAGGCTTTGATCATCCGAAGTAGAGAAATTCGTTTGTCGTACTTGTCCATGTGACGAATATGGTAATAGTGCTTGAGCTTCACGAGCTCCAACAAGATCATTAAGATCTTCATAGATGTCGAATAGAATGCAATGAGGGAGTTGTAGCATGGCTCATGCCATACTATCCCTTTGGATAAGACAAATGTCAAGCGACGGAATTTATTGTATTCATTTCCAATAAATAAGATAAGGTGTCATAGACACCAAGGAACCAACTCATGTATAAGAGTTCTAGAATGTTGAGGAAAAATCCTCCATGAGTGGCTAACAAGTTTTGTTTGTTTAGATGCCTAGTCTCGAACAACTCGTGTTGTAGATCGAATTGTTAGGTGCGAACAATACATATCGTCTTCCTGTATTGTATTGTAAGGTGTTATAGTAACCATCTCGGTTAGTGTTCTACTGGATAGAAACTTGAACAACTTAAGAATTTTGAATGGATAGTGATCGCTAGCTTTTCCCGCAGAGTCCACCAGGATTTCCATGCACTACAAGTTGTTATTACGTGGGCCCCCGTAATAATAAATTGTCTTGCATGGTCACCCTAGTATTCTCTCATCCAAAGCAGACGATCAGTCAAAGAGAGGACACTATTGTATATATACCTTCAACATAGAAGGGACCTTCGTGATAGTTCACGTGTCAACGTCCGTTGTCATTACTCGCAGAATGGCACGACGTTAAAGGAAATAAAAATAAAGAGAATTTGTAAAAATAACAACTGCAGGGGCACCTTCAAGATGAGTACTTCATCTTCCTTGACTGGACAAGAGTGTCATCAATCATGATTTGTATGAACCATAGTGACCTCGTCCCACTAATGGAGTTGTTGTCCAAGGCTGCCACCTCTGCCTCATCGTCACTACTGAAGTCAGGCATCTCAGCATCCGCGAGAAAGCAACCATTCTTCCACGGGATCAATGCTTTATGGTCTCACTTAGGAACCACGTTTGTCATAAGCTCCGCAATAGACATGAGGTCGATATTCTCATGGAAGATGTATTGTATAAAATATGTTATGCTTTTGAAATAGAGTATTATGTCTTGTGTAAAATATGTTGTGTCTTAACCATGTTATGCGAGTCAAGAATAACAATAGAATTCGAAGTTGAAGGCATTTCGTTCTTGCCAAAATATTTCGTACAACACATATATAATGTGACACCTGTGTATTCTAATCCCTGTACTTTCCGACCAACTTTGTATTTTAATCCCTGTACTTTTCGATCAACTTTGTATTTGTTTAATTAGTTGTGACATTAGTACGTTTTCAATCATTGTTCAATTCCGAACTCTTAAACCTGTTCTAGAAGTGGAATCGTAAACTGCTACGTAAACGTAATCAGTATTAACGCGACGTACACTCCAGAACTATGAAATAAGCCAAACATACCCTAAATACCCTTTACATAACTTAGAAATAAGTTTCAAAGGTTTCGGTATGGCAAAAACATGTTTGTTTGAACTTAGAAACTATTTGCGACAAAACTGCGAAACGAATGTTGGTGACCGCCCGGATAATATTTAAATCCTAAAAATATGCTGTTATGATTAAAATTTTATTTTTAAACATGTTCGTGTTGAAAAATAAATTAAAACGCTTAAAAACGTTATTTTTCAAGTTTAAGCGCGTACCGCGTGTTACTGCGTAACACAGTGCGTATACTGCGAAACGCGGACAACGCAGCCAGTCTCGGCAACTGATATTTATTTCAGTAATATTTTGGCGAGTTTATTTTTATAGAATAATAAAAATAATTTAAAACTCCATAAACCGGGATTAAAACGCTAGATAAAATCTCCGGTATCCAGTTAAATACCAGTTTTTAGCCTACATATACTTCTATTATATATAAATGCATGTATATATATGAGAGAGAGGGTGTAGGTGGCAGCCCTACATGCCACCACATTGCCTCTTTTCTTGCACTTGGACAAGTGTTAAGCATGCATGTCCTTGAAACCCCCCCATGTTCCCCCATATCTTACACATTCTTCCTCAAACTAAGAACCAAGTTTCTCAATCTTCCTCTCTTTCTCTCTCCCAAACCTTAAACACACCCACACATTTTCGAATTTGAATCATCTTCTTCAAGATCCAAGCTCATTCCAACCTAGTTTCTAAGATGTTTGAAGATCCAAGGTGTTTTCAAGTGATTCCAAGTATTTGCAAGCTCCATATCATCAAAAATCTCATCAAAACCTACTAATTTTCTTAAAGGTATAAACTTACTTTAAATTATGTTCTTGCATTTTGATGATGATGATGGTAGAAGTTTCTCAAGGTTCTTGGATTATTCACTATCTTGAAACTAAAAAGAAATGGGTTTTGATACAAAATAAAAATGGAAGTATATATGTATGTATATGTAAACGTATATATATAAATATATATGTGTATGAGTTTGATTTTTGTTGGATACGTGTTTGTTTCTTCTTGAAAAGTGAATGCATGTTTAATCAAATGGATGTTATGTAAAAAGTTCTTGTGGTTTATATTGATTATGTGACAAAGGAAATGTTTGGAAAAATATATATGTATGCATGTGTAGTATATGTATATATATGAACATGCACATGTGAAAATTTTGTTAGTTAGTATAAATTAATGAAAATAATGTTGCATACAATTATGTTTAAATGATTAGATAATATTTTGATAAACATGTCTTGGATTGTATGAATTTATTTCATGTTTGATGCATTTAAGTTCATATGAAATGATGATGATATGATAAGTGTGCTTTAGGTACTTGTACATAACCATGCATGTTGATTAAATGCTCAAGAAATGATGAAAAATGATTATATGATAAAATTGTTCTAAAACAGATTATAAACATTAAAAATAACATTATTTGGTATATTATAATGGCATGAAACTTTGTCATAGGTTTGGTAGCTTTGCATGTTGTACATGTAGCTTAGAAAGTGGTAAAATATGTGAAATTTGCATGATTTATGTGGTTTATATGAGACCTGCACTATCATGAGTATAACCACTATTTTATTCAGTAAATAACATGGGTTATGTTAAAATATCAAGTCTTTACGATTTGGGATGGTTATGGTAACGTTTGATGCAAAACTATGCGGTAAAACGGTTAAAAATCGGCTTTTCGAAGGATTTTTATAAAACTGTTTTAGATCAGTAACTAAACTGATATTTTTGCAATAAAAATTAATTATTTTAACTTATATTAAGTTTACTTGGTGTTTGGTTAGTCATACGTGACTTCCGACGCCCAAAAACGTTACCGAATCGCTAAAATACGCGTTTTTCAATATACACTAGAATGGGTTGTACAAGGGTAAACTTTATGTGTTACAATGTGTTATGTGTTTTATGTGTATGATGACATGTTAATACTTGACAAGATTATGTGTATTACGATATTTACTGTATGTCACGTTTGAGTATATATATTACGACGAGCAAATCGTAGATATATTGCTTATAACATGATGAGGGTCACCAGTAAAATCGTTCAAGTCGCAGAGTTCTTAAAATATATATATGAACTCATATATATATAAATACACCAATATAATAAAAATTAATAACTTTTCGAGAAAATCTCAAAGTTTTGTGAAAATTCTATGTATCGGAGAAACTTATGTATTTTTGTGAGTTTTTATTATTAAATCGTTCTTACTTAATTTAGGATGAATAAAAAATTTGAGGGATTGTGTTAACATATAAAAACGCACCCAAAGGTGAGTACATAGTTCCCCTATTTTAATTTTTCAAATGTTTTGGGGTGAAGTATATGTGCATAACTTTACTTTTCGTTTTCATGACATTATACATGTTTTGTTACATATTACATATAATACATTATTTCAAGGACATTTTTATGGTATATTGACTTAGTATACCTAACACTTGGTTTCAAAGACATTTTTACTTGGCATATTGACTTAGTATGCCTATTGCATGGTTTTACAAAGACATTTTACATGACATGCTTACATTGAAAAGGACATTTGGTATGTTTAACGGGACAGTAGTACATTCATTAACATTGATCACGCTGCTCGGTAGTATGTAATAGCGCTATAGGACTTGACAAATCCCGTTCCCGCTTCCTAGTTTGGTTTGGAAGTGTTAGGGAATGACAGAATCTGAATACATTTTTGATAAACCTTGATCCTGATAAGGGTTTATCCAACAGTCTCAAGGCTTGAGTGTATGTGATAGACAAACCGTATAAATGTTCATATTGATAAAAGCAATGGTTTTCAAAACATAACTTTTGATTTGAACTTTTGTTTATTCAAAAACCTTGTTTTGTACATGACATTTGGTTACACAAGACATTTTGTTTATACATGACATTAGACATTGTTTACACATGACATTTGACATTTGAACAAGACATTATTTGATGGTTATTGATAAGTGATTTGAATAATGAGGCGTGTGTAATATGATAAAAGCATGGTGGATACGCCGTTGGTACTTCCTATATATAAATGCTTTTATTATATTGCATATCATGGCGTTATCTAAACCACTTCAACAAGGACAAGACATGACATATTTTATACATATTATTTTCATTTGGTTATTTACTTAACCATACATCATTCTTTTATATCATTTGATTTTCAAATGATTTTATAAAAGAAAATATTTTATAAGGTTCATAACTACTTTTTGTTAAACATTTCTTTTAACATTCAAAGTCATGAATCTTCAACACTAAACCTATGTTACTCATAGACATTTTTATGCTGACGTAATTACTTTCACATATGTTTCAGGAGCGAATGTTTGATGTGAGCGAGCTTCACTTAGGGCGACTTGGGCCTTAGCAATCTAAAATCAAGAAAGTTATCATCTTTTATGTTATGTATTTCGTTTGAACTAAGACAATGTAATAATTATAAGTTGTAAAACTAAACTTTAATTATCATGTGTTGTGAAACAATAATTCTGCCACATGACTCCCTGACATTTCCGCCGCGGTTTGTTGTTTTACGCAGTCGGGGTGTGACATATAAATGATTTGTATATATAATCATGTAAAATCCTATATAACAAGGATTTCTATCCTGTATAAGTTGAACTTGTAAACTATTTATAATGCGTAAACTGATAATGTAATTTATTGTAGGCACATAGTCTGTTAATGTAATGTGTATATTTCTCATAGACTTCACCCATGGAAATGTCCTCGCTTGATTTATGTGAACTGGATTTTTGTTGTAGTGGACCTTGAAAAATGTATATGCAATGAAAACCTCTTGTTCTTGTATAAATTGTTTTCGTGAGAGGACCCTAGTGATTGTAGACTAGACTCGAGAAAGAATCCTGGTTTACTACAATCGATGCTCTGATACCAATCTGTCACACCCGCTCGTAGCGGAAGCGCGAGGTGTGATCTGATCGGTTCTCATTGCATAACAATATAAGTGAACATACTAAATGAATAAAAACAAGCTCCAATGCCATTGTCATAATTGTTTCAATAGAACGCAACGTAAGTTAAATGTATTGGTTACAAACCATCAAATGAAAAATAAGTTGTCATTGTTTTATACATCAAAATGTAAGTCTTAAAATGTCAAGGCTTTGACCACTATATCACCGCAAAGAAGCGGTATATAACGGGCAAACCATTCAAAAGTTGGCATGGAGTCTTGATACTTGCTTTCTTGAACTGAAATATCTGTATGGTCCACTAATTCCCTGAAATACATGTTAAGTTTGAAAACATCAACAAAAGTTGGCGAGTTCATGCAGTTTAGTTGTATAAGATGTATCTGTAAAGTGGGTTGTATAAAATGTATCTGTAAGATGTGAGTTGTATAAAATGTATTTGTAAGATGCGAGTTGTATAAAATGTATCTGTAAAATGTGAGTTGTATAAGATGACAACCAATATGTAAAGATGCAGTATGTAAAGCGTCAATGAAATCGTTGATCATTAATGTTTCGCGAGGACATTAATATGTGTGACGAAATAGGAAGCAATCCAAACCTAGACGATTTCGTTTCGACTACCATCGACCGTGACACAAACGCACTCTTCTGTATGGGTCCACGACCAAGAGTGGGGCTCACCAAAACCCATTAGATCTAACCCTCTGTACCTAGGTCCAAACTGGATTAATGGTGCTTAGATGTATGACCCTAATCGCACATGATCTAAGGTGTTTCATTCCGTGACTTAACATACAATTGAACATGTATTTTCCCCGATAGTTGTAAAGTTGTAAAGCATTTAAAATGAATAGGGGACATGAACTCACAGAATTGCGTCCGCGAATAGTAGATAACTGTGATCTCACGTGCGGTCGTCCTGAATAGTGTCACGACTATAAACGTTCTATATTTGTTAGACGCTTCGGTCTTTGTAATGACTTGAGTACAAGTCTTTTATCTTGAATATGTTTTAAGACTTGTATGTCTTTGTTATTCATTGAATTGTGTCTTAGATGTATTAACTGATAAGTGTTTAGTGTATATATTTCGCCAAATATATATGTTCTTGTATCTCGTGAGTTGTATCGTAGTTGTATAAATGTGTGTTCACCAAGTGTTATGTGATGTGAATGTGCATATTGTTGCATGTATAAGAATACGTATGTCCACGTGTTCATTATGTGATCTTGTATTCTTAGAATATATATATTATATATTCTAAGATATATTTCATATGAATATATATGTTATACTTGGTAAACGGTATAGAAAATATCTTAAAAATAATCTATTTTTAAGATTAGTTCTAAAAATATACTTTTAGTCTTTTACTAAGACAATATATTTTAGATGGTAAGAAACATATATGTATGTTTATATATCTCAAAAATAATACCTTTTTAATGTAAACCATAAGTAATATATTTTGTATATTGTAGAAAAATATATGGTTACTTATTCGGTTTAGAAAACGTAGTTTACCAAGTCGTCGATATATTGTGTAATATAGTCCGTAGTACATATATAGTCCGTATATTTATCTGTAAGTCCGATTTGTCCATAAGTTGTGTCCGAAGGCTCGGATCGTCCGTAAGTTGTTTTTAAGGTGTATTTACAGGTAGTCTTGTAAGACTTTAGTTGTAATCTGTCTTGTGTTTATTTGTACCATTGTATTCAAGTTCCTAGTTTTCATACATATAACTAATACAACCAAATAACACATTGTACATAAGTTGTTAAGATAACTAAATATATATTTTCTCAAAAATATATATTTATATCTAGTTTTGCTTTTATAAAAACTATTCTTTAAAATCTTTTTATTCTAATAAAGATTTTGTCAAAAATGATAGTTTTTATAACACATGATTTTTAAGAAAAATGACCATATTTCCTTTGAAATATATACTTAGCCATGTTTAATAAAACATATATTTTTCTTATAAAAATCACCAACAATCTTCTCATATTATTCTTAATAAAAACATATGAGATTTATATCAAAATCTTAACAAGATGAAATCAATAACATGTAGGGTTTTGGTATGATCATAACATATGTTAACTAGTTCAAAATCCATGCTTTACTTCTAGTTTTATCAAACTTTTTATAAAAACCCATCTTGTATGTTTCTTTTTATAACTTTGTAAAAGTATTATTTTTAGTGAAAAAACTTATATACTTTAACAAAACCAAAGATTATGATCATCTATCTAAACATTTATGTTTAACAAAACCATTAAACATTTTCATGTACATTTGTTAGATTTTGTTTTTAAACATCATCTAACAAGTTGTTCATATGCTAATCATCAAAACTAGATCAAATATGGAAGTAATAATCCTTAAATCACAACATAAACAAACTTTTATATCATTAATTTTATTTTGCTTCTTTGTATTTTCATATTATTTTGTATGATTGTTTATTTTATTACATGTTCTTTAAACAAATAATACATAAATAAGTATGAAAAAGGGATTTTTAGAAAGCTCACTTCTAGCACTTGTAGCTAGGGATGATCTAGATGATGATCAAAGAAAAGAAAAATGTTGATCTTGGTGTTTGAAAGCTTTTGAATGGAAGGAAATCACTTCTTCAACTTGTAGTTTCTTTAGATCCTCCTATGTTCCATCAAGCTCCATCTTGATCATCATAGAAAGGCTAAAATGAAAGTTTTGGTGGGTGTTCGTGGCTAAAATGATGAAGGTTGAGAGAGTTCTTAAGTGTGTGAAAGTAAGGTGTAAATGTGAGATGAAATGGTTAGTGAATCATAGTAACTAGTTGTTAAAAGTCGCCAACACCATCCACTTGCAAGGCTTGGTGAAATATCTAGATATTTCACCAAGTGGCCAACTTGTGTGGGTCCCACTTGGGGATGGTTGCAACATGGGGGGGGGGGTCTTGTTTGGTGAAAAATGTTAAGTGTTTAAATGTGTTAGAAATGTAATAAGATGTTTAGGAAGCTTAGGTATCTTAGGGATTTAAGTGTATAAATGTGTTAAGTGACCATTACTAGACCAAAATGATCTAAATAATGTTAGATGGTCACTAAAAAAAGATTTCATATCGTTCGGATATTCGTTTAGCGTTGTTTCCGTTAGTCGTTATTTGAACACTAAGCTTGTGTAAGTTGTGTGAATTGATGTGATTCTTGGTTCGGATGATACCCGAAGGTATACTCATATGAATTCTATGTTAAACAACACTTTTACATGTTGCAAAAAGATTAAAATGCTGATTTCTGCAGAATTTCTGCGGAAAAATGTTGAAATTGTCGCTTTTAGTGCTTTTCGGGCAATTTTTAGTGTTATCTGACTTGGGGAAGGTTTTAAACCAAACCCTTGCATTCCTAGATAAGGTGTAATGTATATTAGATGTTGGACTTTCGTCTGAGTCCTAAAGATGTTATTTAGATGGTTTCTGCGGATCCTACGTTTTTGTCAAAACACTAGTTTACTAAGTGTTTTTCTAGTTGTTTTGATGCATTGTTTAAACTGTTTAAAATGTATTCAATAAAAATGAATCATGTGCATCAAAAATAAGTATTCCATGAGTATTCTAATTATATGTCATGAAATATGCAGTTCGGATGTTCAAAACGCATAAAAGTGTAGCTAAAAATGAGTACTTTAAGTGTAAGAAAGTTACCGAAAAGTGGCAGTTGTCACACCGCCCATGATAAACTAGTGGCCGATTATTTTGCCGACGAACCTGTGTACACAGACGAGATGTTTCGACGTCGGTTCCGAATGAGTCGTCGACTTTTTTTACGTATCGCAGACGACATGACCCAGTCTGATCCGTTTTTTACACTGCGATATGACGCTAGGGGGCAAAGGGGTTTCACTAATTTACAAAAATGTACGTCGGCCATTCGCCAACTGGCATATGGACCCAATGCATTAGACGAGTATTTAAGGATGTCCGAAAGAACCGCAAGTCTATGTTTGCACAGGTTTTGCGAATGGGTTGTCAAATTAAATAGCAAGAGATACCTGCGGAGACCAAACGCAAACGACGTTCAAAAATTATATCAAGCACACGAACAAAGACATGGTTTTCCAGGAATGCTCGGGAGCATTGATTGCATGCACTGGCCATGGCAGAACTGCCCTATTGCCTGGCAAGGTCAGTATACTCGGGGAGATCATGGTCATCCCACTATTATTCTAGAGGCTGCTGCGTCACAGGATCTCTAGATCTGGCATGCTTTTTTTGGTCTACCTGGTTCGCTTAATGACCTTAACATCATATACCAGTCACATATATTTGACGATGTAGTGGCGGGAACAGGTCCACACACAAGTTTTACGGTTTTGGGGGTGGAATACAGGCGGGGTTACTACCTTGCAGATGGAATATACCCGATGTCACGGCCCCCGACCCGGTTTGACCCGTTTCAGGAGCCGCGGGACAGAAATCCTGTGGTATTTATTTAACAGCGAAAGTTTCTTCAGGATTTTTTTAAAACTGAAATATTTCCCGATTATTTTATTTCACAACTCGGGATAACACCCGGTAATTTACAATCATAAGATTTCACAAAGAAATCTTTTTATTTTACAAAACATGTTTCTTTATTTTATACTGAGCCACTTCCTTAAGCTTGTAGTGCTTCGTGGCACTTTTCCTGGATCACAACAGATCACCTGAAACATGTTTGAAAAAGGTTTTGTCAGCGAGAAATACTGAGTGAATCATTCTTTTTACTAAAATTACTCATTTGTTATAATTTACAGTATTAAGAGAGATTACAATGTTTCAGATATCAAACCAACTACCCACAGTATTTGTCACTCGACCATCCATCGGTAACCTCATTGTCCAATGGAGTCTATGACTATGGTCATATCACTCATTGGCTAACTCATTGTCCAATAGTGACGGTTATCAAGTAATGTATACAAAACCCCACATACCGGCTGTAACTTGGTGATTACATAAACTTAATCACTGTAATTATAACCTTTGAAAATAAACATGATTTTGAAAGTAATTTGATAAAAAGAGAATAACTCACATTGCAGATTTAATTTGAGCAGAGCCTAGCCTACTGATTAGCCTTTTACCCTAAATTAATAACAAGCACACAATTCGGTTAGTAACTTAATACAGTATTTACGATAACTCACGAGATTAAAACCTTCACAACGAATGACAAAGTGCGATACTTAAACATCCATCGAATTAACGACGAATGACAAAGCATAAACCCTAATGTGGGCAGCACTTAAACATCCATTGGATAGTTTAATCAATCGGACATTGAATCGTAGCAGCGATCGAGTTATTACCCTGTATTGCGGCAGCACTTCGTGAATCGTGTGTGTGTTTTGGACTGTTTCTGCTATAACTCAACGTACAATTCAAATTTGAACGTCGAACGAACACTCAATTGCATGAAACAGACTGTTCTATTTATACATAAAAACCGTCCCCTCGCGCAACGCGAAAGGTTCTCTTGTTCGCGTCGCGTGGCGCGAGAGACCTTAGTCTACTATAGGGTTGCTTCGTGTCTGCATAGCTCAGCTGAGTTGGTTTCGCGTTATTTTGAATTTTTTACAACGAACTGTGGGGATATTACCGATTAGGGTTTACCCCCCCTGAGTTTTAGGGGCCCTAATCCTGATTCCGATTATTCTGAAAATTTTAGGGTTTATTCAGAATCACTTGGGTTTCTCAATTAGGGTTTCCTATTGGACAATTAAAGTATTAAATAAGACTTTTGATGAGAGTTGTTACATTCTACCCACCTTAATAAAAATCTCGTCCTCGAGATTTATTGGAATAAGTGAGGATACTTTCGCTTCATTTCTGATTCCAGCTCCCAAGTGTATTCAGCTCCTCTCTTTGAATCTCATTTTACTTTAACTAGCACTAATCGTTTGTGCTTGAGAAATTTCACCTTTCTATCTTCTATCTGAAGAGGTTTCTCAACAAATTTTAATTTTTCGTTTACCTCTATGTCTTGAAGAGGTACTACCAGAGATTCGTCTGCTAGACATTTCTTGAGATTGGATACATGAAATACATCATGTACTCCAGATAACTCTTCTGGTAGTTGTAAACGATAAGCAACTGGTCCTATACGTTGGATTACTGGAAATGGTCCTACGTATCTTGGACTTAGCTTTCCTTTCTTACCGAATCGAACTACTCCTTTCCAAGGAGAAACTTTCAAAAGTACTTTATCTCCGACTTGAAATTCCAGTGGCTTGTATCGATTATCGGCATAACTTTTCTGACGATCTCGAGCTGTCTTTAGTCTTTCCTTGATTTGTGTGATCTTATCAGTCGTCTCTTGCACAATCTCCGGACCTGATAATTGACTTTCTCCTATTTCTGCCCAACAAACTGGAGTTCTGCACTTTCTTCCATACAGTGCTTCGAATGGGGCAGTTTCGATACTTGAATGATAACTATTGTTATAGAAGAATTCAATTAATGGTAAGTGATCATCCCAGTTTCCACCAAAATCTATTACACATGCTCGAAGCATGTCTTCTAGAGTTTGGATTGTCCTTTCACTTTGCCCGTCTGTTTGAGGATGATATGCAGTGCTTAAGTTTAGTCGAGTTCCCATTGCTTTCTGGAAACTTGTCCAAAAATGAGAAGTAAACCGACTATCCCTATCTGATACAATGGAGAGTGGAACTCCATGTAAGGATACAACTTCATCTACATACAACTTTGCCAATCTTTCCATGCTAAAGGTTTCTTTCATAGGTAGAAAGTGAGCTGATTTGGTTAATCGATCTACAATTACCCAAATCGCATCATTACCTTTTCTGGTTTTGGGCAACTTAGTAACAAAATCCATTGTTATGAGTTCCCATTTCCATACTGGCATTTCTAATTGTTGTAGTAGACCTGAAGGTTTCTGATGTTCTGCCTTAACTTGTGAACAAGTAAGACACTTTGAAACATATTTAGCTATATCCTTCTTTATGCCTATCCACCAGAAATTATTTCTTAAATCTTGGTACATCTTATTATTTCCAGGGTGTATGGTATACCTAGATTTATGAGCTTCTTCTAAAATTTTATTTCTTAATTCTCCCTGCTTCGGTACCCAAATCCTTTTCTTATGGAATCTCCAAATTCCATCAGTTCCTTGTTCTAATTCTTTTATTCTTCCTTTCATTCCTTCAGCAACATCCTCTATTGCTGTTTCTTGAAAATTCTTTAGTTGTTCCATTAAATCTAATTGTAGATTTAATCTGAGAGCACGAACCCGTTGTTGCTTCTCATGGTACTTACGACTTAAGGCATCTGCAACTACATTTGCCTTTCCTTCGTGATACTGAATATCATAGTCGTAGTCACTTTAGGATTTCCATCCATCTCCTTTGCCTCATGTTTAATTCTTTTTGCCCAGATAATGTCTCCAAATCTTAAGGGCAAAAATTACGGCTCCTAATTCTAAGTCATGAGTCGTATAATTTTCCTCGTGCTTTTTCAACTGTCTTGAGGCATACGCAATTACCTTCTTGCGTTGCATTAGCACACACCCAAATCCTAGTTTTGAAGCATCACAATATACTTCAAAATCTTCAATTCCTTCTGGTAAGGCTAAGATTGGAGCATTGGTTAATTTATGTTTCAAGATCCTAAAGGCTTCCTCTTGTTTAGATCCCCATTCAAACTTAATGGCTTTACAGGTTAGCTTAGTTAATGGTACAGCTATCTTGGAAAAATCCTTAATAAACCGTCTATAATATCCAGCTAAACCTATAAAACTTCTAATTTCCATTGCGGATTGTGGAACCTTCCAATTGGTAATCGCCTCTATCTTAGCAGGATCTACATGAATACCTTCGTGATTTACCATGTGGCCTAAGAATTGCACTTCTTGTAACCAAAATTCACACTTCGAGAATTTGGCATACAGTTTTTCTTTTCTTAACAAAGTTAAGAGTGCATGCAAGTGCTGACAATGTTCTTCCTGATTTTTGGAATAAATAAGTATATCGCCTATAAAAACAATTACAAATTTATCCAAATACGGTTTACAGATTCTATTCATCATGTCCATGAATGCGGCAGGAGCATTCGTTAACCCAAAGGGCATGACTGTAAACTCGTAATGACCATACCTAGTTCTAAAAGCAGTCTTAGGTATATCTTCCTCTTGCACCTTCAATTGATGATATCCGGAGCGTAAATCAATCTTAGAAAAATATCTAGCTCCTTGAAGTTGATCAAAAAGATCATCAATCCTAGGTAATGGGTATCGATTCTTAATTGTAACCTTATTCAATTCTCTATAATCAATACACATTCTCATTGAAACATCCTTCTTCTTAACAAACAACACTGGTGCTCCCCAAGGGGATGAACTAGATTGTATGAAACCTTTACTTAGTAATTCATCTAATTGCTTTTTCAATTCTAACATTTCTGTGGGTGCTAACCGATAAGGTGCCTTGGCTATCGGTATAGTTCCTAGAATTAAATGAATTCTAAATTCTACCTCCCTATCTGGTGGTAACCCTGGTAACTCTTCTGGGAATACCTCTGGGTATTCTGAGACTACAGGAATCTCCTTAAGTTCTTTACCCTTAGTATTAATGATTACTGAAATCATATATACTATTCCTTGCTTTCGTTCATAACTAGCAACTTTTATTACTGATATGAACTTCATGGGTTTACGTGGTTTATCTTCTGTAATCATAATGACTTCTCCGGTAGGTGTTTGAATTTCTATGGAATTCTTATCACAAAGAATTCGAGCATGGTTGGCTACTAACCAATCCATTCCTAACACAACATCGAATTCAGCTAATTTCATAGGCAATAGGGTCGCAGAAAATTTATGACTTAAAAGTTCTATTTCTACATTTTGCAGAACTTTATCTATTTTAACTGAATTCCCATCAGCCGTTTCGACTGTAAAATTTTGCCTAATGTTGGTTAAAGGTATATTAAGAGCTTGGCAGAATGAAGTATTGATAAAACTTTGGTTTGCACCAGAGTCAAATAATACTTTTGCATACACGTTGTGAACTAGGAACGTACCAGCTATCACATCTGGAACGAGTTCTGCTTCTTGAGTGGTTAGCTGGAATGCTCTGACATTCTTCTTAGCAGCTCCGTCGGCTATCTTGGCTTTGTTGTCTGCTAATTTGACCAATTTAGGACATTCTGGTTTAAAATGCCCAGCTTCTCCACAGTTATAGCAGACTATGGTTTTCTTTTTGCAGTTTTCTTCACGATGTCCTACCATTTTACAAAAATTGCAGGTTACACCACATCTTCCAAAATGTTTCTTTCTGCAATTCCTGCAGAACGGCGGATTTGAAGATTGCCCTGTTCCTCTTTTCTTGAAGCTGTTATTATTACCCGTACGAAATCCTTGGGTAATTTTCTGAGCCAGTTCCTTTTTCCTGTTATCATCTCTTGTGCGTACTAGTTCATCAGTTAGGGTGTTGGATAATTCCACTGCATCGTCAATAGTACGAGGTCTCGCAGCTTTAACAATATTACGGATTTCGCTAATTAGTCCCCACACATAGCGAGAAATGAGTACCGGTTCTGGCGAAGCCAGTGTTGGTACCACTCTGGCATATTCAAAGAATGTCGAAGTATACCCTTGACAATCTACACCCATCATTCGATGGTTTAGGAACTTATTTTCCATTTGATCTTTTTCATATTCGGGACAGAATTTTCTTTCTACAAGACCTTTAAATTCTTCCCAGTTCATGGCGTAGGCCCTATTTCTTCCTTTAGCTTGTAACACCATGTTCCACCATTCTAGCGCCCCTTCTTTGAAAAGATTTGACGCGTACATGACCTTGTCATCCTTGTCACATTTACTTATAGCAATTACTGCCTCGGTTTTCTCTAACCAACGCAGTGCCGCAGTTGCTCCTTCATTGCCTGCAAACTCAGTGGGTTTACAAGCAAGAAATTCTTTGTAAGTGCAACCAGGCGTTGCAGCTTTCATTTTCTTAGGGAGCGGAGCTTGCCGTGGTTCATTATCATGATTAGTATGATTACCGCCTCCGTTTACACTATTACTGAAGTTATCTTCAGCAATACGTTTGCTTGGAACGATTTGTTGAGGCTCGATTGGATTTTTAACAGCAGCAACGATTGCTGGAATAGCATTGGCTATACCTTGAGCAACGATATTTTCTATATCCTGTCTAGTCATATATTGATCCCCTGGGTGTTGCTCAGATTGATTAACCTCATTAACTGGTTCGTTATTAGTGTTTTCCATCTGATAATATATATTAGTATTGATTAAATAACAATGGTATACAAAACAATCATACAAATTTCAAATACGCACATATATAAAACTATTGATTTCTTGATTTCTATTTTTATATTTTATAGTATGCATCAATACACACTATTATCTTACAAAGTTTTATTCGTAGTTATTTTACAGACTGATTTCACTATTACTATTACACAACCACAGTTTCATAAATCTCCTATCTCTCGTCATTTGTCTTCCTAAAAACGAAGCTCCCTTTCATCATACTTCCAGGCAATTTGTCCCCCTATCTCCCGGATTCTATTTCCCGCATCCATTAACTCTTCGCCAAAATGGCGAAGTTCTGCTAAATTCTCGTTACTCATGGGTGGATTTGGTAATGGTTCCGGGTCGAACTGAGGGAGAAAAGAATAAGGACTGTTGATCAGGTTTTGGAACTGCCAATCATTTGTCCACCACTCATCTATCCCTAGAGGTTGGGTGTGGATAATAGGTTCTGGGATTGCGGGGTCCAAGTTCATTGGTAGTTGTGTTTCAAGAGTAGGGTATAAATTATTATTAATTGGCCTAACGACATCACAGCTCGCCAATGCCCGATCTAATTCCTCCTGACAAGGTAACTCCTCAACCTGTCTAGAACTTTCCCCAACTTCCCTCTGAGTTTGCTTAGAACTTTCTCCATATTCCATTCCCGGTGGTCTAGAATCTTCTCCCAATTCCATTTCCAGTGGCCTATAACCTTCACTGACTTCCACCCCCTTTCCTTTCTCTAAAGGATTTTCTATTTTAGGGATTTTCCTAGTTGTAGGCTTCCTCCTACGCACACGTCTCCATCCCACAAATCTCCTTCTTTTCTTGGGTTTAGGTTTCTCCGGAGGTGGAGCATTGAATTCAACAGGTTCTTCTATGTCTGGTATATACCTATTGAAATCTCTGGAAACCTCTATTTTTACCGGATAGAGATTTAAATTCTGAAGGGCGTCGGACAAGTCGTTCATGCTGTTTAGCAAAATACACATAAATACTAAGTTAAAAATTTATACCAAATTTCATAGAAAACCTTTAAATATTATTTCATACTGGGTAACTACAAAATAACTGAAAAGTTAAAACACACTAGGTTTTATTGTAAATTTATTTATTTACTGAAATAAGGTTTCTAGACTGAAATTGATAAAGGTGCTAAAACTTGGGTCAAATTATTTAAAGATTTGCATTAACTGCTACAATAGCTAGCATATAAAGATCTGCCCATTTCTCATCTAACTTGTCCTCCCAAGGTGTTTTACTGGTTAATTCCTGGGTTTCCTGTTTAACTTTCTTTTCTCGGAATTTCTTTATTTTCTCCTTACTTTTCCTAATAATCAAATTTCTTTTATCAGGAGAAAGTGGTTCCTCATATTGGGCTTTTCGAACAAATATTCCTTCTTCAGGAGTTTGGGAGGAACTTCCCTTCTCATTTGATGACCTATCTAATTTAAGATAGATGTTTGAAAGCTTTTGCTTACCCATACTGTAACTAACAAATAGTCAATTAATAAAACACATAACCACAAAATGGCAATCAGTAAAATTAAGTATTTTCTAAATACTTAATTGGCTTAAATCAGTGGCTCTGATACCACCTTTTTCTGTCATGGCCCCCGACCCGGTTTGACCCGTTTCAGGAGCCGCGGGACAGAAATCCCATGGTATTTATTTAACAGCGGAAGTTTCTTCAGGATCTTTTTAAAACTGAAATATTTCCCAATTATTTTATTTCACAACTCGGGATAACACCCGGTAATTTACAATCATAAGATTTCACAAAGAAATCTTTTTATTTTACAAAACATGTTTCTTTATTTTATACTGAGCCACTTCCTTAAGCTTGTAGTGCTTCGCGGCACTTTTCCTGGATCACAACAGATCACCTGAAACATGTTTGAAAAAGGTTTTGTCAGCGAGAAATACTGAGTGAATCATTCTTTTTACTAAAATGACTCATTTGTTATAATTTACAGTATTAAGAGATATTACAATGTTTCAGATATCAAACCAACTACCCACAATATTTGTCACTCGACCATCCATCGGTAACCTCATTGTCCAATGGAGTCTGTGACTATGGTCATATCACTCATTGGCTAACTCATTGTCCAATAGTGACGGTTATCAAGTAATGTATACAAAACCCCACATACCGGCTGTAACTTGGTGATTACATAAACTTAATCACTGTAATTATAACCTTTGAAAATAAACATGATTTTGAAAGTAATTTGATAAAAAGAGAATGACTCACATTGCAGATTTAATTTGAGCAGAGCCTAGCCTACTGATTAGCCTTTTAACCTAAATTAATAACAAGCACACAATTCGGTTAGTAACTTAATACATCATTTACGATAACTCACGAGATTAAAACCTTCACAACGAATGACAAAGTGCGATACTTAAACATCCATCGAATTAACGACGAATGACAAAGCATAAACCCTAATGTGGGCAGCACTTAAACATCCATTGGATAGTTTAATCAATCGGACATTGAATCGTAGCAGCGATCGAGTTATTACCCTGTATTGCGGCAGCACTTCGTGAATCGTGTGTGTGTTTTGGACTGTTTCTGCTATAACTCAACGTACAATTCAAATTTGAACGTCGAACGAACACTCAATTGCATGAAACAGACTGTTCTATTTATACATGAAAAACCGTCCCCTCGCGCCACGCGAAAGGTTCTCTTGTTCGCGTCGCGTGGCGCGAGAGACCCTAGTCTACTATAGGGTTGCTTCGTGTCTGCATAGCTCAGCTGAGTTGGTTTCGCGTTATTTTGAATTTTTTACAACGAACTGTGGGGATATTACCGATTAGGGTTTACCCCCCTGAGTTTTAGGGGCCCTAATCCTGATTCCGATTATTCTGAAAATTTTAGGGTTTATTCAGAATCACTTGGGTTTCTCAATTAGGGTTTCCTATTGGACAATTAAAGTATTAAATAAGACTTTTGATGAGAGTTGTTACACCCGACGTACTCGACAATTGTTAAAACTATTCCGCACCCGACGGACGATAAAAGAAAAAAATTTGCGAAGTATCAAGAGAGTGCGAGAAAAGATATTGAACGGGCTTTTGGGGTTCTACAAAAAAATGGCATATCATTGAACATTCAGCACGTTCGGCTACACCAAAGAGGTTACGAAACATTATGTACACTTGTATCATCCTTCATAACATGGTCATTGAAGACGAAGGTAGAGCGATATACGAGTACGACGAAAACGCGTCTACCGGAAATTTTGTTCCAGTTAGTTTGAAACAACAAGATTTGAACATGTTCTCTCTACGTAACGAGTACACACATCATAACCTACAAGCGGACTTGGTGGAGTACATTTGGAACAACGCTCAAAACGAACCAGATGACCACATGCAGGATGAAGACTAGTAGCTTTTTTTAATATTTTTTTAATGCTTTGGATTTTTTTTAAGTTTATGTTTTTTTTAAGTTATTAGGATTTTTTTTTAAAGTTTATTGTTTTTTTAAGTTTATATAATGTTGTTTAATATTAATGAAAATATTTCTTATTTTATTTGTTAAATGTTAAAAAAAGAGGATGCTAAAAAAAACAAGTAAAATGATGGGGTAGGATCATCCTCCCATTTCCATTGATTTTGTAGGATGGACCATCCTCAAGAGGATGGTGATGTGGCGCCTAGGTGGCGGATCATCCTCCAAGGAAGGACCATCCCCATACCATGTAGCCTTATAGCTGTCAGTGTTCAAAGGTTGAAACCTTGGAATGAGTCCTTTGGTAGTTTTGAAGTGCTAATAACAACTCTCTTTGTTTGGGTACCTCTTCGTTTGGTGAGATATTGACCGCTGCAAGATTTTCAAACACTTTGTAATTATAGCGTATGCAACATTTTGATTAAGCAATCTAACTACCAAAAGTATAAACGAGTAAAACTCTTTGTTATTCAAAATTAGTTTGCTAAAGCTCGAATTAAGCATAGTCGAGTCGAGCTCGAGTTTTAATTAAAGCTTATTAATAAACGAGTATCAAAGTCGAGCTTCATATATTGAAATTGATTTAGCTCGTGAGGCTGATAAGTGGGTATGGAGAGGGGCAGCGTTGGATAACTTTAGTGTTGGTGCAGTAAAAAGTTTACAATGCTCAGGTATTGATTAGAGTGGAGTAAATGGGTTCCACTTAATTGCGCATGGAGGGCGGAAATAGGTAGGATGACGTTAAGAAATAGGAACATCGACATCGAGAATATTATGTGTCCGTTCTATGACGTTGGAGAGGAGACAAAGGATCATTTATTTACCTCATGCTACATTGCTTTTGTTATATAGTAGTTCGTCAACGTTTAGTGCCGGATTCAAAACTTTTTTGTGTTTTCTTTTAGAGATTTGATGGACCTGCATAAGCATAGCGATCGTTCAGACATGGTTAAAGACGTAATACATGGCATAATCACTGTTGAGTGTTGAAGCATTTGGAAGGATAGGAATGAGCTCAAGTTTAACAATAAAACGGTTTGGATAGAAGACATCATCAGTAAAATAAAGTTGGTTGGTTTTCTTTGGTTAAATACTAGATCGAAACGTATTAGTATTAATTAAGGGAAATGGTGTATATTTGTGATTATGTAAGTCGTTGACTGGTCGTCCCGTTTGAGGCGGTTGGCATGGTTTCTAATGAAGTATACCTTACAGGAAAAAAAAACTTATTATTTATTGTAGGAACTAGGTTCGCTTTTTATTAAAATATATTACAAAATATATAATAACGAGACTCTCGTTATTCGTGGGAAATTCGACTAGTACAATATCAGTTACAAAAACTAAATAAACGAATATAAAATACAATATAATTGTACCGATCTTGATTCATGCCAGCGTCTTTGGAACCTTCAACCGCACCTTCCAGATCGAAACTCCGCTGCAAGACAAGCAAAATTATTGACAGTTTTGGTTGAGGCACGTGTTCAACACGCTTCCCTTAAAAAAGATTTCGCGCCTCCTCTCAAACGGTTCGGTCTCCCAGGGTACAACAACCGGAAAAGTATGTGTACTACCGGAGATGACTCTCGCGCCCGAGATACCACCGGGTATAATGGTGTTCTAATTTTGTAGAAAAATGTGAAGTTGTTTAGTTTGAGAGTTCTCCTCTCAATATGACAGGAACTAGTTTCTAATCTTTTGAGTTATTGAGATTCTCTAGTATCTCTCATACAAAAAATGAACCCAACGTTCATATATGTATATATACTTACAAAAGATGAAACATATTAACCATTAATATTGTAATTAACAAGATCATCAATCTAGTAATAAACAATATTAATTTGTAAACCAGCTGGGGTAGCCCAGTTGGCCACCGACACCCACCTCTTACCAAGAGGTACCGGGTTCGAACCTTGGGGCGAACAAAGTACCCTCAAAGGGTCGGCTCGGCAAGGGTATTTACTGCCAGGCTCAGGCTTGTCGGGTGGCGGCCTGGGAGGGGTTATCCCCTCCGCGGTCAGGGGTACCGTACATTACCCTTTTTTTTTTTTTTAATATTAATTTGTAATAAAGTGTACCATTAATATTGTAATTAACAAGATCATCAATCTCGTAATAAACAATATTGATGTGCAATAAAATGGAGTTGAAGTGGTCAACGTAATTGTCATATCAATTCATGACGATCTCGTAACTGACAGAGACTAGGTTGACTGATCGTGACCAGCGCGCAAGCGAGCTGCACACTATACAGTCGGATCCACGCCTATGCGACCCGCGGGCCACTCGTATGCTAGCCGCACACACTGCACTAGGACCCGCGCTATGCGCGCGGCACGCAGACCAGTGCGCCTAGTTACTACTGCAAACCTGCGCGCGCGCCAGAACTGATCTGCCAGTCCGTGTGCCACACTTCAAGGATCTCACGCCATGCCATATAGAGCCGCGCACCACACGGATGCGACTGCGCATACCAGGACGCCACCTGGTCATGCGCCATCCATACTCGTGCGCCACTTGCATTCTTCTCCATAGCCAATGACGTGCGCCATGCACCTAAGGAGCTCGCGCTGCATCGACATGTCATGTCATCCGCCTACGCCACCCAAGGGTGCGCCATAAGCGGACCAGCCATGTATCTGACCACGCGCTCATGGGCAAAAATACAACGGCGGTGTGCGAAGTTCAAAGTGCACCACATTGGGCCTACAACCCATGCCACGCGTGCATATGGGCGGGTGCTTTGCACCCTTTGGGTCCCCACTAGTCTTTGCCTTTAATGAAACAATTTACAAGGAGTGCTCCTCCTTATATACCACTTTAAGTTTTGTCATCCCACCTATGTGGGACAAGGTGACAAATCTCAATCCATTTTTTCTCATCTTTGTTTGTTCCAAACATACAACTTCAAGCTTCGATATCTCATTCATCTTAGCTCTATTTAGACATAGTTTTAACACAAACCCATAAATAATTATTTATACAACACATATATAAATATTATTTATGTCCAAAATATTTAGTGAAAAACCCATTTTCACTAAAATTTCCAACATTTATACCATTATAAATCTTTTATTCAACATAGTCATTATATTAAACCTATAATTATGAAAAAAAAAAACTAAATAATATACAATATGGTATATATAAATTTAGTTATGTACGTATATAAATAAAATAATTAACTACCTAATGAATAATAAACGAGCAATGTTGTGCTTAAACTTGAAAAATACTTTTGTGCCGAGCTTAATGATGTTCATGGTCCGGTTCAGTTGGTTTTAACGAAATTTTGGGCTAAACCCCTAATTACAGTTTTGAAAGAAAAAAAAGACAAATGAACTGATCGGTTTTCACACTTTCATAGTTCAGTTTTGACGGTTTAGCAGTTTTAGACAAGAAAACTTATATTTTCAAAAGCACAGTGCTAGCTTTTGAAAAATGATAACGATTTTCCATAATATATATTATACATACATAACTTTATATTTCTTACAATGAAAAAAAGTAATGGGGGACAATCAACTCGCCCGGCTCGCAAGGGCTTTGACCAAGGTTTTCCCGCTCGGGTGAGTTAAGGGGGGTTCGAGTACTAACCGGCGTATGTCTGGTGAGGGCTGGACCTTCGGGGGGCCCGGGGCTCGAACCCGGGATCGTTAGGGGTGCACCGTTAACCGTTCAAAAAAAAAAAAAAGTAATAAACGTCAAGAAAACCTTAAACGACAGACCATAAGTATAAAACCGTAAACTGAAGCGTATATCTTTTAAACCAAATGACTCTGTTTCCATGGTTTAAGCTTCAACACAGTCGATACGTCCAACCGGCATACGTACTAGTTCACTATTATCCAAAACGTATAATAATACTTCATCATTTAAAATACATTATTATAATATAATATTTTCAAAAACCAAAAAGAGAATTTTCCTAAAAAGTTATTTGGATTGGAATAGATATTTTGGGAAGAATCGAAACTGTGGGGGTAAGAGTTCCACGGTGGCAGTTGGAATCAGATCCTGCACTTTTGCTACATTCTATTAATAAACAATCATTTCACCCCTCACACCCGAAATATCTTCCTAACACTTTCACCTTCAAATTTCTTTACTCAAAATCCAACATTTATTTTGTGAATTCAGGATTAAGATCTATTATTGTGATCTAGCTAGAGCGTTTTAATTTTTATATGTAATCAACATGGGTGGGGAAATGAGAATCATCGACTACGGTATCCGCTATAATGATGGTGATGGTAATCATAATGGTAATGGTAATGATGATCGAGTTTTGGAGTGGGAGGCCGGGTTACCTGGCCTCGATGATTTAATGCCGTTGTCACAGTCTCTGGTACCCGTAGAACTGGCAACGGCATTTAATATTACTCCAGAGCCTCACAGGAGTATGGTCGACGTCAATCGCGCGTCGCAAGACACGCTCTCGAATATCCGAGGGCGGTCATTGAAGCAACCATTTGATAAGTTTAACGGGTTTAAGTCGTTTGGCGAATATAAAGGAGACGAGATGGTTACGGAAGGGGATGAAACAGTTGATCTGACTGGAGACGGTTCGGATTCAAGGAAGTTGAGGAGGGTGGATAGTGGCGGTGGCGGAGCGGTTGGTGGAGTTGGGGAGGAAGCGGACTCGGCTCTCCGAGCCGAGGATTCGTCCGCGACGAGGGCGTCGAAACGCCCTCGCCTCGTCTGGACGCCGCAGTTGCATAAGCGGTTTGTGGACGTCGTTGCCCATCTCGGTGTGAAAAACGCCGTTCCGAAAACAATAATGCAGTTAATGAATGTTGAAGGATTGACTCGCGAGAACGTCGCGAGTCATCTTCAAAAATACCGGCTTTATTTAAAGCGGATGCAGGGGTTGTCGAACGAAGGACCCTCGTCTTCGGATCACTTGTTCGCCTCGACCCCTGTTCCGCAAAGCTTACACGAGTCCAGTGGTGGGGGGAACGGAAACAGTCATGCTCCGGTTCCGTTCCCAATGCCTCACCCACCCCAGATGATGCCTTATCATCCGGGTGGGGGCGTTTATAATAATGGGTATGAAACACATTCTCATTCTCATCCTTATAATATGATGATGCAACAAAGAGAATGGTCTGGGAATAAATTTGTGCCATATCAGCACCATATGAACGATAAATAGACGCGAATTCAACGTTTATCTACGCGAAAACAGAGGTAAACTACTTGTCTATACTGTTATAATGATACTATAATTGTTTCTGTTTAAACCATGATGTTAAATTTCTTATTTTAGATCTAGAAATCAGTTCGTATTCGTTGATTGTACGCGTATCTTGGTGTAATTAAACTATGATCATATGCAAGCTTTAGATAGAAAACATGGTTGTATATGTACTTGTGATATCTGATTCTGTGTTGTAACCATAGGTATCTTGGTTTGACTTTCTAAAGTCAATATCGACAATCAAGTTCTTGCAGATCAACAGTTTGACTATTTGAAGTCAACATGATTTAACTATTCTTCTCAATCCAAATATTCAAGTGCCAGTTTAAACTGTTCAGGTGTTGAAAACAACAAGAGTTGAGTTAAAATGCAGCATAAATGATTATGAAAAGAGTGTATGAAACGGCTAATAGCGTGAAAGGCAAGAGTCTGAAATACATAGGTTGGGAAATGAAATAAAAGTTTGTAATTCATTTTTCTTCCGGTTTACAAGTTCTGTAGAGTTTGTAAAGTCTTTACAAGCTTAATATAACATTGCCTGTCTTTTAGTATCGGGTTGTTCGTGGTAGATTTGTGTTTTTTCAGCTGGAAAGAGTTGATCACAAGCTTCTGAGGTGAAGTATGTTGTCAGGCAAGATGTTAATCCGCTAGAAGGTCAAGCCAGTGATGCGTCAAGATCAACATAGTAGCATCTAGGTAGTCAAAGGGGCCAGACGCACCAAGGCACAATGGGTAAAAAAAGGATGGATGACACACACTTGGAACAATAGTAGAAAAACGTATAAAAAGTATATATGATAGGTTACCCCTGAATATAATTAAGAAATATAAATATAATTAGCATTTAAAATAATCTATCAATACTAAAAATATTTAAAATGTTAAAGATAATCAATTTAAAAAATATTTCTAAGCTATAGTGGTATGGTGTCCCCTTACAAATGTAAGGTTGTAAGTTTAAATTCTTACAAGTGCAAGGTAAATCTGGAATTAAGGTATTGAAATATTTGTTGTTAAAAAAAGCTATAGAAAATCTAAAATCATTTTAAAAGGTTGTCTGCTATATTGATTATAGAGTTAAATGCCATTTTAGTCCCAGTGGTTTGGGTCATTTTGCCAGTTTAGTCCAAATGTTTCATTTTTAACCTGTGGGTCCAAAAAGGTTTCACAGTTGCCATTTTAGTCCACTTGGTTAACTTCATCCATTTTTTCTGTTAACGAGAAGGCCAATTCGGTCATTTTGTATGTAATTCTGTTAACTAAAAGGGCAATTCAGCCATATAAAATGACCGAATTGGCCTTCTCGTTAACAGAAAAAATGGATGAAGTTAACCCAGTGGACTAAAATGGCAACTGTGAAACCTTTTTGGACCCACAGGTTAAAAATGAAACCTTTGGACTAAACTGACAAAATAAACCAAACCACAGGGACTAAAATGGCATTTAACTCTTGATTATATAGCATAAGGATTGATAAAAAAGAAAGACCAAATAAAATAAAGGAAGTCCATAAAGAACAAAAATAGGCTACAACTAAATAAAGGAAAAGCGAAAAAACAAAAAGCCCAAAATAAATTAAAAAAAGCCCAAATGTCCAAAACTATATACTATCTGGGAGGTGCCGTAATTTAATATTTTAAGCATTTGTTTTGTTTTTTTTTTTTTTTCTTAATACTATCTTGTTCATCAGGATGATTTATATTAATGTTTTTAAAAAGAAATCTAACTCCGCAGCTATGTTTTTCTTTTAAGCAATTTGAAATAAAATTTTATTAAAAATATATATTGTGCTGCTATAGTAAAAAACCGAACCAAAATCGATGACAAAAATATATTGTTTTCAAGTATTTATTTATTTTTTATAATATTTTATTCAGCATTTAATTTGAATTTTTTCTAATAACTTGTGTTTTATATTAACCATTTTAATATATGTACGTATTATATATATATATATATATAGGGGATCGCTAAAATGAAAACCACCTCTAGTTGTAAGAACCATGTGAACCACTTTCTAAGGGTGAGCGGGGCACCAGCGGGAAGGGGGATGGGTGACCCCATTCACCGCTCGGGAACACCGCCGCCACCGGTGCGGGAAGGTGGTGCGGGGAGAGGAATCGGGGAGAAGACACCGAAGTGGGGAGTGGGGGATCTGTGGGCCCATGCTTGTAGCAACCAATCAACATTTTTTCTTTCTTTTTTTTTTTTTTTTTTTGAATAAAAAAACAATTCCCCTAAGAGGGGAGTGCCGCCGTCAAATTGAGGTGCGAGGGGAGTTTAAGAGGGGAGTTGACGTGGCATAACCTGATTGGGTGTACGTAAGAGAGGGGACTCCCCTCTTAGGGGAGTGCCCCGCTCACCCTAACCTTTAGATCAACAAGATGGATGGATGAGATTAAAAGTAACAAAAATTAATATTAAATACAATTTGACTTATTATGTCTTTAATATTTTAATCCAAAAGGGTAGTTTAGTAAAATAACTTTTTTTTGTCTTTTTCTCTTTATTATTTTTTAATTACTTTTTTGTTTTATTATATTACTTTTTAGTTTTATTATATTACTTTTTATTTTTTTTAAAAGATTTTTTTATTAAAAACATTTTTAAATTCAGATTTTTTTAACAAAGACAATTTTTTTTGCGCGCCGGTTTTTGCACGCCGTTTTTTACGCATCGTTTTTTAATGGGTCGTTTTTTCACGCCGTTTTTTACGCTCGACTTTTTCAAACGTCGATTTTTTAACGCGCCGTTTTTTACGTCCCGTTTTAACACGCCGCTTTTTTACGTTTTTACGCGCCGCTTTTTAACGCGTCGTTTTTTAACGCGCCGCTTTTACGGCCGACTTTTTCACGCGTCGTTTTTTTAATGCGCCATTTTTTACGCGCCGTTTTTTAGGTTTTACAATTTGCATAAAAAAAGTTTTACGTTTTACGTTAAAAAGTTTACGTTTTACGTTAAAAAGTTTACGTTTTACGTTAATAACTTTACGTTTTACGTTAAAAAGTTTACGTTTTACGTTAAAAAGTTTACGTTTTACGTTTTACGTTTTTACGTTAAAATATTTACGTTTTACGTTTAAAAATTTACATTTTTACATTAAAAATTTTACGTTAAAAGTTTACGTTTGACGTTAAAAAATTTATGTTTTATGTTTTACGTTAATTTTTTTAAATCTTTTTACGTTTTACGTTAAAATTTTTACGTTTTACGTTTTTCGTAAAACTTTTTACGTTAAACATTTTTACGTTTTACGTTAAACTTTTTACGTTTTACGTTTTATGTTAAACTTTTTACCTTTTACGTTTTTACGTTTTACATTTTATGTTAAACTATTTACATTTTTCGTTTTTACGGAAAACGGACAGAGTTTCCTCTGTTTTTGGAATAAGCCGACAACTCAAGTTGTCGTTATCTTTTCAAAACTCAACAAATTTCAACAATATAAACATAATATATAAAATTTCTATCAAAATGCCAAACGTAACAAGTCACTAAAGTATCGGTTCGAGCTCGGTGCACGTTAACTAAATAAAATCTAAACTAACGTAATAATAACTCGCTACGTTTAAACTTTACCCGTCCTCAGTTGACCATCTTTGACTTGTTTGACTGCTGCTGACCCGAACCGGGTCCGTTGACTGCTTTCGACACAAACCGAAACCCGAAACTGACCCGAGTTGCACCGCGTCGAGCCGAAACCCGAGCCGCTACTGAACTGTGTCACCGCCCTGTTTTCTTGTCGAACCGAACTTGAACCGAGTGAACCGTAACCGAACTATGTCGAACCGAAAATGAACCAAGATCCGAGCCGAAACTGAACTGGGCAAACCCGAACCCAAACCGAGAATCGCACCAGATCTGACCGTTGACCAACTGTTCACTGAACTGAAAACTTTGACATGTGCTCGAAACGGAACCAAATTTCGAACCAGCTAACCCACTACATCCAAAGTTTTCCCTGAACCAAGCTGAGCGAGACCTAAACTGTGCCAAAACGGACCGAACCAACCACCACCGTTACCTTCAACACCATTATCAATCATCTTCTACAACAACAGATCATCTTCTACAACAACAGAGATGAAAGAGAACATGGACTTACCGGAGATCTGGTCGAAACAGCAGCATCACCGTCGCCTGTCTTCACTGCCGCCGCTCCTCCTCCTCCGCCGTCCTTTCTCTCTCTCATCTCGAACCGTCTCTCTCTCTCTCCTCATTCCTCTCGTTCCTGTTCTCTCTCTCCTCTGGTTCTTGTCAACTAACCGTCGCTCACCATCGCCATCTTCTCAGGCGGGTCACCGGAAAACCCTCTCCATCGCCGTTGCCCACCTACCTCCGCCGTCTCTCTCTGTCTGTCCTCGTCGAGATAAAGGATTTCATTTGACTGTAATTTTTACAAATCCATTATCTCTATTACAGTCAAATGAAAGATTTGTGTGAGTGAGAGATTTGTAAAAACCCCTTTTAAAAATTACATGTAAAGAATAGATCTGATAGAGATATGAGAGATTTGTAAAAACCCTCTCCAACCCAAACTCTATTACAGTCAAATGAAAAACCCTTGTCGAGAGATTTCATAAAGGATTTCAAGAGAGAGAGAGATAGAGATATGAGAGATTTGTGTGAGTGAAAAGAATGGATCTGAAGAATAGATTCAGATATGAGAAATGGAAAAATGTAAATGAGAGATGATAGAGGAGAGAGGAGAGAGGTTTTAATAAAGTCAGATACTTTAAATGAAGAGAGAGGAAATATTAGACATTTGGGGTAAATGACCACAATACCCCTTTTTCTTATTGGTTGAGAGTGGTTCTCACGGTTCTTACAACTAGAGGTGGTTTCTATTTTAGCGGCTCCCTATATATATATATACTAGTCGTTTACCCGCGCGATGCGACGAGAAACATATCATTTAGATTGGTGAGTTTAGGACTATGTACGGGGATGTAGTTTCCGATGTGGCATGCGACGACGATAGTGGCAGTGTAGCAGAACGTGAGGTTCGGTTGCGGCCTTCTTCAGCGGCGGAGAATTAGCAGTGTGCGGCGATTGGTGGTTTCGTAATGGCGTTTGGTGGTTATTGTGTGACGGCTGGTTACCGGCTTCAGGAGAAAACAAAGAAAATTGTGTGATTCTAGTTATGTTATTTCAATACAAGTATGTAACTTTGCTAGCAAAAAAAAAGTAACATAACATGTCAATTCTTATGATATGAAATAATAATATCTAAAGAAAGCTTCTCGAAATAACTTTGAACACATTCCCTATCAAATACAACAAAACAATGTGTTAAACTAATCCAAAACATTTAAACAATCTTCGAACTATAACATTCACAATGCAGGAATGGGTCAGACAGATTAGGTAACGGGTCGAACCGTTTAAAGCTTCAAGTTTTCTATAAATAATGGCCGAAATTGATACCTCTAAACTTGCATAGGAGAATTACAAGCCAAAATATGAGATCCATCTCCAAATACTTCCAGTCAAATTCTTTGCAATCCCATTAAAATTTCAACATCTTTTTGTTTCTGTATATCCCATGAAAATTTTAATATGGAATATTTTCAAGATATAAACTGTTTATGTGCATGTTATTATCACTACAAATAAACAAATATTTTCAATCTCTTTGATGTAACATGAAGTTGTCTCCACGTAAGAGCATCTACAACAACAAACTTTGTCCAAACTCTAGACTCCTTAATTAGCATGCACCATCATTTCAAACATTTAATTTTTTCAAACCTTTACCTCATTATCTACCTTATCACCTACTTTTTTTTTTTTCATTTTATGTAAACTATATATATTTTGTATAATCTTAATTTATTTTATTTACTTATTTATTTTATTTACGTTATTCTTAATTTATCAATCATCTCGTGATATGTTGTACAATACTTCTATGAGTTTTTTTTATTCGTAGTATCAACATGCTAGTATGCCTAACATATCTCAATTAAATAATAAAAAACACACGAATAATAAATATTAGTCATAAACGTAGTAAATTAAAAATAGAAATCCGAGCACACAAATACAGAAAATATTAATCATAAACATATATTCTAAAAATATCAAATACTTGCATCGTGATAAAGATCAATTTACATCTATATCTCTAATAAAGCAAACCATTGGGGGACAGATGTCACCCAATGGTGCAAGCCAACTAAGCATCCACCTAAGCAATGATGTGGCAAAACTCAAATATTTTGACAAGTGGCATTGGTCTCTGATGCGGATTACATTGGCTTCAATCATACGCCTCTTCTATACTCTCTCTCTCATTATCTCAAACCGTTTAAAGAAACCCTAATAGGCGATTTTCGTTCCTGCGTTCTTAATCGATCCTTTGCAACGCGGTTTATTCAGTCTTCAAATATTCAACAGTGATCATCATCGACGGTAATGATTCCGATATCTTCTTCATCATCTTATTGATCGATTCTGTTTGAATGGTTTGTTGTACTTTGATTTGTGATGTATTGTCTGTTATGTGATGATGTATGAATTTATTGTACATGATTTGAAGATCGATTAGCTTATTCCTTTTTTCTTAGGGTTTTAAAACCCGATATCATGTTGTTTGTTTATGTGATTTGAGTATCGATTTCTTATACGGATTTGCTGGTCTGTTAGGGTTTATAATCGCCGATTTTTAAGTTGGTGTATATATGTTTTGTGTATTAGGGTTTTTCATTTGAATATGTTGATTTTTCAATTCTGTTCCTCAGATTACCAAGATTTTATATTCTGTTAATTAGTAACCGTTTTCTATGTTTGAAGTTTTATTCGATGAAGTTTGATGTATTTTTTTAGTTTTTATGTTCTTGAAAAATTGTGATCTACTGTTATTTAAGTGATTAAGTTATTGTACGTTTTAAGTTTTTTTGTGTATTAGGGTTCTAATTACTGTTTTCATCTACTATTATTTGTTGTTTGCCATCTGCTGAATTCATCTATTTGATGTTGAATTTCTCAACACCTTGCTGATAAATATAGTCGTACGATCCATAGTTAGAAAATTGCTTAGTAATTGAAAATATGTAAGATGATCCCAGCACTTCATACCTGATCAATGTATATTGATGAATATATGTACGTTATGGTTTTTCATATCGGATTGTTAAATCTGTGATTTGATTATTATAGTGCACATTCTATTTCAAGCCTCTTATTTGAACTCTAGCAATCTTTTATATGTTTTATATGAAGGCTTTTATTGATTCTATGTTAAACTCAATTTTATGTTGTCATTTACTTTTCATACGTTGAAAGGCGATATGGTTTACGGATTCGCTGCCCGTGTATGGAAGAACGACAAAAAATCATTAGTGAGTATTTAAATTATAAGCATTTTATTCAACGTATGTGACAGTATTTCTTTAAATCCTTTCTCAATATTGATCGTCTAATTAGCATTAACGATACCTATTTCTTATTTTAACAGAAACTTCCGGCAGATTATGGTGACTGGATTAAGAAGTTTGATTATCCAGAGAAGGATGCAGTCATTCGGACCATCGATGGTAGGGTCTTCGAAGTTAAAATTTTTAAACTTGCAGGCGACTACTTTCTTTACAATGGATGGTTGGATGTGGTCACGTCATTGAAGTTACCAGATGATTCGTGGATTGTTTTTCAGTATGAAGAAGCTTTATCTTCGTTCCGGCTGTTTTATTTTTATCAAGACATTTCACTTGCGCCTTCTAAGTACTTCTACTACAAACCGAAAAATGATTTCAAAGATCGAGACGACTGCATGGTAAACCATAACATATACAGTTTTAAATTATTTTATTCTTGCATTCATACATTATTTTGTATGTCATGTATACCATCGGTCCTGATATATTGTCTTCTACTATGTGTAGTATGTGAACAGGTTGTTTGTTCATCACTCGATGCTGAATAAGTGTCCTTCAGATCCTGTTTTGGTGCGTTCAGCTGGAAATCTTAATTGGGTTGTTCGGATGGAGATATTAGACCATGAGATTTACATTACCAGCGGTTGGAGTCGAATTAAGAAGGATATGTCGATAACGGATGATCATTTGTTGGTTTTTGAAATGGTTGATTCGAAGACGTTTGATTTGAGTGTTTTTATCTGTAAGCCTGCACTTCTAACCTTCCCACCTGAACTGTTTGTTATAAAAAAAGAACCAAGTGATGATTTAATTGAAGTGTCTGATGATGAATTGCCTAATCCGGTTGTCGCACCTGCTATTGAACAGAGTGATGATGAAGAAGTTCCGGTTAATTTTGTTGTTGACAATCATTTTGTAAGTGTTATTATTTATTTCTTCATACCATTAATGTAAAAATTTGTAGCGTGTTTAAGAAATTTGATTATAAAAATTTGTATTATTATTTGTAGCGTCTGAAGAAGAAATGGGCTCAAACTCATGGCTTGGATCGGAAGAGGGCCTTGATCATCAAGGACAATGCTGGTCAAACTTGGGATGTGGCTATTGGTGTGGAGTTCTCGCAAGGAGTTCCGCGCTACAATGTCACCGGTATGAGAGAGTTTGTGAGGGACAAACAGTTGGTATATGGTTCTCAGTTTCAGATGATTTATGTTAAACGTCAAGGTATGTTGCTTTACAACTGAGCGAGTGGAGGTACATGGTATGTGGTGGTAGTATATTTTGTTCAAACAGTTTGTGGTTAGACAATGATTAGTAGTCCCCTTTTGGTACGGTCATTACGATGATCGTAATGACTTGATAGACGTTTGGGATACACTTTTTTTGTGGCCATGTTAATGTGTTCTGGATTCTGGTAGACTAAGTATGCTTGTAACCATATTTGGATTATGTTTTTTGCTACATTATGAAGTTGATTTGAAGTTATTTACACTTTTATCGGTTATAGATTTAACAATATCAGGATACTATTTTATGTGAGAATGAAACGAATATGAATATAAACTGTTTCTTCCTTAGGTTATGATAAATAGTTGTAGATGTTATATGGTTTTAATCATTTTTTGAAATCAACCTTTGGTAATGTAAATAATGAGACTTTTATAATATATTTGGTGAATTTCGGATGTTGTTTTTAATTATTTTGAATATAATGATTATTTTTTTTTAAATTGGTATATCTGCCTAAATATTTTCGGCTGTTTCGGAATTTGTCAAATGTCTAAAAGAATCAAATGTTGGTAAATAATATTTGTTTTTTTGGAAGTAACTGAATTTTCTATAAATATGTGTATTAAACGGGTTTCTTAAATTAAAAAATTCAGTTTTGTAATAGATTAATAGTCCGTTTGATATAAATTTAAAAAAAAATCAAATTTATTATGGAAGTGTTTTCAAAACCGTTGTTGACCTTTTTTTTTGTAAGGTGAGTGTCTCAACGGTGGAGGCAGGTGATGCCCTCCCAAACGACGCGAGTTCGAACCGGCCAGCGTACAAGCTGATCGAGGATGGGTACCCAGCTGGCGTACACCAGAGCCCCAAACCGGGACCTTAATTATTTTCGGTTTTAATAGTGACTTTTAAAACTATTAAAATCATGCCATATTTAGAAAATCAATTAACTTTAATTAAAGAAATTTTGTACATAACACATCGAATTATATAAAAATCCAACCAAGCGCCTACCATAATTTTAACTAAATCTTTAGTTTTCATTATTAAAAGATCCAATGAAATGTACTTATATTTTTAAAAATTTTAATAATACTAAAGTACAATTTTATTAAAAATGTAAGTTATTGGTTGTATTTTGTTATTTTTGTGTCCAGAAACCTAATTCCTTGGTTAGACTACAATTTTCAAGATACATTTTTAATTCTTAATTTGATGTATTTTTTTGTTGATTGTTTTGTGTGGTATTGTATTTATGTGTCAGTTGTATATGTTATTCTTTTGATTTTATATTTATATATTGTTTTTAAATAAATGGCTATTGGTTTCTGTTTTTAGGTAATAAAATCATATATTTCGTTGAATGTTTTAGATTTATAGTTTTTTTTAGATTTAAATCCATTTCTTAAAATAGTTTAGCCTAATTTCGGTAATAATTTTTTTTAATAATAAACTGATTTTTTGACTTTACAAAAATAATTTCCCGAAATGTGTATATATATTTACTTACTACATTCATTTTAATTCAATTACTAACCATTATCTATTATCAAGCATCCATTTTCAGTTATATTTCATCGAAATGGATGAAAACAGTATTACTTTTTTAAACAATCTTGATTGGAGATCCAAGCTGTTTACCATCAAGGTCAAGGTGTTAAGACTTTGGATTCGTATGAATCCAAAGAGAGAAGGAGAAGTCCTTGGTATTGAAATGGTTGTCATGGATGAGCAGGTTGGTTTGAATGTCATTTGTTTTTTTTAATGTAGCATTATTTTTATATTGTTGTTTATACTAACCACTTTTAATTTGTGTTTTTGATTAGGGTACCAGGATGCAGGCAAATGTTTGGAGCAAGTTTATGAAAAACCACGAAATTTTGCTTAATGAAAATGATATTTATTACATTTATAAATCTCAACTTTCTGTCATTAAGTCAACTTTCAAACACTTTGACAAAGAACATGCTATTAGCTTAAACTTTGATACATAAGTTAAAAAGTGTGAGAACTTTGATGGAAGTGTAAATGGTATTCGGTTAGCATCGTTTGCGTCCATTAAAGCCGGTGAAGTCGATGTCAACTATCGAGTTGGTTTGTACTTCATTATATATATGACAACAACATCCGAAATTAAAAAAATATATAAATATAGAATATTTTTTATATTATTGTTTTTTTTTGCTGATTACATATCTTATTAAAGAATTTTGTTTTCTTCAGATTTTATTGGATATGTAGATGAGTGGTCTGAACTAGAAATGACCAAAACGAAGATGGGAAAAGATAGCAAATTTATGAACTTGCAATTGCTGGATGAAGAGTCTGTTTTATTAAATGCTAATTTAATTTCATTGCAATTTTTTTAACATGATATCCTCTGATGTGTTTAATTTCTATTTATGTAGGGGTATCAAGTTAAACTGCACTTTATGGGATGAGTACTGCGATGAGATGTTTGGTTACATTCAGAGCCATAAAGAAGAAGTTCATGTTGTTCTGCTTGTGCAGTTTGGTAGTTTCAACAAGTATAAAGGTATTCACTGTATATAAACTTTGTTAATTTTATTTAAATTTGTATATCATTCACGAAATATGATATTTATTTTTTTTTATACAGGGAAGACAACGCTATCTAATGCTTTCCATATAACAAGGCTGTTTATCAATGCTGACATAGAGGAGATTCGTTCATTCAGAACCAAGTAAACAGTTAAAAAAATAATATTAACTACTTATTGATGTTGTTAACTTTTTTTTTTAAACAGGTTTGTTGAGAAGATATGTAAAACATCCTCTAATGGTCAGAAATCAATTGGTTCATCTGGGAGTACAAGTGTTGCGGATGACTTTTTAGTGAAGCATCCGTTTTCCAATTTCCGTGATATTACGCTCTTGGATAAGGTTTGTATCTACTTTTTAATATTTAAAGTAAAGACATTAAACAAAATTGTTTAACAAATTTATATGTGTAACTCTATTTTGTTACATTTTATTTCAGCCTTGTAAGGTCATAGTTCTTGGTACGATCATGGGTGTGGATGATAAAGATGATTGGTACTACCTTGGTTGTGAGGAGTGCAATCGGAAGGTGGAGACAACTTTGGTCATTGACGAGGCTGAAGACGGTGCTGAGGAACCAAAGTTTAAACAAGTTTTAGTTTGCTCAAATCCTGAATGTCCCAAGGAGGTTGTGAATGCGACACCGATGTAAGTTACTTATACTTTTTTTTAGTTTTTTAATATTTATGCTTATGTTATTCTACTTTACAAATGTAAATTGTATTTATTTTCTGAAATACTTTTTGTGCATTTAGTTTTAGGATTCCACTTAGAGTTCAAGATTATGCAGCTATTGCCTCTTTGACTTTGTTTGACCGTGAAGCTAGAAAAATGTTGGGTATGATTGCAATTCAATTGCTTGAGAAGTCAAGAGTGGATCAGGTAATGTATTTCACATTAGTCTTTTATTAAATTTTTATTTAAGGTACATATTAGTAATGTCTAAATCTGATTATTATGTTCTTTTCAATAATCTTTTATTCATTTATATTAGGCATCTTTGGTAGAGAAAACCATTCCCTATCAGTTTAGAGCATTCAATGGTAAAAATTATGCTTTCAAGATTCAGGTTAGTCAATTTAATATTGACAACCATATTGATGGTTATGCTGTTCATAAGTTGGTGAATGATTCAACAATAATTGAATCGTTGGAGAGCCGAATTCCAGTTGATCAGGTTAGTTCATACAAACCTTTTAATTAAATATATTTTAGAAAGTTAGTATTTTTGATGTGCTTAGACTCATTATTTTATGAATTGCAGGGTGTGGACAAGGCGGCTGCTGATGCTTCACTTAGTGATATATCGACTCAAAACCCTTTTGCTCTAAAGGTATGTATTTTAAGTTAATGTTACGAAATACCAAATGCTTTAAACATGTTATATAGTTTCTAATTTTGAATATATATCAAACAGGATGCTGTGGATTCTATTGGTGATAGCTTCACTCCCGATTGCACATCTAAAGATTGTTCCAAGACTTCGTCTGCGGAACTGAAGCGCAATCTTGCTGACGTGTATGAAGTTGAAGAAAGCACCTCTCTGTCATCAACAAAGGTGAAAAAGGCTGGTGTGTCGGATGTCCAAACTGATGAGGAAACGATTCTGGTGGTTTCAAAGACCGAGAAGTAGTTCATGGTTGAAGTATTTTTACCAAAAACAAATTTTTTTTTTCGTAATATTGCTGGTTTTGTTTGGTTTGTTTGATACATTGGTTTGGATTGATTTGTGATGGTTGGTTGGTTTGGTTTTTTTTAAACATATGGTTGTTTGTTTTTTTATTTGAAATATATCATTTGTTTGTTTTAATGGTTTTATTAGGATTATCTATACTCCTTTAACCTTTATCTTTTGTTACTTTATCTTTGTTTTATTTTGTTGCATGTATAAAATGTTCCTAAAAACATTTGTTTATGTTTTTGAAATTAGAAATTTTTAAACTTTTATCACAAGGCCATAAAGGTTTTGAATGTATACATTTAGTATTTTTAACAAATTATTATTTTAAAAACTATTAATATTTTTTTAATAAGTTGCAAATAAAGATTTCAATAATCTAATTGTCCAATTTAATTTAATTTCTGTCATTATTATATACGAATTATAAGTATATTTTCGGGAATCCTTTTATTTAAAAGTTATAATTTATATTTTTTGGAAACCCCCAATTCTTTTAAAATTTAGGAAACACTTAAATTGGTATGATTTTGTTTCCTTTTTTAAGTTTTATAACCGAAATTTTTTACTTTTTTTAAAAAAATTCGGCAATTATAGAATCATCTTTCAAATAATTTGAATTTAAATTATTTCCTTTTTTATAGTTATAACCGATTTTTGTTTTTAAATTATAAACTTTCCTTTTTTTACAATATATTCAAGTACTATAAAAACCCCTCTTATTATTCATAATACACACTCAAAGTTTTAGACTAAAGGTTCTAGAACTCTAAATCAGAAAACTCTCTGACGACCTTCATCATTTTTGAAGTTTTCACGTTTGGTTATTTCTCATACGCGTAAGTGTTATCTCTTTGTAATATACTTATACATCTGACTTTTTGTAATACCTATTTTAATGCATTTGTATATTCTACATGATACAATATTAGGATATGCCTAAACGCGCAAAGCCTCAAACTTTACCTTCATTTCCACTTCCTACTGGTGTTCACCCTTCTAATAGTATGTTTACTTGGTTCTTATTGTTGTTTACAAATATAATAAATTTTGATATAATATGTAATGATGGTAAGTAATGTTATTTTTAATTAAATTGTTGCAGGTGGTGTTGGTAGAAGTCCTTTGCGTAACATTATGAATGGTAATGTTTGCAATTATTTGGACAATAATTGAAGTTTGTTTTCGTAAATAGTTACATTTTTTTATGCATTTTATTCTTCAGTTGATACTAATCAAGTTGAGCCTGAAGACTATGTTGAACGTAGAAAATTAAGGAAACTGTATTTAGATAATAAAAGACGAAATGCAAATAATAAATCTTCCACAATGGATGGACGTATTTTGCCAACCACACCTTTAACAAATCCCTACGAGACGTGTACGTAAGGTTGGTTTTAATTACTTACGTATTTAAATTTTCTTTACTATGATTATGAGTTTGTTTTTTTAAATAAGAAATTCTGCAATACTTAAACATATATGATACGGTAAATTGGACTTTTTTTTCAGTTGAAACTGGAAGAAGTCCATTGGGTAATATTACAAATGGTAAATTTTATATTTTTTTACACATGAATACAAGTTTTCATTTATAAATTGTTTAACATCACAAATGCCCAAAACTTTGGTTTTTGCAATACAACTTTTTATGTATAATTTGATTGTTTATGTTTTTTCTATTTTTTTAGTTGTTTCTAATGATGTTGAGCATCAAGAATCAGCTGAACGCAGAAAGTTAAGGAAACTATATTTGGATAATAAAAGAGGAAAGGCAAATAATAAATCTTCCACTTCACGAGACGTCATTCGTTCTTCCAACGTTTCACAATCCGTTACAAATGCTTGCCGTGTTGTAACACCAATTCCTTCATCCTCAAATATCAATACCTTGGATCGACCTATTTTGTCTACCACACCTTTAACAAATCCTTACCAGGCATATACATCAGGTTGGTGTGATTTACTTACATATATAAATTTTTATTACAAACATTATCTATTTCATTTCATTCGGTAATTTGGACTTCATTTGTTGCAGTTGAAGCTGCAAGGAGTCCATTGGCTAATATTACAAATGGTGAATTGTTTATTTTTGTACACATGAATACAATGTTTCATTTATAATTTATTTAACATTACAAATGGTAAATTATTTGGTTTTTTACACAGGAATTCATTACTTAATGTATAATTTGATAATTTATGAATATTCATATTTTTTTCAGTTGCTTCTAATGATATTGAACATAACAAATCAGCTGAACGAAGAGAATTAAAGAAAGTACATTTGGATAATAAGAGAGATAATGTGAGTAACAAATCTTCAAGTTCACAAAATGTAATTCGGTCATCCAACGTTTCAGTATCCTCTACAAATGATTGGTGTGTCGTAACACCAATTCGTTCATCTTGTTATATCAATACCATTGATCGACGTATCTTGCCAAACACACCTTTAACAAATCCGTACGAGGCGTATACATCCGGTTGGTGTTACTTACTTACATGTTTAATTTTTGTTTATTATCATTATGAGTTTGTTTTTTTTAAATAAAAAATTATGTAATATATAAACATGTTTCATACGTTAACTTGGACTTTTTTGGTTGCAGTTGAAACTGGAAGAAGTCCATTGCCTAATATTAACAACGGTAAATTCTATAATTTTTTACACATGAATACAGTTTTTCATTTTGATATTTTATGGTATACCATATTTTTTTTTCAGTTGCTTCTAATGATCTTGATCATCAACAATCAGCTGAACGAAGAAAATATAGGAAATTACATTTGGAAAATAAGAGACATAATGTGAGTAACAAATCTTCCACTTCAAAAATCGTTACTCGGTCATTCAGTATTTCAGCGTCCAATACAAAAGAATGCCGTATCGTAACACCAATTAGTTCATCCTCTTATATTCATACCATCGATCCACGTTGTTTCCCAACCACACCTATAACAAGTCCGTCTGAAGCATCTACTTCAGGTTGGTGGTATTTATTTATGTCTTTCATATTTGTTTATTTTTAATCTGACATTTTTATTAATTTTCGTTGCTATGAACATATAGGTGTCAAGAGGATACAAAGAGTAAAACAAAGGTTGTCTACTAAAGGTCGCTGCGTATATCCTGTTCCAATGGTTGATTTATCTTCCGACGATCATATTATTCCTCAAAAAATTGCTAACGATCCATATAAAGGCGTTTCTAACAATAAGTATCTTATACACTCACTACTTAAATTCCATTTAAGAACGTCATTATTTAATTTCATAATAAATAGCACAAAATGATATGTTTTTAATTTTGTATAATAGATTATTTGGATCATGGTGATCAAGTAGTTGTATGTGCCGTATGTAACGCTAAGTTGTGGAAAGTTGAAGCCGGAAAAGGAAGGGTTTACTTAGGAAGAAAATCTTACATGCTTTGTTGTGGTTATGGAAAAGTACATCTTCCGAATTTTAAAGAGACGTGTCAGGAATATCAAAACCTTTTCAAGAGTTTAGACGACAAGAGCAAGCATTTCTTACTAAATATCCATCGTTTTAATTCTATGTTTTTCTTCACTTCCATGGGTGGTAAAGTTGGTTCGAAAATCAATAGAGGAAATGCTCCATATGTATACCGAATTAGTGGCGAGAATTATCATACACTTGGAAGTCTTCTTCCTAAAGAAGGTGGTGAACCAAAGTTTGCGCAGCTTTACATATACGACACAGATAATGAAGTGTGTAATCGCAAAAACGTATTTTGGTATCCCTGAAAACCATTTCATTTATTTTTTTATTGATTTATTTTTGGTTTTATGTTTATATGAACACTTACTGACACTTTCATTGTTTTCTTACAATTGCATTACAGTAACTCAAAGCAACCAGTTTCTGCAACTTCAGATTTGCTTGACACTGAATTAATAGAGTACCTTAAGCTGATTTTAGATTCAAATAATTAGCTTGTGAAAACCTATAGGCGTGTACGAGATCGGTTTGTTGATAATCCTCACGTTGATTTAAAATTACGGCTTAAGGCAAATAGGTCTAAAGATGGTCGTACATACAACCTACCGACGTCGTCCGAAGTTGCTGCGCTTATTGTTGGAGACATTGAGGATGCTCTTGATAATCGTGACGTAGTTGTTGAGTCAAAGAAAGATGGTCTACAACGTATTAGCGAGCTTCACCCATCTTATCTCGCGCTTCAGTATCCATTGCTTTTCCCTTTTGGTGAAGATGGTTATCGGGTTGATATTCTTCATAGAGAAGGAAGGGCATCAACGAAGAAGAAAGAGTCAAAATGTACGATGAGAGAGTATTTTGCTTACCATGTTCAAGATAGAGTCAATCATTTCTCTTTGATTCTCAATGCTCGAAGACTTTTGCAACAGTTCTTGGTTGACGTGTATACGATGATTGAAAGTGAACGATTACTATTCATACGTCTGCAGCAAAATAATCTGAGATCTGAGACATATGAGAACCTTAGAAAGCTTGGACAAAATGGTAATCCTGATATGTCAAACGTTGGAACACGCGTACTACTTCCGTCTTCGTTTACCGGTGGATCGCGTTATATGAGGGAGAATTATTATGATGCGATGGCCATTTGTAAATGGTATGGCTACCCTGATTTTTTCATTACGATAACGTGTAATCCGAAATGGCCGGAGATTAAAAGATTTCTGAAGAACACGAAGATTAATCCGGAGGATAGACCGGATATTTTATGCCGATTGTTCAAAATTAAGCTTGACGCGATCATGAAAGACTTGCGAGAGAAATCTTTATTTGGCAACGCATCGGCAGGTAAGCATCCATTTAATTGAATTAGTTTATTATAGTTTTTGTTGTCTGCTTCGTTGATAACCATAACTTAAAAAATTTGTATAATATTAATTATCCTATTGCAGTTGTCTATACCATAGAGTTTCAGAAACGAGGCCTACCGCATGCCCATATCTGTCTGTTCTTAAATGATGAAAGCAAGCTTCCTTCGGTTGAGCATGTTGACAACTTTATTTCTGCCGAGATACCTGACAAAAACTTAGATCCAGATCTATATACTCTTGTGAGCGATTATATGATTCACGGACCTTGTGGTGTTGCAAAACCAAATTGTCCGTGTATGGTTGACGGTAACTGTTCGAAGAATTTTCCTAAGAAGTTCTGTGATCAAACTACTCTAGATTCGAATGGTTATCCGGTGTATAGACGTGCGGATTCAATTTTTTTTGTTGAGAAATCTGGTATTCAGCTTGATAACAGAAGCGTGGTTCCGTATAGCAAAACCCTATTGAGACGTTATCAGGCACACATTAACGTCGAATGGTGTAACCAGGCTGCGTCCATAAAGTATTTGTTTAAATACATTAACAAAGGACCAGATAGGGCAGAATTTGGTTTTGTACAAAATGCTGATGAAGGTCAGCGTGAAGATGGAAAAGATGAAATCAAAGAGTATTATGATTGTAGATATCTCTCCGCGTGCGAAGCTTCATGGCGCATATTTGCATTTGATGTTCATTATCGATATCCATCCGTAATCAGGCTTCCGTTTCATCTACCAGATAAACAAAACGTTATATACGGCCCTGATGACGATCTTGATAGTGTTCTTCATAAACCATCTGTTGCTTCTACGATGTTTTTGGGGTGGATGGAAAAGAATGAGAAAGATCCGTTGGCGCGCACCCTTACTTACGTTGAGTTCCCAACTAAATTTGTTTGGAAGAAGGACGAAAGGATATGGGATAAACGGATAATAGGTAAAACCATTGGTCGAATTCACTGTGTTAATCCTTCTATGGGCGAGGCATACTTTTTAAGAATCCTTCTTAATAAGGTAGTAGGTCCTAAGTCTTTTGAAGAGATTCGTACTGTGGATGGACAAGTCTTCCCAACATTTAGAGATTCGTGCTACGCTAGAGGCCTTTTAGACGATGACAAGGAGTATATAGAAGCTATCAAAGAGGCTTATTTCACAGGTTCAGGGTACTATCTTCGTAATCTGTTTGCTACAATGTTGGCGTCTAATACATTGTCTAGGCCGGAACATGTTTGGGAAAACACATGGGAGTACCTTTCGGATGGTATTTTATACAATCGACAAAAGCTTTTGAGGATCGAAGGTACGCAAATTGTTATTTAATATTTTTATAGTTATGTCTTATATATAAGTGTTTATGAAGTTGTTTTTTGTTATTTATAAGAATTTTAATAATTTATAAATTTTTATATAATCGTAATAGGTTTGTCTCTTCCAGAAGAACAAATAAGGAACCTAACGTTGCTGGAAATTGAGCGTTACTTACTACGTAACAACTCAAGTTTAAGTCGGTTTCCATCTATGCCTCAACCCGATAGTGAGTCAATATATTCAGCAGAGAACCGTTTAATTGCTGACGAGCTTCGGTACGATGTAAGCGCTACTGCCGTTGAATTTCATAATCATTTAAGTAGCCTAACCGATGAGCAGCGTTTAGTGTTTGATGAGATAATTGAAGCAGTTAATAGTAATGTGGGTGGTGTGTTTTTCGTCTATGGCTACGGAGGTACTGGTAAGACGTTTCTGTGGAAGACATTATCTGCATCCATTAGATGTAAAGGAGATATTGTACTAAATGTTGCATCAAGTGGAATCGCATCTCTTTTGTTACCTGGTGGTCGTACTGCACATTCAAGATTTCATATACCTTTGAATTTAACAGAAAGCTCGATGTGTTTTATTAAACCGGACGATGACGTTGCTGATTTATTAAGGAAAACAAAATTGATAATTTGGGATGAAGCACCGATGAATCATAAACATGCGTTTGAAGCACTTGACCGGACAATGAAAGATATTTTCAAATGTGAGATGACCTTTGGTGGTAAAGTTATGGTGTTCGGTGGTAACTTTAGACAGATACTTCCGGTTGTACCAAATGGCAGTAGGCGAGAAATTGTTAATGCTTCAATCACTTCGTCGTATATTTGGAGTAGTTGCAAGGTCCTCGCGTTAACCAAAAACATGCGGTTAACTGTAGGTGCCAACGCATCTGATATCGAAGAGATTAAAGCTTTTGCCAATTGGTTGCTCTAGTTGGGCGAGGGAAAGATTGGTGACAGTGACGATTCTCAGGTGGTTATAGATATTCCTGAAGATTTGTTAATCAAGTGCTCTGAGGATCCTATGTCAGATCTGATCGACTTTGTATATCCTTCACTTCTTCAACTGTACAAAGATAAAGATTTTTTTGCTGAAAGAGCTATATTGGCACCAACAAACGAGATTGTTCAAGAAATTAATGAAAGATTGCTTGCTTCGTTTCCTGGAGATGAAGTGGAGTATCTGAGTTCCGATAGTATTTGTCAAACTGATAAAGGAAAGAACAAAGCACATGCGAGACTATATTCTCCCGATGTTCTGAATGGTCTTAAAATTTCTGGTCTGCCCAATCATCGATTAGTCCTTAAAGTTGGTGTACCTGTAATGTTGCTTCGTAATATTGATCAACAAAATGGTTTATGCAACGGTACGAGACTACGGATTACTAAACTTTATAAACGTGTTATAGAGGCTGAGATTATATCTGGCGGAAACATAGGGACTAGAAGGTTTATTCCACGAATCAGTTTGACATCGTCGGATAAAAGAATTCCTATCAAGTTTCAACGACGACAATTCCCGTTAAATGTATGTTTTGCAATGACTATAAATAAAAGTCAAGGACAATCTCTATCAAGGGTTGGATTGTATTTGAAATATCCAGTTTTCTCACATGGTCAGCTTTATGTTGCGTTATCAAGAGTTAAAAGCAGAGCCGGTGTGAAGTTGCTTATACTAGACAAAGATGGGAATGTAACGAGTAAAACAACAAATGTAGTCTACAAGGAATTTTTTTCCGGCATTTGAATAGTTTTCTGTTTTTTTTTCTTCCAATGTATGTATTTGTACACAACATTTGTATTCAAAGTAAATAATATGGTTTTGGTGGAAGCCCGCGTATTACGCGGGCATTAACCTAGTCTTACATATTTCAATTACCACATTTATGAGATGAAGTTTAAGATGTTTCGTCTTATTTCTTCTTTTAATTTTCATATTGTTTCATAACATTAATTGCAGCTTAATGAATTATTTCAAATGCAATACTTTTTATTGTAAAAGATAATAGAGAATTAACTCATGAGTCTGTTACTCTATCATTTAAAGCTTTTTTTTTTATTTGGACCATAAATGATAATAAATTTGAAAAATCATTTATTTAAAAAAAAACTTGATTGATTTCTATCTAACGTATGATTTTTAAAATTTTAATATATGACAAATTAACGATGTAAGTTTTAAGTTAGATTAAATTAGGTGAGTTTACAATTTTCAAGGTGTAAGTTTGGGGTAAACATGATGCTGGTTTCTTGGCCCGTGTTAGATGAACCACATATTTGATTAAGTATAAACCATTAGCCAACCTAACACCTTCCAACCATTACAAGGTCTTAACAGTGGTGGATCCAGGATTTTTTCCCACTGTGTCCCATTTTTTGGTGTTGAGACTTTTCACAATCCAACATTAAAAATTTCGGGTGGGTCGCCACTCGGGTTGGGTCCTCCCCTGGGTTTTAATACACCACACAAGTATAACAGTTGCAAGTAATTCGCATATATACTCGCACCTTAAACTTTCAAAACATGTTTTGTTCTTACAAAACAAATGTGTCAAAAAAACTGCAGTAACTTGAAATCTAACAAATACTGATGGCAAGATCAGAAACCAAGGTAACAGCTTCTAAGTTATGTTGGTCTGCCAACTTGAGTAGGTGGCACAAGGAACCTGAATAGACAACAAGGTAAGTAATAGTTTGCCCAAGTGAATAAAAGGAGTTCACATTACACTATTTTTTTACTTCAAACTTTCTCTATGAGCACAGCCACATCAAATCATAAAAGAAATCAATCTACCCATATATTTTTCTTCTAAATGGGTGTATAGAAAGGTGCCTCTGCTTTCGTCTTCCTTTTTTGCTCCTTTTATTGGTGTTCTTTCTTCAATCTAACCTGTAAAATGATTTGAGGGATCTCAATATAGTTTGTTTGGAACAAGAAGAGGTGGCAAGATGAGCAGGTCAGGCGGGGTCGTGGGGTTGACAGGGATCGTGTCTTAATAAGTGACAAACTTTTTAAGAAAGTTCAATAGATTCTATAACTTCCTCACCTGAAGTTTATTTTAGACATTTAACAAGTTCCTACCACGGATCCCCTTCTTTTTAACTACATACTACTACCAATACTATGACTACCACCATTAAAACTAAAATCCCTACTTGTGTGTTGTCTTGCTATCTACTTTTTTACTTTTTGGGGAAACGACATTGCTTAACCTTGATTTATAAAAACGGAGTCAATATGCCCATTCTTGAGGGATGACCACTTCTGATTGTCCCATTAATGAGGGGTAAGCAACCAAAACCTATTAATTGGTAACCGACAAAACGACCCAAAAGATGGTTTAGTTTTGAGGGATGGGATTAGCAGATGGTTTGGTATTGGCTTCAATAGACACACAACAACTGAACTGAACCGATGGATCATTTTCAAAACAGCAGTCACCATCATCAATTAACAATAACAACATAGAGGTCGAAGTATGTGGTGGAAGTTGATCATTTTGACTTTGATGCACAATGTCATCCAAAACATGTCCAGTTGATATCTTTTCAGAATTAACTGCCAACTGTCAATCAACAAAACAATTCTTTATTAGAACAAAAATACATATAAACTAAAGTAAATTTAAGTATTTAGTTACCTGAAACAGTACAAGTGCTCTTAACCCGCATCTTTTAATCTCTAGTAGCAACTTGTCGAGAACTTACAGCAAATGGATCACAACCAATAAAGCTTCTTTTGAAGAATTTCTCAAAGTATGGTCCCCAAGATACGGATGATCACAACACTGCAAAAACAAATAAGCATATTAAGAATCATTTACCAAAACTAACGTGGAAAACTACAATTACAACTACAATTACAACTGTTAAATTTATTTCAAATTTTCTTGTTTTTGCTCACACACACATATATTGTCACATATATACGATTTACAACTTTCGAACGACGCGTTTTGACCATTACCCATTTTGACCCGTACCCAGTGTGACCAAAAACCCATTTTGTCCCGAACCCGTTTATCCACCCATTCTGACCCAAACCCATTTTGAACCGAACCCGTACTGACACAGCACGTCACTCAACTGCAATGCAAAGGCTTCCAATGTCTGTAACCTTTTTGGTTTCTATTTAACTACAATGGGCTCTAAGACAACAACATAAATTATATAGTGAACAGCAGGGGAGTAACATTTAAAAATGTAGATCATGCGATCAAAATTTAATACAGAATTATTTCACAACATCATTGTTTTGGTCAAAAATTACCGAAGCAATTAAGTGATCAAATTAGTTTTGTGAGGTAGTGTGCTAGCAGTGTTTGTGAAAAATATGCTGGTCTGATTGTTTATAATAACAGTTTTCAGGATATAGCTTAGGATATCAAGCTATATCAATAATCAAACAATGAGCAAAAAATGTAAAGGTTGACACAAGATATACGAGGAAAGCCCTTAATCAATCTAGATCTCCGACATAGAACCTCGGGAGCTGAAAATCGTCGGCTGCCTTGTTCTTCTTATTGCTTGAATAACCAGGATACAGTGCAGGATAATGCTCAGATCGCTACAAAGTGTTACAACGATTGCTAGTGATGAGTGTTGGTGCGTAATTGTAAGAGAAAAGTATAAGTGTTCGAGAGTAGTGAGTGTGTTGTTGTGACCTATCGATCTGGTTATCCACATTTATATAGTTACAAATAAAGAACTAATTATCCTAAAATCTTGGGATGCCCCGGAATATTCATTTTTAAACGTTGTAGACCTTGTCTTGCGGCTTCAACGTCCACTTCCTAACAATATTGAACGAGTCTTCAGGAGAACAGGTCCTAGTTAACGTTATGATCCTGCAATCGTAACCTACAAGCAAATCGTTAGCAAACACCAGGATACAACATCAGGATGTTACCAATATCCTGGTTCGGTATCCTCATTGTAAACAGCTATTATGAATTCAAGATATAATTCAGGATACGGGCTCAGAATTTCACCCATAACAATTGTCCCCAAAAAATGTTATCGTTGAGGATCCTAAGTCCCAATGGTAATATTTTTTTACAATGATCGAGGCAATTAATAGATAAGACCTCTGATTTGACTACTTGTAACTGCCCAGACTGAATTCACTCATTACCCCCTATATCTTCTCAAGCTAATCCCCATTTAACCTTCACCAAGAAGAAAAAAAGGTAAAACAATCTTCTCTCTCATCTTCATCCCTTTTCTCCTTGTCTTTCTCAGTTTCCGGTGAATTATGGCGAGGCAAACAAGATCGAGCTCCAGTGATTCAGCCCCTACCTTTTTACCACAGAATCTTCTCCAGTATCCGGAGAAAGAATGGTGCACCTTTGACAACGCTCACCTGTCAGCCCTTCAATCCTCCGGTATCTTCCCGGAAGGGGCGATATTTAGACCCTATGATCGGGAAATCCGATCAGACATGTCGTCCACCGAGTGGCTTTGTTTCAATGCTTTCCCCTTTACCTTAGGCCTTCGAATCCCCTTTTCTGATTTCATCACCGATTTCTTCCGCATCACCGGCCTCAGCTTTAGTCAGACCATGCCGATGCTCTGGCGAGTGTTGGTTGTTCTTGATTTGGGAGAATGTTTGGAACCATTCTCAAAAGGCAAGATCTCTGAGATTCTTCACACATACCAGAAAAGGTATGTTCTAAAAAGTTCTCATTTGACCTTCTTGTCTTTTACTCTTTTATGCATTTCCTCTTCTTCATTCTCCATAGACTCCATTGAAGCTTGAGGCTTCAAAGCTTCAACATGAGGGTCATACTCTTGATTCTTAGCTCAAAGTTTTGCAAATTTACATTAGTAAAACATTATTTTAAGTTATTTACATTCAAAAATTTAAAAATCAGTCAAAACTAACTTCAAATAAAATTTTAAGAGCTAAGAATCTGGAACAGATGGAGCAGCACGGGGTCGTGCCAGGCTGTCACGGGGCCGTGCTGAATGTTCTGATCTTTCATTTCTTGCTAACGGTTAGTCATTTTCCCTCAAGATGTCGAGCCAACAGAGTGCAACATCGTCGACCAGCTCCAGGAACCAGAGAAGAGGACGAAGGCTCTCAATCGAGGCCACTCTCGTAAGATACGTGAGTGCCTTAAGAGAGAGCCTTGATGAGATGACATTGGAGGAGGAGGTTCTCATAGACCGAGTGAACTACCTTACCATGGGTCTAGAAGATTGTTTCAGAGAAATCAACCTTTTGAATCAAAGGTTGAATATCTTGGCCTTGCCTCCCATGGAGCCAATCTTCCCACAAGAAGATTGGAACCTAGCCAATGAGGTCAAACAACCTACGGGTGGGGATGTCGACATTCCGAAACCTCCCCTATTGACGCCACCTTTGAGGTCCCGATCAATCCTGCACCCCCTCAAGAAGAGGTTGAAGAGGAACCCTTTATCTTCCTACCAAGGGATATTGGAGAGATGCTCAACGACCTCTAGATTGAGTATCTCCCAAAAGCTCAAGTCCTCCATCACCTAACATCCATAAATTTAGGAATGTAGCTTTTAGGTTGTTAAAAATTTGATCTCGTAGAGGCATTTCCAAGATTCTATCTTTCTAGCTTGAGTTTATGTAGGATTTTAATTTTTAATTTCCTTGTAGTATTTTTATTTTTAATGAAAAATGGATGTTTGGATGGTGGTATTCCAAATAAATGTGTTAGAAAAAATGGAAACACGAGATGGATGAAAAAATGGAACCCATGCACGTAGATCAGAAGCCTCCCGACTCATTTTCTGCAAAACAGTAGCTGCAGCACGGTCCGTGTTCACCTGGCACGCCCCCGTGCCCATCTTGCCCATCTTGCTGTTGTCAAATATTTTCTGTCCAGAGGGTGGCACGGGCTGTGCTCACTCAGCACGCCCCCGTGGCCACCCCATTGTAAGTCTTCTGATTTCATTTGTTATTGGCACTTTGGACACGGGGCCGTGTCCCCATAGCACGAGGCTGTGCTGCAAATGCCAGTAACCAAAATTTTTTGTTATTTTCACACTTTTTACACATTTTTCCAAAATAAATCCGTTTTGGGATACATTGGGGACAATGTGTAATTTAAGTGTGTGTGTGGGGGGGGGGGGGGGGGAGGATAATAAAAACCTTGAATCGTTTGTCCTAAATCAAGCCTTACACAAAACTCGCCTTGGAACCGCTAAACACCCCAAACTTTTTCAAAATTTTTCTTTTCATTTTTTTTACTTATCTTAAGTTTAGTTGGGAAAACAAATTCTAAAAATTATGTTTTTACAAATTTACAACCGATAGCATCGTGATAAAAAGAACCAATTTAGAAAATTACAAAAACGGGCGTGATAAATCTTTGTAAAATTTGATTATATATACATTTTTACACTACAACCCTTTTCCAACAAAGTGAGTTTTGAGCCATTACCGAGCATACAATTATACATTTATACTAATTGCTCAACTTTCGTTTCTTGTGTGAATAGCCCATTTGGTTCTCACGAATCTAGAACTTGACAATACGATGCGTTTCAAGTCCTTACCGACAAAAATCCAAGTAAGTAAATGATATAGGCATTAGGACAAACCCATTTTTCAAAACAAAACCTTTATTTTATTTGTTTTATATAAAAAAAACACCCCCTTAGTTAAACCCTTTGAACCTTAAAAACCTTTTTCATTTCAAACCCACCAAAACTACCCTTTTCATTTTTCATCTTTCATTTTTGTAAACTTATCAGTTATAAAATTATGATTACGGCTCAGTTTCAACTTTGGAAAAAAATAAAAAAATAAAAAAATAGAAAAAATATGCCAAGTATTTTTTGCTAAGCCAAAAAGTAATAGAAAAAACGATAGTTTACGTTTTTCACCCTTTCGAATAAAACTTACCAAACCCGAACCACTACCTACCCTTCAAAGCCCTCTTGATATTTATAAGGATTTAACGTCAAAAGAAGGAGGTTTGATCAATTGTCAAGCCTATGGTAGGAGTGAGTTCCAAATTGGGCACGAGCGTTTCACTTAATATTGGCCGAGTGTTGAGTAACCACTTGTGAGGTGTGTAAATTTGCATATAACTAAATAGAATTTTATAAAGGCATATTATGCCCAAAGTAAAGATTTTTTCTTAAATTGAGTTTTAAATAAATTATGACAAATAGGATTGTAAATAAAATAAAAACAAAATATATTTAAAACTTGGATTCCCGACACTCTAAAGATAGGACCAAAACCTTCTCTTCTACCTATTTCGTTTGGGTGTGTAAGCCACGTAATAGAGTTTTGCTTGAGGAAAAGCAAAGATTCAAGTGTGTGGGTATTTGATGTGATTAAAATACAACATATAAATTATATCAAATACAACGTAAAAGCAACCCTTTTTTAGTACTAATGTTGGAAAAAGCTGGTGTTTTCGTTCCTTTTTTATTTTCAGGGATAAAAGAGTTTAAATTTGCAAAAGGAGCAAAAAGACAACAAAAACCAACATAAATGTAAAGAAGAAGGAATTGTCGTAACTCGCCAAGCCCCGATTCACATCCAAACCACAAAATAGCAAGAACAGAAGGCTGACACGGGGCCGTGTCCATTAGACACGGGTCGTGTCCGAAGATGGATGCTAGGCAGAAGAAAATATAACTGCAAAAGACAAAAATGGCAACCAACACGGGGCCATGCTAAGCTAGCACGGGGCGTGGTCAACTCAAAGATTTTTAGAATTTGCGATAGTACATCAAGTACTTTGGCCACGGGCCGTGCGGTTGACACATGTGGCCGTGTTAGTACAACATCTGACATGCAGTTACTGAGGAAGAGAGAGAGAGAGGAATGGGGCCGTGCCAGGCAGGCACGGGCCGTGCTGAAGCTTTTGAAGACAACTATAAATAGAAGTGCTTGGTTCCACTTCAACTCATCCCTTGGAAAACAACTTCTCTCTCACTTGCCACCACTCCACCACTATTACAACACCATCATCCATTTTTCCATCTTTAGAGTGTGTGTAGTCTCGGGATCCAAGATTGATCGTAAGAATCTTTGTCAAACAATGGCCATGCTTGGCTAAATTCTTACATCACCTTGTGAAGACATATCTTTTATGTATTTTTTTTATGATTTCCAATCTTTGGCTACTTTTTAATTGGGTATGTATAAATGACTTTAATAATTAGTTTTTTGTATTGAAGATGAATTTATTCACCCATTCTTCATATGTCGTTTACTCAACATATTTGTACCTGTAATATTTAAGGATACACATTTGAGTCTTATTAATGCTAAACTACGTGAAACTATGATACTTTGATACTATATGCGTGAACGAGTATGAAACTTGACTCTTGAGATACTATGAATTTCGAATCTTGGAACTAGACATTTGCTATGCATGATACCTTGAATCTTGTGATACTTTGATTCTAGATTCTTTTGATACTTTGAAACTTGAAGCTTAATAAACCTTGATACTTGGTTAAACTAGAAACTTGATGCTTATGGAACGAGAAACTTGAATTATTTATTGAACGAGGGACTTGATACTCGATACTTTGATACTTGATACATTGATACTCGAAACTTTATATACATGAACCTAGCTTGAACGCAACTTGAAACATGGAAACTTTTGTGTTAACTATATAATTATACCATTGTAATGGTTACCCACAATAATACGCAACGCAACACCTAATCTAACTCGCAAAACGAACCGAAATTGGAAAACTAGTAAACAAGGATTGGCTGTCCGGATGGACATCCGATCAGATGGCCAATCGATCGAATAGTCGTCCGATCCATGCCATCCCACCGCCTTATCCCCTCTTGCACTATAAATACCCGCTGTCACATCGCTATTCACTGATGTGACAGCTTCGTCCTATCCAGAAGCTTCCAACTCGTTCTAAGGCACTTTTCTTTCGATTTCACGCGATTCTTGTAAGTTTTCCCCATGATTCTTGTACAACTTTCATCATTTCACACTTTCTTATCATATTCTTCATCAAAATCATACATTTTCACCCTGAAATCACCCGATTTGGACCTTTGAAGGTGACGTCATCACAGGTTGCTTATGTCACCGGTTGAATGATGTCATCTTACAGAGAATGGTGCAATACTTACGGATTTCTACACGAACACAAAACTTGGCATATCTAAACGTTTTCTTAGACGAAATTCACGTTTTTCAACTTTATTAACTTTTCTAATTAAACCCGAGGGAATCTGAACCTAAACTGGCCCTAGACTCGTTCCTTAGTGTAACGCACCACTTTTTCATAACTTTCCTTAATTAGAAAGTTGTCATGTAATTCTATTTTTGGAAACTTGTATTCCTTATAATCGTATTTCGTTTTGAAACCTTGTAATCCGAGACATCGATTATAATGAAAGTCATATTTATATCAATTATGTTCCATTTATACTTTTTATGTTCAATTTATATTTGTAATCGCATGTAACGAACCCTAATTCAAAACTATGTGACGATACGTGCAAATAACCGACTTTCAATGCGTTTACGTGCAATACTTGTGATTAACCGACAATTAATGATTCCAATACTTATTATACAACACAATACATCATATTATACTTGTAACCACCTTCGACATATTAATTATACTTGCAATTATGTGTTATAGATCGTAAATCGCCTATACTTGCATTTTGTGCGATAACCGACAACTATGTGTTACAACCGGCATTATCGATACTTTTTTTACATAATTTCACATACATGGAAATAATTTACATCACTATTAAGTTTAAGATACTTGTATGCTTGTTACACGCTTGAAAATAAGCGAAAAGCACTTGAAAACACCCTAAAACCTAACTTTGGGGCCCTAATTGCATACTTATCAAACTTGAGGGACCATTTGTGACAAAAAGTCAAAGCCCTCCTAAAACCCACGTTTTGAATCTGAATTTTTGGCTTCAACCTCCACCCTAAAATATAAATTTTGAATCTTGTATTTATGGCTCCAACCTCCACCTCCATTCTCCACCAATGGGCTTCTAAACCTCATTAAACACTCACCTAACCCTCATTTCTCCTTTGCAAACTCGCTAATCCTCACTCTAAACACTCCAAATCAGTAGCTAAATCTTATTTTAAGATCAAATTCAAGGTGAGAACTTTCAAGTGCAAAAGTGAGTCAAAACTCACCTTTCTTTCATCCTTTTTCACTTCTTCTTCCTCTACAAAGTGTGGAACACCTCTAGGATTGTTCTCACAAGGTTTTCCATGGAAATCCAAGGTGAAACATCCCATTTTTGAGGTCCAACTTTCTGTGTTGGAAGAAAACTTTGTTAAACATTCTCTAATCTTATGTTTTACTTATACATTCATATGTCCTTATGTCACTAATCAAGACTATGATTATGTGTGCTTAAAAACAAAGTTGTAACATACAAATCCAGAGGTTTTAAGCCTCAAAACTTTCTGTTTTAAAAGGGTTTTAACCCACAAGTGATGAACAAGTCTTGAACTTGAATATGTGTGATTATTTGGATAGCTTGGGCTATCCTACTTACAAATCCACACATCACTTGATGTTTTCTTCTTAGTTAATTAGTTAGTTTATTTCAATTCTTTAATGTATGTTCATGACCATCCTTGTTGTCTTATGACAACTTGTGTATTGGTGACAACTAAAGAGGTTCCTAAATGGAAGATTCATCTTCCTATCTCATGCATGACTTGTATGAAACACAAAGAGGTTCCTAAATGGAAGATTTATCTTCCTACCTCATGCTTGACTTATATGACATTCTTGTAGACTATAACCTATAAATATATATTATAAAGATATATAGTACTTATAATAACCAAACTTTTGATGATAACCTAATGGTTATTTGTCAATATCGTAGGCTACACCACCTAAGAACATAATACTCGTCACGATTCTAATGGGTACTTTAACCCATGAAAACATTCAAACCCTATGGGTTTCATAGTGTCAAGAATGAGTATTATGAGCTAGATGGTTATTTTCTCATATATTTATTTTCCATGTACTTTTAAATTCCGAATTCCGACCTTAAGCATGCCTTGAACTCCAATTCGTATACATTCAATCTCCTAATTCCATTACTCGTCAACACTTGGATAATCGGAAAGCACATGCAATTTTGTGAGTATACTTAAACCCATTTTACATTTTAAACACTTTTGGGTGCAACATGTATTCTATGTAAAACACGAAAACACTTGAAACTATTTGAATCACACTCTATCCATATTGAAACATGTTAATCTCCCGCTAGTCTATTGGGAGTGAAACTTTGAACAATTTGATGCTTGTTAATCTCATATGCTACGTAAACTATTTGTGTTGATATATGCTCATTAACTTTGCTAGCCCACCTTAACAATTATAGTGCTATAGGAGTAATGCACCGCCCACGAGACTTGGGGTATTGTTAAGTTAAACATGTTACCTCCCGCGATACTTTGGGATAGGCTATTTTAACGCATTGGATTCTTGGGTTTGAACATATTGTTTCACAATCTCAGCGTACTAGTAACTTGCATATTGTTTTTCATGTTGGATACGAGCACGTTAAACAATTTTATTCTATGTTATACTATGTATCAAACTTGTAAACTCGCCAACTTTTTGTTGATATATTTTAATACATGTTGCAGGATGATAGACAAGATGATGCTAAGTGAAGAAACAAGATTTAAGTGGACTTAGAAACACACTTAGATTAAACTATTTTGTTGTTGTATATTCGAAACAATGTTGTTTATGTTGATTCCTTGTATTATACTTTAGCAATTTATGAAATTCAATTTAATTTATATTGTCACATAGTGTTATGATGTTTTGAGAAATTTGTTCGTCTCATCCCGATGTTTCCACCATCGGTTGGGGTGTGACACTTAGTCTAGAGTCGGCTTAGAAACGGAATTTCACCGGAGAGATGACCAATTTACGGGTCAGACATGAAGCTCCGTCAAGAACAGTTACCCCGATCGAATGGGGTGATTCCCATCCCATCAGAACAGCTGAACCTTGGTGGGTTTCCGTTTTCTTGATACGTTACCACGTCGTCTCCGTTAAACTCGAACTTGGAGATTTTTACAAAGTTATTGCAACCAAACAGATCTACCGATCGAATGACCATCCGATCGGATAACCCTCCGATCGGATGACCATCGGATCAGGCGATATATAAGCTCGCAAACTTTCAAAGTTCAACTATTTCCCAAAGTAACACAACTCGATCGAATGACCATCCGATCAGATGACCGTCTGATCGAAGGACTTGAATTATTACTACAACAAAAACTTCAAAAGTTTGAAAACTTTTTGCAAACACACCATTGATCGAATGGGTTCCATCTGGGTCGAATGGTCATCCGACCGAATGACCATCCGTCTGGATGACCATTCGATCAGGAAACCTGTCAGACACTTTTACTCGATTTTCGCACGATTCAACACTCTGTTCAACACTTATACTATTATACTATAATCAGGCTAACTCCAGCGCTCCATTCGATCCAATTAGTCGGTGTTGATACTAAGCACCCACTGTGAGTATACTCGATCCCTTTTTTTAAACACTTTTGGGATGCAACATGTATTCTATAAACATGACACTTGACACTTGAAACTTATTTGGAAACATACTCTATCCTCTGTGAACATGAAACTTGAAACTTGTGATTCTTGAGACTTTTATGCTATATGAACGTTTAATCCTTGTGTGTAGTTCTGCCTTAACAATGGTAGCGCTATAGGGGTAATGCACCTCCCCGTTAGTCTTTGGGGTATTGTTAGGAGGAGACATTTAACCTCCCGTTATACTTTGGGAAAGGAATTTTAACGCATTGGAAACTTGGGCTATCACTTGGACTGCGTAAACTAGCATGGTGAAACTTTTTAGGTGTTTTCATGATGGATATGAGTTTTTGGAACGTTTTAAACTATTATGCTATTATGTACTCAAACTTTATACTCACCAAAATTTTTGTTGATAGTATTTTAATACATGTTGCAGGTTGATAGTAGCAGAGGAAACCAAGAAACATGCTAGGATGCTGCTTAGAAACCCATTCTAGTTAATTAAACAATTTGAACTTTATTTGGATTGTATGTCATTTTGATACTTTATGATGTGGTTGATGTTTTAGACAATTTATGAAATTTTGAATTAAATTTTATCGAAATAATTTAGTGTTGTGGAATCTCTTGAGCAATCTGAATGCTTAGTGCCGCGCCCCGATGTTTCCGCCATTGGTTGGGGTGTGACAGATTGGTATCAGAGCCATAACTATAGGGAATTAGGAAAAGTAGGAATGCTTGCCTCGTCTATAGTTCTAGGAATCTTGACCGTTATCTGTTGTTTAAGACTTATGCATTCTACCATACCTGCTTCCTAGCAACACTTTCCTGTTAAACATTACAAGCCTTTCCTAAGGCTAACACAATACACACTTGGATGCTTTGAAAACACTGCTGAGCAGCATTTGTATTTTTGCACGAAATTTACCCTCAAGTCAGGAGTGACATCCAAACCTTGAAGGGAAATTTCCATATCATAATCTAGTAGGTCTTATCTTCTGATAAGTACCGATACTATTAGGGTACGATTTTGTCAAGTTAGAAGTGAAACTTGCATCTTGATAACTAGTCCCACTCTTTGATTTTCAGTCTCGCCAAAGCCTCGAGATTTCCAAACAATTAAGGACGTGTAGTGACCGAAAGGAAAAATATCGTAGGCCTAACATCGATGACGTATTTTTCTAAGTAAGCCAAGGCACGTTGCCTCAATTTGAAAGGGGCTCGATCCACTTTGGTTAGTCAACGTTCCTCTACCCGGAACGATCCTATGCTTATGAGCCTATTTTTTATGTTATCTTGATTTTTACATGTGGTTTTATACATGATACTTTATTCGTTCGATACTTTTACATGAATCGCACGTATCTCCGCAATCTAAGACATTAACAATAATCTCTCAGGATCGAACTAAATTTACGATGCTTTACTCATTGTGTCATACTACGTGGGAATCTTGATCAAACTAGGAGAAACATAATTGAATGTTATGCTATGTGAAACAACTTGATTAATCAATGTGTACCCTAATGCATACATAACTGGCAAAAGCTCATGAAAGTCATGGAGTGTACTGTTGTGTGTGGCAAAACACGATACGTAACATGACACCGAATGATGAGACGGACGTAACATGGTGGATACGCCGCTGGTACTTCCTATATATAAGTGTTTCCAACATGTTACCAAACTTTCGTACCACGTGCCATGCGAAATTCGGTGTTTTGCGGACCTATGATGAGAATGCTGAACCTTTTGTGCTATGTGAAACATGATTGAACGTTTTGTGAAAGGTGAAGCAAGTTGAGTATTCTATTTGAATGTGTGAAACTCTATGCTATGCTATGTGATACTTAGACGAGACTTTGCGATCGAGTCTTACCCGATTCTTAATCTGACCCTTAGATGCCGTCAAGTCGTCTCTCCAACCCACACAAGAAGTCAAAGGCCAACACTCAGAAAAAGATGATGTCTTTTATGGCCGACCAGATCGCATGCATTATTCCCAAGATCGTCTCTGAGATCCAGGGATCAAACACTCCTCCCTCCTTTGTGGACTCTAAAACAGACAAACCTAAGCCTGTGAGCTTCAATTACAAACACTTTGTCTCTTGCAACCCTAAGCCTTTCATGGGCAGCGATGGGGTGACTGCAATGTTGGAGTGGTTCGACAGCATCGAGGTTACCTTCATCAACAGTGAGTGCCCAAAACACTTAAAGACTAGGAGTGCAACTAGCATGTTTCAAGGCAGAGCTCTAGAGTGGTGGGTAAACGAGAGGAACATCCGCTCCAACGATGAAGCTTATTCTTTACCTTGGGCGGAGGTTAGGAAAATGATAATGCTTGAATTATGCCCTCCGCATGAGCAGCAGAAACTAGAGGATGAATTCTGGCTCCTGAAACAAGTGGTTGACTGCAACTTGGCTTACACTACCCATTTTAAACAACTCAAGATCATTGTAGCACACCTGGTGTCCACTCCTAAATGCATGATCACCAAGTACATCCATGGGTTACCTCCTGCTATGCGTGACGCCATTGAAGCAGCTCAGCTCGACACTATTGAAGAAGTTTACCGTCTTGCAGCAAGTTTGAATAACAACCGTGTACGTGATAAACAGTTTGGAAACTCTACTTCCGCGAAGCTAGCTAACCAAATCACTCAGCAGCCAAGTGGCAGCAAGAACAAGAAAAGAAAGTCTTAGGGTTCAGGTTGCAATGCGATTGTCCCTGCTGCAAACCCTGCTGGCAACGCTGTCGTGCCTGCTGCTGCTCCAAACCCTCCTGCCCTTGAAAACGCCAAGAGGCAATACACTAGGGTTCACCCCAAATGTGCCACTTGCAACTATCATCATCCTGCCAACTCCGCTTGTCGTCTGTGTACCAACTACAATCACTATGTGTAACACCACGTAAAAACGTGTCCAATTATGTAAAGACACGTGTCCTAAACTCTAAATATGTGAAAGATTGAGTTTGAAGGACTAAAGTTGACAAATGATGAAATTATGTATGCAAAGGGACTAAAAGTGTCAACATGCCAAACTTGTGCCTCTGAATGACCATGCATGGAAAATATATTCTTAAACGAGTAATTAATTGGATATAAGAAGCCGTTTATGAAAATAATCGGAAGATTATAAACTACAAGGGTTAAATGTGTCAACATGTTAATTATTACCTCTGAGTGACCTTTTAACGAACCTGAGGTTTCGAAATATTCAAATATACTCTCAAGAATAAATGATATAAATTTACGAGGTTTCGAAATCGTTATACGTTGATTATGCAATTTCCCAAGAATTAGGGTTTAAAATGTCAACGAGGCGAAACTTATGTTTTCGGTGATCAATTAACGAAACCGGGCCTAACGGAGTTTGGTTATACTCCCTTGATCATCTACAAACTAACTTTAAGGGCCATTTGTGTCAAAAATGAAAGATATATGAGGGTATAAAAGAGCAGGGACTGAAAGTGCAACAATCGAAACTTGTTTAACTTGAGCCACACCTTAACACGGGCCGCGTAGCCCTTGATGAATCCTTATGCGGGCCGCGTGGAAACTGCCAACATCCAAAAATCTGGCAGCTGCATGTTGCAGCCTGTTACACCGACTTTGGAGCCAAAATTTCGATTCCAGGAGCTATTTGTTGGTTGCATGCCATTTTGCTATATAAAGGCTCCTAAGTTAATGTGGTCATTTGCTCATTCACTTGCAACAACCACAACACTATCATCTGGATTCTCCTAGCCTTAGAAGAGGATCAAGAAGTGTAGAAAAGATAGCTAGGACCTTATGTAAGTGTCTTAGCCCTTCCTTAGTTCAGTTTATTAATCTAAAAACCAAAAAGTCAAAGATATCGTAAATTAGCTTTGACCTTCGGTTTAATCACTAATGGTCCAGCCACTGACCGAAATAAAAGTGGTTATAGGACCATATTAAGGTAGGTGATTAACCCTTAAAAGGGCACCTCCTAATTATTTCGTTTGACTAGTTAATTGTCGGGTCAAACTTTTGAGTCAAAAAGTCAAACCGGACAGAATTTAAAATAATGATTTAAACTAATAAAACAGAGGTTATAAATTATATTTTAGCATTCTAATAACTTGGTAATTAGTATTAGAACATGTTTAAACCTGTCTAACCCGACAATTATCAGTCTAAGGTCGGTTCATAACCGAAAGTCGCAAAAGCTTGACTTTTGCTTTGACTTTCAGTTCTGACCCATTCAAGCTTAATTATCCCATGTTTTAAGCATCCATTAGGACCATATTATATAGTAGTATAACCCCCTGGAGTTATATTGCTTGGTCCTTAGTAGTTTGAATTATATGCTCTTGTTTGTTAATATGCTTATAAATGCCATAATTGCCCTTTTGACATATAAATGAGATTTTTAGAAATGTGAGAGGACAAAAACTTTTGTTACTAATATATAAGATTGTCCCGAAAATTTGACATTAGTTCTTGGTCTCAAACTGAAGTTATGCTCGATATCGTAATTAGAAGCTTTTTATTAATTAATTTGCGATATCTTGCATAAGGCATGTTTAAACTTGGATTTTGAACCAAAACTCATTACCTACTATTAAGATATTATTTTTAAGGATTTTTAGGATTTTTGGTCAGATTATAATCTGATTAAATCATAGAGTTCTTCTGTAATTCGGTAAATGACGATAATACCCTTTTCATGCATAAAATGAGATTAACAAATGATTTGAATGCCAAACCTTTTCCTACTGATTTCATACATTAAATAAATTTTTTAAGCATTCAAAACTAATCAAAATCTCAGATTTACATAAACATCCTAATTATCGTCAATTAGCGAGTTTTACACTAATTAAGGTGCATAGTACGGTTTAAAACTATATTTAACACCTAAGACTTGTTACCTACTGATTTTTTAAAAAAATTTCAATATTATTATAGTAGGTATAAGTCATGAACTCAGACTTCCAAAAATGTCCTTAAAAGCATACGTGAAATGACCAAAATGCCCTTTCGGGGCATAGTTTGGCCATAAATGGTAAACCTCACTTATATAAAATATCTTACTGATGTAATGTGATAAAATAAATATTTTTACTGATTTCCAAAGGCCAGAACTTCAGTTTATTATAAAATCTCTTTTATAATAACTAAAATGACCAAAATGCCCCTACGGGACTTAAATTGGTTTTAAATACCTTTTAGGCATATATGTTAACATCTTACTGATGTATTAACATATTTTAAGCATAATAACAATTGAGACCTGTATATAATCCATTTGGTTACCCGTTATGCATTTATGCGTTCGGATCGATTTATGTAACTAGTTTACGTAAAATAGCCGAAACGGGTTTAACCTTATCATTAAATCCTCAAATTCCAGAATGTGTTTAGTTTACCCATATTATACAAGTATCCAAACTTGTCGGGTCTAAAACACATTCTATTCCGGTCTCCGCTTAATCTAGCGTTTAGAATCGTAAAGTTTCTTTCAATCTAGCCGGTCTAAGTCCTTGACTTAAATAAAGACCCGTTAGTATCCTAATAGGTTATTAAACCTTCCATACAGATTGAGTAGCTTCAGTAGAAGGTATTATCATAAAGCTTTAGGAATATACGGCTGAGTTACTTCTCACTTTTAGCTCAGGTAAATACTTTTAACTTATTTTCCGTTATACGGGCTTGGGATACGGTATTATAATAATACCGCTTGGTCGGGTATGAAATCATTTAATCGGATTGTGATTAATAAATTTACATAACCCGTTTTATCTGTTTTGTTTGATAACATAAACAATGGGGGTTAATACGACCGTGTCCTGGATATCCTCGGCTCATTTCATTTGAAAATGGCCACGACCTATGCACGGGGTGTAGGCATACACCTGACAGATGAAAATGCTAATATAACCCACATGTTGGGGATAACTCCTTTGTGGGTTTTATAGTGGTGAGTCGGTTAATCATGACCGGCTTCCAAACCGGCCCCATATGTATGACAAACATGTAAAACAGTATACAAGATTATCTTAAATAATTGTCCCAAGTATAAAAGATCTGTGCCTTGTGCACTTAAATCAATTTTTATAAACTCTTTTAAATGAATCGGTTAATTGTATTTACCAGTGTAAACTGACGTATTTTCCAAAGACTAATTGACAGGTACCTCACGTAAATAGGTTGGAGCTACTAGGTGTCGAATAAGCAAATCTTGCAAATCCCTAGATACCTGGAGTCTGTTATTTCAGTTTTCTTGTATTTTATTTTTATGATCCACGTGTGGATCTTTATTACAACCAAGTCTGTATATTCTTTCATTTGGACACTCAGACATTATGGTTTGTAATAGTTTATTCACCAAGACTTCCGCTGTGCTATTATATTGTGTGTATTGACAATGATGATATCAACTACGTCACGATACTCCCCGCCGGGCCCACTGGTAATATGTGGAAATATCGGGGTGCGATAGGTTGGTATCAGAGCCAACATTGAGTGAATTAAACACTAGCCTTTTGTGTTTAATCTCAATGACACAATAAGCACATTCCTTAGACTTCCGAGTCTAGGCATATGACCTAGGAATTATTCTTAACCTTTCTTTTATCGTTTATATTTTGTTTTACTTGTTTTGACAGGTTAGCCAATCCAAAATGCCGCCACGTGTACGAGGCAAGGGAAAGGGTCCGATGAGAAGAGGACCATCAGGCCATGCGGGACCCTCCCATAGGCGCACTCCGTCAGCATCTTTCTCTAGTTCTGACTCTTGGGATCACTGGAGACATTCCTTCAAACCGGCAAGACACTCCGTTTCTGTCACACCCTGGCTTTGCGGAAGCGTGGTTAATTTGGTGTGACTTCTTAATACCATAGCTTAACCATAACAAAGCTATATGAAATAAAACCATGCAAGATCATCCATTCGATTAAGTTTTAAAAACCAAATACAATAACATTGTCTTAACGGAAACACATCCTAACGACATAAACATTGTTCAACAAACACAACATAACATAAACATAGTTTAAGGACTGTGACTTGTCCAGGAAAGAGTCACATTCCCTAAACCCGGATGACCTCGTACTAGTGCAGCGGGAAAACGTGTCATACCGCGCCAGATCCTTTAATTCCCTGAAATACATGTAAGTTGAAAAATCAACAATAATGTTGAGCGAGTTCATGTGTAAGTGAGTAAATAAACCTTTGTATGTATAAAAATCCTGGTATGTAGCACATAAGGAAAAAGAGATCACCAATGGTTTGCAAGGCCATTGATATGTGTGAAGTGCAAGTAGGGAGACTCAAACCTAGCGGATTTATGCGTTGGGCACGAAGTCACCCCGAGGTCCGTTTCTAGTTTGGCCTGGGGCTGGGCTCGCTACACCCAGATAGATCTACCGCTCCTGTCCCTCGGTCCTACCATGAGGACTAATGGCCTCATGTTGCTCCTACCCACTCACATGATCTAAGTAGTAAACCTCCTTACGCTAACCATACCATGTATAAAGTACTTGTAATCAAAGTAACATGTATTTCACCCCCGTAGTTTAGAAAACTGAAAACAGTTAAGAGAAAAGGGGGACATGAACTCACAGTGGTGCGTCTCTACCAAGTATGTCTCCTGATCAAGCAGCTGTGTGACGACCTACACGTACTAATTCTATTAGACGGACGGCCGTGCCTTAGCTTTATGGTTTAAGTTTTCAGGAAATAGTTAGACAACTATTTCGTGTTTACATTCTGTATACTTGGTAATCATTTTCCTTCCCAAGGATGGGGGATTTAATACATGTGCGTTCGTATAACTTCGGAATATATTATTAGGTCTCACTTAATATATTTTACTTCTTATTCCAAAATATAAATATTTTTCTCAAAAATATTATATTTTCTATTACATAAATTTTCCCAAAATAATACCTTGACAAAAATACGCGTTATGTCATATTTTCTTAAAATACGTAAGTTACGTTTTAATGATCGAGTGGTAATAATAATTACCGGTGTAACTTATATATTTATTGTAGAAGCGTTCGTATTATTTTGGATCAGTTAACATTTGATAGTATTATTTTTACCCTAAAAATAATACTAGTATTTTCACAAAATAATCATAAACACATGACAGGTGTCGTTAAGAAAAAAATATATTCTAACTATATATTTACCAAGTTTTATTTTGTGAAAATCCCACCTCCGATGTTTTGTAAATATAGTCGTGGCGAAACTTATATTTTGAAAACATGTCGAAAAGTATTTCTAATACTTAGTGAAAATATTTCTAAGTGTTAGGTTTTTGGAAAAATTTCGCCAGAGTTTCCCCTGTAACTGGAGGTGGCCACGCTTTTAAGCGTATCATTTTCTTTTATAAATCAAACCAACAATTTCCTTATTTAACCAAAACAATATTCAACGCATCAAACTAGTTAATAAACATGTAATTCGCAAGAATCTCATGAACTTGTAGTTTTTCCAACACTATGATGTAAATCCCAATACTTTTAGCGGATCTTAATATAAAGCAATCCGATTTTGTAAAAACCTCGTTTTTTTAGAGAAATTCCGTTTTTACAACTTCTCGTCATCTTTTACAAAAATAGTTATTTTGTCGAAAGTGTGTGCTACACCAGTGTTTACACACTTGTGTGTTCTAAAAATCATTCGTGTTAGTGTAAGATCCGTCTTTAGAAAACATGATTTCTTTGATACTTGGTTCTTTGAAAATACCGCTTGTAGATACGTAGATCTACTAGTTTTAAACACTATTTCACAAGCAAAATAGCTTTTACACAAGTTCATGATTCGTGTGTGGTAGAGTTTCATCCTTTAACCCTTGTTACTTCCAAAACAACCTTATGTCATGATCCATGATCATGACCAACCCGGGTTAAATGACGATCCGAGCTACCACAACATAGATCGGGTCCAAATAATCACACAAATCAATTACTACAAGATTTACACAACATATGAGCTTTTAACCGTCATTACAAGCATTTTTAGTAAACTTTTGTGTGTCATTTTGTAAGATTACGAGTTTTAACCGTTACAAATCATATTAACCACTTCAAAAATAGTTCGAGAGGGTGATTATAGCAACTTACTACTAGCTCGTGGCTAGGGAAGAATCTAAGCACAAAAAGAGAGGATAAAAGCAATGTAGCGAGGTCCTTCTCCTTCCGATTGCACCAAGCTTCCTTGTAGGTGATCCTTAACACTTGTATGCTCTTGAAATAGCTTGATCAAAATCGAAAGATGGATGGTTGTGGGTGTGTGTGTTCGGCCGAGAGCCAAAGAGAAAGAGAGAGAGTTGTGTTGTGGGTTTGTGTAATGGAAATGATTAGTGGTTTAAGCTTAGTTACTTATAGACAATTATCAAGAGTATTAACCAATGGTCCCTATGTTGTCTAGATATTAGACAATGTTGATTATTATAATCAAGATGGTACAAGTGAGGGTCACAATGTGACCGAAATCGGCCAAGGGGGGGGGGGTAGCTAGTTCAAATCCAACCAAAATAGTTAGTGTAAAGTTAGGTTAATCTAGTTAGTTAAGTGATTAACCCGGTTAGTAGTGTGTTGTGCTTTATGGCGGGTGTTAGGGTATTCAGGGACCCTAACTAGCTCAGAAAAAGATAAGTAATATTATTAACAATACTTTCATGTTCCGGGTATAGTCCGGTTGTTCGGTTGGATAGTAATCCGTTAAAGCGTTAAACAAGCTTTAAAGTGTCGTTAATACCCTTTTTAGTGACACAACTTATTTCCTCCAAAGTGTCGGGAATATTTTCCTCATGTTTTGGCACTTTATTAGTTAGCTAAAAGCTGAATTGTTTATTAAAGTGCTGAGTTTTTGTGCTTAGAGCACGTTTTAGGCACATCCAGTCATTGTAACTTATTCCTAGAGACGCAGTTCTACAACCCTTGTATCCCTACACTCACCACTAGTGTAGTAAAATATTTCTGGCTCATACAGGCCTTAGAGGCAGTGTCTGCCTGATGCTGGCTTTATCAGCATGTTCAATAGGTTATCCGTTTATAGTGCTACTGTGCTTTTTGTGCATCATGTTTGTCACTAAGGTTCACCATGTAAATAATGTAGTGACAGCAAGTAAAGTATGATGCAAGTAAGTACATGTATCAGTATTCAAGTAGCAGTTTATCCACAAGTTCAAGCAAGTACAGTAATTAAGCAGTAATTAATTATTAATTAAGTCGTACGGATACCTGGTTTAGTGAGGGTTGTCACATTCTCCCCCCGTTAGAAAAATTTCGTCCCGAAATTTTAAGTTCTGCTAGTAGATGCAAGGTTCTTAGGAAATAGGTGGGGGTATTTCTCTTTCATCCGGTCCTCACACTCCCAGGCGTATTCAGGACCATGTCTGGCATTCCAACGAACTTTGACGAGCTTGGCACTGCTCCGGCGGGTCTTGTTTACTTTCCAATCCGTAACCTCAACCGGTTCTTCAACGAAATGGAGCGTGTCGTCAACATGAATCTCGTCGATGGGAATGGCAATGGTATCTTGGGTTGGACTTTTCTTCAGGTTGGATACATGAAATGTATCGTGAACTGAATGGAGTTCAGCAGGTAGGTCCAACTTGTATGCTACTAGTCCTATTCTTTCCAAAACTCTGAAAGGACTAATGTAGCGCGGATTTAACTTTCCACGTTTTCCGAAGCGTGCCACACCCTTCCAGGGTGAAACTTTCAATAAAACCATATCTCCAACTTGGAATTCCAAGTGTTTCCGGTTTGGATCTGCATAGGCTTTCTGTCTTTCGCGAGCTGCTTCGATGCGTTTTCGGATCTGCGCAATCTTGTCTGTCGTCTCTTGGACGATTTCGGGACCAACAAGCTGTCTATCACCTGCGTCAGCCCAACATAGGGGTGATCGACACTTGCGTCCGTAAAGAGCTTCGAATGGCGCGGCACCAATACTGGTGTGGTAGCTGTTGTTGTACGAAAATTCGACCAAAGGCAAATGCTTGTCCCAGCTACCGCCCAAATCCATAACACATGCTCTCAACATATCTTCTAACGTCTGAATAGTTCGCTCGCTTTGACCGTCAGTTTGCGGATGAAACGCAGTGCTCAGATTTAATTGTGAGCCAAAAGCTTCTTGGAAGGATTGCCAAATCCTTGATATGAAACGTCCATCTCTATCAGAGATGATTGAGAGAGGCACTCCATGACGTGCGACGATCTCTCTCATGTAAATTTCAGCCAATTTGCTCGTATTATCCTTCTCTCTGATAGGTAAGAAGTGTGCTGACTTTGTTAGGCGGTCAACTATCACCCAGATAGTGTCATGGCCTCTTGGCGTTCTTGGCAACTTTGTAATAAAATCCATGGAGATTTGTTCCCATTTCCACTTGGGAATCTCGGGTTGTTGCAGAAGTCCTGAAGGCTTCTGATATTCGGCTTTAACCTTAGCGCATGTTAAACATTTGCTCACATAAACAGCAACATCGCCTTTCATCCTAGGCCACCAATAATAATCTTTGAGATCCTGGTACATCTTATCCGCTCCAGGGTGGATAGAGTACCGCGACTTGTGAGCTTCATCGAAAATAACCTTCCTTAAACCTCCAAACAAAGGAACCCAGATCCTTTTCTCAAAACATAACGTTCCTTCCTCGTTTGGTACCAATAGCTTCTCCATCCCACAGAGATATTCTTCTTCACGATTTCTTTCCTTAAGAGCTTCTTTTTGTGCGGCACGAATGCGCAAGGAAAGATCAGTTCGGATAATCATTTCTAAAGCCCTAACCCTTATGGGCTTGATCCTCTCCTTTCGACTTAGGGCATCGGCGACCACATTCGCCTTCCCTGGATGATACTTTATCTCGCAATCGTAATCATTTAACAACTCAACCCATCGTCTTTGCCTCATATTCAGCTCCTTCTGGTTGAATATGTGTTGTAGGCTCTTGTGATCTGTAAAAATTGTACACTTTGTACCATAAAGGTAGTGTCTCCAGATCTTTAATGCAAATACCACTGCGCCAAGTTCCAAATCATGTGTGGTATAGTTATTTTCGTGTACTTTCAACTGACGTGAAGCGTAAGCAATAACCTTTTGGCGTTGCATCAACACACAACCCAATCCTTGACGTGAGGCATCACAGTATACCACGAAATCATCTGTACCTTCCGGTAGTGCTAAGATTGGCGCATTGCAGAGCTTATCCTTCAATATCTGGAATGCTTCTTCCTGTTTGATTCCCCAATCAAACTTCTTATCTTTCTGCGTGAGGAGCGTCAATGGTTGAGCGATTTTTGAAAAATCCTCAATGAATCTTCGATAATAGCCAGCCAAACCCAAGAATTGTCGAATCTCGGTTGGCGTCTTTGGCGTTTCCCAATTCTTAATCGCTTCGATCTTTGTGGGATCAACATGGATTCCATTTCCATTAACCACATGTCCAAGAAATTGTACTTCTCGTAGCCAAAACTCGCACTTAGAGAACTTGGCATACAACTGTTCCTTCTTCAGCAACTCCAAAATAGCTCTTAGGTGTTGCTCATGCTCAGCCTTCGTCTTTGAATAAATCAAGATATCGTCGATAAACACAATCACGAACTTATCCAAGTACGGCTTGCAAACTCTATTCATCAAATCCATAAAAACTGCAGGTGCGTTTGTCAACCCAAACGGCATAACTAGGAACTCGTAGTGTCCATATCGAGTTCTGAAGGCTGTCTTCGGGATACTCTCCTCTTGTATCCTTAACTGATGGTATCCAGATCGCAAATCGATCTTTGAATAAAAGCTTGAGCCTTGCAGTTGGTCAAACAGATCATCAATTCTTGGCTGAGGATATCTATTTTTTATCATCAGCTTGTTCAGCTCCCGGTAGTCTATGCACATTCGAAAACTACCGTCCTTCTTCTTGACAAACAGGACCGAAGCTCCCCAAGGCGAGAAGCTTGGTCGGATAAATCCCTTGTCTAACAACTCTTGAAGTTGTGTCGACAATTCTTGCATCTCAGACGGAGCAAGTCTATAAGGTGCCTTAGCCACAGGCGCGGCACCTGGAACTAAATCGATGTGAAACTCTACTTGCCTCTGAGGTGGCAGTCTAGGAAAGTCCTCTGGGAAGACTTCTGGATATTCCCTCACGACAGGGATGTCTTCTATTCTCGGCTCAGCAGCCTTCTTATCCACAATGTGTGCCAGGAAGGCAACACATCCCTTCTGCAAACACTTTCGCGCTTTCAGGCAGCTGATAATTCTTAACGGCGTATCACGCTTCTCCCCGTGAACCACAATTGTTTCGCCATCTTCGGTTGGGATACGAACGACCTTTTCGTGACAAACTATCTCAGCCTTGTTGCCTGATAACCAATCCATTCCTACCACCACGTCGAAGCTTCCCAACTGGACTGGTAGTAGATCCAAAGCAAACTCACGCTCTCCCAATTCGATCACACAACCTCTGATAACTTCCTTGGCTTCTACTAACTTCCCATTGGCCAATTCGATTGAGTAAGGAACATCTAACTTATTAGCGGCTAACCCAAGCATATTCTTAAATTCTAACGATACGAAGCTATAATCGGCACCAGTATCAAATAAAACGGATGCATAGCGTTGGTTTACAGGGAACGTACCAGTGACAACATTGGGATCCTGGCACGCCTCCCTCGCTTCAATATTAAACACTCTTCCACGGGCTTGGTTTAACTCTGGGCAGTTCCTCTTGTAATGCCCAAGATCACCACAGTTGAACCATCCGGGTCTCTGCCCGTTTCCACCAGCTTGATCATTCCTCTGGTTACGATTCACGGCGCCCGCTTGATTAGCATTGTTGCCTCGATTCCCATTACCTCCATTGTTTCCTTGTGGGCGATTTCCATTCCCACCCCGGTTATTATTTCTGTTTCCGAATCCTCCCTGGCCTCCCTGGCCAGCAGTGGCCCAACAAGAATCCTTCAAGTGGCCAGGTTTTCCACATGCTTCGCATACTTTCATAGTACAATGGCCAGAATGGTGTCGTTGGCAGGTATTACACTTGGGCTGGGTGCCCATATATCCTTTTCCTTTCTTTCCACTACCAGCTGTAACCTGAGCTGGCATGCTTGTTTCTCCTTTCTTGACAACACCACTGGTGCCTTGCTTGAAGTTCGAGAACTTCCGTTTGTTACCTCCTGATGACTCGACGTGAGTCTCTTTCTTCTTAGGCTCAGCATCATCAAACTTGTTCAGGCGAATAGCCTCCTCTGTGAGAGCCACGCTCAGATCAATTGCCTCAGTAATTGTCGCAGGCTTGGATGAGGTCACCATGCTTATGATTTGAGGAGCTAATCCCCAAATGAAACGTTCAATCCGCTTGAACTCCGGAGTGACCATGTAGGGTACCACATGCGATAAGTCATGGAACCTCTGAACGTATTCTGCGATCTTTGGACCTTCCATTTTCAAATGCCAGAACTCAGTTTCCAATCTTTGGATTTCCGCGCGAGAGCAGTACTTTTTGCGCATAAGTTCCTTCAGTTCGGTCCAGGTTAGCGCGTAGGCAGCAGCTTCACCAAGTGTCTGTACTTGCAAATTCCACCAAGATAGGGCTCCATCCAAAAATAGCCCAGAGATGTAGGTGACTTGCTGGTCTGGTGCACATTTGCTCATACAGAGAATAGATTCAGTTTTCTCAGCCCAACGAACAAAGGCGACAGCACCTCCAGTGCCATCAAAGTTGACAGGCTTGCAGTCCAGAAACTGCTTGTAGGTGCACCCTGCACATACATTATATCATGTGATCGGCATTAGCATCTTTGCTATAGATATCCAATTAGGTCATGGTGTGTCTAAATGACTTAGTATTACCATGAGGTGGATTGTTGTTGCCATTGTTGTTTGAGCTGCTTCCGCTGGGTCCTCCTTGCGAGGCGGCGTATTGCGCGATGTTGGAGTTCTGCCTCATTGGTAGGCATCGGCGTTTGACGTCTCGGCGGCATCTTCTAAAAGATGGGTTTACGTTGGTCAGACCATAATAAAGATCCCATGTTATAATACATACGCTTTATTATGATAGTAATAGTACATAACATCTCATGTTATAATCATATCAATCACACAACATCCCATGTCACAAAATATAAATAACCAAATCAAGCATCAAATATGATGAGAATACTGCGATTGCCATATATTGAGACCACATAGTAAGCGTACAAGTACATCACAGTGTCATACATCATCATCGACTAAGGGCTACATCACCCTAGTCCAAAAAACCTATATCAAATCAGTGTCAGTACATCAAACACATGTCAACAAAAGTCAGAATCATAATGTAGTCTCCAAAAATGTTGTGCAGTCAAAAGCAATCGCCGTCTTCTCACCAACGTCTACCCATACGGTACTGAAGAGCTCTACACGGATGGCGGTGGAGGAGGGGGAAAGTGAGTGTAGAACAAACGACGCAACTGGAGCCAGTCCTCCTCCATGGCTCTCTGGGTACGCAACCAAGAAGCAACCTGCTGCTCAAGTGCCGAAAGGCGTGCAGCATAGTCTGGTGGTAAAGGTCGAGAGGGCTGCAAAGGAGAGTGGGTCTGCCCCTGGCACTGACACGGCGGCGGCTGGGCTCTCTCAAGCTCCTGAATGCGCTGCGTGTGTGCCTCGTGCTGGGCGACAAACGACATCAAAACGTCCTCAATAGTATACCCCATATGGAAAGAATGGTAGGGGTCGATCGGTGGCATAGCAGAAGGTGACGTCCAGAGAAACGGCTCACTGGTGGGATCAAAAGGTGCCACATGAAATGGAGAAACAGGGGGAAAAGTAGCAGACGGTGGTATAGCAGGGATAGATACCGGTACATGTCCAAAAGGGTGAGCCGAAGAACCCTCTCCAGGTCGCACTGGAGGTGTAAACCGAGGAAATGAAAAGGAGGTATCAATGTGACGGGTATCAGTGATCTGAGGGGGAATAAGTGGAACCTCATCATCTGCAGGAATCCACCCATGCTGGGCGTGCTCATCTCGTGGGTCTATCTGTGCCCCAAAAAGTGCTCGATCAAACCGTGCAGGCATAGGGTCAAGGTGAGGTGCAACAAGAGGGTCAGCAGGTACATCAGCGATAAGTGGGGGATCAACATGATCAGCAGCAATAACATGGTCGCCCTCCAGTAATGGTGCATCAGCAGGGTGATCATCAATGGGTAGGTCAGCAATCACAGGATCAATGATGGGTGCGCCAGCATGAACTGGGTCATGCTCAAATGCAGGGTCAGGAGCAGCCACTGGCTCAAGGGCCATGGCAGGCTCGGGATCATCAAAGGCCATCTCAAAATCAAACTCAGGGTCGATGGGATCAACTGGGTCAACTGGGTCGATCGGATCCTCCATAGGCTGATCCATGGGTATAAACTCTATATCCTGATCTGGGTCGAATCCTGGGGGAAAGACAGGATCGGAATCCTCCACATCATCGTGGTTGAAAGCAAAACTAGGAATAGGTGCAACAGAGGATGCCTGGTCGGGATCTGATCCATGTGAGAAGTGCTGCGCACTCTGGGTGTGTGAAGGTGCGGAGGGCACAGACTCGAAAGAGTCTGGGACCGGAGAGTGAGCGGGTGGCTCCTCGGCGGGAGTATCTGCGATCATCAAGAGATCACCAGCAGCAAGAAGGGCCTCACCCTGAACATCCTCCTCTAAGGGCTCATCATCATACAGATCGACGTCGTCATCATCGTCGGCGTCGAGATGCAAATCGTAAGCAGGATATGAAGCAAGTGGTATGGGAGCAGGGATCTCCACTAACAGTAGGTCCCCGGCCAAAGGGCCATCAGCGAGCTCATCAGCACCATCAGGTAAAGCAAAGGGCTGAAAGTCGTCCTCGTCCGTGCTAGTAACGTCAGATGTATGGACCTCGTGCTCTGAAGACTCTAGGTCATCTGATACTATAGGTCTAGGTCCTGTGGTGTCTGAGTCACCTGTGCCAGAGGTGTCCATGGTGTCTGTAACATAAACACAAACATGCACAAACAGTCAACCATACAATCAATTAATCACATAAGTCACCAAGTAAGCATTCAAATAATTCTCCTAGTCCCACTAGCCTCCCAGTCTCCTAGACTGATACTCCTAGTCTCACTAGCCAAATTCTCCCAACCTCTTAGACTGCTCTTCCTAGTCTCACTAGCCAAATTCTCCCAGCCTCTTAGACTGCTCTTCCTAGTCTCACTAGCCAACTACCTCGATCTCCCAGACCGAGCCTCGGCCTCCAAGACCGAGCCTCAGCCTCCAAGACTGAGCCTATAAATAATAAAAATGTGCTCAACATTTGTTTGTAAAAACATTTTGGATCTGGACTTAAGTGGTATGCAGTAAAAATGTTTTCGTGAGAGCCCTAGTGATCATAGTCTAGACTCGAGAAGGAATCCTAGTTCGCTATGATCAGAGCTCTGATACCAAGCTGTCACACCCTGGCTTTGCGGAAGCGTGGTTAATTTGGTGTGACTTCTTAATACCATAGCTTAACCATAACAAAGCTATATGAAATAAAACCATGCAAGATCATCCATTCGATTAAGTTTTAAAAACCAAATACAATAACATTGTCTTAACGGAAACACATCCTAACGACATAAACATTTTTCAACAAACACAACATAACATAAACATAGTTTAAGGACTGTGACTTGTCCAGGAAAGAGTCACATTCCCTAAACCCGGATGACCTCGTACTAGTGCAGCGGGAAAACGTGTCATACCGCGCCAGATCCTTTAATTCCCTGAAATACATGTAAGTTGAAAAATCAACAATAATGTTGAGCGAGTTCATGTGTAAGTGAGTAAATAAACCTTTGTATGTATAAAAATCCTGGTATGTAGCACATAAGGAAAAAGAGATCACCAATGGTTTGCAAGGCCATTGATATGTGTGAAGTGCAAGTAGGGAGACTCAAACCTAGCGGATTTATGCGTTGGGCACGAAGTCACCCCGAGGTCCGTTTCTAGTTTGGCCTGGGGCTGGGCTCGCTACACCCAGATAGATCTACCGCTCCTGTCCCTCGGTCCTACCATGAGGACTAATGGCCTCATGTTGCTCCTACCCACTCACATGATCTAAGTAGTAAACCTCCTTACGCTAACCATACCATGTATAAAGTACTTGTAATCAAAGTAACATGTATTTCACCCCCGTAGTTTAGAAAACTGAAAACAGTTAAGAGAAAAGGGGGACATGAACTCACAGTGGTGCGTCTCTACCAAGTATGTCTCCTGATCAAGCAGCTGTGTGACGACCTACACGTACTAATTCTATTAGACGGACGGCCATGCCTTAGCTTTATGGTTTAAGTTTTCGGGAAATAGTTAGACAACTATTTCATGTTTACATTCTGTATACTTGGTAATCATTTTCCTTCCCAAGGATGGGGGATTTAATACATGTGCGTTCGTATAACTTCGGAATATATTATTAGGTCTCACTTAATATATTTTACTTCTTATTCCAAAATATAAATATTTTTCTCAAAAATATTATATTTTCTATTACATAAATTTTCCCAAAATAATACCTTGACAAAAATACGCGTTATGTCATATTCTCTTAAAATACGTAAGTTACGTTTTAATGATCGAGTGGTAATAATAATTACCGGTGTAACTTATATATTTATTGTAGAAGCGTTCGTATTATTTTGGATCAGTTAACATTTGATAGTATTATTTTTACCCTAAAAATAATACTAGTATTTTCACAAAATAATCATAAACACATGACAGGTGTCGTTAAGAAAAAAATATATTCTAACTATATATTTACCAAGTTTTATTTTGTGAAAATCCCACCTCCGATGTTTTGTAAATATAGTCGTGGTGAAACTTATATTTTGAAAACATGTCGAAAAGTATTTCTAATACTTATAGTGAAAATATTTCTAAGTGTTAGGTTTTTGAAAAAATTTCGCCAGAGTTTCCCCTGTAACTGGAGGTGGCCACGCTTTTAAGCGTATCATTTTCTTTTATAAATCAAACCAACAATTTCCTTATTTAACCAAAACAATATTCAACGCATCAAACTAGTTAATAAACATGTAATTCGCAAGAATCTCATGAACTTGTAGTTTTTCCAACACTATGATGTAAATCCCAATATTTTTAGCGGATCTTAATATAAAGCAATCCGATTTTGTAAAAACCTCGTTTTTTAGAGAAATTCCGTTTTTACAACTTCTCGTCATCTTTTACAAAAATAGTTATTTTGTCGAAAGTGTGTGCTACACCAGTGTTTACACACTTGTGTGTTCTAAAAATCATTCGTGTTAGTGTAAGATCCGTCTTTAGAAAACATGATTTCTTTGATACTTGGTTCTTTGAAAATACCGCTTGTAGATACGTAGATCTACTAGTTTTAAACACTATTTCACAAGCAAAATCGCTTTTACACAAGTTCATGATTCGTGTGTGGTAGAGTTTCATCCTTTAACCCTTGTTACTTCCAAAACAACCTTATGTCATGATCCATGATCATGACCAACCCGGGTTAAATGACGATCCGAGCTACCACAACATAGATCGGGTCCAAATAATCACACAAATCAATTACTATAAGATTTACACAACATATGAGCTTTTAACCGTCATTACAAGCATTTTTAGTAAACTTTTGTGTGTCATTTTGTAAGATTACGAGTTTTAACCGTTACAAATCATATTAACCACTTCAAAATAGTTCAAGAGGGTGATTATAGCAACTTACTACTAGCTCGTGGCTAGGGAAGAATCTAAGCGCAAAAAGAGAGGATAAAAGCAATGTAGCGAGGTCCTTCGCCTTCCGATTGCACCAAGCTTCCTTGTAGGTGATCCTTAACACTTGTATGCTCTTGAAATAGCTTGATCAAAATCGAAAGATGGATGGTTGTGGGTGTGTGTGTTCGGCCGAGAGCCAAAGAGAAAGAGAGAGAGTTGTGTTGTGGGTTTGTGTAATGGAAATGATTAGTGGTTTAAGCTTAGTTACTTATAGACAATTATCAAGAGTATTAACCAATGGTCCCTATGTTGTCTAGATATTAGACAATGTTGATTATTATAATCAAGATGGTACAAGTGAGGGTCACAATGTGACCGAAATCGGCCAAGGGGGGGGGGGTAGCTAGTTCAAATCCAACCAAAATAGTTAGTGTAAAGTTAGGTTAATCTAGTTAGTTAAGTGATTAACCCGGTTAGTAGTGTGTTGTGCTTTATGGCGGGTGTTAGGGTATTCAGGGACCCTAACTAGCTCAGAAAAAGATAAGTAATATTATTAACAATATTTTCATGTTCCGGGTATAGTCCGGTTGTTCGGTTGGATAGTAATCCGTTAAAGCGTTAAACAAGCTTTAAAGTGTCGTTAATACCCTTTTTAGTGACACAACTTATTTCCTCCAAAGTGTCGGGAATATTTTCCTCATGTTTTGGCACTTTATTAGTTAGCTAAAAGCTGAATTGTTTATTAAAGTGCTGAGTTTTTGTGCTTAGAGCACGTTTTAGGCACATCCAGTCATTGTAACTTATTCCTAGAGACGCAGTTCTACAACCCTTGTATCCCTACACTCACCACTAGTGTAGTAAAATATTTCTGGCTCATACAGGCCTTAGAGGCAGTGTCTGCCTGATGCTGGCTTTATCAGCATGTTCAATAGGTTATCCGTTTATAGTGCTACTGTGCTTTTTGTGCATCATGTTTGTCACTAAGGTTCAGCATGTAAATAATGTAGTGACAGCAAGTAAAGTATGATGCAAGTAAGTACATGTATCAGTATTCAAGTAGCAGTTTATCCACAAGTTCAAGCAAGCACAGTAATTAAGCAGTAATTAATTATTAATTAAGTTGTACGGATACCTGGTTTAGTGACAGCAATGTGTTTTAATCCCAAAATTTGTTTATTTATGTTTGACATTTTACACGTTTTGATTTTTGATTGATTTTAAACTCTATATCGCTTTCTGGGAAGTTAAAAGCAAACTGAGGCATAAACGTAATCAGTTTAACGCGACAGACACTCCGGAACAGAAACATAAGCTTAACATACCTTAAATAACCTATACATAACTTAGATATAAGTTTTAAAGGGTTTGGTATGGCAAAAACAAGTTTATTCGCTCGTAGGGACTATTTGTGTCAAACTGCAAAAGTCTGTCGTTTCGTTTGGCAACGTACAGTCCGGAACTTGATCATAAGCTAAACATACCATAAATAACCTAAACATAGCTTAGAAATAAGCTTTGAGTGGTTCGGTGTGCGAAAATATGCTTATTCGATCTTACAGGGACTAAAAGTGTCAAAAATGGCGTAAGTTTGCATTTACGCGCATATCTTACGTTCTGACCACATCTGGACATCCAAAATTTTTATAGACACTAAAATATTTTTATTTTAGTGATCGGAATGCAAAAATACCATTCGTCGCTTAATTTGGTTCGTTTTCGCGTCCGTTCGAGTTTCGTCGTAAATAACCGAACAACGTGACCGTACGACCAAACGAACCGATATTCGTGATATTTCCAAGCATATTTCAGGTCCCCTACACTTTGACAACCTTGTAGAGCCTTGAAAATGGCTTAACGGAGGATAAAAACGTCGAAAACGAGTTTAAACACGTGCAGGGACCATTTCTGCCAAATTTTGAAACTGCAGCCTACGCCGTCGCATCGCGCCACAGCCTAGAAGCTGTGTTGTGGCGCCACTCCACCATCACATCTGGACAGAAACATTATTTTCAGCAACAGCTTGTTAATTCAGGGGCCAATCTTGCAATTTCTTTGTGTGGTAGCCAAGTTAACACCTCTCCAAGCAAAGTATAGCTGTCAATTACACATGTATGGCTAGGATTTCTTACTTGGTCGCCAAATAAACCACTTGTAATGATCCTAGAGCCTCACCACAACTATAAATACCCTCCCACTTCTTCCATGTTCTTTGCTCATTTCAATTTTGGAACTCTAAGTGGAGGAATCCTTGGAAAGGAACCACCTACCTGAGTTCTAAGATCATCCTTCTAGCCTTTGAACACCAAGTATGTGTTCTTTCATGGCTTTTGTAGTGATTTTCAGCTTATTAGAGCTGAAAGTCAAACTGTTTGACCAACAGTTTGACTTTCGGTTTTGACCAACAATTGGTCAAGTCAAAGTTCAATTGAACTTTGCAACGTGATTGTAATCGCGATGGTTATAATCCCTAGCGATTATACCTATTGATTACCACGTTGACTAGGTGTAGTGACGTGTCAAAATTTCGGTCAAAATGCGTTTTAGCACGCATTTTGCAACGGAACTACTTTTAGGTATCAAAACACTTTGTTTTGATACCAAATCAGTTTTCTTAGTTAGTTAAACATGTTTTGACATGTTTAACTCGTCACTACTAGTTTAGTGCTTGTTTAGGGTCGTAAGTTAAGCGGTTTAAACAACCGCTTAGACTTTCGAACCCGACCCGTTTGGTCGATCGTTAGGATCCGACCAAGCTTGTTTAGTGATCATAGTTGCATAGGGAATAACCACTGAGGTTATACCTTATGATCACTTAGGATTGGTTAGTTATTTGTTAAGTAGCTTATATGCCCATAGGAAATGACCAAAATGCCCTTTTGAAGCATAAATCCATATTGTGCATATGTGAACATGTTTTTGACATCTAAACTGATATGGTAACATATTTAGGTGTAATTGGGCATGTAAGACTTGACATAGCATATAGATAACCATCCGACCTTAGTTTTACGCAAACGACGCGTTATAGTAGCTTATACTACCATAATGAGTCGAAACGGGTCAAAAGCACTTAGGTAGACTTCCAAATAAGAATGCTAGGTCTATTAAATAATTCCATATGAGTACCAATACTCATTTGATTTATAGAACCTCATTCTATCCTATCTCCCGCTTTAGGATCCGATTATTAATGTAGTTACCTATATTAGGTGCCTTGTTGATTCCGTGATCCTTGGAGCTTAAATTGGTCTTATTCTCAAGACTAATAAGCAATCCCAAGTGAGTATATAGTTCCCCTCTTTTACCGCTTTCAAATATTTTGGGGTGAAACACTTGTGCATACTTGTTACTTTCGTGCCTTTCATTGCTTTTATGACATAAACATGCTAGTTTCACCTAGTACACATATAGTACATGATTTCCCATTGTGTTTTGCTATGTATGTTTACTTAGCATGCTAGCACATTGATTTCATAAGACACTTTTGTTGCATATGTTTACTCAGCATATGGACACATCGATTTACATAACATTTTTGCTATGTATGCTTACTTAGCATGCTAGCACATTGATTTCAAGAACATTTCAACTATGTATGTTTACTTAGCATACTTAGTACATGGTTTTCACATGCTACATTGGTTATGACATTTGGTATGTTTAATTGGGACAATAATACATTCATTAACATTGATCACGCCGCTCAGTAGTATGTAATGGTACCATATGTCACACCCCAAAATACGTCGCAGCGGAATATAAAACATAGTGGTGACGGAAGCTGGTGCCCATTTCTATCTTGATGTTTGATGCATTATAGTGTTGGACATATTATCTTAATTAAAAACATAAGTTTTTAAGTATGACGTCCCATAACATGACACAACCACAACATAGTTAAATTGTCTTTGATCCTTATGGATCTTATTACATTTGTCCCAAAAAGTTTTAAAATTAGTCCAACATATTTAAGTGACAAAACATGCATCAACAACCACAAGATACGCCATAATTCCCGAAGCCGAACTCAAGTACCTGTAGAACACGTTAAAAATCAAGTGTCAACACAAAGGAAGGTGAGTTCACTTATTCGCTTACAACCAATTTTAATTCCAAGGAAAACTTTCTGATTAGGTGTTTATTTGAAAACATCCATATAAATTTTAGAAAGTCCATTTTACTTTCTTTTTAAAATCCATGGGCCTTCCGCCGGTTCATCGATCCGACAACTGTAATATATATTGCCCAGGTTTTGTATATTAAATTATAGCGTCAACTTTCAGACTCGTATGTTAGCTAGACGATACGAACTATATATTAACCATGCAGGGATAATCAAAGCTAGACAATAAACATAATATTAATTCGTCGTTTGACATTGACACGGGGCGACCGGTCATGACGGGGTTGTCAACCCGATAGATCTACCAACAATTCATCGCGTGGAATACTTAACTGATTAAACGACAACATGGGCGCATGGTTCTCTCTTTTGAGAACAATATGATGTCTGCCTCACGTACAATATATATATATCCTACTAATATGAAAATTTAATACACGATGTTGTACGAATCCCCTGAATCTCCATCACTCGAGACCCAGGCCGGCATCCGTCCCAACTTTACGGTTTGTTTCGCCTCGGAAACACCGTACCATCCCAATGTCCAACATTTATTCATCAAAAACGTTTTACTTCGAAACGTGTAACTTATCAAACCCTATATATTTTCAGCGAAAATATATATTTTATATTAAAAGGTATGTTTTATTTCGAAAACATTATTAAACCCTTTTAACGACGTGTTCTACCCCCAAAATATGTACAAAGCAGTAAAAAGAGGGGTTTAGTGACACTCACCTTTGGGTGCGTATTTTAAATAGCGCAGTCCCAGAGATTGATTTCTACACGTCCTATTATATATATATATATATATATAGGAACGATTTTAAATCAGTACACATAACACAAAAATCCTAAGTTTCTCTGTTTCTTAGAATTATCACATAACTTTGACATTTTCTCGAAAAGTTGTCATTTTTGATTATGTTGGCACGTTAATATATATATGAGTTCATATATATATATATATATATATTTATGATTTTGCGACTTGAACGATTTTATTGGTGACCATTATTGTGTAAATCCGTTAACTCTCCCGTTTATACGCAATATATATACGATTTGCGCGTCGTAATATATACATAAACGTTCACATAATTTAACACGGAAACAAGCGAATTCTTGTTAACTTATCTATTTTGTCATTTTTAAAGCAAATATACATAAAACATCTCATAAGTATCAAATTTTCATGCTCGACAAACAAGTTATTTCACACCCCCAAAATCCACATGCGGAGTACCACCGCTTGGAGGCGTGACTGACCAGGATCTTAACCACCAATCACATTGAACTCATGAATATATTCAAATAAAACTTTCATTTATTAACAATAGTGTTACAACGTTACAATATTTCACAGTTTACAGCGGAAGCATATTTGATTAGTTATGTGTTTATAAATCGCATGCAAAAGCTCTTTGTGTTGTATTGTGTATCCATGTATCTCGACCCATGACCACTCCAGCTTCCCAGACAGCAAGTTCCAACAATATGCACCTAAAGGTCTGCAAGGCATGTAACAACGAGTAAACAACGAAGTTGAGCGAGTTCACATTTGGTTGTTTAGTTTTACAAGTTTGTTTTGTAAACATAAGTTGTTTCGTAAACCACGAGTTAACTAGTATCTTTGTTTCCCAAACCATATCCATAATCAGTGGGGGCTTCCCCATGTGAACCACTAGACCCGTTTACCATATCGACTACTGACGAAAGTAAGTTGGTGCCCTAGTCAATGTCTATCATCATTGACGTGCCATAGTCCATTAGTCCACGCCCGTCCTCTGTGGCACGGTGTGAGGCTTGTCAAACCTAATAGCGCTATTTAACTATTGACCCGCTCGCCATTGGCCTCTGTGATTAAGTCGATACAAAATGAGGGACTTAATGATAGAGTTTTTGGTCTAGTATCTATGTTGTCACCCTTCAATAAAGAGGGTGTGTACGTAATCCCCAAACCAGGAGACTACGCAGGTTCCGATTAAGTTCTTAGTACGTGTTGTCACCCTTCAATAAAGAGGGTGTGTACGTGTTCCAAACTAGGAGATCATGCAGTTTCAGTTCAAATCCTTTACCCATTCCCAACCCCTGGGAATCCCATGCCTTGTAGAAAGTGTGAACTCACCTCGGTTTGCTCGGTATGATTAAAGTACTTCTAACGTTAAATAGATGTTAGATTCGTTACTCGCGACCTAAGGTATAATGTCATAATAGTGAGTATACGCGTAGGGTTTCGCAATACCTAAATGTCTAAACAACCCGATGTCTAATGTAATACTTTTGGCAGGCAGTAACACACACGCACAGTTACTTGCTCTTATGCTATATTCGAGATAATAGATCCACAACCAACTTGTATTACATAAAATAAATTATCTAATTACTATTGATTTAACATACATATATATGGTAGTTTAATACTTTAAACTATCTGCTATTTAATTCCACACATGATATGTTACATAAGCTAACTTAATTCACACACACATATATCAAATTAATTTAAAACAACTATCCTACACAACCAAATATCTTCATTATTAATCATGACTTAAGCATCATCCGTAGGGTTGATCATTTTAAGATTATCATTCATATGGATCCTTTATACATTACATCAACAAGTCAAGCAATTATAGTACCACACCATATCAAGGACCATTCTACAGGAGGCATGATACAACCCTAGTTCACATTCTTTATTTAATTCCATGAGCCCATCTTTAGAATCCTACACGTAATTATCTAACATAAAACCATATTTGTGAATATCATATAATAATAAAACTAGTAGTTATATTTCTAGTCATTTACATACAATCACATATTGAACATATCAATATTCATAACAACCGCATGCACTTCATAACAATCAAGAATCTTCATCATAATTAATTCCCCCATGTCATTACAGTCGAGCCATACTAATAACAGCCCTTAAGTTCATGTTTTAGTCCATGCTTATCAACACATATTCATATATTATCGTGCCAGAACCTAAGTCGCTTTATAAACAACTCTAAAATAACTCCGATCACGCATATTATTAGTATTTATCATGATTACGTTCACATATAAAAACACAACATCAAGTATCAATACTACTATGCATGACTAAAAGATTTGACTTGAAACATAGTGAGATTAACTAACCGGAGAAAACCAAGATGGAGTTGAGGAAATCACACGAGATGGGGGAGGGGTTTCCACTGTCGTCGCACAATAGAGGTAGGAATAGGGTTTGTTAACTTTGATTGTGTATGATGTGAGGGGTTACGTACAATAACATATAGGGCCAATCTCTTAGACAAGTGGGCCGAATTCTTTTTACTCAAGACATACCAACCGGGCCTACTTTATCTTGTTTACACATGAAATCTTTTTACTCAAGATATATATCATGTGCATGGAATGATATCCAAAACATAATCAGAATCAAGTGGACCGACTTGTTTTATTAGGAATTGGGCTCTTAAGTTATTGGGCCAAGCACAACCAATGAAACCGTAAACATAATGGGCCGAATTGGTTTTAGGATTGGAACGATAGTGGAATGAAGTGTATGTAGGAGCGGCCCAATATTCCTGCGGCCCAAGATTAACGGAGTCGTCTTACGATACTTAACCGAGTCATTCTACGTTAGATTAACGGAGTTATCACATAATTAACGGAGTTAAGATCACACGATTACACGTCACTAACCTTGAAAGTTCGGGTTGTCACATCATCCCCAACTTGAAAGAAATTTCGTCTCGAAATTTAGCACGTAGTTACTGAGGAAGCTAGTTAGGTTGCATGGTTTTCCTGGGGTGTCACATCATCCCCCCGTTGGTTTGGAATTTCGTCCCGAAATTCCGCAGTAGCTTCAACCTCAGTAGTGGTTTTATTGTTCTCGCACAACTGGGGATATTTGTGTTTCATTTGGTCCTCTCGTTCCCAGATGAACTCTGGGCCACGACGGGAGTTCCAACGAACTCGATCAATAGGTATCTTGGTACGTTTGAGAGTCTTGATTCCTTGGTCCATAACTTCCTCCGGTTCCTCGACGAAGCGAAACTGGTCGTCGATAGTGAGTTCCCTGAAAGGAATGATGTGGGTCTTATTTAACAGACACCTCATCAGATTTGACACGTGAAAGACGTTGTGAACACCACTGAGCTTTTCGGGCAAATTCCATCTGTACGCCACCTTGCCGATTTTCTCAGTGATTTCGAAAGGTCCGAAATAACGCGGATTAAGCTTGTCTCGTTTACCAAAATGAACCACACCTTCCCAAGGTTAAACTTTAAGTAGTACTCGATCCCCAACCTGGAACTCGAGTGGTTCCCTGCGCTTATCAGCGTAGCTTTTCTGACGGTCGCAAGCTATCGCCATTCATTGTCGTATCTTAGCAATCTTCTCTGTTGTGTCTACGACGAGTTCTGGGCCAGTGATTTGGCTGTTTCCAGCTTCTGCCCAACAAAGAGGTGATCGGCACTTCCGCCCGTACAATGCCTCGAACTGAGCAGCCTGTATGCTGGTGTGGTAACTGTTTTCATACGAGAACTCCACTAAAGGGAGATGTCTTTCCTAGCCGTTGCCAAAGCCGATTACACATGCTCGAAGCATGTCTTCAAGAGTTTGGATGGTGCGTTCAGTCTGCCCATCCGTCTATGGATGGTATGTTGTGCTCATGTCTAAACGTGAGCCAAAGGATTTGTGCACCGCTTGCCACAAATCAGATGTAAATCATGGGTCACGATTAGAGGTAATGGAGGTTGGCACCCCGTGCCTAGCAACCGCTTCTTTCAGGTAGATGACTGCAAGTGTAGAAAACTTATCTGTTTCTTTGATGGCTAGAAAGTGTGCTGGTTACGTGAGACAATCCTTGAATGGGAACTTGTTCCCTGAAACTGGTCGACAGGTGGCCAATACATGGTCGAGACAAGCGGTTCCTAACTGCCACCTTACTAAATTCTCGATAATAAATACACATACGAAAATTCATGGACCTAACTGGGGCTCCCCAAAGCGAAAAATCTAGGTTCAATAATCCCTGTAGTTGATTAACACAGCTCTTGCAACCCCCCTGGTACGAGAAATCAGGGCTGCCTCTGACCCGATACTGATCTGATACTCCTCCGGTCGATGTGAGGGTACACCGGATAGTTCTTCTGGTAGCACATACGTAGAAATCACGAACAAAGGATGAACCCTCGATCCTCTTTTCCTCAGCCTTAGCATCAAAAATAAGTGCTAGCATAGCGGAATAATCCTTCCGTGGACACTACCAAACTTTCATTGCAGAGTTGACGCCAACCTCGCACAATTTCGATACCTTATAACAGACGACGACTCTCCCCTCACAGAGTATAACTGCGCGATGTCTGGTTAACCAACCCATACTGGCTACTGGATCCACACCATCGTGGATAGTGGAAGGAAGATCGATGTCGAAAACTTGTCCCACACGGTTGAATTCGCATCCTTATAAATATACGAGGCTTCAATCGTCTTTGCCATCAGCCGATTCCATAACTGGTCTGGTCTCAGGAAGTATCAGGGTTGAACAGAATAGGAACGAAACGATTAGCTTCCAAGAACGTGCTGGCCACCATGTTGTTGTAATCCTGGCGTTGCCCACGCCAGCCCCAAGTGCCCTTCCATGAGCATCATGTTGTCGTTCCCACTACAAGGATTTCAAGTATTGTCGTTGTTCCTTTGGTCGTTGTCCTCTTAGCTTAACCACTGCCAATCCATGTTGTAGTCACTTTTCTTTCCTCACTGTAGGCTAGGGTTACGAATACCTTGTTGTCGCTGTGACTGCTGCCTCCAATATCGCTGCTCGAAACGATGCCCTACGATTCTTCGCCATCGAGGTCCATCTTTCCACACTCTGAGCCACGTCCTAAAGTACTACTCACCGTGCTGGCAGTTACACATTCCACGTCATAGTCGATTGTCATTGTTTTTGTCATGATTGATTCGTAAAACTTGACTCCCACGAGTCGCTGACAAGGGTTAAGGATTCGATTGAAGCCTATTCGCTGGTGCTCGTTGCCGGTAATCAGGGTCGTCAAAGTACTGAGGTCGGTAAAGTACTACGCTCATCCTCCTGTCCATCGATGTTGCAAGTTGCTTGAGTAATGCACGGTCTGTTGCGAGGGTATTGCAGAAGTGATCACACTTCGGGATCTAAGATGTCAATACATGAGTTCCAGCAAACGAAGAGGAGTAAGAAAGGTATTGATCAATCATTCGACACTGCGACATCCAACTCAGGGTCGTTCGTAAAAGCATCTAACATTCTACACGGTTCGCTAGTTGTTCAGATGGGTGTTCAGGTAATACTTGATAGCATCAAGATTCGAAAAGATCTAGAGAGGAATGAAAAGTTCACGTTCGAGTAGGGGACAATCACTGCTATGACCCCTATAGGTTTGTTATGTTTCACATCGATCAAATAACGGAACGAAACCCCTTTTTCAGTTGTTAAGCCTCACTGGGACTCGCATGCACCCCACATTATTATTATGTGTGCACCCACAATAATATTGTGATTTTCATGCTCATCTCAGCTCCTCTTAACTCATGTCAAATGGTTCCTCAAACTCGAGTAGAAAACAAGGAGCATTACGAAACGTAAGTCATGAATGTTTAGGGAAGTACCACCCTATCAGTTACATAACACATGCAAGTAATACATGAATTCATACTGTTGTGCTAAACGTGCAATCACATGCAATATCATACGTAAGTGTTAACTAGTTATGCAGTACAATGAGTATACGAGAGACGAACCTTGCAATCTGGAGCTGAGTGTCATGGTCGTATTCACGTTTTCAGAACTGTTCGGTTATAGTCTGGTTTTACAAAAACGTTTTTTTTCCTTTTTAAAACCAAGTTCACTATAACCAATGGCTCTGATACCAATCTTTCACACCCCCAAAATCCACATGCGGAGTACCACCGCTTGGAGGCGTGACTGACCAGGATCTTAACCACCAATCACATTGAACTCATGAATATATTCAAATAAAACTTTCATTTATTAACAATAGTGTTACAACGTTACAATATTTCACAGTTTACAGCGGAAGCATATTTGATTAGTTATGTGTTTATAAATCGCATGCAAAAGCTCTTTGTGTTGCATTGTGTATCCATGTATCTCGACCCATGACCACTCCAACTTCAAAGACAGCAAGTTCCAACAATATGCACCTAAAGGCCTGCAAGGCATGTAACAACGAGTCAACAACGAAGTTGAGCGAGTTCACATTTGGTTGTTTAGTTTTACAAGTTTGTTTTGTAAACATAAGTTGTTTCGTAAACCACGAGTTAACCAGTATCTTTGTTTCCCAAACCATATCCATAATCAGTGGGGGCTTCCCCATGTGAACCACTAGACCCGTTTACCATATCGACTACTGACGAAAGTAAGTTGGTGCCCTAGTCAATGTCTATCATCATTGATGTGCCATAGTCCATTAGTCCACGCCCGTCCTCTGCGGCACGGTGTGAGGCTTGTCAAACCTAGTAGCGCTATTTAACTAATGACCCGCTCGCCATTGGCCTCGGCGATTAAGTCGATACAAAATGAGGGACTTAATGATAGAGTTTTTGGTCTAGTATCTGTGTTGTCACCCTTCAATAAAGAGGGTGTGTACGTAATCCCCAAACCAGGAGACTACGCAGGTTCCGATTAAGTTCTTAGTACGTGTTGTCACCCTTCAATAAAGAGGGTGTGTACGTGTTCCAAACCAGGAGATCACGCAGTTTTAGTTCAAATCCTTTACCCATTCCCAACCCCTGGGAATCCCATGCCTTGTAGAAAGTGTGAACTCACCTCGGTTTGCTCGGTATGATTAAAGTACTTCTAACGTTAAATAGATGTTAGATTCGTTACTCGCGACCTAAGGTATAATGTCATAATAGTGAGTATACGCGTAGGGTTTCGCAATACCTAAATGTCTAAACAACCCGATGTCTAATGTAATACTTTTTGGCAGGCAGTAACACACACGCACAGTTACTTGCTCTTATGCTATATTCGAGATAATAGATCCACAACCAACTTGTATTACATAAAATAAATTATCTAATTACTATTGATTTATCATACATATATATGGTAGTTTAATACTTTAAACTATCTGCTATTTAATTCCACACATGATATGTTACATAAGCTAACTTAATTCACACACACATATATCAAATTAATTTAAAACAACTATCCTACACAACCAAATATCTTCATTATTAATCATGACTTAAGCATCATCCGTAGGGTTGATCATTTTAATATTATCATTCATATGGATCCTTTATACATTACATCAACAAGTCAAGCAATTATAGTACCACACCATATCAAGGACCATTCTACAGGAGGCATGATACAACCCTAGTTCACATTCTTTATTTAATTCCATGAGCCCATCTTTAGAATCCTACACGTAATTATCTAACATAAAACCATATTTGTGAATATCATATAATAATAAAACTAGTAGTTATATTTCTAGTCATTTACATACAATCACATATTGAACATATCAATATTCATAACAACCGCATGCACTTCATAACAATCAAGAATCTTCATCATAATTAATTCCCCCATGTCATTACAGTCGAGCCATACTAATAACAGCCCTTAAGTTCATGTTTTAGTCCATGCTTATCAACACATATTCATATATTATCGTGCCAGAACCTAAGTCGCTTTATAAACAACTCTAAAATAACTCCGATCACGCATATTATTAGTATTTATCACGATTACGTTCACATATAAAAACACAACATCAAGTATCAATACTACTATGCATGACTAAAAGATTTGACTTGAAACATAGTGAGATTAACTAACCGGAGAAAACCAAGATGGAGTTGAGGAAATCACACGAGATGGGGGAGGGGTTTCCACTGTCGTCGCACAATAGAGGTAGGAATAGGGTTTGTTAACTTTGATTGTGTATGATGTGAGGGGTTACGTACAATAACATATAGGGCCAATCTCTTAGACAAGTGGGCCGAATTCTTTTTACTCAAGACATACCAACCGGGCCTACTTTATCTTGTTTACACAAGAAATCTTTTTACTCAAGATATATATCATGTGCATGGAATGATATCCAAAACATAATCAGAATCAAGTGGACCGACTTGTTTTATTAGGAATTGGGCTCTTAAGTTATTGGGCCAAGCACAACCAATGAAACCGTAAACATAATGGGCCGAATTGGTTTTAGGATTGGAACGATAGTGGAATGAAGTGTATGTAGGAGCGGCCCAATATTCCTGCGGCCCAAGATTAACGGAGTCGTCTTACGATCCTTAACCGAGTCATTCTACGTTAGATTAACGGAGTTATCACATAATTAACGGAGTTAAGATCACACGATTACACGTCACTAACCTAGAAAGTTCGGGTTGTCACAAGTTACACCTTTAACGCGATTTTTACCGTTTCTACCGCACAAAACGCACAAATATACATGCAAAGTCTAAACTTCCAACAACATGTTAAAGCTTAACATACTTTCACATTTTCATGTTTAAATCACATAACACATTTTGACACATAAGGTTTACCCAAAATTTTACTCATACTAATGTACTTAGAAAAATGTGTATTTTAGCAATTCGGTAACGTTTTCGGGCGTCGGAAGTCACGTATGACCAACCAAACACCAAGTAGACTTAAAATTAGTTAAAATGCTTATTTTTAAACTAAAAATATCAGTTTACTTACTGATCTAAATCAGTTTTATAAAAGTCACTCGAAAAGCCGATTTTTGACCGTTTTAACGCATAGTTTTGCGTTAAACGTTACTATAATCATTCCAACTCGAAACGACTTGATATTTTAACACAATACATGTTATTTACTGATTAAAATAGTGGTTATAATCAGATTAGTGCAGTTTTTGTGTAAGTCACATAAATCATGCGATTTCAAGTATTTTACAACTTTTAAAGCACCAAGTACAACATGCAAAGCTAGTAAACATTATGTCAAAGTTATAAATCACTAAGCACTTTAAAATAACTTTATTTTAGTGTTTATAATCTGCTCATAACTGATTTTTACTAAATCATACTCAAATCACATTATTTCACCTATTTTACAAGTTTCTAAGCCTAATGTATAACATGCAAAGCTAGTAAACCTTATGAAAAAGTTTTATATCATTTTAGCACTTCAAATACTCATATTTTTAGTGTTTATTTTCTGATAAAAACTCATTTTTATCAAATCATGCTTAAATCATCATTTTATGACCACTAATCATCATGCATGTTCATGTATGTGCATCTAATGCACTCATACAACATCAACATTATTACTTATGATCTAATCATACTCAAGTACATATTAAATCCATGTTCTTACAAATTATAACCTATATCATCCATCATCACATAATCATTTATACATAATCATTCATACATAATGCAAGTGTTCTTACATATATGAGTATATAACTAAAAATTACATGCATGCATACACATATACATACACATACACGAAATTTATATACTCATATGAACTTCCAAAAATTCATTTTTCATCATACCCCTTTCAAATCATGAAACACTTTTAAAAGCATTCTTTTATGACACTTATGGTTTTTTTCATGCATTCTACTATTGAAGTAACATGTTAATCAAGAATTACTCAATCAAAAATCAAAACATAATCACCTACACACACACACATACACTCACGGCCACACATGCACACATGTTCATCCATTTTTTGTTTCCTTTAAAAACCCATTTGTTTTAGTTTTATGTCTTGTGAAAAACTCAAGAATCAAGAGAAACTTTCCAAGATTTACAACATCACTCAAGAACAAAATTTAGAGAAATGGTTTTTATACCTTCAAGATTCAAGTGGGGTTTGACATGATTTTTGATGTTTGAAAGCTTATTTCACCAAGAAAACACCTTTGGATCATCAAAATAGCTTGGAAACACCTTAGATTTAAGGATGTTCTTGCAAGAACCATCAAAATTTCGAAAGTTATGGAGGAGTGAAGGTGATTTTTGGCTGACTTTAGGAGAGAGAGAGTGTTTGAGTGAATATTTTGAATGGTGTCTTGAAAATATGAAAATATGGGGTGTTGGGAAGTCTTAATCATGTCACCTCCCTTTTTGCCTAATGAATGGAGGAGAGAGAGAGAGGAATGGCTTTGCATGGCAACCAACACATGTTCTTTGTCTCCACACCTTCAAAATTTTTGAGATTATATGTATACATATACATATATATGTAATTTTTGGTTAAAAACTGGTATTTTACTGGATACCGGGTATTTTATCTAGCGTTTTAATCCCGTTTTAGTGCGTTTTAAATTATTTTTAACACTCTATAAAAATAAACTCACCAAAATATTATTGAACAATATTTTGTTTGCCAAGACTGGCTACGTTGCCGGTATTTGGCAGTATGCGCGTTGTGCTGCGCGGTATGCGCTTAAAATCGCAAAAATAGGGATTTATGCATTTTCATTTATTTTTATCATTATAATGTAATAAACTCATCAAATTATTACTAAAATGATTATCAGTTTCCTTGACAGGCTGTGTTGACGGTATTTTATCGATATACGCGCTGCATCGCGCGGTACGCGCGTAAACTTGAAAAATAGAGTTTCTTAGCGTTTTAATTTTTTTTTTCCACCCGGATATGATTAAAATAACTATTCTAATCATAACAGACTATTTTTAGGATTTTAGCACTGATCGGGTGGTCACCGACGTTCGTTTCGCATTTTAACCGTTACACGATAAGCGTTTATTTTATTGTTGCCAACATAATTTTTATCAAAGTTTAAATTTACCAACTCATCAAATTTCACATATAAACATCATAATCAGTCAAATATAGCCCTGTTACCTATTCACAACACGTGTTACAATTGTACGGTACGACCTGAAAAGCCGGGTGTCACAGTCTCCCCCTGTTTAGGAAATTTCGTCCCCGACATCATGGGCGCAGGGTTCTCTCTTTTGAGAACAATATGATGTCTGCCTCACGTATATATATATATATATATATATATATATATCCTACTAATATGACAATTTAATACACGATGTTGTACGAATCCCCTGAATCTCCATCACTCGAGACCCAGGCCGACATCCGTCCCAACTTTACGGTCTGTTTCGCCTCGAAAACACCGTACCATCCCAATGTCCAACATTTATTCATCAAAAACGTTTTACTTCGAAACTTGTAACTTATCAAACCTTATATATTTTCAGCGAAAATATATATTTTATATTAAAAGGTATGTTTTATTTCGAAAACATTATTAAACCCTTTTAACGACGTGTTCTACCCCCAAAATATGTACAAACCAGTAAAAAGAGGGGTTTAGTGACACTCACCTTTGGGTGCGTATTTTAAATAGCGTAGTCCCAGAGATTGATTTCTACACATCATATTATATATATATATATATATATAGGAACGATTTTAAATCAGTACACATAACACAAAAATCCCAAGTTTCTCTGTTTCTTAGAATTATCACATAACTTTGAGATTTTCTCGAAAAGTTGACATTTTTTATTATGTTGGCACGTTAATATATATATGAGTTCATATATATATATATATATTTATGATTTTGCGACTTGAACGATTTTATTGGTGACCATTATTGTGTAACTCCGTTAACTCTCCCGTTTATACGCAATATATCTACGATTTGCGCGTCGTAATATATACATAAACGTTCACATAATTTAACACCGAAACACGCGAATTCTTGTTAACTTATCTATTTTGTCATATTTAAAGCAAATATACATAAAACATCTCATAAGTTTCAAATTTTCATGCTCGACAAACAAGTTACACCTTTAACGCGATTTTTACCGTTTCTACCGCACAAAATGCACAAATATACATGCAAAGTCTAAACTTCCAACAACATGTTAAAGCTTAACATAATTTCACATTTTCATGTTTAAATCACATAACACATTTTAACACATAAGGTTTACCCAAAATTTTACTCATACTAATGTACTTAGAAAAATGTGTATTTTAGCGATTCGGTAACGTTTTCGGGCGTCGGAAGTCACGTATGACCAACCAAACACCAAATAGACTTAAAATTAGTTAAAATTATTATTTTTAAACTAAAAATATCAGTTTACTTACCGATCTAAATCAGTTTTATAAAAATCACTCGAAAAGCCGATTTTTGACCGTTTTAACGCATAGTTTTGCGTTAAACGTTACTATAATAATCCCAACTCGAAACGACTTGATATTTTAACACAATAAATGTTATTTACTGATTAAAATAGTGGTTATAATCAGATTAGTGTAGTTTTTGTGTAAGTCACATAAATCATGTGATTTCACGTATTTTACAACTTTTAAAGCACCAAGTACAACATGCAAAGCTAGTAAACATTATGTCAAAGTTATAAATCACTAAGCACTTTAAAATAACTTTATTTTAGTGTTTATAATCTGCTCATAACTGATTTTTACTAAATCATACTCAAATCACATTATTTCACCTATTTTACAAGTTTCTAAGCCTCATGTATAACATGCAAAGCTAGTAAACCTTATGACAAAGTTTTATATCATTTTAGCACTTCAAATACTCATATTTTTTGTGTTTATTTTCTGATCAAAACTCATTTTTCTCAAATCATGCTTAAATCATCATTTTATGACCACTAATCATCATGCATGTTCATGTATGTGCATCTAATGCACTCATACAACATCAACATCATTACTTATGATCTAATCATACTCAAGAACATATTAAATCCATGTTCTTACAAATTATAACCTATATCATCCATCATCACATAATCATTTATACATAATCATTCATACATAATGCAAGTGTTCTTACATATATGAGTATATAACTAAAAATTACATGCATGCATACACATACACGGAATTTATATACTCATATGAACTTCCAAAAATTCATTTTTCATCATACCCCTTTCAAATCATGAAACACTTTTAAAAGCATTGTTTTATGACACTTACAGTTTTTGCATGCATTCTACTATTCAAGTAACATGTTAATCAAGAATTACTCAATCAAAAATCAAAACATAATCACCTACACACACACATACACTCACGGCCACACATGCACACATGTTCATCCATTTTTGTTTCCTTTAAAAACCCATTTGTTTTAGTTTTATGTCTTGTGAAAAACTCAAGAATCAAGAGAAACCTTCCAAGATTTACAACATCACTCAAGAACAAAATTTAGAGAAATGGTTTTTATACCTTCAAGATTCAAGTGGGGTTTGACATGATTTTTGATTTTTGAAAGCTTATATCACCAAGAAAACACCTTTGGATCATCAAAATAGCTTGGAAACACCATAGATTTAAGGATGTTCTTGCAAGAACCATCAAATTTTCAAAAGTTATGGAGGAGTGAAGGTGATTTTTGGCTGATTTTAGGAGAGAGAGAGAGTGTTTGAGTGAATATTTTGAATGGTGTCTTGAAAATATGAATATATGGGGTGTTGGGAAGTCTTAATCATGTCACCTCCCTTTTTCCCTAATGAATGGAGGAGAGAGAGAGAGAGGAATGACTTTGCATGGCAGCCAACACATGTTCCTTGTCTCCACACCTTCAAAATTTTTTGAGATTATATGTATACATATACATATATATGTAAATTTTGGTTAAAAACTGGTATTTTACTGGATACCGGGTATTTTATCTAGCGTTTTAATCCCGTTTTAGTGCGTTTTAAATTATTTTTAACACTCTATAAAAATAAACTTATCAAAATATTATTGAACAATATTTTGTTTGCCGAGACTGGCTACGTTGCCGGTATTTGGCAGTATGCGCGTTGTGCTGCGCGGTATGCGCTTAAAATCGCAAAAATAGGGATTTATGCGTTTTTATTTATTTTTATCATTCTAAAGTAATAAACTCATCAAATTATTACTAAAATGATTATCAGTTGCCTTGACAGGCTGTGTTGACAGTATTTTGTCGGTATACGCGCTGCATCGCGCGGTACGCCCTTAAACTTGAAAAATAGAGTTTCTTAGCGTTTTAAATTATTTTTCCACCCGTATATGATTAAAATAATTATTCTAATCATAACAGACTATTTTTAGGATTTTAGCACTGATCGGGTGGTGTCGTTTCGCATTTTAACCGTTACACGATAAACGTTTATTTTATTGTTGCCAACATAATTTTTATCAAAGTTTAAATTGACCAACTCATCAAATTTCACATATAAACATCATAATCAGTCAAATATAGCCCTGTTACCTATTCACAACACGTGTTACAATTGTACGGTACGGCCTGAAAAGCCGGGTGTCACACCATATGACTTGACAAATCCCGTTTCCGACTTCCTAGGTTTGTTTGGAAGTTGGAAATGACAGAATCCGATATACATAATTTAGATGAACCTTTAATTTGTTTAAAGGTTTGTCGCCACAGTCGCAAGGCTTGAATGTATGCGATTAACATTACTGCATAAATGTTTATAATCATAAAGCATTGTTTTCTGCAAAACATAACATTTGATTTAAACTTAGGTTTATTCAAAAACTTTGTTTTATACATTTTCCTATGGGGTTGAGTAATTACTTGTTATTCACCATACATGACATTTGTTTTCATAGTGACATTATCACATAGTTTGAGTAGATACTTTCTACTTGCTATGCATTACATTACATTTGGTTATACATGATACATTTCGCACATGTCATTGAACATGGTTTACACATAAACATTTTGACATTGAACAAGACATTTTGGTTGTTTATTGATAAGTGACTTATGTAACGGGGCTATGTGTTATATGATAAAAGCATGGTGGATACGCCGCTGGTATTTCCTATATATAAGTGCTTTTATTGTATTATACATTGTTGCGTTGTCTAAACCACTTTGACAAGACATGAAACATTTTATACAAGAACACGACATTGTTTTACAAATTACATATTTTATACAAATTCACTTTTACTTGGTTATTTATTTAACCATGCATATTTCTTTTATATCATTTGATTTTCATATCGATTTTCACATGATTTTATAAAAGAAAATATTTTACAAGGTTCATGATTACTTTTTGTTAAACCCTTCTTTTAACTACAAGTCATGAATCCTGCATAAACAAAACCTATGTATCTCACAGGCATTTTTATGCTGACGTACCTATTTTCGCATGTGTTTCAGGTGCTAATGCATGATGATGTTTGTGCTACACTTAGGCGGACTTGGGCCTTAGTGACTTAAAAGACAGTTAATTATGTTATGTTTCTGTTAATTTCCAAGACAATGTAAACACTTTACTTAATAATACAAAACTTTAATTACCATGGTTTTTGAAACAATAATTCTGTCGCTCCACTCCCCGACGTTTCCACCGCGGTTTGTTGTTTACGCGGTCGGGGTGTGACAGAAGAGTTGGTATCAGAGCCAATGGTTATAGGGAATTAGGTTATTAGTAATGCTTTGACCTAGACTATAACTTTCTAGGACCCTAACACAAGTTTTCTTGTGTTTAGATCTTAAAACAATACACGTCACCTATCCTTAGGTGATTACCAAAAACATGAACACAATTTTCCAAAACGATTTTTGAAAATCAATCATCTACTCTTAGATGATTTGTTATAAGGTTTTGAACCCTCCGAATTTCCTAAAATGATTTTGAAATCAATCATCTATCCTTAGATGATCTCTTTTGGCTTAATGCCTTCCGAATTTTCAAAATCTCGTCAAAGTTTGGGTCTAAATAATGTGAATACATGCAAACTGGAAGGGTGGATGTCTGTACCCTGAGTTTTCTGTCTAAGGCTAGAGTGTTCATACAAATCCGCAGTATCGGACCAATCACTCTTACCTGGGAACTCTTGGGGTGAGTGTCCACTTATAGGCGAGCATGTCTTCGGTGATACATTATTATGACCTATTTACTTTGATTTGTCACTATGTGTCGTTTGTTTGCTTTGTGGTAACGAACAAATGACCACCATCCTTATATTTTGTCGATTTTATTGCTATCTCATTTCTTTCATCACATCATCTCACTCGTTTTCTCTCATGTTTCCTCTTTTAGAATGCCTCCTCGACGTAACGTTCAGGAACCCAATACCGAACTGGTGGCTATTATAGCACAACAAATGGCTGCTATGCTACCGAATCTCATAACTCAAATAAACCAAGCCAAGAATAACAATAATGCACCTGCTCCGTGCAATTTCAAAAGTTTTAACTCGGCTAAACCACTCAAGTTTAGTGGTTCTGAAGGAGCAACAGGGCTTCTCCAGTGGTTTGAGAGTCTTGAGAGCACTTTTCGCCATGTTCAGTGTCTGGACAACCATAAGGTCGAGTTTTCTTCTAGCGTATTCCAAAAGAGGGCTCTCACATGGTGGAATGGGGTAATGAGAGACCGAGGTGCTGATGTTGCTTTGGGTCAGACATGGGAGGAACTTAGAGCTCTTATGATGAGCGAGTTCTGCCCTCGTCACGAGCAGAGGGCACTTGAAGATGAGTTCCATGACCTAAAACAAGACAGTGGTGAACACCGGGCTTACACTGACAGATACGAGGAGTTAAGCTTGCTCTGTCCTACAATGGTCACACCTTTGGATAAGGCTATTGAGAAATACATAGACGGTTTGCCAGATCCTGTTCAGGATATTGTCACTGGCAGCAACCCTACTACCGTCCGACAGGCCATTGAGCTAGCTGCAACCCTTACTGAATCGCAAGTTAAGAAGGGTAAACTCCACAGGAAAGGTGATAAGAAGCAGAAGCAATCTGATAAGAGTGAGAATCAGAAGGGTAAGAAGGCTGCTGAGTCTTCAAAGAAATCAAGGAAGCGTAAGGCTTCCAAGAATTTCGCTGTGGTAGCACAACAGGCAGCTCCTAATCAGGCTGCACAACCTGCCGCCAAGAGGCAGTATGCTGGTAATGCACCTCTGTGCAACAGATGTAATAGTCACCACCAGCCACAGGTGCAATGCCGTATCTGCACGAACTGTGGTTAGTCTGGTCATCTTGCGAATACCTGCCGCTTCGCTCCTAACCAAAATCAGGCAGCTCAAAACATAGCACAGAACCCTGCCCAGAATCCTGCACGACCTCACTATCCGCCTGGTTCATGTTTCAACTGTGGGGATCTGACCCACTACAGGAACAACTGCCCGAGGTTGGCAAACGCAAATCTGGCACCGACTCGTGGTAGAGCTTTCAATCTGAATGCAAATGAGGCACGCACAGATAACGAAGTGGTGAACGGTACGTTCCTTGTTAACAACCATCCTGCTTCTGTTCTATTTAATTCGGGTGCCGATAAGAGTTTTGTGTCCTTAGCATTTGAGCCTTTACTTTCAATGACTAGAACAAAACTAGGAAAGACCTTGACAGTAGAAGTAGCTAGTGGTGAACCCGTCGTACTCGATTCTGTTCTTCGAAATTGCCAGTTGAACCTTAATAACCATCTTTTCCCTATTGACCTCACGCCGATGCAACTTGGGAGCTTTGATGTTATAGTGGGAATGGATTGGTTAGCCAAATACCAAGCTGAGGTGGTTTGTTTTGAGAAGATTGTCCGTATACCGCTTTCGACTGGTGAAATCTTAGAAGTTCGTGGGGAGAAACCCGTTAAACTCATGTCTTGTACCCAAGCCCAAAAATACCTACCAAAGAAATATGTCTCCTTCTTGGCACATGTTGTAGAGGAGAAAGGCAAGGGTAAGACTATCCAAGATATCCCTGTTGTTCGGGATTATCCTGAGGTATTTCCTGAAGAATTACCTGGTTTACCCCCTGTGCGCCAAGTTGAGTTTCGCATCGATCTTGTACCTGGTGCAAATCCTATTGCTAAATCCCCTTACCGTCTTGCACCGTCTGAGATGCAAGAGTTGTCTAAGCAGCTTCAGGAACTTTCTGATAAAGGATTCATTCGTCCGAGCTTTTCACCTTGGGGCGCTCCTGTCCTATTCATGAAAAAGAAAGATGGATCTTTCAGGATGTGTATCGATTACCATGAGCTCAACAAGCTTACCATCAAGAATCGATATCCCCTACCTCGCATTGATGATCTCTTTGATTAGCTACAGGGCGCTACTTGCTTTTCAAAGATTGATCTGCGTTCTGGGTATCATCAACTTCGAGTGCTTGAAGAGGATATTGTCACACCCCGACCACGTAAAACAACAAAACGTGGCGGAAACGTTGGGGAGTGTTGTAATAGAATCATTGTTTCACAACCATGGATTAAACAATTTCGTTTTATTTAATTAAATGTATTACATTATATTGGAATTAGAAACAAAGCATGAACAAATAGACTTTTATTGTTATTAAGTCGCTAAGGCCTCGTCTGTTCCTATGTGAGCATGCATCAATATCATCATCAAATATCAACTATGGTACCTGAAACACATGTGAAAATACGTCAGCATAAAAATGCCGGCGAGTACATAGGTTTTATGTGAGTGTCAGATTCATGGCTCGTTTTACATGTTGCAATACTTATTTAAAAACCTTATTTTGAAAAGTATAGTATTGCGACATAATTAACCAACTCAAATCAAGTTGGATATGATTTATAAAATCTCGTAGCCATGATTCTTAACTCCAAAACATTTTGTTTTATTAAATCAAATCGTAAAACATCTCGTAGAAACTCGTTAATAAGACTCGTATGGTTTATATTATTCAGAAAACATAATTGTGTGACACTGTTTCAAAATCATTTACCCAAGTGATCTAGATAACGCAACGATATATAATGTGTTAAAAGCACTTATATATAGGAAGTACCAGCGGCGTATCCACCATTCTTTTAACACATTACACCCGCCCCGTTACCTAATCACTTCCCTAACCCAATGGTTCAAACAGTTACAAATGGTTCACATAAATCAAATGGTTACGAACGGTTCACATAAATCCAACGATTACAAATGGTTCACATACATCCAATGATTACAAATGGTTCACATACATCCAACGATTACAAATGGTTCAAAATGTAAAACAATTGTGCTAGCATGTTAAGTGAACATACATAGCAAAACATAATGAAATCATGTACTAATAGTGTACTAATGAACATAGCAAGTATATGATATGAAAACATGGAAAACACGAAAGTAACAAGTAGGCACATGTGTTTCACCCCAAAATGTTTGAAAAACAGTAAAAGAGGGGACTATGTACTCACTTGAGATTGCTTAGAAGTCTTGAATAACAACCAAGCAAAGCTAGAGGGATCACGGAATCAAACGACACCTAATATAGGTAATTATGTAAATAAACGGACCTAAATCGGAAGATCGGATAGAATGAGGTTTCGTAAACCAAATGATTATAGGAACTCATGTAATATGGTTTAACAAAGCCTTCATACTAAAATGAAACCTAACCTAAGTGCTTATGACCCATTATGACCCGTTTAGGTAGCTTACGCCACTTTAACGCGTCGTTCGCGTAAAACGCGTTCGGAATGCCTAACTAGTCCTATGACAAGTATTATATGCCTTAATATGTCTAATATTGTTGTCTAATCAGTTTAGATATAAAAAATTATGTTACATATGCTTAAAATAAATTTATCCGCCAAAAGGGGCATTTTGGTCATTTACCTAAGGCATATAAACTACCTATCATACAACTATTTAAACGAACTGACCATAAGGTATAACCTCGGAAGTTTATTCCCTATTCAACTATGGTCACCTAATGTGTTTGGTCGGATCCTAATGATCGACCAAACGGGTCGGGTTCGAAAGTATAAGCGGTTGTTTAGACCGCTTACCTTACGACCCTACATAAGCACTAAACCTAAAGTGACGAGCTAAACATGTTAAAACATGTTCAGCGAGGTTTGAAAACAGGTTTTGTATCAAAACAAACGGTTTTGATACGTAAAAGTAGTTTGGTTACAAAATACGCAAGAATACGTATTTTGGCCGAAACTACGACTCGCCACTATGCCTAGATAACGTGGTAATCAGTAGGTATAGTCATAAGAGACTAAAACCATCGTGATTACGCTCACGTTATGAAGTTCAAACGAACTTCGTGTTGACCATAAACTGGTCAATGCAGAAAGTCAAACAAAGTTTGACTTTCATGCTAAAAACGCGTACAAGAACGAAAGAGGACTTACAAAAGGTCCAAGAATGGAAATCTAGATCCAACTTGCTTAGGTATGAGATGCTAAGCCCCAACTTAGAGCAAATAGATCAGATTGTGTGAGTTGCAACAATGAGGAGCATGGGTATTTATAGGATTTCTAGGACCGTTAGGATCGTTCCTCGAAAACCGAGCTTAATTCTGGACCGTACACATGCACCCATGGTTTTGCAAAACCATGGGCACCTTAAAAATAGCCCATAGTAAGTTATAAACCATTTGTAAATGAGGGGAATAGCTGGAACAAGCTGAAAATCAGATTTTCCATTTTGGTCCCTTCCTAAGATAAGTATGGCAGATTGTCAATTTTGGTCCCTGAATGTGCAGAACATGGTTTTTGATGCATTTTTGACACGTTTAAGCCCCGTTAATCCCATTTCAAGGCTCTAAAATGAAGTTAAAGTATAGGAAACATGAAACATGCTCAAAAATATCTCGGATGTCGGTTCGTTTGACCGTACGGTTGCGTTATTCGGTTAATTACGACGAAACACGAACGAACGCGAAAAAGGGTCCAAATTACGCGACGAATGGATTTTTATCAAGCCAATCACTAAAATAAAAATTTTTAATGATTACATAAATTTTTGGATGTCCGGATGTATTCAGAACGTAAGATATGCGCGAAAATGCAAACTTATGCACTTTTTGACGCTTTTAGTCCCTATTGATCAAGAAAGTTTATTTTTGCGCACCAAACACCTCAAAGCCTATTTCTAAGCTATGTAAAGGATATTTAGGGCACATTTAACTTATGATCAAGTTCCAGAATGTTCGTTACAGAACAAATCGGCATACTTTCGCAGTTTGTCGAAATTAGTCCCTGTAAGCGAATAAACTTGATTTCGCCACACCAAACCCTCCAAAACTTATTTCTAAGTTATGTAAAAGGTTATTTAAGGTATGTTAAGACTATTTCACTATTCCGGAGTGTTCGTTGCATTAAACTGGTTATATTTACGCATCAGTGCGCGTATAACCTTCTAGAAAGCGATTTAAAGCTTGAAATCGAACATGAATTGATATGTGCAAACAATACACGTATTTTTACAAATCCCAAGTATGAAACACAATATTTCATAAATTTGGTATTTGTTTGATGGTCGCAGAGGCACAGGTGTCACAGTCTCCCCTACTTTATGTTGGTGCATATGTCTGTTGACTTCCTCTTGTATCGAGTCATGTTTTAGTATAGATAGGCCAGAAAGCACAAGATGTCAATTTCATGAGAACTGGCTAGAAAGTACGAAATGGCAGTTTCGTGAGGAGTGGCAATTTCATGAGGAGTGGCATTTCATGAGGAGTGGCTCTCCTACAAATAGGTAGTCATAGGCTTTCATTTGCAACTTTTGCAATTCCGGTAGCGAAGCTCTGCCGAAGTTTCGGATCGATCTGTAACTTTGTCAAATCAATACAATAATGACGAGACATTCAAAGTGGCATATACTTTGAATGATTCTGACAAATTATTTTCTGATGCCGAATTTCCAATAAGAAGTGTCAAAACTGAAATGATCAACAAGGTTTTCAAATTAACAGAAATTAATATTTCTGAAATAAAAGATGTAAATCTTACTGAAAAACCTAAAAAATACACTTCAAGAGTTCAATGAAGATTGAACAAGAAAAAGGGTTACAGTTCTGGTTCTGGTTATCGAAAGAAACCAAACCATAACAGTAATTTCAAAAAGAAAGGATTAGGTTTTATTCCCCCAAAAAATCATAAAAATGAGAAAAATTATAAATCAAAAACTAAATTTGTTTCAGGAGGAAGTTCGGAAGAAGAGAATGAGAAACCATTCTGGAGACAGTCAAACAAAGAGTTTCTCGCTGAAAGGAAAAATAATATATTGAAAGAAGCTGAACCAAGAATTGAAAGAAGAACCTGTTTCAATTGTCAAAAGGTTGGACACATTGCTTGGAATTGCCCCAAGATCACTAACACAAAACAGGGAGTTTCGTCTAACTCAAAGTTAAAAGAAAAATGTATTAATAAAACAGAACAACCAGCAGAAAAATTTAAAGTGTTCAAAAATTCGACTTTCGAGGTTGGTGAAAGTTCGAAACAGTTTTACAAAAGAAGAGCAAATTTAAACAAACAAAAATGGGTTGTTAAAAGTTCAGATGATAGTTCTGGCGATGAATCTGACTCGTCAAAGTCAGAGGAGCCACAAGTTGATCTCAAAAGAGAAAATTCAGTACCGCCAATGGATGACGTCAACTTTCCACCATTGCGGGCTGAAAATTTAAAATCAAAAGTTGGAAAAGTTGAAATTTCAAATCAATTCTATGCTGAAAAGAAAGAATTTGATGTTGAAAAGGCGTTTAATGGCAAAGTGAAAAATATTTTTGGAAAAATGATCGAGGGAAAGGTAAAAGGGGTGAAAGAATTTTATGAAGCAAAAAGAATGTTCAAACCCCGAGTGAAACTGAAAAGGTCACACCCAAAGCTGGTCAGGCTTGGGTGTCTGTATTCATTGCTTAAAATCCTGACTTGCCGGAGCTCCCAAGTTGGTAATCGTGGAGCATGAATCGGCATCATTCTTGAATAATGCTTTTGTGGAAAATCTACAAGTGTAAAATTTTTCAAGTGGTTGAAAAACAATGTGATGTAACCCCAACAAAACTAATTTTCCGGAAAAACCATTTTGATTAAAACAAACTTAAGTGTTTTGAAATCATAATGGGAAAATAGTTTGTTGTCAGGGGGGAGTTCTGATTGTTTATGCCAAGTGGATGGCGAATTGAGGCAATTCACATAAGTTTGTCATGTTACTTTGTACAGTTTATTGCGTTTATTTTCAAATTTTCCCAGAAAATCAAAATTTGAAACATAATTTTGATTTTAGGAGGAGTAAAAAATTTAGAAATTTTGAAAATTTGAAAAATACAAAAACATGATAAAATCTAAAATGTCAAAAACATCAAAAAATCAAAAATGAGTTTTGTTGTGAAAAAGAGGAAATGATAGTACATCAGTAGACAATCATAGCATGCTAAAGAATTGGAAAGTTAAAATGTGATAAACAGTCTCACTAAAGATGTGACGATAGGCTCAGCTAGACTAGTAGATTTGCGATAACGATACAAACTTAAATGAAAAAGCATAGTACTTAGTTTTATCCTTCATGACTGTGTACCTATTCAGTAATCGCTGAATGCTAAAAGAGCATAAAAACCGGTCAGTTTGTGAACTTTCACAACTTGCTGAAAAAGTCACTGTGATTGTGCATTTCATTTTGCAAAGATTTAAACTTGTTTGATTTTTATTTTTATTTTTTTAAGCATTGGACATCCTCTGCATATACGTGAGTATCGAACTGGATGTTATTGGCTAAACGTTCTGCTTTATTTTCTTTGGTGTTTAGTTTAAGCTTTGGATCACCTCTGCGTATACGGGAGTATCGACCTGGTGGTTAAAGCCTAAACAATTTCAATTTATTTTTATTTTTTATTTTGTTTAAACATTGGACTTTCTCTGCGTATCGAAAGATCGACCTGATTGTTAATGTTTAAACATTCTGCGTTGTTTTCGCACATATCACAGTTGATGAAAGTTTAAAGGCATTACTTGAGTCAGTGTATTGCATGATGAGGGGATATGCTGAGATCGTGGGGTCCATAAGAATTTAGTGCAAAATTAATATACCTTAACGTATCGGTAAGCATTTCGAAAGTTTTTAGATTGAGTTTAAGAGGACAACAATATCGTCAATCTATGTGAATTGTTTAAAACTTAAAGTGTTTAAAGCTCAACGGTGCTAGTGATTTGTCATAAACTGATATGATCCTCTTACACAAACTCACAAAAATATTGTCTGTAAATATTTCTTTACTGTTTTTCATTTTAGACAAAATTCAAAAAAGAGTTTAAGTGTGTTTTAGCATAAATTTTTGAAAAAATCAAAAAGATTTTATTTCATCTTATTTTCGACAACTGGTGTTGGAAAGCTGATTTTCAAAATTCCAAGTGCAGAACATGATGGACAACAGGGTTGGGAGAGTTTGTTTGAAATAAGAATTGATTTTGAAATGATTAAATGGTTCATTAATTTGAAACCAATTTTGAATGTTTCGAATACAAGTGGTTAAGCAGAGATAATTTGAGAAATGTTATATGATTTCTACAATTGGTGTCTAAAATTGTTAAATTTTTAATAATTGTGAAACTTATTTTTGGGTAGAGTTTATGCAGATAGAGAATTCCAGACTGCGATCCCAGCTTATAGAAAGGGGGAGTCTGAAGACATTAAAGCCAGATAGAAGCTGCTGATGCTGATAAGCAAGAAAGAGAAGTGAGAAGATTGAAAGATACTTACAGAGAAAGACATTTTGGAAAAGAGCGTGAAGACTGATCAAGACTGAAGACTCGACATACTGAAGTTGTACTGAAGACTCGTCAACATCCAAGGGGGAGTTTGTTGGTGCATATGTCTGTTGACTTCGTCTTGTATCGAGTCATGTTTTAGTATAGATAGGCCAGAAAGCACAAGATGTCAATTTCATGAGAACAAGCCAGAAAGCACGAAATGGCAGTTTCGTGAGGAGTGGCAATATCATGAGGAGTGGCATTTCATGAGGAGTGGCTCTCCTATAAATAGGTAGTCATAGGCTTTCATTTGCAACTTTTGCAATTCCGGTAGCGAAGCTCTGCCGAAGTGTCGGATCGATCTGTAACTTTGTCAAATCAATACAAACGACAATTAAACTACTTTCAAGTTCAAATCATGCTGATTCTACATCAAAACGTCTGTTTCCGCCTCTCGTTTTGATCAAGAATTCTTCTGAACGACTCGTTTAGGTCGTACAACGATCCTACACTTTAGGGTGTTATTCGTAGGAGTCTGTCTGTGAAGCTGTTTTAAATAATTGCCTTGCATGGAATCTAGGGTGTTTATCTATTTGCGTAGAATAACCCATCAAAGATTATGCAAGGCATAATCCTGTCATTTCTCTCAACGGACAATCTTTAAAAATGAAAATGAAGGAAAAATCAAGGATATTCATTTCCCTCGATGGATATTCTTCAGAAACGAAAATGAACGAATAATCAAGAATATTCATTTCCCTCGATGGATATTCTTCAGAAACGAAAATGAACGGAATTAGTCATTTTCCTCAATGGGTATTCTTCAGAATTGAAAATGAACGAATAATCAAGAATATTCATTTCCCTCGATGGATATTCTTCAGAAATGAAAATGAACGGAATGAGTCATTTTCCTCAATGGGTATTCTTCAGAAACGAAAATGAAGGAAAAATCAAGAATATTCATTTCCCTCGATGGATATTCTTCAGAAACGAAAATGAATGGAATGAGTCATTTTCCTCAATGGGTATTCTTCAGAAACGGAAATGAAGGAAAAATCAAGAATATTCATTTCCCTCGATGGATATTCTTCAGAAACGAAAATGAACGGAATGAGTCATTTTCCTCAATGGGTATTCTTCAGAAACGGAAATGAAGGAAAAAGAAAAATCAGGGATATTCATTTCCCTCGATGGATATTCTTCAGAAACGAAAATGAACGGAATGAGTCATTTTCCTCAATGGGTATTCTTCAGAAACGGAAATGAACTGAGTCAACTCTAGACACATGACAAAACTTGCTATGGTTTCTGTGCACTGAATTCCATAATTATGTATGCATCCATAATTACGTAATTCCTTGCACAGTCCGCATAGTTTGTTTTGTAATGTGAAGGGGAAGAAAATCAAACCTGTGATGAGTGTGACTAGACTATCATAGGGTCCTTTTAATTAGATCGACAAATGATCTCTTTAATTAGACCACCAAGGAGTCTTTTCAGCTATATCATCACATGATATTCCTAACCAGATTTTTGGATCAATCTGTTTAACTAGACCACTCAAGGGGTCTAATTATGGAATAGTACATTATAATCTAAGGGTCTTTAGTATTACGTAGAAGCCCATTAAGGATTTAAGGTAGTACCTTTGGATATCCTACTATGAATCCCTTATACGAAGATATGGAAGATTCTACGAGGATTTGGATAGCAAAAACTTGGATCACACAAAAACATAAAAGGGAACACATAAGCACATAATCACATAATTGTTTAATTCGACCTTTAATTTGTTATCTTTGGACACGGATATTTAAAGCATACCAGGAATCCAATCCGTGGATTTCATTTGGCACTTTAATCATTTTCAAGAATCTATCTATGAAGATAGGATGATCTTCCAAAAATTCGATTTTGTTTTCAAAGAAACGTAATATTCGAATTAAGGTACACAACAATTTTAGGATTTACGGAAATACCCTTAGGTACCCTATTAAGGATTTATAGTGGTACTTTGGGTATTCGTCCAGAGTTGTAACTTGCGCCTTGTACTTCGTTTCTTTGGAAGAAACGGGTACTTAGGATTTTCGTGGAAAACGCAAGAGATCATAAAATGGAAGAATTTTGGGGGTAGTCTGTTCTTCAAGGAATACGATTCCCTGATTGTCGGTATTGTAGGGGATATGTTGTTTATACATGCAACCACATAAATACATTGCAATGTAAATAAAAGATTTATTTATAAACAACGATAACAACTGTTTCATGGACCTTGACAACAAAAGAAAATAATACATAAGACGTGATTATTTCTAAACGGTGTTGTCTTCTAGTCGGTCAGATGCTCATCCTTGTGCTGGATTTGCATTAGCAAGCTTTGGGCAATTTCTTCAGAAATGACCCATCTCGCCACAGTTGTAGCAAGAACCTGGTGGAAAACGAGCTTGAGCAAGATTGTTGTCAGCTTGATTTGGTGCAACTTCAGCTCGGCAAACTCTTGTTGTGTGACCTATAAGTCCACAAATTTGGCATTTGCGGCACTTCACACTAGCATGATGATGAAGGTTACATTGGTTGCACAAGGGTGCAGTTCCGTTGTATGGCTTCCTAGCAGGGGGTTGAGCTGGTTGGTTGGGGGCAGCTTCATCATTGTGAGCTACCACGGCGAAGTTCTGGGAAGCTTTTCGCTTCCTTGACTTCTTGGAGGATTCAGTCTGCTCATCTTTGGGTTTCGATTCCTCGATTGGTTTCTTATCACCTTTTCGGAAAAGTTTACCTTTCCTGGTTTGAGATTCAGTCAAGGTAGCAGATAGCTCAATGGCCTGCCTAACCGTAGTGGGGTTACTACCAGTCACAATGTCTTGTACTCGGTCAGGGAGGCCATCAATGTACTTTTCGATTGCCTTATCCAAAGGCGTAACAATATTCAGGCATAACAGACTTAACTCCTTATAACGATCCATGTAGGCTCGATGCTCACCGCTATCTTGCTTAAGATCGTCGAATTCCCTTTCCAAGGCCCTGATCTCGTGACGAGGACATAAGCCACGTTTGAGCCAGTGCCACATCGGCACCCCTATCTCTCATCATACCATTCCACCATGTCAAAGCTCGTTTCTCAAAGACACTGGATGCGAATTCTACCTTTCGCTCATTTGGGCATTGAACATGCCTGAAGGTGCTCTCTAGACTCTCGAACCATTGCAGAAGTGCAGTCGCTCCTTGAGACCCAGAAAACTTTGATGGCTTAGCCGAGTTGAACGTCTTGAAGTTGCAGGGGGAATTATTGTTGTTGAGAGCTTGGTTACATTGAGCAGGGATATTCGGGATTGCAGCAGTCATTTGCTGCGTAATGACAGCTGCCAGCTCTTCAATAGGTACCTGATTTTCGCGTCATGGAGGCATTCTAAAAAGGGGAAACAAGAGAGAAAACAAATGAAATGGCATTGGGTAAGATTAGGATGTTACAATTACCGACCAAAAATCATGGGTGACGGTCATTTGTTTGAACCACGAAGCAAACAAGCGACACACAAAGGCTGAATCAAAGTAAATAAGTCCTCATAATGTATCGCGAAGACATGCTCGCCTATAAGTGGACACTCACCCCAAGAGTTCCCAGGTAAGAGTGACTGGTCCGATACTGCGGATTTCTATGAACACTCTAGCCTTAGACAGAAAGCTCAAGGTACAGGCATCCACCCTTCCAGTTTGCACGTGTTCACATTATTTAGCCCCAAACTTTGACGAGAGTTTGAAAACTTTTGAAGGTTCGAAACCTTATAATAAATCATCCTAGAACAGATGATTAGTTTTCAAAGCAGATTCGAAATTTGTGTTCTTATTGTGGTTGTTGCCTAAAGATAGGCAACGGTATTGTTTTATGACTAAACGCAAGTAAACTCGCGTTAAGGTCCTAGGAAGGTTATAGACTAGGTCAAAGCATTACTAATAACCTAATTCCCTATAACCATGAGCTCTGATACCAACTTTTCTGTCACACCCCGACCACGTAAAACAACAAAACGTGGCGGAAACGTCGGGGAGTGTTGTAACAGAATCATTGTTTCACAACCATGGATTAAACAGTTTCGTTTTATTTAAGTAAATGTATTACATTACATTGGAATTAGAAACAAAACATGAACAAATAGACTTTTATTGTTATTAAGTCGCTAAGGCCTCGTCCGTTCCTATGTGAGCATGCATCAATATCATCATCATCAAATATCATCAACTATAGTACCTGAAACACATGTGAAAATACGTCAGCATAAAAATTCCGGCGAGTACATAGGTTTTATGTGAGTGTCAGATTCATGGCTCGTTTTACATGTTGCAATACTTATTTAAAAACCTTATTTTGAAAAGTATAGTATTGCGACATAATTAACCAACTCAAATCAAGTTGGATATGATTTATAAAATCTCGTAGCCATGATTCTTAACTCCAAAACATTTTGTTTTATTAAATCAAATCGTAAAACATCTCGTAGAAACTTGTTAATAAGACTCGTATGGTTTATATTATTCAGAAAATATAATTGTGTGACATTGTTTCAAAATCGTTTACCCAAGTGATCTAGATAACGCAACGATATATAATGTGTTAAAAGCACTTATATATAGGAAGTACCAGCGACGTATCCACCATGCTTTTAACACATTACACCCTCCCCGTTACCTAATCACTTCCCTAACCCAATGGTTCAAACAGTTAAAAATGGTTCACATAAATCAAATGGTTACGAACGGTTCACATAAATCCAATGATTACAAATGGTTCACATACATCCAATGATTACAAATGGTTCACATACATCCAACGATTACAAATGGTTCAAAATGTAAAACAATTGTGCTAGCATGTTAAGTGAAGATACATAGCAAAACATAATGAAATCATGTACTAATAGTGTATTAATGAACATAGCAAGTATATGATATGAAAACATGGAAAACACGAAAGTAACAAGTAGGCACATGTGTTTCACCGCAAAATGTTTGAAAAACAGTAAAAGAGGGGACTATGTACTCACTTGAGATTGCTTAGAAGTCTTGAATTACAACCAAGCAAAGCTAGAGGGATCACGGAATCAAACGGCACCTAATATAGGTAATTATGTAAATAAACGGACCTAAATCGGAAGATCGGATAGAATAAGGTTTCGTAAACCAAATGAGTATAGGAACTCATGTAATATGGTTTAACAAAGCCTTCATACTAAAATGAAACCTAACCTTACGACCCATTATGACCCGTTTAGGTAGCTTACGCCACTTTAACGCGTCGTTCGCGTAAAACGCATTCGGAATGCCTAACTAGTCCTATGACAAGTATTATATGCCTTAATATGTCTAATATTGTTGTCTAATCAGTTTAGATATCAAATATTATGTTACATATGCTTAAAATAAAATTATGCGCCAAAAGGGGCATTTTGGTCATTTACCTAAGGCATATAAACTACCTATCATACAACTACTTAAACGAAGTGACCATAAGGTATAACCTCGGAAGTTTATTCCCTATTCAACTATGGTCACCTAATGTGTTTGGTCGGATCCTAATGATCGACCAAACGGGTCGGGTTCGAAAGTATAAGCGGTTGTTTAGACCGCTTACCTTACGACCCTACATAAGCACTAAACCTAAAGTGACGAGCTAAACATGTTAAAACATGTTTAGCGAGGTTTGAAAACAGGTTTTGTATCAAAACAAATGGTTTTGATACCTAAAAGTAGTTTGGTTACAAAATACGCAAGAATACGTATTTTGGCCGAAACTACGACTCGCCACTATGCCTAGATAACGTGGTAATCAGTAGGTATAGTCATAAGAGACTAAAACCATCGTGATTACGCTCACGTTATGAAGTTCAAATGAACTTCGTGTTGACCATAAACTGGTCAATGCAGAAAGTCAAACAAAGTTTGACTTTCAAGCTAAAAACGCGTACAAGAACGAAAGAGGACTTACAAAAGGTCCAAGAATGGAAATCTAGATCCAACTTGCTTAGGTATGAGGTGCTAAGCCCCAACTTAGAGCAAATAGATCAGATTGTATGAGTTGCAACAATGAGGAGCATGGGTATTTATAGGATTTCTAGGACTGTTAGGATCGTTCCTCGAAAACCGAGCTTAAATCTGGACCGTACACATGCACCCATGGTTTTGCAAAACCATGGGCACCTTAAAAATAGCCCATAGTAAGTTATAAACCATGTGTAAATGAGGGGAACAGCTGGAACAAGCTGAAAATCATATTTTCCATTTTGGTCCCTTCCTAAGATAAGTATGGCAGATTGTCAATTTTGGTCCCTGAATGTGCAAAACATGGTTTTTGATGCATTTTTGACACGTTTAAGCCCCGTTAATCCTATTTCAAGGCTCTAAAATGAAGTTAAAGTATAGGAAACATGAAACATGCTCAAAAATATCTCGGATGTCGGTTCGTTTGACCGTACGGTTGCGTTATTCGGTTAATTACGACGAAACACGAACGAACGCGAAAAACGGTCCAAATTACGCGACGAATGGATTTTTATCAAGCCAATCACTAAAATAAAATATTTTAATGATTACATAAATTTTTGGATGTCCGGATGTATTCAGAACGTAAGATATGCGCGAAAATGCAAACTTATGCACTTTTTGACGCTTTTAGTCCCTATTGATCAAGAAAGTTTATTTTTGCGCACCAAACACCTCAAAGCCTATTTCTAAGCTATGTAAAGGATATTTAGGGCACATTTAACTTATGATCAAGTTCCGGAATGTTCGTTACAGTACAAATCGGCATACTTTCGCAGTTTGTCGAAATTAGTCCCTGTAAGCGAATAAACTTGATTTTGCCACACCAAACCCTCCAAAACTTATTTCTAAGTTATTTAAAGGTTATTTAAGGTATTTTAAGACTATTTCACTATTCCAGAGTGTTCGTTGCATTAAACTGGTTATATTTACGCATCAATGCGCGTATAACCTTCTAGAAAGCGATTTAAAGCTTGAAATCGAACATGAATTGATATGTGCAAACAATACACGTATTTTTACAAATCCCAAGTATGAATCACAATATTTCATAAATTTGGTATTTGTTTGATGGTCGCAGAGGCACAGGTGTCACAGTCTCCCCTACTTTATGTTGGTGCATATGTTTGTTGACTTCCTCTTGTATCGAGTCATGTTTTAGTATAGATAGGCCAGAAAGCACAAGATGTCAATTTCATGAGAACTGGCCAGAAAGTACGAAATGGCAGTTTCGTGAGGAGTGGCAATTTCATGAGGAGTGGCATTTCATGAGGAGTGGCTCTCCTACAAATACGTAGTCATAGGCTTTCATTTGCAACTTTTGCAATTCCGGTAGCGAAGCTCTGCCGAAGTTTCCTATCGATCTATAACTTTGTCAAATCAATACAAACGACAATTAAACTACTTTCAAGTGCAAATCAAGCTGATTCTACATCAAAACGTCTGTTTCCGCCTCTCGTTTTGATCAAGAATTCTTCTGAACGACTCGTTTAGGTCGTAAAACGATCCTACAAGTGGTATCAGAGCTCAGGAGGAAGAATTCTTACCGATTCAACTTGATGTCATCCAAAAATCTCACTTCTACTCATTTTTTCACGTTTTCAACTGAATTTTGCAAAATTGAACAGGTTTTTACGGTCCAAATTAGCTGATTTTTTAATATGTTGTGCGAAAACACCTGATCTACAACCCTACAAAGTTTTAGATCTTAATTCCTAGCCGTTTGGGAGAAATATGAGTTTTTCGGTCCGAAATCGCGTGACATCAGACCCATTTCGCACGAAATGCAACCTGGTCGCTTCATTTCGCACGAAATGAGCTATTTCGCTTGAAAGTATCATTCATTTCTCTTGAAAACGCCCCATTTCGCTTGAAAACGTCTCATTTCGTTTGAAAAGTTCTCCATTTCGCATGAAAATCACCATTACGTTTGAAAACCTATCATTTCGTACGAAATAAGACTTCATTTCGCGTGAAATACATCCAATTCATATGAAAGTGCATCATTTCGTGTGAAGTGTCCATTTCGTTTGAAAGAGCCTGTCAACATGTGCACGTGAATGAAAGTTTGACAGACCATGTGTGTTGACTGACTAAATATATCGGCCCAATTAAAATGTTTTGAGATTGACAGCACATGTGAATCAATATTAAAGTTAAATTGAGAGGTCCAATATATTACACGGTCAAATTAAGTGTTGTCAGCACATGTGAATCAATATTAATACATAATACATATCGGTCAAATTAGGTGTTTAACATTTGAAGTTGTCGGTTAAGAAGATAGTGAGGTCCAATGAATTTCAATTGAGAATTAAAGAGTGTCGGCCACTAAACTCAAGGATTGCATGTGATCTGATCAAATTATCGACCCAATAAAATCTTTGTTAGTATCAATTTAGCGGTCCAATGATAATCCATTGAGTGTTGTATTAAAAGTTGTTGTCGGCCACTTTTAAAAATCCGTAAAATCAGATTGAATATTAATTGCATTTGCATGAGAATTTAGATGTCATTAATGTTGTCTATCATTTGAAATGTTTAGTTTACATGTATCGATAACATCACTGCATGAAAAGAATTAAAAGATGTCGGTTCATTAAAGAGTGCATGTGAACATGTGTTGCATTTACGCGCATATCTTACGTTCTGACCACATCTGGACATCCAAAATTTTTGTAGACACTAAAATATTTTAATTTTAGTGATCGCAATGCAAAAATACTATTCGTCGCTAAATTTGGTTCGTTTTCGCGTCCGTTCGAGTTTCGTTGTAAATAACCGAACAACGTGATCGTACGACCAAACGAACCGACATTCGTGATATTTCCGAGCATATTTCAGTTCCCGTACACTTTGACGACCTTGTAGAGCCTTGAAAATGGCTTAACGGAGGTTAAAAACGTCGAAAACGAGTTTAAACATATGCAAGGACCATTTCTGCCAAATTTTGAAACTGCAGCCTACCCCGTCGCGTCGCACCACAGTCTAGAGGCTGTGCTGTGGCACCATGCCACCATCACATCTGGACAGAAACATTATTTTCAGCAACAGTTTGTTAATTCAGGGGCCAATCTTGCAATTTCTTTGTGTGGTAGCCAAGTTAACACCTCTCCAAGCAAAGTATAGCTGTCAATTACACATGTATGGCTAGGATTTCTTGCTTGGTGGCCAAACAAACCACTTGTAATGATCCTAGAGCCTCACCACAACTATAAATACCCTCCCACTTCTTCCATGTTGTTTGCTCATTTCAATTTTGGAACTCTAAGTGGAGGAATCCCTGTAAAGGAACCACCTACCTAAGTTCTAAGATCATCCTTCTATCCTTTGAACACCAAGTATGTGTTCTTTCATGGATTTTGTAGTGATTTTCAGCTTATTAGAGCTGAAAGTCAAAATGTTTGACCAACAGTTTGACTTTCGGTTTTGACCATCAATTGGTCAAGTCAAAGTTCAATTAAACTTTGCAATGTGATTGTAATCACGATGGTTATAATCCCTAGCGATTATACCTACTGATTACCACGTTGACTAGGTGTAGTGACGAGTCAAAGTTTCGGTCAAAATGCGTTTTAGCACGCATTTTGCAATGGAACTAGTTTTAGGTTTCAAAACACTTTGTTTTGATACCAAATCAGTTTTCTAAGTTAGTTAAACATGTTTTGACATGTTTAACTCGTCACTACTAGTTTAGTGCTTGTTTAGGGTCGTAAGTTAAGCGGTCTAAACAACCGCTTAGACTTTCGAACCCGACCCGTTTGGTCGATCGTTAGGATCCGACCAAGCTTGTTTAGTGATCATAGTTGCATAGGGAATAACCACTGAGGTTATACCTTATGATCACTTAGGATTGGTTAGTTATTTGTTAAGTAGCTTATATGCCCATAGGAAATGACCAAAATGCCCTTTTGAAGCATAAATTATTGGTGTATGCGTCTGTCGACTTCGTCTTGTATCGAGTCTTGCATTGTTCAGGGTACAAAGTTCAAGAAAAGTATCAAAGCATGTAATTCCGCTTGAATTAGTTAATTCCACTTGAAGAGGACATCTGGTAATTCCAAACGGAATTAGTCATGTAATTCCGTTTGAATAGCTAATTCCGTTTGAGTAGTTAATTTCGTTTATATTGTAATCTCGTTTGAGTCATGTTCAAACGGAATTAGGATGTCTATATATAGGAGTGTTTCTGTTTCATTTGAAACAGAATTAGGTTGACGGAATTAGAGAAGGGGTTTTCCGACGGCGAAGCTCTGTCGAAGTGTTTCCGTGCTGTAAATCATTTCTAGATCAATAAACCAAATAGTTAAAGTGTATATCTTGCTGAATCACACACAATATGTCTGTTTCCGCCTTTCATATTGTGTAGAACGCCTCTGATCGACTCATTTCGGGTCCGTACACGATCCAACAAGTGGTATCAGAGCTCAGGAGGAGGAGTTCTGCAGATTTCAGCTTGAATTCATCTCATTTTCTTACTTCTACACTTTCTTTTGTCAATTGAACAAGTTTTAACGGTTAAAATGGCCTGAATTTTTCACAACACAAGTGAAACAGTGTTTTAATAAATCCTTGAGAAAATTGGACTTTAATTCGATCTAAAACTGATAAAAATTGTATTTCCGTTTGAAAAGTTGGAGCGAAATGATGACATCAACTTAATATCGTTTGAAATTGTTCTTAATTCCGTTTGAAAACGTAATCTCGTTTGGTAATTCTGTTTCAATTTGCTATTCCGCTTGAAATTTCAAACGAAATAAGTGATTTCGTTTCAAGTTGTTGATTTCGTTTGAAAAGAGAGTTAGTTCAAACGAAATTAGAGATTTCGTTTGAAGTTGGTATTCCGTTTGAGTGGATATTCCGCTTGAACTGGTTATTTCGTTTGAAACTCTTAATTCCGTGTGAAAGTTTGTGTGCATGTAATCTCGTTTGAAATTGTCTGGTGTGAGAAACTTGTTACTGAATCATGAGTGAAGAATTTTATAACGCATTTGCCACATCTCCGACTACTCCGGCTGTCATTGCTCAAAACATGAACTTGGAAAATGAGACTGGAACTATGCAAAAACCCCCGAAGCTAATGAGCATTGAGGAGTATTACGGTTGGAAAGATCGGTTTGAAAACTGGGTTCAAGCAAATCATTTGAGATCTTGGGAGTGTATTTTAAAAAAATATGTACTACCACGTACTGATCTGCAAGTTGAGAAAACAATTTCTGAACTCACTGATAAAGAACGAGACATGTACAAAGCTGAAAAGATGATGATTAGTCTACTTCAGCAAGCTATTAAAGAAGACATCTTTGTATTGCTTCAACATGACAAAACTTCAAAATCAATTTGGGATGCTCTTAAAATCAAATTTGAGGGTAGTGAGAAGATGATTAAGAGTAAAAAGGCATTGCTTAAGAAAGAATTTGATCTATTCACAAGTCTGCCAGGGGAAGATACAAAGAAATTGATTGAAAGATATTGCCACTTAGTGCGTTCTATGTCATTGTTAAGCATAACCAAAGAACGGGAGGAATGGGTTGACAAATTAGCTGATGCTTTACCTCAAAAAGAATGGGGTACATTTTTGATGATCTTAAAAAACACAAGAGAATATGATGGATTGATGATTTCTCAGTTCGTTGAAAAGATTGAAGGTCAAGACCTTGAACAGCAAAAGATTGCAAGGAAGAATAATCCGAGTAATCAACAAGATGTGAAGATGTATTACAAAGGCAGTGTTCAAGAGGTTGAAATGAGACCGAAAATCCAAACTGCTTTTAGTGCTGGGAACTCATCTGGAAATGTTAATCAAAGTTCAAACAGCAGCAGTGGAGTTTCTTCATATCCAAGTGTTAATCCGAAGAGTTCAACTTCAAGTTTTTATTCTCAAAGTGTCACACCCCGACCACGTAGAACATACAAAACGTGGCGGAAAACGTTGGGGAGTGTTGTAACAGAATTAATTGTTTCATAACCATGGCATTCAAAGTTGTATTTTATTTATCAACATAAGAGTTACATTGTCTTAAATAGGAAACAAAGAGTTCATAACATAATTAAACTAGTCTATCTTCAGTTTTAGTCTCTAAGGCACAGGTCCGCCCTAGTGTCACGATCATCATCCTACGCAAAAGCTCCTGAAAACACATGTGAAAATAGGTATGTCATCATAAAAATGCCTGTGAGATACATAGGATTTGTGAAAAGAGGATTCATGACTTATTAGTTTAGAAAAAGTTGTTTAACAAAAGTCAGTCATGAACCTTGTAAATTGTTTTGTTTTGTAAATCATTCAAAAAGCGATGATATGTATAAATAAGGGAATAATGTAAGGTTAAATGAATAACCAAGTAAAATGAGTTTGTATAAGATAAGTTGTTTTGTAAATCAATGTCTTGTGAAAATAAGTTGTTTATGTAAAACGTAATATGCCAAATATTGAAATGATTTAAGTAACGCTACGACATGTAATGTCATACAAACACTTATATATAGGAAGTACCAGCGGTGTATCCACCATGCTTATATCATATTACACACGCCTCGTTACTCAAATCACTTACTTAAATCAACCACCAATGTAAATTGTTTATGTATAAATGAATTGTCATGTGTTAATGTGTAAACCATATCGAAATGTCTATGTCCAATGTAAACCACTAAATGTGTATATCAATGTCAAAATGTTTATGTTTAATGTAGATCATGTAATGTGTACCCAAAAATATCATGTATGGTAAGTGAAATATATCAACTAAACCATATGTAAAATGCACAAAAAACAAGGTATTGAAGTAAAACATGGTTTAAATCAAAGTTATGTTTTGTGGAACAAATGCATGCTATACTGATACAAACATTTATGCGGTATTGTGAAAATTCATACATCCAAGCCTTGCGACTGTGGCGATAAACCCTTAAACAAATTAAAGGTTTATCTAAGTTATGTGTATCGAATTCGGTCATTCCTTTCATCCAAACCTACCCAGGATGTCCGGAACGGGAGTTGTCAATTCCTATGGTACCACTACCTACTAACGAACGGCGTAGCTAATGTTAATGAATGTATTGTTCCATTTTAAACAACCTAAATGTCATACCAAAATGTAAGCATGTGATGAAAACAACTGTACTAAGTATGTAACAAGTGGACATACATAGTATATAACGTGAAACAAATGTACTAAGTATGCACACAATGGGCATACATAGCATGAAATGTAATGTGAAACAATGTACTAAGTAAGCACACAATGGACATACATAGCATGAAATGTAATGTAAAACAATGTACTAAGTATGCACACAATGGACATACATAGCATGAACACAATGAAATCATGTACTATAAATGTACTAATGAACATAGCAAGTATATGATGTGAAAGCAGGAAAGCACGAAAGTAACAAGTAGGCACATGTGTTTCACCCCAAAACAGTTTGGAAAACAGTAAAAGAGGGGTCTATGTACTCACTTGAGATTGCTCAGAAGTCCTAAGATAACCACCAAGCAATGCTAGAGATCACGGAATCAAACGGCACCTAATATAGGTAACTATGTTAATAAACCGGACCTAAATCGGAGGATCGGATAGAATGAGGGTTCATAAACCAAACGAGTATGGAGACTCGTGTAATATGGTTTAACAAAGCCTACATACTAAATGAAACCTAACATAAGTGCTTACGAACCATTATGACCAGTTTAGGTAGCTTATGCTACTTTAACGCGTCGTTCGCGTGAAACGTGTTCGGACCGCCTAACTAGTCCTATGACAAGTAGAATATGCCTTAACATGCCTAATATTGTCGCCAAATCAGTTTAGATGTCAAAATTTATGTCACATGTGTTTATAATGAATTTTGGCATCAAAGGGGTATTTTGGTAATTTACCTAAGGCATATAAACTACCTATCATACAATTACTTAAACGTCGTGACCATAAGGTATAACCTTGGAAGGTTATTCCCTACCTACTATGGTCACCTAATGTATTTGGTCGGATCCTAATGATCGACCAAATGGGTCGGGTTCGAAGGTATAAGCGATTTATTAGATCGCTTACCCTTACGACCCTAGACAACGTGGTAATCAGTAGGCATAGTCATAAGGGACTATAACCATCGTGATTACAATCACGTTGCGAAGTTCAAACGAACTTCGCATTGACCATAAACTGGTCAATGCAGAAAGTCAAACAAAGTTTGACTTTCGGACTCGAAAAGCAATAAAAGAACGAAGGAACACTTACAAAGGGTCCCTGAATGCTAATCTTGATCCAAGTAGCTCAGGTATGAAACAAAGGTTTCAACTTAGAGCTTCTCAAATCAGATTCTAGTGGGTTTTTGCAAGGCATGGGGTTGGGTATTTATAGTGTTCGGTGAGCCGTTAAGATCGCTTCTTGGAAACCGTGCTTTGATCTTGGCGATACACCTCAAGAACATGGTTTTACAAAACCATGTGAGCCCCTAGTATTGAGAAATACCATGTGCATGTGGGTTTTGTGGGTAATGCAGCTATTAACAGCCTGTTTAAACATTGAATCTGGTCTGAGAGGCTGACGCGGGCCGCGTAAAGATACACACAAAACTTACGCGGGCCGCCTGGCCTTGTCTGATCAGAACCAACTTTGCCATATTGACAGTTTCAGTCCCTGTTGTGTTTTAAGGCCATTTCCGACACGTTTAAGGCCCGTTAAGCCAACGTTAAGGCCCTAAAATGATGCCTAAACATTGTGTACATGTAACATGCTCAAAAATATGTCGGATGTCAGTTCGTTTGGTCGTACGATCACGATGTTCGCTTAATTACGACGGAATGCGCATAAGCGCGAAAAACGATCCAAATTGCGCGACGAATGGATTTTTCTCAAGCCAAACACTAAAATAAAATATTTTAGTGCTTACATAAATTTTTGGATGTCTGGATGTATTTAGAACGTAAGTTATGCGCGAAAGTGCAAACTTGTGCAATTTTTGACGCTTTTAGTCCCTGAATGACCCAAAAGTTTATTTTAGCACACCGAACCCCTTAAAGCCTATTTCTAAGCTATGTAAAGGATATTTATGGTATTTTTAACTTATGGTCATGTTCCGGAATGTTCGTTACAGTTCAAATTGGCATACTTTCGCAGTTTGTCAAGTTTAGTCCCTGTAAGCGAATTAACTTGTTTTTGCCATACCAAAGCCTTCAAAACTTATTTCTAAGTTATGTAAAGGTTATTTAAGGTATGTTAAGTATATGTTGATGTTCCGGAGTATTTGTCACGTTAAACTAAGTACGTTTACGCACCAGTTTGCGTATAACTCTCCAGAAAGTGATATAGAGTTTGAAATTGAACAAAAGTCAAAACATGAAAAATGTAAAACATAACCAAACAAACATTGGGATCAAATAACATTGTTTTATTGATAATTGAACTGTTCACAATGATTACAAGCACATATGTTACAGTCTCCCCTACTTGTGGAAATTTCGTCCCGAAATTTATTTAGAGGAAACTCGTGGAAAAAGATGCGGATATTTCGCCTTCATTTGATCTTCGCGTTCCCAAGTAAACTCGAGTCCACGTTTAGCTTCCCCGAGAACTTTGACCAAAGGAATGCGCTTGCGTTTAAGCCACTTGACTTCACGTTCCATGATTTCCACTGGCTTCTCAACAAATTTCAGTGTTTTGTCAACACGAATTTCGTCAAGCGGTATGTGGAGGTTCTCATCAGCTAAAAACCTCTTGAGATTGGACACGTGAAAGGTTGGATGAACATTTCCAAGTTCAGGAGGTAACTCAAGTCTGTAGGCTACCTTACCGATTCTTTCGACGATCTTGAATGGTCCAACGTATCTAGGTGCAAGTTTTCCTTTCTTTCCAAATCTGATCACACCTTTCCAAGGTGAGACCTTAAGTAATACTCGATCACCGACTTGAAATTCCAAGGGCTTGCGTTTTGGGTCCGCGTAACTCTTTTGACGGCTTCTAGCTGTCTGAAGGTTATCACGAACTTTCTTAACCTTATCTGTTGTCTCCAAAATGAGGGCAGGTCCAGTAAGCTGAGCCTCGCCGATCTCATTCCAGCAGACTGGTGAACGACCTTTTCGACCATAGAGAGCCTCGAAAGGAGCCATGTTGATGCTGGAGTGATAACTGTTGTTGTAGGAGAATTCAATCAACTGAAGATGTGAATCCCAACTACCACCAAAATCGATCACACAAGCTCTAAGCATATCCTCTAGAGTCTGGATTGTTCTCTCAGATTGACCATCCGTTTGCGGATGATAAGCGGTGCTCAGATTAAGTTGGGTCCCCATAGCAGATTGCATGGTTCTGCAAAAATGAGAAGTGAAACGAGCATCTCTGTCAGAAATGATGTTCAAAGGAACACCATGTCGAGCTACAATTTCATCCACATAGATTTTAGCAAGTTTGTCAGCAGAAAAATCCTCACGGATTGGCAAGAAATGCGCTGACTTAGTAAGACGATCAACAACTACCCAGATGGCATAATGACCTTTCTTTGTGCGCGGAAGTTTAGTAATGAGATCCATAGCAATGTTTTCCCATTTCCAAACTGGGATCTCTGGTTGCACCAATAAACCAGAAGGACGCTGATGTTCAGCCTTAACCTTAAGACAAGTAATGCATTTTGATACGTATAAGGCAATGTCTTTCTTCATACCAGGCCCCCAATACTGAATACGAAGATCCTTATACATCTTATCTGAGCCAGGATGAATAGAATAACGAGACTTATGGGCTTCATCCATAAGCAAGGTACGAAGATTATCTTGGCTTGGGACCCACAAACGGTCCATGAAGTAATATGATCCATTGCCCTTCAGTTCCAGATCAGGTGTTATGTGATAGGGAAATTCCCTATCCATCAAACCTTGTGAAACACAAGATTGTTGAGCCTGAGAAATGCGTGCTTGGATATCGGATCGAGCTTGAATAATAGATTGAACACGAACACAATGAAGCTTAGTACGTTCCTTATGACTCAATGCATCGGCTACGACATTCGCCTTACCAGGATGGTAGCGAATTTCGCAGTCATAGTCGTTTAGAAGCTCCACCCAACGTCGTTGTCTCATGTTGAGTTCTTTCTGATTGAAGATATGCTGAAGACTTTTGTGGTCTGTGAAAACCACACATTTTGTACCGTACAAATAGTGTCTCCAGATCTTAAGAGCGAAGACAACTGCACCCAACTCAAGATCATGAGTGGTGTAGTTCTTCTCATGTATCTTCAACTGCCTCGATGCGTATGCTATGACTTTGTTTCTTTGCATCAGGACGCAGCCAAGACCCAATTTAGATGTGTCGCAATAAACGACGAAATCATCATTGCCCTCAGGCAAAGTCAGAACAGGCGCGTCGCAAAGTTTTTGTTTCAAAGTCAGAAACGCTTCCTCTTGTTTGAATCCCCAATCAAAGGGTTTGTTCTTCTGAGTTAGAGCAGTTAGAGGAACTGCAATCTTTGAGAAGTTCTCAATGAAGCGGCGGTAATAACCCGCTAGACCAAGAAAAGAACGAACTTCAGTAGGAGTAGTAGGCGTATCCCAATCCTTAATCGCACTGATCTTGGAGGGATCTACATGAATACCTTGTTCGTTGACAATATGTCCTAAAAATTGAACTTCTTTAAGCCAGAATTCACACTTGGAGGATTTGGCAAAAAGTTGCTCTTTCTTTAGGAGTTCCAGAGTAAGATGAAGATGTTGCTCGTGATCAACTCGCGTCTTAGAGTATATCAAGATGTCATCAATAAAAACAATGACGAACTGATCCAAATAAGGCTTGCAGACCCTATTCATTAAGTCCATGAAAACAACAGGAGCATTAGTCAAACCGAATGGCATGACTATGAACTCATAATGCCCATAACGAGTGCGAAAAGCTGTCTTGGGAATATCTTCTTCATGCACACGAAGTTGATGATACCCGGAACGCAGATCAATCTTCGAAAAATAAGAAGCGCCCTGTAACTGATCAAAGAGATCGTCTATGCGCAGTAGGGGATATCGATTCTTGATGGTAAGCTTGTTAAGCTCACGATAATCGATACACATCCTAAAGGATCCATCCTTCTTCTTGACAAAAAGAACGGGAGCACCCCAAGGTGAAAAGCTAGGACGTATAAAACCTTTGTCAGAGAGCTCCTGAAGCTGCTTAGACAACTCTTGCATCTCAGATGGTGCAAGACGATATGGAGCTCTGGCAATGGGATTTGTACCAGGTACGAGATCAATGCGGAACTCGACTTGGCGTGCTGGGGGTAGACCAGGCAACTCTTCAGGGAAAACTTCAGAATAATCCCGAACGACAGGAATATCTGAAATAGACTTACCCTTGCCTTTATCTGCTGTAACATGTGCTAAGAAGGCCACATAGTTCTTCCACAGATATTTCCGAGCTTTAAAACAAGACATGAGCTTGAGACCACCAGACGGTTTCTCACCATGAACCTGTAGGATCTCGCCTGTCGAAAGCGGCACACGAACGATCTTCTCGAAACAAACTACCTCTGCGTGATGCTTGGATAACCAATCCATACCCACAATGACGTCGAAGCTTCCAAGTTGCATAGGCGTGAGGTTGATAGGAAAAAGATGGTGGTTAAAGTTCAACTGGCAGTTGCGTAGAACAGAATCAAGAACAATGGGTTCACCACTAGCAACTTCTACTGTCAAGGGTTTTCCTAGTTTTGTTCTAGACACGCGAAGCATTGGCTCAAAAGACAATGACACAAAACTCTTGTCGGCACCAGAATCGAAAAGAACAGAAGCAGGCTGATTATTAATAAGGAACGTACCGTTCACCACATTATCGTCCGCCTGCGCCTCTTGGGCATTCATGTTGAAGACTCGACCTCGAGCCGGAGGCTGAGCTGGATTTGCATTCACCAATCTTGGACATTGATTACGGTAGTGGGTCAGATCCCCACAGTTATAACAAGCACCTGGTGGGTAGTGTGGTCGTGCAGCTTGACCCTGTTGCTGAGCAGGAGGCTGAGCAACTTGTTGAGCCGGGTTCTGAACTGCCCGATTCTGAGCAAACCGACAAACATTGGCAAGATGACCCGACTTCCCACAGTTATTACAGAAACGGCACTGATGTTGCGGCTGATGGTGACTGTTGCATCTATTGCACAAAGGTGCATTCCCTGAATAGGGCTTCTTTGCTGGAGGCTGTGCGGGTTGGTTGGGAGCTGCCTGGTTAACTTAGGCAGTGACAGCAAAATTTTGGGAAGCCTTACGCTTCCTTGCCCTTTTTGATGAACCAGAATCCTTTCCATTCTTGTTTTGACCTTTCTTGCTATCTTCCTTGTCAGACGACTGTTTCTTGCCCTTGTCACCCTTCCTGTGTAACTTATTCTTCCGAATCTGCGACTCAGTCAATGTCACTGCTAACTCGATAGCCTGACGGAGTGTGGCAGGGTTACTACCAGTAATGATGTCTTGCACTGAGTCATAGGCCGTCGATGTACCTTTCGATAGCCTTGTCAAGTGGGGTAACCATTGTTGGGCAAAGCAGACTCAACTCCTCAAATCTATCAGTATATGCCCTGTGCTCGCCACTGTCTTGTTTCAAGTCATCGAACTCACTTTCCAAAGCTCGCTGTTCATGACGAGGACAGAATTCCCTCATCATAAGGGCCCTAACTTCAGCCCATGTTTGTGCTAGAGCAACTTCTGCACCACGGTCTCTCATAACCCCGTTCCACCATGTGAGAGCCCTCTTCTGAAACACACTCGAAGAAAACTCGACCTTGCGATTGTCAGGACACTGCACGTGGCGGAAAGTATTCTCAATGCTCTCAAACCATTGAAGAAGCCCAGTCGCTCCCTCAGAACCACTAAACTTGAGTGGTTTAGCCGAGTTAAAAGTCGTGAAATTGCATGGAGCATTGTTGTTGTTGTTGGCTTGGTTCCATTGAGCAAAGAGGTTTGGGAATTGAGCAGCCATCTGCTGCGCAATTATTTCTGCCAGTTCGGCAGTCGCTATCTGGTTTTCGCGTCGAGGAGGCATTCTAAAAGAGGAAAACATGAAAGGAAACGAGTGAGATGATTGGATGAAAAGAATGAGATGAAACAAAAATTGACAACAGCAAAGATGGTGGTCATTTGTTCGCATCACAAAGCAAACAAGCGACACACAGTGACTAATCAAAGTAAATGGGTGAAAAATAATGTATCGCGAAGACATGCTCGCTTATAAGTGAACACTCACCCCAAGAGTTCCCAGGTAAGAGTGACTGGTCCGATTATGTGGATTTGTACGAACACTCTAGCCTTAGACAGAAAACCCAGGGTACATGCATTCACCCTTCAAGTTTGCACGTGTTCACATTATTTAAAACCCAAAACCTTGACGAGATTTTGAAAACTCAAAGGGGTTCAAAACCATATAATAGAGGGTTCAAAACCTTATAATAGAGGGTTCAAAACCTTGTAATAAATCATTCAAAAACAGAAGATTGTTTTTCAAAAATCGTTTCGGAAAAATTGGGTTCTTGTTTTGCTAATCACCTAAGGGTAGGTGATGTACATGTTTTAAGATCTTTTTTTTTGGATAAAGGGCAAAGCCCGGCAAACTAAAATAGAACACACAAAAAATTACAACCTCATAGGGGCATTCCCCCGAGACATCCCCAAAACATGCTTTGGGGACCAAAAATAGGAAACCATACAACCCCGTCTAGGGGAACAAAGGAACCGAGTATTTCTTTGAGTTATACACATATACTCAATGAGCCTATCAACAATACAAAAGTTGTGACTTATCCTAACTTCCCTCGACATAGCATAGATGTATGCTCCTCCCAAAACAGAATGGTCCCATATAGCAAAACAACAATTTTGAGGCTTCAAAATACCATAACTGAGACACCTCCAAAGTAACCCGAGGTAGGCCTTCAGCAGGGTGAATTTTCCAGCACGAAACCCTTCAAAACAGCGCCAAAGGGACCTCTGATGCAACCAGTTCTTAGTAGCCCTATACATAAAGATTGTAGCTTGACCAAGACCCATCAGTATCATAATATCGACCCCGAACTCGGTAAAAATCACCTGCAGCAACTCAAAGGAGGGAGAGATGCCAAAAGTCCAAGCAACCCAAATCTTGGCCTTGTAATTCAGCAGCCAGCAAGCACAGAAAGGGGCTGAATGGTCCTTCCCCTTCTTAACAGTAGCAGCAACATACACCAGTAACCAGTCACGGGGAGCAGTCACTAGAAAAATCTGCTGATGTAACCAGTTCTTGGGCCAAACAAAGATCAAAGGCCTAAGATCCAGGTACATCAGACCCACAACAATGGCAGCAACACAAGATAACTTGTGTTAGGGTCCTAGAAAGTTATAGTCTAGGTGAAAGCATTACTAATAACCTAATTCCCTATAACCATTGGCTCTGATACCAACTCTTCTGTCACACCCCGACCACGTAGAACATACAAAACGTGGCGGAAAACGTCGGGGAGTGTTGTAACAGAATTAATTGTTTCATAACCATGGCATTCAAAGTTGTATTTTATTTATCAACATAAGAGTTACATTGTCTTAAACAGGAAACAAAGAGTTTATAACATAATTAAACTAGTCTATCTTCAGTTTTAGTCTCTAAGGCACAGGTCCGCCCTAGTGTCACGATCATCATCCTACGCAAAAGCTCCTGAAAACACATGTGAAAATAGGTACGTCAGCATAAAAATGCCTATGAGATACATAGGATTTGTGAAAAGAGGATTCATGACTTATTAGTTTAGAAAAAGTTGTTTAACAAAAGTCAGTCATGAACCTTGTAAATTGTTTTGTTTTGTAAATCATTCAAAAAGCGATGATATGTATAAATAAGGGAATAATGTAAGGTTAAATGAATAACCAAGTAAAATGAGTTTGTATAAGATAAGTTGTTTTGTAAATCAATGTCTTGTGAAAATAAGTTGTTTATGTAAAACGTAATATGTCAAATATTGAAATGATTTAAGTAACGCTACGACATGTAATGTCATACAAACACTTATATATAGGAAGTACTAGCGGCGTATCCACCATGCTTATATCATATTACACACGCCTCGTTACTCAAATCACTTACTTAAACCAACCACCAATGTAAATTGTTTATGTATAAATGAATTGTCATGTGTTAATGTGTAAACCATATCGAAATGTCTATGTCCAATGTAAACCACTAAATGTGTATATCAATGTCAAAATGTTTATGTTTAATGTAGATCATGTAATGTGTACCCAAAAATATCATGTATGGTAAGTGAAATATATCAACTAAACTATATGTAAAATGCACAAAAACAAGGTATTGAAGTAAAACATGGTTTAAATCAAAGTTATGTTTTGTGGAACAAATGCATGCTATACTGATACAAACATTTATGCGGTATTGTGAAAATTCATACATCCAAGCCTTGCGACTGTGGCGATAAACCCTTAAACAAATTAAAGGTTTATCTAAGTTATGTGTATCGAATTCGGTCATTCCTTTCATCCAAACCTACCCAGGATGTCCGGAACGGGAGTTGTCAATTCCTATGGTACCACTACCTACTAACGAACGGCGTAGCTAATGTTAATGAATGTATTGTTCCATTTTAAACAACCCGAATGTCATACCAAAATGTAAGCATGTGATGAAAACAACTGTACTAAGTATGTAACAAGTGGACATACATAGTATATGACGTGAAACAAATGTACTAAGTATGCACACAATGGGCATACATATCATGAAATGTAATGTGAAACAATGTACTAAGTATGCACACAATGGGCATACATAGCATGAAATGTAATGTAAAACAATGTACTAAGTATGCACACAATGGACATACATAGCATGAACACAATTAAATCATGTACTATAAATGTACTAATGAACATAGCAAGTATATGATGTGAAAGCAGGAAAGCACGAAAGTGACAAGTAGGCACATGTGTTTCACCCCAAAACAGTTTGGAAAACAGTAAAAGAGGGGTCTATGTACTCACTTGATATTGCTCAGAAGTCCTAAGATAACCACCAAGCAATGCTAGAGATCACGGAATCAAACGGCACCTAATATAGGTAACTATGTTAATAAACCGGACCTAAATCGGAGGATCGGATAGAATGAGGGTTCGTAAACCAAACGAGTATGGAGACTCGTGTAATATGGTTTAACAAAGCCTACATACTAAATGAAACCTAACATAAGTGCTTACGACCCATTACGACCCGTTTAGGTAGCTTATGCTACTTTAACGCGTCGTTCGCGTGAAACGCGTTCGGACCGCCTAACTAGTCCTATGACAAGTAGAATATGCCTTAACATGCCTAATATTGTCGCCAAATCAGTTTAGATGTCAAAAGTTATGTCACATGTGTTTATAATGAATTTTGGCATCAAAGGGGTATTTTGGTAATTTACCTAAGGCATATAAACTACCTATCATACAACTACTTAAACGTCGTGACCATAAGGTATAACCTCGGAAGGTTATTCCCTACCTACTATGGTCACCTAATTTATTTGGTCGGATCCTAATGATCGACCAAATGGGTCAGGTTCGAAGGTATAAGCGATTTATTAGATCGCTTACCCTTACGACCCTAGACAACGTGGTAATCAGTAGGCATAGTCACAAGGGACTATAACCTTCGTGATTACAATCATGTTGCGAAGTTCAAACGAACTTCGCATTGACCATAAAATGGTCAATGCAGAAAGTCAAACAAATTTTGACTTTCGGACTCGAAAAGCAATAAAAGAACGAAGGAACACTTACAAAGGGTCCCCGAATGCTAATCTTGATCCAAGTAGCTCAGGTATGAAACAAAGGTTTCAACTTAGAGCTTCTCAAATCAGATTCTAATGGGTTTTTGCAAGGCATGGGGTTGGGTATTTATAGTGTTCGGTGAGCCGTTAAGATCGTTTCTTGGAAACCGTGCTTTGATCTTGGCCATACACCTCAAGAACATGGTTTTACAAAACCATGTGAGCCCCTAGTATTGAGAAATACCATGTGCATGTGGGTTTTGTGGGTAATGCAGCTGTTAACAGCCTGTTTAAACATTGAATCTGGTCTGAGAGGCTGACGCGGGCCGCGTAAAGATACACACAAAACTTACGCGGGCCGCCTGGCCTTGTCTGATCAGAACCAACTTTGCCATATTGACAGTTTCAGTCCCTGTTGTGTTTTAAGGCCATTTCCGACACGTTTAAGGCCCGTTAAGCCAACATTAAGGCCCTAAAATGATGCCTAAACATTGTGGACATGAAACATTCTCAAAAATATGTCGGATGTCAGTTCGTTTGGTCCTACGATCGCGATGTTCGCTTAATTACGACGGAATGCGCATAAGCGCGAAAAACGATCCAAATTGCGCAACGAATGGATTTTTCTCAAGCCAAACACTAAAATAAAATATTTTAGTGCTTACATAAATTTTTGGATGTCCGGATGTATTCAGAACGTAAGTTATGCGCGAAAGTGCAAACTTGTGCAATTTTTGACGCTTTTAGTCCCTGAATGACCTAAAAGTTTATTTTAGCACACCGAACCCCTCAAAGCCTATTTCTAAGCTATGTAAAGGATATTTATGGTATGTTTAACTTATGTTCATGTTCCGGAATGTTCGTTACAGTTCAAATTGGCATACTTTCGCAGTTTGTCAAGTTTAGTCCCTGTAAGCGAATTAACTTGTTTTTGCCATACCAAAGCCTTCAAAACTTATTTCTAAGTTATGTAAAGGTTATTTAAGGTATGTTAAGTATATGTTGATGTTCCGGAGTATTTGTCGCGTTAAACTAAGTACGTTTACGCACCAGTTTGCGTATAACTCTCCAGAAAGTGATATAGAGTTTGAAATTGAACAAAAGTCAAAACATGAAAAATGTAAAACATAACCAAACAAACATTGGGATCAAATAACATTGTTTTATTGATAATTGAACTGTTCACAATGATTACAAGCACAGATGTTACACAAAGTTCAAAAAATGGGAATGGTTGTGTGATACAGTGCAACATTGCATTGAATCTTCCAGATGGTCAAAGTTTTTCTGAAGAAATTGCAAAAGATCACATGGCGTTACTTGCAACTGTGTTACAATCCTATGAAGGTTTGGTTGCAGGGAGGATCGGAAATCCTATGCTGACGAAAGAGGATTACGATCAGATAGATGCTGAAGAGATGGAGCTCATGGACATCAAATGTGTAGGATCGTGATCTGACCCGAACGAGTCGTTCAGAGGTGTTTAACTTCGTTTCAGGTGCGGAATAACAAGAAACGGAGGTAGAAACAGCTGATTCTTCACTAAAACTGCTAATTGTATTGATTAACACTCGATTACACACAGTTCTTCACACCGGCAGCACTTCGGCATGGAATACAAGACTATCTCTTATGTGGTTTCGCTCATGAGAACCCTATATATAGACCTGATGGTTTCGCTCCAGTGTACATGACACATAAGCGAAACCTCTACAATACCATATAAGCGAAACCCCCTGTCTATGTCCCTATGAGCGAAACCTGCTCTCTAAACACATATAATCTCCTATTTTCTCATAAAACGTGCCCTAATCTATACAATGCAATGTAAGACTCGATCCAAGACGAAGTCGACAGATGTAGTGCACCAACAGACTCCCCCTCAGATGTTGACGAGTCGACTATCGAGACACAACAATGCTGTGTCTTCACTTCTTCAGTCTTGATCAGTCTCTGGGCTTTTCTCTCTCTATCTTCATCAATAGACTCCCCTTCTTGATTTGCTCGCATTCCTTTGTTCTTCAGCAACATCTGCTTCAGGATCTTTGTCTGGCTTTCTTTGTCTTCAGAATCCGAAACCTGGCATTCTATCTTCAGATTCAGAATTGAAACTTGGCTATTCCTGCACATTCTTAACCCAGAAATAAATTTTATGAATTTAACAATTTGAATATAAAAGTATGCACCAACCCTCTGATATAATCAGATGACTCCCTCTCATGAACATACACATCAACACCGACTCTCCCTCAGATAATACACACAAGATGAACCACTTTTTGATTTAAAAACACATTTGATGATTAAGACACACTCCCCCTCACAACAATGTCATCATGTTTAGCACTTGGAATTTTGAAAATCAGCTTTCCAACATCAGTTGTCGAAAATCTTTTTGACTTTTTCAAAAATTTATGCTAAAACACATACAAAATCTTTTTGAATTTTGAGATATTAAGAAATGCAGTAAAGAAAAATTTACAGACACTATTTTTGTGAGATTGTGCAAGAGGATCATATCAGTTTTTGACAAGTCACAAGTACCGTTGAGCTTAGTTACACATTAAGAATTAAACAATTCACTTAGATTGTCGATATACACATCCACTTAAATTTTCACACAAATTTCAACTGATTCAGGATATGAGTTAGATGTTTTAAGGACTTAAACTTATTCATGTGTTCCACCTCTTGAATATATTCCCGTATCCAGATCCCAATATTCAGTCTTACAGGTGAGTATACCACAGATGATATCTGTAAAGGATTAAATTGCGAGGGCCGTGAGAGCTCAGGTCGATACTCCCGTATACGCAGAGAGATGACGGCTTCGACTTTTGGTGTGTCCCCTTTAGAGGATCTTTTGATTACAACAGCAGCGACTATCAATTTTATTGTTTCATCAGCTTGCTGAGGGCGATGCTATGTTTCAAGCATTTGCAGAAAGCATTATCCGGGGACTAGGTCAGAACTTCCATTCAGCAGAAGTCCTTGGATAATACCCCAGATATCACTGTGTATAAAGACCTAGTATCTCAGAAAAAGGGACCTTTCAAACGAGATTTCAGGGGTTACCTATATATCCAAGTAGTGTTCCCCACAAAATAAGCAAGTTTGAATTTAAGTTTATATCCCGAAAAAGCTTACTAAATGTGTAAAAACCTATCGGCATATCATCAGTGAGACCGTTTAATGCTATTTAAACAATACAATTCTTTAGCATACTGTGACTGTCTACTGATGTACTATCATTTCCTTTTCTTTACAACAAAACTCATTTTTGAATTTTATCATGTTTTTGTCTTTTTCAAATTTTCTAATGTTTTTGGATTTTCTGAAATTTTCTACTCCCCCTAAAATGCAAACACATTAAAGTAAATTTGAAATCAAACTGTACAATAAACTTGACAACCGATATCGAATCGCTTCAAATCGCCATCCACTTGGCATAAACAATCAGAACTCCCCCTTTCACAAAACTATTTTCTCATTATGATTTCAAAACACTTAAGTTTGTTTTAACCAAAATGATTTTTCCGGAAAATAAGTTTTGCTGGTTTTACCACTTGTAAAGTTAAGGGTTTGGTTCATCATATTGACCTTCAAACATACGTATCAGGATTACATCAAGTTCAAACTAATGACCTTGACGAATCACTTTGTAATATCCAACCTCTTACCACTTGTCAGTATAACCACAACATTTAACTACATGTAGGAATAACTCATCTACACAAACCATTTTATCAAACAAGATGCCGATTCCTGCTTCGCACTTACCAACCTGGAAGCTCCGGCAATTCACACTTATCCTGTAAAATTTAACTTTTATAAGAATCAATCACATTATCAATTACTAAGAAATATGCCGATTCCTGATCCGCGATTACAAACTTGGGATCTCCGGCATAGTCCTAAAACTTCAAGGGAAACAGACTTCCATCCAAGTCTTCTCAGACTTGATGGCTTTCAATTCTTGCGCAGTGGGGTTGTAAGTTGCCTTTTTAGTTGCATAAAAATCTTTAACCCCCTTTGCTTTCCCATTTAACATTTTTCCAAAAAAATTCTTAACACTCCCATTGAATGTTTTCTCAACATCAAACTTAGTATTCTCGTTGTAAAACTGATTCGAGATATCAACCTTGCCAACTTTCTGTTTAACTTCTTCAAATTTCAGTGATGGAAACTCATCATCATACCCTGAAATTTTCACCTCAACCTGTGGCTCTTCTGGCTTTGTGGAACCAGATTCATCGCCGACTTTCTCATCAACTTTCTTAACAACCCACACTTGGTTGTCTTTCTCTTTCTTTTTATAAAAATTCTTTTTAGAACACTCACCAACCTCATAAGTTGAGTTTTCAAAAATTTTAAATTTTTCGGTTTGTGGTTCAATATCAACAACTTTTTCTTTCAATTTGTTAGAAACTCCCTGTTTTGTTCTGGCATTTTTCTGACAGTTCCATGCAATGTGACCAGCTTCATTGCACTTGTAACAGGTTCGAGTTTCCTTTGAATGAGACACTTTAGTTCCATTCTTCTTCTTTTCAGCAAGAAACTCTTGATTTGACTGTCTCCAGAATGGTTTCTTATGTTCCTCTTCTGCACTTCCACCTGACACAAATTCTGTTTTTGTTTTAGAAATTTTCAAATTTTTATGATTTTCTGGTGGAATAAATCCAAGACCTTTCTTTTTGTAACTACGATTTTGGTTTGGTTTCTTTTGAAAACCAGAACCAGAATTGTAACCCTTTTTCTTGTTTAGACGTTGTTGAATTCTTGAAGTGTACTTTTTAGTTTTTTCAGTAAGATTTAAATCTTTTATTTCAGAAATATTAATTTCTGTCATTTTGAAAACCTTTTTGATCATGTTAAAACGAACACTTCTTATTGGAAACTCTTTGTCAGAGTATAATTTGTCAGAATCATTTAAAGTGTATGCTACTTCAAATGTTTCATCATCGAAATTTGCTTTCGATAACAAAAATTCTTTACTGTAAGACCGTTTGACCGACGACTTTGTACTGTTGACTGACGAATTTGATCCTCCAGACTCAGACTTTGACTCGGATTCCTCCTCAGTATCCAACACCTGATCGACCACCTTTTTGATTAACTCAGACTCATGATCAGTATCGGACGAGGTAAACGTGACATCAATGTTATCTGGTAAAACGTCAGTTGTGTCGGTTTTTAGCTTTATATTGACTGCTTTTTCAAGTTGCCCCTCGTTTGGTTTTCTAGGAGAGTACCCTTCCCAGATTGGAGGCGGACACTTGTTATAGCTAACAGTCGGTTTCTTACCACTATCTTTCTTCTTTGGCTTCTCATCTTGAAAAGCTTCCATACCTGCAACAGTTGGGTAAATACGATCAATGAGATAATCAGAACTAGAATAACTTTGCAATAAACGTCTAATTCTCTCATTCTCGATCTTTTCTGTCTCCAACTCTTGCTTCCATTTAGCACTCTCTTCGATGTAAAAGTTGATGGCTTTCTGTTTTGTCATCATCACAGCATTCATCATCGTAAGTGCTTGTTCTCTTTCTGAATTTGTCTTTTGGAGACCAGTTACTGTTTTGTTCAAGACATCATAAGATTCTTTTACATAATTAAGATTGAACAGCAACTGCTCCTTCTTCTTCTCATACTCAGCAATTATCTCGTCTTTTGCTACACATTCCTTGCATGCTTCCAAACACTTCTCGCAAGGCTTTACAACTTCAACAATCTTCTCAATCTCGATTGTCTTTACCACTTCAACCACTTTTTCTTCTTCAATCACCTTCTCTTCTACCTTCACTCGCTCAGTTTCAACCATCTCCTCAGCAAAACCTTCAACATTCTCTTTCTGAACAACATCTTCAGATTTCTTTAGTTGTTGTTCTTTAGCAGCTCGTTTCTCCTTCAGTTTCTCCATGCGATCTGCAAAATAGAAATGAAAACTTTCAGGAGAAAGATGAGATTTAGCAATGTTAATATGTTTTTCTTCCTCATCATCACTGCTGCTGTCATCAGCTGGTGACTGATCAAACTGTACAGATTTTTCAGAAGCAGCATCTGATAAACCAGAATCTGACGGTGTTTGATCAAATACAACTTCCTTTTCTAATCTAACATCGTTTTGTACACTTTCATCTGAACTCTGTGAGCTTTCATCAGCACTTAATGAACTTTCATCAGAAACAACAGACTCTTTCTCCACATTCTTCACAGTTTCACCAATAAACTTCATCCACGTAGCAAACATATCTGGTTCTCTGACAATCTTAGCGATGAAAGCTTTAAAATTCCCATTCTCATCTGCAAACATATTCCAACTGAAGCCTTCAGGTAGCCTCTCATCATCTTGATCGACTATGCATGCTTTGCTATCAGGAGATATATAATTGTTCCAGTTAAAATCCACCACACACGCTCTTTTTGAATCCTCGATTCTTTTACCATGAGCCGTCTGTGAATCTTGTGATTGACCAACCTGTTGATAAATGGCTTTCCGGTAATAATCATCTTTTCCAAACGGATTCTGAGCACCACTAGCATCCCTGTTCTTGCATTCCCATTTGAAATGGCCTTTCTCCCTGCATCGAAAACAAGTAACTTTAGATTTATCAAAACCTAAAGTAGATACATGAGCATCAAGAAAGTCATTTCTCCCGGTAATCGTTTTGAACTTTTCAGCACGTCTAAGAACACTAGCAAGACACCATTTGATATCCATTAATTCCATCTCTTCGGCGTCTATTTGATCGTAATCCTCCTTTGTGAGCATAGGATTTCTGATTCGACCAGCCACTAGACCCTCATAAGATAACAACACAGAACCAAGTAGAGCCATGTGGTCTTTAGCAGTGTCTTCTGAAAAACTTTGACCTTCTGGAAGATTTAAAGCGATGTTGCACTGAATCACATAACCATTTCCTGTCTTGGTGCTTTAAGACTGAAAACTTTCTGATGAACTCTTTGGATTGACACTCGGATATAACGAGAAACCACTGCTGCTTTTGTTTGAACTTTGATCAGCTTTTTCTGATGAATCTCCAGCACTAAAAGCAGTCTGGATTTTCGGGCTTCTTTCAGTTTCTGGAACACTACCTTTGTAATAAATTTTTACATCCTGTTGACCACTTGGACTATTCATCCTAGTGATCTTTTGCTGTTCCAAATCCTGACTTTCAATTTTCTCAATAAACTGACCAATTGTTAACCCATCATAAACCCCTATGTTTTTCAGAATCATCAAATAAGTTCCCCACTCTTTTTGCGGTAACGCATCAGCTAATTTGTCTACCCACTCTTCAGGATCCTTTTTTATACTAAGCATTGACATAGATTGCACCAAGTGGCAATAACGTTCAATCAGCTTCTTCGTATCTTCTCCCGGTAAACTACTGAACAGATCAAACTCTTTCTTGAGCAACGCCTTCTTGCTCTTAATCATTTTCTCACTACCCTCAAACTTAACACGTAAAGCATCCCAGATTGACTTTGAAGTTTTGTCATGCTGAAGCAGTATGAAAATGTCTTCTTTGATAGCTTGCTGAAGTAGACTGATCATCATCTTTTTAGCTCTATACATATCACGTTCTTGATCACTAAATTCAGATATTCTTTTGTCAACTTTCAAACCAGTCTGTGGCAAAACATATTTCTTCAAAATACACTCCCATGATCTCAGATGATTAGCTTGTACCCAGTTTTCGAACCTATCTTTCCATCCATAATACTCTTCAATGCTCATTAGCTTCGGGGGTTTTTGAGTAGTTCCCGTTTCGTTTTCCAAATTCATGTTCTGAGCAATGGAAGCCGGAGTAGACGGAGTAGCAAACGCGTTGTAAAAATCGTTATCCATGTTTCAGATTTTGAAATATCACAAACTCAGATTCTTCAAACGAGCTGGTTCACCTCGTAACACACATTGTTTAATGTTTCTCAATATTCGATGCACTTATCCGACAACAATGATTGGGCCGAATGATATGAAACACGTAGGCTGAATAAAATGAACTTGGGCTAATAATCTTTGACTTTAACAACTTATGCACGTGAACCAAACCTGACTTTAATAGACTAAAGATATATGATGGGCTGATGACAAACCTACTAAGCCGACAACTTTCAACTTTCTTCACATGCACATGAACCAACACTTTATCTCAATTCCCATTGAACCTAGTATGTTTTTCAAGATCAGTGACAAATAAGCGAAATCAGGTGATTGTGCACAATGAACGAAATCCCAGATGACTTAAAAGCGAAACTCCTAATATGCACTTGGAGCGAAACTACTGACGTTCACAAGAGTGAAACTGCTGATGTACAAATGAGCGAAACCCTGATTGTGCAAATGAGCGAAACCTCAAAGTTCCAATGAGCGAAATTATCAAGCAATTTGGAGCGAAACCTCTTAACTTTGTGACACAAGAGCGAAACTAGGTGTTCAAAAAAGCGAAACTATACAATGTTCGTTTGAGTGAAACCTAGTCGGAGGTTGATTTGATCCATTTTTAGTCCATATTTAGGTCCGAAACTTTCCAGGGTTTGTTAATGTCCAATAACACACAGTCTGTGAAATTTTGAGCGAATTTTGACTGGTAAAACTTTCTGAAATGATGAAAGAAGGTGTAGAAATAAGAAATCTTAATGAATTCCAGCTAATCTCTGCAGAACTCCTCCTCCTGAGCTCTGATACCACTTGTAGGATCGTGATCTGACCCGAACGAGTCGTTCAGAGGTGTTCAACTTCGTTTCAGGTGCGGAATAACAAGAAACGGAGGTAGAAGCAACTGATTCTTCACTAAAACTGCTAATTGTATTGATTAACACTCGATTACACACAGTTCTTCACACCGGCAGCACTTCGGCATGGAATACAAGACTATCTCTTATGTGGTTTCGCTCATGAGAACCCTATATATAGACCTGATGGTTTCGCTCCAGTGTACATGACACATAAGCGAAACCCCTACAATACCATATAAGCGAAACCCCCTGTCTATGTCCCTATGAGCGAAACCTGCTCTCTAAACACATATAATCTCCTATTTTCTCATAAAACATGCCCTAATCTATACAATGCAATGTAAGACTCGATCCAAGACGAAGTCGACAGATGTAGTGCACCAACAAAATGGTGCTTAGCTAGTGTCTTGAGAAGAGCTGAAAAATTCAAAATGATTACAGGAAGAAATGATTTCTTGGATGCACATGTTTCTACTTTGGGTTTTGATAAATCTAAAGTTACTTGTTTTCGATGCAGGGAGAAAGGTCATTTCAAAAGAGAATGCAAAAATCAAGAAGCAAGTGGAGCAAAGAATCCATTTGGAAAAGATGATTACTATCGAAAAGCTATATATCAACAAGTTGCTCATCAACCGCATCAACAAAAAGATTCACAAACTGCTCATGGGAAAATGATCGAAGATGCAAACAAGAAAGCTTATTATGGTATCATTGATCAAGATGATGAAAAAGTGGCTGAAGGCTTCAGCTGGGATAAATATATTCCACATGATTCAAAAGTTGTAGCTATGATTGCAGAAATAGTTCAAAAGCCTGATTTGTTTACGGAATGGATGAAAATATTTGATAATGATGATTCGAATCAAGAAGAAGAGTCTATTTCATCCGATGAAAGTTCAGAAAGAGCAACTGTTTTTGATCAAACACCATCTGATTCTGGTTCTTTAGATGATAGTTCTGAGAAGACAATAGATTTTGATCAATCACAAACTGATGACAGTGGTGATGATGAGGAAGAAAGACATATTAATGTAGCAAAAACTCATTTATCTCCTGAAAGTTTTCAATTTTATTTTGCAGATCGCTTGGAGAAATTGAAGAAGAAACAAGCAGCAAATGAGTTGAAAAAGATGAAGGAAGTTAATGTTGCTGAGAGGAATGGTGAAGCTAAGAAGGTGATTGAAGCTGAAACAATGATGGAGGTTGAGAAGGTCATCGAAGTTGAAAAGATTGTGGAAGTCATTAAGCCTTGCTTAAAGTGTTTAGAATCTTGCAAGCAATGTGCAGAAAAAGATGAGAAACTGAGTGAGTAAGAAAAGATGAAAGAACAATTACTGTTCAATCTCAATTATGTGAAAGAGTCGTATGACATTTTGAACAGAACGGTAACTGGTCTACAAAAGACAAATTCTGAAAGAGAAGATGCACTGACAATGATGAATGCTGTGATGATGTCGAAGCAAAAATCTATCAATCATTACATTGAAGAGTGTGCAAAGTTAAAGCAAGAGTTGGAGACTGAGAGGATTGAAAATGAGAGAATTAAACGTTTACTGCAAAGTTATTCTAGTTCTGATTATCTAATTGATCGAATTTATCCAACTGTTGCAGGTTTAGAAGTTTTTCAAGATGAGAAGCCAAAAGAGAAGAAGGATACTGGTAAGAAACAGAGTGTCAGTTATAACAAGTGTCCGCCTCCGATCTGGGAAGGGTATTCTCCCAGAAAACTGAATGAGCAGCAAGTCAAAAAGGCTGTCAATATAGAGTTAAAATCAGAAACAACTGACGAGTTACCAGAAAATATTGATGTTACATTCACATCGTCCGACATAGATCATGAGTCCGAGTTAATAAAAAGGATGGTCGATCAAGTGTTGGATAAGGATGAGGAGTCTGAGTCAAAGCTGAGTCAGGGAGTCTAAGTTCATCATCAGTTGATAGTCCAAAGTCGTCGGTTAAACGGGTTTACAATAAAGAATTTCTTTTATCAAAATCTAATTTGAAGGATGAAACATTTGAAGTTGCATACACTTTAAATGATTCAGACAAATTATATTCTGATGAAGAATTTTCAATAAGAGGTGTTAAAACTGAAATGATCAAAAAGGTTTTCAAAATGACAGAAATTAATATTTCTGAAATAAAAGATGTAAATATTACTGAAAAACCTAAAAAATACACTTCAAGAGTTCAACAACGTTTAAACAAGAAAAAAGGTTATAGTTCTGGTTCTGGTTTTCAAAAGAAACCAAACCATAACGGTAATTTCAAAAAGAAAGGTCTTGGTTTTATTCCACCTGAAAATCATAAAAATGAGAAAATTTCTAAAACAAAAACAAAATTTGTTTCAGGAGGAAGTGCTGAGGAAGAACAGAAGAAACCGTTCTGGAGACAATCAAACCAGGAGTTTCTTACTGAAAAGAAGAAAAATGAAGATTATCAGAAGAAAGAGACAAGAACCTGTTACCGATGCAATGAAATGGGTCACATTGCATGGAACTGTACAAAAGCAACACAGACAAAACAGGGAGTTTCTTGTAAACTGAAAGAAAAAGTTGTTGAGAAAAATGAACCACCAACTGAAAGATTCAAAGTTTTTAAAAACTCAACATATGAAGTTGGTGAATGTTCGAAAAGATTTTACAAAAGAAGAGTGAATCTTGACAACCAGAAGTGGGTTGTTAAGAAATTTGATGTGAAATCTGGCAATGAATCTGATTCCACAAAGTCAGATGAGCCACAGGTTGAGGTTAAAGAAGAAAACTCAGTGCCTCCAATGGATGATGTTCATTTTCCACCATTGAGGGCTGAAAATTTTAAATCAAAAATTGGTAAGGTTGAGATCTCGAATCAATTCTATTCTGAGAAGAAATAATTTGATGTTGAGAAAGCATTTAATGGAAATGTTAAAAAGATTTTTGGGAAAATGGTCGAGGGAAAGGCAAAAGGGGTAAAAGATTTTTATGCCACAAAGAAAGCAACTTATTACCCAGGTGAAGTTGAGGAGGAAACATCCAAGTTTGGTCAAACTTGGATGTCTGTTTTTCATATGTAAGAAAGTATGACTTGCCGGAGCTCCCAAGTTGGTAATAGCGGAGCATGAATCGGCATCATTCTTGAAAATTTGTTTTTGAACAGGTATGACTTGCCAGAGCTTCCAGGTTGGTTAGTGAGGAGAAAGAATCGGCATCATTCTTGAATATGTTTGGTTGGTAAATCTACAGGTGGTATTTTTAAATTGTTATATTTTACTTTACAAGTGGTATGGTTGGTAAGTGAATCTTCTAGTGATTCAAAAGGTAAATCAAGGTCATTCATTTGAACTTGATTTAACTTTCATTCATGTGGTTTAAGTTGAACAATGTGATGAAACCCCGAACTTACAAGTGATAAAATAAACAAAACTTTTTTTCCGGAAAAATCATTTTGGTTAAAACAAACTTAAGTGTTTTGAAATCATAATGAGAAAATAGTTTGTTGTAAGGGGGAGTTCTGATTGTTTATGCCAAGTGGATGGCGATTTGATATCAGTTGTCATTTTACTTGTACAGTTTGTTTTCAAATTTCCTTTTAAATGTGTTTGAATTTTAGGGGGAGTAAGAAATTTCTGAAAATCCAAAAACATTTGAAAATTTGAAAAAGTAAAAAACATGATAAAATCAAAAATGAGTTTTGGTGTCGAAAAGAGGAAATGATAGTACATCAATGGACATTCACGGCATGCTAAAGAATTGGAAAGTCAAATGTGATAAACGGTCTCACTGATGATGTGCCAGTAGGTTTTTGCACATTTAGTAAATTGTGACGAGATATAAACCTAAATTTCAAACTTGTTTATATCGTGGGTAACATCTCTCTGATATATGGGTAACCCCCGAAATCTTGTTTAAAAGGTCCCTCTTTCTGAGATACTAGGTCTTTATGCTCAGTGATATCTGGGGTATTTTCCCGGGACTTCTGATTTTGTGGAAGCAATGGCCTAGTCCCCGGAGAATACTTTCTGCTTGCTTGAAATATAGCTAACCCTCAGCATAAAAAATGATGAAACATTGAAAAATGCTAATCATGTGCTGTTGAAACAAAAGATCCTCTAAAGGGGACACACCAAAAGTCGAAGCCATCATCTCTCTGCTAAACGGAAGTTCTGACCTGAGCTCTCACGGCCCTCGCAATTTAACCCTTTACAGATATCATCTGTGGTATACTCACCTGTAAGACTGAATATTGGGATCTGGATACGGGAGTATATTCTGAGGTGGGACACGCGAATAAGTTTAAGTCTCTTAAAACATTAATCTCGTATCTCGAAACAGTTGAAATTTGTGTGAAAATTTAAGTGGATCAGTATACTGACAATCTAAGTGAATTGTTTAGAGCTAAAATGTTTAAAGCTTAACGGTGTTGGTGATTTGTCTCATAAACTGATATGATCCTCTTACACAAACTCACAAAAATATTGTCTGTAAATATTTCCTTTACTGCATTTCATTTTATTCAAAATTCAAAAAGATTTTCAGTGTGTTTTAGCATAAATTTTGAAAAATTCAAAAAGATTTTCGACAACTGATATTGAAGAGCTGATTTTCAAAATTCCGAGTGCTAAACATGATGACAACGTGTGAGGGGGAGTCTGTATGAAACAAGAAAAGATTTTAAAAAGAAAAATGTTTTTCATACAAGTGGTTCATCAGAGATTAACATTGTAAAATCATTTATTGATTTGTGTATACAATTGATAATCAAAAGAATAAATTTGTCAAATGTTAAATTTGTAAAATTTATTGTGAGGTAGAGGATGTGCAGGATAGTCTGGATTCTAAAACTGAGAATAGAGCTAGGTCATGATCCTGATCCTGTAAAAGCATGTCGAGAGGGGGAGTCTGTTGATGCTGAGAAAAGAGTAAACAGAAGATTGAAGAAAGTTTTACCGGGTCTAGATACTTCAGAAAAAGCGATCAGACTGATAAAGACTGAAGACGTTGAAGACTCGACACTAAAGACTCGTCAACATTCGAGGGGGAGTCTGTTGGTGCATGCGTCTGTCGACTTCGTCTTGTATCGAGTCTTGCATTGTTCAAGGCACAAAGTTCAAGAAAAGTATCAAAGCATGTAATTCCGCTTGAATTAGTTAATTCCACTTGAAGAGGACATCTGGTAATTCCAAACGGAATTAGTCATGTAATTCCGTTTGAATAGCTAATTCCGTTTGAGTAGTTAATTTCGTTTGTATTGTAATCTCGTTTGAGTCATGTTCAAGCAGAATTAGGATGTCTATATATAGGAGTGTTTCTGTTTCATTTGAAACGGAATTAGGTTGACGGAATTAGAGAAGGGGTTTTCCGACGGCGAAGCTCTGTCGAAGTGTTTCCGTGCTGTAAATCGTTTCTAGTGTGACATCCGTGCTGGTGTAATCATTCTACAGACTATGAACACTACAATATTAAAAAAACAGTGTGTTTTGATCCCAATGTTTGTTATTTATGTTTGATTTTATGCACATGTTGATTGTTGATCGATTTTGAACTCTATATCGCTTTCTAGGAAGTTATACGCAAACTGATGCGTAAACGTAATCAGTTTAACGCAACAAACACTCCGGAACAGCAACATAAACTTAACATACCTTAAATAACCTTTACATAACTTAGAAATAAGTTTTGAAGGCTTTGGTATGGCAAAAACAACGTTTATTCGCTCGCAGGGACTATTTGCGTTAACTTGCAAAAGTCTGCCGTTTCGTATGGAACCGTATAGTCCAGAACTTGATCATGAGCTAAACATACCATAAATAACCTAACCATATCTTAGAAATAAGCTTTGATAGGTTCAGTGTGCGAAAACATGCTTATATGATCTTACAGGGACTAAAAGTGTCAAAAACAGCGTAAGTTTGCATTTTCGCGCATATCTTACGTTCTGGCCACATCTGGACATCCAAAATTTTTGTACACACTAAAATATTTTTATTTTAGTGATCGGCATGCAAAAATACCGCTCGTCGCTTAATTTGGTTCGTTTTCGCGTCCGTTTGAGTTTCGTCGTAATTTAACGAATAACGCGACCGTACGACCAAACGAGCCGACATCCGAGAGTTTTCCGAACATATTTTGAGTCCTCTAAACTTTATTGACCTTGTAGAGCCTTGAAAATGGCTTAACGAGTGTCAAAAGTGCCTAAAATGGACTCGAACACATGCAGGGACTAAAGCTGTCAAAACTGAAAGTTGCTGGTCTGCAGGTAGCTTGCGGACCGTATGCATATGTCCTTACGGTCCGCAAGGCAAGCCCAGTTCACAGAAAATTCACAGCAGCTTCCCAGCTCGTTCTTGAGGCACTTGTTTGCAATTTTTATGTTTTGGGGACCAAGTTAACACCTTCCCAAGCATGTTAGCTGGCCCATAACACTTGGATGGCTAGGATTTATTGCTTGGAGGATACATAAACACATGTCTTGATCTTGTGAACCTCCAACAACTATAAATAGCCATGCCATTTCCTCATTTCAGCTCACACTTGATCTAAAACTCTCTAAGTTGATGTTTTATAACTTCATACCTGAGAGTTTATAAGATCAAGTTCAAGCAAGGACCTTTTGTAAGCATTCCTTCATTCTTTTATTGCTTAGTAGTTTAAAAAGTCAAACAGTGTTTGACTTTCAGTTTGACCAGTCAATTGGTCAAGTCAAAGTTCAATTGAACTTTGCAATGTGATTGTAATCACAATGGTTATAATCCTTAGCGATTATACCTACTGATTACCACATTAACTAGGGGTAGTGACGAGTCAAAGTTTCGGTCAAAATGCGTTTTAGCACGCATTTTGCAACGGAACTACTTTTAAGTATCAAAACACCTTGTTTTGATACCAAATCAGTAGGTTAAACATGTTTTGACATGTTTAACTCGTCACTATTAGTTTGGTGCTTGTTTAGGGTCGTTAGTTAAGCGGTCTAAACAACCGCTTAGACTTTCGAACCCGACCCCTTTGGTCGATCATTAGGATCTGACAAAGCTTTCTTAGTGATCATAGTTGTATAGGGAATAACCCCTGAGGTTATACCTTATGATCACATAGGATTGGTTAGTCATTTGCTAACTAGCTTGTATGCCCATAGTAAATGACCAAAACGCCCTTTTGAAGCATAAATCCGTATTTTTGACTATGTGAACATATTTTTGACATATAATCTGATTTAGTAACATGTTTAGGCATAATTGGGCATGTAAGACTTGGCATAGCACATAGTTAACCAACCGAACATAGTCTTACGCTAACGCCGCATTATAGTAGCTTATACTACCATAATGGGTCAAAACGGGTCAAAAGCACTTAGGTAAACTTTCAAATCAGAATGTAGAGACTATTAAATCATACCATATGAGTTCAAATACTCGTTTGATTTATAGAACCTCATTCTATCCTATCTCCCGATTTAGGATCCGTTTATTAACATAGTTACCTATACTAGGTGCCGGTTGATTCCGTGATACTTGGAGCTTTTATTGGTCTTATTCTCAAGACTAATAAGCAATCCCAAGTGAGTACATAGTTCCCCTCTTTTACCGTTTTCAAATACTTTGGGGTGATTCACATGTACATATTTGTTACTTTCTTGTTTTACATGCTTTGTGACATAAACATGCTAGTTTCACTTAGTACATATTTAGTACATGCTTTCACTATGTTTTGCTATGTATGTTAAGCATACTAGCACATTGTTTTATTACACATTTGTTACATATGTTTACTTAGCATATGTACGCATTGTTTTACGTGACATTTCTACTAGGCATGTTTACTTAGCATACCTAGTACATGGTTTTTATAGCATGCTTACATTGGTTATGACATTTGGTGTGTTTAATCGGGACAATAATACATTCATTAACATTAGCTACGCCGCTCGGTAGTATGTAATGGTACCATAGGAATTGACAACTCCCGTTTCCGACTTCCTAGGTTTGTTTGGAAGTTGGGAATGACAGAATCCGATATACATAACTTAGATGAACCTTTAATTTGTTTAAAGGTTTGTCGCCACAGTCGCAAGGCTTGAATGTATGCGATTAACATTACTGCATAAATGTTTGTAATCATAAAGCATTGTTTTCTGCAAAACATGACATTTGAATAAAACTTAGGTTTACTCAAAAACATTGTTTTGTACATTTATCCTACGGGGTTGAGTAAATTCTTTTATTCACCGTACATGACATATGTTTCACATTGGCATTATTACATAGTTTAAGTAGATGTCTTCCTACTTGCTATGCATTTCATTGGTTATACATAATACATGTTACACATGACATTAAACATGGTTTATGCATAAACATTTTGACGTTAAACATGACATTTTGTTGGGTAATGATAAGTGACTTATGTAACGGGGCTATGTGCTATACGATAAAAGCATGGTGGATACGCCGCTGGTACTTCCCATATATAAGTGCTTTTATTGTATTACACATTGTTGCGTTATCTAAGCCACTTGACAAAGACATAAAACATTTTTACAAGGACACGACATTTTTATACAAAGTACATATTTTATATAATTCAGTTTTACTTGGTTATTTATTTAACCATGCATATTTCTTTTATATCATTTGATTTTCATCTCGATTTTCACATGATTTTATAAAAGAAAACATTTTACAAGGTTCATGACTATTTTTGTTAAACACTTCTTTTAAACTACAAGTCATGAATCCTGCATAAACAAAACCTATGTATCTCACAGGCATTTTTATGCTGACGTACCTATTTTTACATGTGTTTCAGGTGCTGATGCATGATGATGTTTGTGCTGCACTTAGGCGGACTCGGGCCTTAGTGACTTAAAAGACAGTTATTTATGTTATATTTAGTTTGAACTCAAAAACAATGTAAACTTAATTCAATAATACATAACTTTAAATACCATGGTTGTTGAAACAATAATTCTGTCACCATCACTCCCCGACGTTTCCACCGCGGTTTCGTTGTTTTGACGCGGCCGGGGTGTGACAGAAGAGTTGGTATTAGAGCCAATGGTTATAGGGAATTAGGTTATTAGCAATGCTTTGATCTAGACTATAACTTCTAGGACCCTAACACAAGTTTACTTGTGTTTAGATCTTAAAACAATACCTGTCACCTATCCTTAGGTGATTTCCAAAACATGAACACAACTTTCCAAAATAATTTTGAAATCAATCATCTATCCTTAGATGATTTCTTTTGGTCTTGTACCATCCAAATTTTCAAAATCTCGTCAAAGTTTGGGTCTAAATAATGTGAACACGTGCAAACTGGAAGAGTGAATGCCTGTACCCTGAGTTTTTTTATCTATGGCTAGAGTGTTCGTACAAATCCGCAGTATCGGACCAGTCACTCTTACCTGGGAACTCTTGGGGTGAGTATTCGCTTATAGGCGAGCATGTCTTCAGCAATACATTATTATGACCTATTTACTTTGATTTGTCACTGTGTGTCGTTTGTTTGCTTTGTGGTAACAAACAAATGACCACCATCCTTGCATCTTGACGATTTTATTGATATCTCATTTCTTTCATCACGTCATCTCACTCGTTTTCTCTCATGTTTCCTCTTTTAGAATGCCTCCTCGACGCGCAAATCCGCTACCAAATGCCGAACTGGAAGAAATCATCGCACAGCAAATGGCTGCTGCGTTCCCCAATCTCATTGCTCAATGGAACCAAGCCAACAATAACAATAATGCACCTGCTCCGTGCAATTTCAAAAGTTTTAACTCGGCTAAACCACTCAAGTTTAGTGGTTCTGAGGGAGCAACTGGGCTTCTACAGTGGTTTGAGAGTCTTGAGAGCACCTTTCGCCATGTTCAGTGTCCGAACAACCGTAAGGTCGAGTTTGCGTCGAGTGTATTTCAAAAGAGGGCTCTTACCTGGTGGAATGGTGTAATGAGAGACCGAGGTGCTGAGGTTGCTTTGGGTCAGACATGGGAGGAACTTAGGGCTCTCATGATGAGAGAATTTTGTCCTCATCACGAACAGAGGGCACTTGAAAATGAGTTCCATGACTTGAAGCAGGACAGTGGTGAACACCGGGCTTACACTGACAGATACGAGGAGTTAAGCTTGCTATGTCCCACTATGGTCACGCCTTTGGATAAGGCTATTGAGAAGTACATAGACGGTTTGCCAGATCCTGTTCAGGATATTGTCACTGGCAGCAACCCTACAACCGTCCGTCAGGCCATTGAGCTAGCTGCAACCCTTACTGAATCGCAAGTCAAAAAGGGTAAACTCCACAGGAAGGGTGACAAGAAGCAGAAACAGTCTGATAGCACCACTGAGAAATCGAGGAAGCGCAAGGCTTCCAAGAATTTCGCTGTCACTGCTCAGACTAATCAGGCTGCACCTAATCAGGCAGCACAGAATCAGGCTGCACAACCTGCTGCCAAGAGGCAGTATGCGAGAAATGAACCTCCGTGCAATAGATGTAACAGCCACCACCAGCCACAGTTGCAATGCCGCATCTGCACGAATTGTGGCAAATCTGGTCATCTTGCAAATACTTGCCGTTTTGCTCCTAACCAAAATCAGGCAGCTCAAAACCAAGCTGTACAAAACCCTGCCCAGTTGTGGGGATCTGACCAACTACAGGAACAATTGCCCGAGGTTGGCAAACGCAAATCAGGCACAGGCTCGTGGTACAGCTTTCAATCTTAATGCAAATGAGGCTCGCGCAGATAACGAAGTGGTGAACGGTACGTTCCCTGTTAACAACCATCCTGCTTCTGTTCTATTTGATTCGGGTGCCGATAAGAGTTTCGTGTCCTTAGCTTTTGAGCCTTTACTTTCGATGACCAGAACAAAACTAGGAAAGCCCTTGACAGTAGAAGTAGCTAGTGGTGAACCCGTTGTACTTGATTCCGTTCTTTGAAACTGCCAATTGAACCTTAATAACCATCTTTTACCTATCGACCTCACACTGATGCAACTCGGGAGCTTTGATGTTATAGTGGGAATGGATTGGTTAGCCAAGTACCATGCTGAGGTGGTTTGCTTTGAGAAGATCGTCCGTATACCGCTTTTGACTGGTGAGATCTTAGAAGTTCGTGGGGAGAAACCTGTTAAACTCATGTCTTGTACCCAAGCCCAAAAATACCTACGAAAGAAATATGTCGCTTTCTTGGCACATGTTGTAGAGGATAAAGGCAAGGGTAAGACTACCCTAGACATCCCTGTTGTTCGGGATTATCCTGAGGTATTTCCTGAAGACTTACCTGGATTACCCCCTGTACGCCAAGTTGAGTTTCACATTGATCTTGTACCTGGTGCAAATCCCATTGCTAAATCACCAATGTGACAACCCTCACCAAACTAGGTATCCGTACGAATTAATTAATATTTAATTAATGCTTGATTGCTGTTCTTGCTTACAATTGTGGTTAAACTGCTTCTTGATTTCTGATACTTACATATTCATGCATCATACTTTATTACTGTCACTCTATTATTTACACACAAACATCAGTGACAACCTTGATGCACAAAAGCACAGTTAGCACACTATACGGATAACCCAATGAACATGCTGCCATTGCCAGCACTAGACAGACATTGTATCTGAGGCCAGTATGAGCCGGGAATAGATTACTACACTAGTAGGGAGTGTAGGGAGGTGAGGATTATAATACTGCGTCACTAGGTGAAGTTTATAGAGACCGGATGTGCCTAAAACATACTTTAAGTACAAAATTCTGCACTTTATTACAAAATTCAGCATTTAAGTTAACTAGTAAAGTGCAAAAGCATGGGAAAATAATACTAGACACTTTCCAAAGTGTCAGGAATTCATTGTGTCACTAAAAACACTATAAAAGACACTTTAAGGCTTATTTGACACTTTAACGGATCAATATCCAACCGAACAACCGGACTTTACCCGAAACACAAAATATTATTAAAAATATTGTTACACTTTTCTGAGCCAGTTATGGTCCCCGAGCACTACAACACCTTACATAATACCCGGCACCTGCTAAACACTAGACATAACATTAAACCCCCACTAATTAACTTATTTACCCCCAAATAATACACTTAACCTCCCTCCCTTGGCTGATTTACGGTCCATATAGTCCCACACCCAAGATAAATTCAAAATCTCTAATATCTCTTACATATTCAACTTGGGACTTTGTGAGACACATGAGTTGACATTATGGACACTTTAGACACTACCTTCTTACACTTAACACCCCTAAATTACTCACCTATTTACTAAATAACTTTCACTTAACACCCCCACCCACCATACGATTACTACCACAAGATTTATTCAAATCTTCTTATAATCCTTCCATATCTCCTTATGGGAATTAGTGAAATATTGTTGTGTACTTATGTAGACACCTTATCCAATGGGTATTAGAACTTGGTTATAAAACAACCTACACATTACCATCTCCACTAAACACCACAACACTTCTTCTTGCCCCCTCCCACCTCTCGGCCGTAGCTTTCACCACCCTCACCATATTTTTTATTTCAAGCTCTAGTATTCCAAGTGCACTACAAGGTGCACACGAGTGTTTTAGAAGGTGTGGAGCACTCGGATCGTCAAGGACCTCTTGCTAGTGCTATTACCACTCATTTTTCATCTAGTTTCTTCCCTAGCTTCAAAGCTAGTAGTAAGCCTCTTTGATCATCTTTTATTTTATATTTATGGTGGTTAATAATTATGTTGTGATATAACCACAAGAACACTTAAAAGATCATGAACACAACTTGAACATAAAGCTAATATAAAGATGAAATAAGATGAACTTTTGACAAAACAAAGTTGTTTTGATGTTGTTATTGTTTACTTGATGATCACTAGTAATAGGGTGTTTAACCTCATGGATGTACTTGTTAAAGAAAGATTAAAAACTTAAGTTAACAAGTTCGGGGGGGGGGGGGGGGGGGGGGTGATTAGTGGACTACATAAAAGGAATCACCTCCATGTTTCAACATAAACTTGGTAACAAAGTGAGCTCTTGAAAAATAAATGGACTAAGTGAGTAGATGGTCGTATGGACCCGAGAGTTACAAATAATTTTTCTAGACAAACCAAGCTAAGAGACGGATTTTTTTTTTTAAAGTCATGATCCTTACATTATTTTTTTGGAAAGAAATAAATTATGAATACTAGTGAAACATGGAAATATTGTAAATGAATATTTTTGTAAAATAAGTTCACAAGTTGTGAACATCTAAAAATCCTGGGAACGAGAGTTTTACAAAAATAAACACACTTTGGAGGGTGACTAAACCCACTAAACACACCACTAAATTACTACGCGTTTTTATGAAACGCCAAGTTTATGTTGTCATGAAAAATGCATTGTTTTTGGCACTTGACTAGTGTAACATTGTTTGGTAAATTGTTGGTTGATTTGAATGATTTTATAAAAGAAAATGATACGCTAGTAAGCGTGGCCACCTCCAGTTACAGAGGAAACTCTGGCGAAATTTTCCCAGAAATATAACACTTAGAATATTTTTGTGACAAGTGTTATAAATATATTTTTAACTTGTTTTTCTAAACAAACTTCGCCATGAATTTATTACAAGGTAACCAAGTGTCGGAGGTGGAATTTTCGTAAATAAAACTTGCTAAATATATATTTAGAATATATATTTCCTAATAAAACACTTACGTGATTTTATGATTATTTTGTGAACTACACATATATTATTTTTAGGGTAAAAATAATATAACTCGCATACACTAAAAAGTAACGACTCCAAAATAATAACCAACGCCTTCACAAATAAATATTTAAGTTACACCGGTATTAGTATTACCACACGAACTTTAAAATGTAACTTACGTATTTTCGGAAAATACTCCTAAATGCGTTTTCTGATAAAAGTATTATTTTGGAAATCGTATAGAATAAAATATAATATTTTTGGGAAAAATATGTATATTTTGGAGATAGAATATTTTAGACAAATATATTTTATTAAGTGACACTTAATAATGTATTTTGGATTTACAAAACGCACATGTATTAAAACCCCCATCCTTGGGAAGGAATATAACTATAGATAATTACGAAGTGTAAATACGAAATAGTTGCCTAACTATTTCCCAAAAACTTAAACCTTAAGCCAAGGCACGACCGTCCGTCTAATAGAAGTTAGTACGTGTAGGTCGTCACGCAGCAGGTTATTTTGGGACGGACTGTTTCGAGACGCACTTCAGTAAGTTCATGTCCCCCTTTTCTCTTAACTGTTTTCAGTTTTTATCATGGTTGTAAAACAAGGTTTCCAAGGCCGAGTACTCTCCGAGTAGTCGCTACAAGGTAGGCTGCCGAGGCGACTTTCTCTAATGCCGCCTAATTACTCGGAATCGGTCAAATGCGGTCAACCTCGGCCAAAATCGTATCTAGTAGGTCAACTCGGACCGAGTTTGACTTAAAAAATAATAAAACATAATTTCTGTGCCTATCATATTAAATGATGAATATCATTTTCACATATTTTTTATAGATATTATTAAATTTATGTTATTTGACATATATTTAATTTCCAAAAACTAATTTCTTTATAATTTAACATGTCCTAGTACTCCCCAAGTACTCTCCGCCTAGGCCGAGTACTCTCAACTCCCCGGTCGACCGACTAGGGAGAGCCTAACGACTTTTGCAACCATGGTTTTTATACTGCGGGGGTGAAATACATGTTACGATTATTACGAACTTGTACTTACATGGTATGGTTAGCGTAAGGAGGGTTACTACTTAGATCATGTGAGTGGGTAGGCGGGAACTGGAGGCCATTAATCCTCATTGTAGGACCGAGGGTCTTTAGCGGTAGATCTATCTGGGTGTAGCGAGCCCAACTCCAGGCCCAACAGAACGGACCTCGGGGTGACTTTGTACCCGACGCAAAAATCTGCTAGGTTTGAGTCTTCCTACTGCACTTCACACATATCAATGGCCTTGCAAACCATTGGTGATCTCTTTATTTCCTTATTTGCTACATACCAGGGATTTTATACTTACAAAGATTTTACATACTCACTTTCACATGAACTCGCTCAACTTTATGTTGATTTTTCAACTTACATGTATTTCAGGGAATTAGGGATCTGGCGAAGTATGCTACGTTTTCACGCTGCATAAGAGTTATGAGGTCATCCACGTTTAGGGATTGTGACTTTTACCTGGACGAGTCACAAGTCTTAAACGGTGTTTATTTTATGTTTGTGGTTATGTAGTATGAACAATGTTTTATTTTGTCGGGTTGTAACTCGTTGCATGTGTCAACTTTAAAACAATGTCGTCGTATTTTACTTTTGAAACTTGAATCAATGGATGATCATCATGGTTTTACTTTCATATAGCTTTGTTGTGATTAAGCTATGGTATTAAGAAGTCACACCAAATAAACCCACGCTACCGCAAAGCCAGGGTGTGACAGCTTGGTATCAGAGCCTTGATCATAGCGAACTAGGATTCCTTCTCGAGTCTAGACTATGATCACTAGGGCTCTCACGAAAACATTTTTACAACGCATACACTACGTCCAGATCCAGGTCACAAAACATTTTTTACAAACAAAAGAGTGAGCACATTTTATTTGTTAGTTATGGCTTAGTCTGAGAGGCTGAGGGAGTAGTCTTGTGGGACTAGGAGGCTCAGTCTGAGAGGCTGAGAGAGTAGTCTAGTGGGACTAGGAGGATCAGTCTGAGAGACTGAGAGAGTAGTCTGAGAGACTAGGAAGTTCAGTCGGGGAGACTGAGAAGATAGTCTAGGGTAGACTAGGATGATTGCTTGTTTGCTTATTGGTGACTAACATGTTTATATGATTATATGATTGATTATTTGTGCATGTGTTACAGACGTCATGCCTTCATCAGGTACTGGGGAGTCGGACACTACAGATCCCATGGCCATAGTATCAGACGACATAGTTTCATCGGAGCACGAGGTGTACACTTCCGATACTACCAGCACAGATGATGACGACTTCCAGCCCTTTGCGCTGCCTAATGTCGTAGCAGAGCCTGCTGATGGCCATCTTGTTGGGGATTTGCCACTCGCGGTGATCCTTGCTCCTGTGCCCCTTGCCGCTTATCCCGTTGTTGATATGCCCCTCGACGTTGTCTCTGACGATGATGTCGATCTATTTGAGGAGGACCCACTTGAGGGCGAGGCCCATATTGCTGCCGGTGATATCCTACTTCTTGCTGATGCTCCTGCGGAGGAGGCTCCCGTTCATTCACCTATTCCAGACTCCTTTGAGTCTGTGGCATCCGTACCTTCGCACACACAGGGAGTGCAGCACCACTCACACGACGCCGACCCGGACATGGTGTCATCCGCTGCACCTGCTCCTGCGGACAGCTTTGAGTTCGATCATGATGTTGATGATGATTCAGATCCTATTTTTCCACCTGGCTTTGATCCAGACCAGGACATTGAGTTCGTACACTTAGACCAGCACTTGGAGGATCCTGGAGCCCCTGTCGACCCTATGTTTGCTGATCCAGCTGATTTTGAGATGGAGTTTGTTGATCCGGAGCCTGCTGTGGCCCCTGAGCCAGGCGTTGCTCCTGACCCCGCATTGGAGCATGACCCTGTTCATGCCGATGCACCTGCTGTTGCTCCTTTGGCTGATGATATACCTGTTGACGATCATCCTGTTGTTGTTCCATAGTTGGGGGATGATCATGTTGTTGACGCTCCTGTTGATGCTCCACTTCTGTTAGAGGATCCTGTTGTTGCACCATTTCCTGATCCAGTGCCGGTGATGTTCGACCGTGCACCTTTTGCGACCCATATTGATCCACGATACGCGCATACCCGTAACGGGTGGATAGATGATGACGATGATTACCCACCTTTCATGATACCAGTTACACCACCTGTAGCCCCTGTTTCAGCTCCTGTTTCAGCTCCTGTTTCAGCTCCCATTGATGTTCCTTTGCTACCCACACACACCACAGATACTCACTGCACAGATCTCCCGATCACTTATCTCCAGGACATTCCTCTACCATGTCCTGGGGAGGGTTCGTCACGTCATCCGTTTGGTCATACACCTTTCATGGCAGGAGGCAGCCAGTTCATACCCCAGAGTTCTCATCCTACTGTTATTCCCACTGTTGCACCATTCACTGTACCATCCTTCGCTCCATCTAGTGAGCCATTCCTTTGGACTACGCCCCCCATTATTCCACCGACGGATCCGTATCACCCATATCACGTGGGGTATTCTATGGAGGATGTTCTCACATCTTTCATGATACAGCAGGAGGCGCTGACCCGCCGCGTACAGGAGCTAGAGAGAGCTCAGCGACCACCGTGCCATTGTCAGACCCCACCTGCAGTATCACACCCTCCTCGTCCGCTTTCACCTGATTCTGCCACTCGTTTTTGGACTCCCGAGCAGCAGATAGCATACTTGTTGCGCACTCATCGCGCTATGGAGGAGCACTGGCTTCATATGCGACGTTTACTCTTTTCTCATTTTCCCCCTCCTCCACCGCCATCAGCATAGGCCTTTTTGATTCGACATAGGTAGACTTTTGGTGAGAAGACCGCGATTGTGCAGACTACACAGCTTTTGAAGACCGCATTTTTTATGATCGTGACTTTTGATGATTTGTATATTTGTTGCTGTTGTCACTGACTAGATAGTTTGGACTAGGGCGATGTGGCCCTTAGTCACTGATGATGTATGATACAGTTATGAACTTGTAAACCTTACATTGTGGTCTTGATTTATGAAAGCGCAATCGCAGTGTTCTCATCATATGTGATGTTTGATTGATTGTTTATGTTCTATAACATGAGATGTTATGTGGTTGATTTATTTATAACATGAGATGTTATGCGTTGATATTATTGCTACATATGTTCACTTTACTTACTATGACCTGACCTACGTGAAACATCTTTTAGAAGATGCCTCCAAGACGCCAGACGCGTATGCCTGCCAACGAGGCAGAACTTCAAGGCATCATTGCTGCCGCCATTGCGCAGTATGCAGCCTCACAAGGAGGAACAAGCGGAAGCAATTCGAACAATAACGGCAATAACAATCCACCACATGGTAATGTTAAATCGTTTGAGACATATTACAATACATTTGGCTATTTATAGCACGTTTGCTAATACCATTTGTATATTCTAACGTATGTGCAGGGTGCACTTATAAGCAATTCCTAGATTGCAAGCCTGTAAACTTCGATGGCACCGGAGGTGCTGTTGCTTTTGTAAGATGGGCCGAAAAGACGGAGTCTGTTCTTCGAATGAGCAAGTGCGCTCCAGACCAACAAGTGACTTACATTTCTAGGCTATTTTTGGACGGAGCCCTTTCCTGGTGGAACTTACAAGTGCAAACTCTTGGTGAAGCCGCTTCTTACGCAATGACATGGAATGAGCTAAAGGAGCTCATGAGAAGAAAGTACTGCTCGCGTGGTGAAATTCAAAGGTTAGAGACTGAGTTCTGGCATTTAAGGATGGATGGTCCCAAGATTGCTGAGTACGTTCAGAGATTCCACGACCTGTCTCATGTGGTACCTTATATGGTTACACCGGAATTCAAGCGAATCGAGCGCTTTATCTGGGGTTTAGCTCCACAGATCATGAGTATGGTCACTACTTCCAAGCCTGCAACAATCACAGAGGCCGTCGATCTGAGCGTAGCTCTTACTGAGGAAGCCATCCGCCTGAACAAGTTTTCGAATGTTGAGCCAAAGAAGAAAGAGACTCACGTAGAGTCGTCTGGTGAGAATAAGAGGAAATTCTCGAACTTCAAGCAGGGAACTAGCAATGTTGGCAAGAAAGGAGAATCAAGCGCACCGGTCCAAGCTACAACCGGTGTTGGAAAGAAGGGGAAAGGATATATGGGTACTCATCCCAAGTGTAACACATGCCAGCGTCATCATTCTGGCCGGTGTGGGCCAAAAGTATGTGAAGCTTGTGGAAAAGTTGGCCACTTGAAGGATTCTTGCTGGGCTAGTGCTGGCCGGGGAGGCCAAGGAGGTTTTGGTAATAGAAACAATAATCGTGGTGGCAATGGAAATCGTCCACAAGGGAATAATGGAGGCAATGGAAACCGTGGAAACATTGCAAATCAAGCTGGGGACGCGAATCAAAATCAAAACAACAATCAAGAGGGGAACGGAGGAGGTAATGGTAAAAAATTGGGTTGTTTTAACTGTGGCGACATTGGGCATTTTAGGAGGAACTGCCCAGGATTGAACCAAGCACGGGGAAGAGTCTTTAACATCGAGGCGAGGGAAGCGCGCCAGGATCCCAACGTTGTCACTGGTACGTTCCCGATAAACCAACGTTTTGCATCTGTTCTGTTTGATACTGGTGCCGATTATAGCTTCGTGTCATTAGAATTTAAGAATATACTTGGGTTGACGCCTAGTAAGTTAGACGTTCCGTACTCCATCAAATTAGCAAATGGAAAACTAGTTGAGACCAGTGAAGTTGTCCGAGGATGTGTGATTGAACTAGGAGGGCACGAGTTTACGCTAGACTTACTACCTGTCGAGTTGGGAAGCTTTGATGTGGTAGTGGGAATGGATTAGCTATCGAGTAACAAAGCCGAGATCGTTTACCATGAGAAGACCATCCGCATCCCACTGACGGATGAAGAAACGATCATAGTGCACGGAGAGAAGCGCGATACACCTCTAAGAATTATTAGCTGCCTGAAAGCTAGAAAGTGCTTGAAGAAGGGATGTGTTGCATTCTTGGCACACATCGTGGATAAAGAAGCTGCTGAACCGAAGATCGAAGACATTCCAATTGTCAAGGAATATCCGGAAGTCTTTCCAGAAGACTTGCCAGGATTACCGCCTCAAAGGCAAGGCAAGGCAAGGCGAGTTCCATATTGACTTGGTTCCAGGTGCCGCGCCTGTAGCCAAGGCACCCTACAGACTTGCGCCTTCAGAGATGCAGGAGTTGTCGACACAACTCCAGGAGCTATTGGACAAAGGATTCATCAGACCAAGCTTCTCACCTTGGGGAGCTCCGGTTCTGTTTGTTAAAAAGAAGGATGGTAGTTTCCGTGTGTGCATAGACTACCGTGAGCTTAATAAGTTGACTATCAAGAACAGATATCCTTTGCCGAGGATCGATGATCTATTTGACCAGTTGCAAGGCTCAAGCTTTTATTCAAAGATCGATTTGCGATCAGGATACCATCAACTAAGGATACAAGAGGAAAGTATCCCGAAGACGGCCTTTAGGACTCGTTATGGACATTACGAGTTCCTAGTTATGCTGTTTGGGTTGACGAACGCACCTGCAGTTTTCATGGACCTAATGAACCGAGTCTGCAAGCCGTACTTGGACAAGTTTGTGATCGTATTTATTGACGACATTCTGATTTACTCGAAGACAAAGGACGAGCACGAACAACACTTAAGAGCTATTCTAGAGCTACTTAAGAAGGAGAAATTATACGCCAAGTTCTCGAAGTGTGAGTTCTGGCTACGCGAAGTCCAGTTCCTTGGACATGTGGTAAATGGAAATGGAATCCATGTTGATCCCACAAAGATAGAGGCGATCAAGAGTTGGGAGACCCCAAAGACGCCAACCGAGATTCGACAGTTCTTGGGTTTGGCTGGTTATTATCGAAGATTCATTGAGGATTTTTCTAAAATCGCTCAACCTCTGACCGCGCTCACACAGAAAGACAAGAAGTTTGATTGGGGAAACAAACAAGAAGAAGCGTTTCAATTGTTAAAGAACAAGCTTTGTGACGCACCGATTTTATCGCTACCCGAAGGAACGGATGATTTCGTGGTATATTGTGACGCCCCGCGTCAAGGTTTGGGTTGCGTGCTGATGCAACGCCAGAAGGTTATAGCTTATGCGTCACGTCAGTTGAAGGTACATGAGAAAAATTATACCACGCACGACTTGGAGCTAGGCGCAGTGGTATTTGCGTTAAAGATTTGGCGACATTATCTGTATAGTACGCGATGTACAATTTTCATGGATCACAAGAGCTTACAGCACATATTCAACCAAAAAGAGCTTAACATGAGGCAAAGACGCTGGGTAGAGCTTTTGAATGATTATGATTGCGAAATCAAGTATCATCCAGGGAAGGCGAATGTGGCCGCTGATGCCCTGAGTCGAAAAGAAAGGATTAAGCCCATAAGGGTTAGGGCTTTGGAAATGATCGTCCAGACGGATCTCGCTTTGCGCATTCGTGCCGCGCAGAGAGAAGCTTTGAAAGAAAGGAACATTGAAGATGAGTATCTCCGTGGGATGGAGAAGCAGTTGGTGCCAAACGAGGAAGGAACTTTATGCTTCATGAAACAGATTTGGGTTCCTCTGTTTGGTGGTTTGAGAAAGGTTATTTTTGATGAAGCTCACAAATCTCGGTACTCAATTCATCCCGGTGCGGATAAGATGTACCAAGATCTTAAGGATTATTATTGGTGGCCTAGGATGAAAGGCGATGTTGTTGTTTATGTTAGCAAGTGTTTAACATGCGCCAAGGTGAAAGCTGAATACCAGAAGCCTTCAGGACTTCTGCAGCAACCTGAAATTCCCAAATGGAAATGGGAACAGATTTCAATGGATTTCGTTATGAAATTGCCCAAGACGCTCAGAGGCCATGATATGATTTGGGTGATGGTAGACCGCCTAACAAAGTCCGCACACTTCTTGCCGATCAAAGAAAAAGACAACACGAGCAAACTTGCGGAAATATACATGCGAGAGATCGTTGCACGTCACGGAGTGCCTCTCTCGATTATCTCTGATAGAGATGGGAGATTTGTATCAAGGATTTGGCAATCCTTCCAATAAGCTTTTGGCCCACAATTGAATCTGAGCACTGCGTTTCATCCGCAAACTGATGGGCAAAGTGAACGAACTATTCAGACATTGGAGGATATGCTGAGAGCATGTGTAATGGATCTAGGTGGTAGCTGGGATAATCATTTACCATTGGTCGAATTTTCATACAACAACAACTACCACACAAGCATTGGAGCCGCGCCATTCGAAGCTCTTTACGGACGCAAGAGTCGATCACCACTATGCTGGGCTGATGCAGGTGATAGGCAGCTTGTTGGTCCCGAAGTAGTCCAAGAAACGACAGACAAGATTGCGCAGATTCGAAAACGCATCGAGACGGCTCGCGACAGACAGAAAGCCTATGCAGATCCAAAGAGGAAACCTTTGGAATTTCAAGTTGGGGATATGGTTTTATTGAAAGTTTCACCCTGGAAGGGTGTGGCATGCTTCGGAAAGCGTGGGAAGTTGAATCCGCCTTACATTGGCCCGTTCAAGATACTGCAAAGGATTGGGCTTGTAGCCTACAAATTGGACCTACCTGCTGAACTCAATGGTGTTCACGATACATTCAATGTATCAAATTTGAGAAAGAGTCCAACACAAGAAACAGTGATCATTCCCGCTGACGAAGTACATATCGACGACACGCTCCACTTTACCGAAGAACCCGTTGAGGTTACGGATTGGAAAATTAACAAAACTCGCAGGAGCAGTGTCAAACTCATCAAAGTTCGATGGAATGCAAGACATGGGCCTGAATTCACGTGGGAACGTGAGGATCGTATGAAGGAGAAATACCCCCATTTATTTCCTAAGACTCCTGCAACTAGAAGTAGAGCCTAAAATTTCAGGACGAAATTTCTTTAACGGGGGGAGAATGTGACAACCCTCACCAAACCAGGTATCCGTACGAATTATTTAATATTTAATTAATGCTTGATTACTGTGCTTGCTTACAATTGTGGTTAAACTTCTTCTTGATTTCTGATACTTACATATTCATGCATCATACTTTATTACTGTCACTCTATTATTTACACACAAACATCAGTGACAACCTTGATGCACAAAAGCACAGTTAGCACACTATACGGATAACCCAATGAACATGCTGACATTGCCAGCACTAGACAGACATTGTCTCTGAGGCCAGTATGAGCTGGGAATAGATTACTACACTAGTAGGGAGTGTAGGGAGGTGAGGATTATAAAACTGCGTCACTAGGTGAAGTTTATAGTGACCGGATGTGCCTAAAACATACTTTAAGTACAAAATTATGCACTTTATTACAAAATTCAGCATTTAAGTTAACTAGTAAAGTGCAAAAGTATGGGAAAATAATACTAGACACTTTCCAAAGTGTCAGGAATTCATTGTGTCACTAAAAACACTATAAAAGACACTTTAAGGCTTATTTGACACTTTAACGGATCAATATCCAACCGAACAACCGGACTTTACCCGAAACACAAAATATTATTAAAAATATTGTTACACTTTTCTGAGCCAGTTATGGTCCCCGAGCACTACAACACCTTACATAATACCCGGCACCTGCTAAACACTAGACATAACATTAAACCCCCACTAATTAACTTATTTACCCCCAAATAATACACTTAACCTCCCTCCCTTGGCTGATTTACGGTGCATATAGTCCCACACCCAAGATAAATTCAAAATCTCTAATATCTCTTACATATTCAACTTGGGACTTTGTGAGACACATGAGTTGACATTATGGACACTTTAGACACTACCTTCTTACACTTAACACCCCTAAATTACTCACCTATTTACTAAATAACTTTCACTTAACACCCCCACCCACCATACGATTACTACCACAAGATTTATTTAAAATCTTCTTATAATCCTTCCATATCTTCTTATGGGAATTAGTGAAATATTGTTGTGTACTTATGTAGACACCTTATCCAATGGGTATTAGAACTTGGTTATAAAACAACCTACACATTACCATCTCCACTAAACACCACAACACTTCTTCTTGCCCCCTCCCACCTCTCGGCCGTAGCTTTCACCACCCTCACCATATTTTTTATTTCAAGCTCTAGTATTCCAAGTGCACTACAAGGTGCACAAGAGTGTTTTAGAAGGTGTGGAGCACTCGGATCGTCAAGGACCTCTTGCTAGTGCTATTAGCCACTTATTTTTCATCTAGTTTCTTCCCTAGCTTCAAAGCTAGTAGTAAGCCTCTTTGATCATCTTTTATTTTATATTTATGGTGGTTAATAATTATGTTGTGATATAACCACAAGAACACTTAAAAGATCATGAACACAACTTGAACATAAAGCTAATATAAAGATGAAACAAGATGAACTTTCGACAAAACAAAGTTGTTTTGATGTTGTTATTGTTTACTTGATGATCACTAGTAATAGGGTGTTTAACCTCATGTATGAACTTGTTAAAGAAAGATTAAAAACTTAAGTTAACAAGTTCCGGGGGGGGGGGGGGTGATTAGTGGACTACATAAAAGGAATCACCTCCATGTTTCAACATAAACTTGGTAACAAAGTGAGCTCTTGAAAAATAAATGGACTAAGTGAGTAGATGGTCGTATGGACCCGAGAGTTACAAATAATTTTTCTAGACAAACCAAGTTAAGAGACGGATTTTTTTTTAAGTCATGATCCTTACATTATTTTTTTGGAAAGAAATAAATTACGAATACTAGTGAAACATGGAAATATTGTAAATGCATATTTTTGTAAAATAAGTTCACAAGTTGTGAACATCTAAAAATCCCGGGAACGAGAGTTTTACAAAAATAAACACACTTTGGAGGGTGACTAAACCCACTAAACACACCACTAAATTACTACGCGTTTTTATGAAACGCCAAGTTTATGTTGTCATGAAAAATGCATTGTTTTTGGCACTTGACTAGTGTAACATTGTTTAGTAAATTGTTGGTTGATTTGAATGATTTTATAAAAGAAAATGATACGCTAGAAAGCGTGGCCACCTCCAGTTACAGAGGAAACTCTGGCGAAATTTTCCCAGAAATATAACACTTAGAATATTTTTGTGACAAGTGTTATAAATATATTTTTAACTTGTTTTTATAAACAAACTTCGCCATGAATTTATTACATGGTAACCAAGTGTCGGAGGTGGAATTTTCGTAAATAAAACTTGCTAAATATATATTTAGAATATATATTTCCTAATAAAACACTTACGTGATTTTATGATTATTTTGTGAACTACACATATATTATTTTTAGGGTAAAAATAATATAACTCGCATACACTAAAAAGTAACGACTCCAAAATAATAACCAACGCCTTCACAAATAAATATTTAAGTTACACCGGTATTAGTATTACCACACGAACTTTAAAATGTAACTTACGTATTTTCGGAAAATACTCCTAAATGCGTTTTCTGATAAAAGTATTATTTTGGAAATCGTATAGAATAAAATATAATATTTTTAGGAAAAATATGTATATTTTGGAGATAGAATATTTTAGACAAATATATTTTATTAAGTGAGACTTAATAATGTATTTTGGATTTACAAAACGCACATGTATTAAAACCCCCATCCTTGGGAAGGAATATAACTATAGATAATTACGAAGTGTAAATACGAAATAGTTGCCTAACTATTTACCAAAAACTTAAACCTTAAGCCAATGCACGACCGTCCGTCTAATAGACGTTAGTACGTGTAGGTCGTCACGCAGCAGGTTATTTTGGGACGGACTGTTTCGAGACGCACTTCAGTGAGTTCATGTCCCCCTTTTCTCTTAACTGTTTTTAGTTTTTATACTGCGGGGGTGAAATACATGTTACGATTATTACGAACTTGTACTTACATGGTATGGTTAACGTAAGGAGGGTTACTACTTAGATCATGTGAGTGGGTAGGCGGGAACTGGAGGCCATTAATCCTCATTGTACGACCGAGGGTGTTTAGCGGTAGATCTATCTGGGTGTAGCGAGCCCAACTCCAGGCCCAACAGAACGGACCTCGGGGTGACTTTGTACCCGACGCAAAAATCTGCTATGTTTGAGTCTTCCTACTTCACTTCACACATATCAATGGCCTTGCAAACCATTGGTGATCTCTTTATTTCCTTATTTGCTACATACCAGGGATTTTATACTCACAAAGATTTTACATACTCACTTTCACATGAACTCGCTCAACTTTATGTTGATTTTTCAACTTACATGTATTTCAGGGAATTAGGGATCTGGCGAAGTATGCTACGTTTTCACGCTGCGTAAGAGTTATGAGGTCATCCACGTTTAGGGATTGTGACTTTTACCTGGACGAGTCACAAGTCTTAAACGGTGTTTATTTTATGTTTGTGGTTATGTAGTATGAACAATGTTTTATTTTGTCGGATTGTAACTCGTTGCATGTGTCAACTTTAAAATAATGTCGTCGTATTTTACTTTTGAAACTTGAATCAATGGATGATCATCATGGTTTTACTTTCATATAGCTTTGTTGTGATTAAGCTATGGTATTAAGAAGTCACACCAAATAAACCCACGCTTCCGCAAAGCCAGGGTGTGACAACCTTACCGTCTTGCACCGTCTGAGATGCAAGAGTTATCCAAGCAGCTTCAAGAACTTTCTGATAAAGGATTCATCCGTCCGAGTTTTTCCCCTTGGGGCGCTCCTGTCCTATTCGTGAAAAAGAAAGATGGATCTTTCAGGATGTGTATCGATTATCGTGAGCTTAATAAGCTTACCATCAAGAATCGATATCCCCTACCTCGCATTGACGACCTCTTTGATCAGCTACAGGGCACTACTTACTTTTCAAAGATAGATCTGCGATCTGGGTATCATCAACTTCGAGTTCTCGAAGAAGATATTCCCAAGACAGCTTTTCGTACGCGCTATGGTCATTATGAGTTTACTGTTATGCCTTTCGGTTTAACAAATGCTCCTGCTGTCTTCATGGACTTGATGAATAGGGTTTGTAAGCCTTATTTGGACAAGTTCATCATCGTTTTCATTGATGATATTTTGATCTATTCTAAGACTTGAGCTGATCATGAACAGCATCTTCGTCTTACAATGGAGCTTCTAAAGAAAGAACAGCTTTTCGCCAAATTCTCTAAGTGTGAATTCTGGCTTAAGGAAGTTCAGTTTTTGGGGCACATCGTCAACGAACAAGGTATTCATGTAGATCCCGCCAAAATCAGTGCGATTAAGGATTGGTATACACCTACTACTCCTACTGAAGTTCGTTCATTTCTTGGTCTAGCGGGTTATTACCGCCGTTTCATTAAGAACTTCTCCAAGATTGCGGTTCCTCTCACTGCTCTAACACAAAAGAGCAAACCTTTTGAGTGGGGATCCAAACAGGAAGAAGCTTTCCAGACCTTGAAACAGAAACTTTGTGATGCACCTATTCTATCTTTGCCCGAGGGTAACGACGATTTTGTTGTGTACTATGATGCATCCAACTTAGGCCTTGGCTGCGTTCTTATGCAAAGAAACAAAGTCATAGCTTATGCATCAAGACAGCTGAAGGTGCACGAGAAGAACTACACCACTCATGATCTTGAGTTAGGTGCAGTAGTCTTTGCTCTCAAAATCTGGAGACATTACCTGTACGGTACAAAGTGTGCAGTGTTTACTGACCACAAGAGTCTCCAGCATATCTTCAATCAGAAAGAACTAAACATGAAGCAACGGCGTTGGGTTGAACTCCTAAACGACTACGATTGCGAAATTCACTACCATCCTGGTAAGGCGAATGTCGTGGCTGACGCATTGAGTCGTAAGGAACGTGTCAAGCTTCACTGTGTTCAGGTTTGATCAGACATTCAATCCCGCATAATTCAGGCTCAACATACTTGTGTTACACAAGACTTGATGGGTAAAGAATTACCGTGTCATACAAATCCTGAGCTTGAACTGAGAGACTTTGGGATATTCTATTTCATGGGCCGTTTGTGGGTCCCAAGTATAGATGATCTTCGCACCTTGCTTATGGATGAAGCTCATAAGTCTCATTATTCTATTCATCCTGGTGCAGATAAAATGTATAAGGATCTTCGAACCCAGTACTGGTGGCCGGGTATGAAGAAAAACATTGCCTTATATGTTTCCAAATGCCTTACTTGTCTTAAGGTTAAGGCAAAACATCAACATCCCTCAGGATTATTGGAGCAACCAGAGATTCCGGTTTGGAAATGGGAAAACATCGCTATGAATCTCATTGCCAAGTTACCATGCACTAAAAGAGGTCATGACGCCATTTGGGTTGTTGTTGATCGTCTTACAAAGTCAGCGCATTTCTTGCCGATCCGTGAGGATCTATCTGCTGACAAACTTGCCAAGATATATGTTGATGAGATCGTATCTCGACATGGTGTTCCTTTGAACATTATATCTGACAGAGATGCTCGATTCTCGTCTCGCTTTTGGAGAACCATGCAATCTGCCATGGGAACCCAACTTAATTTGAGCACAGCATACCATCCGCAGACAGATGGTCAATCTGAGAGAACAATCCAGACACTGGAGGATATGCTTAGAGCGTGTGTGATCGCTTTTGGTGGTAGTTGGGATTCGCATCTACCTTTGATCGAATTCTCCTACAATAATAGTTATCACACGAGCATCAATATGGCTCCTTTCGAAGCTTTATACGGTCGAAAATGTCGTTCACCGGTCTGCTGGAATGAGATAGGTGAAGCTCAGCTTACTGGACCTGAACTCATTCTAGAGACTATAGATAAGGTCAAGAAGATTCGTGATAACCTTCAGACAGCTAGAAGCCGTCAAAAGAGTTATGCGGATCAAGGACGCAAGCCCTTAGAATTTCAAATCGGTGATCACGTCCTACTCAAGGTATCCCCTTGGAAAGGTGTGATTAGATTTGGAAAGAAAGGAAAACTTGCACCACGTTATGTTGGACCATTCAAGATCGTTGAAAGAGTTGGAAAAGTAGCCTACAGACTTGAGCTACCTCCTGAACTTGGAAATGTTCATCCGACATTCCACGTGTCCAATCTCAAAAAGTGTTTAACTAATGAGAACCTCCACATACCACTTGATGAAATTCGTGTTGATAACACGATGCACTTCGTTGAGAAACCTGTGGAGATAGTGGACCGTACATTTAGACAGTTGAAGAACAAACGGATTCGTTTAGTCAAGGTTCGCTAGGAATCCAAACGTGGCCCAGAGTTTACTTGGGAACGTGAGGACCAGATGAAGACGAAATATCCGCATTTGTTCTCACAAGTTTCCTCTAAACAAATTTCGGGACGACATTTCCTAAAGTAGGGGAGACTGTGACATCTGTGCTGGTGTAATCATTCTACAGACTCTAAACAATACAATATTAATAAAACAGTGTGTTTTGATCCCAATGTTCGTTATTTATGTTTGATTTTATGCACATGTTGATTGTTGATCGATTTTGAACTCTATATCGCTTTCTGGGAAGTTATACGCAAACTGATGCGTAAACGTAATCAGTTTAACGCGAAAAACACTCCGGAACAGCAACATAAACTTAACATACTGATGTGTGCAAAATGCAACATATAAATTACATCAATTGTGGCATAAAACTAACCCTTTTTTAGTACTAATGTTGGAAAAAGTGTGCTTTTGTCTTCCTTTTGTATTTTCAGGATTAAATGAGCTCAAATTAACAAAAGAAGCAAAAAGACATCAAAATCTAACATAAATACAAGAAAAGGAACAAGACGTGACATGCCCGACCCCACGACAGCATCTTCCCAAGCAAAACAAGATAACAGAAGACTGAACACGCCCCGTGCTCAGCCAGCACGGGGGCGTGCCCAAGTGTCAGCAGAAAAGACAAAGTGGTAGAAGCTTCTATTGCCCACCACGGGGCCGTGCTCAGCGGACACAGGGCCATGGTCAACTATAAGATTCGCACAATCCAGGCAAATCTTCATAGTACAAAGATTCTTCTGCACCACGGGGTCGTGCTCAGCGGACACGGGGGCGTGGTCAACTAATAAGACAAGCTGCATTAAATGAAGAAAGAGAAGGATGTGGACACAGGGTCGCGCCCACTGGACACGGGGCCGTGCCCGAGCTTCTGTTCAGCCTATAAATAGGAGTGCTTGGCTCAAGCTCAAACCATCCCTTGGCACACTACCTCTCTCACACTTCACCCACCACCCACCACCACCATAACACCATCATCCACCACCATCATCCATTGTCCATCATAGAGTGTGTGAGTCGTCTCGGGATCCAAGATTGATCGTAAGAGTTCTTGACAATCAAGGCCATGTTTGCCTAAGTCTCTTACATCACTTGGTGAAGACAAGTGTCTAGTGTAATACTTTTTATTTCTAATCTTTTCGCACTTTTTATTTTGTTTTGTATTAATGACTTTAATAACTAGTTTCTTATGTTGAAGGTGATTCTTCCTTATCGTTTGTCCGTGGTGTCTTGACATTATTTTACTGTCTATATAAAATAAAAGATTTTCACCATTCATATCTCCACGGTCTATATGGAGGTATGTTGGCTACCTGGTCGGGGGTTAAGGGAACGGTTTGGTAAGAGTCTTGCCATTGTTCAGCGTTTAGAGGTCCTGCAATGGACCTGGGTCAAATTCAGTAGGACCTCCTTCAATGCTTAACGGTATTGGATGGCGGGGGTCCAAACTCTTTGATCCCCTCATAAGTTAACTACTATTAATACTATAACCCGGCTATTTAGGACTGTATCCCTGCTGACTCAGACTACTTAGTCGAGGGTAACGCCACCTCCAAAAGAGGGGCCTACCATAATTTGCATTAATAACTTAATTCATTATCTTTCAATTATCCGACCCTTTAGGATTGTATCCTTGCTGACTCAAACTACTGGGTTGAGGGTAACGTCACCTTCAAAAGAGGGGCCTACTACAATAACTAAGATAATCTCTTAAATAAGTGCAAAAGTGCGGAAATAATCAAAGGTTACACTATACACGAGTCGGAACCAAGTGATTCATCTTGTCTATCTGTTTTTTCTTTTATTTTTACTTTTCAGCATTTTAGTTAGTTTTTATTTTTCTTAGCTTAAAACATTTTTCTAAACTTTTTGATTTGATTAGACGTTGAGGATAAACCGGTACTAAAAGCTCTTGTGTCCTTGGACGACCTCGGTATCTTACCAACACTATACTACGCTCACGATGGGTGCACTTGCCCATATGTGTGTCTAGTGTTAGTAAATATCGTGTTTTATAAATTTAAAACTTGACTAAAAAAGTGTTAAAGGGGCTTAAAATATACACCTAATATATATAACGCTCGACACCCATCAAGTTTTTGGCGCCGTTGCCGGGGACACAAGGATTTTAAGAAAGTTAGGAATCAACGGCCTAATCTTTTTCCTTATTTTTCATTTTTTTTAGGATTTTTCTTAATTTTTCAGCTTCTGCAGAACTCAGCACGGGCCGTGCCCGCTGAACACGCCCCGTGCCCAATCATTGGAACTGGCAATCCTGTTTTAAGTCAGACAGTAAGCTGAACACGGGGCCGTGCCCACTCAACACGCCCCCGTGCCGAAGTTTCAGTTACTGAAAACAGAACCGTAAGATCCCAACGGTTGGTAATTTCTGACACAAACATGAGTGATACTGATACTTTTTACTTTCAGCACTCTTATGGTACTATGTGGTGTCAATTATGTGGTGGTAACCATAAGGAATTAGAATGCTATTTTCTAAATTTATAAGCCCCACTATATAGACCCATCGTTTCCTAGTATCCTTAAGAGGGGCGAAAGTAAAAATAATCCCTATCTCTCCCTCGAATGCTCCCAACCGGATTTTCTAGGAGAAATGCTTCTCGATGAATTATTTCAACTAGAAGATCTAATTATTGATTGGTTAAAAGAACTTAGGAAAGATTTCAATGATCTTTTCCAAGACAATAGCCAAGAAGAAAGGTTGGAAACGCATTCAAACAACTTCGTTGTTTCCGAAGATACTCCTAACTCTAGTGAGGACTTGAGCGATAGTCGTCCCTGTGTCGATTGTGCCGTGAAGGACTCCCCATCAACTTCGTTTGATGCATACATAGACCTGAGCGATTCGACATACACCTTCTTTAACGAGATCCCGGAAAAGGGTTGGACTTGTCCACCTACATATAGCATAGGAATCACCCTCACCGACAACCTCTTGCGTTCTCGTCTTAATCTAGATCAATTAAGGTATCTTAGGCACTTTGGGGTTGTTCCATCCAGTAAGGAACCGCCCGATCCGGAAAAGTTCTTTGAAAATAAACGAATTCCTTAAGACAGCTTCTAGACACGGGGCCGTGTCCAGGTCAGCACGCCCCCGTGTCCACCCAAAGATTCCTTTCTGATTTTATCAGAATGCGGACAAAAATGTGTCAGGATTCCATCTGCACACGGGGCCGTGTCCAGCCGACACGGGGCCGTGCGCAATGTACTGTCGTTTTCTATAAATGCAGCCAAGAATCCTGCATATTTGAACCATTCCAGGGACAGAGATTTGGGAATATTCTCACATACCATCCTAGGTATTTTCTAAAAGAAGTTTCTCAACTATCTTCTTGTCCTTTCCTCTTTTATCCACTATCATCTTCTTCAATTTTTCTCATACTTCCATTAAAGCTTGAACCTTCCATAATTTCAAGCCTTATTGAGATATTTGTTAGATTTTTGTTCATGGAATCTTGTTAAGAATAAGTTCTACAACAATGTTTTAAGTTGTTTATGTTCAAAAATGCTTTAAAAATCATGAAAACAATTTGAAACCCCAAGATTCCTTGTTCATAAATCCTGCAGATATTTGAACACGGGGCCGTGTTCGCCGAACACGGGGCCGTGTCCGAAGTACTGGATCCATAAAATTGAACTCTTTTCGGTATATTTTCTCAGAATGGCAAGCAGAACAAGCGGAAACTCTTTGTCGCATTCCAGAAACAACCGGCAGGGGAGAAGATCATCAACGGTTGAAGATTCTCTTGTAAACTATGTTTACGCCTTAAGAGAGGCCCTTGATGAAGTAACAAGTGTGGAAGAAGCATTGGTCGACCGCATTAATCATTTGACGGTGGGACTAGAAGGATGTCTTCGAGAGGTCAACCTTTTGCACCAAAGGTTAAACATTCTCGCCTCTCCTCCTTTGGTGCCGATTATCACCCAAAGGGCATGGAATGTGGTGCCGGAAGTCATCATTCCGGCCGAATGGTACGCCCTACATCCGGAGCCTCCTCGAGACATACTACAAGGGGTTCCGATTGGTGTCGCTCCTCCTCCACAAAATGTTGAGGAACATGAAGCCGCCTCCCTTCTCCCGAGGGAGATAGAAGAATGGCTCTAGCAACATCTAGGGACACCATTCGGCTTGGAGTTCTACAAGGCTTTTAGACCGGAAATCTATTTCCGGAATTTTGGTTCTTATTGTAGAAGTAGAGCTCTTTAGGAAGATTTTACGGATCCCTTGACCTAGCTAATATTAGGACTTTTATCTTTTATTTTCTGCTTTATTTTTAATTTTTAGGACTAATATGTAATTCTCTATGACTAATGAATGATGGTTTTAGTTAATTTCGTGTTTGGGTGGTGTTGAAATGAATAAAACACACTTGAGATGGCAAAGGATACAAGGGAAACTTAAACCAGCACCCCATGCAGGAAAACAGGACCATCCGACAAAAATTCTTCGTTTACAGTAAGCTCGGCACGGGCCGTGTCCGCCCAACACGGCCCCGTGCTGCACAGTCTGCAGAAAAGACCCAGTTCAGGTAACTTGACACGGGCCGTGTTCACCCAACACGCCCCCGTATCCAGGCTTCTGTTTCTCTTGATTTAATTTTGTTACTGGCACTTGAACACGGGGCCGTGCCCGGACAACACGGGGCCGTGTTCAGCGCCCAGTAACACAAATTTTTGCTTTTTACACCTTTTTACACATTCAATCATCCTAAAAACTTATTTTTGGGACACATTGAGGACAATGTGTAATTTAAGTGTGGGGGGGATGCTAAAACCTTGAATCTTGCAAGTCCTAAATACAAGCCTTACACAAAACTCTATTGGAACCGCTAATCACCCCAAATTTTTTCAAAAAATTTTTCATTTTTTTTACTTGTCTAGGTTTAACTCGGGAATTTCAAGTTCTAAAAAGGTTATATTTTTACGAATTTACAACCGATAGCGTCGTGATAAAAAGAACCAACATAAGAAAATTATGAAAAGGCATGACAAGCTTAATTAAAATTTGATTATATATACTTGATAACATAAAATCCCATTCCCACAAAAGTGAGTTTTGAGCCTTTATTGAGCATACAATTACATATCATTAGACTAAATGCTCATTTTTCGTTTCTTGTGTGAATAGCCGCTTGGTTCTTACGACTCTAGAACTTGCCATGACGATACATTCCCGGTCCTTACCAACTTAAACCCGGGTAAGTAAATGATGGAGGCATTAGGACTAACTTTTTTTTTTTTTATTTCTACACCATTATTTTTCTTTTTTCTTTTTTTACCACCTACCCAAAATCCCCCGAGTTAGCCCTTTTGAGCCTAAACCTTTTCATTTCATAACCCAAACCAAACACCCTTTTTCCCACCAAAACCTTTTTCATTTTTAACCCTTTGTTTTAGTAACCAGCTCGGTCTTTCATATGACTTTTGAAAAAAAAAATGTGTTGATGATGAAGCAAAAGAAAATAAACAAACAAGTTCATCAAAAATAACTTTGTTTGAATAATAGCTTCATCAAAATAAAAGTTACAAAAATAAAAAGTCTTACGAAAACCGACGCTTATTACGCTTTTCGCCCTTTTTCTACTAACCACTAACCACTAGCCCAACCACCTACCTTTAACCAAAGCCTAACCCTTCATCCAAAAGTCCTCTTGATATTTACAAAGGTATATAAGTTAAAAAGGAGGAGGATTGATTGCTTGGCAAGCTTATGGTAGGAGTAAGTTCCATGCCGCTCTCGAGTGATCCACAAAAATACATTTTCGGCCGAGTGTTGAGTGATCCCCGTGAGGTATGTGAACTTGTATATAAATAGAATTTTAAAGAGGCATGTTATGCCCTAATAAGTAATTTATCTTATGAAAAGTTTTAAATAAATCATGACGAATAGGATTGTAAATAAATAAAAATAAAACTAAATAAAGAATCTTGGAAATCCCGACACTCTATGACAAGCCCAAAAACCTTCTTCTCTACCCATTCCATTTGGGAGTGTAATAGCCACATTATAAAGAGTTTTGCTTGAGGACAAGCAAAGATTCAAGTGTGGGGGTATTTGATGTGTGCAAAATGCAACATATTAATTACATCAATTGTGACATAAAACTAACCCTTTTTTAGTACTAATGTTGGAAAAAGTGTGCTTTTGTCTTCCTTTTGTATTTTCAGGATTAAATGAGCTCAAATTAACAAAAGAAGCAAAAAGACATCAAAATCTAACATAAATACAAGAAAAGGAACAAGACGTGACATGCCCGACCCCACGACAGCATCTTCCCAAGCAAAACAAGATAACAGAAGACTGAACACGCCCCGTGCTCAGCTAGCACGGGGGCGTGCCCAAGTGTCAGCAGAAAAGACAAAGTGGTAGAAGCTTCTATTGCCCACCACGGGGCCGTGCTCAGCAGACACGGGGCCGTGGTCAACTATAAGATTCGCACAATCCAGGCAAATCTTTATAGTACAAAGATTCTTCTACACCACGGGGTCGTGCTCAGCGGACACAGGGGCGTGGTCAACTAATAAGACAAACTGCATTAAATGAAGAAAGAGAAGGATGTGGACACGGGGCCGTGCCCACTGGACACGGGGCCGTGCCCGAGCTTCTATTCAGCCTATAAATAGGAGTGCTTGGCTCAAGCTCAAACCATCCCTTGGCACACTACCTCTCTCACACTTCACCCACCACCCACCACCACCATAACACCATCATCCACCACCATCATCCATTGTCCATCATAGAGTGTGTGAGTCCTCTCGGGATCCAAGATTGATCGTAAGAGTTCTTGACAATCAAGGCCATGTTTGCCTAAGTCTCTTACATCACTTGGTGAAGACAAGTGTCTAGTGTAATACTTTTTATTTCTAATCTTTTCGCACTTTTTATTTTATTTTGTATTAATGACTTTAATAACTAGTTTCTTATGTTGAAGGTGATTCTTCCTTATCTTTTGTCCGTGGTGTCTTGACATTATTTTACTGTCTATATAAAATAAAAGATTTTCACCATTCATATCTCCAAGGTCTATATGGAGGTATGTTGGCTACCTGGTGGGGGTTAAGGGAACGGTTTGGTAAGAGTCTTGCCATTGTTCAGCGTTTAGAGGTCCTGCAATGGACCTGGGTCAAATTCAGTAGGACCTCCTTCAATGCTTAACGGTATTGGATGGCGGGGGTCCAAACTCTTTGATCCCCTCATAAGTTAACTACTATTAATACTATAACCCGGCTATTTAGGACTGTATCCCTGCTGACTCAGACTACTTAGTCGAGGGTAACGTCACCTCCAAAAGAGGGGCCTACCATAATTTGCATTAATAACTTAATTCATTATCTTTCAATAATCCGACCCTTTAGGATTGTATCCTTGCTGACTCAAACTACTGGGTTGAGGGTAACGTCACCTTCAAAAGAGGGGCCTACTACAATAACTAAGATAATCTCTTAAATAAGTGCAAAAGTGCGGAAATAATCAAAGGTTACACTATACACGAGTCGGAACCAAGTGATTCATCTTGTCTATCTGTTTTTTCTTTTATTTTTACTTTTCAGCATTTTAGTTAGTTTTTATTTTTCTTAGCTTAAAACATTTTTCTAAACTTTTTGATTTGATTAGACGTTAAGGATAAACCGGTACTAAAAGCTCTTGTGTCCTTGGACGACCTCGGTATCTTACCAACACTATACTACGCTCACGATGGGTGCACTTGCCCATATGTGTGTCTAGTGTTAGTAAATATCGTGTTTTATAAATTTAAAACTTGACTAAAAAAGTGTTAAAGGGGCTTAAAATATACACCTAATATATATAACGCTCGGCACCCATCACATACCTTAAATAAGCTTTACATAACTTAGAAATAAGTTTTAAAGGCTTTGGTATGGCAAAAACAAAGTTTATTCGCTCGCAGGGACTATTTGCGTCAACTTGCAAAAGTCTGCCGTTTCGTATGGAACCGTATAGTCCAGAACTTGATCATGAGCTAAACATACCATAAATAACCTAACCATAGCTTAGAAATAAGCTTTGATAGGTTCAGTGTTCGAAAACATGCTTATATGATCTTACAGGGACTAAAAGTGTCAAAAACAGTGTAAGTTTGCATTTTCGCGCATATCTTATGTTCTGGCCACATCTGGACATCCAAAATTTTTGTACACACTAAAATATTTTTATTTTAGTGATCGGCATGCAAAAATACCACTCGTCGCTTAATTTGGTTCGTTTTCGCGTCCGTTTGAGTTTCGTCGTAATTTAACGAATAACGCGACCGTACGACCAAACGAGCCGACATCCTAGAGTTTTCCCAAGATATTTTGAGTCCTCTAAAATTTATTGACCTTGTAGAGCCTTGAAAATGGCTTAACGAGTGTCAAAAGTGCCTAAAATAGACTCGAACACATGCAGGGACTAAAGCTGTCAAAACTGAAAGTTGCTGGTCTGCAGGTAGCTTGCGGACCGTATGCATATGTCCTTACGGTCCGTAAGGCAAGCCCAGTTCACATAAAATTCACAGCAGCTTCCCAGCTCGTTCTTGAGGCACTTGTTTGCAATTTTTATGTTTTGGGGACCAAGTTAACACCTTCCCAAGCATGTTAGCTGGCCCATAACACTTGGATGGCTAGGATTTATTGCTTGGAGGATACATAAACACATGTCTTGATCTTGTGAACCTCCAACAACTATAAATAGCCATGCCATTTCCTCATTTCAGCTCACACTTGATCTAAAACTCTCTAAGTTGATGTTTTATAACTTCATACCTGAGAGGTTATAAGATCAAATTCAAGCAAGGACCTTTTGTAAGCATTCCTTCATTCTTTTATTGCTTACTAGTTTAAAAAGTCAAACAGTGTTTGACTTTCAGTTTGACCAGTCAATTGGTCAAGTCAAAGTTCAATTGAACTTTGCAATGTGATTGTAATCACAATGGTTATAATCCTTAGCGATTATACCTACTGATTACCACATTAACTAGGGGTAGTGACGAGTCAAAGTTTTGATCAAAATGCGTTTTAGCACGCATTTTGCAACGGAACTACTTTTAAGTATCAAAACACCTTGTTTTGATACAAAATCAGTAGGTTAAACATGTTTTGACATGTTTAACTCTTCACTATTAGTTTGGTGCTTGTTTAGGGTCGTTAGTTAAGCGGTCTAAACAACCGCTTAGACTTTCGAACCCGACCCGTTTGGTCGATCATTAGGATCCGACAAAGCTTGCTTAGTGATCATAGTTGTATAGGGAATAACCCCTGAGGTTATACCTTATGATCACATAGGATTGGTTAGTCATTTGCTAACTAGCTTGTATGCCCATAGTAAATGACCAAAACGCCCTTTTGAAGCATAAATCCGTATTTTTGACTACGTGAACATATTTTTGACATGTAATCTGATTTAGTAACATGTTTGGGCATAATTGGGCATGTAAGACTTGGCATAGCACATAGTTAACCAACCGAACATAGTCTTACGCTAACGACGCATTATAGTAGCTTATACTACCATAATGGGTCGAAAAGGGTCAAAAGCACTTAGGTAAACTTTCAAATCAGAATGTAGGGACTATTAAATCATACCATATGAGTTCAAATACTCTTTTGATTTATAGAACCTCATTCTATCCTATCTCCCGATTTAGGATCCGTTTATTAACATAGTTACCTATACTAGGTGCCGGTTGATTCCGTGATACTTGGAGCTTTTATTGGTCTTATTCTCAAGACTAATAAGCAATCCTAAGTGAGTACATAGTTCCCCTCTTTTACCGTTTTCAAATACTTTGGGGTGATTCACATGTACATATTTGTTACTTTCTTGTTTTACATGCTTTGTGACATAAACATGCTAGTTTCACTTAGTACATATTTAGTTCATGCTTTCACTATGTTTTGCTATGTATGTTAAGCATGCTAGCACATTGTTTTATTACACATTTGTTACATATGTTTACTTAGCATATGTACGCATTGTTCTACGTGACCTTTCTACTAGGCATGTTTACTTAGCATACCTAGTACATGGTTTTTATAGCATGCTTACATTGGTTATGACATTTGGTGTGTTTAATCGGGACAATAATACATTCATTAACATTAGATACGCCGCTCGGTAGTATGTAATGGTACCATAGGAATTGACAACTCCCGTTTCCGACTTCCTAGGTTTGTTTGGAAGTTGGGAATGACAGAATCCGATATACATAACTTAGATGAACCTTTAATTTGTTTAAAGGTTTGTCGCCACAGTCGCAAGGCTTGAATGTATGCGATTAACATTACTGCATAAATGTTTGTAATCATAAAGCATTGTTTTCTGCAAAACATGACATTTGAATAAAACTTAGGTTTATTCAAAAACATTGTTTTGTACATTTTTCCTACGGGGTTGAGTAGATTCTTTTATTCACCGTACATGACATATGTTTCACATTGGCATTATTACATAGTTTAAGTAGATGTCTTCCTACTTGCTATGCATTTCATTGGTTATACATAATACATGTTACACATGACATTAAACATGGTTTATGCATAAACATTTTGACGTTAAACATGACATTTTGTTGGGTAATGATAAGTGACTTATGTAACGTGGCTATGTGCTATACGATAAAAGCATGGTGGATACGCCGCTTGTACTTCCTATATATAAGTGCTTTTATTGTATTACACATTGTTGCGTTATCTAAGCCACTTGACAAAGACATAAAACATTTTTACAAGGACACGACATTTTTATACAAAGTACATATTTTATATAATTCACTTTTACTTGGTTATTTATTTAACCATGCATATTTCTTTTATATCATTTGATTTTCATCTCGATTTTCACATGATTTTATAAAAGAAAACATTTTATAAGGTTCATGACTATTTTTGTTAAACACTTCTTTTAAACTACAAGTCATAAATCCTGCATAAGCAAAACCTATGTATCTCACAGGCATTTTTATGCTGACGTACCTATTTTTACATGTGTTTCAGGTGCTGATGCATGATGATGTTTGTGCTGCACTTAGGCGGACTCGGGCCTTAGTGACTTAAAAGACAGTTATTTATGTTATATTTAGTTTGAACTCAAAAACAATGTAAACTTAATTCAATAATACATAACTTTAATTACCATGGTTGTTGAAACAATAATTCTGTCACCATCACTCCCCGGCGTTTCCGCCGCGGTTTCGTTGTTTTGACGCGGCCGGGGTGTGACAGAAGAGTTGGTATCAGAGCCAATGGTTATAGGGAATTAGGTTATTAGCAATGCTTTGACCTAGACTATAACTTCTAGGACCCTAACACAAGTTTACTTGTGTTTAGATCTTAAAACAATACCTGTCACCTATCCTTAGGTGATTTCCAAAACATGAACACAACTTTCCAAAATAATTTTGAAATCAATCATCTATCCTTAGATGATTTCTTTTGGTCTTGTACCATCCAAATTTTCAAAATCTCGTCAAAGTTTGGGTCTAAATAATGTGAACACGTGCAAACTGGAAGAGTGAATGCCTGTACCCTGAGTTTTCTGTATATGGCTAGAGTGTTCGTACAAATCCGCAGTATCGGACCAGTCACTCTTACCTGGGAACTCTTGGGGTGAGTATTCGCTTATAGGCGAGCATGTCTTCAGCAATACATTATTATGACCTATTTACTTTGATTTGTCACTGTGTGTCGTTTGTTTGCTTTGTGGTAACAAACAAATGACCACCATCCTTGCATCTTGTCGATTTTATTGATATCTCATTTCTTTCATCACGTCATCTCACTCGTTTTCTCTCATGTTTCCTCTTTTAGAATGCCTCCTCGACGCGCAAATCCGCTACCAAATGCCGAACTGGCAGAAATCATCGCACAGCAAATGGCTGCTGCGTTCCCCAATCTCATTGCTCAATGGAACCAAGCCAACAATAACAATAATGCACCTGCTCCGTGCAATTTCAAAAGTTTTAACTCGGCTAAACCACTCAAGTTTAGTGGTTCTGAGGGAGCAACTGGGCTCCTACAGTGGTTTGAGAGTCTTGAGAGCACCTTTCGCCATGTTCAGTGTCCGAACAACCGTAAGGTCGAGTTTGCGTCGATTGTATTTCAAAAGAGGGCTCTTACCTGGTGGAATGGTGTAATGAGAGACCGAGGTGCTGGGGTTGCTTTGGGTCAGACATGGGAGGAACTTAGGGCTCTCATGATGAGAGAATTTTGACCTCGTCACGAACAGAGGGCACTTGAAAATGAGTTCCATGACTTGAAGCAGGACAGTGGTGAACACCGGGCTTACACTGACAGATACGAGGAGTTTAGTAAATTACTGAATCTGCCTATTTGATTCAGGTGCTGATAAGTCTTTTGTAGACCATAAGTTTAGTAAATTACTGAATCTGCCTATTAAGACTCTAGACATAAAATATGAGGTAGAGCTTGCCGATGGTACCTTAGAAACAACTTCAACTCTTCTTGATGGGTGCTCTATATCCATTAAGAATCTTTCTATCCCGCTATCCCTCTTGCCAATGAAATTGGCCGGGTTTGATGTAGTGGTAGGCATGGATTGGTTGTCGCATAACCAAGCCCAAATTGGCTGCGATAAAAAGCAAATTATCATCAAAATCCCTTCTGGTGAATCCGTTACTATTCAAGGAGATACACAATATGGGTTGCCCAGCAATGTGTCTATTCTCAAAGTATCAAGGTGTTTGAAGAACGGATGTGTAATGTCACACCCCGACCACGTAGAACAACAAGACGTGGCGGAAACGTCGGGGAGTGTTGTAACAGAATTAATTGTTTCACAACCATGGAAATTAAAGTTACATTTTATTTATCAAACAAGAGGGTTACATTGTCTTAAACAAGAAACAAAGAGTACATAACATAATTTAACTAGTTCTTGCTTCGTTTTACGTCACTAAGGCACAGGTCCGCCTAAGTGTGTCTCGATCATCCTATGCAACAGCTCCTGAAAACACATGTGAAAATAGGTACGTCAGCATAAAAATGTCTGTGAGATACATAGGTTTTGTGAAAATAGGATTCATGACTTGAGTTTAAAGAAACTGTTTAATAAAAAGTAGCCATGAATCTTGTTGAGTGTTCCCTTTCATAAATCATTTGAAAAGTGATAAATAAACCAAATGATGTGTATGTATAAAAGAATAATGTATGGTTAAGTGAATAACCATGTAAAATGAGTTTGTATAAGTTAAGTTATTTGTAAAATGATGTTTATGTGAAGATTGTATTGTAGATGTAATATGTCTAAACTGAAATGGTTTAAATAACACTACGATATGTAATACCATAAAAGCACTTATATATAGGAAGTACCAGCGGCGTATCCACCATGTTTTTATCGTATTACACGTCGCCTCGTTACTTAAATCACTTACCCAAACAACCACCAAAATGTAATGTTTAACAATTATAGAAACGTTTATGTATGGTCAAATACGGTTTACACAGTTCAACAGTTACAAACAGTTCACATAATCAAATGGTTATAACGGTTCACATGGTCAAATGGTTATAACGGTTCACATGGTCAAATAGTTACAAACGGTTCAAAATGTAATATAATGTGTTCATATGCTGGATGAGCATATGCAACAAATTGTAATGTAAAACAATGTACTAAGTATGCTAAGTTAACATACAAAGCAGAAAAGTCATGTAAATCAATGTGCTAGCATGCTCAGTCAACATACATAGCAGAAAAGTCATGTAAATCAATGTGATGTAAATCATGTACTATAAGTGTTCTAATGAACATAGCAAGTTTATGATGTGAAAACAGGAAAGCATGAAAGTAACAAGTAGGCACATGTGTTTCACCCCAAAATGTTTGGAAAACAGTAAAAAAGGGGTCTATGTACTCACTTGAGATTGCCTAGAAGTCCTTGTGTAACAACCAAACAATGCTAGAGATCACGGAAATCAAACGGCACAGAAGGTCCCCACAAGCTCTTGATCCGATTTACTCTCAGGTATGAAGCATGTTAGTGCATTACGTCTATTGACTTCGTCTTGTATCATGTAATAGGATAGGATAGGATAACCAGTGCTCAAGGTTCGAGAAACAGATTTTGTGGAAATAGGAAGTGAGTTCTCTTGAACATGCCTTTGTCCATTTCAAGCGAACCTCCAACACTATATATAGGGCACTTGTCATTTCATTTGGTACGCTTCTGGATTTGTAACGAAGTGCTGCCAAAGTTTGTCCAGGTTGTAATTGCTGTTATAATCAATCATAGTGACAAATTAAAGAGTATCAAGCTGTTTCCACGTCCGTTTCACTGATTCCGCCTTTGATTCGGATATAAAGCTCTTCTGAATAACTCAGTTGGGTCAAATAACGATCCTACAAGTGGTATCCGAGCTCAGGAAGAAGAGTTTAGCTTGATATCATCTATTTTCTGACTTCTACACCTTCTTTTCCAATCTGAACAAGATTTCACGGTCAAAATGACATGAATTTTTCACCGAACATGCAAAACAGTACAATAACAAAGCCTTGAGAGTTTCAGACTCAAATTCGGACTAAAAATGACAAAAACAGGCCTAACACTTGAGTCCGCTTGAACTAATATCGACATTTCGCTTGAAATTAGTATTTGAGTTCGCTTCAACTCGCCATTTCGCTTGAAATTTTCAACTGATTTAGGTTGAATCAGTCACTTCGCTTGAGTATGCATTTTGGTTTGAGTTCGCTTGAGAATTGGAGTTTAGTTCGCTTGAAATAGATATTCGCTTGAGTGTTTTGCTTGAAAAAAACCTTGCTGACTTCGCTTCAGATCGATGTTCGCTTGAAATTAGACCTATCTCGCTTGAATCAGGGTTTTCGCTTGAAAGTTCATCAGAGTTCGCTTGAAGTGCTATCTCGCTTGAAGTGTCAGTTTTGCTATCTCGCTTGAATGGTTATCTAGGCATTTCGCTTGAAAGTTGCTATTCAGTTTCAACTTGGGATTTCGCTTCAATTTGTTGTTTCGCTTGAAGTCTCATTTCGCTTGAAAGTGGAAATTCCGAGTCAAGATCATTTCACACCAATTGAGTGTCAGTCTGTTTCAGAATATTTGATATTGTTTGTACTAATTGTGTTTGTTTGATTGTATTTGTCCAGGATTACATCATGGCTGAAGATACAGCTGAGATCAAAGTGAAAACCAGAGAAGAGATTCTGGAAGAAAAGACCTACAGAGAAAGAAACATTATGTTGAACAGAATGGATGAAATGCAGGAAGAGTATGAGATTGCTGTCAGCAGCAAAAGATGGGATAAGAAGAGAGAATGTTACTTCAACAGAGAAGGAAAACCAGTTGTTACAAAGAAAGACATAATCTTTGATGATGTTCTTCTCCTAATTCCTTTGAGAGCCGAATATTATAGAAATGTGATGAAAGATGACACATATGCTAAAAGGCATGAAAAGGAGATCAGATATGCCATGACATCATGTCTGAGAAAAAGGGATGAAGAGAGAATGAAAAAGAGTGTTGAAGAAATGGTGAACAATTTGAAGAAAACTACTGAAGAGGTTAAAGTCAAAGTGGTTGAAGTTGAAGTTGTGAAAGAGGAAGTTTTGAAAGTTGGTGAGACAGAAAAGATTGAAGAAAAAGTTGTGGTGAATGAAGAGGTTAAGAAAGCTGTTAATGAAGAACAACAGATTGGAGAAGAGGTGAGGAAAGAAGAAGAAGAAGTAAAGAATGAGAATTTGGAAGTTGGTAATGTTGGTGATAAAGTCGGTGTTGAAGAAAAGCAAGATGATGCTGATCAGAAGCAAACTGAGGCAACTGCATCAAACACCGAAGTGCCAATCACTGAGGTACATTCTGATTCTGAAATCTTAAAAACGATTGATCAGTGCAAGAAATGCATGGAACCGTGCAGAGCTTGTACTAAAAAAAATGAGCAATTCAGAACAAGAGATCTTGAATTCACTAAAATTGAAAACATTTTTAAAGAAAAATGCAAAGAAATGCTAGAAAAAGAAAAAGTTTTAAAAGAAAATGATGAAAAACTTTCAGAAAAATGTAAAAAGCTAGAAACAGAAAATGAAGTTTTGAAAGAAAATGTTTCTAAAATGACAGAAGAATGTTCACAAAAAGAATTTGCTTGTCAAGAAATGAAGAAAGAATATGACTCAATGAAATTAGCATATCATATTACGAAAGAGTCATACGAAAAAGTGAAAGATGAAATGAAATATGCTCAATCAAGAATGAATTATCTTTCTGAAACAACTAAAGAACTTAACGAATGTATTCAATAAAACAAGATGTTGTTAATTCCTATATTGAGGATGTTGCTAAGCTAAAGCGACAGATTGCTGATTTAGAACAGGATAACAACAAGTTAAAGAGTTATCATGTGTCGTCATATGTGCTTGAAAGAATTTTCAATATAAAACCGGGAGATGGTGAGTCTGGGCAAAACAAGAAAGGCATTGGCTCAGAGTTTCATCAAGTTCCACCACCGGAAAAGTTTGCATTTTATGATGAGGAAAAGGTCGAAAAAGCTTTCAACATTGTAGACCAATTGCCAGACAACATTGACATAACCTATTCCAAATCTGATGATTCTCATGATTCAGAGGTGGTAGGTAAAGTCGTTGAAAGTGTGTTAAAAGAAGAGTCGGTTGATACATGTAAATCTGAATCACAGGATGAAGATGAAGGAAATCTTCATGATAGTTATCTGAAAAACACAAAATCCGAGAAAAGTTTGAATGATGATTCAAAAGGATTGGTTTATACCATGATTGGATCAGACAAATTGTTCTTAGATGTTGTATTCCCGATTCAGAATGTGATTTCAGAAAAGGTTGATAAAGTTTTTAAAATGGTTGAGATTGAGAAGTCTGAGATTTCAAAGTTTGCTGGTAAGAGTCATAGAGGTATGTATAACAAACCTGGTTACAAGAAGACAAACATGAAGACTGGGTTGGGTTATAAGAAGAAACAGAATCGAAACAAAAATGAAACGCCAAATTATCAGGCAAAAATGAGTTTTGTTCAAGGAAATAGTTTAGCAGAAGAAAAAGAACTCAAAATGAGACAGTCTAATGATGAGTTCTTTGCTAAAAAGAAAAAGCAACAACCACAGGTCAAAGATGTGTCCATGAGAACATGTTTTAAATGTGATCAAAAAGGACATCTTGCACGCAAGTGTACTAATCTAAAACCTGTGGATGTTGACATAAAGAAGATTAATGCTGAGAAACAAAAATCTGAGAATGTGAGACAAAAGTCAACCAGATTTGACTCAAAACAAACTTGGAGGTACAACACAAACAAGTTTGCTTCGAATCAAAATTGGAAGTCAAACCCGTATAGGTTTGATACAAGACAGACCTGGAATTCTCACACACCCAGAGTTAGAACAACACAAAGCTGGAAAACATCTGTTGATATAACAAAACCCCAAGAGTTTTGGAAACCAAAAGTTGTTGTTCAAAAACAAAATGTTCAAAAAGATTCACATTTTTACAAACGTGGTACTCCTAAAGGTCAAACATGGAGTGTAAAGAAACAGGTGATTCTTGAAAAAGATGAAAAAATTGAAGTAAAAGTTGAAAAGATTTTTGTGAAAGATGACAAAGAGTTTCCAGCATTGAATGAAAATTATTGTGTTGAAATGCCTAAGGTTCAACAGACATGGGCTAAATTGTTCAAGTAATTAAGTTTATTACATGTGTAGGTGCTCAACAATATTAAAGATTGTGAGATTGGAAATTGGAGTAGCCTGGCACAACAAGAGGAGGAGGCTGCTGCTGGACCCTGGTTTGGTTGAACAGGGAGTTTATTTGTTTTTCTGTATATAAATAAACAATATTTCAAAAATCCTAAAAATTGAAAATTTAGAAAAACCAAAAATATGTTTTCATTTGTGTCAAATATTCAAAAAATACAAAAATATGTGTTGATTGAATACGCCGAAACCCTCACGGCTGAACAAACATGATTACTTTCACAAGATTGAAAAACGGTTTTCAAACTGTCGAAAATCAATGGGTTGTAAATCATGGGGGTACTTTATATTAGTTTTTTCTGCAAAACAGAGTACATTAAGCAGAAAATGGATGGCGAGACAAAGCTATCAGTATTGGTTGTCAAATTTTCTTTTAATGGTTTTGCATTTTAGGGGGAGAATTGTTGTTTGAAAATACAAAAACATTTGAAAATTTGAAAATGACAAAAACATGATAAAACCTATTGGTAAAAAGACAAAAAACATTAAAAAAAATGAAAATTGAGTTTTTGCGTAAAAAAGAGGAAATGATAGTACATCAGTAGACAGTTACAGTACGCTAAAGAATTGGAAAGTCAAAATGTGGTAAACGATCTCACCGTGGATGTGTCGGTAGATTTTTATACATTTAGTAAACTTTTTCGGGATATAAACCTAAATTCAAACTTACTTATTTCGTGGGGAACACTACTTGGATATATAGGTAACCCCTGAAATTTCGTTTGAAAGGTCCCTCTTTCTGAGATACTAGGTCTTTATACTTAGTGATATCTGGGGTATTATCCTGGGACTTCTGATTTTGCGGAAGCAATGGCCTAGTCCTTGGAGAATACTTTCTGCTTGCTTGAAATATAGCACCGCCCTCAGCAAATTGATGAAACAATAAAATTGATAGTCATTGCTGTTGTAAAAAAGATCATCTAAAGGGGACACACCTAAAGACAAACCTGAGTTCTCTGCTGAACGGAAGTTCTGACCTGAGCTCGTATGGTTTCATAATTTATTCCCCTTACAGATATCATCTAGGTATACTCACCTGTAAGACTGAATATTGGGATCTGGATACGGGAGTATATTCAAGAGGTGGGACACATGAATGAGTTTAAGTTCTTAAAACACCTTATTCGTATCCTGAAGCAGTTGAAATTTGTGTGAAAATTTAAGTGGATCAGTATATCGACAATCTAAGTGAATTGTTTAATTCTTAATGTGTAACTAAGCTCAACGGTACTTGTGACTTGTCAAAAACTGATATGATCCTCTGATGCATACTCAAACAAAAATATTGTCTGTAAATATGTTTGTACATATTTCTTTACTGCTTTATATTTTCAGAAAAATACAAAAAGATTTTTGATTCTGCTTTATTTTCGACAACCGATGTTTGAAATGCTGAGTTTCAAAATCTAAGTAAGCTGATTGTGTTTCTAAAAATAAAACAAGTTCATTAATTTGAAACTTGAATTAAAAATCAAAAATCAAAAACAGTTTATGATATCTCCAAGGTCATTAGTTTGGACTTGGATGATTAACTGTGAGGGAGTTGGATTCTTAAACTTTGCCATATCAATTAAGTTTGTTGATAGGGGGAGTAGTTAAAGAGTTTAAAAGAGCCAGTTTACGATTTCTGGGTAACTGAATTTGAAAACATTGTATTTATAAATGTTTGAGTGATTGCAGATAGTCCAGATTACGATCCCGAGAGCAGAGTCTAAGGGGGAGTCTGAAGACAAGCTTGAAGCAAGAGGGAGCTTGTAGATGGATAGCTAGGAGTTGATCCCAAAGCACGGAAGCTTGACGAAAGGGGGAGCCTGAAGCTGATGGAAGAAGAGAAGGATTGATAGATGCTTATAATGTTACAATTTGGATGAGAAGGCAGAATGATCAAGACTGAAGATGTGTCATGCCGAAGACTATACACTGAAGACTTCGTCAATATCCGAGGGGGAGTCTGTTAGTGCATTACGTCTATTGACTTCGTCTTGTATCATGTAATAGGATAGGATAGGATAACCAGTGCTCAAGGTTCGAGAAACAGATTTTGTGGAAATAGGAAGTGAGTTCGCTTGAAAGTGTCAAGGACATGTTCAAGCGAAACCAACATGGCTGAGTTCGCTTGAACATGCCTTTGTCCATTTCAAGCGAACCTCCAACACTATATATAGGGCACTTGTCATTACATTTGGTACGCTTCTGGATTTGTAACGAAGTGCTGCCAAAGTTTGTCCAGGTTGTAATTGCTGTTATAATCAATCATAGTGACAAATTAAAGAGTATCAAACTGTTTCCACGTCCGTTTCACTGATTCCGCCTTTGATTCGGATATAAAGCTCTTCTGAATGACTCAGTTGGGTCAAATAACGATCCTACAAAGCATAAACTTCAACTTAGAGAGCCAAAATCAGATTCAAGTGTGCTTTGGGAGGAAGTGCGGGTGGGTATTTATAGGAATTCAAGAACCGTTAAGATCGTTCATCGAAAACTGAGCTTTGATCTGGACCTTAAATGTGTGCCCATGGTTTTCTAAAACCATGGGAGCCCCTAATATGTACTATGTTCATTGAATACCAGCCCATGTTTTTGCAAAACCATGGGTTAAAACCATCAACACTTCAAAATGGACTAGGTTCATTGAATCTGCCAGAAATTTCAAAAATGGTCCCTGCACTTGTAAACCTTGATTTTTGGCACTTTTAAGCCCCGTTAACCCCATTTCAAGGCTCTAAAATAAAGTTAAAGTACAGGGAACTTAAAATATGATCAAAAACATCTCAGATGTCGGTTTGTTTGGTCATACGGTTGCGTTATTCGCTTAATTACGACGGAAGTCATAACGAACGCAAAAACGATCCAAATTAAGCGACGAATGGAATTTTATCATGCCAAACACTAAAATAAAATATTTTAATTCTTACATAAATTTTTGTATGTCCGGATATATTTAGAATGTAAGATATGCGCGGAAATGCAAACTTGTGCACTTTTTGACGCTTTCAGTCCCTGAATGACCCAAAAGTTTATTTTAGCACACCGAACCCCTCAAAGCCTATTTCTAAGCTATGTAAAGGATATTTATGGTATGTTTAACTTATGGTCATGTTTTGGAATGTCTGTTCTAGTACGAATCGCCATACTTTCACAGTTTGTCAAATTTAGTCCCTGTAAGCGATTTAAACTTGATTTTGCCATACCAAAGCCTTCAAAACTTATTTATAAGTTATGTAAGGGTTATTTAAGGTATGTTAAGCCTATGTCACTATTCCGGAGTGTTTGTTGCATTAAACTGGTTATATTTACGCATCAGTGTGCGTTTAACCTTCCAGAAAGCGATTTAGAGCCCGAAATCGAACAAGAATTAACATGTGCAAATGATACACATATTTATACAAATACCAAGTATGAAACACAAATTTCATTGATTTGGTTTTTGTTTGATGGTCGCAGTGATCCAGGTGTCACAGTCTCCCCTACTTTAGGAAATTTCGTCCCGAAATTTATTCATAGGAGTCTGTCTGTGACTTTGTGTTAAACGATCATCAAAGATATGCAAGGCATAATCCGGTCATTTTCCTCAACGGATATTCTTCAGAAGTGAAAATGAACGAATGGAGTCATTTTCCTCAACGGGTTCTTCGGAAATGGAAAATGAAGGATTTAACAAACGAATATTCATTTCCCTCAACGGATATTCTTCAGAAGCAAAAATGAATGGATGATTCATTTTCCTCAACGGGTTCTTCGTCAGAAATGGGAATGAAGGAATAATCAACGGATATTCATTTCCCTCAACGGATATTCTTCAGAAGCGAAAATGAACAAACGGAGTCATTTTCCTCAACGGGTATTCTTCAGAATTGGGAATGAAGGATTAAACAAACGGATATTCATTTCCCTCGACGGATACTCTTCAGAATGAAAATGAACAAATGGAGTTATTTTCCTCAACGGGTATTCTTCAGAATTGGAAATGAAGGATATAACAAACGGATATTCATTTCCCTCGACAGATACTCTTCAGAACGAAAATGAACAAACGGAGTCATTTTCCTCAACGGGTATTCTTCAGAATTGGAAATGAAGGATATTAACAAACGGATATTCATTTCCCTCAACGGATATTCTTCAGAAATGAAAATGAACAAACAGAGTCATTTTCCTCAACGGGTATTCTTCGGAATTGGAAATGAAGGATATTAACAAACGGATATTCATTTCCCTCAACGGATATTCTTTCAAAAGTGAAAAATGAATAGCTAGTTCATTTTTCCTCAACGGATGCTTTATCTGAAATGGAAATGAATAGGGTTAACTCTAGACACATGACAGAACTTGCTGTGATTTCTATTCACTAAATTCCATAATTATGTATGCATCCTTAATTACGTAATTCCTTGCATAGTAATCACAGTTTGTTTTATAATGTGAAGGGGATAGAATTTGAACAAGGTCGAGGCAACCTATAATTAGGTCAACACATCAACACACAAGCACATAATTGTTTTCTTGGATATAAATTTGTTATCATCTTGTTATTAATTGTTATTAACTTGATGTCGATTTGAACATGGGTATTCAAGGTACACCAGGAACCCAGTCGATGGACTTCAACGTCCTCAAGAATCTATCTAAAAATAGGGTGATCTTCCAAAAATTCGATTTCTGATTACCAGGAATCATAACATTCGAATTAAGGTACACAATAATTACGGACTTACGGAAATACCCTTAGGTACCCTATTAAGGATTTATAGTAGTATATTGGGTATTTGCCCAGTGTTGTAACTTGCGCCTTGTACTTTGTTTTCTTTGGAAGAAACGTGTAGTTAGGTTCTTCGTGGAAATCGTAAGAAATCAAAAGATGGGAGGAATGCGGTTCCTTGATTGCCGGTATCGTAGGGGATATGTCGTTTATTCATGCAACCACAATTGTACATTGCAATGTAAATAAAGGATTTATTTATAAACAACAATAATAATAACAACAACTGTTTCATGGATCTTGATAACAAAAGAAAATAATACACAAGGCTTGATTATTTTCTAAACAGCGTTATCTCCTGTCGGTCAGATACTCATCCCTGCGCTGGATTTGCATTAGCAAGCCTTGGGCAATTCCTACGGAAATGGCCCATCTCGCCACAGTTGTAGCAAGACCCCGGTGGAAAACGAGCTTGAGCAGGATTGTTGCCAGCTTGATTTGGTGCAGCTGCGGTTGGGCAAACCCTTGCTGTATGACCTATAAGTTCACAAATTTGGCATTTGCGGCACTTAACACTAGCATGATGATGAAGGTTACATTGATTGCACAAGGGTGCAGTTCCGTTGTATGGCTTTCTAGCAGGGGGTTGAGCTGGTTGGTTGGGGATGGCTTGATCATTGTGTGCAACTAAGGCAAAGTTCTGAGAAGCCTTTCGTTTCTTTGACTTCTTAGGGGATCCAGTCTGTTCATCCATGGTCTTTGATTCCTTGATTGGTTTCTTGTCACCCTTTTGAAAAAGTTTACCTTTCCTGATCTGAGATTCAGTCAAGGTTGCAGATAGCTCAATGGCCTGTCTAACTGTAGTAGGGTTGCTACCAGTCACAATGTCTTGTACTGATTCAGGGAGGCCATCAATGTATTTTTCGATTGCCTTATCCAAAGGCGTGACCATGTTTGGGCATAACAAACTTAACTCCTCATAACGGTCCGTGTAGGCTCGATGCTCACCGCTATCTTGCTTAAGATCATCAAATTCCCTTTTCTAGAGCCCTTAGCTCATGACGAGGATAGAATTCCTTCATCATAAGAGCCCTAAGCTCGGCCCAAGTCTGTGCTAAAGCAACCTCAGCACACGGTCTCTCATCACCCCGTTCCACCATGTAAGAGCCCTCTTCTGAAACACACTGGAAGCAAACTCGACCTTGCGATTATCAGGACACTGAACGTGACGAAACGTACTCTCAGTGCTCTCGAACCATTGTAGGAGCCCAGTTGCTCCTTCAGAACCACTAAACTTGAGTGGCTTAGCCGAATTGAAACTCTTGAAATTGCATGGAGCATTATTGTTGTTGTTGGCTTGGTTCAGTTGAGCAATAAGATTTGGGAAAGCAGCAGCCATTTGCTGCGTGATGATTTCTGCCAGTTTGGCATTCGCTATCTGATTGTCGTGTCGAGGAGGCATTCTAAAAGGAGGGAAACATGAAAGGAAATGAGCGAGATGATTAGATGAAAAGGATGAGGTGATACAAAATTTGACTTAAGCAAAGATCGTGGTCATTTGTTTGTTACCACAAGGCAAACAAATGACACATTTTGACTAATCAAAGTAAATGGGTCAAAAATAATGTATCGCGAAGACATGCTCGCCTATAAGTGAACACTCACCCCAAGAGTTCCCAGGTAAGAGTGACTGGTCCGATTATGTGGATTTGTACGAACACTCTAGCCTTAGACAGAAAACCCAGGGTACAGGCATTCACCCTTCCAGTTTGCACGTGTTCACACTATTTAGGACCCAGAACTTTGACGAGATTTTGAAAACTCAAAGGGGTTCAAAACCTTATAATAGAGGGTTTAAAACCTTACAACAGAGGGTTTAAAACCTAGTAATCAATCATCCAAGAATAGATGATTAATTTTCAAAGCGGATTCGGAATTGATGCCCCCGTTGTGGTTATCACCTAAGGATAGGTGACGGTTTTTGTTTAAAAAAAAAAATCTAAACGCAAATCTTCTTGCGTTAGGGTCCTAGAAAGGTTATAGTCTAGGTCAAACCATTACTAATAACCTAATTCCCTATAACCATTGGCTCTGATACCAACTTTTCTGTCACACCCCGACCACGTAGAACAACAAGACGTGGCGGAAACGTCGGGGAGTGTTGTAACAGAATTAATTGTTTCACAACCATGGAAATTAAAGTTACGTTTTATTTATCAAACAAGAGGGTTACATTGTCTTAAACAAGAAACAAAGAGTACATAACATAATTTAACTAGTTGTTGCTTCGTTTTAAGTCACTAAGGCACAGGTCCGCCTAAGTGTGTCTCGATCATCCTATGCAACAGCTCCTGAAAACACATGTGAAAATAGGTACGTCAGCATAAAAATGCCTGTGAGATACATAGGTTTTGTGAAAATAGGATTCATGACTTGAGTTTAAAGAAATTGTTTAATAAAAAGTAGCCATGAATCTTGTTGAGTGTTCCCTTTCATAAATCATTTGAAAAGTGATAAATAAACCAAATGATGTGTATGTATAAAAGAATAATGTATGGTTAAGTGAATAACCATGTAAAATGAGTTTGTATAAGTTAAGTTATTTGTAAAACGATGTTTATGTGAAGATTGTATTGTAGATGTAATATGTCTAAACTGAAATGGTTTAAATAATGCTACGATATGTAATACCATAAAAGCACTTATATATAGGAAGTACCAGCGGCGTATCCACCATGTTTTTATCGTATTACACGTCGCCTCGTTACTTAAATCACTTACCCAAACAACCACCAAAATGTAATGTTTAACAATTGTAGAAATGTTTATGTATGGTCAAATACGGTTTACACAGTTCAACAGTTATAAACGGTTCACATAATCAAATGGTTATAACGGTTCACATGGTCAAATGGTTATAACGGTTCACATGGTCAAATAGTTACAAACGGTTCAAAATGTAATATAATGTGTTCATATGCTGGATGAGCATATACAACAAATTGTAATGTAAAACAATGTACTAAGTATGCTAAGTTAACATACAAAGCAGAAAAGTCATGTAAATCAATGTGCTAACATGCTCAGTCAACATACATAGCAGAAAAGTCATGTAAATCAATGTGATGTAAATCATGTACTATAAGTGTACTAATGAACATAGCAAGTTTATGATGTGAAAACAGGAAAGCATGAAAGTAACAAGTAGGCACATGTGTTTCACCCCAAAATGTTTGGAAAACAGTAAAAAAGGGGTCTATGTATTCACTTGAGATTGCCTAGAAGTCCTTGTGTAACAACCAAACAATGCTAGAGATCACGGAAATCAAACGGCACAGAAGGTCCCCGCAAGCTCTTGATCCGATTTACTCTCAGGTAATTGCTGTTATAATCAATCATAGTGACAAATTAAAGAGTATCAAACTGTTTCCACGTCCGTTTCACTGATTCCGCCTTTGATTCGGATATAAAGCTCTTCTGAATGACTCAGTTGGGTCAAATAACGATCCTACAAAGCATAAACTTCAACTTAGAGAGCCAAAATCAGATTCAAGTGTGCTTTGGGAGGAAGTGAGGGTGGGTATTTATAGGAATTCAAGAACCGTTAAGATCGTTCATCGAAAACTGAGCTTTGATCTGGACCTTACATGTGTGCCCATGGTTTTCTAAAACCATGGGAGCCCCTAATATGGACGGTGTTCGTTGAATACCAGCCCATGGTTTTGCAAAACCATGGGTTAAAACCATCAACACTTCAAAATGGACTAGGTTCATTGAATCTGCTAGAAATTTCAAAAATGGTCCCTGCACTTGTAAAACTTGATTTTTGGCACTTTTAAGCCCCGTTAAGCCCATTTCAAGGCTCTAAGATAAAGTTAAAGTATAGGGAACTTAAAATATGCTCAAAAACATCTCGGATGTCGGTTCGTTTGGTCGTACGGTTGCGTTATTCGCTTAATTACGACGGAAGTCATAACGAACGCAAAAACGATCCAAATTAAGCGACGAATGGAATTTTATCATGCCAAACACTAAAATAAAATATTTTAATGCTTACATAAATTTTTGTATGTCCGGATATATTTAGAACGTAAGATATGCGCGAAAATGCAAACTTGTGCACTTTTTGACGCTTTCAGTCCCTGAATGACCCAAAAGTTTATTTTAGCACACCGAACCCCTCAAAGCCTATTTCTAAGATATGTAAAGGATATTTATGGTATGTTTAACTTATGGTCATGTTCCGGAATGTCTGTTCTAGTACGAATCGCCATCCATTCGCAGTTTATCGAATTTAGTCCCTGTAAGCGATTTAAACTTGATTTTGCCATACCAAAGCCTTCAAAACTTATTTCTAAGTTATGTAAGGGTTATTTAAGGTATGTTAAGCCTATGTCACTATTCCGGAGTGTTTGTTGCATTAAACTGGTTATATTTACGCATCAGTGTGCGTTTAACCTTCCAGAAAGCGATTTAGAGCCCGAAATCGAACAAGAATTGACATGTGCAAACGATACACATATTTATACAAATCCCAAGTATGAAACACAAATTTCATTGATTTGGTTTTTGTTTGATGGTCGTAGTGACCCAGGTGTCACATGTCATTTACATGGCACAAGTGACAGTGAATGACCCGAAACCCAAGATTGAAGATATTCCAATTATTTCCGAGTATCCTGATGTCTTTCCTGATGAATTACCTGGATTACCTCCAGAGAGGCAAGTTGAATTCAGGATAGACGTTCTTCCGGGATCTGCACCAATTACACGAGCTCCTTATCGTCTAGCGCCTACTGAAATGAAAGAGCTCAGGACTCAATTGGATGACTTACTGGAAAAGGGTTTCATATAACCTAGCTCTTCGCCTTGGGGAGCTCCTATATTGTTTTTAAAGAAGAAGGATGGATCAATACGCTTATGCATTGATTATCGTGAGTTAAATAAGGTAACAATCAAGAATCGTTATCCTTTGCCCAGGATCGACGACTTATTCGACCAACTTCAAGGGGCAAGCTATTTCTCGAAGATTGATCTAAGATCTGGGTATCATCAACTCAAGGTTAGGACTGAAGATGTACCAAAGACAGCGTTCAGAACAAGGTATGGACATTACGAGTTCTTAGTGATGCCTTTCGGGCTCACTAATGCACCTGCAGCATTCATGGACCTCATGAATAGAGTCTGCAAACCATACTTAGATAAGTTTGTCATTGTCTTCATAGATGACATACTTATCTATTCTCGTAGCCAAGTTGATCACGAGAAGCACCTTCGATGTATCTTAGGATTGCTTCGACAGGAGAAACTGTATGCTAAATTCTCCAAGTACGAGTTCTGGCTTCGTGAAGTCCAATTTCTTGGACATGTTGTTAGTGAGCGTGGTATCTAAGTAGATCCCGCCAAAATAGAAGCCATAATGAACTGGGAGGCACCTAAGACACCAATAGGAATTCGCAGCTTTTTGGGATTAGCTTGTTATTATAGAAGATTCATTAAGAACTTCTCAAGGATAGCTGCACCATTGACTTCTCTGACCCGCAAGAATGTAAAATTTGATTGGGGTCCAAAACAACAAGAATCTTTTGAGATTCTTAAACAGAAATTGAGCAATGCTCCGGTTTTATCATTACCTGAAGGAATTGAGGAATTTGTTGTGTACTGTGATGCTTCACACACAGGTATGGGCTGTGTATATATGCAGCGAGGAAAGGTGATTGCCTACGCATCGCGACAACTAAAGGTGCATGAAAAGAATTACACCCATGATTTGGAGTTGAGTGCCGTTGTATTCGCACTAAATTTGTGGAGACATTATTTGTATGGAACAAAATGTGTGATCTATTCGGATCACAAAAGTCTCCAACATTTATTCAATCAAAGGATCTCAACATGAGACAGCGCCGTTGGATGGAAACTCTAAATGACTATGATTGCGAAATTCGCTACCATCCTGGTAAAGCGAATGTGGTCGCTGATGCTCTAAGCCGCAAGGAAAGAGTTAAACCTATCAGGATAAATGCCAAGAGCATTGAATTGAAGAATAGCCTGAATGAAAGGCATTTAGCTGCACAGAAAGAAACTGTTTTAGAAGCTAACCTTTCAAATGAAAAGTTAAGTATAACTGTTGAACAGTTAACACCTGGCAAGGATGGAATCCTTAGAATGAATGGAAGAATTTGGGTTCCTATTCATGGAGGACTTCGAGATATAATCCTCCAGGAAGCTCACAATTCCAAATACTCAGTTCACCCTAGAGGTGACAAGATGTATCAAGATTTGAAAGATAATTATTGGTGGATAGGTTTGAAGAAATATATTGCCACCCATGTAGCTAAGTTCCTGACATGTGCTCAGATTAAAGTTGAACATAAAAAACCTTCAGGTTTGCTGTAACAGCTAGAGCTTCCCACATGGAAGTGGGAGATGGTAACTATGGATTTTATAACCAAGTTACCTAAAACAAAGCATGGAAGTGGGAGATAGAATGACTAAGTCAGCACATTTCTTACCCATCAAGGAGACTCATAGCTCCGACAAACTAGCTCAATTATACGTGGATAAGATTGTATCTCTCCACGGAGTGCCAGTATCTATTATATCCGATAGAGATACTAGATACACCTCTCACTTTTGGAAAAGTTTCCAACAATCATTAGGCACTTGTTTGAATTTTAGTACTGCTTACCATCCTCAAACGGATCGACAGAGTGAGCGTACAATTCAAACTTTGGAAGACATGCTTCGGGCATGTGTTATTGATTTGGGAGGTATTTGGGATGACCACCTACCTTTGATCGAGTTCTCCTATAAAAATAGCTACCATTCTAGCATTCAGGCTGCGCCTTTTGAGGTATTATATGGAAGGAAATGTAGAACGCCTATTTGTTGGGCGGAAGTAGGAGAAGCTCAGTTGTTAGGACCTGATATAGTCCTTGAAACAACAGACAAGATTTTCCAAATTCGCGATCGCCGGAAAGCTGCCAGGGATAGGCAGAAAAGTTATGCTGACAAGAGGCGAAAACCTCTAAAGTTTGAGGTGGGCGACAAAGTCTTACTGAAAGTATCACCCTGGAAAGGTGTGATGCGTTTTGGTAAGAAGGGCAAGCTAAGCCCTAGGTATATTGGACCATTCGAAATCATCGAATGTGTCGGCAGTGTAGCTTATAAGCTAAACTTGCCTGAAGAGCTGAGTGGAATTCATAATGTATTCCACGTCTGTAATCTCAAGAAGTGTCTAGCTGATGAATCGCTAGCTATGTCTCATAAAGACGTACAGATTGATAAAAGCCAGAGATTTGTTGAAAGACCTATATCGATCGAGGATCGTCAGATCAAAAAGCTCCGAAGGAAGCACGTGCCTATAGTAAAGGTTAAATGGGATGCCCGTAAAGGCCCTGAATATACGTTGGAAGTTGAGTCCACTATGCGACAGAAGTACCCTCACTTATTCCAGTAAATCTCGGGGGAGATTTCTTTTAAGGGGGTGAGGATGTAACACCACGTAAAAACGTGTCCAATTATGTAAAGACACGTGTCCTAAACTCTAAATATGTGAAAGATTGAGTTTGAAGGACTAAAGTTGACAAATGATGAAATTATGTATGAAAAGGGACTAAAAGTGTCAACATGCCAAACTTGTGCCTCTGAATGACCATGCATGGAAAATATATTCTTAAACGAGTAATTAATTGGATATAAGAAGCCGTTTATGAAAATAATCGGAAGATTATAAACTACAAGGGTTAAATGTGTCAACATGTTAATTATTACCTCTGAGTGACCTTTTAACGAACCCGAGGCTTCGAAATGTTCAAATATACTCTCAAGAATAAATGATATAAATTTCATGAGGTTTCGAAATCGTTATACGTTGATTATGCAATTTCCCAAGAATTAGGGTTTAAAGTGTCAACGAGGCGAAACTTATGTTTTCGATGATCAATTAATGAAACCGGGCCTAACGGAGTTTGGTTATACTCCCTTGATCATCTACAAACTAACTTTAAGGGCCATTTGTGTAAAAAATGAAAGATATATGAGGGTATAAAAGAGCAGGGACTGAAAGTGCAACAATCGAAACTTGTTTAACTTGAGCCACACCTTAACACGGGCCGCGTAGCCCTTGATGAATCCTTACGCGGGCCGCGTGGCAACTGCCAGCATCCAAAAAAACTGGCAGCTGCATGTTGCAGCCTGTTACACCGACTTTGGAGCCAAAATTTCGATTCCAGGAGCTATTTGGTGGTTTTAGAATACCACTAGGACACCTGGGGTGATCCTAGATGCCTCCAAAACACCTGACTTGATCTCCTTGCATGCCATTTTGCTATATAAAGACTCCTAATTTAATGAGGTCATTTGCTCATTCACTTGCAACAACCACAACAATTTCATCTTATGACAGCTGTCAGATTTGCATGCATCCGTACAATTAATTAGACAATAATTAATGATTAATGACTGTGTTGATTTACAATTTATGACTTGAATTGCTTTCTGATTACTGCCATATACATACATGTGCATCACCTATTGCTTAATGTTATATTATTACTGCATAAGGGCTTTATTGACTTAGACGATGCATGAAACACAGTTAGCACAGTTATCAGACAAATCAGAAAAATGCTGACAGAGTTCAGCAGATAGACAGACTTTGTATTGAGACGCAGAATGAGCCAGAAACCAAGTCTTACACTAGTATAGTGTGTAGGAAAGAAAGGATCATAAAACTGCCTTCCAAGAGATAGTTTAAGTGCCGGAAAGTGCCTAAAACTCACATAAATTGCAGAATTCAGCAAATTCAGCAAAAATTCAGCAATTAAACAACTTAATATCATGCAGAATTATGGTTAAATGGTCCAGAATACTTTCCTAAGTGTCGGGAATCAAAACTGTCACAAAAAGTAACATAAAGCACACTAAACTGCAAAGTCTAGCACTTTAACGAACCGGTAACCAACCGAACAACCAGACACTACCCGAAACATCAAATTTACACTAGAAGCACTGTTTTAACATTCCCAAGCTAGTTATGATCCCCGAACATCATAGCACACTAAATAAATATCTAGTAACTAAACCCCTAACTAGATACTTGAAATCCAAGTATAAACTAACTAATTGGTTGGAAACCTAGTCTAGACCCCCCCCCCCCCACCTACCTACGGCCATAGTGTGGAATTATAATATTAGATCTTGTCTTGACTTTCCTAAACACATGAACCTAAGGATATTGCAATGTTGTGGAATTATAAATTAGACCTCTAGTTCTTCACTTCACTTCATCATAAACAAAACACCACACATCTTCCTCCTTCTTCCTTTCTTACCTACGGCCAAGCATCACCCAAACATCACCACCTTCATATTTCAACATTCATCCATTCTACATATATCCAAAGGTGTAAGAAGCTAAGTTAGGAAGCTTGGAGCTTTCGAAAGTTGAAGGACCTTCTTCATTCGCTTTTATCCACTTGTTTTCTTCACTTGATCATCCCTAGCCTTGAGCTAGTAGTAAGAACACTATACTCTTCATTTTACATCTTGTTTAAGTGGTTAAAAGATGATACATGTTGGATATCATGAAGAACACTAAGAAACAAGAAGATGAAACATGAACATAAGCTTAAAATCATAAGAAATCATGAAGAAATCATGTTATTTTAGTGCTGTTATGATGCTTGATGATTGATGGTTTATGTAAATGATGTAGATCATTATATGATCTTGCTAGATCATGATTAAAAGCATAATCTAGCAAGATGAGAGGATGAAAATGTTAGAGATTTATAAATCATCCTCATACAAGACATGAACTTGAAAGAATATATTGTTTTCTTGAAAAATAATGATTAATGTGAGTAGTAATACTTATAGATCTAAAGATTTATGGAGGATTTCTAAAGAAAACAAGCTAAAAATATAAGTTTTGCTAAAAATTGGTTCTTACAAGAAGAATACATAAAGAAATATTTTTGAAAAATATGATTGCAAGTTGTAAACATCTAAATCATTCAAGAATGATGTTTTTATATAAACAACCACACTTTAAAGGGTAACTAAACTTACTAAACACACTACCAAGTTACTACATATTTTTACAAATATTCAAGTTCATGAAGTAGTGAAATGTGCATGATTTTGGCAAGATTGGTAAGTAAAGGTTGTTTGTTGGTAATTGTAAATTGATTGTGATGATTTTTACAAAAGAAAATGATATGCTTGAAAGCATGGAAACCTCCATTTTTAGGGGAAACTATGGCAAAATTTTCTAAAAATATTAACACTTAGAAAAAATATTCTAAACAAATATTTACAAGTGTATTTTAACCATGTGTTTTCCATATAAACTTTGCCATAATTTTTGTTACAAAAATATAAGTGTTGGAGGTTGGTTTTTATAAATAAAAGTGGCTAAATATATATATTTAGAATATATATACATTAAAGACACACATGTGTGATTATTTGTACACTTTGTGTATTAGTTATATTATTTTAGGACTTGAAATAATATAACACATCAAAATATCAAGGATTACAATCCAAAATATTACCAAAATCTCAAGGAATAGATATACAAGTTACACGCAAAGTATTGATGAAAACCGAACAAGAAATGTAACTTACAAAATATTCCAGAAAATATGTTCACAAAGTATATTTTGGACACAAGGAAATGAAAATATGATTTTTACAATTATTACAAAGTTATATCATATTTTTGACAAGGAGAAAATATATTATTTTTGGGAAGTAAAAATATATTTTCTTGGAGTTTTTAGAAGATATATAATTTTTGGGAAAGATATATATATATATATGTTCTTGAGTACACTTGAAATGCATTATTTTTAAAAATAAGTTTATATATATATTTTCTAAGTGAGACTTGAAAATATGTTATTTTTGGAACTTATATGACAATACGGATATTTTTGTCAAAGGAAAAATTATAAATAATTTTTCTAAAGTAATATTCCTTAGAATATATATTTTGGAAATATATGTGAAATTCTATTAGAAATAATATTCCGGAAAATTAATACGAAATTAAGTATAAGAATACTTAATGAATACAATAAAAATACGCATTTTCATACGTATAAATACACACAGGAATACGACACCTTTACATGGCAAAAAAAATATACAAGAATACAAATACAAATATACCTATCCTTGGGAAGGATATACATGTTTAATTGCTTGAGAAGTATTAAGTTAAAATATATTATTTTAACTATTATTCCAAAATTTAATAAATATAATTTTAAGTTAAAATATTAATTATTTTAACAAATAATTATATACTTGGAATATTAATGAAGACACTTTGAAACGTAACTCAAAGACACTAATCAATACCAAGTCAAGGCACGACCTGCTTGTCTAATGGACCGTAGTACGCATGTAGGTAGTCGTGCGTTCTAGAGGAAGCTTTGAGTTACATCGGATACAAGGAACACAAAACTGTGAGTTCATGTCCCCCTTTTTCTTTTAACTGTTTTTCAGTTTTATAACTTTGGGGGTGAAATACATGTTACAACTGTTTACAAACGTTTTATACATGGTATGGTTAGCTAAGGAAGGGTACTACTTGATCATGTGAGTGGTGGGTACAACACTTAAGGCCATTAATCCTCGTTGTAGGACCGAAGGACATGAGTGATAGATCTATTCGGGTGTAGCGAGCCCCACCCATGCGCCCTCTGAATGAGCCATGTGGTGACTATGTCTTATTGACAAAATTTGCTAGGTTTGAGTTTTCCTGCATCACATCACAAATATTAATGTATTAGCTACACATTAATTGATCTGTTTTCCTTGTTGCTTTCATACCAGGTTTTCAAGTACATACAAACATACTTACAAATGCTTCAAAGGTTTATTCACAAACACGCACATGAACTCGCTCAAATTTTGTTGATGTTTTCAAATTACATGTATTTTCAGGAAATTAAGTTTGGATCTGGCGGACGTTGGAGTTTCAAGTCATGTTGAGAATAAAAGATGTCATCCGTGTCTTAGGGTTTGGTTAGTGTGTCTTATCCTGGACGGGACACATCTTTCAAAACCTGGTTTTAACTAAAGTCTTTTGATGAGTCCTTATGGAACTCTAAACAATTTATATGGTTTGTAAACTCGGATTTTAAGTCTATGTTTCAAGACAATGACGATGTAATGTTTTAAAACTTAATCAATGGATGAACATCTTAGACTTATCATATAGTTGTTTGCTATGGTTGAATGCAATGATATTAAGCAAGTCACACCAAATCACGCTTCCGCAAAAGTCAGGGTGTGACACATCTGGCGTCTCCTGGCCTTAGAAGAGGATCAAGAAGTGTAGAAAAGATAACTAGGACCTTATGTAAGTGTCTTAGCCCTTCCTTAGTTCAGTTTATTAATCTAAAAACCGAAAAGTCAAAGATATCGTAAATTAGCTTTGACCTTCTGTTTAATCACTAATGGTCCAGCCACTGACCGAAATAAAAGTGGTTATAGGACCATATTAAGGTAGGTGATTAACCCTTAAAAGGGCACCTCCTAATTATTTCGTTTGACTAGTTAATTGTCGGGTCAAACTTTTGAGTCAAAAAGTCAAACTGGACAGAATTTAAAATAATGATTTAAACTAATAAAACAGAGGTTATAAATTATATTTTAGCATTCTAATAACTTGGTAATTAGTATTAGAACATGTTTAAACCTGTCTAACCCGATAATTATCAGTCTAAGGTCGGTTCATAACCAAAAGTCACAAAAGCTTGACTTTTGCTTTGACTTTCAGTTAGGACCCGTTCAAGCTTAATTATCCCATGTTTTAAGCATCTATTAGGACCATATTATATAGTAGTATAACCCCCTGGAGTTATATTGCTTGGTCCTTAGTAGTTTGAATTATATGCTCTTGTTTGTTAATATGCTTATAAATGCCATAATTGCCCTTTTGACATATAAATGAGATTTTTGAAATGTGAGAGGACAAAAACTTTTGTTACTAGTATATAAGCTTGTCCCGAAAATTTGACATTAGTTTTTGGTCTCAAACTGAAGTTATGCTCGATATCGTAATTAGAAGCTTTTTATTAATTAATTTGCGATATCTTGCATAAGGCATGTTTAAACTTGGATTTTGAACCAAAACTCATTACCTACTGTTAATGTTAGTGCACTATGTCTGTGGACTTCGTCTTGTATCGAGTCATGTATAGGATAGGATAAACCAGTGCTCGGGTTACTAGAAACTGAGTTTTATGTATTTGTTGGTAATTTCGCTTGAAATTGTCAAAGACCATTTCAAACGAAATTAACAAAGTTAATTCCGCTTGAAAGTGGCTTTGGTCATTTCAAACGGAATCACCACTAGTATAAATAGGTGAGCATAGGGTGTCATTTAAAACGTAATTAGATCTTGTGATTCGGTAACGAAGTGCTGCCGAACTGTCTCCAGGTGCTGTAAGACTATTATATCAATACAAGAGAAATTATAATTGAATCGAGCGTCCGTTTCATTGATTCCGCCTTTGATTCGGATCCAAAACTCTCCTGAATGACTCATTCAGGTCGCACAATGATCCTACAAGTGGTATCAGAGCACATGAGGAAGAGTTTAGCTTGATTTCATCAGTTTTCTGAGTTCTACACCTTCTTTTTCACAATTGAACAAGATTTTACGGACAAAATGGATTGAATTTCACACATTACATGCGAAACACAGTTTTAATAAACCCTTGAAAGAATCAGACCAAAATTCAGCTTAAAAGTGACAAAATTGGACCAAAATACTAATTCCGTTTGAAGATTTCGTTTGAAACAAGTGATTCCGTTTGAAAGTGTGATCTCGTTTGAAGTTCTGATTTCGTTTGAAGTGCCATCCAAGTGATTTCGTACCAAAGTGATTCCGTTTGAAGATCAATATTCTGTTTGAAAGTGGATATTTCGTTTCAAGATCATTTCACGTCAACCGAGTGTCAGTTTGTGTCAAGCTGTTTGATATTGTTTAAACTGATTGTGTTTGTTTGTTTGTTTTTGTCTCCAGGTAATTCAAGAATTTCACATCATGGCTGAAGAGTTCTACAATACGTTCTACAACGCGTTTACATCCGAGTCTTCTGAAATCTCAACTATTACACCAAAAACCATTAAAAAGCGATAAATGAAAACATTAAACATGATAACTTTTACGGTACACATTCAAAACCACCAACGCTTGAAAGTATTGAAGATTACACTTGGTGGAAAGATCGATTCATCAACTGGGCAAAAGCTTATGCTCATGAAAGCTGGTTCTGTTTGGAATTTGGTTATAAAAGGCCGACCAATGATAAAGGAGAAGAAACCCCGCTCAAAATTTTATCAGCAGATGACAAAAGAGAATTATTGGCTGAACAGAGAATGATTGCTTTGATCCAGTCATCAATCAGAAATGACATGTTTGCATTATTACAACATGACGGGTCATCAAAATATGTCTGGGAAGCTTTAAGGGTAAAAGCTGAGGGGGGGTAAACAAATCAAGAAAAATAAAATTGCATTATTAAAGAAAAAATTTGATTTGTTTGATAGTTTGAAAGATGAATCAGTTAGACAAATGATAGAGAGATTTGGTCATTTAAAAATTGAACTTGATCGTTTTGGTATTGTTAAAAATCGAGAAGAAATAATTGATAAGATTATAGAAGCGTTACCACGAGCTGATCAGTGGCAAACGTTTGTATTCATATTGAAAAATGATGCTTTATATGATACAATTTCTCTTGATGTCTTGATAGAAAAGATAGAAAGTCATGAGCTTGAATTGCAGAAACAAAACAAGATGAGTAGCTCTTCACATCAACAGAATGTTGGTCTCTATTACAAAGGTAATTTACCTTCGGTGAAAGTTGGAGAATCACCAAAGACAACATTCAGTGGTGAGAGAACAAAAGAACCTCAGAAAAGCTCATCAAGTTACGATCCGGGTTATCATTCATATTCGTCAAAAGCTAGTTCTGAAGAAACAGAGGAGATACTGTGCAACATTGCTCTCAAGTTGAAAAATTCTCCTGTAATGAGCATCAATGCAGCTAAGCAGCAAATGAGCTTCCTTGCATCTGTTCTGGAATCGTATGAAGGTCTTGTAGCTGGCAAAATTGGAAACTCAGAGTTAACCAAAGAAGACTACGACCAGATTGATCCGGAAGAGATGGAACTCATTGACATCCGCTGGTGTTTAGCGAGTTGCATCAGAAGAGCTCAGAGATACATGGAGATTACTGGGAAACAATCTTTAGGTGGTGCATCAACAAAACTTGGATTTGATAAGTCCAAAGTGACCTGCTTCAAATGTAAGCAAAAAGGTCATTTCAAGAGAGAATGCAACAATTCTGCAGTTGGTGTAAATGAACATCTGTTCAATGATGATTATTACCGAAAGGCAATATACCACCGAAGCAAAGAAGAGCCGAAAATGATTGAAGATAAACCCAGATATAAGTCAAGAGCTTGTGCTGTAATCCATGATGACGAAGGATTTAATTGGAGCCAGATTCTTCCAGAAGAAGATCGTGTTGATAATAGAAGTACAGCTCATGGCAGAAACCCATCAAAGAGCAATCATTATGTTTTTGCTGCTGAAATTAAACAGGAAAACAAAGAAGAAAATGTTATAGTTGAAATCAAAGAGAAAAACAGAGAAGAGATTCTAAGTGAGAAAACTTACAGAGAAAGAAACATTGCTTGGAACAGGATGGATGAAATGCAAGAGGAGTATGAAAGTGCAGTGAGCAATAAAAGATGGAATAAAAAGAGAGAGTGCTATTTCAACAGACAAGGTGAACCTGTTGTTCCCAAAAAGGACATAGTTTTTGATGATGTTCTTCTCATAATTCCTCGATCAGTCGAATATTACACAAATGTTGAAAAAGATAAAACATATGCAAAAAGGCTTGAAAAGAACATAAGAGATGTTATGACTTCATGCTTGAAGAAGAGGGATGAAGAAAAAATGAAGAAGAATGTTGAGTGTATGGTTGAAGAGTTGAAGAAGGTCGCTGAGGAAGTGAAAGTTGAAGCTGTTAAAGAGGAAGATGTGAAGGTAGAAAAAGTTGTTGTGAATGAAGAAGTTGTTGAAAAAGAAGTTGTTATCGAAAAACAGCAAGTTAAAGAAACTAAGAAGAAAGTTGAAAGTTTGATTGAAGTGAAGGATGAGAATTCGAAGGTTGTTGGTGATGCTGGTACTGGTGGAGAAAAGAAGAGTGAAACTGAACTGAAATAGAAAGATACTGATCAGATAGATGCAACAGAGAACACCAAGGTGCCAATCACTGAGGTAAATTCTGATTCTAAAACTCAAATTAAAATCATTGAACAGTGCAAAAAATGCATGGAAACGTGCAGTGCTTGTACTGAAAAAGATGGAAGGTTCAGAACAAAGATCTTGAATTTACCAAAATAGAAGAAGTTTTCAAAAATAAATACAAAGAAATGTAAGAAAACGAAAAAGTTTTGAAAGATAATGATGAAAAACTTTCAGAAAAATGTTAGAAAAAGAAAATGAAGTTTTGAAAGCAAATGTTTTGAAAATGACAGAAGAATGTGATAAAAAAGAAAATGTTTGTCAAGAAATGAAAAAGGAATATGATTCAATAAAATTGGTATATCACATTACAAAAGAATCATATGAAAAAGTGAAAAGTGAAATGAAATTTGTTCAATCAAGATTGAATTACTGTTCTGAAACAACTAAGGAGTTTAAGCGAAATTATGAAATAAAGCAACATGTTGTAAATTCCTACATTGAGGATGTTGTTAAGCTAAAGCGTCAGATTGCTGATTTAGAATAGGATAACAAGTTAAAAAGTTATCACGTGTCGTCATATGTGCTTGAACGTATTTTCAACATAAAACCGGATGGAAAAGATTCTGAGCAAAACAAGAAAGGTATTGGCTCAGAGTTTCATCAAGTTCCACCACCGGAAAAGTTTGCATTTTATGATGATGAAAAAGTCGAAAAAGCTTTCAACATGGTAGATCAATTGCCAGATAACATTGACGTAACCTATTCCAAATCTGATGATTCTAGTGATTCAGAGGTGGTAGGTAAGGTCGTTGAAAGTCTGTTGAAAGAAGAGTCTGTGGAAACAGGTAAATCTGAATCACAGGATGAAAATGAAGGTAATTTTCATGATGAATATCTGAAAAACACAAAGTCTGAGAAAAATCTGGATGATGATTCAAAAGGATTGGTTTATTCCATGATTGGATCGGACAAATTATTCTTAGATGTTGTATTCCCGATTCAGAATGTGATTTCATAAAAGGTTGATAAAGTTTTCAAGATGGTTGAAATTGAAAAATCTGAGATTCCAAAGTTTGCTGGAAAAGGTCACAAAACTTTTTATAACAAACCTGGTTACAAAAAGAAGAATATGAAGGCTGGGTTGGGTTATAAGAAGAAACAAGGTCGAAATAAAAATGAAACTCCGAATTTTCAGACAAAAATGAATTTTGTTCACGGGACAAGTTCTGAAGAAGAGAAAGAACTCAAATTTAGACGACAGTCTAATGAAGAGTTTTATGCTCAAAAGAAAAAGCAACAACCACAGGTCAAAGATGTTTCAAAAAGAACATGTTTTAAGTGTGATCAAATTGGACATCTCGCACGCAAGTGTCCAAATCTGAAACCTGTGGATGTTGACAAAAAGAAGTCTGAAAATGTTGAGAAACAAAATCTGAGGATGTGAAACACAGGTCAACCAGATTTGATTCAAAACAAACTTTGAGATATAACACAAACAAGTTTGTTTCGAACCAAACTTGGAAATCAAACCCGAATAGGTTCGATTCAAGACAGACCTGGAATTCTCACACATCTAGATTAAGAACAACACAAAGTTGGAAAACAACTGTCGATACAACGAAACCAAATGATTTTTGGAAACCAAAAGTTGTTCAAAATGAAAATGTTCAAAAAGAGTCGAATTTTTACAAAAGAGGTACTCCAAAAGGTCAAACATGGAGTGTTAAGAAACAAATGACTTCGGTAAAAGATGAAAAGTTGAAGTAAAAGTTGAAAAAGTATTTGATGACAAAGATTTTCCGAAACTGCATGATACATATTGTGTTGAAATGCCTAAGGTTCAACAGACCTGGGCTAAATTGTTCAAGTGATTAAATAGTTTGTTTGTGCAGGTGCTCAAGAAAACTGAAGACTGTGAAAATGGAAAACAGAGCAGCCTGGCACAACAAGAAGAGGAGGTTGCTGAACCCTGGTTTGGTTGAAACAGGGAGTTTGTTTGTTTTCTGTACATAAATAAACAATATTTCAAAAACCCAAAAAATTGAAAATTTTAAAAAAATAAAAATATGTTTTTATTTTGTCAAAATTTTGAAAAATCAAAAATATGTTTGTTTTTAAATTTGTTAAAAATCCAAAATTACAAAAATATGTTGATTGAATATGCCGAAACCCTCACGGCTGAACAAACATGATTACTTTCACAAGATTGAAAAACGGTTTTTAAAGCTGTAAAATATCAATGTGTTGTAAATCATGGGGGTAATTGCTGCTTTACATGTTATATTTTTTTTTTCAAAACAGAGCATGAGATGTAGAAAATGGATGGCGAGATAAAGCTATCAGTGTCGGTTTGTCAAATTTTCTTTAAATGATTTTGCATTTTAGGGGGAGTATTATTGTCAGAAAATCCAAAAACATTTGAAAATTTGAAAAAGGCAAAAACATGATAAAATTCAAAAATGAGTTTTTATGTAAAAAGAGGAAATGATAGTACATGAGTAGACAATTACAGTATGCTAAAGATATGTAATGATTATATAGCGTTAAACAGTCTCACTGATGATATGCAGATAGGTTTATATACATTTAGTAAACTTTTTCGGGATATAAACTTAAATTCAAACTTGCTTGTTTCGTGGGGAACACTACTTGGATATATAGGTAACCCCTGAAATCTTGTTTGAAAGGTCCCTCTTTCTGAGATGCTAGGTCTTTATACTCAGTGATATCTGGGGTATTATCCCGGGACTTCTGATTTTGCGGAAGCAATGGCCTAGTCCCCGTATAATACTTTCTGCATGCTTGAAATATAGCAATCACCCTCAGCATAAAAAATGATGAAACATTGAAAAATGCTAATCATGTGCTGTTGAAGAAAAGATTCTCTAAAGGGAACACACCAAAAGTCAAAGCCGTCATCTCTTTGCTGAACGGAAGTTCTGACCTGAGCTCTCACGGTCCTCGCAATTTAACCCTTTACAGATATCATCTAGGTATACTCACCTGTAAGACTGAATATTGGGATCTGGATACGGGAGTATATTCAAGAGGTGGGACACATGAATGAGTTTAAGTTCTTAATACACTTAATTCGTATCCTGAATCAGTTGAACTTTGTGTGAAAATTTAAGTGGATCAATATATCGACAATCTAAGTGAATTGTTTAATTCTTAATGTGTAACTAAGCTCAACGGTACTTGTGATTTGTCAAAAAATGATATGATCCTCTGACGCAAACTCAAACAAAAATATTGTCTGTAAATATGTTTGTAAATATTTCGTTACTGCTTTATGTTTCAGAAAAATACAAAAAGATTTTGATTCTGTTTTATTTTCGACAACCGATGTCTGAAATGCTGAGTTTCAAAATCTAAGTATGCTGATTGTGTTTCTGAAAATAAAACAAGTTCATTAATTTGAAACTTGAAGTTTTTAAACAAAAATCAAAACAGTTTGTGATATCTCCAAGGTCATTAATTTGGACTTGGATGATTAACTGTGAGGGATTTGGATGCTTTTATTGTTAAAATCTGTTGAATAAAACCAGGTTATGATTCATGTAAAAACGAAATTGTTTTCATTGTAAAATATTTTTTGACATATGATAAAAGAGCCAGGTTTTCAATTCTGGAAGTTTAAAATGTTGTTACTTATAAATATTTGAGTGTTGCAGATGTGATTCCAGACTACGATCCCAATAGCTGAGTCTAAGGGGGAGTCTGAAGACGAGCTCAAAGCAAGGGGGAGCTTGTAACCAGAAAGCAAGGTGTCATCCCTAAAGCACGGAAGCTTGACGAGAGGGGGAGCCTGAGAAAAGTGTTTCTGAAGAATCTGTTAATCTTAGATCCAGAGACAGATCCTGGTATAACATTCAAAGATAGAAGCTGATCAATAAAGAAAGATTGATGGATGCTTACACTGTTAGACAATTTGGTAAGAGTGTGAAGACTGATCAAGACTGAAGATGTGTCATGATAAAGACTCGACACTAAAGACTTCGTCAACATCCAAGGGGGAGTCTGTTAGTGCACTATGTCTGTGGACTTCGTCTTGTATCGAGTCATGTATAGGATAGGATAAACCAGTGCTCGGGTTACTAGAAACTGAGTTTTATGTATTTGTTGGAAATTTCGCTTGAAATTGTCAAAGACCATTTCAAACGAAATTAACAAAGTTAATTCCGCTTGAAAGTGGCTTTGGTCATTTCAAACGGAATCACCACTAGTATAAATAGGTGAGCATAGGGTGTCATTTAAAACGCAATTAGATCTTATGATTCGGTAACGAAGTGCTGCTGAACTCTCTCCAGGTGCTGTAAGACTATTATATCAATACAAGAGACATTATAATTGAATCGAGCGTCCGTTTCATTGATTCCGCCTTTGATTCGGATCCAAAACTCTTCTGAACGACTCATTCAGGTCGCACAATGATCCTACAGTTAAGATATTAATTTTAAGGATTTTTAGGATTTTTGGTCAGATTATAATCTGATTAAATCATAGAGTTCTTGTGTGTCACACCCCGACCAGGTAAAACAACAAGACGTGGCGGAAATGTCGGGGAGTGTTGTAACAGAATTAATTGTTTCACAACCATGGAAATTAAAGTTTCGTTTTATTTATCAAACAAGAGAGTTACATTGTCTTAAACAAGAAATAAAGAGTACATAACATAATTAAACTAAGTCTATCTTCATTTTAAGTCTCTAAGGCACAGGTCCGCCCTAATGTCACGATCATCATCCTAAGCAACACCTCCTGAAAACACATGTGAAAATAGGTACGTCAGCATAAAAATGCCTGTGAGATACATAGGTTTTGTGAAAATAGGATTCATAACTTAAGTTTAAGAAAATGTTTAATAAAATTTAGTCGTGAACCTTGTAAATTGTTTTGTTTTGTAAATCATTAAAAAACGATAAGATCAGATGATATATGTAAATAAAAGAACAATGTAAGGTTAAACGAATAACCAAGTAAAATGAATTGTATAAAGTAAACTGTTTTGTAAACCAAAGTCTTGCGAAAAGCATGTTACTTGTGTAAAATGTATAAGTCCAAAATGAATGATTTAAATAACGCTATGATATGTAATATAATACAAACACTTATATATAGGAAGTACCAGCGGCGTATCCACCATGTTTGTATCAAACTACTCACATCTCGTTACTTAAGTCACTTAAACAAACCACCAATGTATAAAGTCTATGTTTAAACCAATTGTCAAAAAGTCCTTGTATAAACCATGTCAAATGTTAAAAGTCCAAATGTAGCCAAGTAATGTGCAACAATCGTTATGTATGGTAAGTAATGTGTTGTTACATAAACCAAATGTAAAAGAATGTACAAAACAAAGTATTTTGAATATATCACAAAGTTATGTTTTGCAAAGTAAATGCATGTTTTATTGATACAAACACTTATGTGGTAAGTTAACGCATACATTCAAGCCTTGAGACAGACGGATAACCCTAAGTCAAGGTTATCAAAAGAAATGTTTTCGGATTCAGTCATTCCTTACATCCAAACAAACCCAGGATGTCAGGAACGAGATTTGTCAACTCCTATGGTACCACTACTTACTACCAAGCGGCGTAGCTAATGTTAATGAACGTATATAAGTCCCGTTTGTACAAACCAAATGTCATACCGATTTTAAACATGTTAAATGAAAACAATGTGCTAAGTATGCTAAGTTAACATACAAAGCAGAAAAGTCATGTAAATCAATGTGCTAGCATGCTCAGTCAACATACATAGCAGAAATGTAAAGTAAAACAATGTACTAAGTACGTTAAGTAAACATACATATCAAAACAATGTAATGTAAATCATGTACTATAAATGTACTAACGAACATAGAAAGTATATGATGTGAAAACATGGAAAGCATGAAAGTAACAAGTAGGCACATGTGTTTCACCCCAAAACAGTTTGGAAAACAGTAAAAGAGGGGACTATGTACTCACTTGAGATTGCTTAGAAGTCCTAGGATAACCACCAAGCAAAGCTAGAAGATCACGGAATCAAACGACACCTAATATAGGTAACTATGTTAATAAACCGGACCTAAATTGGAGGATCGGATAAAATGAGGGTTCGTAAACCAAACGAGTATGGAAACTCATGTAACATGGTTTAACAAAGCCTACATACTAAAATGAAACATAACCTAAGTGCTTACGACCCATTACGACCCGTTTAGGTAGCTTATGCTACTTTAACGCGTCGTTCGCGTAAAACGCGTTCGGAATGCCTAACTAGCCCTATGATAAGTAAAATATGCCTTAACATGTCTAATATTGTTGCTAAATCAGTTTAGATATCAAAAATTATGTTACATAGGCTTAAAAATGAATTTTGGCGTAAAAAGGGCATTTTGGTAATTTACCTAAGGCATACAAACTACTTATCATATAATTACTTAAACGAAGCGACCATAAGGTATAACCTCAGAAGGTTATTCCCTATATACTATGGTCACCTAATGTGTTTGGTCGGATCCTAATGATCGACCAAATGGGTCGGGTTCGAAAGCATAAGCGATTGATTAGATCGCTTACCCTTACGACCCTAGACAAGCACAAAACTAAAAGTGACGAGCTAAACATGTTAGAACATGTTTAACGAGGTTAGAAAATAGGTTTGGTATCAAAACAAACAGTTTTGATACTTAAAAGTAGTCTGGTTACAAAATACGCGAGAACACGTATTCTGGCCGAAACTATGACTCGTCACTGAGCCTAGATAACGTGGTAATCAGTAGGTATAGTCACAAGGGACTATAACCATCGTGATTACGCTCACGTTGCGAAGTTCAACCGAACTTCGTGTTGACCATAAACTGGTCAACGCAGAAAACGCTAAAAGAACAAAATGTTAAAAGAACGAAAGAGGACTTACAACGGGTCCAAGAATGGAAGTTTTGATCCGAATATTCTCAGGTATGAAGTGTTAAACACATCAACTTAGAGAACAAATTCAGATTCAAAGGTGTGAGTTTTGGAGTTGATATTATGGGGGTATTTATAGGATTTCTAGGACCGTTAAGATCGTTCCTCGAAAATCATGCTTCAATCTCATCCATACACCTCAAGCCCATAGTTTTGCAATACCATTGGAGCCCCTAGTATCAGGAAATACCATTTGCATGTGGGTTTTGAGTGGTTAACAGCTGTAAAAAGTTGTTTAATCTGGTTTTGCTGATCTGGGAGGGCCTCGCGGCCCACACAAGGCATGGCCAAACCTTACGCGCCCCGCCTGGCTAGTCTGATCAGCAAACAACTTTGAAAAATGACAGTTTTGGTCCCTGTTGGTGTTTAGAGCTATTTCCGACATGTTTAAGGCCTGTTAGGCCAACTTTATGGCCTTAAAATGATGCCTAAACATTCTGGACATGAAACATGCTCAAAAACATGTCGGATGTTGGTTCGTTTGATCGTATGATCGCGATGTTCGCTTAATTACGACGGAAAGCGCATAAGCGTGAAAAACAATCCAAATTGCGTGACGAATGGATTTTTCTCATGCCAAACACTAAAATAAAATATTTTAGTGCTTACATAAATTTTTGGATGTCCGGATGTATTCAGAATGTAAGTTATGCGCGAAAATGCAAACTTATGCACTTTTTGACGCTTTTAGTCCCTGAATGACCCAAAAGTTTATTTTAGTACACCGAACCCCTTAAAGTCTATTTCTAAGATATGTAAAGGATATTTATGGTATGTTTAACTTATGGTCATGTTTCGGAATGTCTGTTCTAGTACGAATCATCATACTTTCGTAGTTTGTCAAATTTAGTCCCTCTAGGCGATTAAACTAGATTTTGCCATACCATAGCCTTCAAAACTTATTTCTAAGTTATGTAAAGGTTATTTAAGGTATGTTAAGAATATGTTGATGTTCCGGAGTGTTTGTCGCGTTAAACTGATTACGTTTACGCACCAGCTTGCGTATAACTCTCCAGAAAGCGATGTAGAGTTTGAAATTGAACAAAAGTGAAAACATGAAAAATGTCAAACATAAACAAACAATCATTGGGATCAAATAACTTTGTTTTATTGATAACCGAACTATTTACAGTGATTACAGACACAGGTGTCACGGTCTCCCCTACTTGTGGAAATTTCGTCCCAAAATTTATTTAGAGGAAACTCGTGAGAATAGATGCGGATACTTCGCCTTCATTTGATCTTCATGTTCCCAAGTAAACTCAGGTCCGCGTTTAGATTCCCAGCGAACTTTAACCAAAGGAATGCGCTTGCGTTTAAGCCACTTGACTTCACGTTCCATGATTTCCACAGGTTTCTCAACAAAATGCATCGTTTTGTCCACACGAATTTCATCAAGCGGTATGTGGAGGTTCTCATCAGCAAGACACTTCTTGAGGTTGGACACGTGAAAGGTTGGATGAACATTTCCAAGTTCAGGTGGTAACTCAAGTCTGTAGGCTACCTTACCGATTCTTTCGATGATCTTAAATGGTCCAACGTATCTAGGTGCAAGTTTTCCTTTCTTTCCAAATCTGATCACACCTTTCCAAGGTGAGACCTTAACTAATACACGATCACCGACTTGAAATTCCAAGGGCTTGCGTCATTGGTCCGCGTAACTCTTTTGACGACTTCTGGCTGTCTGAAGGTTATCACGAACCTTCTTAACCTTATCAGTTGTCCCTAAAATGAGGGCAGGTCCAGTAAGCTGAGCCTCACCGATTTGATTCCAGCAGACTGGTGAACGACATTTTCGACCATAGAGAGCTTCAAAAGGAACCATGTTGATGCTGGAGTGATAACTGTTGTTGTAGGAGAATTCAATTAACGGAAGATGTGAATCCCAACTACCACCAAAATCGATCACACAAGCTCTAAGCATATCCTCCAGAGTCTGGATTGTTCTTTCAGATTGACCATCCGTTTGCGGATGATAAGCTGTGCTCAGATTAAGTTGGGTTCCCATAGCAGATTGCATGGTTCTCCAAAAATGAGAAGTGAAGCGAGCATCTCTATCAGAAATAATGTTCAAAGGAACACCATGTCGAGATACAATTTCATCTACATAGATTTTAGCAAGTTTGTCAGCAGAAAAATCCTCACGGATTGGCAAGAAATGCGCTGACTTAGTAAGACGATCAACAACTACCCAGATGGCATCATGACCTTTCTTTGTGCGTGGAAGTTTGGTAACAAGATCCATAGCAATGTTTTCCCATTTCTAAACTGGGATCTCTGGTTGCTCCAATAAACCGGAAGGACGTTGATATTCAGCCTTAACCTTAAGACAAGTAAGGCATTTTGATACATATAAGGCAATGTCTTTATTCATACCAGGCCACCAATACTGAATACGAAGATCCTTATACATCTTATCTGAGCCAGGATGAATAGAATAACGAGACTTATGGGCTTCATCCATAAGCAAGGTGCCAAGATCATCTTGGCTTGGGACCCACAAACGGTCCATGAAGTAATACGATCCATTGTCCTTCAGTTCAAGATCAGGTGTTATGTGATAGGGAAATTCCTTATCCATCAAACCTTGTGAAACACAAGTGTGTTGAGCCTGAGTGATGCGTGTTTGGATATCGGATCGAGCTTGAATATCAGATTAAACACGAATACAATGAAGCTTAGTACGTTCCTTACGACTCAAAGCATCGGCTACGACATTCGCCTTACCAGGATGGTAGCGAATTTCGCAGTCATAGTCGTTTAGAAGCTCAACCCAACGTCGTTGCCTCATGTTGAGTTCTTTCAAATTGAAGATATACTGAAGACTTTTGTGGTCTGTGAAAACCACACATTTTGTACCGTACAAATAGTGTCTCCAGATCTTAAGAGCGAAGACAACTGCACCTAACTCAAGATCATGAGTGGTGTAGTTTTTCTCATGTATCTTCAACTGCCTCGATGCATATGCTATGAATTTGTTCCTTTGCATGAGAACACAGCCAAGACCAAAGTTAGATGCATCGCAATAAACGACGAAATCATCATTGCCCTCAGGCAAAGTCAGAATAGGCGCGTCACAAAGTTTCTGTTTCAAAGTCAGAAATGCTTCCTCTTGTTTGAATCCCCAATCAAAGGGTTTGTTCTTCTGAGTTAGAGCAGTTAGAGGAACTGCAATCTTTGAGAATTTTTCAATGAAGCGGCGATAATAACCCGCCAGACCAAGAAAAGAACGAACTTCAGAAGGAGTAGTAGGCGTATCCCAATCCTTAATCGCACTGATCTTGGAGGGATCTACATGAATACCTTGTTCGTTGACATTATGCCCAAAAAATTGAATTTCCTTAAGCCAAAATTCGCACTTGGAGAATTTGGCGAAAAGTTGCTATTTCTTTAGGAGTTCCAGAGTAAGACGAAGATATTGCTCATGATCAGCTTGCGTCTTAGAGTATATCAAGATGTCATCAATAAAAACGATGATGAATTTATCTAAATAAGGTTTGCATACCCTATTCATTAAGTCCATGAAAACAGCAGGATCATTAGTCAAACCGAATGGCATAACTGTGAACTCATAATGCCCATAACGAGTGCGGAAAGCTGTCTTGGGAATATCTTCTTCATGCACACGAAGTTGATGATACCCAGAACGCAGATCAATCTTCGAAAAATAAGAAGCGCCCTGTAACTGATCAAAGAGATCATCAATGCGAGGTAGGGGATATCGATTTTTTATGGTAAGCTTGTTAAGCTCACGATAATCGATACACATCCTAAAAGATCCATCCTTCTTCTGGACAAAAAGAACGGGAGCACCCCAAGGTGAAAAGCTAGGACGGATAAAACCTTTGTCAGAGAGCTCTTGAAGCTGCTTAGACAACTTTTGCATCTCAGACGGCGCAAGACGATATGGAGCTCTGGCAATGGGATTTGCACCAGGTACGAGATCAATACGGAACTCGACTTGGCGTGCTGGGGGTAAACCAGGTAACTCTTCAGGGAAAACTTCAGGATAATCCCGAACAATAGGAATATCTTGAATAGACTTACCTTTGCCCCTATCTGCTGTAACATGTGCCAAGAAGGCCACATAATTCTTTCGCAGATACTTCCGAGCCTGAGTACAGGACATGAGCTTGAGGCAACTAGCAGGTTTCTCACCACGAACCTGTAGGATCTCACCTGTCGAAAGCGGCACACGAACAATCTTCTCGAAACAAACTACCTCTGCGTGATGCTTAGCTAACCAATCCATACCCACTATAACGTCGAAACTTCCAAGTTGCATTGGCGTGAGGTCGATTGGAAAAACATGGTTGTTAAGGTTCAACTTGCAGTTGCGAAGAACAGAATCAAGAACAATGGGTTCACCACTAGCAACTTCTACTGTCAAGGGTTTTCCTAGTTTCGTTCTAGACACACAAAGTAATGGCTCAAAAGATAATGACACAAAACTCTTATCGGCACCCGAATAAAAAAGGACAGATGCAGGCTGATTATTAATAAAGAACGTACCGTTGACCACATTATCGTCTGCTTGTGCCTCTTGTGCATTCATGTTGAAGACTCGACCCCGAGCCTGAGCCTGATTCTGATTTGGATTGGCGTTAGCTAGTCTTGGACACCGGTTTCTGTAGTGGGTCAGATCCCCACAATTGTAGCACGAACCAGGAGGAAAATGAGGTCGTGCAGCTTGACCTTGTTGCTGAGCAAGAGGCTGAGCAACTTGTTGGGCTTGGTTCTGAACTACCTGATTCTGGTTGACAGGAATGCGGCACGTAGCGGCAAGATGACCATTTCTTCCACAGTTAGTGCAATGACGACATTGGAGATGTGGTTGGTGATGGCCGTTACACCTGTTGCATAAAGGTGCGTTGCCAAGATAAGGCCTCTTGGTGGGTGGTTGCGCAAGCTGATTTGGTGCAGCTTGAGCCTGTGCAGTAACGACATAGTTTTGGGAAGCCTTTCGCTTCCTAGACCCCTTTGAGGAACCAGAATCCTTTCCTTTCTTGTTTTTACCATTCTTGCCATCCTCTTTGTCAGACGCCTGCTTCTTACCCTTGTCACCCTTTTTATGCAGCTTTCCCTTTCGAACCTGCGACTCAGTCAATGTCGCTGCTAACTCGATCGCCTGACGAACTGTGGTAGGGTTACTACCAGTAATGATGTCTTGCACTGAGTCAGGTAAACCATCAATGTACCTTTCGATAGCCTTGTCGATTGGGGTAACCATGGTCAGGCAAAGCAGACTCAATTCTTCATACCTATCAGTGTAAGCCCGATGCTCACCACTATCTTGCTTCAAATCATCAAATTCCCTTTCCAAAGCTCGCAGCTCATGATAAGGGCAAAACTCCTTCATCATAAGGGCCCTAAGTTCGGCCCAAGTCTGTGCTAAAGCAACCTCAGAACCGCGGTCTCTCATAACCCCGTTCCACCATGTAAGAGCCCTCTTTTGAAACACGCTGGAAGCAAACTCGACCTTGCGATTATCAGGACACTGAACGTGATGAAACGTACTCTCAGTGCTCTTGAACCATTGCAGGAGCCCAGTTGCTCCTTCAGTACCACTAAACTTGAGTGGCTTAGCCGAATTGAAACTCTTGAAATTGCATGGAGCATGATTGTTGTTGTTGGCTTGGTTCAGCTGAGCAATAAGATTTAGGAAAGCAGCAGCCATTTGCTGCGCGATGATTTCTGCCAGTTCGGCATTTTCTATCTGATTGTCGCGTCGAGGAGGCATTCTAAAAGAGGAACATGAAAGGAAACGAGTGAGATGATTGGATGAAAAGAATAAGATGATACAAAAATTGACAAAAGCAAAGATGGTGGTTATTTGTTCGTTACCACTAGGCAAACAAACAACACATTGTGACTAATCAAAGTAAATGGATCAAAAATAATGTATCACGAAGAGATGCTCGCCTATAAGTGAACACTCACCCCAAGAGTTCCCAGGTAAGAGTGACTGGTCCGATTATGTGGATTTGTACGAACACTCTAGCCTTAGACAGAAAACCCAGGGTACAGGCATTCACTCTTCCAGTTTGCACGTGTTCACACTATTTAGGACCCAAAACTTTGACAAGATTTTGAAAACTCAAAGGGGTTCAAAAACTTACAACAGAGGGTTCAAAACCTAGTAATCAATCATCCTAGAACAAGTGATTAGTTTTCAAAGCGGATTCGAACTTTCTGTTCTCATCGTGGTTATCACCTAAGGATAGGTGAAGTGCATGTTTTAAGATCTAAACACAAGATAACTTGTCTTGGGGTCCTAGAAAGGTTATAGTCTAGGTCAAATCATTACTAATAACCTAATTCCCTATAACCATTGGCTCTGATACCAACTTTTCTGTCACACCCCGACCACGCAAAACAACAAGACGTGGCGGAAACGTCGGGGAGTGTTGTAACAGAATTAATTGTTTCACAACCATGGAAATTAAAGTTTCATTTTATTTATCAAACAAGAGAGTTACATTGTCTTAAACAATAAACAAAGAGTACATAACATAATTAAACTAAGTCTATCTTCATTTTAAGTCTCTAAGGCACAGGTCTGCCCTAATGTCACGATCATCATCCTAAGCAACAGCTCCTGAAAACACATGTGAAAATAGGTACGTCAGCATAAAAATGCCTATGAGATACATAGGTTTTGTGAAAATAGGATTCATGACTTAAGTTTAAGAAAATGTTTAATAAAATTTAGTCGTGAACCTTGTAAATTGTTTTGTTTTGTAAATCATTGAAAAAAACGATAAGATCAGATGATATGTGTAAATAAAAGAACAATGTAAGGTTAAACGAATAACCAAGTAAAATGAATTGTATAAAGTAAACTGTTTTGTAAACCAAAGTCTTGCGAAAAGCATGTTACTTGTGTAAAATGTATAAGTCCAAAATGAATGATTTAAATAACGCTATGATATGTAATATAATACAAACACTTATATATAGGAAGTACCAGCGGCGAATCCACCATGTTTGTATCATACTACTCACATCTCGTTACTTAAGTCACTTAAACAAACCACCAATGTATAAAGTCTATGTTTAAACCAATTGTCAAAAAGTCCTTGTATAAACCATGTCAAATGTTAAAAGTCCAAATGTAGCCAAGTAATGTGCAACAATCGTTATGTATGGTAAGTAATGCGTTGTTACATAAACCAAATGTAAAAGAATGTACAAAACAAAGTATTTTGAATATATCACAAAGTTATGTTTTGCAAAGTAAATGCATGTTTTATTGATACAAACACTTATGTGGTAAGTTAACGCATACATTCAAGCCTTGAGACAGACGGATAACCCTAAGTCAAGGTTATCAAAAGAAATGTTTTCGGATTCAGTCATTCCTTACATCCAAACAAACCCAGGATGTCAGGAACGGGATTTGTCAAGTCCTATGGTACCACTACTTACTACCGAGCGGCGTAGCTAATGTTAATGAACGTATATAAGTCCCATTTCTACAAACCAAATGTCATACCGATTTTAAACATGTTAAATGAAAACAATGTGCTAAGTATGCTAAGTTAACATACAAAGCAGAAAAGTCATGTAAATCAATGTGCTAGCATGCTCAGTCAACATACATAGCAGAAATGTAAAGTAAAACAATGTACAAAGTATGCTAAGTAAACATACATATCAAAACAATGTAATGTAAATCATGTACTATAAATGTACTAACGAACATAGCAAGTATATGATGTGAAAACATGGAAAGCATGAAAGTAACAAGTAGGCACATGTGTTTCACCCCAAAACAGTTTGGAAAACAGTAAAAGAGGGGACTATGTACTCACTTGAGATTTCTTAGAAGTCCTAGGATAACCACCAAGCAAAGCTAGAAGATCACGAAATCAAACGGCACCTAATATAGGTAACTATGTTAATAAACCGGACCTAAATTGGAGGATCGGATAAAATGAGGGTTCATAAACCAAACGAGTATGGAAACTCATGTAATATGGTTTAACAAAGCCTACATACTAAAATGAAACCTAACCTAATTGCTTACGACCCATTACGACCCGTTTAGGTAGCTTATGCTACTTTAACGCGTCGTCCGCGTAAAACGCGTTCGGAATGCCTAACTAGCCCTATGATAAGTAAAATATGCCTTAACATGTCTAATATTGTTGGTAAATCAGTTTAGATATCAAAAATTATGTTACATAGGCTTAAAAATGAATTTTGGCGTAAAAAGGGCATTTTGGTAATTTACCTAAGGCATACAAACTACTTATCATATAATTACTTAAACGAAGCGACCATAAGGTATAACCTCGGAAGGTTATTCCATATATACTATGGTCACCTAATGTGTTTGGTCGGATCCTAATGATCGACCAAATGGGTCGGGTTCGAAAGCATAAGCGATTGATTAGATCGCTTACCCTTACGACCCTAGACAAGCAGAAAACTAAAAGTGACGAGCTAAACATGTTAGAACATGTTTAACGAGGTTAGAAAATAGGTTTGGTATCAAAACAAACGGTTTTGATACTTAAAAGTAGTTTGGTTACAAAATACGCGGCCGAAACTATGACTCGTCACTGAGCCTAGATAACGTGGTAATCAGTAGGTATAGTCACAAGGGACTATAACCATCGTGATTACGCTCACGTTGCGAAGTTCAACCGAACTTCGTGTTGACCATAAACTGGTCAACGCAGAAAACGCTAAAAGAACGAAATGTTAAAAGAACGAAAGAGGACTTACAACGGGTCCAAGAATGGAAGTTTTGATCCGAATATTCTCAGGTATGAAGTGTTAAACACATCAACTTAGAGAACAAATTCAGATTCAAAGGTGTGAGTTTTAGAGTTGAGATTATGGGGGTATTTATAGGATTTCTAGGACCGTTAAGATCATTCCTCGAAAATCGTGCTTCAATCTCATCCATACACCTCAAGCCCATAGTTTTGCAATACCATTGGAGCCCCTAGGATCAGGAAATACCATTTGCATGTGGGTTTTGAGTGGTTAACAGCTGTTTAATCTGGTTTTGCTGATCTGGGAGGGCCTCGCGGCCCGCGTAAGGCATGGCCAAACCTTACGCGCCCAGCTTGGCTAGTCTGATCAGCAAACAACTTTGAAAAATGACAGTTTTGGTCCTTGTTGGTGTTTAGAACTATTTCCGACATGTTTAAGGCCTGTTAAGCCAACTTTAAGGCCTTAAAATGATGCCTAAACATTGTGGACATGAAACATGCTCAAAAACATGTCGGATGTTGGTTCGTTTGATCGTATGATCGCGATGTTCGCTTAATTACGACGGAATGCGCATAAGCGCGAAAAACGATCCAAATTGCGTGACGAATGGATTTTTCTCATGCCAAACACTAAAATAAAATATTTTAGTGCTTACATAAATGTTTGGATGTCCGGATGTATTCAGAATGTAAGTTATGCACGAAAATGCAAACTTATGCACTTTTTGACGCTTTTAGTCCCTGAATGACCCAAAAGTTTATTTTAGCACACCGAACCCCTTAAAGCCTATTTCTAAGCTATGTAAAGGATATTTATGGTATGTTTAACTTATGGTCATGTTCCGAAATGTCTGTTCTAGTACGAATCGTCATACTTTCGCAGTTTATCGAATTTAGTCCCTGTAAGCGATTAAACTAGATTTTGCCATACCATAGCCTTCAAAACTTATTTCTAAGTTATGTAAAGGTTATTTAAGGTATGTTAAGCATATGTTGATGTTCCAAAGTGTTTGTCATGTTAAACTAATTACGTTTACGCACCAGCTTGCGTATAACTCTCCAGAAAGCGATGTAGAGTTTGAAATTGAACAAAAGTCAAAACATGAAAAATGTCAAACATTGGGATCAAATAACTTTGTTTTATTGATAACCGAACTGTTTACAGTGATTACAGACACAGGTGTCACATTGTGTAATTCGGTAAATGACGATAATACCATTTTCATGCATAAAATGAGATTAACAAATGATTTGAATGCCAAACCTTTTCCTACTGATTTCATACATTAAATAAATTATTTTAAGCATTAAAAACTGATCAAAATCTCAGATTTACATAAACATCCTAATTATCGTCAATTAGCGAGTTTTACACTAATTAAGGTGCATAGTATGGTTTTAAACTATATTTAACACCTAAGACTTGTTACCTACTGAATTTTTAAACAAATTTCAATATTATTACAGTAGGTTTAAGTCATGAACTCAGACTTCCAAAAATGTCCATAAAAGCATATGTGAAATGACCAAAATGCCCTTTCGGGGCATAGTTTGGCCATAAATGGTAAACCTCACATATATAAAGTATCTTACTGATGTAATGTGATAAAATAAATATTTTTACTGATTTCCAAAGACCAAAACTTCAGTTTATTATAAAATCTCTTTTATAATCACTAAAATGACCAAAATGCCCCTACGGACTTAAATTGGTTTTAAATACTTTTTGGGCATATATGTTAACATCTTACTGATGTATTAACATATTTTAAGCAAAATAACAATTGAGACCTGTATATAATTCATTTGGTTACCCGTTATGCATTTATGCGTTCGGATCAATTTATGTAACTAGTTTACGTAAAATAGCCGAAACGGGTTTAACCTTATCATTAAATCCTCAAATTCCAGAATGTGTTTAGTTTACCCATATTATACAAGTATCCAAACTTGTCGGGTCTAAACCACATTCTATTCTGGTCTCCGCTTAATCTAGCGTTTAGAACCATAAAGTTTCTCTCAAGCTAGCCGGTCTAAGTCCTTGACTTAAATAAAGACCCGTTAGTATCCTAATAGGTTATTAAACCTTCCATACAGATTGAGTAGCTTCAGTAGAAGGTATTATCATAAAGCTTTAGGAATATGTGGCTGAGTTACTTCTCACTTTTAGCTCAGGTAAATACTTTTAACTTATTTTCCGTTATACAGGCTTGGGATACGGTATTATAATAATACCGCTTGGTCGGGTATGAAATCATTTAATCGGATTGTGATTAATAAATTTACATAACCCGTTTTAATCTGTTTTGTTTGATAACATAAACAATGGGGGCTAATACGACCGTGTCCTGGATATCCTCGGCTCATTTCATTTGAAAATGGCCACGACCTATGCACGGGGTGTAGGCATACACCTGACAAATGCAAATGCTAATATAACCCACATGTTGGGGATAATTCCTTTGTGGGTTTTATAGTGGTGAGTCGGTTAATCATGACCGGCTTTCAAACCGGCCCCATATGTATGACAAACATGTAAAACAGTATACAAGATTATCTTAAATAATTGTTCCAAGTATAAAAGATTTGTGCCTTGTGCACTTAAATCAATTTTTATAAACTCTTTTAAATGAGTCGGTTAATTGTATTTACCAGTGTAAACTTACGTATTTTCCAAAGACTAATTGACAAGTACCTCACGTAAATAGGCTGGAGCTACTAGGTGTCGAATAATCGGATCTTGCAAATCCCTAGATACCTGGAGTCTGTTATTTTAGTTTTCTTGTATTTTATTTTTATGATCCGCCTGTGGATCTTTATTACAACCAAGTCTGTATATTCTTTCATTTGGACACTCAGACATTATGGTTTGTAATAGTTTATTCACCAAGCCTTCCGCTGTGCTATTATATTGTGTGTATTGACAATGATGATATCAACTACGTCACGATACTCCCCGCCGGGCCCACCGGTAATATGTGGAAATATCGGGGTGTGACACTATGGTCACACAACTCGCTACTACCACCAAGCCAACCAGGTCCAGCAAACGCCACCAGCTCAGGCAGCTCTTCCAGCTCCCCAGAACCCTAGACCAGCAAACGTGAGAGCATACTACAAGTGTAGAGACACCACTCATCTCCGTAACCAGTGCCCCCAGTTGAACTAGGAGCAACAACCAGCCGCTCGAGGACGAGCGTTCAACAACAATGCAAATCAGGCTCGTAACGATAATGACGTCATTAATGGTACGTTTCTCGTTAATAATATTTACGCTTCGATACTATTTAATACTGGTGCCGATAGAAGCTTTGTGTCCGTAGAATTTGAATATTTGTTAAACTGTGCACGCTCAAAACTACCTAAGTCGTTCTCTGTTGAGATTGCCGATGGTAAGTCTATTCTAGTTGATTCTATCCTCCGTGATTGTTCTCTGAATCTTAACGATCACGTCTTTTCTATTGATCTCATACCCATGCGATTGGGTAGCTTTGATATCATAATCGGATGGATTGGCTGCGTAAGAACCATGCTGAGATAGCTTGTCACGAGAAGTATGTTCGCTTACCCCTCCCGTCTGGTGAAACCTTGCATGCCTACGGGGACCGACCTTTTAGAGGACTGAAGTTGATGTCATGCACTCAAGCAAACAAGTGTTTATGTAAACAGTACTTTGCCTTCTTGGCACACATAGTGGAACAAAAGGGCAGGGGAAAGAGCGTAAGTGATGTTCCAGTAGTGTGTGACTTCCCTGACATCTTTCCTGAAGATCTTCCTGGTCTTCCTCCTCCTCAATCTGTTGATTTTTGTATTGTTCTCATACCTGGTTCGACTCCTGTCGCCAAGGCTCCGTACCGACTTGCACCTTCTAAGATGCAAGAACAATCCAGCCAACTGCAAGAATTGCTCGACAAAGGCTTTATACGTCCAAGTACCTCCCTGTGGGGTGCTCCTGTGTTATTCGTCAAGAAGAAAGATGGTTCGTTTCGTATGTGTATCGACTATCGTGAGCTTAACAAACTCAGCGTTAAGAATCGTTATCCTCTCCCTCGTATTGATGATCTATTAGACCAACTACAAGGCGCAAGCTGTTTCTCGAGAATCGACCTTCGATCAGGATATCATCAGCTCTGTGTTCTCGAAGAAGATATCCCCAAAACCGCAATTCGCACTTGCAATGGGCACTACGAGTTCGTGGTTATGCCTTTTGGTTTGACCAACGCACCCGCTGTGTTCATGGATCTTATGAATCATGTTTGTAAACCTTATTTGGATCATTTTGTGATAGTCTTTATTGATGATATTCTTATTTATTCGAAAACTCGATTTGATCATGAACGACATTTACGCCTTATGCTAGAAGTTTTACGTGGTGAACGCTTATACGCTAAGTTTTCTAAGTGTGAGTTTTGGATTAATGAAGTACAATTCCTCGGGCACATTGTTAGTAAACAAGGAATTCATGTGGACCCTTCTAAAATCAAAGCAATGAAGAATTGGAGTACGCCTAAATCTGCATCTGAGATTCGTTCCTTCTTGGGATTGGCGGGTTATTACTGCCGATTCATCTCGGACTTTTCAAAGATCGCCGTCCCTCTTACTTAGTTGACTCAGAAAGAGAAACCTTTCGCTTGGGGTCCCGAGCAAGAGGAATCCTTTCAAACTCTTAAGAAACTTCTTTGTAACGCTCATGTTCTTGCTCTCCCTGATGGGAATGATGATTTCATGGTATATTGTGATGCCTCGAACCGTGACCTAGGTTGTGTGCTCATGCAACGGGACAAGGTCATTGCTTATACCTCCCGGCAGCTCAAAATACATGAGAAAACTATACTACCCATGATTTAGAGCTTGGAGCAGTTGTTTTTGCGTTAAAGATTTGGCGACACTACTTATACGGTACTAAGTGTGTGGTTTTCACTGACCATAAGAGCCTGCAGCATATCTTTAACCCGAAGGAACTGAATATGCGTCAACGACGATGGGTAGAGTTGCTTAACGACTATGACTGTGAAATTCGTTATCATCCTAGCAAGGCGAATGCCGTGGCCAACGCTCTTAGTCGTAAGACTCATGTTAGTAGCATTTTCTGTTCTCAGATTTCTAGTGACCTTCATACTTGTATCTGCGAAGCTCAGTATTCGTTAGCAAACGAAGGTAGTCTAATTATTGAAGTACGAGGTGCTTCTGTTGACCAACTTGAAACTAAGTCTGATGGACTTCAATACTATCTCAATCGCATCTGGGTGCCAGATCGCGACAATCTTCGTGAGCTCATTGTGAATGAGGCTCACAAATCTCGGTACTCTATTCATCATGCTGCTGATAAGATGTACCATGACTTGCGTATGACTTATTGGTGGCCTGGTATGTAGAAGGATATCGCTGCCTACGTTTCAAAGTGTCTTACTTGTTCGAAGGTTAAAGCTGAACATCAACGTCCTTTAGGTCTTCTTGAACAACCCAAAATTCCTGTTTGGAAATGGGATAGTATCGCTATGGACTTTATAACTAAGTTACCCCGTACACCTGCTTGTCATGATAGTATATGGGTAATCATCGACCGTTTGACCAAATCAGCCCACTTTCTTCCCATTCGTGAAGATTTCAAAGTGGAGAAACTTGCTCGAATCTACACCGATGAAATTATATGTCGTCATGGTATACCCATCGACATTATCTCTGGTCATGATGGTCGTTTTACTTCGCGTATTTGGCAAACCTTTCAGTCCGCTATGGGTTCTCACTTGAATCTTAGTACAGCCTTTCATCCCCAAACGGATGGACAAACTGAATGCACTATTCAAACCCTAGAGGATATGCTCCGTTCTTGTGTCATCGACTTTGGTGGTAATTGGGATGTACATTTACCATTGATCGAGTTCTCGTACAACAACAGCTATTATTCCAGTATTCAGATGGCTCCTTTTGAAGCTTTATACGGTCGCAAGTGCTGATCTCCTCTCAATTGGCATGAGATTGGTGACAAGCAACTTACTGGCCCTGAGATCATTCAAGAGACGACGGATAAGATTCTTCAGATCCGCGATAACTTGATCAAGGCTAGGAGCAGACAAAAGAGCTATGCTGACAAAAGGCGTAAGCCTTTGGAATTCAATGTTGGAGATCATGTTCTGCTCAAGGTATCTCCTTGGAAAGGAGTTATACGTTTTGGTAAAATGGGAAAGCTTGCCCCTCACTATGTGGGTCCTTTCAAGATTCTCGAAAGGATTGGCAAGGTGGCTTACTGACTCGATTTGCCACAAGAGCTTAGCAATGTACACCCAACGTTCCACGTATCTAATCTTCGGAAATGCTTAGCCGACGAGGAACTCTAGGTTCCCATCGAAGACTTGCAAATAAACGAAACTTTACATTTTATGGAGAAACCGGTCGAAATCATGGACCGAGGAACCAAGCGGCTAAGACGCAGCAAAATTTCCATAGTCAAGGTTCGATGGGAAGGAAAGCGTGGCTCTGAATTCACTTGGGAACTCGGGAGTGAAATGAAAACCAAGTATCCACAGCTCTTCGAACAGTCTTCCTCTTAGATTCGGGGATGAAATCTCCTAAAGGAGGGAAGACTGTAACGCCCAACATTTTGAATCTTTTATCTTTTGGAAAGTCTAGTCCCTGTAATATTTAAGGATACATATTTGAGTCTTATTAATGCTAAACTACATGAAACTATGATACTTTGATACTTTATGCATGAACGAGTATGAAACTTGACTCTTGGGATACTATGAAACTCGAATCTTGGAACTAGACATTTGCTATGCGTGATACCTTGAATCTTGTGATACTTTGATTCTAGATTCTTTTGATACTTTGAAACTTGAAGCTTAATAAACCTTGATACTTGGTTAAACTAGAAACTTGATGCTTATGGAATGAGAAACTTGAATTCTTTATTGAACAAGGGACTTGATACTTGATTCTCGATACTTTGATACTTGATACATTGATACTCGAAATTTATTAGACATGAACTTATCTTGAACGCAACTTGAAACATGGAAACTTTTGTGTTAACTATATAATTATACCATTGTAATGGTTACCCACAATAATACGCAACGTAACACCTAATCTAACTCGCAAAACGAACCGAAATCGGAAAACTAGTAAACAAGGATTGGCTGTCCGGATGGACATCCGATCGGATGACCATCCGATCGGATGGCCATTCGATCGAATAGTCGTTCGATCCATGCCATCCCACCGCCTTATCCCCTCTGGCACTATAAATACCCGCTGTCACATCACTATTCACTGATGTGACAACCTCGTCCGATCAAGAAGCTTCCAACTCGTTCTAAGGCACTTTTCTTTCGATTTCACGCGATTCTTGTAAGTTTTCCCCACGATTCTTGTACAAGTTTCATCATTTCACACTTTCTTATCATATTCTTCATCAAAATCATGCATTTTCACCCTGAAATCGCCCGATTTGGACCTTTGAAGGTGACGCCATCAGTGCTTATGTCACCAGTTGAATGATGTCATCTTACCGAGAATGGTGCAAATCTTACGGATTTCTACACTTTTTAACACAAAACTTGGCAAATCTAAACATTTTCTCAGACGAAATTCATGCTTTTCAACTTTCTTAACTTTTCTACTTAAACCTGAGGGAATCTGAACCTAAACTGGCCCTAGACTCGTTCCTTAGTCTGGAGTCGGCTTAGAAATGGAATTTCACCGAAGAGATGACCAATTTACGGGTCAGACATGAAGCTCCGTAAAGAACAGTTACTCTGATCGAATGGGGTGATTCCCATTCGATCAGAACAGCTGAACCTTGGTGGGTTTACGTTGTCTTGATACATTTCCACGTCCTCTCCGTTAAACTCGAACTTGGAGATTTTTACAAAGTTATTGCAACCAAACAGATCTCCCGATCGAATGACCATCCGATCGGATAACCATCCGATCGGATGACCATCCGATCAGGCGATATATAAGCTCGCAAACTTTCACTTGGACTGCGTAAACTAGCATGGTGAAACTTTTTATGTGTTTTCATGATGGATATGAGTTTTTGGAACGTTTTAAACTATTATGCTATTATGTACTCAAACTTGTATACTCGCTAACATTTTTAGTATTTTAATATATGTTGCAGGTTGATAGTAGCAGAGGAAACCAAGAAACATGCTAGGATGCTGCTTAGAAACCCATTCTAGTTAATTAAACAATTTGATCTTTATTTGGATTGTATGCCATTTTGATACTTTATGATGTGGTTGATGTTTTAGACAATTTATGAAATTCTGAATTAAATTTTATCGAAACAATTTAGTGTTGTGGAATCTCTTGAGCAATCTGAACGCTTATTGTCGCACCCCGATGTTTCCGCCATCGGTTGGGGTGTGACAATATTCATGTCTTTACGGTCTATATAAAGCATGTTAATTGCCTGTAAGGGGTTAGAAGGGTGGATTGGATAATTCTATGTCTCGTTCAGTGTATAGATCCTGCGAGAACCTGGTGCAAGTTTAGTACTACTGTCACACCCCGACCACGTAGAACATCAAATCGTGGCGGAAACGTCGGGGAGTGTTGTAACAGAATTAATTGTTTCACAACCATGGCATACAAAGTTATATTTTATTTATCAAACAAGAGTGTTACATTGTCTTTAAACAGGAAATAAAGAGTTCAGAACATAATTAAACTAGTTCTATCTTTATTTTAAGTCTCTAAGGTACAGGTCTGCCCTAGTGTCACGATCATCATCCTAAGCGACAGCTCCTGAAAACACATGTGAAAATAGGTACGTCAGCATAAAAATGCCTGTGAGATACATAGGTTTTGTGAAAATAGGATTCATGACTTGGGTTTTAGAAGAAAGGTTTAATAAAAATTAGTCATGAATCTTGTTAAGTGTTTTTTTTCTTTTATAAATCATATGAAAACTCGATAAGAAATCAGATTATATAAAAGAAAGGTGTATGGTTAATGAAATAACCAAATAAAATGATTTGTATAAAATAAACTGTTTTGTAAAACAATGTCTTGTGAAGAAATATATTATTGGTGTAAAATGTAATATGTCTATACTGAAATGATTTAAATAACGCTACGATATGTAATATTATACAAACACTTATATATAGGAAGTACCAGCGGCGTATCCACCATGTTTGTATCATATTACACACGCCTCGTTACTCAAATCATTTACCCAAACCAACCACCAATGTAAATTGTTCATGTATAAATCAATTGTCAAGTGTTATTGTGTAAACCATATCAAAATGTCCATGTCTAATGTAAATTACCAAATGTTTATATCAATGTCAATATGTTTATGTTTAATGTAAATCATATAATGTGTATCCAAAAATATCATGTATGGCATGTGAAATATATCAACTAAACCATAGGTAAAATGCACAAAAACAGGGTATTGAATTAAACATAGTTTAAGTCAAAGTTATGTTTTGTGGAACAAATGCATGCTATACTGATACAAACATCTATGCGGTATTGTGAAAATGCATACATCCAAGCCTTGTGACTGTGTTGATAGACCTTTAAACAAATTAAAGGTTTATCTGTGTTATGTTTATCGAATTCGGTCATTCCTTACATCCAAACATACCTAGGATGTCAGGAACGGGAGTTGTCAATTCCTATGGTACCACTATGTCATACCAAAAATGTAAGCATGTGAAAACAATGCACTAAGTATGTAATCAAATGAACATACATAGCGTGAAATGTAATGTAAAACAATGTACTAAGTATGCACACAATGGACATACATAGCATGAAATGTAATGTAAAACGATGTACTAAGTATGCACACAATGGACATACATAGCATAAAATGTAATGAAATCATGTACTATAATGTACTAATGAACATAACAAGCATATGATATGAAAGCATGAAAGGCACGAAAGTAACAAGTAGGCACATGTGTTTCACCCCAAAATGTTTGGAAAACAGTAAAAGAGGTTCTATGTACTCACTTGAGATTGCTTAGTAGTCCTTGAGTAACAACCAAACAATGCTAGAGATCACGGATATCAAACGGCACCTAATATAGGTAACTACATTAATACACCGGACCTAAATTGGAGGATCGGATAGAATGAGGGTTCGTAAACCAAACGAGTATGGAAACTCATGTAGTATGGTTTAACAAGGCCTTCATTTTAAAATGAAACCTAACCTAAGTGCTTACAACCCGTTTAGGTAGCTTATGCTACTTTAACGCGTCGCTCGCGTAAAACGCGTTCGGAATGGCTAACTAGTCCTATGATAAGTAAAATATGCCTTAACATGTCTAATATTGTTACCAAATCAGTTTAGATACCAAAAGTTATGTTACATATGCTTAAAATGAATTTTTGCGTTAAAAGGGCATTTTGGTAATTTACCTAAGGCATATATACTACCTATCATACAACTACTCAAACGATGTGACCATAAGGTATAACCTCGGAAGGTTACTCCCTATACAACTATGGTCACCTAGTGTGTTTGGTTGGATCCTAATGATCGACCAAACGGGTCGGGTTTGAAAGTAAAAGCGATTGTTTAGATCCCTTACCTTACGACCCTATATAAGCATGTTAAAACATGCTTAACTAAGTTTAGAAAACAGGTTTGGTATCAAAACAAACGGTTTTGATACCTATAAGTAGTTTGGTTACAAAATACGCAATAACACGCATTTTGGCCGAAACTACGACTCGTCACAGAGTCTAGATAACGTGGTAATCAGTAGGTACAGTCACTAGGGACTATAACCATCGTGATCACGCTCACGTTATGAAGTTCAAACGAACATCGCATTGACCATAAACTTGTCAATGCAGAAAGTCAAACAAAGTTTGACTTTTAACGCTAAAAGAATAAAAAGAACGAAGGATCACTTACAAAGGGTCCCCGAAAGCTAATCTTGATCCAAGTAGCTCAGGTATGAAGCAATGGCTTCAACTTAGAGCTTTTAGATCAGATTTTATGGGTTTTGCAAGGAAGGGGGGTTGGGTATTTATAGGATTTCTCGAATCGTTAAGATCGTTTCTTGAAAACCGTGATATAATCTCACCCTTACACTTGTTGCAACCTTGTGGTAACTCAAAATGGCCCCTCATGACCAGGAAAGGGCAAGTATGGGTGAGTTTTGAGTGGTTAACAGCTGTAATCAGCTGTTAAAACTGATTATTCTGATCTGGGAGCCTGACACGGGCCGCGTAAGGGATCACACAAGACTCACGCGGGCCGCCTGGCCCTTCTGGTCATAAATAAACTTTCAAAAATGACAGTTTTGGTCCCTGTTATGCATTAAGGCCATTTCTGACACGTTTAAGGCCCGTTAAGCTAACGTTAAGGCCCTAAAATGATGCCTAAACATTGTGGACATGAAGCATGCTTAAAAATATTCCAGATGTTGGTTCGTTTGGTCGTACGATCGTGAAGTTCGGTTAATTACGACGGAATGCGCATAAGCGCGAAAAACGATCCAAATTACGTGACGAATGGATTTTTCTCATGCCAAACACTAAAATAAAATATTTTAGTGCTTACATAAATTTTTGGAAGTCCGGATGTATTCAGGACGTAAGTTATGCGCGAAAGTGCAAACTTATGCACTTTTTGACGCTTTTAGTCCCTGAATGACCCAAAAGTTTATTTTAGCACACCGAACCCCTCAAAGCCTATTTCTAAGCTATATAAAGGATATTTAAGGTGTGTTTAACTTATGGTCATGTTCCGGAATGTCTGTTCCAGTACGAATCATCATACTTTCGCAGTTTGTCAAATTTAGTCCCTGTAGGCGAATTAACTTGTTTTTGCCATACCAAAGCCTTCAATACTTATTTCTAAGTTATGTAAAGGTTATTTAAGGTATGTTAAGTATATGTTGATGTTTCGGAGTATTTTTCGTGTTAAACTGGGAACGTTTATGCACCAGTTGACGTATAACTCTCCAGAAAGCGATATAGAGTTTGAAATTGAACAAAAGTCAAAACATGAAAAATGTAAAACATAACCAAACAAACATTGGGATCAAATAACATTGTTTTATTGATAATTGAACTGTTCACAATGATTACAAGCACAGATGTTACAGTCTCCCCTACTTGTGGAAATTTCGTCCCGAAATTTATTTAGAGGAAACTCGTGGGAATAGATGCGGATATTTCGCCTTCATTTGATCTTCGCATTACCAAGTAAACTCGGGTCCACGTTTAGATTCCCAGCGAACCTTAACCAAAGGAATGCGCTTGCGTTTGAGCCACTTGACTTCACGTTCCATGATTTCCACAGGCTTCTCAACAAATTTCAGTGTTTTATCAACACGAATTTCGTCAAGTGGTATGTGGAGGTTCTTATCAGCTAAACACCTCTTGAGATTGGACACGTGAAAGGTTGGATGAACATTTCCAAGTTCAGGAGGTAACTCAAGTCTGTAGGCTACCTTACCGATTCTTTCGACGATCTTGAATGGTCCAACGTATCTAGGTGCAAGTTTTCCTTTCTTTCCAAATCTGATCACACCTTTCCAAGGTGAGACCTTAAGTAATACACGATCACCGACTTGAAAATCCAAGGGCTTGCGTTTTAGGTCCGCGTAACTCTTTTGACGGCATCTAGCTGCCTGAAGGTTATCACGAACTTTCTTAACCTTATCAGTTGTCTCTAAAATGAGGGCAGGTCCGGTAAGCTGAGCCTCACCGATCTCATTCCAGCAGACTGGTGAACGACATTTTCGACCATAGAGAGCCTCGAAAGGAGCCATGTTGATGCTGGAGTGATAACTGTTGTTGTAGGAGAATTCAATTAACGGAAGATGTGAATCCCAACTACCACCAAAGTCGATCACACAAGCTCTAAGCATATCCTCCAGAGTCTGGATTGTTCTTTCAGATTCACCATCCGTTTGCGGATGATAAGCTGTGCTCAGATTAAGTTGGGTCCCCATAGCAGATTGCATGGTTCTCCAAAAGTGAGAAGTGAAGCGAGCATCTCTGTCAGAAATGATGTTCAAAGGAACACCATGCCGAGCTACAATTTCATCCACATAGATTTTAGCAAGTTTGTCAGCAGAAAAATCCTCACGGATTGGCAAGAAATGCGCTGACTTAGTAAGAGGATCAACGACTACCCAGATGGCATCATGGCCTTTCATTGTGCGCGGAAGTTTGGTAACAAGATCCATAGTAATGTTTTCCCATTTCCAAACTGGGATCTCTGGTTGCTCCAATAAACCAGAAGGACGCTGATGTTCAGCCTTAACCTTAAGATAAGTAAGGCATTTTAATACATATAAGGCGATGTCTTTCTTCAAACCAGGCCACCAATAATGAGTACGAAGATCCTTATACATCTTATCTGAGCTAGGATGAATAGAATAGCGAGACTTATGGGCTTCATCCATAAGCAAGGTACGAAGATTATCTTGGCTTGGGACCCACAAAAGGTCCATGAATTAATACGATCCATTGTCCTTCAGTTCCAGATCAGGAGTTATGTGATAGGGAAATTCCTTATCCATCAAACCTTGTGAAACACAAGTGTGTTGAGCCTGAGAAATACGGGCTTGGATATCGGATCGAGCTTGAATGTCAGATTGAACATGAACACAAAGAAGCTTAGTACGTTCCTTACGACTCAATGCATCGGCTACGACATTCGCCTTACCAGAATGGTAGCGAATTTCGCAGTCATAGTCGTTTAGAAGCTCAACCCAACGTCGTTGCCTCATGTTGAGTTCTTTCTGATTGAAGATATGTTGAAGACTTTTGTGGTCCGTGAAAACCACACATTTTGTACCGTACAAATAGTGTCTCCAGATCTTAAGAGCGAAGACAACTGCACCTAACTCAAGATCATGAGTGGTGTAGTTTTTCTCATGTATCTTCAACTGCCTCGATGCATATGCTATGACTTTGTTCCTTTGCATCAGAACACAGCCGAGACCCAATTTAGATGCATCGCAATAAACGACGAAATCATCATTGCCCTCAGGCAAAGTCAGAACATGCCCGTCACAAAGCTTTTGCTTCAAGTTTTGAAAAGCTTCCTCTTGTTTGAATCCCCAATCAAAGGGTTTGTTCTTCTGAGTTAGAGCAGTTAGAGGAACTACAATCTTCGAGAACTTTTCTATGAAGCGGCGATAATAACCCGCTAGACCAAAAAAGGAACGAACTTCAGTAGGAGTAGAAGGTGTATCCCAATCCTTAATCGCACTGATCTTGGAGGGATCTACATGAATACCTTGTTCGTTGACAATATGTCCTAAAAATTGAACTTCTTTAAGCCAGAATTCATACTTGGAGAATTTGGCGAAAAGTTGTTCTTTCTTTAGGAGTTCCAAAGTAAGACGAAGATGTTGCTCGTGATCAGCTCACGTCTTAGAATAAATCAAGATGTCATCAATAAAAACAATGACGAACTGATCCAAATAAGGCTTGCAGACCCTATTCATTAAGTCCATGAAAACAGCAGGAGCATTAGTCAAACCGAATGGCATGACTCTGAATTCATAATGCCCATAACGAGTGCGGAATGCTGTCTTGGGAATGTCTTCTTCATGCACACGAAGTTGATGATATCCAGATCGCAGATCAATCTTTGAAAAACAAGAAGCACCCTGTAACTGATCAAAGAGATCATCAATGCGAGGTAGGGGATATCAATTCTTGATGGTAAGCTTGTTAAGCTCACGATAATCGATACACATCCTAAAAGATCCATCCTTCTTCTTGACAAAAAGAACGGGAGCACCCCAAGGTGAAAAGCTAGGACGGATAAAACCTTTGTCGGAGAGCTCCTGAAGCTGCTTAGACAACTCTTGCATCTCAGACGGTGCAAGACGATATGGAGCTCTGGCAATGGGGTTTGCACCAGGTACGAGATCAATACGGAACTCGACTTGGCGTGCTGGAGGTAGACCAGGTAACTCTTCAGGGAATACTTTAGAATAATCCCAAACAACAGGAATATCTTGAATAGACTTACCTTTGCCCTTATCTGCTACAGCATGTGCCAAAAAGGCCACATAGTTCTTTCGCAGATACTTCCAAGCTTTAAAACAAGACATGAGTTTGAGACCACCTGTAGGTTTCTCACCACGAACCTGTAGGATCTCGCCTGTCGAAAGTGGCACATGAACAATCTTCTCAAAAGAAACTACCTCTGCGCGATGCTTGGCTAACCAATCCATACCCACAATAACATCGAAGCTTCCAAGTTTCATAGGCGTGAGGTCAATAGGAAAAAAAGATGGTCGTTAAGGTTCAACTGGCAGTTGCGGAGAATAGAATCAAGAACAATGGGTTCACCACTAGCAACTTCTACTGTCAAAGGTTTACCTAGTTTTGTTCTAGACACGCGAAGTAATGGCTCAAAAGATAATGACACAAAACTCTTATCGGCACCCGAATCAAAAAGAACAGATGCAGGCTGATTATTAATAAAGAACGTACCGTTCACCACTTCATCGTCTGCTTGTGCCTCTTGCGCATTCATGTTAAAGACTCGACCTCGAGCCTGAGCCTGATTCTGATTTGGATTAGTATTCACCAATCTTGGACACTGATTACGGTAGTGGGTCAGATCCCCACAATTGTAACAAGAACCTGGGGGGTAGTGTGGTCGTGCAGCTTGACCCTGTTGCTGAGCAGGAGGCTGAGCAACTCGTTGAGCCGGGTTCTGAACTGCCTGATTCTGAGCAAAACGATAAACACCAGCAAGATGACCTGACTTCCCACAATTAGTACAGAAACGGCACGGAAATTGCGGCTGATGGTGACTGTTGCATCTATTGCACAAAGGTGCATTTCCTGCATAAGGTTTCTTCGCTGGAGGTTGTGCGGGTTGGTTGGGAGCTGCCTGGTTAACTTGGGCAGTGACAGCAAAATTTTGGGAAGCCTTACGCTTCCTTGACCCCCTTGAGGAACCAGAATCCTTTCCCTTCTTGTTTTGACCTTTCTTGCTATCTTCTTTGTCAAACGCCTGCTTCTTACCCTTGTCACCCTTTTTATGCAGCTTTCCCTTTCGAACCTGCGACTCAGTCAATGTCGCTGCTAACTCGATCGCCTGACGGAGTGTGGTAGGGTTACTACCAGTAATGATGTCTTGTACTGAGTCAGGTAGACCATCGATGTACCTTTCGATAGCCTTGTCGAGTGGGGTAACCATTGTTGGGCAAAGCAGACTCAACTCCTCAAACCTATCAGTATACGCCCGATGCTCACCACTATCTTGCTTCAAATCATCAAACTCTCTCTCCAAAGCTCGCAGTTCATGACGAGGACAGAACTCCCTCATCATAAGGGCCCTAAGTTCAGCCCATGTCTGTGCTAGAGCAACTTCTGCACCACGATCTCTCATAACCCCGTTCCACCACGTAAGAGCCCTCTTCTGAAACACACTAGAAGAAAACTCGACCTTGCGATTGTCAGGACACTGCACGTGACGGAAAGTATTCTCAATGCTCTCGAACCATTGAAGAAGCCCAGTCGCTCCCTCAGAACCACTAAACTTGAGTGGTTTAGCCGAGTTAAAATTCTTGAAATTGCATGGAGCATTGTTGTTGTTGTTGGCTTGGTTCCATTGAGCAAAGAGGTTTGGGAATGCAGCAGCCATTTGCTGCGCAATGATTTCTGCCAGTTCGGTAGTCGCTATCTGGTTTTCGCATCGAGGAGGCATTCTAAAAGAGGAAAACATGAAAGGAAACGAGTGAGATGATTGGATGAAGAGAATGAGATGAAACAAAATCAACAAAAGCAAAGATGGTGGTCATTCGTCCGCATCGCAAAGCAAACAAGCGACACACAGTGACTAATCAAAGTAAATGGGTCAAAAATAATGTATCGCGAAGACATGCTCGCCTATAAGTGAACACTCACCCCAAGAGTTCCCAGGTAAGAGTGACTGGTCCGATTATGTGGATTTGTACGAACACTCTAGCCTTAGACAGAAAACCCAGGGTACAGGCATTCACTCTTCCAGTTTGCACGTGTTCACACTATTTAAAACCCAAAACTTTGACGAGATTTTGAAAACTTAGAAGGTACAAGGCCAAAAATCAAACTGGAAGGGTTCAAAACCATATAACAGAGGGTTCAAAACCTTGTAATCAATCATCCTAGAACAGATGATTAGTTTTCAAAGCGGATTCGAACTTGATGTTCCCGTTGTGGTTATCACCCAAGGATAGGTGAAGTGCATGTGTTAAAAATCAAAACACAAGATAACTTGTGTTGGGGTCCTAGAAAGGTTATAGTCTAGGTCAAAGAAGTACTAATAACCTAATTCCCTATAACCATTGGCTCTGATACCAACTCTTCTGTCACACCCCGACCACGTAGAACATCAAATCGTGGCAGAAACGTCGGGGAGTGTTGTAACAGAATTAATTGTTTCACAACCATGGCATACAAAGTTATATTTTATTTATCAAACAAGAGTGTTACATTGTCTTTAAACAGGAAATAAAGAGTTCAGAACATAATTAAACTAGTTCTATCTTTATTTTAAGTCTCTAAGGCACAGGTCCGCCCTAGTGTCACGATCATCATCCTAAGCGACAGCTCCTGAAAACACATGTGAAAATAGGTACGTCAGCATAAAAATGCCTGTGAGATACATAGGTTTTGTGAAAATAGGATTCATGACTTGGGTTTTAGAAGAAAGGTTTAATAAAAATTAGTCATGAATCTTGTTAAGTGTTTTTTTTCTTTTATAAATCATATGAAAACTCGATAAGAAATCAGATTATATAAAAGAAAGGTGTATGGTTAATGAAATAACCAAATAAAATGAGTTGTATAAAATAAACTGTTTTGTAAAACAGTGTCTTGTGAAGAAATATATTATTGGTGTAAAATGTAATATGTCTATACTAAAATGATTTAAATAACGCTACGATATGTAATATTATACAAACACTTATATATAGGAAGTACCAGCGGCGTATCCACCATGTGTTGTATCATATTACACACGCCTCGTTACTCAAATCATTTACCCAAACCAACCACCAATGTAAATTGTTCATGTATAAATCAATTGTCAAGTGTTATTGTGTAAACCATATCAAAATGTCCATGTCTAATGTAAATCACCAAATGTGTATATCAATGTCAATATGTTTATGTTTAATGTAAATCATATAATGTGTATCCAAAAATATCATGTATGGCATGTGAAATATATAAACTAAACCATAGGTAAAATGCACAAAAACAGGGTATTGAATTAAACATAGTTTAAGTCAAAGTTATGTTTTGTGGAACAAATGCATGCTATACTGATACAAACATCTATGCGGTATTGTGAAAATGCATACATCCAAGCCTTGTGACTGTGTTGATAGACCTTTAAACAAATTAAAGGTTTATCTGTGTTATGTTTATCGAATTCGGTCATTCCTTACATCCAAACATACCTAGGATGTCAGGAACGGGAGTTGTCATTTCCTATGGTACCACTACCTACTAACGAATGGCATAGCTAATGTTAATGAATGTATTTTTGTCCCATTTAAACAAACCAAATGTCATACAAAAAATGTAAGCATGTGAAAACAATGCACTAAGTATGTAATCAAATGAACATACATAGCGTGAAATGTAATGTAAAACAATGTACTAAGTATGCACACAATGGACATACATAGCATGAAATGTAATGTAAAACGATGTACTAAGTATGCACACAATGGACATACATAGCATAAAATGTAATGAAATCATGTACTATAATGTACTAATGAACATAACAAGCATATGATATGAAAGCATGAAAGGCACGAAAGTAACAAGTAGGCACATGTGTTTCACCCCAAAATGTTTGGAAAACAGTAAAAGAGGGGTCTATGTACTCACTTGAGATTGCTTAGTAGTCCTTGAGTAACAACCAAACAATGCTAGAGATCACGGATATCAAACGACACCTAATATAGGTAACTACATTAATACATCGGACCTAAATTGGAGGATCGGATAGAATGAGGGTTCGTAAACTAAACGAGTATGGAAACTCATGTAGTGTGGTTTAACATGGCCTTCATTCTAAAATGAAACCTAACCTAAGTGCTTACGACCCATTACGAGCCGTTTAGGTAGCTTATGCTACTTTAACGCGTCGCTCGCGTAAAACGCGTTCGGAATGCCTAACTAGTCCTATGATAAGTAAAACATGCCTTAACATGTCTAATATTGTTACCAAATCAGTTTAGATACCAAAAGTTATGTTACATATGGTTAAAATGAATTTTGGCATTAAAAGGGCATTTTGGTAATTTATCTAAGGCATATATACTACCTATCATACAACTACTCAAACGATGTGACCATAAGGTATAACCTCGGAAGGTTACTCCCTATACAACTATGGTCACCTAGTGTGTTTGGTCGGATCCTAATGATCGACCAAACGGGTCGGGTTCGAAAGTATAAGCGATTGTTTAGATCGCTTACCTTACGACCCTATATAAGCACTAAACTAAAAGTGAAGAGCTAAGCATGTTAAAACATGCTTAACTAAGTTTAGAAAACTGTTTTGGTATCAAAACAAACGGTTTTGATACCTATAAGTAGTTTGGTTACAAAATACGCAATAACACGCATTTTGGCCGAAACTACGACTCGTCACAGAGTCTAGATAACGTGGTAATCAGTAGGTACAGTCACTAGGGACTATAACTATCTAGATCACACTCACGTTATGAAGTTCAAACGAACTTCGCATTGACCATAAACTGGTCAATGCAGAAAGTCAAACAAAGTTTGACTTTTAACGCTAAGAGAATAAAAAGAACGAAGGATCACTTACAAAGGGTCCCTGAAAGCTAATCTTGATCCAAGTAGCTCAGGTATGAAGCAATGGCTTCAACTTAGAGCTTTTAGCTCAGATTTTGTGGGTTTTGCAAGGAAGGGGGTTGGGTATTTATAGGATTTCTCAAACCGTTATGATCGTTTCTTGAAAACCGTGATATAATCTCACCCTTACACTTGTTGCAACCTTGTGGTAACTCAAAATGGCCCCTCATGACCAGGAAAGGGCAAGTGTGGGTGAGTTTTGAGTGGTTAACAGCTGTAATCAGCTATTAAAACTGATTATTCTGATCTGGGAGCCTGACACGGGCCGCGTAAGGGATCACACAAGACTCACGCGGGCCGCCTGGCCCTTCTGGTCAGAAACAAACTTTCAAAAATGACAGTTTTGGTCCCTGTTATGCATTAAAGCCATTTCCGACACGTTTAAGGCCCGTTAAGCCAGCGTTAAGGCCCTAAAATGATTCCTAAACATTGTGGACATGAAGCATGCTCAAAAATATTCCGGATGTTGGTTCGTTTGGTCGTACGATCGCGATGTTCGGTTAATTACGACGGAATGCGCATAAGCGCGAAAAACGATCCAAATTGCGTGACGAATGGATTTTTCTCATGCCAAACACTAAAATAAAATATTTTACTGCTTACATAAATTTTTGGAAGTCCGGATGTATTCAGGACGTAAGTTATGCGCGAAAGTGCAAACTTATGCACTTTTTGACGCTTTTAGTCCCTGAATGACCCAAAAGTTTATTTTAGCACACCGAACCCCTCAAAGCCTATTTCTAAGCTATATAAAGGATATTTAAGGTGTGTTTAACTTATGGTCATGTTCCGGAATGTCTGTTCCAGTACGAATCGTCATACTTTCGCAGTTTGTCAAATTTAGTCCCTGTAGGCGAATTAACTTGTTTTTGCCATACCAAAGCCTTCAATACTTATTTCTAAGTTATGTAAAGGTTATTTAAGGTATGTTAAGTATATGTTGATGTTTCGGAGTATTTTTCGTGTTAAACTGGGAACGTTTATGCACCAGTTGACGTATAACTCTCCAGAAAGCGATATAGAGTTTGAAATTGAACAAAAGTCAAAACATGAAAAATGTAAAACATAACCAAACAAACATTGGGATCAAATAACATTGTTTTATTGATAATTGAACTGTTCACAATGATTACAAGCACAGATGTTACAGTCTCCCCTACTTGTGGAAATTTCGTCCCGAAATTTATTTAGAGGAAACTCGTGGGAATAGATGCGGATATTTCGCCTTCATTTGATCTTCGCATTACCAAGTAAACTCGGGTCCACGTTTAGATTCCCAGCGAACCTTAACCAAAGGAATGCGCTTGCGTTTGAGCCACTTGACTTCACGTTCCATGATTTCCACAGGCTTCTCAACAAATTTCAGTGTTTTATCAACACGAATTTCGTCAAGTGGTATGTGGAGGTTCTCATCAGCTAAACACCTCTTGAGATTGGACACGTGAAAGGTTGGATGAACATTTCCAAGTTCAGGAGGTAACTCAAGTCTGTAGGCTACCTTACCGATTCTTTCGACGATCTTGAATGGTCCAACGTATCTAGGTGCAAGTTTTCCTTTCTTTCCAAATCTGATCACACCTTTCCAAGGTGAGACCTTAAGTAATACACGATCACCGACTTGAAAATCCAAGGGCTTGCGTTTTAGGTCCGCGTAACTCTTTTGACGGCATCTAGCTGCCTGAAGGTTATCACGAACTTTCTTAACCTTATCAGTTGTCTCTAAAATGAGGGCAGGTCCGGTAAGCTGAGCCTCACCGATCTCATTCCAGCAGACTGGTGAACGACATTTTCGACCATAGAGAGCCTCGAAAGGAGCCATGTTGATGCTGGAGTGATAACTGTTGTTGTAGGAGAATTCAATTAACGGAAGATGTGAATCCCAACTACCACCAAAGTCGATCACACAAGCTCTAAGCATATCCTCCAGAGTCTGGATTGTTCTTTCAGATTCACCATCCGTTTGCGGATGATAAGCTGTGCTCAGATTAAGTTGGGTCCCCATAGCAGATTGCATGGTTCTCCAAAAGTGAGAAGTGAAGCGAGCATCTCTGTCAGAAATGATGTTCAAAGGAACACCATGCCGAGCTACAATTTCATCCACATAGATTTTAGCAAGTTTGTCAGCAGAAAAATCCTCACGGATTGGCAAGAAATGCGCTGACTTAGTAAGACGATCAACGACTACCCAGATGGCATCATGACCTTTCATTGTGCGCGGAAGTTTGGTAACAAGATCCATAGTAATGTTTTCCCATTTCCAAACTGGGATCTCTGGTTGCTCCAATAAACCAGAAGGACGCTGATGTTCAGCCTTAACCTTAAGATAAGTAAGGCATTTTAATACATATAAGGCGATGTCTTTCTTCAAACCAGGCCACCAATAATGAGTACGAAGATCCTTATACATCTTATCTGAGCCAGGATGAATAGAATAGCGAGACTTATGGGCTTCATCCATAAGCAAGGTACGAAGATTATCTTGGCTTGGGACCCACAAACGGTCCATGAAGTAATACGATCCATTGTCCTTCAGTTCCAGATCAGGAGTTATGTGATAGGGAAATTCCTTATCCATCAAACCTTGTGAAACACAAGTGTGTTGAGCCTGAGAAATGCGGGCTTGGATATCGGATCGAGCTTGAATGTCAGATTGAACATGAACACAAAGAAGCTTAGTACGTTCCTTACGACTCAATGCATCGGCTACGACATTCGCCTTACCAGGATGGTAGCGAATTTCACAGTCATAGTCGTTTAGAAGCTCAACCCAACGTCGTTGCCTCATGTTGAGTTCTTTCTGATTGAAGATATGTTGAAGATTTTTGTGGTCCGTGAAAACCACACATTTTGTACCGTACAAATAGTGTCTCCAGATCTTAAGAGCGAAGACAACTGCACCTAACTCAAGATCATGAGTGGTGTAGTTTTTCTCATGTATCTTCAACTGCCTCGATGCATATGCTATGACTTTGTTCCTTTGCATCAGAACACAGCCGAGACCCAATTTAGATGCATTGCAATAAACGACGAAATCATCATTACCCTCAGGAAAAGTCAGAACATGCCCGTCACAAAGCTTTTGCTTCAAGTTTTGAAAAGCTTCCTCTTGTTTGAATCCCCAATCAAAGGGTTTGTTCTTCTGAGTTAGAGCAGTTAGAGGAACTGCAATCTTCGAGAACTTTTCTATGAAGCGGCGATAATAACCCGCTAGACCAAAAAAGGAACGAACTTCAGTAGGAGTAGAAGGTGTATCCCAATCCTTAATCGCACTGATCTTGGAGGGATCTACATGAATACCTTGTTCGTTGACAATATGTCCTAAAAATTGAACTTCTTTAAGCCAGAATTCATACTTGGAGAATTTGGCGAAAAGTTGTTCTTTCTTTAGGAGTTCCAAAGTAAGACAAAGATGTTGCTCGTGATCAGCTCGCGTCTTAGAATAAATCAAGATGTCATCAATAAAAACAATGACGAACTGATCCAAATAAGGCTTGCAGACCCTATTCATTAAGTCCATGAAAACAGCAGGAGCATTAGTCAAACCGAATGGCATGACTCTGAATTCATAATGCCCATAACGAGTGCGGAATGCTGTCTTGGGATTGTCTTCTTCATGCACACGAAGTTGATGATATCCAGATCGCAGATCAATCTTTGAAAAACAAGAAGCACCCTGTAACTGATCAAAGAGATCATCAATGCGAGGTAGGGGATATCAATTCTTGATGGTAAGCTTGTTAAGCTCACGATAATCGATACACATCCTAAAAGATCCATCCTTCTTCTTGACAAAAAGAACGGGAGCACCCCAAGGTGAAAAGCTAGGACGGATAAAACCTTTGTCGGAGAGCTCCTGAAGCTGCTTAGACAACTCTTGCATCTCAGACGGTGCAAGACGATATGGAGCTCTGGCAATGGGGTTTGCACCAGGTACGAGATCAATACGGAACTCGACTTGGCGTGCTGGAGGTAGACCAGGTAACTCTTCAGGGAATACTTCAGAATAATCCCAAACAACAGGAATATCTTGAATAGACTTACCTTTGCCCTTATCTGCTACAGCATGTGCCAAAAAGGCCACATAGTTCTTTCGCAGATACTTCCAAGCTTTAAAACAAGACATGAGTTTGAGACCACCTGTAGGTTTCTCACCACGAACCTGTAGGATCTCGCCTGTCGAAAGTGGCACACGAACAATCTTCTCAAAAGAAACTACCTCTGCGCGATGCTTGGCTAACCAATCCATACCCACAATAACATCGAAGCTTCCAAGTTTCATAGGCGTGAGGTCAATAGGAAAAAAGATGGTCGTTAAGGTTCAACTGGCAGTTGCGGAGAATAGAATCAAGAACAATGGGTTCACCACTAGCAACTTCTACTGTCAAAGGTTTACCTAGTTTTGTTCTAGACACGCGAAGTAATGGCTCAAAAGATAATGACACAAAACTCTTATCGGCACCCGAATCAAAAAGAACAGATGCAGGCTGATTATTAATAAAGAACGTACCGTTCACCACTTCATCGTCTGCTTGTGCCTCTTGTGCATTCATGTTAAAGACTCGACCTCGAGCCTGAGCCTGATTCTGATTTGGATTAGTATTCACCAATCTTGGACACTGATTACGGTAGTGGGTCAGATCCCCACAATTGTAACAAGAACCTGGGGGGTAGTGTGGTCGTGCAGCTTGACCCTGTTGCTTAGCAGGAGGCTGAGCAACTCGTTGAGCCGGGTTCTGAACTGCCTGATTCTGAGCAAAACGATAAACACCAGCAAGATGACCTGACTTCCCACAATTAGTACAGAAACGGCACGGAAATTGCGGCTGATGGTGACTGTTGCATCTATTGCACAAAGGTGCATTTCCTGCATAAGGTTTCTTCGCTGGAGGTTGTGCGGGTTGGTTGGGAGCTGCCTGGTTAACTTGGGCAGTGACAGCAAAATTTTGGGAAGCCTTACGCTTCCTTGACCCCCTTGAGGAACCAGAATCCTTTCCCTTCTTGTTTTGACCTTTCTTGCTATCTTCTTTGTCAGACGCCTGCTTCTTACCCTTGTCACCCTTTTTATGCAGCTTTCCCTTTCGAACCTGCGACTCAGTCAATGTCGCTGCTAACTCGATCGCCTGACGGAGTGTGGTAGGGTTACTACCAGTAATGATGTCTTGTACTGAGTCAGGTAGACCATCGATGTACCTTTCGATAGCCTTGTCGAGTGGGGTAACCATTGTTGGGCAAAGCAGACTCAACTCCTCAAACCTATCAGTATACGCCCGATGCTCACCACTATCTTGCTTCAAATCATCAAACTCTCTCTCCAAAGCTCGCAGTTCATGACGAGGACAGAACTCCCTCATCATAAGGGCCCTAAGTTCAGCCCATGTCTGTGCTAGAGCAACTTCTGCACCACGATCTCTCATAACCCCGTTCCACCACGTAAGAGCCCTCTTCTGAAACACACTAGAAGAAAACTCGACCTTGCGATTGTCAGGACACTGCACGTGACGGAAAGTATTCTCAATGCTCTCGAACCATTGAAGAAGCCCAGTCGCTCCCTCAGAACCACTAAACTTGAGTGGTTTAGCCGAGTTAAAATTCTTGAAATTGCATGGAGCATTGTTGTTGTTGTTGGCTTGGTTCCATTGAGCAAAGAGGTTTGGGAATGCAGCAGCCATTTGCTGCGCAATGATTTCTGCCAGTTCGGTAGTCGCTATCTGGTTTTCGCATCGAGGAGGCATTCTAAAAGAGGAAAACATGAAAGGAAACGAGTGAGATGATTGGATGAAGAGAATGAGATGAAACAAAATCAACAAAAGCAAAGATGGTGGTCATTCGTCCGCATCGCAAAGCAAACAAGCGACACACAGTGACTAATCAAAGTAAATGGGTCAAAAATAATGTATCGCGAAGACATGCTCGCCTATAAGTGAACACTCACCCCAAGAGTTCCCAGGTAAGAGTGACTGGTCCGATTATGTGGATTTGTACGAACACTCTAGCCTTAGACAGAAAACCCAGGGTACAGGCATTCACTCTTCCAGTTTGCACGTGTTCACACTATTTAAAACCCAAAACTTTGACGAGATTTTGAAAACTTAGAAGGTACAAGGCCAAAAATCAAACTGGAAGGGTTCAAAACCATATAACAGAGGGTTCAAAACCTTGTAATCAATCATCCTAGAACAGATGATTAGTTTTCAAAGCGGATTCGAACTTGATGTTCCCGTTGTGGTTATCACCCAAGGATAGGTGAAGTGCATGTGTTAAAAATCAAAACACAAGATAACTTGTGTTGGGGTCCTAGAAAGGTTATAGTCTAGGTCAAAGAAGTACTAATAACCTAATTCCCTATAACCATTGGCTCTGATACCAACTCTTCTGTCACACCCCGACCACGTAGAACATCAAATCGTGGCAGAAACGTCGGGGAGTGTTGTAACAGAATTAATTGTTTCACAACCATGGCATACAAAGTTATATTTTATTTATCAAACAAGAGTGTTACATTGTCTTTAAACAGGAAATAAAGAGTTCAGAACATAATTAAACTAGTTCTATCTTTATTTTAAGTCTCTAAGGCACAGGTCCGCCCTAGTGTCACGATCATCATCCTAAGCGACAGCTCCTGAAAACACATGTGAAAATAGGTACGTCAGCATAAAAATGCCTGTGAGATACATAGGTTTTGTGAAAATAGGATTCATGACTTGGGTTTTAGAAGAAAGGTTTAATAAAAATTAGTCATGAATCTTGTTAAGTGTTTTTTTTCTTTTATAAATCATATGAAAACTCGATAAGAAATCAGATTATATAAAAGAAAGGTGTATGGTTAATGAAATAACCAAATAAAATGAGTTGTATAAAATAAACTGTTTTGTAAAACAGTGTCTTGTGAAGAAATATATTATTGGTGTAAAATGTAATATGTCTATACTAAAATGATTTAAATAACGCTACGATATGTAATATTATACAAACACTTATATATAGGAAGTACCAGCGGCGTATCCACCATGTGTTGTATCATATTACACACGCCTCGTTACTCAAATCATTTACCCAAACCAACCACCAATGTAAATTGTTCATGTATAAATCAATTGTCAAGTGTTATTGTGTAAACCATATCAAAATGTCCATGTCTAATGTAAATCACCAAATGTGTATATCAATGTCAATATGTTTATGTTTAATGTAAATCATATAATGTGTATCCAAAAATATCATGTATGGCATGTGAAATATATAAACTAAACCATAGGTAAAATGCACAAAAACAGGGTATTGAATTAAACATAGTTTAAGTCAAAGTTATGTTTTGTGGAACAAATGCATGCTATACTGATACAAACATCTATGCGGTATTGTGAAAATGCATACATCCAAGCCTTGTGACTGTGTTGATAGACCTTTAAACAAATTAAAGGTTTATCTGTGTTATGTTTATCGAATTCGGTCATTCCTTACATCCAAACATACCTAGGATGTCAGGAACGGGAGTTGTCATTTCCTATTGTACCACTACCTACTAACGAATGGCGTAGCTAATGTTAATGAATGTATTTTTGTCCCATTTAAACAAACCAAATGTCATACAAAAAATGTAAGCATGTGAAAACAATGCACTAAGTATGTAATCAAATGAACATACATAGCGTGAAATGTAATGTAAAACAATGTACTAAGTATGCACACAATGGACATACATAGCATGAAATGTAATGTAAAACGATGTACTAAGTATGCACACAATGGACATACATAGCATAAAATGTAATGAAATCATGTACTATAATGTACTAATGAATATAACAAGCATATGATATGAAAGCATGAAAGGCACGAAAGTAACAAGTAGGCACATGTGTTTCACCCCAAAATGTTTGGAAAACAGTAAAAGAGGGGTCTATGTACTCACTTGAGATTGCTTAGTAGTCCTTGAGTAACAACCAAACAATGCTAGAGATCACGGATATCAAACGACACCTAATATAGGTAACTACATTAATACATCGGACCTAAATTGGAGGATCGGATAGAATGAGGGTTCGTAAACCAAACGAGTATGGAAACTCATGTAGTGTGGTTTAACATGGCCTTCATTCTAAAATGAAACCTAACCTAAGTGCTTACGACCCATTACGAGCCGTTTAGGTAGCTTATGCTACTTTAACGCGTCGCTCGCGTAAAACGCGTTCGGAATGCCTAACTAGTCCTATGATAAGTAAAATATGCCTTAACATGTCTAATATTGTTACCAAATCAGTTTAGATACCAAAAGTTATGTTACATATGGTTAAAATGAATTTTGGCATTAAAAGGGCATTTTGGTAATTTATCTAAGGCATATATACTACCTATCATACAACTACTCAAACGATGTGACCATAAGGTATAACCTCGGAAGGTTACTCCCTATACAACTATGGTCACCTAGTGTGTTTGGTCGGATCCTAATGATCGACCAAACGGGTCGGGTTCGAAAGTATAAGCGATTGTTTAGATCGCTTACCTTACGACCCTATATAAGCACTAAACTAAAAGTGAAGAGCTAAGCATGTTAAAACATGCTTAACTAAGTTTAGAAAACTGTTTTGGTATCAAAACAAACGGTTTTGATACCTATAAGTAGTTTGGTTACAAAATACGCAATAACACGCATTTTGGCCGAAACTACGACTCGTCACAGAGTCTAGATAACGTGGTAATCAGTAGGTACAGTCACTAGGGACTATAACTATCTAGATCACGCTCACGTTATGAAGTTCAAACGAACTTCGCATTGACCATAAACTGGTCAATGCAGAAAGTCAAACAAAGTTTGACTTTTAACGCTAAGAGAATAAAAAGAACGAAGGATCACTTACAAAGGGTCCCTGAAAGCTAATCTTGATCCAAGTAGCTCAGGTATGAAGCAATGGCTTCAACTTAGAGCTTTTAGCTCAGATTTTGTGGGTTTTGCAAGGAAGGGGGTTGGGTATTTATAGGATTTCTCAAACCGTTATGATCGTTTCTTGAAAACCGTGATATAATCTCACCCTTACACTTGTTGCAACCTTGTGGTAACTCAAAATGGCCCCTCATGACCAGGAAAGGGCAAGTGTGGGTGAGTTTTGAGTGGTTAACAGCTGTAATCAGCTATTAAAACTGATTATTCTGATCTGGGAGCCTGACACGGGCCGCGTAAGGGATCACACAAGACTCACGCGGGCCGCCTGGCCCTTCTGGTCAGAAACAAACTTTCAAAAATGACAGTTTTGGTCCCTGTTATGCATTAAAGCCATTTCCGACACGTTTAAGGCCCGTTAAGCCAACGTTAAGGCCCTAAAATGATGCCTAAACATTGTGGACATGAAGCATGCTCAAAAATATTCCGGATGTTGGTTCGTTTGGTCGTACGATCGCGATGTTCGGTTAATTACGACGGAATGCGCATAAGCGCGAAAAACGATCCAAATTGCGTGACGAATGGATTTTTCTCATGCCAAACACTAAAATAAAATATTTTACTGCTTACATAAATTTTTGGAAGTCCGGATGTATTCAGGACGTAAGTTATGCGCGAAAGTGCAAACTTATGCACTTTTTGACGCTTTTAGTCCCTGAATGACCCAAAAGTTTATTTTAGCACACCGAACCCCTCAAAGCCTATTTCTAAGCTATATAAAGGATATTTAAGGTGTGTTTAACTTATGTTCATGTTCCGGAATGTCTGTTCCAGTACGAATCGTCATACTTTCGCAGTTTGTCAAATTTAGTCCCTGTAGGCGAATTAACTTGTTTTTGCCATACCAAAGCCTTCAATACTTATTTCTAAGTTATGTAAAGGTTATTTAAGGTATGTTAAGTATATGTTGATGTTTCGGAGTATTTTTCGTGTTAAACTGGGAACGTTTATGCACCAGTTGACGTATAACTCTCCAGAAAGCGATATAGAGTTTGAAATTGAACAAAAGTCAAAACATGAAAAATGTAAAACATAACCAAACAAACATTGGGATCAAATAACATTGTTTTATTGATAATTGAACTGTTCACAATGATTACAAGCACAGATGTTACAACTACTCCCTGGATTGGCCGGGAATGACTTGCCCGACTGAGAGTAAGAAAATGCTTGCACCCATTATTCATAAACTACTATTAAAACTTTAAACCAACCCTGTGAGGACTGTATCCCTGCTGACTCAGACCAACGGGTTGAGGGTGATCGTCGCCTCGTAAGGGGGGTCCACCACATTTTGCATTGATGACTTACTTAATTATCTTTCAATATTGCGACCTAGTGGGATTGTATTCTTGCTGACTCAAACCACTAGGTTGAGGGTAACGTCACTTCCAAAAGAGGGGCCTACTACTATAACTAAGATAATCTCTTAAAATGCCCAAAGTGCGGAAATCATCAAAAGGATACATGAAAGATAAGTCAGATCCAAGTGATTCTTTCTTATTTATAATTTTTATTTTATTTTCTATTTTCTATTTTTATCTTTTTATTAGTTTTAAAAACTTTTCTAAAAATCTGGTTTGATTAGACCTTGGCGATAAGTCGGTACTAAAAGCTCTTGTGTCTTTGGACAACCTCGGTATCTTGCCATCACTATACTACGTCCGCGATGTGTGCACTTGCCCTAACGTGCATAGAGTGATAGTAAAATATCGTGTTTTATAAATTTAAAACTTGAAAATCGGGGAGTTAAAAAAAGAGCTAAAAATATACTCACACCGAAACACGTCAATGGCAGTTAACTCTATTATTTAACTAACACATTACTCGATGGTTTATTCGAACGTTTATTTTAACGCAAGGTATAAGACATCAAACGGGTTTGTATACGCAATGTTCACCCACCTAAACCACCTACTCATAACCCTAGGTATAAATACCTAACTTCTCTTCTTCCCATCACTTTTGCAAACCCTAGCCCCCATGTTACATTCTCCTTTACCCAACACGAACACACACACACACACACGTATTTATGCTTAGAGAGAGAGAGAGAGAGAGCCGCACGAGAGGGAGAGACGGGCGGTCGTCATTGGTGGTGCACGGTGGCGCAGAGGGGAGGCAGAATCGGCGTTGCCACGTTGAGGGTGTTCAGGCGGCGTTGGGTTACAAGTATCGGCAGCGACCACTGCGTCTGTGGCGAACCATGGCTGTAGGTTACGGCTGCACGTCACCTCCCTTTGTTGCAGGTAACTGACGAGCAAAAGAGGCAGAGTGGTGGTCAGGTTGTGGTGGCAACACGGTGGGGACAGTGGTGCTCGACAGATGACGACGTGTTAGAGTTTCGGGACACGGATTTGTTTTGGTTTTCAGTTATAAGTAGGTAAGATTCTAGCAATGTTGTAGAAGGCGCTAGGCGCTAGTCGGGCGGTGAGGTATCGCCTAGGGATTAATCGGAATGGAATTTTTATGTATATTTTTACAAAATTATATAAATATATAGTTAACTTTATACTTTTGATATACAAATTTACAAGTTTGGGAACCATATGTAAAGTTGTGAAAGATAAAGGGGGTTAAATGTTAAAATACCCAAACTTAATTGAACCTAACCCACCATCTCTTTCATTATACGCCGCTTTACCCTCCTCATCAGACATGGCGCGCACAGGAAAGAAACCCTAGCCCCAATTTTGGTTCAATTTTGGTTCCAAACAAGGTAAGAACTCATTCCATTAGATTGATTTGGTCCAATTTTGATTGATTAGCTCCGATTTTTAACCGATTTTCCCTGATTTTGACCACTGCCGCCTAGTTTGACCGATTTGCCAAAATCCAGGCGGCAAACTTCCGATGAGCGTTTAATCACCACCTAGGCGCGATTTCTGCAACATTGGATTCTAGTTAGTATTGGTAAAATCTCTCACTGATTCATGTCTCATTCTTGTCAAATCGGCTGCGTATGGTTGTTTCGCTTTAGGCCTCATGGAGGATGACAACAAGGGTTGGCTATGACGAGTTTGCCAGTGGACGTGACGGGTTCTGGCTGCCGGTAGGTGGTGGTCGTGGTCTAAAAATTTGGAAGGCGTTTGGGGAACTAAACTTTTGTATTTGGATTTTAAGTGCGGGTAAAACACGGTCATCTCGAATTGACTGGTCAAAAAAAGTCAGCGCAAGACAAAGCTTGAGTCAACGAGTCAGATTCGAGTGACACTCTTATTGGAGAGACTCGCGTCGGTCTTGAGTAGTTCATTCGAGTAGGTAATGACACGCAACAAACTATTAATCCAGTTAGATATTTTTCTAATAATAATCACGTGTGACACGATTGAGCACTAGAACCGGTCCCAACTAGCAATTGGTTGAATTGTAAATATATTACTTATACGCGGAACGTCGAACATTTGGAGTGTATGAAAATATATATTGTAGAAGGTATGTTATATATATACTTGAACCAAGATATTTAATTTAACTTTCGGACAAACTAGTCTAAGATTTGGACACTATAATTTTAGTATAAAAATACATTGATATTACTCGGATACTTGTTTGTTGGGTTTTGTCGACAACTGGTGTTGTCGGGATTATTACAAAAATAGAGGAAACTCTACCCGATTTTCGTAGAATCTAAAATACGTAATAAGCTTATAAATCAATTTTAAAAAACAATGGTGTCTAACTTCGATTAATTCATGTGTTATATGAAATAAGTATAATCACTTATATTTGTTTGGGAAGTTTAGTACGGAGTGCGACACATAATAAAAGTTATACCAAACAAACATAAGCATTCGGAATGTTATTGTATCGAATGAACAACTTAAATAAATATATATATATATATGTATTGATATTTTTTTGACAAATATAAACAAGATGCTAGTATATCTTTTGGCTTATCATTCGACGAATTATAAAGATATAATTTTGGTATAAATACACACACACGTATCCACACACATTAAAGGATATATGTATTTTTATATAAATATATGCGTATTCTTGTACACGCCCTCAAGGGCATCTTAGCTTTTGGATTAACGATTTTACCATCGGGTTGCATGTTTAGTGATTCGGTAGAGCTCGATCACAGATGAAAACGACTTTACCCTAGTATTGGTTACTTATGATGAACACAGAAGAAGAAGTACATAGGGGGGTCCTAGCACATGGGGTCCCTCTTGATAACCACTGTGATAAAACACATGCGGTTATAAGAAGATTAACCAGAAAATTTGGACAAACAAGGCAAATGCAAAAATAGACCCAGTCATCAGATCATGACGTTTTGATGAAAACACAAACATGGTCACCGTTATATGTGACAACGGAGAGCAGGAAGACTACATGCTTGAAAACATCATGACCAAGCAGAGTCTTGGGTTCCTATAGGAGTTAGACAACACAACATGTTTGAACACAGACATGAACATATAATTGGCGTTGTTGCAGGACATGTTCAAATGGAGGCTTCAAAATCTTCAAGAACAAGAGTACAATGAAAGTGAAAGTGATGACTTGGATGAGAAACTAGAAGAAGAATCCGAAGAAGAGACGAGGGGAGTGATGGATACTTCTCAGACAAAGTCCCTTCTGATGAGAAGTTTTAATTTTTTGTTCTTTTCTTTTTTTTCTTTTGGGAAATTTTTTCTGTGTTTGTTATGTACTTTTCAAATAATAAAATACTATATTGCTCTCACTAGTTATAAAACGCCAAAATGCCACAAAAGCCAGACACCAAAAGTTAATTAGTGTATTTTATCATCTTTATCTACAAAACGCCACTAAATACAAAATGCTAAACTTGAAAGATGGGACGTGTTACAGCCTTAACAGATAAAGCTGAACAAACAGTAACTGAAACGACGGATACTTTATTACTAACATTTATTATAATAAAATCGCACCTAAACTATACGCCAAAAACATCTTATATAAACAAATGTCTCACGACCTTCCATTGATCACACCCAAAAACAAACGCCATATTTCCTAAATACCACTTACTTTAAAACGCCAAAAAAGTTAAAACAACCACAGATGGAAAACATCGTTTCTTGGATATTCATTGTTGTTCTGCATGAAGTTACAGTGAATGGATTCTTAGGTGAGGGGGGAAACTACATAATATTTTGCTGAATGAGATGGATAAATCTTCAAGAAAAAGAGACTGATGACAGTGATATGTCATTTTGTGTGCTTTTTTCTTGAAGAAGGTTTGGATGAGAAGAAGAAACCGATGGCAGTTTAAATGCTATATTGAACTCCATTATTATATGCTGAAGAGTGGGATGAATATGAAGATGACGGCCAAAGATCAACCAAGCGAAAACCCACTCACAATCACACCCAGAAAATAGCATCAACACATACGACATCGATCAATGTCTCCAAAATCCACAAAACCACTTTAATAATGAACAACAATAGATCACACCAAAAACCAAAACGCCATATTTTACTGAATGATCAGCTTCGTCTAGAACCGGGGTGTTTCAGATGTGTAGGAAATCGGAATCTATCTAAGGTATTCAAAGGTTCAAGAGATAAAAACTTCAAGAAGAAGAGACTGATGACAGTGAAGATTTGGATAAGAAATTGGATTAGAATTTTTAATTTTTTGTCTTTCTATTTTTTTGGGTGTCATTTTCTGTGGTTTGTTATCTAATTTTCCGCTAATAAAATTCATTATTTCTGTAAATTGCTTATAAAACGCCAAGATGCCACAAACGCCAAAACTATAATAAAATACTTTAAACAAGTATTATTAAAAAACTACAAAAATTACTGAAATGTATAAAATAATCTATAAGAGAATAGAACAAAATGGTGTCTTACAAAAGTTTTATTTTGTCATCTTTATCTAAAACGCCATTAAATACAACACGCCAAACCTAAAAGATGGGATGTGTTACAGCTTTAACAGATAAAGCTGAACAAACAGTAACTAAAAACAGTAATTGAAACGACGGAAACTTTATTACTAACATTTATTATATTAAAAACCACACCATGGCAATTGAATGTTTTTATATTTTCAAAATGCCATAATTACCTGTCAGATTATAAGTCTACATCCTACATTGCACGACAAAAGATACAAAAAATACACATCAAAAAATATAATTACTTTTGTTTTTTAGCGCCAAAAACTATATCTACCTTGCGCCAAAAAAGGTCATTATATAAGTAGAATAGGTAAACAAACTTATCACTCCACAAATTGTCTAAACACGCCACACATTTTCTAAAACGCCATACAACTTAAAAAATGGCTCAGCTTATTGCATGGAGGTTTGAGAGGTCGGAGAGACGTTTCGTCCTAAAGATCTCTGACAGGAGAAGGGTGAATGTCAAGACCATCAAGGCCATACTTATTATGGATGAGGCCATTCAGAGGGATATTCTGGCCCATGGGGTTCCAAGGACCAACAATTGTGAAAGGACTCAAACGGTAATAAGAAGATTGAAGAGAAAATTTCCACCAGAAGATGATGATGATGATGATGATGATGACAATACTGGTCTACCAACAGTTACCAGTTGGAGTTTAGATGCACACTCAAGAATGGTGAAAGTGACTTATCAACACCGGGTGGATTATTCATTAACGATGGACAAAGTGCTGAACACAGATAGACTACACCTTCTTGAACAACTCTGTGATTTAGCACCTTCGAACGATGTAACATCCAGGATTGTGATGATATTTAAATATAGGATGTGACAAAGACTAAAGGAGATTATGGCGTTATACGCCAATGAACAAGTTGATGATGATGAGTCTGAAGAAAGTGATGACCAAAGCGATTGGTACATCTCTGATGCAATACCATCCACAGAAGACTATTAGTTTAGTTTGATTTCGTCTTAGTTGTAATGTTTTGAATTATTTATGAATCATAATGAATTCAAGAACGCCGTTAATGCCAAGACATTTACATTTATAAGATATAAGGGATTAATTCAACTCGAGAGATCTACAAAAACGCCAAAAAATTTAATGTTTGAATTATTAAAGGTATATAATGAATTTGGGAACGACATGGATGCCAAGATGTTTGAATTATTAATTGATTATAATGAGTTTGGGAACCCCGTAAATGCCAAAATGTTTACTTTGTAAGAAAACAATTAATTCATCGAAGTAAATCTAAAAAAAATAAAACGCCAGGTAGTTATTGTTTCTAACTACACGCCAAAAAAATCTTACATGCTACAAATGACAAGGGTGTTGTGAGAAATGCATTGGAAAAAGGATAAAAGGACAAAAAATCCCCTCCGCCTTGATTATATCGCGTGCCACGTCTTCGGCCAGGATTCGTTCTCACCGTTTTCGCACTTCCAAGCGTGATCTAGTGCCCGGAGCGGCACCAGTGGCAAAAGCACCATACCGGTTAGCTCCGTCCAAAATGCAAGAACTCTCGACTCAACTACAAGAGCTGCTAGACAAGGGATTTATCAGGCCGAGCTTCTCACCCTGGGGAGCTCCAGTGCTGTTTGTTAAAAAGAAAGATGGCAGTTTCCTTATGTGCATTGACTACAGGGAGTTGACTAAGATAACCATCAAGAATCGGTATCCCTTGCCGAGGATTGATGACTTGTTCGACCAATTGCAAGGTTCTAGCTACTACTCCAAGATCGAATTGAGATCGGGATATCATCAACTGCGAATATAAGAAGAAAGTATCCCTAAAACGGCCTTTAGGACTCGCTACAGACATTACGAGTTCCTTGTCTTGCCGTTAGTCTTCACGAACGCACCGGCGGTACTCATGGACCTCATGAATCGGGTGTGTAAGCCGTATCTGGATAAGTTTGTGATTGTATTTATTGAAGACATCCTTATATACTCACAAACCAAGGAAGAGCATGAGCAACATCTGCGAGTTATCTTGGAACTCTTGAAGAAGGAGCATGGTGACGCGCGAAGTGCACATAATTTATACATTTATTTATAGTGAACTTCGCACTCACGTGGGTTTTAATATTTATAAAAATGGTTTATACCTTAACTTTAAAACACACACAACAAAGGACAAGTGTATCCCGTCATATATGCAGCAAAGTATTGGTAAGAGCCAGATATCGATCCATGGAACACGGCGTTATTAAGTACTAAATCTTTTTCATTAGATTACCAGATAAAAGGGTAAGTGAATGGTTGTTTAACTAAGTTATCTAAATTACAACTAAAACATAAGTATACTACTATCTTGTTTCACAAACAACCTAAACATGTTATCTATTAGATATGTCACAAAAGCACTTAATCAATTTTCCAATTTGGAGACAGTTAGTCATCCGCTAGGAGTTTTCAAACATGATGTTTCTTCGGAAAGTTAACGCGATAAACACACGTTAACCACCTAAACTCATTCTTTAGCGAGCTATTGATATTCATTCATGTGAACCTTTAAAGATAGATTAGTCATCCGCTAGGAGTTTTCTAACCTCACTTATCAAAGAAAGCAATACCGATGGTCACAATACAGCCACGAGGATAAGCATTTAAGTAGATCATATAACAACATATTTCACCTTTACAAGTCTTGAACACAAATCTACCATGTCAGCAATTTCAGACCAAAACTACTAAACAAGGATCATAAACTGCATGCAAGAACATGTAATCAACACCATATAATTCGTTAGAACCCTTACGTGCAAAAAAGCATTCCTAATCAAAATAAGATATATCTTAGATAAAACCAATACCCTTCTCGAGTCTCATGGTGTAAACAAGTTTACAAACAAGTGACTAATCAAGAAATAGTTACCATCCCACTAACCACAGATTCATTATCCAAGATAATCAAACATAATCAGGAACTCAACATCAATGAAACGTTCATTATATAATCATGAAGATTCAAGCATGAAAAAGTACTAAAGTTTCATACAAACAAGATTACAACATAAAGATTATTCAAGAAACAAGTTTATAACTATTATTACATAATACTACATTAAACATAAACTAACATCAAACCATAACTTGCAAAATGATCAAAATACATGTTCAAGAACAAAGAATCGAACCATAAAATTTGACGTGTTGTCATAGTACACGCAAATTTAATCCAAATAACAACTATAGATAGTGGTAAATGGGTATCGAACTCAGGGAGTATGTGGAAAATGTGTGATTTTATAGCTTTGCACTTTAACTAAAATTAACCTAATTTGCAGAAAGTAAAGATCAATAATTTGGATTGTTTGGTTTTAAAACTAAAATTAACTAAATAACTTCAAATCAAAGGTTGGTTGTAAAGCAGATTAGGAGAAAGCGACCATCCTAAACTTCCGGTTTGCTTTTGACAATTGTGTTTAAATTCACTAGAAAGAATAACATAGACATGATTCATGTATGATTGTTTGTTCGTGATAAAAGGGAACTAAGTACTCGGATTATGAAAACGCGAGGTTGTTACCCGATAACCAATTGACTAATATCCAACCCTAATCCCTCCCGTGATATCTCGATTGTCAGCGACACCAAGAACGTATGGTTTAGAATATGATCATAACACCAATCAACAATTTACAAACAAACGTTCACACACCATAATAAACAAACAAACATTGCAAGTCTATTATTCTAGAAATACGAATCCAAACACAAAAGTCATAGACAAACCTTCAATTTAGGATGATCACTATAAGTTTAGCCACACATAGCTTGGTGAATCATCATAGCAACAAGTTTAATGTTCATACGAATTGAAAACACAAACCAATTGTTTAGAAATGTTTGGAACCAAGCAAAGACAACCAAAATCGCCCCCAAGATGCTAGAGAAACGTCCAATGATGAGATAATATGAAAAGACACCCAAAAACGGTTTTAATGAAGGCAGTTACGAAATTCCTCGCAGCTTCCACCGTAAATTACGGTATCACCGTAACTTACGGTGGACCAGAAACTCTTACGGTGCATCTCTCCTGAGTTACGGTGGAGAACTGGGCATATTTCAGGGCCACCGTAAATTACGGTGGCCACCGTAATTTACGGTGGAGCCCTGATTTGTGTGTTTTGTTTCTTCGTTCCTTCCACGCACGGCCCGTTCATCTCCAAACCGTCCAAAGCTGCGTTTTAACCGTTTTTAGCTCCCGAACTGTACCTGAAACATAAGCAACCATAGTCATCTAATTCAAGATAATTACGCGATTAAGTGAAGGATAAATTCTTCTTTTAACATCATTAAGGTTTGTCCTATGGACCACCCGTCACATCCCCACACTTAACCGTTGCTTGTCCCAAGCAACTCATCAAACCATTTTCAAAACAATTGATTAATGTAAACCAAGCATAAACATGTAGTCCTTTTACTAACCCCTTTTTAACACCCAAAATAATGCACCCCTCGCTATGTCTCTCCTGTCGGTATCAAGTAAGCACTAGCAAATGTAAGCTAGACACACAAAAGCTAACGGGCGGTTGCACAACTATAGGCTTGTACCTAAATCGATCCTTCTCCTAACAAATGCCAAACAAGAATGCAAATCAAAGGGACTTTCAAGGTTGTAATGTGGCTAGGTGTATGGGTAGGAAATGGAATATATATGAAGTAGCGAAAACTTAACCCGGTCTTTTATTACACAAATAAACAAACAAACCTACCAAACTAAACTACTATATACAAGAGAACTAAACATCACTTCTTTTTTTTTCATTTTTTTTAAACAAACAAACATACAATAAAGCATCAAACATATTTGCATCAAACTACTAAAACTACTACTACTAACACTATAAGACCGGGTCAAGTTGGGTAAATTTTTAGGTCACTAGCTAGGGGGAACAAACGATAGGCTTTTAGGCACAAAATTGGGCAACTAAATGTCCAAACCCCCACCCCTCTCACAACCATGCTCATATATATAATTTATGAGGTCCAACCCCCCAAATCCCACACTCACACACGCTAAAGACAAGGCTACCTAATTGCCCTTATCCTTTTCGCATTCATGCCCAACTAAGGACTCAAACCGTATCAAGGCACAAGTTCTAATGCATCCCCACCCGTAGCCACTCTCATCAAAGACAAGTATTATTTATTTACATGTGTGGCTTCAACTCTCACCAAGAATAAAGGGTAATAAGGGTTGCCGGTGCATCATTTGGGGTTAATCTAGGGTGTTCAAATTCTCACATCGTTTCGCTTGATTTAATTTTTTATTTTTCAAAATCTTCAAAATTTTCCCCCCATCCCCACACTTGGGATACATTGACCCCAATGTATGGTTTTAGGAGGATTTGATCACTAAACATCTTTCACATCACCCAAAAGCTCAACACTCAAACCACAAATTTCTTTTTGGATTTTTTCAATTTTTTTTATTATTATTATTTTTTTAATATTTTTCTTCTTTTCAAACATCACACCGCCAACTCGCACCAACCCAACATAACATCACAACTCAAACTAACACCACCCAACCACCCGACCATAAACAAAACAAGCTAACAAATATTCACAAAATATACAAGGAAAGAACACGACCTGGCTAGTAATAGCGTGGCTGTGGAGGCCCAAAAATGGAAGACATCGTGTCATTCCATTCTCCAAATGCAAATGCACCGCTACTAATCCCACCTTGTTGCGGAGCTCCTTCTTGTTGGCGCGATTCGATCCATTGTGAATGATGGAGCGGCGGGGTCGGATACGATATACTACCATCATAAGGTGGTAGAGACGCATAATCCACATGTTGTGGATCCACAACCACCGGCCGCCCGGCGTGCCAATCTGCATGCAATCTTCTTGCTTGGTCATCATTGTATCGACTATTCATTTCCAATTCATAGGAATACGCGTGTGTGCGATTCCACGCCTCTTGACGATCAAAACTGTGTTTCAAAGACCGCTCCATGCTTGCACTCATCATTGTATGTTGATCAAATAACGTCCGCTCTGAACCCGACCATGACTCAAAAATGGGTGCCGGAGGACGTTGGTTTTCGATAACCTCTAGCATCGTGCCATCATAAGCCCAATTTGGCTCATAGGAACGTTCCGTGTAATCGTAAAAGGCACCACCATAACCTCTACCTAGGCCCCCTTGGCCTACATTCACATTCTCACCACCATGCGGCTCGTCCGCATAATCATCATCACCACTTGGAGCTTCCACATCACTTTCCGGCTCATCCGCTTCTCCCGGTAGAAGATCCCTTGCACCCACCTTTAATGCTCTCCATATCTGCCCCTCCGACTTGAGTTTATGGTACCGTTCCGATTGCGTGTAAGTCCAACCAATCCCCAACTTGTCTAAAGTAAAAGGCTGATGCCTTTTTGGTGCCCCTTTATCTTCGGACGTGATTGCCTTTTGTTGCTTCATCAATCCCGTGATGATTCGGCAATATGGGACAATATCTCTCCCCAACTTGTTTCGGCAAATCCATAGGTGGTTCATGATCAAGTATCGGATTGGAAAAAGCGGAGACCCATTAAGTAACGAATAGAGGACAGGTACTTCCGGGTACCTCACTTGCTCCTTGTCCCCCCTTCACGGAATGACATTTAAAATGCAGATTGCTAGCAACAACTTCGCTTCTATCTTCAAGTTCCTCCGGTATAAAACACCACTGTAAGTACCGGGCAAAAATAACGCCGCTAACATATCATTCCAACGAACATGCTTCTCCGGTTTTATCAGAAGGTCATCAAGACTAGGAATCATGTACTCACGAGCATGTAGACTGTCGTATTTTCCCAATTTCTTCAATGTGTCAAAAGACATTTCTATCGGAACCCCATTCACTTCACCTATCAACTTCATTTGCGATGGCTTTTCGTATGTGTTGCACTTGAGAGTTGCCATCCATTCTTGAATTTCATTTATGAACAAGTTCTTGCTATCCTTGTCATAACAACTAAGTGCCGACTCTCATCCTAGAGCGCGGAATTTGGCAAACACTCCAAACGGACTAAATTCCACTTCACGAACTTCCCTCTCGCAAATAAATGCGGCAGCCTTGTTTTTCAATCTATTCATACTATCGTGAAAGAGTGTCGGTTGCCAATGTTCCGGTTGATCATCCAAAGGACCCGACTCCCATTGTGGCTTTTCAGCCGGGTCCAACTCCATTTCTTCCTCACTTTCACTCTCATCAACTCGACCCAAATATTGTCTTTTTCTCGGTTGTTGTTCCAGTTGCTTGCCCTTATCTTTAGACGAAGAAGATGAACTTGCTCCGGCTCTTTCTTTCGTTCGAACCATTTTTCTACACACATTAGAGCAAACAACACAACCAAACACAATAAATTAGCCCCTTTTTTACCAAAATATCCCCACACTTGCTTGTTACTATGGTTGTAGATGCTAGTGAACCAATACTTTATAAATCTTTTTCAAAAATTGGGCATGGTGTCTCTACAATGTAGAGATTCCCAAAAAGTTCACTACTTTACCATCAATCCTACATCTACAACCCATAACAATGTTCAAGTAACAATTTTTATGAAAAAATCTAAGAACAAGCAAGTGGGTATGAACAAATATCAAAAACAACCTCAATCTTCACAATGCATCATCAAAATACAACAAATAAACTTCCATACCTTTGTTTGAAGATGCTAGCACACAAATGAAATAATAACTTCAAAAACCCCCAAAATTTTTCGGACCTAGGGTTTGTGATTCGGACCCGAAAGCTTTGTTTTTTCGCAAATCTCTTCTCAAAATCAGAAAGTATGTGAAAAATTAGCCAAGATAGACCTAGATTTCACTTGGTTTGGTCAAGAATTGAAAGAGATATGGAAGATTGAAGGTTGAAGAAGGTTATGGAGTTTAGGGATTTTGTGGGTCTTGTGAAAGTGATAGATGAAAATGGATAGAGGAGAAAGGTGAAGGAAAATCGTGTGGATGGGGTTGTTTCACGTGACTGATTGTTTTATTATTAATTTTTTTTATGTACATGCTGCAATCGGAACGACCCTTACACTCGCCAGGTCCACCGTAAATTACGGTGGACACCGTAATTTACGGTGTACCCTGGCAACATAATCCCACCGTAACTCAGTGGCGTTTCACCGTAAAGACCAAACATTTCCACTGGCCACCGTAACTTACGGTAGCACCGTAAATTACGGTGGTACCTGGGCATTCCTGTTTTGCTGAAAAATGCAATTTTAAGTGTCATTTTTATATATTTTTCAGTTTTTCCAAATTTTTTTTTTTTTGTGTTTTTAAAATTTTTCAAAAACATGTAAAAATTACCCTACCCCCTCGAAAGTCCCGTGTTGTCCTCAACACAATGTTAGAGCAATTCGTAACCCGAATGTCCCCACACTTGTTTCAAACACAAGCTTCAAGCGAGTACGGTAAATATGCAAACTATACAAAACAACCAAAATGAAATACTAACTATTTACACTACCAAACCTGGGCCTCTCATGGTTGCTCATCATCGACCGGGCGTAAGATGTAGCCCGCTTTGTCAAGCTCCAAGTTGTTGATGTCGTTCCCCTCCAAGTATGGCTTCAACCGGTGACCGTTCACCGTTTGTTGTTTCAGTGTTTGCTCATCTTGGATATCTACATCACCAAACCTCCCAACTCGCCGAACGACATACGGGCCCATCCATTTGCTTTTAAGCTTGCCCGCAAACATCTTGAGTCTTGAATTGTACAACCAAACCTTTTGACCCACTTCAAAGGTTTTCTTCCTCAACTTTGCATCGTGTACCTTCTTGAGCTTGTCTTTGTAAGCCGATGCACATTCATACGCCTTGTCTCTAATCTCTTCGATCTCACTTAATTGCAACTTTCTCATCTTTCCCGCCTCATCATAATCCGCATTTACCGTCTTGATAGCCCAATGTGCCCGATGCGCTAGCTCCATTGGCAAATGACAACCCTTTCCATATACCATCCGATAAGGGGTTGTGCCAATTGGAGTTTTGTAGGCCGTTCGGTACGCCCACAACGCATCATCCAACTTGCTCGACCAATCCTTCCTATCTGTTCTAACCGTCTTCATGAGGATTTCTTTAATTTGACGGTTGGACACTTCGACTTGTCCACTCGTTTGCGGATGGTAAGGTGTGGCAATCCGGTGATTCACGCTATATCTCTTTAATAATTTCCCGAAATTGAAGTTCTTGAAATGTGAACCACCATCACTTATGATAACTCTTGGAATACCAAAACGAGAGAAGATGTTGGATTGAACGAATTTACAAACAACTGAGTGGTCATTTGTTCTTGTTGCAATAGCTTCAATCCACTTTGAGACGTAATCCACTGCTACCAAAATATACAGAAAGCCATTCGAATTCGGGAAGGGGCCCATGAAGTCAATACCCCATACATCAAATATCTCAACAACCAAGATTGGTTGTAATGGCATCTCATCCCTCTTCGATATGCTTCCCATCTTTTGACAATTTATGCAATTTCTAGCGAACTCACATGCATCCTTGAAAATTGTGGGCCAATAAAACCCACATGAGAGAACCCGGTAACCTGTTTTATGCCCACTAAAGTGACCTCCACATGCGGATGAATGAGCATGGGTCAAAATTTCCATCACCTCCGTTTCGGGCACACACCTCCGAATGACTTGATCCGGCCCGATCTTGAAAAGATCCGGTTCATCCCAAATGTATTGCTTCACTTGGACCATAAATTGTTGTCGACGCTTCTTGGTCCAATGACTTGGGATGGCACCCGTGGCTAAGTAGTTGACATAATGGGCATACCACGGTGCAACAAAGGTGGATACGGCTAAGAGTTGCTCGTCGGGAAAACTTTCATTTATTTCACTTACATCGTCAAGCCCTTCAACCGGAATCCGAGACAAGTGATCCGCCACTACGTTCTCACTTCCCTTTTTGTCTCGGATTTCTAAGTCAAACTCTTGTAACAACAATACCCATCGAATCAAACGAGTCTTCGCGTCCTTTTTCTCCATCAAATATCGGACCACACTATGATCCGAGTAAACCACTACCTTGCTCCCCCAAATATACGCACGAAACTTATCCAAAGCATACACCACCGCTAATAACTCCTTTTCGGTTGTGGTGTAATTCAGTTGCGCTTCAGATAAAGTCTTGCTTGCACCAATAGTAGTGTCGCTTGCATCACACATTATCTCAAACGGCTTTGACCAATCCGGTGGTTGCAAAATAGGAGCTTTGACCAAATGTTCCTTCAAAACAGTGAAAGCTTGCATACACTCATTAGTAAAATCAAATGGGACATCTTTTAATAACAAGTTACATAAAGGTTTGGTGATAACACTAAAACCTTTTATGAAACGTCTATAGAAACCCGCGTGTCCCAAAAATGACCTTACACCCTTAACATTTTTCGGAGGTGGCAAAGATGCTATTACCCGTATTTTTGCCTTATCCACCTCCATTCCCCTTTCAGAAATTACGTGACCCAACACAATGCCGTCTTGCACCATAAAGTGACTTTTCTCCCAACTAAGCACTAAATTTTTCTCAACAAATATTTTTAAAACTTTTTGTAATTCGTTGAGACAAGATTCGAAACTAGTGCCAAAAATGGAAAAGTCATCCATAAACACTTCAAGCGACTCTCCAACCATGTCCGAGAAGATACTCATCATACATCGTTGGAAAGTTGCCGGTGCATTGCACAAGCCAAATGGCATTCGCCGAAAGGCAAAGGTGCCATATGGACAAGTGAAGGTGGTCTTGTGTTGGTCATCCGGGTGTATTGCTATTTGATTGTAACCCGAATACCCGTCCAAAAAGCAGTAATATTTTTTACCCGATAATTTTTCAATAATTTGGTCAATAAAAGGTAGTGGGAAATGGTCCTTAGAAGTGGCAGCATTCAATTTTCGGTAGTCAATACATACACGCCACCCGGTGACCGGTCGGGTGGCAATTTGTTCACCGTTTTCATCTTTGACTACTTGAATACCGGCCTTCTTAGGCACAACTTGGGTGGGACTCACCCAAGCACTATCCGAAATCAGATAGATGATTCCCGCGTCCAACCATTTGATTACCTCTTTTTTTACTACCTCCCGTAGGTTCGGATTCAATCGCCTTTGAGCTTCTCGTGTTGGTTTTGCATCTTCGGTGGTAATAATCTTGTGCATGACGATTGATGGACTAATTCCTTTGAGATCGGCAATCGTCCATCCAATAGCTCCCTTGTTTTCTTTCAAAACTTCCAACAATGCTTGCTCTTGCACCAACTCTAAATTAGAGGCAATAATGACCGGTAGAGTGTCATTATCCCCTAAGAAAGCATACTTCAAGTGGCTCGGCAAGTCTTTAAGTTCCAACTTTGGCGGTTCCTCTAACGATGGTTTAGTACCCGAGCTTATTTCCGCCGGTAAGCCTTCGAACTGATGAGTCCATGGTGGTCGACCTTCCTTCAAAGCCATGGCATCCTGTTTTTCCTCTTCAACCCGTAGTGCATAAGCATGTACCTGTTCGGAAAAATCACACAAGCAAACATCCATACCATCCTTCTCATACTCATGCGGGTTGCATCCGTCAACTAAATCTGCCATGAAACAGTCATCAACACCATTAGCATTAGAATTGTTAGTAAAAACATTCAAGCGCATTTTTCGATTTCCAAAAGTCATATCGACTGTACCAAATCTACAATCGATCACAGCATGCGCGGTGCTCAAAAATGGCCGACCCAAAATGACATTTTGTTGTTGTTTTGGGTCCGCGGACGAGTAGTCCAAAACTAGAAAGTCAACCGGGTAATAAAACTCATCAATTTTAACAATCACATTTTGAACCATCCCCCGAGGTAACTTATGAGACAAATCGGCTAAAACAACCGTTGTCTCCACCCTAGCTAACGGACCAAAGTCGTATTGGTCATATAAGCCCCCCGGTAAAATACTCACCCCGGCTCCAAGATCTAGTAACGCCTTTGCCATTTGAAAATTACCAACTTGTATGTTAATTAATGGCGTGCCCGGATCTTGGAGCTTAGGAGGAAGCTCCCCATTCAAAACCGCACTCACTTGCCCGGTTAAATCCACCCGCTTAGGCATTTTCTTCTTTTGTTGCCTCTTTTGTGTACATAATTCCTTTAAAAATTTAGCATAAGCGGGTACTTGTTTTATTGCATCAAGGAGTGGAAGGTTAATTTTGACTTGTTTAAACATGTCCCACAACTCTTCTTTTTGGGGACCTCTTGATGCAATAAAATTCTTCTTTCCCGGGTCAAGTAAAGCCGATGGAAACGGGACTTGACTCAGTTCACCCTCAACTTTTTCATTTTTTTCATGTTCACCCTAACCCGGTTTGTTAACATTTGATTCTTTAGGTTTAACCGGTGAAACTTCATCATCACTATCATTACCCGTGATGTCCTCAACTACACCCTCAACCAATTCGGGTGACAAATTGGCTTTAAATTCTTTTCCACTTCTTAAAACACTAACATGATGAACATTAACATTACCTCGTGACGAACCATGTGAAGGATTTACCTTGGTGTCGCTAGGAAGTTGACCTTTCCTCTTCTTCAGTTCCGCCACATCGGTTGCCAATTGACCCATTTGGGTTGTTAGTGAATGGATGCTCTTGTCGCGAACTTCATCCTTTTGCATCCGAACTTCATCGAGTTGATTTCGCTTTTGCATCTCCGCTTGCATGCTTTTTAACATTTCCATCATCTCGTTTCCACCCGAAGACCCCCCTTGTTCTTGACCCGGTTGATATTGCTTTTGATACCCTTGGTTGTTCCCACCTCGATATCCACTTTGATTGTTGTAAGGTTGGCACGAACCAAAGTTACCTTAGCTACCTTGAAAGTTCGGGTTAGCTTGATTTGAAGGGTTCCCATACCGAAAATTTGGGTGGTTCCTCAACCCGGGGTGGTAAGTATTAGAATTCATGTTGTAGTTTCTACCACCCCCTCCTTGACCTTGAACTGCATGAACTTCTTCATATTGCCCTTCCACCATTCCTTGGCAATTTTCAGCCGCATGACCTATTTCATTGCACAATGCACAAACATCATAAATTTGGTTAGTGGTTTGAACATTACCATCATCTATTGCGTGCACTTGAGGTCGGGTAACGGCCGGTCGTGCTCTCCTCGATGCTTGAGCTTTCCTCTTTGAAGTGATTGCCATTTGCTCCAAAAATTCCCAATCGTCATTCTCGTAATTTGTACCAAAAGACCCATTTGTAATGGACATCAAATCACGAGCATCTTCGGCACTTAATCCCTCATGGAAGGCATTCATCAACTCCCAAAGTTCAATTCCATGATGAGGACAATTCTTGATCATCATGTTGAAACGCTCAAAGGCTTCATGAAACATTTCGCCTTGTTGTTGTTGAAAACTCCTCAACCCCTTCCTAGCATCGTTGGTCTTTTGAGCGGTATAAAATTCATCTAGGAAAATTTGTTGCATTTCCGCCCAAGTATAAATCGATGCTGAAGGCAAAGTATAGAACCACTTCTTTGCCTTATCCTCCAACGAAAATTGAAACAAGACTAACTTAACATCATCGGCCGAAAAACCTTGACTCCCAAGAGTATTGCAAATTGAATCATAGGCCTCTAAATGGAAATAAGGTTCCTCTGTTGCTAACCATTTATATTTCAGCAAACTTTGTAAGGAATTAGTCCTTACTTCAAAAGTTCTTCCTTGGTTGTTGTGAGGAATAACCACCGGTGAAGGGTTGTGAGTAATTACCGGTCTAAAATGTGCTTCAATTCCCCTCGCATGTTCTCTAAGATGCCTTCTTGGTACACCAAACCGACCCCTTGGACGAACAAGACCCATTGGTCTTGGTATATGCCCTTGTGGTGCGAATGGTTGTTGAAATTGTTGTTGTGGCATCGGTGGGTGTTGAATTGGCCTTTGGAATTGTGGTTGTACATTTTGTGGTCGAACTTGTTGCAATGGTGTAGGGCGTTGCATTGGTGGCCCTTGTGGCCTTGGCCGAATATGTTGTGGTATAAGTTGTTGTTGTTGTGGCATTCCACCAACACTTGCCATTCCTTGAGGTTGACCTTGCACATAACCAAATTCTCCTTGATCACCATCACCCCCATAAGCGTAACCATACCCGTCTTCATCATAACCCTCAAAATCCTCATATCCCTCCTCATATCCATCTCCCCCTATTCCCGAAGATTGCCCAAATGGAAGGGTCGAGTATTGAAAACCCGATTGGTTCGATGGTCTAAATGTAGAAGTTGCATGAACGACAGTTGAACCTTGGGGTAATGTATATGTTGAGGATGATTGACCTGAAACTGGGAAGAAATGAGTGAGTGGTGGAATCGTAGTAGAAGGGTTAAAAGTCAATGTAGGTTCTTCTTGAGTAGTAATGGGTTGGGTGATGTTGGTTGGTGTAACATTGTGAGATTGAGTAGGATTGGTAGTGGTGTTTGGAATAGTAGTGTTTGGTGAAGGTTGAGTAGATGATGGTATGAATGGTGGTATAAGTTCACCCGTAGTGGGTGGTGGTGGTGGTGGATCCATGTATCGAATTGGTGTGATTGGTGTAGTGGGTGTTGTTGGTGAACCGCTTATTCTGTTTTCTCTTAACAAAATTCTGTTTCCTCTTAATGTCCGCTCAATTTCTGGATCAAACGCCAATGGTGATAGCTTGTGAGAGCTCCTAGTACGCATGCACCTGTAAATACCTGCACACTAACACACCCAGCGTAAACCAGAAAAATAACAAACTTAAAAAGAACAAAAATAACACACGTTGCGCACTACTCCCCGGCAACGGGGCCAAAATTTGACGTGCTGTCGTAGTACATGCAAATTTAATCCAAATAACAACTATAGATAGTGGTAAATGGGTATCGAACTCAGGGAGTATGTGGAAAATGTGTGATTTTATAGCTTTGCACTTTAACTAAAATTAACCTAATTTGCAGAAAGTAAAGATCAATAATTTGGATTGTTTGGTTTTAAAACTAAAATTAACTAAATAACTTCAAATCAAAGGTTGGTTGTAAAGCAGATTAGGAGAAAGCGACCATCCTAAACTTCCGATTTGCTTTTGACAATTGTGTTTAAATTCACTAGAAAGAATCACATAGACATGATTCATGTATGATTGTTTGTTCGTGATAAAAGGGAACTAAGTACTCGGATTATGAAAACGCGAGGTTGTTACCCGATAACCAATTAACTAATATCCAACCCTAATCCCTCCCGTGATATCTCGATTGTCAGCGACACCAAGAACGTACGGTTTAGAATATGATCATAACATCAATCAACAATTTACAAACAAACATTCACACACCATAATAAACAAACAAACATTGCAAGTCTATTATTCTAGAAATACGAATCCAAACACAAAAGTCATAGACAAACCTTCAATTTAGGATGATCACCATAAGTTTAGCCACACATAGCTTGGTGAATCATCATAGCAACAAGTTTAATGTTCATACGAATTGAAAACACAAACCAATTGTTTAGAAATGTTTGGAACCAAGCAAAGACAGCCAAAATCGCCCCCAAGATGCTAGAGAAACGTCCAATGATGAGATAATATGAAAAGACACCCAAAAACGGTTTTAATGAAGGCAGTTAAGAAATTCCTCACAGCTTCCACCGTAAATTACGGTATCACCGTAACTTACGGTGGACCAGAAACTCTTACGGTTCATCTCTCCTCAGTTACGGTGGAGAACTGGGCATATTTCAGGGCCACCATAAATTACGGTGGCCACCGTAATTTACGGTGGAGCCCTGATTTGTGTGTTTTGTTTCTTCGTTCCTTCCACGCATGACCCGTTCATCTCCAAACCGTCCAAAGCTGCGTTTTAACCCTTTTTAGCTCCCGAACTGTACCTGAAACATAAGCAACCGTAGTCATCTAATTCAAGATAATTACGCGATTAAGTGAAGGATAAATTCTTCTTTTAACATCATTAAGGGTTGTCCTATGGACCACCCGTCAATCGGTTATGCTTCTACTTGATCTTTAAACTTCAAATGGGTCTGATCAGGACTGCTTCGGAACCCAGAAATCGCCCAGAGACACGGAGAAAAACCCAACACTTGAACCAGTAGCGAATGCTGCTATTTATAGGAGATTTTCCCATCGGCACGGTCATGCCACGGGTCGCACGGTCGTACGTCAGGTGTTATCGGGTGATGTCAGTTTCTCCGATCCCAAGTCAGCCAAGTGGACTAGTGGAAAAGTTGCTTGGGTCAGCAGATCGGCACGGTAGTGCGTCGGGTCGCACGGTAGTGCGGCCCGAGAAAAGGTTGGCACTCCTGGTTGCAATGGTGGAGCTTCCGAGATCGGAGGATCAGCACGGTAGTGCCGATGGATGGCACGGTCGTGCCATACCTGGCAGTCATCAGATTTTTTTCATTTTCATTAGAAATGCATCAGATTTTGTCCATTTTCATCAGAATTTTCCTTTATGCTCTGTTTAAGACCTGAAAATATAAAAGTACCGAATTTGGCACCTAACCGTCGTGTTTTCGGTAAAAAACGCTTAAAACGGAAGTGTTTTGGGGTGTAAAAACATGTATAATTTAACGTATATCAAACATCCCCACACTTGAACTTTGCTTGTCCTCAAGCAAACTTAAAACAAAATACGAAATCAAATATGAATATTTAAAAGGTTACTAATTTGTTTGGTGGTTAATTTGGTTTTTAAAAAGTCATCTTCAAAGATTTAAAATAAACAAGCTTTGTTAGTTTTATGAAAGGATAATTATAAAGCAATGATTCAACTTTTGATTGACTAAGCATGCAAATCTTTATATTTCTCACAATGTTCACACACACTTGGTTAAATTTATGAATCATACATATAATGTGTATGCAAAACACTCGATGCCTAGTCAATGAATAATGCAATATCATAAGCTTGTCAAAAGATCTAATCTCCACCAATTAATATGTGAAAAGCATAAATCAAGAGGTCCTTGATGGGTTGTAATGATAGGCTAAGGTTTAGGGTATGGAATGGATATTTGAAAGTGGCAAGAAAGGTTAAAACTTGGCCAATAAACTAGGTGCTTTATTTTCTAGGATTCTGAACACGTTGCTAAGCTACTTGTGTAGGTCTTCAGAGTTTATTCTTTTTTACACTTCTACTCTCTATTTTCTTTCTTGACAGTTTTTCCTTAATTCCCTAAGAGAGTTTTGACAAACGTTTTTTTTTTCAAGAACTTTGTATTAGTCTAGATAGCTATGGCCGAATTTTAACTAAAAGGGGGTAAAAAAAATGAAAAGGTTATATTTGGGTAAGCAGGCTTAATATTTGGGTAAAGTTAAGAAAAATACGGAAAATAGGCTCAACATGGCGAACTAATGGATTGTGTTGGTTGCGGGATAAAAACAAAGAAAAAGGCTGACAAAGGGTTATCCTAAATGCCTCTATCATTTTTGTGTAATTTCACATATTCATGGTTTCGAAAAGTATACAAATGACAAGTTCTAAATTACATAAAACATCCGGCTCACTCATTTTTCTGCAAAAACAGAGAAGCATTAGATAAGAAAGCTGTAAAGGCTCAAAAGTATGCTTACGTAAACGGAAGGAATGGGTATAAATATAAGGATAAACATGCAAATCTTTAGTTTTGTTTTATCACGCTTTTTAGTTATCTTTTTCAAAAATCAATTTGGCTTGTCGATTTTTATCAATTTTGATGCTTTCTAAAGAATACAAATTGACCATTTTGTTTTATTTTTCGAAAATATATACAAAATTGAGAACAATTAAGGACAAACAAAGTTTAAAACCTTTTAAACCCCTCCCCACACTTGAACTTCACATTGTCCCCAATGTTAAATACATATTAGTTAATCAATTATGAAGAGCTAGACTAATAATGTGAAAAGGGAAAGAGGTACTCCCTCAGAGTTGGAGTTGACTTGTTTGAGTAGACTTTGATTGAAGTCGTCTCAACTCTGTGTGCATTTCTTTATGAATCTGCCAAGTATGTTACTTGCTAAAGCATTCAACATTACCATTGATTAAAATGTTAGATAACCAAACCATATCCATTATTCAAACAAAGCAAACATACTACTTAGACACTTAAAACAGACATAAAGTTTAAAAATATCCCACACAAAGTACTAAAAAGAAATAACATAAAACATTAGTTTTTGAACTGTTCTGCCCTACCTCCTCCTACTCCTCATCATCATCACCATCATGGTGGCGTGTTCCAGATGAACCCGCCCCATATGTACCTGTGTCTCCAAACGGAAACTGTGGAGGGTTGCCGAAGTGGCTTGGATATACGCTTTGTAGCCTTCCAAAGATGTAGGAAAATCCTGCCTACATTTCCTCCCTCATTGTGTGTTGAGATGCCCATAGCTAACTGGTCGGCTCTTATGGCATCTTGAGAAACCTGCATATGCTGGAACTACTGGTACAACTTAGGGTAGGAAGGTATACCTGGAGGCCAGTTTTGCTGGTGTTGATACTGATACTGGTGCTCTTCATGATGTGCCTGATCGTGTGGTGGTGGCTCAAGTACCTGATGCTCCTCCATGTGGATGTCTTCGTCCTATGGTGGTAACGGTAGCGGATCCCATATTTTCCCATTTAGACCCCTCAGTCGCGGGCCATTGTCTGTATCCACTACCAGACCCATCGCTCTCAAAGACCTCATATCCACATCTCCTCCTGCATGAACCATCGTGAGACCGTTGACTACTTCATCTGTCATAATCCCCAAGTTGTATGCCAACTGAGTCACATATTCACCACCATGGATTTTACTACTTGTAGTTATCCCCGCACTGTTTACGAAAAATTCTGCCATTCTAGCTGCGAGGTTGACGTGCACTCCAATCACTAAGGAATATAAGAAAAGGAGATCCGGAGTGGGACAGTTTCCTACATTGTCCATGCGCCCACAAATGGTGTGACTCATGACCTGATGAATGACCCTGAGAAGCGGGTCTCGTAGTCGTGAAGCTTTAGCTTTTCTAGCTTCATAGGGTGGTTCAACTGCCACTTGTGCCCAAAAGTTAGCCCGTTGCTGATCATTATCAAACTTGTAGATATTGGTGAAAAGTTCTGAATTGATGTCTTCAGCTGAGTATATGCCCAATCTTCTTCCAAGTTTAGCAACTGACCACTTATGCCACTTTCTTCCCAACCTAAACTGTATTGTCTCCCTGTTTCTAAAGTCTGGATTTTCGCTTCTTGGTTTTTCATAAGTGTATGAAGCAAAGAATTCCAATGTTAGCTCAAGATAAACGGGTCGTGCAATGTTGAAGAACCTTGACATTGGATGTGACATCATGTCGGATAGCCTTTCTTCTTGGTTTAGGGTTGTCAAAGTTTCCCAGTTGATCCTTCTTGGTTCACCAATTTGTCCCCGTATATTCCATAAAGCTTGTAATCTTGCAATACAGGGTTGTTCTTTCGGTTAGTTTTCGCTGAACTGGAGGAATCTGTGATTCATCTGCATTCAGGAATACAACAAAATAAGAGCAGGATATAAAAAATTTCATTGCCGCTACCGGAACAGGCTGTTTACGAGGTTCTGTTTCTGTTTCAGCAGTTGCACGGTCGTGCGACTGGTGGCACTGCTGTGCCATTCATAATCGGTCAACAGTGTGTTTCCGGGAACTCGTGTCACACTGCCGTGCCAAATCGGCATTGCCGTGCGACTCGGTGTCACAGCTTTGATTTGTTGATCTACACTTGATTTCCGACTGGCACTGTCATGCCGTTTCAACGGTGTGACCGTGCGACAGCAAATCCCATCAGAAAATCATCTAAATCATTGATTTTAACTTGCATCTTTCAATTTTTAACTTGTAATTAGTGAATAGACGTTGAATCAAGCATCAGAACCATCGATTTACCACTTATTACTCAAGAACAAAGGTTTATTTGACTTTTATGTAGAAAACCCCATAATTTCTTGATTCAAACACCAGATCTACATCAGAAACTATGGTTAATCTGCAAAACAAGTAGGAAACATACCTTAGAAGATGATTGAAGCGAAATCTAGGCAAAAATTAGATGATTTTTGGGTGGAGACGACCTGGAACTCCCGTGCGGCACTTAGGGTTTTGTAAAAATGATATGTTTTTACTGCAAAATCGCTTAAATACCCTACTTTTTACTGTTCGGTTTTCGAGTCGCATGGTCGTGCCATCCCGGATTGCTTTCTGGTTTGACTTGTGTCATCGGGTTGCATGGTAGTGCAGCGGTCGCACGGTAGTGCGATCCGATGACCGCCCGATGCACGAGTATTTGGTCTGTTTTGATTAAGGATTGCATGACCGTGCCGATTTGGCACGACCGTGCAATACCTGGGCCTTTTTGTGTTACTTTTCACAGTAAGCTTTTAACTCCGAATTTTTACCTAAATTTTCCATTTTTGCACTATTTCATATATTTTAACAACTAATCAACTTCAAATTTTCAAAAGTCATGGTTCAAGCTTGTATGTACCTATGTTTAAAACCGAAAAATTAACGAATTACGAAATGAAAATTAAAAACTAATATTTACAAAATTACCCTTGGCGTGTGAAAACACGCTCGCTAAATTTGTCAGCGAGTCGATAGCTAGACTCATTCTCCCCACACTTGTGTTAGGTGTGCGGGATGTTAGTGCATGCGTCTGTCGACTTCGTCTTGTATCGAGTCTTGTACTTAGAATGTTAGATCAGGGCACGTAGTTCGAGATATAGGTAATTCCGCTTGAAGGATGTAATTCCGCTTGAAAGATCATGCATGTAATTCTGTACGGAATTAGATTCTGCTTGGAATCTAATTTCGTTTGGAACTATTTCAAATGGAATTAAAACCCTATAAATACCCTTCAAGCGATATTAGTTGTAACTTTTCCGGTTTGAGCAACAAAGTGCTGCCGAAGTGTCGTCTCGCTGTAATTTGTTGTCAAATCAATAATACGACAGTTTAAAGTGATATTCTAGCTGAATTGACCTCGATACGTCTGTTTTTCACAGTAAGCTTTTAACTCCGAATTTTTACCTAAATTTTCCATTTTTGCACTATTTCATATATTTTAACAACTAATCAACTTCAAATTTTCAAAAGTCATGGTTCAAGCTTGTATGTACCTACGTTTAAAACCGAAAAATTAACGAATTACGAAATGAAAATTAAAAACTAATATTTACAAAATTACCCTTGGCGTGTGAAAACACGCTCGCTAAATTTGTCAGCGAGTCGATAGCTAGACTCATTCTCCCCACACTTGTGTTAGGTGTGCGGGATGTTAGTGCATGCGTCTGTCGACTTCGTCTTGTATCGAGTCTTGTACTTAGAATGTTAGATCAGGGCACGTAGTTCGAGATATAGGTAATTCTGCTTGAAGGATGTAATCCCGCTTGAAAGATCATGCATGTAATTCCGTGCGGAATTAGATTCCGCTTGGAATCTAATTTCGTTTGGAACTATTTCAAATGGAATTAAAACCCTATAAATACCCTTCAAGCGATATTAGTTGTAACTTTTCCGGTTTGAGCAACGAAGTGCTGCCGAAGTGTCGTCTCGCTGTAATTTGTTGTCAAATCAATAATACGACAGTTTAAAGTGATATTCTAGCTGAATTGACCTCGATACGTCTGTTTCCGCCTTTCGTATTGAGAAAAACTCTTCTGATCGACTCGTTCGGGTCTGAAAACGATCCTACAAGTGGTATCAGAGCTTAGGAAGAAGAGTTCTTACCAATTCAGCCGAAAATTCTGTTTTCTACACCTTCTTTTTCAAATTAAATGTGTTTTTACGGTCAAAATGCTTTGAATTTCATACATCATGTGCGCAATACTGTTTTAACAAACCCTAGAAATTTTCAGAACTAAAAACTGTTTAAAACTTGTTCAATTTGACAAATTTCACTTTGAGATGATGACATCACCGTAATTCCGCACGGAATTAGGGGGTTATTTCGTTTCAGAAGTTAATTCCGTTTGAAAGTTTCATACGGAATTAGTAATTCCGCACCAAAGTCGTTATTCCGTTTGAAAGTTCACACGGAATTAGTTAATTCCGTTTCAAGGCATAATTCCATTTGTGTGGTCAAAGCGAAATTAGTAATTTCGTTTCTGTTGGGTAATTCCGTTTGGTAATCTCGCACGGAATTATAATTCCGTTTGTAAGAGTGTTGATTTCAAACGAAATTAGGGTAATTTCGTTTCAAGGTTAATCTCGTTTGAACTGTGTAATTTCGTTTGAAAGGAATCTCGTTTGAAAGATAATTCCGTTTGAACAGGACAGTTTTGTGAACTTTGAAAACCGAATCATGGAAGAAGAATTTTACAACGCATTTGCTACTCCGGTTACCCCGATTACTCTTGCACAGAACACAATGTTGGAAAATGAAACAGGGACTATGCAAAAACCGCCTAAGCTCATGAACATTGAGGAGTATAAAGGTTGGGAAGGACGTTTTGAAAACTGGGTACAAGCAAATTATTTGGATGCTTGGGAATGTGTTGAAACGAAATATGTTAGACCGACGAATGATGACGAAGAGGAGGTTGCAATTAAAGACATGAGTGCTGATGATAAAAAGAAATACAAAAATGAAAAAATGATGTTAAGTCTACTACAACAAGATGTGAAAGAATATATCTTGGTGTTATTGCAACATAATGGAAGTGCTTATTCGATTTGGAAAGCTTTAAAATCAAAGTTTGTTGGTAGTCAAGAGATGGTTAAAAACAAAAAGTCACTTTTAAAGAAAGAGTTTGATCTATTTCGTGGGTTGAAAAATGAGAGCAAAAAGCAAATCATAGAAAGATATCGCAATCTGTTAGCAAACATGAAGAGATTGAGCATCAACAAAGAGAATGAAGAGTTGATTGAAAAACTAGCTGATGCATTGCCACACGAGACTTGGGGCACATATCTCATGATGCTAAGGAACAAGAAAGGGTTTAGCAGTCTAACACTGAGCAAGTTTATTGAAAAGATTGAAGCTCAAGAAATGGAACAGAGAAAGATTTCAAGAATGGAAGACTTCGATGGTGAACAAGACATTGGTCTTTATTACAAAGGTGGTGTCAGTGATAAAACCACCAACATGTCACCGAAGATTGAAACGGCTTTCAATGCAAAGAGTTCATCGGGAGGTTCATCTAAAGGGTCAAATAGTAAAACAACTTTTTCATCATATCCGTCTTTTGATCCAAACTTGACAGCAACCAAGAATGGCAAGAAGCTACAATGCAATATTGTATTGAATCTTGAAAATGATCAGGATTATTCTGAAGAAGTTGCGAAAAGTCACATGTCTTTGTTGGGAACTGTGTTGGAGTCCTATGGAAGTTTAGTAGCAGGAAGGATCGGGAATCCAATGTTGACCAAAGAGGATTACGATCATGTTGGTGCACTGAATGTCTGATGACTACGTCTTAGTTGAGTCTTAGGTCTAGATAGTTTGAATTAGAATTAGAAAACAAGTTTAGTGAATTAAACATGTAATTTCGCTCTAAATGTCATTTATGTCATTTCAGGCGAAATCAGGATATTATGTAAGTAGTTGATTTCGCTCCAAATAGGTCTAGGTGGTGATTTCGCTCCAGATGTCAAGTTCGTGATTCCGCTCCTGATAACCTTAGTGATTCCGCTCGTAATGTATCAGGTAGTTTGGAGCGGAATCAGGCCGCCTATAAATAGGTGATATGTTGAGTTCATTTGTAATGTTGGAGCGGAATTAGGTCATAGTGTTGGTGTCGAAACTCTGTCAAAATTCGTTCAGAAATACGTGTAAAGGATAGCAAAAAGCAATAGAAAGAAGTTAAAAGGATCCGAGCTGTTGTGACTTTGTATACTCTGTTTCCGCCTTTGTATTCAAAGATGAACTGCTTTACTGACACTTAGGGTCACGCACACGGTCCAACAAGTGGTATCAGAGCTCAGGACGAGGAGTTCATACCATAGCAGCTTGATTCTACCAGATTTTCTCATTTCTACTCACTTCTTTTTACATTTTTCTGAATTGAACTAGTTTCAACGGTCGGAATGATCTGATTTTTTAGTATATTGTGTAAAATATAGTTTTAACAAAGCCTACAAAGAATCAGGTTAAAACTCGGATTAAAAATGGTAAAAATTACATAAAAACCTAATTCCGCTCGTAAAGATTTTCGGAGATTCAGGTCTAAAAAGCTAATTCCGCACGAAAATCACTTTGTCATTAGGAGCGGAATAGCTGATTTCGCTCGTAAAGTAAGAAAAGTCTAATTCCGCTCGAGAGACACCTTCTGATTCCGCTTGAAATCAAACTTTTCTGATTCCGCCTGAAAGTTAGTTTCTGATTTCGCTCGAACTAAATCAAAGTCAGATTTCGCTCAAAACGTATCATCTGATTCCGCTCGAAATCAGAATATATCTGATTTCGCTCGAACACATTCTGTTGATTTCGCTCGAAAGCTGATTCCGCTCGAATTAGTTGTGTTTCAAAAATTTTGAAAATCTTCTAAGTGTTTGCTGATTTTTCAGGTACGTGCAAGATGGATGATTTCAATCCATTTTATGATGTCTTTGCTTTTACTGGAAATGGTGGAGACGATACTTCTTCGAACAACACTAATGAGAACACGCCAAAGCCAAAGAAAAAGTTATCGGATGCCTTGGAGGTTGAAAGTGCTTTTGGAACTTATAACAAACCCCCGAAGTTGATGGCTATAGAAGAATACAGTCGGTGGGCAAAGAAATTTGAGGATTGGTTGATGGCTTTTGCTTTTCCTAGCTAGAAGAGTCTAAAAAATGGATACCATGATGGAGGCAAACGTGGCGAAAGCTTAACTACACCTGATGAGATAGAATCATTTGTTGCTTAGCAGAAATGTGTTGCGTTGCTGTTTCAATCTGTTCGAGAAGATATAATATCTTTGATCGAATATTCTAGTGCTAAAGATCTCTGGAACAAATTGAAAGATAAATGTTTAGGAAGCAAAGAAATTGTGAAAAACAAAAAGAAACTACTTAGAAAAGAGTTTGATTTGTTTGGGTGTTTAAAGAATGAATCAGTTTGTAAAATGATTGAGAGGTTTGGGCATCTGAAGCTGGAACTGGTGAGACATGAGATTTCTTATTCTCGAGAAGAGCTAGTCGACAAATTGTTTGATGCATTGCCAGATGAGATGGATTGGCAATATTATATGTTGATGCTAAAGAATACTATCAAGCCGCCATAAGAGTTGACAGTTGACTTGCTGATTGAGAGACTAGAAAGTCATGAGTTGGAGTTAAAGAAGACGCACAAAGTCAATCACTCATCATACCAGCAGAACTTGGATTTGTATTATCCAAAGAGCATGATGCCAAAGAACACATCTCCCAAGACTGCCTTTTCTGCTGAGAATGTCTCCACAACGAGCAAAGAAAGTCAAAGCAGTGGATATCACAGTGGATTTCACAGTGGGTCTTCATCAAATTCAAACCAGTCTGATGCAAAGAACTTATTTCAATGCAACATCGCTGTAGACTTAAAGAATGCTCAGAACTTCAGCGAGGAGTCAGCAAAGCAACAGATGGTTTTCTTAGCACCTGTGCTAGAATCTTATGAAAGTCTTGTAGCAGGGAAGATAGGCAACACCAACCTGACAAAAGAAGATTATGATCAGATTGATCCTGAGGAAATGGAACTGATTGACATAAGGTGGTGTATGGCAAGTGCTGTTCGTCGGGCACAGTGTTTCATGGAGATAACTGGGAGGAAGTCAATTGGTGGACCATCTACCAAGTTGGGCTTTGACAAGTCTAAGGTGACGTGCTTCAAGGGCAAGCAGAAAGGTCATTTTAAGCGTGAATGCAGAAATGCGTATGCTGATGAGTTTGAAAACCCATTTAGAGAAGACTACTACAAGAAGGCAATATATCATCAGAACAAATCGGAGCCGCCAAGAATGAAACAGATTGAAGATAACAAAGAAAAATCTAGAGCTCTTGCGGTGATTCACGACGATGAAGGTTTCGACTGGAGCGAGTTGTTACCTAAAGAGGATGCGGTTGGATATGCTTTCATGGCAAAAACTGAACCTATTCCTTGGAAAGACAACAGAACTGAAGAACAGAAGTATAATCACAGAAACCTGTTAGCCACAAACAAAATGATCAGATTACCTGGTATCTTTTCTGAGGCAAAAAGAGCAAAAAGATGGGATCCAGACAGAGAATGTTATCTTGACCCCTATGGAAACATTGCTATTGATCATAACAGTCTTGATGTGGAAACCATAATCAAAGAGTATCAAGTTGAAGATGATTATTGGCAGAAGAAATGGTGGGGAAGCGGAGAAAAAGAAGAGATAGAGAAATCAAAGAAGATTGACACTGGGATCATTGACACGACATAGGAGTTGAATGCTGAAAACATGGGAAAGATGGCTGACAAGGTGCTGGCTGCTAAGGCACTTGAGGTAGATTCTAAATCCATCTCCGAGTCTAAAAGCCAAGTCAGTTCAAACGCGTCAACGACTGAGTCAGGTAAGAAAGTTAATGGTGATGTTGACTGCAAAAATTGCATCAAAGAATGCAAGGTTTGTAGTACAAACACTTATCTCAAAGGTAAGAAGATTGAGGATCTGACTGCTAAAGTCAGAAGTGTTGAGGATCAAATCCTTGATCATGACAAAATGGTGAAAGCTTCAACTGAACGATTAAAAGAATTAACTAACAAAATCGAAACTGATAAAATTGATCAGGAAAAGGTTAGGAAAGAAAATGAGAGGTTAGTTCTTGAAAATCGTCAAATCACTGAAAAATTTGAGAAGCTTAAAAGCACGATTAAAGATAATGATGATAGAAACGGTAAAACTTACAAAGAAAATTGCCAATTGCAATGTGTTTTGGGGATTAAAGAAGAATTAATCAACAAACAATTGGATGAGATTGCTAAGTTGAAGCTTCAGTTTGAAGAAGCTAAGATTGAGAATGAACGAATCAATTTGAAATTGAACAGTTACAACTCTGCAAGCTTTGTTTTGCTACACATTATTCCCAAACCCATCGGGAAAGACAAAGCAGGCGAAGATGTATACTGTGATGGAACAGGGGTGGGTTTTCATCAAGTTCCACCACCAGTTCTAGACAATTATTCGAAAAAGCAATCTGGGTTGGTTAATCTTGAGGAAGAAAATGAAGTGAAACTTCCTGATTCAATTGATGTGACATTTTCTTCATCATCATCTGATGATAGTGTTCAAACTGAGATTGTTAAAAGCACAGCTGAAAGTGTTTTGATGTCTGATTCAGCTGGAGATGATGAATGTTTCTTGAACAAATACATTCCGAAACAAAAGTCCAAAAACAATTTAGGTGATGAACCGGGTCTTGTGATGTACAAGATGGCTGGATCTGATAAGTTGTATTCGGATTCTGAGTTTCCTCTGGAGAATGTGAATGTTTCAAAATTGACAAATGTTTTCAAATTGGTTGAAGTTGAGTTGTCCGAAGTGAACCGTTTGAGTCAAACAAAGAGACAAATGAATTTTGAGAAAGATAAAGCTTACTACAAGAAACCTGTAGTTCCACCACGTTTTTATAACAACAATCGAAATAATTGGTTGGGTGGATATCAGGGTGGTAAGAACTATCAAAGAAAGAATTTTCAGAACAAGAAGTTTGCTGAGAAGAAAGTGTTTGTGAACAGTTCAAGTTCACTTTCTGATGAGGAAAATGAATTTTTTTCAAAATCAAATGAAGAATTCTTTGAGAAGAGGGCCTCACAACCTCAGTCTGAAGGCACAAGTCGAGTAGTTGATACTCGTACATGTTTTAGATGCAACAAAGTTGGTCACATTGCAAGAAATTGCACCAACTTCAAGCCTAAGACTGAAGTTGTTGAGAATCAAAAGAAGAAGGTTGATGCTAAAGGAAAATCTCCAATGGTTGTTGAGAAAATTTTGAAAAATGAGAAAATCAAAGTCAAAATTGAACCTGTTAAGAATGTGGTAACTAAAAATGAAAAATTTTATAAACGGGTTGCATCATCTCAACAAACATGGAAACCAAAATCAGAGAAACAAATTTCAACTCCACAAGAGAAGAAGTTTGTTCCTAAAGAGATTCTTCAAAATGAAACCAGAAATGAAAATATTCCAATTTCTTATGAAAATTTTGTGAAAAAGGATGTTTCATTGGAAAATGAGGTTAAAGAGGTTGTTGATAATAAATTGGAAATGAATGATAAAAACTTTCCACCTCTTAAGTCGGTTGTAAAGTGTATTGATGAGATTAAGTTACCTGAGTCCGATGAGGCTTGGGCAGCTTATTTCAGCTAATCAAGTTTTGACTTGCCGGAGCTTCCTAGTTGGTAATTGTGAAGCATGAATCGGCATCTTTATTGAATTGTTTGTGATATGTGCAGGATCTTCCAAGAACTATTTCACGATGGATTATGGATAGTGGAGCGTCTCGACATATGACAGGAAAGACTGCATTGTTGTACGATGTTAGAAATATCAATGGAGGTTATGTGGGATTCGCAGGAAATCAAGGTGGTAGAATTGTAGGTGAAGGAACGTTATCCAATGGGATTGTTATGTTTGAGAGAGTTAACTACATTGCTGAGCTGGAGAATAATTTGCTGAGTATCTCACAGATTTGTGACAGGATGTATACCACTCACTTCACAGACAAAGAATGTTTGATCTTGAAACCAGGATTTGTTATCCCTGAAGAATGGATTATCATGAGGGCACCTAGAGTGAATGATCTGTATGTATTAGACATGAGTTTAGCAACTACAACTACTGGTCAAGCACATTGTTTTGTGTCTAGAGCAACAGAGAAAGAATCGAAGTTGTGGCACCGGAAGATGGGGCATATACATCTTAGAAAAATGAATCATTTGGTGCACAATGATTTAGTTTTTGGTGTTTATATCAAAGGTTTTCATCTGGAAGGGGAGTGCATTAGTTGCATCAAAGGCAAGCAGAAGAAAAAGTCACACCCTAAAAAACAAGTCAATTCAGTTTCCAGACCGTTAGAGAGACTACATATGGATTTGTTTGGTCCAGTAAACGTCAAAAGTATTACAGGGGATCTCTACTGTCTTGTGGTTACTGATGATTATTCCAGATTTTCGTGGGTATCATTTTTGAAATCGAAAGATGAAACGTTTGACAGTTTGATGGCGTTGTTCAGAAAGATTGAAAATCTGTACCAAAGGCGTATCAGAAGAATTAGAAGTGATAATGGTACTGAATTCAAGAACAACAAGATGGAGGAATTTTGTGATGAAAGAGGTATATTGCATGAGTTTAGTGCTCCGTACACTCCGAAGCAGAATGGAGTTGCAGAACGTAAAAACAGGACGCTAATAGAAACGGCCAGAACAATGCTTGCTGATTCAAAGCTACCAATAAATTTTTGGGCAGAAGCAGTTTCCGCCGCATGCTATACGCTCAATAGAGTACTCACTGTCAAGAAATTCAACAAAACATGCTTTGAGTTGATCAATAATCGCAAACCGAATCTGAAGTATCTGGAACCGTTTGGGTCTCCCTGTACTATTCTAGAGCCTTTTGGAAAGTTTGGTCCGAAGAGTATTGAAGGGATATTCATTGGTTATGCAAGTCCGTTACGACGAGTCTTCGTTCCAAGTTTGAAACGGATTATTGAAGCTCCAAATGTTGAATGTCAAGGTTATACAATGCCGCCACAGAATCCTGGAGACTCATGGCGTTTTAATTACGACAAATTGCGGGATTCGTTTGACATGATGGAAGAACAAGAAGAAGAAGAAGATTTCTTTGATGAGTTGTATATTTTGCGACAGTATGAAGAATCGCAGGAAAGGTTTCCAGCTGAGTATTCAAGGCGACCACGACAAGCTTTAAATGATGATGAAGCAGGTCCAAGCAATGCTGGTGAACATGATGATGTCCAACAGAATGAAGTTGCTCAAGATAATCAGACGGCACAGAATGATAATCAAGAATCTGAGAACATGCCTGTATTTGATCGTGGTGATTCAGATTCTGAGGGGGAGCGAATTCAGATTTCAAGTCAAACAAACCCAGTCAGTAAACAAGGTGCAAATCAGAATGTTACTAATCTGGAAGGCGATGTAGATGTTTCAGGCGAAGTAATGCCACGAACTCTTTCATATCATCCAGAGGAATTGATCATTGGAGAATTGCAGACAGGCGTCCGCACTCGAAGACAGATTGATAAAGGGCTTACATGTTTTTATACAAAAGTTGCTCCTTTGCAAACTGAATTCTCATTGAGTTGTTTTATTTCGCAGGTTGAGCCAAGGACTTACAAAGAGGCGCTTACTGAAGATTCTTGGGTCAATGCAATGCAGGAGGAATTGAGCCAATTCGAGAAGTTAGGCGTGTGGAAGTTAGTGGATTTACCTGATGGTCAGAGGAAGATAAACACCAAGTGGGTGTTCAAGTGTAAGAGAGACGATAGAGGAGTTGTGGTTCGTAACAAAGCTCGACTCGTAGTCCAGGGTTTCAGTCAGCAGGAGGGTATAGATTTCACTGAAGTATATGCTCCAGTTGCTCGACTAGAAGTGATCAGAATCTTTCTGGCATTTGCGTCTTGGAAAAACTTCAAAGTTTATCAGTTAGATGTTAAATCGGCTTTTCTCTACGGGAAGGTAAAAGAGGAGGTTTATGTCGGACAGCCACCGGGCTTCACCGATCCAATCCACAAAGACAAGGTCTACTTGCTAGACAAAGCGCTGTATGGTTTACACCAGGCCCCGAGAGCTTGGTACGAGACATTGTCTCAACACCTACTAGCCAACAGTTTTATTCGTGGAAAAGTGGATGCCACTCTCTTCACTAAAGAGGTCGACGGACATCTTCTGATAGTTCAAATATATGTGGATGACATCATATTTGGGTCAACAAATGAGGATCTATGCAAAGATTTTGAAAGAGTAATGAAGCAGAAATTTGAAATGTCATCGATGGGTGAGATGAAATTCTTTTTGGGATTGCAGGTTGATCAACTACCCAAGGGAATTTTCATACATCAAACGAAGTATGTTCATGATATCTTGGAGAAATTCGGGATGTCAGGTTCTACTCCAGCGGCCACCCCATTAGCAACGAATCATGGGATAAACCCTGATCTCACCAGAGAGAAGGTAGATGAAACGATGTATCGTTCCATGATCGGTTCGCTGATGTATTTCACAGCTTCAAGACCCGATATCATGTACCCAACCTGCCTCGCAGCAAAATTTCAATCTAACCCAAGAGCATCGCATATGGTGATAGTCAAATGGATATTACGCTACCTGAAAGGAACTCCATCGTTGGGGTTGTGGTATCCTAGAGATGGCGACTTTATGCTCGAAGGGTATTCCGATTCCGATTTCGGATGCTGCAAAGTTAACACTAAATCAACAACAGCGGGATGCCAATTCTTTGGATCACGATTGGTCACTTGGCAATGCAAAAAGCAAACCTCTGTGGCTTTATCCACATGTGAAGCGGAGTATGTATCTGCTAGCAGTTGCTGCTCTCAGATCTTGTGGATCCAGCAACAGATGTGCGACTACGGTTTGCAATTTCTAAACACCCCTATATTTGTTGATAATGAGGCAGCGATTAACATTACTAAAAATCCAGTTCATCACGCTAAATCCAAACACATTGAGATTCGTCATCACTTCATTCGCGATTGTTTCGAGAAGAAGTTGATACGAATTGAGAAAATCCACACTGACGATCAAAAAGCTGATTTACATACCAAAGCATTTGATAAAACACGTTTTCTGTATTTGCTAAAACTGAATGGTATGAAGCTTTTATCAGTGTTGGAGGAGATCATTGGCGTTGATGAAGGAGACATTGTAGATGATGTTGAGAAGCAATCTGCAATGGTTTGTTGATTTTTTACATGTTTTGGTATTTAGGGGGAGGTATAGGGTAATATTTCAGAAAATACAAAAACAATAAAAAATGAAAAAAATCCAAAAACAATAGAAAACCAGAAAAGAGCCGATAGGTTTTTACACATTTAGTAGGTTTGTTCGGGATATAAACCTAAATCTTTACTTACTTATTTCGTGGGGAACACTACTTGGATATATAGGTAACCCCTGAAATCTTGTTTGAAAGATTCCTTTTTCTGATATACTAGGTCTTTATACTCAGTGATATCTGGGGTATTATTCCGGGACTTCTGCTGAATGGAAGTTCTGACCTAGTCCTCGAATAATACTTTCCGCAATGCTTGAAACATAGCATCACCCTCAGCATATATGATAAGACAATAAAATTGCTTAGCAATGTTGTTGTAAAAAGATCCTCTAAAGGGGACACACCCACAAGTTGAGTCATGATCTCTCTGCTGAACGGTAGTTCTGACCTGAGCTCTCATGATTCTTCATAAATTATTAACCCCTACAGATATCATTTGTGTTATAATTACTTGTAAGACTGAATATTGGGATCTGGATACGGGAGTATATTCAAGAGGTGGGACACACGTATAAGTTTAAGTCTCTAAAACACTAAATCCGTATCCTGGACAGATTGAAAATTGTGTGAGAATTTAAGAGGATCAGTATATCGACAATCTAAGCGAATTGTTTAATTCTGAGTATGTAATTGAAGCTTAACGGTACTTGTGACTTGTCGATTAGCTGATATGATTCCCTAACACGCTCATCAAAAATATGTTTGTAAATAGTTTACTTTTACTGCATTTTAGTTCTGTATTTCATTTCTAGTTTAGAAATTTTATTCAAAATCCAAAAAGATTATACATTTCTGCTTTATTTTTGACAAACCAAAGTGGAGAGTTGATCTTCGGATTCGAAAGTTAAAAGCAGATGCAATAGGTTTCTGGACTGGAGGATGAGTCGTGAGCTAAATCTTGATAAGTTTGAGAAGTTGAAAAGTTGAAGCAAGTTCATTAATTTGAAACTTGTAATTTTCAGAAAATGTTTGAATATGTTGAACAAAAGTCAGTGTGAATTATCTCAGATCAACCAAGGTCATTAAGTTGGACTTGGTAGATTAATTGAGTAATCAGGGTCATTAAGTTGGACCTGAATACTTAAGTGGATTTCTATCACTGTAGGTTGAATGGTAAGTATGGATTAATACTGTTATTGTTCTATATCTTATATTTAGGTAGAGATTGTGCAGGTAACAGGAATCCCCATGGCAATGAAAAAGTCAAAGTTTGTTCCAGAATTCGAACCCTAGCTGACTGAGAGGGGGAGTCTGTGAAAGGGGGAGTTCACATTCTGGATCAACAATCAAAGGGGAGTTTGAAGATAGAGTTGGAAAGAAACCAAGACTGAAGACTCAATGCCGAAGACTTCGTCAACATCCAAGGGGGAGTCTGTTGGTGCACTGAATGTCTGATGACTACGTCTTAGTTGAGTCTTAGGTCTAGATAGTTTGAATTAGAATTGGAAAACAAGTTTAGTGAATTAAACATGTAATTTCGCTCTAAATGTCATTTATGTCATTTCAGGCGAAATCAGGATATTATGTAAGTAGTTGATTTCGCTCCAAATAGGTCTAGGTGGTGATTTCGCTCCAGATGTCAAGTTCGTGATTCCGCTCCTGATAACCTTAGTGATTCCGCTCGTTATGTATCAGGTAGTTTGGAGCGGAATCAGGCCGCCTATAAATAGGTGATATGTTGAGTTCATTTGTAATGTTGGAGCGGAATTAGGTCATAGTGTTGGTGTCGAAACTCTGTCAAAATTCATTCAGAAATACGTGTAAAGGATAGCAAAAAGCAATAGAAAGAAGTTAAAAGGATCCGAGCTGTTGTGACTTTGTATACTCTGTTTCCGCCTTTGTATTCAAAGATGAACTGCTTTACTGACATTTAGGGTCACGCACACGGTCCAACAGATCAGATTGATGCTGAAGAGATGGAATTGATGGATATAAAATGGTGTTTGGCTAGTGTGTTGAGACGAGCTGAAAAATTTAAACAGATCACAGAAAGAGATGACTTCCGTGATGCATATGTTTCTAATTTAGGTTTGATAAATCTAAAGTTACTTGTTTTCGTTGTAGGGAAAAAGGACACTTCAAGGGGGAGTGCAAAAACCGCGAAGCAAGTGTCGCTCAAAATCCGTTCAACAACAACAATGATTACTATCGAAAATCAATTTATCATCAAGTTGCTCAACAGCCACATCAACAACAGGTGCAAACTGCTCATGGCAGGAAGGAGATTGAAGAATCATCTAAAAGAGCATGTTTGGTGAATCAAGAAGATTTCAGCTGGGACAAATATATTTCAGCCGACAATAAAGCATGCCTAATCAATCAAGATGATGAAAAGTTGCCAGAGGGTTTTAGTTGGGCAAATTTCAATTGGGATGATTATGATCCAAATAAAACTTCAAATCACAAATCGTTTTTGCTCGAATTGAAGAAGATAGTGATGATGATAATGAGTATTATGCAAAACGAATGGCAGCTCATTTGAAAATGATGGCAGAAAGTGATAGTGAAGATGAAAAAGCTAAAAAGAAAAAGAAGAAAATCAAAACACCGGTTAGCAGTGATGATGAAAATGTTCCTGTGATCAGAAGAAAGGTGAAAGAAGTTCCAGTTTTCAAGATTGATGAAGAAGCTGATGCAAGAAAGATTCCAGTGAATTGTGAAACCTGTGAGATTATAAAGAAGAAAAAACAGTGAACTGATTAACAACTTGAACAGGTTGAAGGAATCTTATGATGTGCTGAACAAAGCAATGAATATGTACAATGAAACGAGTGAAGAACAAGCAACAGCAATGAAGACACTTCAAAGAGCGTTCATGATAAAACAGAAAATTGTGAACAATTATATCGAGAAGTGTGCTGCTCTGGAACAAAAATTGGAAACTCAAAGAATTGAAACTGAGAGAGTTAATCGTTTGTTAAAAAGTTACTCATGTACTTCTTATGTCATTGACAGGATTTATCCAACTGTTGAAGGCATGAAGGCATTTGAAGAGGATGAAGTAACTGAAGAAAAGAATGTTGAAAAGGTTTCTGAAAATAAGACGAAAAAGAAGAAGGATACTGAAGTTAAAACATCTGGTAAGAAACAAGGTTTCAGTTACAACAAGTGTCCACCCCCGCTTGAAAATGGATATTCTCCGAGAAATCCAAATTCAGAAAGAGTCGAAAAGGCAACAAACTTACAGTGGGAGTCGGAGTCTTCAGTTAACTTGCCAGAAAATATTGATGTTACGTTTACATCGTCTGACACTGATCAACAATCTCAATTGATGAAGAAAGTAGTGGATCATGTGTTAGATAACGATGAAACTGAGGAGTCAAAGTCGGAGTCTAGGTCAGAGTCAGAGTCAAAGTCTGAGTCCAGCACTCCGAGTCAAACCGACAAACAGGGCAAAAGAGTTTACAATAAAGAATTTCTTCTATCAAAATCTAATTTGAATGACGAAACATTCAAAGTTGCATATACATTGAATGATTCTGACAAATTATATTCTGATGAGGAATTTCCAATAAGAGGTGTTAAACCAGAAATGATCAAAAAGGTTTTCAAACTAACAGAAATTAATATTTCTAAAATAAAAGATGTAAATCTTAATGATAAACCTAAAAAACACACCTCAAGAGTTCAACAACGTTTAAACAAGAAAAAGGGTTACAATTCTGGTTGTGGTTTTAAAAAGAGACCAAACCATAATGGTAATTACAAAAAGAAAGGCATTGGTTTTATTCCACCAGAAAATTATAAAAATGAAAAATATGTTCGAGATTTTAAATCAAAAATGATATTTGTTTCAGGTACATCTTCTGAAGAAGAAAAAGAAAAATTATTCAGAAAACAGTCGAACAGAGATTTCCTTGCGAATAAGCAAGAAGAGATGCAGACTGTTGATCAGAAGAAGGAAACTCGAACCTGTTTCAAATGTGGAAAAAGTGGTCATATTGCCATGAAATGTTCACAGGCAAATCAAACTAAACAGGGAGTTTCTAAACTGAAAGATAAAGAGGTTGTGTTTGAACCACCAATTGAGAGAACTAAACTTTTCAAAAATTCAAAATTTAAAATTGGTGAATGTTCAAACAGGTTTTACAAGAGAAGTGCAAATCTTGAAAACCAAAAGTGGGTTGTTAAGAAATCTGATGTTAGTTCAGGCGATGAATCTGATTCCACAAAATCAAAGGAGCCAAGTGTTGAGATAAAATTGGAAACATCAGTACCTCCAATGGATGATGTTAATTTTCCACCATTGAGGGCTGAAAATTTTAAGCAAAAAGTTGGTAAAATTGAGATTTCAAATCAATTTTTCTCAGAAAAGAACGAATTTGATGTTGAAAAAGCCTTTAACTCCAAAGTGAAACACATTTTTGGAAAAATGGTTGACGGAAAGGTCAAAGGAGTAAAGGAGTTTTATGAGAAAAAATTGAAGAAACCAGGTAAGGGTGTTTCATCTCAGGTTTGTGACTGGGATGGAACATATTATGATGAATGAAAAGTATGACTTGTCGGAGCTCCCAGGTTGGTAAGTGAGGAGCAGGTATCGGCATTTTTCTTGAGAAATTCACGAAAGTGATTTCGTCTTACAAGTAGTAAATCAGGGACATTAAGTTGTACTTGATTTTCTGCAAGTGGTTTTTGGTGTTTGAACTTAAAACTGTTAAATTTTTCGAGTGGTTGAAAGAACAAAGTGATGAATTGATCCCCTAACCTACAAGTGGTTTGTAAAATCAATCAAACTTATTTTCCGGAAAAACCATTTGATTAAAACAAACTTAAGTGTTTTGAAATCTTAATGGGAAAATAGTTTGTTGTGAGGGGGAGTTTTGATTGTTTATGCCAGGTGGATGGCGAATTGAAGTGTTTCGATATCAGTTGTTATTTTACTTGTACAGTTTGTTTTCAAATTTCCTTTAAACGTGTTTGAATTTTAGGGGGAGTAAGTATTTTTTGAAAATCCAAAAACATTTGAAAAAGCCAAAAACATGATAAATTCAAATATGAGTTTTGTTGTGGAAAAGAGGAAATGATAATACATCAGTGGACGATCACATCATGCTAAAGAATTGGAATGAAAAATGTGATAAACGGTCTCACTGATGATATGCCAGTAGGTTTTTGCACATTTAGTAGATTGTGACGAGATATAAACCTAAATTTCAAACTTACTTATATCGTGGGGAACATCTCTCGGATATATGGGTAACCCCCGAAATCTTGTTTGAAAGGTCCCTCTTTCTGAGATACTAGGTCTTTATACTCAGTGATATCTGGGGTATTATCCCGGGACTTCTGATTTTGCGGAAGCAATGGCCTAGTCCCCGGAGAATACTTTCTGCTTGCTTGAAATATAGCATCGCCCTCAGTACAAAAAATGATGAAACATTGAAAAATGCTAATCATGTGCTGTTGAAACAAAAGATCCTCTAAAGGGGACACACCAAAAGTCGAAGCCGTCATCTCTCTGCTGAACGGAAGTTCTGACCTGAGCTCTCACGGCCCTCGCAATTTAATCCCTTACAGATATCATATGTGGTATACTCACCTGTAAGACTGAATATTGGGATCTGGATACAGGAGTATATTCTGAGGTGGGACACGCGAATAAGTTTAAGTGCTTAAAACACTAATCTCGTATCTTGAAACAGTTGAACTTTATGTGAAAATTTAAGTGGATCAGTATACTGACAATCTAAGTGAATCGTTTAGAACTTAAAATGTTTAAAGCTTAACGGTGTTGGTGATTTGTCTCAAAAACTGATATGATCCTCTTACACAAACTCACAAAAATATTGTCTGTAAATATTTCTTTACTTCATTTCGTTTAAATTCAAAATTCCAAAAAGATTTTTAGTGTGTTTTAGCATAAATTTTGAAAAATCCAAAAATATTTTCGACAACTAATGTTGGAGAGCTGATTTTCAAAATTCCAAGTGCTAAACATGATGACAATCAGTGAGGAGGAGTTTGTTTAATTTGAGAAAAAGATTTTGAATATTTTTTCTACAAGTGGTCATCAGGAGTTTATAAATGTTAAATCATGATATTTTTACAAGTGGTTCATCCGTGATTAACATTGTAAAATCTGTTGTGTTTGTATTTACAAATGGTAAGCATAGAATAAATTTGTCAATTTTAAATGTGTGAAATTTATTTCTGGGTTAAGTAGTTGTGCAGGATAGCCAGGTTCCTGATTCTGGAGAGCCAGGTTACAATTCTGAAACTGCTGATGCTGATGAACTTAAGGAATCAAGAGAATGTAAGAGCCAGCTACAGATCTTGGGAAGATTGTGAGAAGAGCAAGGTTAAGTTTCTGGGAAGAAGAGAAAAATTTGATGATGCTTTACAATGTAAGATACTTCAAATAAGAGCCCAAAGACTGATAAAGATTGAAGATGTTGAAGACTCGACACTTAAGACTCGTCAACATTCGAGGGGAAGTCTGTTAGTGCATGCGTCTGTCGACATCGTCTTGTATCGAGTCTTGTACTTAGAATGTTAGATCAGGGCACGTAGTTCGAGATATAGGTAATTCCGCTTGAAGGATGTAATTCCGCTTGAAAGATCATGCATGTAATTCCGTGCGGAATTAGATTCCGCTTGGAATCTAATTTCGTTTGGAACTCTTTCAAACGGAATTAAAACCCTATAAATACCCTTCAAGCGATATTAGTTGTAACTTTTCTGGTTTGAGCAACGAAGTGCTGCCGAAGTGTCGTCTCGTTGTAATTTGTTGTCAAATCAATAATACGACAGTTTAAAGTGATATTCTAGCTGAATTGACCTCGATACGTCTGTTTCCGCCTTTCGTATTGAGAAAAACTCTTCTGATCGACTCGTTCGGGTCTGAAAACGATCCTACACGGGACGTGGAGTTCGAGAATTTCCTCCACCGGGTCAATTGGTCCGTTGATATAACTCTTGAGTCTATGACCGTTGACCTTGAATATTTCCCCATTTAAATTTTCGATGGTGACGGCTCCGTATGGAAATACTTCTTTGATCGTATAAGGACCCATCCATCGAGATCTTAACTTCCCAGGGAATAAACGTAATCGCGAGGAGTATAACAAAACATGATCTCCAATGCGGAAATCTTTATGTTCTCTCAATCTTTTGTCATGAAACCTCTTGACTCGTTCCTTGTATCTGCTAGAACTTTCATAGGCATGGTTTCTTAGCTCCTCGAGCTCGTGAATTTGCAGAAAACGGGCTTCACCTCCGCTTTTTAAATCCATATTCACCGTTCAAGGCCCAGAATGCCCTATGTTCTAGCTCGACAGGTAGATGACAAGCTTTTCCGTAAACTAACCTAAAGGGTGTGGTTCCGATAGGTGTCTTAAATGTTATTCTAAAAGCCCACAGAGCGTCATCTAAATTATCTGACCAATCCTTGCGGTTGTTATTAATGGACCGCTCAAGGATTCTTTTCAAACCCTGATTTGTGACCTCCACTTGCCCGCTCTTTACAGGATGATATGGTGTAGCCAATCTATGATGAACTCCATAATGGGACAAGGCTCGTTCTAACTACGCGTTACAAAAATGCTTTCCTCAGTCACTGATTAGTGCTTTTTGGAGCACCAAATCGGGCAAATAAACTTTTTAAGAACCTCACAACCACCCTAGCATCGTTTGTGGGTAAAGCTTGAGCTTCGGCCCATTTTGAGACATAGTCTTCAGCAACTAGGATATATTTGTTACCTCGTGTGGCTGGAAATGGTCCCATGAAGTCGATACCCCATATATCAAAGACTTCACAGACTTGCATTGGATGTTGAGGCATTTCATTGCGTGCGGAGATATTTGCTGCCCTCTGGCACGCATCACACGCTCTAACCCATTCATGTGCATCACGAAAGATTGTGGGCCAGTAAAACCCAGAGTCTAACACTTTCTTTGCAGTGTAGTTTGCTCCATGATGACCTCCGGTTGGCCCTTCGTGACAGTGGCGCAGAATGCTAGCTGCCTCTTCTCCAAATACACACCTTCGGATCACCTGATCGGCTCCGATTCTAAACAAGTATGGTTCATCCCAAATGTACTACTTTAGATCTGCAAAGAACTTCCTCTTTTGCTGATATGACAATCCCTTGATAAGGATCCCACATGCGAGGTAGTTTGCAAAGTCGGCGAACCATGGTGACTCATCATTCATCTCGATACTTAAAAGGAATTAGTGGGGGAAATTGTCGTTTATTGGTTCCTCCACTAAATTTTCTGAATTACCATGCTCAAGTCTCGAGAGATGGTCGGCTGCAACATTTAAAGCTCTCTTTTTGTCTTGGATCTCAATGTCAAATTCTTGTAGTAACAAGATCCATCTGATAAGACACGGTTTTGCGTCCTGTTTGCTAAAAAGGTATTTGATTGCTGCATGATCCATATACACAATTGTTTTGGACAACACAAGGTACTACCTGAATTTGTCAAAAGCATAAACTACTACAAAAAGCTCTTTCTCTGTAGTCGTATAATTTTCTTGAGCATCGTGTAGAGTTTTGCTGGCATAGTAAATAGGATGAAAATGCTTTTCCCTTCGTTGTCCTAAGACTGCTCCTATTGCATAATCACTAGCGTCGCACATTATCTCAAATGGCAATGCCCAATCTGGTGCAACTAAAATAGGGGCTTTGATAAGCCTTTGTTTTAGCTGCTTGAAAGCTTTCATGCATTCGTCTGAAAATACAAATGGAGCATCTTTTTCTAACAAACGGGTCATAGGTCTTGCGATTTTTGAAAAGTCTTTTATGAATCGCCTATAGAACCCTGCATGACCCAGGAAACTTCTAATTGCTCTGACTGAGGTTGGGGGAGGAAGTTTAGAAATGATATCCACTTTTGCTGGATCAACTTCCAACCCAGCTTCAGAGATTTTGTGTCCAAGAACTACCCCTTCTTTCACCATGAAGTGGCATTTCTCCCAGTTAAGCACTAGATTAGTTTCCTCTCATCTCATTAACATTCTTTTCAGATTTCCAAGACAATGATCAAAAGAACTCCTGAAAACAGAGAAATCATCCATGAATACTTCCATGGAGTCTTCAATCATGTCATGGAAAATAGCTACCATGCAACGCTAAAATGTGGCTGGTGCGTTACACAGTCCAAAAGGCATACGCCGGTAGGCGAATGTGCCGAAAGGACATGTGAAAGTATTCTTCTCCTGGTCTTCAGGAGCAATAGGAATTTGAAAATATCCAGAGAACCCATCCAGAAAACAGAAAAATGACTTACCCGACAGACGTTCCAACATCTGGTCGATGAATGGAAGCGGGAAGTGGTCCTTACGGGTGGCATCATTGAGTTTGCGGTAATCGATGCAAACTCGCCATCCGGTGACGGTACAGGTAGGAATAAGTTCATTCCTGTCATTTGGAACTACAGTAATACCACCTTTCTTGGGTACTACTTGCACTGGACATACCCAAACAGAATCAGATATAGGATAAATCAGCCCTGCATCTAACAACTTGATTACTTCTTTCTTCACCACGTCTTGCATATTTGGATTCAAACGCCTTTGATGTTGTGCACTAGGCCTGTAACTGTCTTCCATGAGAATCTTATGAGTACAAAAAGAAGGATTAATGCCTTTGATATCCATAATCTTCCACGCCATGGCTTTCTTGTGGAGCGTTAGAACTTCGAGAAGTTGTCTCTTTTCCTCTTTTGCTAAAGATGCTGAAATGATGACTGGCAAGCGACACTCCTCGTCTAGAAATGCATACTCGAGGTGCGGTGGGAGTTCTTTTAATTCCAACGACGGTGGGTCTTCAACTGAAGGTTTTGATTTTTCTTCAAATTCACGGTCAATCTCCACAAATTGACCTGGACTATGAGAACCATCATCACCGATTTGAAAAACCGGCTGCTCATTTTCCTGGTTCTCCTGCGAAATGCCATGTTGATTCTCACACAACAGATGTGTGTCTATATCAATTTCTTCAATAGTGCCTTGGAAATGAGAGCTTACATAAGTATCGACAATGTCGACATAGTAAAGCATGTCATCGTGACTTTGCGGATGTTGCATTGATCTTTTAATATCAAAAGTCACATGCTCGTCATTTACTCGGAGCGTGATTTGGCTAGCTGCCACATCAACAATCATCCTCGCAGTATTGAGGAACGGGTGTCCAAGTATTAATGGCACTTTTGAGTCTTCGTCCATGTCTAAAAGGACAAAATCCACGGGGAAAACAAATTTATCGATTTTAACAAGCATGTTTTCAACGAATCCACGCGGATACTTGATTGAACGATCTGTAAGTCGAATGCTCATTCTAGTGGGTAAAGGTTCACCCAGATCTAATTTAGCAAAAACTTTATAAGGCATAAGGTTTATGCTAGCTCCTAAATCGGCTAATGCGTGACTGACAGACATGCTGCCAATGAGACACGGAAGAGTAAAACTACCCGGATCTCCCATCTTTTCAGGTAGACGGTTTTGGAGAAGGGCTGAACAGTTTTCATTCATCAACACACAAGACAAGCTTTCGAGTTTCTGCTTGTTTGTGAGGATGTCTTTTAAGAACCTAGCGTATTTAGGCATTTAAGCCAACGCCTCAACAAATGGTATGTTTATATGTAATTGTTTAAACATTTCTAAAAACTTACCATATTGTTCATCGTTCTTTTGCTTCTTCAGTCTGCTACGATATGGAATAGGAGGAATGAATTCTTTAACTGGCTCCTGGAACTGTGTTGTACTTGCTGGGACTCGCCTAGCGTGCACCTCGTCTGAAGCGTCATTTTGGACCGTCTCAGTGATCGGTGGTGAGCCCGATTTGTCAGGTCCCATGGCTTTACCACTCCTTGTCATTATTGCATTAACGTGTCCTCTTAGGTTTGGTTCTGTGTTACCTGGAAGACTACCTTGTGGTCTTTCAGACAACATCTTGGCCAATTGGCCGACTTGATTCTCAATGGTTTGTATTGAAGCCTTCTGGCTCCGCATTTACTCTTCTTGTGCCATGAAAAGTTCCTCATGCTGCTGGTATCGCTTCTCAGATATTTGATTGGCATTGTTGGAGTTGTTTAACAGCTGCGCCATCATCTCCTCTAGTTTTGAGTTGGTTTGAGAGGTTTGTGGCTGGGAAGTGCTTCCTAAACCTAAATTATTGTAACGTGGTTGAAAGGTTTGCCCTGATGGCTAAAAAGACTGTCCCGGGGGCTGAAAGGATTGCCCCTGAGGTTGTTGTGGTGCGGGAGCACGTTGAGCATATCCAAGCGGGTTTTGGTTATTGGAATTAGCTTTCCACCCAAAGTTTGGATGATTTCTCCAACCCGGATTGTACGTGTTGCTGTAGGGGTTATTTTGGGGCCTAATTTGATTGCCCAAATAGTCTACCTCTTCATGGCCTATAAACATAACACCCTGCTCACATGTACCTGGCTCGTGTGATACTCCACATAGCTTACATGATGATTGTACTTTTGAAACATTCTGAGCTTGATCAAATCTTGCTGCCAAAGCACAAATCTGTGCTGCAAGAGCCGTATATGTATCTACTTGATGAACTCCAGGAATAGATAAGGTTTTTCTTCGTACTCCACTATGACGCGAACTCGACTTCAAGGTAGCTTTTTCTATGATTGAATAGGCTTCATTGGGGGTTTTTGTTCCAAGATCACTTCCTGCATAAACATCTAAACGTTCTTGCGAGTCGTAGTTAAGTCCTTGGTAGAAGTTCAACACAAGTTGCCTTTTGGACAACCCATGATGTGGAACATCAATCAAAAGATATTTTAACCTCTCCCAAGCTGCGTGTAGAGATTCTCCTTCGTCCTATTTGAATGTCTTAATACGATTCTTAAGCTTAGCTATCTTCTCCGGCGGAAAATATTTTTGCATAAAAAGATCTACCATCTCGTTCCAAGTCGTGATGGACCCTGCTGGAAGTGACAAAAGCCAAGATCGGGCTTTGTCTCGTAAAGAGAATGGAAAGAGACGCAGACGAATTGAGTCTTCAGAAACGTCTCGAATTTTGAAAGTCGAACACACCTCGAGAAATGAAGCGATGTGTCGACCCGGATCTGCGTGATCCTTCCCATCAAACTGCACATAATTTTGCAACATATTAATTATACTAAATTTAATTTCAAAACTCGGTGCTGCTATCATAGGTCGGGCAATGCTCGGTAGCAAGCCCTCTCCTCCTGGACGGCCGGTCTCATTCAAAGACTGGTCGTCCTCTGCCATAATGCTTCTTGTGTCGTCCTCTGAACTCTCGCTGTCAGAAAGTATCACTGGTTTGTCGATTGCGGCCGCAATCCTTTGTGCATCGATAAGTGATCTTTCATGAAGCCTCCTACTTCTTCTTAGGTTATTCTCTGGTTCGTTAGCTAGCTCATCGTTAGCAGGTGCAGGGGGCGTGGACATTAGCCTGCACGTAAAAAGGAAGGCATTATACAGAAAAAGAACATAATAATAATATAGAAAATAAGTAATAATAATGATAATATATACAAACATATACAAGTAATGAAACAAATCTAATTAAATATTTACGGGCTTATTTACTTATTCACATCCAAAAACTGTTTTTGTTTGTTTACCAGAATTTCTGATGACAATCATCAGAAATCTGATGAAACTTTTTAACTTTTTTTTTAAAGTCAGAAAATGTGATATATCTAATAAAATTCTGATAAAATCTGATGAAAGTTTTCGTTCCATTAGAATTTCTGATAAATCCATCAGAATTAACCGAAAATCTGGTAAATTCATCAGGAATGAAAATTGTTATAATTTTTCATAGAATGTCTAATGGGTTTATCAGAATCCATCAGAAAATCTGATAAATTCATTAGAATTCATCAGAAAATCTAATGATTTTATCAGAAAGTTACATTTTATTTTTGTGGGGCGAATAAATAAACAAATGAGTTTAATAATTAACCAAATGAACGGTTAAAATAAATAAATAATTGGACAGCAATAAATAAATGAAAAAATTAAACGTAAATAGATAAACATAAGTAAATGTAGAAAAATAAATAAATAAATATATAAGCGGTTCGACGTACGAACACGAACATAAGTATAAAATGAACAGAAGTTAAAATAACTGAATTGAAATAAATGAAATACTGAATTAACTGTACTGGAATGAAATAAATAAATGATTGTAGTACATAATTGAAATGACTGAATTAAAATAACTGAAATAAATAAATGAAAGAGAATGGTTCGATTCCGAACACAATACTGAATTAAAAAAATGAAATACATGTTAGTCGAATTGTAAAAAGGTTAATGTGTTAGTAAGTTAGTAAAGTTAGTTGGGTAGTAAAACAAAAGAAGAAAAGTTAGTAAAACAGTTAGTCTTACTGGGCGTGCCAGACTAGGTGTTCACAAATTAGTAAATAAAAGAAAATAAATAGATACAAAAATGTACAAGTATTAACAGTTATTAATAGTTTGTACACCGGTAAAATAATGACTCGGATTTTTCCATTAATTTCGCCAGAAGTTCCCCGGCAACGGCGCCAAAAACTTGGTGACGCGCGAAGTGCACATAATTTATACATTTATTTACAGTGAACTTCGCACTCACGTGGGATTTAATATTTATAAAAATGGTTTATACCTTAACATTAAAACACACACAACAAAGGACAAGTGTATCCCGTCATATATGCAGCAAAGTATTGGTAAGAGCCAGATATCGATCCATGGAACACGGACGTTATTAAGTTACTAAATCTTTTTCATTAGATTACAAGATAAAAGGGTAAGTGAATGGTTGTTTAACTAAGTTATCTAAATTACAACTAAAACATAAGTATACTACTATCTTGTTTCACAAACAACCTAAACATGTTATCTATTAGATATGTCACAAAAGCACTTAATCAATTTTCCAATTTCGAGACGGTTAGTCATCCGCTAGGAGTTTTCTAACATGATGATTCTTCTGAAAGTTAACGCGATAAACACACGTTAACCACCTAAACTCATTCTTTAGCGAGCTATTGATATTTATTCATGTGAACCTTTAAAGATAGATTAGTCATCCGCTAGGAGTTTTCTAACCTCACTTATCAAAGAAAGCAATACCGATGGTCACAATACAGCCACGAGGATAAGCATTTAAGTAGATCATATAACAACATATTTCACCTTTACAAGTCTTGAACACAAATCTACCATGTCAGCAATTTCAGACCAAAACTACTAAACAAGGATCATAAACTGCATGCAAGAACATGTAATCAACACCATATAATTCGTTAGAACCCTTACATGCAAGAAAGCATTCCTACTCAAAATAAGATATATCTTAGATAAAACCAATACCCCTCTCGAGTCTCATGGTGTAAACAAGTTTACAAACAAGTGATTAATCAAGAAATAGTTACCATCCCACTAACCACAGATTCATTATCCAAGATAATCAAACATAATCAGGAACTCAACATCATTGAAACGTTCATTATATAATCATGAAGATTCAAACATGAAAAAGTACTAAAGTTTCATACAAACAAGATAACAACATAAAGATTATTCAAGAAACAAGTTTATAACTATTATTACATAATACTACATTAAACATAAACTAACATCAGCTCATAACTTGCAAAATGATCAGAATACATGTTCAAGAACAAAGAATCGGACCATAAACAAGCAAGGAATTGATGGGTTGGATCGGTTATGCTTCTACTTGATCTTTAAGCTTCAAATGGGTCTGATCAGGACTACTTCGGAACCCAGAAATCGCCCAGAAACAAGGAGAAAAACCCAACACTTGAACCAGTAGCGAATGCTGCTATTTATAGGAGATTTTCCCATCGGCATGGTCGTGCCACGGATCGCGCGGTCATGCGTCAGGTGTTGTCGGGTGACGTCAGTTTTGTAGGATCGTTGTTTGACCCGATTGAGTCGATCAGAAGAGCTTTATGTCCGGTTCAAAGGCGGAATCAGAGAACTGGACGCAAAAATAGCTTGAAACTATATAATCTGTTACTTTGATTGATAATAACAATGATTACATCCTGGAAAAAGTTTGGCAGCACTTCGTTACAAGTTCTGGATCCGTGCCAAATGAATCAACAATGCACCTATATATAGTGTTGAAGGTTTCGCTTATATGGACAGGTCCATATGAGCAAAATCTGATGTTATGGTTTCGCTTATATGGCATGTCCATATGAGCGAAACTACTTCCTTAAATCTTAAACATCGTTTCTCGAACCTCGTGCACTGAATATCCTATTCTATCCTATTCTAATACATGATACAAGACGAAGTCAATAGACGTAATGCACTAACAGACTCCCCCTCGGATATTGACGAAGTCTTCAGCGACTAATCTTCAATATGACACTTCTTCAGTCTTGATCATTCTGCCTATTCTTTCAAGTTGTAACAATGTAAGCATCCAACAATCTTTCTCTTCTCCTATCAGCTTCAGGCTCCCCCTTTCGTCAAGCTTCCGTGCTTTGGGATCGACGCCTAGCTTTCCATCTACAAGCTCCTCTTTGCTTCAAGCTTGTCTTCAGACTCCCCCTTAGACTCTGCTCTCGGGATCATAGTCTGGACTATCTGCAATCACTCAAACATTCATAAATACAATGTTTTCGTATTATTAATCAACTTCTCTAATCCACTCCCCCTATCAACACACTTTACGGATTTGGCAGTGTTAAAGAATCCAACTCCCTCACAGTTTATCATCCAAGTTCAAACTAATGACCTTGGAGATATCACAAACTGTTTTTGAAATTTTTGATTTTAATTCAAGTTTCAAATTAATGAACTTGTTTTATTTTCAGAAACACAATCAGCTTACTTAGATTTTGAAACTCAGCATTTCAGATATCGGTTGTCGAAAATAAAGCAGAAATCAAAATCTTTTTGTATTTTCTGAAAATAAAAAGCAGTAAAGAAATATGTACAAACATATTTACAGACAATATTTTTGTTTGAGTATGCGTCAGAGGATCATATCAGTTTTTGACAAGTTACAAGTACCGTTGAGCTTAGTTACACATTAAGAATTAAACAATTCACTTAGATTGTCGATATATTGATCCACTTAAATTTTCACACAAACTTCAACTGATTCAGGATACGAATTAGGTGTATTAAGAACTTAAACTCATTCATGTGTCCCACCTCTTGAATATACTCCCGTATCCAGATCCCAATATTCAGTCTTACAGGTGAGTATACCTAGATGATATCTGTAAGGGGAATAAATTATAGTACGAAACCGTGAGAGCTCAGGTCAGAACTTCCGTTCAGCAGAGAGATGATGGCTCGACTTTTGGTGTGTCCCCTTTAGAGGATCTTTTGTATTACAACAGCAATGACTATCAATTTTATTGTTTCATCAATTTGCTGAGGGCTGTGCTATGTTTCAAGCAATGTGGAAAGTATTCTCCGGGGACTAGGCCATTGCTTCCGCAAAATCAGAAGTCCCTGGATAATACCCCAGATATCACTAAGCATAAAGACCTAGTATCTCAGAAAGAGGGACCTTTCAAACGAGATTTCAGGGGTTACCTATATATCCAAGTAGTGTTCCCCACAAAATAAGCAAGTTTGAATTTAGGTTTATATCCCGAAAAAGTTTACTAAATGTATAAAAATCTACTGACACATCCACGGTGAGATCGTATAACACATTTAAACTTTCCAATTCTTTAGCGTACTGTAACTGTCTACTGATGTACTATCATTTCCTCTTTTTACGCAAAAACTCAAATTTTTGAATTTTATCATGTTTTTGGCTTTTTCAAATTTTCAAATGTTTTTGTATTTTCTGACAACAATATATCTCCCCCTAAAATGCAAAAACATATAAAGAAATTTTAACAACCAATACTGATAGCTTTGTCTCGCCATCCATTTTCTGCTTTTCGTGCTCTGTTTTGCAGAAAGTATAACGTACCCCCATGATTTACAACACATTGATATTTTACAGTTTGAAAACTGTTTTTCAATCTTGTGAAATTAATCATGTTTGTTCAGCCGTGAGGGTTTCGGCATATTCAATCTACACATATTTTTGTATTTTTGAATATTTGACAGAAACTAAAAACATACATATTTTTGGTTTTTCAAATTTTTCAATTTTTAGGATTTTTGAAATATTGTTTATTTATTTACAGAAAAACATATAAATTCCCTGTTCAACCAAAACAGGATCCAGCAGCAGCCTCTTCTTCCTCTCCATGTGCCAAGCTGCTCCAACTTCCAATCTCACAATCTTTGGTATTCTTGAGCACCTGCACATTCAACTAACTGAATTACTTGAACAATTTAGCCTAGGTCTGTTGAACCTTAGGCATTTCAACACAATAATTTTCATTCAATGCTGGAAATTCTTTGTCATTTTTCACAAAAACTTTCTCAATTTTAACTTCAACTTTCTCATCTTTTACCAAATCAACATGTTTCTTAACAAACCATGTCTGACCTTTTGGTGTACCTCGTTTGTAAAAATGTGAATCTTTTTGAACCTTTTGATTTTGAACAACAACTCTTGGTTTCCAAAACTCTTGAGGTTTTGTCATATCAACTGTTGTTTTCCAACTCTGTGCTGTTCTGAATCTGGGTGTGTGAGAATTCCAGGTCTGTCTTGAATCGAACCTGTTCGGGTCTGATTTCCAGTTTTGATACGAGGCAAACTTGTTTGTATTATACCTCCAAGTTTGTTTTGAATCAACTCTGGTTGACCTTTGTCTCACATTCTCAGATTTTTGTTTCTCAGCATCAATCTTCTTTTTGTCAACATCCACAGATTTTAGATTTGGACACTTGCGTGCAAGATGTCCTTTTTGATCACATTTGAGACATGTTCTCATGGACACATCTTTGACCTGTGGTTGTTGCTTTTTCTTTTTAGCAAAGAACTCATCATTAGACTGTCTCAATTTGAGTTCTTTTTCTTCTGCTAAACTATTTCCTTGAATAAAACTCATTTTTGCCTGATAATTTGGCGTTGCATTTTTGTTTCGATTCTGTTTTTTCTTATAACCCAACCCAGCCTTCATATTTTTCTTCTTAAAACCAGGTTTGTTATACGAACCTCTATGACTCTTACCAGCAAACTTTGAAATCTCAGACTTTTCAATCTCAACCATTTTGAAAACTTTATCAACCTTTTCTGAAATCACATTCTGAATCGGGAATACAACATCTAAGAACAATTTGTCCGATCCAATCATGGTATAAACTAATCCTTTTGAATCATCATTCAAACTTTTCTCGGATTTTGTGTTTTTCAGATAACCATCATGAAGATTTCCTTCATCTTCATCCTGTGATTCAGATTTACCTGTAACAATCGACTCTTCTTTCAACACACTTTCAACGACTTTACCTACCACCTCTGAATCATGAGAATCATCAGATTTGGAATAGGTTATGTCAATGTTGTCTGGCAATTGGTCTACCATGTTGAAAGCTTTTTCGACATTTTCCTCATCATAAAATGCAAACTTTTCCGGTGGTGGAACTTGATGAAACTCTGAGCCAATGCCTTTCTTGTTCTGCTCAGACTCACCATCACCCGGTTTTATATTGAAAATTCGTTCAAGCACATATGACGACACGTGGTAACTCTTTAACTTGTTGTTTTCCTGTTCTAAATCAGCAATCTGTCGCTTTAACTTAGCAACATCCTCAATATAGGAATTAACAACATCTTGTTTTATAGCATACATTCGTTTAAGCTCTTTGGTTGTTTCAGATAGATAATTCATTCTTGATTGAGCATATTTCATTTCATCTTTCACTTTCTCATATGACTCTTTTGTAATATGATATGCTAATTTCATAGAGTCATATTCCTTTTTCATTTCTTGACAAGCAATTTCTTTTTGAGAACACTCTTCTGTCATTTTAGAAACATTTTCTTTCAAAACTTCATTTTCTTTTTCTAATTTGTTACATTTTTCTGAAAGTTTTTCATCATTTTCTTTAAAAACTTTATCTTTTTGTAGCATTTCTTTGCATTTTTCTTTGAAAATGTTTTCAATTTTTGTGAATTCAAGATCTCTTGTTTTGAATTGCTCATCTTTTTCAGTACAAGCTCTGCACGGTTCCATGCATTTCTTGCACTGATCAATCAGTTCCAAGTTATCAGAATCAGAATTTACCTCAGTGATTGGCACTTCAGTGTTTTCAGCAGCTATTGTCTGCATCAGATCAGCATCATCTTGCTTCTTTTCAACACTAACTTCATCACCAGCATCACCAGCTTCCAAATTCTCATTCTTTTCTTCTTTCTTCACCTCTTCTTCAACTTCAACAGCTTATGTGTTAACCTCTTCAGCATTCTTCTTCAGATTGTTCACCATCTCTTCAACACTCTTCTTCATTCTCTCTTCATCCCTTTTTCTTAGACACGATAACATGGCATATCTAATCTCCTTTTCATTCCTTTTAGCATATGTGTCATCTTTCATCACCTTACTATAATACTTAGCTCTCAACGGGACTATGAGAAGAACATCATCAAATATTATGTCTTTCTTTGGAACAACCGGTTCTCCTTCTCTGTTGTAGTAACACTCTCTCTTCTTATCCCATCTTCTGTTGCTGACAGCACTTTCATACTCTTCCTGCATCTCATCCATTCTGTTGTAGACCACGTTTCTTTCTCTGTAAGTCTTCTCACTCAAGATCTCTTCTCGAGTTTTCTCTTTGATTTCAACTTTTTCTTCATGGATTTCAGCAGTGTCTTTGTCTTTGTTTTCATCTTGAATCTCAGCAACAAAAACAAACTTTCTTTCTTCTGTCATATCTCTCCCATGAGCTGTTTTTCGAACATTCTCTAAACGATCTTCTTCTGGACAAATCGAGCTCCAATCATAACCTTCATCCTTGTAAATTACAGCATAAGCTCTTGATTTTTCTTTCGCCTTATCTTCAATCAACTTTGGTTCTTCTCTGCTTCGATGGTAAATCGCCTTTCGATAATAGTCATCGTTGAAAGGACGTTCATTTCCTTCAGCAACTTCAGAGTTTCTGCATTCTCTTTTGAAATGGCCCTTTTGCTTGCATTTGAAGCAGGTCACTTTGGATTTGTCAAATCCAAGCTTTGTTGACGCACCTCCAAGAGATTGTTTCCCGGTAATCTCCATATACCTCTGAGCTCTTCGAATACAACTAGCTAAACACCAACGAATGTCAATGAGCTCCATCTCTTCCGGATCAATCTGGTCGTAGTCTTCTTTGGTCAATTCGGAATTTCCAATTTTGCCAGCTACTAGACCTTCATATGACTCCAGAACAGATGCAAGAAAACTCATTTGCTGCTTAGCTGCATTGATGCTCATAGCGGGAGAATTCTTCAGTTTAAGAGAAATGTTGCACAGAATTTCTTCAGCTTCATTAGAATTTGACTTTGAAGATGAATGATATCCAGAATGATGACTTGTCGAAGTTGTTTGTGGTTCTATCATCTTCTCACCACTAAATGCTGTTTTTGGTGAACCAACGCCTTTATCAGAAGGTACACTGCCTTTGTAGTATAAGCCAACATTTTGTTGATGTGAAGAACCAGTCATCTTATTCTGTTTCTGCAACTCCAAGTCATGACTTTCAATCTTTTCAAACAAAGAATCAAGAGAAATTTCATCATATGAAACATCATTTTTTAAGATAAAAACAAACGTTTGCCACTGATCAGCTCGTGGTAACGCTTCAATGACTTTATCAATAAGTTCCTCTCTTGTTTTATCAATTTTAAAACGTTCAAGTTCGATTTTAAGGTGACAGAATCTCTCTATCATTTGTCTCACTGTCTCTCCTTTTATATTATCAACCAGATCAAATTCTTTTTTAAGTAAGGCAATTTTATTCTTTCTAATCTGTTTTCCCCCCTCAGCTTTAACTCGTAAAGCTTCCCAAACTGATTTTGACGATCCATCATGAGTAAGCAAAGCAAGTATATCATTTCGGATTGCTGTCTGAATCAAAGCAATCATTCTCTGTTCAGCTGCGTATTCTGCTTTGTCTTCTCTCGGTAACCTCTTGAATGGAAGTTCTTCGCCTTTATCATCTTTTGGCCTTTCGTATACAAACTCTAAACAGAACCAGCTTTCATGAGCATATGCTTTCGCCCAGTTAATGAAACGTTCTTTCCACCAGGTATAATCTTCAATGCTTTCCAAAGTTGGTGGCTTTGAGTGAGTTCCGTAAAAGTTATCATGCTTGATGTTCTCATTGATCACCTTCGTGATAGTTTTTGGTGTAACATTTGCTACATCAGATGATTCGGATGTGAACGCGTTGAAAAACGTGTTGTAGAATTCCTCAGCCATGATGTAAACCTGAACAGATAATCAAACAAACACAATCAGTACAATCAATATCAAATAAATTGTAACAGACTGACACTCGATCGACGTGAAATGATCCCGACACGAAAAAGTTCACTTTCGAGCCAAATATGAAACTCGGGTGAAATCAGATTATAACCAAGTATCCCCTTATGAGCGAAATCAAGGAAGAATCCTTATGAGTGAAATCTTGTGTATCTTGGAGCGAAATTAGGGTTTGGATACCCTTGGAGCGAAATTACAATTAATATGTCCTCTGGAGCGAAAGCTCTCTAGGACATATGGGCGAAACCTCTAGGTTTTATCACATAAGCGAAACCAGGTTGACAAATAAGCGAAACTAGGGGTCTTTGGTGTTCGTATGAGCGAAACCCTTATGTTCACAAGAGCGAAATTAGTTAATGTTCAAATGAGCAAAATCAAGTCCGAAGCCAATTTAGTCCATTTTTAGCCCGAATTTGGATGTGAAACTTTCAAGGGTTTATCTATGTCCAATTTTACACACACTGTGAAATTTTGATCCGGTTTTGACCTATAAAACTTCCTGAAATGATGAAAGAAGGTGTAGAAGTCAGAATATGAGCGAAATCAAGCTAAACTCTTCTTCCTGAGCTCTGATACCACTTGTACGATCGTTGTTTGACCCGATTGAGTCGATCAGAAGAGCTTTATGTCCGGTTCAAAGGCGGAATCAGAGAACTGGATGCAAAAACAGCTTGAAACTATATAATCTGTCACTTTGATTGATAATAACAATGATTACATCCTGGACAAAGTTTGGCAGCACTTCGTTACAAGTTCTGGATCCGTGCCAAATGAATCAACAATGCACCTATATATAGTGTTGAAGGTTTCGCTTATATGGACAGGTCCATATGAGCGAAATCTGATGTTATGGTTTCGCTTATATGGCATGTCCATATGAGCGAAACTACTTCCTTAAATCCTAAACATCGTTTCTCGAACCTCGTGCACTGAATATCCTATTCTATCCTATTCTAATACATGATACAAGACGAAGTCAATAGACGTAATGCACTAACAAGTTTCTCCGATCCCAAGTCAGCCAAGTGGACAAGTTGCTTGGGTTAGCAGATCGGCACGGTAGTGCGTCGGGTCGCACGGTAGTGTGGCCCGAGAAAAGGTTGGCACTCCTGGTTGCACTAGTGGTGCTTCTGAGATCGGAGGATCGGCAGGGTAGTGCCGATGGATGGCACGGTCGTGCCATACCTGGCAGTCATCAGATTTTTGTCATTTTCATCAGAAATGCATCAGATTTTGTCCGTTTTCATCAGAATTTTCCTTTATGCTCTTTTTAAGACCTGAAAATATAAAAGTACCGAATTTGGCACCTAACCGTCGTGTTTTCGGTAAAAAATGCTTAAAACGGAAGTGTTTTGGGGTGTAAAAACATGTATAATTTAACGTATATCAGAGCAACTGTACGCGAAGCTGTCGAAGTGCAAATTTTGGATTCGCGAGGTGCAATTCTTAGGTCATGTGGTGAATGAGGATGGAATTCACGTCGACCCTACCAAGATTGAGGCGATCAAGAATTGGGAAGCACCAAAAACCCCAATGAAGATACGGCAATTTCTAGGGTTAGCAGGTTACTACAGGCGGTTCATAGAGAATTTTTCAAAGATTGCTCAGCTACTAACGTCCCTAACCCAGAAAGATAAGAAATTTGATTGGGGAGAGAAACAGGAAATGGCTTTCCAACTATTGAAAGATAAGCTTTGTGACGCGCCGATTCTATCCTTACCCAACGGTACCGATGGATTTGTGGTTTATTGTGATGCCTCTCGACAAGGTCTTGGTTGTGTGTTGATGCAACGGGACAAAGTCATCGCGTACGCATCTCGTCAATTGAAGGTGCATGAGAAGAACTACACCACGCATGACCTTGAGTTAGGAGCTGTGATATTCGCATTAAAGATTTGGCGTTACTACTTGTATGGTACTCGTTGCATGATCTTTAAAGGCCATAAGAGTTTACAACACATTTTTTATTAGAAAGATCTAAACATGAGACAGCGAAGATGGGTCGAGCTATTGAACGATTACGATTGTGAGATAAAGTATCACCCGGGCAAGTCGAACGTGGTAGCGAACGCCTTGAGTCGCAAGGAGCACGCAAAACCTCTAAGGGTGCGAGCCTTAGAGATGACCATCAAAACTGATCTCACTACTCGGGTTCGTGAAGCTCAACAAGAAGCGCTCAAACTGGATAACCTACAAGCTGAATCATTGCGTGGAATGGAAGCGCAATTGTTACCAAAGGAAGATGGAACATGATACTTCATGGAGCGAATTTGGGTTCCATTCTTCAGCGGTCTACGCACACTTATTTTGGATGAAGCGCATAAGTCAAGGTACTCTATACATCCGGCATCCAACAAGATGTACCAAGACTTGAAGAACTTTTATTGGTGGCCCAAGATGAAAACCGATATCGCTCCATATGTGGGTAACTGTCTTACTTGTGCCAAAGTTAAGGCGGAATACCAGAAACCACCGGGGCTGCTGCAACAGCCTGAGATTCCCGTATGGAAGTGGGAACAGATATCGGTGGATTTCATTACCAAGCTACCGAGAACCCAAAGAGGTCATGATATGATTTGGGTAATTGTTGATCGACTCACGAAGTCCGCGCATTTCCTACCGATCAGCGAGAAAGATAGCATGAAGAAGTTGGCAGAAATATATCTCAAGGAGATTGTGGCACGTCATGGAGTGCCTGTTTCCATCATATCCGACCGAGATGTCATTTTGTGTCAAGAATTTGGCAAACGTTTCAGAAGGCTTTTGGATCACAGTTGAATCTTAGCACTACCTTTCACCCTCAGACGGGCGACCAAAGTGAACGAACGATACAGACTCTGGAATACATGCTACGAGCTTGTGTAATGGACTTTGGTGGGAGTTGGGATACTCACTTGCCTTTAGTTGAGTTTTCCTACAATAATAGCTATCACACCAGCATTCAGGCCGCCCCGTTTAAAGCTTTATATGACGAAAGTGTCGGTCTTTGTTGTGTTGGTCGGAGACCGGAGATAACCAGCTTATCGGTCCAGAGTTGGTTCAGGAAACTACATATAAGATTGCTCAGATACATGATCGTATCAAGTCAGCTCATGATAGACAGAAGAGCTACGCCAAAAAGCGACGGAAACCATTGGAATTTGAGGTTGGAGATATGGTCTTGTTGGAAGTCTCTCCTTGGAAAGGCGTAGTACGGTTTGGAAAACGTGGAAAGTTGAACCCGCGTTACATTGGGCCTTTCGAGATTCTGGAAAGGATCGGAACCGTTGCATACGAGCTGAAGCTTCCAAAATAACTTAGCAGTGTCCACGACACGTTTCACGTGTCTAATCTCAAGAAAAGTCCAACTCAAGAAACAGTCGTCATCCTAGCCGATGAGATTCATGTCAACGACAAACTCCAATTTACTGAAGAACCTGTTGAGGTTACGGACTGGAAGGTCCACAAAACACGGAGAAGTCGTATTAAACTCGTCAAAGTCTGTTGGAATTCGTGTCATGGCCCAGAGTTTACTTGGGAACGTGAAGACCAAATCAAGTCTAAGTATCCACATCTGATTCACAACTCCCCTGCAACCGATAAAGCAGCTTGAATTTCGGGACGGAATTCTTTAAACGGGGGGAGAATATGACAACTGACATTTTTCATGTAATTCCGTACGATGTGAACAGTAATTTGTAATATATGGTTGTGCATGTTGGACTTATGATATGAATGATTTCATGTTTACTTTCAAAAGGCTCACAAATACATTACATGATGCATGCTACTTATTATTGTTAAATGCAACTCGAAACAGTTCAATTAGTGCACAGACGAAACTAGCACACTTATCCGATAAACTAGTAGTACTGACAGGAGCTCAGTACTTAGACAGACATCATGTTAGGACACAGATTGACTCCCAGAACCAAAATTTATACTAGATCTCTATGTAGGAAAGTAAGGGTTATGAAACTGCCTTCCGAGTGATGAATGGACACTAAAAAGTACCTGAAATGCACTTTAAATGCAGAGTTCTGCAAAATTCGGCAAAAATCAGCAAATAAACATCAAAATATTATGCAGAAATAAGGTTTAGATGTCCAGAATAACTTGTAAAGTTTCGGGAATGAAAACTGTCATAAAAAGTATCTCATAACTCACAAAACTGCGCAATTTAGCACCTTAACGAACCGATAACCGAACGAGTAACCGGACACTACCGGAACAACCAAAATTAAACCAGAAGCATTGTTTTAATGTTATAAGACTAGTTGTTATCAATAAACACCTTATTACACATCAAAATCCCTAAACACACTTAAACCCCTAACTAAGCACTTAGATTCTAACCAAACCAACTAACTAACATTGAAATCAAACTAGACACCCCCCCCCCATGAGGCCGGTTATGTGGGCCCCACTCCTTTTGAATATAAAATTTGATAATGTTGGTAGATATTATATATAAGATCCCTTGAGTAATTACATGTTGGAGGATAAAAGAACATGAACCTTTAGACTTCACCACATTACCATCTTCTCAAATTTCAAACACCCAAAACCTCCTCCCTCCCCCCTTGTTCTCGGCTCACCCACACCACCCACACAACATCATTTTTCTTCATCTTACAACAAAATCCAAGGGTGTTCTAAGGTGTATCAAGGCTAGTTAAGGAGGATTCAAGCTTCGGAAGTGCAAGGACCAACTTGAGGAGCTATTAACCACCACTTTTCTTCTTCATCTTTCATCTTGTTCATCCCTAGCCTTTGAGCTAGTAGTAAGTGTTCTTGATCATATTTTTACCTCTTGTTTTAGTGGTTAAAGTATACATGTAACTAAAAATCTAAGTATCACACCAATCAAGAAGATAAACATAAGAATAAAACTCAAAATCTCAAGAATATAAGTGTTTATTGTATGTGATGAACTTGTTGATGATTTTGTTGTGTGAATGGTGTAGATCACCACAAGAACACTTGCTAGATGATGATTTAAAACATGATCTAGCAAGTACTATGATGGATCTTGAAAGATCCATGATAAGCACCCTTTATGTTAAGCATGAACTTGAAAGTGAGCATGATTTTGTGCAACATAATGGTTCCTACAAGTTGTAGATTTTGAAATTTAAGGATATGAAAAATCAGAGTTTCAAGAAAAAAAAGTTTACTTACCATGAAAATGGTTTTGATGTTTTGAAAGAAAATAAACTTACTTCATGTGTGAAAATGGAACCACTGAAGTGTAGAAAACATGAAAAAATTCAAGAAGATGAATTTTTGTAAAAATAAGTTGTAAGTTGTGAAGATGGAAATTTTATAAAAATGGCTCTTGTGAAATAAAAATCATGTTTTAGAGGTTAATGTAACTTGATAAAAATCATACTGAAAGACTACAAATTTTTATGAAACCTTTCAAGTTCAAATCTTCATGAAAATCTATTTTCATGGCATATGGTAAGTTCTAGATGATTGTTGATGATTGTTAATGATTTTTTGAAAAGAAAATGATATGCTTAAAGCATGGAAACCTCCATTTTTCAAAGGAAACTATGGCAAATTTTATGTAGAAATTAAACACTTAGAAAAATATGTTTTAACAAGTGATTTCAAGTAACCTTGAATCATGGTTTTAAGTATAAAAATTGCCATAATTTTTGGTATAAAAATTACAAGTAATGGAGGTTGATTTTTAATAATAAAAATGACTAAGTATATATTTAGGAAAATACATATTTAGAAGTCACAAAAATTATGTGTTATGTGTATATTACTTGTATTAGTTATACTAAAAATTAGGAACTTGAAAAATAATATACCACACCAGAATACAAAAAATTGTAATTTGAAGAATTACAAAAATCACAAGAAAATAAATATATAACTTACACACAAATATTGGACCTTTCGGACAATGGATACCTTGGACAAAATATATAAGTATTCCGAAAATTTAATTCGTATCTTGACAAACTTGTTAAACGGTACTCTCAAAACCGAACAAACGACAAGGATGCATTTTTTTACAATTATTATGAAAATATATCATATTTTGTCAACTTGAAAATATATTATTTTGGAGTTTAAGAAAATATATATTTTCATGAACAACTCAAAAATATATTATTTTGGAGGAAACTAAAAATATATTTCCCTAACTTTGATCTTAAAAATATATTATTTTTAAGATAAATGTGAATTTATACATATTTTACCAAATCAAATTATAGATATTTTTCTCTAAAATTTTCTTAAAATATATATATTTTAAGAATATAAAGTTGGTGATTTTTAATTGTGCAAAAACAATATTCCAGAAAATTACCCATAAATTAATATGAAATACTTAAAAAATACAAGAAAATACGTATTCCTATACGTATAAATACATATCGATATACACTACCAACACTTGGTAAAATACCCATATACAAGTATTATGCAAAAATATGAAAATACAAAATAACATACACATAATACAAGTATACCTATACTTGAAAATACGTATATGAGAACAGTATGACAAAACGAGTTAAACATATATTATTTTTAACAAAACCCCCGAATACTCGTATGAAAATAATTTAAGTTAAAATATAATTATTTTAACTGATATATTAAAATTTTGAAATTATATATAATTATAAAAATTATATATACACCATATACCGAAAGTGTAACTCGAAGTATACCAAGATTTCCAACATAAGTCTTAATAAATGACTAAGGCTAAGAGTCGTTACATGACCTAAGTGTCTAATAAAATATAGCATGTGTGTAGGTAGTGATACGATTCGCGGATAATAACTTTGAGTGCACGAGACTTCGGACGCAAATTTGTGAGTTCATGTCCCCCTTTTCTCTTAACTGTTTTGGATTTATAACTCTCGGGAGTGAAATACATGTTTCAATGGTATGGTTTAGCTAAGGAATGAACTGTTAAATCATGCGGTTGGGTAGGCGCACTCTTAAGTGCCATTAATCTTGTTAAGACCGAGGGGCAGGAGTGGTAGATCTATCGGGTGTAGCGAGCCCCACTCATGTGTCCTTGTGTGGCCGCATGTAGTGACTATGTCGTTCCAGCCGGATGGACCGAAGGAAATTCGTTAGGTTTGAGTACTTCCATACGCCACCACATATATTAATGTCCTTGCAAAACATTAATGATCTGTTCATAGACGCTTTACATACCGGTTATCAAAAGAATCTCTCAAATGTTTACAAGTTTATTGGAGCTCACATAAAACGCATGAACTTGCTCAACTTTTGTTGATTGTTTTCAAATTGCATGTATTTCAGGAAACTAGATGAATCTTCGGCGTTGGGATAGTTTTCAAGAAGTGAAATTTCAATATTTGATGCCATCCACTTTTGAAGGGTTTGATTTGTATATCTTATCATGAATGAGATATATGAAGCAAAGCCTTGGTTAAACTAGTCTTTTTGTTAAAAATTCCATTCATGGAACTTATTATCTTTTGATGGTTTGTAACTTAACTTAAAATTATGTTGGTTGGAACTTAAACCACTTGTGTTTGTAATGTTTCTAAAACTTATGAATGGATGAACAACATTTTAGTCATATAGTTGTTTATTATAATCGAATGCAATGAAAACTAATCAAGTCACACGTATACGCTTCTGCAAATGTCAGGGTGTGACAATGGCAAAGTCCATATTTCAAAGGAAATATGGCCAATTTTTCTTAGAAATCATATTTTATAAAATTTAACATTTTTGACAAAATCTTTACTAGAATAAAAGATTTGAAAGAATGGTTTTTATAAAAGCAAAACTAGATATAAATATATATTATTGAGAAAATATATATTTAGTGATCTTAACAACTTATGTGCTATGTGTTATTTGATTGTATTAGTTATACATATGAAAGTTAGGAACTTGAATACAAAGATACAAATAAACACAAGACACATTACAACTAAAGACTTACAAGATTACATATAAACACACCTTAAAAGCAAATTACAAATGATCCGGGTATTCAGATACAGACAAATCGGACATTTGGACAATTAAACGGACTATAGAAGTATTTCGGACCACAGAATATAATATATAAAAGCTTAGTAAATTATATTTTCAAAACCGAACAAGTGACCAAATATATTTTACAAGTATACAAGATATATTACATTTGGTTTTTCTTAAAAAGGTATTAGTTTGAAGTATATAAGACATACATATTTCATAACATCTAAAAATGTATTATGTTGGTGGAAATCTAAAATTATATATTTTCTAGAACTAATCTTAAAAATAGATTATTTTTAAGATGGATATTATACATACCTTTTCCAAGTATAAGATATATACTCTTATGGACATATCTTAAAATATGTATATATTTTAAGAATACAAGATCATGTATAATGAATACTAGGATATACGTATTCCTATACGTACAATATATACCTACTTACATCACCAACACTTGCTAAAAATACAATTATACAAGTATGGTATTTAATCACAAAGATACATAATTATGTACACAAGTACTCATGATATAAGTACGCCCATACTTGGGAATTATTCATACACATACAGTTTACTCATACGAGACACATTCATACACATACAGTTTATCCATACGAGACACATTCATACACATACAGTTTATGCATACAAGACATGAAGTCAAAAAGACTTAACCCGACGATACAACTCACAAGATACAAGAATATATATATTTGGCGAAATATATATTAAACAGTTATCAATTAATACATCTAAGACACAATTCAACGAATAACAAATACATACAAGTATTAATACATATTCAAGATAGAAGACTTGTACATGAGTCATTACAAAGACCGAAGTGTCTAACAAATCTAGGACATTTGTAGGTCGTGATACTATTCGAGACGACCGCACGTGAGATTACAGTTACATACAGCTCGGACGCAATTTTGTGAGTTCATGTCCCCTATTCATTTTAAATGCTTTACAACTTTACAACTATCGGGGAAAATACATGTTCAATAGTATGATAAGTCATGGAATGAAACACCATAGATCATGTGCGAATAGGGTTATACAACTAAGCACCATTAATCCAGTTTGGACCTAGGTACAAGGGGTTAGATCTAATGGGTTTTGGCGAGCCCCACTCTTGGTCATGGACCCATACAGAAGAGTGTGTTTGTGTCCCAGTCGATGGTAGTCGACACAAAATCGTCTAGGTTTGGATTGCTTCCTATTTCGTCACACATATTAATGTCCTTGCAAAACATTAATGATCAACGATTTTATTGACGCTTTATATACTACATCTTTACATGCTGGTTTTCATCTTATACAACCCACATTTTACAGATTCATCTTATACAACTCACATTTTACGGATACATTTTATACCACTCACATTTAACAGATACATCTTATACAACTAAACTGCATGACCTCGCCAACTTTTGTTGATGTTTTCAACTTAACATGTATTTCAGGGAATTAGTGGACCATGTGGGGGATTTTAGACAAGAAAACACGTATCAAGACTCCATGCCACCATTTGAAGGGTTTGCCCGTTATATACCGCATCTTTGCGGCAATATAGTGGTCAAAGCCTTAACATTTTAGAACTTGCATTTTGATGTATGAAACTATGACAACTTATTTTCATTTGATGGTTTGTAATCAATACACTTAACGTATGTTGCGTATATTTTGAAACGATTATGGCAATGGCATTGGAGCTTGTTTTATTCATTTAGTATGTTCACTTATATTGTTATGCAATGAGAACCGATCAGATCACACCTCGCGCTTCCGCTACGAGCGGGTGTGACACTTATAATGATGAATGAGTAGGTTTTGTTGGTAATGATTGGTTCATGATTAGGGTTCATAAAAATCAGTGTAAAATGTTGATTGATATGATATTAGGGTTTATGAGGATAGATGTAAAAAGTTGAATTTTTGTTTGTCTTAATCGTATGAACATGGGGAAAATTACTGTTTGATTGATTGGTGTCGTACACCCTCACCTCGCACACTTGTTACCGCACACTACTGAAATGTACACACTCAGACTGCATATTGTACAACCTCACACAGCCCATCGCACACTCATGTGCCACATGTACCACACGCTTCAGAATGCTACATCACCAGGTGCATAATGTAGAGGTATATGGTGCATGGTCGCACACTTCTATATGGAATACACATGACGCACAAGGTGCAACTGCACATGGCATGACCGCACACTTGTATGTGTGCCACACACCTAAAATGGGCCGCACATTGATGGTGGGCCGCACACTTACAGTGGGCCGCACACTTAGGTATATTGGGCGGCATAGTACTGTTCACTTGTTGAGCTTTTGTTGTGGATCTGTGAATGGCCCACATGTTTTATGTGATACGTGATACCATTAACTTGTATGCTACTTGTTAGATACGTGTAGAAAATATGTGAATTACTTGTATACAAACCTAGTAAATATTGGTAACCATAATAGGACGTTGTTGACCAACTTAACATAAGTAATTTAATCTGTCAAGCTAAGCAAATGTGAGTTCACACTTTTAGGCAAAACCATCTATTATCAAAGACACATTATTCATTAGACAATATCTACGGGTTTTAATCTATAAATGAAACCCCTTTTTATCATGTTATTAGGCGTTCCTACGGATACCCAATCAAGCCAATTTCTACTTACAACCGAATGGACGCGCGATTTCACTTAGACATTTTAACAAACACCTAGTGGGCATAATTTTCACACATTTATAAACTAGTTCATAACTAGTTATTTCTATCAAGTTTAACATTATTTCCAATTCCATTATATCTAGCATACATAACAACCCTAGATTCACTTTATGGAATTCAAACAACCCCCATTTCATACTCAAAATTCTAGTGTTCTTCCTTATTCTACAAAACCCATTTAACACCTAAGTGGGTGATTAGGAAGTTCATAGTTCTGAACACAAATTCATAAATTTATTGACTAGGGTTTGTTCCTAAACATGGATTCATACTAGTTTCACCCTAACATCAATCATTCAAGCTTGAATTTCGATTTTCATAATTTCATCAAGAACCTCAACTTCACGAATATCAAAAATTCGACATACCTTATAATTCCCTTGTCTTGGTGATCGTTTATACGTATTCATGCATTCGATTTGGGCTAGATTTGGCCTTCAATTTGAAGAAATATTTAGATTAGGGTTAGGTTGAAGAACCTCTTGTTCGCCCCCTGTTGTCTACGACCAAAACACACACTTAGTGTGTGTTTTGGTGTTTTATTATTTTTTTTATTAAATAAAACCCTCTTTTACTTTAGCCAACTTTAGCCCCTTAACTAATAAAGTTTTGTAAAAGTGTTATCAAGTAAGTTTCATTGGCATTTTATAACACTTGACTAACTAGGTTGTTATTCCAAGTTACTTAGTGGGTTCGGGAAGTCATAACCCATTTTATTTTAAGTCCCGTTAGCTCGGGCCTTCTATATACTTTGTTTTCTCAAAGTATTTATCCTCTTTTTTTTAATTAACATAAAGTTTATTTATTTAAATCTCAACATTTGCCGGGTTAATTTTTACCACTAACGGTATTTTAGCCGTCGTTACTATTAACGTGGTTTGATTACCAAACCCGTTTTTGGGGTGTTACAAGTCTACCCCCCTTAAACAGGTTTCGTCCCCGAAACCTTATTTACGTATTTCTTTTAATTTAGACTAAATGAACTTAGTTTCGTTTTCAAGACATTCATTTGTTCCTTTCGATCTAATGTTTTCATTTATATTGACGCGTACGTCTTTCATGTGTAAGGCCTCGCGGGCCGTTATTTTTAGCTTATATCCTCTATCTTTATTGACCGAGTTGTCACTTGACCACTTTGTTTCATCAGTCTGTTAACATGTTTATTCCACGCTTGTCTTATATTAACAAGCGCTTTGTATTTGTCATGACATTTTCCTAACTTTGAATAGTTTTACCGGCTAGACTAATTAGTCGCCATCACTTCATACCCTGTCATCCGGGTATACCATTTTTTCATCTCCGGCCTTATGTATGTTTAAGATTTTCTAAATCCCCTCATACTACTTATGTTTGTTAGAACGTTTCTTTTGACTAAAAACTAAATTTTTAGTTTACGTTTTCTCTGTCAACTCGTGTCAATTTCTCACATCAGGAAGTTTACGTCCAAGGATTTATCCCCTTCCGTTGTCATTTCGATAATGACTTCGCCCCTTTTTGTGATGTAACACAATTTAAATAATTGTGGATTCTTTTGTCAATTTTGCGCATTTAAATGTTTTAGTGAACTTCTTCACTTTTGTCAACCAAACTTTCATGATCTCTTAATTTTAACCCGTTCGGTTAACTTAGCGAAACTCATCGCTTTTATACAAATTTTACCTTCCGTTATTATTTTAAGCGGGGAGTTACAACCAGTTTCCTTGTTTTACGTTATTGACCCGTAGGTTCTTTATCATAGCCTCGCATGCTTTTTCCTTAGATTTCCACCTTCTAAGGTAAAACCCCATCAGTTCGTTTCTTTCTATCCGTGACCCGAGGGTCTTTTTGGTCCCGTAGACTTAATCGTTATTTATAATCCCGTAGGTTATAATGATCCCGTAGATCATTTTCTATTCGAGTCTTTATTCAACTGTATATATGTTTATATATATGTATATGGCGTTAAAGCACCCTTTTTATGTTTAGAATTATTTACTTTTGCTTTTTGGATTTCATTTGACCTTGACCGTAGTCTAAGGCTACATTTGTTTTCTTTCGAATTATCCTTCTGACTTTATGACTTCTAACGTCATTTACACGTCGGTTTGTCCTACGCTTACCGTTACCCGGTCCCTACCTATACTTATTTACGACCCGTTACCCGGGTTCTTTATCTTAGTGTTTTTTACATTCTTGTTTCGCTAGTTTGCGTTTTTCCTATCTACATTCCCTTACGACCCATCACATAGGTACATTAATATTTCGCTCTTCCATTATTCGGTTTGCGCTTACTTGCACTACCAAGTTTTTATACCTTATTTATCTCGTTTGACTTATTCGTGTGAGGTTTCATCACTTATGAACGTCAAACTTCATTCTTTATTCGACCCGTTCAACTTTAAAATAGTTGAACGTAGTTATCAAAATTTATGTTTGCAAATTCTCATCGTCGTTTAGTCATGACTCCTAATCCGAGTCTTGGTTTACGCATACTTTCAAAATCCCACCCATCTATCGGGTATCTTACCGAAGTCACTATCAAAGTAACCGTCCCAGTATGTATTAAGACTTCGTTTTAATTTATTTGGTCATCTTAGCGAGACCCATCGCTTTTATTGAATCTAGTCTTTTATTCTTTATTTAATTCGTTTGACTTGTCCTTGTGAATTTCATCACTTGCAACAATCAAACTTTTATCCCTATGCCTTAGCATTCCTATTAGTTGGTCTGTATTTTTATTTACTTTGATCCTTGTCCCTTCTCTCGGGCTCGTTATTCTAACGTAACACGCTTCCGTCATCCGACTTGCGTTTACGTTTATTATCAAGCATTTTGCTTATTTTTATTCATTGAGGTATCTTCTTAATTCGTCCCATTCACCCGTCCTTACTACATCGGACATAAATGCGTCCACTACAAGAAGTTCATGGTATCATATGCCACTACTTACTTAGCCAGAGTAAGCGATTAACACATGACACACATGACCTTTTTATAGTTTTCACATCACGCCCTATGTAAGTAACACCTCTATTTATTTCATATCTCTGATTTCATTTAGTAAAACTTTATTTAATTGCTAAACAATAATCACTAGTTTTACATCCGAACATATAAAATGTTTTCCTTTCTATCGAACTATTATATAATCACATTCGTTAATGTGATCGCTACTTTCTCAATAGCATTATATTGAGAGTTTTCCACTTGGATAATTACCCCCCATCCAAGTTTCCATATGAACTAATCCTATTATTTCTTTCTTATTCATCATCGTGAATAACACATGTTTCTAATAAACTTCTCTTGGAAACATCATCCCGAATAGACATCCTATTTAGGTTTTTCAGATTTTATCAGATATATGCAATCGTCATTCCGTACGTGTCTGTTGCATATTACTACTTGTCCGATTAAATTTAAAATGTGCACCTGGTAATGCTTACCCTAACGGGCTCCTCTTGTCGTTAACCTTGTTCACGATCGCTACGCGATTTAGGTCCTTGATGAGTATGCTCTGCTTGTCATACCTCGGATCGTTCCTCCATCATATCCGCAATTTATTCAATTCTCGTCATCTTCAGATGCGAGTGTGCTTCAATTAAAACATTCACAAAGGTTAGTAATGTCGACATCAATGATCGCCCGTATTATAATACGAGGCTTTCTGCTATACGTGTCAATGGACGTAATTTCATTAACTGTATTAATCATTTTAATTGGGGTAATGTGTATTACACGATAACCCTATGTGTTATTCACAACACTTTAATCATGCTAAGCTGTTAATATACATATAACTTGCCGGATTTGCGATCAAGCCTCGAACCGAACACACTTTACTCTTTAACCATGGGCTCTGATTACCAACTTGTAACATCCTTACTGTTATAAACGGGTTTTAGTACTAATAACGGCAATTAATTGTGCACTTACGAATACACGTACATATAAAATACGGGTTTACTAAAAACTTTTACAGTTTAAAAGTTTTACAACATAATGTAATTGAGTTCGTCGTTTAAAAGTTACGATGTAACGCCGTGCGGAAGCCTTAATCTCGTGTGTTCGGTTCTTCGTTTAGCTTGATCTTCATCCGGAAATCCCTTGACATATACCTATGACCAAAACCAACTCAAAGTTAGCTTTGTTAGTTAAATAACATAGTTAAACAAGTCATATGGGTCAAACAATTAAAATAACACAATTTGTCGGCGTTTACAGCTCTCGCTGGCCGCGAGAGCTTACTCCCTAATTGGTCGCGGGCCGCGACTCTCGTCGTGTGACGCGACGGTTTTAAGTGCTTGCTGTCGCGTAGCGCGACAACCCAGTTTCGACAGAAAGGTTCCTTTTATTGCTGCATTCATGCCCAGCTATGTTATTTTCATATAATAAACTAAAACATGCATAACTCTCAATCTACTAACCCGATTTACTCGAATCTTGTTTCTATGCGACCGTAATACAATTACGGACGCGTTTATCACCTAGGTTCGCAATAAAATCAGAATTATAAGCTATTGGCTCATAAATCATTTATGTGATTATTCGACCCGTTAGACATTAACATCACACTACATGCTATATAACAATAGTTATTTCTTGTCATTTTTACCCAATCCCGGGCTCATCGAATCTTAGAGTTTTCGCTCCTATCTCAGAGTTTACGTAGGTGTTTACATTCACCGATTCATTCGTATCTACCTAAGCATTTAACCCACCATACTTTTTTTTAGTCTAGTTTGACCCGTTTAGGGGACTTTAGAGCATTTAAACATTAAACTCGCTCTTTTCACATCGCACCTTGCATTTCCCATACTAGTTAACTACTTATCTTCCACTACAACTATTTTTGTGGTGGATTTAATGTAAGGAACCCAAAATCCCAATTCTACCCTCCGACTAGTCATTTTACGCAAATTACCCATTTTTAAGCATTCGACCCACGAATGCTTTTTACCTATAACTTTATATGTATCTAAGGATTTCATAATCATTAAACAAGATCCTAAACAACCTCTAAGGGTCGTTTACCCGGTTCACCCATCAAGGGCTTTTTGGTCAACTTTTAGTCCCTCATTTTCTACAAAGGACTTCACTAATTATTTGACCAAAACTCACTCTCAACTATAAACCTATTTATGCGTACCTGGCTCGGGTCAACATATTGACTCGTTTAATACCTTGCTGCAATAATTTGCTAATTTATAGCAACGAAAACTTCTATAAGCTGTTTTTCTCTGTGAGCATTAGACTCGACAAGCACTTGTTAGTCGTTATGTGTCAAATGGTATTAACATTACCATTTGACCCGTTTGGTCTTAAACGGCCAAACATTTATACTTATATTCGAATGGTATTTATTTACCATTTCGTTAAAGAAAACTCATTTTATTTATATGTCATCTCGTGACCAATTACCGTTCCGCCCGTTTTACCATTAATCATGGTTTATCATTATTTTATATGTTCTGACCCGTTTTATTTCATATCGGAACCATATTTCGGATATAGCTTTTGTCGTATTTATAACTTATGAATAAATACATAACTTACGGAAGAGGGTGTAAGCTTTACTTACCTCGCATCCAAACTATGCCCTTCTTTTTCCTTATTGATTCATTTGACCCGCTTCCTTTCCAAGCCTCCACCTAGCTTGTCAAGCGTCAAACTATCATCATAATTCGTAAGACGGTTAGATTAGTCATTATCGCATACGACTATTCCATCTTACGCATTCTATGTCGAAACTACTATTCGACTTCATCATTGGTTGATACGACTTATAAACGTCATTTACCCTTAATCATACAAAAATGCAAAATTTGCGTTCACCAAACTCATTTAGGTAAAACCATCTATTATCAAAGACACATTATCCATTAGACAATATATACGTGTTTTCATCTATAAATGAAACCCCTTTTTGTCATGTTATTAGGCATTCCTATGGATACCCAATCAAGCTAATTTCTACTTACAACCGAGTGGACGCGCGATTTCACTTAGGCATTTTAACAAACACCTAGTGGGCATAATTTTCACACATTTATAAACTAGTTCATAACTAGTTATTTCTATCAAGTTTAACATTATTTCCAATTCCATTATATCTAGCATACATAACAACTCTAGATTCACTTTATGGAATTCAAACAACCCCCATTTCATACTCAAAATTCTAGTGTTCTTCCTTATTCTACAAAACCCATTTAACACCTAAGTGGGTGATTAGGAAGTTCATAGTTCTGAACACAAATTCATAAATTTATTGACTAGGGTTCGTTCCTAAACATGGATTCATACTAGTTTCACCCAAATATCAATCATTCAAGCTTGAATTTCGATTTTCATAATTTCATCAAGAACCTCAACTTCACGAATATCAAAAATTCGACATACCTTATGATTCCCTTGTCTTGGTGATCGTTTATACGTATTCATGCATTCGATTTGGGCTAGATTTGGCCTTCAATTTGAAGAAATTTGTAGATTAGGGTTAGGTTGAAGAACCTCTTGTTCGCCCCCTGTTGTCTGTGACCAGAACACACACTTAAGTGTGTGTTTTGGTGTTTTATTATTTTTTTTTATTAAATAAAACCCTCTTTTACTTTAGCCAACTTTAGCTCCTTAACTAATAAAGTTTTGAAGTGTTATCAAGTAAGTTTCATTGGCATTTTATAACACTTGACTAACTAGGTTGTTATTCCAAGTTACTTAGTGGGTTCGGGAAGTCATAACCAATTTTATTTTAAGTTCCGTTAGCTCGAGCCTTCTATATACTTTGTTTTCTCAAAGTATTTATCCTCTTTTTTTTAATTAACATAAAGTTTATTTATTTAAATCTCAACATTTGCCGGGTTAATTTTTACCACTAACGGTATTTTAGCCGTCGTTACTATTAATGTGGTTTGATTACCAAACCCGTTTTTTTGGGTGTTACAAAAGAACCAGCCGTGACCAACGAGGCTCGGAATAGTGGCCCACGAAGAGGTGGCCTGGAAAAAGCCAGCCGTGACCAACGAGACTCGAAGTGGTGGTCAGGAAGAAGCCAACCATGACCAACGATGATGTTGGCCCTTAAGAAGGGTTGATTGTTACGGACTAGAACCATTGCAAGGTATGTAACTTGTCCCATATCAATTGTATGGTAACAAATATGGGGTGTATAGCTTTAAACGAACCGAACGTTTAGCGAACAATTCATGAACCATTCGGCGGGAAGTTCATTTATGTGCGTTCGTTTAGTTAATGAACGAATACGAACAAGATATTTCGTTCGATTAACTAAATGAATGAACACGAATACGAATGAATGCCTCATTCATTTGACCGCGTTCGTGAATGTTTGGTAATATGTTCGTTTACGTTCGTTCATATTAAGTGTTTTTACGTTACCTCGTGTTCTTTATTTATTTACTTGTTTAATTTGTTAAACATTTTTAATGTATATTTAATATTTTGACTTTCTCTTTTAAGTTTTACTTTCTCACTTTTTTTACTTCCCCATAAACGTTAGTTCATAATTATATTTAAAAAAAAAATAGTAAAATGCAAACGTTATCTAAACATTTAAAGAAATTGGACACTAAAATTTTTTTTTAGGATATGTCTAAATAACTTTAAATAATTATATTTTAAATTAGCTAAATTTGATTTATTGTATAGTGCTTGTAATAGACCTCTTGTGTCTTGAATTCTTAATTTATTATTTAGTGGTTGCATTTGACTACGTGTGTGTTTGTGTTGAGTGTTTAAGGTTAATGGTGTTTTTTTATTTAATTTCAACTTTCTCCAAATTACATTATGACATTTACAATTGTAATGCATTTTTCTCTTTTGTCACTGGAACTAGAACTAGCTGGAGAAGACGACCGACTATGTTGGTGGCAGCCAAAGAAAGAAGGGGGCGATGGGGTTAATATTAGTTTCTATTTTTATTTTTTTTTATAAATTGTATGAGAAGACAAAATAAAATCTGCTCATGTAACAATGAAATACCGATGGGGTTAATGAAATGGATGAAAACGACAAGATATTGAAACTACAGTGTCCTGGATGCGAGAAAAAAGAAAACGTATTAGATGAAACTGGCAAAAATGACTAAACAACAGAGACGATAATCACAGTTTACTCTACATGTTATCATTCCCGTTATAGGTGGCCCGAAATACTTGAGGGCCTAAGTCTAAATCAACATTAGGCTTTCTTGAATTCTTTTCAAAAGGGTGTTAATGGTTTAACCTATTCAACCTTTGAAACCTACTATAGATTCTCCTATCTCATTTAAACCCCTTCCACCCTCGACGGTTTTTATTAAATTTTAATATAAAATCAGCTTAGCTCAAAAAAAAAAAAAAAAAAAACATTTTTATGTTTCTTAAACCTAAATATAAAAAAGCAAGTAAAGTAAACAAACGCTTACATTAATTAAAAAAAAAATACAAAACTAAAGATAAAAATAAATAAATAAACTTGAAACATTTGAAAAAAAACCTAAAATAGGCCTGTCCCACTTTCTAAATATTTCACATTTGCATTCTAGTAAATTCGATACGGATGGTTAGTCAAGATTTGGATGCGACTCCATTACAAATTTCAAATCGTGGATTTTCTCTTTATTCCGCAAGTGGTTCATGGACATTTTGTCTCTTCTCATTTTTTATTCCGCGATCGTCTTATGAATCACTTTTTTTCTTCTTTTACCGTAATTTTATTGGTCTTGTAATTTGAGACGATATCCACCAAACATTCATTTCCATCTTTCCGTTGGGCCCTTGTTGGTGTAGTGTCATCGTCGTGGTCGTCATTTAGATTAGTGTCAGGATTGTTTCTTGTAAAAGCATTCATTGAGCTTGTGTAATTTTCCGACTTGGATGTTTTTGTTCTTTTGTAGAACGACTTGTTATTCGGTCGTCGCCCATTAACAGATTCGTTTCCATCTGGCATTGGTTTCTCGCAATCTCCTGTGCCAACAAATGGGAAGGTTTTCGCCTTGAATGTTTTTGTATAGTCTTTTAGGGCTGCGCAGGCTCGTTAGCTCCGTTTGGCCAATTGCGGGACTATATAATTACAAATTTATTAATCAACAGCTAAAAATACAAATACAATTTTTTAAAGAAATTAAGTATAAATAAAAATATCCTTTGAATGTAGCATAAGTTGAACTCGCTCATTTGTGTGTCAGGTACATTTCATCTTGTAAACAAAATGTACTTAGTTCGTCTTGTCTAGCACGAACATTCGGCCTATATGTGAGGATTTATAGTAAAAAACAGGGTATTTATTTCTAATGTTTAATGGATGGAATGTCGTTCTCCAACGTTCACCAGCATCAACCCGCCCCTTGTTCATGAACCCGAAAATGATCACATCTAGATATAGGAGGGAACTATTCCCGTGGAACCCGTCAACTTGCACGCCTATCATAGGAACTTCCCCCCTAATTAAAATCATTTTTGATGTTTAAATTCGTAACCGTACTTCGTTTTCACTACTATTGTTCCCTAAATCATTTGACGAAGTGATTTGATTTTGAGAAATCCAATTTTCAACAACATTTTTTATATAAATCATAAAATTAAACAAATAAAATACCATAAAAGTATGCATATAGAACTAGATTCAATCCGACAATTCTTTCGATTCACAAATCAAACATTGAAGATGTAAAAGTGCTACTCTCATCTCATACTAAAACCCTAAAACATTTGAGAGGTAGTAAGACCGTCTGTAGTGGGCGTGTTTGGCCAGTTTTTCTTCCCGATCCCGCCCAAACACGCCGGGGAACCACCCCATGGGCGTGTTTGGCCAGTTTTTCTGTTTTGTCGTTGTTTTAATCACGCTTTCGGGGCATTGTCTTGGCCAATCACCTTCAGCTTCATTGCTTTTGTCCAATAAGATTTTTTTAATGTTTTTTTTATTTAATATTATTACAAACATAATAGCCCACAATACCTACATCCCCACTACACCCATTTTAGAAAACGCCCCATAATGCCATATTACTGACTGAGCTGCCACATGACGCAAAACGTCCAACGGTGGGGTGTTAACCGCTACACATGGTCTAATTACGGAGCCTAAAGCAACAACTTTTTTTCTTAAACATTAGGGCCAAGCATGCCTACTAATTCTAGACCTAAGCTACTTCATAATCTCCCATCGATTTCTTAAATTTGACGAGTTTGCACAAGGTGTTTTGTATGATATCTCCAAATGCACTTGTTCTTTTATCACAATCGGCCTCTATATCAACGGTCAAACTATCTAATGATGAAAAGTCTTCGAAACTCAACAATGTCCATATTATTGACTCAATATTATATCAGTGACAACGTTGCGACTCCTGCTGAACGAAGGTCAATGTCGTAGACTATAGGATCTCGATTATTTTAATAGTTTATTACTTTTTGATTGAGGTGATATTGTTTCTGTTTTTGCTGTAGAAAATCACGGGGTTTGTTAGGCCCGTGTCTTCTTTAAATGGATGTCCCTTCTCTTTGTTCATACAATAGAAACATTATTTTTCCCCATATCAAATCATACGATTTCTATATGGTATCAGAGCAGGCTCTCAACCTGCTCGATCCATCCTAAAACTTCAACCCTATTCTTCTTATCTCTGTTGTTTCTGCCATGACGGAACAAGGAGACAAGATTAACCAGAATACCAAACCCAGCAATGAAGCCATCGATCATACTTCTCCATTCTACCTACACCCATCCCGATCTGCCCAGACAAGTCCACGTGAATGATGTTCTCAGCGACAGTAATTACCTGGACTGGTTCTAGGAGATGGAAAATTTTATGCTTGCTAAGAATAAAATCGGATTTGTCGATGGAACGATCCGAAAACCATAAAAGACGGACCCGAATCACACAGCATGGTTACGATGTGACGCCATGATAAAGGGGTGGCTGATGGTGGCTATGGAGAAGGAGATTAGGATTAGTTTGAAATACGCTAATACCGCTCAAGAAATATGGAGCGACCTCCGTGAACGTTTCGGCAAAGAAAGCGCGCCGAGGGCGTACGAATTAAAACAACTCCTTACAACAACAAAGCAAGACAACAACTCTGTTTCCACATATTATACCCGGTTAAGAACTCTATGGGATGAGATGAGTTCGGTCTTCTCCGTACCGACTTGTACCTGTGCCGGTTGCACTTGCGGAGTAAGTAAGAAACTGATGGACTCCAAAGATAAGGAAAGGTTATATGAATTCCTACTTGGCCTTGACAGTGAGTTTGCAACCATTAGAACTCAAATTCTCGCAATAAAGCCGACTCCCACCTTGGGAGAGGCATACCGACTAGTTTCGGAAGACGAGCAACAACGAGCCATATCCATGGGGAGGAAGACAAACGTTGATTCCGCTGCGTTCCAAACCCACATAAAGAAGACCGGTTCATCTCAAAAGCAATTTGTTAATCGGAACAAAGAAAAGGAGAAGGTTGGAAGGGAAGTTAATTAGCATTGTACCTTTTGTGACAAAGACGGACATAAGCGCGAGGGTTGTTTCAAACTGGTTGGGTACCCGGAATGGTGGCCCGGTAAGAAGGGTGAAAAAATAAAGGCTAAGGCAGCTTGTGTCGAGGGTGAAACGAGTCCGATTCCAGGTCTGAGCCACGAAGATTATCAAGTCTTCTTAAAACACTTCAGTGGAGTCGGTAAGAGTGAAGGTATGAAATCGGTTGCTAATATGGCACTTAAGGAAGATGAAGAAGGTGAGTGGATCCTTGATTCCGGTTGTACCGAATATATCACTTATCTGTCTAACATTCTTAATAACCAAAGAAACACTCCATTTGAACCTCATGTTGTTATTCCTAATGGGGATTCTATTCCCGTTAAGGGAAAGGGGGAGTATGTACTTCCAGGGGGAGCCAAAATAAATGGAGTCCTTTATGTGCCAGATTTCAAATGCAACTTGCTTTCCGTTAGTCGCCTCAGTCGCGATCTTCAATGTTGTATATCCTTCTTTCCTAACTTTTGTATCTTGCAGGGTCTCTAGAGGAGGAACTTGATTGATGCGGGTAGATGCGAAGGGGGGCTGTACCGGATGAAGATGATTCAAGAAAGAAAGGCTATGGCTACAACAATTGAGACATGGCACAGAAGACTTGGGCATGCTTCGAAGGGAAAGCTTAGTAAATTGAATTTTCTCGAAACTAGTACACTTGATTTGGGTAATTTTTGTGATTCTTGTGCTAGAGCAAAACATGCCAGACTACCTTTTCCCTCTAGTTTTATTAAAACCACTGGATGTTTTGAATTGATTCATTGTGACATTTGGGGTGGTTATCGGGTACAATCATATACTAAAGCCAACTATTTCCTTACGATAGTTGACGATTTTAGTAGGGCCGTTTGGATTTTTCTTCTCAAGCATAAGAGTGATGCTAGTCAACGTCTTAAAAATTTTCATAAGATGGTTGAAGTACAATTTGAAAAGTCAATCAAAAGGGTTAGATGTGATAATGGTGGGGAATTCACTTCTAATAATATGATGGAATTTTACAATAACAAAGGGATTTTATTAGAGACCTCATGCCCACATACCCCTCAACAAAACGATGTTGTTGAGTGGAAACATAGACACCTCCTTGAAACGGCACGTGCCTTAAGGATTGGTGCCAATCTCCCTAAGAGATTTTGGGGTGAGTGTATTCTAACCGCCGCTTATGTTATTAATCGACTCCCATCCAAAGTCATTAAAAACCAAACTCCTTTTGAGATGATATGGAATGTAAAACCGGATTATGCCTTCCTAAAGGTATTTGGGTGTCTCGCTTACTCTAGAAACACCGACACTAAGGGAGATAAGTTCGAAGACAGGGGAAACCGGGGATTTTCCTTGGGTACCCCGGTGGGACTAAAGGATATAAAATCCTTGACCTCGAAACCAAAAAGATGATCGTTAGTAGGGATGTTGTTTTCTATGAGGAGTTTTTTCCTTTTAGAAAGGATGAAATGAATAATAATTGTGAGCATGAAGAGCCTGCGATTATACATGATTGTCATTGTTCTCCCATACAAAGACAAGTTGATCAAAATCTGGACCAAAACCTTAGCCCAACCGAGGAAGAAACTGATATGGGCCAGCCCACTGATGAGACTGAGAAACAAGGTGGATTGGACCAGAATGCTAATCAGGCCGAAGCCCAGCCCGACCCCAGTGCTGTTGACATTAGTGAGTTGGATAACTTGGGTCGTGATGATGAGCCCAATAATATTCACGTGAACAATGATCTAGAGGCTGTTGAGCAAAACATCTCTCATGAGGAACCCGATATGCAAAATGAGGTCAGACCCACTCGCACACGAACTCAACCATCAAAGTTCAAAGACTTCGTCGTTCAAGTTCCCCCTTCGGTCAATCACCCGACTCCCGCATCCAATCGAGGCACCTCCAAGGTAGACTATCCCATCTCAAATTTTGTCTCTTATGATAATTTTACCACTAATCACAAAGCATTCTTGACGGCCATTACCAAAATGATGAGCCGAAAAATTTCAAACAAGCCGCACAGGATGCCCGTTGGTGTGAGGCCATGCAAAAGGAAATTAAAGCCCTTGAGAAAAATAAAACCTGGACGTTGGAGCAATTACCCAAAGGAAAGAAGGCTATAGACTCGAAATGGGTCTACAAAATCAAGTTTAAACCAAATGGAGAAGTTGAAAGGTACAAGGCACGCCTTGTTGCGAAAGGTTTCACTCAAATGGAAGGCGTTGATTATCATGACACCTTTGCACCGGTGTCTAAGTTGGTTACGGTACGAACTTTATTGACAGTGGCTGTTGTGACACCCCAGGAAAACCAGGAAACCAACGCAACATAACTAGCTTCCTCAGTAACTACGCACTTTTCTTAACAGGGGGAGAATGTGACAACCCTCGTAATTCCATGTATCCGTACAATTTATTTAACGATAATTAAAGTGCTTGATGATTGTGCTAAATTATTTAACTGCTCTCTGATTCCGCTGTTATACTTACATGTGCGTGTTAGCATACTAGTAGTATGCAGAAAACTTGACTAAATGGTCCTGAATATTTTCCTATGTGTTAGGAATTAATTGTGTTACAAAAATATATGTATAAGACGCCTTACGGAACAATTAAACAATTTAACGGAACAGTATCCGACCGAACAACCGGACATTACCCGGGACACCCAATATTTGTCAAATACATTGTTGTATTTATTGTTGACTAGGCATGATCCCCGAACACCCTAACACCCACTAACTTCTCTAGTAAATAACACACATAAGTATACACTTGAGATCTAACTTGGAATTGCAACTTAGTTAAAAATGTTACACTAAACCCCCCCCCCCCCAACCTGATTTTCAGTCCTAGGTGGACCCCACAAAGATCACCATGATTTCCCTATATATTTTGTTTAGATCTTCTATTGATTGTTGCTTGCAAGTATGAACAAAATAATTAGAGAATCTCTCATTTGTATGGCCAACCCTCTTACAAGATCATTGTCAATCTTTCACTCTCTCTCCTCACTACTCTCTCTCTCTCTATTTCGGTCACCCCCATAACCGAACCCACCTCCACCCCTCAACATCTTCATCTCCTCCAATTACAAGTTCCATTCAAAGCTTGAAGTTCATCCATGGAGGTTGCAAGTTGAAGGACTTTCAAAGGAGCTTGTTTCTAGTCTTTCTCATCATCTTCTCTCTACATCTTCATCACAAGATCCTACCCTAGCTTTAAGCTAGTAGTAACTTCCTTATGTCACCTTTGTTCATCTTGTTCCATGATTAAAAGATGTAATATGTTAAATCTACAAGAACACTAAAAAGGGTTTAAACAAGAAGATGTAACATGATGTATTTATGTTAGTATGATGTTATCTTGAGATGTTGCTGATTTCTTGCTGAGTTACTTGTTAATATTGAGTACTAGAAATGTTGTTGATCATTATGCATGTTAACGGAACCAATCTAACTCGCATTAGAATGTAAAAGCTGAAAAACAGAAAGCTGCTTGCTGATTACAGCCAACTTCAGTTGGCTGTAACCGAACTTTAATTAAACGAAAAATGTGTTTTCTGAACTCTAGATTTATGTATTATGAAATACGGTTCTAATGGCACTGGAATCATAATTTTTGGACTTCGTTTACTATTTTTAAAGGGTCATTTCGTAACAGCAGCTCAAGCTGCATTTTTGCTGCTGAAAATAGGTGTTATGTTTTTAGTCATAACTTGAGTTCTGTGTTGAATCAGCCCATGAAATTTGTACAGTAGATGACAACTGATGTATTTGTAATTACCCCACTGGAATTTTGTAAATCGGACTCTCGACGAATTTTTAATAAATTATTCCGTGGACTGCAGTCAGAAAAAGATAAATCTGAGTTCAGTCCGGAAAATGAATTTTTATAAAATATTGGTACTGAACTGGACCCCGAGATTTTTATACAATAATATTTGGATCATTTAAGATATTCTATAAAATTTGGGAATTTTTGGAAGATGTTAACTATTTTATTAAAATCTCCGAAAGCAGCCCAGTTTTGAATATAAAAGCTGAAAGGTCTTAAGTCGTAAATTGCGTGTCTAAATGTCGGGTATGTTATCTGTGAATGATATAACATGTTATATGTGTTATGTGCATCATCATATGTTTGTTTAGGAGTGGGGAATGGATGGGAAACTTATATGGGCATGAACCGTTAAAGTGATGCATGTTATGTGATAGATACGTGTAGGAACTTTGTGTTCTATTTGAAATCACTAATAAACTAAGTGGCAATCATACTAGGACGTGATTGACCGACCTTGACTGTTAGCTATATTTGAGAGTCAAACCGAGCAACCGAGGTGAGTTCACACTCTTTCCAAGGCATGGGATTCCCGGTGGGTTGGGAATGAGATTGAATGACTACTCGAACTATCATTAGTATTAAACTACTTACTACTGTCCTCGGATTGAAGGGCACGTACGTAAAGCCTACGTACATGACCATAAGACCATCAACTCTATCAATTGAAGTCCCTCATTTATCGACTTAATCGCCGAGGTCTATGGCGAGCGGGTCATTAGTTAATAGCGCTATTAGGTTTAACAAACCTCACACCGTGCCAGTCGGACGGGCGTGTACTAATGGACTATGGGCAAAGGGTCAATGCTGATAGACATTGACTTAGGGCACCTCTTACATTTTCGTAGCAGTCGATACGCGTGGTCTAGTAACACATGGGAAGCCCCCACTAATCTTCGCAAACATGTCAGGAAGACCGCGATACGAATTTATACGATACATGGTTTACAAAACGAACAGATGATTTACGAAACAAATGCTATAACTAAACAACCAACTGTGAACTCGCTCAACTTTGTTGTTGACTCGTTGTTACATGCCTTACAGGTCGTTAAACGCTTGGAGCTTGCACGAGGAAGGAGTCGTTGTGGTGTACGGACTGTTATGTTCCGTGCTTATTATTTAAATCCTTATGAACTTATTAAACTTGCGTTTTGAACTTTAACTTATAAACTATGGACTTATGCTTTTGGATTTACTCTTATGCTTCCGCTGTTTAAACTAAACATGGTTAACTAGCTTTGGTCACCAATCGTATTGTGGTTGGTCTTATTTACTTAATTACGATGTTCAATATGATTGGTGGCTCGATCCTGGTCACGTCACGCCTCCAAGCGGTGGTACTCCGCATGGTGGATTTTGGGGGTGTGACAAATTGGTATCAGAGCCATTGGTTATAGTGAACTTGGTTTTAAAAAGGGAAAAGTTTTTGATAAAACCAGACTATAACCTGTACAGTGCTCAACGATCCACAACGACGCTTCGCTCCACGTGCAAGACTCGACACCATGAGTGGTATGATGTATGTTATATTGTCGGTTAGATAGTTCTCACTGTGCACTAGATAATGTGATAATTACTATTTGAACCTTGTGTGCTTACTCTCTACTGTCGTCCCACACTTATGCACTTTCGCGACACTTTTCTCACTTACATTGCTTCATTATGAAGATCATGAGCGGACGCGGAAGACGTATCAACCTCACTCAAGCCCAGTTGACGGCTTTGATCAACGAACGAGTCGCTGAGGCACTCGCAGTTAACCCTGCAGGAGGTATAACCTGCCATACCAACTCACCTTAGGACGTTTAGATCCTACCTTCGCAAACCAACCCTCATGCTTAATCTTGTCTTTTATTCTCGCGCAACAGGTCAACATGCTCAACCTCCTATGTGCACGTTCAAAACGTTCATGGACTGCCGACCTACTACTTTCAGTGGCACGGAAGGAGCAGTAGGCCTTCTTCACTGGTTTGAAAAGCTTGAGTCTGTTTTCGAGATGTGCGAATGCCCTGAGGATCGAAGGGTGAAATATGCTACTGGAACACTTGAAGGTGTTGCGTTAACCTGGTGGAAGGCACAGGTTCAGCTACTGTGACTGGCGGTTGCAAATGCCACTCCCTGGAATGGTTTCAAGGAACTGATCAAAGAAGAGTACTGCAGTCGAGACGACATCCACAAGCTAGAGGTGGAATTTTACAATCTGAAGATGACGGGATCTGAGATTGAGGCGTACACTAAGAGGTCAAACGAACTGGCCATCTTGTGTCCAACCATGGTGGACCCTCCCATCAAACGTATTGAGCTGTATCTCAAGGGCCTGGTACCAGAGATTCAAAGTCACGTGACTTCAGCCAACCTAGGTACCATACAGCAAATCATCAAGTTGGCCCATCGACTCACTGACCAGGCGGTGGAGCAAAACAGGCTGCCTAAACGAATCAGTGCCACAGCTACTTCTGATGCACCTACCGACAACAAGCGAAAATGGGATGGAAACTCCAGTAAGGGTTCTGCTTCGGTTCAGTCTCAGCAGCGAAAGACTGATGACTACCAGAGTCCTGGTCAGCAATCTTCCGGTAGTCAAGGACAGGGTGGATATCGAGGAAACCACCCAAAGTGCAACAAATGCAACAGACACCATAGTGGTCAGTGCAACAAGGGACGTTGTCAGAGGTGTCTCAAGATGGGTCATGAAGGCAAGGATTGCAGGAGCTCACGGCCTGCAAATCAGAATCGTCAGCAGCAACAGCAAGCACCGCAGAATCAGCAACAGCAACAGGGCAACAGGGGATGCTTTCAGTGTGGCGCTGAAGGCCACTTTAAGAAGAACTGTCCCCAGCTTAACCAGAATCAGAACAACAACAACAACCAGGGAAACAGGAATAATAATGGGGGCAACAATGGGGGAAACAATGATGGCAATGGTGCCAGGGGTCGAGTGTTCGTGCTGGGTCAAGGTGACGCAAGGAATGATCCTAACGTAGTGATGGGTAAGTTTCTTCTGGATGATTTCTTTGTTACTATTTTATTCGATTCGGGTGCCGATACTAGTTATGTGTCCTTAAAAGTTAGCCAAATGCTTAAGCGCACTCCAACACTTTTGAACACCAAACACACGGTAGAGCTAGCAAACGGTAAAAGTCTCGAGGCCACGCACATAGTTAAGGGTTGTGACCTTGTCTTAGCTGGTCAGACCTTCTCTATCGATCTTATTCCTATCGTTCTGGGTAGTTTTGACGTTGTTATTGGGATGGATTGGTTATCTCATCAACAAGAGGAAATTCTTTGCAACGAGAAAATCGTCCGCATTCCTCGTTCTGGTAAAGAACCCCTCGTGATTCATGGCGACAAGAGTGGTGCTGTCGTAGGCATTATCTCTTTCCTTAAGGCCCAGAAGTATTTGCGAAAGGGCCACTGCCATTCTAGCACTCGTTACTGACACATCAATGGAAGAAAAGAGAATTGAAGACATTCCTATTGTGCGTGATTTTCCTGAGGTATATCCTGAGGAATTACCTGGTCTTCCGCCTCATCGCCAAGTTGAGTTTCAAATCGAGCTAGCTCCTGGAGCAGCGCCCATAGCTCAAGCACCTTATCGTCTAGCTCCATCAGAACTTGAAGAACTGTCTACGCAACTACAAGAACTCTTGGAAAAGGGTTTCATACGTCCTAGCTCTTCGCCCTGGGGAGCTCCAGTCCTGTTCGTGAAGAAGAAAGACGGTACTTTCAGAATGTGTATAGACTACCGCGAACTCAACAAGGTGACCGTGAAGAATCGTTATCCTCTTCCACGCATTGATGACCTATTCGACCAGTTGCAAGGGTCGAGCTATTACTCTAAGATTGACTTGAGATCGGGATACCATCAGCTGAGAGTCCGAGAGGAGGACGTCTCTAAAACAGCATTCAGAACTCGCTACGGCCATTACGAGTTTCTGGTTATGCCTTTCGGATTAACGAATGCACCTGCGGTCTTCATGGATCTCATGAACCGAGTATGCAAACCTTACCTGGATAAGTTCGTTATTGTTTTCATCGACGATATCCTGATCTATTCTAAGAGTCAGGAGGAACATGAGCAGCATCTACGACTTATGCTGGAACTTCTTCGAGCAGAGCAACTGTATGCCAAGTTTTCAAAATGTGACTTCTGGCTTCGCGAAGTCCACTTTCTAGGCCACGTAGTAAACAAGGATGGGATTCATGTTGATCCATCCAAGGTTGACTCGATCAAGAACTGGCCTGCACCCCGCACACCAACAGAAATCCGCCAATTCTTGGGTTTGGCAGGATATTACAGAAGGTTTATCAAGGATTTCTCAAAGATTGCGCAACCCCTCACTTCACTGACTCAGAAGGGTGTCATCTACCGTTGGGGAGATGCACAGGAGTCCGCATTTCAGCACTTAAAAGACAGACTTTGTAGCGCGCCTATCCTCTCATTGCCTGAAGGCACAGATGATTTTGTGGTTTATTGCGACGCTTCCATCCAAGGACTTGGTTGCGTGTTGATGCAACGAGACAAGGTCATTGCCTACGCATCGCGCCAACTTAAGGTTCACGAAAGAAACTACACTACGCACGACTTGGAATTGGGAGCAGTCGTTTTCGCACTTAAGATATGGAGACATTACCTGTACGGTACCAAGTGCACCATTTACACCGATCACAGGAGTCTCGAGCATATCTTCAAGCAAAAGGAGTTAAACATGCGACAACGCCGATGGGTCGAGCTCTTGAATGATTATGAATGCGCTATCAAGTACCATCCGGGCAAAGCCAATGTTGTGGCTGACACCCTCAGTTGAAAGGATACTATACCTAAGCATGTACGTGCGTTACAGCTTACCATCCAATCCAACCTTCCCGCTCAGATTTGAGATGCTCAGGTTGAAGCATTGAAAGCAGAAAACATCAGGCCTGAATCCTTACGAGGATCGAGGCAGCGCCTAGAACGAAAGGAAGACGACGCCTACTATGTTAACAGACGCATCTGGGTTCCGCTTTACGGAAACTTACGCGAGCTTGTGATGGATGAAGCACACAAGTCTCGTTATTCGGTACATCCTGGTTCGGATAAAATGTACCACGACCTCAAGACTACGCATTGGTGGCCTGGCATGAAAGCCCACATAGCAACCTACGTCAGTAAATGTTTGACTTGTGCGAGAGTCAAGACTGAATATCAGAAACCCTCAGGCCTACTTCAACAACCAGAGATACCTAAATGGAAATGGGAGCAAATTTCCATGGATTTCGTTACTGGCCTGCCTAGATCTCAACGCGGAAATGACACTATTTGGGTAATAGTGGATCGATTGACCAAGTCTGCACATTTTCTGGCTATCAAAGAAACGGATAAGTTTTCTACTCTAGCAGACATTTACCTAAAGGAAGTGGTATCAAGGCACGGAGTGCCAACCTCCATCATTTCTGATCGTGACGCGCGTTTTACTTCTGAACTGTGGCAAGCAATGCACAAGTCTTTTGGCTCACGTTTAGATATGAGCACCGCTTATCACCCACAAACGGATGGGCAATCTGAACGCACCATCCAAACCCTCGAAGACATGCTTAGGGCATGCGTAATCGACTTTGGAAATGGCTGGGAAAAACACCTCCCGCTAGTGGAGTTTTCATATAACAACAGTTACCACACCAGCATCCAGGCTGCTCCATTCAAGGCATTGTACGGACGCAAATGCCGATCACCTCTCTGTTGGGCAGAAGTTGGTGACAGCCAAATCACTGGCCCAAAACTTGTAGTAGATACAACCGAGAGAATTGCTCAGATACGACAACGAATGGCGGCAGCACGTGACCGTCAGAAAAGCTATGCTGATAAGGGAAGAAAGCCACTCGAGTTCCAAGTTGGGACCGGGTGCTACTCAAAGTCTCACCTTGGAAAGGTGTAGTCCGTTTTGGCAAAAAGGGGCAAACTCGATCCGCGATATGTCGGACCGTTCGAAATCATAGAGAAAATAGGCAAAGTGGCCTACAAACTGGATCTACCAGCAGAACTCAGTGCAGTTCACAATGTTTTTCACGTGTCAAATCTGAAGAAGTGTATGTCAGATGAAACCCTTATAGTTCCTTTGAAAGAGCTCACTATCGACGATCAGTTGCGATTCGTCGAGGAACCAGTTGAAATCACGGATCGAGATGTTAAGATCCTCAAGCGTACCAGGATACCTCTGGTCCGAGTTCGTTGGAATGCTCGTCGTGGCCCAGAGTATACCTGGGAACGAGAATACCAAATGAAACTCAAGTATCCCCAACTGTTTAAGAAAAACGCAACCACCACTGAGGCTAAAGCTACTACAGAATTTCGGGACGAAATTCCAAATCAACGGGGGGATGATGTGACACCCCAGGAAAACCAGGAAACCAACGCAACATAACTAGCTTCCTCAGTAACTACGCACTTTTCTTAACAGGGGGAGAATGTGACAACCCTCGTAATTCCATGTATACGTACAATTTATTTAACGATAATTAAAGTGCTTGATGATTGTGCTAAATTATTTAACTGCTCTCTGATTCCGGTGTTATACTTACATGTGTGTGTTAGCATACTAGTAGTATGCAGAAAACTTGACTAAATGGTCCTGAATATTTTCCTATGTGTTAGGAATTAATTGTGTTACAAAAATATATGTATAAGACGCCTTACGGAACAATTAAACAATTTAACTGAACAGTATCCGACCGAACAACCGGACATTACCCGGGACACCCAATATTTGTCAAATACATTGTTGTATTTATTGTTGACTAGGCATGATCCCCGAACACCCTAACACCCACTAACTTCTCTAGTAAATAACACACATAAGTATACACTTGAGATCTAACTTGGAATTGCAACTTAGTTAAAAATGTTACACTATACCCCCCCCCCCCAACCTGATTTTCGGTCCTAGGTGGACCCCACAAAGATCACCATGATTTCCCTATATATTTTGTTTAGATCTTCAATTGATTGTTGCTTGCAAGTATGAACAAAATAATTAGAGAATCTCTCATTTGTATGGCCAACCCTCTTACAAGATCATTGTCAATCTTTCACTCTCTCTCCTCACTACTCTCTCTCTCTATTTTGGTCACCCCCATAACCGAACCCACCTCCACCCCTCAACATCTTCATCTCCTCCAATTACAAGTTCCATTCAAAGCTTGAAGTTCATCCATGGAGGTTGCAAGTTGAAGGACTTTCAAAGGAGCTTGTTTCTAGTCTTTCTCATCATCTTCTCTCTACATCTTCATCACAAGATCCTACCCTAGCTTTAAGCTAGTAGTAACTTCCTTATGTCACCTTTGTTCATCTTGTTCCATGATTAAAAGATGTAATATGTTAAATCTACAAGAACACTAAAAAGGGTTTAAACAAGAAGATGTAACAAGATGTATTTATGTTAGTATGATGTTATCTTGAGATGTTGCTGATTTCTTTCTGAGTTACTTGTTAATATTGAGTACTAGAAATGTTGTTGATCATTATGCATGTTAACGGAACCAATCTAACTCGCATTAGAATGTAAAAGCTGAAAAACAGAAAACTGCTTGCTGATTACAGCCAACTTCAGTTGGCTGTAACCGAACCTTAATAAAACGAAAAATGTGTTTTCTGAACTCTAGATTTATGTATTATGAAATACGGTTCTAATGGCACTGGAATCATAATTTTTGGACTTCGTTTACTATTTTTAAAGGGTCATTTCGTAACAGCAGCTCAAGCTGCATTTTTGCTGCTGAAAATAGGTGTTATGTTTTTAGTCATAACTTGAGTTTTGTGTTGAATCAGCCCATGAAATTTGTACAGTAGATGACAACTGATGTATTTGTAATTACCCCACTGGAATTTTGTAAATCGGACTCTCGAAGAATTTTTAATAAATTATTCCGTGGACTGCAGTCAGAAAAAGATAAATCTGAGTTCAGTCCGGAAAATGAATTTTTATAAAATATTGGTAATGAACTGGACCCCGAGATTTTTATACAATAATATTTGGATTGTTTAAGACATTCTGTAAAAATTTGGGAATTTTTGGAACATGGTAACTATTTTATTAAAATCTCCGAAAACAGCCCAGTTTTGAATATAAAAGCTGAAAGGACTTAAGTCGTAAATTGCGTGTCTAAATGTCGGGTATGTTATCTGTGAATGATATAACATGTTATATGTGTTATGTGCATCATTGTATGTTTGTTTAGGAGTGGGGAATGGATGGGAAACTTATATGGGCATGAACCGTTAAAGTGATGCATGTTATGTGATAGATACGTGTAGAAACTTTGTGTTCTATTTGAAATCACTAATAAACTAAGTGGCAATCATACTAGGACGTGATTGACCGACCTTGACTGTTAGCTATATTTGAGAGTTAAACCGAGCAACCGAGGTGAGTTCTCACTCTTTCCAAGGCATGGGATTCCCGGTGGGTTGGGAATGAGATTGAATGACAACTCGAACTATCATTACTATTAAACTACTTACTACTGTCCTCGGATTGAAGGGCACGTACGTAAAGCCTACGTACACGACCATAAGACCATCAACTCTATCAATTGAAGTCCCTCATTTATCGACTTAATCGCCGAGGCCTATGGCGAGGGGGTCATTAGTTAATAGCGCTATTAGGTTTAACAAACCTCACACCGTGCCAGTCGGACGGGCGTGTACTAATGGACTATGGGCAAAGGGTCAATGCTGATAGACATTGACTTAGGGCACCTCTTACATTTTCGTAGCAGTCGATACGCGTGGTCTAGTAACACATGGGAAGCCCCCACTAATCTTCGCAAACATGTCAGGAAGACCGCGATACGAATTTATACGATACATGGTTTACAAAACGAACAGATGATTTACGAAACGAATGCTATAACTAAACAACCAACTGTGAACTCGCTCAACTTTGTTGTTGACTCGTTGTTACATGCCTTACAGGTCGTTAAACGCTTGGAGCTTGCACGAGGAAGGAGTCGTTGTGGTGTACGGACTGTTATGTTCCGTGCTTATTATTTAAATCCTTATGAACTTATTAGACTTGCGTTTTGAACTTTAACTTATAAACTATGGACTTATGCTTTTGGATTTACTCTTATGCTTCCGCTGTTTAAACTAAACATGGTTAACTAGCTTTGGTCACCAATCGTATTGTGGTTGGTCTTATTTACTTAATTACGATGTTCAATATGATTGGTGGCTCGATCCTGGTCACGTCACGCCTCCAAGCGGTGGTACTCCGCATGGTGGATTTTGGGGGTGTGACAGCTGTGAAGAAAGGTTGGATTATTCACCAACTTGACGTGAACAACACATTTTTACATGGAGACCTTGAAGAAGAAGTATACATGAAAATCCCTCAAGGTTTTTCTAATGAGAATGAGACCCGCGTTTGTCGCCTAAGAAAGTCCCTATACGGCTTAAAGCAAGATTCACGCAATTGATACCAAAAATTTACCGCCTTTCTCGTGAGTCTTCGTTTTAGGCAATCTCATGCCGACCATTCGATGTTCATATTTGAGGCCGATAATGTGACTATAGTGATATTGATATACGTTGATGATGTCATTATTACCGAAAACTGTCTCACCAAGATTCAAGAAACTAAAACCAAGCTTGATGAACAATTTAGTGTCAAAGATCTTGGGCAATTGAAGTATTTCCTTGGCATAGAAGTCGCTAAAACCGATGAAGGTCTTGTACTTAGTCAGCGAAAGTACACCTTGGATATCCTAAAGGACAGTGGAAATTTGGATTGCAAACCGAGCTCATTTCCTATTGAGCAAGGGTTGAAGTTGGATAAAGGAGAAAATGAACCAGAAGTGGACGCTAACCAATATCGCCGATTGGTTGGTCGCCTCTTATATCTTCAAGCTACAAGGCCAGACATTACATATTCAGTTAATATTTTAAGTCAGTTTGTTGCCGATCCAAGAAAAAATCATCTCGAAGCTGCAAGTCGGGTCCTCAGATACCTAAAGAATACGCCAGGACAAGGCATTCATCTCTCTCGGGCAGGTGATCCAGTACTGACAGCATACTGTGATTCTGATTGGTTGGGTTGTCCTTATACTCGACGGTCAAGTACAGGGTATTTGCTCTTGTTGGGGGGAATCCCTATTTCTTGGAAAACGAAAAAGCAGTCCGTCGTCTCACGCTCGTCTGCTGAGGCAGAGTACAGAGGTATGGCCTCTACTGTTAGCGAAGTTATATGGGTTCGTTGGCTGCTCAAGGAACTTCAGGTTTCTCTCACAACACCCACGCCATTATTTTGCGATAATCAGGCAGCACGTCACATAGCCAACAACCCCGTTTTTCATGAGCGCACGAAGCACGTTGATCAGGCAGCACGTCACATAGCCAACAACCCCGTTTTTCATGAGCGCACGAAGCACGTTGAGATGGATTGTTACTTTGTTCGTGAGCATGTCGAGTTCAAAGAAATTATTCCTATGAACATCAGCACCAAAATGCAGATTGCGGATCTACTCACTAAAGGTCTTTCGGCGCAACAACTTCGATTCCTTCTTGGCAAGATTGGCATTGCAAATTTACATGCTCCATCTTGAGGGGGAATATAGGATCTCGATTATTTTAATAGTTTATTACTTTTTTATTGAGGTGATATTGTTTCTGTTTTTGCTGTAGAAAATCACGGGGTTTGTTAGGCCCATGTCTTCTTTAAATGGCTGTCCCTTCTCTTTGTTCATACAATAGAAACATTATTTTTCCCCATATCAAATCATACGATTTCTATATAGACTTGTAGGCCATGGTTTAGTGACATTAATCATCAATGTGTATTTGGTCGTTATTCACGGGCGATCTTATAACATTTGATCATTTTTTTGTGGCCTTCCCACGGGTTGATAATGTACGTGTTTGCTCTAGTTTAAGATTGGCTAAGATGCATTGACCTCACCCAAGTGCTCACTCTGATCCAACGGTTAGACACCATGGGTCTATTATGTCTCGAGCCATCTCCAATTTTTAGCCCACATGTACACCCCATGTTTCCCTCTGACGTTAATTGTGCACCTCACATGACTCATCCGACAAACAAAGACGTGGATTCGTTGGTAGTCGTTTGTTTTTATTAAAAAAAATTATTCGTGACTTTCAATTTTGTGGTTCATATTTTTAGAAGTCAATTCATATTGCTTCTATGATAACCTTTTTTTTATTATTTCTATTTTATATATTAATTTTCTATAAATTCAAAAAAGTATTATTTAAAATTTATGATGGGTTTGACCTTAATTAAGATAATATACACCAAAGTTTGAAAAGCAAAAATATTATCCTTATAGTATACTAGGATGTGATATATTGGTTTCTTAATAAAAGACATTAAACGACCAAAATTCTAAAACATATTTTGTTTGTTCATGTTTCATGTAAACATATAATTGCTTATGACGCTTTTAAGGGTAGAAATTATTTTATATTTATCAGTGTGAACAAAAATGAAAAGTGCGAATTAACGTAGAAGAAACATAAAATATGTCATATACAATCTTTCCAAAAGCTATCGAAAAAGAGGCTAAAGCAAAGTTTGATTTTTATGTAAACAAGTGTATAATGTGGATACGTAAACAAGTTTTATTTTAGGAGAGTTATTGAAAAATAAATAACATTTGATTTTCTTTTAAATATATCTGAAATTTAAACAAATCATATTTTCTTATTATGCAACCAACAACGACTATTTAAATTGTTGTAAAACTAATCCAGTAGAAACTAGTTATTGAAGCAGTTAAAGTTCTTTATTAACAAAGAAAAAGGTTAACCAAGAACAGCAATAAGCAGATGTATCAATCAAGAAGAAGACTGTTATCTACGCATTGCTCTCATGACTGCGTGGAGTATTTGGATCTAAAGAAACGACAAAGTCTTTAATAAAAGAAACATTCCGGCAAATGTGGTGGTCGAAGAGATCAAACTGGGAACTTACTGGTGGATGGTGAAGAGGTCGAAAGTGGTTGGATTGGACATGGACAAAAATGGAACAAGTTCGAAGGTTTCCAGATTGGCTAGCTTTTTCTTTTGATTGTTCTATGTTGCATTTTATATTTTGGTTTTCTTTGGTCTCTGTTCTGCCTTCTAAGCAGCTTGCTTACGAGTGTTTGGTGGTTTCATTAAAAGATTATCCTTGGCCGGTCAAATAAAAAAATAAAAGGTTGCAACATATACCAAATCAAGCTATGTTAAGGAGTTTTCATGTTTCAAAAAATAAAAACCACAATATACCATAATTGAAAAACAACAATCAACTAGCCATTACCGATGATATTTTTACATCTTAAATTAAAAGGCAAAAAACTACAATAATGCATTCAATTGCTGTTTTCATTGAACGATTTCATAAACTAGGTTTTTCTTTGCTAGTCATGGTCGGGTATTTTACTTTTATATTTTTGATAACTACATTACAAAATTTCTTTTCTAAAATTTAAACTTGTTGCTTTTTTAGATTGATATTTTATAAAAGCATGATATATATATATATATATATATATATATATATATATATATATATATATATATATATATATATATATAGGGGAAGGTTCATTGGGGAACACTAAAAAAGTGGGGAACAGCGGGGAACCGACTCAAACGAACTCCGATTGGACTCATTCCAGCGGCGTTGGAACAGACTCGTCGAACCCTAACTAAGATCTCTTAATCCTAAACCCTAAATCCTAACTCCTAAACTCTAAACCCTAAAGCTAAAAAATAAGGCTAAAACCTAAGATAAACCGTAAAATCTAAACTATAAACCCTAAAAGCTAAACCCTAAAGGCTAAACCTAAAGCTAAACCCTAAACCCTAAAGCTAAACTCTAAACCCTAAAACTAAACCCTAAAACTAAACCCTAAAGCTAAACCCTAATGCTAAACCCTAAAGCTAAACCCTAAAAGCCAAACCCTAATATATTTAGGGTTTAGGGGTTATGATTTAGGTGTTAGGGTTAAGAGATCCTAGTTAGGGTTCGACAAGCCGGTTCCAACGCCGCTAGAATGAGTCCAATCGGAGTTCGTTTGAGTCGATTCCCCACTGTTCCCCACTTTTTAGTGTTCCCCAATGAACCTCATACTATATATATATATATATATATATATATATATATATATATATATATATATATATATATATATATATGGGAGGGTTTAAATGAGAACGCTAAATATTGTGAGAACCGTGAGAACAAATGAAAAATCGCAAGAACTTGGTCAAAAACAATTTAAATTCAAATTTTTTTTCTACACTTATCATTATTATTCGAATACAATGTTAGAAATTTAATTTACACGTTTAAATTTACGTGAATTCGTAAATAAAAAAATTTACACATGTGTAAGTTTGCCATTTACACATGTGTAAATCTGTTATATTTACACATGTGTAAAAAATCTAAAAATAGTGATTTTGAAAGGAGAAATGAAATATTTGATGTTGTAAATTCTTTTTTTGATGTTGTATCTTAATTACAATGAGGTTTGTATTAAAAAAATTTGGTTTTGATTGGTTTTTTCATTCGTTCTCACGGTTCTCGCAATATTTAGCGTTCTCAAGATAACCCTCCCTTATATATATATATATATATATATATATATATATAGAGAGAGAGAGAGAGAGGGTGGGGTTCTAGATTGAACATTAGTGTATTTGCGAACTGAGTGAACAAATCCTGGCCATTGATCTACACACGTGTATGGCCAGGATTAGTTCACTTAGTTCGCAAGCTACACTAGTGTTCACTCTTGAACCTAATCCTATATATATATATATATATAGAGTGGGGATCCTGCGGAAAGTGTGTTTTTCCTAGAAAGTCTAGGAAGCGATCTGGGCCATCCAATGGGTGTGTTTAAAGGTTGAGATCATCTTGGTGACATTTTGGTAATATGTGTGTCTTGAAAATAGGATTATTTAATTAATCAGGGGTAGATATGTCATTTAGCTTGTTTTAAATATGGAAATAACTGTCATTCCATAAACCACCCCACATTTCTTGCGATTTTTTCTCTCTCTCTCTGTCTCTCTCCCTTTCTCTCGTCTCTTTCTTCCTTCTATCCTTCATGACGAAACACAACATCAAGAAAAGACATCGTGAAAAATGTCACACATCGTAATAGCATGAATGGTAAAACACAACGTCAAGAAATCCTCCAGCATTACCAGCATGAATGCTAAAACACAACTGTATCAAACTGCTTGCTGTTAAAACACAATGTCAAGAAATCCTCCAGCATTACCAGCATGAATGGTAAAACACAGAGTTAAGAAATCCTCCAGCATTACCAGCATGAATGCTAAAACACAACGGTATCAAACTGCTTGCTGTTAAAACACAATGTCAAGAAATCCTCCAGCATTACCAGCATGGATGGTAAACCACCGTGTCAAGAAATCCTCCAACATTACAAACATGAATGCTAAAACACAACTGTATTAATCTGCTTGCTGTTAAAACACAATGTCAAGAAATCCTCAAGCATTACCAGCATGGATGGTAAAACACAGCGTCAAGAAATCCTCCAGCATTACCAACATGAATGCAAAAAGACAACTGTATTAATCTGCTTGTTGTTAAAACACAATGTCAAGAAATCCTCCAGCATGAGCGTCAAGAAATCATCCAGCATTACCAACGTGAATGCTAAAACACAACTGTATTAATCTGCTTGCTGTTAAAACACAATGTCAAGAAATCCTCCAGCATTAACAACATGAATGGTAAAACACATCGTCAAGAAATAGGAGATGATATGAACAATATTTGAATCGGATGACGGAGAACAGGTGCCGGAACTTGTCGGATGTGATTGTCGGAGGTGATTGTCGGATTGAAGTTGATGGTGATGGTTATGGGTGGTGACTGAAAGGTGGAGGTTAATTAATGATGAACGAGACGCGTTTTGGATCGAGTTCGGATCGAGTTCAGATGGTGATGATGAACTCGGAGATGGTGGAGATGGAGAAGTGTTTAATGATAACGAAGACGAAGAAGGAGAAGGTTGCGGCATTCAGAAAATCTTGGAGAAACAGTTTCCATAATTTTATGCATTGTTAGTTAATGAGAGATAAAATTGCAAAAATAAAATAAAATGTCAAATTACACAAGTGCCCTTTTAGTTAAAATCCCTCCATGCCACGTGTTACATTCTTATTGCTTTCTAGACTTTCTAGGAAAAACCCACTTTCTACCCAACTCCTCCTATATATATAAAGTGTATTGTACAAAATGGCTTAACGTACGCTACGTACGTGATGTGAAATTCGCATGTTATAAAATAGCATGGATGAAATCGCATGTGATAATTTTTGATGAAATCGCATGTTGGTTTTTTGTAACAATTTTGCATGTGGTAATTTTGATGAAATCGCATGTTAAAAAACCAACATACGGAATTGTTACAAAAAACCAACATGCGATTTCAATGTGGGATGAAGATCTGACGGCTGAGATGATCGCGTACGTAATGTAGGATAAGGACTCTTGTACGTTAACCTAACTATATATATATATATATATATATATATATATATATATAGAAAAAGTGTATTGTACAAAATGGCTTAACGTATGCTACGTACGTGATGTGAAATTCGCATGTTATAAAATAGCATGGATGAAATCGCATGTGATAGTTTTTTATGAAATCGCATGTTGGTTTTTTGTAACAATTTCGCATGTGGTAATTTTGAAGAAATCGCATGTTGAAAAACCAACATGCGAAATTGTTACAAAAAACCAACATGCGATTTCAATGTGGGATGAAGATCTGACAGCTGAGATGATCGCGTACGTAATGTAGGATAAGGACTCTCGTATGTTAACCTAACTATACGAGGATCATGAGAAAACTACATCTATTTTTACACCCTGGTTATAAACTTTTTTTACACCCCGGTTGTAAAATTTATGTCCCGGTTATAAACTCTTTTCACACCCCGGTTGTAAATTTTATACAAAACATAAATTTACACCAAACTCTTTTTACAATCGGTTGTAAATTCAACACAAAAAATATACTTAAAAAGTAACTAGTTGTCAAATGTTAACGCTTTTTTTTGAAAATGCTGAATATAAACTCACACGAAAAATGTTTTTGTTTTTTAAAATGTCGACCTCACCCCTTTCTGTCATTTTTTGAAAATGTTTTTTTGAATGTTTATTGTTTTTTTTAAATGTTAAAATTAGAGAAAATAAGTATGAGAAGAGAGCTGAGTAACATTTTAATGTAAAAGAAAAAGAGTGAGAGAAAGAAAGAAAATGAATTTGACTTTTAAAAAGAAGAGAGGGAGAAATGATGTGACATAAATAGTAAAGAACTATATTGCCCATTTGATTTAATTTGAATATAGGTGATGTGTTAAAATCCTATTGGATGATAGTAGTTCTCATGGTTCTCGCAACTAGGGATGGTTTTCATTTGAACCGATCCCTATGTGTGTGTGTGTGTATATATAGAGAGAGACCGGTTAAAATGAAAACCACCCCCAGTTGCAAGAACTACTCTCCACCAATTAGATCATGCCACCTATACACTATTATTTTAAATCCTAAAGGGTATTTTGGTCATTTCCTCTAAATGTCCAATCTCTCTCTCTCATCATTTAAAGTCACCAAACTTTCAATCTCTCATCTCTCATTCTCTCTCTCTCTTAAATTTTAAATCCCTCATTTCTCTAAAAGCCCTTCACTCCCTAATCTCTCTCTCTCTCTCTCTCTGCATTTACTCTGGCGATGCCCCTATGATGTGTTCTGTGATGTTTCTTTGTTAGAGAGCTGGACTCCGATGACTACGCCGGTGTCACACCCAACCGATGGCGGAAACATCGGGGCGCGACACTAATCGTTCAGATTGCTCATGAGTTTCCATAACACTATAGTTTCATTAGTAGTTAATCAAGTTTCATAGCATTGTCTAAGCATCAATCAAAGTTTTACAACCACAAAATATCAAGTACATAACATACCAAATATTGTTCAAAAGTTTCTAAATTAACTAAGATGTGTATCTAAGCAGTATCCTAGCAAGTTTCTTGATTTCCTTAGCTACTATCAACCTGCAACATGTATTAAAATACTATCAACAATAATGTTGGCGAGTATACAAGTTTGAGTACGTAGTAGTATAATAGTTTAAAACGTTCCAAAAACTCATATCCAGCGTAAACACATATAACAAGTTTCACCATGCTATTAGCGCAGTCCAAGTGATAGCCCAAGTTTCCAATGCGTTAAATGCCTTCCCCAAGACTCAAGGGAAGCTAAATGTCTCCTCCTAACAATACCCCAAAGACTAACGGGGAGGTGCATTACCCCTATAGCGCTACCATTGTTAAGGCGAAACTACACACAAGGATTAAACGTTCACATAGCATAAAAGTCTCAAGAATCACACGTTTCAAGTTTCATGTTCACAAAGAATAGAGTATGTTTCAAATACTTTAAAGTGTCAAGTGTTAAGTTTATAGAATACATGTTGCATCCCAAAAGTGTTTAAAACAAAAAGGGATCGAGTATACTCACAGTGGGTGCTAAGTATCAACACCAACTATTTGGATCGAAGGGAGCGCTGAAGTTAGCCTGATTATAGTATAACAGTGTAAGCGTTGAACAGAAAGTCGAATCGTGTAAGTGTCGAATAAAAGAGTCTGACTGGCCTCCTGATCGGATGGTCATCTGGACGGATGGTCATCCGGTTGGATGACCATTCGGCCTAGATGGGACCCATCCGATCGGACTGTCATACCTCGACCGCGTAAAACAACAAACCGCTACGGAAACGTCGGGGAGTGTCGTAACAGAATCATTGTTTCATAACACATGGTGATTAAAGATTTGCTTTATTCCATTTATGAACTCATTGTTTTATTACAAACCAGATAAATACAAATAATTGTCTTTCAAGTTTTAAAGTCGCTAAGGCACGAGTCCATCCTATGTGTAGCATGCATCAACAATTATCACATAGTAGCACCTGAAACATATGTGAAAATAAAACATCAGCATTAAAAATGCCTGTGAGTAACATAGGTTTTGTTGATTTAGATTCATGGCTTTGGTTAACATGAGAAAAAGATTTTATGTTTACAAAAATAGCCATGAATTCTTGTAAAAGTTTTGTTTCTAAATTGCATTGTTTTGATAAAAGGTTTGTAGTATATACAAAAAATATACTTTGGTTTTGAAATAGTTAAACAGATAGTATATCAAAATATACTTTGGTTACTGAAATAATAGATTTGGTAGTATATCACAAGTATACTTTGGTTTAAGAATGAAAGCATTGGTAGTATATCAAATTATACTTTGGTTTTGTAAATAGCATATCAAACTATGTTTTGGTTTGAAAATAGCATATCAACTATGCTTTGGTAGTATATCAATATATACTTTAGTTTATGAAATAACAAAGTCGGTAGTTTATCAAACTATACTTTAGTAAACAGTATCACGTTTGTAGTATATCGAAATATACCTAAATCGTGATCTGGTAGTATATCAAACTATACTTTAGTAAACAATAGCATATCAAACTATGCTTTAGCAAAACAGTATCACGTTGGTAGCATATCAAAATATGCCTTAATAGTATAACGAAATATACCATATATCGCGATTTGGTAATACATTCAAACCTTAGTGTATCAAACTACACTTTGGAGACTATAGAAATACCACAAAGGCAAATCCATTTGGTTAAAACTTTGGTTTCTGACATTCCATACAACAGGAATGGGGTGTCTAGTCCTATAACGCTATATCGTACTACCAATCGGCTTGATCATTGTTAATGAATGTATAAGTAACAATATGAACGAACAAATAGTCTAACAAACTTTGAAAATCAGTGTTTAAGCCATGGACAATAGTTCAATTCGTCAAAATATAAGTACTATGCATGTGTAATCATATAGTTGAAATCATGATAATAGTGTATCAGCACATATGAATCACCCCAAAACATTTGAAAACGTAAAAGAGGGGACTATGTACTCAATTGAAATTGCAAGTATCCTTGATTAAGTGTCCTAACGAAGCTCGGGAAATCAAAGAATCAAGTGGCACCTAGTATCGGATCACTATGTTAATAAATCGACACCTAAATCGGAAGATCTGGTAGAATGAGGTCTCGTAAACCAAATAAGTGTTGGAACTCATATGATATGGTTTAGCAAAGCCTACATTCTGATTCGGAACCTATCCTAAGTGCTTACGACCCGTTAAGGTAGTTTACGCTACTTTAACGCGTCATTTGCGCAAAAGCGCAAACGAGTAGCCTAACTAGTCCTATGACAAGTATTATATGCCCTAACATGTTTAATAACATTGCATAATCAGTTTAAGTGTCAAAAATTTAGTTACATATGCTTAAATTCAAATTATGCATGAAAATGACATTTTGGTCATTTTCCTAAGGCATATAAACTACCTATCATACAACTAATTAAACTAAGTGACCATAAGGTATAACCTCGGAAGGTTATTCCCTTTACAACTATCGTCACAAAATATGTTTGGTCGGATCCTAATGATCGACCAAACGGGTCGGGTTCGGAAGTCTAAGCGGTTGTCAAGACCGCTTGACTTACGACCCTATATAAGCACTAAACTAAAGGTGACGAGTTAAACATGTTAAAGCATGTTTAATTAATGAGTTAATTACTGTTTTCGTCCCTGTGGTTTGTCAAAAATCACCATTTCATTCCATTAGTTTAAAAATTGAGATTTCAGTCCCTATGGTTTCACTTCGTAACCATTTCAGTCCACCTCAGTTAACCCCATCCAATTATTCTGTTAAATACACATGAATTGACCATAATGCCCTTATTAATAAAATACAAAAGAGATCTAAATGAGTTAATTATTGTTTTCGTCCCTGTGGTTTGTCAAAAATTACTATTTCAGTCCCTGTGGTTTAACTTTCGTAACCATTTCAGTCCAGTCTCCTAACACCGTCTATTTTACCGTTAAGTTTTTAATGAAATACCTTAATTACCCTTGTGTTAATTAAATAAAAAACCATGGAAATTTAAAAGACTGTATTCTAGGACCCACTTGTTAAAACACAACCCCACGCTACCCCACCCCACTCCATCCCTGCTCTCATTTCCGGCAAAAGTTTCCGGTCATCTTCTCCGGCATCACAACCCTACCCTCTTAATGTCCGGCGACCCATTACCCCACCCCAATTAATATCTTTCTAGCAGCATCAATTAACATAATAACTTTGAAAAATAATGATTACCTGGACATTTTCTCATTCTAAAATCCAAAATTAAAATTTGGAACCATATATGTAAAAATAGTGCCAGACTTCTACTTCTACTTTTACTGAAGCCATGGTGGGTCGAACCCTACAATCCAATTTAAGTCCATATGTGTCATACAACAATAAAATCATATAAATCCATTAATAAATCATATAAGTCCATATTTAATTAACACAAGGGTAATTTAGGTATTTCATTAAAAACTTAACGGTAAAATAGACGGTGTTAGGAGACTGGACTGAAATGGTTACGAAAGTTAAACCACAGGGACTGAAATCACAAATTTTAAACTAATGGACTGAAATAGTGATTTTTGACAAACCACAGGGACGAAAACAGTAATTAAATCATTTAGAAATCTTTTTGTTTTTTATTAATAAGGGCATTATGGTCAATTCACGTGTACTTAACAGAATAAATGGATGGGGTTAACGGAGGTGGACTGAAATGGTTAGGAAAGTGAAACCACAGAGACTGAAATCGCAATTTTTAAACTAATGGACTGAAATTGTGATTTTTGACAAACCACATGGACGAAAATAGTAATTAACTCTTAATTAATTTAGAAAACTGTTTTGATATCAAAACAAAGTGTTTTGATACCCGAAAATAGTTTTGTCGCAAAATGCACATAACCGTGCATTTTGACCGAAATTTTGACTCGTCACTTTGACTAGTCAACGTGGTAATCAGTAGGTATAATCGCAAAGGATTATAACCATCGTGATTACGCTCACGTTGCAAAGTTCAATTGAAATTTGATTTGACCAATTCGTGGTCAAAACCAAAAGTAAAACGGTAGTCAAACTGTTTGACTTTCAGCTTGTAATGGCTGAAAATAAAGAACTAAGCCATGAAGGAACACTTACAATGCTCTAATGGCTGAAAGATCAACTAGAAAACTCAGGTAGAAGGTATCCAAAGATGGTATCCTTCACTTAGAGTCCAAGAGGAGAAGACAATGGGAATGAGCAATGATGGAGGATGAATGCCTTGCTATTTATAGTTGTTGGATGATTGTAGGATCAAGACATGTATATTATGTATTGCCCAAGTAATGATCTTGTCCCTACAAGTGTTTGGATGAGAGTTAAAGCCTCGATGAACACTTAAAACACCCACAAGATCTCAAAAACCAGGTTAGAAAACAATAGGAATGAGCTGGAAGCTGTTTTTAGAAAGTTATGAAAAGGGTGCTGTCGCATGGCACACCAAGAACACCTTTGGCTGGCGCATGGCGCGAGGGAGGTCAGACATAAACTTTCATGTTTTGGCAGAACAGGTCCTTGCATGCTCCAAACTTGTTTTTCGACGTGTTTAACCCCCGTTAACCCAATTTCAAGGCTCTATAAGGATGTTAAAGTATAGGGAACATGAAATAGTTTGGAAATATCCACGATATCGGTTCGTTTGGTCGTACAATCGCATTATTCGATTAATTACGATGAAAACTCGAACGGACGTGAAAACGATCCAAATTATGCGACGAATGGTATTTTTGCATTCTTATCACTAAAATAAAATATTTTAGTGATTACAAAAATTTTTGGATGTCCGGATATGGTCAGAACGTAAGATATGCACGTAAATGCAAACCTACACAGTTTTTGACACTTTTAGTCCTTGTGATCAAATAAGCGCATTTTCGCACACCGAACCCCTCAAAGCTTATTTCTAAGCTATGTTAAGGTTATTTATGGTATGTTTAGCTTATGATCATGTTCAGGAATGTACGTTGCCATACGAATCGCCAGACTTTTGCGGTTTGACGCAAATAGTCCCTGAGAGCGAATAAACTTGTTTTTGACACACCAAACCCTTCAAAACTTATTTCTAATTTATGTAAAGGTTATTTAAGGTATGTTAAGCTTATGTCACTGTCCTGGAGTGTTTGTCGTGTTAAACTGATCACGTTTACATAACAGTTTGCGTATAACTTTCTAGAAAGTGACTTAGAGCTTGAAATCGAACTAGAAACAAAACGTGAAATTGTCAAACACAAATACACAAATATAGAGACCAAAACACATTGTTTTATTGCTAATTGATATTGTTTTACATCGTACATTGTTTTACAAGAGCACAAATGTGACACGGACGGTCGTTCGATCTAGTGTATTTGCAAAATGTTCCAAACTTTTGAAGTTTTTGTTGTAGTATAAGTTCAAGTCGTTCGATCGGATGGTCATCTAGACGGATGACCATTAGATCGGATGACTATTCGAGTGAAAGTTTGATAGTTTAAAGTTTCGATTCAAATAGTTAAAGTGTTGAAGGCTACGGGAATAGGTCGTCCGGCCAGATGACCGTTCGATCGGATGATCGTTCGATTGGATGGTCATTCGACGGTTGTGATCTTGTTCCTTTGCAACCTTTGTAAAGTTTCTAAGTTTGAGTTTAACGGAGGCGACGAGGTAACGTATCAAGACAATGGAAACCCATTAAGGTTCAACTCGTCTAATCGGATGGGAATCACCCCGTCCGATCGGAGGACTATTCTCGACGGAGTTTCATGTCTGATCCATAATTTGGTCATCTCTCTGGTGGAAATCTGTTATCGAGCACACTCCAGACTAAGGAACAAGTATTAGGCCTGTTTTAGCTCCAGGTTTCACTGTGTTTGAATAGATAGGTTAAGAAAGCATGAAATCAACTGAAAATGTTTAGATTTTGTATAGATTCGTAGTAAAACGTGTAGAAATCTCTTAGATCTGGACTAAATCTTGACAGAATGAAATCACACAACTGATTGTACAAACAGCCATGATGACATCATCCTCAAGGAGCCCAAATCTTAGTGATTTCATGGTGAAAATTATGATTTTGATGAGGAATCTAGTGAGAAAGTGTGTAAAGATGAAAATTGTACAAGAATTACCGAGAAAACTTACAAGAATCGCTTGAAAATCGAAGAAAAGTGCCTTGGAACGAGAGAGAGTGCGTCTGGTCGGAGGAGGCTGTCACATCAGGTGATGTGACAGGGGGATTTATAGTGCAGAGAGGATAAGGCGGTGCAAGTGTGCTGGGTCGGATGGCTGTTCGGTCGAATGGCCTTCCGATCGGATGGTCATCCGATCGGATGTCCATTCGGACAACCGAGACCCGTTTGCTAGATTTCTGATTTCGATTTATTTTGCGAGCTAGATTAAGTATTGCGTTGCGTATTATTGTACGATATCATCACATGAAAGGTTTGTATAACTAACACAAAAGTTTCCATGTTTCAAGTGTACAAAAGCTAGCTAGTAGGTGTCAAGTTTCAAGTTTCTCGTTTAACAAAATCTCAAAGTTTCTAGTTTAAATCAAGTTTCTCGTCCCATAAGTATCAAGAGTCTCGTTCAATAAGTATCAAGAGTCAAGAATCCATAAGTATCAAGAGTCAAGAATCAAGTATCTAGTATTAAGTATCAAGTTTCAAGTTTCAAATTTCAAGATTCATAGCGTTTAATAAGTATCAAGCATCAAGAGCCAAGTTTCAAAGTATCAAAGAGTCTAGATTCAAAGTTTCATAAGATTCAAGTATCATAAAGTTTCACAAATAGTCTAACATAGTTAAGTTTCAAATAGTATAAGGGCTAGACTTGGCAAAAGTTAAAAGTTTAGGGACGCAGGGCATTACAGTCTCCCCTCCTTTAGGAGATTTCGTTCCCGAAATCTAAGAGGAAGACTGCTCAAAGAGCTACGGATACTTGGCCTTCATCTCACTCTCGAGTTCCCAAGTGAATTCGGTGCCACGCTTTCCTTCCCATCAAACCTTGAATATGGAAATTTTGCTGCGCCTTAGCCGCTTGGTTCCTCGGTCCATGATTTCGACAGGTTTCTCCACAAAATGTAACGTTTTGTTTACTTGCAAGTCTTCGAGGGGAACCTGCAGTTCCTCGTCGGCTAGGAATTTCCTGAGGTTAGATACGTGGAATACCGGGTGTACTTTGTAAAGTTCCTGTGGCAGGTCGAGTCGGTACGCCACCTTACCAATCCTTTCGAGTATCGTGAAAGGACCCACATAGCGAGGGGCGAGCTTTCCATTCTTACCAAAATGAACTACTCCCTTCCAGGGAGATACCTTGAGCAGCACACGATCTCCAACATCAAATTCCAGAGGGTTACGCCTTTTATCAGCATAACTCTTTTGTCTGCTCCTAGCCTTGATCAAGTTATCACGGATCTGAAGAATCTTATCCATCGTCTCTTGAATGATCTCAGGGCCAGTAAGTTGCTTGTCACCAATCTCATGCCAACTGAGAGGAGATCGGCACTTGCGACCGTATAAAGCTTCGAAAGGAGCCATCTGAATACTGGAATGATAGTTGTTATTGTACGAGAACTCGATCAACGGTAAATGTACATCCCAATTACCACCAAAGTCGATGACACAGGAACGAAGCATATCCTCTAGGGTTTGAATAGTACATTTCGTCTGTCCATCCGTTTGAGGATGAAAGGTCGTACTAAGATTCAAGTGAGAACCCAGAGCGGACTGAAAAGTTTGCCAAAGAGGCAACGTAAAACGACCATCATGGTCAGAGATTATGTCAAGAGGTATGCCATGACGGCATATGATTTCATCAGTATAGATTCGAGCAAGTTTCTCCACCTTGAAATCCTATCGAATAGGAAGAAAGTGGGCCGATTTAGTTAAACGGTCTATGATACCCATATACTATCATGACCGATAGGTGTACGGGGTAGTTTAGTTATAAAGTCCATAACGATACTATCCCATTTCCAAACAGGGATTTCAGGTTGTTCAAGAAGACCTGAAGGATGTTGATGCTCAGCCTTTACCTTCGTGCAAGTAAGGCATTTCGAGACTTACACAGCAATGTCCTTTTTCATACCAGGCCACCAATAAGTCATACGCAAATCATGGTACATCTTATCAGCACCTGGATGAATGGAGTATCGAGATTTGTGAGCCTCATTCATAATGAGCTCACGAAGATTGTTGCGATCTGGCACCCAGATGCGATTGAGATAGTATTGAAGTCCATCAGATTTAGTTTCTAGTTGGTCGACAGAAGCACCTCGTACTTTAATGATTAGACTACCTTCATTAGCTAACGAATACTGAGCTTCACAGATATAAGCATGAAGATTGCTAGAGATGTGAAAACAACAGACAATATTAACATGAGTCTTATGACTAAGAGTATCGGCCACGACATTTGCCTTGCCAGGATGATAGCGAATCTCGCAGTCGTAGTCATTAAGCAATTCCACCCATCTTTGCTGATGTATATTAAGTTCCTTTTGGTTAAAGATATGCTGCAGGCTCTTATGGTCAGTGAAAACTACACACTTAATATAGGTAGTGTCGCCAGATCTTTAACGCAAAACCAACTGCACCAAGTTCAAGGTTATGGGTAGTATAGTCTTTCTCATGTATTTTGAGTTGTCGGGAGGCATAGGCGATGACCTTGTCCCGCTGCATGAGCACACAGCCCAAGCCACGGTTTGAGGCATCACAGTATACTACGAAATCGTCATTCCCATTAGCGAGGGTGAGAACAGGGGCATTACAAAGAAGAGTCTTAAGGGTCTGAAAAGATTCCTCTTGCTTGGGACCCCAAGCAAAAGGTTTCTTGTTCTGAGTCAACGAAGTGAGAGGAACGGCGATCTTTGAAAAGTCAGAGAAGAATCGACGGTAATAACCCGCCAATCCTAAAAAGGAACGAATCTCATATGAAAATTTGGGTGTACTCCAATTCTTCACAGCTTCAATTTTAGAAGGATCAACATGAATACCTTGTTTACTAACAACGTGCCCGAGAAATTGTACTTCATCAATCCAAAACTCACACATAGAAAATTTAGCGTATAAGCATTCACCACGTAAAAGTTCAAGCATCAAGCGTAAATGACGTTCACGATCAGCTCTAGTTTTCAAATAAATAAGAATATCATCAATAAAGACTATCACAAAATGATCCAAGTAGGGTTTACAAACACGATTCATGAGATCCATGAACACGGCGGGTGCGTTGATCAAGCCAAAAGCCATAACCACGAACTCGTAGTCGGTCAAATAGATTGTCAATACGTGGGAGAGGATAATGATTCTTAACGGTGAGTTTATTAAGCTCGCGGTATTCGATACACATACGAAACGAACCATCTTTCTTTTTGACGAATAGCACAGGAGCACCCCACGGGGAGGTACTTGGACGTATAAAGCCTTTGTCGAGTAGTTCCTGAAGTTGACTGGATAGCTCTTGCATCTCGGAAGGTGCAAGTCGGTAAGGAGCCTTGGAGATATAAGTCGAACCAGGGATAAGATCAATACGAAAGTCGACAGACCGAGGAGGAGGAAGACCTTGAAGATCTTCAGGGAAGACGTCAGGGAAATCACACACTACTAGAACATCGCTTATGTTCTTTCCCTTGCCCTTTTGTTCCACCACGTGGGCCAAGAAGGCAAAGTACTGTTTACATAAGCACCTGTTCGCTTGAGTGCATGACATCAACATCAGTCCTCTAGAAGGTCGGTCTCCATAGATGTGCAAAGTATCACCGGAAGGGAGAGGCAAACGAACGTACTTCTCGTGGCAAGCGATCTCGGCATGATTCTTACGCAACCAATCCATGCCGATTATGACAATAAAGCTACCCAATTGCATGGGTATAAGATCAATAGTGAAAACGTGGTCGTTAAGAGTCAAGGAACAACCACTGAGAATAGAATCAACTAGAATGGACTTACCATTGGAAATCTACACAGAGAACGACTTAGGTAGCTTAGAGTGTGCACAGTTTAACAAAGATTCAAATTCTACGGACACAAAGCTTCTATCGGCACTAGTATCAAATAGTATTGAGGCGTAAAGATTATTGATGAGGAACGTACCATTCACAACGTCATTGTCGTTACGAGCCTGGTTTGCATTGATGTTGAACGCTCGCCCGCGAGCGGCTGGCTGTTGCTCCTGGTTCAGCTGGGGATACTGGTTACGGAGATGGGTAGTGTCTCCACACTTGTAGCATGCATGGTCATTGTTGACTAGTCGGGGATTCTGCGGAGGAGCTGGCAGAGCTGGTAGGGCTGCCTGAGCTGGTGCTTACTGGGCTTGGTTTGCTTGACGACAATAGGGAGTTGTGTGACCATAGCTATTGCAATTGGTACACAGACGGCAAGCAGAGGTAGTCAGATGATGAAAATTACAAGTAGCGCACTTGGGATGAATCCCAGTGTACGACTTCTTGTTTTCTGGAGCCGGAGGGTTAGTGGCAGTAGCAGCAGGCACAATAGCATTTCCTGTAGGGTTTGCATTTGCAGCAGGGACAATGGCGTTGCAGCCAGAACCCTGAGAATTTCGTTTCCTGTTTCTGTTGCCACTGGGCTGCTGGGTAACTTGATTCGCTGACTTCGAGGGAGCAGGGGTAGCAAACTGTTTGTCACGGACACGGTTGTTGTTCAAACTTGCTGCCAGATGGTAAACTTCTTCAATAGTCTAGAGCTGAGCTGCTTCAATCGAGTCACGCATAGTCGGAGGTAACCCATTAATGTACTTGGTTATCTTGCGCTTCGGAGTAGAAACCAAGTGAGGCACGATTATGCTGAGTTGCTTAAAACGGGTAGTGTAAGCCAAGTTGTCATCTCCAACCTGCTTGAGATGCCAGAACTCTTCCTCAAGCTTTAGCTGTTCATGGGGATGGCAGAATTCGAGCATCATCAATTCTCGCACCTCAGGCCATGGAAGAGCATAAGCTTCTTCGTTAGAGCCGATGTTTCTCTCGTTCGACCACCACTCCAGGGCTCTGCCTTGAAACATGCCAGTTGTACTCCTAGTCTTTATGTGTTTTGGGCACTCGCTGTTGATGAAGGTAACCTCGATGCTGTCGATCCACTCTAGCATTACGGTCAACCCATCACTGCCCCTGAAAGGCTTAGGGTTGCGAGAGACAAAGTGTTTGTAGTTGAACTTCGCAGGCTTTAGTTTCTTAATCTTAGAGTCAATAGAGGAGGCATGAGTGTTTGAACCCTGGATCTCAGTGACGAACTTTGGCACGATGCGAGCAATCTGATCGGCCATGAAAGACATCATTTTCTTCTGAGAGTTTGTCTTGGATTTCTTGAGAGAGTCAGATAGTTTGCGGGACGACATCTAAAGATCCAAGAAAAGGATCGTATAAGCCTAGATCATAAAGTCTCGTAGTATATATAGTTTCACACATGATCGCATAAAGACTCAAGTTTCACACATCACAAAACGTTTAACAAGTTTCACAAAGATTCAACATCCTCACCACAAGTCCGTAAACCCACGACTTTCGCATGGCACTTGGTATGAAAGTTCGGTAACATGCTGGAAACACTTATATATAGGAAGTACCAGCGACGTATCCACCATTTTTCGACCATGTTACGTCCGTCTCGTCGTCGGTGTCATGTTACGTATCGTGTTTTGCCAACCGTAACAGTACATTCCATCATTTTCATGCGCATCAACCAGTTACATACACATAGATCAATCAAGTGGTTTCTCATAGCTTAACGTTCAACATCCTCATCCCAGGTCTGCAAAACACCATATTTCGCATGACACGTGGTACGAAAGTTGGTAACATGTTAGAAACACTTATATATAGGAAGTACCAGCGGCGTATCCACCATGTTTCGTCCATGTTACTTCTGTCTCGTCATTCAGTGCCATGTTACGTATAGTGCTTTGCTACCCATAACAGCACATTCCACATAGATTAAGAAAAATAGTTTCACATAGCATCACGTTCAATCATGTTTCCCATAGTTAAACCAAGATTCCACATAGCATAACACGATGAATAAAGCTTCATAAATTTAGTACAATCCTGAGAGATTATGATTATTAATGTTTTAGATTGCAGAGATACGTGCGATTTGTGTAAAAGTCTCGAAACGAACAAAGAATCAAGTTTAAAACCACATATAAAACCGAGATAACATAAAAGATAGGCTCATAAAACACAAGATTGTTCCGGGTAGAGGAACGTTGACTAACCAAAGTGAATTGAACCCCTTTCGAATTGAGGTAACGTGCATTGACTTACTTAGAAAAAAACGTCATCGATGTTAGGCCTACGATATTTGTCATTTCGATCATTTCACATTCCTAATTGATTGGGAATTTCGAGACTCTGGCGAGACAGAAAACTCAAAGAGTGGGACTCGTTATCAAGGTGTGAGTATCACCTCTAACTTGACAACTTCGTACCCTAATAGTGTCGGTACTTATCAAAAGACAAGACCTACTAGAATATGATATGGAAATTTTCCTTCAAGGTTTGGATGTCACTCCTGACTTGAGGGAAAATCTCGTGCAAAATACAAACACTACTCAGCAGTGTTTCCAAAGCATCCAAGTGTATATTGTGTCAGCCTTAGGAAAGGCATGTAAGTTTATCAGGAAAATGTGTTGCTAGGAAGCAAGTACGGTAGAATTCATAAGTCTTAAACAATAGATAAGAGTCAAGATTCCTAGAACTATAGACTAGGAAAAACATTCATACTTTTCCTAATTCCCTATAGTTATGGCTCTGATACCAATCTGTCACACACCAATCGATGGCGGAAACATCAGGGCGTGGCACTAAGCGTTCAGATTGCTCATGAGTTTCCATAACACTATAGTTTCATTAGTAGTTAATCAAGTTTCATAGCACTGTCTAAGCATCAATCAAAGTTTCACAACCACAAAATATCAAGTACATAACATCCCAAATATTGTTCAAAAGTTTCTAAATTAACTAAGATGTGTTTCTAAGCAGCATCCTAGCAAGTTTCTTGATTTCCTTAGCTACTATCAACCTGCAACATGTATTAAAAATACTATCAACAATAATGTTGGTGAGTATACAAGTTTGAGTACGTAGTAGTATAATAGTTTATACGTTTCGAAAACTCATATCCAGCATAAACACATATAACAAGTTTCACCATGCTATTAACACAATCCAAGTGATAGCCTAAGTTTCCAATGCATTAAATGCCTTCCCCAAGACTCAAGGGAAGCTAAATGTCTCCTCCTAACAATACCCCGAAGACTAATGGGGAGGTGCATTACCCCTATAGTGCTACCATTGTTAAGGCGGAACTACACACAAGGATTAAACGTTCACATAGCATAAAAATCTCAAGAATCACAAGTTTCAAGTTTCGTGTTCAAAGCGGATAGAGTATGTTTCAAATAGTTTCAAGTGTCAAGTTTATAGAATACATGTTGCATCCCAAAAGTGTTTAAAACAAAAACGGATCGACTATACTCACAGTGGATGCTAAGTATCAACACCAACTATTTGGATCAAATGGAGCGCTGGAGTTAGCTTGATTATAATATAACAGTGTAAGCGTTGAATAGAAAGTCGAGTCACGTAAGTGTCGAATAAAAGAGTCTGACTGGCCTCTTGATCGGATGGTCATCCGGACAGATGGTCATCCGGTCGGATGACCATTCGGCCTAGATGGGACCCAACCGATCGGACGGTCGTTCGATCTTGTGTATTTGCAAAATGTTCCAAACTTTTGAAGTTTTCGTTGTAGTATAAGTTCAAGTCGTTCGATCGGATGGTCATCCGGACGGATGACCATTCTATCGTATGACTATTCGAGTGAAAGTCTGATAGTTTAAAGTTTTGATTCAAATAGTTTAAGTGTTAAAGGCTACGGGGAATAGGTCGTTCGGCCGGATGACCGTTCTATCGGATGATTGTCCAATCGGATTGTCATTCGACGGTTGTGATCTTGTTCCTTTGCAACCTTCCTAAAGTTTTTATTTTTGGGTTTAACGGAGGCAACGTGGTAACGTATCAAGACAACGGAAACCCATTAAGGTTCAGCTCGTCTGATCGGATGGGAATCACCCCGTCTGATCGGATGACTGTTTTCTACGGAGTTTCACGTCTGATCCGTAATTTGGTCATCTCTCCGGTGGAAATCTGTTATCGAGCCGGCTCCAGACTAAGGAACAAGTCCTAGGCATGTTTTAGCACCAGGTTTCACCGTGTTTGAATAGATAGGTTAAGAAAGCATGAAATCAACCGAAAATGTTTAGATTTTGTATAGATTTGTAGTAAAACGTGTAGAAATCTCTTAGATCTGGACTAAATCTTGACGGAATGACATCACACAGCTGATTGTACAAACAACCATCATGACGTCATCCTCAAGGTGCCCAAATCTTAGTGAATTCATGGTGAAAATTATGATTTTGATGAGGAATCTAGTGAGAAAGTGTGTAAAGATGAAGGTCGTACAAGAATTACGGAGAAAACTTACAAGAATCGCTTGAAAATCGAAGAAAAGTGCCTTGGAACGAGAGAGAGTGCACCTGGTCGGAGGAGGCTGTCACATCAGGTGATGTATTTATAGTGCAGAGAGGATAAGGCGGTGCAAGTGTGCTGGGTCGGATGGCTGTTCGGTCGAATGGGCTTCCGATCGGATGGTCATCCGATCGGATGTCCATTCGGACAGCTGAGACTCGTTTGCTAGATTTCTGATTTCAGTTCGTTTTGCGAGCTAGATTAAGTGTTGCTTGCGTATTATTGTACGATATCATCACATGATAAGATTTTATAACTAACACAAAATTTTCCATGTTTCAAGTCTACAAAAGCTAGCTAGTAGGTGTCAAGTTTCAAGTTTCTCGTTTAACAAAATCTCAAATTTTCTAGTTTCAATCAAGTTTCTCGTCCCATAAGTATCAAGAGTCTCGTTCAATAAGTATCAAGAGTCAAGAATCAATAAGTATGATGTTCTCTCTCTCATCTCTGATGTCTCCGGCCACCGATAGTAGCCGGTACTGATGCCCGTCGCCGTAGTGATGCCGCCGTCATCTTCAACCACCGTCATCGTCAAACACCATCAGAACCGCCGGTAGTGATGCCGCCGCCGTGAGTGTGCTCCGGTGACCCACGGGTGTGCTCCGGTGACCAAGTTCGCCGCCGGTTGCTCCTCCCCTTCTACCTCCGTCTCCGATGGCGGTGGCTGTGGTGTTGGTCCGGGGGGTCCACCGCTTCGGATCTAGGCTCCGGTAACTATATGTGTTTCTTTTGATTTATGTAAAAAGCTTCATTTTTCTTGATTTTTGGATGGGTGTTTTCTAAAATTTACAGTTTGATTTTTTGGATATGGCGTCGTGGTTTGGTGGCGGTGGCCCCGGTGGTGCCGGGATTTGGTGGCGGTGGTCCCAGTGGTGCGGGGTTTGGTGGCAGTGGCCCCGGGGTTTGGGTGACGGTGGAGGATAGTCCGACGGAGATGGGGGGATGAGATGGTTGTTCAACTGTTTTCTGTTCCCGTGAGTTTTATACCATCTAGGGGGTTGCTTTGAGATGGTTGTGTAATCTGGGACTCTGTTGGTTTTTGTGTTTGGGTTTTGAAGGTTTTTTGAGTTTGGGGTTGGGTTTCTGCACCTTTTGTATAAATATTGATCTCCTTTTTTTTGTATACTTGATATTTTTGGGTTGAAATAAAAAATATCGGGTTTGAGTTGGCAGTGAGAGTGCGAATTTTTTTTTTCCGACAATTTGATGACGATGGCACGGTAAGGACGGTGGAGGGTAGGTTTTTGACCCGCAACCCCATTTTGCAGCCATGATTTCAAGAAACTGAGTTTTTTAAAGATCCACACAAGGTTTTGATTTGTTGTTGTTGGTTTTTTTTCAGCCGATGATGATAAGTTCATCTTATCTGAGACACCTACTGAGTCGCGATTTTTGGGTGAGTTTGATTGTTATGATTCTCAAATTTCGTAAACCTGAAATCGGGGTCGGGGTAAAAAGATGTTTGGCGTAAATTTTTTTTTAAACACGTAAATCAAGTTTTTGTTTAAACTCGTAAAAAGTTTTTTGTTTTGGCGTAAAAAGATGTTTGGCGTAAAAAGCTTTTTTTTAAACCCGTAAAAAATTTTTGGCGAAAAAAGTTTTTTGTTTAAACCCGCAAAAAAAGTTTTTTTTGGCATAAAAAGATGTTTGGCGTAAAAAGTTTTTTGTTTAAACCCGTAAAAAAAATTTGTAAAAATTTTTGGTAAAAAAGTTTTTTGTTTAAACCCGTAAAAAAAGTTTTTTCTTTGGCGTAAAAAAGTTCTTTGTTTGAAAAGTTTAAACCCGTAAAAAAATTTGTCATAAAAAAATTTTTAAAACCGTAAAAAAGTTTTCGTAAAAAAATTGTAACTCCCCGAAAATATAGATTTCATATTATAAATTAAAGGTCGGTAATAGTCAAGATAAAATAACTAGGAATAAATAACCTTGTTAGTCATGAGTCTTGAAATAATAAGAAAACTTGGTTAAAACATTCTTTATAAAAACTTGAAACAAGTGGAGGGACCAAAGTTGACAAAAAACTAAAATGGTTTAAATTTAATAAACAAAACACGACAACACATACTTTAGTGTGTGTTCTGGTCGTGAGAAACACAGGAGCAAAAAGGGCTCCTTCAAGCTAACCCTAGATCACTAAAAAACAACCAAATTCAAGCAAGAAACCAAGTTCAAATCGAAAATGAAGCTCAAACTAGTGATCACCCAACTGAGGGGATCACAAGGTATGTCGAATTTCAACTTTTGGTTAAATCTTAAATTCTTAATGAAAACTTGAAATCGAAAATTGAGCTTGAATGATTGATGTTTGAGTGAAATTAGGATGAATCCATGTCTAGGAGCAAACCCTAGTCAATAGTTTGATGAATTAGTCATGATAATCATGAGATTTATGATCACCCACTAAGGTGTTAAATGGGTTTTGTAGGATGATGAAGAACACTAAATTATGATCATTAATTTGGTGTTATTTGATTACCATGAAGTAAATCTAGGTGTTGTTATGCATGCTAGACATATAAACTTGTGAAAGATGTTTAATCTTGGATAAATAACTAGTCATGAAACTTGATTGTAGATTTTATATAATTATGTCCACAAGGTGATTGTTAAAATGCCTAAACGAAAGCAAAATTGTGGAAATTTAAAGTAAAATGCGTAATCGAATTTTATGGCGAATTATGCGTAATATAATGTGATAAGAGTTCTAAACAAGTCGTTGCTTCAACTCTATAGGCAAGGCGATTAAATATTCGAACGCACAAGCCGGGGCGGAGACACGCTTGAAGGAAAAGCTTTGAAGGTATTTAACTATTGTTTTCGTTACATTATGCATAAACATTGGTCGAAGTCATGTTAATGGTGTTGTAGTATAATATAGGAGTTTGGTATGTCATTGAAGTGACGAAGTTCACTCGACAACCAAACGGGTCAAAATAATGGTTAGGATTAGTTTGGTATGTCATTGAAGTGATGGTTTTCACTCGACGACTAAACGGGTCAAAAAGATGTTTCTAAAACGATAGTGTTTGAAGTGACTTGAATTTCACACGGTGAATTGGTATAGTAAGTGCGTAAGCCGAGAAACGGAAATGCCAAATTTGATTTTAACGAACCCTTGAATTGGTTCAAAAGTCTAGAAACACGACCTTGTAGAATTTGCTTAAATGCGTATGTTTGAATCATTGATAACAAGCATGACGCTATTACGTGCGCAAACCAGGGGATGGGAGCGAAACGCCAAAGTATGATAAGCCCGGGGATGGGTAAAAACATTTAGAAACAATTATTGATGATAAACATGTAGCGTAACTAAAAACTAAACGGGTCGAATATTTGTAATAAGGGGATTTATAAGCCATTTGCTTATAAACCGGATTTCAATGCAAACAAAGATGATGAACGGATCCGTAAATTAATTACGGACGCATAGGAAGAAGAATCACACAAATCAGATAAGTAGATAAAAAGTTATGACACTTTAAAGTTTGAGTTTCGATTAAAAACATAGCTGGGAAGATATGCAGGTCCCAGATATGGACCTGCTGGAAATTGGTCTCCCCCGCGGCACGCGAGGGGACATGGTGGCACCGGCGCGACACGCGAAAGACCAAAGGAATCCTCTTGTGTGGCGCGAGAGGCATGAATCCGGAATTTTATTTTTGTTTTGTTTGTTTGATGCTATGAACTTGTTTAAACTCATTTTTAAGCTATCAAAACTAACTTTTATGTTGGTTTTGAAATTAGGTGATCATTGTAACACCTGTGCCTCCAGGGCTATCAAACAAATACCAAACCAATGAAATATTGTATTTCATACTTGGGATTTGTAAAAATATGTGTATCGTTTGCACATATCGACTCTTGTTCGAATTCAAGCTTTAAATCGCTTTCTGGAGGGTTATACGCGCTCTGATGTGTAGATATAACCAGTTTAATCCAACGAACACTCTGGAAAAGTGAAATAGGCTTAACATACCTTAAATAACCTTTACATAACTTAGTTATAAGTTTTGGAAGGTTTGGTGTGGTGAAATCAAAGTTTAATCGCTTACAGGGACTAAAGTTGACAAACTGCGAAAGTATGCCAATTTGAACTGTAACAGACCTTCCGGAACATGAACATAAGTTAAACATACCATAAATATCCTTTACATAGCTTAGAAATAGGCTTTGAGGTGTTCGGTATGCTAAAATAAACTTTTGTGTCATTCAGGGACTAAAAGCGCCGAAAAGTGCACAAGTTTGCATTTTTACGCATAACTTACGTTCTGAATACATCCGGACATCCAAAAATTTATGTGAGCACTAAAATATTTTATTTTAGTGTTCGCCATAAGAAAAATCCATTCGTCGCGTCATTTGGTTCGTTTTTCGTGCTTATGCGCATTCCGTCGTAATTAACCAAACATCGCAACCGTACGGTTAAACGAACCGACATCCGAGATATTTTTGAGCACATTTTAAGTTCCCTATAATTTAACTTCATTTTAGAGCTTTGAAATGGGGTTAACGGGCCTTAAACGTGTCAAAAATGACCTAAATACAGTTCAGGGACCAAATATGTAATTATGCCAAACTAGGGCTAGCGGTGCGCTACACTTTTAGTGTAGCGGTGCGCTAGCCTTGCACAGACCAGATGCAGTGTATTTCACAGCCTGTTTCCAGCTGTTTCTTTCACAACCACATGTTCTCAATCGTCTAGTCAGCGGATAAGAACCATTTTAAGCCACCATAAGGTTCCGACAAGTGTACGGGTTGGATTCATGGCACGTTTTCCATGGAACGATCCTAACGGTTCGGGTATTCCTATAAATACCTAACCCACACAACCTCATTTTGCACAAGAATTCTGATTTGAGAGCTCTAAGTTGAAACCATTGTTTCATACCTGAGTTCTTGGATCGGGATTAGCATTCGGGGACCCTTCGTAAGTATTCTTTCGTTCTTTTCCTTATTTTATTGCTTTTCGAGTCAGAAAGTCAAACTTTGTTTGACTTTCAGCGTTGACCAGTAATGGTCAATGCGAAGTTCGTTTGAACTTCGCAACGTGAGTGTAATCACGTTGGTTATAGTCCCTTGGGACTATGCCTACTGATTACCACGTTGTCTAGGGTCGTAGGGTAAGCGATCTAATAAATCGCTTATACCTCGAACCCGACCCATTTGGTCGATCATTAGGATCCGACCAAATACATTAGGTGACCATAGTAGGTAGGGAATAACCTTCCGAGGTTATACCCTATGGTCACATCGTTTAAGTAGTTGTATGATAGGTAGTTTATATGCCTTAGGTAAATTACCAGAATACCCTTTTCATGTATAATTGGTAATTAAGCATATGTAACCTAAACTGTTGTCACATAACTGATTATGTAACATGGTTAGGCATATAATACTTGTCATAGGACTAGTTAGGCGGTCCGAACGCGTTTCACGCGCACGACACGTTAAAGTAGCATAAGCTTCCTAAACGGGTCGTAATGGGTCGTAAACACTTAGGTTAGTTTCATTGTAGTATGTAGGCCTTGTTAAACCATATCATATGAGTTCCAATACTCATTTGGTTTGCCAAGCCTCATCCTATCCGATCTCCCGATTTGAGTCCGGTTTATTTATATAGTTTTAGATTGCCGACTGATTCCGTGCTCCCTCTAGCTTTGATTGGTTGTTGTTCAAGACCTCTAAGCATTCTCAGGCGAGTACATTATTCCCCTCTTTTACTGTTTTCAAATGTTTTGGGGTGACTCATATGTGCTAAATGCTTTATCAATGATTTCAATAACAAATACAATGTGGTTTCAAGAACGATTACAATAATTTCAATAACAATTACAATGTGGTTTCAAGAACAATAACAATGGTTTCAAGAACGAGATTATTAATTTATCCTTTGGTAAGGGTTTGTTAAGAACGAGATTATTAATTTATCCTTTGGTAAGGGTTTGTTAAGAACGAGATTATTAATTTATCCTTTGGTAAGGGTTTGTTAAGAACGGGAGCGAGAGCGAGTTGGAACGAGGAACGCGTCAAGAAGGTTTGAATGTTATTAGAGAATCGACCATAAAGTAGTTCACAATTAAAACATGAACGATTAGAACAATTAAAACAAGAACGATTAGAACGATTAAAACAAGAACGATCTGAACGAATGGGTAACGATTGGGTAAACATTTTAACATGATTGACATTTGATCATGTATTTCCCACAAAACATAACTTTGATTTAAACCAAGTTTTACTTCAATACTTTGTTTTTGTGCATATGGTTTAGTTGAGACATTTCACTTGCCATACATGGATATTTGACATAGACATTTGACATGGATATTTGACATAGACATTTGACATGAATATCTGACATAGACATTTGACATGGATATTTGACATAGACATTTTGACATGATTTACATCTTGACATGAATACTTTGACATATTATTCAATACATTTGACAATTGATTTAAACATAGACATTTTACATTGTTTGGTTTGGTTTGATTAAGTGATTAAGTAACGATGTATGTGTAATATGATACAAGCATGGTGGATACGCCGCTGGTACTTCCTATATATAAGTGTTTGTATGGTATTACATATTGTAGCGTTATTTGAATCATTTCAGTTTGAGACATAGAACATTTTATACAAGTAACATACTTTTCACAAGACATTGATTTACAAACAACTTATCTTACACAAACTCATTTTACATGGTTATTCATTTAATCATGCATTATTCTCTTATTTATACTTATCATCCGAACTTATTATTTTTCAAATGATTTACAAAGACAAAGCAAATTACAAGGTTCATGAATAAACATTTTCTTAAACAGAAGTCATGAATCTTATTTTCACAAAACCTATGTACTCGCCAGCATTTCTTTGCTGACCTCGTTTTCACATATGTTTCAGGTATTGTTGGATGATATCGATTGATAAGATGCATGCTCACATAGGACTGGACAAGGCCTTAGTAACTCAATAACAATGATAGACTATGTTTAAATAGTGTATTTAGATTTCCAGACGATGTAATTACTCAATGTTTAATAAAACGAAATACTTTTGATATCCATGGTTATGAAACATTAATTCTGTTGCAACACGCCCCGATGTTTCCGCCGCGATTTGTTGTTTTACGCGGTCGGGGTGTGACAATCATAGTAATCACTCAGATGAAGATCAAGCAACGAACGTGAACCGAACACATGTCCAAACGAAGCTTTCGCGTTGATCTTATTTTGGTTTCGTTAAAAGTGAATTATGTAAACACTTTCCACAATATTTTGAATGTTTTAAACATGTGTGATTGTTCACTTTGCAAAGTTTTTGTAAAGTCGCATTTTTAGTATAAAATGCGTATTTAATGTTATAATTGTGTTAAAATTAAACGTGTCTTACAAGTTGGTAATCAGAGATCAAGGTTGTTGACAAAGTGTGTTCGGTTCGAAGTTTGATCAAACATCTGGTAAGAATTAATTATTTTAGTAGATTTTAATAAGACACTAGAAAAGAGATATGAATCGATGTGCATGGGAAGAGTGTGTTAATACACTCAAACCCGGAAAGTGCACCAAACATGAATGGTTTAAGAAAGTTGCGAACTTGGCTAAACCTAAGTGAAAGATGCAAATAATAATAAAATGAAATGTTTAACAATTGATATAAACATTTCAGATTCTAGATGCCTGATGAAGGTAATGATGATACGGTGCCGATAGTCACCGAACAGATGAAAGAAGTGATAGCCGAAGAGGTTGGAAAGGCAAAAGAGAATAGTCTATCCGGGTTTATAGACAAGATCCAAAACACGGTACTCACAGTACTGGAAGAGCAGATCAAAAGGTTGGAGGAAAACTTCTACCAAATGAAAGACAAGTCGGGCGAAAGGCTTGCCCTTATAATAAATTCATAGGTTGCAAACCTTCGATCTACAACGGGTAGGTTAATCCGATAATATGTCAGCAATGGTTGAGTGACATAGAAGGGGTATTTGAAAGGACCCACTGTGACGTAAGCGACTTCATAGCTTACGGAACGGGTCAACTGAGGGGTTAAGCGAAAGACTGGTGGGATAATATGAAAAAGGAGCTTGGGGTTGAAGCGGCAAAGAATATGACATGGGATGAGTTTAAGGCACCATTCCTTAAACATCACAGTCCCAAGGTGGTCATAAATAGAATCAAGGAAGAATTCATCCAACTGAGGCAAAAGGGTGAGACGATAGACAAGATCACGGGTATCTTCCTTGATAAACTAAGGTTCTGTGACGAGTTAGTGATGACGGAAGAACAAAAGATATACTACTATTACAACATGTTGAGTGCTGAATATCGGGAGTTCATGACTCCCTCAAAGTACGAGACTCTCACCGAGATTATAAACACTGCTCGGGAATGAGAGATAGAGCTAAGAAAGCAGGTTGAGCGGGTTAAACGAAGGGCACAGGATGTAAATCCAAGCCCTACAAAGAACGCAAGAATGACAGAATCTACAAAGAGGTCGGAGGTGAAGGGCGGGTCGCCAAGTTAAAAAATATGCGGAAAGGGTCACAAGGGCGAGTGTCGCTTCAAAGATAAACCATGCCCTATATGCGGGAAAACAGGGCATACGGCTTCAATATGCCCGGGAAAAGTCTCAATCTGCTACAAATGCTATCAACCGGGCCACAAGAAATCTGAATGCCTGGAGTTGGTAGTAAAGAAATACGAAAAGGATACGCAGACAGAGGCTCAGAAAGCAAAAGCCAGATCCTTTCACCTGACTGCGATAGAAGCAAAGATAGAACCCGATGTGGTCTCAGGTATATTTGCTATAAACTCTATCCCCGCATGTGTATTGTTTGATACGAGTCCGAATAAATCCTTTGTTTCACATGGATTTATTCGACATCCTTCATTCTTATTAACAAAGTTACCTATGCCCTTAGAAGTAGAGATAGGTGATAATAAGAGCTTTATCATGTGTGACGTATGCCAAAACTGTAAGTTGAGTATCGATGACGAAGAATAGTCAATAGACTTGATCCCGATGTCGATGGGAGAATTTTAGGTGGTTGTCGGGATGGATTGGTTGTCCCGATATCACGCGAAGGTCGTATGTTTCCGTAAGGAGATAAAATTAACGTCTATGAGCAGAAAGCATGTTACCATTTACGGAGAAAAAGGGGGCAATCCTATGGTGTGTTCGATGTTAGAAGCTTATAAGCTCATAAGACGTGGATGTAAAGCGTTCATGATATATGCATGCGAACCGGAGAAAGAGTCACCGAAGATTGGAGGCGTACTGGTGATACGTGATTATGAAGATGTGTTTCCGGAAGACTTACCGGGAATACTGCCAGAACGGGAAGTGGAATTCGGAATCGAATTGGTTCCGGGTGCAAAACCCGTAGCTAAGGTGCCGTATCGGCTAGCGCCATCAGAGCTACAAGAGTTGATGTCACAGATACAAGACTTGCTCGATAAGGGGTTCATAAGGCCGAGTATGTCTCTGTGGGGCGCACCGGTATTGTTTGTGAAGAAGAAAGGCGGGAGCATGCGTATGTGTATCGATTACCGGGAGTTAAACAAACCCACGGTGAAGAATCGATACCCGCTCTCGAGAATTGATGATTTATTTGACCAACTACAAGGCGCGAGTTGGTTTTCTAAAATTGACCTTAGATCGGGGTATCATCAGTTAAAGGTCAAGGAAGAGGATGTACCAAGGACAACCTTTCATACACGGTACGGGCATTACGAGTTTCTCGTGATGTCTTTCGGGTTGACAAATGCACCCACGGCTTTCATGGATCTCATGAACCGGGTTTGCAAACCTATGTTGGATAATCGGTAATAGTGTTTATCGACAACATTTTGGTGTATTCGAAGAATGAAGCTTATCACGCGCATCACTTACAAGAAGTGTTAGAAACGAGTAGATCCATCGAAAATAGAAGTCGTGTTAAAATGGAACCCTCTAAAGAATCCTTCGGAAATCAGAAGCTTCTTAGGGCTTGCGGGATATAATAGGAGATTCATACAAGATTTCTCCAAGATCACCTCGCCGTTAACCAAGTTAACTCGCAAGGATGAAAGATTTATATGGGGCGTTGAACAAGAAAGGGCATTCCAAACGCTCAAAGAAAAGTTAACACACGCTCTGGTATTAACTTTGTCGGATGGAGTCGATGATATGGTGGTCTACTCGGATGCGTCACATTCGGGGCTCGGGTGTGTTTTAATGCAACGAGGCAAGGTTATAGCCTATGTCTCGAGACAACTGAAGATTCACGAAAAGAAATACCCTACATACGATCTTGAATTGGCGGCAGTGGTGTTTGCTTTACAAACATGGAGGCATTATTTGTATGGGTAAAGTGCACTATCTTTACCGACCATAAGAGTCTGAAATATTTCTTTGATCAGAAGGAATTAAACATGAGACAGAGGCGATGGTTGGAAACAGTGAAAGATTACGATTATTAGATACATTACTATCCCGGGAAAGCCAATGTAGTGGCGGATGCGTTGAGCCAAAGGCAGATTATGCTCCTATGCGGGTGCGATCAATGCAGCTTATTGTGACATCGGGTTTACTTGAACGAATCCGAGAAGCACCAGTCGAAGCAGTGAAAGAAGAAAACTGGAAGAAAGAACAGATAGTTGACCAATTAAAGGACTTGGTTGATGATAACAACGGGCTGAAAACCCGATTCGGAAGGACGTGGGTCCCTATTACGTGTGGAGTCAAAAAGCTTCTATTTGATGAAGCTCACGAATCCTGTTATTCTATTCACCCGGGGGCAACCAAGATGTATAACGACTTGAAACGAAATTATTGGTGGCCCGGAATGAAAAGAGATGTTACCAAATATGTGGAGAAGTGCTTGACTTGTTTGCAAGTCAAGATAGAGCACCAGAAGCCTTACGGTAAACTACAACCGTTAGACATTCCGGTGTGGAAATGGGAACATATTATAGTGGATCTACTAACGAAACTACTGAGATCGAACCATGGATTCGACGCATTTGGGTAGTAGTAGATCGACTGACAAAAAGTGATCACTTCATTCTGATACGTGAGACTTATATGTCAGAAAAGATGTCAGAGGTTTATACGAACGAATTTGTGGCACGCCACGGAGTACCGGTATCCATCATGTCCGATAGGGATACCCGATTCACTTCAAACTTTTGGCATGATTTCCAAGAACAAATGGGGACAAAATTGTTCATTAGCACTGCTTACCATCCTCAAACGAATGGACAAGGCGAAAGAGCAATACAGACATTGGAAGACATGCTACGGGCGTGTATTATCAACTTCGGAGGTAGTTGGGACGTTTATCTACCTTTGGTTGAATTTTTTATAATAATAGTTACCATGCTAGCATTGGTATGGCTCCGTACGAGTTGCTCTACGGTAGAAAGTGCCGAACCTCGGTGTGTTGGGGTGAGGTGGGTCCACGTGAACTCGCCCATAAAGATATAGTTCAAACCACTAACGAGAAAATTGATATGGTTCGAGCTCATTTGAAAAAGGCTCAAGATTGACAGAAGTCGTATGTGGATAAAAGACGAAGACCGATCGAGTTTCAGGTTGGTGACAAGGCCATGCTTAAAGTATCTCCGTGGAAGAGGATTATCCGGTTCAGGAAAAGGGGAAAGTTAAGTCCATGGTATATTAGGCCGTTTAAAATCGTTGAACGGGTTGGTAAAGTAGCGTACCGCCTTGAACTATAGGAGGAACTGAGCGGAATACATAGTACGTTCCATGTATCACATCTCCGAAAATGTCTAGCCGATGAAACGACTTACATTCACTACGACGACATTGAAGTGGATAACAGTCTTAACTATGCGGTGAAACCGATTGTAATTCTAGACCAAAAGATTAAAAGCCTATGGAACAATGAAATTGACCAAGTGAAGGTCAAAAGGGAACACCGAAAGGGATCAGACACTACGTGGGATTCCGGAGAAGAGATGAGACGCCTCTACCCTACGCTATTTGGTACGTATACTAGTTTCGGGGACGAAACCTTTTAAGGGGGTGGACTTGTAACACCCCGAAAATATAGATTTCATATTATAAATTAAAGGTCAGTAATAGTCAAGATAAAATAACTAGGAACAAATAACCTAGTTAGTCATGAGTCTTGAAATAATAAGAAAACTTGGTTAAAACATCCTTTATAAAAACTAAAAACAAGTGGAGGGACCAAAGTTGACAAAAAACTAAAATGGTTTTAATTTAATAAACAAAACATCACAACAGACACTTTAGTGTGTGTTCTGGTCGTGAGAAACACAGGAGCAAAAAGGGCTCCTTTAAGCTAACCCTAGATCACTAAAAAACAACCAAATTCAAGCAAGAAACCAAGTTCAAATCGAAAATCAAGCTCAAACTAGTGATCACCCAACTGAGGGGATCACAAGGTATGTCGAATTTCATCTTTTGGTTACATCTTGAATTCTTGATGAAAACTTGAAATCGAAAATTGAGCTTGAATGATTGATGTTTGAGTGAAATTAGGATGGATCCATGTCTAGGAGCAAACTCTAGTCAATAGTTTGATGAATTAGTCATGATAATCATGAGATTTATGATCACCCACGTAGGTGTTAAATGGGTTTTGTAGGATGATGAAGAACACTAAATTATGATCATTAATTAATTTGATGTTTTTTTTATTTCCATGAAGTAAATCTAGGTGTTGTTATGCATGCTAGACATATGAACTTGTGAAAGATGTTTAATCTTCGCTAAATAAGTAGTCATGAAACTTGATTGTAGATTTTATATAATTATGCCCACAAGGTGTTTGTTAAAATGCCTAAACAAAAGCAAAATTGTTGAAATTTAAAGTAAAACGCGTAATCGAATTTTATGGCGAATCATGCGTAATATAATGTGATAAGAGTTCTAAACAAGTCGTTGGTTGAACTATATAGGCAAGGTTATTGAATCTTCGAGCGCACAAGCCGGGGCGGAGGCACGTTTGAAGGAAAAGCTTTGAAGGTACGTAACTATTGGTTTCGTTACATTATGCATAAGCATTGGCCGAAGTCATGTTAATGGTGTTGTAGTATAATACAGGAGTTTGGTATGTCACTGAAGTGACGAAGTTAACTCGACAACCAAATTGGTCAAAATAATGGTTAGGATTAGTTTGGTATGTTATTGAAGTGATGGTTTTCACTCGACGACCAAACGGGTCAAAAAGATGTTTTTAAAACGATAGTGTTTGAAGTGACTTGAATGTCACAAGGTGAATTAGTATATTAAGTGCGTAAGCCGAGAAACGAAAATGCCAAATTTGATTTTAACGAACCCTTGAATTGGGTCAAAAGTCTGGAAACACGTCCTTGTAGAATTTGCTTGAATGCGCATGCTTGAATCATTGATAACAAGCATGACGCTATTGCGTACGCAAACCAAGGGATGGGAGCGAAATGCCAAAGTATGATATGCCCGGGGATGGGTAAAAACATTTAGAAACAATCATTGAAAACAAACATGTAGCGTAACTAAAAACTAAACGGGTCGAATATTTGTGAAAAAGGGGATTTATAAGCCATTTGCTTATAAACCGGATTTCGATGCAAACAAAGATGATGAACGGATCCGTAATTTAATTACGGACGCATAGGAAGAAGAATCACGCAAATCGGATAAGTAGATAAAAAGTTATGACACCTTAAAGTTTGAGTTTCGATTAAAAACATAGCTAGGCAGATATGCACGTCCCAGATACGGACCTACTGGAAATTGGTCTCCCCCGTGAAATGCGAGGGGACATGGTGGTACCGGCGCGACACTTGATGGGTGTCGCGGCACGCAAAAGGCCAAAGGAATCCTCTCGCGTGGCGCGAGATGCATGAATCCGGAATTTTATTTTTGTTTTGTTTGTTTGATGCTATGAACTTGTTTAAACTCATTTTTAAGCTATCAAAACTAACTTTTATGTTGGATTTGAAATTAGGTGATCGTAGTAAGCACTTGGATGAAGATCAAGCAATGAACGTGAACCGAACACATATCCAAACGAAGCTTCCGCGTTGATCTTATTTTGGTTTTGTTAAAAGTGAATTATGAAAACATTTAGCATAATATTTTGAATGTTTTAAATATGTGTGATTGTTAACTTGACAAAGTTTTTGTAAAGTCGCATTTTTAGTATAAAATGCGTATTTAATGTTATAATTGTGTTAAAATTAAACGGGTCTTACAAAAGTTTTTCGTAAAAAAGTGTTTCGTAATAATTTTTTTTTTAAAAAAAACTTGCTTCGTAAAAAAAGTTTTTTCGTAAAAAAAAGTCTTTCATAAAAAAAGTTTTTCTTAAAAAAGTCTTTCGTAAAAAAAGTCTTTTGTAAAAAAAACTCTTCTAAAAAAATGTTTTTCGTTAAAAAAAGTTATTCGTAAAAAACATTTTGATAAAAAACGGGGCGTAAATACGGGGCATAAAAAACGGGGAGTAAAAACGGCGCGTAAAAAAACGGCGCATAAAAACCGGGCGTAAAAAAAATGGAGCGTAAAAAATCGGGCGTAAAAACGATGCGTAAAACGGGGCAAAAAAAACGAGGCATAAAACGGGCCGTAAAAAAGTCGCGCGTAAAAAAGGGGCGTAAAAAAGGGGCTTAAAACGGGACGTAAAAAAAGGGCTCGTAAAGACGTTTTTTTTTGTAAAACAATTTTGAAAAAAAAATTATCAAAAAATCTGATTTTTAATAAAAAAAAATAATTTGTGTAATAAGACAAAAAATAATAAAAACAATAAATATAATAAGACAAAAAAAATAAATTTAGTAAACTACCCTTTTGACATTAAAATATTAAAAACATAATAAGACAAAAATAATTTTATAATGGTTTTTATTACTTTTAATCTCATCCATCCATATCCAAGATCTAATGGTTGGAAAGTGGTTCTCACGGTTTTCATAACTAAATGAGGTTTTCATTTTAACCGTCCCTATATCTATACTATATTATAATGCATGAAGGAGGAGTATTTTAAGATACCTAAAAAATAAGAACTTTTTCTCCTCTTTATTTATAGAAAGATCCCTAAAATGAGGGTAGTTTTGTCTTTTAAACACTATTTATTTTTAGCCCCAAACTTATTACACTTAAATCCTTGAGTTTTTAACAAAATTATAGATAATTAGTTACAATTCACCCCTCCACAATAAACTTATAATTTTTTACGTATTCTTGACATATCTTATAAACTATATTGTTTAAAAAAGAATCCAAAGATAGCATGACGACCTACTCATTTTTGTCGACGTTCCGGTAGTTGTCTTGTTCAATAGCGACGCACGGATTAAAATGTACAAGTCGATGATCCATTAATGTACAAGTAATTAATACATGTGATCTAATGCGCCTATACAAAGATGGGCTCCATTTATGCAAACAAAAAACAAAAAGAATTAAAAGTACCGTAACATCAAATGAAGATATTATGTCACATTTTATTTTATTAAAATTGCCTAATATCTATACTTAGATATATCTTATAAAAACTTAAAACTAACCACAACAAACTTCCTAAATAAAGGGGTGGCAAATCTAAAATTAAACACTAATGCACTTCTATAGTTACTATCCAATATCGACGCACGGATTAAAAGGTACAAGTCGATAATGTTTTAATGTACAAGTAATTAATACTTGTGATCTAATGCGCCTAATCTACAAAGATGGGCTCCATCTATGCAAACAAGTACAAAAAGAATTAAAATACCGTACCATAAAATGAAGATATTATGTGTCACATTTTATTTTATTAAAACCGCCTAATATCTATACTTAGATATATCTTATAAAAACTTAAAACTAACCACAACAAACTTCCTGAATAAAGAGGCGGCAAATCTAAAATTAAAACCTAATGCATTTCTATAGTTACTACTATAAATACATAGTAGGACACCCCTATATCTATTGCTAAACAAAGTTAAAGAATGGATTCAGTTCTGAATTCAATTGTTGCGAAGAACCAAGCATGCGAGATTGAAAATTCTAAGGTCAGTTCTGTTATATAGCAGCAGTGAATAATTGTTTTCTTTTATTTACTTTTATGTGAATGTTAACTTATTTAATTTTTCAGATTCAGTTGTATGATGAACATGCCAATTTAAACAACCCAGTTGTCAAACAAGCTTCTAAGATATTGATCTTGCAGGTTTTTAAGTATTATTTTTGTGTATATCTTTCATATTAACATGTTCGTTATGTTATTATATGTGTGTTTTATTGCAGGATGATGGTGATAAAAGTGTTGATATTATTTCTTATGGTGCAATGTTTAATCCATACAAGTTTAATCTTTAACGTGAATTTAGTGAAGATGTAATTTTAAGGTTTATTTAATCTTTTTTTAACTTTTGAATTCATTTTTTATCATTTTTAAGGATCGAAAGTTTGGGACTCAAAGGAAGAGATCCAAGAGACTCTCTAAATGGAAATGGAGTGAGGTTATTAATTTAGACGATTCTGAGGACAATGACAAAGAGGTAGAATTAGAAGATACTGGCAATTCAAGCACAAACCAGAAAACCCGATCAAAAATACCTTGAGTGTCAATTCAGAAGTGGAACAAATTTCATGTAGTCTAATATGAAATCTATCGAGTGCTTTTATGTTTTTTTTTTTCATTTTCAGTTGTTATGTTTGATCTAGACGTATGAAAAAAGTTTATTTTATATTTGAACTTTATTTTTTGTGTTAATATAATGCAGTTATTGATCATACTAACAAAGTTCAAAATAAAGTTAGTATCCTAAATTTACAAGTCAGCTAAACTTATATAATTCAATATCCTAAAGTTGCAATAAATAAATATTGCAGTTAGATATAGTCAAGCTGAAATTATAAAATATTGCAGTTATTCTTGGATATTAATCTAATAATTTGTATTTCTTAATTAAAAAATAATAAAGTAATAAACTTTATAGCTAAACTAAAAAACCGAATTTACTATGATATAAAGTTAATAAAGATATAAACTCTTAACATCCAATTTTTTTTAAATCTGTTTTTAAATTTTATAAAAATATAATTTTTTATATATAAAAACGAAATTTAACAATTAAAGTTAAAGGTGTAAAACGTACTTACGAGTCAACTACTATTTTTTATTTTTATAATAACAAAAATTTTAAACTTAAAGTTTATTGGATGAGTACCATGTAGATATTAAAAAAAAGTTATGAACTTTAAAGAATAAAATTATAAACTTTATTATTTAACCAACAAAATAAACTTGCTTTACAACTATAACAACTTATCTTTTATTTTTTGTCATTTGATTATTATCTTTTATTAAAAAACGAAACTTTACATCTGTAAAACAATTTTTTTACTTTATTTATAAACAAAACATTTTGTTTTTATAACATTTTGTTTTTATAAAAAAAATAATTGTTTTATAAACATTTTTGTAACAAGTAATATAAATAAATACTTCAGAAATTTACAATCTATACTAGATAAATACTAAATTGTGTTGCAATTTTTTTGGAATTATAAGTTCAACTATATTGTTATAGATAACATTATAGTCAGTTTCAAAAGAATTCTTTACCAACTTGACTAGATACATAGTAGATTGTGTTGCATATTTTTAGGGATTATAAGTTAAAAGTAGACTCATATAGATAAGATTAGTTAGAAACTAAAAATCTGAATTTAGTATGATATAAAGTTAATAAAAATATAAACTCTTAACATCCTTTTTTTATTTTTTATAAAAACGGTTCTTGAAATTTTACAACAATATAAATTTTTTATATCTGTAAAAAATAAAAATTAACAATTTATGTTAAAGGTCTAAAAAGTACTTACAAGTCAAATACTATTATTTATTATTTTTATAAAAATGAGAATTTTAAACTTAAAGTTTATTGGATGAGTACTACGTGGATATTTAAAAAAAAAATAGGAACTTTAAAGAATAAAATTATACTTTATAATTTAACCAATAAAATAAACATAGTTTACAATTATAACAACTTATCTTTTATTTTTTGTCTTTTGATTATTAATTTTTATAAAAAACAATATTTTTTTTCTTTTCATTATTAATTTTTATAAAAAAAACAAAACTTTGAATATGTGTAACACTTATGACATATATTCACCACAATAATGTTATCATAAATATTATACAAATAAAAAAACCACCACAATAAGTGCCGTAATGCAAAGTGTCGCCCCCGTCGCATCGCGCGGACACCCTACTAGTATATATATATGTATAGGGGAAGATTCAAATGAAAACCACTAGTTATCGCGAAAACTCGAAAACTAACTAAAAAAAGTCTAGAAAACATACCAAATTTTTTATATTTTTTTTGCATACCACTTTTCTCTATTTTAGATATATAAAAAAAATTTCAAAAAAAAAATATATTTTTGTAGTGCATATGTGTAATAGTACACATATGTATGTGTACTACACATGTGCACTACAAATTTTTTTTTTTTGAAAAAAAGTTTTTTTTATATACAAAAGCTAGCGATTTTTAATTAAAAAATTGAAAAAAAAATTTTGTGTGTTTTTTAGGGTTTTTTAGTTAGTTTTCGAGTTTTCGCGTTAAAAGTGGTTTTCATTTGAACCATCCCCTGTATGTATGTATGTCTGTGTGTGTGTGTGTGTATATATATATTTATATATATATAGGGGAAGGTTCACTGGGGAACACTAAAAAAGTGGGGAACCGGGGAACACTGTTAAAAATTCAATTTAACATGTTAAAAAATCATGTTTTTATAAAAAAAATTCGGCGCTTTTCCTTAAAAATACATGTAGAAACATTTTTAATAAAAAATAAAAAACTAAAAAATATAAAAAATGTTTAAAAGTTTGAAAAATATATCTTATAACATTAACTTAACATGTTAAAAATCAATCTTTTTAAATTCTTTTCAGCGTTATTCATAATAAAAATGGGTAGAAACTACTCCAATAAAAAATCACTTTTGTAAAAAAAATTAAAACTTATTTTAACTGTTTTTTTATATTTTTAGTTTTTTTATTAAAAAGGCTTCTAAAAGTATATATAAAGAAAAGCGCCGATTTTTTTTTATAAAAATTGATTTTTAACATGTTAAGTTAAATTATTAAGAGTGCTCACCGGTCCCCCACTTTTTTAGGGTTCACTAATGAATATCACACTATATATATATATATATATATGGAGAGGATCATGAGAAAATTACATATAAATGAAAAAAACTAGAAAACTAACTAAAAGAGTCCAAATAGGCGTGGGGGGAGGGGGGTTTAGGTTTTTGGGGGTTTAGGTTTTTTTCGGATTTATATTTAGGGTTTAGTTTTAGGTTTTCAGGAGTGGGGGGGAGTGGGGGGGGGGGGGGGTTTAGGTTTTTGGGGGGTTGGGGGTTTAGGCTTTTGGTGAGATGAGGTCACACAATAGTTTCCATCGGAACCCGTGATGACGTCACCTTCAAAGAGTCCAAATCCGGTGATTTCATGGTGGAAAAGTATGATTTTGATGAAGAAGATGTGTGTAATGATGATGGAAGTACAAGATTTAGGAAGAAAACTTACGAAAACAGCCTTGAATCGAATGAAATAGTTCTTGAAAGAGACTTGGAGCGTCTGGGTCGGATAGGGCTGTCACATTAGTGAACAGATGTGATAGGTGAGTATTTATAGGTGAGAGGGAGAAAGGCGGTGGAGATTTAAGTGGGTCGGATGGCCAGTCGATCGGATGGCCACCCGATCGAATGGTCATCCGGTCGGATGCCCATTCGATCGAGTGGTCATTCGATCCGACGGCCGGTGCGAGTTGGTTTTTCGACTTTCGTTTCGTGTGTTGAGCGTTGCGTTGCATTGCGTTTAAGCGAGTTGTGAGTGAGCGTTGCGATGAGATAAACCAAGCAAATATTTAAACAACTAGTTACACAAATAACGTAACCACTACACACTTAACACATAAATGCATAAATCTGCGCTTCGAGTTGCGATGAGGTTACGATGCTATTGCGATGTGATGGCGTTTACTCTAACATGCGATGTAATATGCGATAAAATGCGTTAAATAGTATGTGATAATTGCGTTTTGAATAAGCGTTGTAAAATGTGTTGTAAAACATAGTTTAAAATGTCGTTTAAAATAGTCGTAGTAATAATCGGAATCTCTAGAGTACAAGGAAATAATTAAGTAAGAATGACAGATCTGAATAATGACATGTCTTGACTTTGACTTGTACTTTGACTTAGATAGTCGGGTTGTTACAGCCTCCCCTACTTTAGGGAATTTTGTCCCGAAATTAAGGTGCAGGCGTAATGAAGAGTTGTGGATATTTAGCTTTCATATCACTTTCGAGTTCCTAACCTTCACTATAGGAATGCGAGAGAGTCAGAGCTTCTTGGTCTCTCAGTCCATGATCTCTACTGGCTTTTCCACGAAGTGTAATGTTTCGTCCACTTGCAAATCCTCAGGAGGGACATGCAAAATCTCTTCGGCTAGACACTTCTTGAGCTTCGAAACGTGGAAAGTCAGGTGTACGTTGCTGACTTCCTCCAGTAATTCGAGTCGGTAGGCCTCTGTGCCAATTCTTTCCAGAATCTTAAAGGGTGCAACGTATCGAGGCGCTAGCTTTCCTTTCTTGCCGAATCGGATCACCCCCTTCCAAGGCGAAACCTTTAGGAGTATGTGATCACCAACTTTGAACTCAAGGGGCTTGCGGCGTTTATCAGCGTAACTCTTTTGACGACTCCGAGCTTTCAAGATATTGTCTCGTATCTAGAGGATCTTGTCAGTCGTTTCTTGTAATAACTCAGGACCGGTAATTTGCGCATCTCCGATCCCGTGCCATACAATAGGCGATCGACATTTTCTTCCATATAATGCCTCAAATGGTGCCATTTGAATGCTAGAGTGATAACTGTTGTTATACGAGAATTCGACTAAAGGTAAATGCGAATCCTAATTACCACCAAAATCTATAACGCACGAACGAAGCATGTCTTCAAGGGTGCGAATCGTGCGTTCAGTCTGACCGTCGGTCTGGGGATAGAAAGCGGTACTGAGATTAAGAGTAGTACCGAGAGCGGATTGAAATGTTTCCCAAAGGCGCGAGGTAAATCGACTATCGCGGTTAGATATGATATCACGAGGTGTCCCATGTCGACAAATGACTTCGTCGGTATAGATTTGTGCTAATCATTCAATATAGATTCGTGCTAATCGTTCAACCATATAGTCTTCTTGTATCGGTAGAAAGTGAGCAGATTTCGTAAGACGATCAACGATACCCAAATGCTATCGTGACCTGATGGCGTGCGAGGGAGTTTCGTAATGAAGTCCATAGCTATACTCTCCCATTTCCACATCGGGATCTCAGGCTATACGACTAAGCCGGAGGGGCGTTGATGTTCAGCCTTGACTTTTGAACAAGTCAGGCACTTCGAAACATAGAGAGCGATATCCTTCTTCATTCCAGGCCACCAATACCTGGCACGGAGATCCTGGTACATCTTGTCGGCACCGGGATGAATGGAATATCGTGATTTGTGGGCTTCAGTCAGCAAAATCTCTCGGAGATTATTGCGACTGGGAATCCAAATGCGATGGAGATAGTGAAAAATACCATTCGGCTTACTCACTAGTTGGTTTTCGGTTCCAAGAATTCTTTCTTCCTTCAAGGTGCGTTCGGTAAAATAGGCATGTTGGGCATCGCGAATGAGAGCTTCGAGGTCGTGTTGGGCTTGAATATTACGAACACTATGTAAATAGCTTCGTCGACTAAGAGCATCAGCAATGACATTTGTTTTGCCTGGGTGGTAGCGAATCTCACAGTCGTAGTCATTGAGAAGTTCAACCCATCTGCGTTGGCGCATATTCAGCTCTTTCTGGTTCCATTTGTGTTGTAGGCTTTTATGGTCGGGGAAGACTGTACACTTGGTACCATAAAGGTAGTGTCGCCATATCTTCGACGCAAAAACAACTGCACCGAGTTCGAGATCATGGGTTGTGTATTTCTTCTCGTGGACTTTGAGCTGGCGAGAGGCGTACGCGATAACCTTGTCTCATTGCATAAGGACACAACCAAGACCTAGGTTAGAGGCATCGCAATAGACTACAAAGTCGTCATTTCCATCGGGCAGCGCGAGTACAGGAATGTTGCAAAGCATACGCTTGAGAGTTTGAAAGGCTTCCTCTTGTTCAGTTACCCAAACAAAAGGCTTGTCTTTATGCGTAAGAGAGGTATGAGGAACGGCGCTTTTAGTGAAATCAACGATAAATCGACGGTAGTAACCCGCCAATCTGAGAAAAGAACGAACTTCGGATGAAGTTTTCGGTGTAATCCAACTCTTAACTACTTCAATCTTCGCAGGATCGACGTGAATACCTTGACTATTGATGATGTGATCGAGGAATTGAACCTCCTCAAGCCAAAATTCACACTTGGAGAACTTGGCGTTGAGGCAATTCCCTTGGAGAAGCTCGAGAACTAAACGTAGATGTTGCGCGTGTTCAGCTTTCGACTTCGAGTAGATAAGGATATCATCGATAAACACGATGACGAAGCGGTCGAGAAAGGGCTTACACACGCGATTCATCAAATCCATGAAAACCTCGGGTGCGTTGGTAAGACCAAAGGGTATAACGACGAATTCATAATGGCCGTAGCGAGTGCGTAAAGCGGTTTTTAGGGATGTCCTCCTCTTGAATTCGTAGTTGATGATAACCAGAGCATAAATCGATCTTAGAAAAACACATAGCGCCTTGTAATTGATCAAACAAATCGTCGATTCGAGGTAAAGGGTAGCGATTCTTGATACTAAGCTTATTGAGTTCCCTATAATCGATGCACATACGGAACGATCCATCCTTCTTTTTCACGAAAAGGACAGGTGCGCCCCATGGAGATGTGCTAGGGCGTATGAAGCCTTTATCAAGTAATTCCTGGAGTTGACTCAAAAGTTCATGCATTTTGGACGGAGCGAGACGATAAGGAGCTTTAGCGACAGGGTTAGCTCCGGGAATGAGGTCGATACGAAAATCAATATCACGAGATGAGGGTAGACCAGGTAAATCGTAAGGAAAGACAGCAGGAAAATCACGAACCACAAGTACCTTTTCCATTGACTTCTTTTCCTTTTCCTTCTCCACTACTACGATGTGTGCCAAGAAAGCCTTGTATTCGTTTCAAAGATACTTGCTTGCTTGGATACACGACATCAGTTTAAGTTCGTTCGAAGATACTTCGCCATAGACACAGAGTTGATCACCGTTTGAAAGAGAAAAACGGATCATCTTTTCGAAACAAATGACTTCAGCATGATTTTCTGTCGCAACCCCCGATCCCTGATTCCCGAGAACGGGCGGACGCGAACTCAGAGTTTCGGTGGTATCAATTATTTAATCTCGCAGCGGAATTTACATCAGGACCGTAGTTAGGAAATGTTTATCAGAGTAAAAACCACCTCATTTAATATTAATAATCACATGGGTAAAACCCAAGTTTCTTATTACAATACATTTATAGGGACAAACCCTATTTTATTGAATTTAAAACATCGTTTATTAGGTAACTTTTATAGCCACATTTTTCCCAAGCCTTCGGTGCTTTCCAGCTGGCTTTTTACTAATTGGCTTTCACATTGGGTTACCTGAAACGTGTTTTAAAAACATTTGTCAGTCGGAAATACTAGTGAGTGAATCCCAATTTAATCAAGAAACCTTTTATCGATTAAAACAGTATTGAGGACGATTACAATGTTTATGTCTACACAATTACTCCATTTGGTACTATCAATCCACTGACTTGTGGGTCATATTACACATTGGCTAACTCATTGTCCAATGGTAACGTACGGTCAACCTTGACTTACTACTCACAAGTAGTACAAATTTTGTATACAAAACCCCAACATACCGACAGTAATTGAAGAACTACAAAGACTTAATCACCGCTTAATCACATTGTAAACAAATTAAGATTTTGTAAATTATTCCAAAAACATTAACAAAAAGAGGATAAACTCACATTGCTATCTTAGGTTTTTCGTAAGGGTTTCCTGGATATAATCTATAATTCATACAAATGTATATTGGTTAGTATCATAACCCTTTGAAAATATTAATGATACCCTTCCCGAGACGGCATTCCAACAACTACGTCGGGCAGAACCACGACAGTTGTTACGGAACCCTAAATCAATCGGGCAGCGTAACTATTATGAAACTAGGGTTATAATACTTACAACGGAGCAGAACCTCGCTAATTAGGGGTATAATACCCGACTATAATGTCTAATACTTTCAGAATTCGTGATTGAGATTGAAATGTGAGCGACGGAAAACGAAAACTGATGCTATCTATTTATAGTTCTGATTTCTGGTCCTGTCGCGGCCCGCGTGAAAGACAAGGGTCACTTACGCGGCCCGCGTCAACATTGGTCAACGCTGTAGCTTAGCTGGGTCAGCTATTAGACTCGCCACGATGTTGACACGTGTCAGCACCGGATGTCTCCGCGTTTCATGATCTGTCGCGGCCCGCGTCAACTACACATATACTCTTACGCGGCCCGCTTCAACTAAAGAAGTCAGCGAAGTCAATTCCAGCATTGATACCGCCCGCGTAAGATGTTGGGGTGGGTCTACGCGGCCCGCCTCAGCTTAACTTTTAGGGTTTTTAATTTATTTTATATACATAACATAACTAGGGCCCGGTTTTCACATACGAGGTGTAATATAAAACATATTAGGACATTCTAACATATAATAGGGTGTTAGACATATTATGAGAGTGTCGGTTTTACCGAGGGTTGTTACATTCTCCCCACCTTGTTTTAGAGCTCGTCCTCGAGATCTACTGAAACAAATGCGGATATTTTCTTTTCATTTCTGACTCGAGCTCCCATGTGTACTCAGGTCCTCTTTTGGAGTCCCACTTCACTTTAACTAAAACTAGTCTTTTATGTTTAAGATTCTTGACTTTCCTGTCTTCAATTTGTAAAGGCCTTTCTACAAACTTGAGTTGTTCATTTACCTCTATATCCTTAAGAGGTACTATCAATGATTCATCAGCTAAACACTTTTTAAGATTTGATATATGAAACACATCATGTATTCCTGCCATTTCCTCTGGCAGTTGTAGCTGATAGGCTACAGGTCCTATTCTTCTAATAATCTTAAAGGGTCCAACATACCTGGGACTTAGCTTTCCCCGTTTGATGAATCTTACCACTCCTTTCCAAGGAGAGACTTTCAACAATACTTTATCTCCTACTTGAAACTCCAATGGTTTTCGCCTGTTATTAGCATAACTTTTCTGTCTGTCACATGCTACTTTCAGTCGTTCCTTGACTTGAATAATCTTATCAGTTGTTTCTTGTACTATCTCAGGTCCAGATAGTTGCTTTTCCCCAATTTCTGCCCAACAGACTGGGGTTCGACACTTTCGTCCATAAAGTGCTTCGAATGGTGCAGCATTGATACTTGTGTGATAACTATTATTATAAGAAAATTCTATTAAAGGTAAGTGATCGTCCCAATTACCTCCAAAATCAATTACACAAGCTCTAAGCATGTCCTCCATCGTCTGAATTGTCCTTTCGCTTTGTCCATCCGTTTGTGGATGATAAGCCGTACTTAACTTTAACTTGGTTCCCATTGCCTTTTGGAAACTTGACCAGAAATGAGATGTAAAACGACTATCCCTATCAGAAACAATCGATAAAGGAATACCATGTAAAGAAACAATTTCATTTACATACAATTTAGATAATTGTTCCATACTAATTGTTTCCTTCATTGGTAGAAAATGAGCTGACTTGGTTAGTCTATCTACAATCACCCAGATTGTATCATTTCCTTTCTTAGTTTTGGGTAATTTAGTAACAAAATCCATTGTTATTAATTCCCATTTCCAAACTGGCATTTCTAATTGCTGTAACAAACCTAAGGGTTTCTGGTGTTCAGCTTTAACTTGTGAACAAGTTAAACATTTTGAAACATAGGCTGCTATGTCTTTCTTCATTCCTATCCACCAGAAAGTTTTCCTTAAATCCTGGTACATTTTATCACTTCCTGGATGCATTGCATATTTAGACTTATGGGCTTCTTCTAATATACGATGTCGTAAATTTCCTAATTTAGGTATCCACATTCTCTTTTCATGGAATCTCCATATTCCATCTGTTCCTTGTTCTAATTCTTTTAGCATACCTTTTAATTTTTCAGAATCATCCTTGATAACTGATTCTTGTGCTTCTCTTACTTGATCATTTAAATCTACTTGCAGATTTAATTTAAGAGAACGTACCCTTTTTGGCTTTTCATGATACTTTCGACTTAAAGCATCTGCTACTATATTTGCTTTTCCTTCATGATACTGGATATCACAATCATAATCACTAAGAAATTCCATCCAGCGTCTTTGCCTCATATTCAACTCTTTCTGCTCGAAAACATACCTTAAACTCTTATGATCAGTAAATATAGTAAACTTACTACCATAAAGGTAATGTCTCCAAATCTTAAGAGCAAAAATTATAGCTCCTAATTCTAAATCATGGGTTGAATAATTCTCTTCATGATTCTTAAGTTGTCTAGATGCGTAAGCTATAACCTTCTGACGTTGCATCAATACACATCCATAACCTAATCTAGAAGCATCACAATAGACTACAAAGTCTTCAGTTCCTTCTGGTAATGCTAGTATGGGTGTATGGGTTAATCTTTGCTTAAGAATTCTAAAGGCTTCTTCTTGTTTTAATCCCCATTCAAACTTAACAGATTTACATGTTAACTTAGTTAAAGGAATGGCTATTCTAGAGAAATCTTTAATAAATCTTCTATAATAACCAGCCAATCCTAAGAAACTTCTAACCTCAGTTGGTGATTCAGGGATTTTCCATTTCGTAATTGCCTCAATCTTGGTTGGATCTACATGAATTCCTTCATGATTAACTAGGTGTCCAAGGAATTGCACCTGTTCTAACCAAAATTCACATTTAGAAAACTTAGCATAAAGTTTTTCCTTTCTTAACAGACTTAAAAGTGTGTGCAAATGTTTCGCATGATCCTCTTTATTCTTAGAATAAATTAGAATATCATCTATGAATACAATTATGAATTTATCCAAATATGGCTTACATATTCGGTTCATCATGTCCATAAATGCAGCTGGGGCATTGGTTAAACCAAATGGCATGACAGTAAATTCATAATGACCATACCTTGTTCTAAATGCGGTTTTAGGAATATCCTCTTCCTGTACCTTTAATTGATGATATCCTGACCTTAAATCGATCTTAGAGAAAAATCGAGCTCCTTGCAGTTGATCAAACAGATCATCGATTCTCGGTAATGGGTACCGATTCTTAATCGTGACCTTGTTTAATTCACGGTAGTCAATGCACATACGCATTGATCCGTCCTTCTTTTTAACAAACAATATCGGCGCTCCCCATGGCGACGAACTCGGTTGTACAAATCCTTTCTCCAACAATTCATCTAATTGTTTCTTCAATTCTTGCATTTCTGCAGGTGCCAAACGGTAAGGTGCTTTGGCAATCGGTGATGTTCCTGGTATTAAATGAATTCTGAATTCAACTTTTCTGTCTGGAGGTAGTCCTGGTAATTCTTCTGGAAATACATCTGAAAACTGAGATACTACTGGAATATCTTTTAAATCCTTTCCTTTAGTGTTAATGATTATAGAAATCAAATATACTATAGAACCTTTTCTCATACAACTTGCAGTATTCATCACAGAAATGAATTTAGTAGATCTAGAAGATTTATCTCCTTTAATTGTGATCATTTTACCTTTTGGTGAATTTACTTGAATTAACTTTTGATCACATAAAATACTGGCTTTATTGGCTATTAACCAATCCATTCCTAAAAGAACATCAAATCCTACCAGATTCATGGGATATAGGTTTGCAATAAATTTCTGATTTAAAATTTCTATTCTTGCTCCCTGCAAGATTTCAGAAATTCTAACGGTTTCTCCATTAGCTGTTTCTACTATGCATTCTAGTGGTAGTTTAGTTAATGACTGATTTAGAAATTTGCAAAACGATGTATTAATAAAACTTTGGTTTGCACCAGAGTCAAATAATACTTTAGCAAAGACATCATTAACTAAAAACGTACCAGCTATAACATCTGGAATCATTTTAACTTCATCTGCAGTCAGAACAAATGCTCTAGCATTTTTAGTATTCTTGTTATCTGGAGCTGGAGCTAATTTTGGGCTGTTTGGCCTGATATGACCTTTTTCTCCACAGTTATAGCATAATCCATTACTGGATTTCCTCTTGCAATTTTCTTCCTTGTGTCCTGGCATCTTGCAATAATTGCAGAGATTGGAGCATTTTCCCGAGTGCTTTTTCTTGCAGACCTTGCAGTATGTTGCAGAGGTAGAACCCATATTCCTAAGATTATAATTTCCGAAACGAAATTCTTGTGTAAGCCTTTGAGTTAAGTTCCTCCTCTGATCTTCTTCTCTAGTACGGACTAATTCATCAGTCAAGGTATTTGTTAATTCTACAGCTTCTTCTATGGTTTGAGGTCTAGCTGCCTTGACTATGTGTCTAATCTCCCCAATTAATCCCCAAATATAACGAGAAATTAACACTGGTTCTGGTGAAGCAAGAGTTGGTACTATTCTAGCATATTCAAAGAATATCTTAGTATACCCCTTACTATCTACACCAGTCATCCTAAGATTTAGGAATTTGTTTGCTATCTGTTCCTTCTCATTGGGTGGGCAGAATTTCCTTTCTACCTTATTCTTAAATTCTTCCCATTCCATATTATAGGTTTGATCACTTCCTCTTGTCTGGAGGATAGTGTTCCACCATTCTAGTGCTGCATTCTTAAACAGATTAGAAGCAAACAGTATCTTATCTTCTTCAGCACACTTGCTTATCCTTAAGATTGTCTCAGTCTTTTCTATCCAGCGTAAGGTTGCAATGGCCCCTTCATTGCCCGAGAATTCCATTGGTTTACAAGACCAGAATTCTTTAAAAGAACAACCATAAGGCATGGTTCTTCTTCTTTTGGGAATAGGCATTTGAAGTACAGGTCCATTGTTCACGCTGTTCTCTAGTTCAATGGGTCGCTTACTGCTATGCTTACTTTTATTATCAGCATCTTTAACAGTTTGAAGTATAAATGACATTGCATCTATAATTCCCTGTGCTACTATATGTTGGATAGCACTATTGTCCACTTGATTTCCATTTTTATTGATACTTGGATTCTCATTAACCACGTTAATGTTACCCTGATTATCATTATTTAGATTTCCTTGATTTCCTTCATCGGCCATCTGAATTTTAAACATTTATCCCATATTAATATCATAATTAATATTTTAATGTAGTTAATCACATAACACACAATCTAGCCAAAAACGTAGATCATTGCTACTATATTTTTTTTTTCATATACTTATGCGTCTATTACACACTAGTACAGAAATAAGGATTACAATACCAACAGAAATAAAATAGTAATATGCATCCGTACACACATATTTTTATTTTATTTTTATTTTTATTATATCATTATTACTACCGCTTCTTCCATTCTAACATTCACGGATATGGATTCATCCAAAAATCCATATTGCGCTCATCGTATTTCCATACGAGACGCTCTCCCACCTGACGCATCCTCTCACTGCTTTCTAAAATTTCCTCCCCAAAAGTCCTAAGTTCTTGGACGTTTTCTGCACTCATTGGGGGTGCAGGTTCTAGGACTGGGTTTGGAATCTGGGGTGCGGGTTCCTGATATGGAGGTAAAAGTGCCTGAAGTTGGTAAGGATCTTCCAAGATTCCCCTAATGTAGTTATCATGATAATAGGGATCTAAATGGTCCATACCTGAATAGGCTCCTATAGGTGTGTCTTCAGGAATAGAGTAACGCTGCACATAGTTCCTATTCTCGTCCCACCATGGGTCATAATTTGGGTCTAGGGGATTTGGTGCAGGTACCCTAGGAATTTCGTCAGGGTTAAAGTCATGCATCTCCACTTGGGTTTCCTGGTTTTCTATCTCCATGGGTTGTTCTGGGTTTTGTGGTTGTGGGGCTACTAATTGTTCCAGACTTGGGTCGGCAGCAGTTGTAGCTAGGATATGGAAATTAGCTAAGCTTCTATTTAGCATATCTTGTGTATGGGCATCGGTCTCTCGCTTAATAGCTGCTAAAGCCCTTTGCTGTTGCAATTTTTGCATTCTCTTCCTACGAGCAAAAGCTTCTTTACTGAACCATCCTCGTTTCTTATTAGAAAATGGTTCTTCAGATTTAGCTCTAAAGGCAAATATCCCGTCTTCCTGATCAGCAGTATACCCAGAGAGGGCAGGCTGTGATGATGTACCTTCACTCCTAGGTGAATCAGATAACTGACGATTCATATCTGATAGTTCTTGATAACTCATACTGAAAACTAACAAATAGTCAAATAACACATAACAATTAAATACAGTTATGCACATATTTCCATAATTTATTTCCTAACATAATATTTCAGAATTTTAAGTGTCAGCAGAACACTTCTTTGGCTCAGACCAGTGGCTAGGCTCTGATACCACCTTCTGTCGCAACCCCCGATCCCTGATTCCCGGGAACGGGCGGACGCGAACTCAGAGTTTCGGTGGTATCAGTTATTTAATCTCGCAGCGGAATTTACATCAGGACCGTAGTTAGGAAATGTTTATCAGAGTAAAAACCACCTCATTTAATATTAATAATCACATGGGTAAAACCCAAGTTTCTTATTACAATACATTTATAGGGACAAACCCTATTTTATTGAATTTAAAACATCGTTTATTAGGTAACTATTATAGCCACATTTTTCCCAAGCCTTCAGTGCTCTCCAGCTGGCTTTTTACTAATTGGCTTTCACATTGGGTTACCTGAAACGCGTTTTAAAAACATTTGTCAGTCGGAAATACTGGTGAGTGAATCCCAATTTAATCAAGAAACCTTTTATCGATTAAAACAGTATTGAGGACGATTACAATGTTTATGTCTACACAATTACTCCATTTGGTACTATCAATCCACTGACTTGTGGGTCATATTACACATTGGCTAACTCATTGTCCAATGGTAACGTACGGTCAACCTTGACTTACTACTCACAAGTAGTACAAATTTTGTATACAAAACCCCAACATACCGGCAGTAATTGAAGAACTACAAAGACTCAATCACCGCTTAATCACATTGTAAAACAATTAAGATTTTGTAAATTATTCCAAAAACATTAACAAAAAGAGGATAAACTCACATTGCTATCTTAGGTTTTTCGTAAGGGTTTCCTGGATATAATCTATAATTCATACAAATGTACATTGGTTAGTATCATAACCCTTTGAAAATATTAATGATACCTTTCCCGAGACGGCATTCCAACAACTACGTCGGGCAGAACCACGACAGTTGTTACGGAACCCTAAATCAATCGGGCAGCGTAACTATTATGAAACTAGGGTTATAATACTTACAACGGAGCAGAACCTCGCTAATTAGGGGTATAATACCCGACTATAATGTCTAATACTTTCAGAATTCGTGATTGAGATTGAAATGTGAGCGACGGAAAACGAAAACTGATGCTATCTATTTATAGTTCTGATTTCTGGTCCTGTCGCGGCCCGCGTGAAAGACAAGGGTCACTTACGCGGCCCGCGTCAACATTAGTCAACGCTGTAGCTTAGCTGGGTCAGCTATTAGACTCGCCACGATGTTGACACGTGTCAGCACCGGATGTCTCCGCGTTTCATGATCTGTCGCGGCCCGCGTTAACTACACATATACTCTTACGCGGCCCGCTTCAACTAAAGAAGTCAGCGAAGTCAATTCCAGCATTGATACCGCCCGCGTAAGATGTTGGGGTGGGTCTACGCGGCCCGCCTCAGCTTAACTTTTAGGGTTTTTAATTTATTTTATATACATAACATAACTAGGGCTCGGTTTTCACATACGAGGTGTAATATAAAACACATTAGGACATTCTAACATATAATAGGGTGTTAGACATATTATGAGAGTGTTGGTTTTACCGAGGGTTGTTACATTTTCACGAAGAAAATACATGCCTACTATGATATCGAAACTACCGAGCTGCATCAGAATAAGATCGATCGGGAAAACGTGATTGTTGAGTTCAAGAGTACAATCACAGAGAACAGAACTAACGGTGACAGTTCTTCTGGTTGCAATTTCTACGTCGAACGTTGTTGGGAGGTTAGCGCGTTTACGGTTTAGGAGCTTTTCGAATTCAAATGACACAAAACAGTTATCGGCTCTAGTATCATATAAACACGGAGCATAAATACGTTAACGAGAAACGTACCATTGACAACATTGTTGTGAGTTTGAGCCTGGCAGACATTGATGTTGAATGCTCTTTCGCGGGCTGCTTGTTGTGGTTGTTGCTGCGGCTCTTGTTTCACCACACGATTTGGGATGACATTAGCGAAGTGGTTAGGGTCACCACAAGAGAAGCAGGCTTGTACATGAGCAGCTGGAGTAGTAGCTGCTTGGTTGCCCTGAGGAGCGGGGAGTGGAGCTGGCAGTGCAGGAGGAGTTTGAGCTTGATCTTGTTGACGAAGGCCAGTGCGACTGTTCGCTGTGAAGTGTCCAAAGAGATTGCAGTAGACACAGAAATGGCAAGCTATCCCAGCTGGGTGATGATAGGTACAAGTAGGGTACAGAGGGTGACGACCAGTGTACGCACGCTTAGCAGGCGGTGCGTTGGTCACAAGTGCTGCGACTTGACAGTTCTGATTATGAGATTGGACAGGAACAACGTTGAGAGGAGTGGCGGTAGCAGCACAGTTCTTGTTGTTGTTACCCTTGCGTTTGCGATTATGGCGTGAAGACTTCGGAGCTTGAGGTGCGGTTGTTTCAGTAGCGGGAGTAGCGGTTGCTTGATGGAGATTCTTGGTTGAGGTCTTGAAATAACCAGACAAAACTCGCTTGTCATTGATCTCAGTGGCGAGCTGGAAGGTTTCCTCAATGGTATCAGGCTTGGCTGCTTGAACAAAATCGGCAACACAATCGGGTAGAGCGCGAATGTATTTCTTGATCGTGATGTCTGGTGTTGACACTTGACCAGGACAGATAATACTGAGCTGTTTAAAGCGAGCAGTGAGACCAGCATTATCACCTCCTTCTTGCTTGATACCCCAGAACTCGTTTTCCTGCTTCTGGAGTTCATGTGGGGGACTTAATTCTTTCATCATGACTTCCTTCAGTTCCTCCCAGGAGAGTCCATAGGTTGCATCGTTACCGCGCCTGTTGCGCTCAGCAGTCCACCAATCCAGTGCCCTAGACTGGAAGAATCCAGTAGCATTAACAGTGCGGATATTGTCTGGGCATCCGCTTTGACGAAGAGTGACTTCAATCGAGTCAAACCACTAAAACATGGCACTGGGCCCATCTTCACCAGTGAAGTCTTTGGGACCGCATGCCTTGAATTGCTTAAAGCTGAAAGGAGCTTTCGGGGAGTCTCTCTTAGATTCGATAGAGGAGCTGCTCTTCACCTCGTTGATCTCACTGATGATCTGAGGTATGACTTTAGCCATTTCCTTGGCGACGAGAGAAGCGATGCGCTTGTTATCTCTGCTTCTCTGAGCGTTTCGGCAAGAGTGAGAACCAAGGAAAGACATTGTCTGCAGCAGACATCGTCGTATGATTTAGTCGAGATTCGGTTATATTGGGTCTTCGAAAAAGTTTATCATGTCGTAAAACTCCTTTGTTTTAAAGCACAGGAACACGTCCAACACATAGGCACACAATCACGTAGGCACATAATCCACATAGGCATATAAACACATAAGCACGTAAGCACAGAAGCACGTAGTCCATGTAAGAACATATTTTGCACGTATCCACCTATATTTTGCACGTATTCACCTATCTTTCAAGGCTGCGATTGCAATTGAGAGTAACGTGTGCGAGTAGCATAGCGAGTAGTATGGCGTGCGAGAGTTCCGCGATTTGTTAGCATTTTGAGATTAAAGTGCAGTGCGAGTTGTGCACGTTTTAGTAAAGCGATGAGCGAAAAAGCGAATAAGTCTCCAAAATCAAAACATATAAACATATAAACACATAAAAGCACATAAAATCGAAGAATCAGCGGCTGCGAGCTCAGAATCGAAACAAAATTTCTGGGTGTTGAGACAGCGGCTACCCAAAGTGATTCGACTATCCACAACGACTCCAAGTACATGCTTTGTCCTAATAGACTGTGCTTCCACCGAAATATGGCGAACGACACTCATCCTTTTGGTTACTACGTGAATCGGGTCATTGTAATCCATCGAGACTTTAGTGAGAGTTTCGTAAGAATCCAAATAGAGAGTGGAACTAGTCCTTAAGATATGGGTTTCACCCCTAACTTATCAACCCTGTTCCTGAAAGTGCGGTATAACCACGGAGTAGCGATGGAGATTCTCGTCGAGATATGGATTTCACTCCTGACTCAATGAAAATTCTCGTGCTAATAGTAAAAATTTCGCGTGGAGTGGGTGATCTTATTGAGAGTTCCCGGTTTTCACACCTAATCTCGACTAAATCACTCGTTTGTGTTATGCGATTGTTTTCGAAAATCGTGTGTGTTGTGTCGGCCTTAGGAAAATGCGAAGTAGTATTTCAGCCTTAGGAAAGGCTACCTTGCGTGAAGCTGTAGTATGCGATGTTCGCGCAAAGTTATAGTTTCAGCGAGTTCGAGCGAGAGTATCAAGTAGCTTGTATGAAACCCCTACTAGGTTCACACAAGGCGGTCTGTTGGTACTTTGACTATAGACTAGGTCAATTCCAAGACATCGACCTAGACTAGGTCGTGTGTTTCCTAATTCCCTATAGTTATGACTCTGATACCAATCTATCACACCCCAACTGATGGCGGAAACATCGGGGCGTGGCACCGAGCAAAACAGATTATCTAGGAGAATCCATAACAACTATTAATGACAATATATTAATCGTTAACATCCCATACCATCAACATATAAAGTAAAAACAATTATTACAGATATTGTTCTCAAAGACAAATAGACTGTTCAGACAACTCAGATTTTATTCGTAGGTTTCTAGACCACCTAACTTGATTCATTACAGCGAAGCATAGCATCCTAATCAACCTGTCACATACGTTAAAATAAAGTCAATACCCAGAGTGTAAAGGTGAGCATGCAAGTTTGATAATATATAGTATAGCGAAAGCGTTTACGCATAACCAGCATGTAACACGTAGAAATGTGAATCAAGTAAGCTATCGACAATGACGTATGCAACCGACATGACTGCGAGTTGTAGAATGCGTAACATGTTATCACCACTCTGACCATGTGAAGTAATACCCTTAACAACCCCTGTCCACGACAGGTGCTGAGTCCAAACTATAGTACTATCGTTGCTAAGGTGTCAGGCAAACAATCACTGTGTAAACATAACATACAAGCATTCATCGAGTCACGTATAACATGCGAGAGCAGTTAGCGTTAAAAGTGTTTGTGTTGTGTGTTCGATGTGATTTGATATAGAACGTATGTAATACCAAAGTGCGTTAAATGAAAATGGGTTCGAGTATACTCACAGTATGTGTTTAGTAAATAAACACAGTCTTGGATTGAAGGGAGCGCGTGGGAGATTAGCCTGATCATAGAACGATAGCGTAAGTGTTGAACAGTGCGTAAACAGTGTGTTGAATGAGATCTGTGTCGAATGGTGAGTCGGTCGGATGATCATCCGGACAGATGGACATCCGGACGGATGACCATTCGGTCGGCTGGTCATTCGATTGAGTGTGTGTTTTGTGAATCGTTTCAACTTTTGAAGTTTTCGTTGTAGTATAGATCAAGTCATTCAACTGAAAGTGATATTCTTTGAAGTTTTGTAAAATTGTTTAAATGTTGAACTTACAGATCACCTGGTCGAATAGTCATCCGATCGGATGGCTATGCGATCGTCGATCTGATGTTTTGAAGATCTTTGTAAAATTTTCTAAGTTAAAAGTTTTGAGTTTTGACGAAGACGGTATGACGACGTGTCAAACAGCGGAAACCACACCAAGCCCAGCTCAGTCGATCTGATGGAAACCACCCCATTCGATCAGACTTAACTGTTCTTGACCGATTTTCATGTTCAACCCGTGGGTCAATCATCTCTTCGGTGGAAGTACAAGATTTAGGAAGAAAACTTACGAAAACAGCCTTGAATCGAGTGAAATAGTGCTTGAAAGAGACTTGGAGCGTCTGGGTCGGATAGGGCTGTCACATCAGTGAACAGATGTGGCAGGTGAGTATTTATAGGTGAGAGGGAGAAAGGCGGTGGAGAGTTAAGTGGGTTGGGTGGCCAATCGATCGGATGGCCATCCGATCGGATGGTCATCCGGTCGGATGCCCATTCGATCGAGTGGTCATTCGATCCGACGGCCGGTGCGAGTTGATTTTTCGACTTTCGTTTCGTGTGTTGAGCGTTGCGTTTAAGTGAGTTGTGAGTGAGCGTTGCGATGAGATAAACCAAGCAATATTTAAACAGGTAGTTACACAAATAACGTAACCACTACACACTTAACACATAAATACATAAATCTGCGCTTCGAGTTGCGATGAGGTTACGATGCGATTGCGATGTGATAGCGTTTACTCTAACATCCGATGTAATATGCGATAAAATGCGTTAAATAGTATGCGATAATTGTATTTTGAATAAGCGTTGTAAAATGTGTTGTAAAACATAGTTTAAAATGTCGTTTAAAATAGTCGACCCATAGTAATAATCAGAATCTCGAGAGTACAAGGCAATAATTAAGTAAGAATGACAAATCTGAATAATGACATGTCTTGACTTTGACTTTGCTTCTACTTTGACTTAGAAAGTCGGGTTGTTACAACTAGGTCACGGGCCGCGAAGACTGAGACCTTATTGGTCGCGGGCCGCGAGAGAGGGTGCTAGGTAGAAACTAGAATTCTTGCAAACAGCCTGCTGCACTTGATTTTAATCATAGTTTTTGGATATTGTGGGCTGGTTTATGTGATCAACAAGGCTTAAACTACTGGCCTAACAAGTGTATGGTGTAGAACATTCCTTGATCAACACACAAAACACTTGGTAAGATCATATTCATCCTTGATTCCTATAAATACCCAAGAACTTCAACACTTCAACTTGCTCATCTCCTTTCTCTTTCACTCTAGCTCTGAATTGAGGCTACCGCACTTGTTGGAGGCCTCATACCTGAGCTTTCTTAGTCTTATTTTCCAGCCTAGAGCACTTGTAAGTGTTCTTTCATGTCTTGTTTATATATTTCAAGCTAAAAAGTCAAACAGTGTTTGACTTTCAGCTTTCACCATGAATTGGCCAAGACAAAGTTTGTTCGAACTTTGCAACGTGAGCATAATCACGATGGTTATAGTCCCTTGCGACTATACCTACTGATTACTACGTTGACTAGTCGAAGTGACGAGTCAAAGTTTCGGTCAAAATGCACGATTATGTGCATTTTGCGACGAAACTATTTTTAGGTATCAAAACACTTTGTTTTGATATGAAATCAGTTTTCTAACTTAGTTAAACATTTTAACATGTTTAACATGTCACTTTTAGTTTAGTGCTTATTTAGGGTCGTAAGTCAAGCGGTCTCGACAACCGCTTAGACTTTCGAATCCGACCTGTTTGGTCGATCGTTAGGATCCGACCAAACATATTTTGTGACCATAGTTGTATAGGGAATAACCTTATGAGGTTATACCTTATGGTCACTTTGTTTGATTGGTTGTATGATAGGTAGTTAATATGCCATAGGAAAATGACCAAGATGCCCTTTTTGCGCATAATTTTAATTGATGCATATTTAACCAAAAGTTTGACACTTAAACTGATTATGTAACATTATTAAACATGTTTAGGCATATAAGACTTATCATAGGACTAGTTAGACCATTCGAACGCGTATTTGCGCAAATGACACGTTAAAGTAGCGTAAACTACCTTAACGGGTCATAACGGGTCAAAAACACTTAGGATAGGTTTCAATTCAGAATGTAGGCTTTGTTAAACCATATTATATGAGTTCCAAACACTTATTTGGTTTACAAGACCTCATTCTACCCGATCTCCCGATTTAGGTCCCGATTATTAACAAGTGATTCCGATACTAGGTGCCACTTGATTCCTTGATTCCTAAGCTTTGTTAGTTCACTTAATCAAGGATACCTTGCAATCTCAAGTGAGTACATAGACTCCCCTCTTTTACTGCTTTCAATTGTTTTGGGGTGATTCATATGTGCTAAACAATTTCGAGTTTTCAAAAACAAATACTATGGTTTATATTAAACACAATGATTTCAATAATGTGGACGAACTTGTTTGTGCGTTGATACATAACACGAATGACATTCATTAGCTTTGGCCAAGCTGACCAGTAGTATGTTTTGGTACCATAGGATCTGACAAATCCCGTTATCGGACTATCACCATGGTTATGGGGGTAATGTGGGTATCGACAGAACCTGTTATTTTAACAAACCCTATGGTGGTTTGTTAGTTGATTAAAGATACCCTTTGGGGGTATAGATGAGTCACACAGTTTTTAATGTGTTCAATTAGAACGAGCAAAAGTTATTTTTCACAATTAAAACACGGACGATTGAATGAATGGTTTTATGACACAGACGATTGAACGATGGTTTATAACATGAACGATTGAACGATGGTTTATAACACGAAAGATTGAACAATTTGAATGATTTAAAACACGGACGATTGATAACACATACAATTTTGAACGATTGGTTTATGGTAAGTGATTAGATAATGGGATTGGTGTAATGTGATAAAAGCATGGTAGATACGTCGATGGTACTTCTTATATATAAGTGCTTTTATCATATTACATACCGTGGTGTTATTTAGTTCACTTGGACCAATGATTTCAGAATGATGTCATGCAACGATGTTTACTAAATGATATAAACCATACAAGTTTTCTCACGAGATGATTTACTACTTGGTTTGCAAAAGCAAATGTTTTGGGTCAAGATTCATGGCAACGAGGTTTTTGCAAGCATATAACCAACTTGTTTTAGTTGGTTAATCATATTACAATACCAAACACTTTTTGATACAAGGTTTTCAGTTATCAACTCTAGTAGTCATACGAGGTATTGTAATATGTACACAAGCTATGAATTTGAAACACTCACAAAACCTATGTACTCGCCGGCATTTTTATGCTGACTTTATTTTCACATATGTTTTAGGTGCAGTTATTTGACGATTATGATGCATGCTCATGTAGGAACGGACGAGGCCTTAGTGACATAAAACAAGAAAGAGAATATGTTTAAACTCGTTTGTTTTACTATAAGACAATGTTAAACACTTAATAATTTAATAAAACATAACTTCAATATCCATGTGTTGTGAAACAATGATTCTGTTACTCCACTCCCCGATGTTTCCACTCTCACTTCTGCTCTATTGAGGCTACCACACTTGGTTTGAGGCTTCAAATCTGAATTTTCTTAGTCATCTTTCCAAGCTTAGGACACTTGTAAGTGTTCTTTCATGTCTTGTTATTTATTTCAAGCAAGAAAGTCAAACAGTGTTTGACTTTCAACTTTGACCATGATTTGGTCAAGACAAAGTTCGTTTGAACTTTGCAACGTGAACGTGATCACGATGGTTATAGTCCCTTGCGACTATACCTACTGATTACCACGTTGACTAGTCGAAGTGACAAGTCAAAATTTCGGTCAAAATGTACGATTATGTGCATGTTGCAACGGAACTATTTTCGGGTATCAAAACACTTTGTTTTGATATCAAAACAGTTTTCTAAATTAGTTAAACATGTTTTAACATGTTTAACCCGTCACTTTTAGATTAGTGCTTATTTAGGGTCGTAAGTCAAGCGGTCTAAACAACCGCTTAGACTTTAGAACCCGAACTGTTTAGTCGATCAATAGGATCCGACCAAATACTTTAGGTGACTATAGTTGTATAGGGAATAACCTTCCGAGGTTATACCTTATGGTCACTTCATTTAGTTAGTGGTATGATAGGTAGTATATATGCCTTAGGAAAATGACCAAAATGCCCTTTTTGTGCATAATTTGAATTTAAGAATATGTAACCATGTTTTTGACACTTAAACTGATTATGCAACATTATTAAACATGTTTAGGCATATAAGACTTATCACAGGACTAGTTAGACCCTCCGAACGTGCTTTTGCACAAATGACGCGTTAAAGTAACGTAAACTACCTTAACGGGTCATAAGCACTTAGGATAGGTTCCAAATCAGAATGTAGGCTTTGTTAAACCATATCATATGAGTTCTAACACTCATTTGGTTTACAAGACCTCATTCTACCTGATCTCCCGATTTAGGTCCCGATTATTAACATAGTGATTCCATACTAGGTGCCACTTGATTCCTTGATTTCCCAAGCTTTGTTAGGTCACTTAATCAAGGATACTTGCAATCTCAAGTGAGTACATAGTTCCCTCTTTTACTGCTTTTAAATATTTTGGGGTGATTCATATGTGCCTATTCACTATTTTCATGATTTAAAGCTATATGGTTTTACATGCGTAGTACATATCCTTTGATGAATTGAATGATTATCTATGGCTTAAATACTGATTTTCAAAGTTTGTAAGACTATTTGTTTGATGGTATTGTTACGTATACATTCATTAACTATGATCAAGCTGATTGGTAGTACGATATAGCGCTATAGGTTGACACCCCATTCCTGTAGTTTGGTATATTTCGGTATACTTCTAAGGCATATTTCGATATATTGCCAATGTGATATTATGTTAACCAATGTATAGACTACAAATGTTTTCCAATTAAGCCATAAAAACTTATCTTATGTTATTTCCAAAACCAAAGCATAGTTTGATATGCTATTGTTTACTAAAGTATAGTTTGATATACTTCAAATCACGATTTAGGTATATTTCGATATACTGCCAAAGCATATTTTGATATGCTACCAACCTGATACTGTTTTACTAAAGTATAGTTTGATATACTACCAAATCACAATTTAAGTATATTTTGATATACATCCAAAGCATAGTTGATATGCTCCCAGTGTGATATTGTTTACCAAAGCTTAGTTGATATGTTATTTACAAAACCAAGTATAGTTTGATATACTACCGACTTTGTTATTTCACAAACTAAAGTATATTTTGATATACTATCAAAGCATAGTTGATATGCTATTTTCAAACTAAAGCATAGTTTGATATGCTACTTTCAAATCCAAAGTATAGTTTGATATACTACCGATTATGCTATTTCTAAAAGCAAATCATAGTTTAATATGCTATTTTCAAACCAAAGTATAATTTGATATAACACCGATGCTTTCATTCTTAAACCATAGTATACTTGTGATATACTACCAAATCTATTATTTCATTAACCAAAGTATCTTTTTGTCACACCCCGACCGCGTAATACAACAAACCGCGGCAGAAACGTCGGGGAGTGTCGTAACAGAATCATTGTTTCACAACACATGGTAATTGAAGTTTTGTTTTATTTCATTAATTGACTCATTGTTTTGATACAAACCAAATAATTACAACAATTGTCTTTCAAGTTTTAAGTCACTAAAGCCCGCGTCCATCCTATGTGTAGCAAGCAATCAACAATCATCACATAGTAGAAGCTGAAACATATATGAAAACAGTCAGCATAAAAATGTCGGCGAGTACATAGGTTTTGTATGTCAAATTCATGGCTTTAAATTCATATTGCAATACCTCGTCCAACTACAGGAGTTGTCGAGTATGTACCTTGAAATCAAAAAGTGTTTGATATTGCAATATATTTTATCATCTTTACAGATGATATAAGTAAACCAAAACCATTATAGCCATGAATCTTGACTGAAAAAATTTGTCTTTGTAAAACCATGTAGCAAATCATCTTTGAAAATAAGCATTGTATGGTTTATATCTTTAAGTAAACATCGTTGTGTGACATCGTATGAAAACATTCGTCCAAGTGATCTAGATAATGCTACGACATGTAATGTGATAAAAGCACTTATATATATGAAGTACCAGCGGCGTATCCACCATGCTTTTATCACATTACACACGCCTCGTTACCTAATCACTTACCATAAACAAATCGTCCAAATCTTCCAAATCATTCAAATCATTCCAATCGTTCCAATCGTTCAAATCTTCTGTGTCATAAACCATCGTTCATTCGTCCGTGTTTTAATTGTAAAATACAACTTTTGGTCGTTCTTTAATGAATACATTTAAACCTGTGTTCTGAGTCGACTATACCACCCATGGGGTATCTTTAATAGGCCCTGAAAGACCTCTTTAACATCGACTAACAAACCACCAAAGGGTTTGTTAGAATAACAGGTTCTGTCGTTACCCACATTACCCACCAAAGGGATAGTCCGATAACGGGATTTGTCAGATCCTATGGTACCATAACATACTACTGGTCGGCTTGATCATAGTTAATGAATGTTATTCAAATGTCTTTCAACTAATTCCCCAACAAGTTCGTTCACATTATTGAAATCATCGTGTTTTATATAAACCATAGCATTTGTTTATGAAAACTCGAAAAGCATTTAGCACATATGAGTCACCCCAAAACAATTGAAAGCATAAAAGAGGGGATCTATGTATTGACTTGAGATTGCAAGTATCCTTGATTAAGTGTCCTAACAAAGCTCGGGAAATCAAGGAATCAAGTGGCACCTAGTATCGGATCACTATATTAATAAACGGGACCTAAATCGGGAGATCGGGTAGAATGAGGTCTTGTAAACCATATCAGTGTTGGAACTCATATGATATGGTTTAACAAAGCCTACATTCTGATTTGAAACCTATCCTAAGTGCTTTTGACCCGTTATGACCCGTTAAGGCAGTTTATGCAACTTTTTTTTGGTAAAGGGATACCCCGGTTCAATTTCATTTATCACAAAAGCAAATAAATACAAGTAGTAAGGTGGATCCTCACTAATTCACTTCCTGACATGCCAGGAAATGTAAACAAGCAAACCCGCAAACAAACAAAAAACCAACCAACACAAACTCTAGATAAAAACTAGAGACAACTCAGCTATAACACTACATGTTTGGCACATTCCATTTCTCCAGCAAACTCATCCCAGTCATCGAGCTCTTGATCTTCACCGAAGCTAGCCTTAATCGAACCGTAGAATCAATAGCTTCACAAATCACCGGGACCGATCTCTTCTTTGTTCCAAACAACCTCTGATTTCGCTCCTGCCATATGAAGTATGATGTCGCAGCAAGAATTAAACGACCAATAACACTCCGCATCGACTTCTTATAAGGAACTGATAGCAACCAATCCACAATATCCTCCCATTTGTTGGATTGTAACTGAAGACCAGCCAAAGACTTCAAAGACGACCAAACCTGCATTGAAAACGGACATTCAAAAAACAGATGATCATGCGAGTCCGGCTTCGAGTAACACAACGGGCAGCAAAGCAAGTTTAAGTTGGTAGCACCACCAACATCCCATTGCTTTAATTTATCCTGCGTCTTTAACTTCTTCTTACAAATGAGCCAGGCAAGAAAAGCATTTCTTGGAATACAGTTCGCAGACCAAACTATCTCCACCCAAGGGACTTTATCGCTATGAGTTCTGATTGTATCCCACACTACAGAAGCTGCATATTCATGTTCGAATTCACTGGCATCACGCCAAGCTAATGAATCAGGTGTTTGAGGACTAATAACTGGCGGCTGAACGTTGATTAGAACAGGAAATAAGTCCAGCCAAGCTCTCGGCCACCTCTACTCTCCATTATTCAGAATATCGCTAACCTTAGACATAAGATTAAACGCCGCACCATGCAGCTGACAGGATGAGATAGGAGCACATAATGGTCCTATATGAGCCCAATTATCAAACCAAGCAGAAGTAGATAAACCATTTCCAATCTTAGAGAGAATAAAAGGACGAACCCGATCACGAATGTTCATAATATTTCTCCAACCTGTCGCACTGTTACCCCTTAACCGAATTTTCCAAAAAGATTGACCTTTTATTTTGTGCTCATGAATCCAATTAACCCATATCGAATCCCTCCAAGTAAGAAGACTCCAAATATGAGTAGTCATTAACGCCAAGTTCATGTCACGAATCCTCTGAATACCCAAGCCACCTTCAAATTTAGGCAGACAAACATCAGACCATCTAACTTTCGCTCTACCTTTCTTCATCGGACCTTGACACCAAAGAAACGACCTCATCTTTTTTTCAAAATCAGCAATGATTTGAGCCGGAAGAATAAAAACAGAAGCCCAATAAATATGCATGGATGATAGAACATAAATAATAATCTGAAGACACCCAACAAAGGACAATGTTTTATTTTTCCAACTATCAATTCTAGATTCCAACTTTTCAACCAATATCTTGCAATCCTTGTATACTAATCGTGAAGAAATAAGAGGCACACCCAGGTAGTGAACTGGAAGAGCTCCTTCCTCAAAGGGCATCAGCTGTAAAATACTTTGCTTATCCTCCCTAGAAACGTTTCCAAAAAACACAGTACTCTTTGCCATGCTAGGCACAAGGCCCGACATATTCTTAAATCTTTCCAACCCTTCCATGATAACCCAAGCCGAGGACACATCACCTCTAGTAAACATAAACAAGTCATCCGCAAAACAAATATTCACAATTCTTCGTTTTTTACACAGATTATGAAACCTGAAATTGGGGGATTTAATCACCAGATCCTTCAAAATCAGCGTTAGAGCTTCCATAACCATAGTAAATAAGTATGGAGACATTGGGTCCCCTTGTCGCAATCCCCTTTTACCTCTAAAATAACCATGGATATTACCATTAACTCCAATCGAGAAGGAGACAGTAGTAACACAAACCATAATCCAGCTCACCATTTTAGGATGGAAACCAAAACCCACTAACAAGGACTTTAAGAATGACCATTCTACCGTATCATAAGCCTTCTGTATATCAACTTTGAACGCACATTTAGGAGGACCAATCTTGCGGTGGTAATTATGCATTAACTCTTGAGTCAACAAAATATTATCAGAGATCCGTCTCCCAGGAACAAAGGCTGATTGATTAATATCCACAACATCATCTAAACCAACCTTTATTCGATTTGTGATGATTTTTCTGATGCACTTATAAAGGACATTGCAACAAGAAATGGGACGATAATCCAGAACCGAATTAGGGGTATGCACTTTAGGAATAAGCGCCAAAATAGTATGATTAATCTCCTTAAGCAACTTCCCATTAGTAAAAAACTCTTGGATAGCACAAGAGATATCATTGCCCACCACATCCCAATAATATTTAAAGAAGGCAGCTGAAAAACCATCAGGGCCAGGTGCTTTATCATTGCCAATTGAGAACATGGCTTCCTTTATTTCCTCTAACGAGACATCCCGAACCATATTCTAAGCCTTCAATGGGCACAACTTCTGATGGAACAACTCAGGATCCATGAACTCTGAGGTACTACCCTCAACGCCTAAAAATTGAGAATAATGATCCACAAGAGCCTTTGGCACTTCCATCCCTTCAAAAACGGTACCAATCCAATCTTTAATGTAGTCTATACGGGTAGTGTGATTCCTGCATTTAAGGGAGTTATGAAAATAGGCTGAGTTTGAATCGCCTACCTGGAACCATTCCACCTTGGACTTTTGTTTCAAAAAACGTTCCTCATCAAATTTAGCTTCATTAAAACCCTTGACTACATCCGCCTCCTTTTTCACGCAAAGAAATATTAGACGGGTCCCTATCAATGGCCATTTGTACCGAATCCAGCTCCGCTCGTAATTTAACGACCTTCTCATGCAGATTTCCTTGCTTATACAGCAGCTTGCGCCTAGGAGATTTCAGTAACTTCAATCTCTTAACTACACAATACATACGATTTCCAACAAACGGCAATACCCAAACTTTAGAGACCGCCTCCTTAAATTCTGCCTTGTGAACTAGAAAATTAGCAAATTTAAATGGCTTCGGACCCAATTTAGCGACATTGGGAAGCTTCAGGATACACGGACTATGGTCCGACACACGATATGGTTGGAAAACAGCATGAGCCGATGGATATTCTACCAGAAACTGCGCATTACCCATGACTCTATCAATTTTCTTCAGTATACCTACTCCCCTTTTCGGCTTTTGATTCCACGTATAATGTAACCCCGAATGGTTTATATCCAACACCTCAATTAGTTCCACACACTCCTTGAAGTCCCTCATAGCCGTAATAACTCTTGATGAACCATAAAGGTTGTCCTCCAGGTTCAACGATGAGTTAAAATCACCCAACAAAACCCATGGTTTATTGTTAACAAAACCCTTATGAACCTTTAAATTCTGCCACAAATCCTTCCTCTTAACATAGTCATTATCCGCATAGATGAAGGAGCAAAATAACACTTTATTATCAGCTTTATAAATCACTTGGGTGTGCATAACCTGATTAGTTTGAGATATGACCATGAGGTCAACTATATCCGCATTCCATCCAACTATTATCCTAGTGCCTTTATCACAGATCGCCCCATTAGAAGTCCAGCTCCACCTTCTACAAATATTGCGTCAAACATCATAAACTTTGACACATCCATATTGTCACACCCCGACCGCGTAAAACAACAAATCGCGGCGGAAACATCGGGGCGTGTTGCGACAGAATTAATTGTTTCAAATCCATGGCAAACAAAGTTGTATTTTATTTATGAACAAAGGTGTTACATTGTTTCAAACAGGAAATTTAAGAGTTCAGAACATAATTAAACATAGTCTATCTTCTTTTAAAGTCTCTAAGGCACAGGTCCGCCCTAGTATCATGATCAACATCCTATGGAAAAGCTCCTGAAAACACATGTGAAAATAGGTACGTCAGCATAAAAATGCCTGTGAGATACATAGGTTTGTGAAAATAAGATTCATGACTTGTGTTTGAGAAAATATTCCGTCATGAACCTTGTAATTTGATTTGTTTTGTAAATCACTTGAAAAACGATAAGATCAGATGATATGTATAAATAAGAGAATAGTGTATGGTTAAATGGATAACCATTGTAAACTGAGTTTGTATAAGATAAGTTGTTTGTAAAACAATGTATTGTGAAAAGTATGTTATTTGTATGAAATGTTCTATGTATAAAACTGAAATGATTCAAATAACGCTACGATATATAATACCATACAAACACTTATATATAGGAAGTACCAGCGGCGTATCCACCATGCTTGTATCATATTACACACGCATCGTTACTTAATCACTTAATCAAACCAAACCAAACAATGTAAAATGTTCATGTCTAGATGTAAATCATGTAAAAATGTCTATGTCAAATATCCAAGTCAAATGTCTATGTTTAAACCAATAGTCAAAAGTCCTTGTATAAACCATGTCAAATGTTGATAGTCCAAAAGTAGTCAAGTAATGTATAACCAAAATGATATGTATGGTAAGTAAAATAAGACTACTTAAACCATAAGTAAAAATGTACAAAACAAAGTATTTTGATTATATCAAAAAGTTATGTTTTGTAAAGTGATGCATGATACATTGATACGAACATTTATGTGGTGAGTTAACGCATACATTCAAGCCTTGAGACAGTCGGATAACCCTTTCAGTCAAGGTTATCAAAAGAATTGTATTCGGATTCAGTCATTCCTTACATCCAAACAAACCCGGGATGTCAGGAATGGGATTTGTCAAGTCCTATGGTACCACTACTTACTCCCGAGCGGCGTAGCAAATGTTAATGAACGTAATAAAGACCCGTTTGTGCAAACCAAATGTCATAGCAGTTGTATACTTGTCATATGAAAACAATGTACTAAGTATGCTAAGTTAACATACAAAGCAGAAAAGTCTTGTAAATCAATGTGCTAGCATGCTATCAGTCAACATACATAGCAGAAATGTAATGAAATCATGTACTATAATGTACTAACAAACATAGCCGGTATATGATGTGAAAACAGGAAAGCATGAAAGTAACAAGTAGGCACATGTGTTTCACCCCAAAACGTTTGGAAAACAGTAAAAGAGGGGTCTATGTACTCACTTGAGATTGCTCAGATGTATAAAGATAATCACCAAGTAATGCTAGAGATCTCGGAATCAAACGGCACCTAATATAGGTAACTATGTTAATAACCGGACCTTAATCGGATGATTGGATAGAATGAGGTTTCGTAAACCAAACGAGTGTAGAGACTCGTGTCATTTGGTTTAACAAAGCCTACATACTAAATGAAACCTAACATAATTGTTTACGACCCATTACGACCCGTTTAGGAAGCTTATGCTACTTTAACGTGTCGTGCGCGTGAAACGCGTTCAGACCGCCTAACTAGTCCTATGACAAGTATTATATGCCTATACATGTTACATAATCAGTTATGTGACAAAGGTTTAGGTTACATATGCTTATTTACCAATTATACATGAAAAGGGTATTCTGGTAATTTACCTAAGGCATATAAACTACCTATCATACAACTACTTAAACGATGTGACCATAGGGTATAACCTCGGAAGGTTATTCCCTACTTACTATGGTCACCTAATGTATTTGGTCGGATCCTAATGATCGACCAACTGGGTCGAGTTCGAAGGTATAGGCGATTTATTAGATCGCCTACCCTACGACTCTAGACAACGTGGTAATCAGTGGGCATAGTCCCAAGGGACTATGACCAACGTGATTACACTCACGTTGCGAAGTTCAAACGAACTTCGCATTGACCATTACTGGTCAACGCTGAAAGTCAAACAAAGTTTGACTTTCTGACTCGAAAAGCAGTAAAAATAAGGAAAAGAACGAAAGAATACTAACCCAGGGTCCCCGAATGCTAAACTCAATTCGAAAATCTCAGGTATGAAACAAATGTTTCAACTTAGAGTTTCTCAAAGTGAATTTCTAGTGATTTTGAACAAAGGGGGTTGGGTTATTTATAGTTTTTGGTCCACCGCTAGGATCGTTTCTTGGAAAAGGGGAAAAGATCTAGTCCGTACACTTGTTGCAAGGTTATGGAAGCTTAATTCCATCCTTATCTAGTGACTAAGCAAGTGAAAACATGTGGTGGAGGATTAAACATGTGCAAACAGCCTGTTTTAAAAACTCTGCATCTGGTCAGAAGACCCCCTGCGCATCGTAGGGCAAAAGTCCCTGCGCATCGTAGGGGTGAAGTTTGGCAGATTTACAGTTTTGGTCCCTGAACTGTATTTAGGCCATTTTTGACACGTTTAAGGCCCGTTAACCCCATTTCAAACCTCTAAAATGAAGTTAAAGTATAGGGAACTTAAAATGTGTTAAAAAATATCTCAGATGTCGGTTCGTTTAGCCGTACGAACGCGATGTTCGCTTAATTACGACGGAATGCGCACAAGCGCGAAAAACGATCCAAATGACGCGACGAATGGATTTTTCTTAAGGCGAACACTAAAATATAATATAGTCATGCTTACATAAATTTTTGGATGTCCAGATGTATTCAGAACGTAAGTTATGCGCGAAAATGCAAACTTGTGCACTTTTTGACACTTTTAGTCCCTGAATGACCCAAAAGTTTATTTTAGCACACCGAACCCCTCAAAGCCTATTTCTAAGCTATGTAAAGGATATTTAAGGTGTGTTTAACTTATGGTTATGTTCCGGAATGTTCGTTACAGTTTAAATTGACATACCTTCGCAGTTTGTCATATTTAGTCCCTGTAAACGAATTAACTTGTTTTTGCCATACCAATGCCTTCAAAACTTATTTCTAAGTTATTTAAAGGTTATTTAAGGTATGTTGAGTATATGATGATGTTCCGGAGTATTTCTCGCATTAAACTGAGTACGTTTACGCACTAGTTTGCGTATAACTCTCCAGAAAGCGATGTAGAGTTTGAAATTACATAAAAGTCAAAACATGAAAAATGTAAAACATAACAAAACAAACATTGTGATCAAATAACATTGGTTTATTGATAACAGAACTGTTCATAGTGATTACAAGCACAGTTGTTACAGTCTCCCCTACTTGTGGAAATTTCGTCCCGAAATTTATTTAGAGGAAACTCGTGGAAAAAGATGTGGGTATTTCGCCTTCATTTGGTCTTCGCGTTCCCAAGTAAACTCAGGTCCACGTTTAGCTTCCCAGCGAACTTTGACCAAAGGAATGCGCTTGCGTTTAAGCCACTTGACTTCACGTTCCATGATTTCCACTGGTTTCTCAACAAATTTCAGTGTTTTGCCAACACGAATTTCGTCAAGCGGTATGGAGTAGTTCTCATCAGCTGTACACTTCTTGAGATTTGATACGTGAAAAGTTGGATGAACATTTCCCAGTTCCGGAGGTAACTCAAGTCTGTAGGCTACCTTTCCGATTCTTTCGACGATCTTGAATGGTCCAACGTATCTAGGTGCAAGTTTTCCTTTCTTTCCAAATCTGATCACACCTTTCCAAGGTGAGACCTTAAGTAATACTCGATCACCGACTTGAAATTCAAAGGCTTTGCGTTTTGGGTCCGCGTAAATCTTCTGACGGTTTCTAGCTGCCTGAAGGTTATCACGAACTTTCTTGACCTTGTCAGTTGTCTCTAAAATGAGGGCAGGTCCAGTAAGTTGAGCCTCGCCAATCTCATTCCAGCAGACTGGTGAACGACATTTTCGACCATAGAGAGCTTCGAAAGGAGCCATTCCGATGCTAGTGTGATAACTGTTGTTGTAGGAGAATTCAATCAATTTAAGATGTGAATCCCAGCTACCACCAAAATCGATCACACAAGCTCTTAGCATATCCTCCAGAGTCTGGATTGTTCTCTCAGATTGACCATCCGTTTGCGGATGATAAGCTGTGCTCAGATTAAGTTGGGTTCCCATAGCAGATTGCATGGTTCTCCAAAAATGAGAAGTGAAACGAGCATCTCTGTCAGAAATGATGTTCAAAGGAACACCATGTCGAGCCACAATTTCATCTACATAGATTTGAGCAAGTCTGTCAGTAGGAAAATCCTCGCGGATTGGCAAGAAATGTGCTGACTTTGTAAGACGATCAACGACTACCCAGATGGCATCATGACCTTTCTTTGTGCGCGGGAGTTTGGTAACAAGATCCATAGTAATGTTTTCCCATTTCCAAACTGGGATCTCTGGTTGTTCCAATAAACCCGAAGGACGCTGATGTTCAGCCTTAACCTTAAGACAAGTAAGGCATTTTGATACGTATAAGGCAATGTCTTTCTTCATACCAGGCCACCAATAGTGAATACGAAGATCCTTATACATTTTATCTGAGCCCGGATGAATAGAATAACGAGACTTATGGGCTTCATCCATAAGCAAGGTACGAAGATCATCCTGGCTTGGGACCCACAAACGGTCCATGAAGTAATATGATCCATTGTCCTTCAGTTCAAGAGCAGGTGTTATGTGATAAGGAAACTCCTTATCCATCAAACCTTGTGAAACACAAGATTGTTGAGCCTGAGAAATGCGGGCTTGAATATCAGATCGAGCTTGAATAACAGATTGAACACGTACACAATGAAGCTTAGTACGTTCCTTGCGACTCAATGCATCAGCTACGACATTCGCCTTACCAGGATGGTAGCGAATTTCGCAGTCATAGTCGTTTAAAAGCTCAACCCAACGTCGTTGCCTCATGTTGAGTTCTTTCTGATTGAAGATATGCTGAAGACTTTTGTGGTCCGTGAAAACCACACATTTTGTACCGTACAAATAGTGTCTCCAGATCTTGAGAGCAAAGATAACTGCACCCAACTCAAGATCATGAGTGGTGTAGTTCTTCTCATGTATCTTCAATTGTCTTGATGCATAGGCTATGACTTTGTTCCTTTGCATCAGAACACAGCCAAGACCCAATTTAGATGCATCACAATACACGACAAAATCATCATCACCCTCAGGCAATGATAGGACAGGCGCATCGCAAAGTTTCTGCTTCAGGTGTTGAAAAGCTTCCTCTTGTTTGAATCCCCAGAAAAAGGGCATTTTCTTCTGAGTTAGAGCAGTTAGAGGAACTGCAATTTTAGAGAAGTTTTCAATGAAGCGGCGATAATAACCCGCTAGACCAAGAAAAGAACGAACTTCAGTAGGAGTAGAAGGTGTATCCCAATCCTTGATCGCACTGATCTTGGAGGGATCTACATGAATACCTTGTTCGTTGATAACATGCCCCAAAAATTGAACTTCTTTAAGCCAGAATTCGCACTTGGAGAATTTGGCGAAAAGTTGCTCTTTCTTTAGGAGTTCTAGGGTAAGACGAAGATGTTGCTCGTGATCAGCTCGCGTCTTAGAGTAAATTAAGATGTCGTCAATAAAAACAATGACGAACTGATCCAAATAAGGTTTGCAGACCCTATTCATTAAGTCCATGAAAACAGCAGGAGCATTAGTCACACCGAATGGCATGACTGTGAACTCATAGTGCCCATACCGAGTACGGAACGCTGTCTTAGGAATATCTTCTTCATGCACCCGAAGTTGATGATATCCGGAACGTAGATCAATCTTCGAGAAATAAGAAGCGCCCTGTAATTGATCAAAGAGGTCGTCTATGCGAGGTAAGGGATATCGATTCTTGATGGTAAGCTTGTTAAGCTCACGATAATCGATACACATCCTAAAGGATCCATCCTTCTTCTTTACAAAAAGAACGGGAGCACCCCAAGGTGAAAAACTAGGACGGATAAAACCTTTATCAGAGAGCTCCTGAAGCTGCTTAGACAACTCTTGCATCTCAGATGGTGCAAGACGATATGGAGCTCTGGCAATGGGATTTGCACCAGGTACGAGGTCAATGCGGAACTCGACTTGGCGTACTGGAGGTAGACCAGGTAAATCTTCAGGGAACACTTCAGAATAATCCCGAACGACAGGAATATCTGAAATAGACTTACCCTTGCCTTTATCTTCTGTAACATGTGCTAAGAAAGCCACATAGTTCTTCCGCAGATACTTCCGAGCTTTAAAGCAAGACATGAGTTTGAGACCAACGGTAGGCTTCTCACCTTGAACCTGCAGAATCTCGCCTGTCGAAAGCGGCACACGAACAATCTTCTCAGAACAAACTATCTCTGCGTGATGCTTAGATAACCAATCCATACCCACAATGACGTCGAAGCTTCCAAGTTGCATAGGCGTGAGATCGATAGGAAAAAGATGATCGTTAAGGTTCAACTGGCAGTTGCGTAGAACAGAATTAAGAATAATGGGTTCACCACTAGCAACCTCTACTGTCAAAGATTTACTTAGTTTCGTTCTAGACACGCGAAGCATCGGCTCAAAAGACAATGACACAAAACTCTTATCGGCACCCGAATCAAAGAGAACAGATGCAGGCTGATTATTAATAAAGAACGTACCGTTCACCACGTTATCATCCGCCTGCGCCTCTTGGGCATTCATGTTAAAAACTCGGCCTCGAGCCGGAGCCTGATTCTGATTCTGGTTCTGGTTGACTAGCCTTGGGCACCGGTTCCTGTAGTGGGTCAGATCCCCACAATTGTAGCACGAACCAGGAGGAAAATGAGGTCGTGCAGCATGGCCCTGTTGCGGGGCAGGAGGCTGAGCAACCTGTTGAGCTTGGTTACGAACTGCTTGGTTCTGATTGACAGGAATACGGCAGTTGACAGCAAGATGACCAGATCTTCCGCAGTTGGTGCACTGACGACACTGGAGATGTGGTTGGTGATGGCCGTTACACCTGTTGCACAAAGGTGCATTGCCAAAATAAGTCTTCTTGGCAGGTGGTTGCGCAGGCTGATTTGGTGCAGCTTGAGCCTGTGCAGTAACAGCAAAATTTTGGGCACCCTTTCGTTTCCTTGATTTCTTTGATGCTTCACCTTCCTTACCCTTACCCTTATTCTTGTTTTTCTCAGAATTAGTCTCCTTCTTTTTATCACCCTTGCGGGTGAGTTTACCCTTCCTGACTAGAGTCTCAGTGAGGGTAGCAGACAACTCGATAGCTTGGCGAAGGGTAGTAGGATTAACACCAGTCAAAATCTCCAGAATAGAATCGGGTAGCCCATCAATATAACTCTCGATCGCTTTATCCGGAGGGGTAACCATGGTGGGACACAATAGACTGAGTTCTTCAAAACGATCCGTGTATGCACGGTGTTCAGCCCCATCTTGCTTTAAGCCATCAAACTCTCGTTCCAAAACTCGAATTTCATGACGGGGACAAAACTCCTTCATCATGAGAGCCCGAAGCTCTTCCCATGTCTGTGCCAACGCCACTTCGGCACCCCTATCGCGCTTAATACCATTCCACCAGGTAAGCGCTCGCTTCTCAAACACGCTTGAAGCAAATTCAACCCTACGCGCATTCTGACACTGCACGTGTAAGAATGTGCTCTCGATACTTTCAAACCACCGTAGGAGCGCAGTTGCTCCTTGCGACCCAGAAAACTTAAGCGGCTTCGCAGAATTGAAATTCTTGAAATTACAGTGTGCGTTATTGTTGTTGTTATTGCCGTTGTTGTTAAATATATCGTGGACTTGAGTTACAACCCCGGGAAGTACAGCAGCCACTTGTTGAGAAACCAGGGCTGCGATCTCTTCAATAGTAAAAGTTCGAGGATCGCGTCGAGGAGGCATTCTAAAAGAGGAAAATATGAAAGAAAACGAGTGAGATGATTGGATGAAAAGAATGAGATGATATAAACAAGAATTGCAAACAGCATAGATGGTGGTCATTCGTCCGTATCACAAAGCAAACAAACGACACACAGTGACTAATCAAAGTAAATGGGTCAAAAATAATGTATAATGAAGACATGCTCACCTATAAGTGAACACTCATCCCAAGAATTCCCAGGTAAGCACAACTGGTCTCGCGTCTGATGAGATGTATACGAAGTGCTTGCCTAGACAGAAAACCCAGAATACAGGCATTCACCCTTCCAGTTTGCACATGTTCACATTATTTAAAACCCAAAACATTTGACGGGATTTTGAAAATTTGAAGGCACAAGGCCAAAAACCAATACTGAAAAGGGTTCAAAACCATATAACAGAGGGTTCAAAACCTTACAATTGAGGGTTCAAAACCTTGTAAAAATTTATTCAAAAACAGATGATTGTTTTTCAAAAATCGTTTCGGAAAAATTTTGGTTCCTTGTTTTGATAAACACCTAAGGATAGGTGATGTAAATGTTTTAAGATCTAAACACAACTAATTTGTGTTAGGGTCCTAGAAAAGTTATAGTCTAGGTCAAAGCATTACTAATAACCTAATTCCCTATAACCATTGGCTCTGATACCAACTCTTCTGTCACACCCCGACCGCGTAAAACAACAAATCGCGGCGGAAACATCGGGGCGTGTTGCGACAGAATTAATTGTTTCAAATCCATGGCAAACAAAGTTGTATTTTATTTATGAACAAAGGTGTTACATTGTTTCAAACAGGAAATTTAAGAGTTCAGAACATAATTAAACATAGTCTATCTTCTTTTAAAGTCTCTAAGGCACAGGTCCGCCCTAGTATCATGATCAACATCCTATGGAAAAGCTCCTGAAAACACATGTGAAAATAGGTACGTCAGCATAAAAATGCCTGTGAGATACATAGGTTTGTGAAAATAAGATTCATGACTTGTGTTTGAGAAAATATTCCGTCATGAACCTTGTAATTTGATTTGTTTTGTAAATCACTTGAAAAACGATAAGATCAGATGATATGTATAAATAAGAGAATAGTGTATGGTTAAATGGATAACCATTGTAAACTGAGTTTGTATAAGATAAGTTGTTTGTAAAACAATGTATTGTGAAAAGTATGTTATTTGTATGAAATGTTCTATGTATAAAACTGAAATGATTCAAATAACGCTACGATATATAATACCATACAAACACTTATATATAGGAAGTACCAGCGGCGTATCCACCATGCTTGTATCATATTACACACGCATCGTTACTTAATCACTTAATCAAACCAAACCAAACAATGTAAAATGTTCATGTCAAGATGTAAATCATGTAAAAATGTCTATGTCAAATATCCAAGTCAAATGTCTATGTTTAAACCAATAGTCAAAAGTCCTTGTATAAACCATGTCAAATGTTGATAGTCCAAAAGTAGTCAAGTAATGTATAACCAAAATGATATGTATGGTAAGTAAAATAAGACTACTTAAACCATAAGTAAAAATGTACAAAACAAAGTATTTTGATTATATCAAAAAGTTATGTTTTGTAAAGTGATGCATGATACATTGATACGAACATTTATGTGGTGAGTTAACGCATACATTCAAGCCTTGAGACAGTCGGATAACCCTTTCAGTCAAGGTTATCAAAAGAATTGTATTCGGATTCAGTCATTCCTTACATCCAAACAAACCCGGGATGTCAGGAATGGGATTTGTCAAGTCCTATGGTACCACTACTTACTCCCGAGCGGCGTAGCAAATGTTAATGAACGTAATAAAGACCCGTTTGTGCAAATCAAATGTCATAGCAGTTGTATACTTGTCATATGAAAACAATGTACTAAGTATGCTAAGTTAACATACAAAGCAGAAAAGTCTTGTAAATCAATGTGCTAGCATGCTATCAGTCAACATACATAGCAGAAATGTAATGAAATCATGTACTATAATGTACTAACAAACATAGCCGGTATATGATGTGAAAACAGGAAAGCATGAAAGTAACAAGTAGGCACATGTGTTTCACCCCAAAACGTTTGGAAAACAGTAAAAGAGGGGTCTATGTACTCACTTGAGATTGCTCAGATGTATAAAGATAATCACCAAGTAATGCTAGAGATCTCGGAATCAAACGGCACCTAATATAGGTAACTATGTTAATAACCGGACCTTAATCGGATGATTGGATAGAATGAGGTTTCGTAAACCAAACGAGTGTAGAGACTCGTGTCATTTGGTTTAACAAAGCCTACATACTAAATGAAACCTAACATAATTGTTTACGACCCATTACGACCCGTTTAGGAAGCTTATGCTACTTTAACGTGTCGTGCGCGTGAAACGCGTTCAGACCGCCTAACTAGTCCTATGACAAGTATTATATGCCTATACATGTTACATAATCAGTTATGTGACAAAGGTTTAGGTTACATATGCTTATTTACCAATTATACATGAAAAGGGTATTCTGGTAATTTACCTAAGGCATATAAACTACCTATCATACAACTACTTAAACGATGTGACCATAGGGTATAACCTCGGAAGGTTATTCCCTACTTACTATGGTCACCTAATGTATTTGGTCGGATCCTAATGATCGACCAACTGGGTCGAGTTCGAAGGTATAGGCGATTTATTAGATCGCCTACCCTACGACTCTAGACAACGTGGTAATCAGTGGGCATAGTCCCAAGGGACTATGACCAACGTGATTACACTCACGTTGCGAAGTTCAAACGAACTTCGCATTGACCATTACTGGTCAACGCTGAAAGTCAAACAAAGTTTGACTTTCTGACTCGAAAAGCAGTAAAAATAAGGAAAAGAACGAAAGAATACTAACCCAGGGTCCCCGAATGCTAAACTCAATTCGAAAATCTCAGGTATGAAACAAATGTTTCAACTTAGAGTTTCTCAAAGTGAATTTCTAGTGATTTTGAACAAAGGGGGTTGGGTTATTTATAGTTTTTGGTCCACCGCTAGGATCGTTTCTTGGAAAAGGGGAAAAGATCTAGTCCGTACACTTGTTGCAAGGTTATGGAAGCTTAATTCCATCCTTATCTAGTGACTAAGCAAGTGAAAACATGTGGTGGAGGATTAAACATGTGCAAACAGCCTGTTTTAAAAACTCTGCATCTGGTCAGAAGACCCCCTGCGCATCGTAGGGCAAAAGTCCCTGCGCATCGTAGGGGTGAAGTTTGGCAGATTTACAGTTTTGGTCCCTGAACTGTATTTAGTCCATTTTTGACACGTTTAAGGCCCGTTAACCCCATTTCAAACCTCTAAAATGAAGTTAAAGTATAGGGAACTTAAAATGTGTTCAAAAATATCTCAGATGTCGGTTCGTTTAGCCGTACGAACGCGATGTTCGCTTAATTACGACGGAATGCGCACAAGCGCGAAAAACGATCCAAATGACGCGACGAATGGATTTTTCTTAAGGCGAACACTAAAATATAATATAGTCATGCTTACATAAATTTTTGGATGTCCAGATGTATTCAGAACGTAAGTTATGCGCGAAAATGCAAACTTGTGCACTTTTTGACACTTTTAGTCCCTGAATGACCCAAAAGTTTATTTTAGCACACCGAACCCCTCAAAGCCTATTTCTAAGCTATGTAAAGGATATTTAAGGTGTGTTTAACTTATGGTTATGTTCCGGAATGTTCGTTACAGTTTAAATTGACATACCTTCGCAGTTTGTCATATTTAGTCCCTGTAAACGAATTAACTTGTTTTTGCCATACCAATGCCTTCAAAACTTATTTCTAAGTTATTTAAAGGTTATTTAAGGTATGTTGAGTATATGATGATGTTCCGGAGTATTTCTCGCATTAAACTGAGTACGTTTACGCACTAGTTTGCGTATAACTCTCCAGAAAGCGATGTAGAGTTTGAAATTACATAAAAGTCAAAACATGAAAAATGTAAAACATAACAAAACAAACATTGTGATCAAATAACATTGGTTTATTGATAACAGAACTGTTCATAGTGATTACAAGCACAGTTGTTACACATATGAGATTCCAAAATAGCACAAACATTGAGATGATTTTCATTCACAACTTCCTGAACCTCTTTCTGTTTAAGGGAGAGATTCAATCCCCTAATGTTCCAAGAAGTAATGCTACCCATTAAAACTTGCTGAACCGGGAGTGCTTACCCTCTCAGAATTTGGTTTAACAGCTGCTTCCATGAATTTAGCAGTCTTGTCATATACCGTTTCAATATCCTCATCATCATCCAGGTCTACCACATTATGAGTACTTTGAGAATTACATGGATTATCCTTTGTACTAGAATTCGAGTGCATAGATTTTCTAGAACCATCACCTTCCTTATCCAAAATAGAAAACAGGTTAGAGGTAGGCACCACTTTGCTGGTCGATGCTCCTCCCCCAATATTGCCAAGTTTCCACTCCACGGGTTTATAAACCAAAGTCGGTTTACCTTTGTTAATCATAACACCCTTCTTTTTATTAAACTTGCCTTTATTTATGATAAAACCATCAGCATCTTTTTCTTCCATATTATTCTGTGCCAGCTTAACATTCTTAGGACAATTAGATCCTTGATGACCAAAGACTTTACATGTATCACATCTGGGAGGTCGCCATTCATATTCCACTTTCATCATTTCCTTCACATAACCTTCCCCATCCACCACCGGGATAGCAATTTTTAGTTCTTCCTTTACCTCCTGTTCAGCTGAAAGTTCTATTAAAGCCCGAGCAAAATTGCTCCTACCCCACGAGTCTGAACACATTTGAGATGTATAGGAATCAAGCATCTTCGAGGTTCCCAACTTAGTTGCTAGCATACTCAAACCATCATCCGAATAAGCTGCCAACGGAACATTATGGATTTTAATCCAAACTGCCACCTTCCTTATATCATCTTTCTTTAAAATTGTAGTTGGAGTCCAAGCATTTAACAAGAAAGGAGTATTCCTAATCAGCCATGGGCCACCCTCCAAAACATCCTTCATCCATTTCTCATCGGAGAACTTGAAGAAGAAAAAAACCATTCGCATACATCATTGATTTTTGTAATCCATATTTGACCCAGTTTTTTCTATCAAAATACTCGACCACCGGGAACGCAAGTCTCTTCCCCAAGAAATAACCATACAACGTGTTTGCATATTTATCCTGAATAGTTCTAACAGCCTCCTTAGGGAGGACAATATCAACATCCTCCAACACCACATCAGAATTAAGAACTCTGAAATTAACAGGTTTAACAGGCTTACTTGATTTCAGCTTTGCTGCATATGACATGCCCGCATCCTTAGGTTTAGAGTGCAAAATCTTATCAGCAAAAGTTTCCCCTTCAGGACACAGAACCGATTCAGCCATAGCATTGGGAATATCATTAAATCCACCCTCTTTATTATAATCAACCGGTTTGGAAATAGTAGCCAAGCCATCGATGACCGACACGTTATTCGTAGCATACATCCCCCTTCTCGGAAACAATGAATTACCTTCAATATTCGTTACTCGTAGACCAATTCCGCGCACCAGAGCCGTTCTCGGAGTTGATTCAGCATCCTCATTTGGCAGCGGAGGGTAGTCCTCCCCACCAGCATCTAAAACTCTCTCCATTAGTGCAACGAATCACAAAGCATGCAGCAGAAACTACGTGAAACACAACAGAACCAGAAGCCTAAACGAAAAAAAATGCAAAACCCTAAATTAGCACTTTACCGAATGGATCTAATCTAATCGAAATAGGGACTCAGGTGAATCAAGGTTACTGCCTAACTGGTAGGACCGATAAACCCTAATCACTATTCCAAAAGAATCGACACACACGAGTAAAGATTGGCGATGAAACAAAAAAGACAGAAACCCTAGATTCAACTCGATCACTATTGCTAACTATTTGGTATTAGATGTATTGATGAATCAAAAATCCAATAACAGATTGTTATACAAAGGATCACGAAGAAAATCTAAGATTGTAAGAATAACAGAGATCGCCATGCTAGAGAGAGAATTAGGGTTAAACACCAGTTTACGCTACTTTAACGCGCCATTTGCGCAAATGCGCATTTGGATGGCCTAACTAGTCCTATGACAAGTATTATATGCCTAAACATGTTTAATTATGTTGCATAATCAGTTTAAGTGTCAAAATTTTGGTTACATATGCTTAAATTGAAATTATGCGCAAAAAGGACATTTTGGTCATTTCCTAAGGCATATAAACTACCTATCATACAACTAATTAAACTAAGTGACCATAAGGTACAACCTCGGAAGGTATTCCCTATACAAATATGGTCACAAAATATGTTTGGTCGGATCTTAATGATCGACCAAACGGGTCAGGTTCGAAAGTCTAAGCGGTTGTCGAGACCGCTTGACTTGCGACCCTAAACAAGCACTATACTAGAAGTGACGAGTTAAACATGTTAAAACATGTTTAACTAAGTTAGAAAACTGATTTGGTATCAAAACAAAGTGTTTTGATACCCGAAAATAGTTTCATCGTAAAATGCACATAAACGTGCATTTTGATCGAAACTTTGACTCGTTACTTCGACTAGTAAATGTGGTAATCAGTAGGTATAATCGCAAGGGATTATAACCATCATGATTATGATCATGTTGCAAAGTTCAATTGAACTTTGAGTTGACCAAATCGTGGTCAAAGTAGAAAGTCAAACACTGTTTGACTTTCTTGCTTGAAATAAAAGAACAAGCATGAAAGAACACTTACAAGAGTCCTATGCTTGGAAAAATGAACTAGAATGCTCAAGTATGAGGCCTCCAACTTAATGTGGTAGCCTCAAATTAGAGCAATAGAGAGAAGAGAAGAGAATGAAATGAGCAAGTTGGAATGTTGAAATCTCTTGCTATTTATAGGAAATCATGAATCATTGGATCAATGCCAAGTGTTTTTGAGTTGATCAAAGCATGATCAACACCATACACATGTTAGCTACTGATTTGGGGGCTTGGGGAACACTTAAACCGGCTCATAGTATGCAAAAACTAGGTTTAGAAACAAGTTCTGCAGCTGATTTTAACAATACATTGAATCTGCCCAGCATCGTTTCTCGCACCCCGCGAGAGACTTAGGCTTGTCTCTCGCCCCCCGCCAGAGACTTACATCAGGTTTCAAGTTTTGGCAAAACATGCCCCTACACATGAATTTATGTGTTTTTGATGCATTTAACCCCCGTTAACCCCATTTCAAGGCTCTACAAGGATGTTAAAGCATAGGGGACTTGAAATATGCTTGGAAATATCACGGATGTCTGTTCGTTTGGTCGTACGATCGCGTTATTCGGTTAATTATGACGAAACTCGAACGGACGCGAAAACGATCCAAATTGCGCAACGAATGGTATTTTTTCCTTCTTATCACTAAAATAAAATATTTTAGTGATCACAAAAATTTTTGGATGTCCGGATATGGTCAGAACACGAGATATGCACGTTTATGCAAACTTTCACAGTTTTTGACGCTTTTAGTCCCTGTTGATCAAATAAGCATATTTTCTCGCACTGAACCCCTCAAAGCTTATTTCTAAGCTATGTTAAGGGTATTTTGGGTATGTTTAGCTTATGATCTTGTTCCGGAGTGTTCGTTGCTATACAAATTGGCAGACTTTTGCAGTTTGTCACAAATAGTCCCTGTGATCGAATAAACTTGTTTTTGCCATACCAAACCCTTAAAAACTTATTTCTAAGTTATGTAAAGGTTATTTAAGGTATGTTAAGCTTATGTCACTATTCTAGAGTGTATTTCGTGTTAAACTGATTACGTTTATGTAACAGTTTGCGTATAACTTCTAGAAAAGCTTCTCGAGAGTTCGGAATCATACGAAATTTGATATGTGTACTTGTCCCTAGTAATTGTACAAATCCCGAGAATGAAATACAAGATTTCATTGGATTCGTAATTGTATGATGATCGTAGAGGCACAAATGTCATAATTTTGATATACTATCTATTTAACTATTTCAAAACTAAAGTATATTTTGATATACTACTTATCCGATTATCTCAAAACCAAAGTATATTTTTGTATATACTATAAACCTTTTATCAAACAAAGCGTTTTAGAAACCAAACTTTTTACAAGGATTCATGGCTATTTTTGTAAACATAAAATCTTTTTCATATGTTATCCAAAGCCGTGAATCTAATTCACAAAACCTATGTTACTCACATGCATTTTTATGCTGACGTTTTATTTTCACATATGTTTCAGGTTCTACTATGTGATGATTGTTGACGCATGCTACACATAGGATGGACTCGTGCCTTAGCGACTTTAAAACTTAAAAGACAATTATTTGTATTTATCTGGTCTGTATTAAAACAATGAGTTCATTAATGGAATAAAACAAAACTTCAATCGCCATGTGTTGTGAAACAATGATTCTGTTACGACACTTTCTGATGTTTCCTCCATGGTTTGTTGTTTTACGTGGTCAGGGTGTGACAGATCTTTCCTTGAAGGCCACACAATCCACTTGGCAAGATCTTGTGGCATTCCTACAACTATAAATATCAAGTTCCATTGCTTCATTTCTTGCTCATTCCTCATTCTTCTTCTCTACAACTCTAAGTAGAGGCTACCACATTGTTGGAGGCCTCTTACCTGAGTTCTTCTAGTCATTTTTCCAGCCTTAGAGCACTTGTAAGTGTTCTTTCATGGCTTGTTCATTCATTTCAGCAATTACAAGCTAAAAGGCAAACAGTTTGACTACCGTTTGACTTTCGGTTTTGACCATGAATTGGTCAAGTCAAAGTTTAATCGAATTTTACAACATGAGCGTAATCACGATGGTTATAATCCCTTGCGATTATACCCACTGATTACCACGTTGACTAGTCGAAGTGACGAGTCAAAGTTTTGGTCAAAATGCACGATTATGTGCATTTTGCGACGAAACTATTTTCGGGTATCAAAAGACTTTGTTTTGATATCAAATTAGTTTTCTAACTTAGTTAAACATGTTTTAACATGTTTAACTCGTCACTTCTAGTTTAGTGCTTGTTTAGGGTCGTAAGTCAAGCGGTCTCGACAACCGCTTAGACTTTCGAACCCGACCCGTTTGGTCGTTCATTAGGATCCGACCATGAATATTTTGTGACCATAGTTTTATAGGGAATAACCCTCCAAGGTTATACCTTATGGTCACTTCGTTTAGTTAGTCGTATGATAGTTAGTTTATATGCCTTAGGAAAATGACCAAAATGCCCTTTTTGCGCATAATTTCAATTTAAGCATATGTAACCAAAATTTTGACACTTAAACTAATTATGCAACAATATTAAACATGTTTAGGCATATAAGACTTATCATAGGGCTAGTTAGACCATCCGAACGCACATTTGCGCAAATGACACGTTAACGTAGCGTAAACTACCTTAACGGGTTATAACGGGTCAAAAGCACTTAGGATAGGTTTCAAATCAGAATGTAGGCTTTGTTAAACCATTTCATATGAGTCCCAACACTCATTTGGTTTACAAGACCTCATTTTATCTGATTCCTCTGATATTGTACCGATGCTATAACGTAGTTATCGATGTTAGGAGACGTACGAAGCTTGATACTTCACTTGATTCAATGATACTTAGCAATCCCAAGTGAGTACATAGCTCCCCTCTTTTATGCTTTCAATTTTTTTGGGGTGACTCATATGTGCTAAATGTTTTTCAAGTTCTCATAAACAAATGCTATGGTTTATATAAAACACGACGATTTCAATAATGTGAATGAACTTGTTGGGGCATTAGTCAAAAGACGAATGACATTCATTAACTTTGATCAAGCCGACCAGTAGTATGTTATGGTACCATAGGATCTGACAAATCCCATTACTAGGCTATTCACTGGATTTGGTGGATTGTTTGGGGAACGACAAAAACTGTTATCTGATTAACAAACCATGTGTTGGTTTGTTAGTCTTGTTAAAGAGGTCTTTCAGGGCCTATTAAAGATACCCCATGGGTGGTATAGTCGAGTCACACAGGTTTGAATGTATTCAATAAAGAACGACCAAAAGTTGTATTTCACAATTAAAACACGGACGATTGAACAATGATTTATAACACGGATGATTTGAACGATTTGAATGATTGAATGATGGTTTATAACACGGACGATTTGAACAACTTGAACGATTTTGGACGAATGATTTCAAACAATGTCACGCAATGGTGTTTACTAAATGATATAAACTATACAAGTTTTTCATACAAGACGATTTACTACTTGGTTTTACAAAGAAAAATGTTTTCAGTCAAGATTCATGGCTACAAATGTTTTGTTTTACTTATATCGACTTGTTAAGTTGATAAGACATATTGCAATATTATACACTTTTGATTTCAAGGTACATACTCGACAACTCTCGTAGTTGGTCGAGGTATTGCAATATGAATTTGAAGCCATGAATTTGATATACAAAACCTATCTACTCACCGGCATTTTTATGCTGACTGTTTTCACATATGTTTCAGGTTCTATTATGTGGCAATTGTTGATTGTTTGCTTCACATAGGATGGACGCGGGCTTTAGTGACTTAAAACCTGAAAGACAATCATTGTACTTATTTGGTTTGTATCAAATCAATGTGTCTAATAATGAAATAAAACAAAACTTCAATTACCATGTGTTGTAAAACAATGATTCTATTACGACACTCCTCGATGTTTCCGCTGCGGTTTGTTGTATTACGCGGTCGGGGTGTGACAGAACAAGACCTATACGCAATCCCAAGTGAGTACATAGTTCCCCTATTTTACGTTTTTCAAATGTTTTGGGCTTATGTGTAATCAAATTTTCTCAAATGTATGGCATATATGTTTTTACTAAGTGCTTTTTGTGTATTATTCCTATTATGCAAGACACGATGATTGAGAACACGAACCAAATCCTTATAGGATCTATCTATCTTCATAGTTAGATTCTTGTAGGATACTTGAGGTACAGTCTTAAATCTTTCTATCTTCATAGTAAGATTTCTAAGAAGTGCTTTACACGCCGATGGTTATTGTTTATGTGTAGAGAATATTGGTGATTTAGATAACGAAACTAGAGTACTACAATAAGGACATGGTGGATACGCCACTGGTACTTCCTAAATATAAGTGTGCCTATTGTATTACCCTTCGTGGCGTTATCCGAATCACCATTAGGATTTAGGATTTTGTGATTTAATGATTCAATGAGACCGAACCAAATCTTTATAGCTTCTATCTATCTTCATAGTTAGATTCTTGTGGGATGTTTAAAGTGCTAAATTGAAGTCCTTGTCTGGATTCTTTATGTACTTTAATGTGTATGTTATGATTCACTGTGACCAAACTGGATCCTTATAGTAACTATCTATCTTCATAGTTAGATTCTTGTGGGATGTTTAAAGTACTAAATTGATGTCTTTGATTAGATTATTTGTGTACTTTAATGCATGTGTACAAGTTGATAACCAAATTGATGATTATGTGTTTATGTAATTAGTAGTGATTTAGATAACGAAATGAGTGTAATACCATAAGAACATGGTGGATATGCCGCTGGTACTTCCTATATATAAGTGTTCTTATTGTATTACCCATGTAGCTTTGTCCGAATCACTTTAGGATTTTTGTGTTTAGTTGATTCAAATGTTCACTATCCATATCCTTGTAAATCTTCCATATTTTCATATGTTAGATTTTTAGAAGGATATCCAAGTAATATTAATCTTTGATTGGATTTCTACTAATACTCACACAAGTTATGACCGATTTCAATGTTGGTATTATTAATTCTTGATAGGATTTCTAATAATACTCACACAAGTTATGAATGATTTCAATGTTGTTATTATTAATCTATGATTGGATTTCTAATGATACTTTCACAAGTTTTATGATCGATTTCAATGTGGTAACAAGATCAAAGCACAATTTTCAATGGCATAAAAATTACCTAGTAATAATCATATTGCCATGTGCAAAACTCTTTTGTCACAAGTTTCACAATCAAGATAATGTATTGCAATGCTAAACCTTTTTGCCATTCATTGGCTTCAAAGAGTCCATTTTCAATTGATGACTCTCGTATTTATCAAAGCATTACAATAACAAACTTTTTTCCATTAATTTGACTAACAAAACCTATGTACTCGCATGCTTTTTTGCTGATTCTCATTTTCAGATATGTTTCATGTTTTGATTATTCAAGCATGCTACACATAGGAACGCATCTGTGACATCTGTGTCTCTTTGACCATCAAACAAATACCAAATTAATGAAATATTGTGTTTCATACTTGGGATTTGTATAAATATGTGTATCATTTGCACATATCAATTCTTGCTCGATTTCGAGCTTTAAATCGCTTTCTAGAAGGTTATACGCAAACTGATGCGTAAACATAATCAGTTTAATGCAACAAACACTCCGGAACAGCGACATAGGCTTAACATACCTTAAATAACCTTTACATAACTTAGAAATAAGATTTGGAGGGTTTGGTGTGTCGAAATCAAGTTTATTCGATCGCAGGGACTATTTATGTCAAACTGCGAAAGTATGCCGATTTATATGGTAATGAACATTCCGGAACTTGATCATAAGTTAAATATTCCCTAAATATCCTTTACATAGTTTAGAAATAGGCTTTGAGGTGTTTGGTGAGCAAAAATAAACTTTTTGATCAATAGGGACTAAAAGCGTCAAAAAGTGCATAAGTTTGCATTTTCGCGCATATCTTACGTTCTAAATATATCTGGACATCCAAAAATTTTTGTAATCATTGAAATATTTTATTTTAGTGATTGGCATGCTAAAATTCCATTCGTCAAGTAATTTGGATCGTTTTTCGCGTCCATTCGTGTTTCGTCGTAATTAACCGAACAACGTAACCGTACGACCAAACAAACCGACATTCGAGATGTGTTAGAGCATATTTCATGTTCCCTATACTTTAACTTCAATATAGAGCCTTGAAATAGGGTTAACGGGGCTTAAACGTGCCAAAAATGCATCGAAAACCAAGTTTCAAGCTTGCAGGGACCATTTTTGACAATTTGTCAAAGATGGCTAGGAGGGGCGAGTAAGCCATGGGCATTTCCTATGCGGCCCGTGACAACACATCAGACAGAAACATTGAATCTGGTCTAATTCAGCCATTTTGATGGTTTTGATCCTTGTTTTGCAATACCATTTGATGGTTTTGAGTGTCCCATTATATTATAAACCATGGGCTACACATGGAGGGTCAAGATCAAGGCACGAATTATGAGAAACGATCCTAACGGTTCTCTGAAATCTATATATACCCACCATGTTTCATTTGTAATCCACACAATTGATCTGAATTGATCTGGAGGGTCAAGTTGAAGCCTTAGCTTTATACCTGAGTATTTTAGATCAATTTCTTCCTTGCTTGGACCTTTTGTAAGTTTCTTTCATGCTTTTATGCGTGAAAGTCAAACGGAGTTTGACTTTCTGCTTTGACCAGTCTTTGGTCAACACAAAGTTCGTTTGAACTTCGCAACGTGAGCGTAATCACGATGGTCATAGTCCTTTGTGACTACACCTACTGATTACCACGTTATTTAGGCTTAGTGGCGAGTCATGTGACAACTCGAGTTTCCGACTTTCTTTTTTTTTCGCATTTAGTGCACATTGACTTTGACTGTGTAGTTGTTTGACTTGTTTAACTTGTAACTGTATACGTTAATTTATAATGAACAATTGTGGTTGCATGATTTTGTGTTTGGCTGTATATCATGAAACACCTGTTGAAAACTTAAACTGTTTAAAACATGGAAGGACCTGACGAAACAGACTGTTTCGTCATATACATTCCGACGAAACTGGTGTGTTTCGCCATCAAGCAACTCGACGAAACAGTGTGTTTCGCCATATCACCTCACGACGAAACTGATGTGTTTCGTCGGCCCATTGATTCGCAAAGCCCATTAAGGGCCCAGAACGGTAATTCGTGGATATTAAGTGAAACCGACTTCCTGTTTCACACTTTTATCAAAAATAGAAACCCTAGAACTCTCTCTTTTGAAAAGGCGATACCCATCATCAACCATCATCTTTCTCTCTCGAATCCTCCCTTGTTCATCCCGAATATCTCGGTTAGTGCGTGCTTGTCTAAATCGGTTTCTTTGTCCCTTGATTTCTTTATACATGTTGTGTTTATGCTTGATTTCTGGATTATAGGAGTGTATGTGTATGATGAATACTTAGGGTTTCATGAACCTCTCAATGATTATGCATGTTAGCGGGTATGCATAGAGTATGGATTTTATGAGTGTTGTTTTGTGATGATTACATGATTTTATTGATGAAGATGATGATATGATCCCTGGTTCATTGATGTTTCGGTTGTGATGCATAGATTAATGGTTGGTAACATAAGACTCATTATATTGAGCGAGGATTGAATGATTTCTGTGTTGAACGATTTCCGTATGATGAGGAATTGCTGTTTTACGGCTGTTAGGGTTTATGTGTTTTTCGCTCTGCTGTAACTGATGTCTGCGAAACTGAACTGTTCGACGAAACAGAACTCTCGGCGAAACAGAATGTGTTTCGCCAAGAGTAGTCGACGAAACAGAAGTTCTGTTTCGCCAGGGGACACCTCGACGAAACAGAATGTGTTTCGCCATTATATGTGTTTCGTCATTATCTGTGTTTCGCCAACATGCGTGTTTCGCCGAATAGCTGATCTGTGCAGTAACTTGAGTTAATTCTGTTAAGTGTTAACTGGAATATTTGACTGCTGTTAAGTGTAGCCATCTTGTATATGATTGTGATTACGTGCTACATGTTTATACGTGCATAACTTGGACGCAAACTGATTTCACATACGTGCATACTTTAGGACGTGATTGACTTACTTTGAGCACATACCTAGCATACCGAGCAAACAAGGTGAGTTCACACTTCTACCAAGGCATGGGATTCCCAGGGCTTGGGAATGGGATTTAAGGAATAAGGTTGAATGGATTCATGCGGACATTATTACTAGACTACCATACCATCGTCCTCGGTTGTGCAGGACCCATATGTAAAACCTACGTATACTTATGCTATTCACTATCCTCGGTTGTGAAGGATACTTACGTAAAACCTACGTGAATCTATATTTACTACTGCCTCGGTTGTGTCAGGCACTTACGTAAAACCTACGTATACTTATGCTATTTACTATCCTCGGTTGTGAAGGATACTTACGTAAAACCTACGTATACTTATGCTATTTACTATCCTCGGTTGTGAAGGATACTTACGTAAAACCTACGTAACACTTGTACGTATTACTGTTCTCGGTTGTGAAGAACACATAGTGGTTACAAATAGTCTAGTGGTTATACAACACGGGAAGCCCCCACCAATAGAACTTACTACCGGCCCAGTAGAGCCACATGTTACAAACAAACTTACTATTACGCATTACTTTCTGTGAGCTCGCTCAACTTTTTGTTGACCCATCTGTTACATGCCTTGCAGGACCATAGGTACTTTTGGAGCTTGCACGGGAGGCACAGTCGTTGTGGACATGGATCGTGATTGTGTTGTTAAACATTATAACATTTTGTACTTAAACTTTTGTTGGGTTTACATTAAATGCTTCCGCTACACACTTGTTTATATTTGGTTTTGTAAACACCTATCGTATTGATGAATGACTTTTGAGATACATACTTATGTTCAATATGATTGGTGGCTTGATCCTGGTCATGTCACGCCTCCAAGCGGTAGTACTCCGCGTGTGGAATTTGGGGGTGTGACAGATTGGTATCAGAGCCATTGGTTATAGAGAACTCGGTTTTAATAAGGGAAAAACGTTTTTATTAAAACCAGACTATAACCAGAACAGTGCTCAACGATCCACAACGACGCCTCGCTCCACGTGCAAGACTCATCACTCTAGGTAATATGGTACATGTCTTATTGCCTACTTGCTAGAATTGCATAGAACTTTGCTCCGGGTATGCTTAGGTTAACTTGACACTATTGCATGAGAACACTTGTGTGATTACTCCCTTTTGTTATCGCACTACTCGCGAACCTCTCTCACTTATGTCATATTTACTATGAAGATCATGTCTGGACGTATCAACATGACGCAAGCCCAACTGACGGCTCTTATTAACGAGCGAGTTGCTGAGGCACTTACAGCCGCACAAGCAGGAGGTCAGCATGCTCAGCCACCTGTTTGTACCTTCAAAACTTTCATGGACTGTCGTCCTACTACTTTTAGTGGCACGGAAGGAGCGGTTGGACTCCTCCATTGGTTTGAAAAGCTCGAGTCCGTATTCGAAATGTGCGAATGCCCTGAGGCTCGCAGGGTGAAGTACGCCACTGGTACACTAGAAGGCATTGCGCTGACTTGGTGGAATGCGCAAGTGCAGATGTTAGGATTGGCTGTTGCTAACGCCACACCCTGGAATGATTTCAAGGATTTGATTAAAGAGGAATACTGTAGCCGTGATGATATTCATAAGCTGGAGGTAGAGTTTTATCACTTGAAAATGACTGGGTCAGAAATTGAAGCGTACACCAGAAGATCGAATGAGTTGGCTATTCTGTGTCCTACTATGGTGGACCCTCCCATTAAGCGTATCGAACTGTATCTCAATGGCCTGGTGCCGGAAATTCAAAGCCACGTAACCTCAGCGAATCTTGGCACTATTCAACAGATCGTCAAGCTAGCTCATCGCCTCACCGATCAGGCAGTGGAACAGAACAAGCTGCCTAAACGCATCAACGCTACTACTACTGCTACTCTTTCAGCAACTACTCCTGCTACCCCCAGTGATAACAAGAGAAAATGGGAGGGGGATTCCAGCAAAGGTTCAGCTTTAGTACAGTCTCAAGTTCAGCAGCGAAAGACTGACAACTATCAGAGCCCAAGTCAGCAATCTTCGGGCAGTCACAGGCAGGGTGGTTATCAAGGGAACCTCCCAAAGTGTAACAACTGTAACAGGCATCACAGTGGCCAGTGCAACAAGGGTCGTTGTCGGAGGTGCCTCAGGATGGGCCATGAGGCCAAGGATTGTAGGAGCCCACGGCCTGTAACTCAGAATCAACAGCAGCAGCAAACGCAGCAGAACCAACAACAGGGTAACAAGGGATGTTTTCATTGTGGTGCTGAAGGTCACTTCAAAAGACACTGCCCTCAGTTAAACCGAAACCAGAACAACAACAGCAATAATCAGGGCACTGGGAACAACAATGGGGGAAACAACAACAACAATGGTGCAAAGGGTCGTATGTTTGTGATTGGTCAGAGTGACGCAAGGAACGATCTTAATGTGGTTTCGGGTAAGTTTCTTCTCGACGACTTTTATGTTACGGTATTATTTGATTCGGGTGCGGATATCAGTTATATGTCTCTGAAAGTTAGTAAAATGCTTAAACACGCACCAACACTGTTAAGCACCAAACATGTAGTAGAGTTAGCTAACGGTAAAAGTCTAGAGGCCACACACATAGTTCAGGGTTGTAATCTTATCCTCGCTGGTCAGACTTTCTCTATCGATCTCATTCCTATAACTCTGAGTAGTTTCGACATTGTCATCGGTATGGATTGGTTATCCCAACAGCAAGCAGAGATCCTATGCAAGGAGAAGATCATTCGTATTCCTCGTTCTGGCAAAGAACCTCTCGAAGTTCAAGGTGACAAGAGTGGTGTCGTGAGTGGCATCATCTCCTTCTTGAAGGCTCAGAAGTGTCTGCGAAAGGGCCACGTAGCTATTTTAGCACTCGTTACTGATACATCGACGACAGAGAAAAAGATTGGGGATATTCCTGTAGTACGCGACTTTCCTCAGGTGTTTCCTGAAGAGTTACCTGGGTTACCGCCTCATCGCCAAGTCGAATTTCAGATCGAGCTAGCTCCAGGAGCAGCACCTATAGCTCGAGCGCCTTACCGCTTAGCTCCAACTGAACTGGAAGAACTGTCTAAGCAATTGCAAGAACTCTTGGAAAAGGGTTTCATACGTCCTAGCTCTTCGCCCTGGGGAGCTCCAGTATTATTTGTAAAGAAGAAAGACGGTACCTTTCGTATGTGCATAGATTACCGTGAACTGAACAAGGTGACGGTGAAGAACCGTTATCCACTTCCACGTATCGACAACTTATTCGACCAGTTGCAAGGGTTGAGCTATTACTCAAAGATTAATCTAAGGTCGGGTTACCATCAACTGAGAGTCCGGGATGAGGACGTCTCCAAAACAGCATTCAGAACTCGCTACGGCCATTACGAGTTTTTAGTCATGCCTTTCGGGCTAACGAACGCGCCTGCGGTTTTCATGGATCTTATGAACAGGGTGTGCAAACCTTATCTTGACAAGTTTGTTATTGTTTTCATTGACGACATCCTGATTTATTCGAAGAATCGGGAGGAACACGAACAGCATTTACGACTTATTCTGGAACTCCTTCGAACGGAACAACTGTACGCTAAGTTTTCAAAATGCGACTTCTGGCTTCGTGAAGTCCACTTTCTAGGCCACGTGGTAAACAAGGATGGGATACATGTTGATCCATCCAAGGTAGATTCGATCAAGAATTGGCCTGCGCCTAGTACACCAACAGAAATACGCCAATTCTTGGGTTTGGCGGGTTATTACAGACGGTTTATCAAAGACTTCTCAAAGATTGCACAGCCGCTTACATTACTGACACAGAAAGGTATTGCTTACCGTTGGAGTGATACACAGGATACAGCATTTCAGCACTTAAAGGATAGACTTTGTAGCGCACCTATCCTCTCATTGCCTGAAGGCACGGACGACTTTGTAGTCTACTGCGATGCATCTATCCAAGGTCTTGGATGTGTGTTGATACAGCGGGATAAAGTTATTGCTTATGCTTCACGCCAACTTAAGATTCACGAACGGAATTACACTACACACGATTTAGAGCTTGGAGCTGTTGTTTTTGCGCTCAAGATATGGCGACATTATCTGTATGGCACCAAGTGCACCATTTACACCGATCACAGGAGTCTTGAGTATATTTTCAAGCAGAAAGACCTGAACATGCGACAGCGTCGATGGGTCGAGCTACTGAACGATTACGAATGTGCTATAAAGTACCATCCAGGCAAGGCCAATGTGGTGGCCGACGCCCTCAGTCGAAAGGATACTATACCTAGACGTGTACGAGCGTTGCAACTCACTATTCAGTCTAGTCTTCCTTCACAGATACGAGATGCTCAGGTAGAAGCATTGAAACCGGAAAATGTCAGGGCTGAAGCTCTACGCGGCTCAAGACAACGGTTAGAACAAAGGGCAGACGGCGCCTATTATGTAACCGGACGCATCTGGGTCCCACTCTATGGCAACCTACGCGAGCTTGTAATGGATGAAGCTCATAAGTCTCGCTACTCAGTACATCCTGGTTCAGATAAGATGTACCACGACCTCATAACTACATATTGGTGGCCTAGCATGAAGGCCCACATAGCAACTTACGTTAGAAAGTGTTTGACTTGTGCGAGAGTCAAGGCAGAATATCAGAAACCATCAGGCCCACTCCAGCAACCTGAGATACCACAATGGAAATGGGAGCAAATTTCCATGGATTTTGTTACTGGTCTACCCAGATCTCAACGTGGGAATGATACTATTTGGGTGATCGTGGATCGACTCACAAAGTCTGCTCACTTCTTGGCTATCAAGGAAACGGATAAGTTCTCCACTCTAGCAGACATATACCTTAAGGAAGTTGTTTCGAGGCACGGGGTGCCCACATCTATTATCTCTGATCGTGATGCACGTTTTACTTCAGAACTGTGGCAAGCAATGCACAAATCTTTTGGCTCTCGTTTAGACATGAGCACAGCTTATCATCCTCAGACCGATGGGCAATCTGAGCGCACTATTCAAACTCTAGAAGACATGCTTCGGGCGTGCGTAATTGACTTTGGCAAGGGCTGGGAAAAGCATCTGCCACTTGTGGAATTTTCATACAACAACAGTTACCACACCAGCATTAAAGCTGCTCCATTTGAGGCATTGTACGGGCGTAAATGCCGATCACCTCTTTGTTGGGCAGAGGTGGGTGACAGTCAGATCACAGGTCCAGAAATGGTAGTTGATACTACTGAAAAGATTGCTCAAATACGACAACGCATGGCGGCAGCACGTGACCGTCAGAAAGTATACGCCGATAAAGACAGGAAAATACTCGAATTCCAAGTTGGGGATCGAGCACTACTCAAAGTTTCGCCCTGGAAGGGTGTGGTTCGTTTTGGCAAACGAGGCAAGCTCAATCCGCGTTATGTCGGACCTTTCGAAGTTATAGAGAAAATAGGCAAAGTGGCCTACAGACTGAACTTACCTGCTGAACTCAGTGCAGTTCACAACGTCTTTCACGTGTCGAATCTGAAGAAGTTTCAGTCAGATGAGACCCACATAGTTCCTCTGAAGGAGCTCACTATCGACGAACGATTGCATTTCGTCGAGGAACCAGTTGAAATCACGGACCGGGATGTTAAGGTCCTCAAGAACACTAGAATACCTCTTGTACGAGTTCGTTGGAACTCCCGTCGCGGCCCAGAGTTCACCTGGGAGCGCGAAGATCAAATGGAACTCAAATATCCCCAGTTGTTCGAAAACAATGCAACTACTACTGAGGCTGAAGCTACTACAGAAGTTCGGGATGAAATCCCAACTCAACGGGGGGATGATGTGACACCCCAGGAAAACCAGTAAACGATAACTTACCTAGCTTCCTCAGTAACCGCATGCTAAATTTCGGGACGAAATTTCTTTCAAGTTGGGGATAATGTGACAACTCGAGTTTCCGACTTTCTTTTTTTTTCGCATTTAGTGCACATTGACTTTGACTGTGTAGTTGTTTGACTTGTTTAACTTGTAACTGTATACGTTAATTTATAATGAACAATTGTGGTTGCATGATTTTGTGTTTGGCTGTATATCATGAAACACCTGTTGAAAACTTAAACTGTTTAAAACATGGAAGGACCTGACGAAACAGACTGTTTCGTCATATACATTCCGACGAAACTGGTGTGTTTCGCCATCAAGCAACTCGACGAAACAGTGTGTTTCGCCATATCACCTCACGACGAAACTGATGTGTTTCGTCGGCCCATTGATTCGCAAAGCCCATTAAGGGCCCAGAACGGTAATTCGTGGATATTAAGTGAAACCGACTTCCTGTTTCACACTTTTATCAAAAATAGAAACCCTAGAACTCTCTCTTTTGAAAAGGCGATACCCATCATCAACCATCATCTTTCTCTCTCGAATCCTCCCTTGTTCATCCCGAATATCTCGGTTAGTGCGTGCTTGTCTAAATCGGTTTCTTTGTCCCTTGATTTCTTTATACATGTTGTGTTTATGCTTGATTTCTAGATTATAGGAGTGTATGTGTATGATGAATACTTAGGGTTTCATGAACCTCTCAATGATTATGCATGTTAGCGGGTATGCATAGAGTATGGATTTTATGAGTGTTGTTTTGTGATGATTACATGATTTTATTGATGAAGATGATGATATGATCCCTGGTTCATTGATGTTTCGGTTGTGATGCATAGATTAATGGTTGGTAACATAAGACTCATTATATTGAGCGAGGATTGAATGATTTCTGTGTTGAACGATTTCCGTATGATGAGGAATTGCTGTTTTACGGCTGTTAGGGTTTATGTGTTTTTCGCTCTGCTGTAACTGATGTCTGCGAAACTGAACTGTTCGACGAAACAGAACTCTCGGCGAAACAGAATGTGTTTCGCCAAGAGTAGTCGACGAAACAGAAGTTCTGTTTCGCCAGGGGACACCTCGACGAAACAGAATGTGTTTCGCCATTATATGTGTTTCGTCATTATCTGTGTTTCGCCAACATGCGTGTTTCGCCGAATAGCTGATCTGTGCAGTAACTTGAGTTAATTCTGTTAAGTGTTAACTGGAATATTTGACTGCTGTTAAGTGTAGCCATCTTGTATATGATTGTGATTACGTGCTACATGTTTATACGTGCATAACTTGGACGCAAACTGATTTCACATACGTGCATACTTTAGGACGTGATTGACTTACTTTGAGCACATACCTAGCATACCGAGCAAACAAGGTGAGTTCACACTTCTACCAAGGCATGGGATTCCCAGGGCTTGGGAATGGGATTTAAGGAATAAGGTTGAATGGATTCATGCGGACATTATTACTAGACTACCATACCATCGTCCTCGGTTGTGCAGGACCCATATGTAAAACCTACGTATACTTATGCTATTCACTATCCTCGGTTGTGAAGGATACTTACGTAAAACCTACGTGAATCTATATTTACTACTGCCTCGGTTGTGTCAGGCACTTACGTAAAACCTACGTATACTTATGCTATTTACTATCCTCGGTTGTGAAGGATACTTACGTAAAACCTACGTATACTTATGCTATTTACTATCCTCGGTTGTGAAGGATACTTACGTAAAACCTACGTAACACTTGTACGTATTACTGTTCTCGGTTGTGAAGAACACATAGTGGTTACAAATAGTCTAGTGGTTATACAACACGGGAATCCCCCACCAATAGAACTTACTACCGGCCCAGTAGAGCCACATGTTACAAACAAACTTACTATTACGCATTACTTTCTGTGAGCTCGCTCAACTTTTTGTTGACCCATCTGTTACATGCCTTGCAGGACCATAGGTACTTTTGGAGCTTGCACGGGAGGCACAGTCGTTGTGGACATGGATCGTGATTGTGTTGTTAAACATTATAACATTTTGTACTTAAACTTTTGTTGGGTTTACATTAAATGCTTCCGCTACACACTTGTTTATATTTGGTTTTGTAAACACCTATCGTATTGATGAATGACTTTTGAGATACATACTTATGTTCAATATGATTGGTGGCTTGATCCTGGTCATGTCACGCCTCCAAGCGGTAGTACTCCGCGTGTGGAATTTGGGGGTGTGACAAGTCATAGTTTCGGTCAAAATACGCGTTTATGCGTATTTTGCAACCAAACTATTCTTGGGTATCAAAACCCTTTGTTTTGATATCAAACTTGTTTTCTAACTTAGTTAAACATGTTTTAACATGTTTAACTCGTCACTTTTAGTTTAGTGCTTATAGGGTCATAAGATAAGCTGTCTAAACAACCGTTTAGACTTTCAAACCCGACCCGTTTGGTCGATCTTTAGGATCCGACCAAACATATTTTGTGACCATAGTTGTATAGGGAATAACCTTCCGAGGTTATACCTTATGGTCACTTCGTTTAGTTAGTTGTATGATAGGTAGTTTATATGCCTTAGGAAAATGACCAAAATGCCCTTTTTGCGCATAAATTCATTCTAAACATATGTATCTTAAATTTTGACATCTAAACTGATTAGGAAACATTATTAGACTTGTTAAGGCATATAATACTTGTCATAGGACTAGTTAGGCGGTCCGAACGCGTTTTACGCGAACGACGCGTTAAAGTAGCGTAAGCTACCTAAACGAGTCATAATGGGTCGTAAGCACTTAGGATAGGTTCCGATTTAGTATGTAGGCTTTGTTAAACCATATCATATGAGTTCCAATACTAATTTGGTTTACGAAACCTCATCCTATCCGATCTTCCGACTTAGGTACGGTTTATTAACATAGTTACCTATATTAGGTGTCGATTGATTTCCGTGATCCTTCTAGCGTTGCTTGGTTGATTATTCAAAGACTTCTAAGCTATCTCAAGTGAGTACATAGTTCCCCTCTTTTACTGTTTTCAACTGTTTTGGGTGATTCATATGTGCTAAACGATTTCGAGTTTTCTAAACAAATACTATGGTTTATATTAAACTATTTGAACTATTTGAACTTTTTGAACCATTTGGAACTAATTGATCTATGTGGACTATTTGAATTGTTTGAACCACTTGGAACTACTTGATTTATGTGAACTATTTGAATTGTTTGAACCATTTGGAATTATTTGATCTATATGGACTATTTGAACTGTTTGAACCATTGGGTTAGGGAAGTGATTAGGTAACGGGGCGAGTGTAATGTGATAAAAGCATGGTGGATACGCCACTGGTACTTCCTATATATAAGTGCTTTTAACACATTACATATCGTTGCGTTATCTAGATCACTTGGGCAAATGTTGTCAAAACGAAGTTACATTACAATGTTTTTCTAACAATATAAACCATTCGAGTTTTATTACAAAAACGATTTACGATCTGGGTTTACATAAATAAATGTTTTGAGTTAAGATTCATGGCATCGAGGTTTTATAAACTATAACTAATCAATTTTGACTTGGTTATTTCAATTTACATTACAAACATTTTACAAAACTAGGTTTTTCTAATATCAATTAACGAAGTTGTTCGAGTTATTTCAAAATGTAAACGAGCCTTGAATCTGACACTCACACAAAACCTATGTACTCACCGGCATTTTTATGCTGACGTATTTTCACATATGTTTCAGGTACCATAGTTGATGATGTTTGATGATGATATTGGTGCATGCTCACATAGGAATGGACGAGGCCTTAGTGACTTAATAACAATAAAAGTCAATTTGTTCATGTTTTGTTTCTAATTTCAATACAATGTAATAAACTTAATTCAATAAAACGAAACTTAAATCCATGTGTTGTGAAACAATGATTCTGCTACGACACTCCCCGATGTTTCCGCCGTGGTTTGTTGTTTTAACGCGGTCGGGGTGTGACAGCATTCGGGCCTTAGACTTCTTCAAACAAAAGACAATTTCATGTATTCTTGGTATTGTAAAACAATGTTAACAATAATAAAACAATTTAGTACCAGTGGTTGTGAGCAATTTGTAACGTGACTCCCCGATGTTTTCGCCGCATGTTGTTGTATTACGCGATTGGGGTGTTACACAAATGATCACAATCCTTATGTTTTGTCAATATTTTTAACATCTCTTTTGATTATCCAATGTCAATCTCACACTTTTTCTCTCATATTTCCTTCTCTTTTAGAATGCCCCCTCGTCGAAACGCTACACAAGACGCTGATATGGCGGCAATGATTGCTCAGCAGATAGCTGCTCTACTCCCAAATCTCATAACCCAATTAAACCAAGCCAACAACAACAATAACAACAACACTGCACCAGCTCCGTGCAACTATAAACAATTCAATTTAGCTAAACCACTCAAGTTTACTGGGTCTGAAGGAGCTACTGGGATGTAGCTATACATGACGAAAGCTTCAGACATATGCATGCACAGACTACTCCTTGGATGTAGCTATAATCTTCACGTATAGTCTTCTTTAAGCTCTCCTGCCAAACTTCCTTTTCCAGCGTCTCAACTCTTCTTGTTCTACCCGCTGTGCTCGATAATCAAATCTACCCTTGGTCAACCACCATTCTCTTCCAACATCAGTGTAATTGAAGAACTTGGTGAGTCTGATCTTTTTCTTCTCTTCTTTTTCAATCGGAGTTTGATCAGTAGGAATCGACTCGTAGTTAGAAAATTTCTACTTTGCCATGCATGCTGCTTTCTTCATCCTTTTGTTCATCAACGCCTCATGTCGTTCCTTCTTCAAAAACTCTTCATGTTCCAGATCTCTCTAATTAGTCTTCCAGAAGTCACCAAAGTTAATATCTTTTTTCAAAGCATATACTAATAAGCTTTTGATACTACATCGCCTGCTCTTTTTCTGCTGCATAATACATGATCTTGTTGAAAAACAGACATTCTATATCTTTCTTTGAACAGTTGACGAGCCACATAGGGTCGAGCATGCGTATATATCTCCAAATACCCTCTTTATCTTGTAGTGTAATCACCGCTTCACATGTACTCGGATTGTAGACCCACCCTTTGAAATCTGTGTAGAAATCATGTTCCATTTCCTTCAAAGGCATGTTCTTCATACATCTAGGCCTCTTGACATGTAGCGTGATATGTTTCTCTCCAGTAATAGGATCAATCTTCACGATAAGCTTTGGATATTGAGGTTTCCACACCGGGAAGGTTTTCGACTCCGTAACGATTGCGTATCGACACGTGTGATGTGCGGAATCCGTACACGTGCGTGTACCGAACACAAGAACCGTACTATAAACATGATTCTATTGATAGTTCTGAAAAGTACAAAGAAACTTGAATCACCTTGCCACTTTCTCTCTCTAGACTCTCTCTCTAACCTTCAAAGCTCCAAGTCTCTAAAATGGCAAAAGTTCTAAACATAACACCTAAGTGTCCTATTTATAGGCCAAGGGGATAAGGAAGGTTTCCTTATTTACAATAATACCACCTTGCCTTTTCTATCTAAATATTACAATATAAAGTCTAAGATTTCTTCAATTTCAGCTATGAATTGGATTGACGAAGGCGATAGACATAAATGCACTATCAGACTCCCCCTTGGATATTGCCGCAGTCAATCTCGTAGCGTCTTGTCTTTCTCTCTCTCTGAGTCTTCTTGAAGCTTTATCACATCTTCAGTAACATAGACTCCCTCTTGCCCGAACAGAATCCCCGTGGATCCGTCTTCAGCTTCAGCTGCTCCCCCTCTCAGTAGACTCTTTCTTCGGACTCCCCCATTCGTCAAGCTTCCATGCTTTTGGGATCGACACCTGGCTTTCCGGATACAAGCTCCCCCTTGCGTCGAGCTCGTCTTCAGACTCCCCCTTAGACTCGGCTATCGGGATCGTAGTCTGGTACAATATCTGCAAATCTTAACCATTTATAAGTAAAAACATTTTGAAAATCCAGGATTGAAAACCTGGTTCTCTTAGCATAAGCTTAAATATTTCGACAGTGAAAGCGTTTTTGGTTGTCCAGGAATCGTGACCTGGCTCTCAAAAACTTTTAATCAAGAACCTGGCTTTAAAATATAATAATATGAATATATCCAGGATTAACTTGACTTCACTCCTCCTATCAAAATGCTTTATAGATTTGGCAGTATTAAGAATCCAAATTCGAAAAATAGCTCTTTACAACAGATTTTCACAATTTAAGAATCCAAATCCCTCACAGTTAATCATCCAAGTCCAAATTAATGACCTTGGAGATCTCACAAACTTTTTTTTTTATTTTTGATTAAAAACTTCAAGTTTCAAATTAATGAACTTGTTTATTTTCAGAAACACGTTCAGCATACTCAGATTTTGAAACTCAGCTCTCGGACATCGGTTGTCGAAAAATAAAGTAGAAATCAAAATCTTTTTGTATTTTTCTGAAACATAAAGCAGTAAAGAAATATTTACAAACATATTTACAGACAACATTTTTGTTTGAGTTTGTGTTAGAGGATCATATCAGTTTTTGACAAATCACTAGCACCGTTGAGCTTTAAACACTTTATGTTCTAAACGATTCACTTAGATTGTCAGTATACTGATCCACTTAAATTTTTACACAAAGTTCAATTGATTCGAGATTAGTGTTTTAATTACTAAAATTAAATTGCGTGTCCCACCTCAGAATATACTCCCGTATCAAGATTCTCTAGATTCAGTCTTACAGGTGAGTATACCAATTTGATATATGTTCTCTGGGTTAGTGCGAGACCTTGAGAGCTCAGGTATGAACTTACGTCCAGCCAAAGAGATGAAGGCTCGACTTTAGGTGTGTTCCCTTTAGGGAATCTTTTCTTCAACTGCAATTGATTCATATCTTTCGATATTTACTCAATTTTTTATGCAGAGGGTAAGCTTTTAAAGCGTAAAAAGTATTATACGAGGTCTAGGCCATTGCTTCCGCAATATCCGAAGACCAGGTATAATACCCCAGATATCAAACAGTATAAAGACCTAGTATCTCAGAACCAGGCAATCTCTCAAACAAGATTTCGGGGGTTACCCATATATCCAAGAGATGTTCCCCACGAGATAAGTAAGTATTGATATTTAGGTTTATATCTCGAAATCAATCTCCTAAGCGTGTAAAAACCTACTGGCATATCATCAGTGAGACCGTTTATCAGATTTTAACATTCCATTTCTTTAGCGTACTATGATTGTCTACTGATGTACTGTCATTTCCTCTTTCTACACAAAACTCTTTTTGAATTTTATCATGTTTTTGGCTTTTTCAAATTTTCTAATGTTTTTGTATTTTCAGACATTTTCTTACTCCCCCTAAAATTCAAAACATTTAAAGAAAATTTGACAAACTGATACTGATAGCTTTGACTTGCCATCCATTTTCTGCTTCACATGCTCTGTTTTGCAGAAACTATACCCCCATGATTTACAACACATTGTTATTTTACAGTTTGAAAACCGTTTTTCAATCTTGTGAAATTAATCATGTTTGTTCCGCCGTGAGGGTTTCGGCATATTCAAGTAATAAATTTTTGTATTTTTGAATTGTGACAAAATTTAAAAAACAAACATATTTTTGATTTTTCAAATTTTTGACAAAATAAAAACATATTTTTGGTTTTTTAGGGTTTTAAAATATGGTTTATTTATGTACAGAAATCAAACAAACTCCCTGTTTCAGTTTCAGGGACCAGCAGCCTCTTCCTCTCATGCCAGGCTGCTTCCTTCATTGATTTGACTTTCATCTTCTTTCTGAAGCACCTGCACATTCACACTATTCAATTACTTGAACAAGTTAGCCCAGGTCTGTTTGACCTTAGGCATTTCAACACAATATGTTTCATTCAACTTCGGAAAATCTTTATCATTTTTCACAAATGTATTTTCATTCCGATTATCACTCACAGAAACCTTTTGTTTCTTTTCCACCCAAGTTTTTCCTTTACACGCACTTCTTTTGTAAAAATGAGATTCATTTTGAACATTTTGATTTTGAACAACAACTTTTGGTTTCCAAAACTCGTTTGGTTTTGTTGCATCAACATTTGTTTTCCAACTTTGTGTTGTTCTAAATCTGGGTGTCACTGGTTTCCATGTTTGTTGTGAGTCAGCCTTTGACATTTTCGGCTTCCAAGTTTGCTTTGAATCAAACTTGGTTGACTTCTGATTTACAACATCAGACTTCTTTGTCTTTTCAACATCAACAGGTTTTAGATTTGGACACTTGCGAGCAAGAAGTCCTGTTTGATCACATTTGAAACATGTTCTCTTTGAAACATCTTTCACCTGTTGTTGTTGCTTTTTCTTTTGAGCATAGAACTCTTCATTAAATTGCCGTCTAAATTGGAGTTCTTTCTCTTCTTCGGAACTTGTTCCGTGAACAAAATTCATCTTTTGTTGATAATTTGGCGTTTCATTTCTTTTCCAATTTTGTTTCTTTTTATAACCCAACCCAGCCTTCATGTTTTTCTTTTTGTAAACAAGTTTGTTTTAAAAAGTTTTGTAACTCTTTCCAGCAAACTTTGGAATCTCAGAATTTTCAATCTTAACCATCTTGAGAACTTTGTCAATCTTTTCTGAAATCACATTCTGAATCGGGAATTCAAGATCTGAGAATAATTTGTCCGATCCAATCATGGTATAAACCAATCCTTTTGAATCATCAATCGCATTTTTCTCAGACTTTGAGTTTTTCAGATAACCTTCATGAAAACTACCTTCATTTTCATCCTGTGATCCAGATTTACCGGTTTCAACCGACTCTTCTTTCAAAACACTTTCAACGACCTTACCTACCACCTCTGAATCACTAGAATCATCAGATTTGGAATAGGTTACGTCAATGTTATCTGGCAATTGATCAACCATGTTGAAAGCTTTTTCCACCTTCTCGTCATCATAGAATGTGAACTTTTCCTCAAACGGTGGTGGAACCTGATGATACTCTGAGCCAATACCTTTCTTGTTTTGCTCAGAATCTGTACCATCCGGTTTTAGGTTGAAAATGCGTTCAATGATGAAGCGTGATAATTGTGTAACTTGTTGTTATCTTGTTCTAAATCAGCTATTTTACGCTTTAGCTTAGTAACATCCTCAATGTAAGAGTTTACAACTTGTTGCTTTATTTCATATTGTCGCTTAAGGGTATCAGATGTTTCAGAACAATATTTCAATCTCGATTGAACAAGTTTCATTTGACTCTTTACGTCTTCATATGATTTTTTTTGTTATGTGATATGCGAGTTTTATTGAATCATATTCCTTTTTCATTTCTTGAAAAGCATTTTCTTTTTGTAAACACTCTTCAGTCATTTTTGATACTTTTTCTTTCAAAATCTCATTTTCTTTTTCTAAGTTCTTGCATTTTTGTGTTAGCTTCTCATCATTATTTTTCAAAACTTTTTCGTTTTCTAACATCTCTTTGCATTTATTTTTTAAAACTTCTTCGATTTTAGTGAATTCAATATCTCTTGTTCTGAATTTTGCATCTTTTTCAGTCCAAGCACTGCGCGTTTCCATGCATTTCTTGCACTGTTCAACAGTTTCATTTAAGACTTCAGTATCGGTTTTTACCTCAGTGATTGGCACTTCAGTTTTCTCTTCTATCTGCTTCTGACCTGCTTTGCTCTTCTTCTGTTCCTCACCAACACCAGCACCATCATTCACTTCAACCAAACTTTCCACCTTCACATCATCTTCTCCTTTCTTCTTCAGATCATCGTCTTTCTGCTGTTCTTCAGTAACACTTTCCTTTTCTTTCTCTTCCTCAGCTACCTTCTTCAATTCATCCACCAAGCTTTCAACATTCTTCTTCATTCTTTCTTTATTCCTCTTCTTCAGACTTGCTGTCATGATATCTCGAATGATTTTATCCAGCTTTTTCTTATAGTGTTTATCTTTTTCAACATTTGAGTAATACTCTCCGGATAGAGTGATTACTGCAAGAACGTCTTCATAAACCACTTCTTTTGGATGAACAACTGGTTCACCTTTGCTATTGACATAACACTCTCGCTTCTTGTCATATCTTCTATAATTCTTTGCTTCTTCGTATTCTATCTCCATTTCTTCGATTCGATATCCTGCAATACACCTTTCTCTGTATGTTTTTTCTTTCAGAATTTCTTCTCTCGTTTTCTCTTTTATCTCATCAACAAATGCACGATGTTTGTTCTTCGATACAGTTCTGCCATGTGCTGTGAACCTATCATCAACAAGATCATCTTCTGGAAGAAATTTGCTCCAGTCAAACCCTTCATCGTCTTGTATCACAACACAAGCTCTTGATTTCTCCTTTTCAGGATTATCTTCAATTTGTTTCAACCTTGGAGATTCCTCTCTATTCTTGTGATATATCGCCTTTTGATAATAATCTTCTTTAAACGGATTAGCGGTTTCTTCAACAACAGAATTTCTGCATTCTCTTTTGAAATGACCCTTTTGCTTGCATTTGAAGCAGGTCACTTTTGATTTGTCGAATCCCGGCTTTGTTGGTGGTCCACAGATTGATTGTCTGCCAGTAATATCCATGAACCGCTGAGCTCTTCGAATGCAGCTTGCCAAAAACCATCTCAGATCAATGAGTTCCATCTTGTTTGGATCGATCTGGTCGTAATCTTCCTTTGTCAGTTCGGAATTTCCAATTTTTCCAGCTACCAGATCTTCGTATGATTCCAGAATTGATCCTAGAAGACTCGTTTATTGTTTAGCAGCGTTGATGTTCATTGTTGAAGACTTCTTTAGCTTTAAAGCAATGTTGCAGAGAATCTCTTCTGGTTCTTCAGAATTAGATGTTGTTGATGATGAATGATATCCTGGATCATAACTTGATGAGCTTGTTTGTGGTTCTTTTGACTTTTCAACACTGAATGCCGTCTTTGGTGATTCATTTACAGTCACCGGAGGTACACTGCCCTTGTAGTAAAGACCGACATTCTGTTGATGCGAAGAGCTACTCATCTTGTTCTGTTTCTGCAATTCAAGCTCATGAGTTTCAATTTTTTCAATCAACACATCAAGAGTAATTGAATCATATAAAACATCATTTTTCAAGATAAACATGAACGTTTGCCACTGATTAGCTCGTGGTAACGCTTCTATGATTTTATCAATAATTTCCTCACGTGTTTTTACGATTCCAAATCTATCAAGCTCAATTTTTGAATGACAAAATCTCTCAATCATTTGTCTCACCGACTCTCCTTTTAGACTATCAAACATATCAAATTCCTTTTTTAGTAAAGCAATTTTATTCTTTTTAATCTATTTACCACCCTCAGCTTTAATCATTAAAGCTTCCCAAACCGATTTTGAAGAACCATCATGAACAAGCAATGCAAATATATCATCTCTAATCGACTGTTGGATTCGACCAATCATTCTTTGTTCATATGAAAAGTTCTTTTTGTGTCACACCCCTTTCTGCAGCGGAAGCACGAGGTGTGATCATGAAAGGTTCTCATTGCATACGAAAGGTAAAAATACTACATGCTTGTAAAAATATCTTCAAATACCAAACATTTCATAATTTGAAAACATAACTTAGCGTTTACATCGCGAGATAGCATAAAACATTGTCTTAAAAAGTTTACAACTTTATTTAAAGATAGACATAAGCGACATCCACAAGCATGAGTAAGGCCGCGCGCACATCCACTTCTAGTTACCTAAAATACATGTGAGTTTTGGTAAAACGTCAACATAATGTTGGTGTGAATTCATGCAGTTTTTGTAATGTACGTTTGTATACTTTGTATGAAAAACATAGTATGTATCTTGTATAAATCACGTATTCTTGTATAAATCATGTATTTCTGTATGTATCAAGTGTTAATGGGTTGCAAAGCCATTAACATGTGACACGACATAGGAAGTCACCAAACCATAGGCATTTTTCTAGTAGTCGATTCATGACTGAGACACAAAAACACTACTCGGTACTAGTTGTCACCAAGAGTGGGGCTGCCCTGGAACCCATTAGATCTAACCTTTTGTTCTGCGGTCTAAGTATGTACACGATTAATGGTGCTTATGGTACCCTATTCGTGACACGATTGTTCGTATCAATTCTTGGCACTAGTTTTCACCAAGAGTGCTTCTTGTTTAAGTACACATCATACCATCTTGTAAACATTTAAGTATTTATAACATGTATTTCACCCCCGAAGTTATAAAACTGAAAACAGTTAAAAGAAAAGGGGGAGCATGAACTCACAACTTTGCGTTCCTTGCGTCGTAAACTTCACCGGATTTGCTTAATTAACGTGGTGACCTATACGTGTTTTCTTATCGTCAGTCACTAGACTTGTTTCGTACAAGCACAAGTCACTATCTTTTGTATTTGTATTGTGGTGTTAAAAATATTTTATATTTTTAACTAAGTATCTTACTTATATTATTTTCTCAAAAATTAATATAAGTATCTCGTGTTTTGCACCCGAATTATGTATCTTGTATGTTGTATGTGTATTTTTGTGTTTTTACTTCTCAAGAGTATTTAGTGTATTTTCAAGTCCTAATACACTAGCACGTATAACACATACTGCATACACTTAGCACAAAGTTTGGTGATCAAATAATATACATATTTTTCTCAAAAATATACATACTTAATATAAATTTTAATCTTGAAGAAATCATCATTTCTTATCACCAAAAATTAGGGAAACCTTGGTAATATTTTTAGATACATTTTTAGGGGATAAGTTTCTCAAAAACTTATTTATTTTTCTAAGTGTCAAAATTTATAAAAATTTTGACAGAGTTTCCCCTAAAAATGAAGGTTTCCCATGTTTTCAAAACATGTGTTTATTTTCTTTTAAAATTATCATCCATCAATTTCAACAACAATCATCAACAACATATACTAATTTCTCTATTTCATGAATTTGAATATTTATAAAAATGTGTAGTAACTTACTAGGGTATTTAGTAAGTCTTGTTACCCTTTAAAGTGTGATTGCTTCTTTAAAAACTTCATTTTTAAAGAATATGATTCTTTACAACTTATGTTCATGTTTTCTAAAAATACTCTTCTTGTATTTTTTTTTCTTGTTACACATGTGTATCTTTACTTTATTAACCACCAAAAATAAGGTTTATTTGTTTAAGAACCAAGATTAAGTAAGACTTGTATTTTTAACTTGGTTCTTTTGAAAAACCACTCATGGATATTTAGATCTACATGTTTACCATCTTACTTTGATCTTTATTTTTAGGAAAACATAGTGTTCTTTCAAGTTCATGATCTTTTTGTGGATGATTCATAATCTTTAACATGTTCATCCCCTTATCTTGCTAGATTATGTTTTTAATCATGATCTTGCAAGATTGTATGATGGTCTACATCATTTCTACCAACAAACAATAACCAACAATCATAACAACTTATGTATATCAAGTTTTCTTTACTTTTAAAGCTTATGCACAAGTTTACTTCTTATGATTAATTAGTGTTCTTGATGTTTTTGAACATGATTCATCATTAACCACTTAGAATAGATGTAAAATAGCAAGATCAAAGTTCTTACCACTAGCACAAGGCTAGGGATGATCAAGAGGGTAAATGAAGTGGGTAAAAGCAAATGAAGAAGGTCCTTCAAGATCCGCTTGCACCGAGCTTCGTTAGTGACCTCCTTACACCTTAATATCACCTTAGAATGGATGGATCTGGATTGAAAATGAATGTATGGAGAGGGGGTGCTTGGGCCGTAGCTTGAAGGGAGGAGAAGAGAAAGAATGGAGGTGATGGTGGTTGTGAAGTAAGAGAATGGAGAACTCTTGGTTATTTATTTCCAACACTTCTTTACACCATGGGTATTATGTTCTTAATCCTTCCAACATAATCTTATAAAATATAAGAAAGAAATCCCATGTGGGATTTTGGTCTCCCAACCATCCAACCATAGGGGGGGGGGGGGGTAAGTGTAACATTTCTAACTACTAGTTACATGTTTTAGTTGAAATGTAATGGTATTAGTTAGGTAATTTGTGTATTTAGTGTTTAGGAGGTGTAATATGATGTCCGGGCATCATAACTAGCTTAGAAAAATAAAAACAATGCTTCTAGCATTATTTTGGTGTTCCGGGTAATATCCGATTGTTCGGTTATATACCGGTTCGTTAAAGTGCTAAATTGCACCTTTTAGTGTCTTTTAAGTACCCTTTTGTAATACTTTCGATTCCCGACACTTAGGGAAATATTCTGGATGGTAAAACATGAATTATGCATAATATTATGTTGTTAAAAGCTGATTTATTGCTGAATTATATAAAATTCTGCACTTAAAGTGCGTTTCGGGTGCTTTCTATTGCTTATTTTAGCTTTCAGAAATGTCTATATGTAAACCCTTGTATGGACTCTTGGGTTTTATTGTATTCTTGTTGTTGGACCTACACCTAGGCCTCAATTCTAATGTCTGACTGCTTTCTACAGCTTTGTTGACACAAAGTGTCTTACCGGTGAGTTTGCTAGTATTTCTGACGCAACGCTCTCGTTTATGCATAAACCAATATTTTGTAGTATAAAACGTGCATGAATTCACTTGTATTGTATATAATCAGGTAATTTTGACATTTAAGCATGTAATTTCAGTCAGTAAATAATAATTAAAGTGTACGGAAATTACCGGTTTGGTGCCAGTTGTCACAGCTAACTCTCGCAGGAGTCTTCTTGAACAGGTGGGGATACTTTTCTTTGAACTGGTATTCACGTTCCCACGTGTACTCGGGTCCGTGCTTAGAGTTCCAACGTACTTTGACAAGTTTAACAGTGCTCCTCCTGGTCTTGTTGACTTTCCAGTCGGTAACCTCAACGGGTCGTTCTGTAAATCGGAGGGTGTCGTCAATATGCACTTCATCCGCAGGGATGATCACGTTTTCATGTGTTGGACTCTTTTTGAGGTTGGATACATGGAACGTATCATGTACTCCATTAAGTTCTTCCGGTAATTCCAACTTGTATGCCACGGTACCAATTCTTTCCAAGATTCTGAATGGTCCGATGTATCGTGGATTCAGCTTCCCACATTTTCCGAATCGCACTACGCCCTTCCAAGGTGAGACTTTTAGCAAAGCTTTGTCTCCCACCTCGAACTCTAATGGTTTTCTCCTTTGATCAGCGTAGCTCTTTTGTCGATCTCGAGCCGCCTTAATGCGCTCTCGGATCTGCGTAATCTTGTCGGTTGTCTCTTGTACAAGTTCAGGACTAACCATACGTTTATCTCCAGCGTCTGCCCAACATAAGGGCGATCGGCACTTGCGGCCATACAGAGCTTCGAACGGTGCGGCTTTTATGCTTGTATGATAACTGTTATTGTAGGAAAACTCAACTAAAGGTAGATGAGTATCCCAGCTGCCGCCTAGATCCATGACACATGCGCGAAGCATATCTTCTAACGTTTGTATAGTCTGTTCGCTCTGGTCGTCTGTTTATGGATGGAAGGCCGTGCTTAGATCTAATTGAGATCCAAAGGCTTCCTGAAATGATTGCCAGATTCTTGAGACAAAGCGTCCATCTCTGTCTGAAATAATTGAGATTGGCACTCCATGTCGTGCCACGATTTCTTTTAAGTATATCTCAGCAAGCTTTCCAGTGCTGTCTTTTTCTCGTATCGGTAGGAAATGCGCATATTTTGTCAATCGATAAACGATCACCCATATCATATCGTGCCCTCTCGGGGTCCTGGGTAATTTTGTTATGAAGTCCATCGAGATTTGCTCCCATTTCCACATGGGAATCTCTGGTTGTTGTAGTAGGCCGGACGGTTTCTGATATTTAGCCTTAACCTTAGCACAGGTTAGGCATTTTCCAACATAAACAGCAACGTCGCTTTTGAGTCTCGGCCACCAATAGTATTCTTTTAAGTCTTGATACATTTTGTCCGATCCTGGATGGATTGAGTATCTCGATTTATGCGCTTCATCAAGGATGACTTCTCGTAGGCCACCATAGAGCGGAACCCAAATACGCTTCTCAAAGTATAAATCTCCCTCTTCATTTGGCACCATATATTTCAATGCACCCCGGAGGTATTCAGTTCTTCGATTTTCCATCTTAAGGGCTTCTTGTTGTGCATCACGAATGCGTGCGGTGAGGTTCGTTCGAATAGTCATTCCCAACGCTCGAACCCTTAGGGTCTTAACCCTTTCTTTCCGGCTTAACGCATCTGCTACAACGTTTGCCTTTCCAGGATGGTACTTAATCTCACAGTCATAATCATTTAGCAGTTCGACCCATCGTCGTTGGCGCATGTTTAGCTCCTTCTGGTCAAATATGTGTTGTAGACTTTTGTGATCTGTGAAGATTGTACATCGAGTACCATACAGATAGTGTCGCCAAATCTTCAAGGCGAATACCACCGCACCCAGTTCCAAGTCGTGCGTGGTGTAGTTCCTTTCATGTACTTTCAATTGTCTTGAAGCGTAAGCGATGACTTTTTGGCGTTGCATGAGCACGCAACCCAAACCTTGTCGTGAAGCATCACAGTATACCACAAAGTCTTTAGTGCCTTCGGGTAATGATAGTATCGGTGCATCGCATAGCTTGTTTTTAAGTAACTGGAAGGCTTCTTCTTGTTTGTGACCCCAGTCATATTTCTTGTCTTTCTGCGTAAGGGTGGTTAGCGGTTGAGCTATCTTGGAGAAATTCTTGATGAATCGCCGACAATAGCCCGCTAGGCCCAAAAATTGTCGAACTTCAGTTGGGGTTTTGGGGGCTTCCCAATTCTTTATTGCTTCGATTTTGAATGGGTCCACATGAATGCCCTTTTCGTTCACAACGTGACCAAGAAATTGTACTTCGCGAATCCAGAATTCGCATTTCGAGAACTTTGCATAGAGCTTCTCTTTCTTCAGTAGTTCCAGAATAGTTCTGAGATGTTGCTCATGTTCTTCTTTCGTTTGCGAGTAAATCAGGATATCATCGATAAATACAATCACGAATTTATCGAGATATGGTTTGCATATGCGGTTCATCAGATCCATAAATACCCTTGGCGCGTTTTTCAGTCCGAATGGCATCACAAGAAACTCGTAGTGCCCATAACGCGTTCGGAATGCGTTCTTTGGTATGCTTTCTTCTTGTATTCTTAGCTGATGGTATCCAGATCGAAGATCGATCTTGGAATAGTAGCTTGATCCTTGCAACTGATCAAATAAGTCATCAATCCTCGGTAGTGGATACCGATTCTTGATCGTGAGCTTGTTCAGTTCTCTGTAATCGATACACATCCGCAGTGTTCCATCCTTCTTCTTTACGAATAATACTTGAGCTCCCCAGGGTGAGAAGCTTGGCCTTATGAATCCTTTATCCAACAACTCCTGGAGTTGTCTAGATAATTCTTGCATCTTGGATGGTACAAGTCGATAGGGAGCCTTGGCTACAGGAGCGGCTGCTGGAACCAAGTCTTTGCGGAATTCGACTTGTCGTTGCGGAGGTAGTCCTGGCAGATCTTCGGGAAAAACATCAGGGAATTCTTTCACCACAGGAATGTCTTCGAGTTTCGGCTCCTCAGCCTTCTTGTCTACAACGTGCACTAGGAAAGCAACACATCCTTTCCTTAAGCACTTCTGCGCCTTCATGCAACTGATGATTCGCAGGGGCGCATCTCGTTTTTCTCCATGCACAATGAGAGTCTCATCACTAGCCAGAGGGATGCGAATGATTTTCTTGTGACAAATAACTTCAGCTTTGTTCTTGGACAACCAGTCCATTCCGACCACTACGTCAAAGCTACCCAATTGGATAGGTAAGAGGTCGATGCTAAATCTTTGTTCACCAAGCTCTAATGTGCAGTCTCTAACAACTTCGCCCGATTCAACGAGTTTACCATTGGCTAGTTCTATGGAGTAAGGAATTTCTAATCTACTAGATTCTATTCCAAGCATGCGTTTAAATTCCACAGACATGAAGCTATAATCGGCGCCAGTGTCAAATAATATGGATGCAAAGTGATTGTTAAGGAGGAACGTACTGTTAACCACATTAGGGTCCTCGCGTGCGTCCCTTGCTCCAATTACAAATGCTCGAGCCTGAGCATTGTTTCCTTTTGGGCAGTCTTTCATGAAATGTTCATTGCTTCCACAACTGAAGCATCCTTGGTTTCGCCCAGCTTCATTTCCAACTCGGTTACCATTTCCATTTCCATTTCCCCCATTGTTTCCAGCACTGTTGCGGTTTCCACTCCCGTTCTTGTTTCCCTTACTCCAACAGTCTTCAGTGCGGTGACCCAATTTTCCACACTTGTCACACTTTGAAACGCGACAAACTCCCGCGTGATGACGCTTGCATCGATTGCATTTGGGCAAGGTGCTCAGGTATCCCTTAGCTGGAGCGTCATTCATGACTGCAAGAGTTTTCGCCTCCTAAGGCGGGTTGGGGTTACGCTTCTTGTTGGAACCCTTGTTGTTACGTATTGCTTGATTCAGGTTTGCATGCTTCCTTTTCTTGTCCCCAGACGACTCAGCATGCATTTCAGACTTTTCTGTTGGGTTCAGGGATAGCTTCTTCATACGAACACAATCTTCAGTAAGGCTGACAGCCAGAGTTACAGCCTTAGTGATAGTTTGGGGTTTGGCTGAAGTTACCATGCCGCGAAACTCTGGGGCCAGTCCCCAAATGTAGCGTTCAACGCGCTTAAATTCAATGGTCACCATGTAGGGAAGCACTCTAGACAGATCGTGGAACCTTCGAGTATACCCATTAATGTCAGCACCTTCCATGGTCAAGTGCCAGAACTCCGTCTCCAGTCTTTGGAGTTCAGCACGAGAGCATTACTTCTCTCTCATTCTTTCCTTCAGTTCATCCCAAGTTAGGCCATAAGCGACGTCATCGCCCAAGGTTTGGACTTGCAAGTTCCACCAAGTCAGAGCTTCATCAACAAACAACCCAGTAGCAAAAGTGACTTGCTGATCCGTGGTACACTTGCTCATGCGGATAGTAGCCTCAGTCTTCTCTGTCCAGCGCACAAACGCTACTGCACCTCTTGTACCATCGTAGTTCATTGGTTTGCAGTCGAGGAACTGCTTGAAAGTGCAGCCTGGAATTGATTCAACTAATTCACATGTGAGCAACCGAAGAAATAATGAAACAAAGATCGTTCATAAATTTCTCCATGCTTAGTACATTGTCTTAAGGTTACCTTGAGCTGCGTTGCCTCCAGATGAATCTCCGTTCCCATTACGTCTAGCATTGCTTGGGCCGCCACTGTCTTGAGTTCGGTTTGCCTCGTATTGGGCGATAGCAGCGGAGATCCTTTCTTCCAGTAGAGCGTTCAGCTCTTCAGCAGTTCTTGGCAGTGGGGGAGGAGGAGGTTGATCACGAGCGTTCACAGCTTTCCTGGGTGCCATGTTCTGACAGAACATAACACAACAGGGTTAGACATTTGTTTGATATCGTCATACTAGACAGTAGTAGTATATATATTCATAGGTATATACAACATAAGTGACATCAAACAATTATTACTCTAGCAGAGTACTTAGTAGGCTTGCACTGAGGGAATCTACACGGGACAAGACTTGCTGTGGTTTCTGTGCACTGAATTCCATAATTATGTATGCATCCATAAATACCTAACTCCTTGCACAGTCCGCATAGTTCGTTTCATCCGCGTATTTCTTCCTTCAGATAGACCATTGCTTTCAGGTAAAGTCACGTATACTTGTGACATTCTACTTCTAGTATATGCTAATTATCACACATAATTGCAAGTAATTTCTCAGTTAAAGACAAGTGCTACTTCTGTGCACTCTAAGTCTCATAGTGTCTTTTCTTGACTCATGTAAACAGTTTCAGGTAGTGGATGTCGCGGGACGTTTTATGCAATGAAAACTCTTTGAAAAATCGTTTTCGTGAAAGGATCCTAGAGATTGTAGACTAGACTCGAGAAGGAATCCTAGTTCACTACAATCGCAGCTCTGATACCAATCTGTCACACCCCTTTCGGCGGCGGAAGCACGAGGTGTGACCATGAAAGGTTCTCATTGCATACGAAAGGTAAACATACTACATGCTCGTAAAAATATCTTCAAATACCAAACATTTCATAATTTGAAAACATAAGTTAGCGTTTACATCTCGAGATAGCATAAAACATTGTCTTAAAAAGTTTACAACTTTATTTAAAGATAGACATAAGCGATATCCACAAGCATGAGTAAGGCCGCGCGCACATCCACTTCTAGTTACCTGAAATACATGTGAGTTTTGGTAAAACGTCAACATAATGTTGGTGTGAATTCATGCAGTTTTTGTAATGTATGTTTGTATACATTGTATGAAAAACATAGTATGTATCTTGTATAAATCACGTATTCTTGTATAAATCATGTATTTTTGTATGTATCAAGTGTTAATGGTTTGCAAAGCCATTAACATGTGACACGACATAGGAAGTCACCAAACCATAGGCATTTTTCTAGTAGTCGATTCATGACTGAGACACAAAAACACTACTCGGTACTAGTTGTCACCAAGAGTGGGGCTGCCCTGGAACCCATTAGATCTAACCTTTTGTTCTGTGGTCTAAGTATGTACACGATTAATGGTGCTTATGGTACCCTATTCGTGACACGATTGCTCGTATCAATTCTTGGCACTAGTTTTCACCAAGAGTGTTTCTTGTTTTAGTACACATCATACCATCTTGTAAACATTTAAGTATTTATAACATCTATTTCACCCCCGAAGTTATAAAACTGAAAACAGTTAAAAGAAAAGGGGGAGTATGAACTCACAACTTTGCGTTCCTTGCGTCGTAAACTTCACCGGATTTGCTTAATTAATGTCGTGACCTATACGTGTTTTCTTATAGTCAGTCACTAGACTTGATTCGTACAAGCACAAGTCACTATCTTTTGTATTTGTATTGTGGTGTTAAAAATATTTTATATTTTTAACTAAGTATCTTACTTATATTATTTTCTCAAAAATTAATATAAGTATCTCGTGTTTTGCACCCGAATTATGTATCTTGTATGTTGTATGTGTATTTTTGTGTTTTTACTTCTCAAGAGTATTTAGTGTATTTTCAAGTCCTAATACACTAGCACGTATAACACATACTGCATACACTTAGCACAAAGTTTGGTGATCAAATAATATACATATTTTTCTCAAAAATATACATACTTAATATAAATTTTAATCTTGAAGAAATCATCATTTCTTATCACCAAAAATTAGGGAAACCTTGGTAATATTTTTAGATACATTTTTAGGGGATAAGTTTCTCAAAAACTTATTTATTTTTCTAAGTGTCAAAATTTATAAAAATTTTGACAGAGTTTCCCCTAAAAATGAAGGTTTCCCATGTTTTCAAAACATGTGTTTATTTTCTTTTAAAATTATCATCCATCAATTTCAACAACAATCATCAACAACATATACTAATTTCTCTATTTCATGAATTTGAATATTTATAAAAATGTGTAGTAACTTACTAGGGTATTTAGTAAGTCTTGTTACCCTTTAAAGTGTGATTGGTTCTTTAAAAACTTCATTTTTAAAGAATATGATTCTTTACAACTTATGTTCATGTTTTCTAAAAATACTCTTCTTGTATTTTTTTTTCTTGTTACACATGTGTATCTTTACTTTATTAACCACCAAAAATAAGGTTTATTTGTTTAAGAACCAAGATTAAGTAAGACTTGTATTTTTAACTTGGTTCTTTTGAAAAACCACTCATGGATATTTAGATCTACATGTTTACCATCTTACTTTGATCTTTATTTTTAGGAAAACATAGTGTTCGTTCAAGTTCATGATCTTTTTGTGGATGATTCATAATCTTTAACATGTTCATCCCCTTATCTTGCTAGATTATGTTTTTAATCATGAACTAGCAAGATTGTATGATGGTCTACATCATTTCTACCAACAAACAATAACCAACAATCATAACAACTTATGTATATCAGGTTTTCTTTACTTTTAAAGCTTATGCACAAGTTTACTTCTTATGATTCATTAGTGTTCTTGATGTTTTTGAACATGATTCATCATTAACCACTTAGAATAGATGTAAAATAGCAAGATCAAAGTTCTTACCACTAGCACAAGGCTAGGGATGATCAAGAGGGTAAATGAAGTGGGTAAAAGCAAATGAAGAAGGTCCTTCAAGATCCGCTTGCACCGAGCTTCGTTAGTGACCTCCTTACACCTTAATATCACCTTAGAATGGATGGATGTGGATTGAAAATGAATGTATGGAGAGGGGGTGCTTGGGCCGTAGCTTGAAGGGACTAGAAGAGAAAGAATAGAGGTGATGGTGGTTGTGAAGTAAGAGAATGGAGAACTCTTGGTTATTTATAAAAATTTTCCAACACTTCTTTACACCATGGGTATTATGTTCTTAATCCTTCCAACATAATTTTATAAAATATAAGAAAGAAATCCCATGTGGGATTTTGGTCTCCCAACCGTCCAACCATAGGGGGGGGGGGTAAGTGTAACATTTCTAACTACTAGTTACATGTTTTAGTTGAAATGTAATGGTATTAGTTAGGTTATTTGTGTATTTAGTGTTTAGGAGGTGTAATATGATGTTCGGGCATCATAACTAGCTTAGAAAAATAAAAACAATGCTTTAAGCATTATTTTGGTGTTCCGGGTAATATCCGGTTGTTCGGTTATATACCGGTTCGTTAAAGTGCTAAATTGCACCTTTTAGTGTCTTTTAAGTACCCTTTTGTAATACTTTCGATTCCCGACACTTAGGGAAATATTCTGGATGTTAAAACATGAATTCTGCATAATATTTATGTTGTTAAAAGCTGATTTATTGTTGAATTATATAAAATTCTGCACTTAAAGTGCGTTTCGGGTGCTTTCTAGTGCTTATTTTAGCTTTCAGAAATGTCTATATGTAAACCCTTGTATGGACTCTTGGGTTTTATTGTATTCTTGTTGTTGGACCTACACATAGGCCTCAATTCTAATGTCTGACTGCTTTCTGCAGCTTTGTTGACACAAAGTGTCTTACCGGTGAGTTTACTAGTATTTCTGACGCAACGCTCTTGTTTATGCATAAAGCAATATTTTGTAGTATAAAACGTGCATGAATTCACTTGTATTGTATATAATCAGATAATGTTGACATTTAAGCATGTAATTTCAGTCATTAAATAATAATTAAAGTGTACAGAAATTACCGGTTTGGTGCCAGTTGTCACATTTTGTCTTCAACGGATAAGCTTTTGAGTGGGATTTCTTCGCCTTTGTCATTGACAGGTCTATCATATCCAAACTCCATGCAAAACCAACTTTCATGTGCATAAGCTTTGGCCCAGTTGATGAATCGTTCTTTCCACCATGTGTAATCTTCAATACTTTCGAGTTTCGGTGGTTTTGAATAAGTCCCATAGAAGTTATCATGTTTAATATTATCATTGATTGCTTTTGTTATTGTTTTTGGTGCAACGGTTGAAGTTTCTAAATATTCTGATGTGAAAGCTTTGTAGAACGTGTTGTAAAACTCTTCAGCCATGACGTTTCTCGTTTATCACCTCGAATGACCTTCAAACGATCAAACAAAAAACGATCAATTTAAAAACTATCAAACAGCTGGATCGGATGGGTATCCGATCGAGTGTGGTCAACGAGGGTTAACAGAATAACAATGATCGGATGACAATGGATCGGATGGTGATCCGATCGAGTGGTGATCCGACCCTTGGACAATATGCTTTGGATCGGATGGTGATCCGATCGAGTGGTGATCCGATCGAGTGGTGATCCGACACTTGAACCTGTGACACAAGCAAATAAAGTGATTAGGATCGGATGGCAATCCATTCGGATTGCCACTGGACACTTGAACCTTAAAACAGAATGAACAATGTGTTGTGGATCGGATGTCAATCCGATCGAGTCAGAGTCAACAAAGTCAACTCTTAATGACTTGCAATGGATCGGACGGTGATCCGTTCGGATTGCAATCCGACACTTGACACTATGTACTTAACAAACAAATGTTCTAAGGATCGGATGGTCATCCGATTGGATTGCCATCCGATCGGTGAACATCACCAAGAACAACAGCGAACATGTTAGCGAATTTGGACAGAAAATTCTAGATTTCTCTCAAATTACTTGGAATTTTGATCTGAAATTTTGTAGGCTTATAGATCAATGACTTTCGCACATCATATCCAAAAATCAGCCAATTTTAACCGTAAAAGCCATGTTAATTTTGTGATTTTCAGACTAAAAGAGAAGAAGATAGAAAAATGAAGAAATTTGACAAATCTGGATGAATTCTTGATCTGAATCTGATGAATTCTTGTTCGATTTTGTGTGTGAGATCCATGCAATCGAGCTCCTGCTCTGATACCACTTGTTAGGACCGGTTTTCGACTCCGTAACGATTGCGTATCGACATGTGTGACGTGCGGAATCCGTACACGTGCGTGGACCGAACACAAGAACTGTACTATAAACGTGATTCTATTGATAGTTCTGAAAAGTACAAAGAAACTTGAATCACCTTGCCACTTTCTCTCTCTAGACTCTCTCTCTAACCTTCAAAGCTCCAAGTCTCCAAAATGGCAAAAGTTCTAAACATAACACCTAAGTGTCCTATTTATAGGCCAAGGGGATAAGGAATGTTTCCTTATTTACAATAATACCACCTTGCCTTTTCTATCTAAATATTACAATATAAAGTCTAAGATTTCTTCAGTTTCAGCTACGAATCGGATTGACGAAGGCGATAGACATAAATGCACTAACAGGAAATTTTCCTCAGCTTGATCACGAATGTATCTCCAAAGCTTTTGTTCATGAAATCACACATTAGGTCCCAATAACATTGCTGAAGATTCTTAGTTTTCACCAACTCTTCTACGTCCTACCATGACAATGTCTTCAGGTCACTGATAAACTCGAAGTATTGTATCTTGTACTCCCTCTTAATCGCATAAACTTTTAAATCTTCAAGGTATCCTCAAGAAAGAATGTCTCCTAATGATTGGTCTGGATTTCTTGTAAAGAATTTCAGTGGTCGCTTAAACTTTCTTTCTTCAACCCTCGGCTTGAACCACTTCTTTCTTTCTTCTCAGAGTTCTTCTTTAGATAACGTTCTCGGGACACCATCTTCACTTATCTTCCCGCAACTTTTCTTTTCAACTCATCTTCATTGTGAGTTTTGAATAACTCAGCAAATGTTGGGAAATCCTTAAAGTCTTTGCTTGAATAATGAAACAACACTTCTTGATCATACTCTGAATCATCTTCCATGACAACCTCGTTGAAATTATCAACTTCATCTACCATTTTAAAGACGTACCCACTATCTGGAGTTGCCGTTGCAATATCATCTTCAATATCAAACTTGAATTTTTCATCATTAATCCCCAATGCTTCCATCATAGTCTCTCTCGTCCAATTTTTAACTAACTCCCCTTCTTTGACATCATGATTCAAGTAAATAACCTTGGGAGTGTTTGAGAACAAGTTGACAGGTTCATCGTGTGCAGCGCCTGAAGAAGATTCCCCCTGAGGATGAACATCCTCATGCTCTTCATTGCGTGAATCATCAAATAATCATGAACTTGATGATCACCAGCTTGCTTTACAATCAATGCTCCACTATTACCACCTTGATCATCATCATCATCATCGTCATCACCTTTATCATCACTATAATGATAAGCATAAATATCATGAAACACATCATCTGAATCCTCTTCATCATCATCCTCTTCGTCGTCTTTCTTCTCTTTCTTTGCGTTTAGACGGCTACATTCAACTTCCACACGCCTTGAAGTTTCTTCTTTAATATACAGCACATTCATCGGCGTACCAACCAAGTTGAATTGAGAGATATCCAGAACATTATCATCAGCTATGCCCTCTTTTTTTATCTCTTGAGGATTCCACAACATCTTCAACCGCTTTGCCCTTTCCTTTGTCTTTGGTAGCTTCGGCAGCATCTTCAGTATCTCTTCTTTCTCATTCAATCCTCCGAGCCTCAACTCTTCGGATTTCGATCTAATCGAATTTTGCATCAATGTTCAAACCAAGCCTGTCTTCAATCACAGCATACAACTTTTCAAGTTGCTTGGACTTTATTTCTTTATCTGCTTGAAGATCTTCCATCACTTTCTTCACAAGCTCATTTTCTTCACTCAAAGAAGCGTTAGTAGATAATAATTGTCCGTTAGTCGATAACAGCCCATTAACAACTTCATTTAGTGCCATGTTCCCCGCTTGAAGTTCTTCAACTTTTTCATTCAAAACCTGAACTTCATTCTTGAGAACTGCATTCTCAGCTTCCACAATCTTTATCTTTTCTCCAGAGGCCTTTAACTTCTCATCTGAAGTAGCTTTACCTTGTTTAATTCTTTCAATCCTTGCTTCAAACCTTGCACTCTCCTCGAATGATGGAATATCAGAAAGATCTTCTACATTAGGTGCTGGTCCAGAACCCAAGTTAAGATCACCAAAATCTGCATCAAAATCATCTACATGTTCAACTTCCCTTGGTGTTGCAGTCTTTTTCGTAGTAGAACTTGGTTCAGGAACACTCTGATGTTGTTGAGGAGGAGTAACAACAACCTCTTCGGTCTGAATAGGAATTGTTTCATGAATAGGTGACCTTGGAGGTGTTTGAACACGAATCTCAGCTGGTTGAACAACCGGAGTCTCCACCGCAGAGGTTTCAACTCGTTCTACAGCTCTTTGAATAGGCTTGCCACCGAATCTAACCATAATAGCTTTCGTTGTAGTCTTGCGAGGCTTTTGTTTCATTGGAGAGTCATCTGTAGGCTGAGACATCTGTTTCAATCTACCTTTACCTTTCTTTAACTTTTCTTTCTCAGCAGTCGTTGGTTCATACGAAGCATCTTCTTCATCACTATTCTTTTGCTTCTTCGACGGCTTATCTTTCCTCCCTTTTTTTACCATTATGACCGATTGTTGGTGCTATCTGAGTTAGATCAATATCGCTTTCAGTTTCACTATTGTCAGTACGAACAACACCTTCAACTCTAGTCTCATCACCAGCCTTTTCAACATTCCCTGTTTCCTCAGTAGCGATAATAATTTCTAACTCTTCAACAGAAATACCCTGCTGAGATGCACCAACCTCACGACCTTCAACGTTGTCACCACCAGGTTGAACTTCATCCTCTGAAGGTTTATCTACTAGGTGTGGTGTGGTTGTTGCTTTCTTTGTTGTTCTTTTAGAAGTAGACTTTGGAGTTTTCTGAATAATGGCTTTCTTTTTCTTTTGTTTTTCATCATCTTTAATCCACCACTTTGACCTTTTGTTTATAAACAACTCCATCTTCTTATCTTCATTATCCAAACCACTATCATCATGTCTCCTCTTATCGTTTGGAGGAGGCACGTACTCAGGTTTAGCAATAGCAGCAAACTTCTCTCTTGCTGGAGGACCTGTGCCTTTTCCTTTATATACTTGAAGCCTCTTCAATGTATCGATATCCATATGTTCAAGTACTAATTCATCATCTGCTACTTTCGGTAAATTCTCAATCTGATCATCAAGTAGCATCTGAATGAAATGTGGATATTGTAGAAACTTTTCACCTTTGACGTTATCCACCATGTAATTGAATATAACTTGTGAAATATTATACGACCTGTTAAGAATCAAACACGTTAATATGAACATAATATAGTCAATAGAAACATCATATCCTCCTTTTCTGTGGCACAATGCATGAATCGTGAAGTGCACAAGAAATTTATACAACATTGACAAGTTTGATTTTTTGTAGGGAGAATCATTCGCAGTGCCATCATATCCCATTCTGAACCATAAGCCTTTACACAATCATTCAGAAACTTGAATGGGATCATCATCTTTATCCTTTAAGTCTAAAACTCTATGAGCATCTTCAACTTTGAATTTCACTTCAACATCAATATCTTTTCCAACTTCGTCCTTCATCTTTACTGCATAATAGATCGTCTTTTCATCTTCGTCATATCATGATGCATTCCAGAAAGACTCGACGTGTGATCTGTAGCATTTATGGGTATTGGTCAACGCCTTTCTTATTCGACTCTTTACAATAAACTCTAGCACATCCTCATACGGTTTCATTTTAGGAAGTGTTTTATCCAGTGTGCAGCAGATATTGTGCTTACCATCAAAGTTTGTACTTTTTCCAGCATAAACACAATAAACATTCATAAAGTATAGCATGAATATCAAGAAAATTCTACACTGAAATTTCTAACACTTGAAAAGTATAACTTTCAAACGAATCAAGTATATCTACGGGTGGACAATAACGGATCAACAATAATGAATCAACAGATAGTTGCGGATGGACTTTAATTACGGATCGAGTGCATTCGTTCGAATCAAGTGCATCCATAATTACATCACAGTTCATCAGTTTTGAATGTCAAAGATCAAAGTTCCAAATTTGGTTGAAAATCATCAAATTGATGGTTGATTAACTTCAAATAAGTGCTGATTTGATGATTTCAATGATCAACTTCAACATTATCCACCCAAAAAGTCTAGATCAACAGTTTTTAGGCCGAATGTACGCGGATCAACAATTGACTGATTAAATCGATGTTATATAAACTCGTACCTTCACCATTGTAGATGTTGTGCTAGCCAACACCACAATTTTAGAAATTTGGGCAGATTTTCGACATGAAAAACTGTGACAACTGCCACTTTACGGTAACTTTCTTACTCTTAAAATACTCATTTTAGCTACATTTTTATGCATTTTGAACACCCGAACTGCGTATTTCGTGACATACACTTAGAATACTCATGGAATACTTACTTAGGATGCATATGATTCATTTTTATTAAGTACATTTGAAACAGTTTAAACAATGCATCGAAACTACTAGAAAAGCACCTAGTAAACTAGTATTCTGACGAAAACGCAGGATCCGCACAAATCATCTAAACGACATCTTTAGGACTCAGATGAAAGTCCAACATCTAATATATATTAAACCCTAACTAGGAATGCAAGGGTTTGATTTAAAACCTTTCCGAAGTCCGATAACACTAAAAATTGCCCGAAAAGCACTAAAAGCGACGATTTCAACACTTTTCCGCAGAAATCAGCTTTCTAATATTTTTACAACATGTAAAAATGCTATTTAACATAGAATTCATGTGAGGATACATTCGGGTATCATCCGAACAAATAACTACATCAATTCACACAAGTTACGCAACTTAGCGTTCAAATAACGTCTAACCGAAACAATTCGAAACGAATATCCGAACAATATCAAATCTTTTTTCTAATGATCATCTAGTGTTATTTGGATCATTATAGTCTAGTAATGATCACTTAACACCCTCTTATCACTTAAACACTTACACAAACAAGTTTCCTAACATTACACCTCAAAATCTAACACTTAATCAAAAGAATCAAGTTCACTAAGCAAGGGTACCCCCCCCCCTTGTTCTCGGCTCACACCACTTGTGTGGGACCCCCTTTTTACCTTGTCTCCTTAAATATCTAGATATTTACCTTTGGTTACTAGTGGATTAACCAAGTGGGCAAGTGGTAAATGTTGGTGAAAGACTTTAAACACTTTGGTTCATAATCAACAAAGCTTGTCATCTCACTTTTCACCTTAGTTTTTCACATAGATAAGAAACACTCTCAAACTTCATATCCTAGCCAAGAAAACCCACCAAAATCATTCACCATTTTAACACTTTTTGATGATCAAGATGGAGCTTGAAGTTACTTAAGGTGATCTAAAGCAACAACAAGAAGAAGCAAGCCATTCCATCCATTCCATAGCTTCCAAACACCAAGATCCACACTTTTTCTTTTTCTTAATCATCATCAAGATCATCCCTAGCCATTAGTGCTAGAAGTAAGCTTCTAAAATCTCTTTTACATACTTATTTATGCATTGTTTGTTTAAAGAACATGTAATAAACTAAATAATCATACAAGATAATATGAAAATACAAAGAAGCAAAGTAATAATCATGATATAAAAAGTGTGTTTATGTTGTGATTTAAAGTTGATTACTTGCATATTTGATCTAGTTTTGATGATTAGCATACAAATAACTTGTTAGATGATGCTTAAAAACATAATCTAACAAGTGTACATGAAAATGTTTAAGGGTTTTGCTAAACATAAAAGTTTAGATGGATGATCATAATCTTTGATTTTGTTAAAGTATGTAAGGTTTTTAACTAAAAATAATACGTTGACAAAGTTATAAAAAGAAACATACAATATGGGTTTTTATAAAAAGCTTGTTAAAACTAGAAGTAAAGCATAGATTTTGAACTAGTTAACTTATGTTATGATCATACCAAAACCCTACATGTTATTGATTTCATCTTGTTAAGATTTTGATATAAATCTCATATGTTTTTATTAAGAAAAATATGAGAAGATTATTGGTGATTTTATAAGAAAAAGTTATGTTTTATATAAACATGGCAAAGTATATATTTCAAAGGAAATATGACCATTTTTCTTAAAAATCATAAGTTATAAAAACTATTATTTTTGACAAAATATTTATTAGATTAAAAAGATTTTAAAGAATAGTTTTTATAAAAGCAAAGTTTGATATAAATATATATTTTTGAGAAAATATATATTTAGTTAACTTAACAACTTATGTGCTATGTGTTATTTGTTTGTATTAGTTATATGTATGATAACTAGGAACTTGAATACAACGGTACAAATTAACACAATGTACATTTCGACTAAAGTCTTACAAGACTACATTTAAATACGCCTTATAAACAACTTACGGACATTCCGAGCCTTCGGACACAACTTATGGTCAAAACGGACGACGGGCGAATCTATAAACATATCGCCATTCCGAAGAGTTACTACGACGCTTAGGCGATCTTTCGACGCGAATACATACAAATCACCGACAACCTTATCCGGATGTTTTAAAACTTATAAAAACTATTATGTATTCTTTTGATTAAAAAGCCTATATTTAGTAACTTTTATAAAAATGAAAGAATATATTTTCACAAATGGGCTTATTTTTAACACATGGGCTTATTTTACATATGGGCTTATTTTATACAAATGGGTTTATCATCCTAATTGGGCTTAACATAAATACATGGGCTAAGCCCAATATCAAGACTCATGGGCTAAGCCCAATACCAAACATATGGGCCAAGGCCCAATAACATTAAGCCCAATAACATTTGGGTCCGATACTATTTAGGCCCAATAATATTATGGCCCAATAACATTAAGCCCAATAACATTTGGGCCCAATACTATTTAGGCCCAATAATATTATAGCCCAATAAAATAAACTCATGGGCTAGGCCCAATAACATTAAGGCATGGGCTCGGACCAATGACATATAATTGATAAAAATACAATTATACAATTTACTTATACAAGACACGAAATCAAGAAGACAAGACCCGATGATACAACTCACAAGATACAAGATTACATATATATATATATTTGGTGAAATATATATATAACAGTTTAACAATTCATACATCTAATACACAGTTCAACGAACAACAAAGACATACAAGCCTTACACATATTTAAGACACAAGACTTGTACTCAAGTCATTTACAAAGACCGAAGTGTCTAACAAATATAAGAATATTTGTAGGTCGCAACATTGTTCAAGACGACCACGCGTAAGATCACAAACACGTATCATTCACGGACGCAATACTATGAGTTCATGTCCTCTATTCATTTAAATGTTTTACAACTTTACAACTATCGGGGAAAATACATGTTCAACGTATGTTAAAGTTAGGGAATGAAACACCTTAGATCATGTGCGAATTAGGGTTATACATCTAAGCACCATTAATCCAGTTTGGACCTAGGTACAAGTGGTTAGATCTAATGGGTTTTGGCGAGCCCTACTCTTGGTCGTGGACCCATACAGAAGAGTGATTTTGTGTCCCAGTCGATGGTAGTCGACACAAAATCGTCTAGGTTTGGATTGCTTCCTTTTTCGTCACACATATTAATGTCTTTGCAAAACATTAATGATCAACGATTTCATTGACGCTTTACATACTACAACTTACATTTTAAATACATCTTTTACAACTAAACTGCATGAATTCGCCAACTTTTGTTGATGTTTTCCAAACTTAACATGTATTTCAGGGAATTAATGGACCATGTCGGGATTCACAGTCAAGATAACAAGTATCGAAACTCCATGCCATCTTTTGGAGGGTTTAACTGTTATATTCCGCCTCTTTGTGGCAATATGATGGTTTAAACCTTAGTAGTTTATTTTCATTTTGATGTATGAAACAATAACACTTTACTTTTATGTTAATGGTTTGTAACCGAAACACTAAACTCGTGATGTAATCTTTGGAAACACTTATGTAATGGTAATGGAGTATGTTTTATTCATATAGTTTGTTCATGTACATCGATATTTATGCAATGAAAACCATACAGATCACACCTCGCGCTTCCGCTATGAGAAGGGTGTGACAGTTTGGTATCAGAGCATCGGTTGTAGTGAACCAGGATTCTTTTTTTGAGTCTAAGTCTACAATCACTAGGGATCTCTCACGAAAACCATTTAAACACAAACAAATGTTTTCATTTGCATAAACATTTTTCGTGGTCCATTTTCAACAAGAATTCATCTCATACAAATCAAGCAAGGACATTAGTGTCTTAGTCATCTAAGTGGTAGACATGCAACTTTAAGTTAATCCACACAACTCAATTAGGATAACTTAAAATGAACATTATGTGAAAAATACATTTTGTGTATATATGTAAAGTAACAATTAATCATACATGTCGAACAACTTATTTCTTAGGTCACCATGTCTTCATCTGAAGGTAGCAACGTATTCGACGATGTAGACCCCATGGAGATTGTATCTGACGACGATTACATGCCGGAGGTTCAGGTCATCTCATCAGATACCGACTCTACGTCTGACAGCGACATGGATGACTTTCAGCCGTTCGCACTTCTAGGCGACATCATCGATGATGATGTGTTAGCTATTCCCCCTCTACTCAACGAGATAGTTATCTTGGGTCACCCGGAGGGTGAACATATAGTCGAGGTTATACCCTTAGACGTCGCTCCTCTTGATGTTATGCATTTTATCGTCGACCTCGATGATGACGACGTCGTCGTTCCAGTGATTCCAGTGGATCACATGGATGCTGATTTGGGAGACGGGGAAGTTCACGATGTAGTCATTTTAGACATTGCATCACCAATGGTCTCGATGATCGATATTTCTTCTGATTCAGATACCGACTCAGATGCTTCCTCTTATGCATCCGTTACTTCGTCTGCACTGCAGGCCATTGGCCTACAGTGAAACACAGACTTTGGGGATGACATCATTCCAGCAGATCCAGTCATCCCTGCACCTGTTCAGGTCCCTGCTCCAGATACATCTCTCGAGCACATTCGCCTCATGCGCTTTGCACCTATCATACCACCTACTGATCTGTCACACCCCCAAAATCCACACGCGGAGTATCACCGCTTGGAGGCGTGACATGACCAGGATCAAGCCACCAATCATATTGAACAACGTAATTAAGTAAATAAAACCAACCACAATATAATTGGTGTTCAAACAACTAGTTAACCAAGTTCAAATTAAACAGCGGAAGCATAAGACGTGAAACCAAAACATAAGTTTAAAAAGTTCATAAGTTTAAATGTTTAACATGGGACTCGACAGTCCATATCCCACAACGACCTCCTCCTCGTGCAAGCTCCATAAGCATCTAACGACCTGCAAGGCATGTAACAACAAGTCAACAACAAAGTTGAGCGAGTTCACAGTAGGTGTTCCTTACAAAGTAGTTTTTCAAGAACTATGAGTTTGTTTGCAACTACAAGTTAAATCAGCTTTCCTTGTTTTCCAAAACATGAACGGTGGGGGCTACCCCATGTTGTAAAACCACTAGACTAGATGTATATATAGGTTTCCTTCCCAATCCGAGGACAGTGGTACGTAGTGAATACGTAGGTTTAGCGCTGGCGTCCTTCCCAATCCGAGGACGGAGGTACGTAGTAAATACGTAGGTTTAGCGTTGGCGTCCTTCCCAATCCGAGGACAGAGGTAAGTAGTCTAGTAGTGGTGAAAGTGCAAGTTCCGTCTTAGCTATTTAATCCCATTCCCAACCCACCGGGAATCCCATGCCTTAAGAGTGTGAACTCACCTTTGGTTGCTCAGTTTGAATCTATAAAATAGCTAACAATCGGTGTTGGTCAATCACGTCCTAGTATGATTACCACTTAGTTTATTAGTGACTTCAAATAAGCACGAAGTTCCTACACACATCTACCACATAACATGTACTCACTTTAATAGTTCACGCCCATATAAACATTCCACTTATAGCTACTCAAGAGTAAGCATAAGATATTTCACATAACACTTTCATTGACATATAACATGTTAGATCATCCTCAGATAACATACCCGACATTTAGACACGCAAATTACTACTTATGTCATTTCAGCTTTAACATCCAAAACTGGGCTGTTTTCGGGCATTTTAATAAAATAGTTAACTTACTCCAAAAATTCCTAAACTTTTACATAATGTTTTAAACAATCCAAATATTACTGTGTAAAAATATCGGGATCCAATTCATTACCAATATTTTATAAAAATTCATTTACCGGACTGCAATCAGATTCGTCGCTTTCTGACTGCAGTCCACGGAATAATTCATTTAAAATTCATCGTAAGTCCGATTGATGAAATTCTAGTTGGAGCATTACACCGACATCAGTGGTCATCTACAGTACATATTTCGTGAGCTAATTCTACACAGATTTCAAGTTATGACGAAAAACATAACACACATTTTCTGCAGTAAAAACGCAGCTTTTGCTGCCATACAAAACGACCCTTTAAAAATAGCAAACGAAGTCCAAAAATTATGATTCCAGTGCCATTAGAACCGTATTTCAAAATAACACGTTATAGACTCAAGAAAATCAATTTTTCGTTAAGTTATGACCTGGTTACAGCCGACTGAAGACGGCTGTAACAGTGTGACAGCTTCCTGTTTTTAGCTTATAGCGCTCTAACGCAAGTTCTATTCGTTCCGTTAACATGTTTAGTGACCAACAACGCCATTTAACATCACTTGCAGCAGGTTATCATTTATTTCACTCAGATTTATCATGTCAAGTACCATCATTAACATAACAAAATCATACTAGCATTATTTCATCACATTACATCTTTATGTAACTTTATGTTCAAGTATTTAGTTCATGTTCTTTAGTGTTCTAGTATTTCATCATACTACATCTTATAACCATAAAAATAAAAGTACACAAGAGTAAATCAAGAAGTTACAACTAGCACAAAGGCTAGGGGATATCTCTAGTGAAAAAGATGATGAAAAGGGTGTGAGAAAGCAAGTAATGGAGTTCCTTCAAGTTCTTCAAGCTTCCACCTTCACAAGGCACCTTCTAGTACTTGAATAAGCTTGAGAATGGATGGATATGGTTGAGTTAAGGTGGTGGTGGTGGCGGTTATAGTGAGCCGAGAGGGAGAGGGAGAGATGTGAAGGAGTGGGGTGAAGTTAGGAAGGTGAAATGATGTTGTGATCTTGTAAAATCATGGACCATGCTTATAATCTCACCTCCAAATATTATGTTCACCATATCAAGTAAGATCAAGTAAAATATTAGATAAAATCTTGGAAGGCATGGTGTGAAGTATGGTGGTAATGGTGGCGGCCTAGGTTAGGGGGAGGGGGTCTAGATGTAATTTTGTAACTAGTTGGTAAATGAAGTTCAAATCCAAGTATATGATTTCATATGTTAGTTAGTGGGTATTTTAGTGGGTGTTATGGTGAACGGGGATCATAACTAGCCAAGAATTAATTAAACAATGTATTTGACAAAATTTTGGTGTTCCGGGTAATGTCCGGTTGTTCGGTTAGATACCGTCCCGTTAAAGTGTTAAGTTATACCGTAAAGTGTCTTTTATATATCTTTTTGTAACACTTTTAATTCCCAGCACTTAGGAAAGCATACAAGACTATTTAGTCAATTTTCTGCACAAGACTAGTATGTTAACAAGCACATGTAAGTATGACGCAGTAATCAGAAAGCAGTTAAGTAATTCAACACAGTCATCAAGCACTTTAATTAACATTAATAAATCGTACGGATACATGTGATTATGAGGGTTGTCACATTCTTCCCCTGTTAAGAAAATTTCATCCCGAAATTTAGCACGTGGTTACTGAGGAAACTAGTTGAGTTGCGTGGTTTCCTAGTTTTCCTGGGGTGTCACATCATCCCCCCGTTGGTTTGGAATTTCGTCCCGAAATTCCGTAGTAGCTTCAGCATCAGTAGTGGTTGCACTTTTCTCAAACAACTGGGGAAATTTGTGTTTCATTTGGTCTTCTCGTTCCCAGGTAAACTCTAGGCCACGACGGGAGTTCCAACGAACTCGAACAAGGGGTATTCTGGTACGCTTGAGAATCTTAATGTCTCGGTCTGTGATTTCAACTGGTTCCTCGACGAATCGCAACTGGTCGTCGATTGTGAGCTCCTTTAAGGGAACTATGAGGGTCTCATCTGACAGACACTTCTTCAGATTCGACACATGGAAAACATTGTGAACTCCGCTGAGTTCTGCCGGTAGATTCAACTTGTAGGCGACTTTGCCAATTTTCTCAATGATTTCGAACGGTCCGACATAACGCGGATTGAGTTTGCCTCGTTTGCCAAAACGAACTACACCTTTCCAAGGTGAGACTTTGAGTAGCACCCGATCCCCAACCTGGAACTCGAGTGGTTTCCTGTGCTTATCAGCGTAGCTTTTCTGACGGTCACGAGCTGCCGCCATTCGTTGTGGTATCTGAGCAATCCTCTCAGTTGTATCTACTACAAGTTCTGGGCCAGTGATTTGACTGTCGCCAACCTCTGCCCAACAAAGAGGTGATCGGCACTTCCGTCCGTACAATGCCTCGAACGGAGTGGCCTGGATGCTGGTGTGGTAACTTTTGTTATACGAAAACTCCACTAACAGGAGGTGTTTTTCCCAGCCATTACCAAAGTCGATTACACATGACCTAAGCATGTCTTCAAGGGTTTGGATGGTGCGCTCAGATTACCCATCCGTCTGTGGATGATATGCCGTGCTCATGTCTAATCGAGAGCCAAAGGACTTGTGCATAGCTTGCCACAATTCAGATGTAAAACGTGAGTCACGATCAGAAATGATGGAGCTTGGCACTCCATGCCTTGATACTACTTCCTTTAGGTAGATGTCTGCTAGAGTAGAAAACTTGTCGGTTTCCTTGATAGCCAAGAAGTGTGCAGACTTAGTCAATCGATCCACTATCACCCAAATAGTGTCATTTCCGCGTTGAGATCTAGGCAGGCCAGTAATGAAATCCATGGTTCCATGTTGGGATCTCTGGTTGTTGGAGTAGGCCTGATGGTTTCTGATATTCAATCTTGACTCTCGCACAAGTCAAACATTTACTGACGTAGGTTGTTATGTTGGCTTTCATACTAGGCCACCAATACGTAGTCTTGATATCGTTGTACATCTTATCCGAACCAGGATGTACTGAATAATGAGACTTGTGTGCCTCATCCATCACAAGCTCACGTAGATTACCATAGAGTGGAACCCAGATACGCCCTGTTACATAGTAGGCGCCGCTTTCTTTTATTCTAACCGCTTCCTCGATCCTCGTAAGGACTCAGCCCTGATGTTTTCTGCTTTCAATGCTTCGACCTGAGCATCTAGTATCTGAGTAGGAAGACTAGATTGGATGGTAAGTTGTAACGCTCGCACACGTTTAGGTATAGTATCCTTTCGACTGAGGGCGTCGGCCACAACATTGGCTTTGCCTGGATGGTATTTGATAGCGCATTCATAATCATTCAAGAGCTCGACCCATCGGCGTTGTTGCATGTTTAACTCATTTTGCTTGAAGATATGCTCGAGACTCCTTTGATCGGTGTAAATGGTGCACTTGGTACCGTACAGGTAATGTCTCCATATCTTAAGTGCAAAAAAAAACTACTCCCAATTCTAGGTCGTGCGTAGTGTAGTTCCTTTCGTGAACTTTAAGTTGGCGCGATGCGTAGGCAATGACCTTGTCACGTTGCATCAACACGCAACCAAGTCCTTGGATGGAAGCGTCGCAATAAACCACAAAATCATATGTGCCTTCAGGAAATGAGAGGATAGGCGCGCTACAAAGTCTATCTTTTAAGTACTGAAATGCGGACTCCTGTACATCACCCCAACGATAGGTGACACCTTTCTGAGTTAGCGAAGTGAGAGGTTGCGCAATCTTAGAGAAATCCTTGATAAACCTTCTATAATATCCTGCCAAACCCAAGAATTGGCGGATTTCTGTTGGTGTACGGGGTGCAGGCCAGTTCTTGATCGAGTCTACCTTGGATGGATCAACATGAATCCCATCCTTGTTTACCACATGGCCTAGAAAGTGGACTTCGCGAAGCCAGAAGTCACATTTCGAAAATTTGGCATACAACTGCTCTGTTCGAAGAAGTTCCAAAATAAGCCTCAGGTGTTGCTCGTGTTCTTCCTGGCTCTTCGAATAGATCAGGATATCGTCGATGAAAACTATGACAAACTTATCCAGGTAAGACTTGCACACTCGGTTCATGAGATCCATGAAGACCGCAGGTGCATTCGTCAATCCGAAAGGCATAACCAGAAACTCGTAATGCCCATAACGAGTCCTGAATGCTGTTTTAGAGATATCCTCGTCTCGGACTCTTAGTTGATGGTAACCTAACCTCAGGTCAATCTTGGAATAGAAACTCGACCCTTGCAACTGGTCGAATAGGTCATCAATGCGTGGAAGAGGATAACGATTCTTCACGGTCACCTTGTTGAGTTTGCGGTAGTCAATACACATTCTGAAGGTACCGTCTTTCTTCTTCACGAATAACACTGGAGCTCCCCAAGGCGAAGAGCTAGGGCGAATAAAACCCTTGTCCAAGAGCTCTTGTAGTTGCGAGGACAGTTCTTCAAGTTCTGATGGAGCTAGATGATAAGGTGCACGAGCTATTGGTGCTGCTCCAGGTGCTAGCTCGATTTGAAACTCGACTTGTCGATGAGGCGGAAGACCAGGTAATTCCTCGGGGAATACCTTAGGAAAATCACGTACAATAGGTATGTCTTCTATCTTCCTTTCTTCCGAGGATGTATCAGAAACGAGGGCTAGGATAGCAGTGTGGCCCTTTCACAAACACTTCTGGGCCTTAAGGAAAGAGATGATGCCCACAACAGCACCACTCTTGTCGCCGTGAATTACGAGTGGTTCTTCACCAGAACGAGGAATACAGACGACTTTCTCTTTGCAGAAAATCTCCGCTTGATGTTGAGATAGCCAATCCATCCCAATAACGACGTCGAAACTACCAAGTATGATTACCACTTAGTTTATTAGTGTTGGTCAATCACGTCCTAGTATGATTACCACTTAGTTTATTAGTGACTTCAAATAAGCACGAAGTTGGTCAATCACGTCCTAGTATGATTACCACTTAGTTTATTAGTGACTTCAAATAAGCACGAAGTTCCTACACACATCTACCACATAACATGTACTCACTTTAATAGTTCATGCCCATATAAACATTCCACTTATAGCTACTCAAGAGCAAGCATACGATATTGCACATAACACTTTCATTGACATATAACATGTTAGATCATTCTCAGATAACATACCCGACATTTAGACACGCAAATTACTACTTATGTCATTTCAGCTTTAACATCCAAAACTGGGCTGTTTTCGGGCATTTTAATAAAATAGTTAACTTACTCCAACAATTCCCAAACTTTTACATATTGTTTAAAACAATCCAAATATTACTTTGTAAAAATATCGGGATCCAATTCATTACCAATATTTTACAAAAATTCATTTACCGGACTGCAATCAGATTCGTCACTTTCTGACTGCAGTCCACGGAATAATTCATTTAAAATTCATCGTAAGTCTGATTGATGAAATTCCAGTTGGAGCATTACCAAGACATCAGTGGGCATCCACAATACAAATTTCATGAGCTAATTCTACACAGATTTCAAGTTATGACGAAAAACATAACACATATTTTCTGCAGAAAAAACGCAGCTTTTGCTGCCATACAAAACGACCCTTTAAAAATAGCAAACAAAGTCCAAAAATTATGATTCCAGTGCCAATAGAACCGTATTTCAAAATAACACGTTATAGACTCAAGAAAATCAATTTTTCGTTAAGTTATGACCTGGTTACAGCAGACTGAAGACGGCTGTAACAGTGTGACAGCTTCCTGTTTTTAGCTTATAGCGCTCTAACGCAAGTTCTATTCGTTCCGTTAACATGTTTAGTGACCAACAACGCCATTTAACATCACTTGCAGCAGGTTATCATTTATTTCACTCAGATTTATCATGTCAAGTACCATCATTAACATAACAAAATCATACTAGCATTATTTCATCACATTACATCTTTATGTAACTTTATGTTCAAGTCTTTAGTTCATGTTCTTTAGTGTTCTAGTATTTCATCATACTACATCTTATAACCATAAAAATAAAAGTACACAAGAGTAAATCAAGAACTTACAACTAGCACAAAGGCTAGGGGAGATCTGTAGTGAAAAAGATGATGAAAAGGGTGTGAGAAAGCAAGTAATGGAGTTCAAGTTCTTCAAGCTTCCACCTTCACAAGGCACCTTCTAGTACTTGAATAAGCTTGAGAATGGATGGATATGGTTGAGTTAAGGTGGTGGTGGTGGCGGTTATAGTGAGCCGAGAGGGAGAGGGAGAGATGTGAAGGAGTGGGGTGAAGTTAGGAAGGTGAAATGATGTTGTGATCTTGGAAAATCATGGACCATGCTTATAATCTCACCTCCAAATATTATGTTCACCATATCAAGTAAGATCAAGTAAAATATTAGATAAAATCTTGGAAGGCATGGTGTGAAGTATGGTGGTAATGGTGGCGGCCTAGGTTAGGGGGAGGGGGTCTAGATGTAATTTTGTAACTAGTTGGTAAATGAAGTTCAAATCCAAGTATATGATTTCATATGTTAGTTAGTGGGTATTTTAGTGGGTGTTATGGTGAACGGGGATCATAACTAGCCAAGAATTAATTAAACAATGTATTTGACAAAATTTTGGTGTTCCGGGTAATGTGCGGTTGTTCGGTTAGATACCGTCCCGTTAAAGTGTTAAGTTATACCGTAAAGTGTCTTTTATATATCTTTTTGTAACACTTTTAATTCCCAGCACTTAGGAAAGCATACAGGACTATTTAGTCAATTTTCTGCACAAGACTAGTATGTTAACAAGCACATGTAAGTATGACGCAGTAATCAGAAAGCAGTTAAGTAATTCAACACAGTCTTCAAGAACTTTAATTAACATTAATAAATCATACGGATACATGTAATTATGAGGGTTGTCACATGATCATACCGATGAGGGCGGACCATCCGGACATGCCCACATACCACCCAGTGATATGGACCTATACTATCAGCAGTTTCGCTCACTCCCACAGGTCCCTGTCGAGCCTCTTATTACACCACACTCTCCACCTCATGTTATGCCCACGTCAGATCCATACCATCCATCGCATTTCCCAGCTGTTACTACCGAAGATCTACTACTGTCTCTACAACTTCAGGTCGACATACTTTTTCGCAGAGTTCATGAGCTTCAGCAGCTTGATGACGCTAGACCTCCACCACCACCAGTTCATGCACCACCACATGCTCTACCACCACCACCTGCTTTTCCACCTGACTTACGTGCTCGTGTGCTGACACTCGAGCAGCAGATAAACTTCCTTATCCGTCGAGTTCATGAACTCGAGGAGGAGCTTACTCACCTTCATGGTTTGGTACTTTTGACTCCACCACCTATCCCCCCTCCACCATAGATGTTCACTTACAGGTTATCTTTTGTGACGGGATATAGTTACCTGTTTTGTGTACATATTGACGCTCCACCGAGTTTTGAAGACAACCGACAGACAACGGATCACATAGTTTGAAGGAAGATTTTGTTATCTCTTTTGTTGTACAAGACTAGTATGACCGGGTTATGTAGCCCGAGTCCATTTTGTTTCCTTTCAAACGATTATGTAACCGGTTGACTAATATATATGAAAAACTTGGTGTTATCTTTTGTATGCATCTGAAAGGTCTGGTTGGGCATATCTTATTGCTTATGTCAACTTATTTACTCGTATAATGTATTCCTTGGTGATATTGCTATTTAATGTTACAAATATATATTTATTTAAATTTTTTTTCCTAATAAAAGAAATATTTAGTAACCCAATCAACATCTAATCTTTATCCTATTTCTCCTTTGGAAGAATCATGCCACCAAGGAGAGCTTTACGTTCACGGACAGTTAATCCACCCCCACCCCCACCAATGCCTACGACTGAGGCAGAACTGAACGCACTAATTGAAGAAAGGATAACACAAGCCATAGCACTGTATGAAGCATCGCGCGTCGAAACCAGTTGCGGCACTGGTGGAACAGGCGGTACTTCAAACGGAAACAATGCTAATGGTAATGTTTAGTCATTTTTTGTGACAACTCATTCAATTCCTTTTGTGATCTATTCGTGCGATTCACTGTTTGCCCATTCATAATCCGTTTGTCCAATTTCAGGGTGCACATTCAAGCAGTTTCTGGACTGCAAGCCACTTAACTACGATGGCACAGGCGGTGCTGTGACTTTCGTGCGATGGACTGAGAAAACGGATTCCACCATCAGAATGAGCAGATGTTTCGCTAATCAGCATGTCACTTTCGTTACTGGCCTATTTCTCAACAAGGCCCTTACATGGTGGAACTTACAAGTGCAAACTTTGGGTGATAACGCTGCATATGCGTTGACATGGGATGAACTAAAGGAACGTATGAGGGATAAGTACTGTTCTCGTGCTGAACTCCAGAAGTTGGAGAACGAGTTTTGGCATCATACCATGATTGGAGCTGATATCACTGGATATACGCAAAGGTTTCACGATCTGTCTCGCGTGATTCCTTATCTTGTATCACCTGAATACAAGCGTATCGAGCGCTATATTTGGGGACTTTCTCCCAAGATTCGGAGTTTAGTTACTGCAGCTAAGCCCACGACTATTACTCAGGCTGTGACTATAGCCGTGAGTCTCACTGAAGACGGGGTCAGGATGAATGTATTCTCAGAGAAAGGTAATGAGAAGAAGGAAACACATGTCAAGTCTTCCAACAGTGGGAAGAAGAAGTACTCGAACTTCAAGAAGGGAACTCGTGGTAACAACAACAATAACAGCGGTAACAACAACAATAACCCCAACAACAATAACAACAACAGGAGACAGAATAACTAGCAAAAGGATGCAAGAGCGTTTGTAGCCACAAACGACACTAGTCCTAAGAAGTACGCTGGTACTTTACCCAAGTGTGAGCGATGCAAATATCATCACTTGGGCGATTGTCGGGTTGTCAAGTGTGACAAGTGTGGCAAGAATGGCCACCGTGCTGGAAATGTTGGGGAAAGGAAATAATACTGGATCGGGAAGTGGAATTGGTAACAAGAATGGGAACGGAAATGGACGTGGTCAAGGATGCTTTGGATGCGGATGTAAAGATCACTTCAAGAAGGACTATCCTAAGGAAAACCCAGCTCAGGGTAGAGCATTTGTGATCGAAGCAAGGGATGCGCGCCAAGACCCTAACGTGGTCACTGGTACGTTTCTCATCAACAATCATTTCGCATCCATATTATTTGATACCGGAGCCGATTTTAGTTTTATTTCTATGGACTTTAAAAATATTCTGGGCATAGAAACAAGTAAGTTAGATGTGCCTTACTCAATAGAATTGGCAAACGGTAAACTAGTCGAGTCCGGGGAAGTTGCTAAGGGATGTTCCTTAGAACTTGGCGAACGAACATTCAACATCGATCTCTTACCCGTGGAGTTGGGTAGTTTCGACGTAGTGGTTGGCATGGATTGGGTATCCGATAACTGAGCCGAAGTCGTGTGCCATGAGAAGACCATACGCCTACCACTAGCGAACAAAGAGACACTTGTTATACATGGAGAGAAGCGCGACACGCCAATGCGGATTATCAATTGTATGAAGGCACATAAGTGCTTACGGAAGGGTGGTATTGCATTCCTTGCGCATGTTGTCGACAAGAAGGCCGAGGGGCCGCAGCTGAAAGACATTCCTGTGATAAGAAACTTTCCTGAAGTCTTTCCTGACGACTTGCTGGGACTACCACCAATCCGACAAGTCGAGTTTCACATCGATTTAGTACCGGGAGCAGCACCTATAGCCAGATCTCCATATCGATTAGCACCTTCTGAGATGCAGGAATTGTCCACACAACTTCAAGAGTTGTTGGTTAAGGGATTCATTAGACCAAGCTTCTCGCCTTAGGGAGCTCCAGTTCTTTTTGTGAAGAAGAAGGACGGGACATTCAGAATGTGTATCGACTACAGAGAGTTGAATAAACTCACCATCAAGAATCGGTATCCACTACCGAGGATTGATGACTTATTCGACCAACTTCAAGGTTCGAGCTTCTACTCCAAGATAGACTTACGATCGGGGTATCACCAGCTACGGATACAAGAAGAAAGCATACCAAAAATGGCTTTCCAAACTCGTTATGGTCATTACGAGTTTCTCGTTATGCCTTTTGGTTTAACGAATGCACCGGCGGTCTTCATGGATTTAATGAACCGCGTGTGCAAGCCGTATCTTGACGAATTCGTCATAGTGTTCATTGACGACATCTTGATATACTCACGATCGGCAGACGAGCATGAACAACATTTGAGAACCATCTTAGAACTACTCAAGAAGGAGAAACTATACGCGAAGTTTTCCAAATGTGAGTTTTGGATTCGTGAAGTACAATTTCTCGGGCATATAGTGAACGAGAAAGGCATTCAAGTAGACCCCTAAAAAATCGAAGCGATTAAAAACTGGGAAGCACCCAAGACTCCAACTGAAGTTGGACAGTTCTTGGGATTAGCGGGGTATTATCGGAGGTTTATCGAGAATTTTTCAAAAATTGCTCAACCACTAACCTCCCTTACCCAAAAAGACAAGAAGTTCGATTGGGGTGAGAAACAAGAAGAGTCGTTTCAACTACTCAAGGAAAAGTTGTGCGAGTGTAACACCCCGAAAACGGGTTTGATAATCAAACCACGTTAATACTACAGGACGGGTAAAATACAGTTAGTGGTAAAACTTACCCGGTAAATTTTAGGATTTAAATAAATAAATCTAATATTTATTAAAAGGATGAGAAATACTTTGAGAAAGCAAAGTATATAAAAGGCCCGAGATTTAACGGGACTTAAAATAAAACGGGTTGTGAACAAGATAAAGTAACTAGGAAATAAATAACCTAGTACAAGTCTTGTAATTAAATGAAATAACTAAATATCAAGTTATAAACTAAATAAAAATGGAGGGGCCTATGTTGTTAAAATCGAAACTTATATTATTAAGTTTAACAAAATAAAAACCAAACACCCCATTTGAGGGTCTGGTTCGATCACAGGCAGGAGAAGGGCGACCCCCACTCTCAAAACCCTAACATTCACTAATCTCACAAATTGAAGGATCAAACCAAGTCCAAAACAAAAATCGAGCATACATTAATGATCCCCATTGCAAGGAGATCATAAGGTATGTAAAATTTGACAAAAAATCACTACTTGAAATTCTCATGAATTTAGAGAACTTGAAATCTGATGATGCATGTATGAATTGTAGATGAATTAGGAACATTAAAATGTCTAGGAGTAAACCCTAGACAAGTGCATGTTGAAATTATGCTAAATTCTAGTGAAATCCATGGTCACCATTGTAGGTGACTAGTGGGTTATGTAGAACTTGATAAACACTAGGAAATTTGGGGTTGTTCTAGTGTAATTTGACATATGTGAAGTTATTTCAGAATTTTAAAGGCAAATATTTGTGTTAAATAGTTTGAATGATGAAAATTCGGGTTATATGACAAGTTATGAGCTTGTTAATGAATTATTTAAAATTCTGCCCTTAAGGTGTTTGTAAAAATGCCCCAAAGAAGGCTCAAAATTGAAATTTAAAGTTAAAACGCATGATTGTGACGATTTAGCAAATTATGCGATACATGATTTAAAAAGGGTTCTAAACGGATTGCGAATTGAACTCTTTAGGCGAGGAATCCGGATCGTCAAATGGACAAGTCAGTGGAATTACGCGTTTGAAAAGGATGCTTAAAAGGTACGTAACTACGGTTTCGTTACGTTATGCTCGATTACGTATTTTCGCTAGTAGACTTTAAATTAGCATAATAGTTGAAATTGGTATTTAGTTAAAGTGACGAAGATCACTAAGTAGATAAACGGGTCGAACAATGGTTGAAATTGTAGTGTCGAAATGACTTAAACGTCACTCATTAAAAATTGAGTTGTAAAATCATAACCAATGGAATGGACGTGACACGCGAAGGTTGACAAGCCCCGGGAATGGGTAATTACGGTTAGAAAACAATGTTGATGAATTATGAAGGTACGCGACCTATGGTTTTGTTACACTATGTTATTTATTTATCCTAGTTAGTTCTTTTGGAAATTAACCAAACAAGAAAAACCCGTTAAGTCACGGAAGTGACGAAGTGTTTAGACAAATAAAATGAGTCAAAACATGTGTTAGAAATAGAGTTTGGAAGTAAAACGACTATACGGTGTAAACCGGAGTTAGTCATATGGTTAAGATGGTAATAAATATCATCTTATAGAGTTTTACGGTCATTTAAGACCAAACGGGTCAAAAGGTGAAATTATCACCCTTTGACAATATCGACTAATGGTTTGTTGAGTTATATGATTATAGGAATGAATATCAAATGGATATGTACATCGCTATTTCTTAGCGGCTACTAAGGCAAGGTATCGAAACGGGTCAATATATTGATCCGAGTCAGGTATGTGTGTTTAAAATGTAGGCTAAGTGATTGGATTGGCTGAAAGTGCAATGAAGTCCTTTATGGTAAAGGACAGAGCTTAGTTGACAGAAATGCCCTTGATAGGCATATCGAGCAAACAACTTTAAAAGGTTGATAGAAACGAGTTATTAGATTAAATGATTACGTTGGTCAAGCAAGTAAGCGGAGAGTTGATCTTCATGAGTCAAAGTCTTAAAAATGCGCAAATACCCCTAACGGGTCAAAACAAGCAATTGAGCGTAAACGGGTTTTTATTATGTAAGAAACCCGTGATTTAAGATTAATATGATAGAGGACATCAAAATTATAAATTTCATGAGTTTAAAGATCAAATAAACATGTTTGTTTGATAATATCACGAACGGGTAAAAAATTAGTAAAAAGGGTAATAAGTCGAAGACTTAAAAGTCTGAAATTTTATTAATCCGGATATTGGATTTTAACTCCATAAGATGGAGAATTGAATTACGGACGCGTAGGAAAAAGAATCGGGTAAAACGGATTAAAAACGAGAGAGTTATGCTCGTTTCCGTGAAATCGGGTTATGCTGGGAATATGCAGCAACATAATAAGAACTTGCTGTCAAAAAGGGGGCTAGGTGGAGCGTCTAGCCCCCCCTGAATCCGAAAATTGTTAAATTTTGTTTGTTTGATCCATGTAACTTGTTTAAACTTATTATTTAACTATCAAAACTAACTTTTAAGTTGGTTTTGATCATAGGTGAATGTCAAGAGTGCCCGGATGAAGATCAAGCTCGATGAGGAACCGAACACGATAAAGTTAAAAGCTTCCGCATGATATTTCATCGTAACTTTTAAACGACGAACTCAAATTCATTATGATGTATATAAACCTTCATTTGTAAAAGTTTTCAATTAACCGTATTATTCAAAGTACATGTAATTATAATTACATGTTCATTTTCGTAAACTATACGAAAACCTTAAAATAATAACAAGGGTGTTACAAGTTGGTAATCAGAGCTCATGGTTAAAAAGTAAAGTGTGTTCGGTTCGAGGCTTGATCGCAAATCCGGTAAGTACGTGTATTTTAATGGTTTAGCATGTTAAAGTGTTGTAAACAACACATAGGGTTATCGTGTAATATACGATACCTCAATTAAATAATAGATATAGTTAACAAAATTACGTGCGTTAACACGTATAGTAGAAAAGCCTTGTATTATGATACATGCATTTAGTAAAGTTGACATTACTAACTTTTATGAATGTTTTAATTGGAGGAAACTCGCATTTGAAGATGACGAGGGTTGAACAAATTACGGATATGATAGAGAAACGGTCCGAAGTATGACAAGAGGAGCATGCTCACCAAGGACTAAATCGCGTAACGATCGCGAACAAGGTTAATGGCAAGGAACGCCCGTCGGGGCAAACATTACCAGGTGCACGCTTTTAAATGTAAACGCACAAATAGCAATATGCAACAAACATGTAGAGAATGATTGTTGCATATGTAAATTAGAAACTTGGAAAACCGAATAGAAAATGTATTCGGGATATTGTTTCCAAGAGAAACAAATAGAGGCATTACTTACATAGGGCGTGATGTGAAAACTATAAAAAGGTCATGCGTGTCATGTGTTAATCGCTTACTCTGGCCAAGTAAGTAGTGGCATATGATACCATGAACTTCTTATAGCGGACACATTTACATCCGATGTAGTAAGGACGGGGTGAATGGGACAAATTAAAAAGTACCCAAATGAAACAAATGAACAAAATAGTTGATAATAATGTAAACGCACAGCCGGGTGACGGAAGCGTATTACATTAGGATAATGAGCCCGAGAGAAGGGACAAGGATTAATGTAAATGAATGATCAAAAGAAAATTCATGAAAATAAGTCATCTTGGACGAAAGGGCCATGGTGAACAAAATGGGCATGTAAAACCAAAGTATAGATGATCCGTCGGGTCATAAAAACAAAGGTGTTGCCCACACAAAAAAGATAGTCAAGGTTGTTAACTTTAGTCGTAGTAAAGCAAGGATAATGATGATAATCGTCACTCATAATTAATAAGGCCGCCAATGGTGGTCACGTAAAGAATAAAAGGCATGGTCGAATAAAAGCGACGGATTTCGCTAAGATGACCAAGTAAATCGAAATGAAGTCTTAATGCATACCGGAAGGGGTGCAATGATAACGATTTCGGTAAAACACCCGGTTGATGGGTAAGGAATTAAACGCATGCGTAGACTGAGAAACAGGAACGCGTATGGAAAGTCAAAAAGACTCGGGTTTTGGGTCATGACTAAAGGACGATAAGATACTGCAAATAGAAATTTTGATAAATTACGTTCAACTATTTCAAAGCTGAACGGGTCGAACAAAGACTGAAGTTTGACATTTATAAGTGATGAATTTTCACACGAACAAGTCAAACAAATTTAATAAAGGATGACACTTGCTAAAGTAAGTAAGCGTGAATCGAATAAATAAAAGTGCGAAATATTAATAAACCTATGTAAAGGAGTTATAGGCGTTAAAAACATTAAAATAAAAGAACCCGGGTAATGGGACGTAAAGAAGTATAGGTAAGAACCGGGTAACGGTAAGTGTAGGGCAAACCGACGTGTAATTGACGTTAGAAGTCAAGAAGTCGGAAAGATAATTCGAAAAAAAAACAATGTAGCCTTAGACTACGGTCAAGGTCAAACGAAATCCAAAAAGTAAAGGTGAATAATTTTAAACATAAAAAGGGGTGCCTTAACGCCATATGCGTATATAAACGTATACACATTTGAATAAAGACTCGAATAAAAGATGATCTACGGGATCATCATAACCTACGGGATTAAACGTAGTGATAAGGTCTACGGGACCAAGAAGACCTTTGGGTCACAGATAGAAAGAAAAGAATTGTTGGGGTTTCACCTTAAAAAGGTAAAAAGGTGAAAATCTAAAGAAATAGCCTTCGAGGCTAAGTGAAAGAACCTACGGGTGAATAGTATAAGACGAGGAAACTGGTTGTAACTACCGGTGTAAAATAATAACGGGAGATAAAGTTCGTATAAAGGCGATGGGTTTCGCTAAGTTAAGTAAATGGGTTAAAAGCGAAGAGATCATAAAAGGCCGGGTTGGCAATAAGATATACCCTAATGACGGGAAGTATAATGACGGTGACTAATCAGTCTGGCCGGTAAAACCCTTCAAAGTCGGAGTAGTGTTACGACTTATCACTTATAAAAAGCGCCTGTTGAAATAAGACTAACTTGAAGTAAACATAATGAAAATAAATATAACCGAGCGATCAGATGGCAACTCGGTTAATTAAATGACAAGAATAAGAAATACAAAATGAAAGTATCGGCCTGTGAGACCATACACATAAAAGGCGTATACGCTTTGAAACCAAAAGCACATTATCATACTTTCCTGGTAGGAGTATTATGTGCGAGCAATGCTTAAGTGAACACCAAAGCTAAGGTTCGGATGATCTAAACTAGTAAAGTACGTAAGAAAGGTTTCGGGGACGAAACCTCTTTAAGGGGGGTAGACTTGTAACACCCCAAAAACGGGTTTGATAATCAAACCACGTTAATACTACAGGACGGGTAAAATACAGTTAGTGGTAAAACTTACCCGGTAAATTTTAGGATTTAAATAAATAAATCTAATATTTATTAAAAGGATGAGAAATACTTTGAGAAAGCAAAGTATATAAAAGGCCCGAGATTTAACGGGACTTAAAATAAAACGGGTTGTGAACAAGATAAAGTAACTAGGAAATAAATAACCTACTACAAGTCTTGTAATTAAATAAAAGAACTAAATATCAAGTTATAAACTAAATAAAAGTGGAGGGGCCTATGTTGTTAAAATCGAAACTTATATTATTAAGTTTAACAAAATAAAAACCAAACACCCCATTTGAGGGTCTGGTTCTATCACAGGCAGGAGAAGGGCGACCCCCACTCTCAAAACCCTAACATTCACTAATCTCACAAATTGAAGGATCAAACCAAGTCCAAAACGAAAATCGAGCATAGATTAATGATCCCCATTGCAAGGAGATCATAAGGTATGTAAAATTTGACAAAAAATCTCTACTTGAAATTCTCATGAATTTAGAGAACTTGAAATCTGATGATGCATGTATGAATTGTAGATGAATTAGGAACATTAAAATGTCTAGGAGTAAACCCTAGACAAGTGCATATTGAAATTATGCTAAATTCTAGTGAAATCCATGGTCACCATTGTAGGTGACTAGTGGGTTATGTAGAACTTGATAAACACTAGGAAATTTGGGGTTGTTCTAGTGTAATTTGACATATGTGAAGTTGTTTCAGAATTTTAAAGGCAAATATTTGTGTTAAATAGTTTGAATGATGAAAATTCGGGTTATATGACAAGTTATGAGCTTGTTAATGAATTATTTAAAATTCTGCCCTTAAGGTGTTTGTAAAAATGCCCCAAAGAAGACTCGAAATTGAAATTTAAAGTTAAAACGCATGATTGTGATGATTTAGCAAATTATGCGATACATGATTTAAAAAGGGTTCTAAACGGATTGCGAATTGAACTCTTTAGGCGAGGAATCTGGATCGTCAAATGGACAAGTCGGTGGAAATACGCGTTTGAAAAGGATGCTTAAAAGGTACGTAACTACGGTTTCGTTACGTTATGCTCGATTACGTATTTTCGCTAGTAGACTTTAAATTAGCATAATAGATGAAATTGGTATTTAGTTAAAGTGACGAAGATCACTAAGTAGATAAACGGGTCGAACAATGGTTGAAATTGTAGTGTCGAAATGACTTAAACGTCACTCATTAAAAATTGAGTTGTAAAAGCATAACCCATGGAATGGACGTGACACGCGAAGGTTGACAAGCCCCGGGAATGGGTAATTACGGTTAGAAAACAATGTTGATGAATTATGAAGGTACGCGACCTATGGTTTTGTTACAATATGTTATTTATTTATCATAGTTAGTTGTTTTGGAAATTAACCAAACAAGAAAAACCCGTTAAGTCACGGAAGTGACGAAGTGCTTAGACAAATAAAATGAGTCAAAACATGTGTTACTAATAGAGTTTGGAAGTAAAACGACTATACGGTGTAAACCGGAGTTAGTCATATGGTTAAGACGGTAATAAATATCATCTTATAGAGTTTTACGGTCATTTAAAACCAAACGGGTCAAAAGGTGAAATTATCACCCTTTGACAATATCGACTAATGGTTTGTTGAGTTATATGATTATAGGAATGAATATCAAATGGATATGTACATCGCTATTTCTTAGCGGCTACTAAGGCAAGGTATCGAAACGGGTCAATATATTGATCCGAGTCAGGTATGTGTGTTTAAAATGTAGGTTAAGTGATTGGATTGGCTGAAAGTGCAATGAAGTCCTTTATGGTAAAGGACGGAGCTTAGTTGATAGAAATGCCCTTGATAGGCATATCGAGCAAACAACTTTAAAAGGTTGATAGAAACGAGTTATTAGATTAAATGATTACTTTGGTCAAGCAAGTAAGCGGAGAGTTGATCTTCATGAGTCAAAGTCTTAAAAATGCGCAAATACCCCTAACGGGTCAAAAAAAGCAATTGAGCGTAAACGGGTTTTTATTATGTAAGAAACCCGTGATTTAAGATTAATATGATAGAGGACATCAAAATTATAAATTTCATGAGTTTAAAGATCAAATAAACATGTTTGTTTGATAATATCACGAACGGGTCAAAAATTGGTAAAAAGGGTAATAAGTCGAAGACTTAAAAGTCTGAAATTTTATTAATCCGGATATTGGATTTTAACTCCATAAGATGGAGAATTGAATTACGAACGCGTAGGAAAAAGAATCGGGTAAAACGCATTAAAAACGAGAGAGTTATGCTCGTTTCCGTGAAATCGGGTTATGCTGGGAATATGCAGCAACATAATAAGAACTTGCTGTAAAAAAGGGGGCTAGGTGGGGCGTCTAGCCCCCCTGAATCCGAAAATTGTTAAATTTTGTTTTTTTGATCCATGTAACTTGTTTAAACTTATTATTTAACTATCAAAACTAACTTTTAAGTTGGTTTTGATCATAGGTGAATGTCAAGAGTGCCCGGATGAAGATCAAGCTCGATGAGGAACCGAACACGATAAAGTTAAAAGCTTCCGCATGATATTTCATCGTAACTTTTAAACGACAAACTCAAATTCATTACGATGTATATAAACCTTCATTTGTAAAAGTTTTAAATTAACCGTATTATTCAAAGTACATGTAATTATAATTTCATGTTCATTTCCGTAAACTATACGAAAACCTTAAAATAATAACATGTTACAGCGAGGCACCAATCTTATCACTACCCGATGGTACCGATGACTTCGTAGTATATTGTGATGCATCGCATCAAGGATTGGGTTGCGTTCTTATGCAACGGGATAAAGTTATCGCGTACGCATCACGACAGCTAAAAGTTCATGAGAAGAACTATACCACTCACGACCTCGAGTTAGGCGCAGTGGTATTCACTTTAAAGATATGACGACATTACTTATATGGTACTCAGTGTACAATTTTCATGGATCATAAGAGTCTTCAGCACATATTCAATCAAAAGGAACTTAATATGCGTCAGCGACGCTGGATTGAATTGCTAAACGACTATTATTGTGAAATTAAGTACCATCCGGGCAAGGAAAACGTTGTAGCAGACGCCTTGAGCCGCAAGGAACGGGTTAGAACTTTGAGAGTTCGAGCCTTGGAGATGACAATTCACACGGATCTTACCACATGAATCCATGATTCACAACAAGAAGCACTTAAGGAAGAACTTAAGGAAGAACATCTTAAAGCAGAGTCACTTCGAGGCATGGAAAAAACGGTTAGTGCCAAAGGAGGATGGAACTTTGTACGTTGCAGGAAGAATTTGGGTTCCATTCTTTGGAGGACTTCGAGATCTTATTTTTGAGGAAGCACATAGGTCAAAGTACTCGATCCATCATGGATCAGATAAGATGTACCAAGACTTAAAGGAGAACTATTGGTGGCCTAACCTCAAAAAAGGATATCGCTATCTATGTCGGAAAATGCTTGACCTGCGCAAAGGTCAAGGCAGAGTATCAGAAACCGTCGGGTTTGCTACAACAACCTGAGATTCCCGTTTGGAAATGGGAACAAATATCGATGGACTTCATTACGAAGTTACCCAGGACCTCAAAAGGCCACGACATGATATGGGTAATCGTCGATAGGTTGACAAAGTCCGCACACTTCTTGCCGATTCGGGAGAAGGATAGTACAGAGAAACTGGTGGAATTCTATCTCAAGGAAATAGTGGCTCGTCATGGAGTGCCTATTTCAATCATTTCAGACCGAGATGGTCGCTTCATTTCAAGAATTTAGAAGTCTTTTCAGGAGGCCTTTGGATCACGTTTGAATCTAAGCACGACCTTTCAACCACAAACTGACGGCCAGAGTGAACGGACAATCCAAACACTCGAAGACATGCTTCGTGGGTGTGTTATGGATTTGGGCGGCAACTGGGATACTCACTTACCATTGGTTGAGTTTTCCTACAACAACAGCTACCACACAAGTATACAAGCTTCACCGTTTGAAGCTCTTTACGGTCGAAAGTGTCGCTCTCCGCTATGTTGGGCGGAAGCGGGCGATAAACAACTCATCGGTCCGGAGTTAGTCCAAGAGACTACAGATAAAATCTTCCAGATCAGAGACCGTATCAAGGCGGCTCGCGATCGACAAAAGAGCTACGCAGACAAGAGACGGAAGCCGTTATCTTTCGATGTCGGAGACAAGGTCTTATTGAAAGTCTCTCCTTGGAAGGGCGTAGCAAGATTCGGTAAGTGTGGAAAGCTTAACCCCCGATATGTAGGATCATTTGAAATCTTGGAAAAGATTGGCACTGTTGCCTACAAGCTGAAGTTACCAGAAGAACTAAGTAGCGTACACGACACATTTCATGTATCGAACCTTAAAAAGAGTCCAACACAAGAAACAGTTATCATCCTGGCGGATGAAGTTCACATAGACGACAAACTCCAATACACTGAAGAACATGTTGAAGTCATGGATTGGAAGATCCAGAAAACACGGAGAAGTCGTATCAAATTGGTAAAAGTTCGTTGGAACTCTCGACACGGACCCGGGTATACTTGGGAACGTGAAGATCAATTAAAGGCAAAATATCCTCACCTGTTCGCGAAGACTCCTGCAAAGGATGACTCAGCTAGAATTTCGGGACGAAATTCTTAATAACAGGGGCAGAATGTGACAACTGCCACTTTACGGTAACTTTCTTACACTTAAAATACTCATTTTTAGCTACATTTTTATGCATTTTGAACACCCGAACTGTGTATTTTGTGACATACACTTAGATGTCACACCCCGACCACGTTAAAACAACAAACCGTGGCGGAAACGTCGGGGAGTGTCGTGGCAGAATTATTGTTTCACAACCATGGATACATAAAGTTTCGTTTTATTAGAATATTTACATTAACATTGTTTTAAAACCAAACCAACAAGTTACATATCGACTAATATTGTTATTATGTCACTAAGGCCTCGTCCAGATCCTATGTGACTCATGCATCCTAGCAATCAACATCAAGCAACATCACCTGAAACATATGTAAAAACAAAGTCAGCAAAGAAATGCTGGCGAGTACATAGGTTTTATGAGAGTATCGGACTTATGGCTCGTTTACATGCGGCAATACTTTATTAGACTACAAGTGTCAAAAATACACACCTTGTTTTGAAAAGTGTATTGCAACATAATTAACCAACTCAAATCAAGTTGGTTATAACTTATAAAATCTCATAGCCATGATTCTTAACCCCAAAACATTTGTTTTAGTAAACCAACTCGTAAAACATTTCGTAAAAACTCGTTAATAAAACTCGTATGGTTTATAACTTCTCGAAAACATCGTTATGTGACATCGTTTCAAAATCGTTTCCCCAGTGAACTAAATAATGACACAAAATGTAGTATGATAAGAGCACTTATATATAAGATGTACCAGCGGCGTATCTACTTTGACAACCCGCACCAAACCAGGTATCCGTACGAATTAATTAATATTTAATTAATGCTTAATTACTGTGCTTGCTTACAGTTGTGATTAAACTGCTACTTGAATTATGATACATACACATACATGCATCATACTTTATTGCTGTCACTCCATTATTTACACAGAACTATAGTGACAAACTTGATGCACAAAAGCACAGTAGCACAATGAACGGATAACCCAGTAAATATGCTGATATAGCCAGCATCAGACAGGCACTGTCTCTGAGGCCAGTATGAGCCGGGAATAGATTACTACACCAGTAGGGAGTGTAGGGAGGTGAGGATTGTAAAACTGCGTCACTAGGTGATAGTTATAGTGACCGGATGTGCCTAAAACATGCTTTAACTACAAAATCCTGCACTTTAATACAAAATTCAGCATTTAAGCTAACTAGTAAAGTGTAAAAACACGGGAAAATAATACTAGACACTTTCCAAAGTGTCGAGAATTCATTGTGTCACTAAAAATAATATTAACGACACTTTAAATGCTTATTTAGCACTTTAACGGATCAGTATCCAACCGAACAACCAGACTTTACCCGGAACATAAAATATTGACAATGGCATTGTTTTTCACTTTTCTGAACTAGTTAGGGTCCCCGAACACCCTAACACCCCCCTATATTAATTAACACACTAAACATACTAACTAATATCATTTGATTTCAACTAGATCCTAACCTTGTCATTACATCTCAACCCCCCTAATACCCCCCCCCCCCCCTATTATGGTTTGTGGTGTGGGGAACACCCCACCATTTGTTTGATTATTTTAATTGTTGATGCTTAGTATCCAGTGAACATAATATATGATGGATAATAAGGAAAGTGGATTATAAATAAACCTAAGGGTTCAAGACTTCATTTCACTAAACACCCAACTCAAACTTGCTTCTCTTTTTCCTCCATAACCACCACCACTTACGGCTCCACCACCACACCACTATACATCCACCTTCAAGCCCCCTACAAGTATTTCACATACATACAAAGGTGCAAGGGATCATACAAACAAGCCCGGTGCTCTCGGAAGTTCAAGGACCGCTCTTGTATTCTTTTATCCACCACTTTTACGCCTTTGATCTTCCCTAGCCTTGTGCTAGTCGTAAGTGCTTCTAAACACTCTCTTGTTCTTATTTAAAGTGGTTAATAAGAGGTTTAACGGATAAAAATCGAGAACACTAAAGATCAAAACTAAAAGACTTGAAAGTATGATGAACTAGTTGGTTAAAAAGAAACTAGTGGTATGAATCATGATAAATCTGAAATAAACAAACCATAATCTGCTGTAACAGACTCATGATCTGATTTTAATCATATTAGAAAGGTTGGCGAACGTATGGGTGCGTTTTAGTAACATTTAACCTTCAAACAGCAAGCTGATCTGCACTTTCAGCCGACTTTAACTGGCTGTAATAGGTCCTTAACTAAACGAAAAATGTATTTTCTGAAGTCTAGATATATGTACTATGAAATAAGGTTCTAATGGCACCGGAATCATAATTTTTGGACTTCGTTTACTATTTTTAAAGTGTCGTTTCGTAACAGCAGCTAGAGCTGCATTTTTACAGAAGAAAATGGGTGTTACATTTTTGGTCATAACTTGTAACCTGTGTAGAGTTAGATCATGAAACTTTTACTGTAGATGACCACCGATGTATTTGTAATTATCCCACTGGAATTTCGTAAATCGGACTTACGATGAATTTTAAATAAATTATTCCGTGGACTGCAGTTAGAAAAAGATCAATCTGAGTTCAACCCTGAAAATGATTTTCTATAAAATATGGGCAATGATTTGGACCCCAATATTTTTACACAATAATATCTGGATCGTTTAAGACATTTTGTAAAAATTTGGTAATTTTTGGAATAAGATAACTATTTTATTAAAATACCCGAAAACTGCCCAGTTTTGTATATTAAAACTGAAACGATATAAGTAGTATTTTGCATGCCTAAATGTCGGATTGGTTAATTGAGAACTGATTGAATGATTTTACAAAAGAAAATGATACGGTAGTAAGCGTGGACGTCTCCGTTTACAAGGGAAACTCTGGCGAAATTTTTCTAGAAATACAACACTTAGAAATATATTTGGTGACAAGTGTTTATAAATATATTTTCAACTTGTTTTCAAAATATAAATTTCGCCATGATTTTTATTACAAAATAACCATGTGTCGGAGGTGGATTTTCGTAAATAAAACTTGTTAAATAAATATTGAGAATATATATTTCGTAATAAGGCGCTTGTGTGCTTACGTGATTATTTTACAAACTAGAGATATATTATTTTTGGGGTAAAAATAATATTACTTGGAAATATATATATTGGGAAACATATTGACGTATTTTTATAACACACCGGAATACAACGCCGATACATGGCAAGATGTACCAATACAAGAAATACGAATACACAAGTACGAGATACTCCCATCCTTGGGAGGGAGATACGAATACAAATACTTGAGAAGTCTTAATACATAAATATTGTATAAACAATTATTCCAAAACCAAACATAATCATTATAACTTGGAATAATACCAGAAACGTAACTCAAAAACCTAAATACTAAGACAAGGCACGACCCGTCCGTCTAATAGACGTTAGACCATTGTAGGTAGTCATGTTTGCTGAGGAGATTTGGGTTACGAGTTACAAGTACCGAAGACGCAATACAGTGAGTTCATGTCCCCCTTTTCTCTTAACTGTTTTTCAGTTTTTATACTTCGGGGGTGAAATACATGTTACTATGATTACGAATACTTTTTACATGGTATGGTTAGCTTAAGGAGGGTTACTACTTAGATCATGTGAGTGGGTAGGCGGGAACTGGAGGCCATTAATCCTCATTGTAGGACCGAGGGTCGTAAGCGGTAGATCTATCTGGGTGTAGCGAGCCCAACCCCTGAGCCCGCTTAGTGGACCAGGTGGTGACTTTGAGCCTGACGTAAAATCTGCTAGGTTTGAGTCTTCCTACAGCACTTAACACATATCATTGGCTTTGCAACCCAATGGTGATCTCTTTTTCCTTAATTGCTACATACCAGGGACTATTATACATACTTACAACATTTTCAAATGTTTGTACATACTCACTTACACATGAACTCGCTCAACTTTATGTTGACTTTTCAAACTACATGTATTTCAGGAAACTAACGGACCTGGCACGGTATGCACGTATTTTCAAGCTGCGTTTGAATAAAGAAGTCATCCAGGGTTTAGAAGGTGTAACCTCTTCCTGGACGGGTTACATATCTCTAAACCTAGTATTGTTTAAAGTCTTTTGCTAAGTCTTTATAAACTCAATTAAATCAAGTTAAGGTTTGTAACTTATTTTGTGATTGTTGAAAATGAGATTTTTCTAAACTTTATTAATGGATGAATATCTCATGTTTTTATCATATAGCATTGTTATGATTGTTGCTATGGTATTAAGAAGTCACACCAAATAAACCCACGCTTCCGCAAAGCCAGGGTGTGACATCTACCATGCTTTTATCATGCTACACCCATCCCATTATCTAATCACAACCCAAAACCAATCGTTTAATCAAATCGTTTATCTCGTTTAAGTCGTTTCAAATCGTTTAATTTGCCCCAAAATCATTTAACTCGTTTTAATTGTGAAAACTACTTTTGGTCGTCTCGCTAATAACAGTCAAACCTTCGTGACTCGACTATCTTGCTTCTCGCATTAACAAACAACCAAAGGGTAAGTTAACAATCAGATTCAGTCATTACCCACCTAACCCACACATAACCATGGGTGCAGTACGATAACGGGATTTGTCAGATCCTATGGTACCATAACCTAATACTGGTCGGCTTGATCAATTCTAATGAATGTCATTTGTTATGTAACTACAACCAACAAGTTTATTCACTTTATCAAAATCGTTATTAATTTAGTATAAACCATTTTATTCGCTTTTGTAACCATCATTTAAACCTCGAAAATCGTTTAACATATGAATCACCCCAAAACAATTGAAAACAGTAAAATAGGGGAACTATGTACTCACATGAAGTGCAAAGTATCCTCAATCAATAGAACGTCAACAAACTCAAGTAAACCAGAGAAATCAAGCAGCACCTAGTAATCAAATCACTAGTAAATAAATTGACACCTCAATCGGAAGATCGGATAGAATGAGGTCTTGTAAACCAAATGAGTGTTGGAACTCATGTGATATGGTTTAACAAAGTCTACATTCTAGATCGGAACCTAACCTAAGTGCTTTCGACCCATTGCGACCCATTAAGGTAGCTTATGCTTTTTTAACGCATCGTTCGCGCAAATGCGCGTTCGAGACGTCTAACTAGTCCTATGACAAGTATTATATGCCTAAACATGTTGCATAATCAATTAAGTGACAAAAGTTTATGTTACATATGCTTAATTACCAATTATGCATAAAAAGGGTATTTTGGTCATTTACCTAAGGCATATAAACTACTTATCATACAACTAATTAACCCTAAGTGACCATAAGGTATAACCTCGGAAGGTTATTCCCTATGCAACTATGGTTACTAAGCATTTTTGGTCGGATCCTAATGATCGACCGAACGGGTCAAGTTCGAAAGTCTAAGCGGGTGTTTAGTCCGCTTGACTTACGACTCTACACAAGCACTAAACTAAAAGTGACGAGCTAAACATGTTAAGACATGTTTAGTTAAGTTAGAAAAAAGGTTTTGGTATCAAAATACGCACAAATACGCATTTTGGCCGAAACTATGACTCGTCACTACGCCTAGTCAACGTGGTAATCAGTAGGTATAGTCACAAGGGACTATAACCATCGTGATTACGCTCACGTTGCAAAGTTCAAATGAACTTTGTGTTGACCATTGACTGGTCAAAGCTGAAAGTCAAACTCTGTTTGACTTTCATGCTTAAAATACAAGAACAAGCTAGAAGAGGACTTACAAAGGGTCCAAGAAGGTGTTTTGATTCAAAGTCACTCAGGTATGAGGTGTTAAAACCTCAACTTAGAGCAGAAGTTGAATCAAGGTGTGAAAAAACCCAAATGAGGAAGCTTGCTATTTATAGGAAGTTGAGATCAATAGGATCATTCCATGTGTTTAGAGGGTGTAATCTTGGCCATACATGTGGGTACATGGTATTAGAATACAATGGGGGTCGAAAACCAGCTCCAGGTATTGTAAAAGTTACAAAAAAGTCCCCCAAGTTCAACCCCGTTGCTGAAAAATGCTGAAAATCAAATTTCTGTCCAGATCAGGCCGTGGCATCACGCCACGCCATGGCAGAGACATATGGTGGTGGCGCAGCGCCACCAGGTGCCAGTTCCAGAAATTTTGCCAAAATGGCAGAAATGGTCCCTGCACATGTTTAAGGCCTTTTTTGATGCGTTTAAACCCCGTTAACCCCATTTCAAGGCTCTAAAATGATGTTAAAGTATAGGGAACTCAAAACATTCTCAAAAAATTATCGGATGTCGGTTCGTTTGGTCGTACGGTTGCGTTATTCGGTTAATTACGACGGAAGTCGTAACGAACGCAAAAACGATCCAAATTACGCGACGAATGGAATTTTATCAAGCCAATCACTAAAATAAAATATTTTAATGATTACATAAATTTTTGGATGTCCGGATATATTCAGAACGTAAGATATGCGCGAAAATGCAAACTTGTGCACTTTTTGACGCTTTTAGTCCCTATTGATCAATAAAGTTTATTTTAGCATACCGAACCCCTCAAAGCCTATTTCTAAGCTATGTAAAGTGTTGGTGCATGCGTCTGTCGACTTCGTCTTGTATCGAGTCTTGCATTGCTCAGCGCACAAAGATCGAGAAATCAAGACTGAGGTTAATTCCGCTTGAACTGCTTAATTCTGCTTGAAGATGTCACATGTAATTCCGTACGGAATTAGCATGTAATTCCGTTTGAGTCTTAATTTCGCATGAACTGTAATATCGTTTGAGCATGTTTCAAACGGAATTAGATGTCTTTAAATAGAGGATAGGTCCGTTTCATTTGAAACGGAATTAGAGAAGGGGTTTTCCGACGGCGAAGCTCTGTCGAAGTGTTTGCATGCTGTAAATCGTTTCTAGATCAATAAACCAAACAGTTAAAGTGTATATCTTGCTGAATCACACACAATATGTCTGTTTCCGCCTTTCATATTGTGTAGAACACCTCTGATCGACTCGTTTCGGGTCCGTACACGATCCTACAAGTGGTATCAGAGCACAGGAGGAGGAGTTCTGCAGATTTCAGCTTGACTTCATCTCATTTTCTTACTTCTACACCTTCTTTTATCAATTGAACAAGTTTTAACGGTTAAAATGGCCTAATTTTTTCACAACACAAGCGAAACAGTGTTTTAATAAACCCTTGAGAAAATTGGACTTTAATTCAATCTAAAACTGATAAAAATTGTATTTCCATTTGAAAAGTTGAAGGGAAATGATGACATTAGCGTAATTCCGTTTGAATTTGCACCTAATTTCGCTTGAAAGTTGATATTTAGTTTGAAAGTTTGAAACGAAATTAGTGATTCCGCTTCAGTGTGCTATTTCGCTTGAAATTTCAAACGAAATCAGTGATTTCGTTTGAAATAGGTAATTTCGTTTGAAATTCTTATCCTGCTTGAATCTTGATTCCGTTTGAAGTTTGTGTGCAGGTTAATCTCGTTTGAAGAGGTGATTTCGTTTAAAGGATATAATTTCGTTTGAAAGTGACTGTTGTGAAATTTTTTTTTACTGAATCATGAGTGAAGATTTTTATAATGCATTTGCCACATCTCCGACTACTCCGGCTGTCATTGCTCAAAACATGAACTTGGAAAATGAGACTGGAACTATGCAAAAACCCCTGAAGCTAATGAGCATTGAGGAGTATTACGGTTGGAAAGATCGGTTTGAAAACTGGGTTCAAGCAAATCATTTGAGATCTTGGGAGTGTATTTTAAAAAAAAAATATGTACTACCACGTACTGATCTGCAAGTTGAGAAAACAATTTCTGAATTCACTGATAAAGAACGAGACATGTACAAAGCTGAAAAGATGATGATTAGTCTACTTCAGCAAGCTATTAAAGAAGACATCTTTGTATTGTTTCAACATGACAAAACTTCAAAATCAATTTGGGATGCTCTTAAAATCAAATTTGAGGGTAGTGAGAAGATGATTAAGAGTAAAAAGGCATTGCTTAAGAAAGAATTTGATCTATTCACAAGTGTGCCAGGGGAAGATACAAAGAAATTGATTGAAAGATATTGTCACTTAGTGCGTTCTATGTCATTGTTAAGCATAACCAAAGAACGAGAGGAATGGGTTGACAAATTAGCTGATGCTTTACCTCAAAAAGAATGGGGTACATTTTTGATGATCTTAAAGAACACCGGAGAATATGATGGATTGACGATTTCTCAGTTCATTAAAAAGATTGAAGGTCAAGACCTTGAATAGCAAAAGATTGCAAGGATGAATAATCCGAGTAATCAACAAGATGTGAAGATGTATTACAAAGGCAGTGTTCAAGAGGTTGAAATGAGTCCGAAAATTCAAATTGCTTTTAGTGCTGGGAACTCATCTGGAAATGTTGATCAAAGTTCAAACAGCAGTAGTGGAGTTTCTTCATATCCAAGTGTTAATCCGAAGAGTTCAACTTCAAGTTTTCATTCTCAAAGTTCAAAAAGTGGGAATGGTTGTGTGATACAGTGCAACATTGCATTGAATCTTCCAGATGGTCAAAGTTTTTCTGAAGAAATTGCAAAAGATCACATGGCGTTACTTGAAACTGTGTTACAATCCTATGAAGGTTTGGTTGCAGGGAGGATCGGAAATCCTATGTTGACGAAAGAGGATTATGATCAGATAGACGCTGAAGAGATGGAGCTCATGGACATCAAATGGTGTTTAGCTAGTGTCTTGAGAAGAGCTGAAAAGTTCAAAATGATTACAGGAAGAAATGATTTTTTGGATGCACATGTGTCTACTTTGGGTTTTGATAAATCTAAAGTTACTTGTTTTCGATGCAGGGAGAAAGGTCATTTCAAAAGAGAATGCAAAAATCAGGAAGCGAGTGGAGCAAAGAATCCTTTTGGAAAAGATGATTATTATCAAAAAGCCATATATCAACAAGTTGCTCATCAACCGTATCAACAAAAGGATTCACAAACTACTCATGGGAAAATGATCGAAGATGCAAACAAGAAAGCTTATTATGGTATCATTGATCAAGATGATGAAAAAGTGGCAGAAGGCTTCAGCTGGGATAAATATATTCCATCTGATTCAAAATTTGTAGCTATGATTGCAGAAATAGTTCAAAAACCTTATTTGTTTACGGAATGGATGAAAAAATTTGATAGTGATGATTCGAATCAAGAAGAAGAGTCTGTTTCATCCGATGAAAGTTCAGAAAGAGCAACTGTTTTTGATCAAACACCATCTGATTCTGGTTCTTCAGATGATAGTTCTGAAAAGACAATAGATTTTGATCAATCACAAACTGATGACAGTGGTGATGATGAGGAAGAAAGACATATTAATGTTGCAAAAACTCATTTATCTCCTGAAAGTTTTCAATTTTATTTTGCAGATCGCTTGGAGAAATTGAAGAAGAAACAAGCAGCAAAAGAGTTGAAAAAGATGAAGGAAGTTAATGTTGCTGAGAGGAATGGTGAAGCTGAGAAGGTGATTGAAGCTGAAACAGTGATTGAGGTTGAGAAGGTCATCAAAGTAGAAAATATTGTGGAAGTCATCAAGCCTTGCTTAAAGTGTTTAGAATCTTGCAAGCAATGTGCATAAAAAGATGAGAAACTGAGTGAGCAAGAAAAGATGAAAGAACAATTATTGTTCAATCTCAATTATGTGAAAGAGTCATATGATGTGCTAAACAGAACAGTAACTGGTCTACAAAAGACTAATTCTGAAAGAGAAGATGCATTGACCATGATGAATGCTGTGATGATGTCGAAGCAAAAAGCCATAAATCATTACATTGAGGAATGTGCCAAGCTAAAACAAGAGTTGGAGACTGAGAAAATTGAAAATGAAAGAATTAGAAGACTGTTGCAAAGTTATTCTAGTTTTGATTATTTGATTGATCAAATTTATCCAACTGTTGCAGGTTTAGAAGTTTTTCAAGATGAGAAGCCAAAAGAGAAGAAGGATACTGGTAAGAAACAGAGTGTCAGTTATAACAAGTGTCCGCCTCCAATTTGGGAAGGGTATTCGCCTAGAAAACCGAATGAGGAGCAAGTAGAAAAGGCAGTCAATATAAAGTTAAAGTCCGATATAACCGATGAATTACCAGAAAACATTGACGTCGTTTTTACATCGTCTGATATTGATCATGAGTCTGAGTTAATAAAAAAGGTGGTCGATCAGGTGTTGGATACAGATGAGGAGTCGGAGTCAAAGTCTGAGTTTGGAAATTCGAGTTCGTCTGTAAAAAGTTCGAGTTCGTCTGTCAAAAGTTCGAGTTCGTCAGTCAACAGTTCAAAGTCGTCGGTTAAACGGGTTTACAATAAAGAATTTCTTTTATCAAAATCTAATTTGAAGGATGAAACATTTGAAGTTGCATATACTTTGAATGATTCAGACAAATTATATTCTGATAAAGAATTTCTAATAAGAAGTGTTCAAGTTAAAAAGATCAAAAAGGTTTTCAAACTAACAGAAATCAATATTTCTGAAATAAAAGATGTAAATCTTACTGAAAAACCTAAAAAATACACTTCAAGAGTTCAACAACGTTTAAACAAGAAAAAAGGTTACGGTTTTGGTTCTGGTTTTCAAAAGAAATCTAACCATAACGGTAATTTCAAAAAGAAAGGTCTTGGATTTATTCCACCAGAAAATTATAAACATGAAAAAACTTCTAAAACAAATACAAAATTTGTTTCAGGGACAAGCTGTGAAGAGGAATCAAAAAGCTCATTCTGGAAGCAATCAAACTGAGAATTTCTTGTCAAGAAGCAAGAGGTCATGAAGAATGAAGCTAATCAGAAAAAAGAGACTAGAACCTGTTACAAATGCAATGAAGTGGGTCACATTGCATGGAACTGTACAAAAGCAACACAAACAAAACAGGGAGTTTCTTGTAAACTGAAAGAAAAAGTTGTTGAGAAAAATGAACCACCAACTAAAAAATTTAAATTTTTTTAAAATTCAACATATGAAGTTGGTGAGTGTTCAAAGACACATTTTTATAAAAAGAGAGCTAAGAATAACAACCAAATGTGGCTTGTTAAGAAGTTTTATGAAGATGTTAAAAAGCTTGATGTGAAATCTGGCGATGAATCTGATTCCACAAAGTCAGATGAGCCACAGGTTGAGGTAAAAGAAGAAAACTCAGTGCCTCCAATGAATGATGTTCATTTTCCACCATTGAGGGCTGAGAATTTTAAATCAAAAGTTGGGAAGGTTGAGATCTCGAATCAATTCTATTCTGAGAAGAAAGAATTTGATGTTGAGAAAGCGTTTAATGGAAATGTCAAAAAGATTTTTGGGAAAATGGTCGAGGGAAAGGCCAAAGGGGTAAAAGATTTTTATGCCACAAAGAAAGCAACTTATTACCCAGGTGAAGTTGAGGAGGAAACATCCAAGTTTGGTGAAGCTTGGATGTCTGTTTTTAATAAGTGAGTAATATGACTTGCCGGAGCTCCCAGGTTGGTAAGAGTGGAGCAGGAATCGGCATCATTCTTGAATTGTTTGATTGGTAAATTTGCAGGTGATATCTTTAATTTGTTATATTTTGTATTACAAATGGTATGATTGGTGAAGTGAATCTATATATGGTTGAAGAAGGTTTTCACTTTCAAATGATTAATCAAGGTCATTAGATTGAACTTGATTTGATCATTCTTACAAGTGTTTGAGAAGACAATGTGATGAAGTGATCCCCATACCTACAAATGGTTCGTAAAATCAACAAAACTTATTTTTCGGAAAAATCATTCTGGTTAAAACAAACTTAAGTGTTTTGAAATCATAATGAGAAAATAGTTTGTTGCAAGGGGAAGTTCTGATTGTTTATGCCAAGTGGATGGCGAATTGAAGTGATTTGATATCAGTTGTCATTTTAATTGTACAGTTTGTTTTCAAATTTCCTTAAATGTGTTTGAATTTTAGGGGGAGTAAGTATTTCTGAAAATCCAAAAACATTTGAAAATTTGAAAAAGACAAAAACATGATAAAATCAAAAATGAGTTTTGGTGTCGAAAAGAGGAAATGATAGTACATCAGTGGACATTCACGGCATGCTAAAGAATTGGAAAATCAAAATGTGATAAATGATCTCACTGATAATATGCCAGTAGGTTTTTGCACATTTAGTAGATTGTGACGAGATATAAACCAAAATTTCAAACTTGCTTATATCGTGGGGAACATCTCTTGAATATATGGGTAACCCCCGAAATCTTGTTTGAAAGGTCCCTCTTTCTGAGATGCTAGGTCTTTATGCTCAGTGATATCTGTGGTATTATCCCGGGACTTCTGATTTTGCGGAAGCAATGGCCTAGTCCCCGGAGAATACTTTCTGCTTGCTTGAAATATAGCATCACCCTCAGCATAAAAAATGATGAAACATTGCAAAATGCTAATCATGTGCTGTTGAAAAAAAAAAGATCCTCTAAAGGGGACATACCAAAAGTCGAAGCCGTCATCTCTCTGTTGAACGGAAGTTCTGACCTGAGCTCTCACGGCCCTCGCATTTAACCCTTTACAGATATCATCTGTGGTATACTCACCTGTAAGACTGAATATTGGGATCTGGATACAGGAGTATATTCTGATGTGGGATACGCGAATAAGTTTAAGTCTCTAAAATATTAATCTCATATCTCGAAACAGTTGAACTTTGTGTGAGAATTTAAGTGGATCAGTATACTGACAATCTAAGTGAATCGTTTAGAACTAAAATGTTTAAAGCTTAACGGTGTTGGTGATTTGTCTCATAAACTGATATGATCCTCTTACACAAACTCACAAAAATAATATTGTATGTAAATATTTCTTTACTGCATTTCTTTCTATTCAAAAATCCAAAAAGATTTTCAGTGTGTTTTAGCATAAATTTTGAAAAATGCAAAAAGATTTTCAAAAACTGATGTTGGAGAGCTGATTTTCAAAATTCCAAGTGCTAAACATGATGACAACTTGTGAGGGGGAGTATGTTTGAAACAAGAAAAAGATTTTAAAAAGAAAAATGTTTTTCATACAAGTGATTCATCAGAGATTAACATTGTAAAATCATTTATTGATTTGTGTATACAATTTATAATCAAGAGCATAAATTTATTAAATGTTAAATTTGTGAAATTTATTGTGCGGTAGAGGATGTGCAGGATAGTCTGGATTCTGAAACTAAGAATAGAGCCAGGTCATTATCCTGATCCTGTAAAAGCATGTCGAGAGGGGGAGTGTGTTGATGTTGAAGAGGAAAGTAAGAAGAAGATTAAAGATGTTTACCCTGTCAGATACTTCAGAAAATGATCAGACTGATAAAGACTGAAGACATTGAAGACTCGACACTTAAGACTCGTCAACATTCGAGGGGGAGTCTGTTAGTGCATGCGTCTGTCGACTTCGTCTTGTATCGAGTCTTGCATTGCTCAGGGTACGAAGATCGAGAAATCAAGACTGAGGTTAATTCTGCTTGAACTGCTTAATTCCGCTTGAAGATGTCACATGTAATTTCGTACGGAATTAGCATGTAATTCCGTTTGAGTCTTAATTTCGCATGAACTGTAATATCGTTTAAGCAAGTTTCAAACGGAATTAGATGTCTATAAATAGAGGATAGGTCCGTTTCATTTGAAACGGAATTAGAGAAGGGGTTTTCTGACGGCGAAGCTCCGTCGAAGTGTTTGCGTGCTGTAAATCGTTTCTAGATCAATAAACCAAACAGTTAAAGTGTATATCTTGCTTAATCACACACAATATGTCTGTTTCCACCTTTCATATTGTGTAGAACACCTCTGATCGACTCGTTTTGGGTCCGTACACGATCCTACATAAAGGATATTTAGGGTATGTTTAACTTATGATCAAGTTCCGGAATGTTCGTTACTATACAAATCGATATAGTTTCACAGTTTGACACAATTAGTCCCTGTGATCGAACAAACTTGATTTCAACACACCAGACCATCCAAAACTTATTTCTAAGTTATGTGGAGGTTATTTAAGGTATGTTAAGCCTATGTCACTATTCCAGAGTGTTTGTCGTATTAAACTGACTACGTTTACGCACCAGTTTGCGTATAACCTTCCAGAAAGCGATTTAAAGCTTGAAATCGGAATCGAATCAAATCGTAAAATCATCAAACACAAATACACACATAATAACACCAAAACACATATAATAACACCAAAGCACATTGTTTTATTGATAATTGACATTGTTTTACATTATACGACGATTACAGAACACAGTTGTCACAGTCTCCCCTACTTTAGGAAATTTCGTCCCGAAATTTTAACTAGAGGAAGCTTGTGAAAACAAATGCGGATATTTCGCCTTCATTTAGTCTTCACGTTCCCAAGTAAACTCTGGGCCACGTTTGGACTCCCAGCGAACTTTGACCAATCGAATCCGTTTGTTCTTCAACTGTTTGAATGTACGGTCCATTATCTCCACAGGTTTCTCGACAAAGTCCATCGTTTCATCGATTTGGATTTCGTCGAGTGGAATGTGAAGATCAACTACAGCTAAACACTTTCGCAAATTGGACACGTGAAAAGTCGGATGAATATTTCCAAGTTCTGGAGGTAGCTCTAGCCGATAGGCAACCTTTCCAATTATTTCCACAATCTTAAATGGTCCCACATATCGAGGTGTAAGTTTTACTTTCTTTACAAATCTCACCACTCCCTTCCAAGGTGACACCTTGAGTAGGACATGGTCTCCGACTTGAAATTCTAAGGGCTTGCGTCGCATATCCGCGTAACTCTTTTGACGGCTTCGAGCTGTCACAAGATTATCACGAATTTTCTTGATTTTGTCTGTTGTTTCTAGAATGAGCTCAGGTCCAATAAGCTGAGCTTCACTGATCTCATTCCAACAGACAGGTGAACGACATTTTTGACCGTAGAGAGCTTCGAATGGTGCCATATTAATACTAGCATGATGACTATTGTTGTAAGAGAAGTCGATCAATGGAAGATGAGAATCCCAATTACCACCAAAGTCTATTACGCATGCTCTAAGCATATCCTCCAAAGTTTGAATCGTTCTCTCAGATTGACCATCTGCTTGGGGATGATAAGCAGTGCTTAGATTTAGTTGGGTCCCCAAAGCAGATTGCATGGTCTTCCAAAAATGAGATGAAAATTGAGCATCACGATCAGAAATGGTATCCAAAGGAACACCATGTCGAGATACTATCTCATCAAGATAAATCTTTGCAAGTTTATCAGCAGATAGATCCTCGCGAATCGGAATAAAATGACCTGATTTCGTTAAACGATCGATAACAACCCAAATCGCATTGTGACCCTTAGATGTACGCGGTAATTTAGTGATGAGATCCATCGCAATGTTCTCCCACTTCCAAACCGGTATCTCTGGTTGTACAAGCAAACTAGAAGGTCGTTGATGTTCAGCCTTAACTTTGAGACAAGTTAGCCATTTCGATACATACAAGGCAACATCCTTCTTCATACCAGGCCACCAGTACTGAGTACGAAGATCCTTGTACATTTTATCAGCACCAGGATGGATAGAATATCGAGACTTATGAGATTCGTCCATTACCAAGGTGCGAAGATCGTCTTTTTTCGGAATCCACAAATGATCCTTGAAATAAAGCAAACCATCGTCTTTCCTTTCGAGCTTAAGCTCAAGCTGATGTGGTAATTCCTTACCTATCAAAATTTGTGAAACACAAAATTGTTGAGCTTGATGGACACGAGTTTGAAGATCAGATAGAGTGTGAACAGAATGAAGCTTGACTCGCTCTTTTCAACTAAGCGCATTAGCTACGACATTCGCCTTACCAGGATGGTAGCGAATCTCGCAATCATAATCACTTAAGAGCTCAACCCAACGCCGTTGCCTCATGTTCAGCTCCTTCTGATTTAGAATATGCTAGAGACTTTTGTGGTCTGTGAAAACCACACACTTCGTGCCATAAAGATAGTGTCTCCAAATTTTAAGAGCGAAAACCACAGCACCTAACTTAAGATCATGAGTTGTGTAGTTCTTCTCATGAATTTTCAGCTGTCTAGACGCATAAGCTATGACTTTACCTCGTTGCATAAGAACGCAACCAAGTCATAGATTCGACGCGTCACAATAGACAACGAAATCATCATTTCCCTCAGGCAAAGATAGAACAGGAGCATCACAAGGATTTTGTTTTATCGTTTGAAATGCTTCTTCTTGCTTAGGTCCCCACTCAAAAGGCTTATTCTTCTGTGTCAAAGCAGTGAGTGGAACCGCAATCTTTGAGAAGTTTGAAATAAACCATCGATAATATCCAGCAAGACCAAGATAAGATCGAATCTCTGTAGGTGTCGTTGGTGTATTCAAATCCTTAATAGCAGCTATTTTGGATGGATCTACATGAATACCCTGCTCGTTGACTATATGACCCAAAATTGAACTTCTTTAAGCCAGAATTCACACTTGGAGAATTTAGCAAAAAGTTGTTCCTTCTTTAGGAGTTCCAGAGTCAAACGAAGGTGTTGCTCATGATCGGCTCGAGACTTCGAATAAACAAGAATGTCGTTGATGAATACAATGATGAACTTGTCTAAATAAGGCTTACAGACCCTATTCATTAAGTCCATGAAGATAGCTGGAGCATTCGTCAGACCAAAAGGCATGATTGTGAACTCATAGTGCCCATATCTTATGCGAAATGCAGTTTTGGGAATATCTTCTTCGATGTGAAAACTCGAGTTTCCAAGATTCTATCTTCGCATTAATTGCACGTTAATTGTTTAAATTGTTGTTTACATGACTTGTTGCTTTGTAACCGTACCCGTTTGTGATATGTTAGATTGTATTGTGATTATTATGTTATATGTTTGGTGATTTAAGCTGGTAACCTGTTAACCTATGTAGAAGTTAAAATCTTAAAATGTTGTACCCCAAACAACCTCGACGAAACCCAGAGTTTCTCCGCTAACCGTCTCGACGAAACAGGGGAGTTTCGTCACAATCACCTCGACGAAACGGGGAGTTTCGCCGGCCCAATGTTACGCCGAGGCCCAGTTAAGGCCCAACAGTTACAGTTTACATATTTAGAGGAAGTAGGGTACGTGAGTCGTCATTCTTGCAAACCCTAGAGTTCATCCTTTGTGCGACGGCAATTACTCACCCTCCCGGATCCTTGCTAGTTCATTCCGTAATCGGTTAGTGTGTAATAATCAGAATTGATTGCTTGTTATACTGTTTAGATTGTTTGGGTAAATGCTTGTTGTCATAACTTGATTTCTCTGTCTGATTTATGATGATTGTCACGATGATTATGCATATCGAGATTCCATTGTTAATGATATTTGAAATGGTGAATCTGATTACCCGTTATGAGATGATTAGAGGATAGAATGATAAACAGTAGGGTTTGATATTCGGTTGTTAATCCATGAGACTAAATCAGATGTTTGAGATTTGTATTCGTTTATGTTCGCGGATTTGGACCATGTTACTGTTTGGTAGAGTGCTTGCGATTGAGTAGATCTGATCATTTACTACATTCCAGATTTCAATCGAAGTCATGTATGGTTACTTGACGATTCAGGGTTCTTGCTAGAGGTTGTGTTGTGATGCATATGGATTAATGATTAGTAGTATAATGCCTATTATGTTCGAATGATGACTGTATGATTGATGACGGTGGTGATACGGCTGTTAGTGATTAGGGTTTTTCTGTATTTGAAACTGTTACGCGATATAACAGTTGCTTGTCGACAAAACACATGTCGACGAAACCGGAGAGTTTCGTCGATGGGGATTACGACGAAACATGGGGGTTTCGCCGAAGGGGTTCACGACGAAACAAGTATGTTTCGTCAAGCTATTAAACATGCACAGTAACTCGGTTAGGTCTGTTAAGGGTTAACTGGGTTAGTTAGCTGTTGTTAATGATAAGCGTGACTTGCATGAGCTTGTATAACTGTTAAATGCTATGTGTTAGTTATTGCTCGAATACATGTGATGATCATGACTGTTACTTGAACTATGTGCTTATCAACTGATTACGCATGTGTAAATACTATAGGCTTGGATTGAATTATTTGTGAGCGAGTATTAATCTTACCGAGCAAACCGAGGTGAGTTCACACTTCTAAGGCATGGGATTCCCGGTGGGTTGGGAATGGGATTGAATAACTACGACAGAACTTGTACATATACCACTACTAGACTACTTACCACTGTCCTCGGATTGGGAAGGACGCCAGGGCTAAACCTACGTACTCGCTACGTACCACCGTCCTCAGATTGGGAAGGACGCCAGTGCTAAATCTTCGTACTCGCTACGTACCACTGTCCTCGGATTGGGAAGGAAACTTACGTAAAACCTACGTAATCTCATACTTATCAATGTCCTTGGATTGGGAAGGACACCTATAGATACCACTAGTCTAGTAATATACAACATGGGAAGCCCCCACTAAATATCGTAAAGGTTTGGGAAACAAGGATACTGGGTAATACATGATTCTGAAACAAACTTATGATTTCTGATACGAACTCAATAACTGAACATTAAACTGTGAACTCGCTCAACTTTGTTGTTGACTCGTTGTTACATGCCTTGCAGGTCGATAGGTATTCATGGAGCTTGCACAGGGAGGCGCGGTCGTTGTGGGACATGGACAATGGGTGCCATGTTAAAAACATTATAACATTTCGAACTTAATACTTATGTTGGGTTTTCACATTTATGCTTCCGCTAAACACTTAACTATGTTTTGTTTTGAACACCTTTCGTATTGTTGGATAGAATTTTATTTATTACTTACAATGTTCAATATGATTGGTGGCTTGATCCTGGTCAGTCACGCCTCCAGGCGGTGATACTCCGCGTGTGGATTTTTTGGGGTGTGACAGATTGGTATCAGAGCCATTAGTTATAGTGAACTTGGTTTTAAAAGGGGAAAACTTTTGGATAAAACCAGACTATAACCAGAACAGTGCTCAATGATCCACAACGACGCTTCGCTCCACGTGCAAGACTCAACACTATAGGTGATATGATTTGTGTTTATATTGCCTACTTGCTAGTTACATAGAACTTTGCTCATGATATACTGAGATAAACGTAGAAACTATTGATTGAAAACACTTGTGTGCTTACTCTCTTCTGTCATTCGCACTTTTGCGAACCCCTCTCACTCATGTTTCCTTTGATATGAAGATCATGAGTGGACGTATCAACATGACTCAGGCCCAGCTGACGGCTTTAATCAACGAACAAGTTACTGCAGCACTTACAGCCGCTCAGCCAGGAGGTCAACATGCTCAGCCTCCTGCATGTACCTTCAAAACTTTTATGGACTGTCGACATACTACTTTCAGTGGCACTGAAGGAGCGGTAGGCCTCCTCCACTGGTTTGAGAAGCTCGAATCGGTCTTCGAGATGTGTGAATTCCCTGAAGATCGTAGGGTGAAGTATGCTACTGGAACACTTGAGGGCATTGCGTTAACTTGGTGGAAAGCGCAAGTTCAAATGTTAGGGTTGGGAGTTGCTAACGCCACCCCATGGAACGATTTCAAGGAACTGATCAAGGAAGAATACTGCAGTCGTGATGACATCCATAAGTTGGAGGTCGAGTTCTTCAACCTAAAGATGACAGGGTCAGAAATCGAAGCGTATACAAAAAGGTCGAATGAGCTGGCAATATTGTGTCCTACTATGGTAGATCCTCCTATCAAGCGCATCGAGCTGTACCTTAAAGGTTTGGTGCCAGAAATTCAAAGTCACGTGACCTCAGCTAATCTTGGCACTATTCAGCAAATCATCAAGTTGGGTCATCGTCTCACTGATCAGGCGGTGGAGCAGAACAGGTTACCAAAGCGTATTAGTGCTACTACCACTACATCTGATGCCCCCAACGACAACAAGCGTAAATGGGATGGGATCTCAAGCAAGGGTTCAACCTCTGTTCAGTCACAGGCTCAATAACGAAAGACAGACGATTTCAAGAGTCCCAGTCAGCAATCTTCAGGGGGTCAAGATCAGGGTCAGGGTGGATACAGGGGAAATCACCCAAAGTGCAATAGATGCAACAAACACCACAGTGGTCAGTGCAACAAGGTTCGTTGTCAGAGGTGTCTCAGGATGGGTCATGAAGCCAAGGAATGCAGGAGCTCATGGCCTGCAAATCAGAATCGTCAGCAGCAACAGCAAGCACCACAGAATCAGCAACAGCAACAGGGCAACAGGGGATGCTTTTAGTGTGGCGGTGAAGGTCACTTCAAGAGACACTGCCCACAGTTAAATCAGAATCAGAATCAGAACCACAACCAAGGAAACGGGAACAATAATGGGGGCAGCAATGGGGGAAACAATGGAAACAATGGCGCCCGGGGCCGTGCGTTCGTGATTGGTCTGGGTGATGCAAGGAATGACCCCAACGTCGTAATAGGTAAGTTCATTCTGGATGACTTTTATGTTAAAGTTTTATTTGATTCGGGTGCCGATACCAGTTATGTGTCTCTAAAAGTTAGTCAAATGCTTAAGCGTGTCCCAATACTTTTGAACACCAAGCACATGGTAGAGCTAGCAAATGGTAAAAGTTTAGAGGCCACACACATAGTTAAGGGTTGTAATCTCATCTTAGCTGGCCAGACCTTCTCTATCGACCTCATTCCTATTGTTTTGGGTAGTTTCGACATTGTTATTGGTATGGATTGGTTATCGCAACATCGAGCAGAGATCCTTTGCAAGGAGAAGATCGTCCGCATTCCTCGTCCAGATGGGGAACCATTAGTGATTCATGGCGACAAGAGTGGTACCGTGGTGGGTATCATTTATTTTCTTAAGGCCCAGAAGTGTTTGCGAAAGGGCCACACTGCTATCCTAGCCCTCGTTTCTGATGCATCCTCGAAAGAAAAGAAGATTGAAGATATTCCGATCGTACGTGACCTTCCCGAGGTATTCCCTGAGGAATTACCTGGTCTTCCGCCTCACCGTCAGGTTGAATTTCAGATCGAGCTAGCTCCTGGAGCAGCGCCCATAGCTCGTGCACCTTATCGTCTAGCTCCCTCAGAACTTGAAGAACTATCCACGCAACTACAAGAGCTCTTGGATAAGGGTTTTATTCGTCCTAGCTCTTCGCCTTGGGGAGCTACAGTATTATTTGTGAAGAAGAAAGACGGTACCTTCCGAATGTGTATTGACTACCGCGAACTCAACAAGGTGACCGTAAAGAATCGCTATCCACTTCCATGCATTGATGACTTGTTCGATCAGCTGCAAGGTTCGAGCTATTATTCGAAGATTGACTTGAGGTCAGGCTATCATCAACTGAGAGTCCGAGACGAGGATATCTCTAAGACAGCGTTCAGGACTCATTATGGGCATTATGAGTTCCTGGTTATGCCTTTTGGATTGACAAACGCAACCGCAGTCTTCATGGATCTTATGAATAGAGTGTGCAAGCCTTACCTGGATAAGTTTGTTATAGTATTCTTCGACGACATTCTGATCTACTCTAAGAGTCGGGAGGAGCACGAGCAACATCTGCAGATTATCTTGGAACTGCTTCGAACAGAGCAACTTTATGCTAAGTTTTTGAAATGCGACTTCTGGCTTCGTGAAGTCCATTTCCTAGGCCATGTGGTAAACAAGGATGGGAATCATGTTGATCCATCCAAGGTAGACTCGATCAAGAACTGGCCTGCACCCCGTACGCCAACAAAAATCCGCCAATTCTTGGGTTTGGAGGCTATTACAGACGGTTCATCAAGGATTTCTCCAAGATTGTACAACCTCTCACTTCACTAACTCAGAAAGGTGTCACCTATTGTTGGGGTAATACACAAGAATCTGCATTTCAGCACTTGAAAGACATATTTTGTAGCACACCGATTCTTTCATTGCCTGAAGGCACAGACGATTTTGTGGTTTATTGCGACGCGTCAATTCAGGGTCTTGGTTGCGTGTTGATGCAACGGGATAAAGTCATTGCTTATGCATCGCGCCAACTTAAAGTTCACGAAAAGAATTACACTACATACGATCTGGAGCTGGGAGCTGTTGTTTTCGCACTCAAGATATGGAGACATTACCTGTACGGTACCAAGTGCACCATTTACACCGATCACAGGAGTCTCGAGCATATCTTCAAACAGAAAGAGTTGAACATGCGACAACATCGATGGGTCGAGCTCTTAAATGACTACGAATGCATGATCAAGTACCTCCGGGCAAAGCCAATGTGGTGGCCGACGCCCTTAGTCGAAAGGATACTACACCTAAACGCGTGCGTGCATTACAACTTACCATCCAATCTAGTCTTCCTACTCAGATACGGGATGCTCAGGTTGAAGCATTGAAAGCAGAGAACGTCAGGGCGGAGTCCCTACGTGGGTCAAGGAAATGATTAGAACAAAAGGGAGATGGCGCTTACTATGTTACAGGGCGCATTTGGGTCCCACACTATGGAAACTTACGCGAGCTGGTGATGGATGAAGCACATAAGTCTCGCTACTCAGTACATTCTGCTTCGGATAAGATGTACCACGACTTGAAGACTACGTACTGGTGGCCTAGCATGAAAGCCCACATAGCAACCTACGTCAGCAAATGTTTGACTTGTGCGAGAGTCAAGACCGAATATCAGAAACCATCGGGCCTACTCCAACAACCAGAGATACCACAATGGAAATGGGAACAAATTTCCATGGATTTTGTTACTGGCCTGCCTAGATCTCAACGTGGAAATGATACTATTTGGGTGATAGTGGATCGATTGACTAAGTCTGCACACTTTTTGGCCATCAAAGAAACATACAAGTTCTCTACTTTATTTCCGATCGTGATGCACGTTTTATCCCCAACTTTTTGGCCATCAAAGAAACAGACAAGTTCTCTACTATTTAGCAGACGTTTACTTAAAAGAAGTGGTTTCGAGGCACGGGGTGCCAACCTCCATTATTTCCGATCGTGATGCACGTTTTACTTCTGAATTGTGGCAGGCTATGCACAAATCCTTTGGCTCACGTTTAGACATGAGCACAGCATATCATCCACAAACAGATGGGCAGTCTGAACGCACCATCCAAACCCTTGAAGACATGCTTAGGGCATGTGTGATCGATTTTGGCAATGGTTGGGAAAAACATCTGCCGTTAGTGGAATTTTCGTATAATAACAGTTACCACACCAGCATTCAAGCCGCTCCGTTTGAGGCATTGTACGGACATAAATGCCGATCACCTCTTTGCTGGGCAGAAGTTGGTGACAGCTAAATCACAGGTCCAGAACTTGTAGTAGACACAACGAAAAGGATTGCACAAATACGACAACGAATGGCGGCAGCTCGTGACCGTCCGAAAAGCTACGCTGATAAGCGCAGGAAACCACTCGAGTTCCAGGTTGGGGATCGAGTGCTACTCAAAGTCTCACCATGGAAAGGTGTAGTTCGTTTTGGCAAACGAGGCAAACTCAATCCGCGTTATGTCGGACCGTTCGAAATCATCGAGAAAATAGGCAAAGTGGCCTACAAACTAAACCTACCCGCAGAACTTAGTGGAGTTCATAACGTATTTCACGTGTCAAATCTGAAGAAATGTCTGTCAGATGAGACTCTCATAGTTCCTTTTAAGGAGCTCACTATAGACGACCAGTTGCGATTCGTCGAAGAACCAGTTGAAATCACGGACCGAGACGTTAAGGTCCTCAAGCACACCAGAATACCTCTTGTTCGAGTTCGTTGGAACTCCCGTCGTGGCCCAGAGTTCACATGGGAACGAGAAGACCAAATGAAACTCAAGTATCCCAAGTTGTTCGAGAACAGTGCAACCACTACTGAGGCTGAAGCTACTGTGGAATTTCGGGATGAAATTCCAAATCAACGGGGGGATGATGTGACACCCCAGGAAAACCAGTAAACCACGCAAACTTAACTAGCTTCCTCAGTAACCGCATGCTAAATTTCGGGAAGAAATTTCTTTCAAGTTGGTGATAATGTGACAACTCGAGTTTCAAAGATTCTATCTTCGCATTAATTGCACGTTAATTGTTTAAATTGTTGTTTACACGACTTGTTGCTTTGTAACCGTACCCGTTTGTGATATGTTAGATTGTATTGTGATTATTGTGTTAAATGTTTGATGATTTTAGCTAGTAACCTGTTAACCTGTGTAGAAGTTAAAATCTTAAAATGTTGTACCCCAAACAACCTCGACGAAACCCACAGTTTCGCCGCTAACTGTCTCGACGAAACGGGGGAGTTTCATCACAATCACCTCGACAAAACGGGGTGTTTCGCCGGCCCAATGTTACGCCGAGGCCCAGTTAAGGCCCAACAGTTACAGTTTACGTATTTAGAGTAAGTAGGGTACGTGAGTCGTCATTCTTGCAAACCCTAGAGTTCATCCTTTGTGCGACGGCAATTACTCACCCTCCCGGATCCTTGCTAGTTCATTCCGTAATCGGTTAGTGTGTAATAATCAGAATTGATTGCTTGTTATACTGTTTAGATTGTTTGGGTAAATGCTTGTTGTCATAACTTGATTTCTCTGTCTGATTTATGATGATTGTCACGATGATTATGCATATCGAGATTCCATTGTTAATGATATTTGAAATGGTGAATCTGATTACCCATTATGAGATGATTAGAGGATAGAATGATAAATAGTAGGGTTTGATATTCGGTTGTTAATCCATGAGAATAAATCAGATGTTTGAGATTTGTATTCGTTTATGTTCGCTGATTTGGACCATGTTACTGTTTGGTAGAGTTCTTGCGATTGAGTAGATCTGATCATTTACTACATTCCAGATTTCAATCGAAGTCATGTATGGTTACTTGATGATTCAGGGTTCTTGCTAGAGGTTGTGTTGTGATGCATATGGATTAATGATTAGTAGTATAATGCATATTATGTTCGAATGATGACTGTATGATTGATGACGGTGGTGATACGGCTGTTAGTGATTAGGGTTTTTCAGTATTTGAAACTGTTACGCGACTTAACAGTTGCTTGTCGACGAAACTGGAGAGTTTCATCGATGGGGATTACGACGAAACATGGGGGTTTCGCCGAAGGGGTTCACGACGAAACAAGTATGTTTCGTCAAGCTATTAAACATGCTTAGTAACTCGGTTAGGTCTGTTAAGGGTTAACTGGGTTAGTTAGCTGTTGTTAATGATAAGCGTGACTTGCATGAGCTTGTATAACTGTTAAATGCTATGTGTTAGTTATTGCTCGAATACATGTGATGATCATTACTGTTACTTGAACTATGTTCTTATCAACTGATTACGCATGTGTAAATACTATAGGCTTGGATTGAATTATTTGTGAGCGAGTAATAATCTTACCGAGCAAACCGAGGTGAGTTCACACTTCTAAGGCATTGGATTCCCGGTGGGTTGGGAATGGGATTGAATAACTACGACAGAACTTGTACATATACCACTACTAGACTACTTACCACCGTCCTCGGATTGGGAAGGACGCCAGCGCTAAACCTACGTACTCGCTATGTACCACCATCCTCGGATTGGGAAGGACGCCAGTGCTAAACCTACGAACTCGCTACGTACCACCGTCCTCGGATTGGGAAGGACGCCAGCGCTAAATCTACGTACTCGCTACGTACCAATGTCCTCGGATTGGGAAGGGCACTTACGTAAAACTTACGTAATCTCATACTTATCACTGTCCTCGGATTGGGAAGGACACCTATAGATACCACTAGTCTAGTAATATACAGCATGGGAAGCCCCCACTAAATATCGTAAAGGTTTGGGAAACAAGGATACTGGGTAATACATGATTCTGAAACAAACTTACGATTTTTTATACGAACTCAATAACTGAACAATCAACTGTGAACTCGCTCAACTTTGTTGTTGACTCGTTGTTACATGCCTTGCAAGTCGATAGGTATTCATGGAGCTTGCACAGGGAGGCGCGGTCGTTGTGGGACATGGACAATGGGTGCCATGTTAAAAACATTATAACATTTCGAACTTAATACTTATGTTGGGTTTTCATATTTATGTTTCCGCTAAACACTTAACTATGTTTCGTTTTGAACACCTTTCGTATTGTTGGATAGAATTTTATTTATTACTTACAATGTTCAATATGATTGGTGGCTTGATCCTAGTCAGTCACGTCTCCAGGCGGTGATACTCCGCGTGTGGATTTTTGGGGGTGTGACATTCGAGAACACGAAGTTGATGATACCCAGAACGCAGATCGATCTTGGAGAAACAGGTAGCACCTTGTAGCTGATGAAAGAGATCATCGATTCGAGGTAGGGGATATTGATTCTTAATGGTAAGCTTGTTAAGCTCAGGATAATCGATACACATTCGAAAAGATCCATCTTTCTTTTTCACGAAGAGGACAGAAGCACCCCAAGGCGAAAAGCTCGGACGGATGAATCCTTTATCAGATAACTCTTGAAGCTGTTTCGATAACTCTTGCATCTCCGACGGTGCAAGACGATAAGGTGCTTTCGCAATCGGGTTGGCATTGGGTACAAGGTCAATATGAAACTCGACTTTACGAACTGGAGGCAAACCAGGCAGTTCATCAGGAAACACCTCTGGATAATCCCGAACAATCGGAATATCCCGAATACTCTTGCTCTTGTCTTTCTCCTCGGTGACATGTGCTAGAAAAGCAACATATCCTTTTCGTAAATACCTTTGGACTTCCATACGCGACATGAGTTTCAAACCACCAGAAGGTTTCTCGCCATGAACTTCAAGAACATCGCCAGACAAAAGAGGAATATGAACGATCTTATCAAAACAAACTACCTCAGCATGATGTTTGGTTAACCAATCCATCCCCACGATAATATCGAAACTCCCAAGTTGCATCGGTGTGAGGTCAATAGAAAAAAGATGGTGATCAAGGTTCAACTGACAATTACGAATAACAGAATCGAGAACAAGAGGTTTACCAGTAGCAACTTCGACAGATAAGGGTTTCCTCAGTTTAGTTCTAGGTATTGCAAGAAAAGGCTCAAATGATAATGAAACAAAACTTCTATCGGCACCAGAATAAAAAAGAATAGATGCAGGTCGATTGTTAACAAGAAACGTACCATTGACAACCTCGTTGTCAGCCCTCGCCTCGTTTGCATATAGATTGTACGCTCGCCCACTAGCGGGATTCACATTCGCGTTGACATTCACGTTCGGATTCGCATTTGCATTCACCAACCTCGGGCAGTTGTTGCGGAAGTGACCAAACTCTCCACAATTGAAACATGAACCCGGTGGGAATCTCGCAGCATTCCCCTGAACCTGTGTTGGAACCTGAGCAACCTGATTCTGACCCAAATGACAGATGTTGGCCAGATGCCCAAGTTTACCACACGTAGTGCATTGCTTGCAAGCTTGTTGTGCAACATGATGACCGTTGCAGCGAGCACAATGAGGTGCGGTACCAGCATATACTTTCTTCGCGGCCGTTGGTTCTGAGGGTTCTGAGCATTTTGTACAGTTACTGCAAAATTTTGGGAAGCCTTGCGCTTCCTTGACTTCTTCAATGACTCACCTTTCTTATCCTTACCCTTATCATTGCCTTTAACAGAATCGGTCGACTTTTTCTTATCACCCATGCGGGTAAGTTTACCGTTCCTGACCTGAGACTCAGTCAGGGTAGCAGACAACTCGATCGCGTGACGAACAGTAGTTGGATTAATGCCAGTCATAATATCCTGTATGGAATCGGGTAAACCATCGATATACCTCTCTATCGCTTTCTCCAACGGGGTAACCATAGTAGGACACAAAAGATTGAGTTCTTCAAAACGATCCGTATATGCACGTGTTCTCCCCCATCTTGCTTTAGATCGTCAAACTCTCGTTCCAAAGCTCGAATTTCGTGACAGGGACAAAACTCTTTCATCATGAGAGCTCGAAGCTCTTCCCATGTCTGTGCCAATGCCACTTCGGCACCCCTATCATGCATCACTCCGTTCCACCATGTAAGAGCACGCTTCTCAAACACACTTGATGCAAATTCAACCTTACGCTCATTCAGACACTGCTCATGTCTGAATGTGCTCTCGATACTCTCGAACCACTGCAGGAGCGCAGTTGCTCCTTGCGACCCAGAAAACTTTAGCGGTTTAGCAGAATTGAAATTCTTGAAATTACATGGAGCATTATTGTTGTTATTATTATTTTTGTTGTATAACACGTGGATCTGGGTCACAACGCCTGGAAGCACAGCAGCCATTTGCTGAGAGACAAGGGCTGCGACTTCTTTAGCAGTAAAAGATTGTGCATCACGTCGAGGAGGCATTGTCTAAAAGGAAATATGAGAAACGAGTGAGGTCGACAATTAGGAAAAACAAACGCGGTATTGAAAATATCGAGAAAACACAAGGAAGGCGATCATTTGTCCGTTACCTCAAACAAACAAACGACACGCAGTGACTAATCAAAGTAAATGGTTCAAAATAACGTATCGCGAAGACATGCTCGCCTATAAGTGAACACTCACCCCAGGAGTTCCCAGGTAAGAGTGATTGGTCCGATTATGTGGATTTGTACGAACACTCTAGCCTTAGACAGAAAACTCAGGGTACAGGCATTCACTCTTCCAATTTGCACGTGTTCACATTATTTAGACCCAAACTTTAACGAGATTTTGAAAACTCAAAAGGCACCAAGCCAAATATGAGTCAAACTGGAAGGGTTCAAAACCTAGTAATCAATCATCCTAGAACGGATGATTAATTTTCAAAGCAGATTCGAAATTTGTGTTCTCGTTGTGGTTATCACCTAAGGGTAGGTGACGGTTTTGTTTTTAAAAATCTAAACGCAGAAAACTTGCGTTGGGGTCCTAGAAAGTTATAGTCTAGGTCAAAGCATTACTAATAACCTAATTCCCTATAACCATTGGCTCTGATACCAACTCTTCTGTCACACCCCGACCACGTTAAAACAACAAACCGTGGCGGAAACGTCGGGGAGTGTCGTGGCAGAATTATTGTTTCACAACCATGGATACATAAAGTTTCGTTTTATTAGAATATTTACATTAACATTGTTTTAAAACCAAACCAACAAGTTACATATCGACTAATATTGTTATTATGTCACTAAGGCCTCGTCCAGATCCTATGTGACTCATGCATCCTAGCAATCAACATCAAGCAACATCACCTGAAACATATGTAAAAACAAAGTCAGCAAAGAAATGCTGGTGAGTACATAGGTTTTATGAGAGTATCGGACTCATGGCTCGTTTACATGCTGCAATACTTTATTAGACTATCAGAGTCAAAAATACACACCTTGTTTTGAAAAGTGTATTGCAACATAATTAACCAACTCAAATCAAGTTGGTTATAACTTATAAAATCTCATAGCCATGATTCTTAACCCCAAAACATTTGTTTTAGTAAACCAACTCGTAAAACATTTCGTAAAAACTCGTGAATAAAACTCGTATGGTTTATAACTTCTCGAAAACATCGTTATGTGACATCGTTTCAAAATCGTTTCCCCAGTGAACTAAATAATGACACAAAATGTAGTATGATAAGATCACTTATATATAAGATGTACCAGTGGCGTATCTACCATGCTTTTATCATGCTACACCCGTCCCATTATCTAATCACAACCCAAAACCAATCGTTTAATCAAATCGTTTATCTCGTTTAATTCGTTTCAAATCGTTTAATTCGCCCCAAAATCATTTAACTTGTTTTAATTGTGAAAACAACTTTTGGTCGTCTCGCTAATAACATTCAAACCTTCGTGACTCGACTATCTTGCTTCTCGCATTAACAAACCACCAAAGGGTATGTTAACAATCAGATTCAGTCATTACCCACCTAACCCACACATAACCATGGGTGCAGTACGATAACAGGATTTGTCAGATTCTATGGTACCATAACCTAATACTGGTCGGCTTGATCAATGCTAATGAATGTCATTCGTTATGTAACTACAACCAACGAGTTTATTCACTTTATCGAAATCGTTATTAATTTAGTATAAACCATTTTAATCGCTTTTGAAACCATCATTTAAACCTCGAAAATCGTTTAACATGTGAACCACCCCAAAACAATTGAAAACAGTAAAATAGGGGAACTATGTACTCACATGAAGTGCAAAGTATCCTCAATCAATAGAACTTCAACAAACTCAAGTAAACCAGAGAAATCAAGCAGCACCTAGTAATCGAATCAGTAGTAAATAAATTGGCACCTCAATCGAAAGATCGGATAGAATGAGGTCTTGTAAACCAAATGAGTGTTGGAACTCATGTGATATGGTTTAACAAATTCTACATTCTAGATCGGAACCTAACCTAAGTGCTTTCGACCCATTGCGACCCATTAAGGTAGCTTATGCTTTTTTAACGCATCGTTCGCGCAAATGCGCGTTCGAGACGTCTAACTAGTCCTATGACAAGTATTATATGCCTAAACATGTTGCATAATCAATTAAGTGACAAAAATTTATGTTACATATGCTTAATTACCAATTATGCATAAAAAGGGTATTTTGGTCATTTACCTAAGGCATATAAACTACTTATCATACAACTAATTAAACCTAAGTGACCATAAGGTATAACCTCGGAAGGTTATTCCCTATGCAACTATGGTTACTAAGCATTTTTGGTCGGATCCTAATGATCGACCGAACGGGTCGAGTTCGAAAGTCTAAGCGGGTGTTTAGTCCGCTTGACTTACGACTCTACACAAGCACTAAACTAAAAGTGATGAGCTAAACATGTTAAGACATGTTTAGTTAAGTTAGAAAAATGGTTTTGGTATCAAAACAAACGGTTTTGATACCCAAGAGTAGTTTGGTTACAAAATACGCACAAATACACATTTTGGCCGAAACTACGACTCGTCACTACGCCAAGTCAACGTGGTAATCAGTAGGTATAGTCACAAGGGACTATAACCGTCGTGATTACGCTCACGTTGCAAAGTTCAAATGAACTTTGTGTTGACCATTGACTGGTCAAAGCTGAAAGTCAAACTCTGTTTGACTTTCATGCTTGAAATACAAGAACAAGCAAGAAGAGGACTTACAAAAGGTCCAAGAAGTGTTTTGATTCAAAGTTACTCAGGTATGAGGTGTTAAAACCTCAACTTAGAGCAGAAGTTGAATCAAGGTGTGAAAAAACCAAATGAGGAAGCTTGCTATTTATAGGAAGTTGAGATCAATAGGATCTTTCCATGTGTTTAGAGGGTGTAATCTTGGCTATACATGTGGGTACATGGTATTAGAATACAATGGGGGTCGAAAACCAGCTCCAGGTATTGTAAAAGTTACAAAAAAGACCCCCAAGTTCAACCCCGTTGCTGAAAAATGCTGAAAATCAGATTTCTATCCAGATCAGGCCGTGGCGTCGCGCCACGGCAGAGACATATGGTGGTGGCGCAGCGCCACCAGGTGCCAGTTCCAGAAATTTTGCCAAAATGGCAGAAATGGTCCCTGCACATGTTTAAGGCCTTTTTTGATGCGTTTAAACCCCGTTAACCCCATTTCAAGGCTCTAAAATGATGTTAAAGTATAGGGAACTCAAAACATGCTCAAAAATATCTCGGATGTCGGTTCGTTTGGTCGTACGATTGCGTTATTCGGTTAATTACGACGGAAGTCGTAACAAACGCAAAAACGATCTAAATTACGCGACGAATGGAATTTTATCAAGCCAATCACTAAAATAAAATATTTTAATGATTACATAAATTTTTGGATGTCCGGATATATTCAGAACGTAAGATATGCGTGAAAATGCAAACTTGTGCACTTTTTGACGCTTTTAGTCCCTATTGATCAATAAAGTTTATTTTAGCATACCGAACCCCTCAAAGCCTATTTCTATGCTATGTAAAGGATATTTAGGGTATGTTTAACTTATGATCAAGTTCCGGAATGTTCGTTACTATACAAATCAATATAGTTTCACAGTTTGACACAATTAGTCCCTGTGATCGAACAAACTTGATTTCAACACACCAGACCATCCAAAACTCATTTCTAAGTTATGTGGAGGTTATTTAAGGTATGTTAAGCCTATGTCACTATTCCGGAGTGTTTGTCGTATTAAACTGACTACGTTTACGCACCAGTTTGCGTATAACCTTCCAGAAAGCGATTTAAAGCTTGAAATCGGAATCGAATCAAATCGTAAAATCATCAAACACAAATACACACATAATAACACCAAAACACATATAATAACACCAAAGCACATTGTTTTATTGATAATTGACATTGTTTTACATTATACGACGATTACAGAACACAGTTGTCACATTAGAATACTCATGGAATACTTACTTAGGATGCATATGATTCATTTTTATTAAGTACATTTGAAACATTTTAAACAATGCATCGAAACTACTAGAAAAGCACCTAGTAAACTAGTATTCTGACGAAAACGCAGGATCCGCATAAATCATCTAAACGACATCTTTAGGACTCAGATGAAAGTCCAACATCTAATATATATTAAACCCTAACTAGGAATGCAAGGGTTTGATTTAAAACCTTTCCGAAGTCCGATAACACTAAAAATTACCCTAAAACCACTAAAAGCGACGATTTCAACACTTTTCCGAAGAAATTCTGCAGAAATCAGCTTTCTAATATTTTTACAACATGTAAAAATGCTATTTAACATAGAATTCATGTGAGGATACATTCGGGTATCATCCGAACAAATAACTACATCAATTCACACAAGTTACGCAACTTAGCGTTCAAATAACGTCTAACCGAAACAATTCGAAACGAATATCCGAACAATATCAAATCTTTTTTTTAATGATCATCTAGTGTTATTTGGATCATTATAGTCTAGTAATGGTCACTTAACACCCTCTTATCACTTAAACACTCACACAAACAAGTTTCCTAACATAACACCTCAAAATCTAACACTTAATCAAAAGAATCAAGTTCACCAAGCAAGGGTACCCCCCCCCCCTTGTTCTCGGCTCACACCACTTGTGTGGGACCCCCTTTTTACCTTGTCACCTTAAATATCTAGATATTTACCTTTGGTTACTAGTGGATTAACCAAGTGGGCAAGTGGTAAATGTTGGTGAAAGACTTTAAACACTTTGGTTCATAATCAACAAAGCTTGTCATCTCACTTTTCACCTTAGTTTTTCACATAGATAAGAAACACTCTCAAACTTCATATCCTAGCCAAGAACACCCACCAAAATCATTCACCATTTTAACACTTTTTGATGATCAAGATGGAGCTTGAAGTTACTTAAGGTGATCTAAAGCAACAACAAGAAGAAGCAAGCCATTCCATCCATTCCATAGCTTCCAAACACCAAGATCCACACTTTTTCTTTTTCTTAATCATCATCAAGATCATCCCTAGCCATTAGTGCTAGAAGTAAGCTTCTAAAATCTCTTTTACATACTTATTTATGCATTGTTTGTTTAAAGAACATGTAATAAACTAAATAATCATACAAGATAATATGAAAATACAAAGAAGCAAAGTAATAATCATGATATAAAAAGTGTGTTTATGTTGTGATTTAAAGTGGATTACTTGCATATTTGATCTAGTTTTGATGATTAGCATACAAATAACTTGTTAGATAATGCTTAAAAACATAATCTAACAAGTGTACACGAAAATGTTTAAGGGTTTTATTAAACATAAAAGTTTAGATGGATGATCATAATCTTTGATTTTGTTAAAGTATGTAAGGTTTTTAACTAAAAATAATACTTTTACAAAGTTATAAAAAGAAACATACAATATGGGTTTTTATAAAAAGCTTGTTAAAACTAGAAGTAAAGCATAGATTTTGAACTAGTTAACTTATGTTATGATCATACCAAAACCCTACATGTTATTGATTTCATCTTGTTAAGATTTTGATATAAATCTCATATGTTTTTATTAAGAAAAATATGAGAAGATTATTGGTGATTTTATAAGAAAAAGATATATTTTATATAAACATGGCAAAGTATATATTTCAAAGAAAATATGACCATTTTTCTTAAAAATCATACGTTATAAAAACTATTATTTTTGACAAAATCTTTATTAGATTAAAAAGATTTTAAAGAATAGTTTTTCTAAAAGCAAAGTTTGATATAAATATATATTTTTGAGAAAATATATATTTAGTTAACTTAACAACTTATGTGCTATGTGTTATTTGTTTGTATTAGTTATATGTATGATAACTAGGAACTTGAATACAACGGTACAAATGAACACAATGTACATTTCGACTAAAGTCTTACAAGACTACATTTAAATACGCCTTATAAACAACTTACGGACATTCCGAGCCTTCGGACACAACTTATGGTCAAAACAGACGACGGCCGAATCTATAAACATATCGCCATTCCGAGGAGTTACTACGACGCTTAGGCGATCTTTCGACGCGAATACATACAAATCACCGACAACAATATCCGGATGTTTTAAAACTTATAAAAACTATTATGTATTCTTTTGATTAAAAAGCATATATTTAGTAACTTTTATAAAAATGAAAGAATATATTTTCACAAATGGGCTTATTTTTAACACATGGGCTTATTTTACATATGGGCTTATTTTATACAAATGGGCTTATTTTTAACACATGGGCTTATTTTACATATGGGCTTATTTTATACAAATGGGCTTATCATCCTAATTGAGCTTAACATAAATACATGGGCTAAGCCCAATATCAAGACTCATGGGCTAAGCCCAATACCAAACATATGGGCCAAGGCCCAATAACATTAAGCCCAATAACATTTGGGCCCAATACTATTTAGGCCCAATAATATTATGGCCCAATAACATCAAGCCCAATAACATTTGGGCCCAATACTATTTAGGCCCAATAATATTATGGCCCAATAACATAAACTCATGGGCTAGGCCCAATAACATTAAGGCATGGGCTCGGCCCAATGACATATAATTGATAAAAATACAATTATACAATTTACTTATACAAGACACGAAATCAAGAAGACAAGACCCGATGATACAACTCACAAGATACAAAATTACATATATATATTTGGTGAAATATATATATAACAGTTTAACAATTCATACATCTAATACACAGTTCAACGAACAACAAAGACATACAATTCTTACACATATTTAAGACACAAGACTTGTACTCAATTCATTTACAAAGACCGAAGTGTCTAACAAATATAAGAACATTTGTAGGTCGCAACATTGTTCAAGACTGTCACACCCCCAAATTCCATCATGCGGAGTATCACCGCTTGGAGGCGTGACATGACCAGGATCGAGCCACCAATCATATTGAACAACATAATTAAGTAAATCAAACCAACCGCAATACAATTGGTGACCAAAAGGAAGTTAACCAAGTTCAATTTAAACAGCGGAAGCATAAGACGTTAAACCAAAACATAAGTTCGTAGTTCATAAGTCTAAAGACCCAAAACATAAGTTTCATAAGTTCATAAAGTTTATTTATTGAGTACGGGTCATAACAGTTCGCATCCCACAACGACCACCTCCATGTGCAAGCCCCATAGCATCTAACGACCTGCAAAGCATGTAATAACGAGTCAACAACAAAGTTGAGTGAGTTCATGGTTGGTTGTCCATTTTAGAGTTGCTTCCAAAAAACGTAGTTTAATCTTAATCAGCTATCCAGCCGTGGGGGTTACCCCATAGTTCGAAAATGTTTATTTGTTAACCATCCCATGTCCCCTTCCCTGGCTATCCAGCCCGGCACTTCGGCCGTGGGGGCTACCCCATTATTTAAACTACCAGACTCGTTTATCATATCGACTACTACGAAAATTAATTGTGCCCTAGCGTCGGTGTCTATCATCACCGACGTGCCATAGTCCATTAGTACACGCCCGTCCGACTGGCACGGTGTGAGGTTTGTTAAACCTAATAGCGCTATTAACTAATGACCCGCTCGCCATAGCCTCGGCGATTAAGTCGATACAAAAAGGGAGGGACTTTGCTGATAGCGTTCTAGTCCAGTAAGTCTAATTCATCCCAACAGGACGAGGAATTTACATTCCTGAACACGTCCCAAAGGACGAGGAATCCCTATTCCTGAACCCATTCCCATTCCCACCGGGAATTACCATGCTTTGTAGAAAAGTGTGAACTCACCTTGGTTTGCTCGGTTTGACTCTATAAAATAGCTAACAGTCAAGGTCGGTCAATCACGTCCTAATATGATTACCAGTTACTCATTTAGTGGTTTCAAATAGAGCACAAAGTTCCTACACGTATCTACCATATAACATGTATATACTTTAACAGTTCACGCCCATATAAACATTCCGCCTATAGCTACTCAAGAGCAAGCACACGATATTGCACATAACACTTTTATTGATGTATAACATGTTAGATCATTCTCAGATAACCTACCAGACATTTAGACACGCAATTTACTACTTATGTCGTTTCAGCTTTTATATTCAAAACTGGGCTGTTTTCGGGGATTTTAATAAAATAGTTAACTTGTTCCAAAAATTCCCAACTTTTTACAGAATGTCTTAAACGATCCAAATATTATTGTGTAAAAATATCGGGATCCAATTCATCACCAATATTTTATAAAAAATCATTTTCCGGACTGCAATCAGATTCATCTTTTTCTGACTGCCATCCACGGAATAATTTATTTAAAATTTATCGTAAGTCCGATTTACGAAATTCTAGTGGGAGGATTACAAATACATCCGTGGTCATTTACAGAACAAATTTCATGACCTAGTTCTACTTAGGTTTCAAGTTATGATGAAGAATATAACACATATTTTCAGCAGCAAAAATGCATCTTTAGCTGCTGTTACAAAACGACCCTTTAAAAATAGTAAACGAAGTCCAAAAATTATGATTCCAGTGCCATTAGAACCGTATTTCGAAATACATAAATTTAGACTTCAGAAAATACATTTTTCGTTTTATTAAGGTCCTGTTACAGCCAACTGAAGTTGGCTGTAATCACCAAACAGCCTCTTTTTTTTCAGCTTTTAACATTCTAAAGCGTGCTCGATTGATTCCGTTAACATGTTTAGCGATCAACAACGATACTTAAAGCAGGTTATAAGTCCTTCATATCAGCACATAATCATCATATACCAAACAACATTATTCTAACATCATTTCTTCATGTATCATCTTGTTTAAGCTTATGTTCAAGTTTTAAGTGTAAGATCTTATGATGTTCATATGTTTTCATCATAATCTAACTTTTAACCATCATAAATATGAAGCAAATGAAGATCAAAGAAGCTTACTACTAGCTTTGAAGCTAGGGAAGAAACACTAGAGAAAATGAGTGGATAAAAGCACACTAGAGAGGTCCTTGATGATCCGTGAGTTCCACCTTCCGTTATTGACCTTCTTGCACCTTGATATCACCCTAGATTGCTTGATGGAGGAATGAAAATGGTAGAGATAATATGGGGGTGTTGGGCCGTAAGCTTGTAGAGAGGGAGAGAGGAAGTTTGTTGGTGATGAAGATGATAAGAAGTGTAGGTGGTTTATAACCCTCCAAGATCTTTTAGCGATTGGGTATGATGTCCCCCAAAGTACCATACAACATCAAGTCAAGATCTCTATGAAGATTATGGAAGATTTAAAATGATTTTGTGTTGTGGGGTCCCATGGGGGCGGTTACCATAGGGGGGGGGTAGATTGTAAATTAAATTGTAAGTAACTTGTTAGTGGTAGGTTATGTGGTAAAAGCCTAGTGTTATGTGTTATATGTATTGTGTAGTGTGTTATAGTGCTCGGGGACCATAACTAGCTCAACAAAATAAAAACAATGCTTCTTACAATATTTTGGTGTTCCGGGTAATGTCCGGTTGTTCGGTTAGGTACTGTTCCGTTAAAGTGCTAATTAATCCGTAAAGTGTCCTATACATATATTTTTGTAACGTTTTAAATTTTCAACACTCTGGAAAGCATACCGGACTATTTAGTAACTTTTCTGTACACTACAAGTATGTTAACAAGCACATGTAAGTATAACACAGTAATCAAAAAGCAGTTAAGTGATTTCAGCACAATCATCAAGCACTTTAATTATCATTAATAAATTGTACGGATACATGGAATTATGAGGGTTGTCACATTCTCCCCCTGTTAAGAGAATTTCGTCCCGAAATTTAGCGCGTGGTTACTGAGGAAGCTAGTTAAGTTGCGTTGGTTTCCTGGTTTTCCTGGGGTGTCACATCATCCCCCCGTTGATTTGGAATTTCGTCCCGAAATTCTGCAGTAGCTTCAGCCTCAGTAGTGGTTGCACTTTTCTTAAACAGTTGGGGATACTTGAGTTTCATTTGGTCTTCTCGTTCCCAGGTATACTCTGGGCCATGACAGGAATTCCAACGAACTCGAACGAGAGGTATTCTGGTACGCTTGAGAATCCTAACATCTCGATCAGTAATCTCTACTGGTTCCTCGACGAATCGCAGCTGGTCATCGATAGTGAGCTCCTTTAAGGGAACTTTGAGGGTCTCATCTGACAGACACTTCTTCAGATTCGAAACATGGAAAACATTGTGAACTCCACTGAGTTCTTCAGGTAGATTCAACCTGTAGGCGACCTTGCCAATTTTCTCAATGATTTCGAATGGTCCGACATAACGCGGATTGAGCTTGCCTCGTTTGCCAAAACGAACTACACCTTTCCAAGGTGAGACTTTGAGTAGCACTTGATCCCCAACCTGGAACTCGAGTGGTTTCCTTCGCTTATCCGCATAGCTTTTCTGACGGTCACGGGCTGCCGCCATTCGTTGTCGTATCTGTGCAATCTTCTCGGTTGTATCCACTACAAGTTATGGGCCAGTGATTTGACTGTCACCAACTTCTGCCCAACAGAGAGGTGATCGGCACTTTCGTCCGTACAATGCCTCGAATGGAGGGGCCTGGATGCTGGTGTGGTAGCTGTTGTTATACGAAAACTCCACTAGCAGGAGGTGCTTTTCCCAGCCATTACCAAAATCGATTACACATGCCCTAAGTATGTCTTCAAGGGTCTGGATGGTGCGTTCAGATTGCCCATCCGTCTGTGGGTGATAGGCGGTGCTCATATCTAAACGTGAGCCAAAAGACTTGTGCATGGCTTGCCACAGTTCAGAAGTAAAACGCGCGTCACGATCAGAAATGATGGAGGTTGGCACTCCGTGCCTTGATACTACTTCCTTTAGGTAAATATCTGCTAGAGTAGAAAACTTATCCGTTTCCTTGATAGCCAGAAAATGTGCAGACTTGGTTAGTCGATCCACGATTACCCAAATGGTATCGTTTCCGCGTTGAGATCTGGGCAGGCCAGTAACGAAATCCATGGAAATTTGCTCCCATTTCCATTTAGGTATCTCTGGTTGTTGAAGTGGGCCTGATGGTTTCTGATATTGGACCTTGACCCTAGCGCAAGTCAAACATTTACTGACGTAGGCTGCTATGCTGGCTTTCATACCAGGCCACCAGTATGTAGTCTTTAGATCGTGGTACATCTTATCTGAACCAGGATGTACTGAATAATGAGACTTATGTGCTTCATCCATCACAAGCTCGTGTAGGTCTCCACACAGTGGGACCCAGATGCGTCCGTTAACATAGTAGGCGCCGTTTTCCTTTTGTTCTTGCCGTTGCCTCGATCCTCGTAAGGACTCAGCCTTGATGTTTTCTGTTTTCAATGCTTCGACCTGAGCATCACGAATTTGAGCGGGAAGGTTAGAGTGAATGGTAAGCTGTAATGCACGTACACGCTTAGGTATAGTATCCTTTCGACTGAGGGCGTCGGCCACCACATTGGCCTTGCCCGGATGGTACTTGATCGCGCATTCGTAATCATTCAAGAGCTCGACCCATCGGCATTGTCGCATGTTAAATCCTTTTTCTTGAAGATATGCTCGAGACTCCTGTGATCGGTGTAAATGGTGCACTTGGTACCGTACAGGTAATGTCTCCATATCTTAAGCGTGAAAACAACTGCTCCCAGTTCCAGGTCGTGCGTAGTGTAGTTCCTTTCGTGAACTTTAAGTTGGCGCGATGAGTAGGCAATGACCTTGTCACGTTGCATCAACACGCAACCAAGTCCTTGGATGGAAGCGTCGCAATAAACCACAAAATCTTCTGTGCCTTCAGGCAATGAGAGGATGGGCGCGCTACAAAGCCTATCCTTCAAATGCTGAAACGCAGATTCCTGTACATCACCCCAGCGATAGGTGACACCCTTCTGAGTCAGTGAAGTGAGAGGTTGCGCAATCTTTGAGAAATCTTTGATAAATCTTCTGTAGTATCCTGCAAACCCAAGAATTGGCGGATTTCTGTTGGTGTACAGGGTGCAGGCCAGTTCTTGATCGAGTCAACCTTGGATGGATCAACATGAATCCCATCCTTGTTTACCACATGGCCTAGAAAGTGGACTTCGCGAAGCCAGAAGTCACATTTCGAAAACTTGGCATACAGTTGCTCTGCTCGAAGAAGTTCCAGCATAAGTCGTAGATGCTGCTCGTGTTCCTCCCGACTCTTAGAATAGATCAGGATGTCGTCGATGAACACTATGACAAACTTATCCAGGTAAGGCTTGCACACTTGGTTCATGAGATCCATGAAGACCGCCGGTGCATTCGTCAATCCGAAAGGTATAACCAGAAACTCGTAATGGCCGTAACGGGTTTTGAATGCTGTTTTGGAGACGTCCTCCTCTCAGACTCTCAGCTGATGGTATCCTGATCTCAAATCAATCTTAGAGTAAAAGCTCGATCCTTGCAGCTGGTCGAACAAGTCGTCAATGCGTGGAAGAGGATATCGATTCTTCACGGTCACCTTGTTGAGTTCGCGGTAGTCTATACACATTCTGAAGGTACCGTCTTTCTTCTTTACGAATAACACTGGAGCTCCCCAAGGCGAAGAGCTAGGACGTATGAAACCCTTTTCCAAGAGTTCTTGTAGTTGCGTGGACAGTTCTTCCAGCTCTAATGGAGCTAGACAATAAGGTGCTCGAGCTATGGGCGCTGCTCCAGGAGCTAGCTCGATTTGAAACTCAACTTGGCGATGAGGCGGAAGACCAGGTAATTCCTCGGGAAATACCTCAGGAAAATCACGCACAATAGGAATGTCTTCAATTCTCTTCTCTTCCGTTGATGTGTCAGTAACGAGTTCCAGAATGGCAGTGTGGCCATTTTGCAAACACTTCTGGGCCTTAAGGAAAGAGATAATGCCTATGACAGCACCACTCTTGTCGCCATGAATCATGAGGGGTTCCTCACCAGAACGAGGAATGCGGACGATTTTCTCCTTGCAAATAATCTCCGCTTGATGATGAGATAGCCAATCCATCCCAATAACGACGTCGAAACTACCAAGTGTGATAGGGATAAGATCGATAGAGAAAGTCTAACCAGCTAAGACGAGGTTACAACCTTTAACTATGTGTGTGGCTTCAAGGCTTTTACCGTTTGCTAGTTCTACTATGTGTTTGGTGTTCAAAAGTGTTGGAGTGCGCTTAAGCATTTGGCTAGCTTTTAAGGACACATAGCTAGTATCGGCACCCGAATCAAATAAAATAGTAACAAAGAAATCATCCAGAAGAAACTTACCCATCATAACATTGGGGTCGTTCCTTGCATCACCCTGACCCAGCACGAACACACGTCCCCTGGCACCATTACCATTGTTGTTTCCCCCATTGCCGTTTCCATTCCCCTGATTGTTGTTGTTCTGGTTCTGATTTAGCTGGGGGCAGTCTTTCTTGAAATGGCCCTCAGCACCACATTGAAAGCACCCTTTGTTGTTACCTTTTTGTTGCTGCTGCTGGCGTTGATTTGGTGGGGCTTGCTGTTGCTGTCGGTTCTGATTCGCCGGACGCTGACTCCTGCAATCCCTTGCAATGTGACCAGGCTTGTTGCATCGATGACAGTTGCCTTTACCACATGGCCCGCTGTGGTGCAAGTTACAGCGATTACATTTGGGGTAATTCCCCTTGTATCCACCTTGCCCTAGATTTCCAGAAGGCTGCTGACTGGGGCTCTTATGGTCCTCAGTCCTTCGTTGCTGAGACTGAGACTGAACGGAGGTAGAGCCTTTGCTCGAATTTCCATCCCATTTTCGCTTGTTGTCGCCAGGAGTATCAGTAGCAGCAGCGCTAATACGCTTGGGCAGCCTGTTCTGCTCAACTGCCTGATCGGTGAGGCGATGAGCCAACCTGATGACTTACTAAATGGTGCCCAGATTAGCTGAGGTTACGTGACTCTGAATCTCTGGTACAAGACCCTTGAGGTACAGCTCAATACGTTTGATGGGAGGGTCCACCATTGTAGGACACAAGATGGCCAGCTCGTTTGACCTCTTCGTGTATGCCTCGATCTCTGACCCCGTCATCTTCAAGTTGAAAAATTCCACTTCCAGCTTGTGGATGTCGTCACGACTGCAGTACTCTTACTTGATCAGTTCCTTGAAGTCATTCCATGGGGTGGCATTAGCAACCTCCAACCCAAGCAGTTGAACCTGTGCTTTCCACCAGGTCAACGCAGCACCTTCCAGCGTTCCAGTAGCAAATTTCACCTTACGATCTTCAGGGCATTCACACATCTCGAAAATAGACTCAAGCTTTTCGAACCAGTGAAGAAGGCCTATCGCTCCTTCTGTGCCGCTGAAGGTACTGGGTCGGCAATCCATGAAGATTTTGAACGTGCACACAGGAGGCTGAGCATGTTGACCTGTTGCGCGAGAATAAAAGACAAGGTTAAGCACGAGGGTTGGTTTGCGAAGGTAGGATCTAAACGTCCTAAGATGGGTTGGTATGGCAGGTCATACCTCCTGCAGGAATAGCTGCGAGTGCCTCAGCAACTCAACTGGGCTTAAGTGAGGTTGATATGTCCTCTGCGTCCGCTCATGATCTTCACAATGAAGCAACGTAAGTGAGAAAAGTGTCGCGAAAGTGCGTAAGTGTGGGACGACAGGAGAGAGTAAGCACACAAGGTTCAAATAGCAATTATCACGTTAACTAATGCACAGTGTGAACTATCTAATCGACAATATAACATAAATCATACCACCTATTGTGTCGAGTCTTGCACGTGGAGTGAAGCATCGTTGTGGATCGTTGAGCACTGTACAGGTTATAGTTTGGTTTTATCAAAAAGCTTTTCTCTCTTTAAAACCAAGTTCACTATAACCAATGGCTCTGATACCAATAAGTCACACCCCCCAAATTCCATCATGCGGAGTATCACCGTTTGGAGGCGTGACATGACCAGGATCGAGCCACCAATCATATTGAACAACATAATTAAGTAAATCAAACCAACCGCAATACAATTGGTGACCAAAAGGAAGTTAACCAAGTTCAATTTAAACAGCGGAAGCATAAGACGTTAAACCAAAACATAAGTTCGTAGTTCATAAGTCTAAAGACCCAAAACATAAGTTTTATAAGTTTATAAAGTTTATTTATTAAGTACGGGACATAACAGTTCGCATCCCACAACGACCACCTCCATGTACAAGCCCCATAGCATCTAACGACCTGCAAAGCATGTAATAACGAGTCAACAACAAAGTTGAGTGAGTTCACGGTTGGTTGTCCATTTTAGAGTTACTTCCAAAAAACGTAGTTTAATCTTAATCAGCTATCCAGCCGTGGGGGTTACCCCATAGTTCGAAAACGTTTATTTGTTAACCATCCCTTGTCCCCTTCCCTGGCTATCCAGCCCGGCACTTCGGCCGTGGGGGCTACCCCATTATTTAAACTATCAGACTCGTTTATCATATCGACTACTACGAAAATTAATTGTGCCCTAGCGTTGGTGTCTATCATCACCGACGTGCCATAGTCCATTAGTACACGCCCGTCCGACTGGCACGGTGTGAGGTTTGTTAAACCTAATAGCGCTATTAACTAATGACCCGCTCGCCATAGCCTCGGCGATTAAGTCGATACAAAAAGGGAGGGACTTTGCTGATAGAGTTCTAGTCCAGTAAGTCTAATTCATCCCAACAGGACGAAGAATTTACATTCCTGAACACGTCCCAAAGGACGAGGAATCCCTATTCCTGAACCCATTCCCATTCCCACCGGGAATTACCATGCTTTGTAGAAAAGTGTGAACTCACCTTGGTTTGCTCGGTTTGACTCTATAAAATAGCTAACAGTCAAGGTCGGTCAATCACGTCCTAATATGATTACCAGTTACTCATTTAGTGGTTTCAAATAGAGCACAAAGTTCCTACACGTATCTACCATATAACATGTATATACTTTAACAGTTCACGCCCATATAAACATTCCGCCTATAGCTACTCAAGAGCAAGCACACGATATTGCACATAACACTTTTATTGACGTATAACATGTTAGATCATTCTCAGATAACCTACCAGACATTTAGACACGCAATTTACTACTTATGTCGTTTCAGCTTTTATATTCAAAACTGGGCTGTTTTCGGGGATTTTAATAAAATAGTTAACTTGTTCCAAAAATTCCCAACTTTTTACAGAATGTCTTAAACGATCCAAATATTATTGTGTAAAAATATCGGGATCCAATTCATCACCAATATTTTATAAAAAATCATTTTCCGGACTGCAATCAGATTCATCTTTTTCTGACTGCCATCCACGGAATAATTTATTTAAAATTTATCGTAAGTCCGATTTACGAAATTCCAGTGGGAGGATTACAAATACATCCGTGGTCATTTACAGTACAAATTTCATGACCTAGTTCTACTTAGGTTTCAAGTTATGATGAAGAATATAACACATATTTTCAGCAGCAAAAATGCATCTTTAGCTGCTGTTACAAAACGACCCTTTAAAAATAGTAAACGAAGTCCAAAAATTATGATTCCAGTGCCATTAGAACCGTATTTCGAAATACATAAATCTAGACTTCAGAAAATACATTTTTCGTTTTATTAAGGTCCTGTTACAGCCAACTGAAGTTGGCTGTAATCACCAAACAGCCTCTTTTTTTTCAGCTTTTAACATTCTAAAGCGTGCTCGATTGATTCCGTTAACATGTTTAGCGATCAACAACGATACTTAAAGCAGGTTATAAGTCCTTCATATCAGCACATAATCATCATATACCAAACAACATTATTCTAACATCATTTCTTCATGTATCATCTTGTTTAAGCTTATGTTCAAGTTTTAAGTGTAAGATCTTATGGTGTTCATATGTTTTCATCATAATCTAACTTTTAACCATCATAAATATGAAGCAAATGAAGATCAAAGAAGCTTACTACTAGCTTTGAAGCTAGGGAAGAAACACTAGAGAAAATGAGTGGATAAAAGCACACTAGAGAGGTCCTTGATGATCCGTGAGTTCCACCTTCCGTTATTGACCTTCTAGCACCTTGATATCACCCTAGATTTCTTGATGGAGGAATGAAAATGGTGGAGATAATATGGGGGTGTTGGGCCGTAAGCTTGTAGAGAGGGAGAGAGGAAGTTTGTTGGTGATGAAGATGATAAGAAGTGTAGGTGGTTTATAACCCTCCAAGATCTTTTAGCCGTTGGGTATGATGTCCCCCAAAGTACCATACAACATCAAATCAGGATCTCTATGAAGATTATGGAAGATTTGAAATGATTTTGTGTTGTGGGGTCCGATGGGGGTGGTTACCATAGGGGGGGGGGGGTAGATTGTAAAATAAATGGTAAGTAACTTGTTAGTGGGAAGTTATGTGGTAAAAGCCTAGTGTTATGTGTTATATGTATTGTGTAGTGTGTTATAGTGCTCGGGGACCATAACTAGCTCAGCAAAATAAAAACAATGCTTCTTACAATATTTTGGTGTTCCGGGTAATGTCCGGTTGTTCGGTTAGGTACCGTTCCGTTAAAGTGCTAATTAATCCGTAATGTGTCCTATATATATATATTTTTGTAGCGTTTTTAATTTTCAACACTCTGGAAAGCATACCGGACTATTTAGTAACTTTTCTGTACACTACAATTATGTTAACAAGCACATGTAAGTATAACACAGTAATCATAAAGCAGTTAAGTGATTTCAGCACAATCATCAAGCACTTTAATTATCATTAATAAATTGTACGGATACATGGAATTATGAGGGTTGTCACAAAGACGACCACGCGTAAGATCACAATCACGTATCATTCACGGACGTAATACTGTGAGTTCATGTCCCCTATTCATTTAAATGTTTTACAACTTTACAACTATCGGGGAAAATACATGTTCAACGTATGTTAAAGTTAGGGAATGAAACACCTTAGATCATGTGCGAATTAGGGTTATACATCTAAGCACCATTAATCCAGTTTGGACCTAGGTACAAGTGGTTAGATCTAATGGGTTTTGGCGAGCCCCACTCTTGGTCGTGGACCCATACAGAAGAGTGCTTTTGTGTCCCAGTTGATAGTAGTCGATACAAAATCGTCTAGGTTTGGATTGCTTCCTTTTTCGTCACACATATTAATGTCCTTGCAAAACATTAATGATCAACGATTTCATTGACGCTTTACATACTACAACTTACATTTTAAATACATCTTTTACAACTAAACTGCATGAATTCGCCAACTTTTGTTGATGTTTCCAAACTTAACATGTATTTCAGGGAATTAATGGACCATGTCGGGATTCACAGTCAATATAACAAGTATCGGAACTCCATGCCATCTTTTGGAGGGTTTAACTGTTATATTTCGCCTCTTTGCGGCAATATGATGGTTTAAACCTTAGTAGTTTATTTCCATTTTGATGTATGAAACAATAACACTTTACTTTACTTTTATGTTAATGGTTTGTAACCGAAACACTAAACTCGTGATGTAATCTTTGGAAACACTTATGTAATGGCAATGGAGTATGTTTTATTCATATAGTTTGTTCATGTACATCGATATTTATGCAATGAGGACCATACAGATCACACCTCGCGCTTCCGCTATGAGCGGGTGTGACAAAAACTTTGAAAATTTGAGAGAAAAGTTCTAACTCTCTGAAGCACAAATGTTATGAATGGAGACTTAGTTGTGGATCGACATATATATATATATATGACAATGTAGTAGGTTCGTGCGGATCCACAATTAGGCCTTTAAGAGAGGTTTGTTGATTCGGACGAATCGACTATAGTAGATTCGTACGAACCCACATGTGACTTTCAAACATTTTCAATTTTTCAAACTTTTTAATTTTAATCAGATTTTAATATCCACTTGAATATCCAGGTCCAAGTTAACGACCCTGGTTACTCGATTTGTCGACCAAGTCCAAGTTAATGACCTTGGTTGAACCGATTCACGAACCATCTGACATTTTCTTTCAAGTTTTCCAAAAATTTCAAGTTTCTACTTAATGAACTTGTTAAACTTTTTAGGTTCCCAACACTTCAAGATTAGCTCCCACCCAGAACATACTATATTTGCTTAGCATCCAGATTCAGAAGATCTGCTCTCCAACATCGGTTGTCAAAAATAAAGCAGAAGTAAAATCTTTTTGGTTTTTTACAAACTTTATGCTAAAACACACTAAAATATTTTTGGGTTTTATCTTGAAAAGAAATAACAACAATGTATTTACATACATATTTTTGTGAATTATGTTAGAGGATCATATCAGCTTTTGACGAATCACTAGCACCGTTGATCTACACAAACTTTAAGTTTTAAACGATTCACATAGATTGTCAGTATACTATTCCACTTAAATTCTCACACAAAGTTCAACTGATTCAAGATACAAGATTAATGTCTTAAGAACTTAACTTACTCGCGTGTCCCACCTCAGAATATACTCCGTATCAAGATTCCCTAGATTCACTCTTATAGGTGAATATACCTAAATGATATCTATCTCTGGGTAGTGCGAGGCCTTGAGAGCTCAGGTTAGAACTTCCGTTCAGTCAAAGAGATGAAGGCTCGACTTTGAGGTGTGTTCCACTTAGGAATCTTCTTTAAAACTGCAATTGATTTATATCTTTCGATATTTTCTCAATTTTTATGCAGAGGGAAATCTTTAAGCGCAAAATCATTATACGAGGTCTAGGCCATTGCTGACACAAAATTAGAAGACCAAGTATAATACCCCAGATATCAATAAGTATAAAGACCTAGTATCTCAGAATCAGGCAATCTCTCAAACGAAATTTCGGAGTACTAAGTCCATATATCCAAGAGATGTTCCCCACGAGATAAGAAAGTTATTGATTTTATGTTTATATCTCAAAATCAATCTACTAAATGTGCAAAAACCTACTTGCATATCATCAGTGAGACCATTTATCACTTTTAATATTCCATTTCTTTAGCATGATGTGACTGTCTAACTGATGTACTATCATTTCCTCTTTTTACACCAACTCTTTTTGCCGTTTTCTATGTTTTTTTACATTTTTTCATTTTTAAATGTTTTTATATTTTTCACTACATCCCCCCCTAAAATTAAAAACAATTTAAAAAGAAGAAAAATGACAAACTGATGCAGATCACATCTCAACGTCCTCTACCTTTGAATCACCATCACCTTCGACAATTTCTCCCCCTGACGACAAAAGCCTCATACCTTTAAGTTTCAAAAGATATTTAAATCGAGAGTTATGAAACGGTTTTGTATGCAAGTTAGCTTTTTCTTCGTCGGTGTGAATTTTTTCAATTCTAATCAACTTATTTTCATAGCAATCACGAATGAAGTGATGTCAAATTTCAATGTGTTTTGTCTTAACGTGATGAACAGGGTTTTTGGTTATGTTAATAGCAGCCTCATTGTCTACAAATATAGATGTGTTAAGAAACTGGAGACCATAGTCTCTCTTCTGCTGTTGGATCCACAAGATCTGTGAACAACAGCTGCTAGCCGGGACTTACTCGGCTTCGCAAGTAGAGAGAGCGACCGTAGTCTGTTTCTTACACTGCCATGTACCCAGTCAAGTTCCGAAGAACTGGCAGCCGACTGTGGTAGACTTTGCATTTAACTTGCAGCAACCATAATTAGAATCAGAATAGCCCTCCATTTTGAAACCGTCATTCTTAGGATACCACAAGCCTAGACTTGGAGTTCCTTTCAGATATCTCAGAATTCGCTTGATGATCATCAGATGAGAAGCCTCGGATTTGATTGATAGCGAGTCGCAAGGCATGTCGGATACATGATATCTGGCCTTGACGCTATCAGGTACATGAGCGAGCCTATCACCGATCAGTATAAAGTCTCATTGACTCTATTCCTCGTGGGTTCTGGATGAATGCCATGATTAAGCGCCAATGGGGTAGACATAGTAGAAGTTCTCGTCATGCTGAATTTCTCCAACACGTCGTGAATGTACTTTGTTTGGTGAATGAAAATTCCTCCCAGCAGTTGATCAACTTATAGGCTTAAGAAGAACTTCATTTCTCTAATTGAGCTCATTTCAAATTTCAGCTTCATGACCCGTTCGAAGTCTTTGTAGAGTGCGTCGTTTATGGAACCCAATATAATTTCATCCACATAGATTTAGACAATCAACAGATGTCCATCAGCTTCTCGTGTGAAGAGAGTTGCATCTACCTTACCACAAATAAAACCGTTCGACAACAGGTGCTGAGACAAACTCGTACCAGGCTCTCGGGGCCTGATGCAACCCGTATAAGGCTTTATCGAGTATGTAGACCTTATCCTTGTGGATAGGATCTGTGAAGCCCGGTGGCTGACCAACATACACCTCTTCTTTGACTTTCCCGTACAGAAATGCTGACTTAACATCCAACTGATAAACTTTAAAACCCTTCCAAGATGCAAAAGCAAGGAATATTCTGATCACTTCTAGCCGAGCAACAGGAGCATAAACCCCAGTGAAGTCAACACCCTCCTGCTGGCTAAAACCTTGTATAACCAGGCGAGCTTTATTTCTTACCACTACGCCATGATCATTTCTTTTGCATTTGAAAACCCATTTTGTTTTTATCATTTTCTGGCCTTTGGGTAAATCCACCAATTTCCAAACACCCAGCTTCTCAAACTAATTCAGCTCCTCCTGCATCGCGTTAACCCACGATTCTTCAGTCCATGCTTCTTTATACGTTTTGGGTTCTACCTGCGAAATGAAGCAATTAAGTGAAAAGTCATTTTGCAAAGGAGCAACTTTAGTATAAAAACATGAAAAGCCCTGATCAATTTGATGGTGTGTTCGGACTCCAGTTTCCAATTCACCGATTATGTACTCTCCGGGGAGATATGAAAGTGTTCTAGGCATCACCTCACTAGGAACTATCACCTCGTCCTCCAGATTCAAGATGTTATGCTCCACATTTTGATCCACTTCGCCTATCTGATCATCAATCTGGATTTGCTCCCCCTCAGAATCTGAATCACCTTGATCGTATGTAGGACTTTCAGAATCTGAACCATCGGATTTGTCAAACAACATGGCTGGAGCATTCTCTATAGGATCAACTGTTTCTGTGGTCTGAGTTTGAACATCGGCTTGAGTGTGACTGGGGCTAGCTTACGCATCATGAGTACTAGTTTGTTCATTAGTAACCACAATAGGTCTTGGTACTTATTCATGTGAGGATGACTAATGTTTCTGAAACAACTTTAATAAATCTTCTTCAGTCAGTTCCTTAGGGAGCTCAAACGAATTCCATAACCCCTCGTAGTCAAATAACCACGCATCACCAGGCTTTTGAGTAGGTATCATGTACCTTTGCCAATCAACATGTTGAGCCTGAACTACTCTGTTAAGACTTGGTAGATATACACGTCTTAATGGACTAGCATATCCGACAAAGTATCCTTCCAATGATTTTTCACCATATTTGCCATCTGGATCGATTATCGTGCATGGTGAACCAAAAGGTTCAAGAAATTCCAAATTCGGCTTTCGGTTGTTCAGCAACTCAAAGCATGTTTTTTTGTGTGGCTTCACCGTCAACACTCTATTGAGAGTATAGCATGCTGAGGCTACATCTTCGCTCCAAAAACTCACATGGAGTTTTGAATCTGCTAACATTGTATGCGGGCCTCAATCAGCATCCTATTCTTCCTTTCTGCCGACTTGTTCTGTTGCGGTGTGTAAGGAGCACCGAATTTATGCAAAATCCCTTTTTCTTCACAAAATTCTGCCATTCTGCTGTTTTTGAACTCAGCCGTTGTAACTGCGAATTTTTCTGACTGGTACCTTGTACAGGTTCTCCAACTTTCTGAACAGCATCATCAAACTCTTAAATACCTCGTCTTTCGATTCCAGAAACAATACCCAAGAAAATCTCGGGTAATCATCTGTCATAACTGGGCAATATAAATCTCCTAAAATGCTTTTGACATTTACGGGACCAAAGAGATCCATGTGCAACCACTCTAGTGGCATCTTGATCGAATTTAGAAGTTTCCTCAGGTGCGACTTTCTTGTTTGTTTCCTTTTCTTACAACTGATATTTGATTTTAGAATCATTTTCTTTCTTTGAAATCTTTTTCTCAACAAACATTGGAGCTTTTCCTTTAATATCTATCGGTTTTTGTTTGTTTTTGACAATAACAGACTGAGGCATGTTTTTGGTACACTTTCTCGTGATGTGCCCAACTTCGTTGCACTTGAAACAACTCTGGTTATCAGGAACCTGACTCGTGCCCTCAATCTATTTTTGTTTTGCTTGTTGAACAAAGAATTCTTCATTTGTTTGCGTGAAAATCTCAGATTCTTGATCAACACTTGAACTTAAATTTTTTACAAAGTTTGTTTTCTTTACATACATCAATTTTTGAAAATTTCTCTTCTGATTTTGCTTACCCCCTTGCCCGTACTTCCCATTGTTTTGATTTTTATTATGAAATTGTGGGTTTCTCGGCTAGGTGTAATAAGCTTTATCTTTTTGATAATTCAAAAAACGTTTCGAACTTGACAAATTCTCAACCTCAGAAACATCAACTTCCACGAGTTTGAACACTTTTTCAATTTTGTCCATGTTGACGTTTTGAATCGGAAATTCCTCATCCGAATACAACTTATCTGATCCACACATCTTGTACATAACCAGAGTACGTTCATCACTTAAGTTGTTTTTGGATTTTTTTCATGTAGTTGTTCATGAAACACTCTTCATCTTCAAAACATTCTTCTGGACTTTTAGTTTTCGTGGAGTCACTATCACTTTTCAAAACATTGTTTACCACATTTTCAACAACTTCAGAATCAATTTTTCCATCATCAGAAGACTTTTCAAATGTGACATTAATATTTTCTGGTAATTTGTCAACTTCAGTTTCCAACTTGATGTTTAAAGCCTTATCCACCCCTAAGTTTTTCCTTGAAAAATCACCATTCACGGTGTCACACCCCGAACACGTAAAACAACAAATCGTGGCGGAAACGTCGGGGAGTGTTGTAACAGTATTATTGTTTCTCAACCATGGATACCAAAGAGTTTCGTTTTATTAAATATTAAACATTAACATTGTCTTTGAAACTGAACAAGCAAGTTATATATCGACTATCATTATTATTATATCACTAAGGTCTCGTCCAGATCCTATGTGACTCAAGCATCCTAGCAATCAACATTAAGCAACATCACCTGAAACATATGTAAAAACAAAGTCAGCAAAGAAATGCTGGCGAGCACATAGTTTTTGTGTGAGTGTCAGATTCATGGCTCGTTTATTCGTTGAAATAACTCGTACAACCTCGTTAATCGATATTAGAAAGCCTTGTTTTGTAAACCCTTTTGTATTGTAAAATGAATAACCAAGTCAAAACAGATTGGTTATAGTTTATAAAACCTCGATGCCATGAATCCTAACCCAAAACATTTATTTATGTAAACCAAATCATAAATCGTTCTCGTAATGAAACTCGTATGGTTTATATAGTTTTGTAAACATCATTGTGTGACATCGTTTAACTCGTTCTCGTTATAGATCATCGTTCATTTGTTTAAATCGTTCATAATCGTTCAATCGTTCAAAATCATACAATCGTTTAATATCGTTCTTGTTCCAATCGTTCTCGTTTTAATTGTGAAAACTACTTTTTTTGGTCGTCTCGCTAATAACATTCAAACCTTCGTGACTCGTTCATCGTTCAACTTGTTCAACTCGTATTAACAAACCACCAAAGGGTAAGTTAACAATCACAGATTCAGTCGTTACCCACTTAACCCACACATAACCATGGGTGCAGTCTGATAACGGGATTTGTCGGATCCTATGGTACCATAACCTAATACTGGTCGGTTCGGCCAAAATTAATGAATGTCATTCGTTATGTAACTACAACCAACAAGTTCGTTCACATTGTCGAAATCGTTATTAGTTTAGTATAAACCATCTTAATCGTTTTTGAAATCATTGTTATAATATCAAAAATCGTTTTGATACATATGAATCACCCCAAAACAATCGAAAACATGTAAAAGAAGGGATCTATGTACTCACCTTTGGGTGCGTTTTTATATGTTAACACAATCTCTCAAATTGTTTATTCATCCTAAATTAAATAAGATCGATTTAATAATCAAAACTCACAAAAATACATAAGTTTCTCCGATACTTAGAATTTTCACATAACCTTGAGATTTTTCTCAAAAAAGTTATTATTTTTTATTATATTGGTGTATTTGTATATATATGCTTTTTGTGACATAATATAAATATCATAATACACATAATCTTTTCAACACTAACACATCATCATACACATATTGTAAAACACATAGCACATTGTAACACCTAAAATTTACCCATGAACAACCCATTATAGTGTATGTCGAAAAATACTTATTTTAGCGATTCGGTAACACTTTTGGGCGTCGGAAGTCACGTATGACTAACCAAACACCAAGTAAACTTAATATAAGTTAAAATACTTATTTTTATGTCAAAAATATCAGTTTACTTACTGATCTAAAACAGTTTAATAAAAATCCTCCGAAAAGCCGATTTTTAACCGTTTTACCGCATAGTTTTGCATCAAACGTTACCCGAACCATCCCAAATCGAAACGACTTTAAATTTTAACATAACTCATGTTATTTACTGAAAAAAATAGTGGTTATACTCATGATAGTGCAGGTCTTACATAAAGCACATAAATCATGCAAATTTCACATAATTTACCACTTTTTAAGCTATATGTACAACATGTAAAGCTATCAAACCTATGTCAAAGTTTCATGCCATTATAATATACCAAATAATGTTATTTTTAGTGTTTGTAACCTGATCTAAAACATTTTTGTCATATAGCCATTTTTCATCATTTCTTGAGCTTTAAATCAACATGTATTATCATGTACAAGTGCCTAAAGCACACTATCATAGCATCATCATTTTACAAGAACTAAATGCATCCAAAATACAACTTATTTATGTTTATTTGCTGATGTATTTGAACATTTATCATATCATAGATAGATCATCAACCACTTGCATTTTAACTGTTATTCAAGAACAAGCAACAACCTAAACATGTACTTATAAAAAATAAAGCTCAAAACTCATACACACATGTATATATATGTACGGTCATACACACACACATAAACATCACCATTTTTATTTGTATCAAGACCCATTTCATTTTAGATTTCAAGTTTGTGAAAATTCCAAGATTCAAGAGAAACTTCAAATCATCAAGAACAACCAAGAATCAAGAATATGATTTAAACATAAATGTTATACCTTCAAGATTCAAGTAAGTTGTTGGATGAGGTTTTGATGATATGGAGCTTGAAATCACTTGAAAGCACCTTGGAAACACCTTTGGATCTTCACACCAACTTGAATTTAGCTTGGAAAGGGGCTTGATTCTCAAGAACAAAGTTGAAGGAGATGAAGATGGTGATGGGAGCGTGTTTACGGTTTTAGGGAAGGAGAGAAGGAGGAGGAAAATTGGTTGAGTGAAGTATGATGATCTTGGAAGATATGTAAGAAGATATAGAGAAGATATGGAATTGGCATGCAACAACACTTGTCAACACAAGATCAAATGAAATATTTGCAAGATCTAGCAAAAATTTGGTGGGGTCCCCATATATTGTAACCGTGAAAATGGAAGGGGGGGGGGTAAAGTGTAAGTTTGTTTGGTAAATTAGATAAAAACAGGTGTTTAACTGGGTACCGGGTATTTTATCTAGCGTTTAAATCCCAGTTTATGGCGTTCTAAATTATTTTTATTATTCTATAAAAATAAACTCGCCAAAATATTACTGAAATAAATCTCAGTTGCCGAGACTGGCTGTGTTGTCTGCGTTTTACAGTAGAAGCATTGTGTTGCGCAGAAACACGCGGTACGCGCTTTAAACTTGAAAAATAACGTTTTTAAGCGTTTTAATTTATTTTTCAACACGAACCTGATTAAAATAAAATTTTAATCATAACAGAATATTTTTGGGATTTAAATATTATCTGGGCGGTCACCAACGTTCGTTTCGCAGTTTTGTGGTAATTAGTTCTTTAGTTCAAATAAACATGTTTTTGCCATACCGAATCCTTCGAAACTTATTTCTAAGTTATGTAAAGGATATTTAGGGTATCTTTGGCTTACATCACAGATCCAGAGTGTATGTCGCATTAAACTGATTGCGTTTACACACCAGTTTGCGTATAACCTTCCAGAAAGTGATTTAAAGCTCGAAATCGGAATCGAATCAAATTGTAAAATCATTAAACACAATTACACGTATAATAACACCAAAGTACATTGTTTTATTGATAATCAACATTTTTTTACATTATACGATGATTACAGAACACAGTTGTCACAGTCTCCCCTACTTTAGGAAATTTCGTCCCGAAATTTTACTTAGAGGAAACTTGTGAAAACAAATACGAATATTTCGTCTTCATCTGGTCCTCACGTTCCCAAGTAAACTCGGGGCCACGTTTGGATTCCCATCGAACTTTGACCAATCGAATCCGTTTGTTCTTCAACTGTTTGAATGTACGGTCCACTATCTCCACAGGTTTCTCGACAAAGTGCATTGTTTCATCGATTTGAATCTCGTCGAGAGGAATGTGAAGATCAGCATCAGCTAAACACTTTCGCAAATTGGACACGTGAAAAGTCGGATGAATACTTCCAAGCTCTGGAGGTAACTCTAGTCGATAGGCAACCTTTCCAATTCTTTCAACAATCTTAAATGGTCCAACATATCGTGGTGCAAGTTTTCCTTTCTTTCCAAATATCACCACTCCCTTCCAAGGTGACACCTTGAGTAGGACACGCTCTCCTATTTGAAATTCTAAGGGCTTGCGTCGCATATCCGCATAACTCTTTTGATGGCTTCTAGCTGTCACAAGATTATTGCGGATTTTCTTGATTTTGTCTGTTGTTTCTAGAATGAGCTCAGGTCCAGTAAGCTAAGCTTCACCGATCTCATTCCAACAAACAGGTGAATGACATTTTCGACCGTAGAGAGCTTCGAATGGTGCCATATTAATACTAGCATGATAACTGTTGTTGTAAGAGAACTCGATCAGTGGAAGATGAGAATCCTAATTACCACCAAAGTCTATCACACATGCCCTAAGCATATCCTCCAAAGTTTGAATCGTTCTCTCAGATTGTCCATATGTTTGGGGATGATAACCAGTGCTTAGATTTAGTTGGGTTCCCAAAGCAGATTGCATGGCCTTCCAAAAATGAGATGAAAACCGAGCATCACGATCGGAAATGATATCCAAAGGAACACCATGCCGTGAAACAATCTCATCAACATAAATCTTTGCAAGTTTATCAGCAGATAGATCCTCGCGAATCGGTATAAAATGAGCCGATTTCGTTAATCGATCGATAACAACCCAAATAGCATCGTGACCTTTAGACGTACGCGGTAACTTAGTGATGAGATCCATTGCAATGTTCTCCCACTTCCAAACCGGTATCTCTCGTTGTACAAGCAAACCAGAAGGTCGTTGATGTTCGGCCTTGACTCTGAGACAAGTTAGGCATTTCGATACATACAAGGAAACATCCTTCTTCATACCAGGCCACCAGAACTGAGTACGAAGATCCTTGTACATTTTATCAGCACCAGGATGGATAGAATATCGAGACTTGTGAGATTCGTCCATTACCAAGGTGCGAAGATCGTCTTGTTTCGGAATCCACAAATGATCCTTGAAATATAGCAACCCATCGTCCTTTGTTTTGAGTTTAAGTTCGAGTTGAAGCGGTAGATCATATTTCAATAAGTCTTTGATCACACAAGATCGTTGAGCTTGAAGGACACGAGATTGAATATCAGATAGAGTTCGAATAGAATGAAGCTTGACTCGTTCCTTTCGACTAAGCGCATCGGCTACGACATTCGCCTTACCAGGATGGTAGCGGATCTCGCAATCATAATCGTTTAAGAGTTCAACCCAACCTCGTTGCCTCATGTTCAGCTCCTTCTGATTGAGAATATGCTGGAGACTTTTGTGGTCTGTGAAAACCACACACTTCGTTCCATAGAGGTAGTGTCTCCATATTTTAAGTGCGAAAACTACAGCTCCTAATTCAAGATCATGAGTCGTATAGTTCTTCTCGTGAATTTTCAGTTGTCTAGACGCATTAGCTATGACTTTACCTCGTTGCATAAGAAAGCAACCAAGTCCTAGATTCGACGCGTCACAATAGACAACAAAATCGTCGTTTCCCTCAGGTAGAGATAAAACAGGAGCATCACAGTGCTTCCATTTCAGCGTTTGGAACGCTTCTTCTTGCTTAGGTCCCCACTCAAAAGACTTATTTTTCTGAGTCAAAGCAGTGAGTGGAACCGCGATCTTTGAGAAATTAGAAATGAATCGACGATAATAACCAGCAAGACCAAGAAATGGTCGAATCTCTGTAGGTGCCGTCGGCGTATTCCAATCCTTAATAGCTGCTATTTTGCAAGGATCCACATGGATACCCTGCTTGTTGACTATATGTCCCAAAAATTGAACTTCTTTAAGCCAGAATCCACACTTGGAGAATTTAGCAAAAAGTTATTCCTTCTTTAGGAGTTCCAATGTCAAACGAAGGTGTTGCTCGTGATCGGCTTGAGACTTTGAATAAATGAGAATATCGTCGATGAACACAATGATGAACTTATCTAGATAAGGTTTACAAACCCTATTCATTAAGTCCATGAAGATAGCTGGGGCATTCGTCAAACCAAAAGGCTTGACAGTGAACTCGTAATGCCCATATCTTGTACGAAAAGCAGTTTTGGGAATATCTTCCTCGAGTACACGAAGTTGATGATACCCAGATCGCAGATCGATCTTGGAAAAGCATGAAGCACCTTGCAGCTGGTCGAAGAGATCATCAATTTTAGGTAGGGGATATCGATTCTTGATGGTAAGCTTATTAAGCTCACGATAATTGATACACATTCGAAAAGATCCATCTTTCTTTTTCACAAAGAGGACAGGAGCTCCCCAATGCGAAAAGCTTGGATGGATGAATCCTTTATCAGACAACTCTTGAAGCTGTTTCGATAACTCTTGCATCTCTGATGGTGCAAGACGATAAGGTGCTTTCGCAATCGGGTTGGCATTGGGTACAAGGTCAATATGAAACTCGACTTGACGAACTGGAGGCAAACCAGGAAGTTCATCGGGAAACAACTATGGATAATCCCGAACAATCGGAATATCCCGAATACTCTTGCTCTTGACTTTCTCCTCGGTGACATGTGCCAGGAAAGCAACATATCCTTTTTGCAAATAACTTTGGGCCTTTGTACAAAACATAAGCTTCAAATCACCAGATGGTATCTCGCCACGAACTTCCAGAACATCGCCAGACGGAAGAGGAATACGAATAATCTTATCGAAACAAACCACCTCAGCATGATGTTTGGTTAGCCAATCCATCCCCACGATAATATCGAAACTCCCAAGTTGCATCGGTGTGAGGTCAATGGGAAAAAGATGGTTATCAAGGTTTAACTGACAATCACGAATAACAGAATCGAGAACAAGAGGTTTACCAGAAGCAACTTCGACAGATAAGGGTTTCCTCAATTTAGTTCTAGGTAACACAAGCAAAGGTTCAAAAGATAATGAAACAAAACTTCTATCGGCACCAGAATAAAAAAGAATAGATTCAGGTCGATTGTTAACAAGAAATGTACCATTAACCACCTCGTTGTCAGCCCTCGCTTCGTTAGCATTCAGATTGTACGCTCGTCCACGAGCGGGATTCGCATTCGCGTTGACATTCGCATTCGGGTTCGCATTTGCATTCGCCAACCTCGGACAATTGTTGCGGAAGTGACCAAACTCTCCACAATTGAAGCATGAACCTGGTGGGAATCTAGCAGCATTCCCCTTAACTGGAGCTTGATTCTGAACAATCTGATTCTGACCCGAACGACAGATGTTGGCCAGATGCCCAAGCTTACCACACGTTGTGCATTGCCTACAAGCTTGTTGTGTAACATGATGACCGTTGCAGCGAGCACAATGAGGTGCGGTACCAGCATACGCTTTCTTCGCAGGCGGTTAAGCTGGTGGGTTCTGAGGGTTCTGAGCAGTAACTGCAAAGTTCTGAGCACCCTTTCGCTTTCTCGACTTCTTCGATGACTCACCTTTCTTACCCTTACCCTTTTCCTTGACAGATTCGGTCGACTTCTTCTTATCACCCTTGCAGGTAAGTTTACCCTTCCTGACTTGCGACTCAGTCAGGGTAGCAGATAACTCGATCGCGTGACGAACAGTAGTAGGATTAACGCCAGTCACAATATCCTGTATGGAATCGGGTAAACCATCGATATACCTCTCTATCGCTTTCTCCAACGGGGTAACCATAGTAGGACACAAAAGACTGAGTTCCTCAAATCGATCCGTATACGCATGGTGTTCTCCCCCATCTTGTTTTAGATCGTCAAACTCTCGTTCCAAAGCTCGAATTTCGTGACGGGGACAAAATTCTTTCATCATGAGAGCTCGAAGCTCTTCCCATGTTTGTACCAATGCCACTTCGGCACCCCTATCTTTCATCACTCCGTTCCACCAGGTAAGAGCACGCTTCTTAAACACACTTGATGCAAATTCAACCTTACGCCCATTCGGACATTGCACATGTCTGAATGTGCTCTCGATACTTTCGAACCATTGAAGGAGTGCAGTTGCTCCTTGCGACCCAGAAAACTTTAGCGGCTTAGCAGAATTGAAATTATTGAAATTACATTGTGCATTATTGTTGTTGTATAACTCGTGGATTTGGGTCACAACGCCTGGAAGCACAACAGCCATTTGCTGAGAGACAAGGGCTGCGACTTCTTCAGCAGTAAAAGATTGTGCATCACGTCGAGGAGGCATTGTCTAACAAGGAAATATGAGAAACGAGTGAGGTTGACAATTAGGAAAAACAAAAGAGATATTGAAAATATCGACGAAACATAAGGAAGGAGATCATTTGTTCGTTACCTCGAACAAACAAACGACACGCAGTAACTAATCAAAGTAATGAATCAAAATAATGTATCGCGAAGACATGCTCGCCTATAAGTGAACACTCACCCCAAGAGTTCCCAGGTAAGAGTGACTGGTCCGATTATATGGATTTGTACGAACACTCTAGCCTTAGACAGAAAACTCAGGGTACAGGCATTCACTCTTCCAGTTTGCACGTGTTCACATTATTTAGACCCAAACTTTGACGAGATTTTGAAAACTCAGAAGGCACTAAGCCAAAAATGAGTCAAACTGGAAGGGTTCAAAACCTTACAACAGAGGGTTCAAAACCTAGTAATCAATCATCCTAGAACGAATGATTAATTTTCGAAGCAGATTCGGATTTTGTGTCCTCGTTGTGGTTATCACCTAAGGGTAGGTGACGGTTTTGTTTTAAAAATCTAAACGCAAATTAACTTACGTTGGGGTCCTAGAAAGTAATAGTCTAGGTTAAAGCATTACTAATAACCTAATTCCCTATAACCATTGGCTCTGATACCAACTCTTCTGTCACACCCCGACCACGTAAAACAACAAATCGTTGCGGAAACGTCGGGGAGTGTTGTAACAGAATTATTGTTTCTCAACCATGGATACCAAAGAGTTTTGTTTTATTAAATATTAAACATCAACATTATCTTAGAAACTGAACAAGCAAGTTATATATCGACTATCATTATTATTATATCACTAAGGTCTCGTCCAGATCCTATGTGACTCAAGCATCCTAGCAATCAACATTAAGCAACATCACCTGAAACATATGTAAAATCAAAGTCAGCAAAGAAATGCTGGCGAGCACATAGTTTTTGTGTGAGTGTCAGATTCATGGCTCGTTTATTCGTTGAAATAACTCGTACAACCTCGTTAATCGATATTAGAAAGCCTTGTTTTGTAAACCCTTTTGTATTGTAAAATGAATAACCAAGTCAAAACAGATTGGTTATAGTTTATAAAACCTCGATGCCATGAATCCTAACCCAAAACATTTATTTATGTAAACCAAATCATAAATCGTTCTCGTAAAAAAACTCGTATGGTTTATATAGTTTTGTAAACATCGTTGAGTGACATCGTTTAACCCGTTCTCGTTATAGATCATCGTTCATTTGTTTAAATCGTTCATAACCGTTCAATCGTTCAAAATCGTACAATCATTTAATATCGTTCTTGTTCAAATCGTTCTCGTTTTAATTGTGAAAACTACTTTTTTTGGTCGTCTCGCTAATAACATTCAAACCTTCGTGACTCGTTCATCGTTCAACTTGTTCAACTCGTATTAACAAACCACCAAAGGGTAAGTTAACAATCACAGATTCAGTCGTTACCCACTTAAACCACACATAACCATGGGTGCAGTCTGATAACGGGATTTGTCGGATCCTATGGTACCATAACCTAATACTGGTCGGTTCGGCCAAAATTAATGAATGTCATTCGTTATGTAACTACAACCAACAAGTTCGTTCACATTGTCGAAATCGTTATTAGTTTAGTATAAACCATCTTAATTGTTTTTGAAATCATCGTTATAATATCAAAAATCGTTTTGATACATATGAATCACCCCAAAACAATCGAAAACATGTAAAAGAGGGGATCTATGTACTCACCTTTGGGTGCTTTTTTATATGTTAACACAATCCCTCAAATTGTTTATTCATCCTAAATTAAATAAGATCAATTTAATAATCAAAACTCACAAAAATACATAAGTTTCTCAGATACTTAGAATTTTCACATAACCTTGAGATTTTTCTCAAAAAAGTTATTATCTGTTATTATATTGGTGTATTTGTATATATATGCTTTTTATGACATAATATAAATATCCTAATACACATAATCTTGTCAACACTAACACATCATCATACACATATTGTAAAACACATAGCACATTTTAACACCTAAAATTTACCCATGAACAACCCATTATAGTGTATGTCGAAAAACACTTATTTTAGCGATTCGGTAACATTTTTGGGCGTCGGAAGTCACGTATGACTAACCAAACACCAAGTAAACTTAATATAAGTTAAAATACTTATTTTTATGTCAAAAATATCAGTTTACTTACTGATCTAAAACAGTTTAATAAAAATCATCCGAAAAGCCAATTTTTAACCGTTTTACCGCATTGTTTTGCATCAAACGTTACCCGAACCATCCCAAATCGAAACCACTTGAAATTTTAACATAACTCATTTTATTTACTGAATAAAATATTGGTTATACTCATGATACTGCAGGTGTTACATAAAGCACATAAATCATGCAAATTTCACATAATTTACCACTTTTTAAGCTATATGTACAACATGTAAAGCTATCAAACCTATGTCAAAGTTTCACGCCATTATAATATACCAAATAATGTTATTTTTAGTGTTTGTAACCTGATCTAAAACACTTTTGTCATATAGCCATTTTTCATCATTTCTTGAGCTTTAAATCAACATGTATTCTCATGTACAAGTGCCTAAAGCACACTATCATAGCATCATCATTTTACATGAACTAAATGCATCAAAAATGCAACTTATTTATGTTTATTTGCTGATGTATTTGAACATTTATCATATCATACATAGATCATCAACCACTTGCATTTTAACTATTATTCAAGAACAAGCAACAACCTAAACATGTACTTATCAAAAATAAAGCTCAAAACTCAAACACACATGTATATATATGTACAGTACCCATTTCATTTTAGATTTCAAGTTTGTGGAAATTCCAAGATTCAAGAGAAACTTCAAATCATCAAGAACAACCAAGAATCAAGAATATGATTTAAACATAGATGTTATACCTTCAAGATTCAAGTAAGTTGTTGGATGAGGTTTTGATGATATGGAGCTTGAAATCACTTGAAAGCACCTTGGAAACACCTTTGGATCTTCACACCAACTTGAATTTAGCTTGGAAAGGGGCTTGATTCTCAAGAACAAAGTTGAAGGATATGAAGATGGTGATGGGAGCGTGTTTACGGTTTTGGGGGAGGAGAGAAGGTGGAGGAAAATTGGTTGAGTGAAGTATGATGATCATGGAAGATATGTAAGAAGATATAGAGAAGATATGGAATTGGCATGCAACAACACTTGTCAACACAAGATCAAATGAAATATTTGCAAGATCTAGCAAAAATTTGGTGGGGTCCCCATATATTGTAACCGTGAAAATGGAAGGGGGGGGGGGTAAAGTGTAAGTTTGTTTGGTAAATTAGATAAAAACAGGTGTTTAACTGGGTACCGGGTATTTTATCTAGCGTTTAAATCCCGGATTATGGCGTTCTAAATTATTTTTATTATTCTATAAAAATAAACTCGGCAAAATATTACTGAAATAAATTTCAGTTGCCGAGACTGGCTGTGTTGTCTGCGTTTAAAGTAGAAGCACTGTGTTGCGCAGAAACACGCGGTACGCGCTTTAAACTTGAAAAATAACGTTTTTAAGCGTTTTAATTTATTTTTCAACACGAACCTGATTAAAATAAAATTTTAATCATAACAGAATATTTTTAGGATTTAAATATTATCCGGGCGGTCACCAACGTTCGTTTCGCAGTTTTGTGGTAATTAGTTCTTTAGTTCAAATAAACATGTTTTTGCCATACCGAATCCTTCGAAACTTATTTCTAAGTTATGTAAAGGATATTTAGGGTATCTTTGGCTTACGTCACAGATCCGGAGTGTATGTCGCGTTAAACTGATTGCGTTTATGCACCAGTTTGCGTGTAACCTTCCAGAAAGTGATTTAAAGCTCGAAATCGGAATCGAATCAAATTGTAAAATCATTAAACACAATTACACATATAATAACACCAAAGCACATTGTTTTATTGATAATAAACATTGTTTTACATTATACGATGATTACAGAACACAGTTGTCACACACGGGTGGTGGAATACGGTTATACCCAACCCCGCCTCCATTGCTGTAAACATCTTCACCATCTTTGTTCTTCCCAATTGGTTTAGGAATGATATTATCAAAAACAAAGCTAGCAGAATAATAACTTTTCAGTTTCAAATTGATAAGCTCATTTTCGATTTTAACTTCTTCGAGTTGAAGTTTAAGCTTTGCAAGATCATCCAGAAGCGTACTAAATATTTTTTGTTTTTCTTCAAGAGTAGTTTGATGTTTGTTATTTAAATCTCGACATTGATAATCACGTTCTTCTGCTCCAGAAATTACGCTTTTTAATTAATCATACGCTTCTTTCATTTTTCCGTATTCAAAAGTGAGCGTTTCATTTATCTTTTGAAATTTTTCATCTTCCGATTCACCCTTAATCAAGTTATCTTCTAAAAGATCGATTTAATATTTTGAACCCTTGATTAATTTGTCTTTCAAAATGATTTCATCTTTCAACAAATCAACTTTCTTGCTTGTTTCTTTTAAAAGATTATTCATTTGGGTGAATTCAGCATCTCTGGATTTCAAAGCTTTCTCCTTTTCAGTACAGGCTTTGCACGGTTTCATGCAATTCCTGCACAGTTCATCAGTTTTCTTACCATTTTGAAAATTTTCATTCATAGAACTGATCTGTTTTGATGACTCGGTAGATTTGGTTAGAGTTTCTACCTCATTTTGTTTTGCCATCAATGCGTTGTCCGCTATCTTTTTCAGGTTTTCAGCGGTCATCTCCTGATTCACATCGATGATTTCTTTGACATGTTTGACATGATTCATCTTTGCCTCTTTTTCCCTCCTCATTGCTTCAATCACATCTTTATACTCTTCTTCAACAGTCGGGATGGTTTTGATCAATGCTTCGAAATCAATCATCTTCAGATCTGTGGCAATATTCCTCTCAGGATCCAAGTAGCATTGTCTTTCATCATCCCACCTTTCTACTTCTTTTGCTTCTTTCCAAATCTCTTCAATTAAATCCAGCTTCTTGCGAGCAATATGCTCTTCTCGATTCCATGTGTGCTTAGGAACCAACGCAACACCATCATGAGGAATATACTTATTCCAGTTGGAGCCTTCGTCTTCTTGTGTAACAACCAATGTGACAACTCGTATTTTAGAACCTTCCTTTATGCTTTGATGTAACCTGTATGAACGATTACGTGATTAATTGATGTGTTTGTTTGTAATAGAACGCTATGAATGAATGTTATGTGTTATATGAATGTATTGTGAGTATATATGTATAACAACTAAGTTAGTCGCACAACACTTGTCCAATCGCACAAACCCTTTGGGCCGCACACATGGATCTTAGTCGCACACCTACCTCGGCCCAATCATGTTAGCTTGTTTTGAATTTGTGACCCAAGGGCAGCCCAAGCATGGGTTCGGCCCACTACTTTTATACACATACAAACACCCATTAGTGGGGTTTATTTCTCATAATTTAGCAAACATAAGAAAATACACCAAACCCTAGCTCTCTCTCTTCTCCTTCCTCTTGTGCGATGGCAACAACCTTTCATCCTTGAAGCCGACTGCTATCTTAATCCTCTCGAAGTCTTTGTGATTCCTACCTCGCATTCGGTTAGTATATGGTTACTATTGCTTGACATTGATTATTGTTATAACTTGATTGAATGATAGTATGGTTAAGTCTTTGATCTCGTTTTGCTTGATGTTAATAAGTAGGACTGTATGATAGAGGGATCCTTGATAAAAAACCTTGTGATAATTAACAGTTAGATCTAATATTGAAACATGATTGATATCGGCCAAGGATGTAGAATTGATAGTAATCGGCTTGCATGTTGGGTGTTGTTTGAGAACATGTATAAACGGAATGAATGAATGATCTAATGGTGATGAACATTTGATGTAATGAACATTCTGATTAATCCGATTTGATTTAAATGATAGTGGTTGTTCATGATTAGGTTAGAGTTCTAAGTAAATTAATATAGGTGTTTGATTTGTATCTGATCATATGTAAATTGATGATTTGATTATGCTTTAGGTTCAAGTTAATTGATTGAAAATTGATTGTTGAAAATCGTGTAATCATGGAATGTGTAACTGAATCCATAAATTACGGCCACATATAACTGATCATACAAGATCTGATCGCACAAGCCAAAATGCACAAGTCCCTGATCGCACAAGTCAGTCGCACAAGCTAGTATTACATATAGTGCCACTATTAAAGCATACAGTACAACTATTTTAAGCATAATCGCGCAACATGTTGTGGATCGCACAAGTCAGTATTGATCGCACAACATGCTGGGCCGCACAAGTGATTGGATTATTTGATGTTATTGGGCCGCACATGTTATTGGGCTAGGTAACGGTTGGATCGCACAACCCGGGTCGCACAATCAAGGACAAATCGCACAAGTCCTTGATTGTGGGCCGGGCATCCATTGGGCCGCACGAGGTTGACTCGCACATCAGTGATGGGCTCGCACATTTTCATCAGCCCAATCACTTGAATCACATAATTTGGGCCTTATATGTGAACTTGAATGTTATTGTTTAACATGCTGAGTGTCGTTTAATCAACTGCCATGATACTACGTGCCTGCCAAGATCATTCTGTGTATGTGAATTGCTGGTTTATGTGTAAAACGTTTGTGTGTTACTTGAACCTAGACCTGACTCGTATGGTAACCATGTTAGGACGTGGTTGACCCCAATTAGCTCAAGTGACCTTCTAATTATCTGCCGAGCTAATCTAAGGTGAGTTCACACTTTCTACAAGGCATGCGATTCCCGGTGGTTTGGGAATGGGTTACTTGACAAAACTTTATCATGAAGTCCCTAATTTTTTATATCGACTTAATCGCCGGGCCAATGGCGAACGGGTCATTAGTTAAACAGCGCTATTAGGTTTGACAAGCCTCACACTGTGTCGCAGAGGACGGGAGTGGACTAATGTACTTGGGCACTTAGTCAATGATGATAGACATTGACGCATGGCACATAAACATGACTCCAGTCAGTAGTCGATATGGTAACGGGTCTAGTGGTTTACAACATGGGGTAGCCCCCACAGGTTATGGTTTGGGAAATAAGGAACTGGTTAACTCGTGGTTTTCGAAATAACTTATGGTTTTTGGAACAACATTAAAATGGACAACCAACTTTGAACTCACTCAACTTTGTTGTTGATTCGTTGTTACTTGTCTTGCAGGTCGTTAGGTACTTAGCAGGAGCTTGCATAGGAGAAGTCGTTATGAAACATGGACCGTTGTGTGTTCATGATAAACATATGAACCTTAAACTTATCTTTTGGTTTTGAACTTAATGCTTCCGCTGATAACTTAGACTTTGTTAAATTGTTTGACACCAATTATATATTTTTGGTTTGGGTTTTTATTTATTTACTTATATTGTTCAATATGATTGGTGGCTGGATCCTGGTCATGTCACGCTCCGTGCGGTGATACCCCGCCTATGGATTTTGGGGGTGTGACAACCAATGCCCTGGTTTTCTCTTCAGAAGATGATCCTTCCTCGATCTGTGGATGGTTAATCTTGGGCGGCTGTTCCTTGTTGCGATGATACACAGCTTTCTTGTAGTAGTCGTCATGGAATGGGTTTACACTTTCATTCACGTCTTGATTTTGACATTCACGCTTGAAATGTCCTTTTTGCTTACATTTAAAGCACGTGACCTTAGACTTATAGAATCCAAGCTTCGTATTTGGACCTCCCACGCATTGTCGTCCAATGATTTCCATGAACCGCTGTGATCTTCTTTTCATGCTCGCCATACACCATCTAATGTCAATTAATTCCATCTCCTCCGGGTTAATCTGGTCGTAATATTCTTTTGTCATATTTAGGTTTCCGATTTTACCCGCAATAAGACTTTCATATGATTCAAGAATAGACGCCCAGAAGACCATCTGTTGTTTCACCGATTCAGCATTCAGACTTTGTACATTGTTCAAGTTTACGCCGATATTGCACTGGATTACATTTGAGTTTGACTTATTCTGACTTTGTTGAGTGTTTGATGCAGCTGACGATTGCGTGTTAGAACTTGAACACGAGTATCCAAACCCATTGTATGATGATGATCCACCACTCGAAGTGCTTTTTGGTGATTCATTGGACTTATCAGCACTAAAAGCGGTTCCAATATTTGGTGATGGGTTATTCGAAATCATACTTCCACGGTAATACAAATTAACCTTATGTTGATAGTTAGAGCTGTTTGTTTTGTTTTGCTTTATAATCTCCAGCGTGTGACCCTCCAACTTCTCAATCAGCGTGTCTAAACTTACCTTATCCATATTCAAACTATTTTTCAAAATCATGACATAATATTGCCAATCATCCTCTTTTAGCAATGCATCAATCAGCTTGTCATTGATTTCTTCATCGTCTTTTTTAATACCAAACCTCTCCAATTCCAATTTCAGATGACAAAACCGTTCAATCATCTCACGAACATTTTCTCCCTTCATGCGGTTAAAGTCATCGAATTCCTTTTTCAACAATGATTTTTTGTTTTTGACTATCTCTTGCCCACGAGTACACTTTTTCTTTAAAGCTTCCAACAATCCTTTCGACGTGTTATCATATTGAAGTAACGAAATGATATCATCTGTAACAGATTGATGAATAAGTGCAATCGCTTTTTGTTCATAAGAGAAATTGTGTTGATCAGTTTTTCCTAAAGCGGTAAATGGTATTTTTTCACCTTGAGGAGTTAATGGAGTTATATACCCTAATTCTAACGCTTTCAAACTTTCGTAGGCATAGGCTTTCAACCAGTTTTTGAATCTACCAGTCCACCTATTATAGTCTTCGATGTTCATGAGTTTCGGTGGTTTCTGGTAAGTGCCATATGCGTTATCAACATTTAAAATTTTAGAAATAACACTCGTCATATTCTTTGGAGTAGAAGTTGAAGCTGGTGTTGTCGAAGTTGTAAACGCGTCATAGAACTCGTTGTAAAACACATTTTCCATGATTATCAACACTGAAATCTTCAAAAAATACCTGCAAAAATCAACACTTGGTCAAATCAAGATCGAAAATACAAACAAACTCCGTTCATGCGAATCGAGAATGTCAATTCGTGCGAATCTACCAATTTCTTTCAGACTTAAACTTCCCTGTTGATTCGTGCGGATCAGGATTGCTAATCCGTGCTGATAGACTTGAATTTTCTGAAAAAAAAACTGTTTTAGTTGATTCAAGCGAATCAGAATTGCTGATCCGTGCGTATGCACTTAAAACTTGCAAAAATCACAACTGAACAGTAGATTCGTGCGGATTGAGAATGTCAATCCGTGCGGACGCACACTGCAAACACCTAAGTTGCGTTTTTCATGGTTTCTTCCAGATTTTTATGTGAATTAAGTCGGATTTTGATTTGATTTTTCTAAGGATTGATTAAAAACTGTTTTCGCACAACATATCAAAAATTCAGTCGAATTTGTCCATGGCTTAGACGTTAATTTTGAGTTTAAAGTCTGAGAAAGATGTAAAAGAAGAATGTAGAAATCAGATTCAAATTAGCTTGAATCTTTCTGGTATCAAGTTATCTCTGTCCTTGAAACCGGTCTCCAAGCTCTGATACCACTTGTGAGGATGTTTCGGCCCTAAGAACGCTCCGATCGGCTTGCTATATCCAAGTATCACTTTCGGAATCCGTGTAGTAGGTGAGAACAATCACAGAGATATCGTTGAATGATCTTTTCATTGATATAAACTAAGTTACAAATCCAGGAAAAGATTTTGACAGAGCTTCGCCTCTCGTGTCAAAAGATACAAAATGAAGACCCCTACACCTCTATATATAGACCTCATTGGTCCGTGCGAACCCGTAGGTGCGGATTAACCTGATCCTTATGAACCGATCAATATGTTCATCCGTGCAGATGGACTCCATCCGTACGAATATACTGTTACATCAAAAACTCGTTCAGTTCGTTACGGAATACATACAAACATATTCAATAAACTATAAACTAAGACTCGATACGTGACGAAAGCTACAGACAAATGCATTCACAGTAAAGTTGAGTTTGCATTGAGTGTATTTCAAAAGAGAGCACTCATGTGGTGGAACAGAGTAATGAGAGATAGGGGTGCCGATGTGGCGATGGCTCAAACGTGGGAGGAGCTTATAGCTCTCATGATGAAGGAATTCTGCCCACGTCACGAACAACGGGCACTCGAGAATGAATTCCACGATCTGAAACAAGATAGTGGAGAGCATCGTGCCTACTCCGACCGATACGAGGAACTGAGCCTGCTGACGTGTTGTCGTAGTCACACGCAAATTTAATCCAATTACTACTAAATAGATAGCGGTAAGTGGGTATCGAACACATGGAGTTTGTGGAAAATGTGTTGATTCTATAGCTTTGTAATTTTAACTACAATTAAACTAATATGCAGAAATTAAAATTCAAGAGTTGGATTGTTTGATTTAAGAACTAAATTATTAACTAATTGCAAATCAAAATTGGATTGTTAATCAGATTACGATAAAATGACCATCTTAGGTTCCGGTTTGCTTCAACAATTGTGCATAATCCTAACTAGAAAGCGTTACATAGACATAACTCATGCATAAACATTTGTTTTGATAAAAGGGAACAAAGTACTCGGATTATATAAACGCGAGGTTGTTACCCTGATGATCAATTAATCAATAACCAACCCTAAACCTTCCCGTGATATCTCGATTGTCAACGACACCAAGAACGTACGATTTAGACTAGAATCAAAACATCAATTAACAAGCTACAATCAAACATTCATACACCATGATAAGCATAGCAAACAAACCAAGTTTATCATTCTAGAAATAAAAGGAAATGCACAAAAGTCTTAATAGGAACCTTTACCTAAGATGATCACCGAAAGTTTAGCCGGACATGGCTTGGTGAATCATCATTCCAACAAAATCAATGTTCATAAGCATCAAAATACAAACCGAATTGTTTAGAAATGTTCCCAATCACTTGCCAACGCTAACTTTCGCCCAAGAACACCAGAAAAACGTCTCCAATCATGAATGACCTCAAAAGACACTTGAAAACGGTTTTAAAAGGGCAGTTACGCTTTTCTCGTCTGGCTCTACCGTAATTTACGGTACCTACCATAAATTACGGTAGCCTTGATGTTGTTACGCCAGTTCACTACTGCCTTATGGTGGAATTTAGGAGTTTTTAGGGGCTACCGTAAATTACGGTAGGCCCCTGGATTTCCTGCTTTGTTTCTTTTTTCCATCCTCGTGTGACCCGATCCACTCCATTCAATCCGAAGCAGCGTTTTCCTACATTTTAAGCTCCAAACGCACCTGAAACATAAGCAACTGTAGTCATTTAATTCAAGACAATTACATGATTAAATGAGGGATTAACACGTCTTTTAACACCATTACGGGTTGTCCTATGGACCACCCGTCACATCCCCACACTTAACCATTGCTTGTCCCAAGCAACCCATCAAAACCATTTTCAAAACACAAGCGATCAACATAAATCAAGCATAAACATGTTATCCTTTTACTAACCCTTTCCTAACACCCCAAACAATACACCCCTCACTATATCTCTCCTCTCGGCAACAAGTAAGCACTAGCAAAGATAAGCTAGATACACAAAAGGCAAACGGGTGATTGCACAACTATATGCTTGTACCTAAATCGGTCCTCTTCCCAACAAATGTCAAAACATGAATGCAAATCAAAGGGGCTTTAAGGTTGTAACGTGGCTAGGCATACGGGTAGGAAATGGAATATATATGCAATAGCGAAGGAATTAACCCGGTCTTTTATTACACAATGAAACAAACAAACAAGACATCAACTTTTATATACACGACAACTCACACAACACTTTTTTTTTCATTTTTCCATTTCTTTTTCTCTTTCTTTTTCTTTTCTTTTTTTTCTCTTTTTTTTTAAAGAACAAACATAAAGAACAATCAACATAACATATCTAACACACTATAACAACTACTAACACTATAAGACCGGGTCAAGTCGGGTAAATTTTTGGGGAACTAGGTAAGGGGAAACAAATGATCAGCTTTAGGCACAAAATGGGCAACTAAATGTCCAAACCCCCGCCCCTCTCACTACCAAGCTCATATATATAATTTATGAGGTCCAACCCCCCAAATCCCACACTCACACACACTATGACAAGGCTACCTAAATGCCCTTATCCTTTCTACATTCATGTTCAACGAAGGCCTCGAACCGTATTCAAGCACAAGTTCTAATGCACCCCCACCCGTTGCCACTCTCATCAAAGACAAGTATTATTTATATACAAGTGTGGCTTCAACTCTCACCAAGAACAAGGGTAATTAAGGGTTGCCGGTGTGTCGTTCGGCTGTAGTCCAAAGTGTTCAAATTCTCACAATGTTTCACTTGGTTTAAAATTTTTTAAAAACCTCAAAGTTTTCCCCCCATCCCCACACTTGGGATACATTGACCCCAATGTATAGTTTTGGGAGGAATTGATCGCTAAAACCATTCTACATCAACAAAAGCTTCAAATCTCAAACCCCAAACTTCTTTTTGGTCTTTTCATTTTCTAATTTTTTTTATATTTTTGTTTTAAACATAAACACCACTAACTCGCACAACCCAACACATCAAACATCTAAACACCACCCATCCACCCAACCATAAACATAACAAACAAATATTCACAAACATATACAAAAAGGAAGGAACACAACCTGACTAGTAGTAACGCGGCTGAGGAGGTCCAAAGATGGAAGACATCATCTCCGACCATTATCCAAATGCAAGCGAGCCGCTACCACTTCCACTTCCTCCTTGTTGTGAGGCTCCATGTTGTTGCTCTTGACGGGGGTCAACCCATTGCGAATGATGAAGCGGCGGTGTCGGATACGAAACACTACCATCATAAGGTGGTAGAGATGCATAATCCACCGGAGGTGGATCCACAACCACCAGCTGCCCCGCATGCCAATCTACATGCATCCGCCAGGCTTGATCATCATTGTACCTGTTGTTCATCTCCTGCTCAAAGGAATAGGCATGTGTGCGGTTCCATGACTCTTGTCGGTCAAAGTTGTGCTTCAATGCCCGCTCCATGCTAGCCCCGTCCATGTTTGATGATAAAAAAACATGCACTCGGACCCCGACCATGTGTCAAAAACCGATGCCGGTGGACGTTGATTTTTTATAATTTCTTGCATTGTTCCATTATATGCCCAATTCGGCTCATACGAGCGCTCCGTATAATCAAAGAAACCACCACCATGTCCCCGATTTGGGCCCCCTCGGCCTACATCCATGTGCTCACCATGCGGCTCATCCGCGTAATCTTCATCCCTACTCGGGGGGTTCATCTTCACTCTCAGGCTCATCCGCTTCGCCCAGTAATAGTGCCCTTGCATCAACCTTTAAAGCTCTCCACCTTTGACCTTCCTACTTCAACTTATGATAGCGTTCCGACTCATCATAAGTCCATCCAACACCCATCCTCCTTATGTCAAATGGCTTGTGCCTTTTTGGTGCTCCCTTGTCTTCCGATGTGACAGCCTTGAACTGTTTCAATAACCCCGTGATGATCCGACAATACGGAACGATGCTCCTCCCCACTTTATTTTGGCATATCCAAACATGATTCATTATCAAATACCTCATCAGAAAACGGGGTGACCCATGAAGCAACGAGTAAATAACGGGCACCTCTTGAAACCTCACCTCCTGTTTGTCACCTCTCCTTGGAATCACATTCAAGATACAAATAGTGAGCAACAGTTTTGCCTCAATCTTCAAATTCCTTCTATACAACATGCCACTAAAAGTACCTGGTAAGAACAAGGCTGCCAACATGTCATTCCACCTTAGGTGGGCCTCCGGTTTTATGAGCAAATCATCATGACTCGGTATTGTATAATCATGTGCGAACAAGCTATCATACCTCGCCAACTTTCTCAACGTATCGAATGACATCTCCACCTTAATACCATTTACAGTGCCCGTTAACTTCATTTGAGACGACTTGTCGTACTTGTTGCATATCAAAGTAGCCATCCACTCCTGAATCTCGTTCATGAACAAATTCTTATTGTCTTTGTCATAGCAACTAATCGTTGCCTCCCAACCCAAGGCACGAAACTAAGCAAACACATTGAACGGCCCGAACTCTACTTCTCTAACCTCTCTTTCACAAATAAATGCAGCAGCTTTGTTGTCACACCCCCAAAATCCACACGCGGAGTATCACCGCTTGGTGGCGTGACTGACCAAGATCAAACCACCAATCATATTGAACAAGCAAGTAATTAATTGTAAAAGTCCAACCAACACAATTGGTGTCCAAAACAAACATAGTTTAAGTTGTAAGGGGAAGTATAATGTTTAAAACCAAAACATAAGTTTAAATATCCCAAGGTTTAACATGGCACACAGCTGTCCATGTCCCACAACGACTCTTCCCCATGCAAGCTCCAGCTAAGTACCTATTGACCTGCAAAGCATGTAGTAACGAGTCAACAATAATGTTGAGCGAGTTCACAGTTGGGTGTTCGTTTTAAGTTGTTCCAAAAATAGTTCCTTTAACTGGCATCCCTGCCGTGGGGGTTACCCCATAGTTGAAAACGTGATTTGTTTAACCCATTAACTCTGGCAATCCAGCCGTGGGGGCTACCCCATGTTTAGTTATCTGGATTTTCGGCCGTGGGGGCTACCCCATGTATACACTAGACTCGTTACCATATCGACTGCTGACTGTAGTCATGTTTATGTGCCCTGAACTGTCAATGTCCATCATCATTGACGTGCCCAGATCCATTAGTTCACGCCCGTCCTCTGCGGCATGGTGTGAGGCTTGTCAGACCTAAATAGCGATATCTAACTAATGACCCGCTCGCCATTGGCCCGGCGATTAAGTCGATATAAAAAGGAGGGACTTCGTGATAGAGTTTTGGTCTAGTAATAGTTAACTGTCCATGAGGACGAGGAATTACATTCCTGAACCAGTACTGTCCTACCCAAGAAAGGACGAGGAATCCATGTTCCTTAACCCCATTCCCAACCCCTGGGAATCCCATGCTTTGTAGAATGTGTGAACTCACCTTAGATTGCTCGATAGGTAATTGAAAGGTCAATCAAGTTGCTAGAGGTCAACCACGTCCGATTAGAAGGATCAAATAGAAAGGGTGATCCGAATCCAAGAAGTCTTCGATAGGGATGGATGGTTGTTTGGCGTCGGCTTCAAGAGGAGAGAGAGATGTCGTAGGGTTTGTGTGTGTGTTGTGTTTTGCAAGTTGTGAGGAGTAACCCTATCTCCTAAGTATTATGCGCATAAAAGAGAGTGGGCCGAACCCTCACTTGGGCTGCCCATTTGATCCGAATGCAAGAGTGTAGCCCGAATGGGCTTGTGCGATCGTGTTGTGTTGTGCGTTCACATAATACATACACTCACATAACATATAACACATAACATCTCATTAAATCAACATATCAAATAATTACACTAAGTTCACATACGTTACATTAAGCACATAGATAAGTTCGGAAATATGAGTTGTCACATTATCCCCAAGTTGAAAGAAATTTCATCCCGAAATTTAGCACGTACTCACTGAGGAAGCTAGTTAAGTTGCATGATTTTCCTGGTTTTCCTGGGGTGTCACATCCTCCCCCCGTTGATCTGGAATTTCGTCCCGAAATTCCATAGCTTCAGCCTCAGTAGTGGTTGTACCGTTTGCGAATAGTTGGGGATACTTTTGCTTCATTTGATCTTCGCGTTCCCAGGTGAACTCTGGGCCGCGATGTGAGTTCCAACGAACTCGAACGAGAGGTATTCTAGTACGCTTGAGGACCTTAACATCCTGGTCCGTGATTTCAACTGGTTCCTCGACGAATCGTAACTGCTCGTCGATAGTGAGCTCCTTCAAAGGAACTATGTGTGTCTCATCTGACAGACACTTCTTCAGATTTGACACGTGGAAAACGTTGTGAACTGCACTGAGTTCTGCTGGTAAGTTCAGTTTGTAGGCCACCTTGCCTATTTTCTCAATGACTTCGAAAGGTCCAACGTATCGTGGGTTAAGTTTGCCTCGTTTACCAAAACGAACCACACCCTTCCAGGGTGAAACTTTGAGTAGCACTCGCTCCCCAACCTGGAGCTCGAGTGGTTTCCTGCCCTTATCGGCATAGATTTTCTGACGGTCACGAGCTACCGCTATTCGTTGTCGTATCTGAGCAATTCGTTCTGTTGTGTCTACCACAAGTTCTGGACCAGTAATCTGACTATCCCCCACCTCTGCCCAACAAAGAGGTGACCGGAATTTACGCCCGTACAATGCCTCGAACGGAGCAGCTTTAATGCTGGTGTGGTAGCTGTTATTGTACGAAAATTCCACAAGTGGCAGATGCTTTTCCCAGCCGTTGCCAAAGTCAATCACACATGCCCTAAGCATGTCTTCGAGGGTCTGGATGGTGCGTTCAGACTGCCCATCCGTTTGCGGGTGATAAGCTGTGCTCATATCTAAACGTGAGCCAAAGGACTTGTGCATTACTTGCCACAGTTCTGAAGTAAAACATGCATCTCGATCCGAGATAATAGAGGTGAGCACTCCGTGCCTTGAGACAACTTCCTTAGGATATACGTCTGCTAGTGTGGAGAACTTATATGTTTCCTTGATAGCCAAGAAGTGAGCAGACTTTGTGAGTCGATCCACGATCACCCAAATAGTATCGTTACCACGTTGAGATCTAGGCAGGCCAGTAACAAAATCCATGGAAATTTGCTCCCATTTCCATTGTGGTATCTCTGGTTGTTGAAGTAGGCCTGAGGGTTTCTGATATTCCGTCTTGACTCTCGCACAAGTCAAGCACTTGCTAACGTAAGTTGCTATGTGGGCCTTCATGCTAGGCCACCAATACGTAGTTTTGATATCGTGGTACATTTTATCCGAACCTGGGTGTACTGAATAGCGAGACTTGTGTGCCTCATCCATCACAAGCTCTCGTAGGTTGCCATAAAGTGGGACCCAAATGCGTCCTGTTACGTAGTAAGCACCGTCTTCCTTCTGTTCTAAGCGTTGCCTTGAGCTGCGTAGGGCTTCAGCCCTGATGTTTTCTGGTTTCAATGCTTCTACCTGAGCATCTCGTATCTGAAAAGGAAGACTAGACTGTATAGTGAGTTGTAAAGCTCGTACGCGCTTGGGCGCAGTGTCCTTTCGACTGAGGGCGTCAGCCACAACATTGGCTTTGCCTGGGTGGTACCTGATCCAGCATTCGTAGTCATTCAGTAGCTCGACCCATCGTCGTTGTTGCATATTCAGTTCCTTCTGTTTGAAGATATGTTCGAGACTCCTGTGGTCGGTGTAGATGGCACACTTGGTACCGTACAGGTAATGTCGCCATATCTTAAGTGCAAAAACAACAGCTCCCAGCTCTAAGTCGTGTGTAGTGTAGTTCCTTTCATGAACTTTCAGTTGGCGTGAGGCGTAGGCTATAACTTTATCCCGTTGCATCAATACACAACCAAGACCCTGAATTGATGCATCGCAGTAAACCACGAAGTCGTCTGTGCCCTCTGGCAATGAAAGGATAGGTGCAATACAGAGTCTATCCTTTAAATGCTGAAATGCTAATTCCTGTGCATTTCCCCATCGATAAACAACGCCCTTCTGCATTAGTGAGGTGAGAGGCTGTGCAATCTTGGAAAAATCCTTAATGAACCTCCTGTAGTAACCTGCCAAGCCCAAGAATTGGCGAATCTCTGTTGGTGTACGAGGTGCAGGCCAGTTCTTAATTGAGTCTACCTTGGATGGATCAACGTGAATCCCATCCTTGTTCACCACATGACCTAAGAAATGGACTTCACGAAGCCAGATGTCGCATTTTGAAAACTTGGCGTATAGCTATTCTGCTCGAAGGAGTTCCAAAATGAGTCGCAAATGTTGCTCGTGTTCCTCCTGACTCTTAGAATAGACCAGGATGTCGTCAATGAATACAATAACGAACTTGTCTAGGTACGGTTTGCACACTCGATTCATCAAGTCCATGAAGACCGCAGGTGCGTTTATCAGCCCAAAAGGCATGACCAAAAACTCATAATGTCCATAACGGGTTCTAAAGGCTGTTTTAGAGACGTCCTCTTCTCGAACTCTCAGCTGGTGATATCCTGATCTCAAATCAATCTTTGAATAGTAGCTCGACCCTTGTAGCTGGTCGAACAAGTCGTCAATGCGTGGAAGAGGATAGCGATTCTTCACGGTCACCTTGTTGAGTTCACGGTAGTCGATACACATACGGAAGGTACCGTCTTTCTTCTTCACGAATAGCACTGGAGCTCCCCAGGGCGAAGAGCTAGGACGAATAAAACCCTTATCCAAGAGTTCTTGTAGTTGCGTAGAGAGTTCTTTCAACTCTGATGGAGCTAGGCGATAAGGTGCACGAGCTATAGGTGCTGCTCCAGGAGCTAGCTCGATCTGAAATTCGACCTGGCGATGAGGCGGAAGACCAGGTAGTTCCTCAGGAAATACATCAGGATAGTCGCGTACAATTGGAAAATCTTCTATCTTCTTCTCTTTCTTCGAGGTGTCAGTAACGAGAGCCAGAATGGCAGTGTGGCCCTTACGCAAACACTTTTGGGCCTTAAGGAAAGAGATGATGCTCACAACAGCACCACTCTTGTCGCCACGAATCATAAGAGGTTCCTCACCTGGGCGGGGAATACGGACAATCTTTTCGTTGCAAAGAATCTCTGCTTGGTGTTGGGATAACCAGTCCATCCCAATGACAATGTCGAAACTACCCAGAGTGATAGGAAGGAGGCCGATCGAGAAAGTGTGATCAGCAAGAACAAGATTACAACCCTTGACTACGTGTGTGACCTCTAGACTTTTACCATTAGCTAACTCTACAGTGTGCTTGGGGTTCAAAGGTGTCGGGGTACGCTTAAGCAGTTGACTAACTTTTAGGGACACATAACTAGTATCAGCACCCGAATCAAATAAGACGGTAACGTAAAAGTCGTCGAGAAGGAACTTACCCGTCACAACATTGGGATCATTCCTCGCTTCTCCCTGGCCAATAACGAACACACGACCCCTTGTACCATTGCCATTGTTACCCCCGTTGTTCCCATTCCCCTGATTGTTGTTATTGTTGTTGTTGTTCTGGTTCCTGTTCAGTTGGGGACAATCTCTTTTGAAGTGGACTTCAGCTCCACACTGAAAGCACCCTTTGTTGTTACCTTGCTGCTGCTGTTGCTGGCGTTGATTCTGCGAGGCTTGTTGTTGTTGACGATTCTGGTTTACAGGGTATAAACTCCTGCAATCCTTTGCGGTGTGACCTGGCTTGTTGCACCGATGACAGTTACCCCTGGTGCATGGGCCGCTGTGGTGTAGGTTGCAGCGATTGCATTTGGGGTGATTTCCCTTGTAACCACCATGACTTTGACTACCAGATGATTGCTGACTAGGACTCTTGTAGTCGTCAGTCCTTCTCTGCTGAGACTGAGATTGAACAGAAGTTGAACCTCTGCTTGAAGCTCCATCCCATTTCCGTTTGTTGTCAGTAGGAGCATCCGAAGTAGCTGTAGCACTAATACATTTTGGTAACCTGTTCTGCTCCACCCCCTGATCAGTGAGACGGTGAGCCAACTGAACAACCTGCTGGATGGTGGCGAGGTTTGCTGAAGTCACATGACTTTGGATTTCTGGCACTAAGCCCTTGAGATAAAGTTCGATACGCTTAATTGGAGGGTCCACCATGGTAGGACACAATATGGCAAGCTCATTCGATCTCTTTGTATACGCCTCAATTTCTGACCCCGTCATCTTGAGGTTGAAGAACTCGACTTCTAGTTTGTGAATTTCATCGCGATTGCAGTACTCCTCCTTGATCATTTCCTTAAAGTTGTTCCATGGGGTGGCGTTAGCAGCAACCAACCCCAGCATTTGAACCTGAGCATTCCACCACGTGAGCGCTAAACCCTCTAGAGTACCGGTAGCATACTTCACCCTGCGAGCCTCAGGGCATTCACACATCTCGAACACAGATTCGAGCTTTTCAAACCAGTGGAGGAGACCTACAGCTCCTTCAGTGCCGCTAAAAGTAGTTGGTCGGCAATCCATAAAGGTTTTGAAGGTGCATACATGTGGCTGAGCATGTTGACCTGTTGTGGGTGTAAGAAAGGACAAAGTTTAACACAAAGGTAGGTTCACGAGAGTAGGACCTAAAGATCCTAGAATGAGTTTTAAACTGCAGGGTATACCTCCTGCTTATGCGGCTGCAAGTGCCGCAGCAACTTGTTCGTTAATCAAAGCCGTCAACTGGGCTTGTGTCGTGTTAACGCGTCCAAACATGATCTTCATATCAAGGGAAACATGAGTAAGAAGGGTTCGCGAAAGTGTGATGACAGAAGAGAGTAAGCACACATGCGTTTTCAAACTATAGTTGCTACATTTATCCAAGCATACCACCAGCAAAGTTCTATGTAATCTAGCAAGTAGGCAATAAATCATATACCATATCACCTAGAATGTCGAGTCTTGCACGTGGAGCGAAGCGTCGTTGTGGATCGTAGAGCACTGTACAGGTTATAGTCTGGTTTTAACAAAATTGTTTTCCCTTATTAAAACCAAGTTCTCTATAACCAATGGCTCTGATACCAATCTGTCACACCCCCAAAATCCACACGCGGAGTATCACCGCTTGGTGGCGTGACTGACCAGGATCAAACAACCAATCATATTGAACAAGCAAGTAATTAATTGTAAAAGTCCAACCAACACAATTGGTGTCCAAAACAAACATAGTTTAAGTTGTAAGCGGAAACATAATGTTTAAAACCAAAACATAAGTTTAAATATCCCAAGGTTTAACATGGCACACAGCTGTCCATGTCCCACAACGACTCTTCCCCATGCAAGCTCCAGCTAAGTACCTATTGACCTGCAAAGCATGTAGTAACGAGTCAACAATAATGTTGAGCGAGTTCACAGTTGGGTGTTCGTTTTAAGTTGTTCCAAAAACAGTTCCTTTAACTGGCATCCCTGCCGTGGGGGTTACCCCATGTTTAGTTATCTGGCTTTTCGGCCGTGGGGGCTACCCCATGTATACACTAGACTCGTTACCATATCGACTGCTGACTGTAGTCATGTTTATGTGCCCTGAACTGTCAATGTCTATCATCATTGACGTGCCCAGATCCATTAGTTCGTGCCCGTCCTCTGCGGCACGGTGTGAGGCTTGTCAGACCTAAATAGCGCTATCTAACTAATGACCCGCTCGCCATTGGCCCGGCGATTAAGTCGATATAAAAAGGAGGGACTTCGTGATAGAGTTTTGGTCTAGTAAAAGTTAACTGTCCATGAGGACGAGGAATTACATTCCTGAACCAGTACTGTCCTACCCAAGAAAGGACGAGGAATCCATGTTCCTTAACCCCATTCCCAACCCCTGGGAATCCCATGCTTTGTAGAATGTGTGAACTCACCTTAGATTGCTCGGTAGGTAATTGAAAGGTCAATCGAGTTGCTAGAGGTCAACCACGTCCGATTAGAAGGATCAAATAGAAAGGGTGATCCGAATCCAAGAAGTCTTCGATGGGGATGGATGGTTGTTTGGCGTCGGCTTCAAGAGGAGAGAGAGATGTCGTAGGGTTTGTGTGTGTGTTGTGTTTTGCAAGTTGTGAGGAGTAACCCTATCTCCTAAGTGTTATGCGCATAAAAGAGAGTGGGCCGAACCCTCACTTGGGCTGCCCATTTGATCCGAATGCAAGAGTGTAGCCCGAATGGGCTTGTGCGATCGGGTTGTGTTGTGCGTTCACATAATACATACACTCACATAACATATAACACATAACATCTCATTAAATCAACATATCAAATAATTACACTAAGTTCACATACGTTACATTAAGCACATAGATAAGTTCGGAAATACGAGTTGTCACATTTGTCCTTTAATTTGTTCATTCGATCATTGAATAATGTAGGCTGCCATTCTTCCGGTTGATCGTCTAACGGACCCGCTTCCCACCTTGGCTTGTCAGCCGCGTCCAACTCCATCACTTCCTCCTCATCGCTATCATCACTGTCCTCATCTCTACCCAAATATCTTCGCTTCTTCGGTTGTTGTTCAGGTTGTTTGCCTTTGCCTTTTGAAGAACTAGCTCCCGCTCTTTCTTTAGTTCTCACCATTTCCTACACACATCACAAATAAAAACAACCAAACAAAGACACAAAAATCAGTCCCCTTTTCTCCAAAAATCCCCACACTTGCTTGTTGCTATGGTTGTAGATGCTAAAGAGTACAAAATTTCATATGTTATTTTCACAAAATTTGGGCATGGTGCCTCTACAATGTAGAGGTTCCCAAAAATTCACACTTTAACATCAATCCTACATCTACAACCATAACAATGTTTCAAGTAACAATTTTTCATGATGAAAACTATGAACAAGCAAGTGTGTGTGAACAAGTAACAACAATAACCTTCATCTTCACAATGCATCATCAAAAATAAAACATAAACATCACATACCTTGGATTGAAGATGCTAGAACACAAGAAAATCAAAAACTTCAAAAACCCCCAAAGATTTCGGCACCTAAGGTTTGTCAATCGGCCATGCAAACAAGTTTTTCTTGCAAATCTCTCCTCAAAATCAGAAAGTTCGTGAAAATTCAGTCAAGATAGACCCAAAATTCACTAGATTTGACCAAGATTTGAAGAAGTTATGGAGGTTTTGAGGTTTGAAGGTTGTGGGGTTTCTTAGAGATTTTGTGGGGTTGAAGAAAGTGATAGATGAGGATATGTGGAGGAGAGAAGGGCAGAATTCGTGTGGTTGGGGAAGTTCTCACGTGACTTTATTATTTTTTTTTTTATAAACCGCTAACCTGCTGCGCCCCTTCAATCGCCAGAGACTACCGTAAATTACGGTAGCCACCGTAATTTACGGTGGACCTCTGGCAAAAAATCCCAGCGTAAGGCAGTAGCTTCCTGCCGTAAGTCCTTTCATTCCCCAGGCCTACCGTAAATTATGGTATGTACCGTAATTTACGGTAGGTTATGGGCATTTACACTTCGCCAAAAAATCAACTTTTAGGTGTTTTTTTTAGTTTTTTAATTTTTTTATGTTTTTAATATTTTTCAAAAACATGGAAAATTACCCTACCCCCTTGAAAAATCCCGTGTTGTCCTCAACACTATGCTAGAACTATTCGTAACCCGAACGTCCCCACACTTGTTTCAAACACGAGCTTCAAGCGAATACGGTAAATGTGCAACTAAATAAAACAAACAAAATAAAATACTAACTATGTACACTACCAAACCTGGGCCTCTCATGGTTGTTCTTCATTTACCGGGGATAGAATGTAGCCCACTTTGTCAAGCTACAAGTTGTTGATGTCTTTTCCTTCCAAGTATGGCTTTAACCGATGTCCATTCACTGTTTGTTGCTTGTTGGTTTGCTCATCTTGAATATCCACATCACCAAATCTACCGACTCGCCGAATGACATATGGGCCCATCCATTTGCTTTTTAATTTGCCCGCAAACATCTTTAATCACGAGTTGTACAACCACACCTTTTGACCACTTCAAAGGTCTTCTTTCTCAGCTTTGCATCATGGACCTTTTTAAGTTTGTCTTTGTAAGCCGATGCACACTCGTAAGCTTCGTCTCGAATTTCTTCTATCTCACTTAATTGCAACTTCCGCATCTTCCCCGCTTCATCATAATCCGCATTCACCATCTTGATTGCCCAATGCGCCCGATGAGCTAATTCCATTGGTAAGTGACAACCCTTTCCATACACCATCCGGTAAGGTGTTGTACCAATTGGAGTTTTGTAGGCCATCCGGTATGCCCACAACGCATCATCAAGTTTACTTGACCAATCCTTCCTATCCGTTCGAACCGTCTTCATAAGAATTTCTTTAATTTGACGGTTGGACACTTCGACTTGTCCACTAGTTTGCGGATGGTATGGTGTAGCAATCCGGTGGTTCACGTTGTACCGCTTCAACAGTTTTCCGAAATTAAAATTCTTGAAATGCGACCCGCCATCACTAATGATAACTCTCGGAATACCAAAACGGGCAAAAATGTTGGATTGAACAAATTTACAAACAATCGAATGATCATTTGTTTTTGTTGCAATAGCTTCAATCCACTTTAAGACATAATCCACCTCCACTAAAATGTATAAGAACCCATTAGAATTCAGGAAGGGACCCATAAAATCAATGCCCCACACATCAAATATCTCAACAACCAAAATCGGTTGCAAAGGCATTTCGTCCCTCTTTGAAATACTTCCCATTATTTGGCAATTGACACAATTTCTTGTGAACTCACATGCATCTTTGAAAATTGTGGGCCAATAAAACCCACACGAGAGAACCCGGTAACCCGTTTTATGCCTGCTAAAATGGCCTCCACAAGCGGATGAATGGGCATGAGTCAAGATCTCTAACACCTCCGTTTCGGGCACACACCTCTGAATGACTTGATCGGGCCCAATCTTGAAAAGGTCCGGCTCATCACAAATGTATTGCTTCACTTGGACCATAAATTGTTGTCTTCTTTTCTTGGTCCAATGATTTGGGATGGCACCCGTGGCTAAGTAATTCACATAATGAGCATACCACGGTGCAACAAAAGTAGACACGGCTAGTAGTTGCTCATCGGGAAACCTTTCGTTTATCTCGCTCAAATCGTCAACCCCTTCCACCGGAATTCAGGACAAGTGATCCGCCACTACGTTTTCACTTCCTTTCTTGTCTCGAATTTCTAAATCGAATTCTTGTAGCAACAACACCCAACGGATCAAACGGGGCTTCGCATCCTTTTTCTCCATCAAATATCGGACCGCACTATGGTCCGAGTACACAACTACTTTGCTTCCCCAAATGTAAGAACGGAACTTATCCAAAGCATACACCACCGCTAATAACTACTTTTTGGTTGTGGTGTAATTCAATTGCGCTTCGGACAACGTCTTGCTTGCATAGTAAATCACCACCAGCTTTTTATCAATTCTTTGACCCAAAACTGCACCAATTGTTTTGTCACTTGCGTCACACATGATTTCAAATGGTTTTGACCAATCCGGCGGTTGCAAGATAGGAGCTTTCACCAAGTGTTCCTTCAAAACATTAAATGCTTGCAAACACTCATTAGTGAAATCAAATGGAACATCCTTTAACAACAAATTACATAAAGGTTTAGTGATGACACTAAAACCTTTTATGAAACGTCTATAAAATCCCGCGTGTCCCAAAAATGACCTTACCCCTTTCACATTTTTTGGTGGAGGCAAAGATGATATTACCCGTATTTTTTCCTTATCCACCTCCATACCCCTCTCCGAAATCACATGGCCTAACACAATACCCTCTTGCACCATGAAATGACTTTTCTCCCAACTAAGCACCAAATTTTTCTCAACACATCTTTTTAAAACTTTTTGTAACTCATTGAGACACGACTCAAAACTAGTGCCAAAAATTGAAAAGTCATCTATAAAAACTTCAAGCGACTCTCCAACCATGTCTGAGAAAATACTCATCATACATTGTTGGAAAGTTGCCGGTGCATTACACAAGCCAAACGGCATTCGCCTAAAGGAAAAAGTGCCATATGGACAAGTGAAGGTGGTCTTGTGTTGGTCATCCGGGTGTATTACGATTTGATTGTAACCCGAATACCCATCCAAAAAGCAGTAATATTTTTTACCCGATAATTTTTCAATGATTTGGTCAATAAAAGGTAGCGGGAAATGGTCCTTAGAAGTGGCGGCATTCAATTTGCGGTAATCAATACACACACGCCACCCGGTGACCGGTCGGGTGGCTATTTGTTCACCATTTTTGTCTTTGATTACTTGAATGCCGGCCTTCTTAGGCACAACTTGGGTAGGACCTACCCAAGCACTATCCGAAATAGGATAGATAATTCTCGCATCCAACCATTTAATTACCTATTTCTTTACTACCTCCCTTAGGTTCGGATTCAATCTTCGTTGTGCTTCTTCGGTGGTGATAATTTTGTGCATGACGATTGATGGACTAATTCCGTTTAAGTCGGCAATCGTCCATCCAATAGCTCCTTTATTTTCTTTCAAGACTTCCAATAGAGCTTGTTCTTGTGCCATCTCTAAATTAGAGGCAATAATGACCAGTAGAGTGTCATTATCCCCTAAAAATGCGTACTTCAAATGGCTTGGTAAGTCTTTGAGCTCCAACTTTGGTGCTTCCTCCAATGATGGTTTAGTACCGGAATTTATTTCCAACGGCAAGCTTTCAAATTGGTGGGTCCATTGTGGTCGACCCTCCTTCAATTCCATAGCATCCTGTTTCTCCTCTTCAACCCTTAGTGCACAAGCATGTACCTGTTCAGAAAAATAACAAACACAAATTTCCATACTATCCTCCTCATACTCATGCGGGTTGCATCCGTCGACTAAATCTGCCATGAAACACTCATCAACACCATTAGAGTTAGAATTGTTAGTAAAAACATTCAATCTCATTTTTCAATTTCCAAAAGTCATGTCGACTGTACCAAATCTACAATCGATCACAGCATGCGCGGTGCTCAAAAATGGCCGACCCAAAATAACATTTTGTTGTTGTTTCGGGTCCGCGGATGAGTATTCTAAGACTAAAAAGTCAACCGGGTAGTAAAACTCATCAATTTTCACTATTACATCTTGAACCATCCCCCAAGGTAGCTTATGAGACAAATCGGCAAACACAACCATTGTCTCTACCCTTGCTAATGGACCAAAATCGTATAGGTCATATAAGCCCCCGGTAAAATGCTAACTTCGGCTCCAAGATCTAGTAACGCCTTTGACATTTGAAAATTACCAACTTGAATATTTATTAATGGCGTACCCAGATCTTAGAGCTTAGGAGGAAGCTCCCCATTCAAAATTGCACTCACTTGCCCGGTTAAATCGACCCGCTTAGGCATTTTCTTCTTTTATTGCCTTTTGTGTGTGCATAATTCTTTTAAAAATTTAGCATAGGCGGGTACTTGTTTTATTGCATCAAGTAGTGGAAGGTTTACTTTAACTTGTTTGAAAATGTCCCACAACTCCTCTTTTTGGGACCCCTTGATGAAATAAAATTTTTCTTGCTCGGGTCAAGTAGAGCCGATGGAAACGGGACTTGACTCGGCTACCCTTCATCTTTTTTATCTTTTTCATTTTCACCCAACCCCGGTTTTTTAACATTTGATTCTTTAGACACAACCAGCGACACTTCGTCGTTTTCACTTTCATTACCCGTTACATCCTCAACCACCCCTTCAACCAAACCCGGTGACAAATTAGCTTTAAATTCTTTACCACTTCGTAACACACTAACATGATTAATATTAACATTATTACCTCGTGACGAACTATGGGAAGGATTTACCTTGGTGTCACTAGGAAGTTGACCTTTGTTCTTCTTCAATTCCGCCACGTCGGTTGCTAATTGACCCATTTGAGTTGTTAGTGTTTGAATGCTTTTGTCGCGAACTTCATCTTTTTGCATCCGGACTTCATCAAGTTGATTCCGTTTTTGCATGTCTTGTTGCATTGCCCGAAGCATATCCATAACCTCATTCCCGCTTGATGAAGTTTGACCCGAACCACTTTGACCCATTTGTTGAAATAGCCCTTGGTAGCCATAATTATTTCCACCCTGATAGTTACCTTGATTGAATTGTTGGCGAGGTGCAAAATTACCTTGAGCTCCTTGAAAATTTGGGTTAGCTTGGTTCGCCGGGTTCCCGTAACGGAACTTAGGAAGATTTCGTAACCCGGGGTGGTATGTGTTCGAATTCATGTTAAAGTTTCGATCACCCCCTTGAATAGCGTTCACTTCTTCCACTTGATCTTCAACCACTCCTACTAAACAAACCTCCGCCGTGTGGCCTATCTCATTGCAATTAGTGCACACGTTGTACACTTGACTTGTGGTTTGAACACCTCCACTCTCTACTCCATGCACTTGTGGCCTTGCTATCACATGTCTTGCCCGTCGTGAGGATTGATCCTTCCTTTTTGAAGTAACCGCCATTTGTTCTAAAAATGCCCAATCATCATGTTCAAAATTTGTACCGAATGTACCGTTAGTGATCGACATCAAGTCACGAGCATCCTCCGAACTCAACCCTTCATGAAACGCGTTCAACAACTCCCACAGTTGTATACCATGATGAGGATAATTCCATAGCATCATATTGAACCTTTCAAAAGCCTCATGAAACATTTCCCCCGATTGTTGTTGAAAGCTTCTCAAACCTCTCCTTGCATCGTTAGTCTTTTGAGAAGTGTAAAACTCGTCCAAGAAAATCTGTTGCATGTCGGCCCATGTAAAAATCGACGCGGAGGGCAAAGTGTGAAACTATCTTTTCGCTTTATCTTCCAAAGATAATTAGAAAATGACCAACTTGACATCATCCGAAGAGAACCCTTGACCTCCAATGGTGTTGCAAATGGAGTCGTATGTCTCCAAATGAAAGTAATGTTCTACCGTTGCTAACCCCTTAAACTTTGGAGGGCGGTTGTTCTAACTTCAAAAGTCCTTCCATCTGCGTGATGAGGAATAACTACCGGAGAAGGATTGTTAGTGATAATAGGTCAGAAATGAGCTTCGATTCCCTGAACTACCTCTCGGTGATGTCTTCGTGGAGCACCCAATGGTGCTCTAGGTTGACCCATTTGCCCTTGCATAGGCCCTTGAGGTGCAAATGGTGGCTAAAATTGGTATTGTTGCATTGGCGGTTGTTGAATCAGCCTTTGAAAGTGAGGTTGTGTATTTTGTGGACGCACTTGATGTAGAGGCGTAGGACGTTGCAATTGTGGCCCTTGTGGTCTAATATGTTGTACCCCAACCGGTAATCTACCCATGTCTTGAATTTGTTTTAACGGTTGACTTTGTTGACCCTCTCCTCTTTGAGGTCCCAAATAGCCTCCATCACCCCCATAATAAAATCCTTCTTCTTCATACCATCTAAATCTTCTTCATAACCATCATCATATCTATCCCCTTGAATACCCGAGGATTGCCCAAATGGAAAGGATGAATATTGAAAACCTGGTTGGTTCGATGGTCGGTATGTAGATGTAGTATGAATGACGGTTGAGCTTTGTGGTAGTGGGTGGGTAGAAGATGATTGACCTGTAGTTGGGAAAAAATGTGAAAGTGGTGGAATTGTGGTAGAGGGGTTATAAGTAAGAGTAGGTTCAACTTGGGTAGTAATAGGTGATGCGGTGTTGGTTGGTGTGACGTCATGTGGTGGAGTAGGATTGGTAGTGGAAGTAGGCATGGTGGTATTTGGTGAAGGTTGTGTGGATGTAGGAATGAATGATGAGGTCGTTTGACCCGTAGTGGGTGGTACTTGGGTTTCTTGCATGATGTTTCTTGGTGTAATGGGTGAAGTGGGTGAACCAATAATCTTGTTTTCTCGTACCAAAACTCGGTTTTTCCTTAGCGTTCTTTCAATTTCCGGATCAAACGATAGTGGTGATGACTTGTGAGAGCCCCTAGTATGCATACACCTGTAGTACCTGCACACTAAACACAACCAGCGTAAACCCGAAAATAACAAACAAAACTATTAAATTAACACACGTTGCGCACTACTCCCCGGCAACGGCGCTAAAATTTGATGTGTTGTCGTAGTCACACGCAAATTTAATCCAATTACTACTAAATAGATAGCGGTAAGTGGGTATCGAACACAGGGAGTTTGTGAAAAATGTGTTGATTCAATAGCTTTGTAATTTTAACTACAATTAAACTAATATGCAGAAATTAAAATTCAAGAGTTGGATTGTTTGATTTAAGAACTAAATTATTAACTAATTGCAAATCAAAATTGGATTGTTAATCAGATTACGAGAAAATGACCATCTTAGGTTCCGGTTTCCTTCAACAATTATGCATAATCCTAACTAGAAAGAGTTACATAGACATAACTCATGCATAAACATTTGTTGTGATAAAAGGGAACAAAGTACTCGGATTATATAAACGCGAGGTTGTTACCTGATGATCAATTAATCAATATCCAACCCTAAACCTTCCCGTGATATCTCGATTGTCAACAACACCAAGAACGTACGATTTAGACTAGAATCAAAACATCAATTAACAAGCTACAATCAAACATTCATACACCATGATAAGCATAGCAAACAAACCAAGTTTATCATTCTAGAAATAAAAGTAATCACACAAAAGTCTTAATAGGAACCTTCACCTAAGATGATCACCGAAAGTTTAGCCGGACATGGCTTGGTGAATCATCATTCCAACAAAATCAATGTTCATAAGCATCAAAATACAAACCGAATTGTTTAGAAATGTTCCCAATCACTTGCTAACTCTAATTTTCGCCCAAGAATACCAGAAAAACGTCTCCAATCATGAATGACCTCAAAAGACACTTGAAAATGGTTTTAAAAGGGCAGTTACGCTTTTCTCGTCTGGCTCTACCATAATTTACGGTACCTACCGTAAATTACGGTAGCCTTGATGTTGTTACGCCACTTCACTACTGCCTTACGGTGGAATTTAGGAGTTTTCAGGGGCTACCATAAATTACGGTATAAATTACGGTAGCCACCGTAATTTATGGTAGGCCCCTGGGTTTCCTGTTTTGTTTCTTTTTTCCATCCTTATGTGACCCGATCCACTCCATTCCATCCGAAGCAGTGTTTTCCCACATTTTAAGATCCAAACGCACCTGAAACATAAGCAACTGTAGTCATCTAATTCAAGACAATTACATGATCAAATGAGGGATTAACACGTCTTTTAACACCATTAAGGGTTGTCCTATGGACCACCCGTCACCTGCTATGTCCCACCATGGTCACACCATTCGAAAAAGCAATCGAGAGATACATTGATAGCCTGCCTGACCCAGTTCAGGACATTGTCACTGGTAGCAATCCTACTACTGTTAGACAGGCTATCAAATTAACTGCTACCATGACTGAATCTCAAATTAGGAAGGGGAAATTGTTCCCCAAGGGTGACAAGAAACAAGCTGCTAAGACCACTTGGGAGAAAACCAAGGAAAACAAAGCCCGAACCTTCCAAGAAGTCGAGGAAGCGTAAGGCTTCACAAAGCTTCGCGGTTGTTGCTCAACCCCACCAGAACACCCACAACCAACCAGCTCAACCTCCTGCGAGGAAACCTTATCCTGGTATAGCACCGTTGTGCAACCGGTGCAATGGTCACCATCAAGCTCACCTACAGTGTTGTTAATGCACTTCATGTGGGCGACTTGGTTAATTAGCGAATGTTTGTCGATCTGCTCCAAACTAAGTTGTTCTGAACCTTGTTCATCCCCAAACAAATCCTGCTCGAGCTCACTTTCCACCAGGTTCTTGCTACAACTGTGGTGATATGGGTCATTTTAGAAACAACTGCCTGAAACTTGCAAATGTGAATCCACCTCGTGGACGCACATTCAACATCAATGCTAACGAGGCTCATGTTGATAACGAAGTAGTTAATGGTACGTTCCTTGCTAACAATCATCATGCTTCTATTCTTTTGGATTCGGGTGCCGATAGAAGCTTTGTATTACTAGCCTTTGAACCTTTGCTTTTGATGCCTAGAAATAAACTAGGAAAGCCCTTAACGGTAGAGATAGCTAGTGGTGAACCTCTTGTGCTCGACTCTGCCATTCGTAGTTGCCAATTGAATCTCAATAACCACCTTTTTCCATGGACCTCATGCCAATGCAACTCAGGAGTTTTGATGTCATCATAGGAATGGATTGGTTAACTAAACACCATGATGAGGTGATCTGTTTCATCAAGATTGCTCATGTGCCTCTTTCGACTGGTGAAATCTTAGAGGTTCGTGGAGAGAAACCCTCTAGTAGCCTAAAAATCATAACAGGTACCCAATCCCAAAAATACCTACGAAAGAATTATGTAGCCTTCTTGGCACATATCGTAGAGGACAAAGGCAAGGGTAAGACTATTCAAGACATCCCCATTGTTCGAGATTATCCTGAGGTGTTTCCTGAAAACTACCTGGTTTACCTCCAGCACGTCAAGTCGAGTTTCGCATAGATCTTGTACATTGTGCCAACCCGATTGCCAAATTACCTTACCATCTTGTACCATCTGAGATGCAAGAGTTATTGAAACAACTCTAGGAGCTATTCGACAAAGGATTCATTCATCCAAGCTTTCCACCTTGGGGCGCTCCTGTCCTATTTGTGAAAAAGAAGGATGGATCATTCCGTATGTGTATCGATTAACATGAGCTCAACAAATTCACGATCAAAATGATATCCCCTACCTCGTATTGATGATATCTTCGATCAACTACAAGGTGCTACATGCTTCTCAAAGATCGATCTGCGTTCTTGGTATCATCAACTTCGTGTACTCGAAGAAGATATTCCCAAGACTGCTTTCCGCACTCGTTATGGCCACTACGAGTTCACTGTCATCCCTTTTGGTTTGACAAATGCTCCTGCCATCTTCATGGACTTAATGAATAGGGTTTGTAAACCTTATTTAGACAAGTTCATCATTGTTTTCATCGACGATATCTTGATTTATTCGAAGTCTAGAGCCGATCACGATTAACATTTCCGTCTAACGATGGAACTCCTAAAGAAGGAACAACTTTTTGTCAAGTTCTCCAAGTGTTAATTTTGGCTTAAGGAAGTTCAGTTCTTGGGTCACATAGTCAAGGAGAAAGGGATACATGTGGATCCTTCCAAAATCATTGCGATTAAGGATTGGAATACACCTACTACTCCCACTGAAGTTCACTCATTTCTCAGTCTTGTTGGATATTATCATCGAATCATCGTGAAGTTCTCAAAGATCGTGGTTCCCCTCATTGCTTTGACTCAAAAGAATATTTTGAGTGTGGACCCAAACAAGAGGAAGCTTTTCAAACCTTAAAACAAAAACTCTGTGATGCTCCTATTTTATCTTTACCTGGCCGCAACAATGACTTTTTCGTATATTGTGATGCATCCAATCTAGGCCTTGGCTGTGTTCTGATGCAAAGAGACAAATTCATAGCCTATGCATCAAGACAATTGAAGATTCATGAGAAAAACTACACAACTCATGATCTTGAGTTAGGTGTTGTAGTTTTTGCTCTCAAAATTTGGAGATACTACCTTTATGGTACTAAATGTTTGGTTTTCACTGACCACAAAAGTTTCCAACACATTTTCAATCATAAAGCACTGAACATGAGACAACGACCCTGTGTCGAACTTTTAAACGATTATGACTGCGAAATTCGCTACCATCCTGGTAAGGAGAATGTCGTAGCTGATGCTCTTAGTCGTAAGGAAGGTGTCAAGCTACATTGTATTCAAGTTCGATCTGATATCCAGACACCCATTTTTGAAGCACAACGTACATGTGTAACCCAAAGCTTGTTGAAAAATGAGCTGCCACATAGTCTTGAACTTCAACTTGAAACGAAAGACAATGGGTTACTCTATTTCATGAACCGTTTGTGGGTTACAGATCAACAATCTCCGCCCCTTATTGATGGACGAAGCTCATATGTTTCATTAGTCAATCAATCCTGGTGTGGACAAAATGTACAAGGATCTTTGTACCCAGTATTGGTGGCCAGGTATGAAGAAAGACATATGACTTGTCTTAAAGTTAATGCAGAACATCAACACCCATCTGGTTTTCTCGAACAACCAGAAATTCCGGTATGGAAGTGGGAGAACATTGCAATGGATCTCATCACTAAACTATCCCGCACATCTAGAGGTCATGATGCCATTTGGGTAGTCATCGATCGTCTAACAAAGTCAGCACACTTTATGCCGATTCGTGAGGATCTATCTGCTGACAAACTCGCCAAGATCTACATTGATGAGATAGTATCTCATCATGGTGTTCCTTTGAACATCATATCAGACCGTGATGCTAGAAGATCATCTCATTTTTGGAAGACCATGCAATCTGCCATGGGAAGCAAACTCAATCTGAGCACTACTTGTCATCCTCAAACGGATGGACAATCCGAAGGATGATTCAAACACTGGAGGATATGCTTAGAGCTTGTGTGATCGACTTTGGTGGTAGTTGGGATTCGCATCTACCGTTGATAGAATTCTCCTACAACAATAATTATCAATCCAGCATCAACATAACGCCTTTCAAAGCTCTATACGGTTGAAAATCTCATTCACCTGTCTGTTGGAATGAAGTCGATGAAGCGCAGCTCACTGGACCTAAACACATTCTAGAAACAACGCACAAAGTCAAGAAAATTCGCGATAATCTTTTGACAGCTAGAAGCTGTCAAAAGAGTTATGCGGACAAACGACGCAAGGCCTTGGAATTTCATGTCGGTGATCATGTCCTTCTCAAGGTATCCCCTTGGAAAGGTGTGGTTAGATTTTGAAAGAAAGGAAAACTTGCACCTCGATATGTGGGACCATTTAAGATCGTTGAGAGGATCGGAAAGGTAGCCTACAGACTTGAGCTACCTCCTGAACTTGGAAATGTTCATCCAACCTTCCACGTGTCCAATCTTAAAAAGTGTTTAGCTGATGAAAACCTCCACATACTACTTGATGAAATTCGTGTTGATGACACGATGCACTTTGTCGAGAAGCCTGTGGAAATATTGGACCGTGAGGTTAAAAAGCTCAAACACAAGCGCATACCTATTGTCAAAGTTCGCTGGGAATCTAAACGTGGCCCAGAATTTACTTGGGAACGTGAAGATCAAATGAAGGCGAAATATCCACATCTATTCTCACAAGTTTCCTCTGAATAAATTTCGGGACGAAATTTCCTAAATAGGGGAGACTGTGACATCTGTGCTTGTGTAATCATTGTATAACTCCAAACAATTAAATTATCAATAAAACAATGTGTTTTGATCCCAAGATTTGTTTATTTATGTTTGACATTTGCACGTTTTGATTTTTATTTGATTTCAAACTTTTAAACACTTTCTGGAAAGTTATACGCAAACTGTTACGTAAACGTAATCAGTTTAACGTGACATACACTCCGGAATAGTGACATAAGCTAAACATACCTTAAATAACCTTTACATAACTTAGAAATAAGTTTTGAAGGGTTTCGTATGGCAAAAACAAGTTTAATCAATCAAAGGGACTATTTACGACAAACTGCAAAAGTCTGCCAATTCGCGTAGCAACGTACACTCCAAAACAAGGTCATAAGCTAAACATACCCTAAATACTCTTTACATAGCTTAGAAATAAGTTTTGAGGGGTTCGGTATGTGAAAATGTGCTTATTTGATCATAGGGACTAAAAGCGTCAAAATTGTGAAAGTATGCATTAAATTTTTTGTAATCATTTCCGGACATCCAAAAATTTTTGTAATCATTAAAATATTGTATTTTAGTGATGGGAATGCAAAAATACCATTCGTCGCGTAATTTGGATCGTTTCGCGCCCGTTCGAGTTTCGTCGTAATTAACCGATAAAACATGATCATACGACCAAACGAACCAACATCTATGATATTTCCAAGCATATTTCAAGTCCCCTATGCTTTAACATCCTTATAAATCCTTGAAATTGGGTTAATGGGGGTTAAACGCGTCGAAAAACAAGTTTCAGAGCTGTAGGGGCCATTTCTGCCAAGTTTGAAAGTTCTAGACAACAGACTGGCTCGCTGGGAGCGACCCACTGGGCTTACTGGGTCACGGGGAGAGAGAGCTGGAGCTGGCAGAACCTGTTTTTTTGTTTAAAACAGCTGGTTTGATGGTTTTAGCTGCTTGTTTCCTTGTTTGGGGACCAAGTAAAGTGTCCTACAAGCCCCCTAATCAGTTCCTAACACTTGTATGGTGTGGATCATTCCTTGGAGAACACATTTACACTTGTAATGATCTTGGAAGTTCATGAAACACTATAAATACCCATGTTCTTCAACCTTCAAACTTGCTCATTTCCCATCTTCTTCTCTATAAGCTCTAAGTAGAGGCTACCACATTTGTTGGAGGCCTCTTACCTGAGTTTTCTTTGTCATCTTTTCATTCTAGAACACTTGTAAGTGTTCTTCCTAGTCTTGTTTATTTATTTCAAGCTAAAAGTCAAACAGTGTTTGACTTTCGGCTTTGACCATGAATTGGTCAAGACAAAGTTCAATTGAACTTTGCAACGTGATCGTAATCACGATGGTTATAGTCCCTTGCGACTATACCTACTGATTACTACGTTGACTAGTCGAAGTGACGAGTCAAAGTTTTGGTCAAAATGCACGATTATGTGCATTTTGTGACGAAACTATTTTCGGGTATCAAAACACTTTGTTTTGATACCAAATCAGTTTTCTAACTTAGTTAAACATGTTTTAACATGTTTAACTCGTCACTTCTAGTTTAGTGCTTGTTTAGGGTCGTAAGTGAAGCAGTCTTAACAACCGCTTAGACTTTCGAACCTGACCCGTTTAGTAGATCATTAGGATCCGACCAAACATATATTATGACCATAGTTGTATAGGGAATAACCTCCCGGGGTTATACCTTATTGTCACTTCGTTTAATTAGTTGTATGATAGGTAGTTTATATGCCATAGGAAAATGACCAAAATGCCCTTTCTGCGCATGAATTCAATTAAGCATATGTAACCTAAATTTTGACACTTAAACTGATTGTGCAACATTATTAAACATGTTTAGGCATATAAGACTTATCATAGGACTAGTTAGACCATCCGAACGCGCTTTTGCGCAAACGACACGTTGAAGTAGCGTAAACTACCTTGACGAGTCGTAACGGGTCATAGGCACTTAGGATTGATTTCAAATTAGAATGTAGGCTTTGTTAAACCATATCATATGAGTTCCAACACTCATTTGGTTTACAAGACCTCATTCTATCCGATCTCCCGATTTAGGTTCCGATTTATTAACATAGTGATTCCATACTAGGTGCCACTTGATTCCTTGACTTCCCGAGCTTTGTTAGTTCACTAGATCAAGGATACTTGCAATCTCAAGTGAGTACATAGACCCTTCTTTTTACACTTCCTAAATGTTTTGAGGTAACTATGTGAGTACATAGTCCCTCTTTTACTTTTTGCAAATATTTTGGGGTGAAACACTTGTGCCTATATGTTACTTTCATGCTTTCATTGCTTTTCATGACATATACATGCTATCTTCATCTAGTACACATATAGTACATGATTTCAATTATGTTTTGCTATTTATGTTGACTGAGCATGCTAGCACATTAATTTCAAATATACTTTTGCGGCATATGTTTACTCAGCATATGAGCACATTGATTTACATTGCATTTTTGCTATGTATGTTGACTGAGCATGCTAGCACATTGATTTCATGGACATTTCTACTTCGTATGTTTACTTAGCATACTTAGTACATGGCTTTTACATGACATGCTTACATTGGTTATGACATTTGGTATGTTTAACAGGACAAAAATGCATTCATTAACATTGATCACGCCGCTCGATAGTATGTAATGGTACCATAGGACTTAACAAATCCCGTTCCTCACTTCCTAGGTTTGTTTGGAAGTAACGAATGACAGAATCTGAATACATTTTTTGATAAACCTTTGACTTGTTAAGGGTTTATCCGACAGTCTCAAGGCTTGAATGTATGCGATAAACACAACCACATAAATGTTCATATCAAATAAAGCATTGGTTTTCAAAACATAACTTTTGATTTAAACTTTGGTTTGTTCAAAGACATTGTTTTGTACATGACAGTTGGTTACACAAGACATTTGACATTATTCACATGTGGTTTGAGTAAAGTCTTTTTACTTGCCATACAAGACATTTGTTATACAAGACATGGTTTATACCTGACATTGTGACATTAGACATTGTTTACACATGACATTTGACATTGTTTTGACAAGACAATTATTTGATGGTTTATTTATAAGTGATTTAAATAACGAGGCGTGTGTAATATGATAAAAGCATGGTGGATACGCCGCTGGTACTTCCTATATATAAGTGCTTTTATGATATTACATATCGTAGCGTTATCTAAACCACTTCGACAAAGACAAAGACATGATACATTTTATACAAAAACATGACATATTGTTCACAAGACATTGTTTTAGAAATGATATATTTTATACAAATCATTTTCATTTGGTTAATTATTTAACCATACATCTTTTTTTATATCATCTGATTTTCATATTGATTTTCACATGATTTATAAAAGAAAACATTTTACAAGATTCACAACTACTTTTTGTTAAATGTTTCTTTTAACTTACAAGTCATGAATCCTCATCAACAAAACCTACGTATCTCACATGCATCTTTATGCTGACGTACCTATTTTCACATGTGTTTCAAGACCTAATGTATGAGGATGATCATGATACACTTAGGCGGACTTGGGCCTTAGTAACTTAAAATCAAGCAAGACAAGTTTAATTTATGTTCTGTTTCCGTTTAAACTAAGACAATGTAAACATTTACTTTAATAAAACCAAATTTTAAGTACCATGTGTTATGAAACAATAATTATGTTACTCGACTCCACGACGTTTCCACCGCGGTTTGTTGTTTTAAGCGGTCGGGGTGTGACAGTACGATCGAACAAAACAATATCCACGACATTTCCTGACAAAATCCAAGTTACACATGCCTTAACACCTTTATATAACCTAAATATTAGATTAAATGGGGTTAAAAATGACAAAATGCGACAATACAAGTCCAGGGGCTAAAGCTGCCAAAACCTAAAAGTTCTACCCCAGCCAGGGCCTTATGGACCGTAAAGGAAAACCCCATACGGTTCATATGGGGTGCCCAGCACAGCAGAAACTTGGAAGTCTCTTGTCCAAAGCCTTGGCCCCCAAGTTCGTGAATTTTCCATCTTTTCACCATCTTTGGACATGTGTAATGATGATCCTCAAATCACGACACCTCAAGGACACTTAGGTTGATCTTGGGAGCTCAAAAAAACTATAAATAGCCACGGATTTCTTCACTTCAACTTGCTCATTTCCATTTTCTTTCTCCCACTCTCTTGGAGCTCGGTTCTGACCTTAATTAGTCAAGTCAAAGTTCAATTGAACTTTGTAACTTGATCGTAATCACGAATGTAATAATCCCTTGCAATTGCACCTTCTGATTACCACGTTTAGTACGCGAAGTGATGAGTCAAAGTTTTATTAATTAAAAGTAAAGAATGCGCAAAAGTGCATTTTACGATGAAAATGTTTTTGGGTTTTAAAACTTAAAGTTTTGACACCAAATCAGTTTTGATAACATAATTAGAGATGTTCCAACATGTCTAACTCGTCATTTATAGTTTAGTGCTTTTTAGTTAGTGGTAAGTTGAGCGGTTTGACTACCGCTTTGACTTTCGGATCTGACCAGTTTGGTCAATCTTAGGACTCGACCAAACACATTTTTATGACCATAGTTATATAGGACATAACCCTCTGAGGTTATGCCTTATGGTTAAGTGGTTCGATTAGTTATATGATGAGTTGATTTTTATGTACTTTAAATTGACCAAAACGCCCTTTTTGCGCATAAATTGATTTTAATCAAATAAGACCAAAGTTTTGACATCTAAACTGATGTTATAACATAATCAAACTTGTTTTGGCATATAAGACTCATCATATGACATATTTAACCATCTGATCTTATAATTACGCTTACGACCCGTTAAAGTGCGTAAACCACTTTAACGAGTCATAACGGGTCAAAAGCACTTAGAACCTTTTCTAATCAGAATGCTAACTTATTAAACCATATCAAATGAGTCCCATAACTCGTTTGGTTTATAAGACTTTATTCTATCCAATCCTCCGATTAAAGTCCCGACACACTAACATAGTTATTCGATACTAGGAAACAATTGAACTCTTGAACCTTTGAGCTTTGTTTGGTCATTTGAACAAGACATATATGCAATCCCAAGTGAGTACATAGTTCCCCTCTTTTACGTTTTCAAATGTTTTGGGGTTATTCATATGTGCCTATTACAATTTTCAAGTTTTCAAAACAAAGTCTATGGTTTATATAAACAATACGATTTCGATAACGTGAACAACTTGTTGGTGAGTTATCCATAACATGAATGACATTCCTTAGCTTTGGCCGAGCTGACCAGTAGTGTGTTATGGTACCATAGGACTGACAATCCCGTTACCAGATTTCCCGGGGATTGTGGGGAAGTTTGGGAAACGAAAGAAATTGTTTATGATTAATAAACTCTTTGGTGGTTTGTTAATCAATTTAAAGAGACCCTTTGGTGGTCTATTTAAAGAGACCCTTTTGGTGGTCTAGTTAAAGAGACCCTTTGGTGGTCTAGTCAATACAGGTTTGAATGTATTCATTAAAGAACGACCACAATTTTCACAATTAAAACAAGGGCGATTGATTTATAACACGGACGATTGGGTTATAACAAGGACAAATGGTTTTGAACGATGTCACGAATGATTTTCACTTACAGATATAAACCATATAATGTTTTCTTTTAAATCGATTTATTACTCGGTTTTACAAAACAAATGCTTTTGTCAAGATTCATGGCTACAAGGTTTTCATAAACTTAAACCAACTTGTTTTAGTTGGTTAAATATATTGCAATATCAAACACTTTTTGATACAAGGTTTTCATTTATCGACTCTCGTAGTCGGACGAGGTAATGCAATAACAAATACAAAGCCATGAATTTGACACACACAAAACCTATGTAATCGCTAGCTTTTTATGTTGACTGTCTTTTAACATATGTTTAAGGAGCCAATGTTTGATGATTTGAATGCATGCTACACGTAGGATGGACGCGGGTCTTAGATTACTTAAAAACTGAAATACAATCGTTGTGTTTAATTGTTCCTATTTCCAAGACAATGTAAATTTTATTAATGAAATAAAACAAAATTTTAAGTACCATGTGTTGTCAAAAAATTCCTGTAACGTGGCTCATCGATGTTTCCGCCACGGTTTGTTGTTTTACGCGATCGGGGTGTTACATATTCATTATAAGGTTTTGTGGTGTGGTGATTACGTTCCTAATCTCTACCAACACCCACACCCACACCCACACCAACACCAACACCAACATCACCACCCTCTGCGTCAGCGTCACGTCACTTCATCCTCATCCACCACCCTATATGGTGTGGTCCATGACCCTCACCACGATCCACCATCCGCCACTACCTACCATGCATTGATTGAGAGAGGGTGGTGTACCACGCGAATTATGTCCCATATGGCAATCCATGATCCAAACCCTCAACCCCTTAGTTGATTACGGATAATCATTAGACTATTAATATTACTCCATTCACAATTATAAAGATTGTGAATGGTGATCCGTTGATTTAAATTCAACTGAAATGATTTTTGATTTTTTTTTTTTTTTTTTTTTTTGAGCCCTAAAGATTTAAGTCGTTATAACACGTTTATTGTTAATTTTGAGTTTTACTTCATACGAAATAAGAAATATATATACACACATGTATGGTATCTAGAATATATATTTATATGTTTGTATATATATATATATATATATATATATATATATATATATATATATATATATATATATATATATATATATATATATCTCCCGACATCTATCAATTTAGCTTGTAAGTGTGGAGCACTTCCATTGTACATTGTACACTCATGTAGCATCTTGTTAGTCTTTCTATATATATATCATTTTGTTATATAAAAACATAATGACATCGCACTCTCTGTGTCTCTAAAGAGTGAATATGGAGAAAAAATGGAAGATGTCAAAGGCGGATGGATGCAGCCATTCCTCACTGTCATCTTCGTCTTCATCATCGTCATCAGCGCTCTATCGAAGCTCATCATTGAAATCATTCTCAACCAAAACCACTTCAAAGTCATCATCTAAATCATCTCAATCTCTTCCCAGAGCTAAATCTGCAAACTTCACCAGCAAATGCAGCAGCTTCACCAAAGAGCACAAGTCAAGATTCTACATTCTCAAGCGTTGCATCACCATGCTCGTTTCCTGGAAAAAGCATCACGACGATTCTTAGATCTTAATAGTTTTCGTTAGCATCTACATTACATCAAACTTTTGTTCAAAGTGGCTTTTGATTCGACAACTAGTTTCGGTGATGATAGCTTAATGGTCGGGACATAAAACATAAATCAAGCGGTCCCAGTTTCATATCCGGACATTATGTCCATTATCTACGGTTTACTTGGCCATGGGACGGGTCGGTTGAGGACCCTGGTTGTGAGTTACCCTTGATTCAATGACTATTAATTGATATCTACTATGTTTAAGTTGCAAGTTCATACCTTTTGAAGTTATTAAATAATTGTGAACCGTTTTAATATAGTTTCATTTTTTTTTTAATATGTGGCCCACCCACATTTTTTTTGTATGTGTAGTCGTTAAAAATATTATAATTACATTTTGATTTTGATGCAACGAGTATAAATACAAAAATATAAGTTCAAATTAAATACAATGTTTCTAAAAGCTGAGCGACTCCCTAACAAACCCTACCATGCTTTGTGTGTCTTTTTAAGGACATAAAAATCACATGGTGGGTAAACCAAAAAGATGAAAAATAATTTAATAGACCGATCGACAGTCTGCAAAATTTTACTATATAAGTTTTAACGGACTAAGGAAATACTGTCATTGATAGAACCCATATGTTAAACAGGACATTCATGTAGGGTATAAGGAGACACATGGAATAACAGTGTAAGAAACAACACAATAATTTAAGGTGCCCCACTTTTTGTATCAAATGAAATTATAGGAATTCTTTTTTCTATTATAATATAATGCAATGATTATAGATTTAAGTTCAGAATAGAGGTTTAACTGCTAGATATAATTTAAACTCCATCTCTATCTATCTATCTATCTATCATATACACACACGGAATGAGATCAAATACAAACATTTATGTTTGTAAGAACAGTAATAACCAACACATAATTGACAATTGTCCCTCAATAAAAAATTAGTTTAAGGGTAATTTAGACATTTTGACCATATTTATTTTTAACCAATTAAAAATAATTATTAAAATATCCCTAAATCCATGCAAGTTTAATTCAAATCAAAGTTTGATTTTTTTTAATATATTCATGATCTGGTAACTCTCCATGATCGAACCAACCTTCAAGAACCACCACAAAAAAATATATTCAGCACTACACTATTTAATTAGCACAACATCCTTAATCATTCTCCCTTATCAGCACATCGTCCTCAACCGTTCTCCATTATCAACATAAACGACAATAACACAATATCCTCAATCGTTATCCATTATCAGCACATTTCTGATTATATCTACTTTTGGTTTTCAGATTTAACACAGATGTGCTAATTATATCTACTTTTGGTGTTTGTTTGTAATTAATACATAATCAGTACATTATCAACACAATTATAAAACACCTTTTGGTAACTTTTTTAAAAGTCAATTTTATAAATAAAAAAAGGTATAGCCATATGGTACTCATATTAAAGATAAGAAAATACTTGATTTTATGGTATAATTTTAAAAAAAAAATAATGAATTATATAAAAGTTATTTTAGGTTAAAAAAACCTTGGTGGAATTTGTATTTAATGGAAAATGGTCAAAGACTAAAAATTTTACCAAATTACCCCTAACTTTTTAGTACTAATTTTTAATTATAAGGGTTTTATTTGTAATCAACACCAACCATTGATTTAAACTATCAATGACTCAGATCTATTCTTATAGTTCTTACAGTTAGCACTGTTTGTACATGATCTCAACTCTATACCAAACTATTATGTTTGGTTACAATTAATTTAAGACGGTTTGGTTTTAGCTTAAACCGATCCAAATAGCCATACATGTATTATAAGGTCGGGTTTCCAGTTTATGTTTTAACAAATTTTAGTAATTTGGTTCGATCAGTTGTCTACTAGTTTGATAACTTAAACCTGATACATGGGTTTGCAGTTGTGGCTTAGGGTGAACGGGGTGGGTGTGGTGTGCCCTTTCACCGCGCGACAACACCGTCGCCGACCCTTCCCGTGGCAACATGGAAATCGGGGAGTGTTCACTACACAAGGAGAGAGGAGGGGACGAGGAGAGAGATGGGTTTATAGTGGGCCTCACTCTCTTCCAACCAATTATACATTTTTTCCTTTTTTTTTTAAATGGTTTGGGTGAACCACCCCTTGTGATTAAGGGCAAGAGGAGAGTTGGAGAGGAAAGTTGACATGGCAAGAAATCATTGGGTGGGTGGAGAGTGACCACCCCTCTCACCCTTAATTTCGGAAGTAGGCTTCTACAAGTTAAGGTGTAGAACACATATGTTGGGTTGAGTTGGAACGTGGCATGACGGGCCAAAACAGGTTCAAGTCATAGTAGAGAATAGAAGTTGTGCAAAACAAACCCCAACTATAAGTTCGGACGAAAACAGTACTAACTGATCGGAGTGTCGCGCTCCGGTCAAAGATAATATTTATATACCCTAATTACCCTTAACGAATAGCTAGTGGTAGTAAGGGGTCAAACCACGAAGAGTATGTGGTTTGCGAACGGACTTGATTGAATTTTAACGAGTGTCACAACTTATGAAGAGTTTGTGAATTAACTAATGAGATTGATTAGATTAATTAACGACTAAAGATTAATGATTGCAAGAAAACTTAATTTATAGTTTAAAACAAGAGATGTAAACAACGTTCACACCCGGTTCGGTAATTGAAGTTCTAGGGTTTCTACACGTTTTAAATTTGATTCAATTGAAAAAGTGACTAACGGAATTAGTGTCGCGTGATTTAGGTGCCAAGAGTTATCGACGTCGTAAACAACGGACCGCAATGCACTTTGTTACCAAGAACATGTAATTCCTAACTTAGATAAGGCATAAGTGCACAAATTCATTTCGTAAAGTCATAATTTTATCATCGTTCGACAATTCACAAATTCAATTCAAATGCACAACAATTATCTAAGAATTCAAAATCAAAATACAACTTGTCACATTCAAAGTTCAAACAATGTTCAACCCTAGAAACTTACAATAACCTAGCCCGGGGTGAAACCTTTAAGAAATTAGCCGCTCATGGTGAACAGGACTTGATCAACGGATGACGGAGACTTGAATTAGATCATCTTGAACTTGTGGAATGATGGAATTATGAGTCTTAGGGTTTTGGTGGGTGATGTTGGTGAAAGGAATGATGGATGGATGAACTAGGGTTTGTGGATTGGTGATGAAGATGAATTGGATAATGGATGGAATGATTCGGTTGATAGTGTGTGATGATAGATGATTGAGACTGGAAGAGATGAAGTTTTAGGCTCCAAGAATGATTATTCAAACTCAAACTAAGTGTAACCCCCGAATTATGACCAAAATTGGTGTTTAAACTCGTTCCAACAACCCAAGAAGTAATTTCCGTGTCTGAAGAAACCAAGGTCCGTCGCCGACGGCCTGGGGACCCGTCGGCGACGCCCTCCCTATTTTCAAGTTTCCTCCGACGCTCTAGTTTCCTGGATACGGACACTTTCAGCCGACGGGGCTTTCTAGGACGCGTCGCTGACGGCCTAAGACCCCGTCGGCGACGATGCTGGCATATTGGAGTTCCTGTTTTTCCATCTCCTTGCTCCCGATTGACCTGTTCGCATCCCGGTTGTTTGTTTTTCGTCCCGGTGACCTGTAAAGCTCCCAAAAAGCTCCTTAAACTCCGCTAGACCTGCAAAATACATATCTAATCATAAGTAGGCTTTTCAAGATTAAAAGTTAAGTAAAAACCCAAACTTAAACATAAACGAACACCGTTATTCGACCACGTATCACATCCCCACACTTGTCTTTTGTTCGCCCTCAAGCAAATCTGTCTTTCACTTTCACGTGGGTCGAACAAGAAATACACTCCCTATTCCCGAGACGAAGGTTAAGGTCAATTGTGATACCCAAGTTCAAACTTTTTACAATTTTCAACATATTTAGCAATAATTGATTAATTATGTAAAAATGGTTATCCAAGATTAACCCGCCCGTGAAACCAATAAATCATACACATCCCTCACAATGTTCTCTCCACTCGGTTTAAAATTGGCTAATAGTTGATGTCTTAGCGCTTTTGAAATAATCACTCAAACCGATTAGAACACGTACCCGCATAAGCTTACAACTCAATCATTCTCCACCACTGATCACGAATACTAAGAACAAGTCAAAAGGTCTTTGTAAGGGTTGTAACGGGGCTAGGCTAAGGGTAGGGAATAGGATATTTAAAGTGGCTAAGGTGATGAAAATTCGATTTTTATTGCAAAACAACTATTCTAAATATGACTAACTACCAACATCAAACTAAAAGGCAACAATCTTCACCTTTTATTCCACAAACTAGAAACACATATTTTTGTTCTTTTCTCAATGATTTTCTATTCTTTTTCACAACATTTTCTGATTATTATTTTTTTAAATGCAAACAAACAATTCACAACTAAACAAGCTTAACTCCTATAATCGAATTTTTATCACACGGGTTTAAAGGAAAAGGCTTAAGGTTATGGGCTAAATGGGTTGTCAAACGAAAGGATTAGGGTCAAAGTTGGCTACTAAGGGATAAATTTTGGGTAAGGATAGATAAATGGTGTAAAAGAAAAAGGTTTACCTAATGCCTTAATCATTCTTGTGCTTGTATTCGGTCTATGGTCTCAAACGCATCAAAAGAGGCAAGTTCTACAATACGTGACTAATGGTCCACTCAAACAAAGAAACATAAACATGTGGTTCTATGATATAAAAGTGGCTCAAAACCTCATATATAACGGGTATGATATGTGACATGCATAATATGTTAGTTCCATAGGCGAATTATTCCCAAATAACCACCCGCTAAATATCCGTAATGCTATTAATTCGAACTTGACCATGACAAAAGACCAAATGGGTTGTGTCATCCCTCGTTGACTTAGTTACTTGTGCATTTAAGATCGCTTTTGAACCAAGACATTTTTGAATTTTTTTTTTTAAATTTTCCCCCATCCCCGCACTTGAGGTAAACATTGTCCTCAATGTGTAGTGTTTAAACGAATGGGTCAAAAATTGAAAAACTTTTACTACTCCCCCATCCCCACACTTGAGGTAAACATTGTCCTCAATGTGTAAGAACTAGAGTTTTTTAAATCGCACAAGTGATGTGACAAGGCTAATTTTCCAAAAAATTCACCCCGGAAACTAAAGTACAATTACAATCCACTTATTACTAACTAAAAATCAAGATAAAAGGAAACGTATGCACCTAATTTTCTCGCTAGATACTCATGTGTTCTTCTTCTTCTTCAATAAAATGGCCGTCCCTCGAACATAATATACCTGCAAATCTTAACCCTTGTGTAGAAACATGCTTCTCACAACCATTAAAATTTGTTAGCTACCTAGTTCTACCACTTTTATGAAAGTATTACCAAGTCATACGTTAGTTTACCTTGATTTATGTGGAAAATTAATTTACAACAACAACAATCCTAACTCACTTTTGTAGGAATCACGGTTGCATTTAGCTTATCCAACAAGCCCTTTTAAACCCCCCAATAGCTTAGGAGGACGAGTAGGTCTCGTGAGGGTTATATAGGGAACACACCCACAACGTTCATTTAACTAGGAAAAAAGAAATAATAAAGAAATAAAAATAAATATACTACAACAAAACACATACCTCACCATCACCGCTGATATCGCTCGTTCGGGTCGACTGGTGGGTTCGGATGGTACGGGTATCCGGTAAGAGCCTCGAACATCTCCCGATAGTTCTCAAGGGGACCCGGCTCTCCTTCAGCTGGCGGTTGAAACTGGGGTGGGATGAAGCTAAACCCCACTGCCTCGGGCCAATAAGGTGATGGATCGAAGGGGCCTCGGGGAACGAGAAGTTTGGAATAGTCGGTCCACCCCGAATGTTCTGCGTAAGGGAGGCCGGCTTCCCAATCCCTCCGGTGTCGTTCCTGATCGTGGAGCACCTTGGCATTACTAATAGCCAATTCATTAGATATGTACATAGCACTCCATCGGCGCTCTTCCCTTGTGTTCTGCTCGATTCGGAGCCTCTCCTCGTTTTCCTCCCACGCTCGTCTCTGAGCCATTTCTTGTTGCTACTGTTGTATCATATGCTCCATTTGAGACCTTTGAAGAGCCTGTAACAACAACTGCTCCTCCACAAACTTTTCCATCCTTGCCCGGTGAGCCGCATCAGCATCCCATTAAGCTTGCAACTGGGCGTTGTGTTCCTGCTCTCAGTTTCTTCTTCTCGCTTCATATTTTCTACATTCCCCCAGAACCGCCGACACATTATCAAACACCTCCTGCTGCCCGCGGTTGAAATTCCGATACGAAGGTTCGCGTCTACAATTCACAAACCTTGCCACATCCTCATTTAATTCTCGATGTGGCCGCATGTACCTCTGCTTTGGTCCCTGTGGACCGGCGGGTTCATCTTCATCCTCTTCATCCACCATCTTCTGCGGCCCCTTGAGGTGCATTCAGGTCAATGAATTCATACTTGTGACCCAATTCGTCGGTTACCGAATACTTACTACCGAAAAGTTGCACTTGATTTTTCAATTTCTTTTCATTGTTGCCAGGTTGAACTCATCTATGGGTTTAGACACCCAAAGCGACTCGGGAGGTAAACAATTTTGTTGGGGGATCATTGCACTGATTAAGCGTGCATATGGAATCATCCTCATGTGGCATGCCCGAGTAATCCAGGTGTTCATCATAATGATGGGCCTCCAAGACAATGTTGGTGTCCCATACACCAAGGCATGGATAACTCTGCAGTCAGATGCTCTCAGTTTCCCCCTATCTCCAAACCGAACCATAATGTTTTTAAGGGAAATGTCTTGAAGAATTTTCCCTTCAACCATCAAGTGGCTCTTCGCAGCCACTCCCCCGTCATTGTATGGCAATACCGACTCAATCATACCCTCCGGATCATGGTCATTTGCTTTATTATCGAAGAAATGTTCCATCCTTGGGTAATCGTATGCTTGCACCCCAAGGGAATTGAATCGCGCGATGCAATTTATTGTCTCGAACGACATTGTTATTTCCCCCCTGCTTGTAGTACCAACTAATTTCCATTGTTCCGAGGGACCATCTTTGTTTCGAAACCTCAAAGATACAAGCCACTCGCACACCTTCGACAAGTAAATCCCGGAGGTGTTATCTTCACACCAATTTAAAACTCTTTCCCAACCGAGGCGTTCAAACATTTAAGTGATGCTAATTGCTCTCAACTCTTCAACATTAACTGCCCTCTCTGCCACAACCCTATCCGGCACCGAAGTTGACACACTCGTAACCATCTTCCATTTCCACAACTTATTTTTCTAGTTTCTTGTCATTGAATGTCGAAAGTGCCTTGTTCTTGTCTTCATTCCAAACATTAGCACTTCGACTATCCCAATACTTTTCCCATGCCCAATCCTGTCGATACAACCTCGCATCACCTTCTTCCAATGAGATTAGTTGTTTCCACTTTTTAGGTAGCAATCTGGAAGAGGACCCAACCCAGATGATGATCCTTGACCTGTGGTCTTGGCCTTCTTTCTAACTCCAGCCATAACTACAATTACAAGGCAACGGAACAATCAATATAAACCCAAATCTTCACAATAATCTCAAACTTTGAACATAACATATGATGTTGAATTTCACTTAACAACTAGATGCAAAATCGCCTTTTTAAACTTCCAAAGTCGCATATTTTATCATCTAACAATTAATCTTTCATGTTTACTCACAATTCATATGCTTTCAACAAAGTTCAATATCATATTCATGTTCAATCATGCAAACAACAAGTGTAATTACTTCACTATGGTTATTGCATGCTCAATCTAAACCAAATCAAGAATTTACATACAATTTTCAACTATAACATCCTACATTATGATAAACAACCTACTCTTCAAACAAAAGTTCAAAAATTTCGAAAGATTTCAACATACCATAGGATAATAAGGCTAAAAATCAAGTAAAGTTCATACCTTTATGTAGTAGAATTTCAAGAACTAGTTAAAAGATGCAACTCAAAGCTTTGAAGAACACTCTTTCCAAAAGCCCGATTTTTAAAGTTCAGAAATCTTGCAAACGAGCAAGAATTGGTAAAAACCGTTTTGGGGGTTTTGTTGCTCTTGAAAATCTACACACAATGGACTCAAGAATCACTTGAATTGGTGAAGAATTGAGAAAATTATGAGAAGAAGAAGAGTTAGAGTTCTTGAAGGTTTAATGGAGAAGATGAAGTTGAAAAGTGAGGTTTAGAGAGAGAGAGAACACAGATTTTGTTAAGTTTTTGGATGAATGGATGATGTATGGTTGATTTTGGTTTAAATACGTGGCTGACAAGGGTTTGAAATTGCTTTTAGTTGAGTTTTTGTGGCTATGGGTTCGACTAGAAAGGCCTAGAACAAATCAGCATCGGATCCCAATTAAGAGCCCGTTGGCGACGGCTTGGGACCCCGTCGCCGAAGCCACCCAGAATTCACCATCCTGTCCAACGCGTTAAGTGCCTGCCTACGGGCCTTCTTTGCCGACGCGAACTTCCGAGACCCCATCGCCGACTCAAGTACACCCAGTCGCCGACGGGCTTTATAAAACCAATTTTTAATTTTTTGAATTTTTTTATTAAAAATATGAATTAATTTATGAACTTTTTATAAAAGGACCCTATGTTAATTAAATTCCTAAAAATTATTAAAAATCTTTTTGTGATTTTTGTAAGTTTGAATTTAAAATTACAAAACCGTTTAACGGTCCTACCACCCCCGAAAAACCGTGTATTGTCCTCAATGCACATAAACAAGTCTAAAAACATACCTTGCACCCTCAAGACCCGTTTATATTGTCCGGACTTCACACATCAAAAGAGTACGCTTATGTGGGTGAGGGTAGTACGCTCCCGGTTATCATTGCATCCAACTTAACTGGGGAGCAAGAAGAGAAGTTGATGAAGGTGTGGGTAGTACGCTCCAGTTAAGTTGGATGCAATGATAACCGGGAGCGTACTACCCGGAACAGTGGAAATTAGTTGGTACTACAAGCAGGGGGAAATGACAATGTCGTTCGAGACAATAAATTGTATCGCGCAATTCAATTCCCTTGGGGTGCAAGCATACGATTACCCAAGGATGGAACATTTCTTCGATAATAAAGCAAATGACCATGATCCGTAGGGTATGATTGAGTCGGTATTGCCACACAATGACGGGGGAGTGGCTGCAAAGAGCCACTTGATGGTTGAAGGGAAAATTCTTCAAGGCATTTCCCTTGAAAACATTATGGTTTGGTTTGGAGATGGAGGGAAAGTGAGAGCATCTGACTGCAGAGTTATTCATGCCTTGGTGTATGGGACACCAACGTTGTCTTGGAGGCACATCATTATGATGAACACCTGGATTACTCTGGAGTCATGCCATAGGAGGATGATTCCATATGCACACTTAATCAGTGCAATGATCCTCCAACAAAATTGTTTACCTCCCGAGTCGCTTTGGGTGTCTAAACCCGTAGAGGAGTTCAACTTGGCAACAATGAAAAGAAATTGGAAAATGCAAGTGCAATTTTTCGGTAGTAAGTATTCGGCAACCGACAAATTGGGTCACAAGTATGAATTCATTGACCCGAATGCACCTCAAGGGGCCGCAGAAGATGTTGAGATGGTAGATGAAGAGGACAAAGATGAACCCGCCGGTCCACGGGGACCAAAGCAAAGGTACATGCGACCACATCGAAAATTAAATGAGGATGTGGCAAGGTTTGTGAATTATAGACGAGAACATTCGTATCGAAATTTCAGCCGCGGGCAGCAGGAGGTGTTTGATAATGTGTCGGCGATTCTGGGGGAAGGTAGAGAATATGAAGCGAGAAGAAGAAACTGAGAGCAGGAACACAACGCCCAGTTGCAAGCTTAACGGGATGCTGATACTGCTTACCCGACAAGGATGGAAAAGTTTGTGGAGGAGCAGCAGTTGTTCCAGGCTCTTCAAAGGTCCTAAATAGAGCACATAGTACAACAGCAGGAACAAGAAATGGCTCGGAGACGAGCGTGGGAAGAAAACGAGGAGAGGCTCCGAATCGAGCAATGATCCTCCAACAAAATTGTTCCCCGAGGCCCGTCCGATCCATCACCTTATTTGCCCGAGGCAGTGGGGTTTAGCTTCATCCCGCCCCAGTTTCAATCGCCTGCAGAAGGAGAGCCGGGTCCCCTTGACAACTACCGGGAGATGTTCGAAGCTCTTACCGGATACCCGTACCATCCGAACCCACCAGTCGACCCGAACGAGCGATACCAACGGTGATGGTGAGGTATGTGTTTTGTTGTTGTTGTATATTTATTTTTAGTTTATTTTTATTTCTTTAGTATTTCATTTTTCCTAGTTAAATGAACGTTGTGGGTGTGTTCCCTATATAACACTCACGAGACCTACTCGTCCTCCCAAGCTATTGGGGGGTTTAAAAGGGCTTGTTGCATAAGCTAAATACAACCGTGATTCCTACGAAAGTGAGTTAGGATTGTTGTTGTAAATTAATTTTCCACATAAATCAAGGTAAACTAACGTATGACTTGGTAATACTTTCATAAAAGTGGTAGAACTAGGTAGCTAACAAATTTTAATGGTTGTGAGAAGCATAGGAGTTCCTGTTGTTCCATCTCCTTGCTCCCGATTGACCTATTTCGCATCTCGGTTGTCCGTTTTTCATCCCGGTGACCTGTAAAGCTCCCAAAAAGCTCCTTAAACTCTGCTAGCCCTGCAAAACACATATCTAATCAAAAATAGGCTTTTCAAGATTAAAAGTTAAGTAAAAACTCAAACTTAAACATAAACGCACACCGTTAATCGAGCACGTATCACTAACCAAAACGATCTTGGGGTTGATACGAGTCGATTTAAAAAAAATGTATGTTTACCCGCTAATTTTTTTTACGGTGGCAAGTTTGGTGGATGCAGTTTGTGGTAGTAGCCCTAGTTTCTAAAGTATACATGTCTATCCTATCAGCAAAGTTTAGTAAGAATATAAAAGATTGAATAGAAACCAACAGACGAGTCATTTGAATATCTGCTCAGTTAAGCTAAACCATAGTTGTCGATAGCGAGTAGCGACAAGGCACCTATAGGCTACGTAGCGAATAGCGACGGCTATTTTATAAATAGCGATTACACTAGAAAAAGATTTTTGAAAATTTTTATATGTATATTACATCAAAATACCCTTGTATATATGCTATTTTACATGTATATTTTACAAAAACTAATAGTTAGTAGCAAAAGTTTAGCACTTATATGTTGGGTGTGTGAATGAAAGTCTCAAAAGGTGGTAAATACTTTGTCCCACATTGGTGTGTGAACAAAGTTAGTGGTTGTTTATAAGGTAAAGTCTTTACTACTCCATTGTAGCTTTATGACATGTTTTACCACAAGTCCTACCCACCGCAGGGGGGTTGCAAAAAATTAGTTTCTGAACTGGAATTTAATTGAACTCGTGCATGCCCGCACGTCCTGCGAACACGAATGCAGCTCCGAAAACCCCAGGCCCGCGTGGGCCAGTTTTTGCACAATTTAACCTTCTGCTTTTTTAAATTATGCAGAAAAAAATATAAAAAACTAATTGTCGCTAACTTCGCTATTCGTCGCTATCGCTATTCGTCGCTATGATCCATATAGCGACACTTGGTCACTTCACTACATAGCGGTCGCTATAGCCGCTATTAACAACTATGAGCTAAACTCAAATTCAAATTCACTTGAGCAAAATCACACATGCTAAAGAAAGCAAATATCACAAAACTGTTATAACCACACCAGCAATGATATCTCTTCATATTTCAGCTATCATCTGTTGCAGCAAAAAAAACATTATGATTACTATATGCTAAGGGCACACAAAGAATCTAGGATACAAACCATGCAGAATTAAATTTTATCATGCGTCATACAATTTTCGATAACTATCAAAATAAACAGACCAAAATTGCATCTAAGATGTACCCAGATTTGATATCAGATTACCAAGACCATTTTAAAAAATGAATTATTATCACTCTAAACATGTAACATTAATCCATTTCAAAACAAAATAGAACCTTTTTTATTTGTGTAACTGTCACTTTAAAAGAAAACGTACATTGTTATTACTATAGAAAAGTTCAGGCCTAGAAACACTAGATTTCAACAAGCATAAATCAGTAACTATAAGCCAGATCACTTTAAACTTAAACATAGTGGCTTTCTGCCTTTCTGGAAGTAATTGAACTAGAACATCACACGAGCTGACTCTATTCCGATAAACATAAATTCGTTAGTTAAATTTCCAGACATGATTCTAGTTTCCAAACTGAATGGTTTTTGGTTCTTGTAGGGATAAAATAAAACAATGTTAAATTGAACTTCCATCCTTTATCCCAAAAGAACAAAAGTTAAGTAAACTTAAATATATAACAACTCATTACTACTCTGCAAATAAAACAAAACTTGATGTAATTAGCAATTAAAATCGTCAACTGATAATCAAAACTTTAAAAGCCTCTTAAAAGTTCAAATCATACAATTAAAAAATGTCAGTTGTCTGCTAGTATACCACGTAAATTCTACCCTTTCATTTATTTTGTACACCTCAAAACCAATCCCACATATAAGTAAACTTAGGGCTTTTTTCTCTACTAAATTTATATTCTTTTACAAAAACTAAAACAACCGACAAAGGAAGAGCAGAAACCGACGACTTTCTTTTTCCTCTACGCCTAGACCTCACATCACCTCGCCACTTCAGACTAAAGTTAGCATTAGCCCAAAATCAACATGAAATGTCCCAAACTGAACAATTCACAACTATAAAAACCAATGCATCACAATTACGATCTTACTAACAGCCTAACAGTCAATATCTTGCCACTAACCGAATAAATTCACCTAAAAAAACTCTTCTTACCCACATCTTAAGCTAAACAAGTACAACAACATTTACAATCAAAAACCAAATAACTACATTATAACGCACAAACAAAACAAACACAAAGCACATTAACATCTAACCGCATTACCTTAGAGGTACATGAACACCCTAACCCTAGCTCCCTGCAAAACAAACCACCAAACACTTAAAAGCAATGCCACGGGTTTTTGTCATGTACAATTACCATTGATTTAGGAGGCAGGTTGGATTTAAACTTAGCGCGAACAACACCGGTGTTACCATGAGGCCTTCCCCCAAATGCACCGATAATGCGATCCGTTCTTCTTCACCTTAGCTTTGTAGATGTACCTCCTCCTTCGTGTTCACACCTTCGATCTGAATCAACGATGTGTTGGTTCGACTTTGACCTAATTAATTCGTTCAAATTAACAAAAATCTTAATTTCAAGTTTTTCAACGGCATAAAAAATCTAAAACTACTGATTCAATTGATATGTTTGCAATGCATCAGAAAGCTAAATCAACAATGTGTTCAGGTACTGGTTCGATTTTGACCTACCTAAAATCGTTCAAATAATAATAATAATATAGTTTCTATTTTTCAACGTAATGAATATGAAATGTATTAGATTCGATTAATTTAAGTCTGAAATGAATAATGAATACAACAGATGTTAGGTTGTGGATGATGATGATGATGATTAAAGATTTATAGATTTTAGAGAGGGTAGAATACCTGACACGTTCTCCTTGGCGGCCTTTCACCATTTTCGGTTCAACGGACACCTGCGATGAAGATGAGGAAGAAGACTAGTGAAACCCTAGACTTGGATTGATATATGTTTGTAGCGGGTTACAATGGATTTTCTTTAACTTTAATAATTACAGTCACAATCATTTATTTAGAAAATTTATTACATCTTTCGTCCTTTACCCCTAACCAGGGTTTTTTTTTTTTTTTTTTGAAAGGAGAACTTCATTAAAACACACCCGACTCGAAACCCGAGCCAGGACCAACACTACAACAAACAAAAGAAGCTACATGAAAGAAAAATTACACCAATCCAACCACGAGATATGGTTGTTCCTAGACCTATACTTGAACCATAAGAACCCAAGGGACTTTACATCACAAAAAATACTCTCCACTTTGGCCTCAACACTCGAGAAAATTGCCTTGTTCCGAGCCCCCAACATGCACCAAAGAGCTGAAAAAACAATGCCCTGAATGACCGGTTTCTCGGCGACCTTAACATGGCTAGACTTGTGCACCTCCAACAAATCTTTGAAAGAAAACGCAAAAATAGGAGGGATACGACACCATTGACTAACCTTTTGCCAGAGAACCACCGCAACAATACACGAAGTGAATAGGTGATCAACCGACTCGGCCTTCGTCTTACACAAAGGGCATAGACCATCACCCACCACTATCCCTCTTTTACTTAAAGCATCCGCCATGGGGATCCTACCCATCTCCGCTCTCCACACAAACAGATTACACTTGCTCGGCACCCACTTATTCCATTCAAGAACATAATTGACCCTATCCGTTGAAGCTTCCGCCAAAATCTTTTTGACCGAATTAACGGCAAAAGAACCATTCGGATCACCCAACCATCTCCAACCGTCTTCTCTCGAGCTAAGCAAAACCGAAGCTACCTCCTCCAACAAAGCAGACAACTCATCCGACTCCACACCCGGCTCCGGATCATGTTTCCACAGCCAAATCCCCGAAACACGATCACGAACAGAACACGATTTCACCACTTCCAATGCATAGATGTTCGGAAACAACTCACACAGGGACTTCTCCTTTAACCACGGGTCTAACCAAAACATAATTCGATCACCTTTACCCACAATCCCTTTAAAAAAATTCCGAAGCACTAAATTACCGACAACGGGCTTCGAGATGACGGAAACAATACTATTCCACACTCCACTGCACGACTTCTTCACAGGAAGAAAGGACCAATTCATCCCATTCGAGTGTAAGGCATCCACCACCTTGACCCACATGCTATCCTTATGACATTTGTATCTCCATCCTCATTTACTTAACAAAGCGACGTTGATATCTTTAAGTTTACTAAGCCCAACCCCTCATTTCTTCTTGGACAAGGTAATTCTATCCCAGGCCACCCAGTGAGTTTTTCTAACATCGCTCGAACCACCCCATGGAAATTTCTTAATGAGCCTTTCTAAATCCCCTATTACCTGCTTTGGGGCCTTATAAAGAGAGAAATAGAACGAATGGAGGCTCTCAAGGACAGATCGAACAAGGGTAACTCTACCACCAAAAGACAGCAAAGCCGACTTCCATAAAGCTAATCTCGACTCGAAAATCTCGTAGATCGGTCTCCAATTGACTACACGACTCATATTAGCCCCCACCTTGAGCCCGAGATATTTGAACGGAAGCGAATCCGCTCTGCAACCGACAACCCCAGCCATCTAACCCACTTCCGCTACTGCCACTCCAACTTGCTTGAGCCTATTAGCGAGAATCTTCGATACAACCTTATTAATCACACCAACAAGACTAATAGGCCTATAGTCAGCAAGACTCATGGGATCTTTCTTCTTCGGGACCAATGTAATAAAGGAAGAGCCGCAACCAATATTAATTAAACCGGTATCATGAAACTCCGACAACAAACTCACGAAATCCCCCTCAAAAAGCTCCCAGAAATGTTTAAAAAACCGAAAATTGAACCCATCCGGCCCAGGAGGCCAATCATCGCCACAATCAAACACGGCATTCTTAATTTCTTCCCTCGAAAAAGAAGATTCCAGCCACGTCACCTCTGACCTCGAGATCTTCTTCAGGTTAGGACAAACAAGACTCGGCCGATCCATACACTCCTCCTCAAATCTCGACCTAAAAAACGAAAACAACTCCTTTTTAACCAGCGAGGGTTTAGACACCCAAGATCCACCAATATTTAACCCATAAATGACGTTACTGGCCTTCCTCCAATTTATCTGAGAGTGGAAAAACTTGGAGTTCTCATCGCCCTCCATGGCCCACCTAATACGAGATCTTTGTTTCAAATCCATATTTTTAGCAAGCTCATATCCGCAAGGACTTTTCTATTCTCCATAAGGACCCATTCCTCCTCCTCAGACAAGTCCCTCGACTCTAGAGTTTCTTCTAACGCCTCCACTTCTTCTTTAGCAAGACTATATGCCTCCCCTTCTTTTTTGATCATCTTATCGCGCCAATCTTTAATTTTACAACGAATAGCCCCAAGTTTTTTGATCAAGTACATGTCCCGAGGACCCCCCGAATCCGAGAAATTCACACAAGCATCTACCACCACTTCCTTAAACCCTTCTTTGCTTAACCAAGAATTAAAAAACCTGAACGACCGAGCCCCAAAGTGCACGGCTTTACAGGACAAAATTAACGGGCTATGGTCCGACCACAACTTCGGCAAAACCAAAAGATTAGCTTCCGGCCACGCATTGAAGAAATCTGAGTTGACAAGGAACCTATCAATCTTACTCATCTTCCTACCGTTACCCGACCGCCAAGTATAGGCATATCCCCTCATATTATATTCCAATAAAGAAGACTCGTAGATAAAAGAATTAAAATTATTCGCACAAGCACGTTTAAACGAACAATTTCTCCGTTCGTCCCTGTTCCGAACCGCATTGAAATCACCCCCTACCATCCACATACCTTCCTTACTACTAATCAAAGAACTCAGCGAATCCCAAAGCTCCTTCTTCGCCTGGGTCCCTTGAGGGGCATAGACGTTAATGAAATTAAACATAGACGCACACCCAACCACAGTTCCTTTAAGATAAATGAAATTCCTATCCTTAGCACACTCGGTCAGATTGAACATACTATCATCCCAGATACATACCAAGCCCCCAGATAGGTCGACCGAATCAACAGACTCCGAGCAAAACGACCCGTTTCCCCATAATTTACTTAACTCAACACGAGAAATAGAACTCTGTTTGGTCTCCTGAATAGCCAAGAAGTTCACCCCGTGCTCCCGCTTAATATCCTTAATCCAACCTGATTTCAATCCACCCCCAATTCCTCGCAAATTAATAGATAAGAAATTCATAGATTCACAACATTAATACCTGAAGAACAGATTGATTTCCTGATTAGATTAGCATGGTTGACTAAATCAACTCCAAGCTTCTCCCCCATAGAAACTGTATTAGCAACCTCCACCTCGATCTGGTCCACCTGATGATCATCGCAATCAGACACCTGAACAGTAGAACCCTTCGATTGACAGCTGGGAGACCCCTCTGTATTTGCCCTAACATTAAGATCGATCCTGACCTCCCCTCCTACCTCAGCCGAACCCTCTGTCTGCTGGTTATTCATCGCACAATCAGTAAAACCCACAAACCCAAAACCAGGCGCATCCTCAGAAGCTGAGTCCCTAGGCCTTTTTTTGGGCCTCACATCAACTGGAGAAACATCCTTATTAAGCTGGGAACAAGATTGGGCTTTTTTAGATAAAGGGACCGAACGCCTCCTCCTAGTGGGCCTGTTATTTCTCTCACCTGACCCACACAAAAATCTCCCAACCACCTCAGGCCCCACTACCTTGGAAATTAAACATGGATTTTCCACTTCCACCGGTCCTGAACCTGTCCCCACATCATTATTAACGCATCCATTTTCTCTATCCGCATGCACAGGAGAAAAGTTAGCATGGGAAACAGTACCACCACCTCTAAGAGGCTTTTCGACTCCCACACCACAATCCCCATGCAACGTCTCTTCATTCCCCCATGAACCTGAACCGTAAACGTCAACCACCGGCGACGAGACTGGCGACGGCCCTTCCACTGATACCGGCGAAACGACAGACCCTAGACTATCCGGAATCCAGTCATTAGGGTCCTCTTCCACCCAAATCCTATACGACCTATTCTTCCATCTAACCGAAACACCTTCATTAATCCTATCAGCTTCACCAACAAGCACCCCGACCCTACACACCGAAAGGTCCTGATCTTCCTCCAAACCTTTAGGCACATGAAGAACTTTGCAAATAACTCCCCGACCTGAGACATCACCTCCGAAGAAAATAAGTGAAGCGGAATACCACACAATTTCAACCACGAGACTCTCTCAAACGGTAATGACTGACCACTCCAACCATCCAGCCTAGAAAACCAAGGGTCCCATAAATCCTTAGACTCCAAAAAACCTATCAGCTGAGTCCTTGTCATGAAAGGTAATAAGTAAGGCCAGACCACCAAGGTACTGGATATTAGCCACCACCACCTTCGCAATCCTAAGCAGCCTATCAAAGTCAACCAGAGTCTCCAAATCAACAGTCCTACTGTGACACCCCAGGAAAACCACGCAACTTAACTAGCTTCCTCAGTAAACACGTGCTAAATTTCTGGACAAAATTTTCTTAACAGGGGAAGAATGTGACAACCCTCATAATTTCATGTATCTGTACGACTGATTAATGTTAATTAAAGTGCTTGATGACTGTGCTGAATTACTTAACTGCTTTCTGAATACTGCGTCATACTTACATGTGCTTGTTAACATACTAGTCGTGTGCAGAAAATTGACTAAATAGTCCTGTATGTTCTCCTATGTGTTAGGAATTAAAAGTGTTACAAAAAGATATATATAGGACACTATACGGAACAACTTAGCACTTTAACGAACCGGTATCTAACCGAACAACCGGACATTACCCGGGACACCAAAATATTGCAAGAAACATTGTTTTATTATTTCTTGGCTAGTCATGATCCCCGAACACCATAACACCCACTAGAAACCCACTAACTAACATATGTAACTAAATACTTGGATATGAACTAATATTTACCAACTATCATGAAAACTTACAATTAACCCCCCCCCCATACATATTTACGGTCCATAGGACCCACCCAAATCACCAACACATCTTCTAGATTTTATTCCCATATTTTAAGTGATTGTTGCTTGTTGAAATGAACAAAATATTAGAAAGGAAGGTTATAAGTATGGAGAGTTCTTACAATATCATTCCATAATCTTCACCCCACTCCTTCACTCTTCTCTCTCTCCCTCTCGGCCTCACCATAACTGCCACCTTCACCACCATATCACCACCATGTTCTTCCATTTCTAAGCTTCATTCCAGTGTTAGAAGAAGGATCAATGGTGCTTAAAGTGGTAGATCATCAAGAGCTTTCATACATTACTTTCATCATTCATTTTCACCAGTATTTTCACTAGAGTTCTTCCCTAGCTTTAAGCTAGTAGTAAGTCTTGATTTACTCTTGTTTATTTCTATTTTGAGTAGTTAAAAGTCGATGTATGATGAATATTACAAGAACACTAAGAACAAGAACTAAAAACATGAACATAAAGCATTACATAAGGTTTACATAAAGATGTAATATGATGATTATGTGCTGATTAGGGTTACATGGTATGAATGAATTATAACCTGCTGTAAGTGTGTATGAGAGTCGTTGTTGTTCGCTAAACATGTTAACGGAATCAATCGAACACGCGTTAGAAAGTTAAGAGCTGAAAACAGGAAGCTGGTTGGTGTTTACAGCCAACTTTAGTTGGCTGTAACCATATCATAACTTAACGAAAAACTGATTTTCTTGAGTCTATAACGTGTTATTTTGAAATACGGTTCTAATGGCACTGGAATCATAATTTTTGGACATTGTTTGCTATTTTTAAAGGGGTCATTTTTCACACCAGCAAAAGCTGCATTTTTACTGCTGAAAATATGTGTTATGTTTTTCGTCATAACTTGAAATATGTATAGAATTAGGTCACGAAATTTGTACTGTATATGGAAACTGATGTCGTAGTAATTCTCCCACTGGAATTTCATAAATTGGACTTATGATGAATTTTAAATAAATTATTCCATGGACTGCAGTCAGAAAGTGATGAATGTGATTGCAGTCCGGTAAATGAATTTTTATAAAATATTGGTAATGAATTGGATCCCGATATTTTTACAAAATAATATCTGGATCGTTTAAGACCTTCTGTAAAAAGTTGGGAATTTTTGGAACAGGTTAACTATTTTATTAAAATTCCCGAAAACAGCCCAGTTTTGAATGTAAAAGCTGAAACGACATAAGTAGTAATTTGCGTGTCTAAATGTCGGGTAGGTTATCTATGAATGATCTAACATGTTATATGTCAATGAAAGTGTTATGTGCAATGTCGTATGTTTGTTTATGAACGGGGATAGATGGGAAGTTTATATGGGCATGAACCGTTAAAGTGAGTGCATGTTATGTGGTAGATGCGTGTAGGAACTTCGTGCTTATTTGAAGTCACTAATAAACTAAGTGGTAATCATACTAGGACGTGATTGACCGACCTTGACTATTAGCTATTTTTTAGAGTCAAACTGAGCAACCAAAGGTGAGTTCACACACTTTCTAAGGCATGGGATTCCCGGTGGTTGGGAATGGGTTAATGAATTAAAACGGAACCTACATATCCTCCTTGTGTATGATATGTACTGCCATCCTCCATAGGTAGGATGCCTATATAAATCATGCGTATTCTCCTTGGGTAGAATACGTACGTTCGTCCTCTTTGGGTAGGACAACAACCTTAAAACTTACTAGACAAAACTCTATCATGAAGTCCCTCATTTTTATATCGACTTAATCCCCGGGCCAATGGCGAGCGGGTCATTAGTTAATAGCGCTATTAGGGTTGACAAGCCTCACACCGTGCCGTTCAGACGGCCGTGTACTAATGGACTATGGCAAACTGTCAATGATGATAGAACATTGACGTAGGGCATAACTATTGTTCGTCAGTTGTCGATATGGTAATGGTCTAGTGGTTCACATGGGGAAACCCCCACGGGTCATGGTTTGGGAAAGAAGGAATTGGTTAATCATGTTTTCAACTATGGGTTAACCCCCACGGCAAGTAAGCCAACTAAACAAAAACCATGTTTTTGAAACGACCTAAAACAAACACCCAACGATGAACTCACTCAACTTTGTTGTTGACTCCTTGTTACATGCCTTGCAGGTCGTTAGATGCTTATGGAGCTTGCATGAGGAGGAGGTCGTTGTGGGATATGGACTGTCGAGTCCCAAGTTAAACATTTAAACTTATGAACTATGGAACTTATGTTTTGGCCGTATGTTTTATGCTTCCGCTGTTAACTAAAAGTTGGTTACTTTCTTTTGGTCACCAATTGTATTGTGGTTGGTCTCATTTACTTAAATACGTTGTTCAATATGATTGGTGGCTCGATCCTGGTCATGTCACGCCTCCAAGCGGTGATGCTCCGCATGGTGGAATTTGGGGGTGTGACAGATTGGTATCAGAGCCATTGGTTATAGTGAACTTGGTTTTAAAAAGGGAAAAGCTTTTTGACAAAACCAGACTATAACATGTACAGTGCTCAACGATCCACAACGACGCTTCGCTCCACGTGCAAGACTCAACATTCTAGGTGATATGGGTTATGTTTATATTACCTACCTGCTAGTTACATGGTACATTGTTCATGGTATGCTTAGATAAATGTAGCAACTATTGTTGAAAACACATGTGTGCTTACTCTCTTCTGTCATCGCACTTTCGCGACACCTTTCTCACTCATGTTTCTTTTGATATGAAGATCATGAGTGGACGACTGAACCTAACTCAAGCCCAGCTGACGGCTCTAATCAACGAACAAGTGGCTGAGGCACTCGCAGCTGTCCCTGCAGGAGGTCAACATGCTCAACCTCCCGTATGTACGTTCAAAACATTCATGGATTGCCGACCTAGTACTTTCAGCGGCACAGAAGGAGCTGTAGGTCTTCTCCACTGGTTTGAGAAGCTCGAGTCTGTTTTTGAGATGTGTGAATGCCCTGAGGATCGTAGGGTGAAGTATGCTACTGGTACTCTTGAAGGGGTAGCGCTCACGTGGTGGAACGCTCAGGTTCAGATGCTGGGGTTGGTTGCTGCTAATGCCACCCCATGGAATGACTTCAAAGATTTGATCAAGGAAGAGTACTGTAGTCGTGACGACATCCACAAGCTAGAGGTGGAATTTTTCAATTTGAAAATGATAGGGTCTGAAATTGAGGCGTATACGAAGAGGTCAAACGAGCTGGCCATCTTGTGTCCCACTATGGTGGATCCTCCTATCAAGTGCATCGAGCTGTACCTTAAGGGTTTGGTGCCAGAAATTCAAAGCCACGTGACCTCAGCTAATCTTGGCACCATTCAGCAAATCATCCGGTTGGCTCATCGTCTTACTGATCAGGCAGTTAAGCAGAACAAGCTGCCCAAGCGTATTAGCGCTACTACTACTGATGCTCCCAGTGATAACAAGCGCAAGTGGGATGGAAATTCGGGCAAGGGTTCTACTTCAGTTCAGTCTCAGTCTCAGTCCCAGTAGCGAAAGACTGATGACTACCAGAGTCCTGGTTAGCAATCTTCTGGTAGTCAAGGACAGGGTGGATACTGAGGGAACCACCCCAAGTGCAACCGGTGCAACAAGCATCATAGCGGGCAGTGCAACAAGGGTCGTTGTCTGAGGTGTAACAAGTTTGGTCATGAAGCAAAGGATTGCAGGGGCACACGACCAGCAAATCAGAATCGCCAACAATAACAACAAGCTCCACAGAACCACCAGCAGCAGCAACAGCAGGGCAATAAAGGATGCTTTCAGTGTGGCGCTGAAGGCCACTTTAAGAGGAACTGTCCTCAGCTGAACCAGAATCAGAACAACAACAACAACAAAGGAAACAGGAACAACAATGGAGGCAACAACGGGGGTAACAACAATGGCAATGGTGCCAGGGGACGTGTTTTCGTGCTGGCTCAGGGCGACGCGAGGAACGATCCCAACGTTGTGATGGGTAAGTTTCTTCTGGATGACTTCTTTGTTACTGTTTTATTCGATTCGGGTGCCGATACTAGTTATGTGTCCTTAAAAGTTAGTCAAATGCTTAAGCGCACCCCAACACTTTTGAACACCAAACACACGGTAGAGCTAGCAAACGGTAAAAGTCTTGAGGCCACGCACATAGTTAAGGGTTGTAACCTCGTCTTAGCTGGTCAGACCTTCTCGATCAATCTTATTCCTATCGTTCTGGGTAGTTTCGACGTTGTTATTGGGATGGATTGGTTATCTCATCAACAAGCGGAAATTCTTTGCAATGAGAAGATTGTCCGCATCCCTCATCCTGGTGAAGAACCCCTCGTGATTCATGGCGACAAGAGTGGTGCTGTTGTAGGCATTATCTCTTTCCTTAAGGCCCAGAAGTGTTTGCGAAAGGACCACACTGCCATTCTAGCACTCGTTACTGACGCATCAATGGAAGAGAAGAGAATTGAAGACATTCCTATTGTGCATGATTTTCCTGAGGTATTTCCTGAGGAATTACCTGGTCTTCCGCCTCATCGACAAGTCGAGTTTCAAATCGAGCTAGCTCCTGGAGCAGCACCAATAGCTCGTGCACCTTATCGACTAGCTCCGTCAGAACTTGAAGAACTGTCCACGCAATTACAAGAACTCTTGGAAAAGGGTTTCATACGTCCTAGCTCTTTGCCCTGGGGAGCTCCAGTCTTGTTTGTGAAGAAGAAAGACGGTACCTTCAGAATGTGTATTGACTGCCGCGAACTCAACAAGGTGACCGTGAAGAATCGTTATCCTCTTCCACGCATTGATGACTTATTCGACCAGTTGCAAGGGTCGAGTTTCTATTCCAAGATTGACCTGAGGTCAGGTTACCATCAACTGAGAGTCTGAGACGAGGATATCTCTAAAACAGCATTTAGAACTCGTTATGGGCATTACGAGTTTCTGGTTATGCCTTTCGGATTGACGAACGCACCAGCGGTCTTCATGGATCTCATGAACCGAGTATGCAAACCTTACCTGGATAAGTTCGTTATTGTTTTCATCGACGACATCCTGATATATTCTAAGAGTCAGGAGGAACACGAGCAGCATTTACGACTTATGCTGGAACTTCTTCGAGCAGAGCAACTGTATGCTAAATTTTTGAAATGTGACTTCTTGCTTCGCGAAGTCCACTTTCTAGGCCACATGGTAAACAAGGATGGGATTCATGTTGATCCATCTAAGGTTGACTCGATCAAGAACTGGCCTGCACCCCGTACACCAACAGAAATCCGCCAATTCTTGGGTCTGGCAGGATATTACAGAAGGTTTATCAAGGATTTCTCAAAGATTGCGCAACCTCTCATTTCACTGACTCAGAAGGGTGTCACCTACCGTTGGGGTGATGCACAGGAATCTGCTTTTCAGTACTTGAAAGATAGACTTTGTAGCGCGCCTATCCTCTCATTGCCTGAAGGCACATATGATTTTGTGGTTTATTGCGACGCTTCCATCCAAGGACTTGGTTGCGTGTTGATGCAACGTGACAAGGTCATTGCCTACGCATCGCGCCAACTTAAAGTTTATGAAAGGAACTACACTACGCATGACTTGGAGCTGGGAGCAGTTGTTTTCGCACTTAAGATATGGAGACATTACCTGTACGGTACCAAGTGCACCATTTACACCGATCACAGGAGTCTCGAGCATATCTTCAAGCAAAAAGAATTAAACATGTGACAACGTCGATGGGTCGAGCTCTTGAATGATTACGAATGTGCGATCAAGTACCATCCGGGCAAGGCCAATGTTGTGGCCGATGCCCTCAGTCGAAAGAATACTATACCTAAACGTGTGCGAGCGTTACAACTTACCATCCAATCTAGTCTTCCCACTCAGATACGAGATGCTCAGGTCGAAGCATTAAAAGCATAAAACATCAGGGCTGAGTCCTTACGAGGATCGAGGAAGCGGTTAGAACAAAAGGAAGACGGCGCTTACCACGTAACAGGGCGCATCTGGGTCCCACTCTACGGGAACTTACGCGAGCTTGTGATGGATGAAGCGCACAAGTCTCGTTATTCGGTACATCCTGGTTCGGATAAGATGTACCACGATCTCAAGACTACGTATTGGTAGCCTGGTATGAAAGTCAACATAGCAACCTACGTCAGTAAATGCTTGACTTGTGCTAGGGTCAAGGTCGAATATCAGAAACCATCAGGCCTACTCCAACAACCAGAGATCCCAACATGGAAATGGGAGAAAATTTCCATGGATTTCGTTACTGGCCTGCCTAGATCTCAACGCGGAAATGATACCATTTGGGTGATCGTGGATCGACTGACCAAGTCTGCACATTTTCTGGCTATCAAGGAAACAGATAAGTTTTCTACCCTAGCAGACGTCTATCGGAAGTAGTATCAAGGCACGGAGTGCCAACCTCCATCATCTCTGATCGTGACTCACGTTTTACATCTGAGTTGTGGCAAGCTATGCACAAGTCCTTTGGTTCTCGATTAGACATGAGCACGGCATATCATCCACAAACGGATGGGCAATCCGAACGCACATCCAAACCCTTGAAGACATGCTTAGGGCATGTGTAATTGACTTTGGTAATGACTGGGAAAAATACCTCCCGTTAGTGGAGTTTTCGTACAACAACAGTTACCACACCAGTATCCAGGCCGCTCCGTTTGAGGCATTGTACGGACGAAAATGCCGATCACCTCTTTCTTGGGTAGAAGTTGGTGACAGCCAAATCACATGCCCAGAACTTGTGGTAGACACGACTGAGAGGATTGCTCAGATACGACAGCGAATGGCGGCAGCTCGTGACCGTCAGAAAAGCTACGCTGATAAGCGCAGTAAACCACTCGAGTTCCAGGTTGGGGATCGAGTGCTACTCAAAGTCTCACCTTGGAAAGGTGTAGTTCGTTTTGGCAAATGAGGCAAACTCAATCCGCGTTATATCGGACCGTTCGAAATCATTGAGAAAATTGGCAAAGTCGCTTACAAGTTGAATCTACCTGAAGACCTCATCGGAGTTCACAATGTCTTCCATGTGTCGAATCTGAAGAAGTGTCTGTCAGATGAGACCCTCATAGTTCCTCTCAAGGAGCTCACTATCGACGACCAGTTGCGATTCGTCGAGGAACCAGTTGAAATCACAAACCGAGACGTTAAGATTCTCAAGCGTACCAGAATACCTCTTGTTCGAGTTCGTTGGAACTCCCGTCATGGCCCAGAGTATACCTGGGAACGAGAAGACCAAATGAAACTCAAGTCTCCCCAGTTGTTTAAGAAAAGTGCAACCACTACAGAGGCTGAAGCTACTGCAGAATTTCAGGACGAAATTCCAAACCAACGGGGGGATGATGTGACACCCCAGGAAAACTACGCAACTTAACTAGCTTCCTCAGTAAACACGTGCTAAATTTCGGGATGAAATTTTCTTAACAGGGGAAGAATGTGACAACCCTCATAATTTCATGTATCTGTACGATTGATTAATGTTAATTAAAGTGCTTGATGACTGTGCTGAATTACTTAACTGCTTTCTGAATATTGCGTCATACTTACATGTGCTTGTTAACATACTAGTCTTGTGCAGAAAATTGAATAAATAGTCCTGTATGTTCTCCTATGTGTTAGGAATTAAAAGTGTTACAAAAAGATATATATAGGACACTATACGGAACAACTTAGCACATTAACGAACCGGTATCTAACCGAACAACCGGACATTACCCGGGACACCAAAATATTGCAAGAAACATTGTTTTATTATTTCTTGGCTAGTCATGATCCCCGAACACCATAACACCCACTAGAAACCCACTAACTAACATATGTAACTAAATACTTGGATATGAACTAATATTTACCACCATTTTCACCACCATTCATTTTCACCACCATTTTCACTAGAGTTCTTTGTGACAACCCTCATAATTCCATGTATCCGTACAATTTATTAATGACAATTATAGCGCTTGATGACTGTATTGAATCACTTAACTGCTTTCTGATTACTGTGTTATACTTACATGTGCTTGTTAACATGCTAGTAGTGTACAGAAAAATTACTAAATAGTCCGGTATGCTTTTCTGAGTGTTGAGAATTAAAAATGTTACAAAAATATATATAAGACACTTTACGAAATAATTAAACACTTTAACGGAACAGTATCCGACCGAAAAACCGGACATAACCCGGGACACCAATATATTGCAAGGAATATTGTTTATTTAATTCTTGGCTAGTCGTGATCCCCGAACACCCTAACACCCACTGCATATCAAATAAATACCATATGGAAGTTCATACTTGGAAACTAACTATCCATTACACATTAGTTGCAAATGTTACCCTTAACCCCCCCCCCCTAACCGAATCGGTCCCCCAAGGGACCCACAAATCACCACCTCCATACTTCATAATCTCTTCTAGATCTCTTTCCCATATTTTAAGTGATTGTTGCTTGCACATATGAACAAGATATTGGAAAAATCTTATAAGTATGATCTCTTAGATCATTTCATATCTTTCATAAGATCACACTCCTTCTCCCTCATCTCTTCTCTCCCTCTCTCGGCTCCCTTAACCGCCCCCATCACCACCACTTTCACACCACCATCTTCATCAAATCCAAGTCCCATTCAAGCATCTAAGGTGATCTAAGGAGGTTGCAACTTGTGGAAGCTTCAAAAGGGCTTTGTTCTTGCTTGTTCATCATCATTATTTCTCATCATCTTCTTCACTAGATTCTACCCTAGCCTTGTGCTAGTAGTAAGCTCTTGACAAACCCTTGTTCATCTTGTTTTTATGGCTAAATGATGTAGTATGATACTTATGTTTAAAACACTAAAAGAACAAGAACTCAAAAATAGAAACAAGAGGCTTTACATATAAAAGTAACATGAAGATGGAATGTTGTAGTAGAATGTTGTGGTGAACGTGTTGTTGATTTCTTGATGATTTACTTGTTAATATTGATGTTAAAGGTCGTTGCTAATCACTAAACGCACTAACGGAATCAATCGAACATGTGTTAGAAAGTTGGGAACTAAAAAAAACAGAAAGCTGGTTGGTGTTTACAGCCAACTTCAGTTGGCTGTAACCAGATCACAAATTAACAAAAACTTGATTTTCTTGAGTCTATAACGTGTTATTATGAAATACGGTTCTAATGGCACTGGAATCATAATTTTTGGACTTCGTTTACTATTTTTAAAGACCCTTTTTGTAACAGCAGCTAAAGCTGAGTTTTTGCTGCAGTAAATGGGTGATATGTTTTTAGTCATAACTTGAAATCTATGTTGAATCAGCTCATGAAATTTGTACAGTGGATGACCACTGATGTCGGTGTAATTCCCCCACTAGAATTTTATCAATTAGACTTACGATGAATTTTTAATAAATTATTCCGTGGACTGCAATCAGAAAGTGATAAATCTGATTGCAGTCCGGAAAATGATTTTTTATAAAATATTGGTGATCAATTGGATCCCGAGATTTTTACACAATAATATTTGGATCGTTTAAGACCTTCTGTAAAAAGTAGGGAATTTTTGGAATAAGTTAACTATTTTATTAAAATCCCCGAAAACAGCCCAGTTTTGAAGATTAAAGCTGAAACGACATAAGTAGTGATTTGCGTGTCTAAATGTCGAGTAGGTTATCTGAGAATAATCTAACATGTTATATGTCAATAAAAGTGTTATGTGCAATGTAGAAATGTTTGCTTATGAACGGGAATAGATGGGAAGCTTATATGGGTATAAACCGTTAAAGTGATGCATGTTATGTGATAGATACGTGTAGGAACCTTGTGCTCTATTTGAAACCACTAAATGACTAACTGGTAATCATATTAGGACGTGATTGACCGACCTTGACTGTTAGCTATTTATGAGAGCCTAACCGAGCAAACCAAGGTGAGTTTACACTTTTCTACAAAGCATGGTAATTCCCGTTGGGAATGGGAATGGGTTCAGGAATAGGGGTTCCTCGTCCTTTGGGACGTGTTCAGGAATGTAAATTCCTCATCCTGTTGGGACGGATTAGACTTACTGGACTAGAACTCTATCAGTGAAGTCCCTCCCTTTTTGTATCGACTTAATCGCCGAGGCTATGGCGAGCGGGTCATTAGTTAATAGCGCTATTAGGTTTAACAAACCTCACACCATGCCAGTTGGATGGGTGTGTACTAATGGACTATGGCACGTCGGTGATGATAGACACCGACGCTAGGGCACAATTAATTTTCGTTAGTAGTCGATATGATAAACGAGTCCGGTAGTTTAAATAATGGGGTAGCCCCCACGGCCGAAGTGCTGGGCTGGATGGCCAGGGAAGGTGGACATGGGATGGTTAACTAATAAACGTTTTCGAACTATGGGGTAACCCCCACGGCTGGATAGCTGAATGAGATTAAACTACGTTTTTGGAAACAACTCTAAAATGGACAACCAACCGTGAACTCACTCAACTTTGTTGTTGACTCGTTGTTACATGCTTTGCAGGTCACTAGATGCTTATGGAGCTTGCACGAGGAGGAGGCTGTTGTGGGATGCGAACTGTTATGTCCCGTACTCAATAAATAAACTTTATGAACTTATGAAACTTATGTTTGGGTCTTTAAACTTATGAACTACGAATTTGTGTTTTGGTTTAACGTCTTATGCTTCCGCTGATTAAATTGAACTTGGTTAACTTACTTTTGGTCACCAATTGTATTGTGGTTGGTCTCATTTACTTAAATACGTTGTTCAATATGATTGGTGGCTCGATCCTGGTCATGTCACGCCTCCAAGCGGTGATGCTCCGCATGGTGGAATTTGGGGGTGTGACAGATTGGTATCAGAGCCATTGGTTATAGTGAACTTGGTTTTAAAAAGGGAAAAGCTTTTTGACAAAACCAGACTATAACCTGTACAGTGCTCAACGATCCACAACGATGCTTCGCTCCACGTGCAAGACTCGACACAATAGGTGGTATGATTTATGTTATATTGACGGTTAGATAGTTCACACTGTGCATTAATTAACTTGATAATTGCTATTTGAACCTTGTGTGCTTACTCTCTACTATCGTCCCACATTTACGCACTATCGCGACACTTTTCTCACTTACATTGCTTTGTTGTGAAGATCATGAACGGACGCGGAGGACGTATCAACCTAACTCAGGCCCAGTTGACGGCTTTGATCAATGAACGAGTTGCCGAGGCACTCGCAGCTATCCCGGCAGGAGGTATAACCTGCCATATCAACCCATCTTAGGACATTTAGATCCTACCTTCGCAAACCAACCCTCGTGCTTAACCTTGTCTTTTATTCTCGCGCAACAGGTCAACATGCTCAGCCTCCCGTATGTACGTTCAAAACCTTCATGGATTGCCGACCCAGTACCTTCAGCGGCACAGAAGGAGTGGTAGGCCTTCTTCACTGGTTTGAGAAGCTTGAGTCTGTCTTCGAGATGTGTGAATGCCCTGAAGACCGTAGGGTGAAATATGCTATCGGAACACTTGAAGGTGCTGCGTTAACCTGGTGGAAAGCGCAGGTTCAACTGCTTGGGTTGGCGGTTGCTAATGCCACCCCATGGAATGACTTCAAGGAACTGATCAAGGAAGAGTACTGCAGTCGTGACGACATCCACAAGCTAGAGGTGGAATTCTTCAATCTGAAGATGACGGGGTCTGAGATCGAGGCATACACAAAGAGGTCAAACGAGCTGGCCATCTTGTGTCCTACAACGGTAGACCCTCCCATCAAACGTATTGAGCTGTACCTCAAGGGTCTTGTACTAGAGATTCAGAGTCACCTGACTTCAGCTAACCTGGGTACCATTCAGCAAATCATTAAGTTGGCCCACCGTCTCACCGATCAAGCAGTTGAACAAAACAAACTGCCCAAGCGTATTGGTACTGCTACTACTGACGCTCCCAATGAGAACAAGCAAAAATGGGATGGGAATTCCAGTAAAGGTTCTACTTCAGCTCAGTCCCAGCAGCGAAAGACAGATGAGTACAGGAGCCCCAGTCAGCAGTCTTCTGGGAATCAAGGTAAGGGTGGATACAAGGGGAATCACCCCAAATGTAATCGCAGTAACTTGCACCACAGCGGGCCATGTGGTAAAGGCAACTGTCATCGATGCAACAAGCCTGGTCACATTGCGAGAGATTGCAGGAGTCAGCGTCCGGCGAATCAGAACCGGCAGCATCAGCAAGCCCCACCAAATCAACGCCAGCAGCAGCAACAACAAGGTAACAACAAAGGGTGCTTTCAATGTGGTGCTGAGGGCCATTTCAAGAAAGACTGCCCCCAGCTAAATCAGAACCAGAACAACAACAATCAGGGGAATGGAAACGGCAATGGGGGAGACAACAATGGTAATGGTGCCAGGGGACGTGCGTTCGTGATTGGTCAGGGTGATGCAAGGAATGATCCCAACGTTGTGATGGGCAAGTTTCTTCTGGATGACTTCTTTGTTACTGTTTTATTTGATTCGGGTGCCGATACTAGTTATGTGTCCTTAAAAGTTAGTCAAATACTTAAGCGCACTCCAACACTTTTGAACACCAAACACACGGTAGAGCTAGCAAACGGTAAAAGTATCGAGGCCACACACATAATTAAAGGTTGTAACCTCGTCTTAGCTGGTCAGACTTTCCCTATCGACCTCATTCCTATCGTTTTGGGTAGTTTTGACGTTGTCATTGGGATGGATTGGTTATCTCAACACCAAGCGGAGATTATTTACAAGGAGAAAATCGTCTGTATCCCTCGTTCTGGTAAAGAACCCCTCGTGATTCGTGGCGACAAGAGTGGTGCTGTTGTAGGCATCATCTCTTTCCTTAAGGCCCAGAAGTGTTTGCGAAAGGGCCACACCGCTATCCTAGCCCTCGTTTCTGATTTATCCGCGGAAGAAAGGATGGTAGAAGACATACCTATTGTACGTGATTTTCCTGAGGTATTTCCTGAGGAATTACCTGATCTTCCACCTCATCGCCAAGTTGAGTTTCAAATCGAGCTAGCTCCTGGAGCAGCACCAGTAGCTCGAGCACCATATCGTCTAGCTCCGTCAGAACTTGAAGAACTATCCACGCAACTACAAGAACTCTTGGAAAAGGGTTTCATACGTCCTAGCTCTTCGCCATGGGGAGCTCCAGTCTTGTTTGTGAAGAAGAAAGACGGTACTTTCAGAATGTGTATTGTCTATCGCGAACTTAACAAGGTGACCGTGAAGAATCGTTATCCTCTTCCACGTATTGACGACTTGTTCGACCAATTGCAAGGGTAGAGCTATTACTCTAAGATTGATTTGAGATCGGGATACCATCAGCTGAGAGTCCGAGATGAGGACGTCTCCAAAACAGCATTCAGAATTCGTTACGGCCATTACGAGTTTCTGGTTATGCCTTTCGGATTGACGAATGCACCAGCGGTCTTCATGGATCTCATGAACCGAGTATGCAAACCTTACCTGGATAAGTTCGTTATTGTTTTCATGGACGACATCCTGATCTATTCTAAGAGTTAGGAGGAACACGAGCAGCATCTACGATTTATGCTGGAACTTCTTCGAGCAGAGCAACTGTATGCCAAGTTTTCGAAATGTGACTTCTGGCTTCGCGAAGTCCACTTTCTAGGCCACGTAGTAAACAAGGATGGGATTCATGTTGATCCAACCAAGGTTGACTCGATCAAGAACTGGCCTGCACCCCGTACACCAACAGAAATCCGCCAATTCTTGGGTTTGGCAGGATATTATAGAAGGTTTATCAAGGATTTCTCAAGGATTGCGCAACCTCTCACTTCACTAACACAAAAGGGTGTCACCTATCGTTGGGGTGATGCATAGGAATCTGCATTTCAGCACTTAAAAGACAGACCTTGTAGCGCACCTATCCTCTCATTGCCTGAAGGCACAGATGATTTTGTGGTTTATTGCGATGCTTCCATCCAAGGACTGGGTTGCGTGTTGATGCAACGTGACAAGGTCATTGCCTACGAATCGCTCCAACTTAAGGTTCACGAAAGGAACTACACAACGCACGACTTGGAACTGGGAGCAGTTGTTTTCGCGCTTAAGATATGGAGACATTACCTGTACGGTACCAAGTGCACCATTTACACCGATCACAGGAGTCTCGAGCATATCTTCAAGAAAAAGGAGTTAAATATGCGACAACGTCGATGGGTCGAGCTCTTGAATGATTACGAATGCGCGATCAAGTACCATCCGGGCAAGGCCAATGTTGTGGCCGACGCCCTCAGTCGAAAGGATACTATACATAAGCGTGTACGTGCGTTACAGCTTACCATCCAATCTAGTCTTCCTGCTCAAATTCGTGATGCTCAGGTTGAAGCATTGAAAGCAGAGAACATCAGGGCTGAGTCCTTGCGAGGATCGAGGCAGCGGCTAGAACAAAAGGAAGACGGCGCTTACTATGTAACAGGGCGCATCTGGGTTCCGCTTTACGGAAACTTACACGAGCTTGTGATGGACGAAGCACACAAGTCTCTTTATTCGGTACATCCTGGTTCGGATAAGATGTACGATCTCAAGACTACGTATTGGTGGCCTGGTATGAAAGCCCACACAGCAACCAATGTTAGCAAATGTTTGACTTGTGCGAGAGTCAAGACTGAATATCAGAAACCATCAGGCCTACTTCAACAACCAGAGATCCCGAAATGGAAATAGGAGCAAATTTCCATGGATTTCGTTACCAGCCTGCCTAGATCCCAATGCGGAAATGATACCATTTGGGTGATCGTGGATCGACTGACTAAATCTGCACACTTCTTGGCTATCAAGGAAAACGACAAGTTTTCTACTCTAGCAGACATCTACCTAAAGGAAGTAGTATCAAGGTACGTAGAGCCAACCTCCATCATTTCTGATCATGACACGCGTTTTACTTCTGAACTGTGGCAAGCCATGCACAAGTCTTTTAGCTCACGTTTAGATATGAGCACCACTTATCACCCACAGACGGATGGGCAATCTGAACGCACCATCCAGACCCTTGAAGACATGCTTAGGGCGTATGTAATCGATTTTGGTAATGGCTGGGAAAAGCACCTCCCGCTAGTGGAGTTCTCATACAACAACAGCTACCACACCAGCATCCAGGCCGCTCCGTTTGAGGCATTGTATGGATGTAAATTCCGATCACCTCTCTGTTGGGCAGAAGTTGGTGACAGTCAAATCACTGGCCCAGAACTCGTAGTAGATACAACAGAAAGGATTGCTCAGATACGACAGCGAATGGCGGCAGCTCGGGACCGTCAGAAAAGCTATGCAGATCAGCGAAGGAAACCACTCGAGTTCCAGGTTGGGGATCGAGTGCTACTCAAAGTCTCACCTTGGAAAGGTGTAGTTCGTTTTGGCAAACGAGGCAAGCTCAATCCGCGTTATGTCGGATCGTTCGAAATCATTGAGAAAATTGGCAAGGTCGCCTACAGGTTGAATCTACCTGAAGAACTCAGCGGAGTTCACAATGTTTTCCATGTGTCGAATTTGAAGAAGTGTCTGTCCGACGAGACCCTCATAGTTCCTCTCAAGGAGCTCACTATCGACGACCAGCTGCGATTCGTCGAGGAACCAGTAGAGATTACTGATCGAGAGGTTAAGATTCTCAAGCGCACCAGGATACCTCTCGTCCGAGTTCGTTGGGATTCCCGTCGTGGCCCAGAGTACACCTGGGTACGAGAAGACCAAATGAAACTCAAGTATCCCCAGCTGTTTAAGAAAAATGCAACCACTACTGAGGCTGAAGCTACTGTAGAAATTTCGGGACGAAATTCCAATTCAACGGGGGGATGATGTGACACCCCAGGAAAACCAGGAAACCAACGCAACTTAACTAGCTTCCTCAGTAACCACGAGCTAAATTTCGGGACGAAATTTTCTTAACAGGGGGAGAATGTGACAACCCTCATAATTCCATGTATCCGTACAATTTATTAATGACAATTAAAGCGCTTGATGACTGTACTGAATCACTTAACTGCTTTCTGATTACTGTGTTATACTTACATGTGCTTGTTAACATGCTAGTAGTGTATAGAAAAATTACTAAATAGTCCGGTATGCTTTTCTGAGTGTTGAGAATTAAAAATGTTACAAAAATATATATATATATATAAGACACTTTACGAAATAATTAAACACTTTAATGGAACAGTATCCGACCGAACAACCGGACATAACCAGGGACACCAAAATATTGCAAGGAATATTGTTTATTTAATTCTTCGCTAGTCGTGATCCCCGAACACCCTAACACCCACTGCATATCAAATAAATACCATATGGAAGTTCATACTTGGAAACTAACTATCCATTACACATTAGTTGCAAATGTTACCCTTAACCCCCCCCCCCCCCGAACCGAATCGGTCCCCCAAGGGACCCACAAATCACCACCTCCATACTTCATAATCTCTTCTAGATCTCTTTCCCATATTTTTAGTGATTGTTGCTTGCACATATGAACAAGATATTGGAAAAATCTTATAAGTATGATCTCTTAGATCATTTCATATCTTTCATAAGATCACACTCCTTCTCCCTCATCTCTTCTCTCCCTCTCTCAGCTCCCTTAACCGCCCCCATCACCACCACTTTCACACCACCATCTTCATCAAATCCAAGTCCCATTCAAGCATCTAAGGTGATCTAAGGAGGTTACAACTTGTGGAAGCTTCAAAAGGGCTTTGTTCTTGCTTGTTCATCATCATTTCTCATCATCTTCTTCACTAGATTCTACCCTAGCCTTGTGCTAGTAGTAAGCTCTTGACAAACCCTTGTTCATCTTGTTTTTATAGCTAAATGATGTAGTATGATACTTATGTTTAAAACACTAAAAGAACAAGAACTCAAAAATAGAAACATGAGGCTTTACATATAAAAGTAACATGAAGATGGAATGTTGTAGTAGAATGTTGTGGTGAATGTGTTGTTGATTTCTTGATGATTTACTTGTTAATATTGATGTTAAAGGTTGTTGCTAATCACTAAACACACTAACGGAATCAATCGAACATGCGTTAGAAAGTTGGGAACTAAAAAAAACAGAAAGCTGGTTGGTGTTTACAGCCAACTTCAGTTGGCTGTAACCAGATCACAACTTAACAAAAACTTGATTTTCTTGAGTTTATAACGTGTTATTATGAAATACGGTTCTAATGGCACTAGAATCATAATTTTTGGACTTCGTTTACTATTTTTAAAGACCCTTTTTGTAACAGCAGCTAAAGCTGAGTTTTTGCTGCAGTAAATGGGTGATATGTTTTTAGTCATAACTTGAAATCTATGTTGAATCAGCTCATGAAATTTGTATAGTGGATAACCACTAATGTCAGTGTAATTCCCCCACTGGAATTTCATCAATCGGACTTACGATGAATTTTTAATAAATTATTCCGTGGACTGCAATCAGAAAGTGATAAATCTGATTGCAGTCCGGAAAATGATTTTTTATAAAATATTGGTGATGAATTGGATCCCAAGATTTTTACACAATAATATTTGGATCGTTTAAGACCTTCTGTAAAAAGTATGGAATTTTTGGAATAAGTTAACTATTTTATTAAAATCCCCGAAAACAGCCCAGTTTTGAAGATTAAAGCTGAAACGACATAAGTAGTGATTTGCGTGTCTAAATGTCGAGTAGGTTATCTGAGAATAATCTAACATGTTATATGTCAATAAAAGTCTTATGTGCAATGTCGTATGTTTGCTTATGAACGGGAATAGATGGGAAGCTTATATAGGTATAAACCGTTAAAGTGATGCATGTTATGTGATAGATACGTGTAGGAACCTTGTGCTCTATTTGAAACCACTAAATGACTAACTGGTAATCATATTAGGACGTGATTGACCGACCTTGACTGTTAGCTATTTATGAGAGCCTAACCGAGCAAACCGAGGTGAGTTCACACTTTTCTACAAAGCATGGTAATTCCCGGTGGGAATGAGAATGGGTTCAGGAATAGAGATTCCTCGTCCTTTGGGACGTGTTCAGGAATGTAAATTCCTCGTCCTGTTGGGATGGATTAGACTTACTGGACTAGAACTCTATCAGCGAAGTCCCTCCCTTTTTGTATCGACTTAATCGCCGAGGCTATGGCGAGCGGGTCATTAGTTAATAGCGATATTAGGTTTAACAAACCTCACACCGTGCCAGTTGGACGGGTGTGTACTAATGGACTATGGCACGTCGGTGATGATAGACACCGACGCTAGGGCACAATTAATTTTCGTTAGTAGTCGATATGATAAACGAGTCCGGCAGTTTAAATAATGGGGTAGCCCCCACGGCCGAAGTGTCGGGCTGGATGGCCAGGGAAGGTGGACATGGGATGGTTAACTAATAAACATTTTCGAACTATGGGGTAACCCCCACGGCTGGATAGCTGAATGAGATTAAACTACGTTTTTGGAAACAACTCTAAAATGGACAACCAACCGTGAACTCACTCAACTTTGTTGTTGACTCGTTGTTACATGCTTTGCAGGTCACTAGATGCTTATGGAGCTTGCACGAGGAGGAGGCTGTTGTGGGATGCGAACTTTTATGTCCCGTACTCAATAAATAAACCTTATGAACTTATGAAACTTATGTTTGGGTCTTTAAACTTATGAACTACGAATTTGTGTTTTGGTTTAACGTCTTATGCTTCCGCTGATTAAATTGAACTTGGTTAACTTACTTTTGGTCACCAATTGTATTGTGGTTGGTCTCATTTACTTAAATACGTTGTTCAAAATGATTGGTGGCTGGATCCTAGTCATGTCACGCCTCCAAGCGGTGATGCTCCGCATGGTGGAATTTGGGGGTGTGACATTCTTCCCTAGCTTTAAGCTAGTAGTAAGTCTTGATTTACTCTTGTTTGTTTCTATTTTGAGTAGTTAAAAGTTGATGTATGATGAATATTACAAGAACACTAAGAACAAGAACTAAAAACATGAACATAAAGCATTACATAAGGTTTACATAAAGATGTAATATGCTGATTATGTGCTGATTAGGGTTACATGGTATGAATGACTTATAACCTGCTGTAAGTGTGTATGAGAGTCGTTGTTGTTCGCTAAACATGTTAACGGAATCAATCGAACACGCGTTAGAAAGTTAAGAGCTGAAAACAGGAAGCTGGTTGGTGTTTACAGCCAACTTCAGTTGGCTGTAACCAGATCATAACTTAACGAAAAACTGATTTTCTTGAGTCTATAACGTGTTTTTTTGAAATACGGTTCTAATGGCACTTGAATCATAATTTTTGGACTTCGTTTGCTATTTTTAAAGGGGTCATTTTTCACAGCAGCAAAAGCTGCATTTTTACTGCTGAAAATATGTGTTATGTTTTTCGTCATAACTTGAAATCTGTATAGAATTAGGTCACGAAATTTGTATTGTAGATGGACACTGATGTCGTAGTAATTCTCCCACTGGAATTTCATAAATGGGACTTACGATGAATTTTAAATAAATTATTCCGTGGACTGCAGTCAGAAAGTGATGAATCTGATTGCAGTCTGGTAAATGAATTTTTATAAAATATTGGTAATGAATTGGCTCCCAAGATTTTTACACAATAATATTTGGATCGTTTAAGACCTTCTATAAAAAGTTGAGAATTTTTGGAACAGATTAACTATTTTAATAAAATTCCCGAAAACAGCCCAGTTTTGAATGTAAAAGCTGAAACGACATAAGTAGTAATTTGCGTGTCTAAATGTCGGGTAGGTTATCTATGAATGATCTAACATGTTATATGTCAATGAAAGTGTTATGTTCAATGTCGTATGTTTGTTTATGAACGTGAATAGATGGGAAGTTTATATGGGCATGAACCGCTAAAGTGAGTGCATGTTATGTGGTAGATGCGTGTAGGAATTTCGTGCTTATTTGAAGTCACTAATAAACTAAGTGGTAATCATACTAGGACGTGATTGACCGACCTTGACTGTTAGCTATTTTTGAGAGTCAAACCGAGCAACCAAAGGTGAGTTCACACACTTTCTAAGGCATGGGATTCCCGGTGGTTGGGAATGGGTTAATGAATTAAAACGGAACCTACATATCCTCCCCATGGGTAGGATATGTACCGCCATCCTCCATAGGTAGGATGCCAATATAAATCCTGCGTATTCTCCTCGGGTAGAATACGTACGTTCGTCCTCCTTGGGTAGGACAACAACCTTAAAACTTACTAGACAAAACTCTATCATGAAGTCCCTCATTTTTATATCGACTTAATCGCCGAGCCAATGGCGAGCGGGTCATTAGTTAATAGCGCTATTAGGGTTGACAAGCCTCACACCGTGCCGTTCGGATGGGCGTGTACTAATGGACTATGGCAAACTATCAATGATGATAGAACATTGACGTATGGCACAACTATTGTTCGTCAGTTGTCGATATGATAATGGTCTAGTGGTTCACATGGGGAAACCCCCACGGGTCATGGTTTGGGAAAGAAGGAATTGGTTAATCATGTTTTCAACTATGGGGTAACCTCCACGGCAAGTAAGCCAACTAAACGAAAACCATGTTTTTGAAACGACCTAAAACGAACACCCAACAATGAACTCACTCAACTTTGTTGTTGACTCCTTGTTACATGCCTTGTAGGTCGTTAGATGCTTATGGAGCTTGCACGAGGAGGAGGTCGTTATGGGATATGGACTGTCGAGTCCCAAGTTAAACATTTAAACTTATGAACTATGGAACTTATGTTTTGGCCGTATGTTTTATGCTTCCGCTGTTAACTAAAAGTTGGTAACTTTCTTTTGGTCACCAATTGTATTGTGGTTGGTTTTACTTACTTAATTACGTTGTTCAATATGATTGGTGGCTCGATCCTGGTCATGTCACACCTCCAAGCGATGATACTCCGCATGGTGGATTTTGGGGGTGTGACACCTACCGACAAGAGCTAGACCAGCCAGCTCGTGGAAAGCCTCAGTTCTGTCCGGCACTATTATAGATTTCACGTTCAACTGCTGATCTTCCACCTTGAAATCCGAACCACCCTTAACATGATTGCCCTGATCTTTGGATGACCCCACCACAAAACTGTAACTCCTGGAATCCCTAAGATTGACGGGCACGTTGACATAAGACTGACCTTGCACCCCGGGAACTCGGGCCTTCTCCGAATTATGGGCATACACTCCATAGTTTTCCACCGATCTAGCTCTATTGATCTTCAAGCGGCACTCACCCATCTTAACACCCCTGAGACTATTCAACAACTCCTGCCTATTAACAACATCTTTGAAAGAAACGAACCCGAACCTACTACCCACCTTGTCTCTTTTTTTCGCCACGTACGTACCAGAAATCACCCCGAAACTCTCCAAGCACTTCCTAAGCTCCCAGGGGGTACTACCTTCCGGTAGGTTGGAGACAAAGAGTTTAGTAAAGTTACCGGCCATTCGAACCCACCACACACAAAAGCACGGAAACACTCACCCAGCCAAGAACACAACTCAAAGTAAGGTTAATGGAATTCGAACCGATCTAGCTGAACTATACCCAGATAGCCACGACCGATATCAGACCCACTAAGCAAACTAGAGAAGGACCTCAACGAGGGAGACAGAAAAATCAAACCAAAAAACGGAAAGAAAACTAGACCAAACGAACCCCGATCCCAATAAGCGAATGGAAGATGCAGGTAGGCGACTTAGAATGAAAAGTCAAGCCAGGGAAGAAAGCGACCTCGCACGCTAAATCAGGCTAACCGCCTTCGTCGAGCCTTCGGCGAGCGGGGGAAGACGAAGGGAGCCCCTATAATACAATTAGGATTTCTATTTATTTCGGCTATTTAGTTTCCAGAAAAAGGATTTACAATCCTTTAACATTTTTTTATTATATCATTTCCCTCCCTAATCATTAAATATACATGTTCTTTTTTTAACCCTAACCAGGTTAAAATTTTAAGTTAAGTCAAGTCACATAAGGGCAATATTGTCTTTTCCCTTCCTTTTCTTTTTCCCTTCATTTATGATATGAAAACAAATATATTGAACTAATAAATTCTGGAAAAAAAAACAACACACTTTGAACACACACTCTCCTTGTAAACTCTCCAAATCAGCACCATCATCCCCCAAAACCACCGCCATCAACAAGCCTCAATCATCACCATCGACCTCCTCACCACCATCAACAACCCCCGACCTTCGCCGCACCACATCCACATCCACCTTACCCCCGATTCCAAAGCCTAACTTCCCATCACGAAAACCAAACCTTTGACCACCATTAAAAACCATCAATTCTGACAACCACCGCCTATAACCACCACCAAACCCCACCAATTTCGACACCTTTCTGTAACCTAGATTTGAAAACCATGGCCCAATCTACACCCACACAGTGAACCGATTCTAAGTGGCGGGGGAAGAAAGAGCTTCGGTTTTGGGTGGTCGTGGATGTACGGCACCAGGCAGATGAACGCCATGACTGTAACAATCCTCAATAAACCGACACCCTCATAATTTTTCCGACACCCTAATCTATTTAAAAATATCCCAAAATGTCTTTAAATACACCCCATACGCGAATACGGGCCTCAAATATATTAAATAGTATTAAAAATAAATAAAAATTGAAATTTTGAGTCGAGGCGGGCCGCGTAGGACCCCACCCCAACCTTACGCGGGCGGTATGAAGGTTAGAACCTGATTTTGCTGATTTCTTTAAGTTTAGGCGGGCCGCGTAAGACCCCCATTAGTTTACGCGGGCCGCGATAATCCCAAAATGTGGCACAGCCCGGTGATGACACGTGTCATCATCGTGTCGAGCCAAGTAGATAACCCGGACAAGCTACCCTGTTGACCAGGGTTGACGCGGGCCGCGTAGGCCCTTGCCTATGCTTACGCGGGCCGCGAGAGAGTCAAGTTCAACAACTATTTAAGCAGGCCATCGGATTTCATTTGGAATTCGCTCACAACGATTTCTTTTCTCTAAATTCTGAATAGAAGGCATAATACTCGGGTATTATACCCCCCTAATTAGCGAAGTTCTGCTCTGTTGTAAGTATTATAACCCCTGGATACGTATTAGATACGCTGCCCGATTGATATAGGGTTCCGTAATGGCTGTCGTGGTTCTGGCCGACGTAGTCATTGGAATGCCGTCTCGGGGAGGGTATTGCTAATGTTAAAATGGGTTATTAATACTAACGCGTGTACATTTGTGTAAATTTTAGATTATCACCCGGAAACCCTTACGGAAAACCTAAGACAGCAATGTGAGTTGATCCACTTTTTGTAAATCTTTTGTTAAATGTTGTTACAAAACCTTAAATACTTTTCCATGTAAATAACAGTTATTGAGTATTTGTAAGAATACAATTATGATGAGTATGTTGGGGTTTTGTATACAAAATTTGTTTCCACCTGGTCAAGGAGTAACATGTCCACAAGTCGGGTTCGACAGTACCATGGATGTTAATTGTGATGTCTTGTAAACAAATATAATTGCGGGATCGCCCTCAATACTGTACACTGGGACTTTTTATTTAAACTTGATTAAACTGGGATTCACTCACCAGTATTTTCCACTGACAAATGTTTTTAAAACGCGTTTCAGGTAACAAACGGTGAAAGCCAAATAGAAGCCAGCTGGACAGCACTGAAGGCTTGGAAAAGTGGCAATAAAGTTACCCAAAAATAAAATAGATGTTTTTATTAAATAAATATAATTTATTCCTATGAAAAAGCATGTACTATGAACTTGGGTTTATCCCATTTGTTTAATGCTATGAAAATGTGGTATTTTACTCTGATATACATTTCCTAACTACGGTCCTGATGAAAAATTCCGCTGCCAAATTAGACAATACACGATACCACCGAATCTGGCTCACGGCCGCCCGTTCCCTGGGAACCAGGGATCGGGGGTTGCGACAGGAGGTGGTATCAGAGCTAAGCCACTGATTCAGCCACATAGGTGTTCTGCTGACATCAAGATGTAAAGCGTTAGGAAATAAATTACGGGAATACGTGCATAACTGTATTTAATTGTTATGTGTTATTTGACTATCTGTTAGTTTACAATATGAGTGACCAAGGACCATCTGACGCTTACCGTCAATTATCTGGTTCAGAGCTAACAATTGTCTGGGAACCAGGGATCGGGGGTTGCGCCAGGAGGTGGTATCAGAGCTAAGCCACTGATTCAGCCACAGAGGTTTTCTGCTGACATCAAGATGTAAAGTGTTAGGAAATAAATTACGGGAATACGTGCATAACTGTATTTAATTGTTATGTGTTATTTGACTATCTGTTAGTTTACAATATGAGCGACCAAGGACCATCTGACGCTTACCGTCAATTTTCTGGTTCGCCTAGAAGCGAAGGCACATCCTCTTCTTAGCCTGCCCTCTCAGGGTACTCTGCTGATATGGAAGAAGGAATCTTTGTGTTTAACGCTCAGTCAGAAGAGCCATTTCCTCAGAAAAAGAGGGGATGGTTCAGTAGAGGGGCACACGAGCGTAGAAAACGTATGAAAAAGTTACAGGAACAGAGGGTACTAGCAGCAGCCAAGAGAGAGACAGATGCCTATGCCCAGGATATGATAAATAGGGGTATAGCCAACATCCACATACTAGCAACCACTGCAGCTGACCCAAATCTGGAACAAATAATAGCACCCCAACCACAACCACCAATCCCAGACCAACCCATGGAGATAGAAAACCCTGAAAACCAAGTGGAGATGCATGACTTCAATCCAGAAGAAATCCCTAGGGTACCAGCACCAAACCTCCTAGACCCAAATTATGACCCCTGGTGGGACGACAATAGGGACTTTGTGCAACGTTACCCAATACATGAAGACACACCCATGCAAAACATAGGAGCCTATCCAGGTATGGACCCTTTAGATCCCTATTACCATGATGAATACATTAGGGAGATCTTAGAAGATCCTTACCGATTTCAGGCACTTTCACCCCCATATCAGGAACCCGCACCCCAGATTCCGAACCCAGTCCTAGAACCTGCACCCCCAATGAGTGCAGAAAACGTACAAGAACTTAGGACATTTGGTGAGGAAATTTTAGAGAGCAGTGAGAGAATGAGACAGGTGGGAGAGCGTCTCGTATGGAAATATGATGAGCGCAATATGGATTTCTGGATGAATCAATATCCATGAATGTGATGGTGAGATGGTAATAGTAATAATAATAAAATATTAAAATATGTGTGTACTATGACACTTGTGTCACTTCAACCATTAAACAAATGCCAAACCAATGAAATATTGTATTTCATACTTGGGATTTGTATAAATATGTGTATCGTTTGCACATATCAATTCTTGTTCGATTTCAAGCTTTAAATCGCTTTCTGGAAGGTTATACGCGCACTGATAACCAGTTTAATGCAACGAACACTCCGGAATAATGAAATAGGCTTAACATACCTTAAATAACCTCCACATAACTTAGAAATAAGTTTTTGATGGTTTGGTGTGTTGAAATCAAGTTTGTTCGATCGCAGGGACTAATTGTGTCAAACTGCGAAACTATACCGATTTGTATAGTGACGAACATTCCGAAACATGACCATAAGTTAAACATTCCCTAAATATCCTTTTCATAGCTTAGAAATAGGCTTTGAGGGGTTCGGTATGCTAAAATGAACTTATTTGATCAATAGAGACTAAAAGCGTCAAAAGTGCATAAGTTTGCATTTTCGCGCATATCTTACGTCCTGAATATATCCGGACATCCAAAAATTTATGTAATCATTAAAATATTTTATTTTAGTGATTGGTATGATAAAATTCTATTCGTCGCGTAATTTGGATCGTTTTTGCGTTCATTACGATTTTCGTCGTAATTAACCGAACAACGCAACCGTACGACCAAACGAACCGACATCCGAGATGTTTTTGAGCATATTTTAAGTTACCTATACTTTAACTTTATTTTAGAGCCTTGAAATTGGGTTAACGAGGCTTAAAAGTGCAAAAAATCAAATTTTACAAGTGCAGGGACCATTTTTGAAATTTCTGACCAGATTCAATGAACCTAGTCAAATTTTGAAGTGTTAATGGTTTTAACCCATGGTTTTGCAAAATCATGGGCTGGTATTCAATGGTATTTATCAATCTATGGGCCATTCTAGGGGCTCCCATGGTTTTACAAAACCATGGGCACATGTGTACGGTTGAGATTAAAGCACGTTATTCGACGAACGATCTTAACGGTTCCATGAAATCTATAAATACCCACCATAGTTTCACTTCTTCCTCACACAAATCTGATCTAATGTGCTCTAAGTTGAAGCCTTTGCTTCATACCTGAGCTATTTGGATCAAGATTTGCTTGCGGGGACCCTTTGTAAGTATTCCTTCTTTCTTTTATCGCTTTTTGAGCCCAAAAGTCAAACTGTGTTTGACTTTCTGCATTGACCAGTCTATGGTCAACGCGAAGTTCGTTTGAACTTCATAACGTGAGCGTAATCACGATGGTTATAGTCCCTAGTGACTATACCTACTGATTACCACGTTATCTAGGTTAGTGACGAGTCGTAGTTTCGGCCAAAATGCGTATTCTCCCGTATTTTGTAACCAAACTACTTTTAGGTATCAAAACCGTTTGTTTTGATACCAAACCTGTTTTCTAACTTAACTAAACATGTTTTAGCATGTTTAGCTCGTCACTTTTAGATTAGTGCTTATTTAGAGTCGTAAGTCAAGCGGTCTAAACAACCGCTTAGACTTTCGAACTAGACCCGTTTGGTCGATCATTAGGATCCGACCAAATATGTTTTGTGACCATAGTTGTATAGGGAATAACCTTCCAAGGTTATACCTTATGGTCACTTCGTTTAAGTAGTTGTATGATAGGTAGTTTATATGCCTTAGGAAAATTACCAAAATACCCTTTTTATGCATAATTGATATTTAAGCATATGTAACCCAAACTTTTATCACTTAACTGATTATGCAACATAATTAAACATGTTTAGGCATATAATACTTGTCATAGGACTAGTTAGGCGGTCCAAACGCGTTTTACGCGAACGACGCGTTGAAGTAGCGCAAGCTACCTAAACGGGTCATAATGGGTCGTAAGCACTTAGGATAGGTTTCATTTTAGTATGTAGGCCTTGTTAAACCATATCATATGAGTTCCCACGCTCATTTGGTTCACGAGACCTCGTACTATCCGATCTCCCGATTTTGGTCCGGTTTATTTATGTAGTTACCAATATTAGGTGCCGTTTGATTCCGTGCTCCCTCTAGCTTGCTTGGTAGTTGTTCAAGACTCCTAAGCACTCTTAAGTGAGTACATAGTCCCCTCTTTACTGTTTTCAATGTTTTGGGGTGAAGCATGTGTACCTATTTGTTATGTTCTTGTTTTCAAAAGTATAATTGATTATACATATTAGTAATTATCTTTTTACAAACTGAATGATTATTTATGGTTTAAACTCTAATTTTTCAAAGATTATAAAAATTAATTATTGGATAGTACTTATTTTATGTTCATCAGACCGGTTGGTAGTATGATATAGCGCTATAGGATTTGACACCCCATTCCTGTTGTCATGGAATGTCTGAAACCAATTTGTTTCTCTATCCAAATAGGGATTGCCTCTGTGGCATTTCTATAGTCTCAAAGGTGTATTTTGATGCACTAGGTCTGAATGAATTCTTAAATCACATTATTTTTGTATATTAAGTTATACTCCCAAAAGTATAGTTTGATATGCTCTCATATGTGATATTGTACAAAACCAACATATATTTTGTTAAAAATCCAAAACATAGTTTAATATGTTATTTGTAAAACCAAAGCATAGTTTAATATGTTATTTATAAATCCAAAGTATACTTTTAATGTACTACTGAAAATTATTATTTTTAACAACTAAAGTATATTTAATATACTATTTGTTTAACAATTGGGTTTTGGTTAGTGTTTAGATAACGGGACGGGTGTAATGTGATGAAAACATGGTAGATACGCCGCTGGTACTTCTTATATATAAGTGTTTTCATCACATTACATACCGTGGCGTTATTTAGTACACTTGGGTAAACGATTTTGAAACTGAAATATATTTTAATATATTACTTATTCGACTTTTCTTAAAACCAAAGTATATTTTTGCATATACTATAAACCTTTTTTATCAAAATATTGTTTTTCAAACAATATATTTTATACAAACTCATTTTACTTAATTATTTAATTACCTATGTATTATTATTTTATATCATCTGATTTCTTATAAATTTTAGTATGATTTATAAAAGAAAACTTTTTTCAAGGATCATGACTACTTTTCTTAAACATTTTTCCTTAAACTTATAAGTCATGAATCCTAAATCAATAAAACCTATGTATCTCACAGGCATTTTTATGCTGACGTACCTATTTTTACACATGTTTCAGGTGCTGCTTTGTGATGATTGTTGATACATGCTACACTTAGGATGGACTCGTGCCTTAGCGACTTTAAAACTTGAAAGATAATATTTGTATTTATCTTATTTGTAATAGAACAAAGATTTCAATGATTCAATAAAACAAAATTATTTTATCCATGGTTGTGAAACAATGATTCTGTTACAACACTCCCCGACGTTTCCGCCACGTCTTGTTGTTTTACGTGGTCGGGGTGTGACATGTACGGATGCCTACTATTATTTATTTATGTTGGTATTGTAATTTTTATTTCAGTACTGGTATGTAATAGATAATAGATAAATAGAGTAAAGTCGCAATAATCGACGCTTTTGGCAAAAATGCGTGTCATGTGATTAACTATATTAATATTATTTTGTGATATTAATAGGGAGTAAATGTTTAAAATTCAGATGGCCGACGAACGAAATCAAGGAAATCTGAATAACGATAACCAGGGTAACATTAACGTGGTTAATGAGAATCCGAGCATCAATAACAATGGAAACCAAATGGATAATAGTGCCGTTTAACACATAGTGGCACAAGGAATTATAGATGCAATGCCATTTATTATTCAAACGATTCAAGAAGCGAATAATAAAAGTAAACATAGCAGTAAGCGACCAATTGAACCAGAACACAACGTGAACAATGGCCCTATACTTCAAGTGCCAATTCCCAAAAGAAGAAGAACCATGCCTTATGGTTATTCTTACAAAGAATTCTGGTCCTGCAAACCAATAGAATTCTCGGGCAATGAAGGACCCATTGCAGCTCTACGCTGGATAGAGAAGACTGAGGCGGTTTTAAAAATAAGCATATGTGCTGAAGAAGACAAAATAATGTTTGCTTCTAATCTGTTTAAAAACTCAGCATTAGAATGGTGGAACACTATCCTCCAGTTAAGAGGAAGTGATAGGGTATACAACATGGAATGGGAGGAATTTAAGAATATGGTAGAAATGAAATTCTGCCCTCCCAATGAAAAGGAACAGATAGCTAATAAGTTCCTAAACTTAAGAATGACCGGTGTAGATAGTAAGGGTTATACTACCACATTCTTTGAATATGCTAGAATAGTACCAACCCTTGCATCACCTGAACCAGTGTTAATCTCCCGTTATATCTGGGGATTAATCGGAGAGATTAGACACGTAGTCAAGGCAGCTAGACCTCGAACTATAGAAGAAGCTGTAGAACTAGCAAATACCTTGACAGATGAATTAATCCGTACTAGGGAAGAAGAACAGAGGAGAAATCTAACCCAAAGGCTTACTCAAGAATTCCGTTCTGGGAATTACAACCGTAGGAATATGGGTTCTACCTCTGCACCTTTCTGCAAGGTATGCAAGAAAAAGCATTCGGGAAAATGCTCTACTCTTTGCAATTTTTGCAAGATGCCAGGACACAAGGAAGAAGATTGCAGGAGAAAATCCAGTAATGGATTATGCTACAACTGTGGAGAAAAAGGCCACATTAAGACAAACTGTCCGAAATTGGCTCCAGCTGTGAACAACAGGAACACTAAAAATGCTAGAGCATTTGTTCTGACTGCAGATGAAGCCAAGATGATTCCAGACGTGATAGCTGGTACGTTTTTAGTTAATGATGTTTTTGCTAAGGTATTATTTGACTCTGGTGCAAACCAAAGTTTTATTAATACTTCGTTTTGCAAACTTCTAAATCAGTCATTAACTAAACTACCACAAGAATATCTTGTAGAGACAGCTAATGGAGAAACTGTTAGGATTTCTGAAATCTTGCAGGAAGCAAGAATAGAAATTTTAAATCAAAAGTTTATGGCAAACCTTTATCCAATGAATCTGACAGGATTTGATGTTGTATTAGGAATGGATTGGTTAATAGCCAATAAAGCTAGTATTTTATGTGATCAAAAGTCAATCCAAGTAAATTCACCAAAAGGTAAAATGATCACAATAAAAGGAGATAAGCCCTCTAGGTCCACAAAATTCATCTCTGTGATGAAAACTGCAAGTTATATAAGAAAAGGTTCTATAGTGTATTTGATTTCCATAATCACTAACACTAAAGGAAAAGAACTAAAAGATATTCCAGTAGTGTCCCAGTTTTCAGATGTCTTTCCAGAAGAATTACCAGGACTACCACCGGACAGAGAAGTTGAATTCAGAATTCACCTACTGCCTGGAACAACACCAATTGCCAAAGCACCTTACCGTTTGGCACCCGCAGAAATGCAGGAACTAAAGAAACAATTAGATGAATTGCTGGAAAAAGGATTTATACAACCAAGTTCGTCGCCATGGGGAGCGCCGATACTGTTCGTTAAAAAGAAGGACGGATCTATGCGTATGTGCATTGATTACCGTGAATTGAACAAAGTCACGATTAAGAACCAGTACCCATTACCGAGAATCGATGATCTGTTCGATCAACTGCAAGGAGCTCGATTTTTCTCTAAAATCAATTTAAGGTCAGGATATCATCAATTAAAGGTACAGGAAGAGGACATTCCTAAGACCGCATTTAGAACAAGGTATGGTCATTATGAATTTACTGTCATGCCATTTGGTTTAACCAATGCCCCAGCCGCATTTATGGACATGATAAACCGAATATGTAAGCCATATTTGGATAAATTCATAATTGTCTTCATAGATGATATTCTAATTTACTCTAAGAGTAAAGAGGATCATGCAAAGCATTTGCACGCACTTTTAAGTTTATTAAGAAGGGATAAGCTTTATGCTAAATTTTCAAAGTGCGAGTTTTGGTTAGAACAGGTACAGTTTCTTGGACATTTAGTGAACCATGAAGGAATTCATGTGGATCCAACAAAAATCGAGGCGATTACTAAATGGAAAACCCCTGAGTCACCAACCGAGGTTAGAAGTTTCCTAGGATTGGCCGGTTATTATAGAAGATTTTGTGACAACCCTCATAATTCCATGTATCCGTACAATTTATTAATGATAATTAAAGTGCTTGATGAATGTGCTAAATCATTTAACTGCTCTCTGATTCTGTGTTATACTTACATGTGCTTGTTAACATACTAGTAGTGTACAGAAAAGTTACTAAATAGTCCGTTATGCTTTCCTGAGTGTTGAAAATTTAAATGATTACAAAAATATATATATAGGACACTTTACGGATTAATTAAGCACTTTAACGGAACAGTATCAAACCAAACAACCGGACATTACCTGGAACACCAAAATAATGCTAGAAGCATTGTTTCTATTTTTCTAAGCTAGTTAGGGTCCCCGAACACCCTAACACACTATATATTACTTAACAAACTTATAACACTAACTAAATACTCAAGATCTAACCATAACCTTTAACTATCCATTGCATCACAACTAAACACCCCCCCACCTTACGGTTATGGAAGTAGGGGACATCCCCATGATTTTATTTAGTAGTTTATTAGATATGTATGTACTATAGAAGGCATAACGACTAAAGGGTAATAAAATGTTGGAAGCCTTCTTATTTAACCCTTAGACCTTTCTAACTTTCATTCCATTCTTCAACTCAACAAAACTTACCCTCTCCTTCCTTCCTTGGCTTCGGCTGAACTCAACCACCCTCACCATCATCATCATTCAATCATCTTCCACTAATTTAAGAGCATACAAAGGTGTTATAGTGCATACAACGAAGCTCGGTGTGTTCGGAAGTTGAAGAACCTCGCTTATCTTCTTTTATCCACCACTTTTCTTCACTTGAACTCTCCTAGCTCTAAGCTAGTGGTAAGCCTCTTAGATCTACTCATTTTACATCCTATGAAGGTGGTTAAAGTATGAAACGTGATGGTAAATGTGAAGAACTTCAAGAACACTAAAGAACATAAAGTTAAAACTTAAACATAAGCTTTAAGCATGAAGAAATAATGTTAATATGAAGTTGTTTTGATTCTTGTTGATTATCTGATGATTTGCTTGTTAACTATTTTATTAAAATGTCCGAAAACAGCCCGGTTTTGAATATTAAAGCTGAAACGACATAAGTAGTAATTTGCGTGTCTAAATGTCGAGTATGTTATCTGAGGATGATCTAACATGTTATATGTCAATGAAAGTAATATGTGCAATATCGTATGCTTGTTCTTGAGTAGCTATAGGTGGAATGTTTATATGAGCGTGAACTATTAAAGTGAATGCATGTTATGTAGTAGATACGTGTAGGAACTTTGTGCTCTATTTGAAACCACTAAATGACTAACTGGTAATCATATTAGGACGTGATTGACCAACCTTGACTGTTAGCTATATTTGAGAATCTAACCGAGCAAACCAAGGTGAGTTCACACACTTTCTAAGGCATGGGATTCCCGGTGGTTTGGGAATGGGTTAAAGAAATTAAAACGGAATCTACATATCCTACTTAGGTAGGATATGTACGGCCATCCTCCTTGGGTAGGATGCCAATATTAATCCTGCGTATTCTCTTTGGGTAGAATACGTACGTTCCTCCTCCTTGGGTAGGACAACAACCTTAAAACTTACTAGACAAAACTCTATCATTAAGTCCCTCATTTTATATCGACTTAATCGCCGAGGCCGATGGCGAGCGGGTCATTAGTTAATAGCGCTATTAGGTTTAACAAACCTCACACCGTGTCGTCCGAACGGGCGTGTACTAATGGACTATGGCAAACTGTCAGTGATGATAGACACTGATGTAGGGCACAACAAAATTCGTTAGTAGTCGATATCATACGGTCTAGTAGTTTACATGGGGAAGCCCCCCACTAATTATGGATAAGGTTTGGGTAATAAAATGGATCTGGTTAAACATACCTTCAACTATGGGGTAACCCCCACGACAAATATGCCAACGAAAGTCAAACCACGTTTTCAGAAACAACTTAAAACTAATCAACCAATCGTGAACTCACTCAACTTTGTTGTTGACTCGTTGTTACATGCCTTACAGGTCGCTAGATGCTTATGGAGCTTGCATGAGGAGGAGGTCGTTGTGGGATACGAACTGTTATGTTCCGTGCTTAATATTCAAATCCCTATGAACTTATTAAAACCTACGTTTTGGACTTTAAACTTATGAACTATGGAACTTATGTTTTGGACTCACGTTTTATGCTTCCGTTGTTAACTTAAAATCGGTTACTCTCTTTTGGTCACCAATTGTATTGTGGTTGGTTTTATTTACTTAATTATGTTGTTCAATATGATTGGTGGCTCGATCCTGGTCATGTCACGCCTCCAAGCGGTGACGCTCCGCATGGTGGATTTTGGGGGTGTGACAAATTGGTATCAGAGCCATTGGTTATAGCGAACTTGGTTTTAAAAAGGGGAAAAGCTTTTTGATAAAACCAGATTATAACCTGTACAGTGCACAACGATCCACAACGACGCTTCACTCCACGTGCAAGACTCAACATCCTAGGTGATATGGTTTATGTTTATATTACCTACTTGTTAGTTACATGGTACATTGTTCATGGCATGCATTACTTAATGTGATAACTGCTATTTGAACCTTGTGTGCTTACTCTCTTCTGTCACTCCACACTGACGCACCTTACGACACCTTTCTTACGTGTGTTCCTTCGATGTGAAGATCATGAGTGGACGTCTCGACATGTCCTAACATGTCACAACCCATATCTAGACGAATCAAGCTATACCTCAGAGGCTTAGTCTTGGAAATCCAAGGGCCTGTAAGTGCGGCCAACCTTCCCACAATCCAGCAAGTCGTTCGTTTGGCACACCAGCTCACCGATCAGGCGGTGGAAGAGGGCAAGTTGCCCAAGCGTAACTCTTCCAATGCAAATGCTCTTATTAGTAACAAGTATATTTGGGGTGATCACCAAGGTGAGGGTCCTAGCCCTATACAACAGGAACCGCACAGGAAACCCGGGCTGAACTACCAAAATCAGGGGGATACCTAGGGAATAAACCGAGATGCCACAAGTGCCAACGTCACCACAGCAGGTCATGTGCGGGATCGTGTTGTCATCGGTGCAAGAAGATGGGACATATGGCTAGAGACTGCAGGAGCCCATATCCTACAAACCGGAACCAGCAGCAGCAGCAGCAGGGTAGCAAGAAGGGGTGTTTTCGATGTGGTGCTGAAAACCACTTCAAGAGGAACTGTCCGCTGATGTGGCAGAATCGTGATAACAGCAGCCACCAGGACAACGGGAACAATAACGGAGACAATAAGGATAACCGCAGGACTGGTGAGCATGAGTTCTTGAATGGACAAGAGGAAGAAAGAAACAACCCCAACGTTGTGGTGGGTAAGTTCCTACCAGACAAATTATTTGTTTCTATTTTAGTTTATTCGGGTGCAGATGTTAGATATGTGTTCCTAAAAGTTAGTCAGGTGCTTAAGCGTACCCCATTACCCTTAAAACACCAAACATGTTGTAGAACTAGCTAATGGTGAAAGTCTTAAGGGCACACACACAGTTAAGGGTTGTAACCTCGTCTTAGCTGGTCAGACTTTCTCTATCGATCTTATTCCTGTCACACTTGGTAGTTTCGACGTCGTTATTGGGATGGTTTGGCTATCTCATCATCAAGCGGAGATTGTTTGCAAGGAGAAAATCGTCCGCATTCCTCGTTCTGGTGAAGAACCTCTCATGATTCATGGTGACAAGAGTGGTGCTGTCGTAGGCATTATCTCTTTTCTTAAGGCCCAGAAGTGTTTGTGAAAGGGCCACACTGCCATTCTAGCACTCATTACTAACGCATCAATGGAAGAGAAGAGAATTGAAGACATTCCTATTGTGCGCGATTTTCCTGAGGTATTTCCTGAGGAATTACCTGGTCTTCCGCCTCATCGACAAGTCGAGTTTCAAATCAAGCTAGCTCATGGAGCAGCACCAATAGCTCATGCACCTTATCGTCTAGCTCCATCGGAACTTGAAGAACTGTCTACGCAACTACAAGAACTCTTGGAAAAGGGTTTCATACGTCCTAGCTCTTTGCCCTGGGGAGCTCCAGTCTTGTTTGTGAAGAAGAAAGACGGTACCTTTAGAATGTGTATTGACTATCGCGAACTCAACAAGGTGACCGTGAAGAATCGTTATCCTCTTCCACGTATTGATGACTTGTTCGACCAGTTGCAAGGGTCGAGCTATTACTCTAAGATTGATTTGAGATCGGGATACCATAAGCTAAGAGTCCGAGATGAGGACCTCTCCAAAACAGCATTCAGAACTCGCTACGGCCATTACGAGTTTCTGGTCATGCCTTTCGGGTTGACGAATGCACCAGCGGTCTTCATGGATCTCATGAACTGAGTGTGCAAGCCTTACCTGGATAAGTTTGTCATAGTGTTCATCGACGACATCCTGATCTATTCTAAGAGTCAGGAGGAACACGAGCAACATCTGAGGCTCATTCTGGAACTTCTTCGAAAAGAGCAGTTGTATGCCAAGTTTTCGAAATGTGACTTCTGGCTTCGCGAAGTCCACTTTCTAGGCCATGTGGTAAACAAGGATGGGATTCATGTAGATCCATCCAAGGTTGACTCGATTAAGAACTGGCCTGCACCCCGTACACCAACAGAAATCCGCCAATTCTTGGGATTGGCAGGGTATTACATAAGGTTTATCAAGGATTTCTCAAAGATTGCACAACCTCTCACTTCACTGACTCAGAAGGGTATCACCTATCGTTGGGGTGATGCACAGGAATCTGCTTTTCAGCACCTAAAAGATAGACTTTGTAGCGCGTCTATCCTCTCATTGCCTGAAGGCACAGAAGATTTTGTGGTTTATTGCGATGCTTCCATCCAAGGACTTGGTTGCGTGTTGATGCAACGTGACAAGGTCATTGCCTATGCATCGCGCCAACTTAAGGTTCACGAAAGGAACTACACTACACACGACTTGGAATTAGGAGCCGTTATTTTCGCACTTAAGATATGGAGACATTACCTGTACGGTACCAAGTGCACCATTTACACCGATCACAGGAGTCTCGATCATATCTTCAAGCAAAAGGAGTTAAACATGCGACAACACCGATGGGTTGAGCTCTTGAACGATTATGAATGCGCTATCAAATATCATCCGGGCAAGGCCAATGTTGTGGCCGACGCCCACAGTCGAAAGGATACTATACCTAAGCGTGTACGTACGTTACAACTTACCATTCACTCTAGCCTTCCCGCTCAAATACGAGATGCTCAGGTTGAAGCATTGAAAGTAGAGAACATCAGGGCTGAGTCCTTACGAGGATCGAGGCAACGGCTAGAACAAAAGGAAAACGGCGCCTACTATGTAAACGGACGCATCTGGGTTCCACTTTATGGAAACTTACGCGAGCTTGTGATGGATGAAGCACATAAGTCTCGTTATTCGGTACATCCTGGTTCGGATAAGATGTACCACGATCTCAAGACTACGTAATGGTGGCCTGGTATGAAAGCCGACATAGCAACCTACGTTAGCAAATGTTTGACTTGTGCGAGAGTCAAGACCGAATATCAGAAACCCTCAATCCTACTTCAACAACCAGAGATCCCGAAGTGGAAATGGGAGCAAATTTCCATGGATTTCGTTACTGGCCTGCCGTGATCTCAACGCGGAAATGACACTATCTGGGTGATAATGGATCGATTGATTAAGTCTGCGCACTTCTTGGCTATCAAGTAAACCGACAAGTTTTCTACTCTAGCAGACATCTACCTAAAGGAAGTAGTATCAAGGCACGGAGTGCCAACCTCCATCATCTCTGATCGAGACTCACGTTTTACATCTGAATTGTGGCAAGCTATGCACAAGTCCTTTGGTTCTCGATTAGACATGAGCACAGCGTATCATCCACAGACGTATGGGCAATCTGAACGCACCATCCAAACCATTGAAGACATGCTTAGGGCATGTGTAATTGATTTTGGTAACGGCTGGGAAAAGCACCTCCCGCTAGTGGAGTTTTCGTATAACAACAGCTACCACACCAGCATCCAGGCCGCTCCGTTCGAGGCATTGTACGGACGGAAGTGCCGATCACCTCTTTGTTGGGCAGAAGTTGGTGACAGCCAAATCACAGGCCCAGAACTCATGGTAGACACGACTGAGAGGATTGCTCAGATACGACAGCGAATGGCGGCAGCTCGTGACCGTCAGAAAAGCTATGCTGATAAGCGAAGGAAACCACTCGAGTTCCAGGTTGGGGATCGAGTGCTACTCAAAGTCTCACCATGGAAAGGTGTAATTCGTTTTGGAAAACGAGGCAAACTCAATCCGCGCTATGTCGGACCGTTCGAAATTATTGAGAAAATTGGCAAAGTCGCTTACAGGTTGAATCTACCCGAAGAACTCAGCGGAGTTCACAATGTTTTCCATGTGTCGAATCTGAAGAAGTGTCTGTCAGATGAGACCCTCATAGTTCCCTTAAAGGAACTCACTATCGATGACCAGCTACGATTCGTCGAAAAACCAGTAAAGATTACGGACCGAGATGTTAAAATTCTCAAGCGCACCAGGATACCTCTCGTCCGGGTTCGTTGGGATTCCCGTCGTGGCCCAGAGTATACCTGGGAACGAGAAGACCAAATGAAACTCAAATACCCCCAGCTGTTTAAGAAAAACGCGACCACTACTGAGGCTGAAGCTACTGCAAAATTTCGGGACGAAATTCCAAATCTACGGGGGGATGATGTGACACCCCAGGAAAACCAGGAAACCAACACAACTTAACTAGCTTCCTCAGTAACCACGCGCTAAATTTCGGGACGAAATTTTCTTAACAGGGGGAGAATGTGACAACCCTCATAATTCCATGTATCCGTACAATTTATTAATAATAATTAAAGTGCTTGATGACTGTGCTAAATCATTTAACTGCTCTCTGATTCTGTGTTATACTTACACGTGCTTGTTAACATACTAGAAGTGTACATAAAAGTTACTAAATAGTCCGTTATGCTTTCCTGAGTGTTGAAAATTTAAATGATCACAAAAATATATATATAGGACACTTTACGGATTAATTAAGCACTTTAACGGAACAGTATCAAACCAAACAACCGGACATTACCCGGAACACCAAAATAATGCTAGAAGCATTGTTTCTATTTTTCTATGTCACACCCCGACCACGTAAAACAACAAAACGTGGCGGAAACGTCGGGGAGTGTTGTAACAGAATCATTGTTTCATAACACATGGAAATTGAAATATTGTTTTATTGATTAAAAGAGTTACAATGTCTTGACAATCAAAGAAACATAACATAAATAACTAGTCTTGCATCTTTTATTGTCACTAAGGCCCAAGTCCGCCTAAGTGTATCTTGATAAATCCTAAGCATCATATCCTGAAACGCATGTGAAAATAGGTACGTCAGCATAAAAATGCCTGTGAGATACATAGGTTTTGTGAAAATAGAATTCATGACTTATGTTTAAGAAAATGTTTAGTCATGAACCTTGTAATTTGTTTTGTCTTGTAAGTCAATTGAAAAGTGATAAATAAACCAAATGATATATATGTATAAAAGAATAATACATGGTTAAGTAAATAACCAAGTAAAATGAGTTTGTATCAGATAAGTTGTTTGTAAAACAATGTATTGTAAAAAGTATGTTATTTGTATAAAATGTTATATGTCTAAATTGAAATGATTCAAATAACGCTACGATATGTAATTCCATACAAGCACTTATATATAGGAAGTACCAGCGGCGTATCCACCATGCTTGTATCATATTACACACGCCTCGTTACTTAAATCACTTACTCAAACCAAACCACCAAAGTAAAATGTTTATGTATAATCAAATATCAAAATGTTTGTGTGAAAACCATGTCTAATGTCTATGTCTAATGTGAATCATGAATTGTGTATATCAATGTCAAAATGTTTATGTCTAATGTAAATCATGAATTGTGTATATCAATGTCAAAATGTTTATGTCTAATGTAAATCATGAATTGTGTATATCAATGTCAAAATGTTTATGTCTAATGTAAATCATGAATTGTGTATATCAATGTCAAAATGTTTATGTCTAATGTAAATCATGAATTGTGTATATCAATGTCAAAATGTTTATGTCTAATGCAAATCATGTAATGTGTATCCAAAATATCATGTATGGTAAGTGAAATATATCAACTAAACCATATGTAAAATGCACAAAAACAAAGTATTGAAGTAAAACATGGTTTAAATCAAAGTTATGTTTTGTGGAACAAATGCATGCTATACTGATATAAACATCTATGCAGTAATGTTATAATGCATACATTCAAGCCTTGTGACTGTGGTGATAGACCTTTAAACAAATTAAAGGTTGATCTGTGTTATGTTTATCGAATTCGGTCATTCCTTCCATCCAAACATACCTAGGATGTTAGGAACGGGAGTTGTCAATTCCTATGGTACCACTACCTACTAATGAATGGCGTGATCAATGTTAATGAATGTATATTGTCCCATTTGAACAAACCAAATGTCATACCAAAATGTAAGCATGTGATGAATAACAAATGTACTAAGTATGCACACAATGGACATACATAGCATAAAATGTAATGTAAAATGATGTACTAAGTATGCAACAAATGACATACATAGCAAAAACACAATGAAATCATGTACTATAAGTGTACTATTGAACATAACAAGCATATGATATGAAAACATGGAAAGCATGAAAATAACAAGTAGGCACATGTGTTTCACCCCAAAACAGTTTGTAAAACAGTAAAAGAGAGGTCTATGTACTCACTTGAGATTGCTCAATAGTCCTAGGATAACCACCAAGCAATGCTAGAAGATCACGGAATCAAACGGTACCTAATATAGGTAACTACATTAATAAACCGGACCTAAATCGGAGGATCGGATAGAATGAGGGCTCGTAAACCAAATGAGTATAGGAACTTATGTAATATGGTTTAACAAAGCCTACATACTACAATGAAACCTAACCTAAGTGCTTACGACCCATTACGACCCGTCTTGGTAGCTTATGCTACTTTAACGCGTCGTTCGCGTAAAACGCGTTCGCCTAACTAGTCCTATGACAAGTATTATATGCCTAACATGTTTAATTATGTTACATAATCAGTTAAGTGACGAAAGTTTAGGTTACATATGCTTAATTACCAATTACACATGAAAATGGTATTTTGGTAATTTACCTAAGGCATATAAACTACCTATCATACAACTACTTAACGAAACGACCATAAGGTATAACCTCGGAAGGTTATTCCCTATACATTCTGGTCACCTAATGTGTTTGGTCGGATCCTAATGATCGACCAAACGGGTCGGGTTCGAAAGTATAAGCGATTGTTTAGATCGCTTACCTTACGACCCTATATAAGCACTAAACTAAAAGTGACAAGCTAAGCATGTTAAAACATGCTTAACTAAGTTTAGAAAACAGGTTTGGTATCAAAAAAATGGTTTTGATACCTAAGAGTAGTTTGGTTACAAAATACGCAAGAATACGCATTTTGGCCGAAACTACGACTCGTCACTGAGCCTAGATAACGTGGTAATCAGTAGGTATAGCCACTAGGGACTATAACCATCGTGATTACGCTCACGTTAGGAAGTTCAAACGAACTTCGCGTTGACCATAAACTGGTCAATGTTGAAAGTCAAACATAGTTTGACTTTCAGACTCGAAAAGCGATAAAAGAACGAAGGAACACTTACAAAGGGTCCCCACAAGCTAATCTTGATCCAAGTAGCTCAGGTATGAAGCAATGGCTTCAACTTAGAGCATTCTTAGATCAGATTTGTGGGTTTTTAAGTGAATGGGTTGGGTATTTATAGGAATGTTAGAACCGTTAAGATCGTTTATCGAATAACGTGCTTCAATCTCATCCCTACATTTGTTGCAACACCTTGGTACCCAAATTGGCCCCCCAACATCAGGGATTAACATGTGGCATTGGGTTTATGAGTGCTTAACAGTTGTAACCAGCTGTTAACCACATTCTGAGGTTCTGGGAGGTCCTTACGGACCGTAAGGGTGAGGGCTTACGGTCCGTAAGCCAGTAACTTTGCTGAAATGACAGTTTTGGTCCCTGCAGCTCCAAACTTGGTTTTCGATGCATTTTTGACACGTTTAAGCCCCGTTAACCCCATTTCAAAGCTCTTAAATGAAGTTAAAGTATAGGGAACTTAAAATGTGCTAAAAAATATCTTGGATGTCGGTTCGTTTGGCCGTACGATTGCGTTGTTCGGTTAATTACGACGGAAGTCGTAATGGACGCAAAAATGATCCAAATTACACGACGAAAGGATTTTTCTTATGCCAAACTTTACAATAAAAAATTTTAGTGCTTACAAAAATTTTTGGATGTTCGGATGTATACAGAATGTAAGTTATGCGCGAAAATGCAAACTTATGCACTTTTTGACGCTTTTAGTCCCTGAATGACCAAAAAGTTTATTTAAGCACACCGAACCACTCAAAGCCTATTTCTAAGCTATGTAAAGGATATTTAGAGTGTGTTTAACTTATGTTCATGTTCCGGAATGTTTGTTACAGTTCAAATTGGCATACTTTCGCAGTTTGTCAAATTTAGTCCCTGTAAGCGAGTTAACTTGATTTTGCCATACCAAAGCCTTCAAAACTTATTTCTAAGTTATGTAAAGGTTATTTAAAGTATGTTAAGCATATGTTGATGTTCCGGAGTATTTGTTGCATTGAACTGGTTATATTTACGCATCAGTGCGCGTATAACCTTCCAGAAAGCGATATAAAGCTTGAAATCGAACAAGCATTGATATGTGCAAATGATACAAATATTTATACAAGTCCCAAGTATGAAATAAAATATTTCATTAGTTTGGTATTTGTTTAACGATTGAAGTGACACAGGTGTCACAGTCTCCCCTACTTTAGAAAATTTCGTCCCGAAATTTTATTTAGAAGAAACTTGTGAGAGTTTAAAACATGAAGTTGAAAAGACCAAACAACACTGGTTAGAGTTCTTGAACTTCTAGTAACTTTAAATAACATCAAGCTTGCATTGTAGGAGGGACACTTGTATATAAGTCTATTAAGCGTTATTGGTGCGTCCACCATACCTCCTGTACATTGTTCACATTTCGTTATTGTTGCCACTATCGGTTCTTACACATAATAAATCTTACTGTGGTTTCCGTGCACTGAACTTCGTAATTATGTATGCATCCATAATTACGTAATTCCTTGCATAGTCACGTAGTGCATCTTAAAATGTGTAGGGGAAGAAAACAATGAACGAGCCTGTGATAATTGTGACTAGACCACCATAGGGTCCCTTTTATTAAATCAATAAATGATTTTAATAGACAACCAAGGAGTCTTTTCAGCTTATATCATCACATGTCATTCTTAACCAGATTTTTGAATCAATCTTTTTTTACTAGACCACTAAAAGGGCCTCTTATGAATCATGGAATGGTACTATATAATCCAAGGGTCTTAACTATTACATAGAAGCCCATTAAGGATTTAAGGTAGTACCTTTGGATATCCTACTATGAATCCTTCATATGCAGATATGGAAGGTTCTACGAGGATTTGGATAACGAAAATAAAACCACAAAAGGAAAAACATAACACAAAAACACATAACCACAAAATTGTTTATCTTGATCTTTAATTTGTTATCATTTTGTTAATTGTGCACATGCATTTAAAGCATACTAGGTATCCAATCCGTGGATTTTGATTGGCACTTTAAATATTTCCAAGGATCTAACTATAAAGATAAGGAAGATTTTAAAAAGAAAATTCGATTTCGATTATAAGGAATCGAAATGTTCGAATTAGGGTATACAAGGAATCCAATTAAGGACTCGGATTTGAATGGAAATCATCCACAAGGGTCTAATTGTGAAGATAAAAAGATCCCATGTGGATTTTGGGAATTGGAGAGCGGGAGGCATTTCAAAACCTTGCACTAGACGTGCTTAAGTCAAAACATGAGGTAAAATGCTTATGAAGTTGAGATGCTCGATATGCCAAGGTGACATATGAAGCGAAATTTGAAGGTTAAGTCAATGTATGAGGAAAATATTTTTTTTTTTTTGAAATCATGAAGGTTGTTTTTGAAAACATAGGCAATGTCCTTGAAATCATGGAGGTTGTTTTTGAAAACATATGTTATGCATGTTGAAAAAAATCAGAACGTAATGGGTTTAAGATTTGAAAATACCCTTAGTTATCTAACCAAGAATTCAAAGGCACAGATGTGTGAAAAGCACGATTACTCATAATGTCACTTTATTTCGTGTACTTCGAGTCTTAGAATGAAACGAGTACTTAGAATTTTCCAAGGGAATCATGAGCAAACGCAAGAATGGGAAATTCGCAAGAGCAGTTTGTAAGGAACATAGTTCCTTGATGTAGGTATTATAGGGAAAAGTCATACACACATATACTACACTTGTACATCAGAATTGTGAACAACGATTTATTTATAAACAAAATAGATTGTTTTAGGGTTCAACAAAAGATACAAAAGCATAAGGTTCAAATTATTCAAGGCAGCAGCATTTTCTAATCAGCTAAATGCTTATCTGTGGGTCAGATTTGCATTAGCAAGCTTTGGGCAATCCCTTAGGAAATGGCCCATCTCGCCACAGTTGTAACAGGACCCTGGTGAGAAACGAGCTTGAGCAGGATTGTTGCCAGCTTGATTTGGACCACTTTGGTTTGGGTTAATTCGACAAGCACTTGCCAGGTGACTAACTCATCCACATGATACACACAGACGACACTGTAAGTGAGCTTGGTGATGCCCCTTACATTTGTTGCATGACGGTGTCGTTCCCTTGTATTGTTTCTTAGCAGGTGGTGTTGACACCTGGCTAGGTCCTGCTTGATTTGGTGCAGCTGTAGTTGGGCAAACCCTTGCTGTATGACCTATAAGTCCACAAATTTGGCATTTGCGGCACTTCACACTAGCATGATGATGAAGGTTACATTGGTTGCACAAGGGTGCAGTTCCATTGTATGGCTTCCTAGCAGGGGGTTGAGCTGGTTGGTTGGGGATGGCTTGACCATTGTGAGCGACCACGGCGAAGTTCTGAGAAGCCTTTCACTTCTTTGACTTCTTAGGGGATCCAGTCTGTTCATCCATGGTCTTTGATTCCTCGATTGGTTTCTTGGCTGGTGGTGCTGGCTTGACTTCTGCTTCCTTTGGAGGCCCTTGAGTGGCTTCATTGTTGAGACGAGACATGGCAATGCCTAATTCAACAGTCTTCAGGATTACTTTGCCTATTTGTTGGGCAAATTTGGCAGTCTGCTCGGATATCTGCGCATCGTTGCGATGATGAGACATTCTGGAGGAAATGAAGGATACAGGAGGAAACAAATGAAATGTTATCGGAAAATAAAACAAAACAGAATGGCAATGCATAAGAATTTGCGTTCATTTGTTTGTTACCCTAGGCAAACAAATGAGACGGTGACAAATCAAAGTAAGCGGGCCATATTAATGTATCACTGAAGACGTGCTCGCCTATAAGTGAACACTCACCCCAAGAGTTCCCAGGTAAGAGTGACTGGTCCGATACTGCGGATTTGTACGAACACTCTAGCCTTTGACAGAAAACTCAGGGTACAGGCATTCACTCTTCCAGTTTGCACGTGTTCACATTATAAGACCCAAACTTTGACGAGATTTTGAAAACTTCGAGGGTTCAAAACCTAGTAATCAATCATCCTAGAACAGATGATTGCTTTTCAAAGCGGTTTTGAAGTTTGTGTTCTTGTTGTGGTTGTCGCCTAAGGATAGGTGACGGTATTGTTTTATGACTAAGCGAAAGTAAACACGTGTTAGGGTCCTAGGAAGGTTATAGACTAGGTCAAATTATTACTAATAACCTAATTCCCTATAACCATGGGCTCTGATACCAACTTTTCTGTCACACCCCGACCACGTAAAACAACAAAACGTGGCGGAAACGTCGGGGAGTGTTGTAACATAATCATTGTTTCATAACACATGGAAATTGAAATATTGTTTTATTGATTAAAAGAGTTACAATGTCTTGACAATCAAAGAAACATAACACAAATAACTAGTCTTGCATCTTTTATTGTCGCTAAGGCCCAAGTCCGCCTAAGTGTATCTTGATAAATCCTAAGCATCATATCCTGAAACACATGTGAAAATAGGTACGTCAGCATAAAAATGCCTGTGAGATACATAGGTTTTGTGAAAATAGAATTCATGACTTATGTTTAAGAAAATGTTTAGTCATGAACCTTGTAATTTGCTTCGTCTTGTAAATCATTTGAAAAGTGATAAATAAACCAAATGATATATATGTATAAAAGAATAATGCATGGTTAAGTAAATAACCAAGTAAAATGAGTTTGTATCAGATAAGTTATTTGTAAAACAATGTATTGTAAAAAGTATGTTATTTGTATAAAATGTTATATGTCTAAATTGAAATGATTCAAATAACACTACGATATGTAATACCATACAAGCACTTATATATAGGAAGTACCAGCGGCGTATCCACCATGCTTGTATCATATTACACACGCCTCGTTACTTAAATCACTTACTCAAACCAAACCACCAAAGTAAAATGTTTATGTATAATCAAATGTCAAAATGTTTGTGTGAAAACCATGTCTAATGTAAATCATGAATTGTGTATATCAATGTCAAAATGTTTATGTCTAATGTAAATCATGAATTGTGTATATCAATGTCAAAATGTTTATGTCTAATGTAAATCATGAATTGTGTATATCAATATCAAAATGTTTATGTCTAATGCAAATCATGTAATGTGTATCCAAAATATCATGTATGGTAAGTGAAATATATCAACTAAACCATATGTAAAATGCACAAAAACAAGGTATTGAAGTAAAACATGGTTTAAATCAAAGTTATGTTTTGTGGAACAAATGCATGCTATACTGATATAAACATCTATGCGGTAATGTTATAATGCATACATTCAAGCCTTGTGACTGTGGTGATAGACCTTTAAACAAATTAAAGGTTGATCTGTGTTATGTTTATCAAATTCGGTCATTCCTTCCATCCAAACATACCTAGGATGTTAGGAACGGGAGTTGTCAATTCCTATGGTACCACTACCTACTAACGAATGGCGTAATCAATGTTAATGAATGTATATTATCCCATTTGAACAAACCAAATGTCATACCAAAATGTAAACACGTGATGAATAACAAATGTACTAAGTATGCACACAATGGACATACATAGCATAAAATGTAATGTAAAACAATGTACTAAGTATGAACTCAATGGACATACATAGCATAAAATATAATGTAAAACGATGTACTAAGTATGCAACAAAGGACATACATAGCAAAAACACAATGAAATCATGTACTATAAGTGTACTATTGAACATAACAAGCATATGATATGAAGACATGGAAAGCATGAAAATAACAAGTAGGCACATGTGTTTCACCCCAAAACAGTTTGTAAAACAGTAAAATAGGGGTCTATGTACTCACTTGAGATTGCTCAATAGTCCTAGGATAACCACCAAGCAATGCTAGAAGATCACGGAATCAAACGGTACCTAATATAGGTAACTACATTAATAAACCGGACCTAAATCGGAGGATCGGATAGAATGAGGGCTCGTAAACCAAATGAGTATGGGAACTCATGTAATATGGTTTAACAAAGCCTACATACTACAATGAAACCTAACCTAAGTGCTTACGACCCATTACGACCCGTCTAGGTAGCTTATGCTACTTTAACGTGTCGTTCGCGTAAAACGCGTTCGCCTAACTAGTCCTATGACAAGTATTATATGCCTAACATGTTTAATTATGCTACATAATCAGTTAAGTGACGAAAGTTTAGGTTACATATGCTTAATTACCAATTACACATGAAAAGGGTATTTTGGTAATTTACCTAAGGCATATAAACCACCTATCATACAACTACTTAACGAAGCGACCATAAGGTATAACCTCGGAAGGTTATTCCCTATATACTATGGTCACCTAATGTGTTTGGTCGGATCCTAATGATCGACCAAACGGGTCGGGTTCGAAAGTATAAGCGATTGTTTAGATCGCTTACCTTACGACCCTATATAAGCACTAAACTAAAAGTGACAAGCTAAGCATGTTAAAACATGCTTAACTAAGTTTAGAAAACAGGTTTGGTATCAAAACAAACGGTTTTGATACCTAAGAGTAGTTTGGTTACAAAATACGCAAGAATACGCATTTTGGCCGAAACTACGACTCGTCACTGAGCCTAGATAACGTGGTAATCAGTAGGTATAGCCACTAGGGACTATAACCATCATGATTACGCTCACGTTAGGAAGTTCAAACGAACTTCGCGTTGACCATAAACTGGTCAATGCAGAAAGTCAAACATAGTTTGAATTTCAGACTCGAAAAGCGATAAAAGAACGAAGGAACACTTACAAAGGGTCCCCGCAAGCTAATCTTGATCCAAGTAGCTCAGGTATGAAGCAATGGCTTCAACTTAGAGCATTCTTAGATCAGATTTGTGGGTTTTGTAAGTGAATGGGTTGGGTATTTATAGGAATGTTAGAACCGTTAAGATCGTTTATCGAATAACGTGCTTCAATCTCATCCCTACATTTGTTGCAACACCTTGGTACCCAAATTGGCCCCCCAACATCAGGGATTAACATGTGGCATTGGGTTTATGAGTGCTTAACAGCTGTAACCAGCTGTTAACCACATTATGAGGTTCTGGGAGGTCCTTACGGACCGTAAGGGTGAGGACTTACGGTCCGTAAGCCAGTAACTTTGCTGAAATGACAGTTTTGGTCCCCGCAGCTCCAAACTTGGTTTTCGATGCATTTTTGACATGCTTAACTAAGTTTAGAAAACATTTTTGACAAATATTTTAGTGCTTACAAAAATTTTTGGATGTTCGGATGTATACAGAATGTAAGTTATGCGCGAAAATGCAAACTTATGCACTTTTTGACGCTTTAGTTCCTGAATGACCAAAAAGTTTATTTAAGCACATCGAACCCCTCAAAGCCTATTTCTAAGCCATGTATAGGATATTTAGGGTGTGTTTAACTTATGGTCATGTTCCGGAATGTTTGTTACAGTTCAAATTAGCACACTTTCGCAGTTTGTCAAATTTAGTCCCTGTAAGCGAGTTAACTTGATTTTGCCATACCAAAGCCTTCAAAACTTATTTCTAAGTTATGTAAAGGTTATTTAAAGTATGTTAAGCATATGTTGATGTTCCGGAGTATTTGTTGCATTGAACTGGTTATATTTACGCATCAGTGCGCATATAACCTTCCAGAAAGCGATATAAAGCTTGAAATCGAACAAGCATTGATATGTGCAAATGATACACATATTTATACAAGTCCCAAGTATGAAATACAATATTTCATTAGTTTGGTATTTGTTTGACGATTGAAGTGACACAGGTGTCACATTCTAAGCTAGTTAGGGTCCCCGAACACCCTAACACACTATATATTACTTAACACACTTATAACACTAACTAAATACTCAAGATCTAACCATAACCTTTAACTATCCATTGCATCACAACTAAACATCCCCCCACCTTACGGTTATGGAAGTAGGGGACATCCCTATGATTTTATTTAGTAGTTTATTAGATATGTATGTACTATAGAAGGCATAAGGACTAAAGGGTAATAAAATGTTGGAAGCCTTCTTATTTAACCCTTAGACCTTTCTAACTTTCATTCCATTCTTCAACTCAACAAAACTTACCCTCTCCTTCCTTCCTTGGCTTCGGCTGAACTCAACCACCCTCGCCATCATCATCATTCAATCATCTTCCACTAATTTAAGAGCATACAAAGGTGTTATAGTGCATACAACGAAGCTCGGTGTGTTCGGAAGTTGAAGGACCTCGCTTATCTTCTTTTATCCACCACTTTTCTTCACTTGAACTCTCCTAGCTCTAAGCTAGTGGTAAGCCTCTTAGATCTACTCATTTTACATCCTATGAAGGTGGTTAAAGTATGAAACATGATGGTAAATGTGAAGAACTTCAAGAACACTAAAGAACATAAAGTTAAAACTTAAACATAAGCTTTAAGCATGAAGAAATAATGTTAATATGAAGTTGTTTTGATTCTTGTTGATTATCTGATGATTTGCTTGTTAATATTGATGTTTGATGTTGTTGTGATCACTAAACATGTTAACGGAATCAATCGAACGCGAGTTAGAAAGCTAAAAGCTGAAAACTGGAGTCTGATTGGTGATTACAGCCAACTTCAGTTGGCTGTAACAGGACCTTAATAAAATGAAAAATGTATTTTCTGAAGTCTAGATTTATGTATTATGAAATACGGTTCTAATGGCACTGGAATCGTAAGTTTTGGACTTCGTTTACTATTTTTAAAGTGTCGTTTTGTAACAGCAGCTAGAGCTGCATTTTTACTGCTGAAAATATGCGTTCTGCTTTCCGTAATAACTTGAATTCTGTGTAGAGTTAGATCATGAAATTTGTACTGTAGATGACCACCGATGTATTTGTAATTCTCTCACTGGAATTTCGTAAATCGGAATCTCGATGAATTTTAAATAAATTATTCCATGGACTGCAGTCAGAAAAAGATAAATCTGATTTCAGTCCGGAAAATGATTTTTTATAAAATATTGGTAATAAAATGGACCCCTATATTTTTACACAATAATATTTGGATCGTTTAAGACATTCTGTAAAAATTTGGGAATTTTTGGAATAAGTTAACTATTTTATTAAAATGTCCGAAAACAGCCCGGTTTTGAATATTAAAGCTGAAACGACATAAGTAGTAATTTGCGTGTCTAAATGTCGAGTATGTTATCTGAGGATGATCTAACATGTTATATGTCAATGAAAGTAATATGTGCAATATCGTATGCTTGTTCTAGAGTAGCTATAGGTGGAATGTTTATATGAGCGTGAACTATTAAAGTGAATGCATGTTATGTAGTAGATACGTGTAGGAACTTTGTGCTCTATTTGAAACCACTAAATGACTAACTGGTAATCATATTAGGATGTGATTGACCAACCTTGACTGTTATCTATATTTGAGAATCTAACCGAGCAAACCAAGGTGAGTTCACACACTTTCTAAGGCATGGGATTCCCGGTGGTTTGGGAATGGGTTAAAGAAATTAAAACGGAATCTATATATCCTACTTAGGTAGGATATGTACGGCCATCCTCCTTGGGTAGGATGCCAATATTAATCCTGCGTATTCTCTTTGGGTAGAATACGTACGTTCGTCCTCCTTGGGTAGGACAACAACCTTAAAACTTACTAGACAAAACTCTATCATTAAGTCCCTCATTTTATATCGACTTAATCGCCGAGGCCGATGGCGAGCGGGTCATTAGTTAATAGCGCTATTAGGTTTAACAAACCTCACACCGTGTCGTCCGAACGGGCCTGTACTAATGGACTATGGCAAACTGTCAGTGATGATAGACACTGATGTAGGGCACAACAAAATTCGTTAGTAGTCGATATCATACGGTCTAGTAGTTTTCATGGGGAAGCCCCCCACTAATTATGGATATGGTTTGGGTAATAAAAAGGATCTGCTTAAACATACTTTCAACTATGGGGTAACCCCCACGGCAAATATGCCAACGAAAGTTAAACCACGTTTTCAGAAACAACTTAAAACTAATCAACCAATCGTGAACTCACTCAACTTTGTTGTTGACTCGTTGTTACATGCCTTACAGGTCGCTAGATGCTTATGGAGCTTGCACGAGGAGGAGGTCGTTGTGGGATACGGACTGTTATGTTCCGTGCTTAATATTCAAATCCCTATGAACTTATTAAAACCTACGTTTTGGACTTTAAATTTATGAACTATGGAACTTATGTTTTGGACTCACGTTTTATGCTTCCGCTGTTAACTTAAAATCGGTTACTCTCTTTTGGTCACCAATTGTATTGTGGTTGGTTTTATTTACTTAATTATGTTGTTCAATATATATGATTGGTGGCTCGATCCTGGTTATGTCACGCCTCCAAGCGGTGACGCTCCACATGGTGTATTTTGGGGGTGTGATAGATTTATTCAAGATTTTTCTAGAATAGTCATTCCTTTAACTAAGTTAACCTGTAAATCCATTAAGTTTGAATGGGGACCAAAACAAGAAGAAGTTTTTAGAATTCTTAAGCAAAGATTAACCCATGCACCCATACTAGTGTTACCAGAAGGAACTGAAGCCTTTGTAGTCTATTGTGACGCTTCTAAGTTAGGTTATGGATGTGTATTATTGCAACGTCAAAAGGTTATAGCTTACGCATCTAGAAAACTTAAGAATCATGAAGAGAATTATTCAACCCATGATCTAGAGTTAGGAGCTATAATTTTTGCTCTTAAGATTTGGAGACATTACCTTTATGGTAGTAAGTTTACCATATTCACATATCATAAGAGTTTAAGGTATGTTTTTGGGCAAAAGGAGTTGAATATGAGACAAAGACGCTGGATGGAGATGCTAAGTGATTATGACTGTGATATCCAATATCAGGAAGGAAAAGCAAATGTAGTGGCAGATGCTTTAAGTCGAAAGTATCATGAAAAGCCAAAAAGGGTACGTTCTCTTAAATTAAATCTACAAGTAGATTTAAATGATCAGATAAGAGAAACACAAGAATCAGTAATCAATGATGATACTGAAAAACTAAAAGGTATGCTAAAAGAATTAGAACAGGGTACAGATGGAATTTGGAGATTCCATAAAAAGAGAATGTGGATACCTAAATTAGGAAACCTACGTCATCATATATTAGAAGAAGCCCATAAGTCTAAGTATACGATGCATCCAGGAAATGATAAGATGTATCAAGATTTAAAGAAGAATTTCTGGTGGATAGGAATGAAGAAAGACATAGCAGCCTATGTTTCTAAATGTTTAACTTGTTCACAAGTTAAAGCTGAACACCAGAAACCCTCAGGTTTATTACATCAATTAGAAATGCCAATATGGAAATGGGAATTGATAACAATGGATTTTGTTACCAAATTACCCAAAACAAAGACAGGTAATGATACAATCTGGGTGATTGTAGATAGACTAACCAAGTCAGCTCATTTCCTACCAATGAAGGAAACTTTCAGTATGGAACAATTAGCCAAATTGTATGTAAATGAAATTGTTTCATTACATGGAATACCTTTGTCAATTGTTTCTGATAGAGATAGCCACTTTACCTATCATTTTTTGTCAAGTTTCCAAAAAGCCATGGGAACCAAGTTAAAGTTAAGCACAGCCTATCATCCTCAAACGGACGGACAAAGCGAAAGAACAATTCAGACAATGGAGGACATGCTTAGAGCTTGTGTAATTGATTTTGGAGGTAATTGGGACGATCACTTACCTTTAATAGAATTTTCTTATAATAATAGTTATCACACAAGTATTAATGCTGCACCATTCGAAGCACTTTATGGACGAAAGTGCCGAACCCCGGTCTATTGGGCAGAAATTGGGGAAAAACAACTATCTGGACCTGAGATAGTGCAAGAAACAACCGATAAGATCATTCAAGTCAAGGAACGACTGAAAGCAGCACGTGATCGACAGAAAAGCTATGCCGATAACCGACGTAAACCATTAGAATTTCAAGTAGGAGACAAAGTATTGTTGAAAGTCTCTCCTTGGAAGGGGGTGGTAAGATTCATCAAACGAGGAAAACTAAGTCCCAGGTATATTGGACCATTTGAGATTATTAGAAGAATAGGACCTGTAGCCTATCAGCTACAACTGCAAGAGGAAATGGCAGGAATACATGATGTATTTCATGTATCTAATCTCAAGAAGTGTTTAGCTGATGAATCGCTAATGGTACCTCTTAAGAATATAGAGGTAAATGAACAACTCAAGTTTGTAGAGAGGCCTCTACAGATCGAAGACAGGAAAGTCAAGAACCTCAAGCATAAGAGATTAGTTCTGGTCAAAGTGAAGTGGGACTCCAAAAGAGGACCTGAGTATACATGGGAGCTTGAATCTGAAATGTAAAGGAAATATCCACACTTGTTCCAGTAGATCTCGAGGACGAGCTCTAAAACAAGGTGGGGAGGATGTAACAATCCTCAATAAACTGACACCCTCATAATTTTTCCGACACCCTAATCTATTTTAAAATATCCCAAAATGTCTTTAAATACACCCCATACGCGAATACGGGCCTCAAATATATTAAATAGTATTAAAAATAAATGAAAATTGAAATTTTGAGTCGAGGCGGGCCGCGTAGGACCCCACCCCAACCTTATGCGGGCGGTATGAAGGTTAGAACCTGATTTCGCTGATTTCTTTAGGTTCAGGCGGGCCGCGTAAGACCCCCATTAGTTTACGCGGGCCGCGATAGTCCCAAAATGTGGCGCAGCCCGGTGATGACACGTGTCATCATCGTGTCGAGCCTAGTAGATGACCCGGACAAGCTACCCTGTTGACCAGGGTTGACGCGGGCCGCGTAGGCCCTTGCCTACGCTTACGCGGGCCGCGAGAGAGTCAAGTTCAGCAACTATTTAAGCAAGCCATCGGATTTCATTTGGAATTCGCTCACAACGATTTCTTTTCTCTAAATTCTGAATAGAAGGCATAATACTCGGGTATTATACCCCCCTAATTAGCGAAGTTCTGCTCCGTTGTAAGTATTATAACCCCTGGATACGTATTAGATACGCTGCCCGATTGATCTAGGGTTCCGTAATGGCTGTCGTGGTTCTGCCCGACGTAGTCATTGGAATGCCGTCTCGGGGAGGGTATTGCTAATGTTAAAATGGGTTATTAATACTAACGCGTGTACATTTGTGTAAATTTTAGATTATCACCCGGAAACCCTTACGGAAAACCTAAGACAGCAATGTGAGTTGATCCACTTTTTGTAAATCTTTTGTTAAATGTTTTTACAAAACCTTAAATACTTTTCCATGCGAATAACAGTTATTGAGTATTTGTAAGAATACAATTATGATGAGTATGTTGGGGTTTTGTATACAAAATTTGTTACCACCTAGTCAAGGAGTAACATGTCCACAAGTCGGGTTCGACAGTACCATGGATGTTAATTGTGATGTCTTGTAAACAAATATAATTGCGGGATCGCCCTCAATACTGTACACTGGGACTTTTTATTTAAACTTGATTAAACTGGGATTCACTCACCAGTATTTCCCACTGACAAATGTTTTTAAATCGCATTTCAGGTAACAAACTGTGAAAGGCAGATAGAAGCCAGCTGGACAGCACTGAAGGCTTGGAAAAGTGGCAATAAAGTTCCCAAAAATAAAATAGATGTTTTTTATTAAATAAATAGAATTTATTCCTATGAAAAAGCATGTACTATGAACTTGGGTTTATCCCATTTGTTTAATGCTATGAAAATGTGGTATTTTACTCTGATAAACATTTCCTAACTACGGTCCTGATGAAAAATTCCGCTGCCAAATTAGACAATACACGATACCACCGAATCTGGCTTGCGGCTGCCCGTTCCCTGGGAACCAGGGATCGGGGGTTGCGACAATGACTGCGGCCGAATCTGGTTGTAATCGAATTGATTTGAGGTATTCTTCCATGGTTTTGAATTTGAATCCCTAATTGCGTGAAATTAGAGTTTGTTGGAAGAAAAACTGGGGGAATATGATTGGGGATGAGTGTTGGAAATGGGAAGTGGAATTAGGGATTTTTTGGTGCCTATTGGAGTATGGTGGCAGTGAAAATTATGGAGATTTTAGGTGATTACATGATTAATTTAAGACATTTTAATTTGCCTATGTGTGGTTTACAGTTTTAATGCTTTTATAGTGGATAAGATTTAAAGTTTATAGCTTGCTGTCACACTCCCATTTACACACTTATGGAAACAGAGGTTGAGATATGGTTTATTCAAATCTCAATGGGTGAAAACTAAAGAACACACATTTTGAACCAATGCAATTCCAGAAATAAATCAAGACTAAAGTTGAGGTGATTTACTTTCATGCAACAATGGAAATGGTGGATGATGAAGTATGGAGTTTATGCGATGATTAGTAGGGATCAACAGAGCACAGATCTATACAACTTTTTAGAGAGGGAAAGTGAGCTGAGAGAGGGTGTGGACTGTAGGTTTATGTTTTGTATATATATATATTGTTAATATAATAGGTAAAATTACTAACCTACCCTCATGTGCAAGGCACATGCCACATTTAACTGAAAATTTTAACCTGGTTAGGGGTAAAGGACGAAAGGTGTAATGAGTTTTCCAAATAAAGGATTGTGACTGTAATTATTAAAGTTAAAGGTCATCCATTACAACCCGCTACAAACATAAAGGATGAAAAGTGTAATTTACCCTAATTTAAAAGTTGTAGAAATAGTTTGAGAAATTTCATGAATCTCATTCTAGGTTTGGGACATTGTCACATTTGACATTTTTCGATTAATTTCAGTACTATTGTAAAACAAGTTTATAATAATAAATGTGTCATTTGACTTAATTTTTAGTTAATTAAGGTCTTTTACGGTCAAGCAAGCATTTCGTAGATTTTAGAAATTACCATATCAGAGCTAAGATCGATCTATACGCCTCTAGGGGCCAAGCGCTACACAAGCACATGCTAGAGACGTCGTGAACTTTTATTACGCACTATCACGACAAGTGCCATGCTGTTTACGCCCAACGACAAGCCAGACGCTCGGGTGACAGAGTACAAAAGCTAAGGCCATGTAAATAACTTACAGGCAACTGACAGGAACATGCGACCATGAGTACAAGTCAGAGGTATGGCATGCTACAACACACTAATAATCATATAAACAATACCATACTGATTATGATTCTAATAACACATCACATAACGGATAACATGAATAAACAAAAATCCGTACTGCGAAGTGACAGATATGATTAAATAAAAATAATACAATGATGAGAACACCAAAGAATCCATACCCGTATGAGGAACCGAAATATATACTATGATGAAAAAGGAACAGGATCCGTACTGCAAAGTAACGGATACAGATTTATACTAAGATGGTAGGACCAATGAATCCGTACCAAAGAGTAACGAAGATATATAGATAAATAAAGTTATACTATGATAAAAAATAAAAAAAATCACGGATCCATACCACAAGGTAATGGATGCAAATAATAATGCTACGATGTCAAGGACTAGGATCTATACCTTAGCTTAGCGGGCAAAAGCAATAATCCACAAATCAGTCATCCTCCAAAATTATACAAACCTAAATCCCGTATTTACGAGATTAGTATTATATAATTTATTTAGATTTAAAGCTTTTGTTAAATTTTCCCAGCGACCAAGAACCAACTTACCTGTAAAAATTTATCAAGGCCCACACTCTCGGTTAACACTTACAAAAAGTATTTCTTTATGCAAGGGAAAAGTGGTCAAAACTATTTCTTTTATGGTGTACACATCACATGCTTCGTAAAAGCTTGCCAATATTCTAACTTATGTGATTTTGTTGCATTTTTAGGAGGATAAGTTGCACAAAGGTAGATACGTAAACAAAAAGCTTTCTAAGTCATAAAATACATAGATTTGAATGCCATACTTATCGAAAAATCATTGAATCTGTAGACCATTTCAAAGTTCAAGTCAAACATAAAAAAAAAAAAAAGATATTTGAAGAGAATATATGTCTCAAACTAGATATGGTCATTGCCTAAAAATATAAGGTGTGTGTATATATATTAAGAAAATGATTTATATCTTAAATTATAAATTTTCTATTTGAAATTACTAAGCATGGTTTAATATAACCACACAAAATGAATTTTTAACCATTAAAATTTGCTCCTAAAATAGGTTTTTAAAGAGAATAAATGATACAACTAGTTTTCATTTTTGCAAGGAAAATAAAAATCATGCTTGTAAGCTTTTAAAATTTTAATATCTATTGATCAGTTTATATGTTCATATATAAATGCATATGTGAGATTAATTAGTATAAAACCAATAGCAATCACTTTTGATTTTTTATCGAATCACTTTTGTTTTTATGAAATACTTAACTGGCTACCCTTTAGTTTAAAATGTGTATTAACTAATGAAAACAATTAATTGATTTTCTTTTAATTTCTTTTTAACCACACACCAGGATCTATACATACACACACCCGAGACACAAAAAGAAAAACACACACACTATCAGACGTAATACACACTACAACCCACACCCACATATTCAAACGCACACATACACACACATAGCACACAACTTAGAGAGCTCTCTCTCTCTCTCTCTCTCTCTCTCTCTCTCTCTATAACCTTACTCGGCGGCAGAAGCTAACCAGAATTCTAATGAGTGGCCGGTGAACGAACCCAAACTGAAAAACCCTACTCGATCGCCTGAAATGTTCAACAAACCCAAACTAAATCAGAAACTTTAACCGTAAAATCAAACAAATAAAGTTGATTGGTTTGTCTACCTTGCACATCCGGAACGACAAGATGGTACGGCAATGATCGTGGCTGGTGCGGCGACTGAAAATGACGGATACAAAGACGGGTGATGTTGTAACCCACGGACGGTGGTACAAGATGGCGGATTCAAGTGGGTTTGCAGCGAACTCGAAACATGGGCAACAAAGTGCGGTCTAGGTAGGTTCACCTTGGTTCTGGTTCTTGCGATGATGGGTCTAGAAGAGGAAGAAGGTTGATGGGTAATGTATGTGGATGTGATATGGATCTCTTATATAGTTGGTTTATATAATTAGGTTAACCCATACATAGTCATGATGATTTTTTATATAGAGTCAAACAAGAAAAATGTTATGGGTTGTGTATTCTTCTATTGATCATATCATCAGAGTTGCACGAAATTGTGTATGGTGTATTATTTATTTGATAGAAGTATGACATGGATGATTACATCAGGAAGGAAAACGGGGAAAAGCATGGAGTTGTCATTTCTTTTATAAAAAAAAGTCTCGTACAACCATATTAGAGTCAAGAAATAATATAAAAGTCTCGTACAACGCTTTTGTGGCGTCTAGAGCTCAGTCGTATGTATTGCAAGACCATATCCTTCGGAACAGTGGGGTTGTTAAGCTTGATGTAGACTACCAGCAGGCCCTTGAGTACTTAAGTGTCTCTCTTCCAGACTTTGATATTGGCGGTTTCTCTAATATGGACACCGCCCCCCCAAAGCCACAAAAAACTTTGGCGAATGCTCTATTTGACAAAATCGCTCAGAGTCTGGGAGAAACATTTGATCTGTCTCCCCGCCAGAAGGCGTTGATTGAGTGCTTGAAAGGCCCCCATGCGCAAGACTTTTTGACTGTTATCCCGATCGAGGGGTTGGGGCAATGCATGTCGGCTGTTGAGTATAGGGCTATCCTCAAATACCGGCTGATGATCCCTATGTATCCAGAAGACGAAACCTGCCCAATCTGCCGTAAAGCCTGCATGGATAAATACGGGGAGCATGCTGTTCATTGTAAGGAGCTCCCTGGTTTCAAATATCGGCATGACTGGGTGAGGGATGTTTTGGGGGACATCTTGAGGAGAGCGGGGATTTCTGCGAAGAAGGAGGCCCCTGTGAATTTCCTTACAGACCCCATGGAAGGGAGATCTACACTGAGACCAGCGGATCTGCTCGTCTTTGGCTGGGCGGGAGGGAGGGAAACATGCTTGTGTGGATCTCACAGGAGTCTCCCCCTTAGCTGGTTTAAGGGAAAGCGGGTTTGTAGCAGGACAAGCTATAACGAGAGCAGAATCAAAAAAGGTGGATAAACACGCTAAAGCATGTGCTGATAACCAACATGCATTTGTCCCCTTCGCCTTCGACACCTTTGGCTCCCTAGCTCCAGAAGCTATCCGTTTGTTGACTAGGGTCCAAAAGGTTGTCCATAACAGTTGCTCATCAACAGGGGGGCAGGGGTTTGTCTTTAATAGGCTAGGGTTTGCTATTCAGAAAGGGGTAGCGGCGCAGCTTGTTGCTCGCTTACCTGCGATATTGATGTAAAGTGCACTCTATCTTTGAACATAAATGATTTGATAAAATAGTTAAATACAAGAAATAATTATTTTGTTGGAACTTGTTAGGATACTTGTAACTATATAGTTAGTCTAGTTACTAGACAATTTCTAATTTATCACTTATATATTTTGGTTGAAATGAAATTGCATAAACTGTTGTATAATCATATAAAATTTTCAAAATTCCAAAATAAGTCACATTTAAATTTAAACAAATATAATTATAATTATATATTCAACATACAAATTTAGTTTATAGAAAGCACAGTTAATTGGTTCAACTCTTTATTTTAAGTACCAAATTAAAATACACCAACATCAATCATAACTATCATTATTACTGTTATTGTTATTATTATTATGATTTAGAAAAGAATTTTTTTTCCATGTGTTACAGGAAGATTAACACTTCTCGTATGAACATCAGAATTGGATTCACAAGGCTTGGAAGTAGATTCCATGTTAAACCTTGATCAAGTGAATGATAACAAATACACACACAGAGAACAGAATGTATATGAAATTGAAGAGGATATTATACAATATCTTGGTGCCGGAATAGTTTGCCGGCAAATGTATATATATACACTGGAAGTGACGATTGATGCGGTGGTTCTCCTTTTGGCGGGAATATCCGCCATTTGAAATGGTAGGAATCAACCGTCATGCCCCTTCTCTTATTTGTTACATAAATACATAATATAAGTTTAATTATTATCCTAACAATACATAATACACATACATAATTAAGTTTATAATCTAATACACTCCCCTAAACTTGATTATATTTCCGAGAATTCATTAGAACACTTCGATTAGCTTCATGCACAACCTTCTCCACTTGCTTGAAATCGAACCGACGCCTTTTTTGCATCTTCTTTATCCCATGCCAATCATTTCCTGCAAATAATGCTTAATGGTCACCTTCTTCTTCCGGGATGCAACCTTCACTCATGGTTCTTCGGCCTGCAACTGAATCTTGATTATCGGAGTAGCACCGGCTTCGGCTAACAGATTCATTACCTTTCACTATTTCTTTTCCACAAACTTTCTGTTGTGTTGATTTAAATTTATTGTAGTACACTAGAACATCCAGGTACATAGCATACATTATTCTCATTAATTCACCGTCATTGTAATTATACCCCATGTCCTTTGCTACTACTGCCCATAGGCTGTTAGACGTAATATTCTTGTGCCCTCTTTCTCGTTTCACCACCACATATAACTCGAGCAGATTTATCTTCCTTTATCACCAGAGTATGCCGGAATTTAGTTTTTATGAACCACTCTAACATCTCTTCAAATTTAATCTCCAGATCATACTTATATTTACAAACATATTCTACATCTTCTAACATGTCTAGCAAGGCTTTACAATCTTGAAACTCATAAAATTCCATTGCTTGTAGGATCATAACATTCTAATTTGGTTCTTGAGAAGACAAATTTAGATTTTCAAAATAAGAGTTTAAATAATCTGTTTTGTACTCATCATAATCTGAACCGAGATTGATTATCATTTGCCTTTCTTTTATTCCTAATTCATCTTCTTTAGTTAAACCAGTGTTCTCATTCTTTGTATTCGAAATGGGAAAACTGAACGTCAGATAAATCCTACATCTTTCTCCACCAATCTTTACGGTATAACCTTGTGTCACAAGTTGATCCATACTTAGAACATTTCGATCCACTTCAGGGGTGTAAAACACACTTTGAATTTGAAATGTTTCATTCCCAGACATAACGTCTACGGCCCCAATGCCCCTTATGAACAAGAAATTATTTTCACTGGTTTTGGTTTCTACTCCAAACATATGTTTTATTCGTTTAAAAACATCCAGATTTCCCGCATAATGATGTTTAAAGTTAGTACTTACATACCATATTTCTGACCATAAACCGCCTTCCGTACCAGTAACGGCTAATTCTTGTCTAAAATCATCATCGGCCTCTTGTCTCTGGATTCCAGTGTTGATGGCTTGACGTATTAACTGGGTTGCTTCATCATTTTCTTTCGTCTTGCACTAGATGATTTGATGACCGGGTTCATGACAGTAATAACACCGCTCATGAAATGATTCTTTCTTCCGTATTTCTTTATTCTCATTTGTACAATGTTTGTCACACCCCGACCGCGTAAAACAACAAACCGCGGTGGAAACGTCGGGGAGTGGAGTAACAAAATAATTGTTTCATAACACATGGTATTTAAAGTTTGGTTTTATTAGAATAATTGTTTACAATGTCTTGGAATTTAACTGAAAACGTAATATAAATTAAATTGTCTTGCTTCATTTTAAGTCACTAAGGCCCAAGTCCGCCTAAGTGTAGCACGATCATCATCATACATTAGCTCCTGAAACACATGTGAAAATAGGTACGTCAGCATAAAAATGCCTTTGAGTTACATAGGTTTTGTTAAAGCAGGATTCATGACTTGTTAGTTAAAAGAAGTGTTTAACAAAAAGTAGTCATGAATCTTGTAAAATGTTTTCTTTTATAAAATCATGTGAAAATCGATATGAAAATCAGATGATATAAAAGAATGATGTATGGTTAAATAAATAACCAAGAAAAAATGAGTTTGTACAAAATAAGTTATTTGAAAAAAAAGAACAGTGTGTTGTAAACAATATGTCGAGTCTTTGTATAAGATGTATCATGTCTTTGTTCCTGTCAAAGTGGTTTAGATAACGCTGCGATATGTAATATCATAAAATAACTTATATATAGGAAGTACCAGCGGCGTATCCACCATGCTTTTATCATATTACATACGTCTCGTTATTTAAATCACCTACCAAGTAAACCACCAAAAATGTCTTGTCAAACCAATGTCAAATGTTATGCACAAACAATGTATAGTGTCACAATGTTAGGTATAAACCATGCCTTGTATAATCAAATGTCAGATAACAACCAAAGTCTTGTATGGTGAATAAAGAGTATTTACTCAACCCCATAGGTAAAATGTCAATGTAGAATCAAATATCATGTGAAAACCATGTACTAAGTATGCTAAGTAATCATACGAAGTAGGAATGTAATGTAAATCAACGTGTACATATGCTGAGTAAACATATGCAACAAAAGTGTTTATGAAATCAATGTGCTAGCATGCTCAGTCAACATACATAGCAAAGCATAAATGAAATCATGTACTATACTAATTAAACATAGCAAGTATATGTCACGAAAACATGAAAAGCACGAAAGTAACAAGTAGGCACATGTGTATCACCCCAAAATATTTGAAAACAGTAAAAGATGGGACTATGTACTCACTTGATATTGCTTAATAGTCTTGAAATAACAGCCAAGTAACGCTCGATGGATCACGGAATCAAACGGCACCTAATATAAGTAACTATGTTAATAAACCGGACCTAAATCGGAAGATCGGATAGAATGAGGTCTCGTAACCAAATGAGTATTGGAACTCATATGATATGGTTTAACAAAGCCTGCATTCTAAATCGGAACCTATCCTAAGTGCTTATGACCCGTTATGACCCGTTTAGGTAGCTTACACTACTTTAACGTGTCATTTGCGCAAAAGCGCAAACGAGTAGCCTAACTAGTCCTATGACAAGTATTATATGCCCTAACATGTTTAAATATGTTGCATAATCAGTTTAAGTGACAAAATTTAGGTTACATATGCTTAAAATGAAATTATGCGCAAAAATGGCATTTTGGTCATTTTCCTAAGGCATATAAATTACCTATCATACAACTAATTAAACTAAGTGACCATAAGGTATAACCTCGAAAGGTTATTCCCTATGCAACTACGGCCACAAAATATGTTTGGTCGGATCCTAATGAACGACCAAACGGGTCGGGTTCGAAAGTCTAAGCGGTTGTTTAGACCGCTTGACTTACGACCCTAATCAAGCACTAAACTAATAGTGACGAGTTAAACATGTTAAAACATGTTTAACTAAGTTAGAAAACAAGTTTGATATCAAAACAAAGTGTTTTGATACCCGAAAATAGTTTCGTCGCAAAATGTGCATAATCGGCATTTTGACCGAAACTATGACTCGTTACTACACCTAATAAACATGGTAATCAGTAGGTATAGTCACAAGGGACTGTAACTATCGTGATTACGCTCACGTTTCAAAGTTCAAATGACTTTGACTTGACCAAATCATGGTCAAAGCAGAAAGTCAAACACTGTTTGACTTTCATGCTTAAAATACATGAACAAGCATGAAAGAAGCTTACAAAGGGTCTAAGCAAGGAAGAATTGAACTAAAAATACTCAGGTATGAAGCCTTCAACATGTGAGAGCTTCAACTTAGAGCATATTAGATCAATGAGCAAGGAACAAGAATGAAAACCCAAGACTATATATAGAAAATCTTGATCCATTAAGATCATTCCATGTGTTTTGAGACTTGATCTTTGCCTTACACTTGTTGCCCATAGATTTAAATACTAGGGGAGCACAAAAACGAGCCCATGGTATGCTAATTCTATGGTAAAAATCAATGGGAACATGCTGTTTGGCTTAATTCAATGAATCTGCCAGCTCCAACTCTTGCGGTCCGTGAAGATATAGGAAACAGTCTTCGCCCCAGGGGAGAGACTACAGGTCAGACTTTCAAACTTTGGCAAAACAGGCCCCTGCATGCTATAAACTTGTTTTTCGACGCGTTTATATGACATATGTGCTTGTAATCATTGTACAAACTCTGAATAGTTCAATTATCAATAAAACAATGTTATTTGATCCCAATATTTGTTTATTTATGTTTGACATTTTTCACATTTTGATTTTTGTTCGATTTCAAACTCTATATCGCTTTCTGGAAAGTTATACGCAAACTGATGCATAAACATAATCATTTTAACGCAAAAAACACTCTGGAACATCAACATATGCTTAACATACCTTAAATAACCTTTACATAACTTAGAAATAAGTTTTGAAGGGTTTGGTATGGCAAAAACAAGTTTATTCGATCGCAGGGACTAATTGCGAAAAACTGCAAAAGTATGCCGACTCGTATAGTAACGAACACTTCGGAACATGATCATAAGTTAAACATACCCTAAAAATCCTTTACATAGTTTAGAAATAGGCTTTGAGGGGTCCGGTATGCGAAAATATGCTTATTTGATCAAACAGGGACTAAAAACGTCAAAAAGTGCATAAGTTTGCATTTACGCGCATATTTTACGTTCTGAACATATCCGGAGATCCAAAAATTTTTGTAATCATTAAAATATTTTATTTTAGTGTTTGGAATGCTAAAATTCCATTCGTCATGTAATTTGGATCGTTTTTCGCGTCCGTTCGTGTTTCGTCGTAATTAACCGAACAACGAGGTCGTACGACCAAACGAACCGACATCCGAGATGTTTTCAAGCATTTTTCATGCCCCCTATACTTAAACTTCATTATTGAGCCTTTAAAATGGGTTAACGAGGCTTAAATGCGTCAAAAATGGCTTAAACATGCTGCAGGGACCATTCTTACCAATTTTTGAAAGTTTCTGGCTCAGGTAGGCCGTAGCGTCGTGCCACGGCAAAGGGGTGTTGCCGTCGCGGCACGCGACACCCCTATATTGACAGAAACTCCATTTTCAGCAACCAGCTTGAATTTCAGGGTCTTTTATGCAACTTTTTCAATACAATGAACTTGTTTTAGAGCTCCCATGGTATCCTAAACTATGTGCCACAAATGTATGGCTAGGATCAAAGCTCAAAACACATGGAATGATCTCAATGGTTTTTGATTTCCTATATAAACCCATCAATTTTCATTCAAACATGCTCATTCCTTCATTTCCTTCTCAATTCTGCTTTGGAGCTATCCCTTGACTGGTTGAAGGCTCCAATCTTTTAGTTTTCTTTGTTCTTGATCAAGCTTGGACCTCTTGTAAGCTTCTTTCATGATTTTTATGCATTTCAAGCATGAAAGTCAAACAGTGTTTGACTTTCTTCTTTGACTAGTTTATGGGTGTCCAAAAGTTCGTTTGAACTTTGCAACGTGAGCGTAATCACGATGGTTATAGTCCCTTGTGACTATACCTACTGATTACCACGTTGATTAGGCGTAGTGACGAGTCAAGTTTCCGTCAAAATACGTATTTATGTGTATTTTGCAACGAAACTATTCTTGGGTATCAAAATACTTTGTTTTGATATCAAACTTGTTTTCTAACTTAGTTAAACATGTTTTAACATGTTTGACTCGTCACTCTTAGTTTAGTGCTTGTTTAGGGTCGTAAGTCAAGCGGTCTAAACAACCGCTTAGACTTTCGAACCCGACCCGTTTGGTCGATCATTAGGATCCGACCAAACATATTTTGTGACCATAGTTGCATAGGGAATAACCTTCCGAGGTTATACCTTATTTTCACTTAGTTTACTTAGTTGTATGATAGGTAGTTTATATGCCTTAGGAAAATGACCAAAATACTCTTTTTTGCGCATAATTTCATTTTAAGCATATGTAACTTCAATTTTGTCACATAAACTGATTATTAAACATGTTAGGACATATAATACTTGTCATAGGACTAGTTAGGCTATTCGCTTGCGCTTTTGCGCAAATGACGCGTTAAAGTAGTGTAAGCTACCTAAACGGGTCATATCGGGTCATAAGCACTTAGGATAGGTTCCGTTTAGAATATAGGATTGTTAAACCATATCACATGAGTTACAACACTCATTTGGTTTACGAGACCTCATTTTATCCGATCTTCGGATTTAGGACCGGTTATTAACGTAGTTACCTATATTCGGTGCCGATTGATTCCGTGATCCTTCTAGCGTTATCTGATTGTTATCTCAAGTCTTCTAAGCAATATCAAGTGAGTACATAGTCCCCTCTTTTACCGTTTTCAAATATTTTGGGGTGAAACACATGTGCCTACTTGTTGCTTTTCGTGCTTTTATGACATATACTTGCTATGTTCATTAGTACGCATATAGTACATGATTTCCATTATGCTTTACTATGTATGTTTACTTAGCATGCTAACACATTGATTTTATAAACAATTTTGTTTCATATATTTACTCAGCATATGGACACATTGATTTACATTACATTTCTGCTATGTATGTTTACTGAGCATGCTAGCACATTGATTTACATGACATTTCTGCTTTGTGTGTTTACTTAGCATACTTAGTACATTGTTTTCACATAACATGCTTATATTTGGTATGACATTTGGTTTGTATAACGAAACTAAAATACGTTCATTAACATTGATCACGCCGCTCGGTAGTATGTAGTGGTACCATAGGACTTGACAACTCCCATTCCTGGAATCCTAGGTTTGTTTGGACGTAAGGAATGACAGAATCCGAAAACAATTTAATAAACCTTTGATTTGTTTAAAGGTTTATTCTACAGTCTCAAGGCTTGAATGTATGCATTTAACATTACCACATAAATGTTTGTATCAGTAAAGCATTGATTTTGCAAAACATAACTTTTGACTTAAACTATGATTTATTTCAATTACATTGTTTTGTACATTTTGCTATGGGGTTGAGTAAATACTTTTTATTCACCATACATAAAATTTGATTTACACATTAGCATTATACATATGGTTTAAGTTGATACTTTTCGCTTGCCATACATACTGTTTGATTATACCATACATGATTTACATTTGACATTAGACTCTGTTTACACATAAACATTTTGACATTTGTCTAAACAAGACATTTTGGTGGTTATTTGAAAAGTGATTTAAATAACAAGGCGTGTGTAATATGATAAAATCATGGTGGATACACCGCTGGTACTTCCTATATATAAGTGGTTTTATGATATTACATATCGTAGCGTTATCTAAATCAATTCAACAAAGACATGATACATTTTACACAAACGATAGACTTTCACAAAATAATGGTTTACAAATAACATATCCTATACAAACTCATTTTACTTGGTTATTCAGTTAACCGTACACTTTCTTTAATATCATTTGAATTTCATATCGATTTTTTTCGTGTGATTTATAAAAGAAAAACTTTTACAAGATTCATGACTAACCTTTTGTAAAACACTTCTTTTAACTTACAAGTCATGAATCCTGCTTCAACAAAACCTATGTATCTCACATGCATTTTTATGCTGACGTACCTATTTTCACATGTGTTTTCAGGAGCTGATGCATAGGGTTGATCGTGACACACTTAGGCGGACTCTGGCCTTAGTGACAATAAAAGATGCAAGACTAGTTTAACTTATGTTATGTTTCCTTTGTTTTAAGACAATGTAATCTCTTTTATATAAATAAGACGAAACTTTAAATACCTTGGTTGTGAAACAATAATTCTGTTGCTCCACTCCCCGACGTTTCCGCCGCTGTTTGTTGTTTTACGCGGTCGGGGTGTGACAAAAGAGTTGGTATCAGAGCCAATGGTTATAGGGAATTACGTTATTAGTAATGCTTTGACCTAGACTATAACTTTTCTAGGACCCTAACACAAGTTGTCTTGTGTTTAGATCTTAAAACATACACGTCACCTATCTTTAGGTGATTACCAAAACAAGAACACGATTTTCCAAAACGATTTTGAAAATCAATCATCTATTCGTAGATGATTTGTTATAAGGTTTTGAACCCTCTAATTCCAAAACGATTTTGAAAATAATCACCCACCCTTTGGACGATTCGTTTTTGGCTTAATGCCTTCCAAATTTTCAAAATCTCGTCAAAGTTTGGGTCTAGATAATGTGAACACGTGCAATCTGGAAGGGTGGATGCCTATACCTCGAGTTTTCTGTCTAGGCTAGAGTGTTCGTACAAATCCACAAAATCGGACCAGTCACTCTTACCTGGGAACTCTTGGGGTGAGTGTCCACTTATAGGCTAAAGCATGTCTTCCCGATACATTATTGTGACCCATTTACTTTGATTAGTCACTGTGTGTCGTTTGTTTGCTTTGTGGTAACGAACGAATGACCACCATCCTTGCTTTTTGTCTATATTTGTAACATTCTATTCTATTCTTATCCAATGCCATCTCACTAGTTTTCTCTCGTGTTTCCTCTTTTAGAATGCCTCCTCGACGTGATGCTCACCCACCTAATGCCGAACTGGCAGCTATTATTTCGCATCAAATGGCTGCTGCACTCCCAAATCTCATCGCTCAAATCAACCAAGCCAACAATAACAATAATGCACCTCCTCCATGCAACTTTAAAAGTTTTAATTCCGCTAAACCGCTCAAGTTTAGTGGTTCTAAAGGAGCAAATGGGCTCCTACAGTGGTTCGAGAGCATTGAGAGTACTTTTCCTCATGTTTAGTGTCCTGATAATCGCAAAGTTGAGTTTGCATCTAGCGTGTTTCAAAAGAGGGCTCTTACTTGGTGGAATGGGTTAATCAGAGATCGTAGTGCTGAGATTGCTTTGGGTCAAACCTGGGAAGAGCTTAGAACTCTTATGATGAGGGAATTCTGTCCTCATCACGAATAAAGGGCATTAGAAAGGGAATTTGATGACCTGAAACAGGACAGTGGTGAACATCGGGCTTATACTGATAGATATGAGGAACCGAGTTTGTTATGTCCCATAATGGTTACCCCACTTGATAAGGCTATCGAGAGGTATATTGATGGTTTGCCTGACCCTGTACAAGATATCGTTACTGGTAGCAACCCTACCACCATTCGTCAGGCCATCGAGTTGGTTGTGACCTTGACCGAATCGCAAATCAGAAAAGGTAAACTTCATAGGAAGGGTGACAAGAATCAGAAACAATCGTCTGATAAGAGTGAGAGTAAGGAGGGTAAGAAATCTGAGTCTTCAAGAAGGTCTAGGAAGCGCAAGGCTTCCAAGAACTTTGCTGTTACAGCGCAGGCAAACCAAGCAGCTCCAAATCAGCCCGCGCAACCACCTGCCAAGAAACCGTACATTGGCAATGCACCTTTGTGCAACAGGTGTAACAGCTATCATCAACCGAACATTCAGTGTCGTTATAGTACCAATTGTGGGAGATCTGGTCATCTTACCGCCACATGTTGTCTTCCCCTAAACCAGAATTAAGCAGCCCAAAACCCTGCTCAGCAACCTGCCTAACAACATGCTCAACAACCAGCATAGGCTGCACGACCTCACTATCCACCTGGTTCATGCTACAATTGTGGGGATCTGACCCACTATCGAAATCAGTGTCTGAGGTTAGCTAACGCGTATCAGGCTCAGGCTCGTGGACGAGTCTTTAACATGAATGCAAACGAGGCGTGAGCAGACAACGAGGTGGTAAATGGTATGTTCTTTGTTAATAATTAGCCTGCTTCTGTCTTTTTTGATTCGGGTGCCGATAAGAGTTTTGTGTCATTATCTTTTGAACCTTTGCTTCGCATGACTAGAACAAAACTAGGAAAGCCTTTGACAGTAGAAGTTGCTAGTGGTGAACCCGTTGTTCTTGATTCTGTTCTTCGAAATTGCCAGTTGAACCTTAATAACCATCCTTTTCCTATCGACCTCACGCCAATGCAACTTGGAAGCTTTGATGTTATAGTAGGTATGGATTGGTTAGCCAAGTTCCATGCAGAGGTGATTTGTTTTGAGAAGATTGTCCGTATTCCGCTTTCGACTGGTGAGATCTTAGAGGTTCATGGTGAGAAACCTGCTAATAGTCTTAAACTCATGTCGTGTACTCAAGCTCGAAAGTTGTCACACCCTGGCTTTGCGGAAGCGTGGTTAATTTTTGGTGTGACTTCTTAATACCATAGCTTAACCATAACAAGCTATATGAATTTAAAAACCATGCAAGTCATCCATTAAGTTTTGAAAATCAAATACAGTACCATTGTTTTAACATGCAACCATAACCTTGTTCAACAACCTTACAAATTAAAACATAACATAAACGTGGTTTAAGGACTGTGTCTTGTCCAGGAAAGAGACACATCCCCTAAACCCTGATGACTTCATGACAAGTGCAGCGGAAAACGTTCCATACCGTGCCAGATCTCGTTAATTTCCTGAAATACATGTGAGTTGAAAAATCAACAATAATGTTGAGCGAGTTCATGTGTAAGTGAGTAAGTAAAACACTTGTGAGTATAAAATAGTTGTGGTATGTAGCAGTTGTAAGAGGACTTGTGATCACCAATGGTTTGCAAGGCCACTGACATATGTGAAGTGCAAATAGGGAGACTCAAACCTAGCAGATTTCGCCACGGCAAAGTATGTGGACAAAGTCACCCCACGGTCCGTTTCTAGTTTGGCCGGGGGCTGGGCTCGCTACACCCAGATAGATCTACCGCTCCTGTCCCTCGGTCCCTCCATGAGGACTAATGGCCCCATGTTGTTCCTATCCACTCACATGATCGTATAACACCTCCTTACGTTAAACATACCGTTGTAAAGTACTCGTAAATCATAGTAACATGTATTTCACCCCCGCAGTTAAGTAAACTGAAAACAGTTAGAGAAAAGGGGGACATGAACTCACAGTGAATGCGCGTCTCTACCAAGTGTCTCCAATACAGTAAGCTGTGCAACGACCTACAAGTGCTAATTCTATTAGACGGACGGCCGTGCCTTAGCTTTACAGTTTATGTCTTTGGGAAATAGTTAGACAACTATTTCGTGTTTATGTTCCGTATACACTTGGTAGTTATTCTTCTTCCCAAGGATGGGGGATACAATACATGTGCGTAAGTTACGTTTTTATCAATCTTGTGGTAATGTAATTACCGGTGTAACTTATATGTTTGTGGAAGCGTTCGAAGAGTTTTGGAATCATTAACGCTTGTAAATATTATTTTCATTCTAAAATAATATTTATGTATTTTCACAAAATAATCATAAACAGTGTTGTGACAAATATATTTATCACGTTAATCTTTGTGAAAATCCCACCTCCGAATATTTAGTAAAATATAGTGCTGGCGAAATTTATGTTTCGAAAATATGTCCAAAAATAGTTCTAACACTTGTTGTGTAAATAAGCCTAAGTGTTAGGTTTTTAGAAAATTTCGCCAGAGTTTCCTCTGTAACTGGAGGTGGCCACGCTTTCAAGCGTATCATTTTCTTTTAACAAATCACTTCAACAATCTTCTTTATTCAATCAAACAATTTCCGACACATCAAACTAGTCGACAAGTATGTAAATCGCATAATCGCATGAACTTGCAGTTTTTCCGAATCTATAGTGTAAACACCCTTTATATATGTAGATCTTTATATAAAGTAACTTTAATCTTGTAAAAACCTCGTGACTAGAGAAATCCGTCTTTACAACTTCTAGTCATTTTTCCCAAAAATAGTTATTTGTCGGATCCTTTCATTTCACAAGTGTTTACACACTTGTGGTTTATAAAATCATATTTATTAGTGTAAGATCCATCTTTAGAAAAACATGATTTCTTTAAAGTGTGGTCTTTCAAAAATACCACTTGCAGATACGTAGATCCGCTAGTTTTAAACACCATTGTACCGGTTAAATCACTTTTACACAAGTAAAATATTTTTACACAAGTTCATGTATCTTGTGTGGTAGAGTTTCACCTTTAACCCTTGTATTTAGTCAAAAACGAGCTTATGTGAAGATACATGATCTTACAAAGTCGGGTTAAACGATGTTCCGAGCTACCACATCATAGATCGGGTCTCAATAAACACATATTTCAAGTCCTACGACTTTTACACAAGTTATATGTTATTATCCACCATTTTTGTGATCTTACTAGACTTTAAAGTTTCAAAACGCATGTTTATGATATTTAACCAACGAAAGTTCTTTTAACCACTTTAGATAAGCGTAAAAACAAGTTTTAAGTGATATACCTCTAGCTCGGGGCTAGGGAAGAATTGTGACGAAAACGGGGTGGATAAAAGCTAACGGTGGAGGTCCTTCGCGTTCCGCTTGCGCCAAAGCTCCTAATACGCGACTTGTGAGGCTTGTATATACTTGGAATGATGAGAACTAAAGTCAAAAATTTGATGGTGGGTGTATGTAGTTCGGCCGAGATGTAGAGAGCAAGAGAAGAGAGTAATTTTTGAGTGGTGTTTAGTGATAGTTATCTCATGTTTAGTGGTATTATATATAGGAAAATTATGGTGCATTATCTAGTGGGTTTTATGTACCCATGATATCAAACATACTCTAATTAAATAATAAATCATGTACTAGGATGTCCCCTTTGGTTTTTGGGGCCGGTTAGGGTATGGGATGGGGGGTTGGTTCGATTTAAACTAGTAATTAGGAGTTTAGTTATGTTAAACCAAGTTAAGTTAAGCGTTAAACTCCGTTAGTAATATGTTACACGTTATGGCGGGTGTTAGGGTAATCAGGGACCCTAACTAGCTTAGAAAAAATATAAATAGTGAAAATATTAATATTTTCATGTTCCGGGTAAAGTCCGGTTGTTCAGTTGGATAGTAATCCGTTAAAGCGTTATAAAAGCTTTAAAGTGTCGTTATTAACATCTTTAGTGACACAATTTGTTTCCAACACTTTAGAAAGTGTCTAGTAATATTTTCTCATTTTCTGGCACTTTACTAGTCAGCTAGAAGCTGGATTAATTATTAAAGTGCTGTGTTTGGTACTTAAAGTACGTTCTTGGCACATCCGAATCAGTGTATCTTATCCCTAGAGACGCGGTAACGCAACCCTTATATCCCTACACTCACTACCAGTGTAGCCAAAATATATGAGGCTCTTAACAGGCCTTAGAGGCAGTGTCTGCCTGATGCTGGTCATATCAGCATGTTTGCCGTGTATCCGTTTAGTGCTACTGTGCTTTTTGTGCATCATGTTTGTCACTAAGGTGCCGTATGTAAATAATGTAGTGACAGCATATAAAGTATGATGCAAGTAAGTGCATGTATCAGTATGCAGGTAGCAGTTTATCAGCTAGTTTCAAACAAGCACAGTAATCAAGTAGTAATTAATCATTAATTAAGTTGTACGGATACCTGGTTTAGTGCGGGTTGTCACATTCTCCCCCCGTTAAATAAATTTCGTCCCGAAATTTAAGTCCTGCTTGTAGATGCAGAGTTCTTAGGAAATAAGTGGGGGTATTTCTCTTTCATCCGGTCCTCACGTTCCCAGGTAAATTCAGGACCATGTCTGGCATTCCAACGTACTTTGACGAGTTTGACACTGCTCCGGCGGGTCTTATTAACTTTCCAATCCGTGACCTCAACAGGTTCTTCAACAAAGTGGAGCGTGTCGTCAATATGAATCTCGTCGATAGGAATGGCAACGTCAATTTGAGTTGGACTTTTCTTTAAATTGGATACATGAAATGTATCGTGAACGCCATTCAGTTCAGTAGGTAGGTCCAACTTGTATGCTACTGTCCCGATTCTTTCCAGAATTCTGAAGGGACCAATGTAGCGCGGATTTAACTTTCCACTCTTTCCAAAGCGTGCCACCCCTTTCCAGGGTGATACCTTCAGTAAAACCATTTCTCCGACTTGGAAGTCCACATGCTTCCGGTTTGGATCCGCGTAGGCCTTTTGTCTGTGGCGAGCGGCTTCGATGCGTTTAAGTATTTGCGCGATCTTGTCTGTCGTCTCTTGGACGATCTCGGGACCAGCAAGCTGCCTATCACCTGCGTCAGACCAACATAGGGGTGATCGGCACTTGCGTCCGTATAGGGCCTCAAATGGCGCGACACCAATACTGGTGTGGTAGCTGTTGTTGTATGAAAATTCGACCAAAGGTAAGTGTTTATCCCAGCTACCGCCCAAATCCATAACACATGCCCTCAGCATGTCTTCCAACGTTTGTATTGTTCGCTCGCTCTGGCCGTCTGTTTGCGGATGGAACGCAGTGCTCAGATTCAATTGTGAGCCAAAAGATTCTTGGAAAGATTGCCATATTCTTGACACAAATCTTCCGTCTCTATCAGAGATGATCGAGAGTGGTACTCCATGACGTGCTACGATCTCTCTCATGTAGATTTCCGCAAGTTTACTAGTACTGTCTTTCTCCTTGATTGGCAGAAAGTGTGCGGACTTTGTTAGGCGGTCAACAATCACCCAAATCATATCATGGCCTCTTGGCGTTCTGGGCAGTTTCATAACAAAATCCATTGAGATTTGTTCCCATTTCCACTTGGGAATCTCAGGTTGTTGCAGCAGCCCCGAGGGCTTCTGGTATTCCGCCTTGACCTTAGCGCACGTTAAACATTTGCTCACGTAAACAGCAACGTCGCCTTTCATCCTAGGCCACCAATAGTAATCTTTGAGATCCTGGTACATCTTATCCGATCCAGGGTGGATAGAGTACCGTGACTTGTGTGCTTCATCGAAAATAACTTCCCTTAATCCACCAAACAGAGGAACCCAAATCCTTTTCTCAAAACATAACGTCCCTTCCTTGTTTGGTACCAAAAGCTTCTTCATTCCACGGAGATATTCTTCCTCGAGGTTTTCCTCCTTGAGAGCTTCCTTTTGTGCAGCACGAATGCGCAAGGAGAGATCGGTTCGAATGATCATTTCCAAAGCCCTAACCCTAATGGGCTTGATTCTTTCTTTACGACTTAGGGCATCGGCGACCACATTCGCCTTCCCTGGGTGATACTTTATCTCGCAGTCGTAGTCGTTCAATAATTCAACCCATCGTCTTTGCCTCATATTCAACTCCTTCTGGTTGAATATATGCTGTAAGCTTTTGTGATCTGTGAAGATTGTGCATTTCGTACCGTACAGGTAGTGTCTCCAGATCTTTAAAGCGAAAACCACTGCGCCAAGCTCTAAATCGTGTGTGGTATAATTCTTTTCGTGCACTTTCAGTTGGCGTGATGCGTAAGCAATGACCTTTTGGCGTTGCATCAACACACAACCCAATCCCTGACGCGATGCGTCGCAGTATACCACAAAATCGTCGGTACCTTCCGGTAGAGCTAAGATTGGCGCGTTGCAGAGCTTATCTTTCAATATCTGAAATGCTTCATCCTGTTTGATTCCCCAATCAAACGTCTTATCCTTCTGTGTCAGGAGCGTCAATGGCTGAGCGAGTTTCGAGAAATCCTCGATGAACCTTCTATAGTAGCCAGCCAAACCCAAGAATTGTCGAATCTCGGTTGGCGTTGTAGGCGTTTCCCAGTTTTTGATTGCCTCGATCTTTGTGGGATCAACATGAATTCCATCCCCATTAACCACATGTCCAAGAAACTGGACTTCGCGTAGCCAAAACTCGCACTTAGAGAACTTGGCGTACAGTTGTTCTTTCTTTAGCAGCTCCAATATGGTTCTAAGATGTTGTTCGTGTTCAGCCTTCGTTTTTGAGTAAATCAAGATGTCGTCGATGAATACAATCACGAACTTGTCCAGGTATGGCTTGCAAACCCTATTCATTAGATCCATGAATACCGCAGGCGCGTTTGTCAAACCAAATGGCATAACGAGGAACTCGTAGTGTCCATAACGAGTTCGGAAGGCTGTTTTCGGGATACTTTCCTCCTGTATCCTTAGTTGATGGTATCCAGATCGAAGATCGATCTTAGAGTAACAGCTTGAACCTTGAAGTTGGTCGAACAGATCATCAATTCTTGGCAGAGGATACCTGTTCTTGATCGTCAGCTTGTTCAGTTCTCTGTAGTCAATACACATGCGGAAACTTCCGTCCTTCTTCTTGACAAACAAGACCGGAGCTCCCCAAGGCGAGAAGCTTGGTCGAATAAAACCCTTGTCTAACAACTCTTGGAGTTGTGTCGACAATTCTTGCATCTCAGACGGCGCAAGTCTGTAAGGCGCCTTAGCTACAGGCGCTGCGCCTGGAACTAAGTCGATGTGAAACTCCACTTGCCTCTGAGGTGGCAGTCCGGGTAAGTCTTCTGGGAAGACTTCGGGATACTCCCTTACGACAGGGATGTCTTCGATCCTTGGCTCGGCAGCCTTCTTATCTACGATGTGTGCCAGAAAAGCAACACATCCTTTCTGTAAACACTTCCTTGCTTTCAAGCAGCTGATAAATCTTAGCGGTGCGTCACGCTTCTCTCCGTGAACCACAATTGTCTCACCATCATCGGTTGGGATACGAACAACTTTCTCGTGACATACTATCTCAGCCTTGTTTCTGGATAACCAATCCATTCCTACCACCACGTCGAAGCTTCCCAGTTGGACTGGTAGTAGATCCAGAGTAAACTCGCGTTCTCCCAATTCTATCACGCAACCTCTGATTACTTCGTCGGCTCCAACTAACTTTCCATTCGCTAATTCGATCGAGTAGGGAATGTCTAACTTAGTAGCAGCTAACCCAAGCATATTCTTAAATTCTATCGATACGAAGCTATAATCGGCACCAGTATCAAATAAAACGGACGCATAGCGTTGATTGATAGGGAACGTACCCGTAACAACATTTGGATCTTGGCGTGCTTCTCTAGCTTCGAGCTGGAATACTCTACCACGGGCTTGATTCAGTGTTGGGCAATTCTTCTTAAAATGCCCGATTTCCCCGCAGTTATAACATCCGAGCCTCTGCCCGTTTCCATCCCCGTTTCCAGCTGGGGTGTTGTTCTGGTTGGCATTGTTGCCTCGGTTTCTGTTTCCTCCAAAATTTCCTGGTAGGCGGTTTCCATTTCCACCACGGTTATCGTTCCTATTTCCATATCCTCCCTGGCCTCCGCGGCCTGTACTAGCCCAACATGATTCCCTTGAGTGGCCCGGTTTTCCACAAGATTCACAAACTCTTATGTTACAAGGGCCAGCGTGGTGGCGTTGGCAGTTGTTGCATCTGGGCTGGGTGCCCTGGTACCCTTTTCCTCTCTTGGTACTGCCAGCTGATTTTCCTTTCTTTACTGCCATACTGACGCCTTGTTTGAAGTTTGAAAACTTCCTTTTGTTATCACCTGAGGACTCAACATGAGTCTCTGTCTTCTTTGCCTTGACTTCATCAAACTTGTTTAAACGAATCGCCTCCTCGGTGAGAGCCACGCTCAAATCGATGGCTTCAGTGATAGTCGCCGGTTTGGAGGAGGTTACCATGCTTATTATTTGGGGAGCCAAACCCCAAATGAAGCGCTCGATTCGCTTGTATTCTGGCGTGACCATATAAGGAACCACTTGAGATAGGTCGTGAAACCTCTGGACGTATTCCGCAATCTTAGGTCCATCCATCTTTAAGTGCCAAAATTCAGTCTCCAACCTTTGAATTTCTGCGCGTGAACAGTACTTCTTGCGCATCAGTTCTTTCAATTCGGCCCATGTCAGGGCGTAGGCGGCAGCTTCGCCTAGTGTTTGCACTTGTAGGTTCCACCATGATAGGGCTCCGTCTAAAAACAGCCCTGAAATGTATGTGACTTGCTGATCCTCTGCACACTTGCTCATGCGTAACACAGAATCGGTTTTCTCAGCCCAGCGGGTAAAGGCAACTGCACCTCCTGTGCCATCGAAGTTAACTGGTTTGCAGTCTAAGAACTGCTTGTAGGTGCATCCTGCACGTATGTTAAAACATGTGTTTGGCATTAGCATCATTGCTAAAGATGTCCAGCTAGGACATGGTAGGTTCGAATGGCGTGGTATTACCGTGTGGTGGATTGTTATTGCCTTGGTTAACACTTCCGCTTGCTCCTGGCTGAGATGCTGCGTACTGTGCTATGGCAGCAGCAATAATCTGCTGTAGTTCTGCCTCATTTGTTGGCATGTTTGGTTCGCGTCTTGGCGGCATCTTCTAAAAGATGGTTTAAGTTGGTTAGGCCATAGTAAGGCTCCGTTGTTATAATACGTAAATCAGTCGTAGTATAGTGTACGTATATAACGGTAGTAATAGTATAATCGCATAACATCCCAGGTTATCACACATCACAATATCAATCACACACATCCCATGTCATAAAATATAAACAAGTAATCAAGCGAATCCAAATATGGTGAGAAAACTGCGATTGCCATATAAATGAGACCACATCGTAAGTGTATACATACAATCATCAATCACTAGGGGCTACATCACCCCTGTCAAAAGCTACATCAGTATCAATACAACATCAAGTACATAACAAAAGTCAAGTCATAACGTAGTCTCCAAAATGCTGTGCAGACAAAGAGCAATCGCCGCCTTATCACCTCGCCTACCCAAGTGGCACCGATGAGCTCTAAGCAGATGGTGGTGGAGGAGGAGGAAAACGGGTATAAAACAAATGGCGCAACTGTAACCAGTTCGCCTCCATCGCCTGCTGTGTGCGAATAATGGAAGCAATCTGCTGCTCCAAAGTAGTAAGACGAGCAGCATAGTCAGGGGGTAATGGTCGAAACGGCTGTAACGGAGAGGGTACCCGGCCATGGCACTGACATGGCTGCAGATGGGCTCTCTCCAACTCCTGTAGTCGCTGCTCATGCGACTCATGCTGGTATACAAAGGACATCAATACATCCTCAATGGTGTGCCCCACATGGAACCTGTGGTATGGATCAGTGGGTGGCATAGGGGAAAACGGTGCCCAAAGCAGTGGCTCCTGTGTGGGGTCAAAGGGTGCCACACGAAAAGGAGCAGTAGTGGGTGGGACAAATGGAACTTGAGGCATGAAAGGCATGGGCATCGGTACATGCCCATCAGGGTGAGCTGAGGAACCCTCTCCAGGCCCTGCTGGAGGTATAAACATAGGAACCTGAAATGAAAAGTCAGTATGTGGTGCAACAGGAATCTGTGGAGGGAATGGGGGAACGTCCTCGTCTGCCGGTATCCAGCCATGCTGTGCAGACTCATCCGGGGGATCCATATGCGCCGCGAACGGTGCATGTCCGGGGTCTAAGGGAACGGGATCAAATATGGGAGCAACAACAGGGTGAACGGGTGCCAAGTGCTCGAAAGGGGGGTCAACTGGTACAGCAACGATGGGTAAAGGACCAATGGGATCAACAGGAACATCTATGTGGTGATCATCAGCAATGGGCTCAAAAGGTACATCAGCATGCACAGGGTCATGCTCTGGTAAAGGGTCAAGGGCAGCTGCCTGCTCAGGTGCAATGGCAGGCCCAACGTCATCAAACGCCATGTCAAAATCAAAGTCAGGATCAATCGGATCAAAAGGGTCAACAGCGTCTACTGGGTCCTCCAACAACTCGTCCATCGGGACATACTCTAAATCACGGTCAGGATCAAATCCTGGTGGGAACATAGGATCCGAATCCTCCTCGTCGTCATGGTAAAAAACAAGTCCAGGTACGGAAGCAACAGAAAAAGCCTGGTCAGAATCGGACCCATGGGAGAAGTGCTGCGCACTATGAGCATGTGTGGGTTCAGAAGCCACAGACTCAAAGGAGTCCGCGACTGGGGAATGTGCAGGTGACTCCGCAGCCGGAGCATCTGCGATCAGTAAGGGAGCAACAGCAGGTAGGGCCTCGCCCTGAGCATCCTCCAAAGGCTCCTCCTCAAACATATCGACGTCGTCCTCCTCGTCGTCGATGGGTAAAACAGGGTATGCTGCAAGGGGTACAGGAGCAGGGATCACAACGAGTGGTAGATCCCCGGCTGGAAGATCAACTGGGAGCTCATCAACGCCGTCGGGTAAGGCGAATGGCTGAAAGTCATCATCATCCGTGCTGGTGAAGTCTGACGTATAAACCTCGTGCTCCGATGACTCAATGTCGTCTGAAACGATAGGCCTCGGGCCTGTGGTGCCTGAACCACCAGTGTCTGCAGAATCCATGTGTCTGTAACATATACACAAACATGCACAAATAGTCAATCATAAATCAAGTAATCACATAAGTCATCAAGTAAGGCATCACATAATCCTCCTAGTCTTACTAGCCAATACCATCCAGTCTACCAGACTGCTCTATCCTTTACTTAAACCAAACCTCGATCCTCCAGATCGATCCTTAGCCCTCCAGGCTGAACCTTTTCTTCCTAGCCTTGCTAGCCCACTATCTTGGTCACCTAGACCAAGCCTCGATCCTCCAGATCGATCCTATAACAAACCAACGTGCTCAACTACCTTGACCATCTCGATCCTCCAGATCGATCCTCAGCCCTCCAAGCTGAACTTATAATTAATAAAATGTGCTCAACATTTGTTTGTAAAAAGTGTGGATCTGGACTTAAGTGGTATGCAGAAAATTTTTTCGTGAGAGCCCTAGTGATCATAGTCTAGACTCGAGAAAGAATCCTAGTTCGCTATGATCAGAGCTCTGATACCAAGCTGTCACACCCTGGCTTTGCGGAAGCGTGGTTAATTTTTGGTGTGACTTCTTAATACCATAGCTTAACCATAACAAGCTATATGAATTTAAAAACCATGCAAGTCATCCATTAAGTTTTGAAAATCAAATACAGTACCATTGTTTTAACATGCAACCATAACCTTGTTCAACAACCTTACAAATTAAAACATAACATAAACGTGGTTTAAGGACTGTGTCTTGTCCAGGAAAGAGACACATCCCCTAAACCCTGATGACTTCATGACAAGTGCAGCGGAAAACGTTCCATACCGTGCCAGATCTCGTTAATTTCCTGAAATACATGTGAGTTGAAAAATCAACAATAATGTTGAGCGAGTTCATGTGTAAGTGAGTAAGTAAAACACTTGTGAGTATAAAATAGTTGTGGTATGTAGCAGTTGTAAGAGGACTTGTGATCACCAATGGTTTGCAAGGCCACTGACATATGTGAAGTGCAAATAGGGAGACTCAAACCTAGCAGATTTCGCCACGGCAAAGTATGTGGACAAAGTCACCCCACGGTCCGTTTCTAGTTTGGCCGGGGGCTGGGCTCGCTACACCCAGATAGATCTACCGCTCCTGTCCCTCGGTCCCTCCATGAGGACTAATGGCCCCATGTTGTTCCTATCCACTCACATGATCGTATAACACCTCCTTACGTTAAACATACCGTTGTAAAGTACTCGTAAATCATAGTAACATGTATTTCACCCCCGCAGTTAAGTAAACTGAAAACAGTTAGAGAAAAGGGGGACATGAACTCACAGTGAATGCGCGTCTCTACCAAGTGTCTCCAATACAGTAAGCTGTGCAACGACCTACAAGTGCTAATTCTATTAGACGGACGGCCGTGCCTTAGCTTTACAGTTTATGTCTTTGGGAAATAGTTAGACAACTATTTCGTGTTTATGTTCCGTATACACTTGGTAGTTATTCTTCTTCCCAAGGATGGGGGATACAATACATGTGCGTAAGTTACGTTTTTATCAATCTTGTGGTAATGTAATTACCGGTGTAACTTATATGTTTGTGGAAGCGTTCGAAGAGTTTTGGAATCATTAACGCTTGTAAATATTATTTTCATTCTAAAATAATATTTATGTATTTTCACAAAATAATCATAAACAGTGTTGTGACAAATATATTTATCACGTTAATCTTTGTGAAAATCCCACCTCCGAATATTTAGTAAAATATAGTGCTGGCGAAATTTATGTTTCGAAAATATGTCCAAAAATAGTTCTAACACTTGTTGTGTAAATAAGCCTAAGTGTTAGGTTTTTAGAAAATTTCGCCAGAGTTTCCTCTGTAACTGGAGGTGGCCACGCTTTCAAGCGTATCATTTTCTTTTAACAAATCACTTCAACAATCTTCTTTATTCAATCAAACAATTTCCGACACATCAAACTAGTCGACAAGTATGTAAATCGCATAATCGCATGAACTTGCAGTTTTTCCGAATCTATAGTGTAAACACCCTTTATATATGTAGATCTTTATATAAAGTAACTTTAATCTTGTAAAAACCTCGTGACTAGAGAAATCCGTCTTTACAACTTCTAGTCATTTTTCCCAAAAATAGTTATTTGTCGGATCCTTTCATTTCACAAGTGTTTACACACTTGTGGTTTATAAAATCATATTTATTAGTGTAAGATCCATCTTTAGAAAAACATGATTTCTTTAAAGTGTGGTCTTTCAAAAATACCACTTGCAGATACGTAGATCCGCTAGTTTTAAACACCATTGTACCGGTTAAATCACTTTTACACAAGTAAAATATTTTTACACAAGTTCATGTATCTTGTGTGGTAGAGTTTCACCTTTAACCCTTGTATTTAGTCAAAAACGAGCTTATGTGAAGATACATGATCTTACAAAGTCGGGTTAAACGATGTTCCGAGCTACCACATCATAGATCGGGTCTCAATAAACACATATTTCAAGTCCTACGACTTTTACACAAGTTATATGTTATTATCCACCATTTTTGTGATCTTACTAGACTTTAAAGTTTCAAAACGCATGTTTATGATATTTAACCAACGAAAGTTCTTTTAACCACTTTAGATAAGCGTAAAAACAAGTTTTAAGTGATATACCTCTAGCTCGGGGCTAGGGAAGAATTGTGACGAAAACGGGGTGGATAAAAGCTAACGGTGGAGGTCCTTCGCGTTCCGCTTGCGCCAAAGCTCCTAATACGCGACTTGTGAGGCTTGTATATACTTGGAATGATGAGAACTAAAGTCAAAAATTTGATGGTGGGTGTATGTAGTTCGGCCGAGATGTAGAGAGCAAGAGAAGAGAGTAATTTTTGAGTGGTGTTTAGTGATAGTTATCTCATGTTTAGTGGTATTATATATAGGAAAATTATGGTGCATTATCTAGTGGGTTTTATGTACCCATGATATCAAACATACTCTAATTAAATAATAAATCATGTACTAGGATGTCCCCTTTGGTTTTTGGGGCCGGTTAGGGTATGGGATGGGGGGTTGGTTCGATTTAAACTAGTAATTAGGAGTTTAGTTATGTTAAACCAAGTTAAGTTAAGCGTTAAACTCCGTTAGTAATATGTTACACGTTATGGCGGGTGTTAGGGTAATCAGGGACCCTAACTAGCTTAGAAAAAATATAAATAGTGAAAATATTAATATTTTCATGTTCCGGGTAAAGTCCGGTTGTTCAGTTGGATAGTAATCCGTTAAAGCGTTATAAAAGCTTTAAAGTGTCGTTATTAACATCTTTAGTGACACAATTTGTTTCCAACACTTTAGAAAGTGTCTAGTAATATTTTCTCATTTTCTGGCACTTTACTAGTCAGCTAGAAGCTGGATTAATTATTAAAGTGTTGTGTTTGGTACTTAAAGTACGTTCTTGGCACATCCGAATCAGTGTATCTTATCCCTAGAGACGCGGTAACGCAACCCTTATATCCCTACACTCACTACCAGTGTAGCCAAAATATATGAGGCTCTTAACAGGCCTTAGAGGCAGTGTCTGCCTGATGCTGGTCATATCAGCATGTTTGCCGTGTATCCGTTTAGTGCTACTGTGCTTTTTGTGCATCATGTTTGTCACTAAGGTGCCGTATGTAAATAATGTAGTGACAGCATATAAAGTATGATGCAAGTAAGTGCATGTATCAGTATGCAGGTAGCAGTTTATCAGCTAGTTTCAAACAAGCACAGTAATCAAGTAGTAATTAATCATTAATTAAGTTGTACGGATACCTGGTTTAGTGCGGGTTGTCACAAAAGTACCTACGCAAGAACTATGTAGCTTTCTTGGCACATGTCGTAGAGGAGAAAGGAAAAGGTAAGTCTATTCAAGATATCACTGTTGTTCGGGATTATCCTGAAGTGTTTCCTGAAGAATTACCTGGTTTACCCCCTGCACGCCAAGTTGAGTTTCGTATTGATCTTGTACCTGGTGCTAATCCTATTGCTAAATCTCCGTATCGTCTTGCACCGTCTGAGATGCAGGAATTATCTAAACAGCTTCAGGAGCTTTCTGATAAAAGTCTTATTCGTCCTAGCTTTTCACCTTGGGGTGCTCCCGTTCTTTTTGTTAAGAAGAAATATGGCTCTTTCAGGATGTGCATCGGTTATCGTGAGCTTAACAAGCTCACCATCAAGAATTAATATCCCTTACCTCGCATTGATGATCTCTTTGATCAGTTACAGGGTGCTACTTGTTTTTCAAAGATTGATCTACGTTCTGGGTATCATCAGCTTCGAGTGATCTACGTTAGTGGTACCATAGGACTTGACAACTCCCATTCCTGGAATCCTAGGTTTGTTTGGACGTAAGGAATGACAGAATCCGAAAACAATTTAATAAACCTTTGATTTGTTTAAAGGTTTATTCTACAGTCTCAAGGCTTGAATGTATGCGTTTAACATTACCACATAAATGTTTGTATCAGTAAAGCATTGATTTTGTAAAACATAACTTTTGACTTAAACTATGATTTATTTCAATTACATTGTTTTGCACATTTTGCTATGGGGTTGAGTAAACACTTTTTATTCACCATACATAACATTTGATTTACACATTAACATTATACATATGGTTTAAGTTGATACTTTTCGCTTGCCATACATACTGTTTGATTATACCATACATGATTTACATTTGACATTAGACTCTGTTTTGTGACACCTGTGTCTCTTTGACCGTTATACGAATACAAAACCAATGAAATATTATGTTTCATACTTGGGATTTGTATAAATATGTGTATCATTTACACATATCAATTCTTGTTCAATTTCAAGCTTTAAATCGCTTTCTTGAAAGTTATACGCGAACTGATACATAAATGTAATCATATTAACGTAACAAACACTCCAGAATAGTGACATAGGCACAACATACCTTAAATAACCTTTACATAACTTAGAAATAAGTTTTGGAGGGTTTGGTGTGACGAAAACAAGTTTATTCGCTTGCAGGGACTATTTGCGTCAAACTGCGAAAGTATACCGATTCGTATGGTAATGAACATTCTGGAACTTGATCATAAGCTAAACATAACTTAAATATCCTTTACATAGCTTAGAAATAGGCTTTGAGGGGTTCGGTATACGAAAATAAACTTATTTGATCAACAGGGACTAAAAGCGTCAAAAAGTGCATAAGTTTGCATTTTCGCGCATATCTTACGTTCTGAACATATCCGGACATCCAAAGAATTTTGTAATCATTGAAATATTTTATTTTAATTATTGGGATGTAAAAATACCATTCGTCGCGTAATTTGGATCGTTTTCGCGTCCGTTCGAGTTTTCGTCGTAATTAAACGAATAACGCAACTGTACGACCAAACAAACCGACATCCGAGATTATTTCAAGCATGTTTCAAGTCCCCTATTCTTTAACATCCTTTTAGAGCCTTGAAAATGGGTTAACGGGGTTTAAACGCGTCGAAAATGGCTTAAACATGCTGCAGGGACCAATTCTGCCAATTTTTGAAAGTTTCTGTAACTGGGAAGGGGTGGTGTCACGCCACAGCCTAAGGGTGGTGCCGTGGTGGCACGCGACGGCTCTAAATTGACAGAATTTTCATTTTCAGCAACCAGCTTGATTTCTAGGGTCTTTTGTGCAACATTTGCAATACCTTGAGCTGGTTTTGGACTCCCCTAGTATACTAAATCAGTGGGTAACACATGGAGGGCCAAGATCGAAGCTCAAAACCCGAGAAACGATCCTAACGGTTCTTGAATTTCTATAAATACCCACTTGTTTCATTTGCTTTCTTCACACCATTTGATCTCAATTCTTCTCTAAGTTGAAGCTCTCACTTGTGAAGCTTCATACCTGAGAATTTTGAGTTCAAATCTTCCTTGCTTGGACCCTTTGTAAGCTTCTTTCATGCTTTTATTGCTTTTCAAGCATGAAAGTCAAACAATTTTTGACTTTCTGCTTTGACCCTGAAATTGGTCAACACAAAGTTCGTTTGAACTTTGCAACGTGAGCGTAATCACGATGCTTATAGTCCCTTGTGACTATACCTACTGATTACCACATTGAGTAGTCGAAGTACCGAGTCAAAGTTTTGGTCAAAATACGTGTTTATGCGTATTTTGCAACGAAGCTATTTTCGGGTATCAAAACACTTTGTTTTGATATCAAACTTGTTTTCTAACTTAGTTAAACATGTTTTAACATGTTTAACTCATCACTTTTAGTCTAGTGCTTGTTTAGGGTCGTAAGTCAAGCGGTCTTGACAACCGCTTAGACTTTTGAACCCGACCCGTTTGGTCGATCGTTAGGATCCGACCAAGCATATTTTGTGACCATAGTTGTATAGGGAATAACCTTCCGAGGTTATACCTTATGGTCACTTAGTTTAATTAGTTGTATGATAGGGAGTTTATATGCCTTAGGAAAATGACCAAAATGCCCTTTTCATGCATAATTGGTATTTAAGCATATGTAACTTAACTTTTGTCACTTAAACTGATTATGCATCGTATTTAAACATGTTAGGGCATATAATACTTGTCATAGGACTAGTTAGGTGTCTCGAATGCGCATTTGCGCGAACGACGCGTTAACATAGCGTAAGCTACCTTAATGGGTCGTAATGGCTCGAAAGCACATAGGATAGGTCCCAATTTAGAATGTAGGCTTTGTTAAACCATATCACATGAGTTCCAATACTCATTTCGTTTACAAGTCCTCATTCTACCCGATCTTTCGATTTAGGTGTCGATTTATTAACTAGCGATTCGATTACTACGTGCTACTTGATTTCCTTGGTTGCCTGAGCTTCGTTAAGTTCATTAGATCGAGGATACTTTGCACTTCAAGTGAGTACATAGTTCCCCTATTTTACCGTTTTCAGATGTTTTGGGGTGATTCATATGTGCTAAACGATTTCGAATTTTCTAAAACGAATGCTATGGTTTATATTGAATACAACGATTTCAATTATATGAACTATTGAATCACTGGAACTATGTGAACTATTGAACCACTGAAACTATTGAACTATGTGAACGATTTGAACTATTTGAACCATTGGAACTATTTGATCTATGTGAATTATTTGAACTATTTGAACCATTGGAACTATGTGATCTACGTGAACTACTTGAACTATTTGAACGATTGGAACTATTTGAACTATTGAACGATTGGGTTATGGTAAGTGATTAGCTAACGGGGCGGGTGTAATGTGATAAAAGCATGGTGGATACGCCGCTGGTACTTCCTATATATAAGTGCTTTTAACACATTACATATCGTTGCGTTATCTAGATCACTTGGACGAATGTTTACAAAACAAAGTTACACTACAAGGTTTTCCTAACGATTTACAGCTTGGTAAACAAAGACAAATGTTTTCAATTAAGATTCATGGCTACAATGGTTTTAGTTTATACATATATCAACTTGTAAAAGTTGATAGAAACATATTGCAATATCAAACTCTTTTGTTTTCAAGGTACACACTCGACAACTCCCGTAGTTGGACGAGGTATTGCAATATGAACTTAAAGCCATGAATCTAACATACTCATAAAAAACCTATGTACTCGCCGACATTATTATGCTGACGTACTTTCACATATGTTTCAGGTACCATAGTTGATGATGTTTGATGATGATTATGATGCATGCTAACATAGGGATGGACGAGACCTTAATGACTTAATAACAATGAAAGACAATTGTTCATGTTTTGTTTCCGATTTCAATTCAATGTAATAAACTTAATTCAATAAAACGAAACTTCAAATCCATGTGTTGTGAAACAATGATTCTGTTACGACACTCCCCGACGTTTCCGCCGCGGTTTGTTGTTTTAACGCGGTCGGGGTGTGACAGAAGAGTTGGTATCAGAGCTCATGGTTATAGGGAATTAGGTTATTAGTAATGCTTTGACCTAGACTATAACCTTCCTAGGACCCTAACACAAGTTGCCTTGTTTTTAGTCTTAAAAAATACCGTTGCCTATCTTTAGGTGACAACCACAACAAGAAAACGAAATACGAATCCCACTTGAAAACTAATCATCTCTTCTTAGAAGATTTGTTATAAGGTTTTGAACCTTCAAAGTTTTCAAAATATCTTCAGAGTTTGGGTCTTATAATGTGAACACGTGCAATCTGGAAGGGTGGATGCCTGTATCCTGAGTTTTCTATCTAAGGCTAGAGTGTTCGTACAAATCCACATAATTGGACCAGTCACTCTTACCTGGGAACTCTTGGGATGAGTGTCCACTTATAGGCTAAAGCAGGTCTTCGCGATACATTATATTGACCCATTTACTTTGATTAGTCACTTTGTGTCATTTGTTTGTTCGAGGTAACGAACGAATGATCGCCTTCCTTATGTTTCGTTGATATCTTCAATACCTCTTTTGTTTATCCAATCGTCAGTCTCACTCGTTTCTCATGTTTCCTTGTTCTTTTTAGAATATGCCACCTAGACGTGATCCAGAACACGACGCTGCCCTCGTAGCCACAATCATTTAGCAGATGGCTGCTGTGCTTCCGAACCTCATTACCCAGATAAACCAGGAGAATAACAATAACAATGCTCAGTGTAACTTCAAAACATTCAATTCAGCTAAGCCATCGAAATTTTCTGGGTCTCAATGGGCAACTACACTCCTGCAATGGTTCGAGAGTCTAGAAAGCACCTTCAGACATGTTCAGTGTCCAAATGAGCGAAAGGTTGAATTCGCATCTAGTGTTTTTGAGAAACGAGCTTTAACATGGTGGAATGGTGTGACGAGAGATAGGGGTGCCGATGTGGCACTGGCTCAAACTTGGGAAGAGCTTCGAGCTCTAATGATGGAGGAATTATGTCCTCGTCATGAAATCAGGGTACTGGAATGGGAATTCGATGATCTTAAGCAAGATAGTGGTGAGCATCGAGCCTACACGGACCGATATGAGGAACTAAGTCTGTTATGCCCAACCATGGTTACGCCTTTGGATAAGGCAATTGAAAAGTATATTGATGGCCTCCCTGACTCAATACAAGACATTGTTATTGGTAGCAACCCTACTACAGTTAGACAGGCCATTGAGCTATCCGCTACCCTGACTGTCACACCCCCAAAATCCACCCTGTGGAGTATCACCGCTTGGAGGCGTGACATGACCAGGATCGAGCCACCAATCATATTGAACAACACAATTAAGTAAATAAAACCAAACACAATACGATTGGTGACCAAAAGGAAGTAGACCGACTTTAGGTTAACAAAGTTCAGATTTAAACAGCGGAAGCATAAAACGTAAGTTCGAAGCATAAGTTCCATAGTTCATAAGTTTAAAGTCCAAAACGTAGGTTTAATAAGTTCATAAGGTTTAGAAGTTTAGTACGGGACTTAACAATCTGTATTCCACAACAACCTCCTCCTCGTGCAAGCTCCATCTAGCGACCTGTAAGGCATGTAACAACAAGTCAACAACAAAGTTGAGTGAGTTCACGTTTGGTTGTTTAGTTTTAAGTTGTTTCTGAAAAACGTGGTTTGACTTTCGTTGGCTTATTTGCCGTGGGGGTTACCCCGTAGTTGAAAGTATGTTTAACCAGTTCCTTTTCATTACCCAAACCATATCCATAATTAGTGGGGGCTTCCCCATGTGAACTACTAGACGGTATGATATCGACTACTAACGAAAGTAAGTTGTACCCTAAGTCAATGTCTATCATCATTGACCCTTTGCCTTAGTCCATTAGTACACGCCCGTTCGAACAACACGGTGTGAGGTTTGTTAAACCTAATAGCGCTATTAACTAATGACCCGCTCGCCATCGGCCTCGGCGATTAAGTCGATATAAAATGAGGGACTTATGATAGAGTTTTGTCTAGTAAGTTTTAAGGTTGTTGTCCTACCCAAGGAGGACGAACGTACGTAGTTCTCTCCAAAGAGAATACGCAGGATTAATATTGGCATCCTACCCAAGGAGGATGGCCGTACATATCCTACCTAAGTAAGATATGTAGATTCCGTTTTAATTCTTTAACCCATTCCCAAACCACCGGGAATCCCATGCCTTAGAAAGTGTGTGAACTCACCTTGGTTTGCTCGGTTAGATTCTCAAATATAGCTAACAGTCAATGTCGGTCAATCACGTCCTAATATGATTACCAGTTAGTCATTTAGTGATTTTCAAATAGAGCACAAAGTTCCTACACGTATCTATCACATAACATGCATTACTTTAACGATTTATGCCCATATAAACTTCCCATCTATTCCCATTCATAAATAAACATACCATATTGCACATAACACTTTTATTGACACATAACATGTTAGATCATTCACAGATAACATACTCGACATTTAGACACGCAAATTACAACTTATGTCATTTCAGCTTTAATATTCAAAACCGGGCTGTTTTCAGACATTTTAATAAAATAGTTAACTTATTCCAAAAATTCCCAAATTTTTACAAAATGTCTTAAACGATCTAAATATTATTGTGTAAAAATATCGGGGTCCAGTTCATTACCAATATTTTATAAAAATTCATTTTCTGGACTGAAATCAGATTTATCTTTTTCTGACTGCAGTCCACGGAATAATTTATTTAAAATTCATCGAGAGTCCGATTTACGAAATTCCAGTGAGAGAATTACAAATACATCGGTGGTCATCTACAGTACAAATTGCGTGATCTAACTCTACACAGAATTCAAGTTATGATGGAAAACAGAACGCATATTTTCAGCAGCAAAAATGCAGCTTTAGCTGCTGTTACAAAACGACACTTTAAAAATAGTAAACGAAGTCCAAAAATTATGATTCCAGTTCCATTAGAACCGTATTTCATAATACATAAATCTAGACTTCATAAAATACATTTTTTGTTAAGTTACGGTCCTGTTACAGCCAACTGAAGTTGGCTGTAATCACTAAACAGCTTTCTGTTTTCAGTCTTTAACATTCTAAAGTGCTCTCGATTGATTCCGTTAACATGTTTAGCGATAAACAATGATACTTACAGCATATTATAAGTCCTTCATATCAGCACACAATTATCATACACCAAACAACACAAGAACAACAAGATTTGAACATCATTTAACCTTACATCTTCTCTTTATCCACCCTTCATCCTTTATGTTCAAGATTAATGTAAGTTCTTTAGAGTTTCTTAAGTTTTAACCATTCAATCAACTATTAACCACCAACTACAAGAACAAGATGAAGATTTAAAGCACTTACTTCTAGCACAAGGCTAGGGGAGAAACAAGGCGTAAAAGTGGTGGGTAAAAGAAAACTAGAGTGGTCCTTGAGCTTCCGAGTGCACCAAGCTTACTTGTATGATCTTTACCACCTTTGAGTGTATGGAAAATGGTTGAACAAGAACTTGATGGTGGTGGTATGGTGGTTGATGGTGGCGGCCGAAAGCAAGGAAGGAGGAAGGAGAAGTTGTTTGTTGTTTGATGAGAGATGTTGGAGGTCTAGCATGTATATTTATAAACCAAGTCCCTTATTAACCAACATATAAAGTGTCCTTAATCCACCAACATCTAGTAATAAAATAATCAAAAGGAAGGCAAGGGGTGGGTCACCCCCTTGTGACCGTCGAATGGGGGGGGGTATGGGGTTGGGTGGTGATCTTTGGTTACTTATATAGTTAGGATGTAAGTGTTTAGTTAGGGTGTTGTTATGTGTGTTATAATATAAGGTGTGTTAGGGTGTTCGGGGACCCTAACTAGCTCAGAAAAGTAAAAAAAATGTGTTTGGCAATATTTCTATGTTCCGGGTAAAGTCCGGTTGTTCGGTTTGACACTGTTCCGTTAAAGTGCTTAATTAATCCGTAAAGTGTCTTTTATATATACTTTTGTAACACTTTTAATTTCTAACACTTAGGAAAACACAAAGGATTATTTAATGACTTTTCTGTACACTATAAGTATGTTAACAAGTACATGTAAGTATAACACAGTAATCAGAGAGCAGTTAAGTAATTCCACACAGTCGTCAAGCACTTTAATTATCATTAATAAATTGTACGGAATACATGGAATTACTAGGGTTGTCACACTGACTGAATCTCAGATCAGGAAAGGTAAACTTTTCCGAAAAGGCGACAAGAAACCAACCGATGAAACGAAACAAAAGGATAAGCAGATTGAATCCTCCAAGAAGTCAAAAAAGCGAAAGGCTTCTCAGAACTTCTCCGTGGTTGCTCAAAACGACCAAGCAATCCCTAACCAACCAGCTCAACCCCCTGCCAAGAAGCCATACAACGGGACTGCACCCTTGTGCAACCAATGTAACCTTCATCATCATGCTAGTGTGAAATGCCGCAAATGCCTAAATTGTGGACTTGCTGGTCAAACAGCTAGGGTTTGCCGAGCTGCAGCTACACCAAACCAAGCTGATAACAACCCAGCACAAGCTCGTTTTCCACCAGGTTCTTGCTACAACTGTGACGAGATGGGCCATTTCCGAAATAATTGCCTAAAGCTTGTTAATGCAAATCCAGCACGCGGATGGGCAATCGAGCGACTGGAAGACGATGCTGTTTGGAACAATCGAATCTTGTGTATTACTTTCTTTTGTTATCAAAACAGTTATTTTGGTTTATAAATAAATCTTTTTGTTTACATTACGATGTACGAATGTGGTTACTTGTATGAACGACATATCCCCTACAATACCGACGATCAAGGAATCGTGTTCCTTGCAAAACAAACTACTCTCATAGTTCTTCCATTTTTGTGATCACTCGTGATCTCTATGAAAATCCTAAGTACTCATTTCTTCTAAGAAACAAAGTACAAAGGTGCAAGTTACAACCCTGAACGAATACCCAAGTACCATTTTAAATCCTTAATTAGATACCCAAGGGTACTTCCGTAAGCCCTTGATTGGTCTTACATATCATATTTTCCCGACTTCACGATATTTTACATAGCATATGATTTCAAAGGATTATGCATGTTTTCAAAAACCTCATACATGTTTTCAAAATCAACTCACATGGTTTAAAACATTTCATAAAAAAAATGTTTACCTAATATACTTAGTACATGATTTCAAAAACATTACAAAAAGGCTTTCAAAAACATATTTTTAACGATTCCAAGCATAGCTTTCAAAAACATTTTTGCTCGTATGTTGTCCTAACGTACGTATTACGCGATTTTCAAGAACACTCTACTTCGTATGCTGACTAAGCATGCTTAGCACAATGATTTCAAGGATTTAAATTGCTTCATATGTGGTCTTAGCATATCTGGTACAAGGTTCCTAATCATTTTCCGCTACAAATTCCAAACCCTTATAGGATCTTCCTATCTTCATAGTTAGACCCTTGTGGACGTTTAAAGCGCAACAATCAAAGTCCTTAATCGGATTCTTTGTGTGCTAATTCGAATGTTACGATTCTTTGAGAACGAAATTGAATCCATATAAGATCATCCTATCTTTACAGATAGATTCTTGAGGATGTTTAAAGTACTAGTTGAAGTCCATCGATTGGATTCCTAGTGTACTTTGAATGCACGCATTCAAATCAACGACGACTTAACAATAAGTTAATAACAAACTAGTAATGAATTAAAATCCAAGTAAACAATGGTGTGTCTATTATGTGCTTACGTGTTTATGTGTTGACCTAATCAAATTAAAGTTATCTCAAGATTGTTCGACAAACTCTATCCCCTACACATTATAAAACGAACTGTGCGGACTGTGCAAAGAATTACGTAATTATGGATGCATACATAATTATGGAATTTAGTGCATAGAAACCACAACAAGTTTTGTCATGTATCAATCTAATCAAGAAACAAAAGTTAACTATATTCATTTCCATTTCTGATGAAGTACCCGCTGAGGAAAAATGAATTGGCTATTCATTTTTTACTTCTGAAAGAAATATCCGCTGTGGGAAATGAATAATCTATTCATGAACCATGTTCATTTTCGTTTCTTATGAAGTACCCATTAGAGAAAATGAATCATCCATTCATTTTCGCTTCTGAGAAATATCCATTGAGGAAAATGAACAAATTCATTTTCATTTCGGATAAAGTACCCACTGAAGAAAATAAACTATCCGTTCACTCTCGCTTTTGAAGAAATACCCACTGAGGAAATTGAATAAATTCATTCATTCCATTTTTGACAAAGTACCCACTAAGGAAAATGAATTGATCATTCATTTTCACTTCTAAATAAATACCCACTGAGGGAATGAATAATCATGCGTTAATTTTGCCATTTTCGTTTCTAATGAAGTAACCACTGAGGAACATGAACTATCCGTTAATTTTCTCTTCTGAAGAAATATCCACTGAGGAAAATAAATAAATAAATCCATTCCACTTCTGATGAAGTATCCACTGAGGAAAATGAATTATCCATTCATTTTCACTTCTAAAGAAAAATCCATTGGGGAATGAATAATACAGTATCGATTCCTTCACTTCCACTTCTGACGAAGTACCCACTGAGGAAAATGAACTATTCATTCATTTTGACTTCTGAAGAAATATCCATCAGGGAAATGAATACTCTTTTCAATAATCTTTCATTTCCACTTCTGACGAAGTATCCACTGAGGAAAAAATGAACTATCTGTTCATTTTCACTTCTGAAGAAATATCCATCGGGGAAATGAATATTCTTTGCGAAAATCCTTCATCTCTACTTCCGACGAAGCATTGACCGAGGAAAACGAATCATCCATTCATTTTCGCTTCAGAAGAAATAACCATTGAGAAATGAACAGCTTATACGTTCCTTCATTTCCGTTTCTGATAAAAGCATTCGTTGGAAAAAAATGAATTATCCATTCATTTCCGCTTTTAAAGAAATACTCATTGGAAATGAATAACCTATTCATCTTTCATCTCCATATCTGACGAAGAATCCATTGTAGAAAATGAATCATCCATTCATTCTCGCTTCTAAAGAATATCCACTGGAGGAATGAAATACAAATCCTTACGAGATCTTTCTGTCTTAGTAGTTAGATTCTCAAGGGATACTCGTAGAACTACTGGTTAGTTTGATCTCTATCATTAATCAAATCACTCGTTCCCACTTCCTACTTTATCTAAGGAAGCACCCACTAGGGAACGGTAAAGCTACACCTTACATGGAAATCCTTGATGGGTTACTCTATGAAAAATAGATGACGCCCTAGATTCCCTACAAGACGATTGTTTAACACAACTTCAGACAGGCTCCTTCGAATAAATTTCGGGACGAAATTTTATAAAGTAGGGGAGACTGTGACACCTATGTCTCTTTGACCATCATACGAATACAAAACCAATGAAATATTATGTTTCATACTTGGTATTTGTATAAATATGTGTATCATTTGCACATATCAATTCTTGTTCAATTTCGAGCTTTAAATCGCTTTCTAGAAAGTTATACGCGAACTGATGCATAAATGTAATCAGATTAACACAACAAACACTCTGGAATAGTGACATAGACTCAACATACCTTAAATAACCTTTACATAACTTAGAAATAAGTTTTGGAGGGTTTGGTGTGTCGAAAACAAGTTTATTCACTCGCATGGAATATTTGCGTCAAACTACGAATGTATACTGATTCGTATGGTAACGAACATTCTGAAACTTGATCATAAGCTAAACATACCCTAAATATCCTTTACATTTCTTAGAAATAGGCTTTGAGGGGTTCGGTATGCGAAAATAAACTTATTTGATCAACAGGGACTAAAAGCGTCAAAAAGTGCATAAGTTTGTATTTTCGCGCATATCATACGTTCTGAACATATCCGGACATCCAAAAATTTTTGTAATCATTAAAATATTTTATTTTAATGATTGGAATGCAAAAATACCATTCATCGTGTAATTTGGATCGTTTTCGCGTCCGTTCGAGTTTTCGTCGTAATTAACCGAATAACGCAACCGTACGACCAAACAAACCGACATCCGAGATAATTTCAAGCATGTTTCAAGTCCCCTATGCTTTAACATCCTTGTAGAGCCTTGAAAATGGGTTAACGGGGTTTAAACGCGTCGAAATGGCTTAAACATGCTGCATGGACCAATTCTGCCAATTTTGAAAGTTTATGTAACTGGGAAGGGGTGGCGTCACGCCACAGCCTAAGGGTTGTGCCATAGCGGCATGCGACGGCTCTAAATTAACAGAATTTCCATTTTCAGCAACCAGCTTGATCTCTAGGGTCTTTTGTGCAACATTTGCAATACCTTGAGCTGGTTTTGGACTCCCCTAGTGTACTAAATCAGTGGGTAACACATGGAAGGCCAAAATCGAAGCTCAAAACCCGAGAAATGATCCTAACGGTTCTTGACTTTCTATAAATACCCACTTGCTTCATTTGCTTTCTTCACACCATTTGATCTCAATTCTTCTCTAAGTTGAAGCTCTCACTTGTGAAGCTTCATACCTAAGAATTTTGAGTTCAAATCTTCCTTGCTTGGACCCTTTGTAAGCTTCTTTCATGCTTTTATTACTTTTCAAGCATGAAAGTCAAAGATTGTTTGACTTTCTACTTTGACCATGAAATTGGTCAACACAAAGTTCGTTTGAACTTTGCAACGTGAGCGTAATCATGATGGTTATAGTCCCTTGTGACTATACCTACTGATTACCACGTTGATTAGTCGAAGTGACGAGTCAAAGTTTCGGTCAAAATACGTGTTTATGCGTATTTTGCAACGAAGCTATTTTCGGGTATCAAAACACTTTGTTTTGATATCAAACTTGTTTTCTAACTTAGTTAAACATGTTTTAACATGTTTAACTCGTCACTTTTAGTCTAGTGCTTGTTTAGGGTTGTAAGTCAAGCGGTCTTGACAACCGCTTAGACTTTCGAACCCGACCCGTTTGGTCGATCGTTAGGATCCGACCAAGCATATTTTGTGACCATAGTTGTATAGGGAATAACCTTCTGAGGTTATACCTTATGGTCACTTAGTTTAATTAGTTATATGATAGGTAGTTTATATGCCTTAGGAAAATGACCAAAACGCCCTTTTCATGCATAATTGGTATTTAAGCATATGTAACTTAACTTTTGTCACTTAAACTGATTATGCATCATATTTAAACATGTTAGGGCATATAATACTTGTCATAGGACTAGTTAGGCGTCTCGAATGCGCATTTGCACGAACGACGCGTTAAAGTAGCGTAAGCTACCTTAATGGGTCGTAACGGGTCGAAAGCACTTAGGATTGGTTCCGATTTAGAATGTAGGCTTTGTTAAACCATATCACATGAGTTCCAATACTCATTTGGTTTACAAGACCTCATTCTACCCGATCTTCCAATTTAGGTGTCGATTTATGAACTAGCGATCCGATTACTAGGTGCTACTTGATTTCCTTGGTTGCCCTAGCTTCGTTAAGTTCATTAGATCGAGGATACTTTGCACTTCAAGTGAGTACATAGTTCCCCTATTTTACCATTTTCAAATATTTTGGGGTGATTCATTTGTGCTAAACGATTTCAAGTTTTCTAAAACTAATGCTATGGTTTATATTGAATACAACGATTTCAATTATATGAACTATTGAACCACTGGAACTATGTGAACTATGTGAACTATTGAACCACTGAAACTATTGAACTATCTGAACGATTTGAACTATTTGAACCATTGGAACTATTTGATCTATGTGAATTATTTGAACTATTTGAACCATTGGAACTATGTGATCTATGTGAACTACTTGAACAATTTGAACGATTGGAACTATTTGAACTATTGAACGATTGGGTTATGGTAAGTGATTAGGTAACGGGGCGGGTGTAATGTGATAAAAGCATGGTGGATTGATGCGTGTCGAGTGTGATATATATTTAAGCATATTTTAAGCCCTTTTTAACACTTTAGTCAAGTTTTAAATTTATAAAACACGATATTTACTAAACTAAACACACATATGGGCAAGTGCACCCATCGTGAGCGTAGTATAGTGTTGGTAAGATACCGAGGTCGTCCAAGGACACAAGAGCTTTTAGTACCGGTTTATCCTCAATGTCTAATCAAATCAAAAATTTAGAAAAAGGGGTTTTTAAACATGAAAATAAAACTAACTAAAAATGCTGAAAATAAAATAAAATAAAAACAGGTAGACAAGATGAATCACTTGGATCCGACTCGCCTTTAGTGTAACCTTTGATGTTTTCCGCACTTTTGCACTTTTTAAGAGATTATCTTAGTTATAGTAGTAGGCCCCTCTTTTGAAGGTGATGTTACCCTCAACCCAGTAGTTTGAGTCAGCAAGGATACAATCCTAAAGGGTTGGATTATTGGAAGATAATTAATTAAGTTATTAATGCGTAATGTGGTAGGCCCCTCTTTTGAAGGTGACGTTACCCTCGGCTAAGTGGTTTGAGTCAGCAGGGATACAATCCCAAGTAGCCGGGTTAATGTATTAATAGTAGTTTACATATGAGGGGATCAAGGAATTCGAACCCCCACCATCCAATATCAGTGGGTATTGAAGGAGGTCCTACTAAACTTGACCCAGGTCCTTGCAGGATCTATACACTGAACAAGGCAAGAACCTTACCAAACCATTCCCTTAACCCCCGACCAGGTAGCCAACATATCTCCATATAGACTGTGGAGATATGAATGGTGTAAATCTTTTATTTTATATAGACAGTAAAATAACGCCAAGACACCACGGACAAATGATAAGGAAGTTTCACCTTCAACATAAGAAACTAGTTATTAAAGTCATTAATACAAAACCAAATAAAAAGTGCGAAAAGATTAAAAAACAAAAGTATTACACTAAATGCTTGTCTTCACCAAGTGATGTAAGAGACTTAGGCAAACATGGCCTTTGATTGTCAAGAACTCTTACTATCAATCTTGGATCCCGAGACTACTACACACACTCTATGATGGATGATGGTGGTGGATGTGGGTGTTGTGATGGTGGTGGAGTGTGGGTGAAGTGGGAGAGATGTGGTTTGTCAAGGGATGCCTTTGCAATGAACCAAGCACCCCTATTTATAGCCTGCACAGAAGCCCGGACATGGCCCCGTGCCCGCTGGGCACGGCCCCATGTCAACCCATCTTCTCTTTCTTCATTAAATGCAGTTTGTTTGCATTAGTTGACCACACCCCTGTGTCCGCTTGGCACGGCCCCGTGTGCAGAAGCGTATCTGTACTATCAATATTTGCCTAGATTATGCGAATCTTAGCGTTGACCACGGCCCCGTGTCCGCTGGCCACGCCCCCGTGTTTGGAAATAGAAGCTTCTACAGCTTTGTCTTTTCTGCAGACACTTGGGCACGCCCCCGTGTTCGTTGAGCACGGGGCGTGTTCAGCCTTCTGATATCTTGTTTTTGCTTGGGGAGATGCTGTCGAGGGGTCTGGCATGCCATGTTTATTCCTTTTCTTGTATTATTTTTAGATTTGGCTGCATTTTTGCTTCTTTTGTTCATTTAAGCTTATTTAACCCTGAAAATACAAAAGGAAGACAAAAGCACACTTTTTCCAATATTAGTACTAAAAAGGGGTTAGTTTTATGCCTCATTTGATGTAATTTATATGTTGCATTTTACACACATCAAATTCCCCCACACTTGAATCTTTGCTTGTCCTCAAGCAAAACTCCTTATTTTGTGGCTTACACACCCAAATAGAATGGGTAGAAGAGAAGGTTTGGGCTTGTCTAGAGTGTCGGGATTCCAAGATCTTTATTAGGTTTTATTTTTATGCTATTTACAATCCTATTCGTTATGATTTATTTAGACCATTTAATAAGAGAGAATACTTATTTGGGCATAACATGCCTCTTTAAAATTCCATTTATAAACAAGTTCACATGCCTCACGGGGGATCACTCAACACTCAGCCGAAGATGTATTTTTGTGAAACACTCGAGACCGGCATGGAACTTACTTCTACCATATGCTTGCCAAGCAATCAATCCTCCTCCTTTTTAACTATAAACCTTTGTAAATATCAAGAGGACTTTGGGGAAGGGTTAGGCTTGGGTTAAAGGTAGGTGGTTTTGGATTAGTGGTTAGTGGAAAAGGGCGAAAAGGCGTAAAAAACGTCGGTTTTCGTAAAACATTTTGTTTTTGTGACTTTTTTATTCTAATGAAGCATTTTTTTTTTCAAACGAAGTTTCTTTTGATGAACTTGTTTGTTTATTGCTAAGCTTCATCATTTTATTTTATTTATTTATTTTTTTTTTCATAATAAAGATGTCACAAGAAAACCGAGCTTTGTACTAAAATAAAGGGTTTAAAATGAAAAAGGGTTTTGGTGGGTAAAGGGTGTTTGTTTTGGGTTTAGAAATGAAAAGGTTTAGGCTCAAAGGGGTTAACTAGGGGGATTTTTGGTAGGTGGTAAAAAAAAAAGAAAATTAATGGTGTTGAAATAAAAAAGGGTTAGTCTTAATGCCTCCGTCATTTACTTACTTGGGTTTAAGTTGGTAAGGACTGAGAATGTATCGTCACGGCAAGTTCTAGAGTTGTAAGAAACCAAGCGGCTATTCACACAAGAAACGAAAAATGAGCATTTAATTTAAAGATGTGTATTTGTATGCTCAATAAAGGCTCAAAACTCACTTTTTGTGGGAATGAGTTTTTAATGTGATCAAGTATATATAATCAAATTTTAACTAGATTTGTCATGCCGTTTCATAATTTTCTTATGTTGGTTCTTTTTATCATGACGCTATCGGTTGCAGATTTATAAAAATATAACCTTTTTAGAACTTGTTATTCCTAATTTAAACCAAGACAAGTAAAAAAAATAAAAAGTTTTTGAAAAAATTTTGGGGTGTTTAGCGGTTCCAATAGAGTTTTGTGTAAGGCTTGTAATTAGGACTTGCAAAATTCAAGGTTTTAGCATCCCCCCCACACTTAAATTACACATTGTCCTCAATGTGTCCCAAAAATAAGTTTTTAGGTTGATTGAATGTGTAAAAAGGTGTGTTTAAACAAAAATTTTCTGTTACTGTGCATCTAGACACGGGCCGTGGTGTCCGGGCACGGCCTCGTGTTCAGATTGCCAGTAATAGAATTCAACAAAAAGTAACAGAAGGCTGGGCACGGGGGGCGTGTTCAGCGAACACGCCCCGTGTCCAGTTACCTGAACTGGGCGTTTTTCTACAGACTCTTGAGCACGAGGCCGTGCTGGCGGGACACGGCCCGTGCTGAACTTGCTGTAATGAAGAAAAAATGTTCGGGAGGCTCTGATTTTTATGCATGGGGCGTTGGTTCAAGTCTCCCTTAGTATCCTTCACCATCCAAGTGTGTTTTATTCCTGAAAACTAAAATCTAAACTAGAAAACATAAAGGTTAATCTAAACTAAACTACGGATAGTTCCGCGGAATGCCTCCGTGGTGCGCCACGTTTATAAGGGTCCTTGGCTAGACCCAAAGTCAGTCATATGTTACCCAAGTGGGATGGTTTGCATCCCATGTTGCACCGTCGGAGAGCAGCATCCAAGCTTGAGTCTATGACGTTCATGTAGTTGACCGGGTTGTCATCATCTACTCTTTTCCCAACCCCAAACGTCATCTCCTTCTCCCCAACCCTTAATGTTAGCGTTCCACCATTCATGTCTACCATTGCGTGAGCTGTGGCTAGGAATGGTCTTCCTAATATGAGTGGTACTTCGGTATCTTCCTCCATATCCAATATGACAAAGTCGACTGGGAAGACAATTTCCCCGACTCTAACCAATAGATTTTCGGCGACACCTTGCGGGTATTTAATGGACCTATCGTCGAGTTTTATGATCATTTTTGTAGGGCTTGTTTTTCCTAGGCTGAGTCGGTCAAACATTGATGCGGGCATGAGGTTAATGCTAGCCCCAAGATCGGCTAGTGCATTACGCATGGGTGATTCTCCAATTGAACAAGGGATGGTAAAGCTTCCGGGATAGATCTTCTTTTGCGGGAGTTTGTTGAGTAGCAAGACGGAGCATTCTTCGCTTAGATTAACTATTTGCAATGATTCAATCTTCCTTTTGTGAGTGAGGAAGTCCCTCATAAATTTTGAGTATTTAGGCATTTGAGTTAGGACTTCGACAAATGGGATATTAACATGCAATTGTTTTAATAAATTTATGAATTTTGCGAATTGCTCATCGGTCTTTTGGCGAAGTAACCGACCAGGGTATGGTACCGGAGGATTCTTGATGGGCTCCTGATTTGGTGGAGGAGCCGTCTCTTGTTGAGGTGTCGGCGGAGTTGTGGTTTGGCTAGATCGACTCTTTTCGTATGGAGGAATCGGAGCCTCCTCGGGACCTACGGTACGGTTTCTCAATGTGATGAGATGCACTTGCGCCTTTGGGTTGGTTTCGGTATTGCTTGGTAACGCGCCTTGGGGTCTCTCGGAGAAATTTTGAGCTAGTTGATTTATTTGTTTTTCAATGTTTTGAATACTAGCTTGTTGATTTCTAAAGTTCGATTCCAATTGTTGAAATCGATCCGATTTTTTCTTTTCGGTGTCGGAGATGAGGCGGGAGACGGTATCCTCAAGCCTCTCTCGTCCCCCTTGTTGTTGTTGAAAGAAATTTCGTGACTCGTTTCTTGGTTGTTGAAAGTTTGTTCGTTGGTTTAGATTTTGTTGGTTACTACTATTGCCTGGGTCTCTCCGACCAAGGTTAGGGTGGTTACGCCATCCTTGGTTGTTGGTACCCGTTGGAGGACCTGACGGCCTAGGTCTATTATCAACGTAGTTAACCGTTTCTGCTTGATTATCCATTTCTTTCATACAATTCCAATTTTCATGTGGTCCACCACACCCTTCACAAGCCATAACCAAGGCCGTTTTTGCCATTTCTAACTTTTTGATTTTTGAAGAAAGGGCCTCGATTTGGGCTTGCAAAGAGGTGCTTTCATCAACCTTATGGGCGCCCGGGGCAATAGATTTTGTGCCTCGGGGAGTGTGCCACTGAAAATTGGTTTGAGAAATTTCCTCATTTTGATTATAAATTTCATTTGGGCGACGATTACCTAAATGTCCCCCGGAGCTAGAATCCAGTGTTTGTCCTGTGTGTGGCAGCAACCCGTTGTAGAAAGTGGATACTTGTTGCCACACCGCAAGACCATGATGAGGACACTTTCTTAGTAGCTCCTTGAACCTTTCCCAAGTTTCATATAAGGATTCCTCATCCTCTTGTGAATATGTATTAATTTCAGTCATTAATTTAGCCGTTTTAGCGGGAGGGAAATACTTATATAGAAACTTTTGGGCTAGTTCATCCAAGGTGTTTACCGAACCAACTGGGAGGGTATTAAGCCAAGCCTTAGCTCGGTCTGTGACAACTCGAATTTCCGACATTCTTTATTCGCATTTATTGCACGTTGACCGTCTAGATTATTGCTTATACGAATTATTTACCTGGTAATTGTGCACACTAAATTATAGTTAAGATGATAATCTTGATTTTTGAGTGATAAGGTGTAAGTACTTGACTGCATGATTAACTGTAAACTGTTTGAGACCTGAACAACTCGACGAAACACAATATCTGTTTCGCCATAACCACTCTCGACGAAACAGATTGTTTCGCCAACAACCCTCTCGACGAAACAGGCTGTTTCGCCGAGCCCAGATCCACCGAAGCCCAGTTCGGGCCCAACACGTTATTTTGAGTCTTAAAACGTGAAACATCATCAGTTTCACACATTTATCATAACAACCGAAACCCTAGAACACTCTCCCTTTCTGTGCGACGACAACAACCATCGTTCACCATCATCCCTAGCTCTCGGATCCTTGTTCCTTCATCTCGAATCGGTTAGTGTGTGTTTGTTAGTCGATTCTATGTTTCTGTATGGTATAGATTCTTGCTGGTGCATATGATTGATGTGTGTTACTGCTGTGATGAGTGTATGATGGTGATGATATAGATTTCGATGTGTATGATATGATGTAGTAGGATATATATAAATGATATGCGAAACTTGATACAATCGAATGCTCGGTTCTGAATGATTGTTTATATGGCCTGATTCTGATTACATTAGTATCTTGATAGGGAATTGATGTGATGATGTTGTATGTTATTTGATATGCTATACACATAAACTAGGGTTTATGCTAGACAATGATTCTTGGATGGTTGATTTATGATGATTCGATATGCACAATGATCTTCATATGATTTCTGTTATTGTTGACGGCTGCTAGAATGATTAGGGTTTATGCGTTATTCGCATCTGCTGTAACTGATGTCTGCGAAGCTGTACTGTCCGACGAAACAGGACTCTCGGCGAAACAGAATGTGTTTCGCCAAGAGTCATCGACGAATTAGAATCCTGTTTCGCCAATTAAGACCACGACGAAACAGAATGTGTTTCGTCAATATCTGTGTTTCGCCAACATGTGTGTTTCGCCGAATAGCTGATCTGTGCAGGAACTTGAGTTAATTCTGTTAAGTGTTAACTGGAATATGTAACTGCTGTTAAATGTTAAACATGACTGGTATGATTGTGATTACGTGTTACCTGCTTACACATGAACAACTTAAACACAAACTGATTATGTATACGTGCGTACTTTAGGACGTGATTGATTAACTATGAGCATACTTAGCATACCGAGCAAACTCAGGTGAGTTCACACTCTTTCTAAGGCATGGGATTCCCGGTGGTTTGGGAACGGGTTAAGAAACTAAAATGGAACCTACATATCCTCCTTGGGTAGGATATGTACCGCCATCCTCCATGGGTAGGATGCCAATATTAATCCTGCGTATTCTCCTTGGGTAGAATACGTACGTTCGTCCTCCTTGGGTAGGACAACAACCTTAACGTACGTAAAACCTACGTACACTCACACTCGCTACGGTCCTTGGATCAAGAAGGGCGCGTACAAATACGACTAGTCTACACATGGGAAGCCCCCACTAATCTTCGCACAGATGCCTGAAAAGGCCGCGATACGGCCACAACCTTCGCACAGATGCCTGAAAGGGCCGCGATACGGCCACAACCTTCGCACAGATGCCTGAAAGGGCCGCGATACGGCCACTAACCTTCGCACAGATGCCTGGAGGGCCGCGATACAAATATAACTATTCTAGAGAACATGGGAAACCCCCACTAAACTTCGCAAACATGCCTAGAGGGCTGCGATACCATTACTTACGATACATGAATGCTAAACGAACTTACGATTTACGATACGAACACTATAACTGAACTATTAACTGTGAACTCGCTCAACTAGTTGTTGACTCTCTATTACATGCCTTGCAGGGCTATTGGTACTCTTGGAGCTTGCACGGGAGGCGCGGTCGTTGTGGGCACGGATTGTGGATGTTTTGATAAAAACTTTATGACTCTTTAAACTAAACACTTGTGTTGGATGTTTATAACTATGCTTCCGCTACCTATGCTATGCTTTTGATTTAACACCAATTGTATTGTGGTGGACTACGTTTACTTTTACTGATTACTTATATGTTCAATATGATTGGTGGCTTGATCCTGGTCATGTCACGCCTCCAAGCGGTGGTACTCCGCGTGTGGATTTTGGGGGTGTGACAGATTGGTATCAGAGCCATTGGTTATAGAGAACTCGGTTTTAATAAGGGGAAAACGATTTTGTTAAAACCAGACTATAACCAGAACAGTGCTCTCAACGATCCACAACGACGCTTCACTCCACGTGCAAGGCTCAACATCATAGGTATTACTATTCATGTTACTTTACCTACTTGCTAGAATTACATAGAACTTTGCTCGGGGTATGCTCAGATTACAGAACCTACTATACGTTATTGCTTGAGAATACTTGTGTGCTCACTCTCTTCGCACTATTCGCGAACCTCTCTTACACATGTCCTCCTTGATGTCAAGATCATGAGTGGACGCGTTAACCTAACTCAAGCCCAGTTGGCGGCTTCGATCACCGAACAAGTTACTGCAGCACTCGCAGCTGCCCAGACAGGAGGTGTAACCTGCCATCACCACTTACTCCAGGATTTTTAGATCCTACTCTTGTAACTCAACACTTGTGCTAGATTTTGATTACTCTTACGCACACGACAAGTCAACACGCTCAGCCACCTGTGTGCACATACACGACTTTTATGGACTGTCGTCCTACTACTTTCAGCGACACTGAAGGAGCTGTTGGACTCCTCCATTAGTTCGAGGAACTCGAATCGGCCTTCAAATGTGCGAATGACCTGAGGCTCGTAAGGTGAAATATGCCACTGATATTCTCGAAGGCACTGCGCAAACTTGGTGGAACGCGCAAGTTACGATGTTGGAGCTGGCGGCTGCTAATGCCACCCCATGGAATGATTTTAAGGAACCTATCAAACGTGAATACAGTAGTTATGATTCCATCCACAAGTTGGAAGTGGAGTCCTTTAACATGAAGATGACGGGGTCAGAGATAGAAGCGTGCACGATAACGATCCAACAAACTGACAATTTTGTGTCCAACTATGGTGGATCCTCCCATAAAGAGCTTTGAGCTGTACCTCAAAGGCTTAGTACCAGGAATTCAAAACCATGTGAAGATGGCTAAACTTGCTACTATTCAAGATGCTACTCATCTTGCTCATCATCTCACAGACCAGGCGGTGGGACAGAACAAGCTGCCTCAACGTATCAGCGATACTACTACCACTACTACTTCAACTACTTCTGCTACCCTCAGTAACAATGGATGAAAGTGGGATAGAACCTCTAGCAAGGGTTCGACTACGATTCCGTCCCGGGCACAGCGGTCAAAGATCGATGTCAACCAAAGTCCTGGTCAGCAACCTTTTAGCAGTCAATGGCAGGGTGGATACAGGGGAAACCACCCTGAGTGCAAACGATGTAACTTGCACCACAGCGGGCAGTGCAACCGGAATCATTGTCAATGATGCGACAAGCTTGGTCATGGAGTCAAGGATGGTAGAAACTCACGTCCTGCAAGCCAGAACCAACAACAACAGATACAAGATCTATAGAATCAGCAGCAACAGCAGGGTAACAAGGGATGTTATCAGTGTGGTGCTGAAGGTCACTTCAAGAGACACTGCCCACGGTTGAACCAGAACCAGAATCAGAACCACAACCAAGGAAACGGGGACTAGGGAAGACAACGGGGGTAATAACGACGGCAATGGTGCCAGGGGTCGAGTGTTCGTGATTGGTCAGGGTGATACTAGGAGTGACCCCAGCGTTGCGATAGTTTCGACATCGTCATTAGTATGGATTGGTTATCCCAACAACAAGCAGAGATCCTATGCAAGGAGAAGATCATTCGCATTCCCCGTACTGGCAAAGAACCTCTTGAAGTTCAAGGCGACATGAGTGGTGTCGTGAGTAGCATCATCTCCTTCTTGAAGGCACAGAAGTGTTTGCGAAAGGGCCACTCAGCTATATTAGCACTCGTTTCTGATAAATCGATGAAAGAGAAAAAGATTGAGGATATTCCTGTAGTACGCGATTTTCCTCAAGTGTTTCCTGAAGAGTTACCTGGGTTACCGCCTCATCGCCAGGTCGAATTCTAGATCGAGCTAGTTCCAGGAGCAGCACCCATAGCTCGAGCACCCTATCGCTTAGCTCCAACTGAATTGGAAGAACTGTCAAAGCAGCTACAAGAACTCTTGGAAAAGGGTTTTATACGTCCTAGCTCTTCGCCTTGGGGAGCTCCAGTGTTATTCGTAAGGAAGAAAGACGGTACGTTCAGGATGTGTATAGACTACCGTGAACTCAACAAGGTGACGATCAAGAATCGTTATCCTCTTCCGCGCATAGATGATTTATTCGACCAGCTGCAAGGGTCGAGCTACTACTCCAAGATAGACTTAAGGTCAGGGTACCATCAGCTGAGAGTCCGGGATGAGGACGTCTCCAAAACAGCATTCAGAACACTCTACGGCCACTACGAGTTTTTGGTCATGCCATTCGGGCTAACGAACGCGCCTACGGTTTTCATGGATCTAATGAACAGGGTGTGCAAACCTTATCTTGACAAGTTTGTTATTGTTTTCATCGACGACATCCTGATTTATTCGAAGAATCGGGAGGAACACGAGCATCACTTACGACTTATTTTGGAACTTCTTCGAACGGAACAGCTATACGCTAAGTTTTCAAAATGCGACTTCTGGCTTCGTGAAGTCCACTTCTTAGGCCACGTGGTAAACCAGGATGGGATTCATGTCGATCCATCCAAGGTGGATTCGATCAAGAACTGGCCTGCACCTCGCACACCAACTGAAATACGCCAATTCTTGGGTTTGGCGGGTTACTACAGACGGTTCATCAAAGACTTCTCGAGGATTGCTCAGCCGCTTACACTACTGACACAGAAAGGTGTTGTTTACCGTTGGAGTAATGCACAGGAAACAGCGTTCCAACACTTAAAGGATAGACTTTGTAGCGCACCTATCCTCTCATTGCCGGAAGGCACAGACGATTTTGTAGTCTACTGCGATGCATCTATCCAGGGTCTTGGATGTGTATTGATGCAACGGGATAAAGTTATTGCTTATGCTTCTCGCCAACTTAAGATTCACGAACGGAATTACACTACACACGATTTAGAGCTGGGAGCGGTTGTTTTTGCACTTAAGATATGGCGACACTACTTGTACGGTACCAAATGTGCTATCTACACTGACCACAGAAGCCTCAAACATATATTCAAACAGAAGGAACTGAATATGCGACAGCGACGATGGGTCGAACTGTTGAATGACTATGAATGCTCAATCAGGTACCCCCCAGGCAAAGCCAATGTTGTGGCTGACGCCCTCAGTCGAAAGGACACCGCGCCTAAGCGCGTGCGAGCTTTACAACTCACTATACAGTCTAGTCTTCCTTCTCAGATACGAAATGCTCAGGTGGAAGCATTGAAAACAGAAAACGTCAGGGCAGAAGCCCTACGCGGCTCAAGGCAACGCTTAGAACAGAAGGAAGATGGTGCTTTTTACGTAACAGGACGCATCTGAGTTCCACTCTATGGTAATCTACGCGAGCTTGTAATGGATGAAGCTCATAAGTCTCGCTACTCGGTACATCCAGGTTCGGATAAAATGTACCACGATATCAAAACTACATACTGGTGGCCTAGCATGAAGGCCCACATAGCAACATACGTTAGCAAGTGCCTGACTTGTGCAAGAGTCAAAGCTGAATACCAGAAACCATCAGGTCCACTTCAACAACCTGAGATACCACAATGGAAATGGGAACAAATTTCCATGGATTTTGTTACAGGCCTACCTAGATCTCAGCGCGGAAATGATACTATTTGGGTGATCGTGGATCGACTCACAAAGTCTGCTCACTTCCTGGCCATTAAAGAAACAGACAAGTTCTTTACCTTAGCAGACATCTACTTAAAAGAAGTGGTTTCGAGGCACGGGGTGCCAACCTCTATTATCTCTGACCGTGACGCACGTTTTACTTCAGAACTGTGGCAAGCAATGCACAAATCTTTTGGCTCTCGATTAGACATGAGCACAGCTTATCATCCTCAGACAGATGGGCAATCTGAGCGCACTATTCAAACTCTAGAAGACATGCTTCGGGCGTGCGTAATTGACTTTGGCAAGGGCTGGGAAAAGCATCTGCCACTTGTGGAATTTTCATACAACAACAGCTACCACACCAGCATTAAAGCTGTTCCATTCGAGGCATTGTACGGGCGTAAATGCCGGTCACCTCTCTGTTGGGCAGAGGTGGGAGAGAGTCAAATCACAGGTCCAGAAATGGTAGTCGATACTACAGAAAAGATTGCACAAATACGACAACGCATGGCGGCAGCTCGTGACCGTCAGATAGTATACGCCGATAAAGATAGAAAATTTCTCGAATTCCAAGTTGGGGATCGAGCGCTACTTAAAGTTTCACCCTGGAAGGGTGTGGTTCGTTTTGGCAAACACGGCAAACTCAATCCACGATACGTCGGACCTTTCGAAGTTATTGAGAAGATAGGCAGGGTAGCCTACAGATTGAACTTACCAGCTGAACTCAGTGCAGTTCACAACGTCTTTCACGTGTCGAATCTGAAGAAGTGTATGTCAGATGAGACCCACATAGTTCCCTTGAAGGAACTCACTATCGACGAGCGGTTGCACTTCGTCGAGGAACCTGTTGAAATCACGGACCGGGATGTTAAGGTCCTCAGGAACACGAGAATCCCTCTTGTACGAATTCGTTGGAACTCCCGCCGCGGCCCAGAGTTCACCTGGGAGCGTGAAGATCAAATGGAACTCAAATATCCCCAGTTATTCGGAACCAATGCAACTACTACTGAGGCTGAAGCTACCACTACAGAATTTCGGGACGAAATTCCAAATCAACGGGGGGATAATGTGACACCCCAGGAAAACTTCGCAAACTTGCTCGGGGAGCCGCGATACGATACAGGTAAACGTCACACCACTAGCTTCCTCAGTAACCGCATGCTAAATTTCGGGACGAAATTTCTTTCAAGTTGGGGATAATGTGACAACTCGAATTTCCGACATTCTTTATTCGCATTTATTGCACGTTGACCGTCTAGATTATTGCTTATATGAATTATTTACCTGGTAATTGTGCACACTAAATTATAGTTAAGATGATAATCTTGATTTTTGAGTGATAAGGTGTAAGTACTTGACTGCATGATTAACTGTAAACTGTTTGAGACCTGAACAACTCGACGAAACACAATATCTGTTTCGCCATAACCACTCTCGACGAAACAGATTGTTTCGCCAACAACCCTCTCGACGAAACAGGCTGTTTCGCCGAGCCCAGATCCACCGAAGCCCAGTTCGGGCCCAACACGTTATTTTGAGTCTTAAAACGTGAAACATCATCAGTTTCACACATTTATCATAACAACCGAAACCCTAGAACACTCTCCCTTTCTGTGCGACGACAACAACCATCGTTCACCATCATCCCTAGCTCTCGAATCCTTGTTCCTTCATCTCGAATCGGTTAGTGTGTGTTTGTTAGTCGATTCTATGTTTCTGTATGGTATAGATTCTTGCTGGTGCATATGATTGATGTGTGTTACTGCTGTGATGAGTGTATGATGGTGATGATATAGATTTCGATGTGTATGATATGATGTAGTAGGATATATATAAATGATATGCGAAACTTGATACAATCGAATGCTCGGTTCTGAATGATTGTTTATATGGCCTGATTCTGATTACATTAGTATCTTGATAGGGAATTGATGTGATGATGTTGTATGTTATTTGATATGCTATACACATAAACTAGGGTTTATGCTAGACAATGATTCTTGGATGGTTGATTTATGATGATTCGATATGCACAATGATCTTCATATGATTTCTGTTATTGTTGACGGCTGCTAGAATGATTAGGGTTTATGCGTTATTCGCATCTGCTGTAACTGATGTCTGCGAAGCTGTACTGTCCGACGAAACAGGACTCTCGGCGAAACAGAATGTGTTTCGCCAAGAGTCATCGACGAATTAGAATCCTGTTTCGCCAATTAAGACCACGACGAAACAGAATGTGTTTCGTCAATATCTGTGTTTCGCCAACATGTGTGTTTCGCCGAATAGCTGATCTGTGCAGGAACTTGAGTTAATTCTGTTAAGTGTTAACTGGAATATGTAACTGCTGTTAAATGTTAAACATGACTGGTATGATTGTGATTACGTGTTACCTGCTTACACATGAACAACTTAAACACAAACTGATTATGTATACGTGCGTACTTTAGGACGTGATTGATTAACTATGAGCATACTTAGCATACCGAGCAAACTCAGGTGAGTTCACACTCTTTCTAAGGCATGGGATTCCCGGTGGTTTGGGAACGGGTTAAGAAACTAAAATGGAACCTACATATCCTCCTTGGGTAGGATATGTACCGCCATCCTCCATGGGTAGGATGCCAATATTAATCCTGCGTATTCTCCTTGGGTAGAATACGTACGTTCGTCCTCCTTGGGTAGGACAACAACCTTAACGTACGTAAAACCTACGTACACTCACACTCGCTACGGTCCTTGGATCAAGAAGGGCGCGTACAAATACGACTAGTCTACACATGGGAAGCCCCCACTAATCTTCGCACAGATGCCTGAAAAGGCCGCGATACGGCCACAACCTTCGCACAGATGCCTGAAAGGGCCGCGATACGGCCACAACCTTCGCACAGATGCCTGAAAGGGCCGCGATACGGCCACTAACCTTCGCACAGATGCCTGGAGGGCCGCGATACAAATATAACTATTCTAGAGAACATGGGAAACCCCCACTAAACTTCGCAAACATGCCTAGAGGGCTGCGATACCATTACTTACGATACATGAATGCTAAACGAACTTACGATTTACGATACGAACACTATAACTGAACTATTAACTGTGAACTCGCTCAACTAGTTGTTGACTCTCTATTACATGCCTTGCAGGGCTATTGGTACTCTTGGAGCTTGCACGGGAGGCGCGGTCGTTGTGGGCACGGATTGTGGATGTTTTGATAAAAACTTTATGACTCTTTAAACTAAACACTTGTGTTGGATGTTTATAACTATGCTTCCGCTACCTATGCTATGCTTTTGATTTAACACCAATTGTATTGTGGTGGACTACGTTTACTTTTACTGATTACTTATATGTTCAATATGATTGGTGGCTTGATCCTGGTCATGTCACGCCTCCAAGCGGTGGTACTCCGCGTGTGGATTTTGGGGGTGTGACACGGTCCTTTAGCGAAAATGGAAACATTCGGAGGCGGATGGCGTTGTTTGATGCTCCATTGATCCGAAAAGTATCACATATTTCCAAGAAGTTAGTAATATGTAAATGTGGATCTTCGTCTGCAAGCCCATGGAAGGTTGCGAAATTTTGGAGCATTTGTATCAAATGCGGCCGAAGTTCGAAGTTGTTGGCTTCGACTTTCGGTGCATTGATAGCGGCGCCAAGATTGCCTACGGTGGGTCGTAGGTAATCCATGAGGGTACGTTGATCCGCCATTGGAAGTAGGTCCCCCAAAACTTTCATTTGGTTTTTAGCTTTAAGTCTTTTTCTTAGAAAGCGTTCGGGTTCGTCTAGAGGTTCTTTTATGTCTCTACTGGAACTGGAGCTCATGCACTGCGTAGGAAGTTCAGATGTGGTGCCTGGGTTCCAAGTCCTGCAACAGAAACAAAAAGAACGTTGGTCAGAAGCTTCACCACGGCCCCGTGCTCAGATGAACACGACCCGTGGTCGGAAACTTGATGTGTGTCGAGTGTGATATATATTTAAGTATATTTTAAGCCCTTTTTAACACTTTAGTCAAGTTTTAAATATATAAAACACGATATTTACTAACACTAAACACACATATGGGCAAGTGCACCCATCGTGAGCGTAGTATAGTGTTGGTAAGATACCAAGGTCATCCAAGGACACAAGAGCTTTTAGTACCGGTTTATCCTCAACGTCTAATCAAATCAAAAATTTAGAAAAAAGGGGTTTTTAAACATGAAAATAAAACTAACTAAAAATGCTGAAAATAAAATAAAATAAAAACAGATAGACAAGATGAATCACTTGGATCCGACTCGCCTTTAGTGTAACCTTTGATGTTTTCCGCACTTTTGCACTTTTTAAGAGATTATCTTAGTTATAATAGTAGGCCCCTCTTTTGAAGGTGACATTACCCTCAACCCAGTAGTTTGAGTCAGCAAGGATACAATCCTAAAGGGTTAGATTATTGGAAGATAATTAATTACGTTATTAATGCGTAATGTGGTAGGCCCCTCATTTGAAGGTGACGTTACCCTCGGCTAAGTGGTTTGAGTCAGCAGGGATACAATCCCAAGTAGCCGGGTTAATGTATTAATAGTAGTTTACATATGAGGGGATTAAGGAATTCGAACCCCCGCCATCCAATACTAGTGGGTATTGAAGGAGGTCCTACTAAACTTGACCTAGGTCCTTGCAGGATCTATACACTGAACAAGGCAAGAACCTTACCAAACCATTCCCTTAACCCCCGACCAGGTAGCCAACATATCTCCATATAGACCGTGGAGATTTGAATGGTGTAAATCTTTTATTTTATATAGACAGTAAAATAACGCTAAGACACCACGGACAAATGATAAGGAAGTTTCACCTTCAACATAAGAAACTAGTTATTAAAGTCATTAATACAAAACCAAATAAAAAGTGCGAAAAGATTAAAAAACAAAAGTATTACACTAAATGCTTGTCTTTGTGACACCCGTATCACTGGGACCATCAAACAAATTCCAAACCAATGAAATATTGTATTTCATACTTGGGATTTGTAAAAATATGTGTATCGATTGCACATATCAACTCTTGTCCGATTTCAAGCCCTAAATCGCTTTCTGGAAGGTTATACGCGCACTGATGCGTAAATATAACCAGTTTAATGCAACGAACACTCCGGAATAGTGAAATAGGCTTAACATACCTTAAATAACCTTTACATAACTTATATATAAGTTTTGGAAGGTTTGGTGTGGTGAAATCAAAGTTTAATCGCTTACAGGGACTAAAGTTGACAAACTGCGAAAGTATGCCAATTTGAACTGTAACAGACATTCCGGAGCATGAACATAAGTTAAACATACCATAAATATCCTTCACATAGCTTAGAAATAGGCTTTGAGGTGTTCGGTATGCTAAAATAAACTTTTGTGTCATTCAGGGACTAAAAGTGTCAAAAAGTGAACAAGTTTGCATTTTCGCACATAACTTACGTTCTGAATACATCCGGACATCCAAAAATTTATGTAAGCACTAAAATATTTTATTTTAGTGTTCGCCATAAGAAAAATCCATTCGTCACGTCATTTGGATCGTTTTTCGCGCTCGTGCGCATTCCGTCGTAATTAAGCGAACATCGCGTTCGTACGACCAAACGAACCAACATCCGGCATATTTTTGAGCATGTTTTGAGTCCCCTATACTTTAACTTCATTTTAGTGCCTTGAAATGAGGTTAACGGGGTTCAAACGCATCGAAAAAGGCCTTAAACACGTGCAGGGACCATTCCTGCCACTTTTGAAAGATTTCTGAAACAGCAGGGTGCTAGCGTAGCGCGACTGCCTAATGCCTTGGCAGTAGCGCTACGCGACTGCCTATTCTGGACAGAAAACATGCAGAAATATCAGTTTTGCACTTTCGGGACCAGATTCGATGTATAAACAGCTGTTTAATTCACAACCACACATTCTAACATGCTTAGTCAGCGGATAAGGATGGAATTTAGGCACCATAACTTTGCAACACATGTATGGATGAAATTTAGGCACCATAACTTTGCAACACATGTACGGATGGGATTAAGGCACGTTTTCCATGAAACGATCTTAACGGTTCGGGTATTCCTATAAATACCCCATTACCCCATGCTTTAAAATCACTAGAATTTTGATTGAGAAACTCTAAGTTGAAACCATTGTTTCATACCTGAGATTCTTAAATCGAAATTAGCATTCGGGGACCCTTCGTAAGTATTCTTTCGTTCTTTTCCTTATTTTACTGCTTTTCGAGTCAGAAAGTCAAACTTTGTTTGACTTTCAGCGTTGACCAGTAATGGTCAATGCGAAGTTCTTTTGAACTTCGCAACGTGAGTGTAATCACGTTGGTCATAGTCCCTTGGGACTATGCCCACTGATTACCACGTTGTCTAGGGTCGTAGGGTAAGCGATCTGATAAATCGCTTATACCTCGAACCCGACCCAGTTTGGTCGATCATTAGGATCCGACCAAACACATTAGGTGACCATAGTAGGTAGGGAATAACCTTCCGAGGTTATACCCTATGGTCGCATCGTTTAAGTAGTTGTATGATAGGTAGTTTATATGCCTTAGGTAAATTACCAGAATACCCTTTTCATGTATAATTGGTAATTAAGCATATGTAACCTAAACCTTTGTCACATAACTGATTATGTAATATGTTTAGGCATATAACACTTGTCATAGGGCTAGTTAGGCGGTCCGAACGCGTTTCACGCGAACGACGCGTTAAAGTAGCATAAGCTACCTAAACGGGTCGTAATGGGTCGTAGACACTTAGGTTAAGTTTCATTTAGTATGTAGGCTTTGATTAACCATATCACATGAGTTCCTACACTCATTTGGTTTACAAACCCTCATGCTACCCAGTCTTCCGATTTAGGTCCGGTTTATTAATGTAGTTACCTATATTAGGTGCCGTTTGATATTCCGCGATCTCTAGCTTTGCTTGGTGGTTATCCTAGGACTTCTGAGCAATCTCATGTGAGTACATAGACCCCTCTTTTACTGTTTTCCAAACTGTTTTGGGGTGGAACACATGTGCCTACTTGTTACTTTCATGCTTTCCTGTTTTAACATCATATACTGCTATGTTCGTTAGTACATTATAGTACATGATTTTATGACATTTCATGCTAGGTGTGCCCAATTGTGTGCATTACTTAGTACATCGTTTTACATGACATTTTGACATAGACATTCGACATAGACATTTCGGCATAGACATTTTAACATGATTGACATTTGATCATGCATTTCCCACAAAACATAACTTTGATTTAAACCAAGTTTTACTTCAATACTTTGTTTTGTGCATATGGTTTAGTTGAGACATTTCACTTGCCATACATGACATTTTGACATAGACATTTGACATGGATATTTGACATAGACATTTGACATGGATATTTGACATAGACATTTTGATATGATTTACATCTTGACATGAACACTTTGACATATTACCCAATACATTTGACAATTGATTTAAACATAGACTTCTTACATTGGTTGGTTTGGTTTGATTAAGTGATTAAGTAACGATGCGTGTGTAATATGATACAAGCATGGTGGATACGCCGCTGGTACTTCCTATATATAAGTGTTTGTATGGTATTACATATCATAGCGTTATTTGAATCATTTCAGTTTGAGACATAGAACATTTTATACAAATAACATACTTTTCACAAGACATTGATTTATAAACAACTTATCTTATGCAAACATATTTTACTTGGTTATTCATTTAGCCTTACATTTATTTATACTTATCATCTGATCTTATCGATTTTCAAATGATTTACCAAGCAAAGCAAATAACAAGGTTCATGACTAAACATTTTCTCAAACATAAGTCATGAAACCTATTTTCACAAAACCTATGTATCTCACAGGCATTTTTATGCTGACGTACCTATTTTCACATGTGTTTTTCAGGAGCTGTTGTATAAGATGATCAAGATATACTTAGGCAGACTTGGGCTTTAGTGACAATAAAAGATGCAAGACTAGTTAATTATGTTGTATTTCTTTGTTTGATAAGACATTGTGTCACACCCCGACCGCGTAAAACAACAAATCGCGGCGGAAACATCGGGGCGTGTTGCAATAGAATTAATGTTTCATAACCATGGATACCAAAAGTGTTTCGTTTTATTAAATATAGAATAATTGCATCGTCTGGAAATCTAAATACACAAATTAGACATAGTCTATCATTATTATTGAGTCACTAAGGCCTTGTCCAGTCCTATGTGAGCATGCATCTTATCAATCGATATAATCCAACAATACCTGAAACATATGTGAAAACGAGGTCAGCAAAGAAATGCTGGCGAGTACATAGGTTTTGTGAAAATAAGATTCATGACTTCTGTTTTAAGAAAATGTTTAGTCATGAACCTTGTAATTTGCTTTGTCTTTGTAAATCGTTTGAAAAATAATAAGTTCAGGTGATATGTATAAATAAGAGAATAATGCATGATTAAATGAATAACCATGTAAAATGAGTTTGTATAAGATAAGTTGTTTGTAAATAAATGTCTTGTGAAAAGTATGTTACTTGTATAAAATGTTCTATGTCTCAAACTGAAATGATTCAAATAACGCTACAATATGTAATACCATACAAACACTTATATATAGGAAGTACCAGCGGCGTATCCACCGTGCTTGTATCATATTCCACACGCATTGTTACTTAATCACTTAATCCAAACCAAACCACCAAAGTGATGTTCATGCCCAAATGTAAATCATGTAATATGTATAACCAAAATAATATGTATGGCTAGTGAAATGCATCAACTAAACCATAGGTGAAACGCACAAAACAAAGTATTGAAGAAAAACTTGGTTTAAACCAATACTATGTTTCGTGTAAATGCATGATCAAATGTAAATCATGTACAAATGTTTACCCAATCGTTAAAACATCGTGTGAAAACCAATCGTAAATCGTTTAATTCGTTTTAGGTCGTGAAACTACTTAAATGATCGTCTCGCTAATAACATTCAAACCTTCGTGACTCATCACTCGTCGCTTCTCGTTTTCGTATTAACAAACCTCCATAGGGTAAGTTAACAATTTCAGATTCAGTCGCTACCTACCATACCCACACATAACCACGGGTGTAGTAAATAACGGGATTTGTCAGATCCTATGGTACCATAACCTAATACTGGTCGGCTTGATCATAGCTAATGAATGTCATTTGTTATGTAACTACAACCAACAAGTTTGTTCACTTTATGAAATCGTTATTAGTTTTGTATAAATCGTCTTAATCGTTTTTGAAACCATCGTTATAACATCGAAAACATTTAGCACATATGAGTCACCCCAAAACAATTGAAAGCAGTAAAATAGGGGAATAATGTACTCGCCTGAGAATGCTTGGAGGTCTTGAACAACAACCAAACAAAGCTAGAGAGAGCACGGAATCAGTCGGCAATCTAAAACTATATAAATAAACCGGACTTAAATCGGGAGATCGGATACGATGAGGCTTGGTAAACCAAATGAGTGTTGGAACTCATATGACATGGTTTAACAAGGCCTACATACTACAATGAAACCAAACCTAAGTGCTTTCGACCCATCGCGACCCATTAAGGTAACGTATGCTACTTTAACGTGTCGTGCGCGTGAAACGCGTTCGGACCGTCTAACTAGTCCTATGACAAGTGTTATATGCCTAAACATGTTACATAATCAGTTATGTGACAAAAGTTTAGGTTACATATGCTTAATTACCAATTATACATGAAAAGGGTATTCTGGTAATTTACCTAAGGCATATAAACTACCTATCATACAACTACTCAAACGATGTGACCATAGGGTATAACCTCGGAAGGTTATTCCCTACCTACTATGGTCACCTAATGTATTTGGTCGGATCCTAATGATCGACCAAATGGGTCGAGTTCGAAGGTATAGGCGATTTATTAGATCGCCTACCCTACGACTCTAGACAACGTGGTAATCAGTGGGCATAGTCCCAAGGGACTATGACCAACGTGATTACACTCACGTTGCGAAGTTCAAACGAACTTCGCATTGACCATTACTGGTCAACGCTGAAAGTCAAAAAAAGTTTGACTTTCTGACTCGAAAAGCAATAAAATAAGGAAAAGAACGAAAGAATACTTACCCAGGGTCCCCGAATGCTAATCTCGATTCAAGAACTCAGGTATGAAACAATGGTTTCAACTTAGAGCTCTCAAATCAAGATTCTTGTGAGAAAATGCAATGGGGGTGGATGGGTATATATAGTTTTCGGGTAACCGTTGAGATCGTTTCATGGAAAAGAGGGCACGATCAAGGCCGTACATGTGTTGGAATGTTGTGGTGTGTCAAATGGCCACTCACCATAGGGAATTGACATGTGGAAGAGGGATTGGAGGTGCTAAACAGCTGCAACCAGCTGTAAAAACAATGAATCTGGTCTGCAGAGTCTGAGGCGGCCCGCTTCAGCATTAGACAAATCTAATGCGGGCCGCTTGGGGCTTCTGATCCGAAAATAAGTTTAAAAAATGACAGTTTCAGCCCCTGCACGTGTTTAAGGCCATTCCCGACACTTCTAAGGCCCGTAAAGCCAACTTTAAGGCCCTAAAATGTTGCCTAAACATTGTGGACATGAAACATGCTCAAAAATATGTCGGATGTTAGTTCGTTTGGTCGTACGAACGCGATGTTCGCTTAATTACGACGGAATGCGCATAAGCGCGAAAAACGATCCAAATGACGCGACGAATGGATTTTTCTTAAAGCGAACACTAAAATATAATGTAGTCATGCTTACATAAATTTTTGGATGTCCAGATGTATTCAGAACGTAAGTTATGCGCGAAAATGCAAACTTGTGCACTTTCTGACACTTTTAGTCCCTGAATGACACAAAAGTTTATTTTAGCATACCGAACACCTCAAAGCCTATTTCTAAGCTATGTGAAGGATATTTATGGTATGTTTAACTTATGGTCATGTTCCGGAATGTCTGTTACAGTTCAAATTGGCATACTTTCGCAGTTTGTCATATTTAGTCCCTGTAAGCGAATTAACTTGTTTTTGCCATACCAAAGCCTTCAAAACTTATTTCTAAGTTATGTAAAGGTTATTTAAGGTATGTTAAGCCTTTGTCACTATTACGGAGTGTTTGTTGCGTTAAACTGGTTATATTTACGCATCGGTGCGCGTATAACCTTCCAGAAAGCGATTTAGAGTTTGAAATTGAACAAGAATTGATATGTGCAAATGATACACATATTTTTACAAATCCCAAGTATGAAATATAATATTTCATTGGTTTGGTATTTGTTTGATGGCAGTGAAGGCACAGGTGTTACAGTCTCCCCTACTTTAGGAAATTTCGTCCCGAAATTTATTTAGAGGAAACTTGTGAGAGCTTGAAAATATGAAGTTGAAAAGATCAAACAACATTGGTTAGGGTTCTGAACTTCTAGTAACTTTAACAACATCATGTTTGCAATGTAAGAGGGATACTTATATACAAGTATATGAAGCGTCATTGGTGCGTCCACCGTACCTCCATTACATCGTTCTCATTTCGTTATTTTTGTCACTATCGGTTCTTACACATAATAAATCTTACTGGGTTCCTATGCACTAAATTTCATAATTATGTACGCGTCCATAATTAGACAATTCCTTGCACAGTTCACACAGTCTATTTTATAATGTGTAGGGTAAAACCAAATGAACAAACCTGTGATGAGTGTAACTAGACCGCCATAGAGTCCTTTTAATTAAATCAATAAATGATCTAAATAGACTATCAAGGAGTCTGTTCAGCTACATCACTAGATGTCGTTCTTTAACCAAATTGTGAATCAATCTTTTAGCTAGACCACTCAAGGGTCTCTCATCGAATCATGGAATGGTACCATATAATCCCAAGGGTCTTTAACTACAACGTAGAAGCCCATTAAGGATTTAAAGTAGTACCTTTTGAATATCCTACTATGAATCCCTCATATAAAGATACGAAAGATTCTATGAGGATTTGAAAATTGGATCACACAAAAACATAGAGGAGAACACATAACACATAAACACATAATCGCATAATTGTATAATCGTTTAATCGCAAAATCGTTTAATCGCAAAATCGTTTAATCGTATAATCGTTTAATCGTATAATCGTTTAATTTGTTATCTTTGGACATGGGTATTTAAAGCATACTAGGAATCCAATCCGTGGATTTCACTTGGCACTTTAAATAATTTCAAGAATCTAACTATAAAAATAGGAAGATCTAAAAAGGAATTCGGCTTGTCCTAATTGAGTTGTAATGTACATATTAAGGTGTACAAGGAATCCAATCAGGCTCCGAAATCAACGAAGGTGTTGATCGTGGTCGGCTCGGGACTTTGAATAGATCAAGATGTCATCAATAAAAACAATGACGAACTGATCCAAATAAGGCTTGCAGACCCTATTTATTAAGTCCATGAAGATGGCTGGAGCATTTGTCAAACCAAAAGGTATGACTGTAAACTCGTAATGGCCATACTTCGTGCAGAAAACCGTTTTGGGAACATCTTCTTCGAGAATACGAAGTTGATGATACCAAGAACGCAAATCGATCTTGGAAAAGCATGAAGTACCCTGCAGATGATCGGATCATTGATTTAAGGTAGGGAATATCGATTCTTGATGGTAAGCTTACTGGGCTTACGTTAATCGATATACATTTGAAAAGATCCATTTTTCTTTTCACAAAGAGAACAGGAGTTTCTCCAAGGTGAAAAGTTCTGACGGATGAATCCTTTATCAGACAACTCTTGAAGCTGTTTTGATAATTCTTGCATCTCGAACGGTGCACGACGATAAGATACTTTAGATTTAAAAGAAACAAGTGTTTGAGGTTCTTAGGGAGATCACAAGTGATCATAAAAATGACAGAACCACACGAGTAGTTTTGTCTTTGTGTTAACATCATAAGGTTGGATCAAACATTCATGCAATTGCATTAGTTAAAAATAAAAACCACAAATTTTTATTTATATAGCAACCGCATTGTCTTTAAATGTTACAAGATAACAACCAGAGGAAATACAAAATACTAAAAGTTCACTTCTTCATCATCGATTGCCTCATTGATGTTAAACACTCGACCACGTGCTGGATTCACATTGACGTGAACGTTCGCATTCGGGTTTGCGTGAGCATTTGCATTCACCAGTCTCGGACAGTTGGGGCGGAAATGACCAAACTCTCCGCAGTTGAAACATGAACCCAGTGGGAATCTCGCAGCATTCCCTTGAACCGGAGCTTGAACCTGAGCAGCCTGATTTTGTCTCAGACGACAAGTATTGGCCAAATGCCCAAGTCTACCACACGTTGTGCATTTCTTGCAATCTTGTTGTGCAACGTGATGACCGTTGCAACGGGCACAATGTGGTGCGGTACCAGCATATGCCTTCTTTGCATGTGGCTGAGCCGGTGGATTCTGCAGGTTCTGAGCAGTCTGTGCTGTAACAGCAAAATTTTGGGCACCCTTCCGCTTCTTCGATTTCTTCGACGTCTCACCTTCCTTACCCTTCCCCTTATCCTTCTTCTTGTCCTTTCCAGAATCGGTTGCCTTCTTTTTATCACCCTTGCGGGTGAGTTTACCCTTTCTGACTTGAGACTCAGTCAGGGTAGCTGACAACTCGATTGCTTGACGAAGGGTGGTAGGATTAACACCGATCAAAATATCCATAATAGAATCGGGTAAACCATCTATGTATCTCTCGATCGCTTTCTCCAGAGGGGTAACCATGGTGGGACACAATAGACTGAGTTCTTCAAAACGATCCGTGTACGCACGGTGTTCAGCCCCATCTTGCTTTAAGTCGTCAAACTCTCGTTCCAAAACTCGAATCTCGTGACGGGGACAAAACTCCTTCATCATGAGAGCCCGAAGCTCTGCCCATGTTTGTGCCAACACCACTTCGGCACCCCTATCTCGCATAACACCATTCCACCAAGTAAGCGCTCGCTTTTCAAACACACTTGAAGCAAATTCCACCTTACGCGCATCCTGACACTGCACATGTCTGAATGTGCTCTCGATACTCTCAAACCACTGCAGGAGCGCAGTTGCTCCTTGAGACCCAGAAAACTTAAGTGGCTTCGCAGAATTGAAGTTCTTGAAATTACACGGTGCATTATTGTTGTTGTTGTTGCCGTTGTTGTACATCTCGTGGACTTGGGTTACAACACCGGGAACCACAGCAGCCACCTGTTGAGAGATTAGGGCTGCGAGTTCTTCAATAGTAAAAGTCCGAGTATCGGTCCGGGTATCGCGTCGAGGAGGCATTGTCTGACAAGGAAACGAGTGAGAGAATTAGACGAAAAGAATGAGATGAAACAAATCTGATGAAAGCAAGGATAGTGGTCATTTGTTTGTTACTACAAAGCAACAAACGACCTCGGTGATTTAATCAAAGTAAATAGGTCAAAAATAATGTATCGCGAAGACATGCTCGCCTATAAGCGAACACTCATCCCAAGAATTCCCAGGTAAGCACAACTGGTCTCGCGTCTGATGAGATGTATACGAAGTGCTTGCCTAGACAGAAAACCCAGAATACAGGCATTCACCCTTCCAGTTTGCACGTGTTCACATTATTTAAGACCCAAGACCTTGACGAGATTTTTGAAAACTCAAAGGGGTTCAAAACCATATAACAGAGGGTTCAAAATCTTAAAATAGAGAGTTCAAAACCTTGAAATCAATCATCCTAGAACAGATGATTAGTTTTCAAAGCGGTTTTGAAATTTATATTCTTGTTGTGATCGTCGCCTAAGGATAGGTGACGGTATTGTTTTATGACTAAACGCAAATAAACTCGCGTTAGGGTCCTAGAAAGGTTATAGACTAGGTCAAAGCATTACTAATAACCTAATTCCCTATAACCATTGGCTCTGATACCATCTTTTCTGTCACACCCCGACCGCGTAAAACAACAAATCGCGGCGGAAACATCGGGGCGTGTTGCAACAGAATTAATGTTTCATAACCATGGATACCAAAAGTGTTTCGTTTTATTAAATATAGAATAATTGCATCGTCTGGAAATCTAAATACACAAATTAGACATAGTCTATCATTATTATTGAGTCACTAAGGCCTTGTCCAGTCCTATGTGAGCATGCATCTTATCAATCGATATAATCCAACAATACCTGAAACTATGTGAAAACGAGGTCAGCAAAGAAATGCTGGCGAGTACATAGGTTTTGTGAAAATAAGATTCATGACTTCTGTTTTAAGAAAATGTTTAGTCATGAACCTTGTAATTTGCTTTGTCTTTGTAAATCGTTTGAAAAATAATAAGTTCAGGTGATATGTATAAATAAGAGAATAATGCATGATTAAATGAATAACCATGTAAAATGAGTTTGTATAAGATAAGTTGTTTGTAAATAAATGTCTTGTGAAAAGTATGTTACTTGTATAAAATGTTCTATGTCTCAAACTGAAATGATTCAAATAACGCTACAATATGTAATACCATACAAACACTTATATATAGGAAGTACCAGCGGCGTATCCACCGTGCTTGTATCATATTCCACACGCATTGTTACTTAATCACTTAATCCAAACCAAACCACCAAAGTGATGTTCATGCCCAAATGTAAATCATGTAATATGTATAACCAAAATAATATGTATGGCTAGTGAAATGCATCAACTAAACCATAGGTGAAACGCACAAAACAAAGTATTGAAGAAAAACTTGGTTTAAACCAATACTATGTTTCGTGTAAATGCATGATCAAATGTAAATCATGTACAAATGTTTACCCAATCGTTAAAACATCGTGTGAAAACCAATCGTAAATCGTTTAATTCGTTTTAGGTCGTGAAACTACTTAAATGATCGTCTCGCTAATAACATTCAAACCTTCGTGACTCATCACTCGTCGCTTCTCGTTTTCGTATTAACAAACCTCCATAGGGTAAGTTAACAATTTCAGATTCAGTCGCTACCTACCATACCCACACATAACCACGGGTGTAGTAAATAACGGGATTTGTCAGATCCTATGGTACCATAACCTAATACTGGTCGGCTTGATCATAGCTAATGAATGTCATTTGTTATGTAACTACAACCAACAAGTTTGTTCACTTTATGAAATCGTTATTAGTTTTGTATAAATCGTCTTAATCGTTTTTGAAACCATCGTTATAACATCGAAAACATTTAGCACATATGAGTCACCCCAAAACAATTGAAAGCAGTAAAATAGGGGAATAATGTACTCGCCTGAGAATGCTTGGAGGTCTTGAACAACAACCAAACAAAGCTAGAGAGAGCACGGAATCAGTCGGCAATCTAAAACTATATAAATAAACCGGACTTAAATCGGGAGATCGGATACGATGAGGCTTGGTAAACCAAATGAGTGTTGGAACTCATATGATATGGTTTAACAAGGCCTACATACTACAATGAAACCAAACCTAAGTGCTTTCGACCCATCGCGACCCATTAAGGTAACGTATGCTACTTTAACGTGTCGTGCGCGTGAAACGCGTTCGGACCGTCTAACTAGTCCTATGACAAGTGTTATATGCCTAAACATGTTACATAATCAGTTATGTGACAAAAGTTTAGGTTACATATGCTTAATTACCAATTATACATGAAAAGGGTATTCTGGTAATTTACCTAAGGCATATAAACTACCTATCATACAACTACTCAAACGATGTGACCATAGGGTATAACCTCGGAAGGTTATTCCCTACCTACTATGGTCACCTAATGTATTTGGTCGGATCCTAATGATCGACCAAATGGGTCGAGTTCGAAGGTATAGGCGATTTATTAGATCGCCTACCCTACGACTCTAGAGAACGTGGTAATCAGTGGGCATAGTCCCAAGGGACTATGACCAACGTGATTACACTCACGTTGCGAAGTTCAAACGAACTTCGCATTGACCATTTCTGGTCAACGCTGAAAGTCAAACAAAGTTTTACTTTCTGACTCGAAAAGCAATAAAATAAGGAAAAGAACGAAAGAATACTTACCCAGGGTCCCCGAATGCTAATCTCGATTCAAGAACTCAGGTATGAAACAATGGTTTCAACTTAGAGCTCTCAAATCAAGATTCTTGTGAGAAAATGCAATGGGGGTGGATGGGTATATATAGTTTTCGGGTAACCGTTGAGATCGTTTCATGGAAAAGAGGGCACGATCAAGGCCGTACATGTGTTGGAATGTTGTGGTGTGTCAAATGGCCACTCACCATAGGGAATTGACATGTGGAAGAGGGATTGGAGGTGCTAAACAGCTGCAACCAGCTGTAAAAACAATGAATCTGGTCTGCAGAGTCTGAGGCGGCCCGCTTCAGCATTAGACAAATCTAATGCGGGCCGCTTGGGGCTTCTGATCCGAAAATAAGTTTAAAAAATGACAGTTTCAGCCCCTGCACGTGTTTAAGGCCATTCCCGACACTTCTAAGGCCCGTAATGCCAACTTTAAGGCCCTAAAATGTTGCCTAAACATTGTGGACATGAAACATGCTCAAAAATATGTCGGATGTTAGTTCGTTTGGTCGTACGAACGCGATGTTCGCTTAATTACGACGGAATGCGCATAAGCGCGAAAAACGATCCAAATGACGCGACGAATGGATTTTTCTTAAAGCGAACACTAAAATATAATGTAGTCATGCTTACATAAATTTTTGGATGTCCAGATGTATTCAGAACGTAAGTTATGCGCGAAAATGCAAACTTGTGCACTTTCTGACACTTTTAGTCCCTGAATGACACAAAAGTTTATTTTAGCATACCGAACACCTCAAAGCCTATTTCTAAGCTATGTGAAGGATATTTATGGTATGTTTAACTTATGGTCATGTTCCGGAATGTCTGTTACAGTTCAAATTGGCATACTTTCGCAGTTTGTCATATTTAGTCCCTGTAAGCGAATTAACTTGTTTTTGCCATACCAAAGCCTTCAAAACTTATTTCTAAGTTATGTAAAGGTTATTTAAGGTATGTTAAGCCTTTGTCACTATTCCGGAGTGTTTGTTGCGTTAAACTGGTTATATTTACGCATCGGTGCGCGTATAACCTTCCAGAAAGCGATTTAGAGTTTGAAAATGAACAAGAATTGATATGTGCAAATGATACACATATTTTTACAAATCCCAAGTATGAAATATAATATTTCATTGGTTTGGTATTTGTTTGATGGCCGTGAAGGCACAGGTGTTACACATTGTAACACCTTTAATCAATAAAACGAAACTTCAATTGCCATGGATTTGAAACAATTAATTCTGTTACAACACTCCCCGACGTTTCCGTCACGTTTTGTATGTTCTACGTGGTCGGGGTGTGACAGAAAAGATGGTATCAGAGCCAATGGTTATAGGGAATTAGGTTATTAGAAATTCTTTGACCTAGTCTATAACCTTCTTAGGACCCTAACGATAGTTTACTTGCGTTTAGTCATAAAACAATACCGTCACCTATCCTTAGGCGACGACCATAACAAGAACATAAATTTCAAAACCGCTTTGAAAACTAATCATCTGTTCTAGGATGATTGATTACTAGGTTTTGAACCCTTTATTGTAAGGTTTTGAACTCTCTATTATATGGTTTTGAACCCCTTTGAGTTTTCAAAATCTCGTCAAGGTTTTGGGTTTTTAATAATGTGAACACGTGCAAACTGGAAGGGTGAATGCCTGTATTCTGTGTTTTCTGTCTAGGCAAGCACTTCGTATACATCTCATCAGACGCGAGACCAGTTGTGCTTACCTGGGAATTCTTGGGATGAGCGTTCACTTATAGGCGAGCATGTCTTCGCGATACATTATATTAACCCATTTACTTTGATTAGTCACTGTCTCATTTGTTTGCCTTTGGTAATAAACAAATGGTCACAATCTTCATGCGTTGTCATTTTCTCTCGACTATCTTTCCCTTGTTTCCTCCCATGTCTTCTATTTTCTTCAAGGTGCCTCTTCATCGTAACAACAATGTCCGAACCAGGTGCTGCAATTACCCAGCGAATAGGCGTCGTACTCCAGAGGACCGTTGACTTAGCTATCACCATGACTCGCCTCAGGGATGAAGCCGTAAGGGAACTGCTCCTTGGTGCAATCAATGCAACTGTCATCATCCAAACCAAATACCCTGTTTCAAATGTACCCACGGTGGACGATGGAGACATCTGGTTAACATGTGCCGCTTTGCAATCCAAAGCAAAGCTGTTACAAATCCTGCTGCTGCTCAACCTTCAAACTCTGCTTCATATGTTGCTTGGCATATCTGGCGCCTCAACCTCATGAACTTTCTACCTTGTGTATCGAATTAAGCACGCCTAGTGCAAGGTGTCGGAACACCTCTCGTTACACAAATTTCAAAATCCATAAAGGATCTTTCTATCCTCATAATCAGATCCTTGTGGATGAATATCACTCAAATCGGAGCCCTTAATTGAATTATTCGTATGCCTTAATACGTACATTACCATTCAATAAGGACAAAGCCGAATTCTTATTTAGATCTTCCTATCTTCATAGTTAGATTCTAATGATTTAAGTGCCGCATGGAATCCACGGATTGGATTCCTAGTGTGCTTTAAATATCCGTGTCCAAAGATAACAAAGTAAAGATCAAGTTAAACAATTATGTGATTATGTGCTTATGTGTTCCCTTTTATGTTATTGTGTGATACAAATTCTTGTCATCCAAATCCTCGTAGAATCTTCCATATCTTTGGGTGCTATATTAAATCCTCAACGGGCTTGTACGTAATAGTAAAGACCCTTGGATTATATTGTACCATTCCATAATTAGACCCTGAGAGGTCTAGGTAAACAGATTGATCCAAAAATCTGGTTAGGAATATCATGTGATGATATAGCTGAAAGGACTCCTTGGTGGCCTAATTTAAAAGGATCCTTTGTCGATCTAATTAAAAGGACCCTATGGTAGTTTAGTCACACTCATCATCAGGTTTGATTTTTCCTCCCCTTCACATTTCAGACAAATTGTGCGGACTATGCAAGGAATTGCGTAATTATGGATGCATACATAATTATGAAATTCAGTGCACAGAAACCACAGTGAATTTTGTCATGTGTCTAGAGTCTATTCCGTTCATTTTTGTTTCTGAAGATGTAAAATGACTATTCCGTTCATTTTTGTTTCTGAAGATGTAAAATGACTATTCCGTTCATTTTTGTTTCCGAAGATGTAAAATGACTATTCCGTTCATTTTTATGTAAAATGATTATTCTGTTCATTTTTGTTTCTGAAGATGTAAAATGACTATTCCGTTCATTTTTGTTTCTGAAGATGTAAAATGACTATTCTGTTCATTTTTGTTTCTGAAGATGTAAAATGACTATTCTGTTCATTTTTGTTTCTGAAGATGTAAAATGACTATTCTGTTCATTTTTGTTTCTGAAGATGTTGTGGAAAATGACTATTCTGTTCATTTTTGTTTCTAAAGAATGCCTGTTGAAAATAACTCTGTTCATTTTTCATTTCTGAAAAATGTTCGTTAAAGAGAAATTACAGGATTACGTCTTGTTCATCTTTGATGGTTATTTAACACAAAGTCACAAATAGACTCCTACGAATTAATTTCGGGACGAAATTTCCTAAAGTAGGGGAGACTGTGACACCCGTGTCACTGCGACCATCAAACAAATTCCAAACCAATGAAATATTGTATTTCATACTTGGGATTTGTAAAAATATGTGTATCGATTGCACATATCAACTCTTGTCCGATTTCAAGCCCTAAATCGCTTTCTGGAAGGTTATACGCGCACTGATGCGTAAATATAACCAGTTTAATGCAACGAACACTCCGGAATAGTGAAATAGGCTTAACATACCTTAAATAACCTTTACATAACTTATATATAAGTTTTGGAAGGTTTGGTGTGGTGAAATCAAAGTTTAATCGCTTACAGGGACTAAAGTTGACAAACTGCGAAAGTATGCCAATTTGAACTGTAACAGACATTCCGGAGCATGAACATAAGTTAAACATACCATAAATATCCTTCACATAGCTTAGAAATAGGCTTTGAGGTGTTCGGTATGCTAAAATAAACTTTTGTGTCATTCAGGGACTAAAAGTGTCAAAAAGTGAACAAGTTTGCATTTTCGCACATAACTTACGTTCTGAATACATCCGGACATCCAAAAATTTATGTAAGCACTAAAATATTTTATTTTAGTGTTCGCCATAAGAAAAATCCATTCGTCACGTCATTTGGATCGTTTTTCGCGCTCGTGCGCATTCCGTCGTAATTAAGCGAACATCGCGTTCGTACGACCAAACGAACCAACATCCGGCATATTTTTGAGCATGTTTTGAGTCCCCTATACTTTAACTTCATTTTAGTGCCTTGAAATGAGGTTAACGGGGTTCAAACGCATCGAAAAAGGCCTTAAACACGTGCAGGGACCATTCCTGCCACTTTTGAAAGATTTCTGAAACAGCAGGGTGCTAGCGTAGCGCGACTGCCTAATGCCTTGGCAGTAGCGCTACGCGACTGCCTATTCTGGACAGAAAACATGCAGAAATATCAGTTTTGCACTTTCGGGACCAGATTCGATGTATAAACAGCTGTTTAATTCACAACCACACATTCTAACATGCTTAGTCAGCGGATAAGGATGGAATTTAGGCACCATAACTTTGCAACACATGTATGGATGAAATTTAGGCACCATAACTTTGCAACACATGTACGGATGGGATTAAGGCACGTTTTCCATGAAACGATCTTAACGGTTCGGGTATTCCTATAAATACCCCATTACCCCATGCTTTAAAATCACTAGAATTTTGATTGAGAAACTCTAAGTTGAAACCATTGTTTCATACCTGAGATTCTTAAATCGAAATTAGCATTCGGGGACCCTTCGTAAGTATTCTTTCGTTCTTTTCCTTATTTTACTGCTTTTCGAGTCAGAAAGTCAAACTTTGTTTGACTTTCAGCGTTGACCAGTAATGGTCAATGCGAAGTTCTTTTGAACTTCGCAACGTGAGTGTAATCACGTTGGTCATAGTCCCTTGGGACTATGCCCACTGATTACCACGTTGTCTAGGGTCGTAGGGTAAGCGATCTGATAAATCGCTTATACCTCGAACCCGACCCAGTTTGGTCGATCATTAGGATCCGACCAAACACATTAGGTGACCATAGTAGGTAGGGAATAACCTTCCGAGGTTATACCCTATGGTCGCATCGTTTAAGTAGTTGTATGATAGGTAGTTTATATGCCTTAGGTAAATTACCAGAATACCCTTTTCATGTATAATTGGTAATTAAGCATATGTAACCTAAACCTTTGTCACATAACTGATTATGTAATATGTTTAGGCATATAACACTTGTCATAGGGCTAGTTAGGCGGTCCGAACGCGTTTCACGCGAACGACGCGTTAAAGTAGCATAAGCTACCTAAACGGGTCGTAATGGGTCGTAGACACTTAGGTTAAGTTTCATTTAGTATGTAGGCTTTGATTAACCATATCACATGAGTTCCTACACTCATTTGGTTTACAAACCCTCATGCTACCCAGTCTTCCGATTTAGGTCCGGTTTATTAATGTAGTTACCTATATTAGGTGCCGTTTGATATTCCGCGATCTCTAGCTTTGCTTGGTGGTTATCCTAGGACTTCTGAGCAATCTCATGTGAGTACATAGACCCCTCTTTTACTGTTTTCCAAACTGTTTTGGGGTGGAACACATGTGCCTACTTGTTACTTTCATGCTTTCCTGTTTTAACATCATATACTGCTATGTTCGTTAGTACATTATAGTACATGATTTTATGACATTTCATGCTAGGTGTGCCCAATTGTGTGCATTACTTAGTACATCGTTTTACATGACATTTTGACATAGACATTCGACATAGACATTTCGGCATAGACATTTTAACATGATTGACATTTGATCATGCATTTCCCACAAAACATAACTTTGATTTAAACCAAGTTTTACTTCAATACTTTGTTTTGTGCATATGGTTTAGTTGAGACATTTCACTTGCCATATATGACATTGTGACATAGACATTTGACATGGATATTTGACATAGACATTTGACATGGATATTTGACATAGACATTTTGATATGATTTACATCTTGACATGAACACTTTGACATATTACCCAATACATTTGACAATTGATTTAAACATAGACTTCTTACATTGGTTGGTTTGGTTTGATTAAGTGATTAAGTAACGATGCGTGTGTAATATGATACAAGCATGGTGGATACGCCGCTGGTACTTCCTATATATAAGTGTTTGTATGGTATTACATATCATAGCGTTATTTGAATCATTTCAGTTTGAGACATAGAACATTTTATACAAATAACATACTTTTCACAAGACATTGATTTATAAACAACTTATCTTATGCAAACATATTTTACTTGGTTATTCATTTAGCCTTACATTTATTTATACTTATCATCTGATCTTATCGATTTTCAAATGATTTACCAAGCAAAGCAAATAACAAGGTTCATGACTAAACATTTTCTCAAACATAAGTCATGAAACCTATTTTCACAAAACCTATGTATCTCACAGGCATTTTTATGCTGACGTACCTATTTTCACATGTGTTTTTCAGGAGCTGTTGTATAAGATGATCAAGATATACTTAGGCAGACTTGGGCTTTAGTGACAATAAAAGATGCAAGACTAGTTAATTATGTTGTATTTCTTTGTTTGATAAGACATTGTAACACCTTTAATCAATAAAACGAAACTTCAATTGCCATGGATTTGAAACAATTAATTCTGTTACAACACTCCCCGACGTTTCCGTCACGTTTTGTATGTTCTACGTGGTCGGGGTGTGACAGTCTTCACCAAGTGATGTAAGAGACTTAGGCAAACATGGCCTTTGATTGTCAAGAACTCTTACTATCAATCTTGGATCCCGAGACTACTACACACACTCTATGATGGATGATGGTGGTGGATGTGGGTGTTGTGATGGTGGTGGAGTGTGGGTGAAGTGGGAGAGAGGTGGTTTGTCAAGGGATGCCTTTGCAATGAACCAAGCACCCCTATTTATAGCCTGCACAGATGCCCGGACACGGCCCCGTGCCCGTTGGGCACGGCCCCATGTCCACCCATCTTCTCTTTCTTCATTAAATGCAGTTTGTCTGCATTAGTTGATCACGCCCCTGTGTCCGCTGGGCACGACCCCGTGTACAGAAGCGTATCTATACTATCAAGATTTTCCTAGATTCTGCGAATCTTAGCGTTGACCACGGCCCCGTGTCAGCTGGCCACGGCCCCGTGTCCGCGGGCCACGCCCCCGTGTTGGGAAATAGAAGCTTCTACAACTTTGTCTTTTCTGCAGACACTTGGGCACGCCCCCGTGTTCATTGAGAACAGGGCGTGTTCAGCCTTCTGATGTCTTGTTTTTGCTTTGGGAGATGCTGTCGAGGGGTCGGCCATGCCACGCTTATTCCTTTTCTTGTATTATTGTTAGATTTGGCTGCATTTTTGCTTCTTTTGTTCATTTGAGCTCATTTAACCCTGAAAAATACAAAAGGAAGACAAAAGCACACTTTTTCCAACATTAGTACTAAAAAAGGGTTAGTTTTATGCCTCATTTGATGTAATTTATATGTTACATTTTACACACATCATGGATACGCCGCTGGTACTTCCTATATATAAGTGCTTTTAACATTGCATATCGTTGTGTTATCTAGATCACTTGGACGAATGTTTTCAAAACAAAGTTACACTACAAGGTTTTCCTAACGATATAAACCATACGAGTTTTATTACGAGAACGATTTACAACTTGGTTAACAAAGACAAATGTTTTCAGTTAAGATTCATGGCTACAATGGTTTTAGTTTATACATATATCAACTTGTAAAAGTTGATAGAAACATACTGCAATATCAAACTCTTTTGTTTTCAAGGTACACACTCGACAACTCCCGTAGTTGGACGAGGTATTGAAATATGAACTTAAAGCCATGAATCTAACATACTCACAAAAACCTAGGTACTCGCCAGCATTTTTATGCTGACGTATTTTCACATATGTTTCAGGTACCATAGTTGATGATGTTTGATGATGATTATGATGCATGCTCACATAGGGATGGACGAGGCCTTAGTAACTTAATTGTGACACCTGTGTCTGTAATAATTGTAAACAGTTCGGTTATCAATAAAACAAAGTTATTTGATCCCAATGTTTGTTTGTTTATGTTTGACATTTTTCATGTTTTTACTTTTGTTCAATTTCAAACTCTACATCGCTTTCTGGAGAGTTATATGCAAGCTGGTGCGTAAACGTAATCAGTTTAATGCGACAAATACTCCAGAACATCAACATATGCTTAACATACCTTAAATAATCCTTACATAACTTAGAAATAAGTTTTGAAGGCTTTGGTATGGCAAAATCAAGTAAATTCGCTACAGGGACTAAAATCGACAAACTGCGAAAGTATGACGATTCGTACTAGAACAGACATTCCGGAACATGAACATAAGTTAAACATACCATAAATATCCTTTACATAGCTTAGAAATAGGCTTTAAGGGGTTCGGTGTGCTAAAATAAACTTTTGGGTCATTCAGGGACTAAAAACGTCAAAAAGTGCATAAGTTTGCATTTTCGTGCATAACTTACATTCTGAATACATCCGGACATCCAAAACATTATGTAAGCACTAAAATATTCTATTTTAGTGTTTGGCATAAGAAAAATCCATTCGTCACGCAATTTGGATCGTTTTTCGCGCTTATGCGCATTCCGTCGTAATTAAGCGAACATCGCGATCATACGATCAAACGAACCGACATCCGAGATACTTTTGAGCATGTTTTGAGTTCCCTATACTTTAACTTTATTTTAGAGCCTTTAAATGGGGTTAACGGGGCTTAAAAGTGCAAAAAAAATCAAGTTTTACAAGTGTAAGGACCATTTTTGAAATTTCTGACCAGATTCAATGAACCTAGTCCATTTTGAAGTGTTGATGGTTTTAACCCATGGTTTTGCAAAACCATGGGCTGGTATTCAATGAACCTAGTCCATTATTAGGGGCTCCCATGGTTTTAGAAAACCATGGGCACACATGTAAGGTCCAGATCAAAGCTCAGTTTTCGATGAACGATCTTAACGGTTCTTGAATTCCTATAAATACCCACCTTCATTTCCTTGCAAACTCACACTTGAATCTGATTTTGGCTCTCTAACTTGAAGTTTATGCTTCATACCTGAGAGTAAATCGGATCAAGAGCTTGCGGGGACCATCTGTAAGTATTTTTTCGTTCTTTTTGTTCGTTTTATCGTTAAAGTCAAACTGCGTTTGACTTTCTTCTTTGACCAGTTTATGGTCAATGCAAAGTTCGTTTAAACTTCATAACGTGATCGTAATCACGATGGTTATAGTCCCTAGTGACTATACCTACTGATTACCACGTTATACAGGCTCAGTGACGAGTCGTAGTTTCGGCCAAAATGCGTATTCTTGCGTATTTTGTAACCAAACTAATTTTAGGTATCAAAACCGTTTGTTTTGATACCAAACTTGTTTTCTAACTTAGTTAAGCATGTTTTAACATGCTTAGCTCGTCACTTTTAGTTTTGTGCTTGTCTAGGGTCGTAAGGGTAAGCGATCTAATCAATCGCTTATGCTTTCGAACCCGACCCATTTGGTCGATCATTAGGATCCTACCAAACACATTTGGTGACCATAGTGTATAAGGAATAACCTTCCGAGGTTATACCTTATGGTCACGACGTTTAGTTAGTTGTATGATAGGTAGTTTATATGCCTTAGGTAAATTACCAAAATACCTTTTTACGCCAAAATTCATTTTAAACATATGTAACATAACATTTAACATCCAAAATGATTTGGCAACAATATTAGACATGATAAGGCATATTTTACTTGTCATAGGACTAGTTAGGCGGTCCGAACGCGTTTTACGTGAACGACGCGTTAAAGTAGCATAAGCTACCTAAACGGGTCGTAATGGGTCGTAAGCACTTAGGTTAGGTTTCATTTTAGTATGTAGGCTTTGTTAAACCATATTACATGAGTCCCACACTCATTTGGTTTACGAACCCTCATTCTATCCGATCCTCCGATTTAGGTCCGGTTTATTAACATAGTTACCTATATTAGGTACCGTTTGATTTCCGTGATCTCTAGCATTGTTTGGTTGTTACTCAAGGACTACTAAGCAATTTCAAGTGACTACATAGATCCCTCTTTTACTGTTTTCAAACTGTTTTGGGATGAAACACATGTGCCTACTTGTTACTTTCATGCTTTCCTGTTTGCACATCGTATACTTGCTATGTTCATTAGTACACTTATAGTACATGATTTACATTACATTGTTTTGCTATGTATGTTTACTTTGCATACTTAGTACATTGATTTACATGACTTTTCTGCTTTGTATGTTAACTTAGCATACTTAGTACATTGTTTTCATATAACATGTTTACATTTGGTATAACATTTGGTTTGTACAAACGGGACTTATATACGTTCATTAACATTAGCTACGCCGCTCGGTAGTAAGTAATGGTACCATAGGACTTGACAACTCCCATTCCTGAAATCCTGGGTTTGTTTGGACGTAAGGAATGACCGAATCCGAAAACATTTTTGATAACCTTGACTTAGGGTTATCCGTCTGTCTCAAGGCTTGAATGTATGCGTTAACTTACCACATAAGTGTTTGTATCAATAAAACATGCATTTACTTTGCAAAACATAACTTTTTGATATATTCAAAATACTTTGTTTTGTACATTTTTTACATTTGGTTTATGTAACAACACATTACTTACCATACATAACGATTGTTGCACATTACTTGACTACATTTGGACTTTTAACATTTGACATGGTTTATACAAGGATTTTTTGACAATTGGTTTAAACATGGACTTTATACATTGGTGGAATGTTTAAGTGACTTAAGTAACGAGATGTGAGTAGTATGATACAAACATGGTGGATACGCCGCTGGTACTTCCTATATATAAGTGTTTGTATTATATTACATATCATAGCGTTATTTAAGTCATTCAATCTGGACTTATACATTTTACACAAGTAACATGCTTTTCACAAAACTTTGGTTTACAAAACAGTTTACTTTATACAATTCATTTCACTTGGTTATTCATTTAACCTTACTTTGTTCTTTTATTTACACATATCATCTGATCTTATCGCTTTTTAAATGATTTACAAAACAAAACAATTTACAAGGTTCATGACTAAATTTTATTAAACATTTTCTTAAACTTAAGTCATGAATCCTAATTTCACAAAACCTATGTATCTCACATGCATTTTTATGCTGACGTACCTATTTTCGCATGTGTTTTCAGGAGCTTTTGCAAAGGATGATCGAGACACACTTAGGCGGACCTGTGCCTTAGTGACTTAAAATGAAGCAGGAATTAGTTTAATTATGTTATGTACTCTTTGGTTCTTGTTTAAGACAATGTAACTTTCTTGTTTGATGAATAAAACGTAACTTTAATTTCCATGGTTGTGAAACAATTAATTATGTTACAACACTCCCCGACGTTTCCACGACGTTTTGTTGTTCTACGTGGTCGGGGTGTGACAGAAAAGTTGGTATCAGAGCCAATGGTTATAGGGAATTAGGTTATTAGTAATGCTTTGACCTAGACTATAACCTTTCTAGGACCCCAACACAAGTTATCTTGTGTTTAGATCTTAAAACATGCACTTCACCTATCCTTAGGTGATAACCACAACGAGAACATCAATTCCGAATCCGCTTTGAAAATTAGTCATCTGTTCTTGGATGATTGATTACTAGGTTTTGAACCCTCTATTGTAAGGTTTTGAACCCTCTGTTATAAGGTTTTGAACCCCTTTGAATTTTCAAAATCTCGTCAAAGTTTTGGGTTCTAAATAATGTGAACACGTGCAAACTGGAAGGGTGAATGCCTGTACCCTGGGTTTTTTGTCTAAGGCTAGAGTGTTCGTACAAATCCACATAATCGGACCAGTCACTCTTACCTGGGAACTCTTGGGGTGAGTGTTCACTTATAGGCGAGCATGTCTTCGCGATACATTATTTTTGACCCATTTACTTTGATTAGTTACAATGTGTTGTTTGTTTGCCTTATGGTAACGAACAAATGACCACCATCTTTGCTATTGTCAATTTTTGTATCATCTCATCCAATCATCTCACTCGTTTCCTTTCATGTTCCTCTTTTAGAATGCCTCCTCGACGCGACAATCAGATAGCAAATGCCGAACTGGCAGAAATCATCACGCAACAAATGGCTGTTGCTTTCCCAAATCTTATTGCTCAACTGAACCAAGCCAACAACAACAATCATGCTCCATGCAATTTCAAGAGTTTCAATTCGGCTAAGCCACTCAAGTTTAGTGGCACTGAAGGAGCAACTGGGCTCCTATAATGGTTCGAGAGCACTGAGAGTACGTTTTGCCACGTTCAGTGTCCTGATAATCGCAAGGCCGAGTTTGCTTCCAGTGTGTTTTAGAAGAGGGCTCTTACATGGTGGAACGGGGTTATGAGAGACCGCGGTGCTGAGGTTGCTTTAGCACAGACTTGGGCCGAACTTAGGGCCCTTATGATGAAGGAGTTTTGCCCTCGTCATGAACTGCGAGCTTTGGAAAGGGAATTTGATGATTTGAAGCAAGATAGTGGTGAGCATCGGGCTTACATTGATAGGTATGAAGAATTGAGTCTGCTTTGCCCGACCATGGTTACCCCACTCGACAAGGCTATCGAAAGGTACATCGATGGTCTACCAGACTCAGTGCAAGACATCATTACTGGTAGTAACCCTACCACAGTCCGTCAGGCGATCGAGTTAGCAGCGACATTGACTGAGTCACAGGTTCGAAAGGGAAAGCTGCATAAAAAGGGTGACAAAGGTAAGAAGCAGGCGGCTGACAAAGAGGATAGCAAGAAAGGTAAAAACAAGAAGGGAAAGGATTCTGGTTCCTCAAAGGGGTCTAGGAAGCGAAAGGCTTCCCAAAACTATGCCGTTACTGCACAGGCTCAAGCTGCACCAAATCAGCCTGCGCAACCACCCGCCAAGAGGCCTTATCTTGGCAATGCACCTTTGTGCAACTGGTGTAACGGCCATCACCTACCACATCTCCAATGTCGTCATTGCACTAACTGTGGAAGAAATGGTCATCTTGCCGCTACGTGCCGCATTCCTGTCAACCAGAATCAGGCAGTTCAGAACCAAGCCCAACAAGTTGCTCAGCCTCTTGCTCAGCAACAAGGTCAAGCTGCACGACCTCATTTTCCTCCTGGTTCATGCTACAATTGTGGGGATCTGACCCACTACAGAAACCGGTGTCCAAGACTAGCTAACGCAAATCCAAATCAGAATCAGGCTCAGGCTCGAGGTCGAGTCTTCAACATGATGCACAAGAGGCTCAAGCAGACAATAATGTGGTCAACGGTATTTTCTTTATTAATAATCAGCCTGCATCTGTTCTTTTTTATTCGGGTGCCAATAAGAGTTTTGTGTCATTATCTTTTGAGCCATTGCTTCGCATGTCTAGAACGAAACTAGGAAAACCCTTGACAGTAGAAGTTGCTAGTGGTGAACCCATTGTTCTTGATTCTGTTCTTCGCAACTGCCGGTTGAACCTTAATAACCATCTTTTTCCAATCGACCTCACGCTAATGCAACTTGGAAGCTTCGACGTTATAGTGGGTATGGATTGGTTAGCCAAGCATCACGCAGAGGTAGTTTGTTTCGAGAAGATTGTTCGTGTGCCGCTTTCGACAGGGGAGATCCTACAGGTTCGTGGTGAGAAACCTGCTGGTAGTCTCAAACTCATGTCTTGTTTTAAAGCTCAGAAGTATCTGCGAAAGAACTATGTGGCCTTTTTGGCACATATTGTAGCAGATAAGGGAAAAGGTAAGTCTATTCAAGATATCCCTGTTGTTCGGGATTATCCTGAAGTATTCCCTGAAGAGTTACCTGGTTTACCCCCAGCACGCCAAGTCGAGTTCCGTATTGATCTCGTACCTGGTGCAAATCCCATTGCCAGAGCTCCATATCGTCTTGCACCATCTGAGATGCAAGAGTTGTCTAAGCAGCTTCAAGAGCTCTCTGACAAAGGTTTTATCCGTCCTAGCTTTTCACCTTGGGGTGCTCCCGTTCTTTTTGTCAAAAAGAAGGATGGATCTTTTAGGATGTGTATCGATTATCGTGAGCTTAACAAGCTTACCATCAAGAATCGATATCCCCTACCCCGCATTGATGATCTCTTTGATCAGTTACAGGGTGCTTCTTATTTTTCGAAGATTGATCTACGTTCTGGGTATCATCAACTTCGTGTGCATGAAGAAGATGTTCCCAAGACTGCATTCCGCACTCGATATGGGCATTATGAGTTCACAGTTATGCCATTCGGTTTGACTAATGCTCCTGCTGTTTTCATGGACTTAATGAATAGGGTCTGCAAGCCTTATTTAGATAAGTTCATCATCGTTTTTATTGATGATATCTTGATTTATTCTAAGACGCGAGCTGATCACGAGCAACATCTTCGTCTTACTCTGGAACTCCTAATGAGAGAACAACTTTTCGCCAAATTCTCCAAGTGCGAATTTTGGCTTAAGGAAGTTCAATTTTTGGGGCATATTGTCAACGAACAAGGTATTCATGTAGATCCCTCCAAGATCAGTGCGATTAAGGATTGGGATACGCCTACTACTCCTACTGAAGTTCGTTCTTTTCTTGGTCTTGCGGGTTATTACCGCCGCTTCATTGAAAACTTCTCAAAGATTGCAGTTCCTCTAACTGCTCTAACTCGGAAGAACAAACCCTTTGAATGGGGATTTAAGCAAGAGGAAGCATTTCTGACTTTGAAACAGAAACTTTGTGACGCGCCTATTCTGACTTTGCCTGAGGGCAATGATGATTTCGTCGTTTATTGCGATGCATCTAAATTGGGTCTTGGTTGTGTTCTGATGCAAAGGAACAAAGTCATAGCCTACGCGTCAAGGCAATTGAAGGTGCATGAAAAGAACTACACCACTCATGATCTTGAGTTAGGTGCAGTTGTCTTCGCTTTTAAGATCTGGAGACACTATTTGTACGGTACAAAATGTGTGGTTTTCACAGACCACAAAAGTCTTCAGCATATCTTCAATCAGAAAGAACTCAACATGAGACAACGACGTTGGGTTGAGCTTCTAAACGAGTATGACGGCGAAATTCGCTACCATCCTGGTAAGGCGAATGTCGTAGCCGATGCTTTGAGTTGTAAGGAATGTACTAAGCTTCATTGTGTTCGTGTTCAATCTGATATTCAAGCCAGATCTGATATCCAAACCCGCATCACTCAGGCTCAACACACTTGTGTTTCACAAGGTGTGATGGATAAGGAATTTCCCTATCACATAACACCTGATCTTGAACTGAAGGACAATGGATCGTATTACTTCATGGACCGTTTGTGGGTCCCAAGCCAAGATGATCTTCGCACCTTGCTTATGGATGAAGCCCATAAATCTCGTTATTCTATTCATCCTGGCTCAGATAAGATGTATAAGGATCTTCGTATTCAGTATTGGTGGCCTGGTATGAAGAAAGACATTGCCTTATATGTATCAAAATGCCTTACTTGTCTTAAGGTTAAGGCTGAACATCAACGTCCTTCTGGTTTATTGGTGCAACCAGAGATCCCAGTTTGGAAATGGGAAAACATTACTATGGATCTCATTACTAAACTTCCGCACACAAAGAAAGGTCATGATGCCATCTGGGTAGTGGTTGATCGTCTTACTAAGTCAGCACATTTCTTGCCAATCCGTGAGGATTTTTCTGCTGACAAACTTGCTAAAATCTATGTGGATGAAATCGTATCTCGACATGGTGTTCCTTTGAACATTATTTCTGATAGAGATGCTCGCTTCACTTCTCATTTTCGGAGAACCATGCAATCTGCTATGGGGACCCAACTTAATATGAGTACAGCTTATCATCAGCAAACGGATGGTCAATCTGAAAGAACAATCCAGACTCTGGAGGATATGCTTAGATCTTGTGTGATCGATTTTGGTGGTAGTTGGGATTCACATCTTCCGTTAATTGAATTCTCCTACAACAACAGTTATCACTCCAGCATCAACATGGCTCCTTTCGAAGCTCTCTATGGTCGAAAATGTCGTTCACCAGTCTGCTGGAATGAGATCGATGAGGCTCAGCTTACTGGACCTGCCCTCATTTTAGAAACAACTGATAAGGTTAAGAAGGTTCGTGATAACCTTCAGGCAGCTAGAAGCCGTCAAAAGAGTTACGCGGACCAACGATGCAAGCCCTTGGAATTTCAAGTCGGTGATCGTGTATTACTTAAGGTCTCACCTTGGAAAGGTGTGATCAGATTTGGAAAGAAAGGAAAACTTGCACCTAGATACGTTGGACCATTCAAGATCGTCGAAAGAATCGGTAAGGTAGCCTACAGACTTGAGTTACCTCCTGAACTTGGAAATGTTCATCCAACCTTTCACGTGTCCAATCTCAAGAAGTGTTTAGCTGATGAGAACCTCCACATACCGCTTGATGAAATTCGTGTGGATAACACGATGCATTTTGTTGAGAAACCTGTGGAAATCATGGAACGTGAAGTCAAGTGGCTCAAACGCAAGCGCATTCCATTGGTCAAAGTTCGCTGGGAATCTAAGCGTGGACCTGAGTTTACTTGGGAACGTGAAGGTCAAATGAAGGCGAAGTATCCGCATCTATTCCCACGAGTTTCCTCTAAATAAATTTCGGGACGAAATTTCCACAAGTAGGGGAGACTGTGACACCTGTGTCTGTAATCATTGTAAACAGTTCGGTTATCAATAAAACAAAGTTATTTGATCCCAATGTTTGTTTGTTTATGTTTGACATTTTTCATGTTTTGACTTTTGTTCAATTTCAAACTCTACATCGCTTTCTGGAGAGTTATACGCAAGCTGGTGCGTAAACGTAATCAGTTTAACGCGACAAATACTCCGTAACATCAACATATGCTTAACATACCTTAAATAATCCTTACATAACTTAGAAATAAGTTTTGAAGGCTTTGGTATGGCAAAATCAAGTTAATTCGCTACAGGGACTAAAATCGACAAACTGTGAAAGTATGATGATTCGTACTAGAACAGACATTCCGGAACATGACCATAAGTTAAACCTACCATAAATATCCTTTACATAGCTTAGAAATAGGATTTAAGGGGTTCGGTGTGCTAAAATAAACTTTTGGGTCATTCAGGGACTAAAAACGTCAAAAAGTGCATAAGTTTGCATTTTCGCGCATAACTTACATTCGGAATACATCCGGACATCCAAAAATTTATGTAAGCACTAAAATATTTTATTTTAGTGTTTGGCATAAGAAAAATCCATTCGTCACGCAATTTGGATCGTTTTTCAAGCTTATGCGCATTCCGTCGTAATTAAGCGAACATCGCGATCATACGATCAAACGAACCGACATCCGAGATACTTTTGAGCATGTTTTGAGTTCCCTATACTTTAAATTTATTTTATAGCCTTGAAATGGGGTTAACGGGGCTTAAAAGTGCAAAAAAAATCAAGTTTTACAAGTGCAAGGACCATTTTTGAAATTTCTGACCAGATTCAATGAACCTAGTCCATTTTGAAGTGTTGATGGTTTTAACCCATGGTTTTGCAAAACCATGGGCTGGTATTCAATGAACCTAGTCCATTATTAGGGTCTCCCATGGTTTTAGAAAACCATGGGCACACATGTAAGGTCCAGATCAAAGCTCAGTTTTCGATGAACGATCTTAACGGTTCTTGAATTCCTATAAATACCCACCTTCATTTCCTTGCAAACTCACACTTGAATCTGATGTTGGCTCTCTAAGTTGAAGTTTATGCTTCAGACCTGAGAGTAAATCAGATCAAGAGCTTGCGGGGACCTTCTGTAAGTATTCTTTCGTTCTTTTTGTTCGTTTTATCGTTAAAGTCAAACTGCGTTTGAATTTCTGCTTTGACCAGTTTATGGTCAATGCAAAGTTCGTTTAAACTTCATAACGTGATCATAATCACGATGGTTATAGTCCCTAGTGACTATACCTACTGATTACCACGTTATATAGGCTCAGTGATGAGTCGTAGTTTCGGCCAAAATGCGTATTCTTGCGTATTTTGTAACCAAACTACTTTTAGGTATCAAAACCATTTGTTTTGATACCAAACTTGTTTTCTAACTTAGTTAAGCATGTTTTAATATGCTTAGCTCGTCACTTATAGTTTTGTGCTTGTCTAGGGTCGTAAGGGTAAGCGATCTAATCAATCGCTTATGCTTTCGAACCCGACCCATCTGGTCGATCATTAGGATCCGACCAAACACATTTGGTGACCATAGTGTATAAGGAATAACCTTCCGAGGTTATACCTTATGGTCACGACGTTTAGTTAGTTGTATGATAGGTAGTTTATATGCCTTAGGTAAATTACCAAAATACCTTTTTACGCCAAAATTCATTTTAAACATATGTAACATAACATTTAACATCCAAACTGATTTGGCAACAATATTAGACATGATAAGGCATATTTTACTTGTCATAGGACTAGTTAGGCGGTCCGAACGCGTTTTACGTGAATGACGCATTAAAGTAGCATAAGCTACCTAAACGGGTCGTAATGGGTCGTAAGCACTTAGGTTAGGTTTCATTTTAGTATGTAGGCTTTGTTAAACCATATTACATGAGTCCCACACTCATTTGGTTTACAAACCCTCATTCTATCTGATCCTCCGATTTAGGTCCGGTTTATTAACATAGTTACCTATATTAGGTACCGTTTGATTTCCGTGATCTCTAGCATTGTTTGGTTGTTACTCAAGGACTACTAAGCAATTTCAAGTGAGTACATAGACCCCTCTTTTACTGTTTTCAAACTGTTTTGGGGTGAAACACATGTGCCTACTTGTTACTTTCATGCTTTCCTTGTTTGCACATCATATACTTGCTATGTTCATTAGTACACTTATAGTATATGATTTGCATTACATTGTTTTGCTATGTATGTTTACTTGGCATACTTAGTACATTGATTTACATGACTTTTCTGCTTTGTATGTTAACTTAGCATACTTAGTACATTGTTTTCATATAACATGTTTACATTTGGTATAACATTTGGTTTGTACAAACGGGACTTATATACGTTCATTAACGTTAGCTACGCCGCTCGGTAGTAAGTAATGGTACCATAGGACTTGACAACTCCCATTCCTGAAATCCTGGGTTTGTTTGGACGTAAGGAATGACCGAATCCGAAAACATTTTTGATAACCTTGACTTAGGGTTATCCGTCTGTCTCAAGGCTTGAATGTATGCGTTAACTTACCACATAAGTTTTTGTATCAATAAAAGATGCATTTACTTTGCAAAACATAACTTTTTGATATATTCAAAATACTTTGTTTTGTACATTTTTTACATTTGGTTTATGTAACAACACATTACTTACCATACATAACGATTGTTGCACATTACTTTACTACATTTGGACTTTTAACATTTGACATGGTTTATACAAGGATTTTTTGACAATTGGTTTAAACATGGACTTTATACATTGGTGGAGTGTTTAAGTGACTTAAGTAACGAGATGTGAGTAGTATGATACAAACATGGTGGATACGCTGCTGATACTTCCTATATATAAGTGTTTGTATTATATTACATATCATAGCGTTATTTAAATCATTCAATCTGGACTTATACATTTTACACAAGTAACATGCTTTTCACAAGACTTTGGTTTACAAAACAGTTTACTTTATACAATTCATTTCACTTGGTTATTCATTTAACCTTTCATTGTTCTTTTATTTACACATATCATCTGATCTTATCGCTTTTTAAATGATTTACAAAACAAAACAATTTACAAGGTTCATGACTAAATTTTATTAAACATTTTCTTAAACTTAAGTCATGAATCCTAATTTCACAAAACCTATGTATCTCACAGGCATTTTTATGCTGATGTACCTATTTTCGCATGTGTTTTCAGGAGCTTTTGCAAAGGATGATCGAGACACACTTAGGCGGACCTGTGCCTTAGTGACTTAAAACGAAGCAGGAATTAGTTTAATTATGTTATGTACTCTTTGGTTCTTGTTTAAGACAATGTAACTTTCTTGTTTGATGAATAAAACGTAACTTTAATTTCCATGGTTGTGAAACAATTAATTCTGTTACAACACTCCCCGACGTTTCCGCCACGTTTTGTTGTTCTACGTGGTCGGGGTGTGACATTAATAACTATGAAAGACAATTGTTCATGTTTTGTTTCCGATTTCAATTCAATGTAATAAACTTAATTCAATAAAACGAAACTTCAAATCCATGTGTTGTGAAACAATGATTCTGTTACGACACTTCCCGACGTTTCCGCCGCGGTTTGTTGTTTTAACGCGGTCGGGGTGTGACATGTTTACACATAAACATTTTCACATTTGTCTAAACAAGACATTTTGGTGGTTATTTGATAAGTGAATTAAATAACAAGGCGTGTGTAATATGATAAAAGCATGGTGGATACGCCGCTGGTACTTCCTATATATAAGTGCTTTTATGATATTACATATCGTAGCGTTATCTAAATCAATTCAACAAAGACATGATACATTTTACACAAACGATAGACTTTCACAAAATAATGGTTTACAAATAACATATCATATACAAACTCACTTTCTTTAATATCATTTGAATTTCATATCGATTTTTTTCGTATGATTATAAAAGAAAAACTTTTTACAAGATTCATGACTAACCTTTTGTAAAACACTTCTTTTAACTTACGAGTCATGAATCCTGCTTCAACAAAACCTATGTATCTCACAGGCATTTTTATGCTGACGTACCTATTTTCACATGTGTTTTCAGGAGCTGATGCATAGGGTTGATCGTGACACACTTAGGCGGATTCGGGCCTTAGTGACAATAAAAGATGCAAGACTAGTTTAACTTATGTTATGTTTCCTTTGTTTTAAGACAATGTAATCTCTTTTATATAAATAAGACGAAACTTTAAATACCTTGGTTGTGAAACAATAATTCTGTTGCTCCACTCCCCGACGTTTCCGCCGCGGTTTGTTGTTTTACGCTGTCGGGGTGTGACAGTTTAAGCACCGTTAACCAATTTCAAGGCTCTACAAGGATGTTAAAGTATAGGGGGCATGAAATATGCTTAAAAATATCACGGATGTCGGTTCGTTTGGTTGTACGGCCTCGCTGTTCGGTAAATTACGACGAAAACTCGAACGGACTCGAAAACGATCCAAATTACGCGACGAATGGTATTTTTGCATTCCAATCACTAAAATAAAATAATTTATTGATTACAAAAATTTTTGGATGTCCGGATATGTTCAGAACGTAAGATATGCGCGTAAATGCAAACTTATGCACTTTTTGACGCTTTTAGTCCCTGTTGATCAAATAAGCATATTTTCTCACACCAAACCCCTCATAGCTTATTTCTAAGCTATGTTAAGGTTATTTATGGTATGATAAGCTTATGCCATTATTTTGGAGTGTTTGTTGCGTTAAACTGGTTACGTTTACGTATCAGTTTGTGTATAACTTTCCAGAAATTGTTTTAAAGGTTTGAATTTGAACAAGGATTGTTATTGTGTAAGTATTATAGATAATTACACAATCCAAGAAATAGAACACAAGGTTTTAATGCTTACAAAATTGTTTGGGATTGGTTAATGATAACTGTAGGCACAGTTGTTATAGTCTCCCCTACTTTGGGAAATTTTGTCCCAAAATTTATTCGTAGGAGGCTGTTTAAGTAATTGTCTTGTGCGGAATTTAGAGTTTCATCTATTCTCATAGATTAACTCTTCAAGGATCTCCACGTAAGGCATAACTTTATTATTCCATAATGGACGCTTCCTTAGATTATGTAGGAAGTGGGAATGAGGGATTCTGTTAATGGTAGAACTAAATCAATCAATAGTACTTATAAGTATCCTTTAAGAATCCAACTATTTAAAACAGAAGGGTCTTGTAAGGATTTGTATTTCATGAGGAAGCGGAAATGAATGGATAGTTCATTCTCCTCAATGGATTCTTCGTCAGAAGTGGAAATGAAAGATAGTTAAATAGATTATTCATTTCCTTGATGGATATTCTTCAGAAGCGAAAATGAATGGATAATTCATTTTCCTCAATGGATTCTTCGTCAGAAGTGGAAATGAAAGGTAGGTAAATAGATTATTCATTTCCCCGATGGATATTCTTCAGAAGCGAAAATGAATGGATAATTCATTCTCCTCAATGGATACTTCGTCAGAAGTGGAAGTGAAAGATCATCGTAAAGAATATTCATTTCCCTAATGGATATTTCTTCAAAAGCGAAAATGAATGGATAATTCATTTTCCTCAATGGATTCTTCGTTAGAAGTGGAAATGAAAGGTAGTTAAATAGATTATTTACTTCCCCGATGGATATTCTTCAGAAGCGAAAATGAATGGATAATTCATTCTCCTCAATGGATAGTTCTTCAGAAGTGGAAGTGAAAGATCATCGTAAAGAATATTCATTTCCCCTATGGATATTTCTTCAGAAGCGAAAATGAATGGATAATTCATTCTCCTCAATGGATTCTTCATCAGTGGAAATGAAGGATCAACACAGGACTATTCATTCCCTCAGTGGATATTTCTTTAGAAGCGAAAATGAATGAACAATTCATTTTCCTCAGTGGATACTTCACCAAAAATGGAATGAATTTATTCATTTTCCTCAGTGGATATTTCTTCAGAAGCCAAAATGGACGGATAGTTCATTTTCCTCAGTAGATACTTCGTTAGAAACGAAAATAACAAGATCAATGCAGGATTATTCATTCCCTCAGTGGATATTTCTTTAGAAGCGAAAATGAATGAACAATTCATTTTCCTCAGTGGATACTTTACCAGAAATGGAATGAATTTATTCATTTTCCTCAGTGGATATTTCTTCAGAAGCGAAAATGGACGGATAGTTCATTTTCCTCAGTGGGTACTTCATCAGAAACAAAAATAAATTTGTTCATTTTCCTCAGTGGATATTTCTTCAGAAGCGAAAATGGACGGATAGTTCATTTTCCTCAATGGATACTTCAAGAAACGAAAATAAACACGGTTCACGAATAGATTATTCATTTCCCTCAGTGGATATTTCTTTCAGAAGCGAAAAATGAGTAGCTAGTTCATTTTTCCTCGGTGGATACCTCATCAGAAACAGAAATGAATATAGATAACTTTTGTTTCTAGTTTATATTAACACATGACGAAACTTGCTATGGTTTCTGTGCACTGAATTCCATAATTATGTATGCATCCATAATTACGTAATTCCTTGCACAGTCCACACAGTTTATTTTATAATGTGTAGGGGATAGGATCAATCGAACAACCTTGTGATAACTTTGACTAGGTCACTATAGAGTTTCTTTAATTAGGTCAACACATAAGCACGCAAGCACATAATCATATAGTCACACAATTGTCAACTTGGTTACCAACTTGTTATCAGTTTGTTAACTTGTTATTGATTTGTACATTTTGCATTTAAAGTACGCCGGGAATCCAATTAATGGACTTTGATTAGTACTTTATACATCCTCAAGAATCTTATTACGAAGATAGGAAGATCCTATAAGGATTTGGAATTCGTATAGCGAGAAATGTTCGGAAACCTTATACTAGATGTGCTTAAATCAATATATGAGGTAAAGTGTTCTTGAAGTCAAGATGCTAGATATGCTAAGTCAACATATGAAGCAGAATTTGGAGATCGTGTACTACGTATGTTAAGTCAACATACGAGCAGAGTGTTCTTGAAAACTATGCATGGGTTCTTTGGAAATGTGTTTAATGTTTTTGAAACCTTACGTAATGCTTTTGAAATCATGTGGTAGGTGTATTAGGTAAATATGTTTATAAAATGTTTTAAAACCATGTGAGATGGTTTTGAAATCATGTAAAAGGTTTTTGAAAACATGGATAATGTTTTTGAAATTAGGCACTTGGTATATTAAGTAAATATACTATGTAAAATGTTTTTAAAATCATGAAGGATGTTTTGAAAACATATACTATGTATGTGGTTATGCAAACCAGAATGTAATGATATGTACATAGACATATCACATAAGACTATTGAAGGACTTAAGAAAAGTACCCTTAGATATCCAAGCAAGGATTTAAAGTGGCACTTTGTGTATTCATCCAGAGTTGTAACTTGTACTTTGTTTCTTAGAAGGAGACGAGTACTTAGGATTTTTATGGAGATCGTGAGCAATCACATGAATGGGAGAACTACAAGAGTAGTTTGTCTTACGAAAAACATATTTCCTTGATGTCGGTATAGTAGGGGTATGTCATGCACATATGTAACCACATTTGTTTTTGTACATCGTAATGTAAATGAAGATTTATTTATACACCAAAATAACTGTTTCACAATCTTAGATAACAAAAGAAAATAATACATAAAGTTCAATTGTCTCTAAGCAGCATCGTCTTCCTGTTATCCAAATGCTCATCCATGGGCTAGATTTGCATTATTAAGCCTTGGGCAATTGTTTCTGAAATGGCCCATCTCGCCACAGTTGTAGCAAGAACCCGGTGGAAAACGAGCTTGAGCAGGGTTGTTAACAACTTGATTTTGTGTAGTCGCAGCTCGGCAAACCCTAGCTGTATGACCAACAAGTTCCATAATTTAGGCATTTGCGGCAGTGTACATTAGCGTGATGATGAAGGTTACATTGGTTGCACAAAGGTGCAGTTCCATTGTATGGCTTTTTAGCAGGGGGTCGAGCTGGTTGGTTAGGGACAACTTGATTGATTTGAGCAACTACATCAAAATTCTTTGAACCCTTACGCTTCTTTGACTTTTTGGGGGATTCGGTCGTGTTATCTTTGGATTTTGTCTCATCTGTTGGTTTCTTGTTGCCTTTTCAGAAAAATTTACCCTTCCTGGTCTGAGATTCAGTCAGGGTAGCGGATAGCTCAATGGCCTGTCTAACTGTGATAGGGTTGCTACCAGTAACAATGTCCTGAACTGGGTCAGGGAGGCCATCAATGTACTTTTCAATCGCCCTATCCAAAGGCGTAACCATGGTAGGACATAACAGGCTCAGTTCCTCATAACAATCAGTGTAGGCTCGATATTCACCATTGTCTTGCTTAAGATCGTCGAATTCCCTTTCCAATGCCCTGAGTTTATGACGAGGATAAAATTCCTTCATCATTAGAGCTCGAAGTTCTTCCCAGATTTGTGCCATTGCCACATCGGCACCCCTATCCCTCATTACATCGTTCCACCATGTGAGTGCTCTTTTCTGAAATACACTCGATGCAAACTCAACCTTTCGCTCGTTTGGGCATTGTACATGACGAAACGTGCTTTCAAGACTCTCAAACCACTGTAGGAGCCCAGTAGCTCCATCAGACCCAGTAAATGTAAGTGGCTTAGCTGAGTTGAACTATTTATAGTTACACGGAGCGGGTGCATTGTTGTTATTGTTGTTGTTTGCTTGGTTTATCTGGGTTATCAGGTTTGGGAGTACAGCAGCGATTTGCTGAGTGATTATGGCTGCCATGGCGGCATCCTGAGTTTGGTCACGTCGAGGAGGCATTCTAAAAGAGCAAGGAAACTTGAAAAGTAACGAGTGAGATGATATTGGATAGTAAACATTGAATGCTTAAAAGGACATTGATAAGGCACAAGGATTGCGATCATTGGTTCGTTACTTAAAACAAATAAACGACACAGTGACTAATCAAAGCAAACGGGTTATAACAATGTATCGCGAAGACATGCTTTAGACTATAAGTGGACACTCACCCCAAGAGTTCCCAGGTAAGAGTGACTGGTCCGATTATGTGGATTTGTACGAACACTCTAGCTGTTGGACCATTTGCGTGACCCTAAACGTCAGTAAAGTAGTTCATCTCTGAATACGAAGGTGGAATCAACGTATACAAAGTCACAACAGCTCTCGGATCCTTTTAACTTCTTTCTATTATCAATTTCCAATCTTTACATGTGTTTCTGATGTGATTTTGACAGAGTTTCGTCACCGTACACAAGACCTAATTCCGCTCCAAAGTTACAAATGAACTCATTACATCACCTATTTATAGGCGGCTGATTCCGCTCCAAATAACATGCTCATTACGAGCGGAATCACCAATTTTACTTATGAGCGGAATCACCAAGTGACATCTAGGAGCGGAATTAACATCTAATACATCAGGAGCGGAATTACATACAACCTGATTTCGCTCCAAATGACACAAGTGTCATTTGGGGCGGAATTACAATCTAAAACTTCTTTTTCATTTCCGAGCTCCAATCTAACCTATCTAGACCTAAGACTCAACTCAGACGTAGTCATCAGACATTCCGTGCACCAACAGACCCCCCCTTGGATGTTGACGAAGTCTTTGGCATTGAGTCTTCAGTCTTGGTTTCTTTCCAACTATGTCTTCAAACTCCCCTGTAATTGTTGATCTAGAATCCTAACTCCCCCTTTCATAGACTCCCCCTCTCGGAATGCTAGAGCTCTGATTCTGGTTCAAACTTTTATCATTTTGTTGCCATGGGGATTCCTGTATAAACTCTACCCAAAAATAAGATATATGATAATAACAATTTCAATCCAAACTTACCATTTAATCTTCAGAAAAAAAAAACCACTTAAGTACTCAGGTCCAAACTAATGACCCTGATTACTTAATTAATCTACCAAGTCCAATTTAATGACCTTGGATGATCAAAGATAAATCACACTGACTTCTGTTCAATTTGATTTTCTGAAAATTTACAAGTTTCAAATTAATGAACTTGCTTTAACTTTTCAACTTTCACAAACTTATCAAGATTAGCTCATGACACATTCTCCGGTCCAGAAATCTCCTGCATCTGCTTTCAACTTTCGAATCCGAAGATCAACTCTCCACTTTGGTTTGTCAAAAATAAAGCAGAAATGAAAAAACTTTTTGGATTTTTTTTTTTTTTTAAATTTCTAAACTAGAAATGAAATACAAAACTAAAATGCAGTAAAAGTAAACTATTTACAAACATATTTTTGATGAGCGTGTTAGGGAATCATATCAGCTATTCGACAAATCACAAGTACTGTTAAGCTACAATTACATACACAGAATTAAATAATTCGCTTAGATTATCGATATACTGATCCACTTAAATTCTCACACAATTTTCAATCTGTCCAGGATACGTATTTAGTGTTTTAGAGACTTAAACTTAAACGTGTGTCCCACCTCTTGAATATACTCCCGTATCCAGATCCCGATATTCAGTCTTACAGGCAATTATAACACAAATGATATCTGTAAAGGGTTAATAATTTATAAAGAATCATGAGAGCTCAGGTCAGAACTACCGTTCAGCAGAGAGATCATGACTCAACTTGGGTGTGTCCCCTTTAGAGGATCTTTTTTACAACAGCATTGCTAAGCAATTTTATTGTCTTATCATATATGTTGAGGGTGATGCTATTGTTTCAAGCATTGCGGAAAGTATTATTCGGGGACTAGGTCAGAACTTCCATTCAGCAGAAGTCCCGGAATAATACCCCAGATATCACTGAGTATAAAGACCTAGTATATCAGAAAAATGAATCTTTCAAACGAGATTTCAGGGGTTACCTATATATCCAAGTAGTGTTCCCCACGAAATAAGCAGGTAAGATTTAAGTTTATATCCCGAACAAACCTACTAAATGTGTAAAAACCTATCGACACATCATCAGCAAGACTGTTTAACGCATTTAAACAATACATTTATCTAGCATACCGTGACTATCAAGCCGATGTACTATCATTTTCCCTTTTTACACAAGCTCTTTTTCTGGTTTTCTATTGTTTTTGGATTTTGAAAATATCTCATGTTTTTGTATTTTTGACATTTTTTATTGTTTTTGTATTTTCTGAAATATTACCCTATACCTCCCCCTAAATACCAAAATAGGTAAAAAATCGACAAACCATTGCAGATTGCTTCTCAACATCATCTACAATGTCTCCTTCATCAACGCCAATAATCTCCTCCAACACCGATAAAAGCTTCATACCATTTAGTTTTAGCAAATACTGAAAACGTGTTTTATCAAATGCTTTGGTATGTAAATCAGCTTTTTGATCGTCAGTGTGGATTTTCTCAATACGTATCAACTTCTTCTCGAAACAATCGCGAATGAAGTGATGACCCGAATCTCAATATGTTTGGTTTTAGCGTGATGAACAGGATTTTTCGTAATGTTAATCGCTGCCTCATTATCAACAAAGATAGGGGTGTTTAGAAATTGCAAACCGTAGTCGCGCATCTGTTGCTGGATCCACAAGATCTGAGAGCAGCAACTACTAGCAGATACATACTCCGCTTCACATGTGGATAAAGCCACAGAGGTTTGCTTTTTGCATTGCCAGGTGACCAATCGTGATCCAAAGAACTGGCACCCTGCTGTTGTTGATTTAGCATTAACTTTGCAGCATCCGAAATCGGAATCGGAATACCCTTCGAGCGTGAAATCGCCTTCTCTTGGATACCACAACCCCAATGATGGAGTTCCTTTTAGGTAGCGCAATATCCTTTTCACAATCACCATATGCGATGCTCTCGGGTTAGATTGAAATCTTGCTGCGAGGCAGGTTGGGTACATGATATCGGGTCTTGAAGCTGTCAAATACATCAGCGAACCGATCATGGAACGATACATCGTTTCATCTACCTTCTCTCCGGTGAGATCAGGGTTTATCCCATGATTCGTTGCTAATGGGGTGGCTGCTGGAGTAGAACCTGACATCCCGAATTTCTCCAAGATATCATGAGCGTACTTCGTTTGATGTATGAAAATTCCTTTGGGTAGTTGATCAACCTGCAGTCCAAAAAAGAATTTCATCTCACCCATCGATGACATTTCGAATTTCTGCTTCATGACTCGTTCAAAATCTTTGCATAGATTCTCATTTGTTGACCCAAATATAATATCATCCACATAAATCTGAACAATCAGAAGATGTCCATCGACCTCTTTGGTGAAGTGAGTGGCATCCACTTTTCCACGAATAAAGCTGTTGGCTAGCAGGTGTTGAGACAATGTCTCGTACCAAGCTCTCGGGGCTTGATGTAAACCATACAGCGCTTTGTCTAGCAAGTAGACCTTGTCTTTGTGGTGTGGATCGGTAAAGCCTGGTGGCTGACCGACATAAACCTCCTCTTTTACCTTCCCATAGAGAAAAGCCGATTTTACATCTAACTGATATACTTTGAAGTTTTTCCAAGATGCAAATGCTAGGAAGATTCTGATCGCTTCTAGTCGAGCAACTGGAGCATACACTTCAGTGAAATCTATACCCTTCTGCTGACAGAAACCCTGGACAACAAGTCGAGCTTTGTTACGAACCACAACTCCTCTATCATCTCTCTTGCACTTGAACACCCACTTGGTGTTTATCTTCCTCTGACCATCTGGTAAATCCACTAGCTTCCACACTCCCAACTTTTTGAATTGACTAAGTTCCTCCTGCATTGCATTGACCCAAGAATCTTCAGTAAGCGCCTCTTTGTAAGTTCTTGGCTCAACCTGCGAGATAAAACAACTTAATGAGAATTCAGTTTGCAAAGGAGCAACTTTTGTTTAAAAACATGTAAGCCCTTTATCAATCTGTCTTCTAGTGTGAACGCCTGTCTGTAGTTCTCCAATGATCAATTCCTCCGGATGATATGAAAAAGTTCGTGGCATAACTTCGCCTGAAACATCTACATCGCCTTCCAGATTAGTAACATTCTGATTTGCACCTTGTTCACTGACTGGGTTTGTTTGACTTGAGATCTGAATTTGCTCCCCCTCAGAATCTGAATCACCACGATCAAATACTGGCATGTTCTCAGATTCTTGATTATCATTCTGTGCCGTCTGATTATCTTGAGCAACTTCATGTTGTTGGATATCATCATGTTCACCAGCATTGCTTGGACCTGCTTCATCGTCATTTGATGCTCGTTGTGGTCGTCTTGAATACTCAGCTGGGAACCTTTCCAGCGATGACTCATACTCTCGCAAAATATCCAACTCATCAAAGAAATCTTCTTCTTCTTCTTCTTGTTCTTCCATCATGTCAAACGAATCCCACAACTTGTCGTAATGATAACGCCATGAATCTCCAGGATTCTGCGGCGGCATTGTATAACCTTGACATTCAACATTAGGAGCTTCAATAATCCGCTTCAGACTTGGAACGAAGACTCGTCATAACGGACTTGCATAACCAATGAATATCCCTTCAATACTCTTCGGACCAAACTTTCCAAAAGGCTCTAGAACAGTACAGGGTGACCCAAACGGTTCAAGATACTTCAGATTCGGTTTGCGGTTATTGATCAACTCAAAGCATGTTTTATTGAATTTCTTGACAGTGAGAACTTTGTTGAGCGTATAGCATGCGGCGGAAACTGCTTCTGCCCAAAAATTTATCGGTAACTTTGAATCAGCAAGCATTGTTCTGGCCGTTTCGATTAGCGTCCTGTTTTTGCGTTCTGCAACTCCATTCTGCTGCGGAGTATACGGAGCACTAAACTCATGCAATATACCTCTTTCATCACAATATTCTTCCATCTTGTTGTTCTTAAACTCAGTACCATTATCACTTCTAATTCTTCTGATACGCCTTTGATACAAATTTTCAATCTTTCTGAACAACGCCATCAAACTGTCAAACGTTTCATCTTTCGATTTCAAAAATGATACCCACGAAAATCTGGAATAATCATCAGTAACCACAAGACAGTAGAGATCCCCTGTAATACTTTTGACGTTTACTGGACCAAACAGATCCATATGAAGTCTCTCTAACGGTCTGGAAACTGAATTTACTTGCTTTTTAGGGTGTGACTTTTTCTTCTGCTTGCCTTTGATGCAACTAATACACTCCCCTTCCAGATGAAAACCTTTGATATTAACTCCAAGAACCAAATCATTGTGTACCAAGTAATTCATTTTTCTAAGATGTATATGCCCCATCTTCCGGTGCCACAACTTCGATTCTTTCTCTGTTGCTCTAGACGCAAAACAATGTGCTTGACCAGTAGTTGTAGTCGCTACACTCATGTCCAACACATATAAATCATTCACTCTAGGTGCCCGCATGATAATCCATTCTTCAGGGATAACAAATCCTGGTTTCAAGATCAAACATTCTTTGTCTGTGAAGTGAGTGGTATACATATTGTCACAAATCTACGAGATACTCAGCAAATTATTTTCCAGCTCAATAATGTAGTTAACTCTCTCAAACGTTACAATCCCATTAGATAACATTCCTTCACCTATAATTCGACCACCTTCATGTCCAGCAAATCCCACATAACCACCATTGATATTTTTAACATCATACAACAATGCAGTCTTCCCTGTCATATGTCGAGACGCTCCACTATCCATGATCCATCTTGAAATAGCTCTTGGAAGATCCTGCACATATCACAAACAATTCAATAAAGATGCCGATTCATGCTTCACGATTACCAACTAGGAAGCTCCGGCAAGTCCAAAATCTTTAGTGAGATTTTGATGCTACCCAAGCCTCTTTCGACTCGGGTAACTGGACTTTGAGTTTAGATTTCATAGTGTAAAGTGGCGGAAAATTTTGATCATTCATTTTTAAACTCTCAGCAGACCCCACCTCAACCTCTTTATACAAGAAAAATTCGTCTTTTTGAGGTTGACCAGATGGTTGGTCTTTTTCCGAAACAACCTTTTTCTCAGAATCCTGTTTGTCAATTTTCTCATAATAATCAACAGGAACATTCATCTTTACTGATGTGGTAGAAGATGATTGTTTTTCCAACTCAGAAACCTTTGGTTTTTCCACAACTTTTGGCTTCCATGTTTGTTGAAATGATGCAACCCGTTTATAAAATTTGTCATTTTTATTTACCAAGTTCTTAATAGGTTCAATTTTGATTTTTGATTTCTCATTTTTCAAAATTTTCTCAACAACCAATGGAGCTTTTCCTTTCACATCAACTTTCTTCTTTTGTCTCTCAAAAACTTCAATCTTAGGCTTGGAGTTGGTGCAATTTCTTGCAATGTGACCAACTTTGTTGCATCTAAAACATGTACGAGTATCAACTACCCGACTCGTGCCTTCATACTGAGGTTGTGAGGCCCTCTTCTCAAAAAATTCTTCATTTGATTTCGAAAAGATTTCATTTTCCTCATCAGAAAGTGAACTTGAACTGTTTACAAACACCTTCTTTTCAGCAAACTTCTTGTTTTGAACATTTCTCTTTTGATAACTCTTACCATCCCGATAACCACCCGACCAATTGTTTCGATTGTTATTATAAAAACATGGTGACATAACAGGCTTTTTGTAGTAAGCTTTATCTTTCTCAAAATTCATTTGCCTTTTTGTTTGTTTCAAACTCTTTAATTCAGACAACTCAACTTCAACCACTTTGAACACATTTGTCAACTTTTTCACATTAACATTCTTAATGGGAAACTCAGAATCTGAATACAACTTATCAGATCCAGCCATCTTGTACATCACAAGACCCGGTTCATCACCTAAGTTGTTTTTGGATTTTGGTTTCTGAATGTACTTGTCCAAGAAACATTCATCATCTTCAGCTGAATCAGACAACAAAACACTTTCAGCTGTGCTTTTAACTATCTCTGTTTGAACACTATCATCAGATGATGAAGAAGAAAATGTCACATCAATTGAATCAGGAAGTTTCACATCAGTTTCTTCCTCAAGATTAACCAACCCAGATTGTTTTTTCGAATAATTTTCAAGAATTGGTGGTGGAACTTGATGAAAACCCACCCCAGTTCCATCACAGTATACATCTTCGCCTGCTTTGTCTTTCCCAATGGGTTTGGGAATGATGTGTTGCAAAACAAAGCTTGCAGAGCTGTAACTGTTCAATTTCAAATTGATCCGTTCATTCTCAATCTTGGCTTCTTCAAACTGAAGTTTCAGTTTAGCAATCTCATCCAATTGTGTGTTTATTAATTCTTCTTTGATTCTCAAAACACATTGCAATTGGCAATTTTCTTTGTAAGTTTTACCGTTTCTATCATCATTATCTTTAATCGTGCTCTTAAGTTTCTCAAATTTTTTAGTGATCTGACGATTTTCAAGAACTAACCTTTCATTTTCTTTCCTAACCTTTTCCTGATCAATTTTATCAGTTTCAATTTTGTTAGTTAATTCCTTTAATCGTTCAGTTGAAGCTTTCACCATTTTGTCTCGATCAAGGATTTGATCCTCAACACTTCTGACTTTAGCTGTCAGATCCTCAATCTTCTTACCTTTTAGATAAGTGTTTGTACTACAAACCTTGCACTCTTTGATGCAATTTTTGCAGTCAATATCACCACTGACCTTCTTACCTGACTCAGTCATTGACGCATTTGAACTGACTTGGCTTTTAGACTCAGAAACAGATTTAGGATCTACCTCAAGCGTCTTAGCTGCCATCACCTTGTCAACCATCTTTCCCATGTTTTCAGCATTCAACTCCTGTGTCGTGTCAATGATTCCAGTATCAATTTTCTTAGACTTCTCTTCCTCTTCTTCTTCTCCACTTCCCCACCATTTCTTCTGCCAATAATCATCTTCAATTTTATACTCTTGGATTATGGTTTCCACATCAAGAGTGTTATGATCAATAGCAATGTTTCCATAGGGGTCTAAATAACACTCCCTGTCTGAATCCCATCTATTTGCTCTTTTTGCCTCAGAAAAAATACCAGATATTCTGATCAATTTGTTTGTGGCCAACAACTTTCTGTGTTTATACTTCTGTTCTTCAGTTCTGTTGTCTTTCCAAGGTTTAGGTTCAGAATTTGCCATGAATGCATATCCAACCGCATCCTCCTCAGGTAACAACTCGCTCCAGTCGAAACCTTCATCGTCGTGAATTACTGCAAGAGCTCTAGATTTTTCTTTGTTATCTTCAATCTGCTTCATTCTTGGTGGCTCCGATTTGTTCTGATGATAAATCGCTTTCTTGTAGTAATATTCTCTGAACAGGTTTTCAGATTCATCAGCATACGAATTTCGGCATTCATGCTTAAAGTGACCTTTCTGTTTGCATTTGAAACACGTCACCTTAGACTTATCAAAACCCAACTTGGTAGATGGTCCACCAATTGACTTCCTCCTTGTTATCTCCATGAAACGCTGTGCTCGACGAACTGCACTGGCCATACACCACCTTATGTCGATCAGTTCCATCTCCTCAGGATCAATCTGATCATAGTCTTCTTTCGTCAGGTTGGTGTTGCCTATCTTCCCTGCTACAAGACTTTCATACGATTCCAGTACCGAGGCTAGAAAAACCATTTGTTGTTTGGCAGACTCTTCGCTGAAATTTTGAGCATTCTTTAAGTCTACAGCAATGTTGCATTGAAATAAGTTCTTTGCATCAGACTGGTTTGAATTTGATGAAGACACACTGTGATAACCACTGCTTTGACTTTCTTTGCTTGTTGTGGAGACATTCTCAGCAGAAAATGCAGTCTTGGGAGATGTACTCTTTGGCATCATGCTCTTTGGATAATACAAATCCAAATTCTGCTGATAAGATGTGTGATTGACTTTGTGCGTCTTCTTTAACTCCAACTCGTGACTCTCTAATCTTTCAATCAGCAAGTCGACTGTAAGATCTTTAGACTTGATTGTATTCTTTAACATCAAGGCGTAATACTGCCAATCCATCTCATCTGGTAACGAATCGAACAATTTGTCGACAAGATCTTCTTGAGAGTATTTAATTCCATGTCTCGCCAACTCTAACTTCAAGTGACCAAACCTTTCAATCATTTTACAAACCGATTCATTTTTTAAACAACCAAATAAATCAAATTCTTTTCTAAGCAGTTTCCTTTTGTTTTTCACAATTTCTTCACTTCCCAAACATTTATCTTTCAATTTTTTCCAAAGATCTGTAGCACTAGAATATTCGATCAAAGATATGATATCTTCTCTGACGGATTGAAACAGCAACGCAATGCATTTTTGCTCAGCAACAAACGATTCTATTTCTTCAGTTGTTGTTAAGGTTTCGCCACTTTTGCCTCCATCATCATAACCATTTATTAGACTCTTCCAGCTGAGAAAAGCAAAAGCTCTCAGCCAATCTTCAAACTTCTTTGCCCACCGACTGTATTCTTCTATAGCCATCAACTTCGGAGGTTTGTTGTAAGTTCCGAAAGCACTTTCAGCCTCCAAAGCATCCAATAACTTTTTCTTTGGATTTGGCGTGTTCTCGTTTGTGTTACTTGAAGAAGTATCATTTCCACCGTCTCCAGCAAATGCAAAAACATCATAAAACGGATTGAAATCATCCATCTTGTACCTGAAACAAAATCAGCAAAACACTTAGAAGATTTTCAGAAATTTTAATAACACAGCAAGTTTGAGCGAAATCAGATAATGCTTTTCAGGCGAAATCAGATTTGTGTTACACGAGCGGAATTAGAACTATTCAATTTCGAGCTAAATCAGAAAAACTCTGATTTTGAGCGAAATCAGAAAATGTCTCACGAGCGGAATCAGACTTTACTGATTACGAGCGGAATCAACAATCAAATTTTGAGTGGAATTAGAAATTCAAGTCTTTAAGAGCGAAATCAACTTTTAGGGCGATAACAGCGAAGAAAGTTACGAGCGGAATCAGGTTTTTAGGTCATTTTTACCATTTTTACTTCGAAATTTAACCTGATACTTTCTAGGGTTTGTTAATTCTATGTTTTGCACAAAATACTCGAAAATCAGTCCATTCCGACCGTTGGAACTAGTTCAGTTCAGAAAAGTATAAGAAGAAGTGAGTAGAAATGAGAAATTCTGGTAGAATCAGGCTGCTATGGTATGAACTCCTCGTCCTGAGCTCTGATACCACTTGTTGGACCGTTTGCGTGACCCTAAACGTCAGTAAAGTAGTTCATCTCTGAATACGAAGGCGGAATCAACGTATACAAAGTTACAACAGCTCTCGGATCCTTTTAACTTCTTTCTATTATCAATTTCCAATCTTTACATGTGTTTCTGATGTGATTTTGACAGAGTTTCGTCACCGTACACAAGACCTAATTCCGCTCCAAAGTTACAAATGAACTCATTACATCACCTATTTATAGGCGGCTGATTCCGCTCCAAATAACATGCTCATTACGAGCGGAATCACCAATTTTACTTATGAGCGGAATCACCAAGTGACATCTAGGAGCGGAATTAACATCTAATACATCAGGAGCGGAATTACATACAACCTGATTTCGCTCCAAATGACACAAGTGTCATTTGGGGCGGAATTACAATCCAAAACTTCTTTTTCATTTCCGAGCTCCAATCTAACCTATCTAGACCTAAGACTCAACTCAGACGTAGTCATCAGACATTCCGTGCACCAACACTAGCCTTAGACAGAAAAGTTGGGATACAGGCACCCACCCTTCCAGATTGCACATGTTCACATTATTTAGACCCAACTTTGACGATATTTTGAAAACTTTGAAGGTTCAAAACCTTATAATAAATCATCTAAGAATAGATGACTGGTTTTCAAAACGGATTTGTCAATTGTATTCTGGTTGTGGTTGTCACCTAAAGATAGGTGACGGTTTTGTTTTAGAATCTAAACGCAAGTAAACTCGCGTTAGGGTCCTAGGAAGGTTATAGACTAGGTCAAAGTATTACTAATAGCCTAATTCCCTATAACCATGAGCTCTGATACCAACTCTTCTGTCACACCCCGACCGCGTAAAACAACAAACCGTGGCGGAAATGTCGGGGAGTGGAGTAACAGAATCATTGTTTCACAACACATGGTATTTAAAGTTTGGTTTTATTAGAATAATTGTTTACAATGTCTTGGAATTTAACTGAAAACGTAATATAAATTAAATTGGCTTGCTTCATTTTAAGTCACTAAGGCCCAAGTCCGCCTAAGTGTAGCACGATCATCATCATACATTAGCTCCTGAAACACATGTGAAAATAGGTACGTCAGCATAAAAATGCCTGTGAGTTACATAGGTTTTGTTAAAGCAGGATTCATGACTTGTAAGTTAAAAGAAGTGTTTAACAAAAAGTAGCCATGAATGTTGTAAAATGTTTTCTTTTATAAAATCATGTGAAAATTGATATGAAAATCAGATGATATAAAAGAATGATGTATGGTTAAATAAATAACCAAGTAAAAACGAGTTTGTACAAAATAAGTTATTTGAAAAAAAAAAGAACAGTGTGTTGTAAACAATATGTCGAGTCTTTGTATAAGATGTATCATGTCTTTGTTCCTGTCAAAGTGGTTTAGATAACGCTGCGATATGTAATATCAATAATAACTTATATATAGGAAGTACCTGCGGCGTATCCACTATGCTTTTATCATATTACACACGCCTCGTTATTTAAATCACTTACCAAGTAAACCACCAAAAATGTCTTGTCAAACCACTGTCAGATGTTATGCACAAACAATGTATAGTGTCACAATGTTAGGTATAAACCATGCCTTGTATAATCAAATGTTAGATAACAACCAATATCTTGTATGGTGAATAAAGAGTATTTACTCAACCCCATAGGTAAAATGTCAATGTACAATCAAATATCATGTGAAAACCATGTACTAAGTATGCTAAGTAATCATACGAAGTAGGAATGTAATGTAAATCAATGTGTGAATATGCTGAGTAAACATATGAAACAAAAGTGTTTATGAAATCAATGTGCTAGCATGCTCAGTCAACATACATAGCAAAGCATAAATGAAATCATGTACTATATACGTACTAATTAAACATAGCAAGTATATGTCATGAAAACATGAAAAGCACGAAAGTAACAAGTAGGCACATGTGTATCACCCCAAAATATTTGAAAATAGTAAAAGAGGGGACTATGTACTCACTTGATATTGCTTAATAGTCTTGAAATAACAGCCAAGTAATGCTCGATGGATCACGGAATCAAACGGCACCTAATATAGGTAACTATGTTAATAAACCGAACCTAAATCGGAAGATCGGATAGAATGAGGTCCCGTAACCAAATGAGTATTGGAACTCATATGATATGGTTTAACAAAGCCTACATTCTAAATTGGAACCTATCCTAAGTGCTTATGACCCGTTATGACCCGTTTAGATTGCTTATGCTACTTTAACGCGTCATTTGCGCAAAAGAGCAAACGAGTAGCCTAACTAGTCCTATGACAAGTATTATATGCCCTAACATGTTTAAATATGTTGCATAATCAGTTTAAGTGACAAAATTTTGGTTACATATGCTTAAAATGAAATTATGCGCAAAAAGGGCATTTTGGTCATTTTCCTAAGGCATATAAACTACCTATCATACAACTAATTAAACTAAGTGACCATAAGGTATAACCTTGGAAGGTTATTCCCTATGCAACTATGGCCACAAAATATGTTTGGTCGGATCCTAATGAACGACCAAATGGGTCGGGTTCGAAAGTCTAAGCAGTTGTTTATACCGCTTGACTTACGACCCTAATCAAGCACTAAACTAATAGTGACGAGTTAAACATGTTAAAACATGTTTAACTAAGTTAGAAAACAAGTTTGATATCAAAACAAAGTGTTTTGATAGCCGAAAATAGTTTCATCGCAAAATGCGCATAATCGACATTTTGACCGAAACTATGACTCGTCACTACGCCTAATAAACGTGGTAATCAGTAGGTATAGTCACAAGGGACTATAACCATCGTGATTATTCTCACGTTTCAAAGTTCAAATGAGCTTTGACTTGACCAAATCATGGTCAAAGTAGAAAGTCAAACACTGTTTGACTTTCATGCTTAAAATACATGAACAAGCATGAAAGAAGCTTACAAAGGGTCCAAGCTAGGAAGAATTGAACTAAAAATACTCAGGTATGAAGCCTTCAACAAGTGAGAGCTTCAACTTAGAGCATACTAGATCAATGAGCAAGGAATAAGAATGAAAACCCAAGACTATATATAGAAAATCTTGATCCATGAAGATCATTCCATGTGTTTTGAGACTTGATCTTGGCCTTACACTTGTTGCCCATAGATTTAAATACTAGGGGAGCACAAAAACGAGCCCATGGTATGCTAATTCTATGGTAAAAATCAATGGGAACAGGCTGTTTGGCTTAATTCAATGAATCTGCCAGCTCCAGCTCTCACGAGCCGCGAAGACATAGGCAACAGTCTTTGCCCCAGGCGAGAGACTACAGGTCAGACTTTCAAACTTTGGCAAAACAGGCCCCTGCATGCTATAAACTTGTTTTTCGACGCGTTTAAGCCCCGTTAACCCAATTTGAAGGCTATACAAGGATGTTAAAGTATAGGGGGCATGAAATATGCTTAAAAATATCACGGATGTTGGTTCATTTGGTCGTACGGCCTCGTTGTTCAATAAATTACGATGAAAACTTGAACGGACGCGAAAACGATCCAAATTACGCGACGAATGGTATTTTTTGCATTCCAATCACTAAAATAAAATATTTTAATGATTACAAAAAATTTTGGATGTCCGGGTATGTTCAGAACGTAAAATATGCGCGTAAATGCAAACTTATGCACTTTTTGACGCTTTTAGTCCCTGTTGATCAAATAAGCATATTTTCTCAAACCGAACCCCTCAAAGCTTATTTCTAAGCTATGTTAAGGTTATTTATGGTATGATAAGCTTATGCCATTATTCCGGAGTGTTTGTCCCGTTAAACTGATTACGTTTACGTATCAGTTTGTGTATAACTTTCCAGAAAGTGTTTTAAAGGTTTGAATTTGAACAAGGATTGTTATTGTGCAAGTATCATAGATAATTACACAATCCAAGAAATAGAACACAAGGTTTTAATGCTTACGAAATTGTTTGGGATTGGTTAATGATAACTGTAGGCACAGTTGTCACAATGTTCACAGGGCATTAATGTTGATGTTGATTGAATTTCTGTGTCTTTCTTCACCGTGGCTCTGATACCACTTATTGGCAGCGGAAGATTAACACTTCTCATATGAACATCAGAATTGGATTCACAAGGCTTGGAAGTAGATTCCATGTTAAACCTTGATCAAGTGACTGATAACGAACACACATACACATAACATAATGTATATGAAATTGAAGAGGATATTATACAATATCTTGGGGCCAGAATAGTTTGCCGGCAAATGTATATATATACACTGGAAGTAACGGTTGATATGATGGTTCTCCTTTTGGCGGGAATAACCGCCATTTGAAACGGTAGCAATCAACTATCATGCCCCTTCTCTTATTTGTTACATAAATACATAATATAAGTTTAATTATCCTAACAATACATAATACACATACATAATTAAGTTTATAATCTAATATAATCACTCTTGTTTCTTCTTCTGTTTCATGAATACGATCAAGAAGGCCTTTAACTCTTAAAAACTCAGAGCCCATTTTTTAAATAGTTTCACGAATTTAAAATCACAAACTGGTCGAATTTAGGAAGAGCACTGCTATGAGTAGTGTGTGCAGATAGATATATAAATGATACATAATGATTGCTTACCAAGTTACCACAATTTTGGAGTGTAGATATGGATATGGATATGCATATGAAACTGTTCAGATTCAAAAATGAACTTATTTAAATATCACAATCTTGTTTAGATATCTTATTATTCGGCTGTTCGAAAAATAGATGTCATTAAAGTTAAAGATATGAAGTAATTAATATGTTTTGTAGTCATTTTTTCGCTAATTATATCAATTGAAAAATTCACCAACTTTTTTTGTAACACCCCGCGTTTTGAAAGTCAAAGTACAAGTCAAAGTCAAAGTCAAAGGAAGAAAAGATCGCTAAATGCGATCTGTCACTCCTTGCTTAATTACTGATTGTACTTCTTGACTTGTAATCGATCTTTTAGTTTGTGAACTTTAGTTGTATTAAGTGGAGTATCTCTAATAATCGCAGTTTAATCGCCTGTTAATCGCTAATCTATTTGTCGCAGTTTATCGCTAATTGACTTATCACTGATCTTATCGCTATCGCATCGCAACTCGAATTATGGGTTCTGAATATTGTTTTACGTGTGTGTGCTATTTATGTGTTACTTGTGCATGTTATTATTTATTTTGTGGTGATAATCGAAGACGCAATCGCAACTCTATCGCAACGCAAACTAATCGCAAACGCTAAACAAAAGGTTATTTATGTTAGTTAGGTTATTTGTGTAACTAATGTTTAATACTATCGCATCGCTTAATCGACACTCGCTTAAACGCATCGCATCACTCAACGCACGAAACGAAACATCGAAACGCAACTCGCCGGAGACATCTGAACGAATGACCATTCGATCGAATGGTCATCCGTACGGATGACCATCTGATCGGATTGCCATCCGATCGGACTGCCCTCCGATCCATCACTGCACTGCCTTTCCTCTTTTGGACACCTATAAATAGCACCTGTCACATCACAAACAGTGATGTGACAGTTCTGGTGCGACCCTTCAACTTCTCAGCCTATTTTCTCTCGATTTCTCGCAATTCTTGTAAGTTTTCAACTCAAATCTTGCACATCTATCATCTACACACACTTCTTCATCTTTTTCACCTTTGAATCTTAAATTTTAACCATGAAATCGACTGATTTGAGGTGTTCTAGGATGATGTCATGGGGTTCTTATGAACTTCAAGATTTGACCTCAATCCACCAAGAACAACTCACATCTAATGGATTTCAACATGTTTAAACACTGATTTCGCATAAATCTAAACATTTTCAAGATTTATAAGGATTGAAAGATGTTTTCATAACTTTCTTTCAACTCTTTTACACTCTTGCACTCAAAACTGATAGAATCGGAGCTCATTCAGGCCTTCCACTCATTCTCTAATGATGTGTCGGTCTGGGATCTGATTTCTATCAACGAGATAACTGACTCAGCGGGTTGAACATGAACGACCGTCAAAAATGGTTAACTGGTCAGGCTGGGGTGATTCCCGTCAGATTGGATAACTTGGACTTGGAGGATTTCCCGTTGTTTAACACTTGGTTATACCATCTCGATCAAACCGCAAGCTTTCAAACTTAACAAATTCCAAAACGAGCAAGTCACTAAATGGACTGCCGTCCGATCAGATTGCCATCTGATCGAACGACAATCCGATCGGATGACCCATGATCTTCAACACTTAAACATTTTTATAATCTTACATTTTTTAAAGATCATCAGTTTCTAACGGACTACCATCCGATCGAATGACCATCCTGCTGTGAACTTGTTCTCTGAGAAATGCCTCGCTGGACGGATCGTCATCCGATCGAACGACCATTCGATCGAATGACCTAAAAGGTAGAGATACTTCTCTGTTTTTAAAATGCTACAACAAAAACTTCAAAGCCATCATACACAAACACATCCTGTGACAACTGTACTCTGTAATCGATGAACAATGCAAAACAATGTTAATTATCAATAAAACAATGTGTTGTGGTGTTATTATATGTGTATTTGTGTTTGATGATTTTACAATTCGATTCGATTCCGATTTCAAGCTTTAAATCGCTTTCTGGAAGGTTATACGCAAACTGGTGCGTAAACGCAGTCAGTTTAATGCGATAAACACTCCAGAATAGTGACATAGGCTTAACATACCTAAATTAACCTTTACATAACTTAGAAATAAGTTTTGGATGGTTTGGTGTGTTGAAAACAAGTCTATTCGATCGCAGGGACTATTTGTGTCAAACTGCGAAACTATACCGATTCGTATGGTGTCGAAGAGTCCAGAACCTGATCATAAGCTAAACATACCATAAATAACCTAATTATAGCTTAGAAATAAGCTTTGAGTGGTTCGGTGTGCAAAAACATGCTTATTTGATCTTTTAGGGACTAAAAGTGTCAAAAACGACGTAAGTTTGCATTTTCGCGTATATCTTACGTTCTGACCACATCTGGACATCCAAAATTTTTGTACACACTAAAATATTTTTATTTTAGTGATCGGCATGCAAAAATACCGTTCGTCGCATAATTTGGTTCGTTTTCGCGTCCGTTTGAGTTTCATCGTAATTTAACGAACAACGCGACCGTACGACCAAACGAGCCGACATCCGAGAGTTTTCCGAGCACATTTTGAGTACTCTAAACTTTATTGACCTTGTAGAGCCTTGAAAATGGCTTAACGGGGGTCAAAAAGGTTTGAAATGAGCTCAAAACAAGTGCAGGGACCTAAACTGTCATTATTCAAACTTGTACTGAACTGGGGAGGCCAGGCGGGGCGCGTAAGCCCCCTCCCTATTCTTACGCGACCCGTATGAATAGCCCAGCGACCAGAAAGTTTGTTTTTGCAAACTGTTGCAACTTCAGGGGCTGTTTATGCAATTTCTTTGTGTGGTAGCCAAGTTATCTCTTCCCCAAGGCTTTGTACCTGCATCAAACAAGTGTATGGATGAGATTTCATGCTTGGAGGTTACACAAACATGTGTAATGATCTTGTTGAGTTGCAACAACTATAAATAGCCAAGCTCTCTTCCATTTCATTTGCTCATTTCCTTCTTATCTTCTCTACAATCTGGTTTGGGAGCTCTCTCAACTGATTGGAACATTATTCTTTGTAGAAAAGATTGCTAGGACCTATTGTAAGTCTTCTTTCATGCTTATTCTTTATGTTTAAGCAGAAAGTCAAACAGTTTGGCCAACAGTTTGACTTTCGGTTTTGACCATCAATTGGTCAAGTCAAAGTTCAATTGAACTTTGCAACGTGATTGTAATCACGATGGTTATAATCCTTAGCGATTATACCTACTGATTACCACGTTAACTAGGTGTAGTGACGAGTCAAAGTTTCGGTCAAAATGCGTTTTAGCACGCATTTTGCAACGGAACTATTTTCGGGTATCAAAACCCATTGTTTTGATACCAATTCAGTTTTCTAAGTAGGTTAAACATGTTTTGACATGTTTAACTCGTCACTATTAGTTTAGTGCTTGTTTAAGGTCGTAAGTTAAGCGGTCTAAACAATCTCTTAGACTTACGAACCCGACCCGTTTGGTCGATCTTTAGGATCCGATCAAGCTTGATTAGTGATCATAGTTGCATAGGGAATAACCACTGAGGTTATACCTTATGATCACATAGGATTGGTTAGTTATTTGTTAAGTAGCTTGTATACCCATAATAAATGACCAAAACGCCCTTTTGAAGCATAAATCCGTATTTTACATATGTGAACATGTTTTTGACATATAATCTGATTTAGTAACATGTTTAGGTATTATTGGGCATATAAGACTTAACATAGCACTTAGTTAACCATCCGAACATAGTTTCGCGCAAACGACGCGTTAAAGTAGCATAAGCTACCTTAATGGGTCGTGACGGGTCGAAAGCACTTAGGCTAAATTCCGATTTAGGATGTGGACTTTGTTAAACCATATCACATGAGTTCCAACACTCATTTGGTTTACAAGACCTCATTCTATCCGATCTTCCGATTAAGGTGTCGAATTATTTACTAGTGATCCGATTACTAGGTACCACTTGAATTTCCTTGGTTTGTCTGAGCTTCGCTAAGTTCTTTAGATCAAGGATACCCTATCATTCAATGTGAGTACATAGATCCCCTCTTTTTACATGTTTTGGGGTAACTATGTGAGTACATAGTTCCCCTATTTTACTGTTTTTAATTGTTTTGGGGTGATTCATATGTATTAAAGCGATTTCGATGTCTTAACGATGTTTTCAAAAACGATTAAGATGGTTTATACAAAACTAATAACGATTTTGATAAAGTGAACGAACTTGTTGGTTGTAGTTACATAACAAATGACATTCATTAGTATTGATCAAGCCGACCAGTATTAGGTTATGGTACCATAGGATCTGACAAATCCCGTTATCAGACTACACCCATGGTTATGTGTGGGGGTTATGTAGGTAACGACCGAATCTGATGATTGTTAACTTACCCTTTGGTGGTTTGTTAATACGATAAACGAGGTAGTCGAGTCACGAAGGTTTGAATGTTATTTGCGAGGCGACCAAAAGTAGTTTCACAATTAAAACGAATACGATTTTGGGACGAGTTAAAACGATTTGGAACGACTTAAATGAGATAAAATGATTTGAACGAACGATTGGTTTGGGTTGTGATTAGGTAATAGGATGGGTGTAACATGATAGAAGCATGGTAAATACGCCGCTGGTACATCTTATATATAAGTGTTTTTATCATATTACATTTCATGTCATTATTTAGTTCACTTGGGAAACGATTTGAAATGATGTCACACAACGAGGTTTTCGAAATGATATAAACCATACGAGTTTTATTAACGAGATGTTTTACGAATTGATTTACTAAAACAAATGGTTTTGGGGTTAAGAATTATGGCTACGCGATTTTATAAATTATAACCATCTTGATTTGAGTTGGTTAATCATGTTGCAATATTATATACTTTTCAAAACAAGGTTTTCGAGGTATTGCAATATATACATAAACGAGCCATAATTCCGATACTCTCACAAAACCTATGTGCTCGCTAGCATTTCTTTGCTGACTTTGTTTTTACATATGTTTCAGGTGATGTTGCGTGATGATTGCTTGGGAGCATGCTCACTTAGGATCTGGACGTGGCCTTAGTGACATAAAAACAATAGTAGACGATGTTTAATTTCTTTATTTGGTTTTAAGACAATGTACAATATTTGATAATTCAATAAAACGAAACTTTTAATTACCATGGTTGTTGAAACGATGATTCTGTTACAACACTCCCCGATGTTTCCGCCACGGTTTTGTTGTTTTAACGTGGCCGGGGTGTGACAGAAGAGTTGGTATCAGAGCCAATGGTTATAGGGAATTAGGTTATTAGCATTGCTTTGACCTAGACTATAACTTTCTAGGACCCTAACGCGAGTTATCTTGCGTTTAGATTTTAAAACAATACCATCACCTATCCTTAAGTGATAACCACAACGAGAACACAATAACAAATCCGCTTCGAAAATTAATCATCTATCCTTGGATGATTGATTGTAAGGTTTTGAACTCTCTCAGTTTTCAAAATCTCGTCAAAGTTTGGGTCTAAATAATGTGAACATGTGCAAACTGGAAGAGTGAATGCCTGTACCTTGAGTTTTCTGTCTAAGGCTAGAGTGTTCGTACAAATCCGCAGTATCGAACCAGTCACTCTTACCTGGGAACTCTTGGGGTGAGTGTTCACTTATAGGCAAGCATGTCTTCAGCGATACATTATTATGACCCATTTACTTTGATTAGTCACTACGTGTCGTTTGTTTGTTCGAGGTAATGAACAAATGATCGCACTCCTTGTGTTTTGTCGATGTTTTCAATTCCTTTTTTGTTTCTCCAATTTTTGACCTCACTCGTTTCTCATGTTTCCTTGTTAGACAATGCCTCCTCGACGCGATGCTCAAACCTTTACTGCTGAAGAAGTCACAGCCCTTGTCTCTCAGCAAATGGCTGCTGTACTTCCAGGCGTTGTGACCCAAATCCACGAGTTATATAACAACAATAACAACAACAATAACGCACAGTGTAATTTCAAGAATTTCAATTCTGCGAAGCCGCTTAAGTTTTCTGGGTCGCAAGGAGCAACTGTGCTCCTGCAGTGGTTTGAGAGTATCGAGAGCACATTCAGACATGTGCAGTGTCCGAATGCACGTAAGGTTGAGTTTGCTTCAAGCGTGTTTGAGAAGCGAGCTCTTACATGGTGGAACGGAGTGATGCGTGATAGGGGTGCCGAAGTGGCATTAGCGCAAACTTGGGAAGAGCTCCGAGCTCTCATGATGAGAGAGTTCTATCCCCGTCACGAGATTCGAGCTTTAGAACGAGAATTTGACGATCTGAAACAAGACGGGGGAGAACACCGTGCTTATACGGATCGATTTGAGGAGCTTAGTTTGTTGTGTCCTACGATGGTTACCCCTTTGGAGAAGGCATTCGAGAGATATATCGATGGTTTGCCCGATTCTATTCAGGATATTGTGACCGGTGTTAATCCTACTACCGTTCGTCACGCGATCGAGTTGTCGGCTACCCTGACTGAGTCCCAAGTCAGGAAGGGTAAACTCACCCGCAAGGGTGATAAAAAGAAGTCGACCGATTCTGACAAGGGTAAGGATAAGGGTAAGAAGCAGGGTGAGTCTTCTAAAAAGTCAAGGAAGCGCAAGGCTTCCCAGAACTTTGCTGTCACCAACCAGACTGCTCAGAACCCACCGACTCAACCTCCTGCAAAGAAAGCGTATGATGGTACCGCACCTCACTGTGCTCGATGTAATGGTCACCATGTTGCCCAACAGGCCTGTAAACAGTGTGCTACGTGTGGTAGACTTGGGCATTTGGCCAACATTTTTCGTTTTGGTCAAAATTAAGCTGCTCAGGTTCCAGCACAAGCTCAAGGGAATGCCGCGAGATTCCCACCTGGTTCGTGTTTCAATTGCGGAGAAATGGGTCATTTCCGCAACAACTGCCCGAGGTTGGTAAACGCGAACGCGAATGCAAATCCGAATGCCAACGCGAACGCGAATGTGAATCCCGCCCGTGGACGAGCATTCAATCTGAATGCGAATGAGGCGAGGGCAGACAACGAGGTTGTTAATGGTACGTTCCTTGTTAACAATCAACTTGCATCTGTTCTTTTCGATTCTGGTGCCGATAGGAGTTTTGTTTCGTTATCCTTTGAGCCTTTACTTGTGATACCTAGAACTAAACTAAGGAAACCCTTATCTGTCGAAGTTGCTACTGGTAAACCACTTGTTCTCGATTCTGTTATTCGTGGTTGCCAATTGAACCTCGATAACCATCTTTTTCCCATTGACCTCGTACCAATGCAACTTGGGAGTTTCGACATTATCGTGGGGATGGATTGGTTAACCAAACACCATGCTGAGGTGGTTTGTTTTGATAAGATCATTCGTATTCCTCTTTCATCTGGTGATGTCCTAGAGGTTCGTGGCGAGAAACCATCTGGTGGATTGAAACTCATGTCGTGTACGAAAGCCCAAAGTTATTTACGAAAAGGATATGTTGCTTTTCTGGCACATGTCACCGAAGAGAAAAGCAAGAGCAAGAGTATTCAGGATATTCTGATTGTTCGGGATTATCCAGAGGTGTTTCCTGATGAACTGCCTGGTTTGCCTCCAGTTCGTCAAAGTCGAGTTTCATATTGACCTTGTACCCAATGCTAACCCGATTGCGAAAGCACCTTATCGTCTTGCACCGTATGAGATGCAAGATTTATCGAAACAACTTCAAGAGTTATCTGATAAAGGATTAATCCGTCCGAGTTATTCACCTTGGGGCGCTCCTGTCCTCTTTGTGAAGAAGAAAGATGGATCTTTTCGAATGTGTATCGATTATCGTGAGCTCAATAAGCTTACCATCAAGAATCGATATCCCCTACCTCGAATTGATGATCTCTTTGATCAGCTGGAAGGTGCTACCTATTTCTCCAAGATCGATCTGCGTTCTGGGTATCATCAACTTCGCGTATTCGAAGAAGATATTCCCAAAACTGCTTTCCGAACAAGATATGGGCATTACGAGTTTACTGTCATGCCTTTTGGTTTGACAAACGCTCCAGCTATCTTCATGGACTTAATGAATAGGGTCTGTAAACCTTATTTAGACAAGTTCATTATTGTGTTTATCGACGATATTCTCATTTATTCAAAGTCTCGAGCCGAGCACGAGCAACACCTTCGTTTGACATTGGAACTCCTAAAGAATGAACAACTTTTTGCTAAGTTCTCCAAGTGTGAATTTTGGCTTAAAGAAGTTTAGTTCTTGGGACATATTGTCAGTGAGCAAGGTATTCATGTGGATCCATCCAAGATTGCTGCAATCAAGGATTGGAACACACCGACGACACCTACAGAGATTCGATCTTTTCTTGGTCTTGCTGGATATTATCGTCGTTTCATTTCGAACTTCTCGAAGATTGCGGTTCCACTCACTGCTTTGACTCAGAAGAATAAGCCTTTTGAGTGGGGACCCAAGCAAGAGGAAGCGTTTCAGACGCTGAAACAGAAGCTATGTGATGCTCCTGTTCTATCTCTGCCTGGGGAAACGATGATTTCGTTGTCTACTGTGATGCGTCCAACTTAGGCCTTGGTTGTGTTCTTATGCAACGAGGTAAAGTTATAGCATACGCGTCTAGAGAATTGAAAGTTCACGAAAAGAACTACACGACTCATGATCTTGAGTTGGGAGCTGTGGTTTTTGCTCTCAAAATTTGGAGACACTATCTTTATGGCACGAAGTGTGTGGTTTTCACAGACCACAAAAGTCTCCAGCACATTCTTAATCAGAAGGAGCTGAACATGAGGCAACGACGTTGGGTTGAACTCTTAAACGACTACGATTGCGAGATTTGCTACCATCCTGGTAAGGCGAATGTCGTAGCCGATGCGCTTAGTCGAAAGGAGCGAGTCAAGCTTCATTCTGTTCGAACTCTATCTGATCTTCAAACTCGTGTTCTTCAAGCTCAGCAATTTTGTGTTTCACAAAATTTGATGGGTAAGGAATTGCCACTTCAACTTGAGCTTAAACTCGAAGCGAAGGACGATGGTCTACTCTATTTCATGGGTCGTTTGTGGATTCCGAAACAAGACGATCTTCGCACTTTAGTGATGGACGAATCCCATAAGTCTCGATATTCTGTCCATCCTGGTGCTGATAAAATGTACAAGGATCTTCGTACTCAGTATTGGTGGCCTGGTATGAAGAAGGATGTTGCCTTGTATGTATTGAAATGCCTAACTTATCTCAAAGTCAAGGCAGAACATCAACGACCTTCTGGTTTGCTTGTACAACTAGAGATACCGGTTTGGAAGTGGGAGAACATTGCGATGGATCTCATCACTAAATTACCGCGTACATCTAAAGGTCATGATGCTATATGGGTTGTTATCGATCGATTAACGAAGTCAGCTCATTTTATTCCAATTCGCGAGGACCTATCTGCTGATAAACTTGCAAAGATTTATGTGGATGAGATTGTATCTCGACATGGTGTTCCTTTGGACATCATATCCGATCGTGATGCTCGATTTTCATCTCATTTCTGGAAGACCATGCAATCTGCTATGGGAACCCAACTAAATCTAAGCACTGCTTATCATCCCCAAACAGATGGTCAATCTGAGAGAACGATTCAAACTTTGGAGGATATGCTTAGAGCATGCGTGATAGACTTTGGTGGTAATTGGGATTCTCATCTTCCATTGATCGAGTTCTCTTACAACAATAGTTATCATGCTAGCATTAAAATGGCACCATTCGAAGCTCTCTACGGTCGAAAATGTCGTTCACCTGTCTGTTGGAACGAGACCGGTGAAGCTCAGCTTACTAGACCAGAGCTTGTTCTGGAAACAATAGACAAAATCAAGAAAATTCGCGATAATCTTGTGACAGCTAGATGCCGTCAAAAGAGTTATGCGGATTTACGATGCAAGCCCTTAGAATTTCAAGTCGGAGACCATGTCCTACTCAAGGTGTCACCTTGGAAGGGAGTGGTAAGATTTGGAAGGAAAGGAAAACTTGCACCACGATATGTTGGACCATTTAAGATTGTTGAAAGAGTTGGAAAGGTTGCCTATCGACTAGAGCTACCTCCAGAGCTTGGAAATATTCATCCGACTTTTCACGTGTCCAATTTGCGAAAGTGTTTAGCTGACGCGGATCTTCACATTCCACTCGACGAAATCCAAATCGATGAAACGATGCACTTTGTCGAGAAACCTGTGGAGATAGTGGACCGTACATACAAATAGTTGAAGAACAAACGAATTCATTTGGTCAAAGTTCGTTGGGAATCCAAACGTGGCCCAGAGTTTACTTGGGAACGTCAGGACCAAATGAAGGTGAAATATCCACAATTGTTCTCACAAGTTTCCTCTAGTTAAAATTTCGGGACGAAATTTCCTAAAGTAGGGGAGACTGTGACAACTGTACTCTGTAATCGATGAACAATGCAAAACAATGTTAATTATCAATAAAACAATGTGTTGTGGTGTTATTATATATGTATTTGTGTTTGATGATTTTACAATTCGATTCGATTCCGATTTCAAGCTTTAAATCGCTTTCTGGAAGGTTATACGCAAACTGCTGCGTAAACGCAGTCAGTTTAATGCGATAGACACTCCGGAATAGTGACATAGGCTTAACATACCTAAAATAACCTTTACATAACTTAGAAAGAAGTTTTGGATGGTTTGGTGTGTTGAAAACAAATCTATTTGATCGCAGGGACTATTTATGTCAAACTGCGAAACTATACCGATTCGTATGGTGTCGAATAGTCCAGAACCTGATCATAAGCTAAACATACCATAATAACCTAAACATAGCTTAGAAATAAGCTTTGAGTGGTTCGGTGTGCAAAAACATGCTTATTTGATCTTTCAGGGACTAAAAGTGTCAAAAACGACGTAAGTTTGCATTTTTGCGTATATCTTATGTTCTGACCACATCTGGACATCCAAAATTTTGTACACACTAAAATATTTTTATTTTAGTGATCGGCATGCAAAAATACCGTTCGTCGCTTAATTTGGTACATTTTCGCGTCCGTTTGAGTTTCGTCGTAATTTAACGAACAACGCGACCGTACGACCAAACGAACCGACATCCGAGAGTTTTCCGAGCACATTTTGAGTCCTCTAAACTTTATTGACCTTGTAGAGCCTTGAAAATGGCTTAACAGGGGTCAAAAAGGCCTGAAATGAGCTCAAAACAAGTGTAGGGACCTAAACTGTCATTATTCAAACTTGTACTGAACTGGGGAGGCCAGGCGGGGCGCGTAAGCCCCCTCCCTATTCTTACGCGGCCCGTATGAATAGCCCAGTGACCAGAAGGTTTGTTTTTGCAAACTGTTGCAACTTCAGGGGCTGTTTATGCAATTTCTTTGTGTGGTAGCCAAGTTATCTCTTCCCCAAGGCTTTGTACCTGCATCAAACAAGTATATGGACGAGATTTCATGCTTGGAGGTTACACAAACATGTGTAATGATCTTGTTGAGTTGCAACAACTATAAATAGCCAAGCTCTCTTCCATTTCATTTGCTCATTTCCTTCTTATCTTCTCTACAATCTGGTTTGGGAACTCTCTCAACTGATTGGAACATTATTCTTTGTAGAAAAGATTGCTAGGACCTATTGTAAGTCTTTTTTCATGCTTATTCTTTATGTTTAAGCAAAAAGTCAAACAGTTTGGCCAACAGTTTGACTTTCGGTTTTGACCATCAATTGGTCAAGTCAAAGTTCAATTGAACTTTGCAACGTGATTGTAATCACGATGGTTATAATCCTTAGCGATTATACCTACTGATTACCACGTTAACTAGGTGTAGTGACGAGTCAAAGTTTCGGTCAAAATGCGTTTTAGCACGCATTTTGCAACGGAACTATTTTCGGGTATCAAAACCCATTGTTTTGATACCAATTCAGTTTTCTAAGTAGGTTAAACATGTTTTGACATGTTTAACTCGTCACTATTGGTTTAGTGCTTGTTTAAGGTCGTAAGTTAAGCGGTCTAAACAATCTCTTAGACTTACGAACCCGACCCGTTTGGTCGATCTTTAGGATCCGATCAAGCTTGATTAGTGATCATAGTTGCATAGGGAATAACCACTGAGGTTATACCTTATGATCACCTAGGATTGGTTAGTTATTTGTTAAGTAGCTTGTATACCCATAATAAATGACCAAAACGCCCTTTTGAAGCATAAATCCGTATTTTACATATGTGAACATGTTTTTGACATATAATCTGATTTAGTAACATGTTTAGGTATTATTGGGCATATAAGACTTAACATAGCACTTAGTTAACCATCCGAACATAGTTTCACGCAAACGACGCGTTAAAGTAGCATAAGCTACCTTAATGGGTCGTGACGGGTCGAAAGCACTTAGGCTAAGTTCTGATTTAGGATGTGGACTTTGTTAAACCATATCACATGAGTTCCAACACTCATTTGGTTTACAAGACCTCATTCTATCCGATCTTCCGATTAAGGTGTCGAATTATTTACTAGTGATCCGATTACTAGGTACCACTTGAATTTCCTTGGTTTGTCTGAGCTTCGCTAAGTTCTTTAGATCAAGGATACCCTATCATTCAATGTGAGTACATAGATCCCCTCTTTTTACATGTTTTGGGGTAACTATGTGAGTACATAGTTCCCCTATTTTACTGTTTTTAATTGTTTTGGGGTGATTCATATGTATTAAAGCGATTTCGATGTCTTAACGATGTTTTCAAAAACGATTAAGATGGTTTATACAAAACTAATAACGATTTTGATAAAGTGAACGAACTTGTTGGTTGTAGTTACATAACAAATGACATTCATTAGTATTGATCAAGCCGACCAGTATTAGGTTATGGTACCATAGGATCTGACAAATCCCGTTATCAGACTACACCCATGGTTATTTGTGGGGGTTATGTAGGTAACGACCGAATCTGATGATTGTTAACTTACCCTTTGGTGGTTTGTTAATACGATAAACGAGGTAGTCGAGTCACGAAGGTTTGAATGTTATTAGCGAGGCGACCAAAAGTAGTTTCACAATTAAAACGAATACGATTTTGGGACGAGTTAAAACGATTTGGAATGACTTAAACGAGATAAAACGATTTGAACGAACGATTGGTTTGGGTTGTGATTAGGTAATGGGATGGGTGTAACATGATAGAAGCATGGTAGATACGCCGCTGGTACATCTTATATATAAGTGCTTTTATCATATTACATTTCATGTCATTATTTAGTTCACTTGGGAAACGATTTGAAACGATGTCACACAACGAGGTTTTCGAAATGATATAAACCATACGAGTTTTATTAACGAGATGTTTTACGAATTGATTTGCTAAAACAAATGGTTTTGGGGTTAAGAATTATGGCTACGAGATTTTATAAATTATAACCATCTTGATTTGAGTTGGTTAATCATGTTGCAATATTATATACTTTTCAAAACAAGGTTTTCGAGGTATTGCAATATATACATAAACGAGCCATAATTCCGATACTCTCACAAAACCTATATGCTCGCCAGCATTTCTTTGTTGTCTTTGTTTTTACATATGTTTCAGGTGATTGCTAGGGAGCATGCTCACTTAGGATCTGGACGTGGCCTTAGTGACATAAAAACAATAGTAGACGATGTTTAATTTGTTTATTTGGTTTTAAGACAATGTACAATATTTGATAATTCAATAAAACGAAACTTTTAATTACCATGGTTGTTGAAACGATGATTCTGTTACAACATTCCCCGACGTTTCCGCCACGGTTTTGTTGTTTTAACGTGGTCGGGGTGTGACACATCCTTCCCAAACGAATGCCAATCCAATCGAATGACCATCCGACCGGATGACCATCTGTCCGGATTGTCATCCGATCGAATGACCATCCGTACGGATTGTCATCCGATCGGATGACCGTTCGTCACTCAGTCACTCATCTCCATTTAACGCACTGTTCATCGCTTATGCTATCGTTCTGTAATCAGACTAACTTTCCAGCGCTCCCTTCAATCCAAGACGGTGTTTATTTATTAAACACTATCTGTGAGTATACTCGATCCCTTTTTGTTTTACGCACTTTTGGGTGTTACATACGTTATCTATTTCAAACCACAATCGACACACAATGCAAACACTTTTATACGCTGACCGTTATTGCATGTTATACGTGTTACTCGATGAATGCTTGTATGTTATGTTTACACAGTGATTGTTGTCTGACACCTTAGCAACGAAAGTACTATAGTTTGGACTCAGCACCTATCGTGGACGGGGGTTGCTAAGGGTATTTTTTCACGTGTCACAGTGGTGATATGTGTTGCGCTCTCTACAACTCGCAGTCACGTCTGTGCATATTTCATTTTCGATAACCTACTAGCTTCACTTTGCTACATGTTACATGCTGGTTATGCGTAAACGCTTTTGCAATCTTCTATACCATCAAACTTGTATGCTCACCTTTACAGTATGTGTATTGACCTCTATTTTAACGTATGTGACAGGTGCTTAGGATGTTGTGCTTGCTTGCTATCTTTTGTGGAATCAAGATAGGATGAGTCTAGAGACGAACAATTTATAAATTGAGTAGTCGGAATGGTCTTTATTTGTCCTTGAGATACTTGGTCTATAATAATTGTTTACTTTGGTATGTTATGGTATGGGACATAATATTAAATATCTGGTAATTTAGTTGTTATGGATTTCTCCTGGACAATCTATTTCGCTCAGTGCCTCACCCCGATGTTTCCGCTATCGGTTGGGGTGTGACAGATTGGTATCAGAGCCATAACTATAGGGAATTAGGCAAGACTCGACCTAGTCCGGGTCGATGTCTTAGAAACGACCTAGTCTATAGTCTAAGTACCAACAGGCCGACTTATGCATACTCAGTAGGGTTTTTTTTTGCACGAGCTTACTTTTTATTCTCACTCGTCGCTAGACACTATTCCTGCCTGCCTTAGGAGAGCCGATAGGCACATCGCACGCTATTTTGAAAATGAACGAGTGACTAGATCGAGACTAGGTGCGAAAACCGCAAACTCTCAATTTGATCGCTTGTTCGACGCACATTTTTACTATAAACACGAGAATTTGCATCGAATTAGGAGTGAAATCCATACTTCGACGCGAATTCCCTCTCTATCTCATCAAAACAGGAATGTAGTCGTTAAAGTTAGGGGTGAAACCCGAATCTTGATGACTTATTCCGCTCTTTATAATGGTTTTACAACACTCTCACCAAAGTCTCGACGGACTCCAACGACTTGGGTCACGCTGATACCGGAAGGATGCGTGCCGATCGCCCGGATTGAGGCGAGAGCACAGTCCAAAAGGCCAAAGTGTGTACTAAAAGTCCTTGTAAATAGTCGAATCACTTTGGGTAGTCAAGTCACTCTCGGTGTGAGACATGTTTCGACAAAATCCACACACTCCCATCGCTGATTTTATGTGGCTCGATTCTGGATTTTGCCGTTGCTGACTCTGTGATTTATCGATTTTATGTGGAATTTTATGTGTTTTATGTGGTTTTTACATGTTTATGTGTTTCGATTTTTGGTGATTTATACGCTTTCCGCTTTTCGCTTTGATCAACACACACAACTCGCACCTCACATCTATCTCAAAATGTTAACAAATTGCTTGCCATGTTACTCGCTATGCTACTCAATGTGTACTCGCTACTTGCAATCGCTACTCTCAAACACGCGAACCTAGATTAATAGGTGAATACGTGCAAACTATAGTTGAAGATGTGCTTACGTGGACAATGTGCTTCTGTGCTTATGTGCTTCTGTGGATTATGTGCCTCTGTGGATTATATGCCTACGTGATTATGTGATTGGACGTGTTCCTGTGCTTTATAAAGTAGCTTTTGGGGAATTCGCTAGACTATACTCGACTTAATCGAAATTTTGTTTGAATCCTGTGGCGATGTCTGTTGCAGACAAGGTCGTCATTCGGATCTCACACTGCTCGCTCCGCCCGTCTAAACCTTGAGGACAAACGCATCGCTGCTCTCGTCCCAAAGCAGATGGCTAAGGTCATTCCGCAAATTGTCAGCGAGCTCAATGAGAATACCAGCAAGTCCTCTGAAGAATCCAGAACTGATTCTCTTAAGTCTACTTTTAGCTTCTAGCAGTTTAAAGCATGCAGTCCCAAAGAATTCACCGGAGAAGATGGACCTACTGCCATGTTTCAATGGTTCGATTCTATTGAAGTCACCCTGCGCCAAAGCGGTTGTCCTGAAAACCGACGCACTGTTAACGCCACCGGCGTTTTCCAGTCCAGGGCTCTGGACTGGTGGACTACCGAAAGAAACAAGCGTGGGAATGATGCAGCCTATGGGCTTACGTGGGATGAGTTGAAGGACATCATGATGAAAGAGTTCTGCCCTCTCCACAAGCTTCAGAAGCTGGAGGACGAGTTCTGGCACATCCAGCAAGAGGGTGGCGACAACGCTGGTCTAACTGCCCACTTCAAGTAGCTGAGTATCATTTGTCTGGGTCAAGTTACTACCCCTGAAATCACCATCAAGAAATTCATCCGTGCTTTACCGGATTGTGTGGCTGATTTCGTACAAGCCGCGAAGACGACAACTATTGAGAAAACCTTCCTGCTCGCTGACGAGATTAACGACAAGCGAGTTAGGGCTGGTTACTTTGATAAAGCCTCCAAGAATCTTCACCAAGTTACCGCTGCTCCCACCGCTGAAACCGCCGCCGCTCCGCAAGCTTCAAAGTCCTCCCGCCGTAAGAGAAAGAAGAACAACAACAGTAGCAAGAATTGTGCTGTTACTGCCGCTCCGCTCCAAACCATACGTACTCAACCGCAACCCCAGAACCGCCAAGTAGCGGCCCCGGTGACCAATGCACCGCCAGCCAAGCGTGCATACACTGGTCCTCACCCGCTCTGCTCTACCTATACCTATCATAATCCTACTGGGATTGCTTGCAGATTATGTGTTCACTGCAACCTGTACGACCATTTTACTGCCAATTTCCGTACTGGTACTCGCCAAGCCCTGCTCAAGCTCAAGGTCAAGCTCCTGCACCACCAGCTCTCCTTCCTGTTCCCTAGGGCCAACAAGCAGCTCATGCTCCCGCTACTCACGCTAGAGCTTGCTTTACATGTGGTGATCCCAACTAGTTTGCAAACATGTGCCCCAACAGAGTGGTGAAGCAAGAGCCACAGCAGCAGCCTCAGCAGCAACCAGCAGCCCGCGGATGTGCTTTCAACATCAACGCCCGCCAGGCTCAAGCAGACAACAACGTGGTTAATGGTACGTTTCTTGTGAATGGTATATATGCTTCGTGTTTGATATTGGAGCAGATAACTGTTTTGTATCGTTTGAATTCGAAAAGCTCCTTAATCGTAAGCGCGCCCATCTCCCCTCGACGTTCGACGTTGAAGTTGCCACTGGAAGAATAGTCGCTGTCAATTCTATCTTACGTGATTGTACGCTTGAACTCAACAATCACGTCTTCCCTATCGACCTTATTCTGATGCAGCTCGGTAGTTTTGAAGTCATAGTAGGCATGGATTTTCTTCGTGAAAATCGTGCTTGTCACACCCCCCAAAATACCACGTGCGAAAACCCCTGCGAGGCGTGTGACATACCAGGATCTTAGCCATCAATCACATTGAACTCATAGGTATATGGAAATAAAAATTTCATTGATTAACAGTAAGTGTTACAACGTTACAATATTTCACAGTTTACAGCGGAAGCATAATTCATTCGTTAAGAGTTTATAACCACATGTAAAAGCCATTTGTGTTGTGTTATGTTTCCATGTATCTCGACCCATGACCACTCCAGCCTCCCAGACAGCAAGTTCCAGTCAATATGCACCTAAAGACCTGCAAGGCATGTAACAACGAATCAACAACAAAGTTGAGCGAGTTCACAGTTGGGTGTTCGTTTTAAGTTGTTTACGAAAACATAGTTTGTCTTTAGTTGGCTTACTTGCCGTGGGGTTTACCCCATAGTTGCAAATATGATTAACCAGTTTACCCTGTTTCCCAAACATATCCATAGTTGGTGGGGGCTTCCCATGTGAATTACCAGTTTACCCTGTCTCCCAAACCTTTTTACGATATTTAGTGGGGGCTTCCCATGTGCGTTACCAGACCGTACCATATCGACTACTACGAAAATAAGTTGTGCCCTAAGTCAATGTCTATCAGCATTGACCCTTTGCCTTTAGTCCATTAGTACACGCCCGTTCGAACGACACGGTGTGAGGTTTGTTAAACCTAATAGCGCTATCAGCTAATGACCCGCTCGCCATCGGCCTCGGCGATTAAGTCGATATAAAATGAGGGACTTCATGATAGAGTTTTGGTCCAGTGTGTTTAATCTTGTTGTCCTACCCAAGGAGGACGAACGTACGTATTCTACCCAAGGAGAATACGCGAGGTTTAATCTTGGCATCCTACCCATGGAGGATGGCCGTACATATCCTACCCAAGGAGAATATGTAGTTTCCGTTTTAGTTCTTTAACCCATTCCCAACCCTTGGGAATCCCATGCCTTGTAGAAAGTGTGAACTCACCTCGGTTTGCTCGGTATGCTTAATTACTTTACCACAAATAATTCAATCAAAGCCTATAGTAATCATACACACATAATCAGTTGGCATTCACATTGTTTGCATAATAGTCTTAATCATAATTGTGTACTCAGGCAACACTATCACATAGCACTTAACATTTATTCTAGTTCATGTCAGTCCATAATTCACAAGTATGTTATGCAACAATATCTAACAGTTGAGTGTATTGGTTGTAAGAATCAACTTATACCATTTGACTATAAGCATCCATCATTAACAGAAGTCACTACAATCTCATTCACATAATCAATCGCTAGTTAATATGACATGTTTAACCTACTGTTCATGCAGGGAATCTCTTGGCGAAACTCCCCATATGACGAAACACCTCCAGGCGACGAAACCCCAAGGGTTTTCGTCGAGATTGTGTTTCGTTGGCCCTGTGTTTTCGTCGAGGCCAAGTATGATCATCAGCATCAGTTATACAACCAGAAACCCTAAAGTTTGTCTAACTTGTTACTCGACTTCATCATACAATCATTCAATCAGAACAAATCATGCAATCATATAAATTACTAAATCACTATACAAATCATGATTATCATTCAATCACCAATCAATCATCAGCAAGTTGTTGTGATCATCAAGTATTCGTCCTATCCTTTAACATAGAACCCTAATCTGCTGGACATCTATTATCATACCCTCAACCTATCAAGATCATCAATATCAATCGAACATGGGCAATATGCCAAACACCACCGATCATACATCAGTTTGAGTTTCATAGATCATCCTCATCAAACAATATGTATAACAACATACATGATCATCAGTCAATCAAATAAAGCGATATCAAACAACCAATCATAACATCATGGAAATCAAGTGTATCAACAATCAAGTTAAACCCTAGCAACAATTCTAATCGTAAAAAGGGTGCACTAACCGTAAGATCAGATGATTGAATCACCAAGAATAGGTTTAGCAAGAGAGAAGAGGTTGCAATGAAGGGAACGGCCGTCGAAGGTTAGGGTTTTCTAAAAGAAAAGGTTTCGTAACCCTTGTGCACGTATTTAAATTAGACGCAGACATCTGGGCCTCAACTGGGCCGATGGACCATACGGCGAAACTTACCTCCGGTGAAACTCTAAGGTTTCGTCGTGTGGGGTTGATGACAACACATCATGTTTCGTCGAGCATAGGGTAGTGACGAAACTCCAGGTTTCATCGAGCTTACAAGACCTTGAAACAATTTAAGGTTTTTAACCTTTAAACAGATTACACGTTTGTATCACTAAACACATTAACACATTGATCACATACTAGCATGCACCAGTTAGAATGAAACAAGTATTGTATAGAGGAAAGACCTTGAAAACTCGAGTTGTCACATTATCCCCAACTTGAAAGAAATTTCGTCCCGAAATTTAGCATGCGGTTACTGAGGAAGCTAGTTAAGTTGCGTGGTTTACTGGTTTTCCTGGGGTGTCACATCATCCCCCCGTTGATTTGGAATTTCGTCCCGAAATTCTGTAGTAGCTTCAGCCTCAGTAGTGGTTGCACTGTTCTCGAACAACTGGGGATACTTGAGTTTCATTTGGTCTTCTCGTTCCCAGGTGAACTCTGGGCCACGACGGGAGTTCAAACGAACTCGAACAAGAGGTATTCTGGTGTGCTTGAGAACCTTAACGTCTCGGTCAGTGATTTCAACTGGTTCCTCAACGAATCGCAACTGATCGTCGATAGTGAGCTCCTTCAGAGGAACTATGAGGGTCTCATCTGACAGACACTTCTTCAGATTCGACACGTGAAATACGTTGTGAACTCCACTGAGTTCTGTTGGTAGGTTCAGTTTGTAGGCCACCCTGCCTATTTTCTCAATGATTTCGAACGGTCCGACATAACGTGGATTGAGTTTGCCTCGTTTGCCAAAACGAACTACACCTTTCCAAGGTGAGACTTTGAATAGCACTCGATCCCCAACTTGGAACTCGAGTGGTTTCCTGCGCTTATCAGCGTAGCTTTTCTGACGGTCACGAGCTGCCGCCATTCGTTGTTGTATTTGTGAAATCCTTTCCGTTGTGTCTACTACAAGTTCTGGACCCGTGATCTGGCTGTCACCAACTTCTGCCCAGCAAAGAGGTGATCGGCGTTTACGTCCGTACAATGCCTCAAACGGAGCAGCTTGGATGCTGGTGTGGTAACTGTTATTATACGAGAATTCCACTAACGGTAGATGTTTTTCCCAGTCCTTACCAAAGTCGATTACACATGCCCTAAGCATGTCTTCGAGGGTTTGGATGGTGCGCTCAGACTGCCCATCCGTTTGTGGATGATAAGCGATGCTCATGTCTAAACGTGAGCCAAAGGATTTGTGCATAGCTTGCCACAAATCAGATACAAATCGTGGTTTGCGATTAGAGGTAATGAAGGTTGGCACCCCGTGCCTAGCAACCGCTCCTTCCAGGTAGATGACGGCAAGTATAGAAAACTTATCCATTTCCTTGATGGCGAGAAAGTGTGCCAGTTACGTGAGACATTCAACGATCACCTAGGTGATATTGTTTCCGTTTCGAGTTGTAAGTAGACTAGCGACCAAATTCCATGGCAGTCTGTTCTCATTTCCTTGTGGGGGTTGCTGGTTGCTGATGCTATACCTTGACTTTCCATAAGTCGATCCATCATTCACATACTTAACTAGGTGAGCTTTCACGTCCGATTACCATTACAGGGTATGTAAATCCTAACGCCTCTCATCAAAACCCAGACGGCTAGAATGTCAACACTGGTGTGCTTGCTCAACGCGAGTTCCCTTCAGTTGCCGTGTAATGAGTCCCGCATTCGTTTCTACGAGGTAGCGAGTATCGTCCGACTTGTCAAAGGTGGCTTCTCCATGCCCCGCATGAGTTCAACTTGAAAATCCTCATCCTTTAGTTTTCTAGTTTGAACAGAGCGAGTCTGATCCAGTAAGTTAGAGTCGATAGCGAGCTGCCGGGCTCATGCACGTTCAGGTTTCGCAGTCGTATTCATCTAAAAGTTTCATCCAGCGATGCCATTGTATGCTTTAGTTCTTTCAAACATCGGTACATGGGAGGCCCTTGCGATCGGTCTAAATAACGTATCTGGTACCGTCCAAGTGATGCCTCCATCCAAAAATCCCAAAACCACTGTTCACCGCCAGTCGTGTGTGTCGCGCAGTTCCTCTTTGACACTCCATCATGTATGTCATCACTCTCTTGTGTTACGTCGATGTGCAGCTGGGACTCTGATTCGGACCATAAGGATAAAACACTGAATCACCCGCACCCCCGGGTAAAACGATGCTCAGAGCATTGCAGAGTCGGGATTCGAAAGCTGAAAGGACGTCCTCCTGTTCTGTCCTTCACGAACACAACACCCTGCTGTGCTAGAGAGATTTGAGCTGCTCAACCTGCGAAAATCCTGTGATTTATCTGTGATAGTATCAAGTGAGACCAAGAAATTGCTGTGTCCATGATGGATTCTTTGGTGTCGATCAGTTTCCCACCAAGACGGATTTTAGCGAGATCTACGTGCATTCCCACTTTGCTGATTATATGCCCAAAAGGTACCTCTCGAACCCAGAAATTACATTTTTCAAGACTTTACGCAGAGTGGCTCCTCCCTCAGAAGTTCTAAAATAAGATAAAAATGCCACCCATGGCGTTCCATTCTCCTGGTCAGGATTCAGAACCTTGTCAACAAATACGGTCGATTCATGCGATCCCTAAAGTTGCTGGTGTGTTGATCAACTCAATGATCATGATGTACAAAGTTGAAATGGCTGCATTGCGTTCGACGTGCTATTCTAAGAGCATTCTCCTCTTGGTTTTCCATCTAATGATAGTTCGTTCACTAGCCAATCCTCGAATGGAAGCTTGTTTTCTTGCGACTGGTTAACAGGGTGTTACAACATGGTTGAAGCGAACGGTTCTTGACTGTCACCTTGTTGAGTTCTCGGTAATCAATACAACATATTCAACGATACAACCTATCTTCCTAGATATAACTGGGGCTCCCCAAAGCGAAAACTAGGTCCGACCAAGCTCCTGTCCAGCAGTCCCTGTTGTTAAGTTGACCACTCTCGCAACCCTCCTGGTGCAAGACGGTAAGAGATACGAAGGAGCAGGACTGCCTCTAGCGTTAGATCAAACTGAGAGTCTGTCTAATAGTTGTGGAAGTAAACCTGATAGTTCCTCCCGTAGCATGCTGAGTGGAATCACGAACAATTGGTGGATCCTCGATCCTCTTTTCCTTTGCCTTGACATCAGTAATGAGTGCTATCATAGCGGGATAATCCTTCCGTGGACACTTCTGGCCTTTACTGCTGAATTGATGCTAACCTCTGCACCACTCTGACGCGTTAGAATAGACAACAATCCTCCACGAAGGTGAGGGACACATAGAATCGTCTCCTCACAGGGTACACCTATCAAGAACACAGAAGTAAGGTCGATGTCAAACACTTGTCCCACAAGGTCGAGTTTGCATCCCAACGATCCTATGAGGTTTCCATTGTCTTGCCACCAGCCGATTCCACAACAGGTTGGGTTTCAAGAAGCATCAGGGTTGTAGAGAACAGAGACGAAGTGATTAGCTACTCATACTAGCTATCATGTTGCTAAAGTCCTGGCGTCGCCCACGCCAATTCTAAATGCCCTTCCATGAGCATCATTCCCCGTATGGTTGTACTCGTTGCGAGGATTTCCAGTATGGTCGTCGTTTTAATTGTTACCTCCGATGCTATTGTTTGAAGCAGAGCTCTACGATCTTTTATCAACAGGGTCCATTCTTTCATATTCCGTGCCACGTTCTAAGGCGCTACCCCTTGTGCTGGCAGTTTCATGTTCCATACCATGGTCGATTGTCATCGTGTATGTCCCGATTAATTTGTAAAAGTTGACTCCCATGAGTCGCTGGCTGGGGTTAAGGATTCGATTGAAGCCAATTCGCTGGTGCACGTTGCCGGTAATCAAGGTCGTCAAGGTACTAAGGTTGGTAAAGTACTACGCTAATCCTCCTGTCCATCGATGTTGCAAGTTGTTTGAGTAATACACAGTAGGTTGCGGGAGTGTTGCAGAAGTGATCACACTGTTGGACTCTGTATGCCTAAGACACATATTAAATTGATGTGGCTAGTACGTTATGATCCAAGTCGAGTCATACCCAAATACAAGCTAGACAAACACTTAGAATATTTATTTGTGATATGATCAAACAAATAAATATTAACACTTACAATATTTAAAAATTGGTTTTCTAAATAATTGCACTTGACAAACCAATAAATTATATGGATTTTGAGAGAATATTTTTATCTTGTTATTTAATGGGTTAAATAACATAATAAAAGTTATATAAGTCTTATAACATGAGATGTTATAATTTTATAAAAGTTATAAAATTAATCAAGACTTAAATTATTTTTATAAAAGAAATTGAATTTTTTTATAAAAAAAATAAAGTGGGCCCCCCCCCCCCTTTGGTGTCTTCCCAAGATTGTTTTGATCCAATGAAAAACCATGCATTTGCATGTGTTAGTGGCAACTTGGTTGGGCAAGAGAATGGTCCATTAAAATTACATGCAAGGTGCATGGTTAGATGTTCTCCTATTGGTCAAATGGGTGGCTCTTTCTCTCTCCTTGTTTTTATAATTTTGTATGAAAAAATTAGTGTATAGAAGAACTTGAAAAACTAGAGAATACTTGTAGAGATGCTCTCAAAATCGGCCAACATAGAGCAAGTTTTAGATGATGAAATTCAAGTGTAAGACTTGAATTTACTCTCTAAAAATCGGGTCATGTATGGTTGATCAAGAGGGGTTTTTCAAGTTGATAAATCAAGTGCAAGAACTCCATAAACTCCCTTCATATTTTCGGCCATGGTGGTTGATCAAGATGGAATTTTAGTGAGTTCATAAGTGTAGAAATCCTAGCTAAACATAAGGTGTTTGTTGGAAGGCTTGGGGTATACAAGCTTGAGGTCTTCTACACTTGAAGGCAACCGTTCAAGAAGCATCATCATCTTCATATCCATTACTCCTTGGAAGGTAGTATTCTAAACACCCTATGGTTGTGGTTTAAATATTTGATAGCATGCATGTTCGTATATGGATCCGGGGATTGGGTTTTACATATGAAATGGGTTTTGTATCATGTAAGTAACATGTTTTAAATAATTATTTACCGCTGCGTTTTTATTTTATATGGATAAAATACTTTGATAAACATGTGAAAAATCCAACAATGGTATCAGAGCCGCTTATATGAGTGCATGCTTCATAGGATATGAAATTTTCGGGTTTCGGGTTTGGTTAAACCCTATGGCCGAAATTTTTCATCTTGGTTCTCCGTTTGTTTTTCAAGATATTAATTATACATGCATAAAAGTATCTTGAAAAATTATGTCATTTGGATGATGGTTTTGTTTGGACAAAAACCCACTTTTTCGGTTTTTTCATTCTTGACCGAAAAGTAGGTTGTAAAAGGGAAACCAATTTTTGCTTCTTTTTTTATATTTGGATTTATATATTTTTGGTGTTCATAACCTAGCCATGACCTTATGTAAATAAGTTGAATATTTGTGGTTGTGATTTGTATTTAATTATTTCAAAGGTTATAATAATTATTATTTTTGTTCTTCCATTTGTAAAGTTATGTAATTTATTTATTTTCATTTGGCATGTAAATAAATAGATTAGGTGCATTTTATTTTACTAGAAAAATGTATTAGTATACCTTTTGTAAAAGAAGATGCCCACAAAAATGCGTTTTTGGTTTTGGCTATTTTCGGGCCTAAAGGAATTCACGCTTCTTAACGGGATTTTAGCCCGATAACCAAAACACATTTTGAAGTCCAAAGGAGTTTGGAGCTGAATATAAAAGACTTTTGGAAGCTCAAAAAAAGTGAAGAAATCACAACGCAAAAGGAAGACTTGAAGCATTTGGATGCGGGATCAAGTGGGAGTTCAACGACACATTACTTGTGTCAATATTCACCCCTTAGGAAGGATCTTTTGGCACACTTGTTTCGGCTAACAAGTGTTGTCAAAAATAGTTGGCTATGGTTATGCACCTATTATATGTGTGTTGTGCTTGTGTGGTTGTTTAGTTATGTTGTTTGGATGATATGTTGATATGTATGCTTAACAAACTAATAATCAACAACAAGCTTAAAATTGGTTCTTAATAAAATCATTAAAATGGTTAATAAAAGGTTTTATTAAAAGTTAATGATTTTATGATAAAATGGGTTTTATTAAAAAGAACCTTGAAAATTTGTTTTCACAAAAGTACCAAGGATTTGAATGCATGCAAATGTATGGTACATAATGTTTTCTAAACTAGAATTTTGAAAACTCAAAATCCCTTTTATAAAACAAGTCAAACACCATCCTTTTATACAACACTCGAATCACTTGGGAACTCTTTTGTGGGATAAAGGTCACCTAACCACATTTGAGGGAACTTGTATATTCGAGGTGGGTTTACCATGTTTGTGGGATAAAGGTCACCTAACCACTTATGTGTATAAACTCACACGTGTGTGTAAGTTGGACGACTTGATTTGGAAACCATGAACTTAGGGTCACCAAAGCATGGCGAACAAAAGGTGTTGATTGGATTAAACATGCCAACTAAACATAAAGATGTTTTACCGATCCCATATAGCTAGAAGTTGCAAAGGGTTGCAATCGTCAAACGTTGACTACCTTGTTAATTTAAATAGAGTGATAAAGGTCACCTAACCAATATCTAAATGTAACGTTGGATTCTAGATTTTAATTATTAATTGTCTATGAGACATAAAAGGGTATTAATGATTAAAATATAATAATATCAAAAATACTAAAATACTAAAATTGAATCTTGTAAAATTTTGTAGATGGCCGCTAACAATATTACCCAAAACCGTCCATAACCTATCACTAAAAACGATCCAAATCCCGATGAACATCTTATGGAATATAAGGATGCCTATGAAGATTGGATTAAGTATATCGAGGATACTACGCAAGCCTCTTGCCTCATGAAAAGGAATTATGATTCCCAAGATTGAAAAGGATTTTGAACATCATGAGCATACGACATGATTACCCAATAGTAGGAGAGGTTCCTAAGGGTAGAATGCTTCGAAACGGTTCGAGCGCTTCATGCATGTCGAATAGAGAAAACCCAATCAGTCTCATCTTATGTCTTTAAGATGAAAAGCCACATTGATCGCCTCGAAAGGCTCAATATGGGTAAAATGGCTTTATCCATTCTAACGATCAATAAGGATGGCAACAAGGAAAGGGCATCACCCCGACACCAAAGCAAATGTTGCAAATGGTAACGGTAAATTCAAAGGGAAAAAGATTAGAAAGACTAAAGCGAAACCACCGAAACCAAAAGAGAAGAAGGCAAAGGTTGCCACGAACGATCCATGCTTTGAGTGTGGTGAGATAGGGTATTTGAAAAGGAATTGTCCAACCTATCTCAAAGAGTTGAAAAAACAAGAGGGATGCGGGGGCAAACCTCAGGTACAATCTTAATGATACATATTGACCTTAATGTTATTTCTTCTAACACATGGGTATTAGATACCAGATGTGGAACTCATGTTTGCAATTTGTTGCAAAAGGTTCAAAAGAAATAAGACAATATGGTTTTAATTTAAAGTTTGTAAACAATGAAATTCATGTTTCGATGAATGACATGTTTTACTTTAAAGCTATGCTTTCAAATGGTATTTATGAATTAGTTCATAATAATATATCATTTGATAGTTCAATGTACCAAGCAATCACCAAGAAACTCAAAATGGTTTTGAGTGAGACTAATCTTTGGCACTGTCGCCTTAGTCATATGAACAGAAGTCACATGCAAACACTTCAAAAGAATGGTCTTTTGGACACAAAGGAAGTTGGTTCATTTGATACATGTGAGTCTAGTTTACAAGGTAAAATGACTAAGAAACCCTTTAGTGGGAAAGAGCAAAAGATTTATTAGGTATCATACATTCGGATGTATGTGGTCCTTTTAAGCCAATGACTAGGAATGGTGAAAGATACTTCATTACCTTTTACCAACGACTATAGTAGTTATGGTTATGTGTACTTGACACAAAGATGAAGTTTTGAAACGTTCAAAATCTTCAAAAGTGAAGTACAAAATCAACTCTTTTAAAGTTCTTCGTTTTCGATAGAGGAGGAGTCGAACTCTATTGAATATGGTTCGATCTATGATGGCTAGGAGCGCATTATCTCTATCATTATGGGGTTACGCTTTGCTCTCCGTGGCTCATATATTAAATATGGCCCAAACCAAGAAAGTGGATAAGACAGCTTTTGAAATATGGCATGGAAGGGCTCCATCATTATCATATTTAAAGGTATGGGTTGTGAAGCTTATGTGAAGCAATACACCCCAAATAAATTCGAAGTACGATCCACTAAGTGTATCTTTGTAGGATATCCTAAAGATGATATAGGATATTATTTCTACGATCCAACAGAGCAAAAGGTATTTGTTGCTCGAAAGGCTGAGTTCTTGGAAGCAAAGTTCCTGGTGGAAGGAATTAGTCGAACAGTGGAACTTGATGAGGATCAAGAACCATAAGCCGATACACGTTTGGTTGATACTAGCATTCAACAAGAAGGTTGTTGAAAACAATCAAGTGGTTGATTAACACACTCAAAACGTTCGTAGATCTGGTAGAATTAGTAGTCCACCTGAAAGATATGGATTTTTCATAGATGGATGCTACGTGGTAGATTCGGGTGAAGCTACCACATACCATGATGCAATGTCAAAATCCGATTGTGACAAATGGCTTGAAGCCATGAACGTAGAGATGCAATCCATGTATGACAAACCAAGTATGGGAATTGGTTGTGCCGTATCTTAATTCCAAAGTGGTTGGAAATAAGTGGGTTTTCAGGAAGAAAACACATATGCATGGTAACTTGGATACTTATAAAAGCGAGACTTGTAGCAAAAGGTTTCACTCAAACTCAAGGGGTTGATTATGATGAGACCTTTTCGCCTGTGGCGATGCTAAAGTCAATAAGGATAATATTTGCCATACCTGCATAATATGATTATGAGATTTGGCAAATGGATGTCAAAACGGTTTTCCTTAATAGAAATCTTAAGGAAGATGTCTATATAGTTCAGCCTGAAGGTTTTGTCGATCCAAAACATCCTAATAAAGTATGCAAGTTAAACAAATCAATCTATGGATTGAAACAAGCATCTAGAAGTTGAAATCACCGTTTTGATGAAGAGATTAGGGAATATGGATTCATCAAGAACGTCGATAAAGCTTGTGTCTATAAGAAGGCTAGTGGGAGCATTATTACTTTCTTAGTATTAAATGTCGATCACATTCTACTATCTGGAAATAACATTCCAACCATGGAAGGTGTAAAACCCTGGCTTGGAAGTTGTTTTTCCATTAAGGATTTTGGTGAAGTCGCCTATATTTAGGAATAAAGATCTATAAGGATAGGTCAAGGCACTAGATAGGTTTAAACAAAAGTGCATACATTGACAAAGTCTTGAAAAGGTTCAAGATAGAAAACTCTATGAAAGGTCTGGTACCTATACAAGAGAGGACAATATTGAAAGCATTTCAATGTCCAAGCTCAAACAATGAGCGAGAAAGAATGAAAGGAATCCCATATGCATCTGCTATAGGATCCATTATGTATGTAATGATATGCACCAGACCAGACATGTCATGCGCTTTAAGCATGATGAAAAGAAACCAGCGAGTAACGGTCATTGGGTGACTCTTAAAAATATATTGAAATACCTTAGGAGGACTAAGGACATATTTCTAATATATGGATCTGGTGAAGAAGAACTCGTTGTAAAGGGTTACATGGATACGAGTTTCCAAACTGATCGAGATGGTTCTCGATCACAATCAGGGTAGCATTGTCCACTACAGAATCAGAATACATCGCCGCTTCATTGATCAAGATAATTCATATGGATCTACCACTTGAATTATTTAGGATCTAGGGGTAGTCCATACCATTCAGGACCCCTAGAGATCTTTGGGATAACGATAGTGCGATTGCTCAAATCAAGGAACCTCGTGCACATCAAAAGACTAGGCACATTGAGCGGAGTTTCAACTACATAAGGGATGAAGTTGAAAAAGGGAAAGATATGTATTCGCAAAGTTCACACTGATCAAACTATTGCGGATCCACTCACGAAGCTCCTTGAACGGGCAAAGCATGAAAGGATCATACTTGTGCCTTAGGACTTCGATATTCTAGTGATTGGATTTGATCTATTTTGTATTTGGATATTGGAACAATTGTTATTATAACTCTTTATGGTATGTTGAGTTATGTTCAATTTTAGCATGTTTAAATCCATGAATAAGTTAATTATTCTAAATGTCCGTAGTCGGTCATACTCGTGGGAACAAATATGAATGTAAGACTATTATGAACTTGGATTGGTGGATATTCATTTAATATGAATATAGAGCAAAGTGTTGCTGCCAAAGTTCATAGATATTTGTGGGATACAAATATTGGACTGACTCGCTCTCAAATATTACTGCATGGAATCATTTGTGATTGATCATAAGTAAATTTGAGTAAAGGCGAATATCATAGTATCCTCTGACCTGAGATACATATTGGGTCTTGATATTCACCAAGTATTATACCTTTGTTGGACTCTGTATGCCCAAGACACATATTAAATTGATGTGGCTAGTACGTTATGATCCAAGTCGAGTCATACCCAAATACAAGCTAGACAAACACTTAGAATATTTATTTGTGATATGATCAAACAAATAAATATTAACACTTAGAACATTTAGAAATCGGTTTTCTAAATAATTGCACTTGACAAACTAATAAATTATATGGATAATTTATTTTGAGAGAATATTTTATTTTGTTATTTAATGGGTTAAATAACTTAATAAAAGTTGTATAAAGTCTTGTGAACATATGATGTTATATTTTATAAAAGTTATAAAATACAAGACTTATATTATTTAAAAGAATTTTTTTTTTTAAATAAAGCAAGGCCGCCACCCCCCCCCCCCCATGGTGTTCTTCCCTAAAATTTTAGTCCAATAGAAATGCATGCAAATACATGTGCTAGAGAAGATTTGATTGGGTGGTCTAACCAAGACCATTTTGGTCCAATGGGGTTTCATGCACTTGCATGTGTAAGTTGGCACATGATTGGTCAAGGTTGGTGGCAATTCTCTCTCATGGTTCTATAAATACTTAGATGAACTTGAAGAACTTGCAAGACTTGTGATTCCTTCTCTAATTTTCGGCCAACATAGTGTAAGTTTTAGATGATCATTTTTCAAGTAGAAGACTTGTAAATGCTCTCTCTAAAAATCGGCCAACATGAGATTGTCCAAGAGGGTTTCAAGTTTGTAAAAATCAAGTGCAAGAACTCCATAATATTCTCTAGAAAAATCGGCCACGGTGGTTGTTTAGAGAGAATCTTAGTGAGTTCATATGTGTAGAAATCCTAGCTAAACGCAAGGTGTTTGTTGGAAGGCTTGGGGTATACAAGCTTGAGGTCTTCTACACTTGAAGGCAACCGTTCAAGAAGCATCATCATCTTCATATCCTTTACTCCTTGGAATGTAGTATTCTAAACACCCTATGGTTGTGTTTTAATTTTGATAGCATGCATGTTCGTATATGGATCCTGGATTGGGTTTTGCATATAAAATGGGTTTTATATCTTAAAAGTAAACATGTTTTAAATAATATTCCGCTGCGTTTTTATTTTATATGGATAAAATACTTTGATAAACATGTGAAAATCCCATCAGTGGTATCAGAGCCGCTTATATGAATGCATGCTTCATAGGATATGAAATTTTCGGGTTTCGGGTTTGGTTAAAACCCTATGGCCGAAATTTTATATATGGTTATCCTTTTGTTTTTCAAGATTATTTTAATACATGCATAAAAGTATCTTGAAAAATTATGTCATTTGGATGATTTGTTTGTTTGGACAAAAACCCACTTTTTCGGTTTTTTCATTCTTGACCGAAAAGTAGGTTGTAAAAAGGAAACAATTTTGCTTCTTGAATTTTATATATGTGGATATATATATTTTTGGTGTTCATAACCTAGCCATGACCTTGTGTGAATATGTTGAATATTTGTGTTTGTGATTTGTATTTAATTATTTCAAAGGGTTGTAATAATAATTATTTTTGTTCTTCCATGTGTAAAAATATGTAATTTATTTATTTTCATTTGGTATGTAAAATAAATAGATTAGGTGCATTTTATTTTTACTAGAAAAAAATGTATTAGGATATTTTTTTTGTAAAAGAAGATGCACATAAAAATGCGGTTTTGGTTTTGGCCAATATCGGGCCTAAAGGACTTCATAGTTCTTAACGGGATTTTAGCCCAAAAACCAAAACACATTTTCGGAGCCCAAAGGAGTTTGGAGCTGAATTAAAGTACATTTTGGAAGCTCAAAGAAAGTGGAGAAATCACAACACAAAAGGGAGACTTGAAGCATTTGGATGCGGGATCAAGTGGGAGTTCAACGACACATCGCTTGTGTCAATATTCACCCTTTAGGAATGACCTTTTGGCACACTTGTTTCGGCTAACAAGTGTTGTCAAAATAGTTGGCTATGGTTATGCACCTATTGATATGTATGTTGTGCTTGTGTGGTTGTTTATTTATGTTGTTTGGATGATATGTTGATATGCATGCTTAACAAACTAATAATCAACAACAAGCTTAAAATGGGTTCTTTAAAATATCATTAAAAATAGTTAATAAAAGGTTATTAAAAATTAATGATTTTATAATAAAATGGGTTTTATTAAAAGAACCTTGAAAATTTGTTTTAACAAAAGTACCAAGGATTTGAATGCATGCAAATGTATGGTACACAAAGTTTTCTAAACTAGAATTTTGAAAACTCAAAATCCCTTTTCTAAAAAAAAGTCAAACACCATCCTTTTATACAACACTCGAAACACTTGGGAACTCTTTTGTGGGATAAAGGTCACCTAACCACAATTGAGGGAACTTGTATATTCGAGGTAGGTTTACCATGTTTGTGGGATAAAGGTCACCTAACCACTTATGTGAATAAACTCACACGTGTGTGTAAGTTGGACGACTTGATTTGGAAACCATGAACTTAGGGTCACCGAAGCATGGGGAACAAAGGTGTTGATGGGATTAAACATGCCAACTACACATAAAGATGTTTAACCGATCCCATATGGCTAGAAGTTGCAAAGAGTTGCAATTGTCAAACGTTGACTACCTTGTTAGTTTAAATAGAGGGATAAAGGTCACCTAACCAATATTTAAATGTAACGTTGGATTCTAGATTTTAATTATTAATTGTCTATGAGACACAAAAGGGTATTAATGATTAAAATATAATAATATCGAAAATTCTAAAATTGAACCTTGTTAAAATTTTGTAGATGGCCGCTAACAATATTACCCAAACTGTCCGTAACCTATCACTAAAAACAATCCTTAAAAGGATCGTTTCAATCATAACACTTTATGGATTAATATCGAAACTTAAGAATCGTTCTCAAGTAAGAAAAGATATCCTATGTGTTGAACGATCCTAATCCCAATGAACATCTTATGGAAGATAAGGATCCCTATAACGATTGGATTAAGTATATTGAGGATACTATGCAAGTTGTCTCATGTTAGGAATTATGATTCCCGAAATTCAAAAGGGTTTTGAACATCATGAGCATACGACATGATTACCCAATTGTAGGAAATGTTCCTAAGGGTAGAACACTTCGAAACGGTTCGAGCGCTTCATGCATGTCGAATGGAGGAATCCCAATCGGACTCATCTTATGTCTTTAAGATGAAAAGCCACATTGATCACCTCGAAAGGCTCAATATGGATAAAGGGGTTTTATCCATTCTAACGATCAATGAGGGTGGCAAATAAGAAAGGGCATCACCCCGACACCAAAGCAAATGTTGAAAATGGAAACGGGTAATTCAAAGGGAAATGATTAGAAAGACTAAAGCGAAACCACCGAAACCAAATGAGAAGAAGGCAAAGGTTGCCATGCATGATCCATGCTTTGAGTGTGGTGAGATAGGGCATTTAAATAGGAATTGTCCAACCTATCTCAAAGAGTTGAAAAACAAGAGGGATGCTAGGCAAACCTCAGGTACAATCTTAATGATACATATTGACCTTAATGTTATTTCTTCTAACACATGGGTATTAGATACCGGATGTGGAACTCATGTTTGCAATTCGTTACAAAAGGTTCAAAAGAAATAAACATTACAAGAAAGGAGACTATGTTTTGAAACTTCCAAATGGTTTGGAAATTGTTTTAAAATGTCTTGAATGCTCCTAGTTTGACTAGGAACATTATTCAAGTTTCCCTTATAAGACAATATGGTTTTGATTTAAAGTTTGCAAACATTGACATTTATATCGATGAATGACATGTTTTACTTTAAAGCTATGCTTTCAAATGGTATTTATGAATTGGTTCATAATAATACATCATTTGATAGTTCGATGTACCAAACAATCACCAAGAAACTCAAAATGGATTTGAGTGAGACCTATCTTTGGCATTATCGCCTTGGTCATATAAACAGATGTCGCATGTAGACACTTCGAAAGAATTGTCTTTTGGAAACAAATGAAATTGGTTCATTTGATACATGCGAATCTTGTTTACAAGGGAAAATGACCAAGTAATCCCTTAGTGGGAAAGGGCAAAAGATTTATTAGGTATCATACATTCGAATGTATGTGATCCTTTTAAGCCAATGACTAGGAATGGTGATAGATACTTCATTACCTTTTACCAACAACTATAGTAGTTATGGTTATGTGTACTTGTTAAGACACAAAGTTAAAGTTTTGAAATGTTCAAAGCCTTCAAAAGGTGAAGTACAAAATCAACTCAATCAAAGTTCTTCGTTCCAATAGAGGAGGAATCGAACTCTATTTGGATATGGTTCGATCTATGATGGCTAGGAGCGCATTATCTCTATCATTTTGGGGTTACGCTTTGCTCTCCGTGGTCCGTATATTAAATATGGCCCAAAACCAAGAAAGTGGATATGACACCCTTTTGAAATATGGCATGGAAGGGCTCCATCATTATCATATTTAAAGGTATGGGTTGTGAAGCTTATGTGAAGCAAGACACCCCAAACAAATTAGAAGTACGATCCACTAAGTGTATCTTTGTAGAATATCCTAAAGATGGTATAGGATATTTCTATAATCCAACAGAGCAAAAGGTATTTGTTGCTTTAAAATCTAAGTTCCTTGTGAAAGGAGTTAGTAGAACAGTGGAACTTAATAAGGATCGAGAACCACAAGCCGATACACATTTGGTTAATACTAGCACTCAACAAGAGGTTATTGAAAATGATCAAGTGGTTGATCAATACACACAAAACGTTCACAGATCTGGTAGAATTAGTAGTCCACCTGAAAGATATGGATTTTTCATGGATGGATGCTACGTGGTAGATTCAGGTGAATCAACCACATACCATGATGCAATGTCAAAATCCGATTATGACAAGTGGCTTGAAGCCATGAACGTAGAGATGCAATCCATGTATGACAACCAAGTATGGAAATTGGTTGTGTCATCTCTTAACTCCAAAGTAGTTGGAAGTAAGTGGGTTTTCAGGAAGAAAACCATAATGCATGGTAACTTGGATACTTGTAAAGCGAGACTTATAGCAAAAGGTTTCAATCAAACTCAAGGGGTTGATTATAATGAGACCTTCTCGCCTATAGCGATGCTAAAGTCAATAAGGATATTATTTGCCATACCTGCATATTATGAATATGAGATTTGGCAAATGGATGTCAAAACGGCTTTCCTAAATGGATATCTTGAGGAAGATGTCTATATGGTTCAGCCTGAATGTTTTGCCGATCCAAAATATCCTGACAAAGTATACAAGTTAAAGAATTCAATCTATAGATTGAAACAAGCATCGAGAAATTGCAATCACCGTTTTGATGAAGAGATTAGGGAATATGAATTCATCAAGAACGTTGATAAAGCTTGTGTATAAGAAGGCTAGTGGGAGCATCATCACTTTATTAGTATTATATGTTGATGACATTCTACTATTTGGAAATGACATTCCAACCATGGAAGGTGTAAAAACTTGGCTTGGAAATTGTTTTTCCATTAAGGATCTTGGTGAAGTCGCCTATATTTTGGGAATAAAGAATCTATAAGGATAGACCAAGGCGCCCGATAGGTTTAAACTTAAGTGCATACATTGACAATGTCCTAAAAAGGTTCGAGATAAAGAACTCTATGAAAGGTTTGGAACCTATTCAAGAGGGGACAATATTGAGTGCGTCTCAATGTCCAAGCTCAAAGAATGAGTAAGAAAGAATGAAAGGAATCCCATATGCATCTACTATAGGATTCATTATGAAATGATATGCACTAGATCGGACATGTCATACGCATTAAGCATGACGAGAAGATACCAGCAAGTAACGGTCATTGGGTGACTATTAAAAATATATATTGAAATACCTTAGAAGGACTAAGGATGTATTTCTAATATATGGATCTGGTGAAGAAGAACTCGTTGTAAAAGGTTACAGGGATGCGAGTTTCGGAATTCGTTGTAAAGGGTTACATGGATACGAGTTTCCAAACTAATCGAGATGGTTCTCGATCACAATCATGGTAGCATTGTCCACTACATAATCAGAATACATCGCCGCTTCATTGGTCAAGATAATTCATATGGATCTACCACTTGAATTATTGCCGATCTAAGGGGAGTCCATACCATTCAGGACCCTAGAGATCTTTGTGATAACGATGGTGCGATTGCTCAAATCAAGGAACCTCGTGTACATCAAAAGACTAGGCACATTGAGCGGAGTTTCAACTACATAAGGGATGAAGTTGAAAAAGAGAAAGATATGTATTCGCAAAGTTCAACTGATCAAAATATTGCGGATCCACTCACGAAGCTCCTTGAAAGGCAAAGCATGAAGGGTCATACTTGTGCCTTAGGACATCGATATTCTAGTGATTGGATTTGATCTATTTTGTATTTGGATATTGGAACAACTATTATTATAACTCTTTATGGTATTTTGAGTTATGTTCCATATTAGCATGTTTAAATCCGTGAATAAGTTAATTATTCTAAATGTCCGTAGTCGATCATACTTGTGGGAACAGATATGAATGTAAGACTATTATGAACTTGGATTGGTGGATATTCATTAGGTATGAATATAGAGCAAAGTGTTGCTGCCAAAGTTCATAGATATTTGTGGGAGACAAATATTGGACTGACTCGCTCTCAAATATTACAGCATGGAATCATTTGTGATCGATCATAAGTAAATTTGAGTAAAGGAGAATATCATAGTAACCTCAGACCTGAGATACATATTGGGTCTTGATATTCACCAAATATTGTACATTGACTCATTTCTTCGTTGTTAGTAATATGACAGTACATAAAGCTAAGCTCAGGTGTGGTACAAGGTGATTGTGAGAGACGTATGTAGTCAAGAGGGGATTTGTTCCTCTTATTTGTTGAGAGTAAGATGTCTAAGGCCTGCTAAAGTTAAATCAACAGAGAGTGATCACTCTGTGTCTCTGGATTTAACATGACATCTGTAACGAAAGGATAAATGATAGATTCACCTAAATCATGTTCAAGTAAGGGACTTGAAAGGGATGATGTTATTGAATGGGACATATAGTCATACGTATTGGGGGTAGTAAACCGTAGTTAGGCGTCATTTACTACTTGCATCAATCTTCTATGTATCTTGTGCAAGTGGGAGATTGTTGGACTCTGTATGCCCAAGACACATATTAAATTGATGTGGCTAGTACGTTATGATCCAAGTCGAGTCATACCCAAATACAAGCTAGACAAACACTTAGAATATTTATTTGTGATATGATCAAACAAATAAATATTAACACTTAGAACATTTAGAAATCGGTTTTCTAAATAATTGCACTTGACAAACTAATAAATTATATGGATAATTTATTTTGAGAGAATATTTTATTTTGTTATTTAATGGGTTAAATAACTTAATAAAAGTTGTATAAAGTCTTGTGAACATATGATGTTATATTTTATAAAAGTTATAAAATACAAGACTTATATTATTTAAAAGAATTTTTTTTTTTTAAATAAAGCAAGGCCGCCGCCACCCCCCCCCCCCCCCCATGGTGTTCTTCCCTAAAATTTTAGTCCAATAGAAATGCATGCAAATGCATGTGCTAGAGAAGATTTGATTGGGTGGTCTAACCAAGACCATTTTGGTCCAATGGGGTTTCATGCACTTGCATGTGTAAGTTGGCACATGATTGGTCAAGGTGGGTGGCAATTCTCTCTCATGGTTCTATAAATACTTAGATGAACTTGAAGAACTTGCAAGACTTGTGATTCCTTCTCTAATTTTCGGCCAACATAGTGTAAGTTTTAGATGATCATTTTTCAAGTAGAAGACTTGTAAATGCTCTCTCTAAAAATCGGCCAACATGAGATTGTCCAAGAGGGTTTCAAGTTTGTAAAAATCAAGTGCAAGAACTCCATAATATTCTCTAGAAAAATCGGCCACGGTGGTTGTTTAGAGAGAATCTTAGTGAGTTCATATGTGTAGAAATCCTAGCTAAACGCAAGGTGTTTGTTGGAAGGCTTGGGGTATACAAGCTTGAGGTCTTCTACACTTGAAGGCAACCGTTCAAGAAGCATCATCATCTTCATATCCTTTACTCCTTGGAAGGTAGTATTCTAAACACCCTATGGTTGTGTTTTAATTTTGATAGCATGCATGTTCGTATATGGATCCTGGATTGGGTTTTGCATATAAAATGGGTTTTATATCTTAAAAGTAAACATGTTTTAAATAATATTCCGCTGCGTTTTTATTTTATATGGATAAAATACTTTGATAAACATGTGAAAATCCCATCAACCTTGACCTAGTTCTTCGTTGTCTGTAATAAGGCAGTACATAAGGCTAAACTCAGGTGTGGTACAAGGTGATTGTGAGAGATGTATGTAGTCAAGAAGGGATTTGTTCCTCTTATTCGTTAAGAGTAAGATGTCTAAGGCCTGCTAAAGTTAAATCAACAGAGAGTGATCACTCTATGTCTCTGGATTTAACATGACATCTGCAACAAAGGGATAAATGTTAGATTCACCTATATCATGTTCAAGTAAGGGACTTGAAGGGGATGATGTTATTGAATGGCACATATAGTCATACGTATTAGGGGTAGTAAACTATAGTTAGGTGGTCTTTACTACTTGCATCAATCTTCTATGTATCTTGTGCAAGTGGGAGATTGTTGGACTCTGTATGCCCAAGACACATATTAAATTGATGTGGCTAGTACGTTATGATCCAAGTCGAGTCATACCCAAATACAAGCTAGACAAACACTTAGAATATTTATTTGTGATATGATCAAACAAATAAATATTAACACTTACAATATTTAAAAATTGGTTTTCTAAATAATTGCACTTGACAAACCAATAAATTATATGAATAATTTATTTTGAGAGAATATTTTTATCTTGTTATTTAATGGGTTAAATAACATAATAAAAGTTATATAAGTCATATAACATGAGATGTTATAATTTTATAAAAGTTATAAAATTAATCAAGACTTAAATTATTTTTATAAAAGAAATTGAATTTTTTTATAAAAAAATAAAGTGCCCCCCCCCCCCCTTTGGTGTCTTCCCAAGATTGTTTTGATCCAATGAAAAACCATGCATTTGCATGTGTTAGTGGCAACTTGGTTGGGCAAGAGAATGGTCCATTAAAATTACATGCAAGGTGCATGGTTAGATGTTCTCCTATTGGTCAAATGGGTGGCTCTTTCTCTCTCCTTGTTTTTATAATTTTGTATGACAAAATTAGTGTATAGAAGAACTTGAAAAACTAGAGAATACTTGTAGAGATGCTCTCAAAATCGGCCAACATAGAGCAAGTTTTAGATGATGAAATTCAAGTGTAAGACTTGAATTTACTCTCTAAAAATCGGGTCATGTATGGTTGATCAAGAGGGGTTTTTCAAGTTGATAAATCAAGTGCAAGAACTCCATAAACTCCCTTCATATTTTCGGCCATGGTGGTTGATCAAGATGGAATTTTAGTGAGTTCATAAGTGTAGAAATCCTAGCTAAACATAAGGTGTTTGTTGGAAGGCTTGGGGTATACAAGCTTGAGGTCTTCTACACTTGAAGGCAACCGTTCAAGAAGCATCATCATCTTCATATCCATTACTCCTTGGAAGGTAGTATTCTAAACACCCTATGGTTGTGGTTTAAATATTTGATAGCATGCATGTTCGTATATGGATCCCGGGATTGGGTTTTACATATAAAATGGGTTTTGTATCATGTAAGTAACATGTTTTAAATAATTATTTACCGCTTCGTTTTTATTTTATATGGATAAAATACTTTGATAAACATGTGAAAAATCCAACACACACGTCGGAATCTAAGACGTCAATGAAAAGGAGTAAGAAAGGTATCGATCAATCATTCGACGTTGCGGTATTCAACTCAGGGACGTTCGTATAAGCACCTAACATTCTACACGGCTCGCTGAGTTCAGATGGGTGTTCAGGTAATACTCGATAGCATCGAGATTCGAAGGGATCCAAAGATGAATGAAAAGTTCATGTTCGAGTAGGGGACAATTACTGTTATGACCCCTATAGGTTTGTTATGTTTCACATCGATCAAATGACGGAACGGAACCCCTTTTCCACTTGTTAAGCCTCACTGGAACTCACATGCACCCCACATTATTATTATGTGTGCACCCGCAATAATATTGTGATTTGCATGCTCACCTCAGCTCCTCTTAACTCATGTCAAATGGTTCCTCAAACTCGAGTAGCAACCAAAGAGTATCACGAAGCATAAGTCATGAAGGTTTAGGGAAATACCACCCTATCAGTCACATAACACATGTAAGTATACATGAATTCATACTGTTGTGCTAAACGTGCAATCACATGCAATATCATATGTAGGTGTTCACTAGTTATGCAGTACAATGAGTATACGAGAGACGAACCTTGCAATCTGGAGCTGAGTGTCATGGTCGTATTCATGTCTTCAGAACTGTTCGGTTATAGTCTAGTTTTACAAAAACGTTTTTCCCCTTTTTTAAATAAAACCAAGTTCACTATAACCAATGGCTCTGATACCAATCTGTCACACCCCCAAAATACCACGTGCGGAAACCCCTGCGAGGCGTGTGACATACCAGGATCTTAGCCATCAATCACATTGAACTCATAGGTATATGTAAATAAAACTTTCATTGATTAACAGTAAGTGTTACAACGTTACAATATTTCACAGTTTACAGCGGAAGCATAATTCATTCATTAAGAGTTTATAACCACATGTAAAAGCCATTTGTGTGGTGTTATGTTTCCATGTATCTCGACCCATGACCACTCCAGCCTCCCAGACAGCAAGTTCCAGTCAATATGCACCTAAAGACCTGCAAGGCATGTAACAACGAATCAACAACAAAGTTGAGCGAGTTCACAGTTGGGTGTTCGTTTTAAGTTGTTTACGAAAACATAGTTTGTCTTTAGTTGGCTTACTTGCCATGGGGTTTACCCCATAGTTGCAAATATGATTAACCAGTTTACCCTGTTTCCCAAACATATCCATAGTTGGTGGGGGCTTCCCATGTGAATTACCAGTTTACCCTGTCTCCCAAACCTTTTTACGATATTTAGTGGGGGATTCCCATGTGCGTTACCAGACCGTACCATATCGACTACTACGAAAATAAGTTGTGCCCTAAGTCAATGTCTATCAGCATTGACCCTTTGCCTTTAGTCCATTAGTACACACCCGTTCGAACGACACGGTGTGAGGTTTGTTAAACCTAATAGCGCTATCAACTAATGACCCGCTCGCCATCGGCCTCGGCGATTAAGTCGATATAAAATGAGGGACTTCATGATAGAGTTTTGGTCCAGTGTGTTTAATCTTGTTGTCCTACCCAAGGAGGACGAACGTACGTATTCTACCCAAGGAGAATACGCGAGGTTTAATCTTGGCATCCTACCCATGGAGGATGGCCGTACATATCCTACCCA